>CM065804.1:101450500-106250500 GCA_033398695.1 Orobanche coerulescens
CACGAAGAACGTCACGTAGTACAACGGAAGATTAACAAGTATCAAAGTATCACTTGAAATTTACTAAGGGTGACCGGATTTTAATGGAATTCGGCCGTGAGGTAGTAGTGTATACGGATTTGGATGTGTTTTATCGAACTAGACCTATAACTCGATAAAAGTAATCTCTCCTCAATACCTATTGAGAATTGATTAAGTTAAAATCTCGAGACGCGTCGAAACAATAACTAAAGTTTGTTGAACTCGTTCAACGTATATTTCAAAGAAATACAAGGTTTATTACTTTCAAGATGATTTACAAATACAACGAGCACTACTATATATAGTAGTTTCCAACAACAAAACGAGAAATGAAACTTCCTAGCAACTTCCATTTCGGCCGAAATATCTAAGGATGAGATACCAAGTATCTTGGTTTTATTAGGTGATTAAGACATGAAGCAATCTTGGACTTGTGATGGTGACATGAAGAAGATCTTCACCACATGTAATCTTCACTTCGGCCGATTCCTCAAGTAGTGATTTAGGAAGATTTTTGTGAAGATATGATATCACTCCTTTGGAATTATATAGGTGATTATGACTTGAGGGAAAGTGACATGAAGGATGAAAGTCTTCTTCAAATCTCTTCTTTTCGGCCGTTTGTTATCATGGTGATACGATATCTAATATTCCAATCGAAGAAGCTCCAATAAAAATCGACGTCCACGACGATACGCATGGCCATGCATCATTACACTTGGGAGAAAAGAATACACGGATTGGAGTTACGTTGTTAACCGGAGTAACGTAAAACTTGACGACGGGATCGGTCCAAAAGCATGAAGATCGGCCAAAACATGCTTGAAAGGGACCCTTTGTCTTCATATCTTTCACAAGATAAGTGAAGATAACCTCCTTCCCCACCTTCTTTGAAAATCGGCCAAGACAACAAACAAAGTCCCCACCTCCATATCTTATCTAGTCCAAAATCCATGAAAGATATCATGTCCTAAATAAATCATCAAGTTTCCCCACAAAATCGGCCATATTATACCTTGAGAAAGACTTTCATCAAGTCACCATCACCTAAGACTTTCATCAAGTCACCATCACCTAAACCAAATTCACCATATTTTCTCCTTCCCCACAAAATCGATCCAAAGCATGAGATTTGAGGAAGATTGTCATCAAGTATTTCGGCCGATTGGTGTGTTGCTAGGAAGTTACGTTTTCTCGTTTTATTGTACTTTCTTACGGTTAGAAACTACTATATATAGTAGTGCTCGTTGTATTGTAAAATCATCTTGAAAGTAATAAACCTTGTATTTCCTTTGAAATATACGTTGAACGAGTTCAACAAACTTTAGTTATTGTTTCGACGCGTCTCGAGATTTTAACTTGATCAATTCTCAATAGGTCTTGGGAAAAGATTACCTTTATCGAGTTATAGGTCTAGTTCGATAAAACACATCAAACTCCGTATATCATACTACCTCACGGCCGAATCCCATTAAATTCGTCCATCCCCTTGTAATTTTGATCAATATTGTGAACGTGATAATCTTCTGTTGTGTTTTATACGCATTACTTACGTAATTCGTATCATAAGTGGTATCAGAGACATTTGTCTCACAGTTCTCGACATTACTCGAGAAGATGGCTTTCACCGATGAAGAAGTAGCACAACTACGTGACGTCCTTCGCGGCTTACCGGAGCCCAGAATCCATGCACGACGAGGACTTGACACCATGCATGCACCACGACATGCGGATGAATACAAGACCAGCGAACTTCCGGAGTTCGTAGGCGGCACCGCTCCCGAGGTTTATTTGGAGTGGGAAAGAAAAATTGAACGAATGTTTGAGTTCAAGGATCTCAATGACGAGGTACGTTGCAAGTACGCGATTCTCAAACTTGGAAAGGGAGCTTCCCTTTGGTTTGAGCGAATGAAGACACAAAGAATTCGTGGCTTAAAAGAGAAGATACGTTCGTGGGATTCCTAAAAGGAAACTACGAAAAGATATGTCCGCTACACACAAGTTAAGCTTGTATCGAAAAATTTCTGACCTCACGCAAGGAAAGCTAAGTGTCGAGGAGTACATCGAGGAGTTTGAAAACTTATCCTTGATGGGAGAACTTGAAGAAAGCGAAGAATTGCGGATGTCCCGTTTCCTACGAGGTTTGAACAAAAATATTGCTAATTCCGTGAAACTCTACCCCTATTCCGACTTTGATACTTTATGCGGACTTTGCATAAAGTTGGAAAATCAAAACAAAACAAAACTCTCTAAACCCGAATTCCCACCTAAATACGGAAATACCAACTTTGCCGCGAGTTCTAGCTCGTTTCCAAAAACTGTCACCACAAGCCAACCCGTTACTACCATTCCAAAAACTCCTATCACACCAAAAGAAACAAGCCTATCTAAAGTCCGGTGTTTCAAATGTCAAGGATTTGGACACTATCAAAGTGCTTGTCCAAATCGGAGGATTGTGACGTTACGAGAAGCCATAGCCGCCCGAGAGGAATTACTAGCCGAAGAAGAAAGAGTTGGAGACGTTTTTAACTTAGAAGCTGACGAAGAAGAAGAAGAATGCGAGGCATACGATGCCCCGAACTATGACACGAACCTCGTCCTTCGCATGTTACAAACGAAGGCAGCCCCGAGTGACGAAGAACAACGAGACCAAATCTTTCACACGAAGTGTCGTGTCGGAGATAAATGGTGTAGCTTGATCATTGACGGTGGAAGTTGTACAAACGTGGCATCAAGCGAGATGGTCTCAAAACTCGGTTTGATCACCACGGCCCATCCTAAGCCGTATGCACTCCATTGGCTCGATGATGGAAACAAGGTGAAAGTATCAAGGCAAGTGAAGGTCGGACTCACCATGGGTTCGTATGGCGATGATATTACATGCGATGTACTACCGATGGACGCATGTCACGTGTTATTAGGAAGACCTTGGTTATTTGATCGGGACGTACTACATCGAGGGAGGAGTAACGAGTATGAGTTACGTGACAAAGGTAAAAAAATTGTTCTTAAACCTATGTCACCTCAAGCTATCCGGACGATGAGTTCGAAAAAAATCGAAGGACCGAAACTTACGATGTTTGCAAACGAGAAAGAAGTCGAAACGCCATTGACGATGTCGAACGTGTTTATTTGATGATGATCAAAGAGGTCCGAAATCTTGCCACCAAATCGCACCATGAGGAAGAGATAGATGCACTATTACACGAGTTTTCGGACGTATTCCCCGAAGACTTGCCGGTAGGATTACCACCTATCCGCGGAATTGAACACCAGATTGATCTTATACCGGGAGCTCCATTACCGAACAAAGTGGCGTATCGTTGTAATCCCGAAGAAACCAAAGAACTACAACGTCAAATTGATGAACTCATGAATCACGGATATGTCCGAGAAAGTTTAAGTCCGTGTGCGGTTCCAGTTCTACTTGTACCAAAAAAAGACGGAGCATGGCGAATGTGTATTGACAGTAGAGCCGTGAATAACATCACCGTCAAGTATCGGTTCCCCATCCCGAGACTAGACGACATGCTGGACGAGTTACATGGCTCGGTTATATTTTCCAAAGTTGATTTACGGAGCGGGTACCATCAAATCCGCATGCGAGAGGGAGACGAATGGAAGACGGCGTTTAAAACAAAGAATGGACTTTACGAATGGGTTGTGATGCCATTCGGCCTCACAAACGCCCCGAGCACTTTTATGAGGTTGATGAACGAGGTTCTCAAACCTTTCTTGGGAAAGTTTGTTGTCGTATACCTAGACGACATTTTGATCTACAGTCGATCCTTAGAGGAACATCTCGAACATTTGCGGCACGTATTTGAGACGCTAAGGGAACAGAAACTTTATGGAAAGCGGGAGAAGTGTACTTTCCTAGTCGAGAGTCTTGTCTTTCTCGGCTATGTTGTTTCGAAAGACGGAGTTTTGGTCGACCAAGAAAAGATCGCGGCAATCAAGTCATGGCCGACCCCAAAGACAATCACGGAGGTACGATCATTTCATGGCCTCGCTTCTTTTTACCGACGATTCATACAGGACTTTAGCACCATCTCCAGACCGATCACGGAGTGTCTAAAAAAAGGAACCTTTGCATGGAACGAGACGGCCCAAAAGGCTTTTGAAAATTTAAAGGGGAAGTTATGTGAAGCGCCGATTTTGACGTTACCTGATTTTTCACAACCGTTTGAGGTGGAATGCGACGCTAGCGGAGTCGGAATCGGGGCAGTGCTTATCCAAAGAGGCCGTCCCATTGCTTATTTTTCGGAGAAATTAAGTGGCGCCCGAGTGAATTATTGTACTTACGACAAGGAGTTCTATGCTATCGTGAGAGCACTCGATCATTGGAGTCATTATCTACGTTCGAAACATTTCGTGCTGCACTCGGATCACGAGTCGTTGAAATACATCAACGGGCAAAGTAAGCTAAGCCCGAGGCATGCAAAATGGGTGGAATTTTTACAATCTTTTCACTTTTCATCCAAGTACAAAGACGGGAAGAGTAATATAGTGGCGGATGCACTATCAAGACGGTATGCCTTACTGTCGATGCTAGATGTTCGTTTGTGATACGAATTACGTATGTAAGTGTATGTAATGCGTATGAAATACAACGGAAGATTATTATGTTTGGAAAAGTATCAAAGTATCAACCAAAAGTACAAGGTGGTGACCGAAATTTATACGGTTTTCGGCCGTGATGTAGGATAGTGTATGGGTTTGAATGTGTTTTACCGAATTAGACCTATAACTCGATAAAGAAAATCTCTCCTCAAGACCTATTGAGAATCGATCAAGTTATAATTCGAGACGCGTCGAAATAATAACTAAAGTTTTGTTGAACTCGTTCAACGTATATTTCAAAGAAATACAAGGTTTATTAATATTCAAGATTATTACAAATACAATCAAGTACTACTATATATAGTAGTTTCCAACTTTAAGAAAATACAACAAAAACAAGAAAATGAAGCTTCCTAGCATGCTTCCATTTCGGCCGAAATATCTAAGGAGGAGATACCAAGCATCTTGGTTTTATTAGGTGATTAAGACATGAAGAAATCTTTGATGAATCTTGGACTTGTGATGGTGATGGTGACATGAAGAAGATCTTCACTAAATACCATCCCTTATTCTTCAAATCGGCCGAACTCAACTTAGGTGATTAGGAGGATTTTGTGAAGATATGATATCAACCCCTTTGGAATTATTATGGTGACTAAGACATTAGGGATAATGACATGAAGGAAAGTTTTGAGGAAAGTCTTCTTCCAATCTTGTGCAACTCGGCCGAATCCTGGAGGGATTGTGAGGATTATGTGGTGATATGGTATCAAGCCTTTTGGAATTACTAGGGTGATTATGACATGAAGGAAAATGACATGAAGGAGATATTTGATGAAAGTCTTCATCAAATCTTTATGCTAGGGCCGATTTTTATTATGGTGGGGAAGAGAAAATATCTTCATGCATCTTGACAAATCATGAGTCCCTTTCAAGCATGATATGGCCGAATTTCATGCTTTCGGACCGATTCCGTCGTTGAGTTTTACGTTACTCCGATTCCGATTAACAACATAACTCCAATCTGCGTATTCTTTTCTCTCAAGTATAATGATGCATGACCATGCGAATTTGTATCGTCGTGGATGTCGATTTTTATTGGAGCTTCTTCGATTTAGATATTGTATCAAGTCTTGAAACTAGAAGAGACAAAAATCTTCATGATCTTGGACCAAATATGATGCTGTCGGTTTTGTCATTTCTGGGATCCAATGAGTCCGAATTTGGTCCTATGGTCTCATAAGATTTGTAGCTCTCTTTCTTAGCTTTCCATGGCCACTTGAATCACCTGAATCGGATTTCGGACGAGAAAGTTATGGACAAAATACTAAAACTGCTACGAAGTCGTCGTGCGCGCGAGAATTGGTAATTTGTCCATGTATTTTGCATGAGGATTTTATGTATGCCTGCGACTCAACCAAGCTTGGTCGGATAATCTTATTTTTTGTATTTGATGATGTTGACCGATTCGTATCATACCCTCTCTCTTTAAAGGGAATTGTCCTCAATTCCGAACTCCCTTCGTCACCAAGATAATTAACTAAAGCCTCTAAGTATTTGATCTCGAAGATGTCCGCAGTACGTACATGACCCAAAATCTTGAGACGATAGGTAGTGGGGCCCCCTCGAGAATCACCAACAAAATAACTATCATTATTAATAAAATAATAATATTTACTCCGCCAGGTAATACCGATATCATGACATGAGTGGATATCCGAAATGGGACGACTGTTAACTCCACATCGGGTTCCTCCTCCGAGTGGAAACACCGATTTCTCGGGTTCATCATCAAAAATGGAAAACACAGAATTTATTACGGTGGGAACCATAGGATTTATTACGGATTCCTCTTCATCAATTGGTTCCTCATCAAATGTCAAGGTCCGTCATAATCTAACCAACACTCCGTTTCAATATTCTTTGGGCTCCTCAATAATGTCTCATCAAAAATTAATCCACTAGGCTCGTTTCGCATCGCAACAAAGTCATACGACCCACTTTGCTCCGATAGGGCACTCGACTCAACCATCGTCTTCTTTGTCATCAAAAATGCCGCAGAAATTCTGTCATATCAAAGTCGTCCGTGACAAAGAGTTCATCTTCAAGATTAGCCGTTTCAGAAAGCATAAGGCCGTGATCTTGTTTCGCGTTACTAAAATAATTTGGTCCGTTTTGGTCAATTTGGCCAACACAACCAACTAGCCCATGATCAAAGTAGCAAGATCTAGGTTCGTCGACTAGGGAGACACGGCTCAACTCATCTTCTTCGTTGAATTGCTCCGTTGAAAACTCTGTCTCGTCTACTTCATTGAAAATGGTGGTAGGGACATCGTCTTCGTCAAAAAACTTCATTGAAATTCTTCGATGAAAAAAATCTTTGATCAAAGGTTGGCGGCGGGCGTCGAAGGATTGGTGGTGGGAAACAACGACCGTGGTAAGATGTGGCTTTGAACCTTCGCTTGAAATATTTTCTGAATTTTTTCCAATCTGTAATTTTAGGCTTACGTTTTTGTGAACTAGACTGTTTCAATTTTTTCAACAAGAAGGCGGCGCTACCGCGGAGGCGCTTTGTCACCAAATAAACGCGGCGGTTGATCGGGCGACCTTGAAGTCCGAGTGCTCCTCACAAGCATGGAGCCAATCTATGCACGCATCTGGATTACTATCTCCGTGAAATTCCGGTATGCTGCGGAATTTGGCCAAGAAATCAATATCGTTGGCATCGTCTCTGCGTCTTTCTTGCATACATTGCTCCGGTAAGCCGTTTAGTGCGTCACGGAGTTTCATCAAGAAATCGAGCTCGGAGAAATCCATAACAAGAATCAAGAGATAGTTCTTGACAAGAAATCGGACAGAAAATTTTCCAAGAAATCCGTGAGGAATGAACCAAGAAGATGATCAAAGAATCTGATCTCCACCGTTCAGACTGTAATTCAATGAGTTGGCTTACCTTTGTCAAAATTTCGTGACGATCCAACGGTCTAATCCACGGGAAACTTTGTTTTCTTCCGACTGCTCTAATCTCAACAAAAAAAATTCGTTGAGTAAATCGCCCAAGGAGATGACCTTGGGCTCCGATACCACTTATGATACGAATTACGTATGTAAGTGTACGTAATGCGTATGAAATACAACGGAAGATTATTATGTTTGGAAAAGTATCAAAGTATCAACCAAAAGTACAAGGTGGTGACCGAAATTTATACGGTTTTC
The DNA here is from genome assembly GCA_033398695.1 of Orobanche coerulescens. Taxonomy (NCBI): domain Eukaryota; kingdom Viridiplantae; phylum Streptophyta; class Magnoliopsida; order Lamiales; family Orobanchaceae; genus Orobanche; species Orobanche coerulescens. The sequence goes on from CM065804.1 coordinate 101,458,301, forward strand.
GGCCGTGATGTAGGATAGTGTATGGGTTTGAATGCGTTTTACCGAATTAGACCTATAACTCGATAAAGAAAATCTCTCCTCAAGACCTATTGAGAATCGATCAAGTTATAATTCGAGACGCGTCGAAATAATAACTAAAGTTTTGTTGAACTCGTTCAACGTATATTTCAAAGAAATACAAGGTTTATTAATATTCAAGATTATTACAAATACAATCAAGTACTACTATATATAGTAGTTTCCAACTTTAAGAAAATACAACAAAAACAAGAAAATGAAGCTTCCTAGCATGCTTCCATTTCGGCCGAAATATCTAAGGAGGAGATACCAAGCATCTTGGTTTTATTAGGTGATTAAGACATGAAGAAATCTTTGATGAATCTTGGACTTGTGATGGTGATGGTGACATGAAGAAGATCTTCACTAAATATCATCCCTTATTCTTCAAATCGGCGAACTCAACTTAGGTGATTAGGAGGATTTTGTGAAGATATGATATCAACCCCTTTGGAATTATTATGGTGACTAAGACATTAGGGATAATGACATGAAGGAAAGTTTTGAGGAAAGTCTTCTTCCAATCTTGTGCAACTCGGCCGATCTGGAGGGATTGTGAGGATTATGTGGTGATATGGTATCAAGCCTTTTGGAATTACTAGGGTGATTATGACATGAAGGAAAATGACATGAAGGAGATATTTGATGAAAGTCTTCATCAAATCTTTATGCTAGGGCCGATTTTTATTATGGTGGGGAAGAGAAAATATCTTCATGCATCTTGACAAATCATGAGTCCCTTTCAAGCATGATATGGCCGAATTTCATGCTTTCGGACCGATTCCGTCGTTGAGTTTTACGTTACTCCGATTCCGATTAACAACGTAACTCCAATCTGCGTATTCTTTTCTCCCAAGTATAATGATGCATGACCATGCGAATTTGTATCGTGGATGTCGATTTTTATTGGAGCTTCTTCGATTTAGATATCGTATCAAGTCTTGAAACTAGAAGAGACAAAAATCTTCATGATCTTGGACCAAATATGATGCTGTCGGTTTTGTCATTTCTGGGATCCAATGAGTCCGAATTTGGTCCTATGGTCTCATAAGATTTGTAGCTCTCTTTCTTAGCTTTCCATGGCCACTTGAATCACCTGAATCGGATTTCGGACGAGAAAGTTATGGACAAAATACTAAAACTGCTACGAAGTCGTCGTGCGCGCGAGAATTGGTAATTTGTCCATGTATTTTGCATGAGGATTTTATGTATGCCTGCGACTCAACCAAGCTTGGTCGGATAATCTTCTTTTTTGTATTTGATGATGTTGACCGATTCGTATCAGTTTGTTGGGATTCGAGACTTTGAAAGATCATTACAGCGACGATTTGGACTTCGGGGAAATTTTTAACCGTTGTAAAACAGCCCCGTACGAGGAATTTGTGTTACAGGATGGCTTTCTCTTCAAGGGGAATAAATTATGTGTGCCGAGACATACAATTCGGGAATTGCTAGTTCGGGAGGCGCACGGAGGAGGGCTAGCCGGTCATTTCGGCTCGACCAAGACTGTAGAGGTGCTAAAAGAACATTTCTTTTGGCCAAAGATGTATGGTGACGTAAGCACAATCGTGAGCAAATGCGTCACTTGTCACATGATGAAAAGTTCGTTCAAGTCGAGTACATACATGCCGTTGCCAATACCGTTACGACCATGGGAGGATGTCTCGATGGATTTTATTGTGGCTTTACCTCGTACTCAACGAGGCAAAGACTCGATCATGGTGGTCGTCGACCGTTTTTCGAAAATGGCTCACTTTATAGCATGCCACAAAACCGATGATGCAAGCAATGTGGCGGACTTGTACTTCCGGGAAGTAGTTCGTTTACACGGAGTTCCAAAAACTATCGTGTCGGATCGAGATTCCAAATTTCTGAGTTACTTCTGGAATACTTTATGGAGGAAAGTGGGTACTAAACTCCTATTCAGTACTTCACATCACCCACAAACCGATGGACAGACCGAGGTAACCAATCGAACCTTGGGAGCATTATTGCGAGGATTGGTAAATAAAACACAGAAGGATTGGGACGTAAAACTTGCTCATGCGGAATTCGCATACAACCGATCACCCGGTTATGCCACGGCCCATTCACCTTTTGAAGTAGTATACGGATTAAATCCGCACTTGCCCTTGGACTTGATTCACTTACCGAGCAACGAGTTGGTTCACAAAGACGCCGAAGCAAAACTCAAATCAATGATGAAGTTACATGAAAAGATACGGGAACGGATTAAAGAAGTGAATGAAATATACAAACGGAAGTCGAACAAAAATAAAAAAGCGAGATTATTTGATGTTGGCGACTTAGTTTGGATACATTTGAGAAAAGAGAGATTCCCAAGCAAACGGAAGAACAAATTGATGCCGAGAGCCGAAGGTCCGTACAAAATTGTGGAAAAAGTGAACGACAACGCATACAAAGTCGAACTTCCGGGCGAATACGGAATACACGCGACATTCAACGTAGGTGATCTCTCGCCTTACCTTGACGACGATGGCATTACGGAATTGAGGTCAATTCCTTTCAAAGAAGGAGGGAATGATACGATATCTAATATTCCAATCGAAGAAGCTCCAATAAAAATCGACATCCACGACGATACGCATGGCCATGCATCATTATACTTGGGAGAAAAGAATACACGGATTGGAGTTACGTTGTTAACCGAGTAACGTAAAACTTGGACGACGGATCGGTCCAAAAGCATGAAGATCGGCAAAACATGCTTGAAAGGGACCCTTTGTCTTCATATCTTTCACAAGATAAGTGAAGATAACCTCCTTCCCCACCTTCTTTGAAAATCGCCAAGACAACAAACAAAGTCCCCACCTCCATATCTTATCTAGTCCAAAATCCATGAAAGATATCATGTCCTAAATAAATCATCAAGTTTCCCCACAAAATCGGCCATATTATACCTTGAGAAAGACTTTCATCAAGTCACCATCACCTAAGACTTTCATCAAGTCACCATCACCTAATAAAACCAAATTCACCATATTTTCTCCTTCCCCACAAAATCGATCCAAAGTATGAGATTTGAGGAAGATTGTCATCAAGTATTTCGGCCGATTGGTGTGTTGCTAGGAAGTTACGTTTTCTCGTTTTATTGTACTTTCTTACGGTTAGAAACTACTATATATAGTAGTGCTCGTTGTATTGTAAAATCATCTTGAAAGTAATAAACCTTGTATTTCCTTTGAAATATACGTTGAACGAGTTCAACAAACTTTAGTTATTGTTTCGACGCGTCTCGAGATTTTAACTTGATCAATTCTCAATAGGTCTTGGGAAAAGATTACCTTTATCGAGTTATAGGTCTAGTTCGATAAAACACATCAAACTCCGTATATCATACTACCTCACGGCCGAATCCCATTAAATTCGTCCATCCCCTTGTAATTTTGATCAATATTGTGAACGTGATAATCTTCCGTTGTGTTTTATACGCATTACTTACGTAATTCGTATCACATGGTGGGGAAGGAGAATAACTTCATTATCTTGTTAAAGATATGAAGTCAAGTGAGGTCCCTTTCAAGCATGTCTTGGCCGAATTTACATGCTTTCGGACCGATTCCGTCGTTGAGTTTTACGTTACGCCTGTTCCGATTAACAACGTAACTCCAATCCGCGTATTCTTTTCTCCCAGGTATAATGATGCATGGCCATGCGTATTGTCGTGGATGTCGATTTTTATTGGAGCTTCTTCGATTGGAATATTAGATATCGTATCAAGTTCCTACCTTGTGGCTGCATCGAATTACCGTCTTCATCGCGCGCGCATACTACTCGTCAGTATTGTTGCTGTAGCGAATGGTTGTTGTCAGTTCCCGACAGTTTCTTGCCGATAGCTTCCGCTCGTCAAAACAAGCCTTCCGCTGTACCGATAGAGAATTCGCATCATAAGTGTTGAATTCGTATCACCTCTATTTCTCCCATTAAGGTCAGATTCTCAAACTCCTCAATATATTCACTGACATTCAACTTTCCCTGCATGAGATCTACAATCTTTCTGTACAAGGACAACCGGTGTGATGTTGGTACATACCTTTTACGAAGTTTTCTTTTCAAAGAATCCCACGAACGGATCTTTTCTTTCCCCGCATGAGCTCTTCGTGTTTTCACTCCTTCGTACCAAAGTGAAGCTCCTTTCCCCAGCTTGAGAATTGCATACTTACACCTTTTCTCATCATCAAGGTCTTTAAACTCGAACATACGATCAATTTTTCGTTCCCATTCCAGGTAAGTTTCAGGATCTGTCCCTCCAACGAACTCCGGAAGCTCGGTCACCTTGAATTCTTCGACATGGCGTGAGGGTCGTTCATGGGCACCCCGCCTAGGTTGCCAACGCTGGTCGCGTTGTTCTGGTACGTCACGCAATGCGTGATGAAGTTTTGCCAAGAAATCAGTGTCGTTGAGATCAATAATGTCAAAGATCAAGAACTTGGGCTCCGATGCCACTTATGATATGAATTCTTACTTGTGATGCGAATTCGCTATCGATACAGCGGAAACTGTTTTTGACAAGCGGAAGCTATCTACAAGAAACTGTCGGGAACTGGTAACAACGGCTCGCTACAGCAGTAACACGGACTAGCGGCACGCACTCGCGACAGGAAAGGATGACGGCAACTCGATACAGCAACAAGACAGGAACTTGACAAAATGTAAAAGACTTGATGCAGACCACTTCCAATCAGCAACACTCGAAACAGCACATTTTGGGCGGATACGAGTTGCAACAGGAAACAAGTTCAGAGAATCGAACAATATGCGACCACTGAACAAGTATGAACTGTATCGAAACAGAATATCGAAACAGGACAGAAATGGTTGTTTTTATCGAATTAGACCTATAATTCGACAAAGAGATTTCTCCTCAAGACCTATTGAGAATCAATCCGATTAATATTCGAAAACGCGTCGAATAAAAACCAAGTTTTGATGAAAAGCATTCACCAGGGAAAACACAAAGTGTGTTCTTATTTCTTCAACATTCAATAATCTTCATTACAACTCCACTGCCACTATTTATAGGCAAAAGTAACCTGACAAGATAAGCTAAACTAATACAAGCTGTTCTTAAAATAATGAAAAGATAATAAAAGGTTCCCCATGTCACTTGCAAACAAAAGTAAAAGCTGGGCTTTGTCTCCAAGTTGAAAGTTGACAGCCGCCTTTTGCCAAGAATCCTGCTGTTTTTGTAAGAAAATGCTGAACATTCTTTTATTGTTTAGCTACCACTTGGACCTCCCCCCTTCCAAGATGCAAGTTGCCTTTTATTTAAGTTATTCCAATTCCAAATATCAAGGTAACTCCGTGTCTTGTGTCTGTTTTCTCACCCAAGTACGTTAGAGTATGGTCGAGATGTTTTACGTCAATTCTTACTTCGTCTTCTTCGCTTGGAGTAGTCGGTTTCATATCAACATTAGGGGGAGATTCGGCCGATTTGTTTGGAGATCCATGAGGATCTTTGTCCCTCTAGTTTCAAGATTTCATCTCATTTTCAAAGTCCACCTAATGAGAATCAAAGATAGAAGATTTGGTTCACTCTACACCTCACCAAACTCAGCCGAACAAGGAGGAAAATGCTAAGTAGTTGCTTCCATTTTCAAAGCCTTTGTCAAAGTCTTACAAAGAGTATCACATGTGAAAGATTTTGTCCCCTCCACACCCATACCTCATGGCCGAACCAAGGAGTGTCCAAGTCTTGGTGTTGATTCCTTTTCTTTGTCAAAGTCTTGCACTCTGGTTCAACTCCTCTCTCAAGGAGAAGCGAATTAGCACCTACTCGAACGGGAATAGTTTAATCTTTGTTTGATTTTAGTTTAGTCTTGTTTGATCTTGTAATGGCTATTTATAAGCCACATTTTCACCCTTTTGAAAGCATCTTGAATCATAAAAACGAAATACATTTGTATTACTTCTTGTTGAATGATTTTCATCAAAACCTTGGTTATAATTCGACGCGTTTTCGAGTTTTAATCTAATCGATTCTCAATAGGTCTTGAGGAAAGATTACCTTATCAAACTATAGGCCTAGTTTGATAAATCACATTCATATTGTTCTTGATTATGTAAGCCGAATTGCCCTACTTTCGGTTATTTCTTTCGAGTATTACACATATTTGAGTGTTGTGAGGATCAACAATATTTCCGCTGCATTGCATGCGAGTTTACGTCCATTTTAATACGTATTTCGTATCATTAGTGGTATCGGAGCCAAGTTAATTCCTTGTCAAAATTTTCTTGGTGATTTCTTGATAAAACTATCTCGTGACTCTCTTATCATGGACTTTTCCGACATTGATTTCATGGAGAAACTCCGTGAGGCACTATACAACTTACAAGAACCACGTTTTCAAGCTAGAAGAGGAGGATATGATGCACATTCACCGCGTCATGCAGATGGATTTAAAGTAAATGAACTTCCGGAATTTATCGGAGGTACCGATCCTGAAGTCTACTTGGAGTGGGAGAGGAAGATTGAACGTATGTTCGAGTTCAAAAACCTTAACAATGAGAAACGTTGCAAATATGCGATTCTCAAGTTAGGGAAGGGTGCTTCCCTATGGTTCGAGGGTGTGAAAACACAACGAGCTCGTGCGGGAAAGGAGAAGATCCGTTCTTGGGATTCTTTAAAGAAGAAACTACGTAAAAGGTATGTTCCGACATCACACCGGTTAACCTTGTACCGAAATATTGCTGAATTCATGCAAGGGAAACTAAGTGTGGGAGAATACATTGAAGAATTTGAAGGCTTGGCCTTAATGGAAGAACTCGAAGAAAATGAAGAACAAAGAATGTCACGTTTCTTACATGGCCTAAATCGAAACATTGCAAATATGGTGGAATTATACCCCTACGGAGATTTTGACACTTTATGCGGAATATGCATAAAGATAGAAGCTCAAAACAAAGTGAATTTTGCCAAACCCGAATTCCCATATAAATTCGGAAATTCAAGTACCGGCTCAAGTTCGACTACGAAACTTACCGCGCCTTTTCAAGTCCCTACCCCAGCCCCGAAGATTCCTCATGTGTCCAAAGAGACGAGCTTGACTAAAGTACGATGCTTTAAATGTCAAGGATTTGGTCACTATCAAAATGCATGTCCAAATAAACGGGTGGTCACGTTAATAGAAGCTCTTGTGGTTCGAGACGAACTTTTAGTCGAGGACGAGAAGGAAGGACTTGGTGACGTATTTAACGTGGAGGCCGAGGAAGAGAACAAGGAATGCGAGACTTATGACGCTCCAGAATATGATACTGCTTTAGTACTTCGAGCTCTACATACCAAAATCATTCCAAGTGATACGGAGCAAAGGGACCAAATCTTTCATTCCAAATGTCGAGTCGGAGAAAAATGGTGTAGTTTGATAATCGACGGAGGAAGTTGAACGAATGTAGCTTCCAATGATATGGTTACAAAACTCGGTCTAACTACTATGGCTCACCCGAGACCGTATGCTTTACATTGGCTCGATGATGGAAGTAAAGTGAAGGTGTCGAGACAAGTACGGGTCAACTTAACTATAGGACCATACGGAGACGATGTGTTATGTGACGTACTCCCGATGGACACATGCCACGTACTTTTGGGATGACCATGGATGTTTGACCGATATGTTTTACATCGAGGTCGGAGTAATGAATATGAATTACGAGACAAAGGAAAGAAGATTGTACTCAAACCGATGTCCTCGCAAGCTATCCGTTCGATGAGTTCTAGTCGAGTGGAGAAACTGAAACTTACTATGCTTGCTAGCGAGATGGAAATGGAACATGCCATTAATGACGGGGAGCGAGTATATTTGGTAATGTTTAAAGAGACACGGGACGAGAACATGGGAGTACAAAATGGAGGAGAGATAGATATGTTATTACACGAATTTAAGGATGTCTTTCCCGAAGAATTACCGTCGGGTTTACCACCTATTCGTGGTATTGAACACCAAATCGATCTTATACCGGGAGCACCACTTCCTAATAAAGCCGCCTGTAGATGTAATCCCGAGGAGACGAAGGAGTTACAAAGACAAGTCGAAGAACTTTTGAACCACGGGTATGTCCGAGAGAGTTTGAGTCCGTGTGCGGTTCCAGTCTTGCTTGTCCCTAAGAAAGATGGTTCTTGGCGAATGTGTGTAGATAGTCGGGCCGTGAATAATATCACCATCAAGTATCGGTTCCCTATCCCGAGACTTTATGATATGTTAGACGAACTACATGGTTCGGTTGTCTTTTCAAAGGTTGATTTACGAAGCGGATATCATCAAATTTGAATGCGAGAAGGTGACGAGTGGAAGATGGCCTTCAAAACAAAAAATGGATTATATGAATGGACCGTTATGCCATTCGGTCTTACAAATGCACCAAGCACCTTCATGAGGTTGATGAACGAAGTGCTTAAACCATTTCTGGGGAAATTCGTGGTTGTATATCTGGATGACATCCTGATCTATAGTCGATCATTACAAGAACATTTCGGGTACTTAAGGCAAGTCTTCGAAACTTTGAGGGACCGAAAACTATATGGAAAAAAGGAGAAGTGTTCATTCTTAGTCGAGTGTATAGTCTTTCTTGGCTATGTCGTTTCGAAGGAGGGAGTGGCGGTTGATCAAACAAAAATCGAAGCAATTAAGTCTTGGCCGACCCCTATGACCGTGACGGAAGTGAGGTCATTTCACGGACTTGCTTCTTTTTATCGGAGGTTTATTCAAGACTTTAGCACCATTTCAAGTCCGATAATGGAGTGTTTAAAAAAAGGGGCCATTTGCATGGAACGGGGCTGCCCAAGGAGCGTTCGAAAGGTTAAAAGCCAAATTATGCGAAGCACCGATCCTAACACTACCCGATTTTACTCAACCATTCGAAGTAGAATGTGATGCTAGTGGAGTTGGAATTGGAGCGGTTCTTATTCAAGGTAAACGACCTATCGCTTACTTTTCGGAAAAATTGAATGGTGCTTGGTTGAATTATTGCACTTACGATAAAGAATTCTGTGTTATAGTAAGGGCCCTTGATCATTGGGGTCATTACCTTCGGCCGAAATATTTTATTCTACATTCGGACCACAAATCATTGAAATACATTAACGGACAACACAAACTGAGTCCAAGGCATGCCAATTGGGTGGAATTCCTACAATCGTTTCACTTTTCAGCCAAGTACAAAGACGGTAAAAGCAATGTCGTTGCGGATGCGTTATCTAGAAGGTATGCTTTACTTTCTACTCTGGAGGTTCGGTTACTTGGTTTCGAAATGTTGAAGGAGTATTATGAAAATGATGCGGATTTTGGAGAAGTTTTTACTCGTTGCAAATCTGGTCCGTTCGGGGAGTTCATGATACAAGATGACTTCCTCTTTAAAGGGAATAGACTATGTGTTCCAAAACATGCTATTCGGGAATTGTTGGTTCGGGAGGCTCACAGAAGAGGCTTAACGGGTCACTTTGGCACGGCTAAGACAATGGAGGTACTTAAAGAACATTTCTTTTGGCCAAAAATTCTAAAAGACGTTTACAATATTTTAAGTAAATGTGTAACATGTCACATCACAAAAAGTTCATTCAAACCGGGATCGTATATGCCTCTACCGATTCCAGAAAGACCGTGGGAAGATGTATCAATGAATTTTATCATCGCTTTACCCCGTACTCAATGAGGTAAAGATGCTATTATGGTGGTCGTTGATCGTTTCTCGAAGATGGCTCATTTCGTGGCTTGCCACAAAACCGACGACGCAAGTAACGTGGCCGATTTATACTTTCGAGAGGTGGTTCGTTTACATGGAGTTCCGAAGACTATTGTTTCGGATCGGGATTCGAAATTTCTTAGATATTTTTGGAATACATTATGGAGGAAAGTGGGAACAAAGCTCTTGTTTAGTACTTCACACCATCCTCAAACAGATGGTCAAACCGAGGTCACATATCGAATGCTAGGAACGTTGTTGCGAGGACTTATGAATAAAACGCAAAAGGATTGGGACGTGAAACTTGCTCATGCAGAATTTGCCTATAACCGATCCCCTACACATGCCATGGCACACTCTCCCTTTGAAGTCGTTTACGGGTTAAATCCTTATATACCCTTAGACTTGATTCCATTGCCGAAGGACGAGTTGGTACACAAAGATGTGGAATCTAAACTTAAATCGATGATCAAGTTACACGGACAAATACATGATCGAATCAAAGAGGTGAATGACGCATACAAACGGAAATCCAACAATCACAGAAAACCGAGACTATTCGACGTAGGCGACTTGGTTTGGGTACACTTAAGAAATGAGAGATTTCCTAGTAAACGCAAGAACAAACTTATGCCGAGGGCCGAGGGACCTTACAAAATCGTGGGAAAGGTGAACGACAATGCATATAAAGTAGAACTTCCAGGCGATTATGGAGTACACGCCACTTTTAACGTGGACGATCTATCTTCTTACCTTGACGATGAGGGAATTACTGAATTGAGGTCAATTCCTTTCAAAGGGGGAGGAGATGATGCGATATTGACATATTCAAACAAAGAAAACGAAGTAAGAATTGACGTAAATGACGATACCACATTGCATGCACATGCACCTACGTACTTCAGTGAGAAAACAAATGCAGAAATGGGAACAATCTTAATAATCGGAACCGAGATAACTTAGACGTATCAAACATGCATATGTATGCATGTTCATGCATACTAATCGGCCACATTAGGGGGATATTCGGCCGATTTGTTTGGAGATCCATGAAGATCTTTGTCCCCTCTAGTTTCAAGATTTCATCTCATTTTCAAAGTCCACCTAATGAGAATCAAAGATAGAAGATTTGGTTCACTCCACACCTCACCAAACTCGGCCGAACAAGGAGGAAAATGCCAAGTAGTTGCTTCCATTTTCAAAGCCTTTGTCAAAGTCTTACAAAGAGTATCACATGTGAAAGATTTTGTCCCCTCCACACCCATACCTCACGGCCGAACCAAGGAGTGTCCAAGACTTGGTTGATTTTCCGGCAGGTTGTGACATGGCCGTGTCCTGGGACACGGTCGAGCTCGGCACCTTCGTCCTTTTACGTCTTGTGTCCGTTTTCTCGCCTAAAAATATCGCCGTACGTGCATGACGCATTGTAAGGCCATTTACGTGGATCCTTGCTTTGTTTTCTTTATTCGGACTAGTCAATTCCATATCATTCCCTCCCCCTTTAAAGGGAATTGTCCTCAATTCCGAAATCCCTTCGTCATCAAGATAATTAACTAAAGCCTCTAAGTACTTGATCTCGAAAATATCCGCAGTGCGTACATAGCCCAAAATCTTGAGACGATAGGTAGTAGGGGGTTTCAGCAAATCACCAACAAAATAACTATCATGAGCTATAAAGAAATAATAATCATTTGTGAGTCAGAACTGTCATCATCCTGGTGGTCGAATTCATCGGACGCCACTTCAAGACCTAGGAAAAACACTTCGTCGTCGACTTTCATGTCAAAATCTTGGTAAGGCTCAAGATATAGATGTTCCGGAATCATAACATCTTCTTGCTCCGTATCAAGTGATGCGAATTCTTACTTATGATGCGAATTCTCTATCGGTATAGCGGGAGGCTGTTTTGACTAGCGGAAGCGAATAGCAAGAAACTATCAGGAACTGATAACAACAGTTCGCTACAGCAATAACATTGGCTAGTGGTGTGCGCACGCGATAGGAAATGATGGCGGCAGCTCGATACATCAACAAGACAGGAACTAGCCGAATGAAGATGACTCGAAACAGGCAACCTCCAAACAGCGGCACTCGAAACAGCAAGTCTCGGTCGGATGCTAATTAAAACAAGAAACAAGTTCGAACGATCGAACAACACTTGATGCGAAAATCTCGAACAAGTATAACCCTGTATCAAAAACAAGAGGAATATCAAAATAGCACAGGAAACAGTTGTTTTATCGAACTAGAACTATAATTCGATAAAGTGATTTATTCTCAAGACCTATTGAGAATCAATCAGATTAAGTTTCGAAAATGCGTCGAATAATAATCAAAGTTTTGAAGGAAACTCGTCCAACACTTAAACAATACACAAGGTATGTTGTTTTATCATTCAATAATCAATCCCTTCATTACAACTCCATCGCCCCTATTTAAGGCAAAAGTAGCCTGACAAGATAATCTAAAGTAATACAAGCTGGTCTTAAAATAAGGAAAAGAAAATATAAGGTTCCTCACGTCACTTGCAAACAAAAGTAAAAGATGGGTTTTGTCTTCAAGGTGATAGCCGCCCTTCATGCTGCTGAGAATCCTGCTACTTTTATAATAAAGAAAGTGCTAAAGTTCTTTTTTTTATTCTTTTGCCTTCACTACTTGGACCCCTTCCCCAAGATGCAAGTTGCCTATGTTTGATTTACTCTAAGCCCGATTATCAAGGTAACTCCGGGTTTCGTATCCGTTTTCTCGCCTAAGTACGTTGGAGTATGGTCGAGGTGTTTTATGTCAATCCTTACTTCCTCTTCTTCGCTTGGAGTAGTCGGTTTCGTATCATTCCCTCCTTCTTTAAAAGGAATTGTCCTCAATTCCACAAACCCATTGTCGTCGAGATAAGGAGATAGATCACCTATGTTGAAAGTAGCATGCACTCCATAATCACTTAGAAGTTCTATCTTGTAAGCGTTGTCGTTCACCTTCGCAACTATTTTAAATGGTCCCTCAGCTCGTGGCGTTAACTTGTTCTTACGCTTACTCGGGAATCGTTCTTTCCTCAAATGCACCCAAACTAAATCTCCAACCTCGAATAATCTCGGTTTTCTTTGCTTGTTCGACTTCTTTTTGTACATCTCGTTTATTTCCTTGATTCGTTCACGCACCTGTTCGTGTAATTTCATCATTGATTTCAGTTTTGACTCCGCATCCTTATGCACCAATTCGTCACTTAGTAATGGAATTAGATCTAGCGGTATGTAAGGATTCAGCCCGTAAACTACTTCAAATGGAGAGTGCGCTATGACATGAGTAGGAGAACGATTATAAGCAAACTCCGCATGTGCCAGTTTAGATCCCAGTCCTTTTGTGTTTTGCTTACCAAGCCTCGCAACAGTGTTCCCAGGGTTCGATTAGTCACTTCAGTTTGCCCGTCGGTTTGAGGGTGGTGTGAAGTGCTAAACAAGAGTTTTGTTCCCACCTTCCTCCATAGGGTGTTCCAAAAGTAGCTGAGAAATTTGGAGTCTCGATCGGAAACAATAGTCTTCGGAATTCCATGTAAACATACTACCTCTCGAAAATATAAGTCAGCCATATTGCTTGCATCGTCTGTCTTGTGGCACGCTACAAAATGAGCCATTTTCGAAAAACGATCTACGACTACCATGATCGCATCCCTCCCTCGTTGAGTACGAGGTAAAGCCACAATAAAATCCATCGAGACATCTTCCCATGGCCTCTCCGGCATCGGTAAAGGTGTGTATATTCCTGGTTTGAATGAACTCTTCGCAACATGGCATGTCACACACTTACTAATTATGTTACTAACATCCCCCTGCATCTTTGGTCAATAAAAATATTCCTTCAGTACATCTAATGTCTTAGACGAACCAAAGTGGCCAGCTAAACCTCCCCCGTGAGCTTCCCGAACCAGCAATTCTCGAATCGTGTGCTTGGGTAGGCAAAGACGATTTCCCTTAAAAAGGAAGCCTTCCTGTATCGAAAATTCTCCCATCGGCCCAGATTTGCAAAGGGCGAAGGTCTCGCCAAAATCTGCATAACCGTCATAATATTCCTTCACTGTCTCGAATCCGAGCAAACGAACATCAAGAGTGGCGAGTAAGGCATAACGCCTAGACAATGCATCTGCTACAATATTGCTCTCGCCATCTTTATACTTTGATGAGAAGTGAAATGATTGTAAGAATTCCACCCACTTCGCATGCCTGGGACTCAACTTGTGTTGCCCGTTAATATACTTCAATGATTCATGGTCCGAATGTATGATGAAATGCTTCGGCCGAAGATAGTGACTCCAATGATCGAGAGCCGTCACAATAGCATAAAACTCCTTGTCATACGTACAATAACTGAGACGAGCACCGTTTAACTTTTCTGAAAAGTAAGCAATAGGCCGCCTTCCTTGAATGAGAACTGCTCCAATGCCAACTCCGCTAGCATCACATTCTACCTCGAACGGTTGCGAAAAATCGGGTAGTGCTAAGATTGGTGCTTCGCACAACTTTTGATACGATATCAAATATTCCAATCGAAGAAGCTCCAATAAAAATCGACATCCACGACGATACAAATTCGCATGGCCATGCATCATCATACTTGGGAGAAAAGAACACGCCGCTTGGAGTTACGTTGTTAATCGGAACCGGAGTAACGTAAAACTTGACGACGAATCGGTCCAAAAGCATGGAAATTTCGGCCATATCATGCTTGAAAGGGACTCATGATTTGTCTTCATCTTGAAGATATCCTCCTTCCCCACCTTCCTTCAAATCGGCCAAAACATGATATTTGATGAAGACTTTCATCAAAGATTTTCTTCATGTCATAGTCACCATAATAAGTCCAAGATACTTGATATCATATCTTTCCAAAATCTTCATGATCCCCTCCTTGGATGATTCGGCCGATTGGTATCATTGCTAGGAAGTTTCGTTTTCTTGTTTTGTTGTATTTTCTTATGGTTGTAAACTACTATATATAGTAGTACATGTTGTATTTGAAAGTATCTTGAAATTCAATAAACCTTGTATTTCTTTGAAATATACGTTGAACGAGTTCAACAAAACTTTAGTTATTATTTCGACGCGTCTCGAATTTTAACTTGATCAATTCTCAATAGGTCTTGAGGAGAGATTATCTTTATCGAGTTATAGGTCTAATTCGATAAAACACATCCAAATCCATATACGATCCTACTTCACGGCCGAAACCGCTTAAATTCGGCCACCACCTTGTAATTTTTGGTTGATACTTTGATACTTGTTAAGACATAATAATCTTCCGTTGTATTTCATACGCTTTACGTACACTTATATACGTAATTCGTATCAACTTTGCCTTCAAATTTGCGAAAGACTCCTGAGCAGCCCGGCTCCAATTAAACATGCCTTTCTTCAAACATTCGGTTATTGGGCTTGCAATGGTACTGAAATCTCGAATGAATCTTTGGTAAAATGAAGTCAATCCGTGGAACGTCTAACTTCCGTCACTATAGTGGGAAATCGCCAAGACTTAATTGCTTCGATCTTTGCTTGATCGACCGACACTACCTCCTTTGAAACAACATAGCCAAGAAAAACTATACTTTCGACCAAAAATGAGCACTTCTCCCTTTTTCCATACAACCTTTGGTCCCTCAGGGTTTCAAAGACTTGTCTCAAGTGTCCGAAATATTCTTGCAACGATCGGCTATAAATCAAAATATCTTCTAGATATACAACCACAAATTTCCCCAAGAATGGCTTAAGCACCTCATTTATCAAGCGCATGAAGGTACTACCGATGGACGCATGTCACGTGTTGTTAGGAAGACCTTGGTTATTTGATCGGGACGTACTACATCGAGGGAGGAACAACGAGTATGAGTTACGTGACAAAGGTAAAAAAAATTGTTCTTAAACCTATGCCACCTCAAGCTATCCGAACAATGAGTTCAAAAAAAGTCGAAGGACCGAAGCTCACGATGCTTGCAAACGAAAAAGAAGTCGAACACGCCATTGACGATGGCGAACGTGTTTATTTGATGATGATCAAAGAAATCCGAAACCTTGCTACCAAATCACGCCACGAGGAAGAGATAGATACAATATTACACGAGTTCGCGGATGTATTTCCCGAAGACTTGCCGGTGGGATTACCACCTATCCACGGAATCGAACACCAAATTGATCTTGTACCAGGAGCTCCATTACTGAACAAGGCAGCGTATCGTTGTAATCCCGAAGAAACCAAAGAACTACAACGTCAAATTGATGAGCTCATGAGTCACGGATATGTCCGAGAGAGTTTAAGTCCGTGTGCGGTTCCAGTCCTACTTGTACCAAAAAAAGACGGATCATGGCGAATGTGCATTGACAGTAGAGCCGTGAATAACATCACCGTCAAGTATCGGTTCCCCATCACGAGACTAGACGACATGTTAGACGAGTTGCATGGCTTGGTTATATTTTCAAAAGTTGATTTACGGAGCAGATACCATCAAATTCGCATGCGAGAGGGAGACGAATGGAAGACGGCATTTAAAACAAAGAATGGACTTTACGAGTGGGTTGTGATGCCATTCGGCCTCACTAATGCCCCGAGCACTTTCATGAGATTGATGAACGAGGTTCTCAAACCTTTCTTGGGAAAGTTTGTTGTCGTATACTTAGACGACATTTTAATCTACAGTCGATCCTTAGAGGAGCATCTCGAACACTTGCGGCACGTTTTTGAAACTCTAAGGAAACAGAAACTTTATGGAAAACGGGAGAAGTGTACTTTCCTAGTCGAGAGTCTTGTCTTTCTTGGTTATGTCGTTTCTAAAGAAGGAGTTTCGGTGGATCAAGAGAAGATCGCGGCAATCAAGTCTTGGCCGACACCAAAAACTATCACGGAGGTACGATCATTTCATGGCCTCGCTTCTTTTTACCGACGATTCATATGGGACTTTAGTACCATCTCCAGCCCGATCACGGAGTGTCTTAAAAAAGGAACCTTTTCATGGAACGAGGCGGCCCAAAAGGCTTTTGAAAAATTAAAAGGAAAGTTATGTGAAGCACCAATTTTAACGTTACCCGATTTTTCGCAACCATTTAAGGTGGAATGCGACTCTAGTGGAGTTGGAATCGGGGCAGTACTTATTCAAGGAGGCCGCCCCATAGCCTATTTTTCGGAAAAATTAAGTGGCGCTCGAGTTAATTATTGTACTTACGGCAAGGAGTTCTATGCTATCGTGAGAGCACTCGATCATTGGAGTCACTATTTACCTTCGAAACATTTCGTATTACATTCGGATCACGAGTCGTTGAAATACATCAACGGGCAAAGCAAGCTAAGTCCGAGGCATGCAAAATGGGTGGAATTTTTACAATCTTTTCACTTTTCATCCAAGTACAAAGACGGTAAGAGTAATATAGTGGCGGATGCACTATCAAGACGGTATGCCTTACTTTCGATTCTAGATGTTCGTTTGTTGGGGTTCGAGACTTTGAAAGATCATTACAGTGACGATTTGGACTTCGGAGAAATTTTCACCCATTGTAAAAAAGGCCCGTACGAAGAATTTGTTTTACAGGATGGCGTTCTTTTCAAAGGAAATAAACTATGTGTGCCGAAGCATACAATTCGGGAATTACTAGTTCGGGAGGCGCACGGAGGAGGACTAGCCGGTCATTTCGGTTCGGCTAAGACGGTAGAGGTGCTAAAGGAGCATTTCTTTTGGCCGAAGATGTATGGTGACGTGAGCAACATCGTGAGTAAATGCGTCACTTGTCACATGATGAAAAGCTCGTTCAAGCCAAGTACCTACATGCCGTTGCCAATACCTTTGCGTCCGTGGGAGGATGTCTCGATGGATTTTATTGTTGCTTTACCTCGTACTCAACGGGGCAAAGACTCGATCATGGTGGTCGTCGACTGTTTTTCAAAAATGGCTCACTTTATAGCATGCCACAAAACCGATGATGCAAGCAATGTGGCGGACTTATATTTCCGAGAAGTAGTTCGTTTACACGGAGTTCCGAAAACTATCGTGTCGGATCGAGATTCTAAATTCCTGAGTTACTTTTGGAATACTTTATGGAGGAAAGTGGGTACTAAACTTCTATTCAGTACTTCGCACCACCCACAAACCGATGGACAAACGGAAGTGACCAACCGAACATTAGGAGCATTATTGCGAGGATTGGTGAACAAAACACAAAAAGATTGGGACGTTAAACTTGCACATGCGGAATTCGCATACAATCGATCACCCGGTTTCGCCACGGCCCATTCACCTTTTGAAGTAGTATACGGAATAAATCCGCACATGCCATTGGATTTGATTCCGTTGCTTGAAACGACGAATTGGTTCACAAAGATGCAGAATCAAAACTCAAGTCAATGATGAAGTTACATGAAAAGGTACGAGAGCGGATTAAAGAAGTGAATGAAATTTACAAACGGAAGTCGAACAAAAATAAAAAAGCGAGATTATTTGATGTTGGCGACTTAGTTTGGATACATTTGAGAAAATAACGATTCCCAAACAAACGCAAGAACAAATTAATGCCGAGAGCCGAAGGTCCGTACAAAATTGTGGGAAAAGTGAACGACAACGCCTACAAAGTAGAACTTCCAGGCGATTACGGAGTACACGCGACTTTCAACGTAGGTGATCTCTCGCCTTACCTTGACGACGATGGCATTACGGAATTGAGGTCAATTCCTTTCAAAGAGGGAGGGAATGATACGATATCAAATATTCCAATCGAAGAAGCTCCAATAAAAATCGACATCCACGACGATACAAATTCGCATGGCCATGCATCATCATACTTGGGAGAAAAGAACACGCGGCTTGGAGTTACGTTGTTAATCGGAACCGAAGTAACGTAAAACTTGACGACGAATCGGTCCAAAAGCATGGAAATTTCGGCTATATCATGCTTGAAAGGGACTCATGATTTGTCTTCATCTTGAAGATATCCTCCTTCCCCACCTTCCTTCAAATCGGCCAAAACATGATATTTGATGAAGACTTTCATCAAAGATTTTCTTCATGTCATAGTCACCATAATAAGTCCAAGATACTTGATATCATATCTTTCCAAAATCCTCATGATCCCCTCCTTGGATGATTCGGCCAATTGGTATCATTGCTAGGAAGTTTCGTTTTCTTGTTTTGTTGTATTTTCTTATGGTTGTAAACTACTATATATAGTAGTACATGTTGTATTTGAAAGTATCTTGAAATTCAATAAACCTTGTATTTCTTTGAAATATACGTTGAACGAGTTCAACAAAACTTTAGTTATTATTTCGACGCGTCTCGAATTTTAACTTGATCAATTCTCAATAGGTCTTGAGGAGAGATTATCTTTATCGAGTTATAGGTCTAATTCGATAAAACACATCCAAATCCATATACGATCCTACTTCACGGCCGAAACCGCTTAAATTCGGCCACCACCTTGTAATTTTTGGTTGATACTTTGATACTTGTTAAGACATAATAATCTTCCATTGTATTTCATACGCTTTACGTACACTTATATACGTAATTCGTATCAACTTTGCCTTCAAATTTGCGAAAGACTCCTGAGCAGCCCGGCTCCAATTAAACGTGCCTTTCTTCAAACATTCGGTTATTGGGCTTGCAATGGTACTGAAATCTCGAATGAATCTTCGGTAAAATGAAGTCAGTCCGTGGAACGTCTAACTTCCGTCACTATAGTGGGAAATGGCCAAGACTTAATTGCTTCGATCTTTGCTTGATCGACCGACACTACCTCCTTTGAAACAACATAGCCAAGAAAAACTATACTTTCGACCAAAAATGAGCACTTCTCCCTTTTTCCATACAACCTTTGGTCCCTCAGGGTTTCAAAGACTTGTCTCAAGTGTCCGAAATGTTCTTGCAACGATCGGCTATAAATCAAAATATCTTCTAGATATACAACCACAAATTTCCCCAAGAATGGCTTAAGCACCTCATTTATCAAGCGCATGAAGGTATTCGGCGCATTTGTAAGGCCGAACGGCATAACGGTCCATTCATACAGTCCGCGTTTAGTTTTGAAGGCTGTCTTCCACTCATCTCCTTCTCGCATCCGGATTTGGTGATAACCACTTCGTAGGTCAACTTTTGAAAAGATCACGGATCCGTGTAATTCGTCCAACATGTCGTCATGCCTCGGAATTGGAAATTGATACTTGATGGTTATATTATTCACGGCTCGACTGTCAATACACATTCGCCAAGATCCGTCTTTCTTAATAACCAGTAATACTGGAACCGCACAAGGACTTAGGCTCTCTCGAACATACGCGCGGTTCATTAGTTCTTCGATTTGGTTTTGTAATTCCTTCATCTCGTCGGGATTACATCTATAAGCAGCTTTGTTAGGGAGCGACGCACTCGGTATGAGGTCGATCTGATGTTCAATCCCACGAATAGGTGGCAAACCCGACGGTAATTCTTCGGGAAAAACATCCGCAAATTCGTGCAATAAGGCATCCATCCTTTCGTCGATCCACACAACCATATTACCATTCCGTGTCCCCCTCAGAATCAACAAGTACATGCACTCGCCATCATTAATAGCATGTTCCACATCCCGTTCGCTAGCAAACATGGCCAGTTTTGGTTTTTCACTCCGACTAGAACTCATTGAGTGAATAGCTTGAGGTGACATGGGTTTCAGCACAATCTTTTTGCCCTTATCCCGTAACTCGTACTCATTGCTTCTTCCAAGATGTAAAAAGGCTTAGTCGAAGCTATTATATCTAATCCTTGCTACAACAAGACTTATTCAAGAAGAAAAAGATTAATCGGAACTTTTATAGCCAATTCTGAGTACCAAATGTTCGAATCTATTCAATAAACCTGAATTTTCATAGAGGTCCGACTCGAAAGAATGTAATATGATCTTATGTCCTATTAACAAGACTTAATCTAGAAGTAAATGTTTAAAAAGAGCTATTATAGCGAATCTTTGCTACAAGCAGACTTAATCAAGATAGAAAAGATTAATCGTAGATGTTATAGCCAATTTTGAGTACAAAAGGCTCGATCTAATCAATAAAATCGAGTTTTCATAGAGTTCCGACTCGAATGCATGTAACGTGGTCTTATCTCCTATTAACAAGACTTAATCGAGTAAAGACTTAATCAGAGCTATTATATCGAATCCTTGCTATAACAAGACTTAATCAAGAAGAAAAAGATTAATCAGAGCCGTTATAGCTAATTTTGAGTACAAAAGGCTCGAATCTAATCAATAAACCCGAGTTTTCATAGAGTTCCGACTCAATTGCATGTAACATGGTCTTTTATGTTCTACTAAGAAGACTTAATCAAGAAGTAAAGGCTTAATCGGAGCTATTATATCCAATCCTTATTACTACAAGACTTAATCAAGAAGTAAAAGATTAGTCGGAGGTGTTATAGCTAATTATGAGTACAAAAGACTCGAATCTAATCAATAAAATCGAGTTTTCATAGAGTTCCGACTTGAATGCATGTAACGTGGTCTTTTATCTCCTACTAACAAGACTTAATCAAGAACTAAAGGCTTAATCGGAGCTATTCTATCCAATCCTTGCTACAACAAGAATTAATCAAGAAGTAAAATATTAATCGGAGCTGTTATATCCAATCCTGAGTACAAAAGGCTCGAATCTAATCAATAAACCCAAGCTTTTCTAGAGTTCCGACCCGAATGCATGTAACGTGGTCTTATATTCTATTAACAAGGCTTAATCAAGAAGTAAAGGCTTAATCGGAGGTACTATATACAATCCTTGCTACAACAAGACTTAATCAAGAAGTAAAAGAATAATTAAAGCTGTATAGCCAATTCTGAAAGGCTCGAATCTAATCAATAAACCTGGGTTTTCATAGAGTTCTGACTCGAATGCATGTAACGTGGTCTTATCTCCTATTCACAAGACTTAAGAAAGAAGTAAATGTTTAATAGGAGCTATTATAGCTAATCCTTGCTACAACAAGACTTAATAAGGAAAGCAAAAATTAATCGGTGTTGTTATAGACAATTTTGAGTATAAAAGGCTCGCATCTAATAAATAAACACGATTTTTCATAGAGTTCCAACTCGAATGCATGTACCGTGGTCTTATCTCCTATTAACAAGACTTAATCGAGAAGTAAAGGCTTAATTGGAGCTATTATTTCCAATCCTTGCTACAACAAGACTTAATCGAGAAGTAAAGGCTTAATTAGAAGTAAAATATTAATCGGAGCTGTTACAGCCAATCCGGAGTACAAAAGGCTCGAATCTAATCAATAAACCCGAGCTTTCCTAGAGTTTCGACCCGAATGCATGTAACGTAGTTTTATATCCTATTAACAAGACTTAATCAAGAAGTAAAGGCTTAATCGGAGGTACTATATACGATTCTTGCTACAACAAGACTTAATCAAGAACTAAAATAATAATCAAAGCTGTATAGCCATTTCTGAAAGGCTCGAATCTAATCAATAAACCTGGGTTTTCATAGAGTTCCGACTCGAATGCATGTAACGTGGTCTTATCTCCTACAAGACTTAATAAATAAGTAAAGGCTTAATAGGAGCTAATATAGCTAATCCTTGCTACAACAATACTTAATAAGGAAAGAAAAAATTAATCGGTGTTGTTATAGCCAATTTTGATTACAAAAGGCTCGCATCTAATAAATAAACACGATTTTTCATAGAGTTCCAACTCGAATGCATGTACTGTGGTCTTACCTCCTATTAACAAGACTTAATCGAGAAGTAAAGGCTTAATGGAGCTATTATTTCCAATCCTTTCTATAACATGACTTAATCAAGAAGTAAAATATTAATCAGAGCTGTTATATCCAATCCTGAGTATAAAAGGCTTGAATCTAATCAATAAACCCGAGCTTTCCTAGAGTTTTAACCCGAATGCATGTAATGTGGTCTTATATCCTATTAAAAATACTTAATCAAGAAGTAAAGGCTTAATCGGAGCTATTATATACAATCCTTGCTACAACAAGACTTAATCAAGAAGTAAAAGAATAATTGAAGTTGTTATAGCCAATTCTGAATGGCTCAAATATAATCAATAAACCGAGTTTTCATAGAGTTCCGAGTCAAATGCATGTAGCATGGTCTTATCTCCTATTAACAAGACATAATCAAGAAGTAATGGCTTAATCGTAGCTATTATAGCGAATCTTTGCTACAAGCAAACTTAATCAAGATAGAAAAGATTAATCGGAGATGTTATAGCCAATTCTGAGTACAAAAAGCTCGAATCTAATCAATAAACCCGAGTTTTCATAGAGTTCCGACTAGAATGCATGTAACATGGTCGTATCTCCTATTAACAAGACTTAATCGGGTAAAGGCTTAATCGGAGCTATTATATCCAATCCTTGCTACAAGACTTATTCAAGAAGTAAAAGATTAATCAGAGCTGTTGTAGCCAATTTTGAGTACAAAAGGCTCGAATCAAATCAATAAACCCGAGTTTTCATAGAGTTCCGACTCAAATGCATGTATCATGGTCTTTTATCTCCTACTAACAAGACTTAATCAAGAACTAAAGGATTAATCGGAGCTATTATATCCAATCCTTGTTACAACAAGACTTAATCAATAAGTAAAATATTAATAGGAGCTGTTATAGACAATTCTGAGTACAAAAGGCTCGAATCTAATCAATAAACCCGAGTTTTCATAGAGTTCCGACCTGAATGAATGTAACGTGGTCTTATCTCCTATTAACAAGACTTAATCAAGTAGTAAAGGCTTAATCGTAGAAATTATAGCGAATCCTTGCTACAACAGGACTTAATCAAGAAAGAAAAGATTAATTGGACCTGTTATAGCCAATTTTGAGTACAAAAGGCTCGAATCTAATAAGTAAACCCGAGTTTTCATAGAGTTCCGACTCGAATGCATGTAACGTTGATACGAATTCTCCGGGAGAGGCGGATACGTATCGGTCGGAGTGTGCGTATGAATATCGTAGCGGAAGTCTTTTTACGAATATGGAGTTTTTCGGATGTATTTTGTGATGTAATATCGAATATGGCAATGAAAATTCGAACAAATGAAAAATGAAAGTAATATCGGAAAAAGTGATAATATCGATCGAAGTGATTCGACCGAACAAGAACAAAGGATTTATCGAATTAGACCTATAATTCGATAAGAGATTTCTTCTCAAGACCTATTGAGAATCAATCGGATTAATACTCGAAAACGCGTCGAATAAAAATCAAGTTGCGGTAAAAATCATTTACCAAGGAGAGAAATACAAAGTGTATTCTTTCACAACATTCAAATTCATCATACATTCTATCTCATTACAAGACTTATCAAAGCTTATTTATAGGAAAAAAACTAACTCTACCTATAACAATAAAAAAAGATTATAAAATCTTTGAATAATCAAAACAAATCAACAAAAAATACAAAAAAGAAACATCAATCACAAAATATGGGAACACAATCCCTAAAATAATTAAAGAAAGGAAAAGAGAAGACAAAACACACAAAAATCAGCAATTAAAAAAAGTAGGCTGGCTGCCGGACACGGGCCGTGTCGCTTGACACGGCCGCGGCGCGCATCTGGCCAGCAGTGACTCGACCGTGTCCCACTGACACGGTTGCGGCACGACAGGGA
This sequence comes from Orobanche coerulescens, assembly GCA_033398695.1. Taxonomy (NCBI): domain Eukaryota; kingdom Viridiplantae; phylum Streptophyta; class Magnoliopsida; order Lamiales; family Orobanchaceae; genus Orobanche; species Orobanche coerulescens. Next base: position 101,482,693 of record CM065804.1, read on the forward strand.
CGTCCGACAGTGACTCGGCACGGGCGCGACGCGACAAGGACGTTTGGCAGGACTCGACACGGGCGCGGCGCGACAAGGACCGGCAGTGACTCGACCGTGCGGCGTGACAATGACGTTTGGCAGGACTCGACCATGTCGCCTGGCACGGTCGGGTTGGTCGGACAGCGAGATCTCCTTATCCGGAAGAGTGTGACTCGACCGTGTCGGACGACACGGTCGGGTTTGGCCGACAGTCAGTTTCACAATTCTAGGACATCTCGGCACGGGCTGTGTCGGACGACACGGCCGGGTTCGGTCGGCAGTTCTCGACCATTTCTGGCAGGTGCGATATTTCCGGCAGGCGAGATATTTTCCGGCATGTTGGATATTTTCCGGCTGGTTGGACATTTTCCGGCAGGTTGGACATTCCTTTTACGTCTTATGTCCGTTTTCTCGCCTAAAAATGTAGTCGCACGTGCACGGCGCGTTGTAAGGCCTTTAACGTCGATCCTTGCTTCGTCTTCTTTATTTGGAATACTCAATTTCGTATCATCTCCTCCCCCTTTAAAGCGATTCGTCCTCGAATCGGCATTGGTCTCATCTCCCAAGGGATAAAAGAAAGTCACCAAACAGATAATAAGTCCAAAAATATCGGACGTTCGAGTGTGGCGCAGAACTTTGAGGCGATAGACAAATGGACATTTCAAAGGGCAACCGACAAAATAACTATCATGATTAACATAAAAATGATAATTATTTTGCGAGGCAAAACCTTTATCATCGTGGTTGAACTCATCGGATGCAATTTCAAGACCGAAGAAAATTGCCTCATAATCGTCTTTCATGCCAATCGGGTGTGATTTCACTTGTGAACAAATTTCACAATCGCATTCGTCAAAAACAGGAGGTTTTGACCAATCAACAACAAGATCTAAACTTGAAGATTCGGAGAACGGATAACAGAAATCAAACATTTTTTTTTATTTATTTTTTTTTTTGGAAAGAAAAATTGATAACAAAATACCTCAACAAAAAAATTCGTTGAATAAATCGCCTAAGGAGATGACCTTGGGCTCCGATACCACTTATGATGCGAATTAAAAAAAGTAGGCTGGCTGCCGGACACGGGCCGTGTCGCTTGACACGGCCGCGGCGCGCATCTGGCCGGCAGTGACTCGACCGTGTCCCACTAACACGGTCGCGGCAAGACAGGGACGTCCGACAGCGACTCGTCCGACAGTGACTCGGCACGGGCGCGGCGCGACAAGGACGTTTGGCAGGACTCGACACGGGCGCGACGCGACAAGGACCGGCAGTGACTCGACCGTGTGGCGTGACAATGACGTTTGGCAGGACTCGACCGTGTCGCCTGGCACGGTCGGGTTGGTCGGACAGCGAGATCTCCTTATCCGGAAGAGTGTGACTCGACCGTGTCGGACGACACGGTCGGGTTTGGCCGACAGTCAGTTTCACAATTCTAGGACATCTCGGCACGGGCCGTGTCGGACGACACGGCCGGGTTCGGTCGGCAGTGCTCGGCCATTTCCGGCAGGTGCGATATTTTCCGGCAAGCGAGATATTTTCCGGCAGGTTGGATATTTTCCGGCCGGTTGGACATTTTCCGGCATGTTGGACATTCCTTTTACGTCTTATGTCCGTTTTCTCGCCTAAAAATGTAGTCGCACATGCACGGCGCGTTGTAAGGCCTTTAACGTCGATCCTTGCTTCGTCTTCTTTATTTGGACTACTCAATTTCGTATCAAACGTGGTCTTATCTCCTATTAACAAGACTTAATCGAGTAAAGGCTTAATCGGAGCTATTATATCCAATCCTTGCTACAACAAGACTTAATCAAGAAGTAAAAGATTAATCAGAGCTGCTATAGCCAATTTTGAGTGAAAAAGGCTCGAATCTAATCAATAAACCCGAGTTATCATAGAGTTCCGACTCAATTGCATGTAACATGGTCTTGTATCTCCTACTAACAAGACTAAATCAAGAAGTAAAGGCTTAATCGGAGCTATTATATCTAATCCCTGCTACGGCAAGACTTAATCAAGAAGTAAAAGATTAATCAGAGCTGTTATAGCCAATTATGAGTACAAAAGGCTCGAATCTAATCAATAAACTCGTGCTTTCATAGAGTTCTGACTCAAATACATGTAATGTGGTCTTTTATCACCTACAAACAAGACTTAATCAAGAACTAAAGGCTTAATCGGAGCTATTCTATCAAATCCTTGCTACAACAAGACTTAATCAAGAAGTAAAATATTAATCAGAGCTGTTATAGCCAATCCTGAGTACAAAAGGCCCGAATCTAATCAATAAGCCCGAGCTTTTCTAGAGTTCCGACCCGAATGCATGTAACGTGGTCTTATATCCTATTAACAAGACTTAATCAAGAAGTAAAGGCTTAATCGGAGGTACTATATGCAATCCTTGCTACAACAAGACTTAATCAAGAAGTAAAAGAATAATTGAAGTTGTATAGCCAATTCTGAAAGGCTCGAATCTAATCAATAAACCTGGGTTTTCATAGAGTTCCGACTCAAATGCATGTAACGTGGTCTTATCTCCTATTAACAAGACTTAATAAAGAAATAAAGGCTTAATAGGAGCTATTATAGCTATCCTTGCTACAACAAGACTTAATAAGGAAAGAAAAATTAATCGTGGTTGTTATAGCCAATTTTGAGTACAAAAGGCTCGCATCTAATAAATAAACACGATTTTTCATAGAGTTCCAACTCGAATGCAGGTACCGTGGTCTTATCTCCTATTAACAAGACTTAATCGAGAAGTAAAGGCTTAATTGGAGCTATTATTTCCAATCCTTGCTACAACAAGACTTAATCAAGAAGTAAAATATTAATCGGAGCTATTATAGCCAATCCTGAGTACAAAAGGCTCGAATCTAATCAATAAACCCGAGCTTTCCTAGAGTTTCGACCCGAATGCATGTAATGTGGTCTTATATCCTATTAAAAAGACTTAATCAAGAAGTAAAGGCTTAATCGGAGCTATTATATACAATCCTTGCTACAACAAGACTTAATCAAGAAGTAAAAGAATAATTGAAGCTGTTATAGCCAATTCTGAATGGCTCGAATCTAATCAATAAACTTGAGTTTTCATAGAGTTCCGACTCGAATGCATGTAACGTGGTCTTATCGCCTATTCACAAGACTTAATAAAGAAGTAAAGGCTTAATAGGAGCTTTTATAGCTAATCCTTGCTACAACAAGAGTTAATAAGGAAAGAAAATATTAATCGGAGTTGTTATAGCCAATTTTGAGTACAAAAGGCTCGCATCTAATAAATAAACACGATCTTTCATAGAGTTCCAACTTGAATGCATGTAACGTGGTCTTTATTAACAAAACTTAATCAAGATGTAAAAAAGCTTATTCGAAGCTATTATATCCAATCCTCGCTACAATAAGACTTAATCAAGAAGAAAAAGATTAATCGGAACTCTTATAGCCAATTATGAATACCAAAGGCTCGAATCTATTCAATAAACCCGAGTTTTCATAGAGGTCCGACTCGAAAGAATGTAATATGATCTTATGTCCTATTAACAAGACTTAATCTAGAAGTAAATATTTAATCGGAGCTATTATAGCGAATCTTTGCTACAAGCAGACTTAATCAAGATAGAAAAGATTAATCGGAGATGTTATAGCCAATTTTGAGTACAAAAGGCTTGATGTAATCAATAAACTCGAGTTTTCATAGAGTTCCGACTCGAATGCATGTAACGTGGTCTTATCTCCTATTAACAAGACTTAATCGAGTAAAGGCTTAATCAGAGCTATTATATCGAATCCTTGCTACAACAAGACTTAATCAAGAAGAAAAAGATTAATCAGAGCCGTTATAGCTAATTTTGAGTACAAGAGGCTCGAATCTAATCAATAAACCCGAGTTTTCATAGAGTTCCGACTCAAATGCACATAACATGGTCTTTTATGTCCTACTAACAAGACTTAATCAAGAAGTAAAGGCTTAATCAGAGCTATTATATCTAATCCTTTTTTTTGGGGGAAAAGTCAATTGCATTAAATAAATAAGATTGGCCAACAAGGCTGGCCAGTACCCAGCAACCATTACAGAAGGTGCAACAACAGCACGAAACAAAAAAAATAATAGAGTTACAATGTAGCTACCAAGCAACCCTCCAAATACGCCTAACAGCGACCGCGGATAAGGAATGAGGTGGCCAACGCTGAGAGATAATGTCACGAACAAGACCAATCCCCTGGAAAGTGACTGTGTGTGGATCTCGACGCCTCTGACCGAATCTCCTCTCATTTCGCTCCTGCCAGAGTAAGTAGACCAACGCCGCTAAAAAGATATGGTATGCCACGTTAACCACATGCTTACCTCTCCACCTCCTAGCCGCCGAAAGAATACCCGTACTCCACTTAGAGTGAGGCCAACAAAATTTTACCTCCCTCCTAGCAATAGAGATACACCTACTAGAGTAAGGGCACATGAAGAATAAGTGAGAATGAGACTCTAACGCCATCCCACAAAGTCGACAGACGCTCCTGAATAGCCAACTATAAGATGAAGGAGTGCCTATGAATCTTCCCGGGGCCAAGAAGGAGAGGGGCCCATGGCACAGAAGGAGAATAAGCTCTAAGGAACCGAAGAGCGGACGAGGAAGAATAGGAACCTGAGCTATGCGGTCTCCAAGAGATACGATCCTGGCCTCCATTGATAGGAGGGAGGGTAGAAACAACCTGCTGAAACTCGGAACGATCTACCACCGGCCAAAGCCAATGACCATCAGAAATAACAGAACCAAGACGGGCATGCACATTAATGCCAGTCCAAAGAGGCGCTCTAGGCAGAGAATGCCTAATCAAAACCATAGGGTGCCAAGGATCTGTCATCGCTCAGGCAGCGGGCCAAGTTGGCTTGGCTTAAGGATGGGAACCAGTGTACTGCCTTCTTCTTCCGGCGGATTGCTTCTAGGCGAGTCAAATCTCGTATCTATAGACTTAATACGGAGGATGGTACTGAGTTTACTGACCCTGCTCTTATTAAGAATGAGGTTGTTAGGTTCTTTGAGAGACTGTTGGGTTACTCTAATCGGATTATGCCTTTATCATTCAGTCAGGTTAGACCTTTTATTTCGGCTACTCTCTCGCCTGATGTTACGGTGCACATGGTTAGACCGATTACTGCTGACGAGGTTCGATCTGTGTTTTTCGAGTTCGATAAGGATAAGGCCCCGGGCCCTGATGGCTTTAATGCTGCTTTTTTTCGTCGGGCTTGGCCAATTGTGGGGGGTGAGATTTTGTTGCTATTATGCATTTCTTTGCTACGGGTAAGTTTGTCAGGCAGATCAATTCTACGATCATTTCTCTTATTTCAAAAGTAGCCTTGCCCAGGAGCATGTCGGATTTTAGACCGATCTCTTGCTTATATAAGGCTATTTCGAAGATTATTGTTCACCGTATGCATGATAACTTGGATGCCTTGATTGACCCGGCTCAGACTACTTTCATTCCTGGGAGAAGGATTAGTGATAATATCCTTATTGCTCAGGAACTCCTTCATGGTTATGGGCAAAGGGGGATGCCTAGACGGTGTGTGTTTAAAGTTGACCTTATGAAAGCTTATGACACTGTTGAGTGGGATATTGTGCTGATTGCTCTGCAGTGTATGGGTTTCCATCTGTCCTTCATTGCCTGGATCAGGGAGTGCATCACCACTATTGCCTTTTCGGTATCCTTGAATGGTGATGCTGAGGGGATCTTTAGAGGTCGTAGGGGGCTTCGGCAGGGAGACCCCATCTCTCCTTATCTCTTTGTTATTGTTATGGAGGTGCTTCATAGTATTATTGCTCGTGAGATTGCTCGGACCCTGGGGTTCAGGTACCATTGGAAGTGTGAGGCTACCCGTACTTTCATGCTCGCCTTTGCAGATGATCTCCTTCTTTTCTGTAATCCAGATGAGGTCTCTATTGGTGTTCTTAAGAGGAGTATTGATATCTTTGATTCTTTTTCGAGGTTGCATGCTAACCCTGGAAAGAGCAATATTTTTCTCTCGGCGAGTGCTTTGGATCAAGGGGCACAGGTTGAGCAGTTATTAGGGTTTCAGTTAGGCCAGCTCCCTGTGAGGTATTTGGGAGTCCCTTTGTCTTCATCGAAGCTCACGGTGGCTCAGTGCTCTCCTTTGATTGATAGGATTGATGGTCCGCTGAGTGATTAGGCTTGTAGATCTCTGTCCATGGCCGGTCGTTGCCAGCTTATTCGGTCTGTGTTATCTGCACTTCACATTTATTGGGCCTGTATTTTTATACTGCCTAAGGGCGTGCTTGCCCTGATTGAGAAGTGTTTAAGGCGTTTCCTTTGGAAAAGTTCTCGTGACTCTGGGCATGCTAAAGTGGCTTGGTCTAAGGTTTGCTTGCCTACTGTGTGTGGTGGCCTTGGTATTACTCCGTTGAGGGTTCAGAACCAGGCCCTTATGACCCGCCATATTTGGACTCTCCTGGATGGGTCTTCTCGTTCTGTCTGGGTTACCTGGGTTCGTTTGTATAGAGTTCAGCAGTGTTCCTTTTGGGATATTCCTATCTCTGCTGCGTGTTCTTGGTATTGGAAACAGCTGCTGAAGCTGCGTCCTCTTGTCATGGGAGCGTTTCAGTATTCTGTTGGTGATGGCTCTTCCTTCCGTTTATGGTCGGATCCTTGGCACCCTGTGGGTTTGATTAGGCATTCCCTGCCTAGAGCGCCTCTTTGGAATGGCATTGATGTGCATGCCCGTCTTGGCTTTGTTATTGCTGATGGTCACTGGGTTTGGCCGGTGATAGATCGTTTTGAGTTTCAGCAGGTTGTTTCCCCCCTCCCTCCTATCAATGGAGGCCAGGATCGCATCTCATGGAGTCCGCACAACTCAGGTTCCTATTCTTTCTCGTCCGCTCTTTGGTTCCTTAGAGCGTATTCTCCTTCTGTTCCGTGGGCCCCTCTCTTTCTTGGCCCCGGGAAGATTCCTAGGCACTCCTTCATCTTATGGTTGGCTATTCAGGAGCGTTTGTCGACTATGGGTAAGCCTTGGCTGCAGCATGAAGATGGTATTTGTGTCCTTTGTGGGATGGTGTTGGAGTCTCATTCTCACTTATTCTTCATGTGCCCTTACTCTAGTAGGTGTATCTCTACTGCTAGGAGGGAGGCAAAATTCAGTTGGCCTCACTCTAAGTGGAGTATGGGTATTCTTTGGGCGGCTAGGAGGTGGAGAGGTAAGCATGTGGTTAACGTGGCATACTATATTTTTTAGCGGCGTTGGTCTACTTACTCTGGCAGGAGCGAAATGAGAGGAGATCCGGTCAGAGGCATCGAGATCCACACACAGTTACTTTCCATGGGATTGGTCTAGTTCGTGACATTATCTCTCAGCGTGGGCCATCACATTCCTTATCTGCGGTAGCTGTTAGGCGTATTAGGAGGGTTGCTTGGTAGTTCCATTGTAAATCTTTTTTTATTTTTCTGTTTCGTGCTGTTGGTGCACCTTCTGTATTGGTTGCTGGGTACTGGCCTGCTTTGTTGGCCAATCTTATTATTTAATGCAATTGACTTTTCCCAAAAAAAAGGATGCCAAGGATCCGACCATAAACGGAAGGAAGAGCCATCGCCAACAGAATACTGAAACGCTCCCATGACAAGCGAGTTATAGCTTCACCCATACATTGAAATTTCTCTTGACACGCATCCTAGTGGACCCATACATTACGGAATTCGATGTTTGTGGAATAAATTCAAACCAGAATATGAACAACGTCTTAGGAATCTAACGTTAAAAGACCCTGTTTGCCAATTTGTAAGAAAAATGGATGGGAAGCTTCTCCCCGACTCATAGAAGGCGTTTAAGCCGTTTCTGAACGTAAAGTCAGAGGAAGATGTGAGCCACAATCACAACTACTGTACATACACATGAGTATCTTTTATTTTTGTCATATGGTGAAATTTTCTGAATAAAAAAGTGATACGCAATAAATGTATTCATTATTCTATTGAGTAGTTGAAGCGCAATTAACGCAATCACAGATTTGTTAAATATTTTTACCTTATTTTTCTTCTATAAATAAACATTGTGCTTATTTCTTTTATTCATCCCTCAAACTTGTACTTTTCTCTTTTCCTCTCAAATAAGTTTCTTTTCAAAAATGAAATCATCATCTTTCACAAAAAGATTTAACTCAGTCTGTATTTTTGGTGGAGCTAGTTATGGAACAGAGGCGTGCTTTACTGGAGCTGATACGAAACCGACTACTCCAAGTGAAGAAGACGAAGTAAGAATTGACATAAAACACCTCGACCATACTCCAACGTACTTAGGCGAGAAAACAGATACAAGACACGGAGTTACCTTGATAGTCGGAATTGGAATAACTTAAACAAAAGGCAAATTGCAACTTGGGGAAAAGGGGTCCAAGTGGTAAGGACAAAAAAATAAAAGAACTTTAGCACTTTCTTTATTATTAAAGTAACAGGATTCTCGACAGCATGAAGGGCGGCTATCATCTTGAAGACAAAACCCATCTTTTACTTTTGTTTGTAAGTGATATGGGGAACCTTGTATTTTCTTTTCCTTATTTTTAAAGACCAGCTTGCATTAGTTTAGATTATCTTGTCAGGCTACTTTTGCCTATAAATAGGACTGATGAAGTTGTAATAAGGGATTATTGAATGTTGAAGAATTAAGAATACACTTTGTGTTTTCCCTGGTGAATGCTTCTCATCAAAACTTTGATTATTATTCGACGCGTCTTCGAATCTTAATCCGATTGATTCTCAATAGGTCTTGAGAAGAAATCACTTTGTCGAATTATAGGTCTAATTCGATAAAACAATTGTTTCTGTCCTATCTCGATATTCTTCTTGTTTTCGATACAGTGTTGTACTTAATCAAATTTCCATTTCAAGTGCTGTTCGATTGTTCGAACTTGTTTCCTGTTTCAAATTCGCTTCCGACCGAAACATGCTGTTTCGAGTGTCGCTATTTGGAGGTGGCCTATTTCGAGTCATTTTCATTCGACCAAGTTCCTATCTTGTTGCTGTATCAAGATATCGTCTTCATCGCGCGCGCATACTACTCGTCAGTATTGTTGTTGTAGCGAACTGTTGTTATCAATTCCCACAGTTTCTTGTCGATAGCTTCCGCTCGTCAACACAGCCCTCCTGCTGTATCGATAGCGAATTCGCCTCACAAGAGAGAATTCGTATCATAAGTGGCATCGGAGCCCAAGTTCTTGATCTTTGGCATTATGGATCTCAACGATGCTGATTTCTTGGCAAAATGTCATGACGCATTGCGTGACGTACCAGAACAATGCGACCAGCGTTGGCAACCTAGGTGTGGTGACTATGAACGACCCTCATGCCATGTCGAAGAATTCAAGGTGAACGAGCTTCCGGAGTTCGTTGGAGGGACATATCCTGAAATTTACCTGGAATGGGAACGAAAAATTGATCGTATGTTCGAGTTTAAAGACCTTGACGATGAGAAAAGGTGTAAGTATGCAATTCTCAAGTTGGGGAAAGGAGCTTCACTTTGGTACGGAGGAGTTAAAACACGAAGAGCTCGTGCGGGGAAGGAAAAGATCCGTTCGTGGGATTCTTTAAAAAGAAAACTTCGTAAGAGATATGTACCAACGTCACACCGGTTGTCCTTATACAGAAAGATTGTAGATCTCATGCAAGGAAAGTTGAACGTCAGTGAATACATTGAGGAGTTCGAGAATCTGACCTTAATGGGAGAAATAGAGGAGAATGAGGAGCAGAAGATGTCGCGATTCTTGCGTGGCTTGAACCGAAGCATAGCTAACTCGGTGGAACTGTATCCATACGAGGACTTCGACACATTATGTGGGCTATGTGTGAAGTTAGAAGCTCAAAACAGGATGAAATTGTATAAACCCGAGTTTCCAATCAAATTTGGAAACCCAAGCGGCGGGTCTAGTTCAACTACTAAGGCAACTGTACCGACTCCGGTCCCTGTTGCGATTCCTAAGAACCCCTACGTACCGAAGGAGACAAGTTTGGCCAAAGTAAGATGTTTCAAATGTCAAGGGTTCGGACATTATCAAAATGCTTGTCCGAACAAACGAGTGGTGACACTAAGAGAAGCTGTCACGATCCGAGACGAGTTGTGGGCTGAGGAAGAAAGATTGGGTGATGTATTTGATTTCGACATGAAGGATGAAGAAGGAGAAGAATGTGAGACTTACGATGCTCCAAGCTATGACATGGCTTTAGTTCTGCGTACGCTACAAGCCAAAGCTGTTTCGAATGATTCGGAACAGCGGAATCAAATATTTCACAAAAAGTGTCAAGTTGGGAATAAATGGTGTAGTTTGATCGTTGATGGAGGGAGTTGCACCAACGTCGCTTCCAGCGATATGGTGACTAAACTCGGGCTGACCACTACGACTCACCCGAAACCTTACACTTTGCATTGGCTCGATGATGGGAGCAAAATAAGGGTGACTAAACAAGTGAGGATTGGACTAGCCATGGGCTCATATGAAGACAACGTATTATGTGATGTACTTCCGATGGATGCATGCCATGTACTGTTGGGAAGACCATGGATGTTCGATAGGGACGTTTTACACCGAGGAAGATGATACGATATCTAATATTCCAATCGAAGAAGCTCCAATAAAAATCGACATCCACGACGATGCAAATTCGCATGGCCATGCATCATTATACTTGGGAGAAAAGAATACGCGGATTAGAGTTACGTTGTTAAACGGAACCGGAGTAACGTAAAACTCGACGACGGAATCGGTCCGAAAGCATGAAAAATCGGCCATATCATGCTTGAAAGGGACTCATGATTTGTCAAGATGCATGAAGATATTTCTCCTTCCCCACCATTACTACAAATCGTCCAAGCCTTCCCCACCTTTCCTTCATGTCATTGTCCCTCATGTCTTAGTCACCATAATAATTCCAAAGAGGTTGATATCATATCTTCACAAAATCCTCCTAATCACTCCTTGATGAGTTCGGCCGAATTGAAGATTGCAAGGGATGATATTTGGTTCTTCTTCATGTCACCATCACCTAATAAAACCAAGATTCATCAAGGATTTCTTCATGTCACAATCACCTAATAAAACCAAGATGCTTGGTATCTACTCCTTGGATATTTCGGCCGATTAGTATATTGCTAGGAAGTTTCATTTTCTCGTTTTGTTGTATTTTCTTACGGTTGGAAACTACTATATATAGTAGTACTTGTGGTATTTGTAAATCTTCTTGAATATTAATAAACCTTGTATTTCTTTGAAATATACGTTGAACGAGTTCAACAAAACTTTAGTTATTATTTCGACGCGTCTCGAATTATAACTTGATCGATTCTCAATAGGTCTTGAGGAGAGATTATCTTTATCGAGTTATAGGTCTAATTCGGTAAAACACATTCAAAGCCATACACTATCCTACTTCACGGCCGAAAACCGTATAATTTCGGCCACCACCTTTTATTTTTGGTTGATACTTTGATACTTGTCAAAACATAATAACCTTCCGTTGTATTTCATACACTTTACGTACACTTACATACGTAATTCGTATCATAAGTGGTATCAGAGACATTTGTCTCACGGTTCTCGACGTTACTCAAGAAGATGGCATTCACCGATGAAGAAGTAGCACAACTACGTGACGTTCTTCGCGGCTTACCGGAGCCCAGAATCCAAGCACGACGAGGATACGACGCCATGCATGCACCACGACATGCTGATGAAAACAAGACAAAACTTTCTAAACCCGAATTCCCATCTAAATACGGAAATACCAACTTTGGCGCGAGTTCTAGCTCGTTTCCAAAAACTGTCACCACAAGCCCACCCGTTACTACCATTCCAAAAACTCCTATCACACCAAAGGAAACAAGCCTATCTAAAGTCCGGTGTTTCAAATGTCAAGGATTTGGACACTATCAAAGTGCTTGTCCAAATCGGAGAATTGTGACGCTACGAAAAGCCTTAGCCGTCCGAGAAGAATTACTAGCCGAAGAAGAAAGAATTGGAGACGTCTTTAACTTGGAAGCTGACGAAGAAGAAGAAGAATGCGAGGCATACGATGCCCCGAACTATGACACGAACCTCGTCCTTCGCATGTTACAAACGAAGGCAGCCCCGAATGACGTAGAACAACGAGACCAAATCTTTCACACGAAGTGTCGTGTCGGAGAGAAATGGTGTAGCTTGATCATTGACGGTGGAAGTTGTACAAACGTGGCATCGAGCGAGATGGTCTCAAAACTCGGATTAATCACCACGGCCCATCCAAAGCCGTATGCACTCCATTGGCTCGATGATGGAAACAAGGTGAAAGTATCAAGACAAGTGAAGGTCGGACTCACCATGGGTTCGTATGGTGATAATATTACATGCGATGTACTACGGATGGACGCATGTCACGTATTATTGGGAAGACCTTGGTTATTTGATCGGGACGTACTACATCGAGGGAGGAGTAACGAGTATGAGTTACGTGACAAAGGTAAAAAAATTGTTCTTAAACCTATGTCACCTCAAGCTATCCGAACAATGAGTTCAAAAAAAATCGAAGGGCCAAAACTTACGATGTTTGCAAACGAAAAGGAAGTCGAACACGCCATTGACGATGGCGAACGTGTTTATTTGATGATGATCAAAGAGGTCCGAAATCTTGCCACCAAATCACACCACGAAGAAGAGATAGATACACTATTACACGAGTTCGCGGATGTATTTCCGAAGACTTGCGGTAGGATTACCACCTATCCGCGAATTGAACACCAAATTGATCTTGTACCGAGCTCCATTACCGAACAAAGCGGCGTATCGTTGTAATCCCGAAGAAACCAAGGAACTACAACGTCAAATTGATGAACTCATGAGTCACGGATATGTCCGAGAAAGTTTAAGTCCGTGTGCGGTTCCGGTTCTACTTGTACCAAAAAAGACGGATCATGGCGAATGTGTATTGACAAGAGAGCCGTGAATAACATCACCGTCAAGTATCGGTTCCCCATCCCGAGACTAGACGACATGTTAGACGAGTTACATGGCTCGGTTATATTTTCAAAAGTTGATTTACGGAGCGGATACCATCAAATCCGCATGCGAGAGGGAGACGAATGGAAAACGGCATTTAAAACAAAGAATGGACTTTACGAATGGGTGGTGATGCCATTCGGCCTCACTAATGCCCCGAGCACTTTTATGAGGTTGATGAACGAGGTTCTCAAACCTTTCTTGGGAAAGTTTGTTTTCGTGTACTTAGACGACATTTTGATCTGATCGATCCTTAGAGGAGCATCTCGAACATTTGCGGCACGTGTTTGAAACTCTAAGGAGACGAAACTTTATGGAAGGCGGGAGAAGTGTACTTTCCTAGTCGAGAGTCTTGTCTTTCTCGGCTATGTCGTTTCTAAAGAAGGAGTGTCGGTGGACCAAGAGAAAATCGCGGCCATCAAGTCTTGGCCGATACCAAAAACAATCACGGAGGTACGATCATTTCATGGCCTAGCTTCTTTTTACCGTCGATTCATCCGGATTTTAGCACCATCTCCATCCGATCACGGAGTGTCTTAAAAAGGAACCTTTGCATGGAACGAGGCGGCCCAAAAGGCTTTTGAAAAATTAAAGGGAAAGTTATGTGAAGCACCGATTTTGACGTTACCCGATTTTTCACAACCATTTGAGGTGGAATGCGACGCTAGCGGAATTGGAATCGGGCAAGACTTATTCAAAGAGGCCGTCCCATCGCCTATTTTCGGAGAAATTAAGTGGCGCCCGAATTAATTATTGTACTTACGACAAGGAGTTCTATGCTATCGTAAGAGCACTCGATCATTGGAGTCACTATTTACGTTCGAAACATTTCGTGTTACATTCGGATCACGAGTCGTTGAAATACATCAACGGGCAAAGCAAGCTAAGTCCGAGACATGCAAAATGGGTGGAATTTTTACAATCCTTTCACTTTTCATCCAAGTACAAAGACGGGAAGAGTAATATAGTGGCGGATGCACTATCAAGACGGTATGCCTTACTGTCGATTCTAGATGTTCGTTTGTTGGGGTTCGAGACTTTGAAAGATCATTACAGTGACGATTTGGACTTCGGAGAAATTTTTACACGTTGTAAAATGGCCCCGTACGAAGAATTTGTTTTACAGGATGGCTTTCTTTTCAAGGGAAATAAATTATGTGTGTCGAGACATACAATTCGGGAATTGCTAGTTCGGGAGGCACACGGAGGAGGACTAGCCGGTCATTTCGGCTCGGCCAAGACCGTAGAGGTGCTAAAAGAGCATTTCTTTTGGCCAAAGATGTATGGTGACGTAAGCACAATCGTGAGTAAATGCGTCACTTGTCACATGATGAAAAGTTCGTTCAAGCCAAGTACATACATGCCGTTGCCAATACCGTTACGACCATGGGAGGATGTCTCGATGGATTTTATTGTGGCTTTACCTCGTACTCAACGAGGCAAAGACTCGATCATGGTGGTCGTCGACCGTTTTTCGAAAATGGCTCACTTTATAGCATGCCACAAAACCGATGATGCAAGCAATGTGGCGGACTTGTACTTCTGGGAAGTAGTTCGTTTACACGGAGTTCCAAAAACTATCGTGTCGAATCGAGATTCTAAATTTCTGAGTTACTTCTGGAATACTTTATGGAGAAAAGTGGGTACTAAACTCCTATTCAGTACTTCACATCACCCACAAACCGATGGACAGACCGAGGTGACTAATCGAACCTTGGGAGCATTATTGCGAGGATTGGTGAATAAAACACAAAAGGATTGGGACGTTAAACTTGCACATGCGGAATTCGCATACAACCGATCACCCGGCTTCGCCACGGCCCATTCACCTTTTGAAGTAGTATACGGAATAAATCCGCACATGCCATTGGATTTGATTCCCTTGCCGAGCAACGAATTGGTTCACAAAGACGCCGAATCAAAACTCAAATCAATGATGAAGTTACATGAAAAGATACGGGAACGGATTAAAGAAGTGAATGAAATTTACAAACGGAAGTCGAACAAAAATAAAAAAGCGAGATTATTTGATGTTGGCGACTTAGTTTGGATACATTTGAGAAAAGAAAGATTCCCAAGCAAACGGAAGAACAAATTAATGCCGAGAGCCGAAGGTCCGTACAAAATTGTGGGAAAAGTGAACGACAACGCCTACAAAGTCGAACTTCCGGGCGATTACGGAGTACACGCGACATTCAACGTAGGTGATCTCTCGCCTTACCTTGACGACGATGGCATTACGGAATTGAGGTCAATTCCTTTCAAAGAAGGAGGGAATGATACGATATCTAATATTCCAATCGAAGAAGCTCTAATAAAAATCGACATCCACGACGATGAAAATTCGCATGGCCATGCATCATTATACTTGGGAGAAAAGAATACGCGGATTGGAGTTACGTTGTTAAACGGAACCGGAGTAACGTAAAACTCGACGACGGAATCGGTCCGAAAGCATGAAAAATCGGCCATATCATGCTTGAAAGGGACTCATGATTTGTCAAGATGCATGAAGATATTTCTCCTTCCCCACCATTACTACAAATTGTCCAAGCCTTCCCCACCTTTCCTTCATGTCATTGTCCCTCATGTCTTAGTCACCATAATAATTCCAAAGAGGTTGATATCATATCTTCACAAAATCCTCCTAATCACTCCTTGATGAGTTCGGCCGAATTGAAGATTGCAAGGGATGATATTTGGTTCTTCTTCATGTCACCATCACCTAATAAAACCAAGATTCATCAAGGATTTCTTCATGTCACAATCACCTAATAAAACCAAGATGCTTGGTATCTACTCCTTGGACATTTCGGCCGATTAGTATATTGCTAGGAAGTTTCATTTTCTCGTTTTGTTGTATTTTCTTACGGTTGGAAACTACTATATATAGTAGTACTTGTGGTATTTGTAAATCTTCTTGAATATTAATAAACCTTGTATTTCTTTGAAATATACGTTGAACGAGTTCAACAAAACTTTAGTTATTATTTCGACGCATCTCGAATTATAACTTGATCGATTCTCAATAGGTCTTGAGGAGAGATTATCTTTATCGAGTTATAGGTCTAATTCGGTAAAACACATTCAAAGCCATACACTATCCTACTTCACGGCCGAAAACCGTATAATTTCGGCCACCACCTTTTATTTTTGGTTGATACTTTGATACTTGTCAAAACATAATAATCTTCCGTTGTATTTCATACGCTTTACGTACACTTACATACGTAATTCGTATCAGAAGAAGCAATTTGATACGAATCCGACTTCTCCAAGCGAAGAAGATGAAGTAAGAATTGACGTAAAACACCTCGATCGCACTACAACCTACTTAGGCGAGAAAACAGAAACGAGGCACGGAGTTACCTTGATAATTGGAATTGGAGTAACTTAAACAAAAGACAACTTGCATCTTGGGGAGGGGAAGAGATTCAAGTGGTAACTAAACAAATAAAGAATATTCAGCATCTTCTTACAAAAGCAGCAGGATTCTCGGCAAAAGGGCGGCTGTCAGCAAACAATTTGGAGACAAAGGCCCATCTCTTACTTTTGTCAACAAGTGACAGGAAGAACCTTTTATTATCTTTTCATTATTTTAAAGAACATGTGGTAATAGTTTAAGTTATTTTTGTCAGGCCACTTTTGCCTATAAATAGTGGCAGTAGAGTTGTAACGAAGAGATTATTGAATGTTGAAGAATTGAGAACACTTTGTGTTTTTTCCTGGTGAATGCTTTTCATCAAAACTTGGTTTTTATTCGATGCGTTTCGAATACTAATCTGATTGATTCTCAATAGGTCTTGAGGAGAAATCACTTTATCAAATTATAGGTCTAATTTGATAAAACTTCTGTTTATACCCTGTTTCGATATTCTGTTCATTTTTCGACACAGCTTGATACTTGTTCAATATTTCGTATAAAGTGTTGTTCGATCCTTCGGACGTGTTTCCTGTCCTAAAGTCGCTTCCGAACGAAACGTGCTGTTTCGAGTCTTTTCATTTGGGCCAAATTCCTGTCTTGTGGCTGTATCGAATCACCGCCTTCATCACTCACCAGTATTGTTGCTGTAGCGAGCTGTTGTCATCAGTTCCCGACAGTTTCTTGTCGATAGCTTCCGTTCATCAAAGGGACTTCTGCTGTATCGAGAGCGAATTCGACTCCCAAGTGAGAATTCGTATCATAAGTGGTATCGGAGCGCCCAAGATCTTTGACGTTATGGATCTCAACGACGCTAACTTCTTGGCAAAACTTCGTGATGCATTGCGTGACGTACCAGAACAACGCGACCAGCGTTGGCAACCTAGGCGTGGTGACTATGAACGACCCTCACGCCATGTCGAAGAATTCAAGGTGAACGAACTTCCAGAGTTCGTTGGTGGAACAGATCCTGAAGTTTACTTAGAATGGGAACGAAAAATTGATCGTATGTTCGAGTTTAAAGACCTCGACGATGAGAGGTGTAAGTATGCAATTCTCAAGTTGGGGAAAGGAGCTTCACTTTGGTACGAAGGAGTAAAAACACGAAGAACTCGTGCGGGGAAGGATAAGATCCGTTCGTGGGATTCGTTAAAAGGAAAACTTTGTAAAAGATATGTACCAGCATCACACTGGTTATCCTTGTACAGGAAGATTGCGGATCTCATGCAAGGCAAGTTAAATGTCAGTGAGTACATTGAGGAGTTTGAGAACCTAACCTTAATGGGAGAGATAGAGGAGAATGAGGAGCAGAAGATGTCGCGATTCTTGCGTGGCTTAAACCGAAGCATAGCTAACTCGGTGGAACTGTACCCATACGAGGACTTCAATACATTATGCGGGTTATGTGTGAAGTTAGAAGCTCAGAAACAGATGAAGTCAGACAAACCCGAGTTTCAGTCAAATTTGGAAACCCAAGCGTCGGATCTAGTTCAATTAAGGCAATCGTATCGACTCCAGCCTCGCGAATCCGGATAAGGCGATCGTACCCTACGTATCAAGGAGACGAGTTTGGCTAAAGTGAGATGTTTCAAATGTCAAGGGTTCGGGCATTATCAAAATGCTTGTCCAAACAAACGAGTGGTGACACTCGGGAAGTCATCACGATCCGAGATGAGTTATTGGTTGAGGAAGAAAGACTGGGTGACGTATTTGATTTCGACATTAAGGACGAAGAAGGAGAGGAATGCGAGACTTACAATGCTCCAAGCTATGACGCGGCTTTAGTTCTGCGAACGCTACAAGCCAAAGTCAGACGAATGATTCGAACAATGAATCAAATATTTCACACAAAGTGTCAAATTGGAAAGAAATGGTGTAGTTTGATCGTTGATGGAGGGAGTTGCACCAACGCCGCTTCCAAATGAGATGGTGACTAAACTCGGGCTGACCACTACGGCTCACCCGAAACCTTACACGTTGCATTGGCTCGATGATGGGAGCAAAATAAGGGTGACTAAACAAGTGAGGATTGGACTAGCCATGGGTTCATATGAAGACAACGTATTATGTGATGTACTCCCAATGGATGCATGCCATGTACTGTTGGGAAGACCATGGATGTTTGATAGGGACGTTTTACACCGAGGAAGAAGCAATGAGTACGAGTTACGGGATAAGGGCAAGAAGATTGTGCTTAAACCAATGTCGCCGCAAGCTATTCACTCTATGAGTTCTAGTAGGAGTGAAAAACCAAAATTGGCCATGTTTGCTAGCGAACGGGAGGTGGAACATGCTATTAATGATGGCAAGTGTGTGTACTTGTTGGTTCTGAAGGAGACACGGAATGGTAACATGGTTGTGCGGAACGAAAGGATGGATGCCTTATTACGCGAATTTGCGGATGTTTTTCCCGAAGAATTACCGTCGGGTTTACCACCAATTCGTGGGATTGAACATCAGATCGACCTCATACCGGGTGTGTCACTCCCTAACAAAGCTGCCTATAGATGTAATCCCGAGGAAACAAAGGAATTACAAAACCAAATCGAAGAACTGATGGATCGTGGATACGTTCGAGAAAGCCTAAGTCCTTGTGCGGTTCCTATTCTTGGTTCCTAAGAAAGACGGATCTTGGAGGATGTGTATTGACAGTCGAGCAGTGAACAATATAACCATCAAGTATCGATTTCCGATTTCGAGGCTTGATGACATGTTGGACGAATTACACGGATCAGTAATCTTTTCCAAAGTTGATCTGCGAAGTGGTTATCACCAAATTCGGATGCGGGAAGGAGATGAGTGGAAGACAGCCTTCAAAACAAAACACGGGCTGTATGAATGGACCGTTATGCCGTTCGGTCTTACAAATGCACCGAGTACTTTCATGCGCTTGATGAATGAGGTACTTAAGCCATTTTTAGGGAAATTTGTGGTTGTATACTTAGATGATATTTTGATCTACAGCCGATCGTTGCAAGAACATTTCGAACACTTGAGGCAAGTCTTCGAAACCCTTAGAGACCGTAAGTCGTATGGAAAAAGGAGAAGTGCTCATTTTTGGTCGAAAGTATAGTCTTTCTTGGCTATGTTGTTTCAAAGAATGGAGTGTCGGTCGATCAAGCGAAGATCGAAGCAATTAAGTCCTGGCCGGTTCCCACTACAGTGACGGAGGTTAGATCGTTCCATGGACTAGCTTCATTTTACCGAAGATTCATTCGAGACTTCAGTACCATTGCAAGCCCAATAACCGAATGTTTGAAGAAGGGCACGTTTAATTGGAGCAGGGCTGCTCAGGAGTCATTTGCAAAGTTGAAGGTGAAGTTGTGCGAAGCACCAATCTTAGCATTACCCGATTTTTCGCAACCGTTTGAGGTGGAATGTGATGCTAGCGAAGTGGGCATTGGAGCGGTTCTCATTCAGGGAAAGCGACCTATTGCGTATTTTTCCGAGAAGTTAAACGGTGCTCGTCTGAATTATTGTACCTACGACAAGGAGTTTTATGCGATTGTGAGGGCCCTAGATCATTGGAGTCACTATCTTCGGCCAAAGCATTTCATCATACATTCGGACCATGAATCCTTGAAGTATATTACCGGACAACACAAGTTAAGTCCCAGGCATGCGAAGTGGGTGGAATTCTTACAATCATTTCACTTCTCATCGAAGTATAAGGATGGCAAGAGCAATATTGTGGCAGATGAATTGTCTAGGCATTATGCCTTACTCGCCACTCTTGATGTTCGTTTGCTAGGATTCGATACAGTAAAGGAGTATTACGAAGGTGATGCGGATTTTGGCGAAACCTTCGCCCTGTGCAAACCTGGCCCGGTGGGAGAATTTTCGATACATGAGGGCTTTCTTTTTAAGGGGAATCATCTTTGCTTACCCAGGCACACGATTCGAGAACTGCTGGTTTGGGAGGCTCACGGAGGGGGATTGGCTGGCCACTTTGGTTCAGCCAAGACATTGGATGTGCTTAAAGAACATTTTTATTGGCCAAGGATGCAGGGGGATGTTAATAATATAATCAGTAAATGTGTGACGTGCCATGTTGCGAAAAGTTCGTTCAAACCAGGAGTCTACAAACCTTTACCGATTCCGGAGAGGCCATGGGAAGATGTATCAATGGATTTCATTGTGGCTTTACCTCGAACCCAAAGAGGTAAGGATGCGATCATGGTTGTTGTCGATCGTTTTTCAAAGATGGCTCATTTTGTTCCTTGTCACAAAACCGATGATGCGAGTAATGTTGCTGACTTGTATTTTCGAGAGGTGGTGCGATTACATGGTGTTCCGAAAACTATTGTTTCGGACCGGGACTCAAAGTTTCTAAGCTACTTTTGGAACACGTTATGGAGGAAGGTGGGAACCAAGCTTTTGTTTAGTACTTCACATCATCCTCAAACCGACGGACAAACTGAAGTAACGAATCGAACACTGGGGACGCTGTTGCGAGGCTTGGTGAGAAAAACACAAAAGGATTGGGATCTGAAACTGGCACATGCGGAGTTTGCTTATAATCGATCTCCTACTCATGCCACTGCACACTCTCCATTTGAAGTAGTTTACGGGTTGAATCCTTACATGCCGCTAGATCTAATTCCACTACCAAGTGACGAATTGGTGCATAAGGATGCGGAGTCAAAACTAAAATCAATGATGAAATTACACGAACAGGTGCGGGATCGAATCAAGGAAATAAACGAGGCGATAAAGGAAGTCGAACAAGCAAAGAAAGCCGAGACTATTCGAGGTTGGAGATTTAGTTTGGTTACATTTGAGGAAGGAACGATTCCCGAGTAAGCGTAAGAATAAGTTAATGCCACGAGCCGAGGGGCCATTTAAAATAGTTGCGAAGGTGAACGACAATGCTTACAAATTAGAACTTCCGGGCGACTATGGAGTGCATGCTACTTTCAACATAGGTGATCTTTCTCCTTATCTTGATGATGACGGGATTGCAGAATTGAGGACAATTCCTCTTAAAGGGGGAGGGGATGATACGAAGCCGACTACTCCAAGCGAAGAAGATGAAGTAAGAATTGACGTAAAACACCTCGATCGCACTACAACCTACTTAGGCGAGAAAACAGAAACGAGGCACGGAGTTACCTTGATAATTGGAATTGGAGTAACTTAAACAAAAGACAACTTGCATCATGGGGAGGGGAAGAGATTCAAGTGGTAACTAAACAAATAAAGAATATTCAGCATCTTCTTACAAAAGCAGCAGGATTCTCGGCAAAAGGGCGGCTGTCAGCAAACAATTTGGAGACAAAGGCCCAGCTCTTACTTTTGTCAACAAGTGACAGGAAGAACCTTTTATTGTCTTTTCATTATTTTAAAGAACATGTGGTAATAGTTTAAGTTATTTTTGTCAGGCCACTTTTGCCTATAAATAGTGGCAGTAGAGTTGTAACGAAGAGATTATTGAATGTTGAAGAATTGAGAACACTTTGTGTTTTTCCCTGGTGAATGCTTTTCATCAAAACTTGGTTTTTATTCGACGCGTTTCGAATACTAATCTGATTGATTCTCAATAGGTCTTGAGGAGAAATCACTTTATCAAATTATAGGTCTAATTTGATAAAACTTCTGTTTATACCCTGTTTCGATATTCTGTTCATTTTTCGACACAGCTTGATACTTGTTCAATATTTCGTATAAAGTGTTGTTCGATCCTTCGAACGTGTTTCCTGTCCTAAAGTCGCTTCCGAACGAAACGTGCTGTTTCGAGTCTTTTCATTTGGGCCAAATTCCTGTCTTGTGGCTGTATCGAATCACCGCCTTCATCACTCGCCAGTATTGTTGCTGTAGCGAGCTGTTGTCACCAGTTCCCGACAGTTTCTTGTCGATAGCTTCCGTTCATCAAAGGGACTTCCTCTGTATCGAGAGCGAATTCGACTCCCAAGTGAGAATTCGTATCACAATGAGTACGAGTTACGGGATAAAGGCAAGAAGATTGTGCTTAAACCAATGTCACCTCAAGCTATTCACTCTATGAGTTCTAGTCGGAGTGAAAAGCCAAAACTGGCCATGTTTGCTAGCGTACGGGATGTAGAACATGCTATTAATGATGGCAAGTGCATGTACATGTTGGTTCTGAAGGAGACACGGGATGGTAACATGGTCGTACGGAACGACGAAAGGATGGATGCCCTATTACATGAATTTGCGGATGTTTTTCCCGAAGAATTACCGTCGGGTTTGCCACCTATTCGCGGGATTGAACATCAGATCGACCTCGTACCGGGCGTGTCGCTCCCTAACAAAGCTACTTATAGATGTAATCCCGAGGAAACGAAGGAATTATAAAACCAAATCGAAGAACTAATGAACCGCGGATATGTTCGAGAGAGCCTAAGTCCTTGTGCGGTTCTGGTATTACTGGTTCCTAAGAAAGACAGATCTTGGAGGATGTGTATTGACAGTCGAGCCATAAATAATATAACCATCAAGTATCGATTTCCGATTCCAAGGCTTGATGACATGTTGGATGAATTACACGGATCCGTGATCTTTTCAAAGGTTGACCTACGGAGTGGTTATCACCAAATCCAAATGAGAGTAGGAGATGAGTGGAAGACGGCCTTCAAAACTAAACACGGACTGTATGAATGGACCGTTATGCCGTTCGGCCTTACAAATGCGCCGAGCACTTTCCTGCGCTTAATGAATGAGGTACTTAAGCCATTTTTGGGGAAATTTGTGGTGGTATACTTAGATGATATTTTGATCTACAGCCGATCGTTACAAAAACATTTCGAGCACTTGAGACAAGTCTTCGAAACCCTTAGAAACCAGAGGGTGTATGGAAAAAGAGAGAAATGCTCATTTTTGGTCGAAAGTATAGTCTTTCTTGGCTATATTGTTTCAAAGGATGGAGTATCGGTCGATCAAGCAAAGATCGAAGCAATTAAGTCCTGGCCAGTTCCCACGACAGTGACGGAAGTTAGATCGTTCCACGGACTGGCTTCATTTTACCGAAGATTCATTCGAGATTTCAGTACCATTGCAAGCCCAATAACCGAATGTTTGAAGAAGGGTACGTTTAATTGGAGCCGGTCTGCTCAGGAGCCATTCGCAAATTTGAAAGCGAAGTTGTGCGAAGCACCCATCTTAGCATTACCCGATTTTTCGCAACTGTTCGAAGTAGAATGTGATGCTAGCGGAATTGGCATTGGAGCGGTTCTCATTCAGGGAAAGCGACCTATTGCTTATTTTTCAGAGAAGTTAAATGGTGCTCGTCTCAATTATTGTACGTATGACAAGGAGTTTTATGCTATCGTGAGGGCTCTAGATCATTGGAGTCACTATCTTCGGCCAAAGCATTTTATCATACACTCGGACCATGAATCATTGAAGTATATTAACGGACAACACAAGTTGAGTCCCAGGCATGCGAAGTGGGTGGAATTTTTACAATCGTTTCACTTCTCATCAAAGTATAAGGATGGAAAGAGCAATATTGTAGCAGATGCATTATCTAGGCAGTGTGCCTTACTCTCTACCCTTAATGTTCGATTACTTGGATTCGAGACAGTGAAGGAATATTACGATGATGACGCGGATTTTGGCGAGACCTTCGCCTTTGCAAATCTGGCCCGATGGGAGATTTTTCGATACAGGAAGGCTTCCTTTTTAAGGGAAATCATCTTTGCCTACCCAAGCACACGGTTCGGGAATTGCTGGTTCGAGAAGCTCACGGGGGAGGTTTGGCTGGCCACTTTGGTTCGGCCAAAACATTGGATGTGCTTAAAGAACATTTTTATTGGCCAAAGATGCAGGGGGATGTTAATAATATAATTAGTAAATGTGTGACATGCCATGTCGTGAAGAGTTCGTTCAAACCAGGAGTCTACACACCTTTACCGATTCCGGAGAGGCCATAGGAAGATGTCTCGATGGATTTTATTGTTGCTTTACCTCGAACACAATGAGGTAGAGACGCGATTATAGTTGTTGTCGATCGTTTTTCAAAGATGGCTCATTTTGTGGCTTGTCACAAAACTGAAGATGCGAGTAATGTTGCTGACTTGTATTTTCGAGAGGTGGTACGGTTACATGGAGTTCCAAAAACTATTGTTTCGGACTGGGACTCGAAGTTTCTAAGCTACTTTTGGAACACATTATGGAGAAAGGTGGGAACCAAGCTTTTGTTTAGTACTTCACATCATCCTCAAACAGACGGACAAACTGAAGTGACTAATCGAACACTGGGAACGCTGTTGCGAGGCTTGGTAAGCAAAACACAAAAGGACTGGGATCTGAAACTGGCACATGCGGAGTTTGCTTATAATCGATCTCCTACTCATGCCACGGCACACTCTCCATTTGAAGTAGTTTACAGGCTGAATCCTTACATACCGCTAGATCTAATTCCACTACCAAGTGACGAATTGGTGCATAAGGATGCGGAGTCAAAACTAAAATCAATGATGAAATTACATGAACAGGTGCGGGATCGAATCAAGGAAATAAACGAGACATACAAAAGGAAGTCGAACAAGCAAAGAAAGCCGAGACTATTCAAGGTTGGAGATTTAGTTTGGTTACATTTGAGGAAGGAACGATTCCCGAGTAAGCGTAAGAACAAGTTAATGCCACGAGCGGAGGGACCATTTAAAATAGTTGCGAAGGTGAATGACAATGCCTACAAGTTAGAACTTCCAGGTGATTATGGAGTGCATGCTACTTTCAACATAGGCGATCTATCTCCTTATCTTAACGACGATGGGATTACGGAATTGAGGACAATTCCTTTTAAAGAAGGAGGGAATGATACGAAACTGACTACTCCAAGCAAAGAAGACGAAGTAAGAATTGACGTAAAACACCTCGACCATACTCCAACGTACTTGGGCGAGAAAACATATACAAGACACGGAGTTACCTTGATAGTCGGAATTGGAATAACTTAAACAAAAGGCAAATTGCAAGTTGGGGAAAAGGAGTCCAAGTGGTAAGGACAAAAACAATCAAAGAACTTTAGCACTTTCTTTATTATTAAAGTAATAGGATTCTCGGCAGCATGAAGGGCGGCTATCATCTTGAAGACAAAACCCATCTTTTACTTTTGTTTGTAAGTGATATGGGGAACCTTGTATTTTCTTTTCCTTATTTTTAAAGACCATCTTGCATTAGTTTAGATTATCTTGTCAGGCTACTTTTGCCTATAAATAGGGCTGATGAAGTTGTAATAAGGGATTATTGAATGTTGAAGAATTAAGAATACACTTTGTGTTTTCCCTGGTGAATGCTTTTCATCAAAACTTTGATTATTATTCAACGCGTCTTCGAATCTTAATCTGATTGATTCTCAATAGGTCTTGAGAAGAAATCACTTTGTCGAATTATAGGTCTAATTCGATAAAACAACTGTTTCTGTCATGTCTCGATATTCTTCTTGTTTTCGATACAGTGTTGTACTTAATCAAATTTCCGTTTCAAGTGCTGTTCGATTGTTCGAACTTGTTTCCTGTTTCAAATTCGCTTCCGACCGAAACATGCTGTTTCGAGTGTCGCTGTTTGGAGGTGGCCTGTTTCGAGTCATTTTCATTCGACCAAGTTAATGTCTTGTTGCTGTATCGAGCTACCGTCTTCATCGCGCGCGCATACTACTCGTCAGTATTGTTGTTGTAGCGAACTGTTGTTATCAGTTCCCGACAGTTTCTTGTCGATAGCTTCCACTCGTCAACACAGCCCTCCTGCTGTATCGATAGCGAATTCGCCTCACAAGAGAGAATTCGTATCAGAAGCATCCCACAAATTGGGTTGTACCCTAGTAGAAAAATGCATTCATGATGTAGTTTACGGAGGAGGAAGTCTAGGATTAATGGCACGCACTGCTGCTTCTGCTTATATGGAAGGAGTAAAAGTGTTGGGAATAATTCCAAAATCTCTGGCTGAAAGTAAAATCACTGGGGCAACTATTGGAGATGAGTTTAGAGTTGTAAATATGCAAGATCGCATAACTCGCATGATGAATAATTATGACGCCTTTATCACCCTTCTCGGTGATTTTGGTACTCTTGAGGAACTTTTTCATGTGGTTACCAGAACCCAGCTAAATGTTCATATAAAACCAATAGGGCTGCTTAATGCCAATGGGTTCTTTGATGGTTTACTATCTTTCATCGACTACTCTGCTGAAAAAGGTTTTATTTCCGAGCGTGCTAAACGAATCATAATCGTTGCAACAATACTAGAAGAACTAATCAAAAAACTCATTGAATTTGTTCCTCAACCTGATCCAGCTCTAGCTAATATTGTCTGGATGGAAGATCTCAACGTGAGAAAATGAAAAGTGGATTCATTCCTCTCCCTTTGATAACCCATATCAGACCTCTTGTTATTTTTACTTTCTGTCGTGTGTAAAAATCGTGCTAAATGATGGCAGCTTAAGGAGTTTCTTTTTCATCTCTTGACGCGCATCTATTCGTGATTTATGTATTGTTATTTTTACTTCCGCAATTTTTTGTTTTTAATAAAAGCATTGATGGCAGCTTAAGGAGTTTCTTTTTGATCTCTTGACGTGCATCTATTCGCAATTTATGTATTATTATTTTTATTGCCGTAATTTTTTTATTTTTAATAAAAGCATTGATGGCAGCGTAAGGCGACTCTTCGGACTTTCTTGAAGCGCATCTTAAAAATTGTGTTATACTTCCAGGTATATTTTATTAATTTTTTTTTCTTTTGTTGTTTGCCTCGTATATTTTTTCATGCAGATCCAAAAAGGCGTTAGCTCAAGCATCAATTTTCATAACAGGGAGTATTCTTTTTTTTCTCTTGCTTTTTATTATTATTATTTTTTAAAACCGAGGACAGTTTCTTTTTCAAGTTTTGGGGTGGTGTGTTTTGATTCTTTTGGTGTGTTTGGTATTTTGGTATGTTTAGCTTTGATTATTGTGGTGTGTTTTGATTATTTTTGTTATTTGGCTTTGATATTTTTTTTAATATATATTTATATATATATATATATATTTATATATATATATATATATTAAAAAAAATATCAAGACTATCATGTTTTTACAAGTATCAAAGTATCAACAAAAATAAAAGGTGGTGGCCGAAATTATATGGTTTTCGGCCGTGGAGTAGGATAGTGTATGGATTTGAATGTGTTTTATCGAATTAGACCTATAACTCGATAAAGATAATCTCTCCTCAAGACCTATTGAGAATTGATCAAGTTATAATTCGAAAACGCGTCGAAATAATAACCAAGGTTTTGTTGAACTCGTTCAACGTATATTTCAAGAGAAATACAATGTTTTATAAATTTCAAAGTGCTTACAAATACAACATGAACTACTATATATAGTAGTATACAACCATAAGGAAATAAAACAAAACAAAAAAAAATGAAACTTCCTACATGCTTCGGCCGAACCAACCAAGGGTGTGGGGGAGGAGATCATGAAGATTTTGGACAAGATATGATATCAAATCTTCATGCATCTTGGACTTATTAGGGGTGACTTTGACATGAAGAAAAAAAGACTTGATGAAAGTCTTCACCAAGTGATATGTTTCGGCCGATTTCAAGGATGTGGGGAGGAGGAGATTCTTCAAGATCTTGTGTAAGATATGAAGACAAACATGAGTCCCTTTCAATGCTTTGGCCGAAAATTTCCAAGAGGGTGGGGAAGGAGAAGACTTTGGACAAGATATAGTTTTGATAAAATCTTCAATCATCTTGGACTAAATCGGCCGAATCCCCATGATTTGGACCGATTTCGTCGTCATGTTTTACGTTACTCCTGTTTCGATTAATAACGTAACTCCAATCCGCGTGTTCTTTTCGCCCAAGTATGATGATGCATGGTCATGCAACTTTGTAACATCGTTGATGTCGATTTTTATTGACTCTTCTTCGATTGGAATAGTTGATATCGTATCATTCCCTCCCTCTTTGAAAGGAATTGACCTCAATTTCGTAATGCCATCATCGTCAAGGTAAGGCGAGAGATCGCCTACGTTGAAAGTTGCGTGTACTCCGTATTCGCCCGGAAGTTCTACTTTGTAAGCGTTGTCGTTCACTTTTCCCACGATTTTGTACGGACCTTCAGCTCTCGGCATTAATTTGTTCTTGCGTTTGTTTGGGAATCGTTCTTTCCTCAAATGTATCCAAACTAAGTCTCCAACATCAAATAATCTCGATTTTTTATTTTTGTTCGACTTCCGTTTGTAAATTTCATTCACTTCTTTAATCCGCTCTCGTACCTTTTCATGTAACTTCATCATTGACTTGAGTTTTGATTCTGCGTCTTTGTGAACCAATTCGTCGCTCGGCAAGGGAATCAAATCCAATGGCATGTGTGGATTTATTCCGTACACTACTTCAAAAGGTGAATGGGCCGTGGCGAAACCGGGTGATCGGTTGTATGCGAATTCCGCATGTGCAAGTTTAACGTCCCAATCTTTTTGTGTTTTGTTCACCAATCCTCGCAATAATGCTCCCAAGTTCGATTAGTCACTTCGGTTTGTCCATCGGTTTGTGGGTGATGTGAAGTACTGAATAGAAGTTTAGTACCCACTTTTTTTCCATAAAGTATTCCAAAAGTAACTCAGGAATTTAGAATCTCGATCCGACACGATAGTTTTTGGAACTCTGTGTAAACGAACTACTTCTCGGAAATATAAGTCCGCCACATTGCTTCCATCATCGGTTTTGTGGCATGCTATAAAGTGAGACATTTTTGAAAAACGGTCGACGACCACCATGATCGAGTCTTTGCCCCGTTGAGTACGAGGTAAAGCAACAATAAAATCCATCGAGACATCCTCCCACGGACGTAAAGGTATTAGCAACGGCATGTAGGTACTTGGCTTGAACGAACTTTTCATCATGTGACAAGTGACGCATTTACTCAAGATCGTGCTTACGTCACCATACATCTTTGGCCAAAAGAAATGCTCCTTTAGAACTTCTACGGTTTTGTCCGAACCGAAATGACCGGCTATTCCTCCTCCGTGCGCCTCCCGAACTAGTAATTCCCGAATCGGATGTTTCGGCACACATAGTTTATTACCCTTGAAAAAAAAGCCATCATGTAAAATAAAATCTTCGTACGGACCTGTTTTACAACGGGTAAAAATTTCTCCGAAATCCAAATCGTCAACGTAATGATTTTTCAAAGTCTCGAACCCCAACAAACGAACGTCTAGAATAGAATGTAAGGCATACCGTCTGGATAGCGCATCCGCCACTATATTACTCTTACCGTCTTTGTACTTGGATGAAAAGTGAAAAGATTGCAAAAATTCCACCCATTTTGCATGTCTCGGACTTAACTTGTTTTGCCCGTTAATGTATTTCAACGACTCGTGATCCGAATGCAACACGAAATGTTTCGAACGTAAATAGTGACTCCAATGATCGAGTGCTCTCACGATAGCATAGAACTCCTTGTCGTAAGTACAATAATTAACTCGAGCACCACTTAACTTTTCTAAAAAATAGGCGATGGGGCGGCCTCCTTGGATAAGTACTGCCCCGATTCCAACTCCACTAGCGTCGCATTCCACCTCAAATGGTTGTGAAAAATCGGGTAACGTTAAAATCGGTGCTTCACATAACTTTTCTTTTAATTTTACAAAAGCTTTTTGAGTAGCCTCGTTCCATGCAAATGTTCCTTTTTTAAGACACTCCGTGATCGGACTGGAGATGGTACTAAAGTCCTATATGAATCTTCGGTCAAAAGAAGCGAGGCCATGAAACGATCGTACGTCCGTGATAGTTTTTGGTGTCGGCCAAGATTTGATTGCCGTGATTTTTTCTCGATCCACCGAAACTCCTTCTTTAGACACGACATAGCCGAGAAAGACAAGACTCTCGACTAAAAAAGTACACTTTTCCCGCTTTCCATAAAGCTTCTGTTTCCTTAGAGTTTCAAACACGTGCCGCAAGTGTTCAAGATGCTCTTCTAAGGATCGACTGTAGATTAAAATGTCGTCTAAGTACACGACAACAAACTTCCCCAAGAAAGGTTTAAGAACCTCGTTCATCAATCTCATGAAAGTGCTCGGGGCATTAGTGAGGCCGAATGGCATCACAACCCACTCGTAAAGTCCATTCTTCGTTTTAAATGTCGTCTTCCATTCGTCTCCCTCTCGCATGCGAATTTGATGGTATCCGCTCCGTAAATCAACTTTTGAAAATATAACCGAGCCATGCAACTCGTCTAACATGTCGTCTAGTCTCGGGATGGGGAACCGATACTTGACGGTGATGTTATTCACGGCTCTACTGTCAATGCACATTCGCCATGATCCGTCTTTTTTTGGTACAAGTAGGACTGGAACCGCACACGGACTTAAACTCTCTCGGACATATCCGTGACTCATGAGCTCATCAATTTGACATTGTAGCTCTTTGGTTTCTTCGGGATTACAACGATACGCTGCTTTGTTCGGTAATGGAGCTCCTGGTATAAGATCAATTTGGTGTTCGATTCCGCGGATAGGTGGTAATCCCACCAGCAAGTCTTCGGGAAATACATCCGCGAACTCGTGTATTAGTGTATCTATCTCTACTTCGTGGTGTGTTTTGGTAGCAAGGTTTTGGATTTCTTTGATCAT
Organism: Orobanche coerulescens; assembly: GCA_033398695.1. Classification (NCBI taxonomy): domain Eukaryota; kingdom Viridiplantae; phylum Streptophyta; class Magnoliopsida; order Lamiales; family Orobanchaceae; genus Orobanche; species Orobanche coerulescens. Next base: position 101,513,752 of record CM065804.1, read on the forward strand.
CATCAAATAAACACGTTCGCCATCGTCAATGGCGTGTTCGACTTCTTTTTCGTTTGCAAACATTGTGAGCTTCGGTCCTTCGACTTTTTTTGAACTCATTGTTCGGATAGCTTGAGGTGACATAGGTTTAAGAACAATTTTTTACCTTTGTCACGTAACTCATACTCGTTGCTCCTCCCTCGATGTAGTACGTCCCGATCAAATAACCAAGGTCTTTCCAACAACACGTGGCATGCGTCCATCGGTAGTACATCGCATATAATATCATCACCATACGAACCCATGGTGAGTCCGATCTTCACTTGTCTGGATACTTTCACTTTATTTCCATCATCGAGCCAATGGAGTGCATACGGCTTTGGATGAGCCGTAGTGGTTAGTCCGAGCTTCGAGACCATCTTGCTTGATGCCACGTTTGTACAACTTCCACCGTCAATGATCAAGCTACACCATTTTTCTCCGACACGACACTTCGTGTGAAAGATTTGATCTCGTTGTTCTATGTCACTCGGGGCCGCCTTTGTTTGTAACATGCGAAGGACGAGGTTCGTGTCATAGTTCGGGGCATCGTATGCCTCGCAATCTTCTTCTTCTTCGTCGGCTTCCAAGTTAAAGACGTCTCCAATTCTTTCTTCTTCGGCTAGTAACTCTTCTCGGACGGCTATGGCTTCTCGTAACGTCACTATTCTTCGATTTGGACAAGCACTTTGATAGTGTCCAAATCCTTGACATTTGAAACACCGAACTTTAGATAAACTTGTTTCCTTTGGTGTGAGAGGAGTTTTTGGAATGGTAGTAACGGGTGGATTTACCGTGACAGTTTTTGGAAATGAGCTAGAACTCGTGCCAAAGTTGGTATTTCCGAACTTAGGTGGGAATTCGGGTTTTGAAAATTTTGCCTTGTTTTGAGTTTCCAACTTTATGCAAAGCCCGCACAAAGTATCAAAGTCGGAATAGGGGTAGAGTTCCACGGAATTAGCAATGTTTCTATTCAAGCCTCGTAAGAAACGGGACATCTGTAATTCTTCGCTCTCTTCAAGTTCTCCCATCAAGGATAAGTTTTCAAACTCTTCGATGTATTCTCCGACACTTAGCTTTCCTTGTGTGAGGTCCGAAATTTTTCGAAATAAACTTAACTTGTGTGTAGCCGGGACATATCTCTTACGTAGTTTCTTTTTTAGAGAATCCCACGAACGTATCTTTTCCTTACCGCATTTAACTCGTTGTGTCTTCATTCGTTCAAACCAAAGGGAAGCTCCCTTTCCAAGTTTGAGAATCGCGTACTTGCATCTTTTCTCGTCATCGAGGTCCTTGAACTCAAATATTCGTTCAATTTTCCTTTCCCACTCCAAATAAGTCTCGGGGTCGGTGCCGCCTACGAACTCCGGAAGTTCGCTTGTCTTGAATTCATCCGCATGTTGTGGTGCATGCATGGCGTCGTATCCTCGTCGTGCATGGATTCGGGGCTCCGGCAAGCCTCGAAGAACGTCACATAATTTGGCTACTTCTTCATCGGTGAATGCCATCTTCTTGAGTAACGTCGAGGACCGTGAGACAAATGCCTCCGATACCACTTATGATACGAATTACGTATGTAAGTGTACGTAAAGCTTATAAAATGCAACGGAAGATTATCACGTTTTTACAAGTATCAAAGTATCAACAAAAATAAAAGGTGGTGGCCGAAATTATATGGTTTTCGGCCGTGGAGTAGGATAGTGTATGGATTTGAATGTGTTTTATCGAATTAGACATATAACTCGATAAAGATAATCTCTCCTCAAGACCTATTGAGAATTGATCAAGTTATAATTCGAAAACGCGTCGAAATAATAACCAAGGTTTTGTTGAACTCGTTCAACGTATATTTCAAGAGAAATACAATGTTTTATAAATTTCAAAGTGCTTACAAATACAACATGAACTACTATATATAGTAGTATACAACCATAAGGAAATAAAACAAAAAAAAAAAATGAAACTTCCTACATGCTTCGGCCGAACCAACCAAGGGTGTGGGGGAGGAGATCATGAAGATTTTGGACAAGATATGATATCAAATCTTCATGCATCTTGGAGTTATTAGGGGTGACTTTGACATGAAGAAAAAAAGACTTGATGAAAGTCTTCACCAAGTGATATGTTTCGGCCGATTTCAAGGATGTGGGGAGGAGGAGATTCTTCAAGATCTTGTGTAAGATATGAAGACAAACATGAGTCCCTTTCAATGCTTTGGCCGAAAATTTCCAAGAGGGTGGGGAAGGAGAAGACTTTGGACAAGATATAGTTTTGATAAAATCTTCAATCATCTTGGACTAAATCGGCCGAATCCCCCATGATTTGGACCGATTTCGTCGTCATGTTTTACGTTACTCCTGTTCCGATTAATAACGTAACTCCAATCCGCGTGTTCTTTTCGGCCAAGTATGATGATGCATGGTCATGCAACTTTGTAACGTCGTTGATGTCGATTTTTATTGACTCTTCTTCGATTGAAATAGTTGATATCGTATCAATATATATATATATATATATATATATATGTGAGATTTCTAGATCTGGCCATAACACCAATAAGTTAGCTATATACAAGTTTCAAAATTCATTTTAACCGGTGGGATTAGCTTGAGATTTTATTTTGTTGTCTAGGATGGCCCTCTCCTTGTAACTCTTTTCTGTTTCTCGTTTTTATAATAATATTGACCTTGATGAGTCAAAAAAAGTTTCAAAATTCATTTTAACTGGTAAAAAAAATTGTATATTCCAGAATTTTGAGCCTTCATCTATCTTTCCAAGCCTTATAATTATCATTTAAAATTGAGTCATTCGTTACCTTGAAAAAAGAAGAATCAGTCGGTTGATGAAAAATAGAACTGAAATTTACTTAATTTGAGGAGTTTTTGATTTTTTCATGCTTATCTAATAAACGATTTTTCTGTAAAAATTCTATATCACCTAAAAAAGGAGATGGAAAATGTGTTGGTGAAAAGAGCTACACGTTAGCAAATAACAGTGTCAAAGATATCACCTAAAAAAAAGAGATGGAAAATGTGTTGGTGAAAAGAGCTACATGTTAGCAACTAATGGTGTGAAAGCTATCACCTAAAAAAAGAGATGGAAAATGTGTTGGTGAAAAGAGCTACACGTTAGCAAATAATGGTGTGAAAGCTATCACCTACTAGTTCGAGTTATTAAGTCTATAAAAGGGATGTAGATTATAAGCAGATTTGAATTAATTAGTGGCTGATTTTCAATACACTCAATTTCGTGAACAATCACAATATTTGATGACGCCGATGAAATTCTTCTTCGTATTGAGTCGAAAAATAAATCAGTGATCGAGAGCAACCTTTAAAGGGAGTCGTGTGTGTCATAAGTGGGAAAGAAATAATCAATTTTTTGGGGGGTAACCTTGCATTTTGGTACAAAAATAAAACCGTGTTTTAACTTCAAAATCATTTGTAGATTTATTTTGGATCTTGATTCATTTCTATCTACTGTATAAAACTGGTTGTTGTGTAAATGGCATTTTGATATTTTTATTTATATATATATAAGTATTGTTCTTAATTGTGTGTGTATTATTTTAATTTGTCTTATATTTTTTCCCCTTATTTTATTTTGAGTATGAATAATAAAGAGTCTTGCTCGGGACTAGTAAGAATTCAAGTGTGGGGTATTTGATTAGTGCATAATTGATCTAAAATTCATATACAAAATATCACATTTTTCTGGCATAATCATACTGATTTTGATAGAATTTAATTATTTTGAAGAAATATCAAAACATGAGCTAATAATGTTTATTTTGCAGGTTATTGGCATAAAATGTCAAAAGGTCGAAATACCAAACCGAAATCAAAATCAGAAATTTCCAAGAAAAAAATGTGACAAAACACGGCGGAACACACGGCGCAAATAGGGCCATTTCTCTCGACCGTTTACAACACGGCACATATCTCGGCCGTGTCTTGCGCCGTTTCTCACACGGCGCACATTTTCCGCTGGGTCCTTGCGCGTGTTCCGGACAAGACCGAGTCATCCTAATACGGCTATATAATACGGCGCAAAATGGGCCGTTTTCCAGCACCATTTTTAGGCAGACGCCATGCAAAAATAGTCCACTTTTGACCATCTTGTGAACTCAACCACAAAATATTTTTATGGTCAAAAATCTGAAAAATCAAAGACATGCATGATGAGTGAAGTTTGAACAAAGAATTAATCAAGATACTACAATAGATATTTTGAATTAAATAATCAATTGTATTCTTGAAAATCACCTATAAAAAGACATCTTCACCCATGAAGAAAAAAATCATCTCCTGTTCTTGCCAAAAAACACCCCTTTCTTTTAGCAAGATATTTTCCTTAGAACTCTCTACTTTAGTTTGTATTTTATTTTTAGTTTGAAGTTTTTCTTTCATTTAGTTTGTAATTTAAAAGTACTTGATCAATAAGCACTCAGTATTTTACTTAGTGTTTTACTTTCAATTTTTGTAAGCTTGTAACCTTTGAACAAATTTGAAGTTATATTTTGAAGTATGTTTCTTGCACTTTGATACATCATATTCAAGTAATTTTTATCTATTGTCATTAAGTTCTAGTAATTAAAAGTTTCTATATATATTATGTATATCAATTATTTCTATTCTAATTTTAGTTTGTATAAACCAATGAGTAGCTAATCTTTCTTCCTAGGGGAAGGGGGATTTCTATTATGTTATATATTGAGTATTTGATTGATTTACACTATTTTGATTAAAAAGAACTAATTGGTTTAAATATAGATTGATCATATCCTATTTCTACTAATGAAACCTCCTTGATTGATTGTTGAGTGAATTGGAAACATATCCTTTCAATCTATCCAGTGTTAATCTTGTTACCAACATCTTAAGATTGCGAAAGTGGTTAAGACACGTTTGAATACGGAAGTTATGAGGTGAAAAGTTGAATACTCGATGAACAATCATTTATCCTAAAAATAGTCAAGTTAAAGAAATGAAATGACTAATTGGTTTAAATAGAGATTAATCATATCCTTTTTTTTTTGGAAAAGTCAATTGCATTAAATAATTAGATTGGCCAACAAGGCAGGCCAGTACCCAGCAACCATTACAAAAGGTGCACCAACAGTACGAAGAAAAAAAAATAATAAAAAAAATAATAAAAGAGTTACAATGGAACTACCAAGCAACCCTCCAAATACGACTAACAGCGACCGCAGATAAGGAATGAGGCGGCCAACGCAGAGAGATAATGTCATGTACAAGACCAATACCCTAGAAAGTAACTGTGTGTGGATCTCGACGCCTCTGACCGAATCTCCTCTCATTTCGCTCCTGCCAGATTAAATAGACCAACGCCACAAAAAAAATACGGTATGCCACGTTAACCACATGCTTACCTCTCCACCTCCTAGCCGCCCAAAGGATACCCATACTCCACTCAGAATGAGGCCAACAAAATTTTACCTCCCTCCTAGCAATAGAGATACACTTACTAGAGTAAGGGCACATGAAGAATAGGTGAGAATGAGACTCAAACGCCATCCCACAGAGGACACAAATACCATCTTCATGCTGCAGCCAAGGCTTATCCATAGTCGACAAACGCTCCTGAATAGCCAACCATAAGATGAAGGAGTGTCTGAGAATCTTCCCGGGGCCAAGAAGGAGAGGGGCCCACGGAACAGAAGGAGAATACGCTCTAAGAAACCGAAGAGCGGATGAGGAATAATAGGAACCTGAGCTATGCGGTCTCCAGGATATGCGATCCTGGCCTCCATTGATAGGAGGGAGGGCAGAAACAACCTGCTGAAACTCGGAACGTTCAACCACCGGCCAAACCCAATGACCATCTGATACGAATTACGTACGTAATGCGTATGAAATACAACGGAAGATTATTATGTCTTGACAATTATCAAAGTATCACTCGAAAATTACAAGAGGTGACCGAATTTGAGTGGATTTCGGCCGTGAAGTAGTATGGTATACGGATTTGGATGTATTTTATCGAATTAGACCTATAACTCAATAAAGGTAATCTCTTCTCAAGACCTATTGAGAATTGATCAAGTTAAAATCTCGAGACGCGTCGAAATAATAACTAATGTTTTGTTGAACTCGTTCAACGTATATTTCAAAGAAATACAAGGTTTATTGATATTCAAGATGATTACAAATACAACAAGTACTACTATATATAGTAGTTTCCAACTATAAGAAAATACAACAAAACAAGAAAATAAAGCTTCCTATCTTACTACCATTCGGCCGAAATATCCAAGGAGTAGATACCAAGCATCTTGGTTTTATTAGGTGATTATGACATGAAGAAATCTTTGATGAATCTTGGACTTATTATGGTGATGGTGACATGAAGAAGATATTTGATGAAAGTCTTCATCAAATCTTATGCTTGGGCCGATTTTGTAGTGAGGTGGGGAAGGAGAAATATCTTCATGCATCTTGACAAATCATGAGTCCCTTTCAAGCATGATATGGTCGAATTTTCATGCTTTCGGACCGATTCCGTCGTCGAGTTTTACGTTACTCCGGTTCCGATTAACAACGTAACTCCAATCCGCGTGTTCTTTTCTCCCAAGTATAATGATGCATGACCATGCGAATTTGTATCGTCGTGGATGTCGATTTTTATTGGAGCTTCTTCGATTGGAATATTAGGTATCGTATCATTCCCTCCTTCTTTGAAAGGAATTGACCTCAATTCCGTAATGCCATCGTCGTCAAGGTAAGGCGAGAGATCACCTACGTTGAATGTCGCGTGTACTCCGTAATCGCCCGGAAGTTCTACTTTGTAGGCGTTGTCGTTCACTTTTCCCACAATTTTGTACGGACCTTCGGCTCTCGGCATTAATTTGTTCTTGCGTTTGCTTGGAAATCGTTCTTTTCTCAAATGTATCCAAACTAAGTCGCCAACATCAAATAATCTCGCTTTTTTATTTTTGTTCGACTTCCGTTTGTAAATTTCATTCACTTCTTTAATCCGCTCTCGTACCTTTTCATGTAACTTCATCATTGACTTGACTTTTGATTCTGCGTCTTTGTGAACCAATTCGTCGCTCGGCAATGGAATCAAATCCAATGGCATGTGCGGATTTATTCCGTATACTACTTCAAAAGGTGAATGGGCCGTGGCGAAGCCGGGTGATCGGTTGTATGCGAATTCCGCATGTGCAAGTTTAACGTCCCAATCCTTTTGTGTTTTATTCACCAATCCTCGCAATAATGCTCCCAAGGTTCGATTAGTCACCTCGGTCTGTCCATCGGTTTGTGGGTGATATGAAGTACTGAATAGGAGTTTAGTACCCACTTTTCTCCATAAAGTATTCCAGAAGTAACTCAGAAATTTAGAATCTCGATCCGACACGATAGTTTTTGGAACTCCGTGTAAACGAACTACTTCCCGGAAGTACAAGTCCGCCACATTGCTTGCATCATCGGTTTTGTGGCATGCTATAAAGTGAGCCATTTTCGAAAAACGGTCGACGACCACCATGATCGAGTCTTTGCCTCGTTGAGTACGAGGTAAATCCACAATAAAATCCATCGAGATATCCTCCCATGGTCGTAACGGTATTGGCAACGGCATGTATGTACTTGGCTTGAACGAACTTTTCATCATGTGACAAGTGACGCATTTACTTACGATTGTGCTTACGTCACCATACATCTTTGGCCAAAAGAAATGCTCTTTTAGCACTTCTACGGTTTTAGCCGAGCGGAAATGACCGGCTAGTCCTCCTCCGTGCGCCTCCCGAACTAGCAATTCCCGAATTGTATGTCTCGGCACACATAATTTATTTCCCTTGAAAAAAAAGCCATCCTGTAAAACAAATTCTTCGTACGGGCCCATTTTACAACGGGTAAAAATTTCTCCGAAGTCCAAATCGTCACTGTAATGATCTTTCAAAGTCTCGAACCCCAACAAACGAACATCTAGAATCGACAGAAGGCATACCGTCTTGATAGTGCATCCGCCACTATATTACTCTTACCGTCTTTGTATTTGGATGAAAAGTGAAAAGATTGTAAAAATTCCACCCATTTTGCATGTCTCGGACTTAGCTTGCTTTGCCCGTTGATGTATTTCAACGACTCGTGATCCGAATGTAACACGAAATGTTTCGAACGTAAATAGTGACTCCAATGATCGAGTGCTCTTACGATAGCATAGAACTCCTTGTCGTAAGTACAATAATTAATTCGGGCGCCACTTAATTTCTCCGAAAAATAGGCGATGGGACGGCCTCTTTGAATAAGTACTGCCCCGATTCCAACTCCGCTAGTGTCGCATTCCACCTCAAATGGTTGTGAAAAATCGGGTAACGTCAAAATCGGCGCTTCACATAACTTTCCCTTTAATTTTTCAAAAGCCTTTTGGGCCGCCTCGTTCCATGCAAAGGTTCCTTTTTTAAGACACTCCGTGATCGGACTGTAGATGGTGCTAAAATCCCGGATGAATCGTCGGTAAAAAGAAGCTAGGCCATGAAATGATCGTACCTCCGTGATTGTTTTTGGTAATGGCCGCGATCTTCTCTTGGTCCACCAACACTCCTTCTTTAGAAACGACATAGCCGAGAAAGACAAGATTCTCGACTAGGAAAGTACACTTCTCCCGCTTTCCATAAAGTTTATGTTCCCTTAGAGTTTCAAACACGTGCTGCAAATGTTCGAGATGCTCCTCTAAGGATCGACTGTAGATCAAAATGTCGTCTAAGTACACGACAACAAACTTTCCCAAGAAAGGTTTGAGAACCTCGTTCATCAACCTCATAAAAGTGCTCGGGGCATTAGTGAGGCCGAATGGCATCACCACCCATTCGTAAAGTCCATTCTTTGTTTTAAATGCCGTCTTCCATTCGTCTCCCTCTCGCATGCGGATTTGATGGTATCCGCTCCGCAAATCAACTTTTGAAAATATAACCGAGCCATGTAACTGATACGATATCTAATATTCCAATCGAAGAAGCTCCAATAAAAATCGACGTCCACGACGATACGCATGGTCATGCATTATTATACTTGGGAGAAAAGAATATGCGTATTGGAGTTACGTTATTAATCGGAATCGGAGTAACGTAAAATTCGACGACGGAATCGGTCCGAAAGCATGAAAAATCGGTCAAGGCATGCTTGAAAGGGACCTCACTTGACTTCATATCTTTAACAAGATAATGAAGTTATTCTCCTTCCCCACCATGATGACAAACGGCCAAAGACACAAGATTTGAAGAAAGACTTTCATGATTCATGTCATTTTCCCTCAAGTCATAATCACCTATATAATTCCAAAGAGATTGATATCATACAAAATCCTCCTAATCTCTTGGTATCTTCGGCCGATTGGAAGCTTGCAAGAAGGGATGATTTGTGAAGACTTTCATCAAGGATCTTTCATGTCACCATCATGAAATAAAGACCAAGATTTCTTCATGTCTCAATCAAACAATAAAATCCAAGATTGCTTGGTATCTCCTTGATATTTTCGGCCGATTAGGATGTTGCTAGGAAGTTTCGTTTTCTCGTTTTGTTGTATTTTCTTTCGGTTGGAAACTACTATATATAGTAGTGCTCGTTGTATTTGTAAGATACCTTGAAAGTAATAAACCTTGTATTTCCTTTGAAATATACGTTGAACGAGTTCAACAAAACTTTAGTTATTGTTTCGACGCGTCTCGAGATTTTAACTTGATCAATTCTCAATAGGTCTTGGGAAGAGATTACCTTTTATCGAGTTATAGGTCTAGTTCGATAAAACACATCAAAATCCGTACATCACACTACCTCACGGCCGAACACCATCAAATTTCGGCCACCCTTAGTAAAATTCAAGTGATACTTTGATACTTGTTAATCTTCCGTTGCATTTTATACGTATTACTTACGTAATTCGTATCATAAGTGGTATCAGAGACATTTGTCTCACAGTTCTCGACGTTACTCAAGAAGATGGCATTCACCGATGAAGAAGTAGCACAACTACGTGACGTTCTTCGTGGCTTACCGGAGCCCAGAATCCAAGCACGACGAGGATACGACACCATGCATGCACCACGACATGCTGATGAATACAAGACAAGCGAACTCCCGGAGTTCGTAGGCGGCACCGATCCCGAGGTTTATTTGGAGTGGGAAAGAAAAATTGAACGAATGTTTGAGTTCAAGGATCTCAATGACGAGGTACGTTGCAAGTATGCGATCCTCAAACTTGGAAAGGGAGCTTCCCTTTGGTTTGAGCGAATGAAGACACAAAGAGTTCGTGCCGGAAAAGAGAAGATACGTTCGTGGGATTCTCTAAAAAAGAAACTACGAAAGAGATATGTCCCGACTACACACAAGTTAAGCTTGTATCGAAAAATTTCTGAACTCATGCAAGGAAAGCTAAGTGTCGAGGAGTACATCGAGGAGTTTTAAAACTTATCCTTGATGGGAGAACTTGAAGAAAGCGAAGAATTGCGGATGTCCCGTTTCCTACGAGGTTTGAACAAAAATATTGCTAATTCCGTGGAACTCTACCCCTATTCCGACTTTGATACTTTATGCGGACTTTGCATAAAGTTGGAAAATCAAAACAAAACAAAACTCTCTAAACCCGAATTCCCACCTAAATACGGAAATACCAACTTTGGCGCGAGTTCTGCTCGTTTCCAAAAACTGTCACCACAAACCAACCCGTTACTACCATTCCAAAAACTCCTATCACACCAAAAGAAACAAGCCTATCTAAAGTCCGGTGTTTCAAATGTCAAGGATTTGGACACTATCAAAGTGCTTGTCCAAATCGGAGGATTGTGACGTTACGAGAAGCCATAGCCGCCCGAGAGGAATTGCTAGCCGAAGAAGAAAGAGTTAGACGTTTTTAACTTAGAAGCTGACGAAGAAGAAGAAGAATGCGAGGCATACGATGCCCCGAACTATGACACGAACCTCGTCCTTCGCATGTTACAAACGAAGGCCGCCCCAAGTGACGAAGAACAACGAGACCAAATCTTCCACACGAAGTGTCGTGTCGGATATAAATGGTGTAGCTTGATCATTGACGGTGGAAGTTGTACAAACGTGGCATCAAGCGAGATGGTCTCAAAACTCGGTTTGATCACCACGGCCCATCCTAAGCCGTATGCACTCCATTGGCTCGATGATGGAAACAAGGTGAAAGTATCAAGGCAAGTGAAGGTCGGACTCACCATGGGTTCGTATGGCGATGATATTACATGCGATGTACTACCGATGGACGCATGTCACGTGTTATTAGGAAGACCTTGGTTATTTGATCGGGACGTACTACATCGAGGAGGAGTAACGAGTATGAGTTACGTGACAAAGGTAAAAATCGTTCTTAAACCTATGTCACCTCAAGCTATCCTGACGATGAGTTCGATAAAAGTCGAAGGTCCTATACTTATGATGTTTGCAAACGAGAAAGAAGTCGAACACGCCATTGTGATGGCGAACGTGTTTATTTGATGATGATCAAAGAGGTCCGAAATCTTGCCACCAAATCGCACCATGAGGAAGAGATAGATGCTCTATTACACGAGTTTTCGGACGTATTCCCGAAGACTTGCGGTAGGATTACCACCTATCCGCGGAATTGAACACCGATTGATCTTATACCGGAGCTCCATTAGAACAAAGCGGCGTATCGTTGTAATCCTGAAGAAACCAAAGAACTACAATGCCAAATTGATGAACTCATGAATCACGGATATGTCCGAGAAAGTTTAAGTCCGTGTGCGGTTCAGTTCTACTTGTACCAAAAAAGACGGAACTTGGCGAATGTGTATTGTGATGAGCCGTGAATAACATCACCGTCAAGTATCGGTTCCTCATCCCGAGACTAGACGACATGCTGGACGAGTTACATGGCTCGGTTATATTTTCCAAAGTTGATTTACGGAGCGGATACCATCAAATCCGCATGCGAGAGGGAGACGAATGGAAGACGGCGTTTAAAACAAAGAATGGACTTTACGAATGGGTTGTGATGCCATTCGGCCTCACGAACGCCCCGAGCACTTTTATGAGGTTAATGAACGAGATTCTTAAACCTTTCTTGGGAAAGTTTATTGTCGTATACTTAGACGACATTTTGATCTACAGTCGATCCGTAGAGGAGCATCTCAAACATTTGCGGTACGTATTTGAGACGCTAAGGGAACAAAAACTTTATGGAAAACGGGAGAAGTGTACTTTCCTAGTCGAGAGTCTTGTCTTTCTCGGCTATGTTGTTTCGAAAGATGGAGTTTCGGTCGACCAAGAAAAGATCGCGGCAATCAAGTCGTGGCCGACCCCAAAGACAATCACGGAGGTACGATCATTTCATGGCCTCGCTTCTTTTTACCGGCGATTCATACGGGACTTTAGCACCATCTCCAGTCCGATCACGGAGTGTCTAAAAAAAGGAACCTTTGCATGGAACGAGGCGGCCCAAAAGGCTTTTGAAAATTTAAAGGGGAAATTATGTGAAGCGCCGATTTTGACGTTACCCGATTTTTCACAACCGTTTGAGGTGGAATGCGACGCTAGCGGAGTTGGAATCGGGGCAGTGCTTATCCAAAGAGGCCGTCCCATCGCCTATTTTTCGGAGAAACTAAGTGGCGCCCGAGTGAATTATTGTACTTACGACAAGGAGTTCTATGCTATCGTGAGAGCGCTCGATCATTGGAGTCATTATCTACGTTCGAAACATTTCGTGCTGCACTCGGATCACGAGTCGTTAAAATACATCAACGGACAAAGTAAGCTAAGCCCGAGGCATGCAAAATGGGTGGAATTTTTACAATCTTTTCACTTTTCATCCAAGTACAAAGACGGGAAGAGTAATATAGTGGCGGATGCACTATCGAGACGGTATGCCTTCTGTCGATGCTAGATGTTCGTTTGTTGGGGTTCGAGACTTTGAAAGATCATTACAATGACGATTTGGTCTTGGGAAATTTTTAACCGTTGTAAAACAGTCCGCACGAGGAATTTGTGTTACAGGATGGCTTTCTCTTCAAGGGGAATAAATTATGTGTGCCGAGACATACACCCGAGAATTGCTAGTTCGGGAGGCGCACGGAGGAGGGCTAGCCGGTCACTGGCTCGACCAAGATCGTAGAAGTGCTAAAAGAACACTTCTTTTGGCCAAAGATGTATGGTGACGTAAGCACAATCGTGAGTAAATGCGTCACTTGTCACATGACGAAAGTTCGTTCAAGTCGAGTACATACATGCCGTTGCGCACTGCTACGACCGTGGGAGGATGTCTCGATGGATTTTATTGTGGCTTTACCTCGTACTCAACGAGGCAAAGACTCAATCATGGTGGTCGTCGACCGTTTTTCGAAAATGGCTCACTTTATCGCATGCCACAAAACCGATGATGCAAGCAATGTGGCGGACTTGTACTTCCGGGAAGTAGTTCGTTTACACGGAGTTCCAAAACTATCGTGTCGGATCGAGATTCCAAATTTCTGAGTTACTTCTGGAATACTTTATGGAGGAAAGTCGGTACTAAACTCCTATTCAGTACTTCACATCACCCACAAACCGACGGACAGACCGAGGTAACTAATCGACCCTTAGGAGCATTATTGCGAGGGTTGGTAAATAAAACACAGAAGGATTGGGACGTTAAACTTGCTCATGAATTCGCATACAACCGATCACCCGGTTATGCCACGGCCCATTCGCCTTTTGAAGTAGTATACGGATTAAATCCGCACTTGCCATTGGACTTGATTCCCTTGCCGAGCAACGAATTGGTTCACAAAGACGCCGAAGCAAAACTCAAGTCAATGATGAAGTTACATGAAAAGATACAGAACGGATTAAAGAAGTGAATGAAATTTACAAACTAAGTCGAACAAAAATAAAAAAGCGAGATTATTTGATGTTGGCGACTTAGTTTGGATACATTTGAGAAAAGAAAGATTCCCAAGCAAACAAGAACAAATTGATGCCGAGAGCCGAGGGTCCGTACAAAATTGTGGGAAAAGTGAACGACAACGCATACAAGGTCGAACTTCCGGCGAATACGGAGTACACGCGACTTTCAACGTAGGTGATCTCTCGCCTTACCTTGACGACGATGGCATTACGGAATTGAGGTCAATTCCTTTCAAAGAAGGAGGGAATGATACGATATCTAATATTCCAATCGAAGAAGCTCCAATAAAAATCGACGTCCACGACGATACGCATGGTCATGCATTATTATACTTGGGAGAAAAGAATATGCGGATTGGAGTTACGTTATTAATCGGAATCGGAGTAACGTAATTTTCGTCGACGGAATCGGTCCGAAAGCATGAAAAATCGGCCAAGGCATGCTTGAAAGGGACCTCACTTGACTTCATATCTTTAACAAGATAATGAAGTTATTCTCCTTCCCCACCATGATGACAAACGGCCAAAGACACAAGATTTGAAGAAAGACTTTCATGATTCATGTCATTTTCCCTCAAGTCATAATCACCTATATAATTCCAAAGAGATTGATATCATACAAAATCCTCCTAATCTCTTGGTATCTTCGGCCGATTGGAAGCTTGCAAGAAGGGATGATTTGTGAAGACTTTCATCAAGGATCTTTCATGTCACCATCATGAAATAAAGACCAAGATTTCTTCATGTCTCAATCAAACAATAAAATCCAAGATTGCTTGGTATCTCCTTGATATTTTCGGCCGATTAGGATGTTGCTAGGAAGTTTCGCTTTCTCGTTTTGTTGTATTTTCTTTCGGTTGGAAACTACTATATATAGTAGTGCTCGTTGTATTTGTAAGAGACCTTGGAAGTAATAAACCTTGTATTTCCTTTGAAATATACGTTGAACGAGTTCAACAAAACTTTAGTTATTGTTTCGACGCGTCTCGAGATTTTAACTTGATCAATTCTCAATAGGTCTTGGGAAGAGATTACCTTTTATCGAGTTATAGGTCTAGTTCGATAAAACACATCAAAATCCGTACATCACACTACCTCACGGCCGAACACCATCAAATTTCGGCCACCCTTAGTAAAATTCAAGTGATACTTTGATACTTGTTAATCTTCCGTTGCATTTTATACGTATTACTTACGTAATTCGTATCAGTAACTCGTCTAACATGTCGTCTAGTCTCGGGATGGGGAACCGATACTTGACGGTGATGTTATTCACGGCTCTACTGTCAATACACATTCGCCATGATCCGTCCTTTTTTGGTACAAGTAGGACTGGAACCGCACACGGACTTAAACTTTCTCGGACATATCCGTGACTCATGAGCTCATAAATTTGACGTTGTAGTTCTTTGGTTTCTTCGGGATTACAACGATACACCGCTTTGTTCGGTAATGGAGCTCATGGTACAAGATCAATTTGGTGTTCGATTCCGCAGATAGGTGGTAATCCCACCGGCAAATCTTCGGGAAATACATCCGCGAACTCGTGTAACAGTGTATCTATCTCTCCTTCGTGGTGTGATTTGGTAGCAAGGTTTCGGAATTCTTTGATCATCATTAAATAAACACGTTCGCCATCGTCAATGACGTGTTCGACTTCCTTTTCGTTGGCAAGCATCGTAAGTTTCGGCCCTTCGATTTTTTTTTGAACTCATCGTTCGGATAGCTTGAGGTGACATAGGTTTAAGAACAATTTTTTTACCTTTGTCACGTAACTCATACTCGTTACTCCTCCCTCGATGTAGTACGTCCCGATCAAATAACCAAGGTCTTCCTAATAATACGTGACATGCGTCCATCGGTAGTACATCGCATGTAATATCATCGCCATACGAACCCATGGTGAGTCCGACCTTCACTTGTCTTGAAACTTTCACCTTATTTCCATCATCGAGCCAATAGACTGCATACGGATTTGGATGAGCCGTGGTGATTAATCCGAGCTTTGAGACCATCTCGCTTGATGCCACGTTTGTACAACTTCCACCGTCTATGATCAAGCTACACCATTTCTCTCCGACACGACACTTCGTGTGAAAGATTTGGTCTCGTTATTCTATGTCACTCGGGGCCGCCTTCGTTTGTAACATGCGAAGGACGAGGTTCGTGTCATAGTTCGGGGCATCGTATGCCTCGCATTCTTCTTCTTCTTCGTCAGCTTCCAAGTTAAAGACGTCTCCAATTCTTTCTTCTTCGGCTAGTAATTCTTCTCGGACGGCTATGGCTTCTCGTAGCGTCACAATTCTCCGATTTGGACAAGCACTTTGATAGTGTCCAAATCCTTGACATTTGAAACACCGGACTTTAGATAGGCTTGTTTCTTTTGGTGTGATAGGAGTTTTTGGAATGGTAGTAACGGGTGGACTTGTGGTGACAGTTTTTGGAAACGAGCTAGAACTCGCGCCAAAGTTGGTATTTCCGTATTTAGATGGGAATTCGGGGTTAGAAAGTTTTGTCTTGTTTTGATTTTCCAACTTTATGCAAAGTCCGCATAAAGTATCAAAGTCGGAATAGGGGTAGAGTTCCACGAAATTAGCAATATTTTTATTCAAACCTCGTAGGAAACGGGACATCCGTAATTCTTCGCTTTCTTCAAGTTCTCCCATCAAGGATAAGTTTTCAAACTCCTCGATGTACTCCTCGACACTTAGCTTTCCTTGCGTGAGGTCAGAAATTTTTCGATACAGGCTTAGCTTGTGTGTAGCCGGGACATATCTTTTTCGTAGTTTCTTTTTTAGAGAATCCCACGAACATATCTTCTCTTTTCCGGCACGAACTCTTTGTGTCTTCATTCGCTCAAACCAAAGGGAAGCTCCCTTTCCAAGTTTGAGAATCGCATACTTGCAACGTACCTCGTCATTGAGATCCTTGAACTCAAACATTCGTTCAATTTTCCTTTCCCACTCCAAATAAACCTCGGGATCGGTGCCGCCTACGAACTTCGGAAGTTCGCTTGTCTTGTATTCATCAGCATGTCGTGGTGCATGCATGGTGTCGTATCCTCGTCGTGCATGGATTCTGGGCTCCGGTAAGCCGCGAAGAACGTCACGTAGTTGTGCTACTTCTTCATCGGTGAATGCCATCTTCTTGAGTAACGTCGAGAACCGTGAGACAAATGTCTCTGATACCACTTATGATACGAATTACGTACGTAATGCGTATGAAATACAACGGAAGATTATTATGTCTTGACAATTATCAAAGTATCACTCGAAAATTACAAGAGGTGACCGAATTTGAGTGGATTTCGGCCGTGAAGTAGTATGGTATACGGATTTGGATGTATTTTATCGAATTAGACCTATAACTCGATAATGGTAATCTCTTCTCAAGACCTATTGAGAATTGATCAAGTTAAAATCTCGAGACGCGTCGAAACAATAACTAAAGTTTTGTTGAACTCAACGTATATTTCAAAGAAATACAAGGTTTATTGATATTCAAGATGATTACAAATACAACAAGTACTGCTATATATAGTAGTTTCCAACTATAAGAAAATACAACAAAACAAGAAAATGAAGCTTCCTATCTTACTACCATTCGGCCGAAATATCCAAGGAGTAGATACCAAGCATCTTGGTTTTATTAGGTGATTATGACATGAAGAAATCTTTGATGAATCTTGGACTTATTATGGTGATGGTGACATGAAGAAGATATTTGATGAAAGTCTTCATCAAATCTTATGCTTGGGCCGATTTTGTAGTGAGGTGGGGAAGGAGAAATATCTTCATGCATCTTGACAAATCATGAGTCCCTTTCAAGCATGATATGGTCGAATTTTCATGCTTTCGGACCGATTCCGTCGTCGAGTTTTACGTTACTCCGGTTCCGATTAACAACGTAACTCCAATACGCGTGTTCTTTTCTCCCAAGTATAATGATGCATGACCATGCGAATTTGTATCGTCGTGGATGTCGATTTTTATTGGAGCTTCTTCGATTGGAATATTAGGTATCGTATCACCATCAGAAATAACAGAGCAACCCAACAGTCTCTCATAGAACCCAACAACCTCATTCTTAATAAGAGCAGGGTCAGTCAACTCAGTACCATCCTCCTTATTAAGCCTATAGATACGAGATCTGATCCGCCTAGAAGCAATCCGCCGGAGAAGAAGGCAGTACACTGGTCCCCATCCTTAAGCCAAGCCAACTTGGCCTGACTAGTTCGAATAAAGAAAAGGAAGCAAGGATCGACGTAAATGGCCTTACGACGCGTCCTGCACGTACGGCAATATTTTTAGGCGAGAAAACGGACACAAGCCGGAAAATGACACAACCTGCCGGAAAATGTCCAACCGGCCGGAAAATATCCAACCTGCCGGAAAAAGTCACGCCTGCCGGAAAGTGCCGAGCACTGCCGACCGAACTCGGCCGTGTCGTCCGGCACGGTCGAGTCTTGCTCGTTCGGAATAGCCAAGGTCGCTGTCAGCCGAACCCGACCGTGCCAGGAGACACGGTCGAGTCCTACTCGCCCACAACTACCGAAACCCACTGTCCAGACGCCCGACCGTGTTACAGGACACGACCGAGTCCACGCCGAACGTCCCTATCGCGCCGAGTCACTGTCGGACGTCCCTGTCGCGCCGCGATCGTGTCAAGCGGACACGATCGAGTCACTGCCGACGTCCTTGTCAGCGCCGCGCCCGTGTCGAGTCACTGCCGGCGTCTGTCGACCGCGCCGCGGCCGTGTCACGGGACACGGTCGAGTCCCTGCCGGCAGCCCCATATTTTATACACTTTTGTGTATTTTTGTCCTTTTTTTCTTTCTTTACTTATTTGAGGGATTGTGTCTCCCTTTTATTTGATTTGTGTTCCCTTTTTGTATTTTATGTTGATTTGTTTTTATTATTCAAAGATTTTATAATCTTTGAATTGTTTTTTTTATTGTTATAGGTAGAGTTAGTTTTTTTCCTATGAATAGGCTTTGATAAGTCTTGTAATGAGATAGTATTATGAATGTTGAAGTATAAGAATACACATTGTGTTTTCTATTCTTGGTGAATGCTTTTCATCGAAACTTGATTTTTATTCGACGCGTTTTCGAATATTAATCCGATTGATTCTCAATAGGTCTTGAGAAGAAATCACCTTATCGAATTATAGGTCTAATTCGATAAACCCTTGTTCTTGATCGTTCAAGTCTTCTTGATCGATATTATCACTTTCCCGATATTACTTCTATTTTCCATTTGTTCGAATTTTCATCGTCATATTCGATATTACTCCCACAGAATACATCCAAAAACACCCTAATCGTAAGAGCCTTCCGCTATCATACACCTACATATACTCCGACCGATACGTATCTGCCTCTCCCAGAGAATTCGTATCATCCCGCTGCCTGAGCAAAGACTGTTCCTGAGCCACGGATGCAGAGAAAACCCACCGACAACATCTATCCAACAAAAAACCCAAGTCGTCCATTGGATGGTCCCTGAGAATACTCTGAGAAGAAGAAAGGAATGAGGTGGCAACAGCAACATTCAATGCCAAGTCCCCTTTCCTCTTCATCATAGCTCGAAAAACGGGCTTAAGGGCGTCCAACTTACGATAAATCGCATAAAATGGGGCCCCCACAATATGGTGCCGCCAAGAGTCCCAAACCGCCAGGAGGAAGTCCTCAGAGTCAGCCAGGAAATTATCAAATCTGAACATTTTACCCCTGCAGCGAGGCGCACTATCAAGACCCAGAATAAGGGGGCTATGATCAGAGGTACGCGGCAGATCGCAAGAGTTAGTTCGATCAACGTAATCAATAAACCACTACGGGTTACCCAACACCCTATCAAGACGCTTTCATAAAGATCTGGGAGACGGGCTCTTGTTATGCCAGGAGAACCAAGAGCCTACCATCAGAAGGGTCTCAAAGTCCGCACGTCTGCAAAGCTCTCGGAACTCCACCAGGGGCGGCTCATCGTCAGAGTGAGGGGCTTCCCCTCCCAAAATCTCACTAGTGTCCAAAACAGCATTAAAATCACCCATAATGACATAAGGCTCAGTAGCATGTAATACCGAGAAATTAGTGAGATACTGCCACAACAGCCGCCTCTCAATAAGATCATTAGAACCATAAGCAAAGGTAACCAGAAGACAGGACGAGTCGAGCAACATAGTAATACGACAATGAATAAACTGCGACTCAAAAGCAATAATATCCACATATACAGAACCAGGATCCCACCCAATCCAGATCCTCTTCCCAGGCCCACCACCGTAATCAGAGAACCACTTCCAAGAGCCAGAAATAAAAGAAGAAATACGCCCAAAGTTACCAATCGAGACACGCGTTTGGAGAAGAGCAATACAACAAAGATTAAACGAGCTAATTACCTCCCCGACCGAGATCTGATGTTCAGTCCGGTTAAGTCCACGAACATTCCAAACAGCAATAGGGATCATTTAACACCATCGATACGGGCTGCATCAAAATTAGGGCCCAAAGGAGACGAACTAGAACCGAGCAATGTGCTGACAAACTCAGGAATCTCAGCCTCAATATCATCGGCAATACCAGAAAGAGCCGCAAACATGTTGTGAGACGGCTCACACCCACCAGCACCAGCCCTCCTAGGAGACACGATAGGAGAGCTGGTAGTAACCAAGGAGAAGGTAGAGACGCTACTCAACGGACCCGATCCAGCAGCACGACCTCGAGAGCCCCCAGCTAACTCCACGCCTGGGCACCCGGAACTGGCAGAGGGGCCTACCTCAGCATAAGCGACCCCCCAAGCCGGAACCGGTCCCAACGAAGACCCCGGACCACGAGCACCTGAGGGAGTAGGCTTAGCCACAAAAATATGAGCCTGCTTGACCTGCTTCTGAACCAAAGGTTTAGAAATGGTCGGGCAAACCTGATCACGATGCCCGAACACTCTACAAACACCACACCGATGTGGTAACCATTCATACTCAACATGGACCCTCATAACACAAGGACAATCACCATCAGACGGGAGAACCATGAGAAACGAGCGAATCGGGCTAGTATTAGTGTCTAGCATGACGCAAACTCGGGCATAATCCACTTTCAGACAGTTCTTGGTGAACACGTCAGCAAAGAGTGGCTCCCCTATAGCACTAGCAGTAATACTGAGCCCCCGTCAGTCCAATACTCGAGGGGGACATTACGAAGTTTCACCCAAACAGGGACATGTTTAGGCTGAAACTTCAGAAGAGACATACCAAGCTTCCACCGGGTAAGGAGAATGGACTGGCCCTGAATCAGCCAAGGCCCTCCCTCTAACGCCTCGATCAAAACTTGCTCACTATCAAACTTAAAGAAATAAAACCCCCCTCAGAGGCGAACACCTCCTTAAGACCCTTCCACGCCGACATGAAGTAATTCTTGATCAAAAAGAGAGGAGGGGCTTTCCCCAAAAAATACCCAACTAAGGTGCAATGCCACCTCTTCGCACCCTCAAGCCCAATACTAACAGACGGTTTCACAATCACCTCTCCATTTTGTATTTCTGATTTAAGAAACTTAAGTCCCCTTTTCTTGCCAAAAATATTGCCATTAATTCCAGAAGGAGTCGTGGTGCCCAAAGATAAAGGTGTAGGAACTGAACCAAAATTCATAGAAATCAAAGATTTTCCTTTATCAATAGAATTAGCATCATTAATTGATACGAATTCTCACTGGTTATGCGAATTCGCTATCGATACAGCGGAAGGCTTTTTGATGAACGGAAGCTATCGACAAGAAACTGTCGGGGACTGGTGACAATACTCGCTCTGGCACCAATATCGCTTGATGATGAAGGCGGTAATTCGTCTGACCACAAGACAGAATTTGGTCCAAATGAAAAGACTCAAAGCACGTTTCGTTGGGAGCGAATTTAAGGCAGAAACACGTTCGAAGGATCGAACAACACTTTATACGAAATATTGAACAAGTATAAAGCGTATCGAAAAATAAACGAATATCGAAACAAGATATGAGCAGATGTTTTATCAAATTAGACCTATAATTTGATAAAGTGATTTCTCCCAAGACCTATTGAGAATCAATCAGATTAGTATTCGAAACGCGTCGAATAAAAACCAAGTTTTGATGAAAAGCATTCTCCAGAAAAAAAAACACAATGTGTTGTCAATTCTTCTTCATTCAATCATTCCCCCATTACTACTCTACTGCCACTATTTTTAGGCAATAGTGGCACGACAAAATAAACTAAACTAATACATTTGTTCTTAAAATACTGAAAAGATAATAAAAGGTTCCCCACGGCACTTGCAAACAAAAGTAAAAGCTGGGCTTTGTCTCTAAGTTGAAAGTTGACAGCCGCCCTTTTTGCCAAGAATCCTGCTGCTTTTGTAAGAGAAAGCTGAACATTCTTTTATTGTTTAATTGCCACTTGAATTTCCTCCCCTCCCCAAGATGCAAGTTGTCTTTAAGTTACCCCAATTCCGATTATCAATGTAACACCATGCCTCGTTTGATTCTCTCGCCCAAGTACGTTGGAGTATGGTCGAGGTGTTTTATGTCAATTCTTACTTCGTCTTCTTCACTTGGAGTAGTCGGTTTCGTATCATTCCCTCCTTCTTTAAAAGGAATTGTCCTCAATTCCGCAATCCCATTGTCGTCAAGGTAAGGGGATAGATCACCTACGTTGAAAGTAGCATGTACTCCGTAATCACCCGGAAGTTCTAACTTGTAAGCATTGTCATTCACCTTCGCAATTATTTTAAATGGTCCCTCAGCTCGTGGCATTAACTTGTTCTTACGCTTACTCGGGAATCGTTCCTTTCTCAAATGTAACCAAACTAAATCTCCCACCTCGAATAGTCTCGGCCTTCTTTGCTTATTCGACTTCCTTTTGTATGCCTCGTTTATTTCCTTGATTCGATCCCGCACCTGTTCGTGTAATTTCATCATTGATTTCAGCTTCGACTCCGCATCCTTATGCACTAATTCGTCACTTGGTAGTGGAATTAGATCTAGTGGTATGTAAGGATTCAGTCCGTAAACTACTTCAAATGGAGAGTGTGTCGTGGCATGAGTAGGAGATCGATTATAAGCAAACTCCGCATGTGCGATTTGAGATCCCAGTCCTTTTGTGTTTTGTTCACCAAGCCTGCAACAGCGTCCCAGTGTTCGATTCGTTACTTGATTTGTCCGTCGGTTTGAGGATGATGCGAAGTACTAAACAACGACTTGGTCCCCACCTTCCTCCATAATGTGTTCCAAAAATAGCTTAGAAACTTTGAGTCCCGGTCGAAACAATAGTTTTGGAACTCCATGTAATCACACCACCTCCGGAAATACAAGTCGGCAACATTACTCGCATCATCGGTTTTGTGACAAGGAACAAAATGAGCCATCTTTGAAAAGCGATCGGCGACCACCATAATCGCATCCTTACCTCGTTGGGTTCGAGGCAAAGCCATAATGAAATCCATTGAGACATCTTCCACGGCCTCTCCGGAATCGGTAAAGGTGTGTAGACTCTGGTTTGAGCGAACTCTTCGCAACATGGCACGTCACACATTTACTAATTATATTATGAACATCCCCCCGCATCCTTGCCAATAAAAATGTTCTTTAAGCACCTCAATGTCTTGGCCGAACCAAAGTGGCGGCCAAACCTCCCCATGAGCCTCTCGAACCGGAATTCTCGAATCGTGTGCCTTGGTAGACAAAGCCGATTTCCCTTAAAAGAAAGCCCTCTGTATCGAAAATTCTCCCACCGGCCAGGTTTGCACCGGACGAAGGTCTCGCCAAAATCCGCATCACCTTCGTAATACTCCTTTCTGTATCGAATCCAAGCAATCGAACATCAAGAGTGGCGAGTAAGGCATAACGCCTAGACAATGCATACGCCACAATATTGCTCTTGCCATCCTTATACTTCGATGAAAAGTGAAAGCGATTGTAAGAATTCCACCCACTTCGCATGCACAGGACTTAACTTGTGTTGCCGTTAATGTACTTCAAAGATTCATGGTCCGAGTGTATGATAAAATGCCTTGACCGAAGATAGTGACTCGATGATCTAGAGCCCTCACAATAGCATAAAACTCCTTGTCGTACGTCTGATAATTGGACGAGCACCGTTTAACTTCTCGGAAAAATAAGCAATAGGTCGCTTTCCTGAATGAGAACCGCTCCAATGCCCACTCGCTAGCATCACATTCCACCTCAAGCGGTTGCGAAAAATCGGGTAATGCTAAGATTGGTGCTTCGCACAACTTCGCCTTCAAATTTGCAAATGACTCTGGCGGCTCTGCTCCAATTAAACGTGCCCTTCTTCAAACATTCGGTTATTGGGCTTGCAATGGTACTAAAGTCTCGAATGAATCTTCGGTAAAATGAAGCTAGTCCATGGAACGATCTAACCTCCGTCAGCATGGTAGGAACCGGCCAGACTTAATTGCTTCGATCTTCACTTGATCGACCGACACTCCATCCTTTGAAACAATATAGCCAAGAAAGACTATACTCTCGACCAAAAATGAGCACTTCTCCTTTTTCCATACGACTCACGGTCTCTAAGGGTTTCAAGACTTGCCTCAAGTGTTCGAAATGTTCTTGCAATGATCATTTGTAGATCAAAATATCATCTAAGTATACAACCACAAATTTCCTAAAATGGCTTAAGTACCTCATTCATCAAGCGCATGAAAGTACTCGGTGCATTTGTAAGACCGAACGGCATAACGGTCCATTCATACGTGTTTAGTTTTGAAGGTGTCTTCCACTCATCTCCTTCTCGCATTCGAATGCGGTGATAACCACTTCGTAGATCAACTTTTGAAAAGATCAACGATCCGTGTAATTCGTCGACATGTCATCAAGCCTCGGAATCGGAAATCGATACTTGATGGTTATGTTGTTCACCGCTCATTGTCAATACACATCCTCCAAGATCCGTCTTTCTTTGGAACCCGATGTCTAGGAACCGCACAAGGACTTAGGCTTTCTCGAACGTATCCACGATCCATCAGTTCTTCGATTTGGTTTTGTAATTCCTTCGTTTCCTCGAGATTACATCTATAGGCAGCTTTGTTAGGCAACGACACACCCGGTATGAGGTCGATCTGATGTTCAATCCCGCGAATTGGTGGTAAACCCGACGGTAATTCTTCGGGAAAAACATCCGCAAATTCGCGTAATAAGGCATCCATCCTTTCGTTCCGCACAACTATGTCACCATTCCGTGTCTCCTTCAGAACCAACAAGTACACGCACTTTCCATCATTAATAGCATGTTCCACCTCCTCTTCGCTCGCAAACATGGCCAGTTTTGGCTTTTCCCTCCTACTAGAACTCATAGAGTGAATCGCTTGAGGTGACATTGGTTTAAGCACAATCTTCTTGCCTTTATCCCGTAACTCGTACTCATTGCTTCTTCCTCGGTGTAAAACGTCCCTATCAAACATCCATGGTCTTCCCAACAGTACATGGCATGCATCCATCGGGAGTACATCACATAATACGTTGTCTTCATATGAACCCATGGCTAGTCCAATCCTCACTTGTTTAGTCACCCTTATTTTGCTCCCATCATCGAGCCAATGCAAAGTGTAAGGTTTCGGGTGAGCCGTAGTGGTCAGCCCGAGTTTAGTCACCATCTCGCTGGAAGCTACGTTGGTGCAACTCCCTCCATCAACGATCAAACTACACCATTTATTTCCCACTCGACACTTCGTGTGAAATATTTGATTCTGCTGTTCCGAATCATTCGATACAGCTTTGGCTTGTAGCGTTCGCAGAACTAAAGCCGTGTCATAGCTCGGAGCATCGTAAGTCTCGCATTCCTCTCCTTCTTCGTCCTTAATGTCGAAATCAAATACGTCACCCAGTCTTTCTTCCTCGACCAACAACTCATCTCGGATCGTGACAGCTTCCCTTAGTGTCACCACTCGCTTGTTCGGACAAGCATTTTGATAATGCCCGAATCCTTGACATTTGAAACATCTCACTTTAGCCAAACTTGTCTCCTTGATGCGTAGGTACGATCGCCTTAGCGAGGAATCGCAGAGGCTGAGTCGGTGCAGATTGCCTTAGCAGCTGAACTAGATCCGACGCTTGGGTTTCCAAACTTGACTGGAAACTCGGGTTTATACATCTTTATCCTGTTTTGAGCTTCTAACTTCACACATAACCCACATAATGTATCGAAGTCCTCGTATGGATACAGTTCCACCGAGTTAGCTATGCTTCGGTTTAAGCCACGCAAGAATCGCGACATCTTCTGTTCCTCATTCTCCTCTATTTCTCCCATTAAGGTTAGGTTCTCAAATTCCTCAATGTACTCACTGACATTTAACTTTCCCTGCATGAGATCTGCAATCTTCCTGTACAAGGATAACCGGTGTGATGTTGGCACATATCTTTTACGAAGTTTTCTTTTTAATGACTCCCACGACGGATCTTTTCTTTCCCGCACGAGCTCTTCGTGTTTTCATTCCTTCGTACCAAAGTGAAGCTCCTTTCCCCAACTTGAGAATTGCATACTTACACCTTTTCTCATCGTCAAGGTCTTTAAATTCGAACATACGATCAATTTTTCGTTCCCATTCCGTAAACTTGAGTCTGTCCCTCCAACGAACTCGCGGCTCGTTCACCTTGAATTCTTCGACATGGCGTGAGGGTCGTTCATAGTCACCACGCCTAGGTTGCCAGCTGGTCGCGTTGTTGCAGTGCGTCACGCGGTGCGTCACGAAGTTTTGCCAAGAAATCGGCGTCGTTGAGATCCATAATGCCAAAGATCAAGAACTTGGGCTCGATACCACTTATGATACGAATTCTCACCGGTTATGCGAATTCGCTATCGATACAATGTGAAGGCTTTTGATGAGCGGAAGCTATCGACAAGAAGCGTCGGGGTGGTGACAACGGCTCTGACACAATCTGCCCGATGATGAAGGCGGTAATTCGATACAGCCACAAGACAGGAATTTGGTCCAAACGAAAAGACTCGAAACAGCGCGTTTCGTCCGGGAGCGAATTTAAGACAGGAAACACGTTCGAAGGATCGAACAACACTTTATACGAAATATTGAACAAGTATAAAACTGTATCGAAAAATAAACAGAATATCGAAACAAGATATGAACAGATGTTTTATCAAATTAGACCTATAATTTGATAAAGTGATTTCTCCCCAAGACCTATTGAGAATCAATCAGATTAGTATTCGAAACGCGTCGAATAAAAACCAAGTTTTGATGAAAAGCATTCACCAGAAAAAAAAACACAAAGTGTTCTCAATTCTTCAACATTCAATCATTCCCCCATTACAACTCTACTGCCACTATTTATAGGCAAAAGTGGCCTGACAAAATAAACTAAACTAATACAAGCTGTTCTTAAAATACTGAAAAGATAATAAAAGGTTCCCCACGGCACTTGCAAACAAAAGTAAAAGCTGGGCTTTGTCTCTAAGTTGAAAGTTGACAGCCGCCCTTTTTGCCAAGAATCCTGCTGCTTTTGTAAGAGAAAGCTGAACATTCTTTTATTGTTTAATTGCCACTTGAATTTCCTCCCCTCCCCAAGATGCAAGTTGTCTTTAAGTTACCCCAATTCCGATTATCAATGTAACTCCAGGCCTCGTTTCAGTTCTCTCGCCCAAGTACGTTGGAGTATGGTCGAGGTGTTTTATGTCAATTCTTACTTCGTCTTCTTCACTTGGAGTAGTCGGTTTCGTATCATTAATAATATTTTTTACAAGGCAATTCCAAAATTCCCCCAATACAACAAGAATCACTTAAAGAAGATACAACATTCTCTGCATTATCCAAGACATTAACTGGAAGCTCATGAGTAATACAGGAATCCTTAACTGCAGTGGAGTTAGGATTCTGCACAAGGGCAGCAAACACAGGAGGATCCAAAGAACTGGCAACCGAATTGTGGCAACTTGCAACCGGACCCGGAGCAGCAGGAAGACAGTCCGGGGCTGGACCAGACGAGCATAACACGTCACCCGGTAAGAGAAATGGGTCTACCACCCGGTCAAGCCTAGGGTCGCGCCTGGCCCGAGAGGGAGCCCCAATTTGCAGCAGCCAAGGGACACCACCGCCAGGAGCAATTTCCGCCGCGGCCGGAAGAGGAACCAGAGGAGTTGAAGCATAAGGAACACCAAAAACTTCATCAATTTTAAGCTTCAGAATATCCGAATTGGACTTACCTAGAACTTTCCTCCCTAAATCACAAAAGCCTTGAACATCGAACCCCTGGGAGAGGAACCCTTCCGCCCCAGTCGCAGGCGAGCTTCCCACCGTATGGGAGGAAGATGAGAACAGCCCACACACTGAAGACGATGGCATAATTAACCACAACACAAGAACCGCCAAAAAACCCCCAACACCGACTCACAAGAACGAAGCTCAGATAATCGCTCGACCCGAGCGACTATGGCGCCGCAAACACGCCAAATCAAATCCGTCAAAAATAAGTGTTAAGAATACCGAGCACTTCCGAAATGATTAAGTGAGGAAAATCTGAGGAAGATGAACAACCCGCCCAGCAAGTTCAGGCACAAAATCGCGAAAGCCGAATCGCGGCGGGGGATACAGTCGCCAAACCTCAAACAGCAAATCTAACTCAAGAAGTCGAATTAAAATATGGATAGGAAGGTAGTAAGATTCCGAACAAATAACATGAAGGCAGATTCTCTGGATAATCCACAAGGTAAGGGAAGGATCATAGAAACGGATGAGGGAAAAGGGGATCTAAGACATCGGGTTCGCACCTTCAGTACGTGTAAATCGCCCGCACATGTTCAGCTTTTTTGTTTTAATTTTTATAGTCTTTTGTGTGTTTAGTAAGTGGAGTTTTTGAGTCTGGTTTATCGATCTCACGAGGAAGTTAGTTATATATTGAATTATACACTTTATCTATTTGTTATATAGATTTATATGAGTGAAACACACAGTTTAAGAGTTTGGTTTGACAATTGCAATGAAAATGCAATAATAGTGAAAGATTGCACTAATAATAGATTAATAAAAGATAAAATGAAATAGTTGAGATTACAAACATAGTTCATTATTAGTTATAGAAAATGTATAGGAGATCATAAGATGTATTTACTTATTATGTTGTGTAGATTCGATTTTCCTTAAAATGACGGTTCCTCTTTCGAATGTCAAAACGCCCCGTATATATTGAATCAATCTACTATATTTCTATGTTGATTGACTTCAATACATAGCATTAGGTTTTATGAAAATAACTCAAAGAATCATCTAAGGTCTAGAGGTATATTTCTATCCCCTAGAACAACTTAGAGTGAAGATCATTTGATCTAATCAAACATATTTTCTTTCGAAACATATGAAGACCATAAATATCATAATTTATTGACCAAATAAATAAAGACTGATAAAACAATGAAAATTACACACAATAATAAGTAATCCATAATAGATCTTTATACAAACTTAAATAACATGACAAACCTTGTTTATAATCCCAACTAAGGATAACTTAGCCCATAAATGGTTTATTCAACATATTACAAGCTTGAGTGGTCATTAATAGTTGAAAAAGGGAAAGAATTGATCCTAACTCCCTTAGTAGATAAAGGAGAAAGAAGCAATAAACTCCCTCAACAACATAAGCTAAACCACACTTACACAAATCACTCAAGAACACAAGTGTGTTCTTCACACAAAAAGAAAAAGTATTACAAAGTGAGAAAATATAAGATGAATAATTGCTTAATGATGGATCTAAGGGGTCTATTTATACACCTAAAGTCATCTAATAGCTCCAAAACTCCAGCATTATTACATTAGATCGGATCAATGCCAGTCATCCCCTCAATAATAGACCAAAAGTATAAAAAAATAGACAATGATCAATAATTTGTCAAGAGTTACGGCCGTAACTTGCAGATATTACGACCGTAACATTGAGGTCTTACGGCCGTAACATTTCTTCGGCTTTTTGTACACTGGTTGCTTTGTGAGTTACGTTTTCAGCCCTGAATTTCCTAGACTTTGTGTTTTTGCCCCAAATCTTCTTCGGATGATAACTTTTGATATATAACTCTGATTTTGAATCCGCAAAGACTGTCGAACTCGTCTCGGAAAGCCCTACAACATGAATACATAAAAATTCAACAAAGAGAATATTTTATGCACATGTTATTTCTTGAGTAAATCAGTAATTCAATCCGATTAAGACTAAATTTACATCTTCATTCTATAAAAATAAAATGATTAAAAATTAATTAATTCAAAGCAAAAATGAGTAGACTATCTCATAATTATGGGTGAAATATACCAATACTAATCACGAATAAGTGTATAAAACTGACACTTATCACACCCCCAAACTTGAATTCTTGCTAGTCCCGAGCAAGACTCTTTATTATTCACGCTCAAAAAAAAAGACACAAAATAAGAAAAATAATACACACACAAATTAAGAAAAATAATTATATATATAAGATAAAAATAGATCAAAATGTCATTAATACACAACAATCAGCTTTATACAGTAGATAGAAATGAATCAAGATTCAAATAAATCTACTAATGATTTTGAAGTTAAAACACGGTTTTATTTTTGTAATTCCAAAATGCAAGGTTTCCCCCCAAAAAGGTTGATTATTTCTTTCCCACTCGTGACACACATGACTCTCTTTAATGGTTGCTCTCGATCACTCGTTTATTTTTCGACTCAATATGAAAAAGAATTTCATCGGCGTCATTAAATATTGTGATTGTTCACGAAATTGAGTATATTGAAATTCAGCCACCAATTAACTCAAATCTGCTCATAATCTACATCCCTTTTAGTGGTAGCTTTCACACCGTTATTTGCTAACGTGTAGCTCTTTTCACCAACACATTTTCCATTTTTATTTTAGGTGATAGTTTTCACACCGTTATTTGCTAACGTGTAGCTCTTTTCACCAACACATTTTTCATCTTTTTTTTAGTGAGACGGCAGCTACGCACCAACAATGGTTAGTCCTTTATTTTTCGCAAAATTTTAGGACCCCCAAAATTAGGCAGTTGTTGCTGCTCGACACCTCTCCCTTTTTTTTCAACTAGACTCCTTTCACCAATGACTTTACCTTTTTTTTTTTAGGAATAGAATTTTTTGCAGAAAATCATTTATTAGTTAAGCATGAAAAATCAAAAACTCCACAAATTAAGTAAATTTCAGTTCTATTTTTCATCAACCGACTGATTCTTCTTTTCTCAAGGTAACGAATGACTCGATTTTACATGATAACTACAAGGCTTGGAAAGAGAGATTAAGGCTCAAAAATTTTAGAATATACAATTTTTATAACCGGTTAAAACGATTTTAGAAGCTTGTATATAACTGATTTATTGGTGTTTTGGCCAGATCTAGAAATCTCACAAATCAAAATAAACAAAATAAATAAATAAATAAATATATATATATATATATATATATATATATATATATACAGTTACCTAAAAAATCAAAGCCAAATAAAAATAATAAAAACACACCACACACTACAGACCATTAACACAATATTACGATTCAAAACAAAATAAACACAACAGTTCAAAAACACCCCCAAACTTAAAGATAAAACTATCCCGGTTTTTTAGAAATGAAAAGCAAGTGAGAAAAAATAGAAAACTCCCTGAAATTTTAGGTTTGTGATCCTCCAGGTGTGTCGTCAGGGATGTTTAGAAAACGGAAAAGCTTTTCAAAGCACTTCTCCGTTTCTATTTCTCGCTCGATTATTTCATTATGGTTTCTCACTATTTCTGCCTGGGATGTCTCTAATCCCCGAACTCTTTCAAGCAAATCTGTCTCAAAAGGCGTCAAGTCTTCTCTGGCATCGTCCTCGGGCTCAAAGTCCTCCTCGTGGCTACTTTCCTCTTCCGGTTCCACACGTGCCCGTTTGCTCCTTAACTGAGTACTTTGAAAAATACTAATCTGGTCGTTTAGTCGATCCCCATGCGTCAATATATCACCCCCCGCCGAAATTTTTACCCTCTGGTTTCTGCAAATACCGGTGATAAGGCAAGGGTACGGCATCTTTTGCCTTGTAGGGACTGTGCCGGCATAGTGACAAATAATATTATAGATGTGAGTACCCAAATTCATTTTGACCCTCGGCGGATAGCAAATAAACCTCTCAGATGGCCGATGGAAATTGTAGTCAGAGTCGAAGTCGGGTAAATACTTCCGGCTGCCCACATCCATAAGTATCAAGCATCATCAATGATGTCCGCCTGGTTGTATCGGGGTTTGATTATCCCAATACTGTCATGGAGCTCGCTCACTAATGCCCATCGTAACACCCTATCATCCGGCACATCCTCATTAGGTAAGATGGAAATGTCTACCGCATTAGTGGAATCAACCCCCAAATACTTGTTAATCACATCCGATGAAAAATTAATCACTTTCCCATTCACCGTCGTTTGATGATATGTAGGCGACCCTACCTACCCAATAGATTTGTTGAAAGTATTGTAAAAGTTTAGGGTTAAGGTGGGGTTACCATTTGGGAGTACGGACACGAATTTTTCCCACCCGTTGTCTATGAACTTTTGGATGAACGGTGAAGTGATAGTGTCGGTATCCGAATCGCCAATGAAATCATCAAGTTTGAACAACCGCTCCTTAATGCACCGTGTGTTTTGAATTCTGTGCGGTGGTGCCGGTTCTTGAGACGACGAACCGACCTTCTCTTTTCCTTTTGAGGATTTCTTAAGTGCTATCTCTGAAATTAAACAAAAACAACTTCCTTTTTCATCACACAACTATAATCGCCAAGTAAAACCAACAAAAACATCAAAATTTTCAAAGATTTTCGTTGTGGTATTTCGTCGGATAGCTTGAGTTCATAGTTTTTTTAACAAGTTTTACAATCAAACTCAAATCCGTAAAGTCATCACAAATCAATGAAATAAATAACCACACAAATATCAACAATAATAACAAATAAACATGCTCCAAACAAAGAATCCTACGAAAATAGAAATCGATAAACAAATATAAATTGAGAAACTAAAACCATAAAAATTGAAATTAAAACAAGGATTGAACAAAAAACCTGATAATTTAGGTGTTAATGTTGAAAGGAGAATGAATTGTAATGAGGAATTTGACTTCTTGAAAGTATGGATCGAAAAGGGGAAAATTTTCGCCTCTCTGCCTGTGTTTCCCGTCGGGTTTGTGAATCTGATTCTAAAACCTGTGTTTTTTTTATAGCAGGCGAGTTATGGCCGTAACTTTGAAGAGTTACGGCCGTATGGTGCTTTCGGCTTTTGAAAATTTTTTAAGTTACGGCCATAACATACAAGAGTTACGGCCGTATGATGCTTTCGTAAAAAATCACACTGGAACAACTTACGGTCGTATGTAATAGAACTTACGGCCGTATCAAACTTTCGTTAAAAATGTATTTTCAAAACAGAAGGGACGCGACCGTAACATATATATGTACGGCCGTATGGAAGGCGATATGTACGGCCGTAAGATTGTGAATACGGCCATATTTTTTTTTTGGTTTTTTAACTATTTTATATTTATTATGTGTGAAAATAATACAAGAAAGACTCCCTGGATTTTTTTTGAATGATATGATCCTTGCTCCGGTTGTTGAATCTTTCTGTGTTGCCCCCAAACTTATTTTGCGAAAATAAAAGAAATTGGGTTGCCTCCCAATAAGCGCTTTGTTTAACGTCCTTAGCTTGACTTCTCGTCTGATCAATTTGGTATTTCCAGTGCTATGATTGACTTAGCTGTCGAGAATTCTCCTCCCAGATATAGCTTTAACTGTTGGCCATTTACTTTGAAACTCCCGTCGGTTGTATTATAAATCTCCACAGCTCCATGAGAAAACACCTCTTTGATTGTGTATGGGCCCGTTCACCGTGATCGCAGCTTACCCGGAAACAGACGCAGTCGTGCATTAAAAAGGAGAACATGGTCTCCTGCTTTAAAATCTCTTCTCAGAATTCGGTTGTCATGCCATCTTTTTGTTTTTTCTTTGTAGATTTTGGCATTTTCATATGAGTCGAGTCGGATTTCATCCAACTCATTTAACTGTAGCAACCTTTTCTTCCCAGCCAACTGTTCGTCAAAGTTTAATTTTTTTATAGCCCAAAAGGCTCGATGTTCATGTTCTCTTGGCGGTGTGAGCTTTTCCAAAATCAAACGAAATGGAGACATGTCTATCGTTGTCTTATAAGGCATTACGTAAGCCCATAGCGCATCATCTAGCTTTTTCGACCAATCTTTCCGAGATGAGTCGCCTGTCATCTCAAGTATACGTTTCAGTTCACGATTGGAGACCTCGACTTGTCCACTGGTTTGTGGGTGATAAGAGGTAGCGACACGGTGTTTTACTCCGAATTTGGTCAGTAGAGCCTTAACCTGGTGATTGCAGAAATGAGATCCGCCATCACTGATAATAACTCTCGGAGTTCCGAAGCGATTGAATATATTTTTCTTTAGAAAATTTACCACGACTCTAGCTTCATTTGTTGGTAATGCAACAGCCTCCACCCATTTAGATACGTAGTCCACAGCTACAAGGATGTATTCATTAGAGAACGATGATGGTGATACGAATTAACATATAAGTCAGATGTAAATTCGCCGGAAAATGCAGCGGATATATCTTTTACCTCACAACACTCGTATATGTGTAACACTCGTATGAATTAACCGAAAGTAGGGCAATTCGGCTTACGTAAACAAGATAATATGTAAGTATATAATCAAAACTAGACCTATAGTTTGATAAGACAATCTCTCCTCAAGACCTATTGAGAATTGATTAAATTACAACTCGAAGACGCGGTTTCAGTGGATTCATTTCGCGTTGAGAGCCCAACCTCGATTGAAACTAGAATCAATCGCCGGTGGTCGATCTATAACCCACCACTGCCTGTCGCACTTGAGATCTTGTTCTCTCCGACCTACGATTTCAGAATTACCAATCCTTTGACGATTCTCAGAATTTTTCTTAGCAATTGCCTGACAGTTTAGCGATATACTAAATTCCTCTTTCTTATTGAGAGCAGCTTGTGCTGTATGCGATTTGCTACTGTCCGCATTTTTGTGCTCGGTTTTCCTGCATTTTGGTTTGACGGACTTCGGCGCATCTAGGTCAGCCGTCTTGCGCGATTGATTGTCGCGACTGGTCTGTCCTGGTCATCTGACCTGACCTAGTGAGCGATTTGCTACTGTCCGCGTTTTTGTGCTCGGTTTTCCGATCCGCTCTGGGCATAGGTGTTTCTCCTGGTTTTTGGTTTGCGATTTGTTGCTGTGTTGTTATTATTTTCTGGTTTCTTTGTGAACCTGTGAACCGCGAACCCTAATTCTTGTTGTGCCGGCATTGGCCATTTCTAGCCGGCGTATCGCCGGAAAATTAATAATACAATGCGGCATTTATTCCCTCCCCTTCAATCTAACAGTAGTATAGCATATAGCTGGCTGTATTGCAGTTTTCCTGATACGAATTACGTATATAAGTGTACGTAAAACATATAAAATACAACGGAAGATTATCACGGTTTTCACAAGTATCAAAGTAACAACGAAAATAAAATGTGGTGGCCGAATTTATATGGTTTCGGCCGTGAGGTAGGATAGTGTATGGGATTGAATGTGTTTTATCGAATTAGACCTATAACTCGATAAAGATAATCTCTCCTCAAGACCTATTGAGAATTGATCAGGTTATAATTCGAGACGCGTCGAAATAATAACCAAAGTTTTGTTGAACTCGTTCAACGTATATTTCAAGAGAAATACAATGTTTATAACTTTCAAGATGCATACAACAACAATGTGAACTACTATATATAGTAGTATACAAAAATAAGGAAATAAAAAACAAAGAAAAAACGAAAATTCAAGTCTTCTCCCTAAGCATGCTTCGTCCGAAATTTCAAAGGTGTGGGGGAGGAGATTCCTTTCATGCTCTTAAATTCAAGTCTTTAGTCATGCCTTTTCAAGACTTTGAAAACTATCCCATGCCTTCAAGACTTTCAACAAGGAATTATTCTTCAAGAAAAAGAGCTTCAACCAAGTCTTCTTCAACACTAATTTGGCCGCAATTTGCTCCCATTTCCGGACGCTTGATTTACGTCCATGCATGTTAATTTCGTCGACATGTTTACATAACTCCGGTTCCGATTAATAACGTAACTCCAATTAGCGTGTTCTTCTCGCCCAAGTATGATGATGCATGGGCATGCAACTTTGTATCGTCGTTGATGTCGATTTTTATTGACTTCTCTTCGATTGGGATAGTTGATAACGTATCATTTCCTCCCTCTTTGAAAGGAATTGACCTCAATTCCGTAATGCCATCGTCGTCAAGGTAAGGCGAGAGATCGCCTATGTTGAAAGTCGCGTGTACTCCTTATTCACCCGGAAGTTCTACTTTGTAAGCGTTGTCGTTCACTTTTCCCACAATTTTGTACGGACCTTCGGCTCTTGGCATTAATTTGTTCTTATTTGTTTGGGAATCGTTCTTTCCTCAAATGTATCCAAACTAACTCGCCAACATCAAATAGTCTCGACTTTTTATTTTTGTTCGACTTCCATTTGTAAATTTCATTTACTTCTTTAATTCGATCTCGTACCTTTTCATGTAACTTCATCATTGACTTGAGTTTTGATTCTGCGTCTTTGTGAACCAATTCGTCGCTCGGCAAGGGAATCAAATCCAATGGCATGTGTGGATTTAGTCCGTACACTACTTCAAAGGTGAATGGGCCGTGGCGAAACCGGGTGATCAGTTGTATGCGAATTCTGCATGTGTAAGTTTAACGTCCCAATCTTTTTGTGTTTTGTTCACCAATCCTCGCAAAAATGCTCCTAAGGTTCGATTAGTCACTTCGGTTTGTCCGTCGGTTTGTGGGTGATGTGAAGTACTGAATAGAAGTTTAGTTCCCATTTTTCTCCATAAAGTATTCCAAAAGTAACTCAGGAATTTAGAATCTCGATCCGACACGATAGTTTTTGGAACTCCGTGTAAACGAACTACTTCTCGGAAATATAAGTCCGCCACATTGCTTGCATCATCGGTTTTGTGACATGCTATAAAGTGAGCCATCTTTGAAAAATGGTCGACGACAACCATGATCGAGTCTTTCCCCCATTGAGTACGAGGTAAAGCAATAATAAAATCCATCGAGACATCCTCCCACGGTCGCAAAGGTATTGGCAACGGCATGTATGTACTTGGCTTGAACGAACTTTTCATCATGTGACAAGTGATGCATTTACTCATGATCGTGCTTACGTCACCATACATCTTTGGCCAAAAGAAATGCTCCTTTAGAACTTCTACGGTTTTAGCCGAACCGAAATGACCGGCTAGTCCTCCTCCGTGCGCCTCCCGAACTAGTAATTTTCGAATCGTATGCTTCGGCACACATAGTTTATTACCTTTAAAAAGAAAGTCATCCTGTAAAATAAATTCTTCGTACGGACCTGTTTTACAACGGGTAAAAATTTCTCCGAAATCTAAATCGTCAATGTAATGATTTTTCAAAGTCTCGAACACCAACAAACGAACGTCTAGAATAGAAAGTAAGGCATACCGTCTTGATAGTGCATCCGCCACTATATTACTCTTACCGTCTTTGTACTTAGATGAAAAGTGAAAAGATTGCAAAAACTCCACCCATTTTGCATGTCTTGGACTTAGCTTGTTTTGCCCGTTAATGTATTTTAACGACTCGTGATCCGAATGTAACACGAAATGTTTCGAACGTAAATAGTGACTCCAATGATCTAGTGCTCTCACGATAGCATAGAACTCTTTGTCGTAAGTGCAATAATTAACTCGAGCACCACTTAACTTTTCTGAAAAATAGGCGATGGGCCGGCCTCCTTGAATAAGTACTGCCCCGATTCCAACTCCACTAGCGTCGCATTCCACCTCAAATGGTTGTGAAAAATCGGGTAACGTTAAAATCGGTGCTTCACATAACTTTTCTTTTAATTTTTCAAAAGCTCTTTGGGCAGCCTCCTTCCATGCAAATGGACCTTTTTTAAGACACTCCGTGATCGGACTAGAGATGGTACTAAAGTCCCGTATGAATCGTCGGTAAAAATAAGCGATGCCATGAAATGATCGTACCTCCGTGATAGTTTTTGGTGTCGGCCAAGACTTGATTGCCGCGATTTTCTCTTGATCCACCGAAACTCCTTCTTTATAAACGACATAGCCGAGAAAGACAAGACTCTCGACTAGAAAAGTACACTTTTCCCGCTTTCCATAAAGTTTCTGTTTCCTTAGAGTTTCAAACACGTGCCGCAAGTGTTCAAGATGCTCCTATAAGGATCGACTGTAGATTAAAATGTCGTCTAAGTACACGACAACAAACTTCCCCAAGAAAGGTTTAAGAACCTCGTTCATCAATCTCATGAAAGTGCTCGGGGCATTAGTGAGGCCGAATGGCATCACGACCCACTCGTAAAGTCCATTCTTCGTTTTAAATGCCGTCTTCCATTCGTCTCCCTCTCGCATGCGAATTTGATGGTATCCGCTCCGTAAATCAACTTTTGAGAATATAACTGAGCCATGCAACTCGTCTAACATGTCGTCTAGTCTCGGGATGGGGAACCGATACTTGACGGTGATGTTATTCACGGCTCTACTGTCAATGCACATCCGCCATGATCCGTCTTTTTTTGGTACAAGTAGGATTGGAACCGCACACGGATTTAAACTCTCTCGGGCATATCCGTGACTCATGAGTTCTTCAATTTGACATTGTAGTTCTTTGGTTTCTTCGGGATTACAATGATACGCCGCCTTGTTCGGTAATGGAGCTCCTGGTATAAGATCAATTTGGTGTTCGATTCCGTGGATAGGTGGTAATCCCACCGGCAAGTCTTCGGGAAAGACATGCGCGAACTCGTGCAACAGTGTATCTATCTCTTCTTCGTGGTGTGATTTTGTATCAAGGTTTTGGGTCTCTTTGATCATTATTAAATAAACACGTTCGCCATCGTCAATGGCGTGTTCGACTTCCTTTTCGTTTGCAAACATCATGAGCTTCGGTCCTTCGACTTTTTTTGAACTCATTGTTCGGATAGCTTGAGGTGACATAGGTTTAAGAACAATTTTTTTACCTTTGTCTCGTAACTCATACTCGTTGCTCCTCCCTCGATGTAGTACGTCCCGATCAAATAACCAAGGTCTTCCCAACAACATGTGACATGCGTCCATCGGTAGTACATCGCATATAATATCATCACCATACGAACCCATGGTGAGTCCGACCTTCACTTGTCTTGATACTCTCACTTTATTTCCATCATCGAGCCAATGGAGTGCATACGGCCTTGGATGAGCCATAGTGGTTAGTCCGAGCTTCGATACCATCTCGCTGGATGCCACATTCGTACAACTTCCACTGTCAATGATCAAGCTACACCATTTCTCTCTGACACGACACTTTGTGTGCAAGATTTGATCTCGTTGTTCTATGTCACTCGGGGCCGCCTTCGTTTGTAACATGCGAAGGACGAGGTTCGTGTCATAATTCGGGGAATCGTATGCCTCGCAATCTTCTTCTTCTTCGTCGGCTTCCAAGTTAAAGACGTCTCCAATTGATACGAATCGGTCAACATCATCAAATACAAAAAAGAAGATTATCCGACCAAGCTTGGTTGAGTCGCAGGCATACATAAAATCCTCATGCAAAATACATGGACAAATTACCAATTCTCGCGCGCACGCATTTACTTCGTAGCGCTTTAGTATTTTGTCCATAACTTTCTCGTCCGAAATCCGATTCAGGTGATTCAAGTGGCCATGGAAAGCTAAGAAAGAGAGCTACAAATCTTATGAGACCATAGGACCAAATTCGGACTCATTGGATCCCAGAAATGACAAAACCGACAGCATCATATTTGGTCCAAGATCATGAAGATTTTTGTCTCTTCTAGTTTCAAGACTTGATACGATATCTAAATCGAAGAAGCTCCAATAAAAATCGACATCCACGACGATACAAATTCGCATGGTCATGCATCACTATACTTGGGAGAAAAGAATACGTAGATTGGAGTTACGTTGTTAATCGGAATCGGAGTAATGTAAAACTCAACGACGGAATCGGTCCGAAAGCATGAAATTCGGCCATATCATGCTTGAAAGAGACTCATGATTTGTCAAGATGCATGAAGATATTTTCTCTTCCCCACCATAATAAAAATCGGCCCTAGCATAAAGATTTGATGAAGACTTTCATCAAATATCTCCTTCATGTCATTTTCCTTCATGTCATAATCACCCTAGTAATTCCAAAAGGCTTGATACCATATCACCACATAATCCTCACAATCCCTCCATGATTCGGCCGAGTTGCACAAGATTGGAAGAAGACTTTCCTCAAAACTTTCCTTCATGTCATTATCCCTAATGTCTTAGTCACCATAATAATTCCAAAGGGGTTGATATCATATCTTCACAAAATCTTCCTAATCACCTAAGTTGAGTTCGGCCGATTTGAAGAATAAGGGATGATATTTAGTGAAGATCTTCTTCATGTCACCATCACCATCACAAGTCCAAGATTCATCAAATATTTCTTCATGTCTTAATCACCTAATAAAACCAAGATGCTTGGTATCTCCTCCTTAGATATTTCGGCCGAAATGGAAGCATGCTAGGAAGCTTCATTTACTTGTTTTTGTTGTATTTTCTTAAAGTTGGAAACTACTATATATAGTAGTACTTGATTGTATTTGTAATAATCTTGAATCTTGAAATTTATAAAACATTGTATTTCTCTTGAAATATACGTTGAACGAGTTCAACAAAACCTTGGTTATTATTTCGACGCGTCTCGAATTTTAACTTGATCAATTCTCAATAGGTCTTGAGGAGAGATTATCTTTATCGAGTTATAGGTCTAATTCGATAAAACACATTAAAATCCATACACTATCCTACCTCACGGCCGAAAACCATATAATTTCGGCCACCACCTTTTATTTTTATCGTTACTTTGATACTTTTAAAAGCCGTGATAATCTTCCGTTGTATTTTATACGTTTTACGTACACTTATATACGTAATTCGTATCACCAATTCTTTCTTCTTCGTCTAGTAATTCTTCTCGGACGGCTATTGCTTCTCGTAACGTCACTATTCTTCGATTTGGACAAGCACTTTGATAGTGTCCAAATCCTTGACATTTGAAACACCGAACTTTAGATAAGCTTGTTTCCTTATGCGTGAGAGGAGTTTTTGGAATGGTAGTAACGGGTGGACTCGCCGTGACAGTTTTTGGAAACGAGCTAGAACTCGTGCCAAAGTTGGTATTTCCGAATTTAGGTGGGAATCCGGTTTTTGAAAATTTTGTCTTGTTTTGAGTTTCCAACTTTATGCAAAGTCCGCACAATGTATCAAAGTCGGGATAGGGGCAGAGTTCCACGGAATTAGCAATGTTTCTATTCAAGCCTCGTAAGAAATGGGACATCCGTAATTCTTCGCTCTCTTCAAGTTCTCCCATCAAGGTTAAGTTTTCAAACTCTTCGATGTATTCTACTACACTTAGCTTTCCTTGTGTGAGGTCAGAAATTTTTCGATATAAACTTAACTTGTGTGTAGCCGGTACATATCTCATACGTAGTTTCTTTTTTAGAGAATCCCACAAACGTATCTTTTCCTTACCGGCCCGAACTCGTTGTGTCTTCATTCTTTCAAAACAAAGGGAAGCTCCCTTTCCAAGTTTGAGAATCGCGTACTTGCATCGTTTCCCGTCATCGAGGTCCTTGAACTCAAATATTCGTTCAATTTTCCTTTCCCACTCCAAATTTATCTCGGGATCGGTGCCACCTACGAACTC
Source organism: Orobanche coerulescens (assembly GCA_033398695.1). Lineage (NCBI taxonomy): Eukaryota > Viridiplantae > Streptophyta > Magnoliopsida > Lamiales > Orobanchaceae > Orobanche > Orobanche coerulescens. Next base: position 101,555,511 of record CM065804.1, read on the forward strand.
CTGAAGTTCGCTTGTCTTGAATTCATCCGCATGTTGTGGTGCATGCATGGCGTCGTATTCTCATCGTGCATGGATTCGGGGCTCCGGCAAGCCTCGAAGAACGTCACGCAATTTGGCTATTTCGTCATCGGTGAATGCCATCTTCTTGAGTAACGTCGAGAACTATGAAACGAATGTCTCTGATACCACTTATGATACGAATTACGTATATAAGTGTACGTAAAACGTATAAAATACAACAGAAGATTATCACGGTTTTCACAAGTATCAAAGCAACAACGAAAATAAAAGGTGGTGGCCGAATTTATATGGTTTCGGCCGTGAGGTAGGATACTGTATGGGATTGAATGTGTTTTTATCGAATTAGACCTATAACTCGATAAAGATAATCTCTCCTCAAGACCTATTGAGAATTGATTAGGTTATAATTCGAGACGCGTCGAAATAATAACCAAAGTTTTGTTGAACTCGTTCAACGTATATTTCAAGAGAAATACAATGTTTATAACTTTCAAGATGCATACAACAACAATGTGAACTGCTATATATAGTAGTATACAAAAATAAGGAAATAAAAAACAAAGAAAAAACGAAAATTCAAGTCTTCTCCCTAAGCATGCTTCGTCCGAAATTTCAAAGGTGTGGGGGAGGAGATTCCTTTCATGCTCTTAAATTCAAGTCTTTAGTCATGCCTTTTCAAGACTTTGAAAACTATCCCATGCCTTCAAGACTTTCAACAAGGAATTATTCTTCAAGAAAAAGAGCTTCAACCAAGTCTTCTTCAACACTAATTTGGCCGCAATTTGCTCCCATTTCCGGACGCTTGATTTACGTCCATGCATGTTAATTTCGTCGACATGTTTACATAACTCCAGTTCCGATTAATAACGTAACTCCAATTCGTATGTTCTTCTCGCCCAAGTATGATGATGCATGGGCATGCAACTTTGTATCGTCGTTGATGTCGATTTTTATTGACTTCTCTTCGATTGGGATACTTGATAACGTATCATTTCCCTTGCCGATTTTTCAAGCTGCTCGGAATCCTCTCGAAGGCTTTCTCTTTTCCAAGTCGTCTCAAAGGCTGGTATCATTGTACTTTTCCGTTTAATTTCATTTTTTATATATATCTATTATTTACTGTGCTTTCTCTGCGTTTTTCCTGCTTAAATTGTTTTTTTACATTCTCATCGTATTTTCACTTTTGCTACACACTACCACATTTTATTTATTTTCGTAGTGCGTTTGTTGTTTTGTGTTGGTTGATGTCGCGCCGTTTGCGGGTTGGTAGTTGGAATTTGGGTACCTTGACGGGTAAGCTTTTGGATCTCGTGGATGTTTTGGGTAAGAGAAGGGTTGATGTAGCTTGTATTCAGGAGACTAGGTGGAAGGGGGCGCAGTCCAGGGAGGCGAACGGTTATAAATTGTGGTATTCAGGCCTTGCTAACTCGAGTAATGGTGTGGGTATTCTTTTGTCTAAAGAATTTAAGGACAACGTCGTGGAAGTGAAGAGGTGTAATGATAGGATTATGTCCGTTGTAGTGGTGGTTGGGGCGAAGGTGGTTAACGTGGTATGTGCGTATGCCCCTCATGTTGGTTTGGGTGAGCTTGTGAAGGAAGTTTTTTGGGTCTGTTTAGATGAGTTGGTCGGGTGTATTCCGGACGATCAATTTATTGTTTTGGGGGGCGATTTCAATGGGCACATTGGTGAGGGGGTGGATGGTTACCATAGTGCGCATGGGGGTTTCGGCTTCGGAGTTAGGAATGCAGGAGGTTCCGCACTGTTGGAGTTTTCCACTGCGCATGAGTTGGTAATTACAAACTCTGTTTTTCAGAAGAGAGCTGAGCACCTCATCACCTTCAGTAGTGGGGGGCGCAACACCCAAATTGACTACCTTCTTTTGCGCAGTCGTGATGCTAGGGCATGCGTGGACTGTAAGGTGTTCCGGAGCGAGGCCTGTGCTTCTCAACACCGGCTGCTGGCTATGGATTTATCCATGGGAGGTCGTGTTGTTAGCAGGGCTAGAGAAGCTAGACCTAGGATTCTCTGGAAGGATCTGAAGGGTGAGAAGGCGGCAGTATTCAAGGAGTCTCTGACCCGCGAAGGAGGTTTTTTGCAAGGGGTCGATGCTAACCTTATGTGGACCAGCATGGCCAATGCTATTAGGAGGGTGGGCGAGAAGGTGGTGGGGGTTTCTTCGGGCAGGTCTAGTGGACCTAGGGAGGCTTGGTGGTGGAATGAGGAGGTCCAAAAGAAGGTTAAAGCTAAACAAGCGCTATTTAAGTCGCTTTTGTCGGTTAGTGCTGGGGACGAGAGAATCTTGAAGATTGTAGCGTACAAGGTGGCGAAAAGAGAGGCTAAGAAGGCAGTGGATAAGGCTAAAGGGGAGGCTTACAAGGATATGTACAAGCGCCTAGACACCAAAGCAGGAGCGAATGCTATTTTTAAACTAGGGAAAGAGGGCGGCGCGACCTGGGTCCCGTTAAGTTTATTAAGAATGATTTGGGCCAAGTTTTAGTGAATGATTTGGCTATTAAGGAGAGGTGGAATAGGTATTTTTTTGAACTTTTCAATGAGGCTAGGGGTAGTGACTCGGTGGTGCAAGAAGTTAGTCTATCTTCTGCCTGTTCGTTTAGTTCCTGTGAGAGCATCAGCAGGGAGGAAGTTAAGGGTGCTCTTATGAAGATGGGTAGAGCTAAGGCGGTAGGCCCGGATCAGATCCCTATTGAAGTTTGGCTTTGTCTGGGGGAAGTCGGAGTTCAGTGGCTAGCAAAGCTCTTCAACATCCTCCTCAGAGGTTCTAAGATGCCGACGGAGTGGAGGCATAGTATTGTCGTGCCGTTTTTCAAGAACAAAGGCGATGCTCAGAGTTGTAGTAACTATAGGGGTATTAAACTCCTCAGTCATACTATGAAACTTTGGGAAAGAGTGGTGGAATGCAGGGTTAGAAGAGAAGTTGAGATTTCAGAGAACCAATTTGGCTTCATGCCGGGGAGGTCCACGACTGAGGCCATTCATCTCGTCAGACGCCTTATGGAGAAGTTTAGAGAGCGGCGTAAGGACCTTCATATGGTGTTCATAGATCTAGAGAAAGCTTATGATAGCATTCCGCGCGATGTTATTTGGAGGAGTCTAGTAGAGAGGAGGGTGTCGTTGCCGTTCGTTAGGGCGATCCAATACATGTATTCCCAAGCTAGGACGTGCGTTAGGACCCCAGCTGGTGACACCCAGTATTTTCCGGTTGAGATAGGGCTACACCAGGGGTCGGCGCTAAGCCCTCTTCTCTTCGCTCTGATCCTTGACGTCATTTCGCGGGGGATACAAGATGGCGTCCCGTGGTGCATGATTTTTGCTGACGACATTGTGTTAGTGGCGGAGTCGAGAAGGGAGGTGAACTCGAAGTTGGAACTATGGAGGTCTAAGTTAGAATCCCAGGGCTTGCATGTGAGCCGGTCTAAGACAGAGTATCTCTAGTGTAAATTTAGTGGTGAGGCCAACGAGGAAGATTTAGAGGTAATGATTGCAGATCAGATCGTTCCCCGTACGGATAAGTTCAAGTATTTGGGTTCGATCATACAGAAGGAAGGTGAGTGTGAAGATGATGTCACTCGTCGCATCAAGGCGGGGTGGCTAAGGTGGAGAGCAGCGACAGGGGTCCTGTGCGACAAGAAAGTCCCTCTAAAGTTGAAGGGTAAATTCTATAGAGCGGTAATCCGACCTGCAATGTTGTATGGCTCTGAATGTTGGCCGATGAAGAAGTCGCTTGAGAGCAAGTTGGAAGCGGCTGAAATGAGAATGTCACGCTGGTCGTGTGGTCGTACAATGTTAGATAGAATCTCGAACGTGGTCTTCAGGAACGCGCTAGAAGTGGCGCCCATTTTAGCGAAAGTTAGGGAAGGGAGATTGAGATGGTTTGGCCATGTCCGCAGGAGGCAGGCATCTGCTCCGGTGAGGAGGGTCGAGAGTTTAGTAGTTGTTGGGGAGAGGAGGAGAGGCAGACCAAGGAGGACGTGGGAGGAGCAACTGAGATTAGATTTGAAGGCCTTAAACCTTTCCGAGGCCATGACTGTTGATAGGCGCGCTTGGAGGCACCAGATCAGAGTTGTGGATTCTTTAGTTGGGAGTGGTGTTGTAGTTGAGAGCCTCAGGGTTGGGTTGTCTCGGTTAGCTTTGACCTAGAGCATTGCATTTTTACATTTATTGTATATTTTATCCTATTGCCTTTTGCGTGTGGTGTATTTTTGACAGGGAGCTGTGCGCGGAGTCAACCTCTCTTCTGTTTGAGCAGCGTTCATCGGGAGTGATGCAGCCAAATTCCTCTTAGGTAAGTCCCATGTGGTTTAAGTCATGGGCTCAGGTATGGTTTTGAGTTTTTTTTTTCGTATCATATGCTTTTGTATTTTTCACTCAATATGTTGTTGTGCACTAAGCTGAGGGTCTTCACGGAAACAGCCTCCCTTCCCTAATAGGTAGGGGCATGGTCTGCGTACATCTTACCCTCCCCAGACCCTGCTCTGAGCGGGATATACTGGGTATGTTTGGTTTGGGTTACAACTCGAAGACGCGTCGAATTATAATCAAGGTGTGCTGAAAATCATTCAACAAGAATACATAACATGTATTTCGTTTTTCATAAGCTTCAAAGTGTTTTTCAAAGGTTGAGGGTGAGGCTTATAAATAGCCTTAACAACTACAAATAAGTTCAAACAAGATCAAACAAGACCACACAAGAAAACAAGCAAACAATAAACTAATCTAACAACTTTGACAAAGATTGAAAACAAAGTCATGCTTGGTCTCTTCCTCTCATTTTCGGCCGTGGGGTAGCATCAAGGAGTGGATAACATCTTTCTCATGTGATATCTTCTTGCAAGACTTTGACAAGGATAGAAAGTGAAAGCAACATGTTGGCATCTTCCTTCATGTGGTTCGGCCGATTTTCAAAGGGGGTGGGGTGAGCCAAATCTCTATCCTTGATCTTATTATGGTGGACTTTAAAAAATGAAAGCAAAGTTGAAAGTAGTGGGGACAAAGATCCTTCATGGATCCTTCATCAAATCGGTCGAAATCTCCCCTATTATGGCCAATTTTGTATGCATGAACATGCATACGTATGCATGTTTTGGTACGTCTAAGTTATCCCGGTTCCGATTATTAAGATGGTTCCCATTTCTGCATTTGTTTTCTCACCGAAGTACGTAGGTGCATGTGCATGCAATGTGGTATCATCACCCACGTCAATTCTTACTTCGTTTGGAGATGTCACAATCGCATCATCTCCTCCCCCTTTGAAAGGAATTGACCTCAATTCAGTGATTCCCTCGTTGTCAAGGTAAGGAGATAGATCGCCCACGTTAAAAGTGGCGTGTACCCCATAATCGCCTGGAAGTTCTACTTTATATGCATTGTCGTTCACCTTACCCACGATTTTGTAAGGTCCCTCGGCCCTTGGCATAAGCTTGTTCTTGCGTTTGCTAGGAAATCTCTCTTTTCTTAAGTGTACCCAAACCAAGTCGCCTACTTCGAATAGTCTCGGTTTTCTGTGATTGTTGGATTTCCTTTTATATGCGTCATTCACCTCTTTGATTCGATCATGTATTTGCCCATGCAACTTGATCATCGATTTAAGTTTAGATTCCGCATCTTTGTGTACCTACTCGTCCCTCGGCAACGGAATCAAGTCTAAAGGTATATAAGGATTTAACCCGTAAACGACTTCAAAAGGAGAATGTGCCGTAACATGTGTAGGGGATCGGTTATAGGCAAATTCCGCACGAGCAAGTTTCATGTCCCAATCCTTTTGCGTTTTGTTCACAAGTCCTCGCAACAACGTTCCTAGCGTTCGATTTGTGACTTCGGTTTGACCATCGGTTTGAGGATGGTGCGAAGTGCTAAATAAGAGCTTTGTACCCACTTTCCTCCATAAAGTATTCCAGAAATAGCTAAGGAATTTCGAATCTCGATCCGAAACAATAGTCTTCGGAACTCCATGTAAACGAACCACTTCTCGGAAGTATAAATCGACCACGTTGCTTGCGTCGTCGGTTTTGTGGCAAGCCACGAAATGAGCCATTTTTGAGAACCGATCAACAACCACCATAATAGCATCTTTACCTCGTTGAGTACGGGGTAAAGCGACGATGAAATCCATGGATACATCTTCCCACTGTCTTTCTGGAACCGGTAGAGGCATATACGATCCCGGTTTGAACGAACTCTTCGAGATGTGACATGTTACGCATTTACTTAAAACATTGTAAACGTCTTTTAGCATTTTAGGCCAAAAGAAATGTTCTTTTAGTACTTCCAATGTTTTAGCCGTGCCAAAATATCCTGCTAAACCTCCTCCGTGAGCTTCTCGAACCAATAATTCCCGAACCGCCTGTTTTGGAACACATAGCCTATTCCCTTTAAATAGGAAATCATCTTGTAACATGAACTCCCCGAACGGACCAGATTTGCAACTAGTAAAAGTTTCTCCAAAATCCGCATCGTTTTCGTAACACTCCTTCAACATTTCAAAACCAAGTAACCGAACCTCCAGAGTAGAAAGTAAAGCATACCTCCTAGATAACGCATCCGCAACGACATTGCTTTTACCGTCTTTGTACTTGGATGAAAAGTGAAATGATTGTAGGAATTCCACCCACTTGGCATGCCTCGGACTCAGTTTATGTTGTCCGTTAATGTACTTCAATGATTCGTGGTCCAAGTGTAGAATAAAATATTTTGTCCGTAGGTAATGACTCCAATGATCAAGGGCCCGTACGATAGCATAGAATTCTTTATCGTAAGTGCAATAATTCAACCGAGCTCCATTCCACTTCTCCAAAAAGTAAGCGATAGGTCGTTTACCTTGAATAAGAACCGCTCCAATTCCAACTCCGCTAGCATCACATTCAATTTGAGTAAAATCGGGTAGTGCTAGGATCGGTGCTTCGCATAATTTGACTTTTAACTTCTCGAATGCTCCTTGGGCAGCCCCGTTCCATGCGAATGGTCCTTTTTTTAAACACTCCGTTATCGGACTTGAAATGGTGTTGAAGTCTCGAATAAACCTCCGGTAAAAAGAAGCAAGTCCGTGAAATGATCTCACTTCCGTCACGGTCGTAGGGGTCGGCCAAGATTTAATTGCTTCGATTTTTGTTTGGTCAACCGCCACTCCATCCTTCGAAACGACATAGCCAAGAAAGACTATACTTTCGACTAGGAATGAACACTTCTCTTTCTTTCCATATAATTTTCGGTCCCTCAAAGTTTCGAAAATTTGTCTTAAGTGCCTGAAATGTTCTTGTAGTGATTGACTATAGATTAGGATATCATCCAGATATACAACCACAAACTTCCCCAGAAATGGTTTAAGCACTTCGTTCATCAACCTCATGAAGGTACTAGGCGCATTTGTAAGACCGAACGGCATAACGGTCCATTCATATAATCCATTTTTTGTTTTGAAGGCTGTCTTCCACTCGTCACCTTCTCGCATTCGGATTTGATGATATCCGCTTCGTAAATCAACTTTTGAAAAGATCTCCGAACCATGTAGTTCGTCTAACATATCATCAAGTCTTGGGATAGGGAACCGATACTTGACAGTGATATTGTTCACGACCCGACTATCCACGCACATCCGCCAAGAACCATCTTTCTTAGGGACAAGTAAGACCGGAACTGCACACGGACTCAAACTCTCCCGGACATACCCGCGGTCCAAAAGCTCTTCGACTTGTCTTTGTAACTCCTTCGTCTCCTCGGGATTATATCTATAAGCGGCTTTATTAGGAAGTGGTGCTCCCAGTATAAGATCGATTTGGTATTCGATACCACGAATAGGTGGTAAACCCGACGGTAATTCTTCGGGGAAGACATCCTCAAATTCGTGTAACAACACATCTAGCTCTCCTCCATTTTGTACTCCCTTGTTATCGTCCCGTGTCTCTTTAAACATCACCAAATATACTCGCTCCCCGTCATTAATGGCATGTTCCATTTCTCTTTCGTTAGCAAGCATGGTAAGTTTCGGTTTCTCCACTCGACTAGAACTCATCAAATGGATAGCTTGTGGGGACATTGGTTTGAGCACAATCTTCTTTCCCTTGTCTCGTAATTCATATTCATTACACCGACCTCGATGTAAAACATCTCGGTCGAACATCCATGTTCATCCCAAAAGTACGTGGCATGCGTCCATCGGGAGTACGTCACACAACACATCATCTTCGTATGATCCCATAGTTAAGTTGACCCGTACTTGTCTTGACACCTTCACTTTAGTTCCGTCATCGAGCCAGTGTAAAGCATATGGTCTCGGGTGAGCCATAGTAGTTAGCCCGAGTTTGGTGACCATCTCGTTTGAAGCTACATTCGTGCAACTCCCTCCGTCTATTATCAAGCTACACCACTTTTCTCCGACTTTGCATTTGGAATTAAAGATTTGGTCTCTTTGCTCATCATCACTTGGAATGATTTTGGTATGTATTGCTCGCAGCACTAAAGCAGTATCATATTCCGAAGCGTCATAAGTCTGGCAATCCTCATTCTCTTCCTCGGCCTCCATGTTAAACACGTCACCAAGGCCTTCCTTCTCATCCTCGACTAAAAGTTCGTCTCGGACCGCAAGAGCTTCTCTTAAAGTGACCACCCGCTTATTAGGACATGCATTTTGATACTGACCAAAGCCTTGACATTTAAAACATCGTACTTTAGCCAAGCTCGTTTCCTTGGAAACATGAGGAACCTTCGGGGCCGGGGTAGGGACTTGAAAAGGTACGGTAGGTTTCGTAGTCGAACTTGAGCCGGCACTTGCATTTCCGAATTTGTGTGGGAATTCGATTTTGGTAAACTTCAACTTGTTTTGAGCTTCAATTATTATGCATAGTCCGCATAAAGTGTCAAAATCTCTGCATGGGTATAATTCCACCTATTTGCAATGTTTCGGTTTAGGCCACATAAGAAACGTGACATTCTTTGTTCTTCATTTTCTTCAAGTTCTCCCATTAAGGCCAAGCCTTCAAATTTTTCGATGTATTCTCCCACACTTAGTTTCCCTTGTACGAACTCTGCAATTTTTCGGTATAAGGTTAACCGATGTGATGTCGGGACATACCTTTTACGTAGTTTTTTCTTCAAAGAATCCCAAGAACGGATTTTCTCTTTTCCCACACGAGCTCGGTGTGTTTTCACACCCTCGAACCATAGGGAAGCGCCTTTCCCTAACTTGAGAATCGCATATTTGCAACGTTTCTCATTGTTAAGGTGCTTGAAGTCGAACATACGTTCAATCTTCCTTTCCCACTCCAAGTAAACTTCAGGATTGGTACCTCCGACAAATTCCGGAAGTTCATTTACTTTGAATTCATCCACATGACGCGGTGAATGTGTGTCATATCCTCCTCTTCTAGCTTGAAAATGTGGTTCTTGTAAATTTTGTAATGCCTCACGGAGTTTCTCCATGAAATCGTCGGAAAAATCCATGATAAGATAGCTTACTCCAGAAAATCGCCAAGAGAATTTCGACAAGGAAATAACCTTGATCTCCGATACCATTGATGATACAAATTAGCATATAAGTCGGACATAAATTCGCCGAAAAATGCAGCGGATATATCTTTTACCTCACAACACTCGTATATGTGTAACACTCGTATGAATTAACCGAAAGTAGGGCAATTCGGCTTACGTAAACAAGATAATATGTAAGTAAATTATCAAACTAGACCTATAGTTTGATAAGACAATCTCTCCTCAAGACCTATTTAGAATTGATTAAATTACAACTCAAAGACGCGTCGAATTATAATCAAGGTGTGCTGAAAATCATTCCACAAGAATACATAACATGTATTTCGTTTTTCATAAGCTTCAAAGTGTTTTTCAAAGGTTGAGGGTGAGGCTTATAAATAGCCTTAACAACTACAAATAAGTTCAAACAAGATCAAACAAGATCACACAAGATAACAAGCAAACAATAAAGTAATCTAACAACTTTGACAAAGATTGAAAACAAAGTCATGCTTGGTCTCTTCCTCTCATTTTCGGCCGTGGGGTAGCATCAAGGAGTGGATAACATCTTTCTCATGTGATATCTTCTTGCAAGACTTTGACAAGGATAGAAAGTGAAAGCAACATGTTGGCATCTTCCTTCATGTGGTTCGGCCGATTTTCAAAGGGGGTGGGGTGAGCTAAATCTCTATCCTTGATCTTATTATGGTGGACTTTGAAAAATGAAAGCAAAGTTGAAAGTAGTGGGGAAAAAGATCCTTCATGGATCCTTCATCAAATCGGTCGAAATCTCCCCTATTATGGCCGATTTTGTATGCCTGAACATGCATACGTATGCATGTTTTGGTACGTCTAAGTTATCCCGGTTCTGATTATTAAGATGGTTCCCATTTCTGCATTTGTTTTCTCACCGAAGTACGTAGGTGCATGTGCATGCAACGTGGTATCGTCACCCACGTCAATTCTTACTTCGTTTGGAGATGTCACAATCGCATCAGATGGAAAGGGTCCCATGAAATCAATTCCCTAAACGTCGAAGATTTCAACTTCAAGGATGAAATTCATTGGCATTTCATTTCTTTTTGACATGTTTCCATGTCTTTGGCACCGGTCACACTTAGAGACAAGTGTATGTGCATCTCTGAACAGAGTGGGCCAATAGAATCCTGCTTCAAGAATTTTTGCTGTTGTTTTTGAAGCCCCAAAATATCCTCCGTAGTGAGTGGAATGACATCTTTCCAATACCTTCTCCATTTCTTCTTCCGGTATGCATCACCGGATTATTTGATCAGGTCCTCTTCTGAAAAATAGAGGATCTTCCCAGTAATAGTATTTCAACTCTGTACTTGAATACACAAGTATATCCACCCCGAAAGGGGTCAGCAAACAGCTGGTGCAAGTACAACGATTTATGAATATGTACAACAAATGAATAAATAACCAAATCACTGTGCCATCATGTATTCCGAACCATAATCATCATCTCAAAACAATCTCCCGAGCTGTACTGGCCCTGTACCTCACACAAGGTACACACTCCAGAAAGTCCTCGTTAGGCCCTCCCTGGTTGTACAACCCCACCGAGTGATTTGCAAATACTCGCAGCCTAACAGATCCCAGGGGACCCACACTGGTTTTAACTCGGTTCACACACACTCAACCACATGGCACAAATCACATTTTCTGAAATTACCACTTTTCATAAAATCACATTTTCACATATTCACACGAAGTACATCAAACGCAATCAAAGTACTTGCCTCATTAGGCCTAGTTATTCACCATGGGGAGCGCCAATATTGTTTGTTCGTAAGAAGGATGGTTCCTTGAGGATGTGTATAGACTATCAAGAACTCAATAAAGTTACGATCAAGAACAAGTATCCTTTACCTCGAATTGATGACTTGTGATGCGAACACACTAGAGAATGCACAGGAACCGATTCAAGTACCCCTCGGACCAATCACAAGGGCAAGAGCTAAAAGATTCAAAGACTCCATCAACGGTCTAGTTCAAATTATTAGAGAAAGAGAATTGGCTAAGAAACCGATCGAGACAGACATCAAAAGCAAAGTACATATCAATGTCATCAAGATACACGACCCGGGCATCATTATGGGATGAAGAATTTCGGCCCAAATTCAAGTTACTATCCGTTGGAATAAAGAAGAGCAAAGAAGAAAGTTTCACAAAGTCTTCTACACATGATACAAAGTCTTGGTGCATTTTCAAAGTCTTGCCACTTTTGCTACTAAATCTTGGTGCATCTTCAAAGCCTTAAAGTGAAGATCTTGGTTCAAAGTCTTGCTACTTTTCACACTTCTCATAGCCGTTGCAAGCCTTCCTCAAGTCTTAGCCATCATCATCACCATTTTAGTCTTCCACACATGATGATAATGTTACTACAAGTCTTGGTCCATTTTCAAAAGTCTTGACCATCATCATCACCTCACTAGCCGTTGCAAGCTTCAAATCATGGCCAACACCATCATTTTGTTCTTCTCATTTTAGTCTTAAACTTTCTTTTGGTGTTATCATTATTTAGAAGCTCCTCTCACCTATATAAGGAGCATTTTCGTTTTGTTGTAAGGACACAATTTAAAAGACTCATAAATACTTTGTATTTGCATAAGTTTAATAACTTATTGTTTCGGTTTTGATATATATAAAATAGCACTTCGTTTATCACCCGAAGTGTCGTTTTTCCCTTTGATTCCAAGGTTCGTCGAACGTATAATTGTTGGGTTCTAGTTATCTTGCTAGAGTTCGCCATTACACTTTTGTCGGGTTAAGGACCGTTTCATCCGCCAAAATTCATCCATCTTGGTTACGTTACTTGTCATCACTTACATTTCGAACATCATTCAAATTGCTTCCGCAAAATTGATCATCTTTCGGAGAGGATCATATCATTTGGCATCGGAGACTTGGAGCCGTTCCAACATCATCTTCATCATTCGGATTTCCTCACCATCCATACACACGGTTTGATTCATTTCATTTTATCATCATCTCTACCATACTACATCATCCTATATCAACTATATATATATATATATATATATATATATATATATACCTTCATCCTTATTATCTCCCTTACCTTCCTTCACCCTATTACCAAAATTTATCGTACCATATACACGAGTTCTTAGCCTTCCTATCTTCATAATATTTCAACCATACCTTACCCTCATACCACCTCTTAATCACGTGAACATCATGACCGAAGCCGAAGAAAATTCCCAAAAGTTCGACATAGCAACTATGATGGAGCAAATAGAGCAAATGTTTAATACTAAACTTAAAGCTCAACTTGAACCTATGCATGCACGCATGGAACAAATAGAGAACCCTCAAGCTAGACGAACATTTCTCCCAAGGCGTGCCTTGCGAGTTAATGATGAATACTCGGATGAAGAGGATTTCGAAAGAAATCCAAGAAGACATCGACGAGGTAACAATGAGGATAATCATCAAGATGGAAACTTGAGCAATATCAAACTCAACATCCCTCCATTTCAAGGTAAGAGTGACCCCGAAACATATCTTGATTGGGAAAGGAAAGTCGAACTCATGTTCGAATGTCATAACTACTCGAACCTAAAGAAAGTGAAGATGGCGGCCATTGAGTTCACCGATTACGCCATCATTTGGTGGGATCAAATGGTGAACAACCGAAGACGATATCGTGAGCCTCCTATTGAGACGTGGGAAGAGATGAAGACATTGATGAGAAAACGGTTTGTACCAAACTATTACTATCGAGAACTCTACAACCATTTACAAACGCTACGTCAAGGTACTGAAAGTGTTGAAGAATATTTCAAGGAAATGGAAATTTTGATTATCCGCGCTAACATTGAAGAAGACCAAGAGGCTACCATGGCGAGATTCTTATCGGGACTAAATCGTGAAATACAAAATATGGTGGAACTCCATCCTTATTTTGAAGTAGAAGAAATGGTGCACATGGCAATCAAAACCGAAAATCAACTCAAAAGAAGAGGTAACACTCGAACTACGCCTAATACCTCTACTTGGAAAGCAACCCCAAATCATTATACTTCGAATGGAAAGAATCCTTCATGGAAATTTGAGGGGGGACCCTCTACGTCAAAACTCACGGCCGAAGCAAATGAACCAAAAAAGCAAGTTCAACCGAGTCCCAATCTTAATCGAACTCGTGATATTCAATGCCATCAATGCCATGGAAGAGGACATTATGCAAATAATTGTCCAAATCAACGGGTAATGATCATACGACCTAACAGAGATATTGAGTCCGAGAGTGACAACGAGGACAATGTTCAGCCGAAGGACGGATCTGAGGATGAATTACCAACAGACATCACCTTAGTCGCTCGTAGAGCTTTAAGCATACAAGCAAAGGATGAAACGAACGAGCAACGGGAGAACCTATTCCATACACGATGTTACGTAAAGAGTTTGTATCATGATTATAGATGGAGGGTCATGCACGAACGTCGCAAGCACCATAATTGTAGAAAAACTCGGACTACCTACTACAAAACATCTGAAACCATACAAACTACAATGGTTGAATAATAGTGGCGAAACTAAAGTCACTAAACAAGTTTTAGTAGCATTTCGGACCAACTCAAAATGCAAGAAGCGGACGATCTAAGAAGGAATGCCGAGATCAAAGGAAAACAAAACGAAAGTTCTAAAATCAGCCTCTACGCTAAGGCGGGAGAAATAGAACGGGCAATAAAAGAGCATCAACCCGTAATTATAATCTTGTTTAGAGAGACACTACTAACGACTACCGAGCTTAAGAGCTCTTTACCCGATGTTGTTTCTTCTCTTTTACAGGAATACCAAGATATCTTTCCAGATGAGGCCCCACCCGAATTACCTCCAATTCGCGGTATCGAACATCAAATAGACCTCATTCCTGGAGCACAAATCCCGAACCGACCGGCATATCGGGCTAATCCAGAAGAAACAAAAGAAAGTCAGAGGCAAGTAACCAAACTCCTGAGCAAAGGCCATGTACGAGAGAGTTTAAGCCCCTATGCCGTCCCCGTGTTGCTCGTACCGAAAAATGATTCTACTTGGAGAATGTGTATTGATTGTCGAGCTATCAACAACATCACGGTAAAGTATCGACATCCCATTCCTCGTTTAGATGACATGTTAGATGAATTACATGGTTCTAGCATATTCTCTAAAATCGATCTTAAAAGTGGCTATCACCAAATACGAATGAAAAAAGGAGACGAATTGATACGAATTATCCGGGAGAGGGTGGATACGTATCGTTCGGAGTGTGCGTAAGAATATCGTAGTGGAAGTCTTTTTACGAGTATGGGTGTTTTTGGATGTATTTTGTGGGAGTAATATCGAATATGACGATGAAAATTTGAACAAATGAAAAATGAAAGTAATATCGGGAAAAAGTGATAATATCGATCAAGAAGACTTGAACGATCAAGAACAAGGGTTTATCGAATTAGACCTATAACTCGATAAGGTGATTTCTTCCCAAGACCTATTGAGAATCAATCGGATTAATACTCGAAAATGCGTCGAATAAAAATCAAGTTTCGGTAAAAATCATTCACCAAGGATAGAAAACACAATGTGTATTCTTATACTTCAACATTCATAATACTATATCTTTACAAATGATAATCAACTCCTACTTATAGGAGGTGAAGCCTTAGTCTAAGGAATCAAACAAAAAAAAGAAAATAATTCAAAAATTTATAAAATCTTTGAATAATCAAAACAAATCAAATAAAATACATACAAGAAACATAAATCACAAAATGGGGGAAACATAATCCCTAAAATAAGTAAAAAGGAAAAGAGAAGTAAAAAATACACAAAAGTGTATAAAATATGTGGGCTGCCGGCAGGGACTCGACCGTGTCCCGTGACACGGCCGCGGCACGGTCTACAGGCGTCTGACAGTGACTCGGCATGGGCGCGGCGCGACAAGGACCGGTAGTGACTCGACCGTGTGGCGTGACAAGAACGTTTGGCAGGACTCGACACGGGCGCGGCGCGACAAGGACCGGCAGTGACTCGACCGTGCGGCGTGACAAGGATGTTTGGCAGGACTCGACCGTGTCGTCTGGCATGGTCGGGTTGGTCGGACGGCGAGATCTCCTTATCCGGAAGAGTGTGACTCGACCGTGTCGGACGACACGATCGGGTTCGGCCGACAGTCAGTTTCACAATTCTGGGACATCTCGGCATGGGCCGTGCTGGACGACACGGCCGAGTTCGGCCGACAGTGCTCGGCATTTTCCGGCAAGTGCGATATTTTCCGGCAGTCTCGACATTTTCCGGCAGGTGACGACATTTTCCGGCAGGTTGTGTCATTTTCCGGCTTGTGTCCGTTTTCTCGCCTAAAAATGCCGTCGTACGTGCATGACGCGTTGTAAGGCCGTTTATTTTGATCCTTACTCCGTCTTCTTTATTCGGACTAGTCAATTCCGTATCATCCCCTCCCCCTTTAAAGGGAATTGTGCTCAATTCTGAAATCCCTTCGTCATCAAGATAATATAGAGCCTCTACGTATTTGATCTCGAAAATGTCCGCAGTGCGTACATGGCCCAAAATCTTGAGACGATAGGTAGTGGGGGCCCCTCGAGAATCACCAACAAAATAACTATCATTATTAATAAATAATAATAATTACTCCGCCCGGTAATACCGATATCATGACATGAGTGGACATCTAAAATGGGACGCACGGTTAATTTCACATCGGGTTCATCCTCCAGAATTGGAGACACCGATAATTCCACATCGATTTCACCATCAAGAATGGGAAACACAGGATTTACTACGGATTCCTCTTCAACAACTGGTTCCTCATCAAATGTTGGCGGTCCGTCATAATCTGACCAACTCTCCGTTTCAATATTGTTGGGCTCCTCCAATAATGGCCCATCACAAAATATTTTACTAACCTCAATTTGGTAATCATCCAAGACAATAAGTCTATCACCAGAAACTGAGTCGATATGAAATTTAGGCCCAAAATTGTCGTTTTCTTCTAACCGATCAATTTTAGTACCAAGCTCAATTTTGTCTTCCACAACTTTAAAAGGCTCGACTTGTGTCAAATGTTCATCTGACCATAATTCACTTGGCTCATCAATCCCGTTTTGGTCAATTTGGCCAACGCAATTAATTGGCCCGTGTTCATAATAGCAAGATCCAAGTTCGTCAATTATGGAAACATGGCTCAACCCACTTTCTTCGTTGTATTGCGGCGTTGAAACCTCTGTCTCGTCTGCTCCGTCGAAAACAGTGGTAGGGACATCGTCTTTATCGAAAAATGGGCTTGCTGGAAATTCTTCGATGGGGATAAACCTTAGATCGAATGTCGGCGGCGGGGCGTCGAAGGACTGGTGGTGGGGAAACAACGAGTGGTGGTATGGTTTGAACCTTCGATTGAAATATTTTGTGAATTTTTGCCAATCTTTGATTTTTGGCTTGCGTTGTTGTGAACAGGACTGCTTCAGTTTTTGCCACCAGACGGCGGCGCTACCGCGGAGGCGCCTTGCCACCAACGAAATGCGGTGGTTGATCGGGGCAGCCTTGAAGTCCGAGTGCTCCTCACAAGCACGGATCCAATCTATGCACGCATCTGGATTACTATCTCCGTGAAACTCCGGTATGCTGCGAAAATTTGCCAAGAAATCAATATCGTTGGCGTCGTCTCTGTATGATGCTTGCATACGTTGCTCCGGTAAGCAGTTTAGTGCGTCACGGAGCTTTATCAAGAAACTGAGGTCGGAGAAATCCATAACAAGAGTCAAGAGATAGTTCTCCACAAAAAATCGTTGAAGAAATCGCCCAAGGAGATGACCCTGGGATCCGATACCACTTATGATACGAATTCTCCGGGAGAGGCGGATCCGTATCGTTCGGAGTGTATGTAAGAATATCGTAGCGGAAGTCTTTTTATGAGTATGGTGTTTTTTGATGTATTTTGTGGGAGTAATATCGAATATGACGATGAAAATTCGAACAAATGAAAAATGGAAGTAATATCGGAAAAGTGATAATATCGATCAAGAAGTCTTGAACGATCAAGAACAAGGGTTTATCGAATTAGACCTATAACTCGATAAGGTGTTTTCTTCCCAAGACCTATTGAGAATCAATCGGATTAATACTCGAAAACGCGTCGAATAAAAATCAAGTTTCGATGAAAAGCATTCACCAAGAATAGAAAACACAATGTGTATTCTTATACTTCAACATTCATACTACTCTATCTCATTACAAGGCTAATTAACTCCTACTTATAGGAGGTGAAGCCTTAGTCTAAGGAATCAAACAAAAAAAAGAAAATAATTCAAAGATTTATAAAATCTTTGAATAATCAAAACAAATCAAATAAAATACATACAAGAAACATAAATCACAAAATGGGGAAAACATAATCCCTAAAATAAGTAAAAAGGAAAAGAGAAGTCAAAAATACACAAAAGTGTATAAAATATGTGGGCTGCCGGCAGGGACTCGACCGTGTCCCGTGACACGGCCGCGGCGCGGTCGACAGGCGTCTGACAGTGACTCGGCACGGGCGCGGCGCGACAAGGACCGGTAGTGACTCGACCGTGTGGCGTGACAAGGACGTTTGGCAGGACTCGACACGGGCGCGGCGCGACAAGGACCGGCAGTGACTCGACCGTGCGGCGTGACAAGGACGTTTGGTAGGACTCGACCGTATCGTCTGCCACGGCCGTGTTGGTCGGACAGCGAGATCTCCTTATCCGGAAGAGTGTGACTCGACCGTGTCGGACGACACGGTCGGGTTCGGCCGATAGTCAGTTTCACAATTATGGGACATCTTGGGACGGGCCATGCCGGACGACACGGCCGAGTTCGGCCGGCAGTGCTCGGCATTTTCCGGCAAGTGCGATATTTTCCGGCAGTCTCGACATTTTCCGGCAGGTTGTGTCATTTTCCGGCTTGTGTCCGTTTTCTCGCCTAAAAATGTCGCCGTACGTGCATGACGCGTTGTAAGGCCGTTTATTTTGATCCTTGCTCCGTCTTCTTTATTCGGACTAGTCAATTCCGTATCACGAATGGAAAACCACGTTTAAAACTAAATACGGACTTTATAAATAGATGGTCATGCCATTCGGATTCACAAACGCTCCTAGTACTTTTATGCGTCTAATGAATCATATTTTTCGTGCTTATCTAGGAAAATTTGTGGTGGTATACTTCGATGATATACTAATCTATAGCAAAAACTTAGGCGAACACGTTAAGCATCTTCGAACGATAATGGAAATACTTAGAGAAGAAAAGTTGTATGCCAACCTAAGTAAATGCACTTTCTGCACAGACAAATTAGTATTCTTGGGGTTTGTTGTTAGTGCGCAAGGAATTCAAGTAGACACGGAAAAGGTCAAAGCTATTTAAGAATGGGCAAGTCCTGAAAATATTGGCGACGTAAGAAGTTTTCACGGACTCGCTAGTTTTTATCGATGCTTTGTGCCTAATTGCAGCACCCTAGCCGCACCAATGAACGACATACTAAAGAAGAACGTAGGGTTTAAATGGGGAGAAGCACAAAAAACGGCCTTTAAATTATTAAAATAAAAGCTAACTAAGGCCCCGGTTTTATCACTTCCCAATTTCACTAAGTCTTTTGAGATTGAATGTTACGCATCCGGAACAGGGATAGGAGCCATGCTAATGCAAGAAGGGAAACCAATAGCTTACTTTAGTGAGAAATTAGGTGGTCCCACACTTAATTATCCTACATATGACAAAGAACTCTATGCTCTGGTCAGAGCTTTGAAAACATGGCAACATTATTTATGGCCAAAACAGTTCGTAATCCATACGGACCACGAATCTCTAAAACACTTAAAGGGACAACATAGCCTCAACAAAAGACATGCTAAGTGGATAGAATTTATTGAGACTTTTCCTTATGTCATCCGCTACAAAAAGGGTAAAGAAAATGTGGTCGCAGATGCTCTCTCTCGAAGGTATGCACTTATCTCCACTCTTGATGCTAAATTACTCGGGTTTGAACATATTAAAGAATTATATGCCAATGATCTTGATTTCGGGCAAGTTTACAAAACATGTGAACAAATGTCCCACGGCCAATTCTACAAACATGAGGGTTATTTGTTTCGTGGAAATCAGTTATGTATTCCTGCTTGCTCGTTGCGAGAATTATTTGTGCATGAAGCACACAGCGGTGGTTTAATGGGACACTTTGGTGTATCAAAAACTTTAGCTATTCTACATGAATATTTTTATTGGCCACGTATGAAACGTGATGTCGAAGGAATTTGTAATCATTGTATAACATGTAAACAAGCTAAATCAAAAGTGTTACCTAATGGAATGTATACTCCTTTACCTATCTCAACCGAACCTTGGGTGGATTTGTCAATGGATTTTGTCTTAGGGCTACTAAGAAGTAAAAATGGAAGAGATTCAGTTTTTGTAGTAGTTGATAGGTTTTCAAAAATGGCCCACTTTATTCCATGTCACAAGACTGATGATGCTTCACATGTCGCTAATCTATTCTTTAAAGAAATAGTAAGGTTACATGGGATGCCTCAAACAATTGTTTCTGACAGAGATACTAAATTCTTAAGTTATTTTTGGAAAACCTTATGGGGAAAATTTGGCACAAAATTGCTGTTTTCAACTACTTGCCATCCCCAGACGGATGGACAAACTGAAGTTGTTAATCGAACCTTATCTACTCTACTCAGATCAATTATCAAGAAGAATATTAAAACATGGGAAGAATGCCTACCCCACGTTGAATTTGCTTATAATCGATCAGTGCATTCGGCTACTAAATATTCACCGTTTGAAATTGTGTATAGCTTTAATCCTCTAACTCCCTTGGATCTAATTCCTTTGCCTATTTCTGAGTTTGTTAATCTAGATGGTGCTAAAAAGGCTGAGTTTGTCAAGAAAATACACGAGCAGACACGCTTAAACATTGAAAGAAGGACTGAGCAATATGCAAAACAAGCCAACAAAGGGCGCCAAAAGCTAATTTTTGAACCAGGAGATTGGGTTGGTTACATATGCGAAAAGAAAGATTTCCTAAACAACGACGATCTAAGCTACTTGCGTGGGGAGATGGTCCTTTCCATGTCCTGGAGCGCATCAACGTCAATGCCTACAAATTGGATTTGCCAGGCGAGTATAATGTCAGTGCTACTTTTAATGTGGCTGACTTAAGCTGTTTTGATGCAGGTGACGAAACGGATTTGAGGTTAAATCCTCTTGAAGAGGAGGGGAATGATGCGAACACACTAGAGAATGCACAGGAACCGATTCAAGTACCCCTCGGACCAATCACAAGGGCAAGAGCTAAAAGATTCAAAGACTCCATCAACGGTCTAGTTCAAATTATTAGGGAAAGAGAATTGGCTAAGAAACCGATCGAGACAGACATCAAAAGCAAAGTACCTATCAATGTCATCAAGATACACGATCCGGGCATCATTATGGGATGAAGAATTTCGGCCCAAATTCAAGTTACTAGCCATTGGAATAAAGAAGAACAAAGACGAAAGTTTCACAAAGTCTTCTACACATGATACAAAGTCTTGGTGCATTTTCAAAGTCTTGCCACTTTTGCTACTAAATCTTGGTGCATCTTCAAAGCCTTAAAGTGAAGATCTTGGTTCAAAGTCTTGCTACTTCACACTTCTCATAGCCGTTGCAAGCCTTCCTCAAGTCTTAGCCATCATCATCACCATTTTAGTCTTCCACACATAATGATAATGTTACTACAAGTCTTGGTCCATTTTCAAAAGTCTTGACCATCATCATCACCTCACTAGCCGTTGCAAGCTTCAAATCATGGCCAACACCATCATTTTGTTCTTCTCATTTTAGTCTTAAACTTTCTTTTGGTGTTATCATTATTTAGAAGCTCCTCCCACCTATATAAGGAGCATTTTCGTTTTTTTGTAAGGACACAATTTAAAAGACTCATAAATACTTTGTATTTGCATAAGTTTAATAACTTATTATTTCGGTTTTGATATATATAAAACAGCACTTCGTTTATCACCCGAAGTGTCGTTTTTCCCTTTGATTCCAAGGTTCGTCGAACGTATAATTGTTGGGTTCTAGTTATCTTGCTAGAGTTCGCCATTACACTTTTGTCGGGTTAAGGACCGTTTCATCCGCCAAAATTCATCCATCTCGGTTACGTTACTTGTCATCACTTACATTTCGAACATCATTCAAATCGCTTCCGCAAAATTGATCATCTTTCGGAGATGATCATATCAACTTGTTTGATCAACTTCAAGACGCGTCTATCTTTTCCAAAATTGATCTGCGATCAGGGTACCATCAATTGAAGATAAAGGAAGAGGACATCCCAAAAACGGCATTCAGTATGAGGTACGGACACTATGAGTTTTTGGTGATGCCGTTTGGCCTAACAAATGCCCCAGCAGCATTTATGGATTTAATGAATAGAGTGTTTAAAGACTTCCTGGATAAGTTTGTTATCGTGTTTATTGATGATATTCTCATATATTCGAAGACCAAAGAAGACCATACAGTGCATCTAAGGAAAGTTTTAGAAGTCTTAAAACAGAAACAGTTATATGCTAAGTTTAAAAAGTGTGAATTCTGGTTAGACCTAGTGGTATTCTTAGGGCATGTTATATCCGGAGCAGGGATTTCAGTAGACCCAAGAAAATTTGAAGCAATCAATAACTGGCCGCAACCCACAAATTCTACAGAAGTACGGAGCTTTCTTGGTCTAGCTGGATATTATCGTCGATTTGTAGAGGGATTCTCTGATACGATTACGGCATCCAAACGAAGTAAGAATCGACGTAGGTGACGATATCAAGTTGCATGCACATGCACCTACGTACTTTGGTGAGAAAACATCCGCGGAAATGGGAACGATCTTAATAATCGGAACCGGGATAACTTAGACGTATCAAAACATGCACACGTATGCATGTTCATGCATACAAAATCGGCCATATTAGGGGAGATTTCGGCCGATTGTGATGGGTGATCCTTAAAGGATCTTTTGTCCCCACTACTTTAAATAATTGCTCTCATTTTTCAAGCCCACCAACAAGATCAAGGAAAGAGACTTGATTCACTCCACTCTCTTGAAATTTTCGGCCGAACCATGTTAGAAGAAGAGGCCAAGATGTCACTTTCATGATCAAGTCATTATCAATACTTACAATATATCACATGAGGAGGATTCTTGTCCACTCCTTCTTGGAAGCCCCACGGCCAATTTGTGCACCTCAAGCCAAAATGTTGTGATCTTTGTAGAATAGTTTAATAAATGCTTGTATTTTAGCTAGATTTTGTGTGATCTTGTTTGGCTTGGTTAGGAGTTATAATGGCTATATAATAGCCTCATCCTCAACCATTTGTAATCACCTTTGAATGAAGAAAAAAACGAAATACATCACATGTATTCTAGTTGAATGATTTTCAGCACACTTCGATTATAATTCGACGCGTTTTCGAGTTGTAATTTAATCAATTCTCAATAGGTCTTGAGGAGAGATTGTCTTATCAAACTATAGGTCTAGTTTGATAATTTACTTTCATTTTATTCGTGTTTTCGCAAAGCCGAATTGCCCCACTTTCGGTTGAATATTACGAGTGTTACACAAAACGAGTGTTGTAAGTAAATAAATATAACCGCTGCATTTTCCGGCGAATTTACATACATCTTAATACGTTAATTCGTATCATTAGTGGCATCGGAGACCAAGGTTACTTCCTTGGCGAATTTATCTTGGCGATTTTCTCATCAAAGCTACCTTATCATGGATTTTTCCGACGATTTCATGGAGAAACTACGTGAGGCACTACACAGCATGCAAGAACCACGTTTTCAAGCAAGAAGAGGAGGATATGATGCACATTCACCGCGTCATGTGGATGAATTTAAAGTTAATAAACTTCCGAAATTTGTCGGAGGTACTAATCCCAAAGTGTACTTGGAGTGGGAGAGGAAGATTGAACGTATGTTCGACTTCAAACACCTTAACGATGAGAAACGTTGCAAGTATGCAATTCTCAAGTTAGGGAAGGGTGCTTCCTTATGGTTCGAGGGTATGAAAACACAACGAGCTCGTGCAGGAAAAGAGAAAATCCGTTCTTGGGATTCTTTGAAGAAAAAACTACGTAAAAGTTATGTCCCGACATCACATCGGTTAACCTTATACCGAAAAATTGCGGAGTTCGTACAAGGGAAACTAAGTGTGGAAGAATACATCGAAGAATTTGAAGGCTTGGCCTTAATGGGAGAACTTGAAGAAAATCAAGAACAAAGAATGTCACGTTTCTTACGTGGCCTAAACCGAAACATTTCAAATACGGTGGAATTATACCCATACGGAGATTTTGACACTTTATGCGGACTATGCATAAAAATTGAAGCTCAAAACAAGTTGAAGTTTACCAAACCCGAATTCCCATACAAATTCGGAAATGCAAGTGCCGGCTCAAGTTCTACTACGAAAACTACCGTACCTTTTCAAGTCCCTACCCCGGCACCGAAGGCTCCTCACATTTCCAAGGAAACGAGTTTGGCTAAAGTACGATGTTTTAAATGTCAAGGCTTTGGTCACTATCAAAATGCATGTCCAAATAAACGGGTGGTCACTTTAAGAGAAGGTCTTGCGGTCCGAGACGAACTTTTGGTCGAGGACGAGAAAGAAGGCCTTGGTGACGTATTTAACGTGGAGGTCGAGGAAGAGAATGAAGATTGCGAGACTTATGACGCTCCGGAATATGATACTGCTTTAGTGCTTCGAGCATTACATACCAAAATTATTCCAAGTGACACGGAACAAAGAGACCAGATTTTTCATTCCAAATGCAAAGTCTGAGAAAAGTGGTGTAGCTTGATAATAGACGGAGGGAGTTGCACGAATGTGGCATCAAACGAGATGGTCACCAAGCTCGGGCTAACTACTATGGCTCACCCGAGACCATATGCTTTACATTGGCTCGATGATGGAAGCAAGGTGAAGGTGACGAGATAAGTACGGGTCAACTTAACTATGGGATCATACGGAGACGATGTGTTATGTGACGTACTCCCGATGGACGCATGCCACGTGCTTTTGGGACGACCGTGGATGTTCGACCGAGATGTTTTACATCGAGGTCGGAGTAATGAATATGAATTACAAGACAAAGGAAAGAAGATTGTACTCAAACCGATGTCCCCGCAAGCCATCCGTTCGATGAGTTCTAGTCGAGTGGAGAAACCGAAACTTACCATGCTTGCTAGTGAATGAGAAATGGAACATGCCATTAATGACGGGGAGCGAGTATATTTGGTGATGTTTAAAGAGACACGGGAAGAGAACATAGGAGTACAAAATGGAGGAGAGCTAGATGTGTTGTTACGCGAATTTGAGGATGTTTTTCCCGAAGAATTACCATCGGGTTTACCACCTATTCGCGGTATCGAACACCAAATTGATCTTATACCGGGAGCACCACTTCCTAATAAAGCCGCGTATAGATGTAATCCCGAGGAGACGAAGGAGTTACAACGACAAGTCGAAGAGCTTTTGGACCGCGGATATGTCCGGGAGAGTTTGAGCCCGTGTGCGGTTCCGGTCTTACTTGTCCCTAAGAAAGATGGTTCTTGGCGGATGTGTGTGGGTAGTCGGGCCGTGAACAATATCACCGTCAAGTATCGGTTCCCTATTCCGAGACTTGATGATATGTTAGACGAACTACATGGTTCGGTGATCTTTTCCAAAGTTGATTCTGACGGATATCATCAAATCCGAATGCGAGAAGGTGACGAGTGGAAGACGGTCTTCAAAACGAAAAATGGATTATATGAGTGGACCGTTATGCCTTTCGGTCTTACAAATGCACCTAGTACCTTCATGAGGTTGATGAACGAGGTACTTAAACCATTTCTGGGGAAGTTCGTGGTTGTATATCTGGATGACATTCTAATCTATAGTCAATCACTACAAGAACATTTCGGGCACTTAAGGCTAATCTTCGAAACCTTGAGGGACCGAAAATTGTATGGAAAAAAGGAGAAGTGTTCGTTCCTCGTCGAAAGTATAGTCTTTCTTGGCTATGTCGTTTCGAAGGACGGAGTGGCGGTTGATCAAACAAAAATCGAAGCAATTAAATCTTGGCCGACCCCTACGACCGTGACGGAAGTGAGATCATTTCACGGACTTGCTTCTTTTTACCGGAGGTTTATTCGAGACTTCAGCACCATTTCAAGTCCGATAACGGAGTGTTTAAAAAAAGGACCATTTGTATGGAACGGGGCTGCCCAAGGAGCTTTCGAGAAGTTAAAGACCAAGTTATGTGAAGCACCGATTCTAACACTACCCGATTTTTCTCAACCATTCGAAGTTGAGTGTGACGCTAGCGGAGTTGGAATTGGAGCGGTTCTTATTCAAGGTAAACGACCTATCGCTTACTTTTCGGAGAAGTTGAACGGAGCTCGGTTGAATTATTGCACTTACGATAAAGAATTCTATGCTATAAATGCGGGCCCTTGATCATTGGAGTCATTACTTACGGACGAAGCATTTTATTCTACACTCGGATCACGAATCATTGAAGTACATTAACGGGCAACATAAACTGAGTCCGAGGCATGCCAAGTGGGTGGAATTCCTACAATCATTTCACTTTTCATCCAAGTAGAAAGACGGTAAAAGCAATGTCGTTGCGGATGCGTTATCTAGGAGGTATGCCTTACTTTCTACTCTGGAGGTTCGGTTACTTGGTTTCGAAATGGTGAAGGAATATTATGAAAATGATGAAGATTTCGGAGAAATTTTTACTCGTTGCAAATCTGGTCCATTCGGGGAATTCATGTTACAAGATGATTTCCTATTTAAAGGAAATAGACTTTGTGTTCCAAAACAGGCGGTTCGGGAATTATTAGTCCGAGAAGCTCACGGAGGAGATTTAGCAGGACATTTTGGCACAGTTAAAACGTTGGAAGTAATAAAAGAACATTTCTTTTAGCCCAAAATGCTAAAAGACGTTTACAATGTTTTAAGTAAATGTGTAACATGTCACATCTCGAAGAGTTCGTTCAAACCGGGATCATATATGCCTCTACCGGTTCCAGAAAGACCGTGGGAAGATGTATCCATGGACTTTATTGTCGCTTTACCCCGTACTCAACGAGGTAAAGATGCTATTATGGTGGTTGTTGATCGGTTCTCAAAGATGGCTCATTTCGTGGCTTGCCACAAAACCGACGACGCAAGCAACGTGGCCGACTTATACTTCCGAGAGGTGGTTCGTTTACATGGAGTACCGAAGACTATTGTGTCGGATCGGGATTCTAAATTCCTTAGCTATTTTTGGAATACTTTATGGAGGAAAGTGGGAACGAAACTCTTATTTAGCACTTCGCACCATCCGCAAACCGATGGTCAAACCGAGGTCACGAATCGAACATTATGAACGTTGTTGCGAGGACTTGTGAATAAAACGCAAAAGGATTGGGACGTGAAACTTGCTCATGCGGAATTTGCCTATAACCGATCCCCTACACATGCTACGGCACCTTCTCCTTTCGAAATCGTTTACGGGTTAAATCCTTATATACCCTTGGACTTGATTCCATTGCCGAAAGACGAGTTGGTACACAAAGATGCGGAGTCGAAACTTAAGTCGATGATCAAATTGCACGGACAAATACATGATCGAATCAAAGAGGTGAATGATGAATACAAACGGAAATCCAATAATCACAGAAAACCGAGGCTATTCGAAGTAGGCGACTTGGTTTGGATACACTTAAGAAAAGAGAGATTTCCGAGCAAACGCAAGAACAAACTCATGCCGAGGGTCGAGGGTCCTTACAAAATCGTGGTAAAAGTGAACGACAATGCGTATAAGGTAGAACTTCCGGGCGACTATGGGGTACACGCCACTTTTAACGTGGGCGATCTATCTTCTTACCTTGACGACGAGGGAATCACTGAATTGAGGTCAATTCCTTTCAAAGGGGGAGGGGATGATACGATTATGGCATCTCCAAACGAAGTAAGAATCGACGTAGGTGACGATACCAAGTTGCATGCACATGCACCTACGTACTTTGGTGAGAAAACATCCGCGGAAATGGGAACGATCTTAATAATCGGAACCGGGATAACTTAGACGTATCAAAACATGCACACGTATGCATGTTCATGCATACAAAATCGGCCATATTAGGGTATATTTCGGCCAATTGTGATGGGTGATCCTTAAAGGATCTTTTGTCCCCACTACTCTAAATAATTGCTCTCATTTTTCAAGCCCACCAACAAGATCAAGGAAAGAGACTTGATTCACTCCACTCTCTTGAAAGTTTCGGCCGAACCATGTGAGAATAAGAGGCCAAGATGTCACTTTCATGATCAAGTCATTATCAAGCCTTACAATATATCACATGAGGAGGATTCTTGTCCACTCCTTCTGGGAATCCCCACGGCCAATTTGTGCACCTCAAGCCAAAATGTTGTGATCTTTGTAGAATAGTTTAATAAATGCTTGTATTTTAGCTAGATTTTGTGTGATCTTGTTTGGCTTGGTTAGGAGTTATAATGGCTATATAATAGCCTCATCCTCAACCATTTGTAATCACCTTTGAATGAAGAAAAAAACGAAATACATCACATGTATTCTAGTTGAATGATTTTCAGCACACTTCGATTATAATTCGACGCGTTTTCGAGTTGTAATTTAATCAATTCTCAATAGGTCTTGAGGAGAGATTGTCTTATCAAACTATAGGTATAGTTTGATAATCTAATTTCATTTTATTCGTGTTTTTGCAAAGACGAATTACCCTACTTTCGGTTGAATATTACGAGTGTTACACAAAAACGAGTGTTGTAAGGAAATAAATATAACCGCTGCATTTTCCGGCGAATTTACGTACATCTTAATACGTTAATTCGTATCATTCTCCAAGATTGCCTCTCCATTAACACAATTGAATAGAAAGAATGTTTCCTTCAAGTGGACAAAATCATGCGAGCAAAGCTTTCAAGAACTAAAGAGGCGGTTGACATCGGCACCTATCTTGACCATTCCAATGGGGACTGGAGGTTTTAAAGTCTACAGTGATGCTTCAAAGAATGGTCTGGGTTGTGTATTGATGCAGAATGGTAAAGTAATAGCATATGCATCTAGACAACTGAAGGAGTATGAAAAGAACTACCCGACACATGATTTGGAACTTGCTGCAGTGGTGTTTGTACTTAAAATATGGAGGCATTACCTATATGGAGAACGTGTGAAATTTATACTGATCACAAGAGCCTGAAATATTTCTTCACTCAGAAAGAATTAAATATGAGATAGTGGAGATGGTTAGAACTTGTTTAAGACTATGATTGTGTCATCAACTACCACCCTGGTAAAGCTAATGTAGTAGCAGATGCCCTAAGCAGAAAATCAGCACAATCCATTGCGGCCATGACCTTGATCCAGAAGCCAGAATTACACGATTTGATGAATATGGATGTGGAGATTATCCAACATGGATGGCTAGAAGCAAAATTGTCAGCACTAACCCTTCGACCTACTCTAATAGATAGAATTCAGCAAGGCCAGAAAGAGGATCAAGAGTTAGAGAAAATAAAGAAGAACATTAAATTAGGAACCTCGTCAGACTTCCAATTGTCAGAAGATGGTATTATTCGATTTAGAAATCGTTTATGTGTGCCTAATTTTGAAGATGTTCGCAAAGAAATATTACTAGAGGCGCACTCCACACCATATTCAGTACATCCAGGAGCAACCAAAATGTACAGAGACTTGAAACTACACTATTGGTGGCCAGATATGAAAGAAGATATTGCACAATATGTGGAGCAATGCCTAACATGTCAACAGGTAAAAGCCGAGCATCAAAGACCAGCAGGAACCTTGAAACCTTTATTTGTTCCAAAATGGAAGTGGGAGGACATTACGATGGATTTTGTGACAGGTTTACCAAGAATGGTTAAAGGACACAACTCTATCCGGGTTATAGTTGATAGATTGACAAAATCTGCTCACTTTCTCCCAGTTTGTACGACATACTCCATCGATCGTTATGCTCAACTCTATATACAGGAAATAGTGAGGCTACATGGGGTTCCATTATCTATTGTGATACGAATTACGTATGAAAATGGATGTAAACTCGTATGTAATGCAGCGGAAATATAGATGATCCTCACAACACTCGAATATGTGTAACACTCGTAAGAAATAACCGAAAGTAGGGCAATTCGGCTTACGTAAACAAGAATAATATGAATGATTTATCAAACTAGACCTATAGTTTTATAAGGTAATCTTTCCTCAAGACCTATTGAGAATTGATTCGATTAAAACTCGAAAACGCGTCGAATTATAATCAAGGTTTCGATGAAAAGCATTCACCAAGAAAACACAAGTGTATTCTTATTTCTTCAACATACAATGTCCATAATGAAAGCATCAACAAGACTACTTATAGCATGGTAGTCTTCTTAGCAACTAAGGAATCAAACAAGATCACATGATCTTGAAATGAAAAAAAAAACAACAAGATAAAATACAAGGGAATCAAATCAAAGGGAGGGGGAATCACACAACAAAATGAATATAAGACACCCCACATAACATGCAAGTCTAATCATGACATGTGAGGGGAGGAAAAACAACAAAAAATAAAAAAAATCAGCAATAATGGCATTTGCTGGTCTGTCGGAGACGGCCCGTGCCGATCGGCACGGCCGCGCGCGCATCTGGCCGGCAGGGACTCGACCGTGTCGCCTGGCACGGTCGGGTTGGTCGGGCAGCGGGAATTTACTTATCCGTAAGAGTGTGACTCGGCCGTGTCGCCTGGCACGGTCGGGTTGTGTCGGCACGGACCGTGTCGGACGACACGGTCGGGTTCGGTCGGCAGCGAGATTTCATTATCCAGGACACCTCGGCACGGGCCGTGTCGGATGACACGGCCGGGTTCGGTCGGCAGTGATCGGCCAGTTCCGGTAGGTGGTGGTCGGCAGCGATCGGCCAGTTCCGGCAGGTGGTGAATTTTTCGGCCGGTGGTGATTTTTCCGGCAGTTCGTCCATTTTCCGGCCGATTGTCGACCTTCCGACATAGCATGACACGGGCCGTGTTATATGACACGGCTGAGACCGAGACTCCACGTCTTATGTCCGTTTTCTCGCCTAAATACGTAGTAGCCCGTGCATGGCGTGTAGTAAGGTCATTTATATCGATCCTTACTTCGTCTTCTTCGTTCATATCAAATGATTCCGTATCATCTCCTCCTCCTTTAAAAGAAATTGTCCTCAATTCCGAAATTCCGTCATCATCGATGTAAGGTGAGAGGTCCCCAACATTAAAGGTTGCATGAATCCCATAATCTCCCGGAAGTTCTAATTTGTAAGCGTTGTCGTTCACTTTCGCGATTACCTTAAACGGTCCCTCCGCTCGCGGCATTAATTTGTTCTTACGTTTACTTGGAAATCGCTCTTTCCTCAAGTTCAACCAAACCAAATCACCAACTTCGAACAATCTCGGCCTTCTTTGTTTGTTCGACTTTCTTTTGTAAGCCTCGTTTCTTTCCTTGATTCGATTACGTACTTGCTCGTGTAATTTCATCATCGATTTCAATTTTGATTCCGCATCCTTGTTGATACGAATCGGTCAACATCATCAAATACAAAAAAGAAGATTATCCGACCAAGCTTGGTTGAGTCGCAGGCATACATAAAATCCTCATGCAAAATACATGGACAAATTACCAATTCTCGCGCGCACGACGACCGTACTTGATTTTAGTATTTTGTCCATAACTTTCTCGTCCGAAATCCGATTCAGGTGATTCAAGTGGCCATGGAAAGCTAAGAAAGAGAGCTACAAATCTTATGAGACCATAGGACCAAATCCGGACTCATTGGATCCCAGAAATGACAAAACCGACAGCATCATATTTGGTCCAAGATCATGAAGATTTTTGTCTCTTCTAGTTTCAAGACTTGATACGATATCTAAATCGAAGAAGCTCCAATAAAAATCGACATCCACGACGATACAAATTCGCATGGTCATGCATCATTATACTTGGGAGAAAAGAATACGCAGATTGGAGTTACGTTGTTAATCGGAATCGAGTAACGTAAAACTCGGCAGCGGAATCGGTCGAAAGCATGAAATTCGGCCATATCATGCTTGAAAGGGACTCATGATTTGTCAAGATGCATGAAGATATTTTCTCTTCCCCACCATAATAAAAATCGGCCCTAGCATAAAGATTTGATGAAGACTTTCATCAAATGTCTCCTTCATGTCATTATCCTTCATGTCCTAATCACCATGATAATTCCAACAGTCTTGATATCATATCACCTTCCCACCATGATACCTCACGATTTGAACAAAAGAATTTGATGAAGACTTTCATCAAATGTCTCCTTCATGTCATTATCCTTCATGTCCTAATCACCATGATAATTCCAAAAAGACTTGATATCATATCACCTTCCCACCATGATACCTCACGATTTGAACAAAAGAATTTGATGAAGACTTTCATCAAATGTCTCCTTCATATCATTATCCTTCATGTCCTAATCACCATGATAATTCCAAAAAGACTTGATATCATATCACCACAAAATCCTCATGAACCCTACATGATTCGGCCGATTTGAAGGAGTTGCTAGGAAGTTTCATTTCTCGTTTTGTTGTATTTTCTTACGGTTGGAAACTACTATATATAGTAGTACTTGTAACATTTGTAAATAATCTTGAAAGTAATAAATCTTGTGTTTCCTTGAAATATACGTTGAACGAGTTCAACAAACTTTAGTTATTGTTTCGACGCGTCTCGAGATTTTAACTTGATCAATTCTCAATAGGTCTTGGGAAGAGATTACCTTTTATCGAGTTATATGTCTAGTTCGATAAAACACATCAAAATCCGTACTTCACACTACCTCACGGCCGAACCCCATACAAATTCGGCCACCCTTAGTAAAATTCAAGTGATACTTTGATACTTGTTAAACTTCCGTTGTATTTTACGTATTACTTACGTAATTCGTATCACTTGTGCACTAACTCGTCACTTGGCAATGGAATTAGATCTAACGGCATGCACGGGTGTAGTCCGTAAACTACTTCAAACGGAGAGTGTGCCGTGGCATGAGTAGGAGAACGATTATAAGCGAACTCCGCATGTGCAAGTTTCAAGTCCCAATCCTTCTGTGTCTTGCTCACAAGACCACGTAGAAATGTGCCCAACGTTCGATTGGTCACCTCGGTTTGACCGTCCGTTTGTGGATGATGTGACGTGCTAAATAGTAGTTTAGTTCCCACCTTTCTCCACAAGGTGTTCCAAAAATAACTAAGGAATTTTGAGTCCCGATCCGAAACAATCGTTTTTGGAACCCCATGCAATCGTACGATTTCTCGGAAATACAAATCGGCGACGTTACTCGCGTCGTCTGTCTTGTGGCAAGCCACAAAGTGAGCCATCTTCGAAAATCGGTCTACGACAACCATAATAGCATCTCTCCCTCGTTGAGTACGAGGCAAAGCAACAATAAAATCCATTGAGACATATTCCCACGGTCTTTCTGGAATCGGCAAAGGCATGTATGCTCCCGGTTTGAATGAACTTTTAGCAATATGGCATGTCACACACTTATTAATTATGTCGTGTACATTCACTTGCATCTTCGGCCAATGAAAATGCTCTTTAAGGACCTCCAACGTTTTGGCCGAACCAAAATGACCGGCCAAGCCTCCACCGTGAGCTTCCCGAACTAATAATTCCCGAATCGGGTGTTTGGGTAAACATAGGCGATTCCCTTTGAAAAGGAATCCTTCTTGCAACGTAAACTCTCCAAACGGACCAGATTTACACCGAATGAAAACCTCACCAAAATCCACATCCCCATCATAATACTCCTTCAATGCTTGAACCCAAGCAACCGAATGTCAAGAGTAGAGAGCAAGGCATACCGTCTAGACAAAGCATCCGCCACAACGTTGCTCTTGCCATCTTTGTACTTCGATGAAAAGTGGAATGATTGCAAGAATTCCACCCATTTAGCATGTCTCGGACTCAACTTTAGTTGGCCGTTGATGTATTTCAAGGACTCATGATCCGAATGTAGGATGAAATGTTTCGGCCGAAGGTAATGGCTCCAATGATCAAGAGCTCTCACAATGGCATAGAACTCCTTGTCATAAGTACAATAGTTGAGTCGAGCCCCACCCAATTTCTCCGAAAAGTATGCAATTGGTCGCCTCCCTTGGACGAGGACCGCCCCAATACCCACTCCACTTGCGTCACATTCTACCTCGAAAGGTTGTGAAAAGTCGGGTAAAGCCAAGATAGGTGCTTCACACATTTTCGCCTTCAATTTTTCAAACGCCCTTTGGGCAGCCCCATTCCACACAAACGGTCCTTTTTTTAAGCATTCCGTTATCGGGCTAGAAATGGTACTAAAGTCTCGTATGAACCTCCGATAAAATGAAGCAAGTCCGTGAAAGGATCGGACTTCCGTGATGGTTTTAGGCGTAGGCCAAGATTTAATCGCCTCGATCTTGGTTTGATCAACCGACACTCCTTCTTTAGAAACGATG
The DNA here is from genome assembly GCA_033398695.1 of Orobanche coerulescens. Taxonomy (NCBI): domain Eukaryota; kingdom Viridiplantae; phylum Streptophyta; class Magnoliopsida; order Lamiales; family Orobanchaceae; genus Orobanche; species Orobanche coerulescens. Next base: position 101,589,644 of record CM065804.1, read on the forward strand.
TAGCCAAGAAAGGCTACACTCTCGACTAGAAACGAACACTTCTCCTTTTTCCCATAAAGTTTTTGATCCCTAAGGATCTCGAAGACTTTCCTCAAGTGCCCGGTATGCTCTTGAAATGATCGACTATAAATTAAGATGTTGTCCAAGTATACGACGACAAATTTTCCCAAAAATGGCTTAAGTACCTCATTCATTAATCGCATGAAAGTACTTGGCACATTTGTAAGGCCAAAGGGCATGACGAGCCATTCATATAATCCATGTTTTGTCTTGAAAGCCATTTTCCATTCATCTCCTTCCCGCATGCGAATTTCATGATAGCCGCTTCTCAAATCAACCTTCGAAAAAATCACCGAACCATGCAACTCGTCCAACATATCATCAAGTCTCGGAATTGGGAACCGATATTTGATGGTTATGTTGTTCACGGCTCTACTATCTATACACATCCGCCATGACCCATCCTTCTTTGGAACAAGTAAAACCGGAACCGCACAAGGGCTCAAACTTTCTCGAACGTACCCGCGGTTCATTAGCTCCTCGATTTGTTTTTGCAACTCCTTTGTCTCCTCGGGATTACATCGATAGGCGGCCTTGTTAGGGAGTGATGCACCCGGTACAAGGTTGACTTGGTGTTCAATCCCACGTAAGGGTGGTAAACCCGGCGGTAAGTCTTCCGGGAAGACATCCGAAAATTCTTGTAGCAAGGTATCGATATCTCTCTTGCCTTGCACAACTACGTCAACATCTCGTGTTTCTTTAATCATCAATAAATACACACACTCGCCATCGTCAATAGCATCTCTCACCTCTTTCTCGCTAGCAAACATGGTAAGCTTCGGTTTCTCCATTTGATTAGAACTCATCGATCGAATGGCTTGGGGTGCCATCGGTTTAAGCACAATCTTCTTGCCTTTATCTCGTAATTCATATTCGTTACTCCTTCCTCGATGCAAAACATCTCGGTCGAACATCCATGGTCATCCCAAAAGTACGTGGCATGCGTCCATCGGGAGTACGTCACATAACACATCGTCTCCGTATGATCCCATAGTTAAGTTGACCCGTACTTGTCTCGTCACCTTCACTTTGCTTCCATCATCGAGCCAATGTAAAGCATACGGTCTCGGGTGAGCCGTAGTAGTTAGCCTGAGCTTGGTGACCATCTCGTTTGATGCTACATTCGTGCAACTCCCTCCGTCTATTATCAAGCTACACCACTTTTCTCCGACTTTGCATTTGGAATGAAAGATTTGGTCTCTTTGCTCCGTATTACTTGGAACGATTTTGGTATGTAGTGTTCGAAGCACTAGAGTAGTATCATATTCCGGAGCGTCATAAGTCTCGCAATCCTCATTCTCTTCCTCGGCCTCCATGTTAAATACGTCACCAAGGCCTTCCTTCTCGTCCTTGACCAAAAGTTCGTCTCGGACCGCAAGAGCTTCTCTTAAAGTGACCACCCGTTTATTTGGACATGCATTTTGATAGTGACCAAAGCCTTGACATTTAAAACATCGTACTTTAGCCAAGCTCGTTTCCTTGGAAACGTGGGGAACCTTCGGGGCCGGGGTAGGGACTTGAAAAGGTACGGTAGGTTTCGTAGTCGAACTTGAGCCGGCACTTGTATTTCCGAATTTGTATGGGAATTCGGGTTTGGTAAACTTCAACTTGTTTTGAGCTTCAATTTTTATGCATAGCCCGCATAAAGTGTCAAAATCTCCATATGGGTATAATTCCACCGTATTTGCAATGTTTCGATTTAGACCACGTAAGAAACGTGACATTCGTTGTTCTTCATTTTCTTCAAGTTCTCCCATTAAGGCCAAGCCTTCAAATTCTTCGATATATTCTTCGACACTTAGTTTCCCTTGTATGAACTCCGCAATTTTTCGGTATAAGGTTAACCGATGTGATGTCGGGACATACCTTTTACGTAGTTTTTTCTTCAAAGAATCCCAAGAACGGATTTTCTCTTTTCCCGCACGAGCTCGTTGTGTTTTCATACCCTCGAACCATAAGGAAGCGCCCTTCCCTAACTTGAGAATTGCATATTTGTAATGTTTCTCATCGTTAAGGTGCTTGAAGTCGAACATACGTTCAATCTTCCTCTCCCACTCTAGGTAAACTTCGGGATTAGTACCTCCGACAAATTCCGGAAGTTCATTGACTTTAAATTCATCCACATGACGCGGTGAATGTGCATCATATCCTCCTCTTCTTGCTTGAAAACGTGGTTCTTGCATGCTGTGTAATGCCTCACGTAGTTTCTCCATGAAATCGTCAGAAAAATCCATGCTAAAATATTTTTGATAAGAAAATCGCCAAGAGAAATTCGCCAAGGAAGTAACCTTGGGCTCCGATGCCACTAATGATACGAATTACGTATGAAAATGGATGTAAACTCGTATGTAATGCAGCGGAAATATAGATGATCCTCACAACACTCGAATATGTGTAACACTCGTAAGAAATAACCGAAAGTAGGGCAATTCGGCTTACGTAAACAAGAACAATATGAATGATTTATCAAACTAGACCTATAGTTTGATAAGGTAATCTTTCCTCAAGACCTATTGAGAATTGATTCTATTAAAACTCGAAAACGAGTCGAATTATAATCAAGGTTTCGATGAAAAGCATTCACCAAGAAAACACAAGTGTATTCTTATTTCTTCAACATACAATGTCCATAATGAAAGCATAAACAAGACTACTTATAGCATGGTAGTCTTCTTAGCAACTAAGGAATCAAACAAGATCACATGATCTTGAAATGAAAAACAAAACAACAAGATAAAATACAAGGAAATCAAATCAAAGGGAGGGGGAATCACACAACAAAATGAATATAAGACACCCCACATAACATGCAAGTCTAATCATGACATGTGAGGGGAGGAAAAACAACAAAAAATAAAAAAAATCAGCAATAATGGCATTTGCTGGTCTGTCGGACACGGCCCATGCCGATCGGCATGGCCGCGGCGCGCATCTGGCTGGCAGGGACTCGACCGTGTCGCCTGGCATGGTCGGGTTGGTCGGGCAGCGGGAATTTACTTATCCGGAAGAGTGTGACTCGGCCGTGTCGCCTGGCACGGTCGGGTTGTGTCGGCACGGACCGTGTCGGACGATACGGTCGGGTACGGTCGGCAGCGAGATTTCATTATCCAGGACACCTCGGCACGGGCCGTGTCGGATGACACGGCCGGGTTCGATCAGCGTGTCGGCGATTCGGCAGTGGTGGTCGGCGTGATCGGCGATTCGCGAGTGGTGAATTTTCCGGCTGGTGGTGATTTTTCCGGCAGTTCGTCCATTTTCCGGCCGATTGTCGACCTTCCGGCATAGCATGACACGGGCCGTGTTATATGACACGACTGAGATCGAGACTCCACGTCTTATGTCCGTTTTCTCGCCTAAATACGTAGTAGCCCGTGCATGGCGTGTAGTAAGGTCATTTATATCGATCCTTACTTCGTCTTCTTCGTTCATATCAAATGATTCCGTATCATATTGTATCAGACATAGATTCACGATTTGTATCAGCTTTTTGGAAGAGCCTGCATAGAGTATTGGGTACCCACTTGTCTTTCAGCACTGCTTATCATCCACAGTCAGATGGTCAATCAGAAAGAACTATACAAACTCTTGAAGATATGCTCAGATCCTGTGCTATGGACTTTCAAGGCCAGTGGAGAAACATTTACCCCTAATTGAATTCTCCTACAATAACAGTTATCAAAGTACAATTGGAATGGCTCCTTATGAAGCTTTGTATGGCCGGAAGTGTCGATCACCAGTACATTGGGATGAGGTTGGTGAAGGAAGAGTTTTAGGTCCTGATATGATTCAAGAAATGACAGAAGCAGTTTCACTAATCAGAGAAAGAATGAGGGCAGCTCAAAGCAGACAAAAGAGTTATACAGATACCAGAAGGAGAGCGCTGGAATTTGCCGTGGGTGATCGAGTATTCCTAAAAGTTTCTCCAATGAGGGGAATAATGAGATTTGGTAAGAAAGTAAAACTGAGTCCAAGATACATTGGGCCATTTCTTATTACTGAGCGGGTTGGTGAAGTGGCTTATCGACTAGAGTTGCCAGCATTAATGTCTCAGATACACAATGTATTTCACGTTTCTCTACTAAGAAAATACATTGCGAATCCATCCCACATTCTCAAGAATGAACCAGTTGAGATGGAGGCAGATTTGAGATACAAGGAGATACCGGTACAAATCTTACTAAGAGAAGTAAAGAAACTCAGAAATAAAGAAGTGCCACTAGTCAAAGTGTTGTGGAGAAATCAACTTGTAGAAGAAGCCACTTGGGAGAGAGAAGATGAAATGAGGGCTAAATACCCTGATCTTTTCAGGTAAGTTAAATTTCGGGGACGAAATTTTTATAAGGAGGGGAGGATGTGATACCCGAGCCTAACACTGCTCACTTGGTCAATATGATTCATGCATAACTTGTTAGTTATGTGTTATTTAGATTACTTGATGTTTCATGGTTCATTTGATCTTATAGTTAATTTCACTACATAGAAACGTGCTAAACATTTGAACTAAAGTCTAAAACACTATCGTGGTATATGTTACGGAACTAAGTTATGTTATTCATATTATTTCTAATACGAAAATAAAATATATGTAAAGATCCTATAATACTCTGAGTACACATGGTAAGCCTAGAAGTCATAAAGGTGTCACTAACGTGTCTATCGGAGGTTAACTAGATTATCTCGAGATTTTAGTCGGCGCGTGTAGTGGGTCACTTTAAATTGATGATTCAAGTGGATAACCATCATTCAATAAACTAACACGTGTCAAGTGCCTTTGATTCTTGTCAATACCTAATAGGATACAATTTATGATTGTATCTGATAATGTCTGTAAAATACTGTGATCTGTCTATACCTCATTCGTTCCAACTGCAGTAGGAATTGAACTTATCTTTTAGTTTATCATATTAATTATATTTTTATAAATGATTCCTTCCATTCTTACCTACAGTGTCGCATTTGTGAAGTTTTAGAAAGTTTGACAATAAAGTCCTTCACTAGCATTTTCAACATTGTTCGCATGGGTAATCGAGTTTAAGCAATAAAAATACACCCTAAACTTATACTAAACCATTTTAAAGATCATCCATACCCTAAATGAGGTCAATTTCTACTAAGAACCGGTTCAAACACTCCAAGAACCGGATCATAACTACTTGAATCGATCAATTATTTCAAACCTAGTCTCTAGTAGTCATTCGAGGGTATTTTGGACATTTCACCTTCATAACCGACTTAAAACACTTGGTTGATGGATAAATCCGACCCTCAACCCTCATTTATAGTCTGAACATTATCAAGAAGCTTCACACTTCGAAAATTCACCAAAAATTCAAGAACAAATCATCAAAATATCAACACCTCAATTCCTTTGACAATCAAGGTGAGTTTCCTTTGCTTCTTCCTTGTTCTTGATATGTTTATTAGCTATTTCGAAGGTGTGAGAGCTTGTATATGTTCCTAGACATGTTATAATGATATTAAGAATTCATCCATGGCTAACCCTTGTGTTAAATATGGATTTATGAGTCTTAAAACTCACTAAGGCAATAAAGGAACCAATTCTGCCACCTTTTGGAATTAATGGTATATGTTACTTGATCCGTATGTTTCAGGGGCAGGAGTTTTAGTATACTTATTCTTAAGTATCTTAGGGATATTATGTCAAAAATTGGTGCAAATTTAACTTATATTATAGTGGTTATAAGCAAAACAAAATCTGATTATGACAAGACTTTGATAAACACTCTTAATCAAGTGTTTCTTATAAAACCTTGAAATTTTAAGTTGTGAGAGTTGAATGAACTTTATAAACAGAGACTAATAGATTTATTAATGAATTATAAGTCCAAAATGGATTGGTTAATGGGCTGGTATACATCTATAAACCGACATAAAGTACGTAGAACACCGGTTATGCGAAGTGGTAAACCCTTTCGATATGAAGAGAGTTAAACCTTGCGTGTGGTATGTAAATCCTTGAAACACATTCCTTGAAACAGGTTCTGAAGATATATCATCACAACCACCCCTATTGGTATAAACGTAAGGGTATTACCCGATCAAGGTAAGTAGAAATTTATCTGCAACTATAATGCATAAACATAGTATTGTTTGTAAACTTGATGATATCTTGAGAGTGTATTGTATTGGATGATTGATCTGTATTATGCTTAAAGTGTTTGGTTGCACCTTACATGATCATAACATCCATTAGCATCTCCACATGCATGCATAACAAGATACTCACTAGTGTCTGCATGCATGGTACGATCATGAAAAGAAAGAAAAGAAAAATGTTTTGTTGGCCGCTGCTAGAGCACCGAGGCATGGTAGATGCATGCTTTTATGATATGTTTAGCACGGTAGATGCGTGCTTATATCATGTGTGAGATATGATAGATGCATGTTCTCACGATATATTTGGTGTGGTAGATGCATGCCTTATATATCTGGCATGGTAGATGCATGCCTCATGATATGATATGATATTGAGTTCATTCCGGTGCTTAGTACGTGGTTCAACGGGCCCAAGGATAAGAAAATGATTTGAGAGATTCTCATTGATAATCATATGTCATATGTTGCATCAGACATGATACATAACATGCATGATTTCTACTTATTGGGCTTTAGCTCACGTAGTTTATGCATTGTAGGTAATTCTGATGCTTGAGTATGTTCCCTCGCTGGATGAGTTGGAGTTCCACTATTGCTGAGGGTCGACGTACATGGATGACGACCTGTCGGGCTTAACCATGGGCTTAACATATTCTCGTTCTTGTTTGTGAACCTTACTTTATAAATATGTATTGCAGTAATGTACTCATATGTTCGAGTGTCGTTGATATTGTGATGGGTACTTTAAGTTCACTTAGTATGTTTGTTTAACCTGTGAGGTTGTTTAAATATCGTAATGTAAAATAAATGAGTGATTTGGGAAGCTCGAAGTTTTGTTGTTTACTAATCTCTTGTAGTTATAGCTACAGGATATTGATGTCATGAGTTTGATTCGGATTGAGACTAGATGTCTATGTATGATACTTGTGTTAGTTTTATGTCACAGGTTTGGGATAGGTACTAGTTTAGGGGAAACTCTATCGAAATTTTACCGTAATTTATAAGTACTAACATGATATAATGATACGAATCGGTCAACATCATCAAATACAAAAAAGAAGATTATCCGACCAAGCTTGGTTGAGTCGCAGGCATACATAAAATCCTCATGCAAAATACATGGACAAATTACCAATTCTCGCGCGCACGACGACTTCGTAGCAGTTTTAGTATTTTGTCCATAACTTTCTCGTCCGAAATCCGATTCAGGTGATTCAAGTGGCCATGGAAAGCTAAGAAAGAGAGCTACAAATCTTATGAGACCATAGGACCAAATTCGGACTCATTGGATCCCAGAAATGACAAAACCGACAGCATCATATTTGGTCCAAGATCATGAAGATTTTTGTCTCTTCTAGTTTCAAGACTTGATACGATATCTAAATCGAAGAAGCTCCAATAAAAATCGACATCCACGACGATACAAATTCGCATGGTCATGCATCGTTATACTTGGGAGAAAAGAACACGCGGATTGGAGTTACGTTGTTAATCGGAATCGGAATAACGTAAAACTCGACGACGGAATCGGTCCGAAAGCATGCAAATTCGGCCAAGACATGCTTGAAAGGGACCTCACTTGACTTCATATCTTTGACAAGATAATGAAGATATTTTCCTTCCCCACTTCACTACAAAATCGGCCCATACTTAAGATTTGAAGAAGACTTTCATCCTTCATGTCATTTTCCCTCAAGTCATAATCACCATAATAATTCCAAAGGAGTGATATCATATCTTCACAAAAATCTCCCTAAATCACTACTTGAGGAATCGGCCGAATTGAAGATTACATTTGGTGAAGATCTTCTTCATGTCACCATCAAGTCCAAGATTGCTTCATGTCTTAATCACATAATAAAACCAAGATACTTGGTATCTCATCTTTAGATTTTCGCCGAAATGGAAGTTGCTAGGAAGTTTCATTTCTCGTTTTGTTGTATTTTCTTACGGTTGGAGACTACTATATATAGTAGTGCTCGTTGTATTTGTAAAGAAGCTGGAAAGTAATAAACCTTGTATTTCCTTTGAAATATACGTTGAACGAGTTCAACAAAACTTTAGTTATTATTTCGACGCGTCTCGAGATTTTAACTTGATCAATTCTCAATAGGTCTTGGGAAGAGATTACTTTTATCGAGTTATAGGTCTAGTTCGATAAAACACATCCAAATCCGTATACACTACTACCTCACGGCCGAAATCCATTTAAGTTCGGCCACCCCTTGTATTTTTCGAGTGACACTTTGATAATCGTCAAGACATAATAATCTTCCGTTGTATTTCATACGCATTACGTACGTAATTCGTATCATCTTCTTGTTCGATATTTTTTATTGTTATATCCGATATTATTCACATACAAAATACATCCGAAAACTCCATATTCGTAAAAGCCTTCCGCTATCATACACTTACATATACTCCGACCGATACGTATCCACCTCTCCCCGGATAATTCGTATCATAAGTGGTATCGGAGCCCAAGGTCATCTCCTTGGGCGATCAACTATATTCACCGAATTTTTTTTTGTTGAAGTATTTAGTCACCTTCTTGGGTTGTTCTTCACGGTTAGAAGAATTTTCGCATAACTTTGGCAGATTAGAGCAGTCGGAAGAAAACAAAGTTTCCCGTGGATTCGACCGTTGGATCGTCACGAAATTTTGACAAAGGTAAGCCAACTCATTGAACTACAGTCTGAACGGTGGAGATCAGATTCTTTGATCATCTTCTTGGTTCATTCTTCACGGATTTCTTGGAAAATTTTCTGTCCGATTTCTTGTCAAAAACTATCTCTTGATTCTTGTTATGGATTTCTCCGAGCTCGATTTCTTGATGACACTCCGTGACGCACTAAACGGCTTACCGGAGCAACGTATGCAAGAAAGACACAGGGACGATGCCAACGATATTGATTTCTTGGCCAAATTCCGCAGCATACCGGAATTTCACTGAGATAGTAATCCAAATGCGTGCATAGATTGGCTTCGTGCTTGTGAGGAGCACTCGGACTTCAAGGCTGCCCCGATCAACCGCCGCGTTTCGTTGGTGGCAAGGCGCCTCCGCGGTAGCGCCGCCGTCTGGTGGCAAAAGCAAAAGATCCGTTCACAACAACGTAAGCCAAAAATCAAAGATTGGCAAAAATTCACAAAATATTTCAATCGAAGGTTCAAACCATACCACCACTCGTTGTTCCCCCACCACCAATCCTTCGACGCCCCGCCGCCAACCTTTGATCAAAGATTTTTTTTTCATCGAAGAATTTCCAGCGAAGTTTTTTTTGACGAAGACGATGTCCCTACCACCATTTTCAATGAAGTAGACGAGACAGAATTTTCAACAGAGCAATTCAACGAAGAAGATGAGTTGAGCCGTGTCTCCCTAGTCGACGAACCTAGATCTTACTACTTTGATCATGGGTCAGTTGGTTGTGTTGGCCAAATTGACCAAAACGGACCAAATTATTTTAGTAACGCGAAACAAGATCACGGCCTTATGCTTTCTGAAACGGCTAATCTTGAAAATGAACTCTTTGTCACTGACGACTTTGATATGACAGAATTTCCTGCGACATTTTTTGATGACAAAGAAGACGATGGTTGGAGTCGAGCTGCCCTATCGGAGCAAAGTGGGTCGTATGACTTTGTTGCGGTACGAAACGAGCCTAGTGGATTAATTTTTGATGAGACATTATTGGAGGAGCCCAGCAATATTGAAACGGAGTGTTGGTTAGATTATGACGGACCGCCAGCATTTGATGAGGAACCAATTGATGAAGAGGAATCCGTAATAAATCCTATGGTTCCCACCGTAATAAATTCTGTGTTTTCCATTTTTGATGATGAACCCGAGAAATCAGTGTTTCCAATTCTGGAGGAGGAACCCGATGTGGAGTTAACTGCAAGGCCCCATTTCGGATATCCACTCATGTCATGATATCGGTATTACTCGCGGAGTAATTATTATTATTTTATTAATAATGATAGTTATTTTGTTGGTGATTCTCGAGGGGCCCCACTACCTATCGTCTCAAGATTTTGGGTCATGTACGTCTGCGGACATCTTCGAGATCAAATACTTAGAGGCTTTAGTTAATTATCTTGGTGACGAAGGGAGTTCGGAATTGAGGACAATTCCTTTAAAGAGAGAGGGTATGATACGAATCGGTCAACATCATCAAATACAAAAAGAAGATTATCCGACCAAGCTTGGTTGAGTCGCAGCATACATAAAATCCTCATGCAAAATACATGGACAAATTACCAATTCTCGCGCGCACGACGACTTCGTAGCAGTTTTAGTATTTTGTCCATAACTTTCTCGTCCAAATCCGATTCGGGTGATTCAAGTGGCCATGGAAAGCTAAGAAAGAGAGCTACAAATCTTATGAGACCATAGGACCAAATTCGGACTCATTGGATCCCAGAAATGACAAAACCGACAGCATCATATTTGGTCCAAGATCATGAAGATTTTTGTCTCTTCTAGTTTCAAGACTTGATACGATATCTAAATCGAAGAAGCTCCAATAAAAATCGACATCCACGACGATACAAATTCGCATGGTCATGCATCGTTATACTTGGGAGAAAAGAACACGCGGATTGGAGTTACGTTGTTAATCGGAATCGGAATAACGTAAAACTCGACGACGGAATCGGTCCGAAAGCATGCAAATTCGGCCAAGACATGCTTGAAAGGGACCACTTGACTTCATATCTTTGACAAGATAATGAAGATATTTTCCTTCCCACTTCACTACAAAATCGGCCCATACTTAAGATTTGAAGAAGACTTTCATCCTTCATGTCATTTTCCTCAAGTCATAATCACCATAATAATTCCAAAGGAGTGATATCATATCTTCACAAAAATCTCCCTAAATCACTACTTGAGGAATCGGCCGAATTGAAGATTACATTTGGTGAAGATCTTCTTCATGTCACCATCAAGTCCAAGATTGCTTCATGTCTTAATCACATAATAAAACCAAGATACTTGGTATCTCATCTTTAGATTTTCGGCCGAAATGGAAGTTTCTAGGAAGTTTCATTTCTCGTTTTGTTGTATTTTCTTACGGTTGGAGACTACTATATATAGTAGTGCTCGTTGTATTTGTAAAGAAGCTGGAAAGTAATAAACCTTGTATTTCCTTTGAAATATACGTTGAACGAGTTCAACAAAACTTTAGTTATTATTTCGACGCGTCTCGAGATTTTAACTTGATCAATTCTCAATAGGTCTTGGGAAGAGATTACTTTTATCGAGTTATAGGTCTAGTTCGATAAAACACATCCAAATCCGTATACACTACTACCTCACGGCCGAAATCCATTTAAGTTCGGCCACCCCTTGTATTTTTCGAGTGACACTTTGATAATCGTCAAGACATAATAATCTTCCGTTGTATTTCATACGCATTACGTACGTAATTCGTATCATCTTCTTGTTCGATATTTTTTATTGTTATATCCGATATTATTCACATACAAAATACATCCGAAAAACTCCATATTCGTAAAAGCCTTCCGCTATCATACACTTACATATACTCCGACCGATACGTATCCACCTCTCCCCGGATAATTCGTATCATATAAGATATTGTAAGTTAGGTAGTTAGTGCGGGTGAGTTACACCACGCTAGCGTGCGCTACCCGTAAGGGTTAACGTGCGCTACCTGCTATTTATCCAAATTCCAGAACACTCCGCATGCACGGACCGGCCATAATGGCGTGCGCTACCATGGCCAACCAACGTGCGCTACCAATATATAATTAACACGCGCTAGCAACACAGTCTAGCATGCGCTAACTGCTGTTTCTCAATATCACCACTATGGAGTTGGTCAGAACGAACACATCCTGACAAGCACATAACTCGACAATCACTAACAACCAATATACCAATTCCAACTCCAATATACACACAGTTCCAGACACCAAACAGTACGATATAGAACTTTCCTAAACCAACTCTCAACAGAATATGATCATTAATAAAATACATTATTAATAAAGCGCGCAGACGTTACACATCGTGGAAAAGTCGATCGGGGAGGACGTGATTGGCTCCGAGAAGAGATCCGAAAAGTAGTTGATACGAATTACATATGAAAATGGACGTAAACTCGAATGTAATGCAGCGGAAATATTGTTGATCCTCACAACACTCGAATATGTGTAACAATCGTAAGAAATAACCGAAAGTAGGGCAATTCGGCTTACGTAAACAAGAACAATATGAATGATTTATCAAACTAGACCTATAGTTTGATAAGGTAATCTTTCCTCAAGACCTATTGAGAATCGATTAGATTAAAACTCGAAAACGCGTCGAATTATAATCAAGGTTTCGATGAAAAGCATTCACCAAGAAAACACAAGTGTATTCTTATTTCTTCAACATATAATACCCCATACAAGCATGAACAAGACTACTTATAGAAGTGTAGTCTTCTAAACAACTAAGGAATAAAAACAAGATCACATGATCTTGAAATGAAAAACAAAACATCAAGATAAAATACAAAGGAATTGATACGAAATTGAGTAGTCCAAATAAAGAAAACGAAGCACGGATCGACATAAATAGCCTTACGACACGTCCTGCACATACGACGACATTTTTAGGCGAGAAAACGGACATAAGACGTAAAAAGAATGTCCAACCTGCCGGGAATGTCCACCCGGCCGGAAAATATCCAGCCTGCCGGAAAAAGTCACGCCTGCCGGAAAATGCCGAGCACTGCCGGCCGGACTCGACCGTGTCGTCAGGAACGGTCGAGTCTTGCTCGTCCGGAACAGCCAAGGTCGCTGTCAGCCGAACCCGACCGTGCCAGGAGACACGGTCGAGTCCTACTCGCCTAGAAATGCCGAAAATGACTATCCAGACGCCCGACCGTGCTCCAGGACACGGTCGAGTCAATGCCGAGTCACTGTCGGTCGAGTCGCTGTCAGACGTCCTTGTCACGCCGCGACCGTGTCGCCTGGCACGGTCGAGTCCCGCCGAACGTCCTAGTCAGCGCCGCGCCCGTGCCGAGTCACTGTCGGACGAGTCGCTGTCGGACGTCCCTGTCGCGCCGCGACCGTGTCAGTCGGATACGGTCGAGTCACTGCCGGCCAGATGTGCGCCGCGCCCGTGTCAAGCGATACGGCCCGTGTCCGGCAGCCAGCCTACCTTTTTTAATTGCTGATTTTTGTGTGTTTTGTCTTCTCTTTTCCTTTCTTTACTTATTTTAGGGATTGTGTTCCCATATTTTGTGATTGATGTTTCTTGTTTGTATTTTATTTGTTTTGATTATTCAAAGATTTTATAAATCTTTGAATTATTTTCTTTTTTTTGTTTGATTCCTTAGACTTAGACTACATACTCCTATAAGTAGTCTTCATTGATTAGCCTTGTAATAGAGTATTATGAATTTGAATGTGAAAGAATACACTTTGTGTTTCTATCCTTGGTAAATGATTTTTACCGAAGTTGATTTTTATTCGACGCGTTTTCGAATATTAATCCGATTGATTCTCAATAGGTCTTGGGAAGAAATCACCTTATCGAGTTATAGGTCTAATTCGATAAACCCTTGTTCTTGATCGTTCAAGTCTTCTTGTTCGATATTTTTATTGTTATCCGATATTTCATCCATATTCATACACTCGAATTACCATATTCATAAAAGCCTTCCTCTATCATACACTTACAAACACTCCGACCGATACGTATCCACCTCTCCCCGGATAATTCGTATCATAAGTGGTATCGGAGCCCAGGGTCATCTCCTTGGGCGATTTATTCAACGATTGCTTGTCGAAGAAAATTACTCTTGATTCTTGTCATCGGAAACCACACCTGAATTTCTTAATTCAGTTAAGGTTCTTGATCTTTCAACCAAATGGAGTTCAACGATATTTATCTCTTGGCGATATTACGCGACGCATTACACAGCGTACCGGAGTTCATGGGACATTCCGACCAAGAAGACTGTGTTGATTGGCTCCACGTTTGTGAGGAGTTTTTCAACCACAATTCAATTCCAGTAGACCGCCGAGTCTCGTTGGCGACAAAACGCCTTCGTGGTCGCGCCTCGACCTGGTGGCAGAAATTGAAAACCAGCCGTTTACACCAAGGTAAACCCAAACTAAGAGACTGGAACAAATTCACAACACTTTACTCGGAAATTCATCCCCACAAATTCTCACCACCACGATCCACCAACGGCACCACACCGGAAATTGGAGAAGTTCGGCGCCACCCCGCCACCGGCATTCGATCTAAGGTCTTCCTCCATCAAGGAATTCCCAGAAGAATCTTTTTTCGATGAAGACAATGTCCCTACGGTCATTTTCAATGAAGTAGATGAGACAGAGTTTTCAACGGAGCAATTCAACGAAGAAGGTGAGTTGAGCCGTGTATCCCTAGTTGACGAACCTGGATCTTGCTACTTTGAGCATGAGCCAGTTGTTTGTGTTGGTCAATTTGACCAAGACGGACCAACTTATGTTAATGGTGAGGAACTTGATTCTATCCACGCCGATTCTGGAACTAAAATGGAGGAATTTGATTTCTTCTGGTCTCACTTGGCTACCGCCATTGATGGAGTTTTTGACAGTTCTTGTCAATGGGATGATGACAATTTACCTGTGCCGCCACCGCCATCTTCCCCAGTCTTGGCAGCCCTGATTGTCGCTATCAGCAGTACCGGATCGAGATCCAGCTTCCCATGTCTCACAACCACCATGCCACACGACCATGCTTCATGAAATCCATAATTATGATGGACCACCTATTTTCGATAAAGATGAAGAACAGTGCTATATTTATCCAGTGGCTCCTGTTTATGATACCGAGCCTAAAGACGAGCCTTTCCAATATTTTGATGTGAAAGACGATTACGAGGCAATTTTCTTCATTCTTGAAATTGCATCCGGTGAGTTCAACCACGATGATAAAGGCTTTGCCTCGCAAAATAATTATCATTTTTATGTTAATCATGATAGTTATTTTGTCGGTTGCCCTTTGAAATATCCATTCATTTATCACCTCAAAGTTCTGCGCCACACTCGAACGTCCGATATTTTTGGGCTTATTATCTGTTTGGTGACTTTCTTTTATCCCTTTGGAGATGAGATCAATGCCGATTCGAGGACGAATCGCTTTAAAGGGGGAGGGAATGATACGAAATTGAGTAGTCCAAATAAAGAAAACGAAGCACGGATCGACATAAATGGCCTTACGACACGTCCTGCACATACGACGACATTTTTAGGCGAGAAAACGGAAATAAGACGTAAAACGAATGTCCAACCTGCCGGAAATGTCCACCCGGCCGGAAAATATCCAGCCTGCCGGAAAAAGTCACGCCTGCCGGAAAATGCCGAGCATTGCCGGCCGGACTCGACCGTGTCATCCGGAACGGTCGAGTCTTGCTCGTCCGAATGCCCAAGGTCATTGTCACTAGAACCCGACCGTGCCAGGAGACACGGTCGAGTCCTACTCGCCCAGAAATGCCGAAAATGACTGTCCAGACGCCCGACCGTGCTCCAGGACACGGTCGAGTCAATGCCGAGTCACTGTCGGTCGAGTCGCTGTCAGACGTCCTTGTCACGCCGCGACCGTGTCGCCTGGAACGGTCGAGTCCCGCCGAACGTCCTAGTGAGCGCCGCGCCCGTGCCGAGTCACTGTCGGACGAGTCGCTTTCGGACGTCCATGTCGCGCCGCGACCGTGTCAGTCGGACACGGTCGAGTCACTGCCGGCCAGATGCGCGCCGCGCCCGTGTCAAGCGACACGGCCCGTGTCCGGCAGCCAGCCTACCTTTTTTAATTGCTGATTTTTGTGTGTTTTGTCTTCTCTTTTCCTTTCTTTACTTATTTTAGGGATTGTGTTCCCATATTTTGTGATTGATGTTTCTTGTTTGTATTTTATTTGTTTTGATTATTCAAAGATTTTATAAATCTTTGAATTATTTTCTTTTTTTTGTTTGATTCCTTGGACTTAGACTACATACTCCTATAAGTAGTCTTCATTGATTAGCCTTGTAATAGAGTATTATGAATTTGAATGTGAAAGAATACACTTTGTGTTTCTATCCTTGGTAAATGATTTTTACCGAAACTTGATTTTTATTTGACGCGTTTTCGAATATTAATCCGATTGATTCTCAATAGGTCTTGGGAAGAAATCACCTTATCGAGTTATAGGTCTAATTCGATAAACCCTTGTTCTTGATCGTTCAAGTCTTCTTGTTCGATATTTTTATTGTTATCCGATATTTCATCCATATTCATACACTCGAATTACCATATTCATAAAAGCCTTCCGCTATCATACACTTACAAACACTCCGACCGATACGTATCCACCTCTCCCCGGATAATTCACATCAGGAATCAAATCATAGGGAGGGAATCACACAATAAACATAGTTATAAGTCACCCCACATAACATGTAAGTCTAATCGTGACATGTGAGGGAAGGGAAAACAACAAAACACACAAAAAATCAGCAATAATAGAAGTTGGCTGGCTGTCGGACACGGGCCGTGCCGATTGGCACGGCCGCGGGTGTATGTGCGGGCGCACATGTTCGGCAGGACTCGACCGTGTCGCCTGGCACGGTCGGGTTGGTCGGACAGCGAGAATTCACTATCCGGAAGAGTGTGACACGGCCGTGTCGCCTGACACGGTCGGGTTGGTCGGGCAGCGAGATTTCACTATCCGGGACATCTTGGCACGGGCCGTGTCGGACGACACGGCCGAGTTCGGTCGGCAGCGAGATTTCACTATCCGGGACATCTCGGCACGGGCCGTGTCGGACGACACGGCCGAGTTCGGTCGGCAGTGATTCGGCAGTTTCCGGCATAGTGTGATGCGGGCCGTGTCATATGACACAGCCGAGACCGAGACTCCACGTCTTATGTCCGTTTTCTCGCCTAAATACGTAGTAGTCCGTGCATGGAGTGTTGTAAGGTCATTTATGTCGATCCTTACTTCGTCTTCTTCATTCGTATTAATTGATTTCGTATCATCTCCTCCTCCTTTAAAAGGAATTGTCCTCAATTCCGAAATTCCGTCATCATCGATGTAAGGTGAAAGGTCCCCAACATTAAAGGTTGCATGAATCCCATAATCTCCCGGAAGTTCTAATTTGTATGCGTTGTCGTTTACCTTTGCGATTACTTTAAACGGTAGTGTGTGTATACGAATTCGCCCGGAAGAGTGAATACGTATCGGACGGAGTGTGTGTATGAATGTCGTAGCGGAAGGCTTTTTACGAGTAGGGTGTTTTTGGTTATATTTTATGGGAATAATATTGGATATAACAATGAAAAATCGAACAAGAAGACTTGAACGATCAAGAACAAGAGTTTATCGAATTAGACCTATAATTCGATAAGTGATTTCTTCTCAAGACCTATTGAGAATTGATCGGATTAATACTCGAAAACGCGTCGAATAAAAATCAAGTTTCGGTAAAAATCATTTACCAAGGATAGAAATACAAAGTGTATTCTTTCACAGCATTCAAATTCATTCATTAATCGCATGAAAGTACTTGGCGCATTTGTAAGGCCAAAGGGCATGACGAGCCATTCATATAATCCATGTTTTGTCTTGAAAGACGTCTTCCATTCGTCTCCTTCCCGCATGCGAATTTGAAGATAGCCGCTTCTCAAATCAACCTTCGAAAAAATCACCGAACCATGCAACTCGTCCAACATATCATCAAGTCTCGGAATTGGGAACCGATATTTGATGGTTATGTTGTTCACGGCTCTACTATCTATACACATTTGCCATGACCCATCCTTCTTTGGAACAAGTAAAACCGGAACCGCACAAGGGCTCAAACATTCTCGAACGTACCCGCGATTCATTAGCTCCTCGATTTATTTTTGCAACTCCTTTGTCTCCTCGGGGTTACATCGATAGGCGGCTTTGTTAGGGAGTGATGCTCCCGGTACAAGGTCGACTTGGTGTTCAATCCCACGTAAGGGTGGTAAACCCGGCGGTAAGTCTTCCGGGAAGACATCCGCAAATTCTCGTAGCAAGGTATCGATATCTCTCTTGCCTTGCACAATCACGTCAACATCTCGTGTTTCTTTAATCATCAATAAATACACACGCTCACCATCGTCAATAGCATGTCTCACCTCTTTCTCACTAGCAGACATAGTAAGCTTCGGTTTCTCCATTTGATTAGAACTCATCGATCGAATGGCTTGGGGTGCCATCGGTTTAAGCACAATCTTTTTGCCTTTATCCCGTAATTCATATTCGTTACTCCTTCTTCGATGTAAAACGTCTCTATCAAATAGCCACGGTCGTCCCAAAAGTATGTGGCATGCATCCATCGGGAGTACATCACATAGTATGTTGTCACCATATGAGCCCATAGTTAATCCGACCCATACTTGTTTCGAAACTTTTACCTTATTCCCATCATCGAGCCAATGTAACGCGTATGGTTTCAGATGAGTAGTAGTGACGAGTCTGAGCTTCGCCACCATCTCGCTTTTTGTTTAAAACTAAAAAACGGATCCCATTTGAATAATCTCATTGGGAATCCAAGAACATTGAATTCCCTCTTAAGCCATAGTTTCGCACAGAAATCCTCATTTTGCAAGGAAATCAAAACATGTTTGAAATTAAGAAACTGATCTTTGCATTTACCAAAACCCAAATTAAATAGAAAATTTGCAATAGCCATATTATCAGGTTTTCCAAAAGAGAATTTGCCTATAAGGGCATTTTTATAGATTTCAGAGACCTGCTCACATCCATCCATGGTAAACACCTCAGTGGGGATTTCTCCCGAAAGATCGACAGACCCCAAACTAACATTTTTATCGGATTCTTTTGAAACCAGATCCGCATAGGACGGTCTCTGAGACTCCGATTGTAATATATTGCCCATTTGACCCGTAGGGGGATCCGGTGTAAGAAGCGGAGCCCCTATCTCGGTGACGAAAAAATTTTAGAAGATGGAGGGGCCATACCGTCGATTTTCGGAGGGGCAGAGGTTTCCTCCAGATCCAGAATTTCACCATCCTCCAGCCGGTCAGCAGCCAGGACCGCTTCCTCCTAGAAGGTAGCCGACGAGGCCGGCCCGTCACTAGCAGCGGGTTGAACAGAGCCCGCCGGTTTTGCACTGATTTTATCAGCCCATGAAGCATCTTAGGGTGCTCCCGCCATATCGGATCTGGAAACACCACTCGGGACCGCATAAATCCCCTGATCCGATGCCAAAGAAGTATTCAGAGATGAGATATTATGAGAGACCGCATCAGATTTCGCCGGGAATGATGATTTTCCTCCAGATCTACGGTTCGAAGGGACAAATTTTTGGAAATTTGCTGTAAGGTTAAAGGGAAAATTTGATGACAGGGGAGCCGTCGCGGTGCTAGGGCTGGCGACAGAAATCATTTTCACGGGTGAGACAGATTTACCAGGGGAGTGTTTTTTAATACCAGTGTCAGACTTGGGGGGGGGGAGGGTGGAATGGATAAGATGTGATGATGGGCGGTGCCCTCATTAAAGATCACCACCATCTCGCTTGAAGCAACATTCGTACAACTTCCTCCATTGATTATCAAACTACACCACTTGTCTTTAATTTGATACTTGGTGTGGAATATTTGATCTCGTTGTTCCATGTCCCTCGAAACCGTCTTGACTTGTAAAGTGCGAAGGACTAGACTCGTGTCATAGTCCGGAGCATTGTAAGCCTCGCACTCCTCTTCTTCTTCGGTTTCTACATCAAACACGTCACCGAGTCTTTCTTTTTCGTCCTCGGCCAATAATTCTTCCCGGACCTCAAGAGCCTCTCTTAGTGTCACCACCCGTTTGTTCGGACATGCATTTTGATAATGGCCGAACCCTTGACACTTGAAACATCGTACCTTCACCAAACTTGTTTCCTTGGGTACGTAGGGAGCCTTAGGTGCCGTGACAGGGACATGACTTGGCGTGGTGCTTTTAGTACCCGAACTTGAACCGGCACTTGGATTCCCGAATTTGGAAGGAAATTCGGGCCTTGAAAACTTCAATTTATTTTGGGCTTCTATCTTCACACATAATCCACATAAAGTGTCGAAATCTTCATATCGATATAACTCCACCGTGTTGGCTATGTTTTTGTTTAAGCCACGTAAAAAACGTGACATCTTTTGCTCTTCGATTTCTTCTAGTTTTCCCATCAAGACCAAACTTTCGAACTCTTCAATATATTCACCGACATTTAGTTTGCCTTGCATGAAATCGGCAATCTTCCAGTATAAGGTTAATCGATGTGATGTTGGCACATACCTCTTACGAAGTTTTATTTTTAAAGAATCCCATGAACGTATTTTTGCTTTTCCTTCCCGAGCTCTTCGCGTCTTCACTCCTTCAAACCAAAGAGAAGCACCCTTCCCTAACTTGAGAATTGCATATTTGCAACGTTTCTCGTCGTTAAGGTCTTTGAATTCGAACATGCATTCAATCTTCCATTCCCACTCCAAATAAGCTTCGGGATCGGTACCTCCATCGAACTCCGAAAGTTTGTTTACTTTAAACTCATCCGCATGGTGTATTTGACGTGCGTCATCCCCGCGTCTTGCTTGCATACGTGGTTCCGGTAGACCGCTTAGTGCGTCCCGGAGTTTCATCAAGAAATCGGGATCGGAGAAATCCATAACAAGATTCAAGAGATAGTTTTGAACAAGAAATCTTCAATAAAAATTGCCAAGGAAATAGCCTTGGTCTCCGATGCCACTAATGATACGAATTACGTATGAAAATGGATGTAAACTCGAATGTAATGCAGCGGAAATATTGTTGATCCTCACAACACTCGAATATGTATAACACTCGTAAGAAATAACCGAAAGTAGGGCAATTCGGCTTACGTAAACAAGAACAATATGAATGATTTATCAAACTAGACCTATAATTTGATAAGGTAATCTTTCCTCAAGACCTATTGAGAATCGATTAGATTAAAACTCGAAAACGCGTCGAATTATAATCAAGGTTTCGATGAAAAGTATTCACCAAGAAAACATAAGTGTATTCTTATTTCTTCAATATACAATACCCCATACAAGCATGAACAAGACTACTTATAGAAGTGTAGTTTTCTAAACAACTAAGGAATAAAAACAAGATCACATGATCTTGAAATGAAAAACAAAACATCAAGATACAATACAAAGGAATCAAATCATAGGGAGGGAATCACACAATAAACATAGTTATAAGTCACCCCACATAACATGTAAGTCTAATCATGACATGTGAGGGAAGAGAAAACAACAAAACACACAAAAAATCAGCAATAATAGAAGTTGGCTAGCTGTCGGACACGGGCCGTGCCCATTGGCAAGGCCGCGGCTGCATGTGCGGGCGCACATGTTCGGCAGGACTCGACCGTGTCGCCTGGCACGGTCGGGTTGGTCGGACAGCGAGAATTCACTATCCGGAAGAGTGTGACACGGCCGTGTCGCCTGACACGATCGGGTTGGTCAGGCAGCGAGATTTCACTATCCGGGACATCTCGGCACGGGCCGTGTCGGACGACACGGCCGAGTTCGGTCGGCAGCGAGATTTCATCATCCAGGACATCTCGGCACGGGCCGTGTCGGACGACACGGCCGAGTTCGGTCGGCAGTGATTCGGCAGTTTCCGGCACAGTGTGACGCGAGCCGTGTCATATGACACGGCTGAGACCGAGACTCCACATCTTACGTCCGTTTTCTCACCTAAATATGTAGTAGTCCGTGCATGGCGTGTTGTAAGGTCATTTATGTCGATCCTAACTTCGTCTTCTTCATTCGTATTAATTGATTCCGTATCAGTAGTCCACAATGTGATCGGACAAGCGCCGGTGGTCATCAACAATCTCATCCTCAATGAGCATGGAATTAAGGTGCTGCTTCACTTTAGCCGAGGCATTGAGCTTGTGGACGAAAGATTTGTTGCGGTCCCCGTCCCTCAGCCAATTGAGGCGATTCCTCTGAGATTAGAAAGCTTGTTGTTGGGAGAGTGTACGGTTGATGAGAACTTGAAGCTCTACCTGTTGGTCAAAAAGGATCTCCGAGTAACCTTGAGAATAAATAAATGGACTCCTCGAGGTCTGCTAAATTAGCATAGTGCACGGCTAGAGTATTATGAATATTACGAAAGACGTTGATGTTCTAGTCCTGAATGACAGCCTTGAGTCTCTTCAGCTTGTGGACCACTCTCGAAATAGGATTCGTTGGAAGGAGGGGTTTGGCCTAAGACTCAAAGACCAAGGGGCGGAAATCTGTATGAGAAGTCCACATCTTTTCGAAGCGGAAGGGATGCGGAGGAGAAAGCTTTGAGTCCGTGCAAGAAACAAGAATGGGGTGATGATCCGAATTGATGCGAGGAAGCACCCGCACATGGATCGAGTCCCACATGGTAGTAAATTCACTATTAACAAAGCTGTGATCCAATTTAGAGGCCTTGAACATCCCAAGCTGTTGACGAGAGCACCAAGTAAATGTTATATCTTTGTTTTCCACTTCCAGAAGTTCTGCATCGTCAATGGCCTGTCTAAATTCAGAACAAGAAATGGCGGGAGGGGGTGCCATACTCATACGCTCGTGAGCGCCGAATACGGCGTTAAAATCAAACATAACACAGCAAGGCAGAGAAGATACATGTAAAAGATCAGACCAAAGTGAATGACGATGAGTATTAACATTATTAGCATGAATAAAAGCTAAATGAGTCGGAACGTCCCTAATAACAGTGTAGGCTATTAATAGCTGATACGAATACTGTATCGAGACGACGCAGAAGCAGTATTCGCGAATGACAAACGAACAGCAATCGGCCAAAGGGAATCGAAACAACAACTACCCTTCGCTACAGCAATGATCCTTCGCTACAGTAGTAGCGAACAACAACAATCAACAACTAACAACAACCACCCTTCGCTACAGCAGTAGAGAACAGCAACAAATCTCAACCAAGCAGCGATCGGTCGGTCGTTAATAAACAACAACAAAGAATCACAAGCAACAGTAGCTGATCGTGCTGCTCCGGCAAGTCCCAGAGGGCGTCGCATAGTTTGGCCAAAAAATCATCGTTGAACTCCATCCCGCTGAAGGATCAAAACTTCACTCCGATGCCACTAATGATATGAATCCTGTATCGAGACGACGCGGAAGCAGTATTCGCGAATGACAAACGAACAGCAATCGGCCAAAGGGAATCGAAACAGCAACTACCCTTCGCTACAGCAACGATCCTTCGCTATAGTAGTAGCGAACAACAACAATCAACAACTAACAGCAACCACCCTTCGCTACAGCAGTAGTGAACAACAACAACTCTCAGCCAAGCAGCGATCGGTCGGTCATGAAAAAACAGCAACAAAGAATCACAAGCAACAGTAGCGAACATCGAATTGTGATCGGATGCGGTAGAAACAGGGACCACGCTCGGACACAGACAGTAACTTCGAACATGTCAATCCAAACGTATGAGGACAGATATGATATGAATCACACTCAGTTGTGAATCACGATTTATACAAACAACAACAGGCGAATTGATATGAATCTCGATCAGCTATGATGATACGAATCCCGGAAAGGTGGATACGTATCGTTCGGAGTGTGCGTAAGAATATCGTAGCGGAAGTCTTTTTACGAGTATGGTGTTTTTGGATGTATTTTTGGATGTAATATCGGATAAAGTGATAATATCAATCAAGAAGAGTTAAACTCGTATGAAATGCAATGGAAATGTTGTTGATCCTCTCAATACTCGAATATGTGTAACACTCGTAAGAAATAACCGAAAGTAGGGCAATTCGGCTTACGTAAACAAGAACAATATGAATGATTTATCAAACTAGACCTATAGTTTGATAAGATGATTTCTTCTCAAGACCTATTGAGAATTAATCGGATTAATACTCGAAGACGCGTCGAATAAAAATCAAGTTTCGATGAAAAGCATTCACCAAGAAAAACACAAAGTGTAATCTTATTTCTTCAAAATAAAATGACTTGTTACAATGCTTACACAAGACTATATATAGGAGACTTCAAGTCTTCCCATAATAAAAGAAAATAATTCAAAGATTTATTAAATCTTTGAATAATCAAAACAAATCAACAATAAAATACAAAAGGAACAACAATCATAATTTTAGGGGAAACACAATCCCTAAAATGAGTAAAAAAAATAAAGCAAAGACAAACACACAAAAGAAAACTATAAAAAAGGAGTAAACTGCCGGTAGGACACGGGTCGTGTCGTTTGACACGGCCGCGGTGCGACAAGGACACTCGGCACGGGCGCGGCGCGACAAGGACATCGGCAGTGACTCGACCGTGTCCGCTTGACACGGTCGCGGCGCGACAAGAACGTACGACAGTGACTCGTCCGATAGTGACTCGGCACGGGCGCGGCGCGACAAGGACATTTCAGCATTGACCCGACCATGTCCTGGAACACGGTCGGACGTCTGGGCAGTCAGTTTTGGCTTATTCGGAAGAGTTCGACTCGGCCGTGCCAGACGACACGGTCGAGTCCTGTGGGCAGTCAGTTTGGCTTATCCGGCACACTTCGGCACGGGCCGTGTCGGATGACACGGCCGAGTTCGACAGGCAGTGGATGTCGACCTTCCGGCACAGCATGACACGGGCCGTGTCATATGACACGACCGAGACCGAGACTCCACGTCTTATGTCCGTTTTCTCGCCTAAATACGTAGTAGTCCGTGCAGGGCGTGTTGTAAGGTCATTTACATCGATCCTTACTTCGTCTTCTTCATTCGTATTAAATGATTCCGTATCATCTCCTCCTCCTTTAAAAGGAATTGTCCTCAATTCCGAAATTCCGTCATCATCGATGTAAGGCGAAAGGTCCCCAACATTAAAGGTTGCATGAATCCCATAATCTCCCGGAAGCTCTAATTTGTATGCATTGTCGTTCACCTTTGCGATTACTTTAAACGATCCCTCCGCTCGCGGCATTAATTTGTTCTTACGTTTACTTGAAAATCGCTCTTTCCTCAAATGCAACCAAACCAAATCACCAACTTCGAACAATCTCGGCCTTCTTTGTTTGTTCGACTTTCTTTTGTAAGCCTTGTTTATTTCCTTGATTCGATTACGTACTCGCTCGTGTAATTTCAGCATCGATTTCAGTTTTGATTCCGCATCATTGTGCACTAACTCGTCACTTGGCAATGGAATTAGATCTAACGGCATATACGGGTTTAGTCCGTAAACTACTTTGAACGGAGAGTGTGCCGTGGCATGAGTAGGAGAACGATTATAAGCGAACTCCGCATGTGCAAGTTTCAAGTCCCAATCTTTTTGTATCTTGCTCACAAGACCACGTAGTAAAGTGCCCAATGTTCGATTGGTTACCTCGGTTTGACCGTCCATTTGTGGATGATGTGACGTGCTAAATAGTAGTTTGGTTCCCACCTTTCTCCACAAGGTGTTCCAAAAATAACTAAGGAATTTTGAGTCCCGATCCGAAACAATCGTTTTTGGAACCCCATGCAATCGTACGATTTCTCGGAAATATAAATCAGTGACGTTACTCGCATCGTCCGTCTTGTGGCAAGCCACACAGTGAGCCATCTTCGAAAATCGGTCTACAACAACTATAATAGCATCTATCCCTCGTTGAGTACGAGGCAAAGCAAAAATAAAATCCATTGAGACATTTTCCCACAGTCTTTCCAGAATCGATAAAGGCATGTATACTCCCGGTTTGAACGAACTCTTTGCAATATGGCATGTTACACACTTATTAATTATGTCGTGTACATCCACTTGCATCTTCGGCCAATGAAAATGCTCTTTAAGTACCTCCAACATTTTAGCCGAACCAAAATGACTGGCCAAGCCTCCGCCGTGAGCTTCCCGAACTAATAATTCCCGAATCGAGTGTTTGGGTAAACAAAGGCGATTTCCTTTGAAAAGGAATCCTTCTTGCAACGTAAACTCTCCAAATGGTCCAGATTTACACCGAATGAAAACTCACCAAAATCCACATCCCCATCATAACACTCCTTCAATGCTTCGAACCCAAGCAACTGAATGTCAAGAGTAGAGAGTAAAGCGTACCGTCTAGATAAAGCATCTGCCACAACGTTGCTCTTGCCATCTTTGTATTTTGATGAAAAGTGGAATGATTGCAAAAATTCCACCCATTTAGCATGCCTCGGACTCAACTTTTGTTGGCCGTTAATATATTTCAAGGACTCATGATCCGAATGTAGGATGAAATGTTTCGACCGAAGGTAATGGGTCCAATGATCAAGAGCTCTCACAATGGCATAGAACTCCTTGTCATAAGTACAATAGTTGAGTCGAGCCCCACCCAATTTCTCCGAAAAGTATCCAATTGGTCGCCTCCCTTGGACGAGGACCGCCCCAATACCCACTCCACTTGCGTCACATTCTACCTCGAAAGGTTGTGAAAAGTCGGGTAAAGCCAAGATAGGTGCTTCACACATTTTCGCCTTCAATTTTTCAAACGCCCCTTGGGCAGCCCCGTTCTACACAAACAGTCCTTTTTTTAAGCATTCCGTTATCGGGCTAGAAATGGTACTAAAGTCTCGTATGAACCTCCGATAAAATGAAGCAAGTCCGTGAAAGGATCGGACTTCCGTGATGGTTTTGGGGGTAGGCCAAGATTTTATCGCCTTGATGCGATTACGGCATCTCCAAACGAAGTAAGCGAAGTAAGAATTGACGTAGGTGACGATACCAAGTTGCATGCACATGCAACTACGTACTTTGGTGAGAAAACATCCGCGGAAATGGGAACGATCTTAATAATCGGAACCGGGATAACTTAGACGTATCAAAGCATGCATACATATGCATGTTCATACATATAAAATCGGCCATATTAGGGGGAAGATTTCGGCCGATTTGATGAAGGATCCATAAGGATCTTTGTCCCCACTACTTTCAAAGTTTGCTTTCTTTTTTTGTTCAAAGTCCACCATATCAAGATCAAAGATAGAAGATTTAGTTCATGTCACCATCTCCCAAATCGGCCGAAATCAAGGAGGAAGAAGACACCAAGATGTTGATCTCATTTTCTATCCTTATCAAAGACTTGCAAGAAGATATCACATGAGAAATATCTTGTCCACTACTTCAAGTACCCCACGGCCGAAATGCTAAGGAAGAAGCCAAGCATGTGTTATTTTTCAATCTTTGTCAAAAGTCTTGATAGCTTAGTTTATTATTTGCTTGTATTTTAGCTAGATTTTGTGTGATCTTGTTTGAACTTATTAGTAAGTTGTAATGGCTATATAATAGCCTCATCCTCAACCTTGAATAAATCACCTTGAAGCTTGCAAAAACGACATACATGTTATGTATTCTAGTTGAATGATTTTCAGCACACTTCAATTATAATTCGACGCGTTTTCGAGTTGTAATTTAATCAATTCTCAATAGGTCTTGAGGAGAGATTGTCTTATCAAACTATAGGTCTAGTTTGATAATTTACCTTCTTTTTATTCGTGTTTATGCAAGGCCGAATTGCCCTACTTTCGGTTGAATATTACGAGTGTTACACAAATACGAGCGTTGTGAGGTAACAAAATATATCCGCTGCATTTTCCTTGCGAATTTAAGTCCAACATTATATTAGTGGCATCGGAGCCCAAGGTTACTTCCTTGGCGAAATTCACTTGGCGATTTTCTTATCAAAACTACCTTATCATGGATTTTTCCGACGATTTCATGGAGAAACTACGTGAAACACTATATAGCATGCAAGAACCACGCTTTTAAGCAAGAAGAGGAGGATATGATACGCAATCAACGCGTCATGTGGATGATTTTAAAGTTAATGAACTTCCGGAATTTGTCGGAGGTACTAATCCCGAAGTTTACTTGGAATGGGAGAGGAAGATTGAATGTATGTTCGACTTCAAGCACCTTAACGATGAGAAACTTTGAAAATATGCAATTCTCAAGTTAGGGAAGGGCGCTTCCTTATGGTTCGAGGGTATGAAAACACAACGAGCTCTTGCGGGAAAAGAGAAAATCCGTTCTTGGGATTCTTTGAAGAAAAAACTACGTAAAAGGTATGTCCCGACATCACATCGGTTAACCTTATACCGAAAAATTGCGGAGTTCGTACAAGGGAAACTAAGTGTGGAAGAATACATCGAAGAATTTGAAGGCTTGGCCTTAATGGGAGAACTTGAAGAAAATGAAGAACAACGAATGTCACGTTTCTTACGTGGCCTAAACCGAAACATTTCAAATACGGTGGAATTATACCCATACGGAGATTTTGACACTTTATGCGGACTATGCATAAAAATTGAAGCTCAAAACAAGTTGAAGTTTACCAAACCCAAATTCCCATACAAATTCGGAAATGCAAGTGCCGGCTCAAGTTCTACTACGAAAACTACCGTACCTTTTCAAGTCCCTACCCCGGCACCAAAGGTTCCTCACGTTTCCAGGGAAACGAGTTTGGCTAAAGTACGATGTTTTAAATGTCAAGGCTTTGGTCACTATCAAAATGCATGTCCAAATAAACGGGTGGTCACTTTAAGAGAAGCTCTTGCGGTCCGAGACGAACTTTTAGTCGAGGACGAGAAAGAAGGCCTTGATGACGTATTTAACGTGGAGGCCGAGGAAGAGAATGAAGATTGCGAGACTTATGACGCTCCGGAATATGATACTGCTTTAGTGCTTCGAGCATTACATACCAAAATTATTCCAAGTGACACGGAACAAAGAGACCAGATTTTTCATTCCAAATGCAGAGTCGGAGAAAAGTGGTGTAGCTTGATAATAGACAGAGGGAGTTGCACGAATGTGGCATCAAACGAGATGGTCACCAAGCTCGGGCTAACTACTATGGCTCACCCGAGACCATATGCTTTACATTGGCTCGATGATGGAAGCAAGGTGAAGGTGACGAGACAAGTACGGGTCAACTTAACTATGGGATCATACGGAGACGATGTGTTATGTGACGTACTCCCGATGGACGCATGCCACGTGCTTTTGGGACGACCGTGGATGTTCGACCGAGATGTTTTACATCGAGGCCGGAGTAATGAATATGAATTACAAGACAAAGGAAAGAAGATTGTACTCAAACCGATGTCCCCGCAAGCCATCCGTTCGATGAGTTCTAGTCGAGTGGAGAAACCGAAACTTACCATGCTTGCTAGTGAAAGAGAAATGGAACATGCCATTAATGACGGGGAGCGAGTATATTTGGTGATGTTTAAAGAGACACGGAGAGAGAACATAGGAGTACAAAACGGAGGAGAGCTAGATGTGTTGTTACGCGAATTTGAGGATGTTTTTCCCGAAGAATTACCGTCGGGTTTACCACCTATTCACGGTATCGAACACCAAATTGATCTTATACCGGGAGCACCACTTCCTAATAAAGCCGCATATAGGTGTAATCCCGAGGAGACGAAGGAGTTACAACGACAAGTCGAAGAGCTTTTGGAACGCGGATATGTCCGGGAGAGTTTGAGTCCGTGCGCAGTTCCGGTCTTACTTGTCCCTAAGAAAGATGGTTCTTGGCGGATGTGTGTGGATAGTCGGGTCGTGAACAATATCACCGTCAAGTATCGGTTCCCTATTCCGAGACTTGATGATATGTTATACGAACTACATGGTTCGGTGATCTTTTCCAAAGTTGATTTACGAAGCGGATATCATCAAATCCGAATGCGAGAAGGTGACGAGTGGAAGACGGCCTTCAAAACGAAAAATAGATTATATGAATGGACCGTTATGCCTTTCGGTCTTACAAATGCGCCTAGTACCTTCATGAGGTTGATGAACGAGATACATAAACCATTTCTGGGGAAGTTCGTGGTTGTATATCTGGATGACATTCTAATCTATAGTCAATCACTACAAGAACATTTCGGGCACTTAAGGCTAATCTTCGAAACCTTGAGGGACCGAAAATTGTATGGAAAAAAGGAGAAGTGTTCGTTCCTCGTCGAAAGTATAGTCTTTCTTGGCTATGTCGTTTCGAAGGACGGAGTGGCGGTTGATCAAACAAAAATCGAAGCAATTAAATCTTGGCCGACCCCTACGACCGTGACGGAAGTGAGATCATTTCACGGACTTGCTTCTTTTTACCGGAGGTTTATTCGAGACTTCAGCACCATCTCAAGTCCAATAACGGATTGTTTAAAAAAAGGACCATTTGTATGGAACGGGGCTGCCCAAGGAGCTTTCGAGAAGTTAAAGGCCAAGTTATGCGAAGCACCGATTCTAACACTACCCTATTTTTCTCAACCATTCGAAGTTGAGTGTGACGCTAGCGGAGTTGGAATTGGAGCGGTTCTTATTCAAGGTAAACGAGCTATCGCTTACTTTTCGGAGAAGTTGAACGGAGCTCGGTTGAATTATTGTACTTACGATAAAGAATTCTATGCTATCGTACGGGCCCTTGATCATTGGAGTCATTACTTACGGACGAAGCATTTTATTCTACACTCGGATCACGAATCATTGAAGTACATTAACAGGCAACATAAACTGAGTCCGAGGCATGCCAAGTGGGTAGAATTCCTACAATCATTTCACATTTCATCCAAGTACAAAGACGGTAAAAGCAATGTCGTTGCGGATGCGTTATCTAGGAGGTATGCCTTACTTTCTACTCTGGAGGTTCGGTTACTTGGTTTCGAAATGTTGAAGGAATGTTATGAAAATGATGAAGATTTTGGAGAAATTTTTACTCGTTGCAAATCTGGTCCGTTCGGGGAATTCATGTTACAAGATGATTTCCTATTTAAAGGAAATAGACTTTGTGTTCCAAAACAGGCGGTTCGGGAATTATTAGTCCGAGAAGCTCACGGAGGAGGTTTAGCAGGACATTTTGGTACAGCTAAAACGTTGGAAGTAATAAAAGAACATTTCTTTTGGCCCAAAATGCTAAAAGACGTTTACAATGTTTTAAGTAAATGTGTAACATGTCACATCTCGAAGAGTTCGTTCAAACCGGGATCATATATGCCTCTACCGGTTCCAGAAAGACCGTGGGAAGATGTATCCATGGACTTTATTGTCGCTTTACCCCGTACTCAACGAGGTAAAGATGCTATTATGGTGGTTGTTGATCGGTTCTCAAAGATGGCTCATTTCGTGGCTTGCCACAAAACCGACGACGCAAGCAATGTGGCCGACTTATACTTCCGAGAGGTGGTTCATTTACATGGAGTACCGAAGACTATTGTGTCGGATCGGGATTCTAAATTCCTTATCTATTTTTGGAATACTTTATGGAGGAAAGTGGGAATGAAACTCTTATTTAGCACTTCGCACCATCCGCAAAGCGATGGTCAAACCGAGGTCACAAATCGAACATTAGGAACGTTGTTGCGAGGACTTGTGAATAAAACGCAAAAGGATTGGGACGTGAAATTTGCTCATGCGGAATTTGCCTATAACCGATCCCCTACACATGCTACGGCACATTCTCCTTTCGAAATCGTTTACGGGTTAAATCCTTATATACCCTTGGACTTGATTCCATTGCCGAAAGACGAGTTGGTACACAAAGATGCGGAGTCGAAACTTAAGTCGATGATCAAATTGCATGGACAAATACATGATCGAATCAAAGAGGTGAATGATGAATACAAACGGAAATCCAACAATCACAGAAAACCGAGGCTATTCGAAGTAGGCGAGTTGGTTTGGGTACACTTAAGAAAAGAGAGATTTCCGAGCAAACGCAAGAACAAACTCATGCCGAGGGCTGAGGGTCCTTACAAAATCGTGGGAAAAGTGAACGACAATGCGTATAAAGTAGAACTTCCGGGTGACTACGGGGTACACGCCACTTTTAATGTGGGCGATCTATCTTCTTACCTTGACGATGAGGGAATCACTGAATTGAGGTCAATTCCTTTCAAAGGGGGAGGGGATGATGCGATTACGGCATCTCCAAACGAAGTAAGCGAAGTAAGAATTGACGTAGGTGACGATACCAAGTTGCATGCACATGCAACTACGTAATGGAAACGATCTTAATAATCGGAACCGGGATAACTTAGACGTATCAAAGCATGCATACGTATGCATGTTCATGCATACAAAATCGGCCATTTAGGGGGAAGATTTCGGCCGATTTGATGAAGGATCCATAAGGATCTTTGTCCCCACTACTTTCAAAGTTTGCTTTCTTTTTTTGTTCAAAGTCCACCATATCAAGATCAAAGATAGAAGATTTAGTTCATGTCACCATCTCCCAAATCGGTCGAAATCAAGGAGGAAGAAGACACCAAGATGTTGATCTCATTTTCTATCCTTATCAAAGACTTGCAAGAAGATATCACATGAGAAATATCTTGTCCACTACTTTAAGTACCCTACGGCCGAAATGCTAAGGAAGAAGCCAAGCATGTGTTATTTTTCAATCTTTGTCAAAAGTCTTGATAGCTTAGTTTATTATTTGCTTGTATTTTAGCTAGATTTTGTGTGATCTTGTTTGAAATTATTAGTAAGTTGTAATAGCTATATAATAGCCTCATCCTCAACCTTGAATAAATCATCTTGAAGCTTGCAAAAACGAAATACAAGTTATGTATTCTAGTTGAATGATTTTCAGTACACTTCGATTATAATTCGACGCGTTTTCGAGTTGTAATTTAATCAATTCTCAATAGGTCTTGAGGAGAGATTGTCTTATCAAACTATAGGTCTAGTTTGATAATTTACCTTCTTTTTATTCGTGTTTATGCAAGGCCGAATTGCCCTACTTTCGGTTGAATATTACGAGTGTTACACAAATACGAGCGTTGTGAGGTAACAAAATATATCCGCTGCATTTTCCTTGCGAATTTACGTCCAACATTATACGTAATTCGTATCACGCCTCGATCTTGGTTTGATCAACCGACACTCCTTCTTTAGAAACGATGTACCCAAGAAAGGCTACACTCTCGACTAGAAACGAACACTTCTCCTTTTTTCCATAAAGTTTTTGATCCCTAAGGATCTCGAAGACTTTCCTCAAGTGCCCGGTATGCTCTTGCAATGATCGACTATAAATCAAGATGTCGTCCAACTATACGATGACAAATTTTCCCAAAAACGGCTTAAGTACCTCATTCATTAATCGCATGAAAGTACTTGGCGCATTTGTAAGGCCAAAGGGCATGACGAGCCATTCATATAATCCATGTTTTGTCTTCAAAGCCGTCTTCCATTCGTCTCCTTCCCGCATGCGAATTTGATGATAGCCGCTCCTTAAATCAACCTTCGAAAAAATCACCGAACCATGCAACTCGTCCAACATGTCATCAAGTCTCGGAATTGGGAACCGATATTTGATGGTTATGTTGTTCACGGCTCTACTATCTATACACATCCGCCATGACCCATCCTTCTTTGGAACAAGTAAAATCGGAACCGCACAAGGACTCAAACTTTCTCGAACGTACCCGCGATTCATTAGCTCCTCGATTTGTTTTTGCAACTCCTTTGTCTCCTCAGGGTTACATCGATAGGCGGCCTTGTTAGGAAGTGATGCACCCGGTACAAGGTCGACTTGGTGTTCAATCCCGCGTAAGGGTGGCAAACCCGGCGGTAAGTCTTCCGGGAAGACATCCGCAAATTCTCGTAACAAGGTATCGATATCTCTCTTGCCTTGCACAATCATGTCAACATCTCGTGTTTCTTTAATCATCAATAAATATACACGCTCGCCATCGTCAATAGCGTGTCTCACCTCTTTCTCACTAGCAAACATATTAAGCTTTGGTTTCTCCATTTGATTAGAACTCATCGATCGAATGGCTTGGGGTGCCATCGGTTTAAGCACAATCTTCTTGCCTCTATCCCGCAATTCATATTCGTTACTCCTTCCTCGATGTAAAATGTCTCTATCAAATAGCCACGGTCGTCCCAAAAGTATGTGTCATGCATCCATCGGGAGTACATCACATAGTACGTTGTCACCATACGAGCCCATAGTTAATCCGACCCGTACTTGCTTCGAAACTTTCACCTTACTCCCATCATCGAGCCAATGTAATGCGTATGGTTTCGGATGAGCAGTAGTGATGAGTCTAAGCTTTGCCACCATCTCGCTTGAAGCAACATTCGTACAACTTCCTCCATCGATTATCAAACTACACCACTTGTCTTTAATTTGACACTTGGTGTGGAATATTTGATCTCGTTGTTCCGTGTCCATAGAAACCGTCTTGACTTGTAAAGTGCGAAGGACTAGACTTGTGTCATAGTCCGGAGCATTGTAAGCCTCGCACTCCTCTTCTTCTTCGGCATCTACATCAAATACGTCACCGAGTCTTTCTTCTTCGTCCTTGGTCAATAATTCTTCCCGGACCTCAAGAGCCTCTCTTAGTGTCACCACCCGTTTGTTCGTACATGCATTTTGGTAATGGCCGAACCCTTGACACTTGAAACACCGTACCTTTGTCAAACTTGTTTCCTTGGGTACGTAGGGAGCCTTAGGTGCCGTGACAGGGACATGACTTGGCGTGGTGCTTTTAGTACCCGAACTTGAACTGGCACTTGGATTCCCGAATTTGGAAGGAAAATCGGGTCTTGAAAACTTCAATTTATTTTGGGCTTCTATTTTCACACATAATCCACATAAAGTGTCGAAATCTTCATATGGGTATAACTCCACCGTGTTGGCTATGTTTTTGTTTAAGCCACGTAAAAAACGTGACATCTTTTGCTCTTCGTTTTCTTCTAGCTCTCCCATCAAGACCAAACTTCCGAACTCTTCAATATATTCACCGACACTTAGTTTGCCTTGCATGAAATCGGCAATCTTCCGGTATAAGGTTAACCGATGTGATGTTGGCACATACCTCTTACGAAGTTTTCTTTTTAAAGAATCCCACGAACGGATTTTTGCTTTTCCCTCCCGAGCTCTTCGCGTCTTCACTCCTTCGAACCAAAGAGGAGCACCCTTCCCTAACTTGAGAATTGCATATTTTCAATGTTTCTCATCGTTAAGGTCTTTGAATTCGAACATGCGCTCAATCTTCCGTTCCCACTCCAAATAAGCTTCGGGATCGGTACCTCCAACGAACTCCGGAAGTTCATTTACTTTAAACTCGTCCGCATGGTGTATTTGACGTGCATCATCCCCGCGTATTGCTTGCATACGTGGTTCCGGTGACCGCTTAGTGCGTCCCGGAGTTTCATCAAGAAATCGGGATCGTAGAAATCCATAACAAGATTCAAGAGATAGTTTTGAACAAGAAATCTTCAATAAAATTGCCAAGGAAATAGCCTTGGGCTCTGATGCCACTTATGATACGAATTATCCCGGAAAGGTGCATACGTATCGTTCGGAGTGTGCGTAAGAATATCGCAGGGGAAGTCTTTTTACGAGTATGGTGTTTTTGGATGTACTTTTGGATGTAATATCGGATAAAGTGATAATATCGATCAAGAAGACTTTGACTCGTATGAAATGCAACAGAAATGTTGTTGATCCTCTCAACACTCGAATATGTGTAACACTCATAAGAAATAACCGAAAGTAGGGCAACTCGGCTTACGTAAACAAGAACAATATGAATGATTTATCAAACTAGAACTATAGTTTGATAAGGTGATTTCTTCTCAAGACCTATTGAGAATTAATTGGATTAATACTCGAAGACGCGTCGAATAAAAATCAAGTTCCGATGAAAAGCATTCACCAAGAAAAACACAAAGTGTAATCTTATTTCTTCAAAATAAAATGACTTGTTACAATGCTTACACAAGACTATATATAGGAGACTTCAAGTCTTCCCATAATAAAAGAAAATAATTCAAAGATTTATTAAATCTTTGAATAATCAAAACAAATCAACAATAAAATACAAAAGGAACAACAATCATAATTTTAGGGGAAACACAATCCCTAAAATGAGTAAAAAAAATAAAGCAAAGACAAACACACAAAAGAAAACTATAAAAAAGGAGTAAACTGCCGGTAGGACACGGGTCGTGTCGTTTGACACGGCCACGGTGCGACAAGGACACTCGGCACGGGCGCGGCGCGACAAGGACATCGGCAGTGACTCGACCGTGTCCGCTTGACACGGTCGCGGCGCGACAAGAACGTACGACAAGAACGTAAGTCTTTGCACAGGTGTCTCTCGAGGAGTTTCATTGTATTCTTCTAAAGAAATACTTCTACCTGCTCCGCCTTCCTGAATGAACTCATCTTCCAGGAAGTGTGCTTGTAAAGCAACAATGATCCTTCGATCTTCGGGCATGTAGAATAGATATCCCATCGTCCCAGACGGGAATCCAATGAAACGTCCCTTCGCAGACCTAGCTTCCAACTTTTCCACCTTAGTCTTCTTGACATAGGCGGGACATCCCCAAATCCTAATATGATTAAGACTTGGTTTCCTTCCCTCCCACATCTCATGTGGAGTTTTAGGAACGGATTTGGAAGGACATCTATTCAAGATATACGCGGCGATCAGTGCATACCCCCACGGGTAAATCGGCAAGTCGGTATAGCCCGGCATGGAACGGACCATGTTCAACAGGTCCGGTTCCTTCTTTCGACACACCATTTAACCGAGGAGTACTGGAGGTGTTAGTTGTGAAACTATTCCATGTTCCTTAAGGAACTCGTCAAACTCCGTACTCATATACTCGCCACCTCGGTCCGACCGAAGTGCTTTGATATGATTACCGTTTGTTTCTCGACTAGGCCTTGAATTCTGGAATTTCTCAAAGGCCTCGGATTTATGTTTCATTAAGTATACATAACCATACCTAGTATGATCATCTCAGAACGTAATGAAATATTGATATCCGTCACGTCGCTTCTAAAGCACCACATACGTCGGTATGGATTAATCCCGATTTATCGCGGCTCTTTCAAAAGTCCTGTGAAGGGGACTTAGTCATTTTGCCTTTAAGGCAAGATTCACAAGTAGGAAAGGGATCCGATCCCAATGGACCCATAAGTCCATCTTTTCCATCTTGTAAACCTTGGTCGACCAACATGACCAAGTCTAAGATGCCATTTCAAAACTTGATTGGTTTCATCCCTACCACGTTTTCTAGTCATAGTATTCACAACTACTTTGTTGCTGAGATTTAGATGATACAATCCATTCAACAATGTAGCGGTACCCACTAGTTTATTTCTAAAATAAATTTTGCAGGAACCATCACCAATGAAAAATGAAAAGCCTTTTTGGTCCATGACCGAATGGATACAATGTTTTTGTGCCCCTTGGGCAAAACAAGTACATCTTCTAAAGTCAAAACAAAACCGGATTCTAAACCCAAAAGAAGTGATCCTATGTCGGTCGCCTCGACACTATGCCCGCTTCCGACCGTGATCATAACTTCTCCGGCTCCAAGCTTCCTACTTTGTTCCGCATCCCGATTCACGGTACAAATATGAGAACTAGCACGAGAATCCAAGATCAGAAGTAGAAAATACGAGCGAGAACAATTTGTTTCCAAAACTAAAAGTTACAGACGAAGTGCCATGAAGAATCGGACAGTCTCTAGCCCAGTGGCCCAGCTCACCGCACTTGAGACAAGTATCCCTTTTCTTCTTGTTCTTCGGAACCATTGGGGCCTTGCCCTTACCCTTAAGGTCCTTAGCTTGTGGTCCAGTCTGCTTCTTGGTCTTTTTCTTCTTATTCTTAGACCTCCGAGGTCCAGAAGAAATCACAAGAGCAGACTCCTTCATCCGCGGAGTCTTCATTTGAGACTGAGCAAATACAAGTTTGTTCATTAGCCTGACTAAATTACATGCAATCTCATTGCGATTGAAGTTCATAACAAAGCGTGAGAAGGAATCGGGAGAGACTGTAGGATAAGGTCAGTTTGGAGAGAAGTATCCATTTTAAAATCAAGAGCCTCCAATCTCTCGATCATGGATATCATTTTGAGGACATGTTCCCCAACCTTCTCACCTTCCTTCATCCTTGCACCGAACAGTTGCTTGGATATCTCATATCTAGCAGTTCTGCTGTGCTCACCATAAAGCTCGGTTAAGTGAGATAGAATCGCCAGCGAAGTCATTTTCTCATGAGCTCTCTGAAGCTCATTAGACATGGAAGCCATCATATAAGCACGGACTTTCACGTCATCCTTAACCCACTTTTCGTGGTTTTCAATCTCTTCCTGATTGGCTCGAGTCCGCATAGGAGGCGCCGGAATGTCCGTCTCCAAGACGTATCCCAAAGCCTCTATACCGAGGACAATCATCGACATGGAGCCAATCCACAAAGTTAGGTCCCATTAAGGTGTTCTTTTCGAGTAGAATTGCGAGTGGATTCATTGTCATATTGAGTTATGTCTGCATTAAGTATAACAGATTAATTAGTGACTCATTCAATTATGTTCTGAGTATAGAATTTAAGGTCTTTTCTATTCTTGTTACCCAGCTCCCACTATTTTTATCGGAATAACACACTCCCATGTGATATCCGGAAGTATCGTCGCTCTACTTCATAGTGGTGATCGAGTTCTTTATAAATCTTAATAGAGGGCAACCGAACAGGTTTCTAGTCTATTAATTTTCATAAAGTGGTGTCCAACACCAACCCATCTAATGGGTGATTCGATCTTCTTTTTCCCCTTGTTCACTCCCCTCAACCTATACGATTTCTATGGTTCGTGAACAAGTTAAGTTTATACCATCGACGCAAATCAGTTTCACAATTGAATCTTATCCGGCAACCTATCAGGTTTCTAGGGATAAAATTTGCTCCAACCGAAGGCATCCAATGCGCTCTCGGTAATTTATCCGTCCTCCCCGAACGACTACCCCGATAACTCGGAAGCATAGCACATCCGGTTTGGATTTCAATTTCCCGAAAACTCGATGGAGGGAAGGAAAACCTTGAAACCTTATAAACTTAATTATTTATAGTGGGAGAATTTTCGCGATTAACGTTACACTTTGCACATTAATCATATTAGCGCGTTTGTGGCATTCATACAATATGAAACAACCAATCACAACCTAGTTGCTACCAACATGTGGTTCATGGACCGTTCCTAGAAAACAAAAACTCCGTAATCTAATTACAAGTCTTCGTCTTGAATCTTCGTCTTCTCGAAATGGATCTTCCTCCGGTCTTCGTCATTACATATAAATTTTACATTGAAAATTGCATCCTAGATACAAATTTTTCTAGTAAAATAAATAGGCTCAAAACGGCCTTTACAACCCAATCGAATAAAACGAACGATTCAAAACTAAGTCCACGAACCACATCCCCATTCAAAAGCATTCATCCTATAAATACTAAATAAATGGAAAGCGTAGAGATACATTGATCCAATCAACAATACGAACCGATCCAATCGATTCACACAATCGGTAATGTAATAACGTTCAAAATAATTGATCGACCATAAATATTCCAATTAATCAAATTTCCCTTATAAAATGAAATACCATAAATCATTTTAATCATATTAAATCAATTTAACATGCGGAGATTAATTTTTAAGAATACACGGAAAAATCGAGCCGGGGTGAAAGCAGACGGCCAAGATGGCCAAGTCACCCTCGGCGGCTCTACCGGCGATCACTCCCGGCTTGGCGAGTCACCCTCGGAAGATGCCGGCGGGACACGACCGAGTCACCCAGACACGGTCGGGTCGCTCAGCGATGACTTGGCGATGCCGGACACGGCCGTGTCACCCGGGACACGGTCGAGTCACTTCGGCCGACACGCCGTGTCTCGACAGTCGGGTCTCGAGCGATGGCCTTGCCACACTGCCGGACACGGCCGTGTCACCCAGACACGGTCGAGTCACTCTCGGCCAAATTACCCTATTTGTCCAAAAAATCGTCCGACGACGATTCGGGGCTAGATTTTCGATAGGATATCCAATATCAATATTTTCCGACTTTCATATCTTCAATATAAATCATATTTCCCGAAATTTAAGATTTATATTTAGACATAAACTTACGAAAAATACAATTATTACGAGCGAAAAACATATACCACGATTATGACTAAAATGATTCCAAATCATTCACCATTAAATCGAGCATTCCAAATGCCAATATCGTATATACGATCGCAAGACCTACGCTCCGATACCACTGTTGGGATTCGGTGCCTAAAAGCGAAGGCCAGTGAGCGGTAAAGCGAAAATTAATTCGATCCGAATCCTACGAGGATCGATCGAGCTACGTATATACGAATATATAAACGAAAAGCAAGAGTCGTAAGAAACTAACCCTCGAAGTCCGTTGATTAAATGGTAACCTTCTCTTGAGCTATTCCCAAGCTTTAGTTTGATCTCTACGAGTTCAATCCGCTCCAAGCACTTGAGCGATCCAACGCCGAAAGTACCGCGTCTCTACTTGCCACGCGCCGGACGACCGGAACAACGATCACCTTGCTATCCTCCGAGGATACGGCTAGAGCTAAGTGATGAAGCTTCCAAAATGAGATTATCACACACTAAGTGTATAACTCACAACTCTCATTTATACTCTTGAATTTTCTCTAAGAAAACCAAGAGGAAAGTGAAGAAGAAGAAGACTATTTTGAGAAGAACTTTTCTCTCTCTTTAACTCTCTTACATCTCACGTATGAAATGCACAAATGAATACATGTGAGAGTTGGTCTTCTTCTCATTCTTTATACACATTATAACCACCAACAACTCATCT
The DNA here is from genome assembly GCA_033398695.1 of Orobanche coerulescens. NCBI lineage: Eukaryota > Viridiplantae > Streptophyta > Magnoliopsida > Lamiales > Orobanchaceae > Orobanche > Orobanche coerulescens. The sequence goes on from CM065804.1 coordinate 101,630,476, forward strand.
CACATGAGATGTCTTCCCCACAAGTCACTATCATCCATTATAAAATGGAAACCAAAGACCAAAGGGAAGGTTGGTGGAAGGGGGCGGCTATCAAGAAGAAATCGGACAAGTTCGGTTCGTTTGGACTCTAGCGAGTCCAAAGCAGATAAACTCCGATTCCGTTCTAATGTATTTATATCAATTAATTAATCCAATTTAATTAATCATATCAAACACATAATAACATAATTAATTTCTCCAAGAAATAATTATATTCATGAATTAAATTTAATCACCCAGTGATATATTTAATCCATTAAGCCGTAAATCAATTTATCCGATAAATCGATTTAAACATCCAATGTCCCAAATTAGATATCCAATATCTAATATTCATAATGAGAGAATTAGCTTAATTCATTCCGTCGTCAATCCTAATGCGCGACTCGGTAGGTCCGTCTCAGTCAGCAATGGGAGGAACCAAAGAGTAGTAGCACCACCTAGCCGACTGGTGGCCTACACTGCTTAACCGAGAACGAATGATTGGGATCATTCAAGAACCATTCTCGTGAATACCCGAACGTATAAACCCTTCTTTCAATGTCCCGATCAAGTTTTAGGGTCACGGTCGGTCAAACCCTATACACTTGACGCTATGCATGCGTTAATGCAAATCGAGATCATCGGTGTCGTGTATCAATACAAGCTGGCTCCAATGCTTTGGCCAAAGACTTATGATCTCATCTCGCCAATAACCGCATAGGACATATAACCCGCTCACTAACGGGAGAAAGAATTCTATCTTGGTATTCGATAGGACACGCTACTTGCCCGTCAAGATGCACGTCGAGGTTGACCCCGCCTTAGGTTTACGAGGTCGAACTAATCTAATGAAAATCTAGACGTCACAAGCACATCACAAAAAAATCCTCAAGTCGAAGGAACACGAATACCTATCACAACCTTTCGATTCCGTCATTGGCGTCCCGAGTGAAATCCATGTGACGAATCGAGGGTGAGTCGGTTCGAGTATACTAATCTAATTAGCATACCTATAACGTGTGCTCCCACTAACCATTAGTGTTCGACAGGCACTCTCCATGTCAAAGAACACGTCATACAAGTCTTTACATAAACTTAACGCCCAGTCAAGTTTCATCGACTTGCGAACGATTAAGTATTTGAGCTATAAACCTTTCCAATGCCGACCCCCTTATCCAATAAGGAGTGGAACGTTTTGCTCTCAAATACACGGACTAGTTTCTATATGTTTATTTACGAGTTAGGAATGCCGGTAACTACCAGTAAATAAAGAAACAATCATTTGCCTTATATAAATGGTTTACATAATTACAAGTACAATGCCCTCACTCAACAACCTCTGAGTGGCATTCGAGGGCATACTCCTAACAATCTCCCACTTGCACTCAATGCCACACACTATGGTATCTAATACCCATGTTCTCCAGATGACGCTCCAAGCTAGTCTGAGATAGTGGCTTGGTCAGTGGATCGGCGACGTTGTCGGCCGAGTCTACTCTATGCGGCCTGATGTATCCCTTGCGAACAAATTCTCTTACGAGATGATACTTCCTCTCAATATGTTTGGTCTTTGTTGTGAAACCTCGGCTCCTTGGCCTACGCTACGGCTCCGTCGTTGTCGCGATGCAGTAGACAGGCGGCTCGGCACATGGTATCACTTGAAGTTCTCCCGAAACTTCTTAATCCAGAACCCTTCCTTGGAAGCCTCCGAGGCTGCTTGATACTCGGCTGACAGTGGAATCGGCGGTCGCGCTTTGCTTGGCACTACGCCAAGATCGCTCCTCCATTAAGAGTAAATATGTAGCAGTGGACATCGAGTCGTCCTTCGGTCCTTGGAAGTCCGAATCGGTGAATCCCACCACATCGATTCTCCACCACCATACATCGAACCATATCTCTAGTCCTTCTCAAGTACTTGAGAACGTTCTTTCTGGCGATCAATGTTCCCTACAGGTTTGCACGAAACCTACTCACCACGCTTACGGCATGCGCAATGTCAGTCTTGTACACAACATAGCATACATAAGGCTACCCACGGCGAAGCATATGGTATATTACTCATTTCCTTTCGTTGTTCCTCGTTTTGAGGACACATCTTCAAGGTGAGTTTTATTCCATGTCGCATCGGTAGGAACCCTCTTTTAGAATCATCCATCTTAAATCGCTTTAAGATTTTATCTATATAGAGGGCTTGGGAAAGACCTATTGTTCTCTTCGCTCTATCCCGGTAGAGTCGAATACCAAGAATATAGGTAGCTTCTCCCAAGTCTTTCATAGAGAAATTACTCGAAAGCCAAGCTTTCACGTAATCGAGCATTCCCACATCATTTCCTATTAGTAGAATGTCATCTACATATAGTACTAAGAATGCGATCTTGCTCCCACTAACCCTCTTGTATACACAAGGTTCCTCTTCATTTTGCACGAAGTCAAACTCTTTTTTGCTTCGTCAAAGCGAAGATTCCAACTACTGTGACGCTTGCTTGATCCATAAATGGGCAACGTGAAGCTTGCACACTTCTGAATATCGACTTCGGATACAAAGCCTTTAGGCTGCTCCATATAGATTTCCTCCTCGAGGAATCCATTAAGGAAAGCCGTCTTTACGTCCATTTGCCATATCTCATAATCGTGGTAGGCGGCTATAGCAAGCATCATGCGAATAGACTTGATCATGGCTACGGGCGAGAAGGTATCGTGGTAATCGATTCCTTCCTTCAGGTATAACCCTTTGCCACTAGCACGGCCTTATAGGCGTCAACCTTGCCATCACCATCGGTCTTTCTCTTGTAGATCCACTTGTTCCCAATAGGCACTATGCCCTTGGGGCGGTCTACTAGAGTCCGGACTGATTGACATGCATCGAGTCTATCTCGGCTTCCATAGCTTCACGCCATTTCGCGGAGTCTACATCCACCATCGCTTGGTCATAGGTCGTCGGGTCGGTCTCTTGGCTATCACTTGGAACCTCATGGAGACCCAGCTCCTCCAAGTGCACAAGCCCATACCTCTCAGGTAAATGAGACACCCTACTAGACCTACGAGGTGGTTGTACTTGTGTTTGAAAGTTCGGTTCCGATTTCTTGCACGAGGTGTCTCTCGAGGAGTTTCATTGTATTCTTCTAAAGAAATACTTCTACTGCTCCGCCTTCTGAATGAACTCATCTTCCAGAAGTGTGCTTGTAAAGCAACAATGATCCTTCGATCTTCGGGCATGTAGAATAGATATCCCATCGTCCCAGACGGGAATCCAATGAAACGTCCCTTCGCAGACCTAGCTTCCAACTTTTCCACCTTAGTCTTCTTGACATAGGCGGGACATCCCCAAATCTAATATGATTAAGACTTGGTTTCCTTCCCTCCCACATCTCATGTGGAGTTTTAGGAACGGATTTGGAAGGACATCTATTCAAGATATACGCGGCGATCAGTGCATACCCCACGGGTAAATCGGCAAGTCGGTATAGCCCGGCATGGAACGGACCATGTTCAACAGGGTCCGGTTCCTTCTTTCGACACACCATTTAAGCGAGGAGTACCTGGAGGTGTTAGTTGTGAAACTATTCCATGTTCCTTAAGGAACTCGTCAAACTCCGTACTCATATACTCGCCACCTCGGTCCGACCGAAGTGCTTTGATATGATTACCGGTTTGTTTCTCGACTAGGGCCTTGAATTCCTGGAATTTCTCAAAGGCCTCGGATTTATGTTTCATTAAGTATACATAACCATACCTAGTATGATCATCTAAGCGTAATGAAATATTGATATCCGTCACGTCTTCTTCTAAAGCACCACATACGTCGGTATGGATTAATCCCGGTTATCGGCTCTTTCAAAAGTCCTGTGAAGGGGACTTAGTCATTTTGCCTTTAAGGCAAGATTCACAAGTAGGAAAGGGATCCGATCCCAATGGACCCATAAGTCCATCTTTTCCATCTTGTAAACCTTGGTCGACCAACATGACCAAGTCTAAGATGCCATTTCAAAACTTGATTGGTTTCATCCCTACCACGTTTTCTAGTCATAGTATTCACAACTACTTTGTTCTTTGAGATTTAGATGATACAATTCATTCAACAATGTAGCAGTACCCACTAGTTTATTTCTGAAATAAATTTTGCAGGAACCATCACCAATGAAAAATGAAAAGCCTTTTTGGTCCATGACCGGAATGGATACAATGTTTTTGTGCCCCTTGGGCAAAACAAGTACATCTTCTAAAGTCAAAACAAAACCGGATTCTAAACCCAAAAAAAGTGATCCTATGTCGGTCGCCTCGACACTATGCCCGCTTCCGACTGTGATCATAACTTCTCCACTCCAAGCTTCCTACTTTGTTCCAGATCGATTCACGGTACAAATATGAGAACTAGCACCGAGAATCCGATTATCCGAAGTAGAAAATACAAGAGCGAACAATTTGTTTCCAAAACTAAAAGTTACGTACAAGTGCCATGAAGAATCGGACAGTCTCTAGCCCGGTGGCCCGGCTCACCGCACTTGAGACAAGTATCCTTTTTCTTCTTGTTCTTGAACCATTGGGGCCTTGCCCTTACCCTTAAGGTCCTTAGCTTGTGGTCGATCTGCTTCTTGGTCTTTTTCTTCTTATTCTTAGACCTCAGAGGTCGGAAGAAATCACAAGCGAGACTCCTTCATCCGCGGAGTCTTCATTTGAGGCGAGCAGTCACAAGTTTGTTCATTAGCCAGCTAAATTACATGCAATCTCATTGCGGTTGAAGTTCATAACAAGCGTGAGAAGGAATCGGGAGAGGCGTAGGATAAGGTCGGTTTGGAGAGAAGTATCCATTTTAAAATCAAGAGCCTCCAATCTCTCGATCATGGATATCATTTTGAGGACATGTTCCCCAACCTTCTCACCTTCCTTCATCCTTGCACCGAGCAGTTGCTTGGATATCTCATATCTAGCGATTCTGCTGTGCTCACCATAAAGCTCGGTTAAGTGAGATAGAATCTGCCTAGCAGAAGTCATTTTCTCATGAGCTCTCTGAAGCTCATTAGACATGGAAGCCATCATATAAGCACGGACTTTCACGCCATCCTTAACCCACTTTTCGTGGTTTTCAATCTCTTCCTGATTGGCTCGAGTCCGCATAGGAGGCGCCGGAATGTCCGTCTCCAAGGCGTATCCAGTGCCTCTATCCGAGGACAATCATCGGATTGCGGAGCCAATCCACAAAGTTAGGTCCCATTAAGGTGTTCTTTTCGAGTAGAATTGCGAGTGGATTCATTGTCATATTGAGTTATATGCATTAAGTATAGCAGTTAATTAGTGACTCATTCAATTATGTTCGAGTATAGAATTTAAGGTCTTTTCTATTCTTGTTACCGGCTCCCACTATTTTTATCGGAATAACACACTCCCATGTGATATCCGAAGTATCGTCGCTCTACTTCATAGTGGTGATCGAGTTCTTTATAAATCTTAATAGAGGGCAACCGAACGGGTTTCTAGTCTATTAATTTTCATAAAGTGGTGTCCAACACCAACCCATCTAATGGGTGATTCGATCTTCTTTTTCCCCTTGTTCACTCCCCTCAACCTATACGATTTCTATGGTTCGTGAACAAGTTAAGTTTATACCATCGACGCAAATCGGTTTCACAATTGAATCTTATCCGGCAACCTATCGGGTTTCTAGGGATAAAATTTGCTCCAACCGAAGGCATCAATGCGCTCTCGGTAATTTATCCGTCCTCCCGAACGACTACCCCGATAACTCGGAAGCATAGCACATCCGGTTTGGATTTCAATTTCCGAAAACTCGATGGAGGAAGGAAAACCTTGAAACCTTATAAACTTAATTATTTATAGTGGGAGAATTTTCGCGATTAACGTTACACTTTGCACATTAATCATATTAGCGCGTTTGTGGCATTCATACAATATGAAACAACCAATCACAACCTAGTTGCTACCAACATGTGGTTCATGGACCGTTCCTAGAAAACAAAAACTCCGTAATCTAATTACAAGTCTTCGTCTTGAATCTTCGTCTTCTCGAAATGGATCTTCCTCCGGTCTTCGTCATTACATATAAATTTTACATTGAAAATTGCATCCTAGATACAAATTTTTCTAGTAAAATAAATAGGCTCAAAACGGCCTTTACAACCCAATCGAATAAAACGAACGATTCAAAACTAAGTCCACGAACCACATCCCCATTCAAAAGCATTCATCCTATAAATACTAAATAAATGGAAAGCGTAGAGATACATTGATCCAATCAACAATACGAACCGATCCAATCGATTCACACAATCGGTAATGTAATAACGTTCAAAATAATTGATCGACCATAAATATTCCAATTAATCAAATTTCCCTTATAAAATGAAATACCATAAATCATTTTAATCATATTAAATCCAATTTAACATGCGGGAGATTAATTTTTAAGAATACACGGAAAAATCGAGCGGGGTGAAAACGGCATGGCCAAGTCACCCTCGGCGGCTACCGGCAGTCACTCCGGCTTGGCGAGTCACCCTCGGAAGATGCCGGCGGGACACGGCCGAGTCACCCGGGACACGGTCGGGTCGCTCAGCGATGACTTGGCGGCTGCCGGACACGGCCGTGTCACCCGGGACACGGTCGAGTCACTTTCGGCGGACACGCCGTGTCTCTGACAGGTCGGGTCTCCGGGCGATGGCCTTGCCACCTTTGCGGACACGACCTTGTCTCCCTGGACACGGTAGAGTCACTCACGGAAAAATTACCCTATTTGTCCAAAAATCGTCCGACGACGATTCGGGCTAGATTTTTAAAGGATATCGATATCAATATTTTCCGACTTTCATATCTTCAATATAAATCATATTTCCCGAAATTTAAGATTTATATTTAGACATAAACTTACGAAAAATACAATTATTACGAACGAAAAACATATACCACGATTATGACTAAAATGATTCCAAATCATTCACCATTAAATCGAGCATTCCAAATGCCAATATCGTATATACGATCGCAAGACCTACGCTCCGATACCACTGTTGGGATTCGGTGCCTAAAACGAAGGCCCAGCGGAAGCGGTAAAACGAAAATTAATTCGATCCGAATCCCTACGAGGATCGATCGAGCTACGTATATACGAATATATAAACGAAAAGCAAGAGTCGTAAGAAACTAACCCTCGAAGTCCGTTGATTAAATGGTAACCTTCTCTTGAGATATTCCCCAAGCTTTAGTTTGATCTCTACGAGTTCAATCCGCTCCAAGCACTTGAACGATCCAACGCCGAAAGTACCGCGTCTCTACTTGCCACGCGCCGGAGAAACGACCGGAACAACGATCACCTTGCTATCCTCTGAGGATACGGCTAGAGCTAAGTGATGAAGCTTCCAAAATGAGATTATCACACACTAAGTGTATAACTCACAACTCTCATTTATACTCTTGAATTTTCTCTAAGAAAACCAAGAGGAAAGTGAAGAAGAAGAAGACTATTTTGAGAAGAACTTTTCTCTCTCTTTAACTCTCTTACATCTCACGTATGAAATGCACAAATGAATACATGTGAGAGTTGGTCTTCTTCTCATTCTTTATACACATTATAACCACCAACAACTCATCTCACATGAGATGTCTTCCCCACAAGTCACTATCATCCATTATAAAATGGAAACCAAAGACCAAAGGGAAGGTTGGTGGAAGGGGGCGGCTATCAAGAAGAAATCGGACAAGTTCGGTTCGTTTCGGACTCTAGCGAGTCCAAACAGATAAACTCCGATTCCGTTCTAATGTATTTATATCAATTAATTAATCCAATTTAATTAATCATATCAAACACATAATAACATAATTAATTTCTCCAAGAAATAATTATATTCATGAATTAAATTAATCACCCAGTGATATATTTAATCCATTAAGCCGTAAATCAATTTATCCGATAAATCGATTTAAACATCCAATGTCCCAAATTAGATATCCAATATCTAATATTCATAATGAGAGAATTAGCTTAATTCATTCCGTCGTCAATCCTAATGCGCGACTCGGTAGGTCCGTCTCGATCGGCAAGAATGGGAGGAACCAAAGAGTAGTAGCACCACCTAGCCAGCCTGGTGGCCTACACTGTACCCCAACTGAGAACGAATGATTGGGATCATTCAAGAACCATTCTGTCGTGAATACCAGTAAACGTATAAACCCTTCTTTCGAATGTCCCGATCAAGTTTTAGGGTCACGGTCAGTCAAACCCTATCTTGGCGCTATGCATGCGTTAATGCAAATCGAGATCATCGGTATCGTGTATCAATACAACTGGCTCCAATGCTTTGGCCAAAGACTTATGATCTCATCGCAATAACCGCATAGGACATATAACCCGCTCACTAACGGGAGAAAGAATTCTATCTTGGTATTGATAGGACTGCTACTTGCCGTCAAGATGCACGTCGAGGTTGACCCCGCCTTAGGTTTACGAGGTCGAACTACTCTAATGAAAATCTTGACGTCACAAGCACATCCCTACTAAATCCTCAAGTCGAAGGTTCACGAATACCTATCACAACCTTTCGATTCCGTCATTGGTGTCCCGAGTGAAATCCATGTGACGAATCGAGGGTGAGTCGGTTCGAGTATACTAATCTAATTAGCATACCTATAACGTGTGCTCCCACTAACCATTAGTGTTCGAGGCACTCTCCATGTCAAAGAACACGTCATACAAGTCTTTACATAAACTTAACGCCGATCAAGTTTCATCGACTTGCGACGATTAAGTATTTGAGCTATAAACCTTTCCGGTGCCGACCCCTTATCGATAAGGAGTGGAACGTTTTGCTCTCAAATACACGGACTAGTTTCTATATGTTTATTTACGAGTTAGGAATGCCAGTAACTACCAGTAAATAAAGAAACAATCATTTGCCTTATATAAATGGTTTACATAATTACAAGTACAATGCCCTCACTCAACAACCTCTGAGTGGCATTCGAGGGCATACTCCTAACACCTGCTATATATAGGGGCTGAGGTGCCCTGATTCCTGGCGGGCGATCGCCTTCCGGCCAATATAATAATGGGGCGATCGTCCTTAAGTCACACGGGCTGTCGGCCTAAAGTCCAAGGTAGATGCTGGCAGCCAGCTGTGCAGTCCAATGAGGAGCCAGCACGCGTCCAGGTCACTGTCACATGCGGTCCTACTGACACCTTTCGGCGGACCTGTCGGCTGGTGGGAAGATGCTGACAGGCTGTGGTCAACGATCCGTGATATGCGGATCTTGTCTCGGCTCTGCACGTGGTGTCTGTCCTGAGGCTCGGCCTTTGCCGACTGGATGACCATCAGCTTCGAGCGGAATGAGGCGGTCGTCTCTAGCTGGTCACCAGAGGTCGGCATCAGCCAGTCGCTAAGGGTCGGCATCGGTCGGTCACCAAGGGTCGGTCGCCAGGCGCCGAGAGATGATCGTCCGCTAGTCGGTCGTTAGGAGTCGTTCGCCAAGTACCGAGAGATGATCGTCTTAGATGTCGATCGCTCGGCACCGGGACTTGTCCTGGGACCTTCGGTTGGCCGATTTATCTTGTCTGTCGGGCTAAGGCTAGGCTGCCTGGTCGCTGGTCGGCAGTTCTGCCTCGGCTGCTCGGCAGTGGCTAGGTTGCCCGATCTCCGAGGCGATCGCCGGTCGGAGAGTATAATTCTCGACACAACAAAATACACAAAAGAAAACTATAAAAAGGAGTAAACTGCCGGCAGGACACGGGCCGTGTCGTTTGACACGGCTGCGGCGCGACAAGGACACTCGGCACGGGCGCGCCGCGACAAGGACGTCGGCAGTGACTCGACCGTGTCTGCTTGACACGGTCGCGGCGCGACAAGGACGTCCGACAGTGACTCATCCGACAGTGACTCGGCACGGGCGCGGCGCGACAAGGACGTTTCGGCATTGACTCGACCGTGTCCTGGAACACGGTCGGGCGTCTGGGCAGTCGGTTTTGGCTTATCTGGAAGAGTTCGACTCGGCCGTGCCAGACGACACGGTCGAGTCTTGTGGGCAGTCAGTTTGGCTTATCCGGCACACTTCGGCACGGGTCGCGTCGGACGACACGGCCGAGTTCGGCAGGCAGTGGATGTCGACCTTCCGGCATAGCATGACACGGGCCGTGTCATATGACACGGCCGAGACCGAGACTCCACGTCTTATGTCCGTTTTCTCGCCTAAATACGTAGTAGTCCGTGCAGGGCGTGTTGTAAGGTCATTTACATCGATCCTTACTTCGTCTTCTTCATTCGTATTAAATGATTCCGTATCATATGAGGATTGCGATTTGACGAGATGGAAGTAAGCTTCACGAATAAGAAACTGGACAACACTCCGATGAACAACACCACGAACGAATCCAAAGATTCCGGTCAAACAAGAACAGCATCCGATCAGACGAACAGAAAATAATAAAAGATTTTAACGAGATAGACCTATAACTCGTCAAAGATTATCTTTTCCCAAGAGCTATTGAGAATTGATCAGATTAGAATTCGAAAACGCGTCGAATAATAATCAAGAATTTGTGTTTGAGACACATCAAACAATTAGAACTCAAAGATAGCAAAATCAACTTATTTATTCAATGCTCAAATCGACCGAGCTATATGATGTATATATAGCCGCCAAACCCTAGCAACATAAATAAAGGTTACTCTCTAAAACGCCCTTGAACAAGTTTGGGCTACTACCGATTAAGGAAAATACTAAAACGAGTAAAGTAAAATAGGCATGCAAATATCGCATCCTTATGAATAATATTTCCTACTACGTAAAAAAATAAGTAAATAAAACGAACAATTACGTAATCCCGAGTCCGACCACCAAAGTCACTCCAAGCCTCGTGTCCATCTTCTCGCCCAAGTATGTAGCCGCATGTGCATCGTGGGCTGCATGGTCGCTTACGTCGATCATCACCTCGTCTTCTTCCCTTGCACTCGTCAATCTCGTATCAATAGCTGATCCGAAACATAAACAATATGAGAGAGATTCGCAAGATCATTTTTGCTATAAAGCCATATGTTGGGACAAAGAGGAGGTCGCGAATTTTCCCCGAGAAAGACCAAATTAAGAGAGCGAAAGAAACGACGAGGCAGAAAAAACATGCGTACCTTTGGTTTCAATGATGGCTTAGCCAGTCTGGAGAGTGTCTCTGTGATACGAATCCTGTATCGAGACAAAGCGGAAGCAGTATTCACGAATGAAAAATGAACAGAAATTGGCCAAATGGAATCGAAACAGCAACCACCCTTCACTACAGCAACAACCCGTCGCTACAGCAGTAACGAACATCAACAATCAACAACTAACAGCAACAACCCGTCGCTACAGCAGTAACGAACAGCAACAACCCTCAACCAAACAGCGACCAGTCGGTCGTGAACAAACAGCGGCACACAATGCCAACAATAGTAACCAACAACAGTAAGTACGAGAATAGTGATCGGTCGAATGGGAACAAACAGCAACAAAGAATCACATACAACAATAGCGAACAACGAATTGTGATCGGATGCGGTGGAAACAGGAACCACGCTCGGACACCGGACAGTAACTTCAAACAAGTCAATCCAAACGTATGAGGACAGATATGATATGAATTACACTCAGTTGTGAATCACGATTTATACGAACAACAACAGGCGAACTGATATGAATCTCGATCAGCTATGAGGATTGCGATTTGACGAGACGGAAGTAAGCTTCACGAATAAGAAACTGGACAACACTCCGATGAACAACACCACGAACGAATCGGATTTTGTGACAAGCAACAAAATGAGCCATCTTTGAAAAACGATCGACAACAACCATAATCGCATCCTTACCTCATTGGGTACGAGGCAAAGCAACAATGAAATCCATCGAGACATCCTCCCATGTCCTTTCCGGAATCGGTAGAGGCATATACTCGCCCGGTTTGAACGAGCTCTTCGTAATATGACATGTTACACACTTGCCAACGATGTCAGCCACGTCCCCTTGCATCTTCGGCCAATAAAAATGTTCCTGGAGTACCCCCATGGTCTTAGCCACGCCAAAGTGACCAGCCAAGCCCCCTCCATGAGCCTCACGAACCAACAACTCCCGAACGACATGTTTGGGCAAATGATATGAATTCGCTTGGGAGGATATTCGGTCGGAGTATATGTAAGTGTATGATAGCGGAAGGCTTTTTACGAGTAGGGTGTTTTGAGTATATTTTTTTATGGAAGTAATATCGAATATGACAATGAAAGATTCGAACAAGAACAAGGGTTTATCGAATTAGACCTATAATTCGATAAGATGATTTCTTCTCAAGACCTATTGAGAATCAATTAGATTAATACTCGAAAACACGTCGAATAAAAATCAAGTTTCGATGAAAAGCATTTACCAAGAAAAACACAAAGTGTATTCTTATTTATTCAACATTCAATTCATAATGATTGTTACAAGGCTAATGATAGACTACTTATAGGAGATGTAGTCTAAGTCTACTAAGGAATCAAACAAGTTCACATGATCTTGAAAAACAAAACAAGACATCAAGATAAAATACAAAAGAATCTAATGATAGGGGTGAGGATCACATACATGATCATGATTATAAGTCACTCTAAGAGGGAGACAAAAACAACACACAAAGTGTATAAACAAAGCAGGCTGGCTGCTTAACTCGTCCGTGTCGATTGACACGGTCGCGGTGCATTGCAGACGGATGCAGCAGAACTCGTTCGTGTTCGATTGACACGGTCGGGCTGGACGGCAGGCATTTCGGCGCTTTCCAGAAGAGTAGGACACGGTCGGGCTGGTCGGCAGTTTGTTCGGCATTTTCCGGAGGGGTATGACACGGTCGTGTCCTGGGACACGGTCGAGCTCGGCAGCAGTTCGTTCAGCATTTTCCGGAAGGGTTCTACTCGGCCGTGTCTCGGGACACGGTCGAGTCCAGCGGGCAGTCAGTTTTGCTTGTCCTGGACATCTCGGCACGAGCCGTGTCGGACGACACGACCGAGTTCGGTCGGCAGCGTACTTGGATCTTCCGGCACAACATGACACGGGCCATGTCATATGACACGGCCGAGACTTGGCACCTTGGTCCTCCTCATTTTGTGTCCGTTTTCTCACCGAAGTACATAGGTGCACGAGCATACAATATTGTATCGTTACTTACGTCAATTCTTGACACGAGATCGACATGTCCAACCGAAGAAAGACGACGTAGACGACCATGCAACCATGCATACGGCCATGCACACACATGCACCTACACGACATGCACTTACTTCTTTGGACGAGACGACTAATACGAGACTTGAAGTAACCTTGAACATATTTTACGTCTGCATGAAGAAATTACGAACCATGCACTCATCCACCTTCTTCATGCATTGAAACCGATGGTTCCCCTCCCTTGAATAAGTCACCTACATGGCAACAAAGTCGTTAAAGCATGATAATAATAATCATCAAGAATCAAACCAAAGTCTTCTAACATGATTAGTTATTTTATTTTCTTTCTTGTCTTTGGTGAAGATTTGCTCAAGATTTAGCCCATGTCACAATCACCAAATCGGCCGAAACAAAGGAGGAAGAAGACACCAAGATGTTGCTTTCATTTTCTATCCTTGTCAAAGTCTTGCAAGAAGATATCACATGAGAAAGATGTTATCTACTCCCTTGAAGTACCCCACGGCCGAAAATGAGATGAAGAAACCAAGCATGACTTTGTTTTCAATCTTTGTCAAAGTTGATAGATTAGTTTAATGTTTACTTGTTTTCTTGTGTGATCTTGTTTGTAGTTGTTAAGGCTATTTATAAGCCTCATCCTCAATCTTTCAAATCACTTTGGAATCTTGAAAAACGAAATACACTTGCATGTATTCATTGTTGAATGATTTTCAGCACAACTTGATTATAATTCGACGCGTCTTCGAGTTGTAATTTTAATCGATTCTCAATAGGTCTTGAGGAGAGATTTTCTTATCAAACTATAGGTCTAGTTTGATAATTTACTTTCATATTATCGTGTTTACGAAAACCAAATTGCCCTACTTTCGGTTAAAACTTACGAGTGTTACACATATACGAGTGTTGTGAGATAACAAAACATTTCCGCTGCATTTTCCGGCGAATTTACGTTCATCTTAATACGTAATTCGTATCATTAGTGGTATCGGAGCCCACACCTGAATTTCTTAATTCAGTTGAGGTTCTTGATCTTTCAGCAGAATGGAGTTCAACGATATTGATTTCTTGGCTAAATTTCGTAGCATACCGGAGTTTCACCGATCTAATAATCCAGATGCGTGCATAGATTGGCTCCATGCTTTTGAGGAGCACTCGGACTTCAAGGCTATCCCGATCAACCGCCGCGTTTCGTTGGTGGCAAGGCGCCTCTGCGGTAGCGCCGCCGTCTGGTGGCAAAAACTGAAACAGTCCCGTTCACAACAACGTAAGCTAAAAATCAGAGATTGACAAAAATTCATAAAACATTTCAATCGAAGGTTCAAATCATACCACCACTTGTTGTTTCCCCACCACCAATCCTTCGGCGCCCCGCCACCGACCTTCGATCTAAGGTTTTTCCCCATCGAAGAATTTCCATCAAGGCCATTTTTCGATAAAGATGATGTCCCTACCACCATTTTCAATGAAGTAGACGAGACAGAGGTTTCAACGACGCACAACGAAGAAGATGAGTTGAGTCGTGTTTCCCTAATTGACGAGCCTGGATCTGACTACTTTGAAGCTTAAGAAAAACGAAATACATTGTATGTATTCTTGTTGAATGATTTTCAGCACAACTTAATTATAATTCGACGCGTCTTCGAGTTGTAATCTAATCAATTCTCAATAGGTCTTGAGGAGAGATTGTCTTATCAAACTATAGGTCTAGTTTGATAAATTTACTTTCATTATATTCATGTTTACATAAGCCGAATTGCCCTACTTTCGGTTAATTCTTACGAGTGTCACACATATCGAGTGTTGATACCACTAATGATACGAATTACGTATGAAAATGTACGTAAACTCGCAAGGAAATGCAGCGGAAATATTTTGTTAAACCACAAATCTTTTTTTGGGGATTCCGTTAAGGGAAATGGTAGACACCCAGATACGTCGTTTGTTTTTATTTTGCAGGTTGGTCTTTTAAAAATGCAATCCCAAGCAAACGTCAACACATCCGATGAAAATTACATCTTCAACCCGGGAGGAGCACAACCCCATCCGGAATACCAACCGTCCTTGGACTTTAGATTCGAGGACGAATCTCCTTAAAGGAAGAGGGGATGATACGAGATCGACATGGCCAACCGAAGAAAGACGGCGTAGACGACCATGCAACCATGCAAACGGCCATGCACACACATGCACCTACATGACATGCACTTACTTCTTTGGACGAGACGACTAATACGAGACTTGAAGTAACCTTGAACATATTTTACGTATGCATGAAGAAATTACGAACCATGCACTCATCCACCTTCTTAATGCATTGAAACCGATGGTTCCCCTCCCTTGAATAAGTCACCTACATGGCAACAAAGTCGTCAAAGCATGATAATAATAATCATCAAGAATCAAACCAAAGTCTTCTAATATGATTAGTTATTTTATTTTGTTTCTTCTCTTTGGTGAAGATTTGCTCAAGATTTAGCCCATGTCACAATCACCAAATTGGCCGAAATAAAGGAGGAAGAAGACACCAAGATGTTGCTTTCATTTTCTATCCTTGTCAAAGTTTTGCAAGAAGATATCACATGAGAAAGATGTTATCTACTCTCTTGAAGTACCCCACGGCCGAAAATGAGAGGAAGAAACCAAGCATGACTTTGTTTTCAATCTTTGTCAAAGTTGATAGATTAGTTTAATGTTTACTTATTTTCTTGTGTGATCTTGTTTGATCTTGTTAGTAGCTGTTAAGGCTATTTATAAGCCTCATCCTCAATCTTTCAAATCACTTTGGAAGCTTGAAAAACGAAATACACTTGCATGTATTCATTGTTGAATGATTTTCAGCATAACTTGATTATAATTCGACGCGTCTTCGAGTTGTAATTTTAATAGGTCTTGAGGAGAGATTGTCTTATCAAACTATAGATCTAGTTTGATAAATTTACTTTCATTTTATTCGTGTTTACATAAGCCGAATTGCCCTACTTTCGGTTAATTCTTACGAGTGTCACACATATCAAGTGTTGAGAGGTTAAAAGATATACCCGCTGCATTTTCCGGCGAATTTACGTTCATCTTAATACGTAATTCATATCATAAGTGGTATCGGAGCCCATGTCACCTTCTTGGGTTGTTCTTCACGGTTTCTTCAAAATTTTCGCATAACATTGGCAGATTAGCGCAGTCGGAAGAAAATAAAGTTTCCCGTGGATTCGACCGTTGGATCGTCACGAAATTTTGACAAAGGTAAGCCAACCCATTGAACTACAGTCTGAACGGTGGAGATCAGATTATTTGATAATCTTCTTGGTTCATTCTTCACGGCTTTCTTGGCAAATTTTCTGTTCGATTTCTTGATCATTAGAAGAGATGGACTTTTCCAATACCGAATTCTTGGTAAAGCTACGTGATGCTTTACATGACTTACCGGAACCTCGATGAGGAGGAGAAGGCCTGTGTTCCTACGCCATACTAACGAGTTCGAGTTGAACGAACTTCCGAAGTTCATCGGAGGTATCGATCCCGAAATTTATTTGGAATGAGAACGTAAGAGGGATCGCTTGTTCGAGTTTAATGGTCTTAACGATGAGAAGCATTGCAAATATGCAATTATCAAGTTGGTTAAAGGCGCTTCAGTTTAGTTCGAATGTAAGAAGAAGCAAAGAACTCGTGCTGGAAAAAACAAAACCCGTTCGTGGGAGTCGTTGAAAAGAAAACTTCGCAAGAGATACGTACCTTTCGGCTCGAGTTCGGCTCTCAAAATCGTAACAACATCAGCCCCCAACTCGGTTTCTAAAGCTCTCGACTTGCCTAATGAGACGAGTTTGCTGGAGGTGAGTTGTTTCATTGGCCAAGGGTTCGATCATGTGCAAGATGTTTGCCCGACTCTTGCTACCCGAGACGAGTTAATAGCCGAGGAAGAACAAGAAAGGCTAGGAGACATTCTCAAGTTTGATATAGAGGACGAAGTAGAAGAAGAATGTGTAGTTTACGATGCTATCGATTATGATACAGACTTAGTTCTTCGTACTTTAGAAACCAAATCGGTTTCAAATGATTTGGAGCATCAGGACGAGTTAACGAGTGAGGAACTCACAAGTATACTTTTTAGTTCTACACAACCGTCCGTTTCCCGAGCTATAGAAGATGAAGAGATTGAGGACAAGGTGATTGTTCCCCAAAATTTCTATGAGGTTATTTCTATTATTGTTAAAAAATTGGAGGATCCCAATCCAATTGTTCTCATTGATCCGGTTCCCGACACCGACCAACGTAAAAGCTATGTGGCTATATGTGACTGGAAAATAGTAAAAGACGAACTCATTGATGAAAGGAATGAGGACAAGATTAGAGCCCACATGACGCCGGAAATGGAAATTATTCCGTTAAACCACAAATCTTTTTTTGGGGATTCCGTTAAGGGAAATGGTAGACACCCAGATGCGTCGTTTGTTTTTATTTTGCAGGTTGGTCTTTTAAAAATGTAATCGCAAGCAAACGTTAACACATCCGACGAAAATTACATCTTCAACCCGGGAGGAGCACAACCCCATCCGGAATACCAACCGTCCTTGGACTTTAGATTCGAGGACGAATCTCTTTAAAGGAAGAGGGGATGATACGAGATCGACATGGCCAACCGAAGAAAGACGACGTAGACGACCATGCAACCATGCATACGGCCATGCACACACATGCACCTACACGACATGCACTTACTTCTTTGGACGAGACGACTAATACGAGACTTGAAGTAACCTTGAACATATTTTACGTATGCATGAAGAAATTACGAACCATGCACTCATCCACCTTCTTCATGCATTGAAACTGATGGTTCCCCTCCCTTGAATAAGTCACCTACATGGCAACAAAGTCGTCAAAGCATGATAATAATAATCATCAAGAATCAAACCAAAGTGTTTTAACATGATTAGTTATTTTATTTTGTTTCTTGTCTTTGGTGAAGATTTGCTCAAGATTTAGCCCATGTCACAATCACCAAATCGGCCGAAATAAAGGAGGAAGAAGACACCAAGATGTTGCTTTCATTTTCTATCCTTGTCAAAGTCTTGCAAGAAGATATCACATGAGAAAGATGTTATCTACTCCCTTGAAATACCCCACAGCCGAAAATGAGAGGAAGAAACCAAGCATGACTCTGTTTTCAATCTTTGTCAAAGTTGATAGATTAGTTTAATGTTTACTTGTTTTCGTGTGTGATCTTGTTTGATCTTGTTTGTAGTTGTTAAGGCTATTTATAAGCCTCATCCTCAATCTGTCAAATCACTTTGGAATCTTGAAAAACGAAATACACTTGCATGTATTCATTGTTGAATGATTTTCAGCACAACTTGATTATAATTCGACGCGTCTTCGAGTTGTAATTTTAATCGATTCTCAATAGGTCTTGAGGAGATATTGTCTTATCAAACTATAGGTCTAGTTTGATAATTTACTTTCATATTATCGTGTTTACGAAAACCGAATTGCCCTACTTTCTGTTAAAACTTACGAGTGTTACACATATACGAGTGTTGTGAGGTAACAAAACATTTCCGCTGCATTTTCCGGCGAATTTACGTTCATCTTAATACGTAATTCGTATCATTAGTGGTATCGGAGCCCACACCTGAATTTCTTAATTCAGTTGAGGTTCTTGATCTTTCAGCAGAATGGAGTTCAACGATATTGATTTCTTGGCTAAATTTCGCAGCATACCGGAGTTTCACCGATCTAATAATCCAGATGCGTGCATAGATTGGCTCCATGCTTTTGAGGAGCACTCGGACTTCAAGGCTGCCCCGATCAACCGCCGCGTTTCGTTGGTGGCAAGGCGCCTCTACGGTAGCGCCGCCGTCTGGTGGCAAAAACTGAAACAGTCCCGTTCACAACAACGTAAGCTAAAAATCAGAGATTGACAAAAATCCATAAAATATTTCAATCGAAGGTTCAAATCATACCACCACTCGTTGTTTCCCCACCACCAATCCTTCGACGCCCCGCCGCCGACCTTCGATCTAAGGTTTTTCCCCATCGAAGAATTTCCATCAAGGCCGTTTTTCGATAAAGACGATGTCCCTACCACCATTTTCAATTAAGTAGACGAGACAGAGGTTTCAACGACGCAAAACAACGAAGAAGATGAGTTGAGTCGTGTTTCCCTAATAGACGAGCCTGGATCTTACTACTTTGAAGCTTAAGAAAAACGAAATACATTGTATGTATTCTTGTTGAATGATTTTCAGCACAACTTAATTATAATTCGATGCGTCTTCGAGTTGTAATTTAATCAATTCTCAATAGGTCTTGAGGAGAGATTGTCTTATCAAACTATAGGTCTAGTTTGATAAATTTACTTTCATTTTATTCGTGTTTACATAAGCCGAATTTCCCTACTTTCGATTAATTCTTACGAGTGTCACACATATCGAGTGTTGATACCACTAATGATACGAATTACGTATGAAAATGTACGTAAACTCGCAAGGAAATGCAGCGGAAATATTTTGTTAAACCACAAATCTTTTTTTGGGGATTCCGTTAAGGGAAATGGTAGACACCCAGATACGTCGTTTGTTTTTATTTTGCAGGTTGGTCTTTTAAAAATGCAATCCCAAGCAAACGTCAACACATCCGACGAAAATTACATCTTCAACCTGGGAGGAGCACAACCCCATCCGGAATACCAACCGTCCTTGGACTTTAGATTCGAGGACAAATCTCTTTAAAGGAAGAGGGGATGATACGAGATCGACATGGCCAACCGAAGAAAGACGACGTAGACGACCATGCAACCATGCATACGGCCATGCACACACATGCACCTACAATACATGCACTTACTTCTTTGGATGAGACAACTAATACGAGACTTGAAGTAACCTTGAACATATTTTACGTATGCATGAAGAAATTACGAACCATGCACTCATCCACCTTCTTCATGCATTGAAACCGATGGTTCCCCTCCCTTGAATAAGTCAACTACATGGCAACAAAGTCGTCAAAGCATGATAATAATCATCAAGAATCAAACCAAAGTCTTCTAACATGATTAGTTATTTTATTTTATTTCTTGTCTTTGGTGAAGATTTGCTCAAGATTTAGCCCATGTCACAATCACCAAATCGGCCGAAATAAAGGAGGAAGAAGACACCAAGATGTTGCTTTCATTTTCTATCCTTGTCAAAGTCTTGCAAGAAGATATCACATGAGAAAGATGTTATCTACTCCCTTGAAGTACCCCACGGCCGAAAATGAGAGGAAGAAACCAAGCATGACTTTGTTTTCAATCTTTGTCAAAGTTGATAGATTAGTTTAATGTTTACTTGTTTTCTTGTGTGATCTTGTTTGATCTTGTTTGTAGTTGTTAAGGCTATTTATAAGCCTCATCCTCAATCTTGCAAATCACTTTGGAATCTTGAAAAACGAAATACACTTGCATGTATTCATTGTTGAATGATTTTCAGCACAACTTGATTATAATTCGACGCGTCTTCGAGTTGAAATTTTAATCAATTCTCAATAGGTCTTGAGGAAAGATTGTCTTATCAAACTATAGGTCTAGTTTGATAAATTTACTTTCATTTTATTCGTGTTTACATAAGCCGAATTGCCCTACTTTCGGTTAATTCTTACAAGTGTCAACATATCGAGTGTTGAGAGGTTAAAAGATATATCCGCTGCATTTTCCGGCGAATTTACATTCATCTTAATACGTAATTCGTATCATAAGTGGTATCGGAGCCCATGTCACCTTCTTGGGTTGTTCTTCACGGTTTCTTCAAAATTTTCGCATAACATTGGCAGATTAGCGCAGTCGGAAGAAAATAAAGTTTTCCGTGGATTCGACCGTTGGATCGTCACGAAATTTTGACAAAGATAAGCCAACTCATTGAACTACAGTCTGAACGGTGGAGATAAGATTATTTCATCATCTTCTTGGTTCATTCTTCACGGCTTTCTTGGCTAATTTTCTGTTCGATTTCTTGATATATCGAATTCTTGGTAAAGCTACGTGATGATTTACATGACTTACCGGAACCTCGACGAGGAGGAGAAGGCCTGTGTTCCCCACGCCATACTAACGAGTTCGAGTTGAACGAACTTCCGAAGTTCATCGGAGGTACCGATCCCGAAATTTATTTGGAATGGGAACGTAAGATGGATCGCTTGTTCGAGTTTAAAGGTCTTAACGATGAGAAGCATTGCAAATATACAACTATCAAGTTGGTTAAAGGCGCTTCAGTTTGGTTCGAATGTAAGAAGAAGCAAAGGACTCGTGCTGGAAAAAACAAGATCTGTTCGTGGGAGTCGTTGAAAAGAAAACTTCGCAAGAGATACGTACCTTTCGGCTCGAGTTTGGCTCTCAAAATCATAACAACATCAGCCCCCAACTCGGTTTCTAAAGCTCTCGACTTGCCTAATGAGACGAGTTTGCTGGAGGTGAGTTGTTTCATTGGCCAAGGCTTCGATCATGTGCAAGATGTTTGCCCGACTCTTGCTACCCGAGACGAGTTAATAGCCGAGGAAGAACAAGAAAGGTTAGGCGACATTCTCAAGTTTGATATAGAGAACGAAGGAGAAGAAGAATGTGTAGTTTACGATGCTCCCGATTATGATACAGACTTAATTCTTCGTACTTTAGAAACCAAATCGGTTTCAAATGATTTGGAGCATCAGGATGAGTTAACGAGTGAGGAACTCACAAGTATACTTTTTAGTTCTACACAACCGTCCGTTTCCCGAGCTACAGAAGATGAAGAGATTGAGGACAAGGCGATTGTTCCCCAAAATTTCTATGAGGTTATTTATATTATTGTTAAAAAAATTGGAGGATCCCAATCCAATTGTTCTCATTGATCCGGTTCCCGATACCGACCAACGTAAAAGCTATGTGGCTACATGTGACTGGAAAATAGTAAAAGACGAACTCATTGATGAAAGGAATGAGGACAAGATTTGTGCCCACATGACGTCGGAAATGGAAATTATTCCGTTAAACCACAAATCTTTTTTTGGGGATTCCGTTAAGGGAAATGGTAGACACCCAGATACGTCGTTTGTTTTTATTTTGCAGGTTGGTCTTTTAAAAATGCAATCCCAAGCAAACGTCAACACATCTGACGAAAATTACATCTTCAACCCGGGAGGAGCACAACCCCATCCGGAATACCAACCGTCCTTGGACTTTAGATTCGAGGACGAATCTCTTTAAAGGAAGAGGGGATGATACGAGATCGACATGGCCAACCGAAGAAAGACGACGTAGATGACCATGCAACCATGCATACGGCCATGCACACACATGCACCTACACGACATGAACTTACTTCTTTGGACGAGACGACTAATACGAGACTTGAAGTAACCTTGAACATATTTTACGTATGCATGAAGAAATTACGAACCATGCACTCATCCACCTTCTTCATGCATTGAAACCGATGGTTCTCCTCCCTTGAATAAGTCACCTACATGGCAACAAAGTCGTCAAAGCATGATAATAATAATCATCAAGAATCAAACCAAAGTCTTCTAACATGATTAGTTATTTTATTTTGTTTCTTGTCTTTGGTGAAGATTTGCTCAAGATTTAGCCCATGTCACAATCATCAAATCGGACGAAATAAAGGAGGAAGAAGACACCAAGATGTTGCTTTCATTTTTTATCCTTGTCAAAGTCTTGCAAGAAGATATCACATGAGAAATATGTTATCTACTCCCTTGAGTACCCTACGGCCGAAAATGAGAGGAAGAAACCAAGCATGACTTTGTTTTCAATCTTTGTCAAAGTTGATAGATTAGTTTAATGTTTACTTGTTTTCTTGTGTGATCTTGTTTGATCTTGTTTGTAGTTGTTAAGGCTATTTATAAGCCTCATCCTTGATACGAATTTGATACGAATTCGCTATCGATACAGCGGAAGGCTTTTTGATGAATGGAAGCTATCGGCAAGAAACTGTCGGGAACTGGTGACAACCGCTCGCTACAGCAACAATACTGATAATTGATGAAGACGGTAATTCGATCCAGCAACAGGATAGGAATTTGGCCAACTGGAAAATGACTCGAAACAGGCCACCTCCAAACAGCGACACTCGAAACAGCACGTTTTGGACGGAAACGAAGTTAAAGCAGGGAATAAGTTCAAAGGATAGAACAACACTTTATCCGAAATATTGAACAAGTATAAAACTGTATCGAAAAATAAACAGAATATCGAAACAAGGTATAAACAGATGTTTTATCAAATTAGACCTATAATTTGATAAAGTGATTTCTCCTCAAGACCTATTGGGAATCAATCAGATTAGTATTCGAAACGCGTCGAATAAAAACCAAGTTTTGATGAAAAGCATTCACCAGGGAAAAACACAAAGTTTTCTTAATTCTTCAACATTCAATAATCTCCATTACAACTCTAATGCCACTATTTATAGGCAAAAGTGGCCTGACAAAATAACTTAAACTATTACATGCTGTTCTTTAAAATAATGAAAGGATAATAAAAAGGTTCTTCAGGTCACTTGTTGACAAAAGTAAAAGTTGGGTCTTTGTCTCCAAGTTGTTTGCTGACAGCGGCTTTTTCATACAACAAGTTGCCAAGAATCCTGCTGCCTTTATAATAAAGAAATGCTGAAAATTCTTTGTATTACTACCACTTGGACCTTTTCCCCCTCCCAAGTTGCAATTTGCCTTAAGTTATTCCAATTCCGACTATCAAGGTAACTCCGTGCCTCATTTCTGTTTTCTCGCCTAAGTAGGTTGTAGTGCGATCGAGGTGTTTTACGTCAATTCTTACTTCATCTTCTTCGCTTGGAGTATTCGGCTTCGTATCATCCCCTCCCCCTTTAAGAGGAATTGTCCTCAATTCTGCAATCCCGTCATCATCAAGATAAGGGGAAAGATCACCTATGTTGAAAGTAGCATGCACTCCATAGTCACCCGGAAGTTCCAACTTGTAAGCATTGTCATTCACCTTCGCAATTATTTTAAATGGTCCCTCAGCTCGTGGCATTAGCTTGTTCTTACGCTTACTCGGGAATCGTTCCTTCCTCAAATGTAATCAAACTAAGTCTCCAACCTCGAATAGTCTCTGCCTTCTTTGCTTATTCGACTTCCTTTTGTACGCCTCGTTTATTTCCTTGATTCGATCCCGCACCTGTTCGTGTAATTTCATCATTGATTTTAGTTTTGACTCCGCATCCTTATGCACCAATTCGTCACTTGGTAGTGGAATTAGGTCTAGCGGCATGTAAGGATTCAACCCGTAAACTACTTCAAATGGAGAGTGTGCAGTGGCATGAGTAAGAGATCAATTATAAGCAAACTCCGCATGTGCCAGTTTCAGATCCCAGTCCTTTTGTGTATTGCTCACCAAGCCTCGCAACAGCGTCCCCAGTGTTCGATTCGTTACTTCAGTTTGTCCGTCGGTTTGAGGATGATGTGAAGTACTAAACAAAAGCTTGGTTCCCATCTTCCTCCATAATGTGTTACAAAAGTAGCTTAGAAACTTCGAGTCCCGGTCCGAAACAATAGTTTTCGGAACTCCATGTAATCGCACCACCTCTCGAAAATACAAGTCAGCAACATTACTCGCATCATCGGTTTTGTGACAAGGAACAAAATGAGCCATCTTTGAAAAACGATCGACAACAACCATGATCGCATCCTTACCTCTTTGGGTTCGAGGCAAAGCCACAATGAAATCCATGGATACATCTTCCCATGGCCTCTCCGAATCGGTAAAGGTGTGTAGACTCTGGTTTGAGCGAACTCTTCGCAACATGGCACGTCACACATTTACTAATTATATTATTAACATCCCCGCATCCTTGGCCAATAAAAATGTTCTTTAAGCACATCCGATGTCTTGGCCGAACCAAAGTGGCCGACTAAACCCCTCCGTGAGCCTCTCGAACCGGTAATTCTCGAATCGTGTGCACAGGTAGGCAAAGACGATTCCCCTTAAAAGAAAGCCCTCCTGTATCGAAAATTCTCCCACCGGGCCAGTTTGCACAGGCGAAGGTCTCGCCAAAATCCGCATCACCTTCGTAATACTCCTTTCTTGTATCGAATCCAAGCAAACGAACATCAAGAGTGGCTAGTAAGGCATAACGCCTAGACAATGCATCTGCCACAATATTGCTCTTGCCATCCTTATACTTTGATGAGAAGTGAAATGATTGTAAGAATTCCACCCACTTCGCATGCCTGGGACTTAACTTGTGTTGCCCGTTAATGTACTTCAAAGATTCATGGTCCGAGTGTATGATAAAATGCTTTGGTCGAAGATAGTGACTCCAATGATCTAGAGCCCTCACAATAGCATAAAACTCCTTGTCGTACGTACAATAATGGAGACGAGCACCGTTTAACTTCTCGGAAAAATAAGTAATAGGTCGCTTTCCCTGAATGAGAACCGCTCCAATGCCCACTCCGCTAGCATCACATTCCACCTCAAATGGTTGCGAAAAATCGGGTAATGCTAAGATTGGTGCTTCGCACAACTTCACCTTCAACTTTGCAAATGACTCCTGAGCAGCCCGACTCCAATTAAACGTGCCTTTCTTCAAACATTCGGTTATTGGGCTTGCAATGGTACTGAAGTCTCGAATGAATCTTCGGTAAAATGAAGCTAGTCCATGGAACGATCTAACCTCCGTCACTGTAGTGGGAACCGGCCATGACTTAATTGCTTCGATCTTCGCTTGATCGACCGACACTCCATTCTTTGAAACAACATAGCCAAGAAAGACTATACTTTCGACCAAAAATGAGCACTTCTCCTTTTTTCCATACGACTTGGTCTCTAAGGGTTTCAAGACTTGCCTCAAGTGTTCGAAATGTTCTTGCAACGATCATTTGTAGATCAAAATATCATCTAAGTATACAACCACAAATTTCCCTAAAAATGGCTTAAGTACCTCATTCACCAAGCGCATGAAAGTACTCGGTGCATTTGTAAGACCGAGCGGCATAACGGTCCATTCATACGATCCGTGTTTTGTTTTGAAGGCTGTCTTCCACTCATCTCCTTCCCGCATCCGAATTTGGTGATAACCACTTCGTAGATCAACTTTTGAAAAGATCAGCGATCCGTGTAATTCATCAACATGTCATCAAGCCTCGGAATCGGAAACCGATACTTGATGGTTATATTGTTCACGGCTCATTGTCAATACACATCCTCCAAGATCCGTCTTTCTTCTAACCGATGTCAGGAACCGCACAAGGGCTTAGGCTTTCTCGAACATATCCACGATCCATCGGTTCTTCAATTTGGTTTTGTAATTCCTTCGTCTCCTCGGGATTACATCTATAAGCGACTTTGTTAGGGAGCGACACACCCGGTATGAGGTCGATCTGATGTTCAATCCCGCGAATTGGTGGTAAACCCGACGGTAATTCTTCGGGAAAAACATCCGCAAATTCGCGTAATAAGGCATCCATCCTTTTGTTCCGCACAACCATGTTACCATTCCGTGTCTCCTTCAGAACCAACAAGTACACACACTTGCCATCATTAATAGCATGTTCCACCTCCCGTTCGCTAGCAAACATGGCCAGTTTTGGTTTTTCACTCCTACTAGAACTCATAGAGTGAATAGCTTGCGGTGACATTGGTTTAAGCACAATCTTCTTGCCCTTATCCCGTAACTCGTACTCATTGCTTCTTCCTCAGTGTAAAACGTCCCTATCAAACATCCATGGTCTTCCCAACAGTACATGGCATGCATCCATCGGGAGCACATCACATAATACGTTGTCTTCATATGAACCCATGACTAGTCCAATCCTCACTTGTTTAGTCACCCTTATTTTGCTCCCATCATCGAGCCAATGCAAAGTGTAAGGTTTCGGGTGAGCCGTAGTGGTCAGCCCGAGTTTAGTCACCATCTCGCCGAAGCGGCGTTGGTGCAACTCCCTCCATCAACGATCAAACTACACCATTTATTTCGACTTGACACTTCGTGTGAAATATTTGATTTATTGTTCGAATCATTCGATCTGATTTTGGCACGTAGCGCAGAACTAAAGCCGTGTCATAGCTTGGAGCATCGTAAGTCTCGCATTCCTCTCCTTCTTCGTCCTTAATGTCGAAATCAAATACGTCACCCAGTCTTTCTTCCTCAACCAACAACTCGTCTCGGATCGTGACAGCTTCCCTTAGTGTCACCACTCGCTTGTTCGGACAAGCATTTTGATAATGCCCGAATCCTTGACATTTGAAACATCTCACTTTAGCCAAACTCATCTCCTTCGGTACGTAGGGCACAGTCGCCTTAGCCGGATTCGCAACAGGAACTGGAGTCGGTACAGTTGCCTTAACAGCTGAACTAGATCCGACGCTTGGGTTTCCAAATTTGACTGGAAACTCGGGTTTGTACAGCTTCATCCTGTTCTGAGCTTCTAACTTCACACATAACCCGCATAATGTATCGAAGTCCTCGTATGGATACAGTTCCACCGAGTTAGCTATGCTTCGGTTCAAGCCACGCAAAAATCGCGACATCTTCTGCTCCTCATTCTCCTCTATTTCTCCCATTAGGGTCAGATTCTCAAACTCCTCAATGTACTCACTGACATTCAACTTTCCTTGCATGAGATCTGCAATCTTCCTGTACAAGGACAACCGGTGTGATGTTGGTACATATCTCTTACGAAGTTTTCTTTTTAATGAATCCCACGAACGGATCTTTTCCTTCCCCGCACGAGCTCTTCGTGTTTTAATTCCTTCGTACCAAAGTGAAGCTCCTTTCCCTAACTTGAGAATTGCATACTTACACCTTTTCTCATCGTCAAGGTCTTTAAATTCGAACATACGATCAATTTTTCGTTCCCATTCCAGGTAAACTTCAGGATCTGTCCCTCCAACGAACTCTGGGAGCTCGTTCACCTTGAACTCTTCGACATGGCGTGAGGGTCGTTCATAGTCACCACGCCTAGGTTGCCAACGCTGGTCGCGTTGTTCTGGTACGTCACGCAATGCGTCACGAAGTTTTGCCAAGAAATCAGCATCGTTGAGATCCATAGTGTCAAAGATCAAGAACTTGGGTGTTGCTCTCCGATACCACTTATGATACGAATTTGATACGAATTCGCTATCGATACAGCGGAAGGCTTTTTGATGAACGGAAGCTATCGGCAAGAAAGCGCCGGAATCGGTGACAACCGCTCGCTACAAAGAACAATGCGATAATTGATGAAGACGGTAATTCGATCTGAACAGGATAGGAATTTGGCCAATGGAAAATGACTCGAAGCAGGCCACCTCCAAGCGGCGACACTCGAAACGGACGTTTTGGACGGAAACGAAGTTAAAGCAGGGAATAAGTTCAAAGGATAGAACAACACTTTATCCGAAATATTGAACAAGTATAAAACTGTATCGAAAAATAAACAGAATATCGAAACAAGGTATAAACAGATGTTTTATCAAATTAGACCTATAATTTGATAAAGTGATTTCTCCTCAAGACCTATTGAGAATCAATCAGATTAGTATTCGAAACGCGTCGAATAAAAACCAAGTTTTGATGAAAAGCATTCACCAGGGAAAAACACAAAGTGTTCTTAATTCTTCAACATTCAATAATCTCCATTACAACTCTAATGCCACTATTTATAGGCAAAAGTGGCCTGACAAAATAACTTAAACTATTACAAGCTGTTCTTTAAAATAATGAAAGGATAATAAAAAGGTTCTTTAGGTCACTTGTTGACAAAAGTAAAAGCTGGGTCTTTGTCTCCAAGTTGTTTGCTGACAGCCGCTTTTTCATACAACAAGTTGCCAAGAATCCTGCTGCCTTTATAATAAAGAAATGCTGAAAATTCTTTGTATTACTACCACTTGGACCTTTTCCCCCTCCCAAGTTGCAATTTGCCTTAAGTTATTCCAATTCCGACTATCAAGGTAACTCCGTGCCTCGTTTCTGTTTTCTCGCCTAAGTAGGTTGTAGTGCGATCGAGGTGTTTTACGTCAATTCTTACTTCATCTTCTTCGCTTGGAGTATTCGGCTTCGTATCAATCCTCAATCTTTCAAATCACTTTGGAAGCTTGAAAAACGAAATACACTTGCATGTATTCATTGTTGAATGATTTTCAGCACAACTTGATTATAATTCGACGTGTCTTCGAGTTGTAATTTTAATCGATTCTCAATAGGTCTTGAGGGGAGATTGTCTTATCAAACTATAGGTCTAGTTTGATAATTTACTTTCATATTACCGTGTTTACGAAAACCGAATTGCCCTACTTTCGGTTAAAACTTACGAGTGTTACACATATACGAGTGTTGTGAGTTTACAAAACATTTCCGCTGCATTTTCCGGCGAATTTACGTTCATCTTAATACGTAATTCGTATCAATTCTTACTTCATTTTCTTCGTTTGGATATGTCAATATCTCGCATCATCTCCTCCCCCTTTAAAAGAAATTGACCTCAATTCAGTAATTCCCTCGTCGTCAAGGTAAGAAGATAGATCACTCACGTTGAAAGTGACGTGTACTCCATAATCGCCCGGAAGTTCTACTTTATATGCATTACCTTACCCACGATTTTGTAAGGACCCTCGGCCCTCGGCATAAGTTTGTTCTTGCCTTTACTAGGAAATATCTCCTTTCTTAAGTGTACCCAAACTAAGTTGCCTACCTCGAATAGTCTCGATTTTCTTTGATTGTTGGATTTCCGTTTGTACGCGTCATTCACCTCTTTGATTCGATCATGTATTTGTCCATGTAACTTTATCATCGATTTAAGTTTAGATTCCGCATCTTTGTGTACTAACTCGTCCTTCAGCAATGGAATCAAGTCTAAGGGTATATAAGGATTTAACCCATAGACGACTTCAAAGGGAGAGTGTGCCGTGGCATGTGTAGGGGATCGGTTATAGGCAAATTCCGCATGAGCAAGTTTCACGTCCCAATCCTTTTGCATTTTATTCACAAGTCCTCACAACAACGTTCCTAGCGTTCGGTTTGGGACCTCGGTTTGACCATCTATTTGAGGATGGTGTGAGGTGCTAAACAAGAGTTTTGTTCCCACTTTCCTCCACAATGTATTCCAAAAATAGCTAAGAAATTTCGAATCCCGATCCGAAACAATAGTTTTCGGAACTCCATGTAAACAAACCACCTCTCGGAAGTATAAATTGGCTACGTTACTTGCATCGTCGGTTTTGTGGCAAGCCACGAAATGAGCCATCTTCGAGAAACGATCGACGGCCACCATAATAGCATCTTTACCTCGTTGAGTACAGGGCAAAGCGATGATAAAATCCATTGATACATCCTCCCACGGTCTTGCTGGAATCGGTAGAGGCATATACGATCCCGGTTTGAACGAACTCTTTGCGATGTGACATGTTACGCATTTACTTAAAACATTGTAAACGTCTTTTAGCATTTTTGGCCAAAAGAAATGTTCTTTAAGTACCTCCATTGTCCTAGCTGTGCCAAAGTGCCCCGCTAAGCCTCCTCCGTGAGCCTCCCGAACCAACAATTCTCGAACCGCATGTTTTGGAACACAAAGTCTATTCCATTTAAAGAGAAAATCATCTTGTATCATGAAATCCCCGAACGGACCAGAAATGCAACGAGTAAAAACTTTCCCAAAATCCGTATCATTTGCATAATACTCCTTCAACATTTAGAAACCAAGTAACCGAACCTCCAGAGTAGAAAGTAAAGCATACCTTCTAGATAACGCATCCGCAATGACATTGCATTTACCGTCTTTGTACTTGGATGAAAAGTGAAACGATTGTAGGAAATCCACCCACTTAGCATGCCTTGGACTCGGTTTGTGTTGTCCGTTAATGTATTTCAATGATTCTTGGCCCGAATGTAGAATAAAATATTTCGGCCGAAGATAATGACTCCAATGATCAAGGGCCCTTACGATAGCATAGAATTCTTTATCATAAGTGCAATAATTCGACCGAGCACCGTTTAATTTCTCCGAAAAGTAAGCGATAGGTTGTTTACCTTGAATAAGAACCGCTCCAATCCCAACTCCACTAGCATCACACTATACTTCGAATGGTTGAGTAAAATCGGGTAGTGTTAGTGATGCGATATTGACATAACGAAGAAAACGAAGTAAGAATTGACGTAGTAACGATACAACATTGTATGCACATGCACCTATGTAATTCGGTGAGAAAACGGACACAAAACGAGGAAGTAACTTGCCAAGTCTCGACTGTGTCATATGACACGGCCTGTGTCATGCTGTGCCAGAAGGCCTTGGTACACTGCCGGCCGAAATCGGCCGTGTCGTCCGACCCGGCCCATACCGAGATGTCCCGAATATGTGAAACTGACTGCCCGCCGGACTCGACCGTGTCCCGAGACACGGCAGAGTCGAACTCTTCCGGAAATTGCCGACAGACTGCCTGCCCAGCCCGACCGTGTCCCAAGACACGATCGAGTCCTACTCGCCCAGAACGCCGAAAATGATTGCCCAGACACCCGACCGTGTTCCAGGCAACACGGTCGAGTCACTGTCGATCCGACCGTGTTCCAGGCGACACGGTCGAGTCACTGCCGACAAGGATGCGCGCGCCGTGGCCGTGTCAAGCGACACGGCCCGTGTCCAGCAGCCGACCAACCTATTTTATTGTTAGTTTTTTGTGTGTTATTTTGTTTTTCCTTCCCTCACATGTCATGATTAGACTTACATGTTATGTGGGGTGACTTATAACTATGTTTATTGTGTGATTCCCTCCCATTTGTTTGATTCCATCCTTATTTTTATTTTGATGTTTGGTTGTCATGTCAAGATCATGTGATCTTTGATTCCTTAGTTGGTTAGAAGGCTACATCTCCTATAAGTAGCCTTTGAGTAGCTTTTTAGAAGACATTGAATGTTGTTATAATAAGAATACACATTGTGTTTTTCTTGGTGAATGCTTTTCATCGAAACTAGATTTTTATTCGATGCGTTTTCGAGTATTAATCCGATCGATTCTCAATAGGTGATGCGAATTCTCTATCGGTACAGCGGGAGGCTGTTTTGATGAGCGGAAGCGAACAACAAGAAACTGTCAGGAACTGATAACAACAGTTCGCTATAGCAATAACACTGGCTAGCGGTATGTGCACGCGATAGGAAATGATGACGGCAACTCGATACAGCAACAAGACAGGAACTTGGCCGAATGGAAATGACTCGAAACAGGCAATCCTCCAAACAGCGGCACTCGAAACAGCAAGTTTCGATCGTATGCTAATTAAAACAAGAAACAAGTTCGTAACGATCGAACAACACCTGATACGAAATCCCGAACAAGTACAACCCTGTATCAAAAACAAGAAGAATATCGAAATAGAACAGGAAACAGTTGTTTTATCGAACTAGACTTATAATTCGATAAAGTGATTTCTTCTCAAGACCTATTGAGAATCAATCATATTAAGATTCGAAAACGCGTCGAATAATAATCAAAGTTTTGAAGGAAACTCGTCCAACACTTAAACAATACACAAGGTATGTTGTTTTATCATTCAATAATCATCTCCTTCATTATAACTTCATCGCCTCTATTTATAGGCAAAAGTAGCA
This sequence comes from Orobanche coerulescens, assembly GCA_033398695.1. Taxonomy (NCBI): domain Eukaryota; kingdom Viridiplantae; phylum Streptophyta; class Magnoliopsida; order Lamiales; family Orobanchaceae; genus Orobanche; species Orobanche coerulescens. The sequence goes on from CM065804.1 coordinate 101,663,254, forward strand.
TGACAAGATAATCTAAACTAATACAAGCTGGTCTTAAAATAAGGAAAAGAAAATACAAGGTTCCCCACGTCACTTGCAAACAAAAGTAAAAGATGGGTTTTGTCTCCAAGGTGATAGCCGCCTTTCACAAAGCATGCTGCCGAGAATCCTGCTGCTTTTATGATAAAGAAATGCTGAAATTCTTTTATTGCATTACTGATGCAACCCCAGTTGCACCATCAAGAGTATTAGATTCGGTTGGAGCCATCATAAATCACACTGGTCCTATCACCAGAGCACGTGCTAAGAAATTGAGAGAAAACACAAATGAACTATTGAAAACAAGCGACATTAGCACCACTACACGAAATAACATGATGTTACGTTCCAGCTCTATAACTCTACTTCAAATCAACGATTTGGAAGGCCACGTTCCCAACAGAGAATTACATTGTTTGTTCATGTCTAAATCCGAGATTGAGGACCCTCGTTTAGAGATTGCATTTGGAGAACACATTGAAGATTTCAAGCTGCAACTTCCCTATCCGGATAAGTTCGATTCTATACTCCATTATGAGGATCACATTGAACAAGACCCCCATCTAGGGGCTGCATGGAATTCTTCGACGTTCAAGACCCCTATCTAGGGGCTGCAAGGGAGACGTATGGAAGGGGTTAGGCCATGCAAAGACATGAAAAACAAGGATATATTTTCGACCATATTTGAAGCCTTTTTCTAGGTGTTATATTTTTGTCAAAAATATGAAGTATAAAAGTACAAAAAGTCTACATGGTGTGAAAGCAAAGTAACCTCATCAAGGTGAGCTCATCAAGTGTAGCTAGCAATATTTTACACTCCCACTTGGTCCTCATAGCCGTTGGAAAAGGAGAGAGAGATGAAGAATTTTCGGCCCACCTTCACTAAGCTTCACGAGCTACATTCACAAATTCAAGGAGAGAATCTTAGTTTTTAACTCAAGTAGCTATTATTCTATGATTAACTTTCCTCCTTTCATGCTTGTAGTTGTAATTGTTTATTTTTATTGTGTGAATTTCATGCCACCTTTAGGAGTCTTTTAGACACCTATAAATAAGGTCTATGGCCATTTGTAATAGGTACCAAGAATAATTTCGAAATATAGCTATTATGCTTTATTAATATACTTGTGTGTTATTAATTTTATGTTTATACATTAAATCATTCTACTTGGAATCAAAGATTGCCATCTCTTTGGTTTTGAATTCATAGAAACCATAGGATCTTGAGTTTTATTCGAAGGCTTCTTGTTACAAGATATCAAGGCGTCGTTAGAATCCTACTTAAGGGTTTATAGTACGTTACATTTCCGCTGCCATTACAACCATTGGGGAGACAAGAAATTCCGATTAAAAGAACCTACTTGAGAGCTTCACGAGTTGATCTTTCTTAGGAAAAGAGGATCATATCATTTGGCATCGGAGCTTCGGTTCCAGGTTCATTCGTTCCTCAACTTTATGATACGGAATCATTTGACATGAACGAAGAAGACGAAGTAAGGATCGACATAAATGACCTTACTACACGCCATGCACGGACTACTACGTATTTAGGCGGGAAAACGGACATAAGACGTGGAGTCTCGGTCTCAGCCGTGTCATATAACACGTCCCGTGTCATGCTATGCCGGAAGGTCGACAATCGGTCGGAAAATGGACGAACTGACGGAAAAACCACCACCGGCCGGAAAAATCACCACCTGCCGGAACTGGCCGATCGCTGCCGACCACCACCTGCTGGAACTGGCCGATCACTGCCGACCGAATCCGGCCGTGTCATCCGACACGTCCCGTGCCGAGGTGCCCTGGGTAATGAAATCTCGCTGCCGGCCGAACCCGACCGTGTCGTCCGACACGGCCCGTGCCGACACAACCCGACCGTGCCAGGCGACACGGCCGAGTCACACTCTTACGGATAGTGCAATTCCCGCTGTCCGACCAACCCGACCGTGCCAGGCGACATGGTCGAGTCCTGCCGAACATGTGCGCCCGCACATGCCGCCGCGGCCGTGCCGATCGGCACGGGCCGTGCCCGACAGACCAGCAACATACCATTATTGCTGATTTTTTTTATTTTTGTTGTTTTTCCTCCCCTCACATGTCATGATTAGACTTGCATGTTATGTGGGGTGGCTTATATTCATTTTGTTGTGTGATTCCCCCTCCCTTTGATTTGATTCCTTTGTATTTTATCTTGTTGTTTTGTTTTTCATTTCAAGATCATGTGATCTTGTTTTATTCCTTAGTTGCTAAGAAGACTACCATGCTATAAGTAGTCTTGTTCATGCTTTCATTATGTATTGTATGTTGAAGAAATAAGAATACACTTGTGTTTTCTTGGTGAATGCTTTTTCATCGAAACCTTGATTATAATTCGACGCATTTTCGAGTTTTAATCGAATCGATTCTCAATAGGTCTTGAGGAAAGATTATCTTATCAAACTATAGGTCTAGTTTGATAAATCATTCATATTGTTCTTGTTTACGTAAGCCGAATTGCCCTACTTTCGGTTATATCTTACGAGTGTTACACATATTCGAGTGTTGTGAGGATCAATTATATTTCCACTGCATTCCATACGAGTTTACGTCCATTTTCATACGTAATTCGTATCACTTTATTTTATTGCTTTCATTTACGTCATAAGTTATTTTGCTCTCGGTGTATGCTTGTTAAAAAAAATGATAAAAAAAGTAATAAAATAAAAATATATAAGCTATTTTCATCTTGTTGAATTTTTCATTCTTGACATCTTTTAAAATGGTTGGGTCAAATAACTCAAGAGATGAAAAGAGAGACGGGAAAATACCAATGGAAGAAGAAGACTATTTTAGTGATGGTCCCGTTAGGAGAAAAATTGAATCATTAAAAGATGCTCAATATCACATTGATGGGTTGTACTCTTTGATGAATAGAATGACTAATATAATGGAAGAAATGAGAGAAGATCTTAAGTCGGTTAAGACAAACCAGACACGAGATACTAATGTAAGATGGGGTAGGAATAATCGACCACCTCCAGCACCTTTAAACGAACTTGAAGACGAATTTGAATATGAATTTGAAGAAGATAGACATTCTAGGACAAATCGAGAACCTAGAAATAATCGGGACAGGATGGATGATAATCTTAACAGTGTTAAATTCCACATTCCTCTATTTGAAGGTAAAACCGACCCCGAATTGTTCTTTGAGTGGGTTAGGAAAGTCGAAGGCCAATTTGAGTGTAGAAACTTTTCTGAATTTAAGAAAGTCAAATTAGCCACGGTGGAGTTTGTAAGATATGCTCTTCTTTGGTGGGATCATGTAGTTCAATCTAGAGAACAAAAAGCTGAGCCACCTATCACGACTTGGAATGCCCTTAAAAGAGTCATGACTGATAGGTTTGTTCCTAGTTATTACATGAGAGACCTACTATACAACCTTCAAACTTTAAAACAAGGGTCGAAATCCATAGATGACTACTATAAAGAAATGGAAACAGGATTGATTAGGTGTCGTCTAGATGAAAACCAAGATAGGTTGATGTCTAGGTTCCTTTCAAGCCTTAATGTTGAAATTAGAGATCAACTAGAATTAATGACTTGTTTCGACCTAGAGGGCATGGTTCACACGGCGAGGAAGATAGAGCAACAATTAAAGAGAAGACAAACTAAGAGAGTAAATACCCCTAGTACACCTTGGAAACCGAGGCAACCTAGCAACATAGGGGGTGAGTTCAAACCTTCAAACACAAAATCCCAACCCACCCAAAAGCCATTTTCCACAACTCAACCAGGATCGACGTCTAATGGTCCAACTAGGTCCCGAGATGTGAGATGTTTTAAATGTCAAGGGTTTGGTCACATAGCATCAAATTGTCCAAATCAAAGAGTGATCATAGCTAGACCCGAACAAGTAGAATCGACCAATGATGAAGAAGCCGAGTGTGAGGAAGAATATGAGGAGTTTGAAGAAGGAGTTGATGAGGGTAAAATAAGCGCAGTAGTGACTAGAATGTCCCTCGCTACTCAGATAGGTGAAGAAGAGGATGGTCAAAGAGAGAATCTATTTCAAACTAGATGTCATATTAAGGACAACCTATGTAGTTTGATTATAGATGGAGGAAGTTGTGTGAATGTGGTTAGTGCAGCCTTAGTAAAGAAATTATGCTTACCCATGGAAAAACATCCTAAGCCATATAGATTACTATGGTTAAATAATACCGGAGATTTGAGGGTTACTAATCAAGCTAAGATATCCTTTAGGATTGGCAGGTATATAGATGAAGTAGTCTGCAATGTCGTACCTATGCACGCTACTCAGCTTCTTCATAATGGCAGTATGATCGTCAAGTCCTTCATAATGGTTTCACAAACAAGTACTCATTCACCTTTGAGAAAAAGAAATTCACCTTAACACCCATGACTCCTAAACAGGTTCACGAAGATCAAATGGTGTTACAACAAGCAACAAAGGAAAAAGAGAAAGAAAAGATTGAATCTTTGACCTCTAAAGGGGGCAAGACCGTTGGGTTGATCAGGGCTAGCGCGGTTAAGCGAGCTATGCTATCACAACAGCCCGTGGTTCTATTAATATTTCGTGAAGCTTTACTTAATCTTGCATCTATTCCTGAAACTACTGATCCTTTGATTGTTGCACTCTTATAGGGATTTGAAGATGTGTTCCCGGAAGAGACCCCTCCTGGCTTACCGCCAATAAGAGGCATTGAACATCAAATCGATTTTGTTCCTGGAGCTTCAATTCCAAATCGACCGGCATATAGAAGCAATCCGGAGGAAACAAAAGAAATGAGGAAGCAAGTAGACGAGCTACTAGCCAAAGGACATGTGCGAGAAAGCATGAGCCCGTGTTCTGTCCCAGTTTTGTTGGTACCAAAGAAAGATGGATCATGGAGAATGTGCGTGGACTATCGAGCCATCAATAATATCACAATTAAGTATCGACATCCCATTCCGAGACTAGATGACATGCTAGATGAGTTATATGGTTCTGCCATCTTTTCCAAAATTAATTTAAAAAGTGGGTATCACCAAATAAGAATGAAAGAGGGAGATGAATGGAAAACAGCCTTTAAAACTAAACATGGACTTTATGAATGGTTAGTTATGCCGTTTGGTCTCACTAATGCACCTAGCACTTTCATGCGACTTATGAATCATGTTTTACAAGCTTTTATAGGGAGATTTGTAGTTGTATACTTTGATGACATACTTATCTATAATAAGAATGATACGAATTACGTATTAAGATGAACATAAATTCGCCGGAAAATACAGCGGATATATCTTTTATCTCACAACACTCGTATATGTGTAACACTCGTATGAATTAACCGAAAGTAGGGCAATTCGGCTTACGTAAACAAGATAATATGAAAGTAAATTATCAAACTAGACCTATAGTTTGATAAAACAATCTCTCCTCAAGACCTATTGAGAATTGATTAAATTACAACTCGAAGACGCGTCGAATTATAATCAAGGTGTGCTGAAAATCATTCAACAAGAATACATAACACGTATTTCGTTTTCATAAGCTTAAAAGTTATTTGAAAGGTTGAATATGAGGCTAATATATAGCCATTACAACTACTAATAAGATTAAACAAGATCACACAAGATCAGGCTAAAAGACAAGTAAATAATAAATTAAACTATCAAGACTTTGACAAAGATTGAAAGCAACATCATGCATGGCTTCTTCCTTGCTTGTTCGGCCGTGGGTAGCTTCAAGGAGTGGACAAGATCTTTCTCATGTGATATCTTTTTGTAAGGCTTTGACAAGGACTTGAAATGAAAGCAACATCTTGGCATCTTCTTAATGAAAGCAACATCTTCACCAAGGACAAGAAACAAAATAAAATAACTAAACATGTTAAAAGACTTTGGTTTGATTCTTGATGATTATTATTATCATGCTTTGACGACTTTGTTGCCATGTAGGTGACTTATTCAAGGGAGAGGAACCATCGGTTTCAATGCATGAAGAAGGTGGATGAGTGCATGGTTCGTAATTTCTTCATGCATACGTAAAATATGTTCAAGGTTACTTCAAGTCTCATATTAGTCGTCTTGTCCAAAGAAGTAAGTGCATGTCGTGTAGGTGCATGTGTGTGCATGGCCGTATGCATGGTTGGATGGTCGTCTACGTCGTCTTTCGTCGGTTGGCCATGTCGATCTCGTATCAAAGAATTTGCAAGAGCATGTTAGTCATGTAAAACAAGTGTTAACTGTGCTTAGAAAAGAGCGTCTGTTCGCTAACCTTCAAAAATGCAATTTTGGCACGGAGAAGCTTGTTTTCCTTGGTTTTGTTGCGAGTTGATACGAAACCGACTACTCCAAGCGAAGAAGACGAAGTAAGAATTGACGTAAAACATCTCGACCATACTCTAACGTACTTGGGCGAGAAAACAGACACAAGACACGGAGTTACCTTGATAGTCGGAATTGGAATAACTTAAACAAAAGGCAACTTGCATCTTGGAAGGGAGGAGGTCCAAGTGGTAGCTAAACAATAAAAGAATGTTCAGCATTTTCTTACAAAAGCAGCAGGATTCTTGGCAAAAGGCGGCTGTCAACTTTCAACTTGGAAGACAAAGCCCAGCTTTTACTTTTGTTTGCAAGTGACATGGGGGACCTTTTATTATCTTTTCATTATTTTAATAACATCTTGTATTAGTTTAGTTTATCTTGTTAGGTTACTTTTGCCTATAAATAGTGGCAGTAGAGTTGTAATGAACATTATTGAATGTTGAGGAATTAAGAATACACTTTGTGTTTTCCCTGGTGAATGCTTTTCATCAAAACTTTGATTATTATTCGACGCATCTTCGAATCTTAGTCCGATTGATTCTCAATAGGTCTTGAGAAGAAATCACTTCATCGAATTATAGGTCTAATTCGATAAAACAACTGTTTCTGTCCTGTTTCGATATTCTGTTTGTTTTCGATACAGTTTTATACTTGTTCGGTATTTCGCATAAAGTGTTGTTCGATCCTTCGAACTTGTTTCCTGTTTCAAATTCGCTTCCGATCGAAACGTACTGTATCGATAGAAAATTCGCATCACCAGCTAGAATTCGTATCATAAGTGGCATCAGAGCCCAAGTTCTTGATCTTTGGCATTATGGATCTCAACGACGCTGATTTCTTGGCAAAACTTTGTGACGCATTGTGTGACGTACCAGAACAACGCGACCAGCGTTGGCAACCTAGGCGTGGTGACTATGAATGACCCTCACGCCATGTCGAAGAATTCAAGGTGAACGAGCTTCCAGAGTTCATTGGAGGGACAGACCCTAAAATTTATCTGGAATGGGAACGAAAAATTGATCGTATGTTCGAGTTTAAAGACCTTGACGATGAGAAAAGGTGTAAGTATGTAATTCTCAAGTTGGGGAAAGGAGCTTCACTTTGGTACGAAGGAGTTAAAACACGAAGAGCTCGTGCGGGGAAGGAAAAGATCAATTCGTGGGATTCATTAAAAAGAAAACTTCGTAAAAGATATGTACCAACCTCACATCGGTTGTCCTTGTTCAGGAAGATTGCAGATCTCATTCAAGGAAAGTTGAATGTCAGTGAGTACATTGAAGAGTTTGAGAATCTAACCTTAATGGGAGAGATAGAGGAGAATGAGGAGCAGAAGATGTCACGATTCTTGCGTGGCTTGAACCGAAGCATAGCTAACTCGGTAGAACTGTATCCATACGAGGACTTCGATACATTATGTGGGCTATGTGTGAAGTTAGAAGCTCAAAACAAGATGAAAATGTATAAACCCGAGTTTCCAATCAAATTTGGAAACCCAAGTGTTGGCTCTAGTTCAACTACTAAGGCAACTGTACCGACTCCGGTCCCTGTTGCGATTCCTAAAACGCCCTACGTGCCGAAGGAGACGAGTTTGGCTAAAGTAAGATGTTTCAAATGTCAAGGATTCGGACATTATCAAAATGCTTGTCCGAACAAACGAGTGGTGACACTAAGAGAAGCTGTCACGATCCGAGACGAGTTGTTGGTTGATGAAGAAAGACTGGGTGACGTATTTGATTTCGACATGAAGGACAAAGAAGGAGAAGAATGCGAGACTTACGATGCTCCAAGCTATGACACGGCTTTAGTTCTATGGACGCTACAAGCCAAAGCTGTTTCGAATGATTCGGAATAGCGGAATCAAATATTTCACACGAAGTGTCAAGTTGGAAATAAATCGTGTAGTTTGATCATTGATGAAGGGAGTTGCACCAACGTCGCTTCCAGCGAGATGGTGACTAAACTCGGGCTGACTACTACGGCTCACCCGAAACCTTACATGTTGCATTGGCTCGATGATGGGAGCAAAATAACGGTGACTAAACAAGTTAGGATTGGACTAGCCATGGGTTCATATGAAGACAACGTATTATGTGATGTACTCCGATGGATGCATGCCATGTACTGTTGGGAAGACCATGGATGTTTGATAGGGAAGTTTTACACCGAGGAAGAAGCAATGAGTACGAGTTACGGGATAAGGGCAAGAAGATTGTGCTTAAACCAATGTCACCGCAAGCTATTCACTCTATGAGTTCTAGTAGGAGTGAAAAACCAAAACTGGCCATGTTTGCTAGCGAACGGGAGCTGGAACATGCTATTAATGATGGCAAGTGTGTGTACTTGTTGGTTCTGAAGGAGACACGGAATGGTAACATGGTTGTGCGGAACGAAAGGATGGATGCCTTATTACGCGAATTTGCGGATGTTTTTCCCGAAGAATTACCGTCGGGTTTACCACCAATTCGCGGGATTGAACATCAGATCGACCTCATACCGGGTGTGTCGCTCCCTAACAAAGCTGCCTATAGATGTAATCCCGAGGAGACGAAGGAATTACAAGCCAAATCGAAGAACTAATGGATCATGGGTATGTTCGAGAAAGCCTAAGTCCTTGTGCGGTTCCGGTATTACTGGTTCCTAAGAAAGACGGATCTTGGAGGATGTGTATTGACAGTCGAGCCGTGAATAATATAACCATCAAGTATCGATTTCCGATTCCAAGGCTTGATGACATGTTGGATGAATTACACGGATCCGTGATCTTTTCAAAGGTTGACCTACGGAGTGGTTATCACCAAATCCGGATGAGAGAAGGAGATGAGTGGAAGATGGCCTTCAAAACTAAACACGGACTGTATGAATGAACCGTTATGCTGTTCGGCCTTACAAATGCGCCAAGCACTTTCATACGCTTAATGAATGAGGTACTTAAGCCATTTTTGGGGAAATTTGTGGTGGTATACCTGGATGATATTTTGATCTACAGCCGATCGTTACAAGAACATTTCGAACACTTGAGACAAGTCTTCGAAACCCTTAGAAACCAGAGGCTGTATGGAAAAAGAGAGAAATGCTCATTTTTGGTCGAAAGTATAGTCTTTCTTGGATATATTGTTTCAAAAGATGGAGTATCGGTCGATCAAGCAAAGATCGAAGCAATTAACTCCTGGCCAGTTCCCACGACAGTGACGGAAGTTAGATCGTTCCACGGACTGGGTTCATTTTACTAAAGATTCATTCGAGATTTCAGTACCATTGCAAGCCCAATAACCGAATGTTTGAAGAATGGTACGTTAAATTGGAGCCGGGCTGCTCAGGAGTCATTTGCAAATTTGAAAGCGAAGTTGTGCGAAGCACCAATCTTAGCATTACCCGATTTTTCGCAACCGTTCGAAGTAGAATGTGATGCTAGCGGACTTGGCATTGGAGCAGTTCTCATTCAGGGAAAGCGACCTATTGCTTATTGATGAGTCGATTTTTGATCGTCTCATTTTGTTCTATCGTATCGCACTTTCGTTTGTTTTCGAGTGTTTTTGCTCTTTTTACGTGTGGTATGTTGTGTTTTTGTTTTGTAGGTATCCGGACGAAGATTGTGGTGAAATATGCACTTTCATAGCTAATATTGGAGTTTATGACGATCAAAAGCTAAAACGGGGCCTAAAACGACGAAAGATTTAAGCAGTATCGGTCAAATCATCTAAATCCCAGAATCTCCACTCCGAATTGAGATGTATTCTCCTTTGATATAAATTCCTCGTGAAATTAGCTTCGAAACGGTATATCATATGCTAAAATCCGAGGTGTATTGATACAAGAACGAAGGATCTAGCCGAAGAAGACAAAAAACCGGACTTGGCTGCACCAGGCGACTCGACTCGGCTGCAACGGGCGCTCGGCTGCATCAGGTAACTCGGCCGTGCCATGGGACACGGCCGGGCCTCATTCCAGCACGAACTGCTATTTTCAGAAGGGTACGACACGGCCGTGCCTTTTGGGACACGGTCGAGTCACTATCGGCCATTTTGTGTTTCCCGCATAGTGCAACACGGCCGTGTCATGGGACACGGCCGAGCCTCTTGACAGACCCCTTTTCATTTATCCAGCGCAGTGTGACACGGCCGTGTCCTAGGACACGGGCCGTGTCCCAAGACAGGGGCCGTGTCACTTTTCGGTTCATGTCACTTTCCTTGATATTTTTGCACACCTTTAAGCCTTTGTCTTGATTTTTTGGCTATAAAACAAAGGGTGGTGACCCTTGAGGAGAGATACTTATCTTGTGGAAAAGATATTTTGTTGAAAAACACAAGATTAGGGAGGAAAAACACCAAAAAAGTGGAAAGAGAGAGATTTTCATCATCTTCCTTGTATGTTCTAGGAGTGAAAAATACTTTTGTGAGATATAATAATTCCTTGTATAATTTTGTTGTGAGTTCTTGTAAGAAGATCATCAAACCTTCATCGGGAATTCGATTTCGGCATTTACAAGGGAAGTTTTTACCATGTTTTGTTCTTCAATTTTCATTATTGTTGTTGAATTAATCATGTGTGGCTAAACACTTCATATGGGTTTTTAGATATAGCCACACACATGTTTTTGATTGTTAGTTCCTTTTGATTTTCTGGGTAAAAGTTTGGGATTGTTCCTCTTGTTCGTTCTCCGTTTTAGAACTTTTGAATTAGATCATCAAACCTTTTTCATTGTTGTTATTATTATTCGAATTGAGGGTTTTTGTCGGTGTTCGCCATCAAACGACCCGAAAGAAATGATTGTGAATGTTCTCGAGCTTTTTCGCGCGATCTTTTAACGATCTACCTCATCAAAAGTAGTCGGTTAATTGATTGTTAGTTAGGGATTCATCCCCATCAAAAGAGTATCTCTTAATTTTCGCTGAGAACAATCGTGATTTTTAGAATTACCGCCATCAAACGGATTTCTTTTAATCGTGAGCAATCGATAATTCCAAACCTTGTTTATTTGTGTATTGGAACTAATAATTGATTACGTGTGTGTCGGTGACTCTAAATTCCCATATTAATCTCATTATTGTTATCTCTCATTTATCCGACTATCATATTGGTGTTGTTATCACTTAGTTTAATTTAATTTCGTGCATTAGTAATTGTAATCATATCAACCAATGATATATTTTAATTTATTTTACTTTTGTTCATTCGACTATTTGCCGAACATTATCGAATTTTAAACCGTTTCCAATTCCTCGAGAGATCGACCTCGGAGTTACTTGCCGCTTACTACAAGAGCGATTCGTACACTTGCAAGTATTTAATTTGAATCCATCAAGTTTTTGGCGCCGTTGCCGGGGAATTGGCGTTTAATTTTTAATCTTGTTTTAATAAATAGTTGAATTGTTTTTCTTGATTATTTTTCCGTTTTCATTATTTTCGATAAAGTCTAAAAATTCGCTCTAACTTCTCTTGTTTATGCTTGGTAGGGGATCGTTGGGAAACCCGATTCTTCCACCCATAGAGGTCGTAGGGGTCTTCGGCAGGGAGACCCTATCTCCCCTTATCTCTTTGTTATTGTTATGGAGGTGCTTCATGGTATTATTACTCGTGAGATTGCTCAGACCCCGGGGTTTCGGTACCACTGGAAATGTGAGGCCACCCGTACCTTCATGCTCTCCTTTGCTGATGATCTCCTCCTTTTCTGTAATCCAGATGAGGTCTCTATTGGTGTTCTTAAGATGAGTATTGATATCTTTGATTCTCTTTCGGGGCTGCGTGCTAACCCTGGGAAGAGTAATTTTTTCCTCTCGGCGAGTGCTTTGGAGCAGGGGGCTCAGGTTGAGCAGTTATTAGGATTTCAGATGGGCCATCTCCCTGTGAGGTATTTGGGAGTCCCATTATCTTCATCGAAGCTCACGGTGGCTCAGTGCTCTCCTTTGCTTGACAGGATTGATGGTCGGCTGAGTGACTGGACTTGTAGATCTCTGTCCATGGCCGGTCGTTGTCAGCTTATTCGGTCTGTGTTATCTGCTCTTCACATTTATTGGGCCTGTATTTTTATCCTGCCTAAGGGCGTGCTTGCCCTTATTGAGAAGAGTTTAAGGCGTTTTCTATGGAAAGGTTCTCGTGACTCTGGGCATGCTAAAGTGGCTTGGTCTAAGGTTTGCTTGCCTATAGAGTGTGGTGGCCTTGGTATTACTCCGCTGAGGGTTCAGAATTTGGCCCTTATGACCCGCCATATCTGGGCTCTCCTGGTTGGGTCCTCTCGTTCTGTTTGGGTTAGCTGGGTTCGTTCGTATAGAGTTCAGCAGTGTTCTTTTTGGGATATGCCTATCTCCACTGCGTCTTCTTGGTATTGGAAACAGCTGCTGAAGTTGCGTCCCCTTGTCATGGGAGCGTTTCAGTATTCTATTGGTGATGGCGCTTCCTTCCGTTTATGGTCGGATCTTTGGCACTCTATGGGTTTGATTAGGCATTCTCTGCCTAGAGCGCCCCTTTGGTCTGGCATTGATGTGCATGCCCGTCTTGGCCCTGTTATTTCTGATGGTCAATGGGTTTGGCCTGTGGTTGACCGTCCTGGGTTCCAGCAGGTTGTTTCAGCCCTCCCTCCTATCTATGGAGGCCAGGATCGCATCTCTTGGAGACCGCATAGCTCAGGTTCCTATTCTTCCTCGTCCGCTCTTCGTTTCCTTAGAGCATATTCTCCTCCTGTTCCGTGGGCCCCTCTGCTTCTTGGTCCCGGGAAGATTCCCAGGCACTCCTTCATATTATGGTTGGCTATTCAGGAGCGTCTGTCGACTATGGATAAGCCTTGGCTGCAGCATGAAGATGGTATTTGTGTCCTTTGTGGGATGGCGTTAGAGTCTCATTCTCACTTATTCTTCATGTGCCCTTACTCTAGTAGGTGTATCTCTATTGCTAGGAGGGAGGTTAAATTTTGCTGGACTCAATCGGAGTGGAGTTCGGGTATTCTTTGGGCGGCTAGGAGGTGGAGAGGAAAGCATGTGGTTAACGTGGCTTACCGTATCTTTTTATCGGCATTGGTCTACTTACTCTGGCAGGAGCGAAATGAGCGGAGATTCGGTCAGAGGCGTCGTGATCCTCACACAGTTACCTTCCAGGGGATTGGTCTTGTTCGTGATATTATCTCTCAGCGTTGGCCGCCTCATTCATTATCTGCGGTCGCTGTTAGGCGTAATTGGAAGGTGGCTTGGTAGTTCCATTGTAACTCTTTTATTATTTTCTGTTTCCTGCTGTTGGTGCACCTTCTGTATTGGTTGCTGGGTACTGGCCTGCCTTGTTGGCCAATCTTTTTTATTTAATGCAATTGACTTTTCCCAAAGAAAAATTAGAGCACCAAAAATAATAGCGCAATCATCAATGGCAAACGCCGAGAATAATCCGGATTTTGAAGAGCACAAATTGCTTGATGAGGAAGAAATTCGTCAACCAAGGTTTCCGAGATATGATAATGTTGGGCGCAATCAAGGGATACCGGAAGCTCAACAATGGAGGTACTTTTATCCGAGACAACCACCCGTCGGAATGCAATATGGAGCGAATTATTATCCCGGACCTCAATATGGGATGGAGGCGAACTATAACATGCCGCAACAACCTCCGGTCGAACATCTAATGCGGGACTATGCAAAACCCGTGGTGAACACCGCCATTTCATGCATCCAATTAGCACCGGCTGCAAGGAACTACCACATAAGCGGATTTCACATCGAGCAATTGCCCTCATTTCACGGATTAGCACGAGAGGATCCGTTATCATTCATCCGAGATTTCTATGTTGCGATTGATAACTTCCCATTGAACGGGTTGAGCGAGGATCAACTAAGAATGAAGTGCTTCCCTTATACACTCAAGGATGGGGGGAAACAATGGTTGATGACTTTGGCGCCGGGCTCATCAAACGTGGGATGAAGTTTACGACAAATTCATTACCAAGTACTTCTCTCATTCGAAGACTACACAATTGAGAGCCCAAATCTCAACATTCGGACAACAAGACGGAGAGGCATTTCATGAAGCATGGGACCGATTCAAGATGCTCCTCATTCAATGGCCACACCATCACTATCCGCTTCAACTACTTAATCAATTCTTCTATGATGGGTTGACACAATATTGCCAAGGTGCGGTGGATAACGCCGCCGGTGGTTCGTTTTGGGGGTTAACGGAGAGACAAGCTTATGACGTATTTGAATTATTGGGGGCTAATTCTCAACAAAAAAATGTGCGTGTTCATAGAGGAGTTGTGAACCAAGTAAGCGAGAAGGACGAGATGCAATCTAAAATCGATAAGTTAATGAATGAACTAAGACAACTCAAGATTCAAAATAAATCTTCGAGCTCACGAGTTTGCGAAATTTGTTGGGGACCCGGACATCATGCTAATTCTTGCCCTTATATTTTTCCGGGAGAACAAACTGATGCGATTACGGCATCTCCAAACGAAGTAAGCGAAGTAAGAATCGACGTAGGAGACAATACCAAGTTGCATGCACATGCACCTACGTACTTTGGTGAGAAAACATCCGCGGAAATTGGAACGATCTTAATAATCGGAACCGGGATAACTTAGACGTATCAAAACATGCATTACGTATGCATGTCCATGCATACAAAATCGGCCACATTAGGGGGAAGATTTCGGCCGATTCTTTGAAGGATCCATGAAGGATCTTTGTCCCCACTACTTTCAAAGTTTGTTTTATTTTTGTTCAAAGTCCACCATATCAAGATTGATGAAGATTTAGCTCATGTCACCATCTAGCAAATCGGCCGAAATCAAGGAGGAAGAAGACACCAAGATGTTGATCTCATTTTCTATCCTTATCAAAGACTTGCAAGAAGATATCACATGAGAAATATCTTGTCCACTACTTCAAGAACCCCACGGCCGAAATGCTAAGGAAGGAGCCAAGCTTGTGTCATTTTTCTATCTTTGTCAAAAGTCTTGATAGCTTAGTTTATTACTTGCTTGTATTTTAGCTAGATTTTTGTATCTTGTTTGAACTCATTAGTAAGTTGTAAAGGCTATATAATAGCCTCATCCTCAACCTTGAATAAACCATCTTGAAGCTTGCAAAAACGAAATACATGTTATGTATTCTAGTTGAATGATTTTCAGCACACTTCGATTATAATTCGACGCGTTTTCGAGTTATAATTTAATCAATTCTCAATAGGTCTTGAGGAGAGATTGCCTTATCAAACTATAGGTCTAGTTTGATAATCTACTTTCATTTTATTCGTATTTTCGCAAAGCCGAATTGCCCTACTTTCGGTTGAATATTACGAGTGTTACACAAAAACGAGTGTTGTGAGGAAATAAATATAACCGCTGCATTTTCCGGCGAATTTACGTACATCTTAATACGTAATTCGTATCATAAGTGGCATCGGAGCCCAAGGTTACTTCCTTGGCGAAATTCTCGTGGCGATTTTCCTTATCAAAACTACCTTATCATGGATTTTTCCGACGATTTCATGGAGAAACTACGTGAAGCACTACACACCATGCAAGAACCACGTTTTCAAGCAAGAAGAGGAGTATATGACGCACATTCACCGCGTCATGTGGGCCAATTTAAAGTTAATGAACTTCCGGAATTTTTCGAGGTACTAATCCCGAAGTTTACTTGGAGTGGGAGAGGAAGATTGAACGTATGTTCGACTTCAAACACCTTAACGATGAGAAAGCGTTGCAAATATGCAATTCTCAAGTTAGGGAAGGCGCTTCCTTATGGTTCGAGGGTATGAAAGCACAACGAGCTCGTGCGGGAAAAGAGAAAATCCGTTCTTGGGATTCTTTGAAGAAAAACTACGTAAAAGGTATGTCCCGACATCACATCGGTTAACCTTATACCGAAAAATTGCGGAGTTCGTACAAGGGAAACTAAGTGTGGAAGAATACATCGATGAATTTGAAGGCTTGGCCTTAATGGGAGAACTTGAAGAAAATCAAGAACAAAGAATGTCACGTTTCTTACGTGGCCTAAACCGAAACATTTCAAATACGGTGGAATTATACCCATATGGAGATTTTGACACTTTATGCGGACTATGCATAAAAATTGAAGCTCAAAACAAGTTGAAGTTTACCAAACCCGAATTCCCATACAAATTCGGAAATACAAGTGCCGGCTCAAGTTCTACTACGAAAACGACCACACCTTTTCAAGTCCCTACCCCGGCACCAAAGGTTCCTCACGTTTCCAAGGAAACGAGCTTGGCTAAAGTACGATGCTTTAAATGTCAAGGCTTTGGTCACTATCAAAATGCATGTCCAAATAAACGGGTGGTCACTTTGAGAGAAGCTCTTGCGGTCCGAGACGAACTTTTAGTCGAGGACGAGAAGGAAGGCCTTGGTGACGTACTTAACGTGGAGGCCGAGGAAGAAAATGAAGATTGCGAGACTTATGACGCTCGAATATGATACTACTTTAGTGCTTGAGCATTACATACCAAAATTATTCCAAGTGACACGGAACAAAGAGACCAGATTTTTCATTCCAAATGCAAAGTCGGAGAAAAATGGTGTAGCTTGATAATAGACGGAGGGAGTTGCACGAATGTGGCATCAAGCGAGATGGTCACCAAGCTCGGGCTAACTACTATGGCTCACCCGAGACCATATGCTTTACATTGGCTCGATGATGGAAGCAAGGTGAAGGTGACGAGACAAATGCGGGTCAACTTAACTATGGGATCATACGGAGACGATGTGTTATGTGACGTACTCCGATGGACGCATGCCACGTGCTTTTGGGACGATCGTGGATGTTCGACCGAGATGTTTTACATCGAGGTCGGAGTAATGAATATGAATTACAAGACAAAGCGAAAGAAGATTGTACTCAAACCGATGTCCCCGCAAGCCATCCGTTCGATGAGTTCTAGTCGAGTGGAGAAACCGAAACTTACCATGCTTGCTAGTGAAAGAGAAATGGAACATGCCATTAATGACGGGAGCGAGTATACTTGGTGATGTTTAAAGAGACACGGACGAGAACATAGGAGTACAAAATGACGGAGAGCTAGATGTGTTGTTACGTGAATTTGAGGATGTTTTCCGAAGAATTACCGTCGGGTTTACCACCTATTCGCGGTATCGAACACCAAATTGATCTTATACCGAGCACCACTTCCTAATAAAGCCGCATATAGATGTAATCCCGAGGAGACGAAGGAGTTACAACGACAAGTCGAAGAGCTTTTGGACCGCGGATATGTCCGGGAGAGTTTGAGTCCGTGTGCGGTTCCGGTCTTACTTGTCCCTAAGAAAGACGGTTCTTGGCGGATGTGTGTGGATAGTCGGGCCGTGAATAATATCACCGTCAAGTATCGGTTCCCTATCCCGAGACTTGATGATATGTTAGACGAACTACATGGTTCGGTGATCTTTTCCAAAGTTGATTTACGAAGCGGATATCATCAAATCCGAATGCGAGAAGGTGACGAATGGAAGACGGCTTTCAAAACGAAAAATGGACTATATGAATGGACCGTTATGCCTTTCGGTCTTACAAATGCACCTAGTACCTTCATGAGGTTGATGAACGAGGTACTTAAACCATTTCTGGGGAAGTTCGTGGTTGTGTATTTGGATGACATTCTAATCTATAGTCAATCACTACAAGAACATTTCGGGCACTTAAGGCTAATCTTTGAAACCTTGAGGGACCGAAAATTGTATGGAAAAAAGGAGAAGTGTTCGTTCCTAGTCGAAAGTATAGTCTTTCTCGACTATGTCGTTTCGAAGGACGGAGTGGCAGTTGATCAAACAAAAATCGAAGCAATTAAATCTTGGCCGACCCCTACGACCGTGACGGAAGTGAGATCATTTCACGGACTTGCTTCTTTTTACCGGAGGTTTATTCGAGACTTCAGCACCATCTCAAGTCCGATAACGGAGTGTTTAAAAAAAGGACCATTTGTATGGAACGGGGATGCCCAAGGAGCTTTCGAGAAGTTAAAGGCCAAGTTATGCGAAGCACCGATTCTAACACTACCCGATTTTTCTTAACCATTCGAAGTTGAGTGTGACGCTAGCGGAGTTGGAATTGGAGCGGTTCTTATTCAAGGTAAACGACCTATCGCTTACTTTTCGGAGAAGTTGAACGGAGCTCGGTTGAATTATTGTACTTACGATAAAGAATTCTATGCTATCGTACGGGCCCTTGATCATTGGAGTCATTACTTACGGACGAAGCATTTTATCCTACACTCGGATCACGAATCATTAAAGTACATTAACGGGCAACATAAACTGAGTCCGAGGCATGCCAAGTGGGTGGAATTCCTACAATCATTTCACTTTTCATCCAAGTACAAAGACGGTAAAAGCAATGTCGTTGCGGATGCGTTATCTAGGAGGTATGCCTTACTTTCTACTCTGGAGGTTCGGTTACTTGGTTTCGAAATATTGAAGGAATGCTATGAAAATGATGAGGATTTCGGAGAAATTTTTACTCGTTGCAAATCTGGTCCGTTCGGGGAGTTCATGTTACAAGATGATTTCCTATTTAAAGGAAATAGGCTTTGTGTTCCAAAATAGGCGGTTCGGGAATTATTGGTCCGGAAGCTCACGGAGGTGGTTTAGCAGACATTTTGGCACGGCTAAAAGCGTTGGAAGTACTAAAAGAACATTTCTTTTGGCCTAAAATGCTAAAAAGCGTTTACAATGTTTTAAGTAAATGTGTAACATGTCACATCTCGAAGAGTTCATTCAAACCGGATCATATATGCCTCTACCGGTTCCGAGAAAGACCGAGGGAATATGTATCAATGGACTATATAGTCGCTTTACCCGTACTCAACGAGGTAAAGATGCTATTATGGTGGTTGTTGATCGGTTCTCAAAGATGGCTCATTTCGTGGCTTGCCACAAAACCGACGACGCAAGCAACGTGGCCGACTTATACTTCCGAGAGGTGGTTCGTTTACATGGAGTACCGAAGACTATTGTGTCGGATCGAGATTCGAAATTCCTTAGCTATTTTTGGAATACTTTATGGAGGAAAGTGGGAACGAAGCTCTTATTTAGCACTTCGCACCATCCGCAAACCGATGGTCAAACCGAGGTCACAAATCGAACATTAGGAACGTTGTTGCGAGGACTTGTGAATAAAACGCAAAAGGATTGGGACGTGAAGCTTGCTCATGCGGAATTTGCCTATAACCGATCCCCTACACATGCTACGGCACATTCTCCTTTCGAAATCGTTTACGGGTTAAATCCTTATATACCCTTGGACTTGATTCCATTGCCGAAAGACGAGTTGGTACACAAATATGCGGAGTCGAAACTTAAGTCGATGATCAAATTGCACGGACAAATACATGATCGAATCAAAGAGGTGAATGATGAATACAAACGGAAATCCAACAATCACAGAAAACCGAGACTATTCGAAGTAGGCGACTTGGTTTGGGTACACTTAAGAAAAGAGAGATTTCCGAGCAAACGCAAGAACAAACTTATGCCGAGGGCCGAGGGACCTTACAAAATCGTGGGAAAAGTGAACGACAACGCGTATAAAGTAGAACTTCCGGGCGACTATGGGGTGCACGCCACTTTTAACGTGGGCGATCTATCTTCTTACCTTGACGAGGGAATCACCGAATTGAGGTCAATTCCTTTCAAAGGGGAGGGATGATGCGATTACGGCATCTCCAAACGAAGTAAGCGAAGTAAGAATCGACGTAGGAGACAATACCAAGTTGCATGCACATGCACCTACGTACTTTGGTGAGAAAACATCCGCGGAAATTGGAACGATCTTAATAATCGGAACCGGGATAACTTAGACGTATCAAAACATGCATTACGTATGCATGTCCATGCATACAAAATCGGCCACATTAGGGGGAAGATTTCGCCGATTCTTTGAAGGATCCATGAAGGATCTTTGTCCCCACTACTTTCAAAGTTTGTTTTATTTTTGTTCAAAGTCCACCATATCAAGATTGATGAAGATTTAGCTCATGTCACCATCTAGCAAATCGGCCGAAATCAAGGAGGAAGAAGACACCAAGATGTTGATCTCATTTTCTATCCTTATCAAAGACTTGCAAGAAGATATCACATGAGAAATATCTTGTCCACTACTTCAAGAACCCCACGGCCGAAATGCTAAGGAAGGAGCCAAGCTTGTGTCATTTTTCTATCTTTGTCAAAAGTCTTGATAGCTTAGTTTATTACTTGCTTGTATTTTAGCTAGATTTTTGTGATCTTGTTTGAACTCATTAGTAAGTTGTAAAGGCTATATAATAGCCTCATCCTCAACCTTGAATAAACCATCTTGAAGCTTGCAAAAACGAAATACATGTTATGTATTCTAGTTGAATGATTTTCAGCACACTTCGATTATAATTCGACGCGTTTTCGAGTTATAATTTAATCAATTCTCAATAGGTCTTGAGGAGAGATTGCCTTATCAAACTATAGGTCTAGTTTGATAATCTACTTTCATTTTATTCGTATTTTCGCAAAGCCGAATTGCCCTACTTTCGGTTGAATATTACGAGTGTTACACAAAAACGAGTGTTGTGAGGAAATAAATATAACCGCTGCATTTTCCGGCGAATTTACGTACATCTTAATACGTAATTCGTATCACAAACCGAACAAGTTAATTGGGCTATGGGACAAAGCACGGGAAGGCCCGAGTGGGAGGAGAGGAGAAATAATTATGGCGGAAACGTAAGAAATGCACCTCTCCCAAATACTTATCATCATGGGCTAAGAAACCATCCGAATTTCTCATGGAGAAACAACAACTCGATGGCATACGACGCAAATGTCCAAACTCAATACAACGGAGGAAACCGAGCCCAACAACCAATGCGAAGTGAACCACTTCCACAACAAAGGAACTCTCTTGAGGAGAGTATTGCGGCATTCATTAAGGAGGGCAAGGAAAACCGAGAGGAGAACAATAAAAGGTTCGAATCTTTAGAAGCTTCGATGAAGAAAATGGAGATTCAAATTGGGCAACTTGCTACCGAGGCATGCAACCAAGAAAAGGGTAAACTACCAAGTCAGCCCGAGCAAGCTCAAGCCATTACCACCCTCCGAAGTGGTAAAGTGATAAATAAAGAGATAATTTCCGAAGCGAAAGAGAGGGGCCGTGAGAAAGAAGAATTGCGGAGTCAGTCGGAGAAATCTAAAGATCCAATCGAGAAGCCAATTGAAGAGAATAAGAGTGAACCAGTCGAATCAATGCATCGAGAGAAGGACCTAGAAAGCTTTGATATGGAAGTTCTTTTCGTGGAGAAAGAAGTTCCCATTGTGAACTTAGGAGCGAGTATTAATTTAACACAAAAACCAATATACTCGCAACTAGGTTTGGGGGAGGTGATAGCCCCCATGGATTTCGTGATACCAAATATAGAAGAAACATCACCAACAAAAATCACGTCACTTATTCTTCAAGGAAGACATTTCATGGTGACAATCATAATGAAAATTGAAATGGTGACAGAAGCGCTCACAATGGAAATCCACGGAACCACTATCCATATCCTGACGAAGGAAGACGAGCGAAAAATGACGAGCTATGTGGATGGACCTGACACATTTCCATTTAATCCAGGATAGAAGAAGCTGAAGAGTCGAGCTAAAGACTATAAAAAAGCGCTACTTGGGAGGCAACCCAAGGGAGTTTTTAATTTTTATCGCTTTCATTATTATTATTATTATTATTATTATTATTGCTTCTATTTGTTTCTTTTCTATGGTGTGTGTAGGAAATCAAAAAGGAGGTATTTATCGGAGTAATAAGCCTAGCTTATTGAAAGTTGAGACCCGAGCACAAAGGATGGTGCCCCGCGATAAAAAACCACACTTCTTAATCCAGTAGTTTTATTTTCTTTCTTTTTAATTTGCATTTTCGCATTTTTACTGACTTAATCTTTCTGCTTGGGGACAAGCAAAGGTTTAGGTTTGGGGGGGTGCAACTTCTTCGATTTTTATTTGTTTTTAGTTTGCGTGATGTTTGTTTCCTTTCTTTATTTTTTTTTTCTTGCGTGATGTCGTAGTTGGATTGCAATAACCTTGTTAACTGTTGGGTATATGGATGATTAATCGTGTTTGTACTTGGCTCGTAGAGTTTAATAAATCTAATTGATTGCTTGACCTTGCGTGTGAATATATAGTTTTTGGTTACTTGATTTGACGTGTAAGGAATGAGTATGGTAGTCCAAAAGCCGTGAGTCCTTGTGCCTAATTGAACCGTTTACTTTTAGCGGTGAAATTCTTTCATGAGTGAATTCTCTTCCTATGGATTGTATTCTTTAGAACTTGCATGATTCTGTCGGATGACATGTTGATATTTACATACACGAGAAATGATTAGGGCTGCCCATTTTTTTTGTCTTGAACCTACTTATCTAAAAATATCCACCAATTCATATCAATATCCTTTGCTAGCCTCGTTGAGCCTTTAGCCGTATTTTTGTTCGAAAAACCCGCATCTTATAGCTCCATATCCAAAATCC
Source organism: Orobanche coerulescens (assembly GCA_033398695.1). NCBI lineage: Eukaryota > Viridiplantae > Streptophyta > Magnoliopsida > Lamiales > Orobanchaceae > Orobanche > Orobanche coerulescens. Next base: position 101,686,066 of record CM065804.1, read on the forward strand.
ATAACTTACCCAAGTATTAGTACTTGTAAGAGCATGAGAGGGTATATTTGAAAAACGAAGGTGTGCAACGTTTGTGGTGTATAGAGGCAAAAATCTTCTCTCCCGTTCCCCTGAAAATAATAAGCCCCGCAAAAAAAAAGGGGTGATCCTAATAATAATAGTGGGATAGAAAAGATAGGGGAGGAGAGGAGTGAGCCTAAGAAAAACAAAAGGGAAGTCGATGGATTGTGAGGAATAGGCCAATATCATAAGAATTGCACTTAACATGGCCTAAAAAAAAGGGGATATATATATATATATATATATATATATATATATATATATATATATACGGGAGAATTGAAGTAGAATGATCGATCTTGCTTTGAGTGTTTATTTCATATATGTAAGGATCGTATATGCTCTACTTGGACTAAACTTGTAACTACTAGCCAAATTTTCCCAACCTGAGCCACAACCCCATTACAACCCAAAAGTAAGACCCTATGACTCGTGTTTTGTGAATATTGATGCGTTTGATGAAGAGAAGAAGTGCAAGCATATAGTAGAACTTTCCATTTGAATCGAGTTGAGCGTATTGACCTATCTAAACACTTGAGAGATGAGTGAATTGATAAAATTCCGTGAGGGACTACTAAGACTTGTTTTCAAGCATGTTAGATTAAGTGTCATTGCTATCCATTCATTTGTGAGTTTAGGTTTCCATGATGAATTACGAGACTTTACGATACTTTTACATTCTCGGTTGATTGTATGTATACCCGATGATTAACTTGATTATTCAATCCTTCTCGTTTTCTTTGTTGTGTGTTTTATTTTTTTTGCTTGGGGACAAGCAAAGTTTAGGTTTGGGGGGATTTGATGAGTCGATTTTTGATCGTCTCATTCTGTTCTATCGTATCGCACTTTCGTTTGTTTTTGAGTGTTTTTGCTCTTTTTATGCGTGGTATGTTGTGTTTTTGTTTTGTAGGTATCCGGACGAAGATTGTGGTGAAATATGCACTTTCATAGCTAATATTGGAGTTTATGACGATCAAAAGCTAAAACGGGGCCTAAAACGACGAAAGATTTCAGCAGTATCGGTCAAATCTCCTAAATCCCAGAATATCCACTCCGAATTGAGATGTATTCTCCTTTGATATAAATTCCTCGTGAAATTAGCTTCGAAACGGTATATCATATGCTAAAATCCGAGGTCTATTGATACAAGAACGAAGGATCTAGCCGAAGAAGACAAAAAACCGGACTTGGCTGCACGCGACTCGACTCTGCTGCAACGGGTGCTCGGCTGCATCAGGTAACTCGGCCGTGCCATGGGACATGGCCGGGTCTCATTCCAGCGCGAACTGCTATTTTCAGAAGGGTACGACACGGCCATGCCTTTTGGGACACGACCGAGTCACTATCGGCCATTTTGTGTTTCCCGCATAGTGCAACACGACCGTGTCATGGGACACGGCCGAGCCTCTTGACAGACCCCTTTTCGTTTATCCAGCGCAGTGTGACACGGCCGTGTCCCAGGACACGGGCCGTGTCACTTTTCGGTTCATGTCACTTTCCTTGACATTTTTGCACACCTTTAAGCCTTTGTCTTGATTTTTTGGCTATAAAACAAAGGGTGGTGACCCTTGAGGAGAGATACTTATCTTGTGGAAAAGATATTTTGTGGAAAAACACAAGATTAGGGAGGAAAAACACCAAAAGAGTGGAAAGAGAGAGATTTTCATCATCTTCCTTGTATGTTCTAGGAGTGAAAAATACTTTTGTGAGATATAATAATTCCTTGTATAATTTTGTTGTGAGTTCTTGTAAGAAGATCATCAAACCTTCATCGGGAATTCGATTTCGGCACTTACAAGGGAAGTTTTTACCATGTTTTGTTCTTCAATTTCCATTATTGTTGTTGAATTAATCATGTGTGGCTAAACACTTCATATGGGATTTTAGATATAGCCACACACATGTTTTTGATTGTTAGTTCCTTTTGATTTTCCGGGTAAAAGTTTGGGATTGTTCCTCTTGTTCGTTCTCCGTTTTAGAACTTTTGAATTAGATCATCAAACCTTTTTCATTGTTGTTATTATTATTCGAATTGAGGGTTTTTGTCGGTGTTCGCCATCAAACGACCCGAAAGAAACGATTGTGAATGTTCTCGAGCTTTTTCGCGCGATCTTTTAACGATCTACCTCATCAAAAGTAGTCGGTTAATTGATTGTTAGTTAGGGATTCATCCCCATCAAAAGAGTATCTCTTAATTTTCGCTGAGAACAATCGTGATTTTTAGAATTACTGCCATCAAACGGATTTCTTTTAATCATGAGCAATCGATAATTCCAAACCTTGTATATTTGTGTATTGGAACTAATAATTGATTACGTGTGTGTCGGTGACTCTAAATTCCCATATTAATCTCATTATTGTTATCTCTCATTTATCCGACTATCATATTGGTGTTGTTATCACTTAGTTTAATTTAATTTCGTGCATTAGTAATTGTAATCATATCAACCAATGATGTATTTTAATTTATTTTACTTTTGTTCATTCGACTATTTGCCGAACATTATCGAATTTTAAACCGTTTCCAATTCCTCGAGAGATCGACCTCGGAGTTACTTGCCGCTTACTACAAGAGCGATTCGTACACTTGCGAGTATTTAATTTGAATCCATCACTTATTTTTCAGAGAAGTTAAACGGTGCTCGTCTCAATTATTGTACGTATGACAAGGAGTTTTATGCTATCGTGAGGGCTCTAGATCATTGGAGTCACTACCTTCGGCCAAAGCATTTTATCATACACTCGGACTATGAATCTTTGAAGTATATTAACGGGCAACACAAGTTGAGTCCCAGGCATGCGAAGTGGGTGGAATTTTTACAATCGTTTCACTTCTCATCAAAGTATAAGGATGGAAAGAGCAATGTTGTAGCAGATGCATTGTCTAGGCGGTATGCCTTACTATCTACCCTTGATGTTCGATTACTTGGATTCGAGACAGTGAAGGAATATTACGATGATGACGCGGATTTTAGCGAGACCTTTGCTCTTTGCAAATCTGGCCCGATGGGAGATTTTTGGATACAGGAAGGCTTCCTTTTTAAGGGAAATCGTCTTTACCTACCCAAGCACACGGTTCGGGAATTGTTGGTTCGAGAAGCTCACGGGGGAGGTTTGGCTGGCCATTTTGGTTCGGCCAAAACATTGGATGTGCTTAAAGAACATTTTTATTGGCCAAGGATGCAGGGGGATGTCCATAATATAATCAGTAAGTGTGTGACATGCCATATTGCGAAGAGTTCGTTCAAACCAGGAATATACACACCTTTGCCGATTCCGGAGAGGCCATGGGAAGATGTCTCAGTGGATTTCATTGTGGCTTTGCCTCGAACCCAACGAGGTAAGGATGCGATTATGGTTGTTGTCGATCGTTTTTCAAAGATGGCTCATTTTGTTCCTTGTCACAAAACCAATGATGCGAGTAATGTTGCTGACTTGTATTTCCGGGAGGTGGTACGGTTACATGGAGTCCCAAAAACTATTGTTTCGGACCGGGACTCGAAGTTTCTAAGCTACTTTTGGAACACATTGTGGAGAAAGGTGGGAACCAAGCTTTTGTTTAGTACTTCATATCACCTTCAAACAGACGGACAAACTGAAGTGACTAATCGAACACTGGGAACGCTGTTGCGAGGCTTGGTAAGCAAAACACAAAAGGACTGGGATCTGAAACTGGCACATGCGGAGTTCGCTTATAATCGATCTCCTACTCATGCCACGGCACGCTCTCCATTTGAAGTAGTTTACGGGCTGAATCCTGATACGAATTCCCCAGGAGAGACGGATGCGTATCGGTCGGAGTGCGCGTAGGAATATCGTAGCGAAAGTCTTTTTACGATTAGGGGTGTTTTTGGATGTATTTTGTGGGAGTAATATCGAATATGGCAATGAAAATTCGAACAAATGGAAAATGGAAGTAATATCGGAAAAAGTGATAATATCGATCAAGAAGACTTGAACGATCAAGAACAAGGGTTTATCGAATTAGACCTATAACTCGATAAGGTGATTTCTTCTCAAGACCTATTGAGAATCAATCGGATTAATATTCGAAAATGCGTCGAATAAAAATCAAGTTTCGGTAAAAATCATTTACCAAGAATAGAAAACACAAAGTGTATTCTTATACTTCAACATTCATAATACTCTCTCTTACAAATGATAATCAACTCCTACTTATAGGAGGTGAAGTCTTAGTCTAAGGAATCAAACAAAAAAAAGAAAATAATTCAAAGATTTATAAAATCTTTGAATATTCAAAACAAATCAAATAAAATACATACAAGAAACATAAATCACAAAATGGGGAAAACATAATCCCTAAAATAAGTAAAAAGGAAAAGAGAAGTCAAAAATACACAAAAGTGTATAAAATATGTGGGCTGTCCGCAGGGACTCGACCGTGTCCCGTGACACGGCCGCGGCGTGGTCGACAGGCACCGGCAGGGACTCGACCGTGTCCACTTGACACGGTCGCGGCGCGACAAGGACGTCTGACAGTGACCCGGCACGGGCACGGCGCGACAAGGACCGGTAGTGACTCGACCATGCGGCGTTACAAGGATGTTTGGCAGGACTCGACCGTGTCGCCTGGCACGGTCGGGTTGGTCGGACAGCGAGATCTCCTTATCCGGAAGAGTGTGACTCGACCGTGTCGGACGACACGGTCGGGTTCTCGGCGATCGATTTAACAATGCAGGACATCTCAAGGCAGGCGGTGCCGGACGACACGGCCGAGTTCGGCCCGGCGATGTTCGGCATTTTCCGAGTGCGATATTTTCCGGCGAGCTCGACATTTTCCGTGACGGCGACATTTTCCGGCAGGTTGTGTCATTTGCCGGCTTGTGTCCATTTTCTCGCCTAAAAATGTTGTCGTACGTGCATGACGCGTTGTAAGGCCATTTACATCGATCCTTGCTTCATTTTCTTTATTCGGACTAGTCAATTCCGTATCGTCCACTCCCCCTTTAAAGGGAATTGTCCTCAATTCCGAACTTCCTTCGTCATCAAGATAATTAATTAAAGCCTCTATGTACTTGATCTCAAAAATGTCCGCAGTACGTACATGGCCCAAAATCTTGAGACGATAGGTAGTGGGGGCCCCTCGAGAATCACCAACAAAATAACTATCATTATTAATAAAATAATAATAATTACTTTGCCCGGTAATACTGATATCATGACATGAGTGGACATCTGTAATGGGAAGCACGACAGTAATAATAGGTCGCCCTTCATCGGATGCCACTTCAAGCCCTGTGAAAAACGCTTCGTCGTCGTCTTTCATGTCAAACTCTTGGTAAGGCTCGGGATATAGATGTTCCGGAATCATAACATCTTCTTGCTCCGTATCAAGAACCGAAAGCATCTCATTGGAGTTTGGACAAAAATCTTCAAAACAACTTACATCGAGACATGGATCGCCGTCGGGCACAACATCAAAAATGGGAAGCATTAATGATTTCACGTCGGCTTCACCATCAAAAATAGGAAATACGGAATCAATTATGGGTCCCTCTTCGTCAACTGGTTCGGTATCAAATACTGGCGGTCCTTCATAACCCGATCTACTTTCCATTTTAATATTATCGGGTTCCTTGAATAATGTCTCATCAAAAATTAATCCACTAAGGTCGTTTCGTACCGCAACAAAGTCACATGACCCACTTTGCTCCGATAGGGCAGCTCGACTCCAACCATCATCTTCTTTGCCATTACCAAATGCCGCAGGAAATTCCGTCATATCAAAGTCTGCAGTGACAAGGAGTTCATCTTCAAGATTAGCCGTTTCAGAAAGCATAAAGCCGTGATCTTGCTTTGCATTTGGGATAAATTTTCTGGCGAAATATTTCCTGAATTTTTGCCAATCTCCGATTTTTGGCTTACATTGTTGTGAACGGGTCTCCTTCAGTTTTTGCCACCAGACGGCGGCGCTACCGCGGAGGCGCTTTGTCACCAGCGAAACGCGGCGGTTGATCGGGGCAGCCTTGAAGTCCGAGTGCTCCTCACAAGCATGGAGCCAATCTATGCACGCATCTGGATTATAAGATCCGTGAAACTCTGGTATGCTGCGGAATTTAGCCAAGAAATCAATATCGTTGGCATCGTCTCTGCATCTTGCTTGCATACGTTTCTCCGGTAAGTAGTTTAGTGCATCACAGAGTTTCATCAAGAAATCGAGTTAGGAGAAATTCAGAACAAGAGTCAAGAGATAGTTCTTCACAAGAAATCGTTGAAGAAATCGCCCAAGGAGATGACCCTGGGCTCCGATACCACTTATGATACGAATTCTCCGGGAGAGACGGATGCGTATCGGTAGGAGTGCGCGTAGGAATATCGTAGCGGAAGTCTTTTTACGATTAGGGGTGTTTTTGGATGTATTTTGTGGGAGTAATATCGAATATGGCAATGAAAATTCGAACAAATGGTAAATGGAAGTAATATCGGAAAAAGTGATAATATCGATCAAGAAGACTTGAACAATCAAGAACAAGGGTTTATCGAATTAAACCTATAACTCGATAAGGTGATTTCTTCTCAAGACCTATTGAGAATCAATCGGATTAATATTCGAAAACGTGTCGAATAAAAATCAAGTTTCGGTAAAAATCATTTACCAAGAATAGAAAACACAAAGTGTATTCTTATACTTCAACATTCATAATACTCTCTCTTACAAATGATAATCAACTCCTACTTATAGGAGGTGAAGTCTTGGTCTAAGGAATCAAACAAAAAAAAAGAAAATAATTCAAAGTCCCACTACCAAGTGACGAATTGGTGCATAAGGATGCAGAGTCAAAACTAAAATTAATGATGAAATTACACGAACAGGTGCGGGATCGAATCAAGGAAATAAACGAGACGTACAAAAGAAAGTTGAACAAGCAAAGAAAGCCGAGACTATTCGAGGTTGGAGATTTAGTTTGGTTACATTTGAGGAAGGAAAGATTCCCGAGTAAGCGTAAGAATAAGTTAATGCCACGAGCCGAGGGACCATTTAAAATAATTGCGAAGGTGAATGACAATGCTTACAAGTTAGAACTTCCGGGTGATTACGGAGTGCATGCTACTTTCAACGTAGGTGATCTATCCCCTTATCTCGACGATGATGGAATTGCGGAATTGAGGACAATTCCTTTTAACGAAGGAGGGAATGATACGAAACCGACTACTCCAAGCGAAGAAGACGAAGTAAGAATTGACGTAAAACATCTCGACCATACTCTAACGTACTTGGGCGAGAAAACAGACACAAGACACGGAGTTACCTTGATAGTCAGAATTGGAATAACTTAAACAAAAGGCAACTTGCATCTTGGAAGGGAGGAGGTCCAAGTGGTAGCTAAACAATAAAAGAATGTTCAGCATTTTCTTACAAAAGCAGCAGGATTCTTGGCAAAAGGCGGCTGTCAACTTTCAACTTGGAGACAAAGCCCAGCTTTTACTTTTGTTTGCAAGTGACATGGGGAACCTTTTATTATCTTTTCATTATATTAAGAACAACTTGTATTAGTTTAGTTTATCTTGTCAGGTTACTTTTGCCTATAAATAGTGGCAGTAGAGTTGTAATGAACATTATTGAATGTTGAGGAATTAAGAATACACTTTGTGTTTTCCCTGGTGAATGCTTTTCATCAAAACTTTGATTATTATTCGACGCGTCTTCGAATCTTAGTCCGATTGATTCTCAATAGGTCTTGAGAAGAAATCACTTTATCGAATTATAGGTCTAATTCGATAAAACAATCAAGCTTCGTCTGTTTCGATATTCTGTTTGTTTTCGATACAGTTTTATACTTGTTCGGTATTTCGCATAAAGTGTTGTTCGATCCTTCGAACTTGTTTCCTGTTTCAAATTCGCTTCCGACCAAAACGTACTGTTTCGAGTCATTTTCATTCGACCAAGTTCCTGTCTTGTTGCTGTATCGAGCTACCGTCTTCATCGCGCACGCATACTACTCGTCAAGATTATTCTTTATGCGAATTGTTATTCTCGATTCAGCAGTTTCTTGCCGATAGCTTTCGCTCGTCAAAACAACTTCCTGCTGTATCGATAGCGAATTTGCATCACCAGCGAGAATTCATATCATGAGTTCACAGGGAATACAGGTAGATGAAGAAAAGATCAAGGCTATCAAAGATTGGGAAAGTCCTAAATCAGTCCATGAAGTTCGAAGCTTCCATGGCTTGGCGAGCTTCTACCGATGTTTTGTACCCAATTTTAGCACCTTGGCAGCTCCCTTAACCGAAGTGATCAAGAAAAATGTTGGCTTTAAATGGGAGAAGGAGCAGGAAGCCGCCTTTAGATTGTTGAAAGAGAAACTCATGAATGCACCATTGCTATCCCTACCAAACTTTACAAAATCATTCGAGATTCAGTGTGATGCATCCGGAGCTGGTATTGGCGTGGTCTGATGGTTCAAATTAAATACTCGCAAGTTTATGAATCGCTTTTGTAGGAAGCGACAAGTAACTCCGAGGTCGATCTCTCGAGGAATTGGAAACGGTTTAAAATTCGATAATATTCGGCAAATAGTCGAATGAACAAAAGTAAAATAAATTAAAATACATCATTGGTTCGATTGGATTACAATTACTAGTGCATAAAATTTAAATAAACTAAGTGGTAACAACACCAATTCGATCGTTGGATAAATGAGAGATAACAATAATGAGATTGATATGGGAATTTAGATCACCGACACACACATAATCAATTATTAGTTCCGATACTCAAATAAATAAGGTTTGGAATTATCGATTGCTCACGATTAAAAGAAATCCGGTTGATGGCGGTTATTCTAAAAATGACGATTGTTCTCAACGAAAATAAGGGATACTCTTTTGATAGGGATGAATCCCTAACTAAACAATCAATTAACTGACTACTTTTGATGAGGTAAATCGTTAAAAGATCGCGCGAAAAAGCTCGAGAACATTCACAATCGTTTCTTTCGGGTCGTTTGATGGTGAACACCGACAAAAACCCTCGATTAGAATAATAATAACAACAATGAAAAAGGTTTGATGATCTAATTCAAAAGTTCTTATACGAAGAACGAACAAGAGGAACAATCCCAAACTTTTACCTGGAAAATCAAAAGAAACTAACAATCGATAACATGTGTGTGGATATATCTAAAAACCCATATGAAGTGTTTAGCCACACATGATTAATTCAACAACAATAATGGAAATTGAAGAACAAAACATGGTAAAAACTTCCCTTGTAAATGCCGAAATCGAACTCCCGATGAAGGTTTGATGATCTTCTTACAAGAATTCACAACAAAATGATACAATGAATTAATATATCTCACAAAAGTATTGATACAAACACGGTTGTGCTACCACGAGAGGTAGGAACGGTTGGAACCGTCATGGACCCCACTGGTCCTATCACACGTGCACGTGCTAGGAAGTTGAGAGAACAAACGAGTGAAATGTTGAGAATGAGTGACACTAGCACCACCTCACGAAATAAACTTAATGCACGTTCCTCACCTGTTACCTTATTATCTGTTATTAACTCTTATGAAGACAACTCGGTTCCTACTCAAGAGGTTTACTGTATGACCTTGATCAAATCCTCTCTTGAAGACCCTCACACTGAGGCTGCTTGGAGTACACTGAATAAAGACTCCGAACCTAGAAGAAATCACGACCAAAGAAATAAAGAAGACAAGCTCGTCCTTAAGCTGCCCGAATTGGAAGTGGAATTCATGTCTAAGTTTAGTGACTGTGCGACGGTGGATCTACTTGAGATTCAAGAAGGCCCGGCAGTTCTTCAAATCCTAAGCCCAGATATAGCTTTGCTTGAGGGCAGCCCAGATATAGCTAAAAACAAAAAGCTTGAGGGCGGACCCCAGATATTGCCTAAATAATGGCATGAGGGCGTCTTTGTCGTATTTCCTGAAAATGAGAGTTAAATCATAAAAACTCGAAAAGAGAAATACTCTATAAAAAAAAGGATGAACAACCGAAGGTCGATTTGATGATTAAGGAAAATCCATCCTAGCTTGGAAATTAAACTTAGGCATGAAGAAGCTTCAAGGAAGGTGTGATATTTTACTTTATCTTGGAAAAGGTACTTCAGCATGTGGAAGTTTCAAAGTGAACGTGAGAATTGTGAAGACCAAGACCTTTTCAAGATTTCTTTATTTACTTTATAGTTAAGTTGTTGTTAGTTTATTCCCTTTTAATCCAGTCCCATGTGTAGCCGTCCTGCATTGTCTTAAAAAGTAGGGACACTTGATTTTACTCTCTTAGTTTAATATGTCAGGGATAATATAGTTTGTTGTGTAAAACTCCTATAAAATGAGACCTTTAGGTAACGATAAGGATATACAACTTTTGAAATCAAAAAGATATTTCGGCCTTGTGCTAGAATCAGAGCTGTTGCTCGAATTTTCTTGAGTATTATTCTTATAATTCTCACTTCTACATTCTTACAATTTTAGTTCATAAAATTGTTAAGTCTTAATCACAGAAACTTGAGTTCTTAGAATAATTCCAAACGTTTCTTTAGAACAGGAATCTAAGGGGATTATAGTAATTAATTCTAAGGGTTTGAAGTGCCCTCATTATTTCCGTGTCCATTGTTGATGTATCGAAGTACAACCTATTGTTGCTGTATCGAAGTACAACCTATTGTTGCTGTACCGAAGTACCGTGCTGAAATATTGTCTAATTGCCACTGTACCAAAGTGCCATACTGAAGTGTAGTCCATTGTTACTGTATCGAAGTGCTGTTCGAAACATTGCTGTATCGAAGTGCTGCTGTACCGAAGTGCTGTCCGCCATTGTTATTTGCTGTTTGCTACTTGTTTGCTTCCGCTCGAGAACTTATACTTCCGCTTCACACAACCCCGATTCACAATAGTCCCTGTATTGGTATCACTATTGGGTATCGATCGGTATCATTTGGCATCCGAGCACGGTTATGTCATTCCTTTCTTATCGTTATTCTCATACATCTATATATATATAAATAATTTTGTGATTCGCATTGGAGTTAAGTTGTTGTGTTTTAAGTAAGCTACTCGATACTTGCTTACTGTTTCGAATCACTTAGTATCATGATAACAGGATCAAGAAACTCGAAGGATGGAGAAACTCCAGCCCTTAGACGAGTTGGGAAGGATCCCGTAGATGAGGAAGAAGTCTTAAGCGACGACCCAATTACTAATAAAATCCAAAGCTTCCGTGATGTGCAATTCCAACTCGAAGGCCTGACATCCTACATACGAAGGATGGAAAACATGATGTTAGAAATGAGGGAATAGCTGAAATCCCATAGAACGTCACCAACTCCCGAACCTACTATTAGAAACAGGGAGGATCGAGAGAGAGAACCCACGCTGGGAGGAAGGGATTCACTGTATAGAGGTAGAGAAAGGGGTAGAGTTAGAGCAGCCCCTCCACCACCCGAATACTATCCGGAAGATGAATATGACGAGTACTTTGAGGATGACAGACAGCCTAGGATCGACCAAGAACCTAGAGAACAACGAGTACGGGTAGACGATAACTTAAGTAGTGTTAAGTTCTCCATACCACCTTTTGAAGGCAAATCTGATCCCGAAACTTATTTTGAATGGGTTAGGAAGGTCGAGGGACAATTTGAGTGTCGAAATTTTTCTGATCTTAAGAAGGTTAAGATAGCCACTGTAGAGTTCACCGGGTATGCTCTTGTATGGTGGGATCATGTAGTTCAACTTAAGCATCGACGTGGGGAAAGACCCATAGATACATGGGAAGAACTGAAGCGAGTGATGAAGGAAAGACTTGTTCCTAGCTATTACATGAGGGACCTTAGGTATAGTCTCCAAACTTTAAGGCAAGGGACTAAGTCAGTAGACGATTACTATAAGGAGATGGAAACAGGACTGATTAGATGTCGTATAGAGGAGGACCACGATAGTACCATGACTAGATTCTTAGCCGGACTTAATGTTGAAATTAGAGACCAATTAGAGCTCATGACTATGCATGACTTAGAAGAAATGGTGCACACGGCTAGGAAAATAGAAACCCAAGTTCGGAGGCGTCAAACTAGGAAGAACCCCACTCCTAGTATCCCATGGAAATCGAGACAGCCCACTAACCATAAGGAAGACCTAAAACCGTCGGTCACTAGGGTCCAGACAGCCCCTAATCCGCCAACTAAGCCCCAACCTTCACCAAGTTCCAAACCTCAACCTAGGACACATGAGATACGATGCTATAAGTGTCAAGGTATAGGTCACATAGCCCCAAACTGCCCAAATAAGCGAGCTGTAGTCATTAAGTTAGGGGAAATAGCGACTGAAAGTGAGAGTGAAGAGGAGATTAAGAATGAGGATAGTGGAGAAGAGATAGAAGAATGTAATGAAGAGATCTTAGAAGGGAAGATTAATGTAGTGCTTAGAATGTCCTTGTCAGCTAAGGTAGTGGAAGATGAGGATAGCCAGAGGGAGAACTTGTTTCAGTGTAGGTGCTACATTAAGGAGAACCTCTGTAGTATGATCATAGACGGGGGTAGTTGTGTCAATGTCGTTAGTACAGCCTTGGTGCAGAAACTAGAACTTAAAACCGAAAGACACCCTAAACCATATAAGTTGATGTGGATGAATAATGCTGGGGAACTGAAAGTAGTGAGTAGATGCACCGTACCCTTTAAAATAGGTAGATATGAGGACAAAGTAGTTTGCGACGTCGCCCCTATGCATGCCACCCAGATCCTTTTAGGAAGACCATGGCAGTATGACCGCAAGGTTACTCATGATGGGTTTTCGAACAAGTATTCCTTCATTTTTGGGAAGAATAAATTCAACCTATCACCTATGACCCCTAAGCAAATCCTTGAAGATCAGAGGATATTAGAGCAAGCACTGAGAGAAAGCGAAAAAAGGGAGAAGGAAAAGAAAGCCATCATGGCGATCCCTAAAGGGATAAAAACCGTCGCCCTTTGTAGGGCTAGTGAAGTTAAACGGGCCTTACTGGCAAGACGGCCTGTGGTTCTATTACTATTTCGTGACGTATTGCCTAATATTCCATCAAGTCCTGATACTACTGACCCATTGATTGTCTCTTTATTGCAGGAGTTTGAAGGCGTGTTTCCTGAGGAGACCCCACCCGAGTTGCCGCCCGTTTGAGGCATCGAGCACTGTATCGACTTTGTTCCAGGATCCTCAATACCAAACCGTCCTGCATACCGAAGTAACCCCGAAGAGACTAAAGAGATGCAAAGGCAAGTCGATGAACTACTAGCAAAGGGACATGTGAGAGAGAGTATGAGTCCTTGTACAGTTCCGGTATTGCTAGTACCAAAGAAAGATGGCTCGTGGAGGATGTGCGTAGACTGCCGTGCAATAAACAACATTACGGTGAAGTATCGACATCCCATCCCTAGACTTGACGACATGTTAGATGAATTATATGGTTCCTGATACGAATTCTCCGGGAGAGGCGGATACGTATCGGTCGGAGTATATGTAGGAACATCGTAGCGGAAGGCTTTTTACGATTATGGGTGTTTTTGGGTGTATTTTGTGGAAGTAATATCGAATATGACAATGAAAATTCGAACAAATGGAAAATGGAAGTAATATCGGAAAAGTGATAATATCGATCAAGAAGACTTGAACGATCAAGAACAAGGGTTTATCAAATTAGACCTATAACTCGATAAGGTGATTTCTTCCCAAGACCTATTGAGAATCAATCGGATTAATACTCGAAAACGCGTCGAATAAAAATCAAGGTTCGATGAAAATCATTCACCAAGAATAGAAAACACAATGTGTATTCTTATACTTCAACATTCATCATACTATATTTACAAATGATAATCAACTCCTACTTATAGGAGGTGAAGTCTTAGTCTAAGGAATCAAACAAAAAAAAAAGAAAATAATTCAAAGATTTATAAAATCTTTGAATAATCAAAACAAATCAAATAAAATACATACAAGAAACATAAATCACAAAATGGGGGAAACATAATCCCTAAAATAAGTAAAAAGGAAAAGAGAAGTCAAAAATACACAAAAGTGTATAAAATATGTGGGCTGCCGGCAGGGACTCGACCGTGTCCGCTTGACACGGTCGCGGCGCGACAAGGACGTCTGACAGTGACTCGGCACGGGCACGGCGCGACAAGGACCGGCAGTGACTCGACCGTGTCCGCTTGACACGGTCGCGGCGCGACAGGGACATCCGACACTGACTCGGCGCTATAGGGACGTTCGGTGTGGACTCGATCGTGTCCTGGAACACGGTCGGGCGTCTGGGCAGTCAGTTCCGGTAGTTGTGGGCGAGTAGGATTCGACCGTGTCTCCTGGCACGGTCGGGTTCGGCCGACAGCGACCTTGGCTATTTCAGACGAGCATGACTCGACCGTGCCGGACGACACGGCCGAGTTCGGTCGGTAGTGCTTGGCATTTTCCGGCAGGGTGACATTTTCCGGCAGGCGATGACATTTTCCGGCAGGTTGTGTCTTTTGCCGGCTTGTGTCCGTTTTCTCGCCTAAAAATGTCGCCGTAAATTCATGATGCATTGTAAGGCCGTTTATTTTGATCCTTGCTCCATCTTCTTTATTCGGACTAGTCAATTCCGTATCATCCCCTCCCCCTTTAAAGGGAATTGTCCTCAATTCCGAACTTCCTTCGTCATCAAGATAATTCACTAAAGCCTCTACGTATTTGATCTCGAAAATGTCCGCAGTGCGTACATGGCCCAAAATCTTGAGAAGATAGGTAGTGGGGGGCCCTCGAGAATCACCAACAAAATAACTATCGTTATTAATAAAATAATAATAATAATTACTCCGCCCGGTAATACCGATATCATGACATGAGTGGACATCTGAAATGGGACGCACGGTTAATTTCACATCGGGTTCATCCTCCAGAATTGGAAACACCGATAATTCCACATCGGGTTCACCATCAAGAACGTGAAACACAGGATTTATTACGGATTCCTCTTCATCAACTGGTTCCTCATCAAATGCTGGCGGTCCGTCATAATCTGACCAACTCTCCGTTTCAATATTGTTGGGCTCCTCCAATAATGTCTCATCAAAAATTAATCGACTAAGCTCGTTTCGTACCGCAACAAAGTCACACGACCCACTTTGCTCCGATAGGGCAGCTCGACTCCAACCATCATCTTCTTTGTCATCAGCAAATGCCGCAGGAAATTCTGTCATATCAAAGTCGGCAGTGACAAGGATTTCATCTTCAAGATTAGCCGTTTCAGAATGCATAAAGCTGTGATCTTGTTTCGCGTTTGGGATAAATTTTCTGGCGAAATATTTCCTAAATTTTTGCCAATCTCTAATTTTTGGCTTACGTTGTTGTGAACGGGACTGTTTCAGTTTTTTCCACTAGACGGCGGCGCTACCGCGGAGGCGCCTTGCCACCAACGAAACGCGGTGGTTGATCGGGGCAGCCTTGAAGTCCGAGTGCTCCTCACAAGCATGGAGCCAATCTATGCACGCATCTGGATTACAATATCCGTGAAACTCCGGTATGCTGCGGAATTTGGCCAAGAAATCAATATCGTTGGCGTCGTCTCTGCATCTTGCTTGCATACGTTGCTCGTGCTTGATTTAGTGCGTCATGGAGTTTCATCAAGAAATCGAGATCGGAGAAATCCATAACAAGAGTCAAGAGATAGTTCTTCACAAGAAATCGTTGAAGAAATCGCCCAAGGAGATTACCCTGGGCTCCGATACCAGTTATGATACGAATTCTCCGGGAGAGGCGGATACGTATCGGTCGGAGTATATGTAGGAATATCGTAGCGGAAGGCTTTTTACGATTATGGGTGTTTTTGGATGTATTTTGTGGAAGTAATATCGAATATGACAATGAAAATTCGAACAAATGGAAAATGGAAGTAATATCGGAAAAGTGATAATATCGATCAAGAAGACTTGAACGATCAAGAACAAGGGTTTATCGAATTAGACCTATAACTCGATAAGGTGATTTCTTCCTAAGACCTATTGAGAATCAATCGGATTAATACTCGAAAACGCGTCGAATAAAAATCAAGGTTCGATGAAAATCATTCACCAAGAATAGAAAACACAATGTGTATTCTTATACTTCAACATTCATCATACTATATTTACAAATGATAATCAACTCCTACTTATAGGAGGTGAAGTCTTAGTCTAAGTAATAAAACAAAAAAAAAAAGAAAATAATTCAAAGATTTATAAAATCTTTGAATAATCAAAACAAATCAAATAAAATACATACAAGAAACATAAATCACAAAATGGGGGAAACATAATCCCTAAAATAAGTAAAAAGAAAAAAGAGAAGTCAAAAATACACAAAAGTGTATAAAATATGTGGGCTGCCGGCAGGGACTCGACCGTGTCCGCTTGACACGGTCGCGGCGCGACAAGGACGTCTGACAGTGACTCGGCACGGGCGCGGCGCGACAAGGACCGGCAGTGACTCGACCGTGTCCGCTTGACACGGTCGCGGCGCGACAGGGACGTCCGACACTGACTCGGCGCTATAGGGACGTTCGGTGTGGACTCGATCGTGTCCTGGAACACGGTCGGGCGTCTGGGCAGTCAGTTCCGGTAGTTGTGGGCGAGTAGGATTCGACCGTGTCTCCTGGCACGGTCGGGTTCGGCCGACAGCGACCTTGGCTATTCCAGACGAGCATGACTCGACCGTGCCGGACGACACGGCCGAGTTCGGTCGGTAGTGCTTGGCATTTTCCGGCAGGGTGACATTTTCCGGCAGGCGATGACATTTTCCGGCAGGTTGTGTCTTTTTCCGGCTTGTGTCCGTTTTCTCGCCTAAAAATGTCGCCGTAAATTCATGATGCATTGTAAGGCCGTTTATTTTGATCCTTGCTCCATCTTCTTTATTCGGACTAGTCAATTCCGTATCATCCCCTCCCCCTTTAAAGGGAATTGTCCTCAATTCCGAACTTCTTTCGTCATCAAGATAATTCACTAAAGCCTCTACGTATTTGATCTCGAAAATGTCCGCAGTGCGTACATGGCCCAAAATCTTGAGAAGATAGGTAGTGGGGGGCGCTCGAGAATCACCAACAAAATAACTATCGTTATGAATAAAATAATAATAATAATTACTCCGCCCGGTAATACCGATATCATGACATGAGTGGACATCTGAAATGGGACGCACGGTTAATTTCACATCGGGTTCATCCTCCAGAATTGGAAACACCGATAATTCCACATCGGGTTCACCATCAAGAACGTGAAACACAGGATTTATTACGGATTCCTCTTCATCAACTGGTTCCTCATCAAATGCTAGCGGTCCGTCATAATCTGACCAACTCTCCGTTTCAATATTGTTGGGCTCCTCCAATAATGTCTCATCAAAAATTAATCGACTAAGCTCGTTTCGTACCGCAACAAAGTCACACGACCCACTTTGCTCCGATAGGGCAGCTCGACTCCAACCATCATCTTCTTTGTCATCAGCAAATGCCGCAGGAAATTCTGTCATATCAAAGTCGGCAGTGACAAGGATTTCATCTTCAAGATTAGCCGTTTCAGAATGCATAAAGCTGTGATCTTGTTTCGCGTTTGGGATAAATTTTCTGGCGAAATATTTCCTAAATTTTTGCCAATCTCTAATTTTTGGCTTACGTTGTTGTGAACGGGACTGTTTCAGTTTTTTCCACTAGACGGCGGCGCTACCGCGGAGGCGCCTTGCCACCAACGAAACGCGGTGGTTGATCGGGGCAGCCTTGAAGTCCGAGTGCTCCTCACAAGCATGGAGCCAATCTATGCACGCATCTGGATTACAATATCCGTGAAACTCCGGTATGCTGCGGAATTTGGCCAAGAAATCAATATCGTTGGCGTCGTCTCTGCATCTTGCTTGCATACGTTGCTCCGGTAAGCAGTTTAGTGCGTCATGGAGTTTCATCAAGAAATCGAGATCGGAGAAATCCATAACAAGAGTCAAGAGATAGTTCTTCACAAGAAATCGTTGAAGAAATCGCCCAAGGAGATGACCCTGGGCTCCGATACCACTTATGATACGAATTCTCCGGGAGAGGCGGATACGTATCGGTCGGAGTATATGTAGGAATATCGTAGCGGAAGGCTTTTTACGATTATGGGTGTTTTTGGATGTATTTTGTGGAAGTAATATCGAATATGACAATGAAAATTCGAACAAATGGAAAATGGAAGTAATATCGGAAAAGTGATAATATCGATCAAGAAGACTTGAACGATCAAGAACAAGGGTTTATCGAATTAGACCTATAACTCGATAAGGTGATTTCTTTCCAAGACCTATTGAGAATCAATCGGATTAATACTCGAAAACGCGTCGAATAAAAATCAAGGTTCGATGAAAATCATTCACCAAGAATAGAAAACACAATGTGTATTCTTATACTTCAACATTCATCATACTATATTTACAAATGATAATCAACTCCTACTTATAGGAGGTGAAGTCTTAGTCTAAGGAATCAAACAAAAAGAAAAAGAAAATAATTCAAAGATTTATAAAATCTTTGAATAATCAAAACAAATCAAATAAAATACATACAAGAAACATAAATCACAAAATGGGGGAAACATAATCCCTAAAATAAGTAAAAAGGAAAATAGAAGTAAAAAATACACAAAAGTGTATAAAATATGTGGGCTGCCGGGAGGGACTCGACCGTGTCCCGTGACACGGCCGCGGCGCGGTCGACAGGTGCCAGCAGGGACTCGACCGTGTCCGCTTGACACGGTCGCGGCGCGACGAGGACGTCAGCGATGACTCGCACGGCGCGCGCGACAAGGACGGGAGTGACTCGGCCGTGTCCGCTTGACACGGCCGCGCGCGAGGGACGTCCGACAAGACTCGTCCGACAGTGACTCGGCGCGATAGGGACGTTCGGCGTGGACTCGATCGTGTCCTGGAACACGGTCGGGCGTCTGGGCAGTCAGTTCCGGTAGTTATGGGCGAGTAGGACTCGACCGTGTCTCCTGGCACGGTCGGGTTCGGCCGACAGCGACCTTGGCTATTCCGGACGAGCATGACTCGACCGTACCGGACGACACAGCTGAGTTCGGTCGGCAGTGCTCGGCATTTTCCGGCAGGGTGACATTTTCCGGCACGCGATGACATTTTCCGGCAGGTTGTGTCTTTTTCCAGCTTGTGTCCGTTTTCTCGCCTAAAAATGTCGCCGTACGTGCATGATGCGTTGTAAGGCCGTTTATTTTGATCCTTGCTCCGTCTTCTTTATTCGGACTAGTCAATTCCGTATCAGTTCCACAATGTTTTCAAAAATTGATTTAAGAATTGGGTACCATCAGATTCGAATGAAAGAGGGAGACGAGTGGAAAACGGCATTTAAAACTAAACATGGTTTGTATGAGTGGTTAGTTATGCCATTTGGACTCACTAACGCACCAAGTACATTTATGAGGGTAATGAATCATGTTCTACGTGCTTTTATTGGGAAATTTGTTATTGTATACTTCGATGACATCCTAATATATAGCAAAAGTTTGAATGAACATATCAAGCATTTGAAAGAGGTGTTGCTTGTGCTTAGAAAGGAACACTTGTTTGCTAACATTCAAAAATGCAACTTTGGCACCGAGAAATTGGCTTTCCTTGGTTTCGTTGTTAGTTCCCAGGGGATACAGGTCAATGAAGAGAAACTGAGGGCAATTAGAGAATGGGACAACCCCAAAAATGTGAGCGAAGTCCGAAGCTTCCACGGCTTGGCAAGCTTCTATCGCCGGTTTGTACCCAACTTTAGTTCTGTAGCCGCCCCTTTAATCGAGGTAATCAAGAAGAATGTTGGATTCAAGTGGGAATAGGAACAAGAGACGGCCTTCAAGGCCTTGAAAGAAAAACTGACAAACGCTCCACTGCTAGCCCTGATGGGCAAACCGAAGTAGTAAATAGAACTCTTTCTACTTTATTAAGGGTTATAATAAAATTAAACATTAAAACCTGGGAAGAATGTTTGCCGCATGTTGAGTTTGCTTATAACCGAACAGTGCATTCTGCTTTTGAGATTGTTTATGGATTTAATTCTTTGACCCCACTTGATCTTGTGCCTTTGCCTGTGACTGAAAGAATTAGTATAGATGGGAAGAGGAAAGCCGAGCTAGTTAAGCAACTCCATGAGAAAGCAAGAGCTAACATTGAAAGGCGTACTAAGCAGTATGTTGAGCGCGCCGACTGAGGGAGAAAGGAAGTGGTCTTCGAACCTGGAGATTCGGTTTGGTTACATCTGAGGAAGGAAAGGCTTCCTATACAAAGGAGATCAAAATTGCTGCCAAGAGGAGATGGTCCTTTCGTGATCTTGGAGAGGATAAATAATAAAGCTTATAAACTAGACTTACCAGGAGAATACAATGTATCTGCTACTTTTAATGTTTCTGATTTGTCTTTGTTTGAAGCAGGTGACCTCGCGGATCTGAGGACAGATCCTCCTCAAGAGGGAGGGGATGATACAAACACGGTTGTGCTACCACGAGAGGTAGGAACGGTTGGAACCGTCATGGACCCCACTGGTCCTATCACACGTGCACATGTTAGGAAGTTGAGAGAACAAACGAGTGAAATGTTGAGAACAAGTGACACTAGCACCACCTCACGAAATAAACTTAATGCACGTTCCTCACCTGTTACCTTATTATCTGTTATTAACTCTTATGAAGACAACTCGGTTCCTACTCAAGAGGTTTACTGTATGACCTCGATCAAATCCTCTCTTGAAGACCCTCACACTGAGGCTGCTTGGAGTACACTGAATAAAGACTCCGAACCTAGAAGAAATCACGACCAAAGAAAAGAAGAAGACAAGCTCGTCCTTAAACTGCCCGAATTGGAAGTGGAATTCATGTCTAAGTTTAGTGACTGTGCGACGGTGGATCTACTTGAGATTCAAGAAGGCCCGGCAGTTGTTCAAATCCTAGGCCCAGATATAGCTTTGCTTGAGGGCAGCCCAGATATAGCTAAAAACAGAAAGCTTGAGGGCGGACCCCAGATATTGCCTAAATAATGGCGTGAGGGTGTCTTTGTCGTATTTCCTGAAAATGAGAGTTAAATCATAAAAACTCGAAAAGAGAAATACTCTATAAAAAAGGATGAACAACCGAAGGTCGATTTAATGATTAAGGAAAATCCATCCTAGCTTGGAAATTAGACTTAGGCATGAAGAAGCTTCAAGGAAGGTGTGATATTTTACTTTATCTTGGAAAAGGTACTTCAGCATGTGGAAGTTTCAAAGTGAACGTGAGAATTGTGAAGACCAAGATCTTTTCAAGATTTCTTTATTTACTTTATAGTTAAGCTGTTGTTAGTTTATTCCTTTTTAATCCAGTCCCATGTGTAGCCGCCCTGCATTGTCTTAAAAAGTAGGGACACTTGATTTTACTCTCTTAGTTTAATATGTCAGGGATAATATAGTTTGTTGTGTAAAACTCCTATAAAAGGAGACCTTTAGGTAACGAGAAGGATATACAACTTTTGAAATCAAAAAGATATTTCGGCCTTGTGCTAGAATCAGAGTTGTTGCTCGAATTTTCTTGAATATTATTCTTATAATTCTCACTTCTGCATTCTTACAATTTTAGTTCATAAAATTGTTAAGTCTTAATCACAGAAACTTGAGTTCTTAGAATAATTCCAAACGTTTCTTTAGAACAGGATTCTAAGGGGATTATAGTAATTAATTCTAAGGGTTTGAAGTGCCCTCATTATTTCCGTGTCCATTGTTGCTGTATCGAAGTACAACCTATTGTTGCTGTATCGAAGTAAAACCTATTGTTGTTGTACCAAAGTACCGTGCTGAAATATTGTCTAATTGCCGCTGTAACAAAGTGTCATACTGAAGTGTAGTCCATTGTTACTGTATCGAAGTGCTATCCGAAACATTGCTGTATCGAAGTGCTGCTGTACTGAAGTGCTGTCCGCCATTGTTATTTGTTGTTTGCTGCTTGTTTGCTTCCGCTCGAGAACTTGTACTTCCGCTTCACACAACCCCAATTCACAACAGTCCCTGTATTGGTATCACTGTTGGGTATCGATCGGTATCAAGTATTTTTCACTCCAAGAACATACAAGGAAGATGATGAAATAATCTCACTCAATCCTCACTTTTTGGTGTTTTCTCCCTCAATCTTGTGTTTTTCACCCAAGAATATCTTCCACAACATAAGTGTATCTCACCTGAGGTCTCTACACTTTGTTTTATAGCAAAAAGATGAAGAATAAGGCTTAAAGGTGTGCAAAAATGTCAAGAAAAGTGACATGAACCGAAAAGTGACACGGTCCGTGTCCTGGGACACGGCCGTGTCGCACTACGCTGGATAAAGGAAAAGGTTCTGTACTGAGGCTCGGCCGTGTCCCATGACACGGCCATGTTGTACTGCGCCAGAAAATGCAAATTGGCCGATCGTGACTCGGCCGTGTCCCAAAAGGCACGGTCGAGTTGTTCTCATCCGGAAAATGCAATTCTCGCTGGAATGAGACCCGGCCGTGTCTTATGACACGGCCGAGTTACCTGATGTGGCTCGAGTCGCCTGGTGCAGCCAAGTCGAGTCGCCTGGTGCAGCCAAGTCCGGTTTTTGGTCTTCTTCGGCTTGATCCTTCGTCCATGTATCAATACACCTCGGAATTTAGCATATGATATACCGTTTCGAAGCCAATTTCACGAGGAATTTATGTCAAAGGAGAACACATATCAATTCGGAATGGAGATTCTGGAATTTAGACGATTCGACCGATACTGCTTCAATCTTTCGTTGTTTTAGGCCCCGTTTTAGCACTTGATCGTCATAAACTCGAATATTAGCCATGAAAGCGCGTATTTCACCACAATCTTCGCTTGAATACCTATAAATTAAAAACACAACATAACATGCATAAAAGAGAACAAAAAATACTAAAAAGCAAACAAAAACACGACTACAAAGAACAGAATGCGTTGATCAACAATCGACTCATCAAATCCCCCCAAACTTGAACTTTGATCGTCCCGAGCAAATCATTTTAAAATAATCACTCACAAAGGGGAACTCAACTGTCAAAATACCTCAAAAGATCCTTTTTGAAAATTTCATCAATACTCACAAGTAAAATAAGTCGAGTTCTACAAAGTTTTCAAACCCTCCGGGGTGCTTCCTCAATATCATAGTCAATACTTGGCAATATAAACCTCACCGGTCAAGTGTATTCACTCACTCTCAAAGTGATAAGAGTAAGTAAACGCTCGAAACTCATTCAATGAAATAAGGAATCCCATAGGCTTGCCAATCGTCTTCATCTCTACCACTGTTTTGTGCATGCACTATTTTCGTGAATCAAAAAGGGCTTTACTCGGCTTGTAATGTAGGCTTGGGTCGAGGTGGGATAAATATGGCTAAAGTGACTTTACTTGAGCAATTTTTAGAACTATATCACCATAATCGCTTTAGAAGCTCAAGATTTTTGAAGTTTCCTTCTTTCATCCCCTTAATTATGAATCACTAACAAGCACTATCAAATGCAGCGTCAAACCCCTCCTTATTGCTCTGATTTTTCTTTTTTTTGGCTTGGGTTGTTTTCGGATCCGTTTTACGTGAATGTAAACGATGGGTCACATGAATGCACCCGGTTACTAGGATCAAAACATACACAACTGCTTCCAAGCATACTCATATCTAAGGGATCCGTTTTACGCGAATATAAACATGGGTCACATGAATACACCCGGTTACTAAGTTCCCAAAAATAGCGGAGTAATTATTTTCACCAAATCAACACTCCCAACAATATGTATACCACCCAATGTCACCACAATCTTAGTATCCTTGTCAAAAATATTTTCTAATCGCTCAAGTATGGATCGAAGGATTATAGTAATGGAAAGCTCGATATGTGGTAAAAAAAATGAAATAGATAATGACCTCAATTGGGTTTATTTAAGGAATGATCAAATGTTGGGTTAGGATCAAAGGCGCCAAAAATCATTTTCACTCAATTTGCACACACACACCAGTGGTTTTAAACAAGATACCAAGGAAAGTTCTAGAGTTTTAAATCAAGAATGAAATACTCGACAATGAAACTTGCATTTTAGAAAATGCATGAAGGCTCAATAGCTCACAAGTAGGTTTGCTCATACCTCCAAGATATTAAAACCACTTATTCAATTTCACACCCGTTTCGATTATCAACAATTTTCCCTCAACACATTATCCTCGATTTGTATATCAAAACAACGAAATAAATCCCGAGGCATTCCCAAAAATTCAAACTTCAAAGTTTTCTTCAAGTTTGCAAAATAAAAACACACCAAGTAAAAACACACCACAAATAAGTGCAAAATGTTCAAAACACACCAAAAATAAGCAAACAAGCAAAATAGTATCCGAAAACAAATAAAAAAAACAAGAGTAATAAAGTATTTCTTGACCAACCCCCCCCCCCCCCAAACTTGAATTAAAGAATATACGAACGAAGGGGGTATAGTATTTAAACAAAAGAATTTTATTGGTCAAGAAATACTTACAACTGGTTTACTGGTGGGGCGGGGGAAAGTGGCCTTGCTGGACGTGCCACTCGTGCATTTGTCTCACAAGAGACAATATCTCGCGTCGCTCCCGTCTCGCCTCCTCTCGGTAGGCCTCGAACTCCTCCCTTAATGTTGGGCGTGAGGGGGCACGTCCAATTTCGGCCCACCTTGATGTCTCGAGCCGATCTCTCGTGATTTCTTCCTCTTCTTCTTCACTCTCTTCTTCTTCCTCGTCATCCGGGCCTCTTTCATAAGCCTCCTCCTCTTCCATCCTCTCGGCTCTATCCTCATCCATAATGCGCCTAGGTCGAACATTTCGGTCGACAGGGCTGTGACCCGGGGGAGCCAAGCCGGCTGCCATCCGTGCTCGACGGTGTGCCTCCGTAGCCATTTGAAGATTTCCCATATCCCGAATATTATTTATGGTTGTCAAAGGCGGATTCGGGAAAAGAAAGTGATCGTTGTCGGTCTGCATGAAGACCATGCACTGTTCATAGTCCAGGATATTCATCACCTTCATCACGGAGATCGAGAGAAGCTTATTTCCAGGAAGGGGGGTCCTCTGGGCTAAGTAAATACCGAAGTGTAGTGCGATAGGGGTAATCAAACCCCCTATCCATATCTCCCCCTTAGGCTTTGTCACGACATCCTCAAAATGTTCCGCTACCATAGCCCCAGTTGCCGGAATCGAGTTGTCGAGCATGTGAGTCAGGATATATAACTCCCGTAGTGAAATGGGCCCGGTTTCCTTTCGGCCATATATGGTATTCGCAATCACCTTGTGTAGGTATCTGAGTACGGGATTGCGAATGTTCGATCCTTTAGCCTATCTTGCAATATAATATCGCGCCTCACTCCCCGGGTATTCTACCATGGATCTCCAATAAGTTTCACAAGCAAACTGGTTTATCGGGTAATGGCCGTCGTGTCTTGCATGATAAATTTCCTCCAACTGGACGATAGTCAGTGTCTCTTCGTTGTTGTTGATCCGGAAAGTCATTTCGGTCGGTTCTCGACTCACCGGATCTCTTCTTACAGTGAGAGTGCTGAGAAACTCCATCGTCAGACACCTATAAGTCGGCCATTATTGAGTCATCATCCACGCCCAATGCACTCTTTCAAGGAATTTCATCACATCTTCCCTTATCCCCATTGCGTTCATGCATTCTTCATCGGGCCACCTTGTAGGGAGCATTTTTTTTGCTCCAGCATTTCCCACCTTTCATATTGCGTTTCAGGTAGATTGATTCCATAAGATTCCGGGGTTTCCACAGCCCTTTGAATAGCCATTCTTGCCGGCTGCACTTGTTCCCTGCCATTCCTACCCCTTCCGCGTTATGAATTTCCTCGTCCTCTTCCTCGTGCCATTTTCTGCAAAAAATTAATCTATCATTATCCAAGGACTTGAGAACGTATTCCTCCCCCAAACTTATAGCAAGCAATAAAATTCCCCCAATATAAACATTATCGATCAAAACAACTCCCAAGAAAAATCTATCGTTTAAATTCATCATCTTCATCATGGAAAACATCTCTTAATTACAAGAAAATTCAATCGAGAAATTTAATCATCAATGCATGAAGAATTATCGAAAATCCCCAAATTTCATCACCTTCAATTTATTCAAGAACCCTAGATAATTAAGGACTAGCGATTCAAATCATCATAGCATGTTCATAACAAAGAATAATCATCTAAAACATGAGAAACATACCTTTATTTTGGAGAAATTGAAGAAAAAAAATTAAAGCCCGGTCCCAATTCGTCCGATTTGCTCCTTCGAAGAGTGAAATTGGTTGAAAAATGATGAATACATAGTAGATTTTTGTATCTACCCTCGATTTTGCACAAAATTTCTTTAAAAACGAAGAGAAAAATCGGAAGTTCAGAGGCTAGGGTTCGCAGGGAGGAAGAAAATTTTTTTGGAGAAGATAAAAATGGGGAATCGGCCGTGCTTCCTTTTATACCTGACCGACTGACACGGCCGTGTTGCATATGACACGGTCATGTCGAGCTGTTCGTAATAACACAGTACTTACTGTCGGCCGACTCGGCCGTGTCCTATGACACGGTCGAGTCATACTATTCAGGAAAATCAAAATTCACTGTACTGAGGCCCGGCCGTGTCCTGTGACATGGCCGTGTCATGCTGTTCTAGAAAACCAAGTTCTGATTGTCCTTAGACTCGGCCGTGTCCTGACACTCGGCCATGTCCTACTATTCAAAATAAGCCCAAAACCTCATGTTTTGAGATGCGGCCGTGCCAAAGGTAACTCGGTCGTGTCCTACCTGCCCAGATTTTTAGTTTCTGAAAACGCACTCGTTTCCTGCAATTTTAACACCCACAGTTGAACCGGTCAGTTTCGAATCTAATAAAAACAAATAAGGAAAACAAAATGCGAAAAACAGAAGACAAAAAAAAAATCTAACTAAAATATTGGGTTGCCTCCCAAGTGGCGCTTTTTTATAGTCATTAGCTCGACTTCTTCCCGTTTTGCTCAAGCTTCAACATCGTGCACCTCTATGCACTCAAACGCATTGATTTCTTCGATTCGTTTGAAATACGGCTTCACTCTATGCCCGTTTACCTTAAAGTGCTCGTTCTTCCGAGGATCAAGAAGTTCTACCGCTCGTGCGGCCATACTTTAACGACTTTGAATGGTCCGCCCCATCGCGATACCAATTTTCCAGGCATGAGTTTAAGACGGGAGTTATGTAGCAAAACATCCATCCCGGGTTCGAGAGATTTACGAACGATACGGTTATCATGATACCGTTTCGTCCATTCTTTGTAGAGTTTAGCATTTTCGTACGCCTCATATCGCATCTCATCAAGCTCATTTAAATGCAAAAGTCGTTCCTCGCCCGCTTTTTCTTGATCTAAATTGAGCGCTTTGATTGCCCAATACGCCTTGTGTTCCAACTCAACGGGTAGGTGACATGCTTTCCCAAATACTAGGTGATACGGGCTCATTCCGATTGGAGTTTTGTAGGCCGTGCGGTATGCCCATAAAGCGTCATTCAACTTCAATGCCCAGTCTTTTCTTGTCGGTTTCACCGTCTTTTCGAGCACTGCCTTTATTTGCCGATTGCTAACTTCTACTTGCCCGGAAGTTTGTGGATGATATGCTGTTGCGACCTTATGCATCACATTGTACTTCTTAAGCAAGCCTGCAAGTTGTTTATTGCAAAAATGCGTGCCTCTGTCGCTGATTACAGCTCTAGGCGTCCCGAACCTGTAGAAAATCACATCCCTAAAAAAATTGCAAACCACATTAGCATCGTTAGTTCGGGTTGGAATTGCTTCCACCCACTTAGAGACGTAGTCTACAGCAACTAGAATATACTCAAAACCATGGGAAATTGGAAAAGGACCCATAAAATCCACTCCCCAAACATCGAAAAGTTCCACAACAAGATTGTTTGTTAACGGCATCTCATTCCTTTTGCTTATATTCCCCGTTCGTTGACAACGATCGCAACTCTTGCAATGGAAATAGGCATCCTTAAACAATGTTGGCCAGTAGAATCCCGATTGAAGGACCTTGTGAGCCATTTTCTTTGCGCTAAAATGTCCCCCACAGTGCAACTCATGGCAAAATAACAATATGCTCTCGTGCTCTTCCTCCGGGACACAACGTCGGAATATCTGATCAGGCCCCAACCTGAATAAGTAGGGCTCCTCCCAAAAGTAATGCCTGCACATGGAAACAAACCTCTTCTTCCCTTGATAGGTTAAGTCGGGCTGCAAAATACCACTAACAATGTAATTGACAATATCAGCATACCAAGGTGTCCTTGTTACATCGAATAATTGCTCATCGGGGAAAGTTTCAACAATTGGCAAATGATTATCAAGCTTAAAATTATCTCCCTCGGTTAGCCTAGATAGATGGTCGGCCACTATGTTTTCCGACCCCTTTTTATCTTTAAATTCCAAATCATATTCTTGCAGCAGAAGAACTCACCGAATTAATCTTGGTTTTGCATCGGATTTTTTTAATAAATATTTCAATGCGGCGTGATCCGTATGCACAATCACTTTTGAGCCAACCAAGTAGGATCGAAATTTGTCTAAAGAATACACAACGGCTAAAAATTCTTTTTCGGTGGTGGTGTAATTAGCCTGAGCTTCATCGAGCGTTTTGCTCGCATAGTAAATCACGTGGAAAAATTTATTCACTCTTTGCCCCAAAACGGCACCTATAGCAAAGTCGGACGCATCGCACATAATTTCAAACGGGAGAGACCAATCGGGAGCAACAACAATAGGTGTGGAAGTTAACTTTTCTTTCAAAGCGTTGAAACCGACTAAACATTCCTCGGTAAAATCAAATTTAGCATCTTTGCACAAAAGGTTACTCAAAGGGCGGACAATTTTCGAAAAATCTTTAATAAAACGCCTATAAAACCCGGCATGCCCTAAAAAGCTTCGAACCTCTTTGACACATGAAGGCGGAGGTAATTTAACAATTAAATCGACTTTAGCCTTATCAACCTCCATTCCTTTATTGGAAACCACATGACCTAGAACAAGACCTTGTTTTACATAAAATGACTCTTTTCCCAACTAAGTGTAAGATTACACTCAATATATCGTTCTAGCACAATAGTCAAATTATTTAAACAATCATCGAAAGTGGTTCCAAACACAGAAAAGTCGTCCATGAATACCTCGATGGATTTTTCTAACAAGTCGGAGAATATGGATAGCATGCACCTTTGAAAAGTAGCAGGAGCATTGCAAAGACCAAACGGCATCCTCCTAAAGGCAAAGGTGCCAAAAGGGCAAGTGAAAGTGGTCTTCTCTTGATCCTCTGGAGCAATGGGAATTTGATAGAAACCTGAAAGACCATCTAGAAAACAGTAATAATCATGCCCAGCTAAACGTTCCAACATTTGATCAATGAAAGGAAGAGGAAAATGATCTTTTTTTGTTACGACATTTAATTTCTGGTAATCAATGCACATCCTCCAACCGATTACCGTTCTAGTGGGCACCAATTCATTTTTATCATTACGAACCACCGTTATTCCAAATTTCTTAGGCACTACATGCACAGGGCTCACCCACTTACTGTCGGATATCGGGTAGATGACTCCGACATCTAACAATTTCAAAACTTCTTTTTTCACAACTTCCTGCATGTTCGGATTCAAACGCCTTTGAGGTTGCCTAACCGGTTTAACATTTTCCTCAAGAATTATTTTATGCATGCACCTAACAGGACTTATTCCCTTGATATCGGAAATACTCACTCAATCGCTTCCTTTAACTTAGTTAGAACTTCTACTAATTTGTTTTCTTGCAAGGGAGTTAGTTCGGAAGAGACAATTACAGGGTAAGTGTCACTTTTGCCTAAGAAAACATATTTAAGATGTGCCGGAAATTCTTCAATTCAAGTTGGGGTGGGGTGATTTCAACGGGCTCCTCAATTTTAATTCCAATGGTATCTTAAAACCGTCAACTTCATCAATTATTTCGGAATTATCTAACAATGCAACATATTCTTCAATTTCTAGATTATTAAGCCCCATATCATGCTCAACGGTTAGAGCATCATGCAACGCGTCACCTACATCATCATGAAAATATGTATCATCAACCAAAGAATCAATGCAATCAACAAAATTCACATCATGGGAAGCATAAATATGAGAAGGGATAGGAGATGAACCGAACACGTTGATTTCCACGGTTTCGCCCAAGACGGTCATGGTGACCTTTCCTTCATCAACATCGATGATTGTTTTTGTTGTACGCATGAATGGCCGTCCTAGAAGTATTGTCCCTTCATTTCTTCTTGTCCCGAAATCGCTCATCTCCAAGATAACAAAATCGGCCAGAATCACCAACTTGTCCACTTGCACTAATAGGTCTTCAATGACTTCCTTGGGGTATTTCACCGACCTATCCGCCATTTGAAGAGTCATTCTTGTCGGTTTGATTCCCCCGAGTCCAAGCCTCAAATAGGTCGAGTATGGCATGAGATTCACATTTGCCCCCAAATCTAGCATCCCACGAGCAACTCTCTTGTCTCCCATAGTAATGTCGATCATAAAACTTCCGGGATCGCCTTTCTTTTGACCCCTTGCTTCTACCTCGTAAAGCACCACTTTCTCGTTCCCATTGTATCTTCTTTTGTTCGAGGTCAACTCTTTGAAAATTTTTGTATAAGTGGGAATGTTCTTCACAACATCCAAAAGAGGTAAGTTGACATGAACCTTTGAAAGCATGTCGTAGTTTTCGGAAAATTGCTCATCTTGCTTTGCTTTTCTAAGCCGGCTCGTAAAAGGAATTGGTGGCTTATATGGTTGAGCGGATTTGTGAAGCTTGAAAGTTGAAGTTGCTTCGTCTATTTTCTCCTCTTGATTTCCCGACTCATCTTCTTTCTCATCCCCTCTTTCTTTTACTTCGGAATTGACTTCTCTATTAATCACTTTACCATTTCGGAGAGTGGTAATGGCTTGAGCTTGCTCGGGTTGACTCGGTAGTTTACCCCTTTCTTGTCTACGTGCCTCGGTAGCAAGTTGCCCAATTTGGATCTCCATTTTCTTCGTCGAAGCTTCTAAAGATTCAAACCTTTTATTGTTCTCCTCTCGGTTTTCCTTGCTCTCCTTAATGAATGCCGCTATACTCTCCTCAAGAGAGTTCCTTTGTTGTGGAGGTGGTTCACTTCGTGTTGGTTGTTGGGCTCGGTTTCCTCCGTTGTATTGAGCTTGAACGTTTGTGTCGTATGGCATCGGGTTGTTGTTTCTCCATGAGAAATTCGGATGGTTTCTTAGCCCAGGATGATAAGTATTTGGGAGAGGTGCATTTCTTGCGTTTCCGCCATAATTATTTCTCCTCTCTTCCCATTCGGGCCTTCCCGTGCTTTGTCCCATAGCCCAATTAACTTGTTCGGTTTGTTCTCCCGGAAAAGTATGAGGGCATGAATTGGCATCATGTCCGGGTGCTCCGCAAATCTCGCAAACTCGTGAGCTAGAAGATTTATTTTGAGTCTTGAGTTGTCTTAGTTCATTTGTCAACTCATCGATTTTAGACTGCATCTCGTCCTTCTCGCTTACTTGGTGCACGGCTCCCCTACGAACACGTATACTTTTTTGTTGAGAATTTGCTCCCAATGTTTCATACACATCATACGCTTGCCTCTCCGTCAAACCCCAAAACGAACCACCGGCTGCATTATCTACCGCTCCTTGGCAATATTGAGTCAATCCGTCATAGAATAATTGATTAAGTAGTTGAAGCGGATAGTGATGGTGTGGGCAT
This sequence comes from Orobanche coerulescens, assembly GCA_033398695.1. Lineage (NCBI taxonomy): Eukaryota > Viridiplantae > Streptophyta > Magnoliopsida > Lamiales > Orobanchaceae > Orobanche > Orobanche coerulescens. The sequence goes on from CM065804.1 coordinate 101,717,919, forward strand.
TGAATGAGTAGCATTTTGAATCGGTCCCAAGCTTCGTGAAATGCCTCTCTGTCTTGTTGTCCGAAAGTTGAGATTTGAGTTCTCAATTGCGTAGTCTTTGAATGGGAGAAGTACTTGGTAATGAATTTATCGTAAACTTCATCCCATGTTCTTAGTGATCCGGGCGCCAAAGTCATCAACCATTGTTTCGCCCCATCCTTGAGTGTATAAGTGATACGAATTATCCGGGAGAGGTGGATACGTATCGGTCGGAGTATACGTAAGTGTATGATAGCGGAAGTCTTTTTACGATTTGGTTGTTTTTGGATGTATTTTGTGGGAGTAATATCGAATATGACAATGAAAATTCGAACAAATGAAAAATGGAAGTAATATCGGGAAAAAGTGATAATATCGATCAAGAAGACTTGAACTATCAAGAACAAGGGTTTATCGAATTAGACCTATAACTCGATAAGGTGATTTCTTCCCAAGACCTATTGAGAATCAATCGGATTAATATTCGAAAACGCGGCGAATAAAAATCAAGTTTCGGTAAAAATCATTTAGCAAGGATAGAAAACACAATGTGTATTCTTATACTTCAACATTCATAATACAATATCCTTACAAATGATAATCAACTCCTACTTATAGGAGGTGAAGTCTTAGTCTAAGGAATCAAACAAAAAAAATAAAATAATTCAAAGATTTATAAAATCTTTGAATAATCAAAACAAATCAAATAAAATACATACAAGAAAAATAAATCACAAAATGGGGAAAACATAATCCCTAAAATAAGTAAAAAAAGGAAAAGAGAAGTCAAAAATATACAAAAGTGTATAAAATATGTGGGCTGTCGGCAGGGACTCGACCGTGTCCCGTGACACAGCCGCGGCGCGGTCGACAGGCACCGGCAGGGACTCGACCGTGTCCGCTTGACACCGTCGCGGCGCGACAAGGACGTCTGACAGTGAGCCGGCACGGGCGCGGCGCGACAAGGACCGGTAGTGACTCGACCGTGCGGCGTGACAAGGACGTTTGGCAGGACTCGACCGTGTCGCCTGGCACGGTCGGGTTGGTCGGACAGCGAGATCTCCTTATCCGGAAGAGTGTGACTCGACCGTGTCGGACGACACGGTCGAGTTCGGCCGACAGTCAGTTTTACAATTTTGGGACATCTCGGCACGGGCCGTGTCGGACGACACGGCCGAAGTTCGGCCAAAGGTTGCTCGGCATTTTCCTAAGAGTGCGATATTTTCCGGCAGGCTCGACATTTTCCGGCAGGCGACGATATTTTCCGGCAGGTTGTGTCATTTTCCGGCTTGTGTCCGTTTTCTCGCCAAAAAATATTGCCGTACGTGCATGACGCATTGTAAGGCCATTTACGTCGATCCTTGCTTCGTTTTCTTTATTCGGACTAGTCAATTCCGTATCATCCCCTCCCCCTTTAAAGGGAATTGTCCTCAATTCCGAACTTCCTTCGTCATCAAGATAATTAATTAAAGCCTCTACGTATTTGATCTCGAAAATATCCGCAGTGCGTACATGGCCTAAAATCTTGAGAGGATAGGTAGTGGGGGGCCCTCGAGAATCACCAACAAAATAACTATCATTATTAATAAAATAATAATAATTACTCTGCCCGGTAATACCGATATCATGACATGAGTGGACATCTGAAATGGGACGCACGGTTAATTTCACATCGGGTTCATCCTCCAGAATTGGAAACACTGATAATTCCACATCGGGTTCACCATCAAAAATGGGAAACGCGGAATCAATTACGGACTCCTCTTCGTCAACTGGTTCTGCATCAAAGACCGGTGGCCCTTCATAATCCGACCCAATTTCCATGACACTAAAAGGCTCCTCATCATTAAAATAACTTGGTCCGTTTTGGTCAATTTGGCCAACACAACCAACTGGCCCATGCTCAAAGTAGCAAGATCCAGGTTCGTCGACTAGGGAGACACGGCTCAACTCATCTTCTTCGTTGAATTGCTCCGTTGAAACCAGGTCTTGTCTACTTCATTAAAAATGGTGGTAGGGACATCGTCTTCGTCAAAAAAAACTTCGCTGGAAATTCTTCGATGAAAAAAAAATCTTTGATCAAAGGTTGGCGGCGGGGCGTCGAAGGATTGGTGGTGGGGAAACAACGACTGGTGATAAGATGCTGCTTTGAACCTTCGCTTGAAATATTTTCTGAATTTTTGCCAATCTGTAATTTTAGGCTTACGTTGTTGTGAACGGGACTGTTTCAATTTTTGCCACCAGAAGGCGGCGCTACCGCGGAGGCGCTTTGTCACCAGCGAAACGCGGCGGTTGATTGGGGCAGCCTTGAAGTCCGCATGCTCCTCACAAGCATGGAGCTAATCCATGCACGCATCTGGATTACTAGATCCGTGGAACTCCGGTATGCTACGGAATTTAGCCAAGAAATCAATATCGTTGGCGTCGTCTCTGCGTCTTGCTTGCATATGTTGCTCCGGTAAGCCGTTTACTGCATCACCAAGTTTGATCGAGAAATTGAGATCGGAAAAATCTATAACAAGAATCAAGAGATAGTTCTTCACAAGAAATCGTTGAATAAATCGCCCAAGGAGGTGACCCTGGGCTCTGATACCACTTATGATACGAATTATCCGGGAGAGGTGGATACGTATCGGTCGGAGTATACGTAAATGTATGATAGCGGAAGTCTTTTTACGATTTGGTTGTTTTTGGATGTATTTTGTGGGAGTAATATCGAATATGACAATGAAAATTCGAACAAATGGAAAATGGAAGTAATATCGGGAAAAAGTGATAATATCGATCAAGAAGACTTGAACAATCAAGAATAAGGGTTTATCAAATTAGACCTATAACTCGATAAGGTGATTTATTCCCAAGACCTATTGAGAATCAATCGGATTAATATTCGAAAACGCGTTGAATAAAAATCAAGTTTCGGTAAAAATTATTTACCAAGGATAGAAAACACAATGTGTATTCTTATACTTCAACATTCATAATACAATATCCTTACAAATGATAATCAACTCCTACTTATAGGAGGTGAAGTCTTAGTCTAAGGAATCAAACAAAAAATAAGAAAATAATTCAAAGATTTATAAAATCTTTGAATAATCAAAACAAATCAAATAAAATACATACAAGAAACATAAATCACAAAATGGGGAAAACATAATCCCTAAAATAAGTAAAAAAGGAAAAGAGAAGTTAAAAATACACAAAAGTGTATAAAATATGTGGGTCAAGCGAGGACTCGACCGTGTCCCGTGACACGGCCGCGCGCTGGCCGACAAAGCGCTGGCGGCAGTGGACTCGACCGTGTCCGCTTGACACGGTCGCGGCGCGACAAGGACGTCTGACAGTGACCCGGAACGGGCGCGGCGCGACAAGGACCGGTAGTTACTCGATCGTGCGGCGTGACAAGGACGTTTGGCAGGACTCGACCGTGTCGCCTGGCACGGTCGGGTAGGTCGGACAGCGAGATCTCCTTATCCGGAAGAGTGTGACTCGACCGTGTCGGACGACACGGTCGGGTTCGGCCGACAGTCAGTTTCACAATTCTGGGACATCTCGGCACGGGCCGTGTCGGACGACACGGCCGAGTTCGGCCGGCAGTGCTCGGCATTTTCCGGCAGGTGCGATATTTTCCGGCAGGCTCGACATTTTCCGGCAGGCGATGACATTTTCCGGCAGGTTGTGTCATTTTCCGGCTTGTGTCCGTTTTCTCGCCAAAAATGTTGCCGTACGTGCGTGACGCGTTGTAAGGCCATTTACGTCGATACTTGCTTCGTTTTCTTTATTCGGACTAGTCAATTCCGTATCAATAAGGGAAGCACTTCATTCGTAGTTGATCCTCGCTCAACCCGTTCAATGGGAAGTTATAAATCGCCACATAGAAGTCTCGGATGAATGATAATGGATCCTCTCATGCTAATCCATGAAATGAGGGCAATTGTTCGATGTGAAATCCGCTTATGTGGTAGTTCCTTGCGGCCGGTGCTAATTGGATGCATGAAATGGCGGTGTTCACCACGGGTTTTGCATAGTCCCGCATTAGATGTTCGACCGGAGGTTGTTGCGGCATGTTATAGTTTGCCTCCATCCCCATATTGAGGTCTGGGATAATAATTCGCTCCATATTGCATTCCGACGGGTGGTTGTCTCGGATAAAATTATCTCCCTTGTTGAGTTTCGGGTATCCCTTGATTACGCCCAACATTATCATATCTCGGAAACCTTGGTTGACGAATTTCTTCCTCATCTATATTTTGTGCAACATTCTCAACTCTCGGTTGACGAGTGTTTTCTTCTTGGATCAAAAGTCGCTCTTCAAGGTCCGGATTCACCTCGTCGTTTACCATTGATGTTGTGGCCATTATTTTTGGTGCTCTAATCCTTTGAACTTCGTCTATGGGTGGAAGAATCGGGTTGCCCAACGATCTCCTACCAAGCATAAACAAAGGAAGTAAGAGCAAAATTTTAGACTTTTATCGAAAATAATGAAAACGGAGAAATGATCAAGAAAAACAATTCAACTATTATTAAAACAAGACCAAAAAATAAACGCCAAGTCCCCGGAAATGGCGCCAAAAACTTGATGGTTCAAATTAAATATTCGCAAGTGTACGAATCGCTTTTGTAGGAAGCGGCAAGTAACTCCGAGCTCGATCTCTCGAGGAATTGGAAACGGTTTAAAATTCGATAATGTTCGGCAAATAGTCGAATGAACAAAAGTAAAATAAATTAAAATACATCATTGGTTCGATTGGATTACAATTACTAGTGCATAAAATTTAAATAAACTAAGTGGTAACAACACCAATTCGATCGTTGGATAAATGAGATATAACAATAATGAGATTGATATGGGAATTTAGATTCACCGACACACACGTAATCAATTATTAGTTCCGATACTCAAATAAATAAGGTTTGGAATTATCGATTGCTCACGATTAAAAGAAATCCGTTTGATGGCGGTTATTCTAAAAATCACGATTGTTCTCAACAAAAATAAGGGATACTCTTTTGATGGGGATGAATCCCTAACTAAACAATCAATTAACTGACTGCTTTTGATGAGGTAAATCGTTAAAAGATCGTGCGAAAAAGCTCGAGAACATTCACAATCGTTTCTTTCGGGTCGTTTGATGGCGAACACCGACAAAAACCCTCGATTAGAATAATAATAACAACAATGAAAAAGATTTGATGATCTAATTCAAAAGTTCTTATACGAAGAACGAACAAGAGGAACAATCCCAAAATTTTACCCGGAAAATCAAAAGAAACTAACAATCGATAACATGTGTGTGGATATATCTAAAAACCCATATGAAGTGTTTAGCCACACATGATTAATTCAACAACAATAATGGAAATTAAAGAACAAAACATGGTAAAAACTTCCCTTGTAAATGCCGAAATCGAACTCCCGATGAAGGTTTGATGATCTTCTTACAAGAATTCACAACAAAATGATACAAGGAATTAATATATCTCACAAAAGTATTTTTCACTCCAAGAACATACAAGGAAGATGATGAAATAATCTCACTCAATCCTCACTTTTTGGTGTTTTCTCCCTCAATCTTGTGTTTTTCACCCAAGAATATCTTCCACAAGATAAGTGTATCTCACCTAGGGTCTCTACACTTTGTTTTATAGCCAAAAGATGAAGAATAAGGCTTAAAGTTGTGCAAAAATGTCAAGGAAAGTGACATGAACCGAAAAGTGACACGGCTCGTGTCCTGGGACACGGTCGTGTCGCACTACGCTGGATAAAGGAAAAGGTTCTATACTGAGGCTCGGCCGTGTCACATGACACGGCCGTGTTGTACTGCGCCAGAAAGTGCAAATTGGTCGATCGTGACTCGCCCGTGTCCCAAAAGGCATGGTCGAGTTGTTCTCATCCGGAAAATGCAATTCTCGCTGGAATGAGACCCGGCCGTGTCTTATGACATGGCCGAGTTACCTGATGTGGCTCGAGTTGCCTGGTGCAGCCAAGTCGAGTAGCCTGGTGCAGCCAAGTCCGGTTTTTGGTCTTCTTCGGCTTGATCCTTCGTTCATGCATCAATACACCTCGGAATTTAGCATATGATATACCATTTCGAAGCCAATTTCACGAGGAATTTATGTCAAAGGAGAACACATCTCAATTTGGAACGGAGATTCTGGAATTTAGACGATTCGACCGATACTGCTTCAATCTTTAGTTGTTTTAGGCCCCGTTTTAGCTCTTGATCGTCATAAACTCCAATATTAGCTATGAAAGCGCGTATTTCACCACAATCTTCTCTTGAATACCTAGAAATTAAAAACACAACATACCACGCATAAAAGAGAACAAAAATACTAAAAAGCAAACAAAAACACGACTAGAAAGAACATAATGAGTTGATCAACAATCGACTCATCACAGTCTTAATGCAAGAAGGAAAGCCAATTGCCTACTTTAGTGAGAAGTTGGGAAGTGCCATGCTAAATTATCTGACTTATGATAAGGAGTTGTACGCCTTGGTTCGAGCACTTGAAACTTGGCAACACTACCTATGGCCTAAAGAGTTCGTAATACACACAGACCACGAGTCACTAAAGCACCTGAAAGGCCAACATAAGTTAAATAAGAGGCACGCCCGCTGGATGGCGTTCATTGAGACGTTTCCTTATGTGATTCGTTATAAACAAGGTAAAGAGAACGTCGTGGCCGATGCACTATCTCGAAGGTACTCCTTATTATCTGCTCTAGATTCTAAATTACTTGGCTTTGAGATGATTAAAAATCAATATGAGCATGATTCTGATTTTTGTGATATATATACTGCATGTGAACAAGTAGGAGTTGATAAATTTTATAAACATGATGGATTTTTGTTTAGAGAAAACAGATTATGTATTCCTGCTAGTTCTATCCGAGAGTTGTTGTTGTTAGAGGCGCACGGAGGAGGTTTAATGGGTCATTTTGGCATTGCTAAAACTCTTGCTGTATTACAAGAACATCTTTATTGGCCCAATATGAAACGTGATGTAACCCGTATTTTTCAAAGATGTGTAACTTGTAAGTTAGCTAAAAGTCGAGCCCAGACCCATGGATTATACATGCCTTTGCCTATACCTGAAACACCATGGACTGATATCTCTATGGATTTTGTGTTAGGGTTGCCTAGAAACAAGTGTGGGCGTGATTCTATATTTGTTGTTGTTGATCGATTTTCCAAAATGGCACATTTCATCCCTTGTCATAAATCTAATGATGCCTCACATGTTGCAAATCTTTTCTTTAAAGAAATTATTAGATTGCATGGGTACCTAGAACTATAGTTTCAGATAGGGATGCTAAATTCCTTAGTTACTTTTGGAAAATGCTGTGGGCTAAATTAGGGACAAAGCTCTTATTTTCTACCACTTGTCACCCACAAACTGATGGGCAAACCGAAGTAGTAAATAGGACTCTATCGACTTTGTTAAGAGCCATTATTAAAACCAACATAAAAACTTGGGAAGAATGTTTGTGATGCGATTACGACGTCTCCAAACGAAGTAAGTGAAGTAAGAATTGACGTAGGTGACGATACCACGTTGCATGCACATGCACCTATGTACTTCGGTGAGAAAACATCCGCGAAAATGGGAATGATCTTAATAATCGGAACCGGGATAACTTAGACGTATCAAAACATGCATACGTATGCATGTTCATGCATACAAAATCGGCCATATGGGGAAGATTTCGGCCGATTGTGACATGCATCCTTGAAGGATCTTTTGTCCCCACTACTTTAATACTTGCTTTCATTTTCAAGTCCACCACATCAAGATCAAGGAAAGAGATTTGATTCACTCCACTCCTTTGGAATTATTTCGGCTGAACCATATGGAAAGAAGAGGCCAAGGTGTCACTTTCATGATCAAGTCATTGTCAAGCCTTACAAAATATATCACATGAGGAGGATCTTGTCCACTCCCTCTTTGAACCCCACGGCCGATTTGTACAAGGAAGGAGCCAAACTGTTGTGATTTTCTTTTCCTTGTCAAAGTCTTTGTAGATAGTTTAATAAGTGCTTGTATTTTAGCTAGATTTTGGTGTGATCTTCTTTGGCTTTGTTAGGAGTTTATGGCTATATAATAGCCTCATCCTCAACCTTTTGTAATCAACTTTGAAGCTTGAAAAAACGAAATACATGTTATGTATTCTTGTTGAATGATTTTCAGCACTCTTCGATTATAATTCGACGCGTCTTCGAGTTGTAATTTAATCAATTCTCAATAGGTCTTGAGGAGAGATTGTCTTATCAAACTATAGGTCTAGTTTGATAATTTACTTTCATTTTATTCGTGTTTACGCAAAGCCGAGTTGCCCTACTTTCGGTTGAATCTTACGAGTGTTACACAAAAATGAGTGTTGTGAGGAAACAAATATAACCGCTGCATTTTCCGGCGAATTTACGTACATATCATACGTTAATTCGTATCATTAGTGGTATCGGAACCCAAGGTTACTTCCTTGGCGAATTTCTCTTGGCGATTTTCTTATCAAAACTATCTTATCATGGATTTTTCCGACGATTTCATGGAGAAACTACGTGAGGCACTACACAGCATGCAAGAACCACGTTTTCAAGCAAGAAGAGGAGGATATGATGCACATTCACCGCGTCATGTGGATGAATTTAAAGTTGATGAACTTCCGGAATTTGTCGGAGGTACTAATCCCGAAGTTTACTTGGAGTGGGAGAGGAAGATTGAACGTATGTTCGACTTCAAGCACCTTAACGATGAGAAACGTTGCAAATATGCAATTCTCAAGTTAGGGAAGGGCGCTTCCTTATGGTTCGAGGGTATGAAAACACAACGAGCTCGTGCGGGAAAAGAGAAAATCCGTTCTTGGGATTCTTTGAAGAAAAAACTACGTAAAAGGTATGTCCCGACATCACATCGGTTAACCTTGTACCGAAAAATTGCGGAGTTCGTACAAGGGGAACTAAATGTGGAAGAATACATCGAAGAGTTTGAAGGCTTGGCCTTAATGGGAGAACTCGAAGAAAACGAAGAACAAAGAATGTCACGTTTCTTACGTGGCCTAAACCGAAACATTGCAAATACGGTGGAATTATACCCATGCGGAGATTTTGACACTTTATGCGGACTATGCATAAAAATAGAAGCTCAAAACAAGTCGAAGTATACCAAACCCGAATTCCCATACAAATTCGGAAATGCAAGTGCCGGCTCAAGTTCTACTACGAAATCTACCGTACCATTTCAAGTCCCTACCCCGGCACCGAAGGTTCCTCTCGTTTCCAAGGAAATGAGCTTGGCTAAAGTATGATGTTTTAAATATCAAGGCTTTGGTCACTATCAAAATGCATGTCCAAATAAATGGGTGGTCACTTTAAGAGAAGCTCTTGCGGTCCGAGACGAACTTTTAGTCGAGGACGAGAAGGAAGGCCTTGGTGACGTATTTAACGTGGAGCCCGAGGAAGAGAATGAGGATTGCGAGACTTATGACGCTCCGGAATATGATACTGCTTTAGTGCTTCGAGCATTACATACCAAAATTATTCCAAGTGATACGGAACAAAGAGACCAGATTTTTCATTCCAAATGCAAAGTCGGAGAAAAGTGGTGTAGCTTGATAATAGACGGAGGGAGTTGCACGAATGTGGCATCAAACGAGATGGTCACCAAGCTCGGGCTAACTACTACGGATCACCCGAGACCGTATGCTTTACATTGGCTCAATGATGGAAGCAAGGTGAAGGCGTCGAGACAAGTACGAGTCAACTTAACTATGGGATCATACGGAGACGATGTGTTATGTGACGTACTCCCGATGGACGCATGCCACGTGCTTTTGGGACGGCCGTGGATGTTCGACCGAGATGTTTTACATCGAGGTTGGAGTAATGAATATGAATTACAAGACAAAGGAAAGAAGATTGTACTCAAACCGATGTCCCCGCAAGCCATCCGTTCGATGAGTTCTAGTCGAGTGGAGAAACCAAAACTTACCATGCTTGCTAGTGAAAGAGAAATGGAACATGCCATTAATGACGGGGAGCGAGTATATTTGGTGATGTTTAAAGAGACACGGGACGAGAACATAGGAGTACAAAACGGAGGAGAGCTAGATGTGTTGTTACGCGAATTTGAGGATGTTTTTCCCGAAGAATTACCGTCGGGTTTACCACCTATTCGCGGTATCGAACACCAAATTGATCTTATACCGGGAGCACCACTTCCTAATAAAGCCGTGTATAGATGTAATCCCGAGGAGACGGAGGAATTACAAAGACAAGTCGAGGAGCTTTTGGACCGCGGATATGTCCGGGAGAGTTTGAGTCCGTGCGCGGTTCCGGTCTTACTTGTCCCTAAGAAAGATGGTTCTTGGCGGATGTGTGTGGATAGTCGGGCCGTGAACAATATCACCGTCAAGTATCGGTTCCCTATCCCGAGACTTGATGATATGTTAGACGAACTACATGGTTCAGTGATCTTTTCCAAAGTTGATTTACGAAGCGGATATCATCAAATCTGAATGCGAGAAGATGACGAGTGGAAGACGGCCTTCAAAACGAAAAATGGATTATATGAATGGACCGTTATGCCTTTCGGTCTTACAAATGCACCTAGTACCTTCATGAGGTTGATGAACGAGGTACTTAAACCATTTCTGGGGAAGTTCGTGGTTGTATATCTGGATGACATTCTAATCTATAGTCAATCACTACAAGAACATTTCGGGCACTTAAGGCTAATCTTCGAAACCTTGAGGGACCGAAAATTGTATGGAAAAAAGGAGAAGTGTTCGTTCCTAGTCGAAAGTATAGTCTTTCTTGGTTATGTTGTTTCGAAGGACGGAGTGGCGGTTGATCAAACAAAAATCGAAGCAATTAAATCTTGGCCGACCCCTACGACCGTGACGGAAGTGAGATCATTTCACAGACTTGCTTGTTTTTACCGGAGGTTTATTCGAGACTTCAGTACCATTTCAAGTCCGATAACGGAGTGTTTAAAAAAAGGACCATTTGTATGGAACGGGGCTGCCCAAGGAGCTTTCGAGAAGTTAAAGGCCAAATTATGCGAAGCACCGATTCTAACACTACCCGATTTTTCTCAACCATTCGAAGTTGAGTGTGACGCTAGCAGAGTTGGAATTGGAGCGGTTCTTATTCAAGGTAAACGACCTATCGCTTACTTTTCAGAGAAGTTGAATGGAGCTCGGTTGAATTATTGTACTTACGATAAAGAATTCTATGCTATCGTATGGGCCCTTGATCATTGGAGTCATTACTTACGGACGAAGCATTTTATTCTACACTCGGATCACGAATCATTGAAGTACATTAACGGGCAACATAAACTGAGTCCGAGGCATGCCAAGTGGGTGGAATTCCTACAATCATTTCACTTTTCATCCAAGTACAAAGACGGTAAAAGCAATGTCGTTGCGGATGCGTTATCTAGGAGGTATGCCTTACTTTCTACTCTAGAGGTTCGGTTACTTGGTTTCGAAATGTTGAAGGAATGTTATGAAAATGATGAGGATTTCGGAGAAATTTTTACTCGTTGCAAATCTGGTCCGTTCGGGGAGTTCATGTTACAAGATGATTTCCTATTTAAAGGAAATAGACTTTGTGTTCCAAAACAGGCGGTTCGGGAATTATTGGTCCGGGAAGCTCACGGAGGAGGTTTAGCAGGACATTTTGGCACGGCTAAAACATTGGAAGTACTAAAAGAACATTTCTTTTGGCCTAAAATGCTAAAACACGTTTACAATGTTTTAAGTAAATGTTTAACATGTCACATCTCGAAGAGTTCGTGATACGAATTCTCTATCGGTACAGCGGAAGACTATTTAACGTGCGGTAGCGAGCAGCACTCAGCCGAAATGAATCAAACAGCTCAGGCTGTAACTGAAGGCAACAACCCGTCGACACAGCAATATCGGACAGCAACCACCCGTAATCGAACAGTGACCGAACGAACAAGGACGAACAGCAACACGCCCCGCTACAGCAGTTCCGAACAGCAGCACTCGCTCGACACAACAGTTCTGAACAGCAGCAACGCGTCGATACAGCACTTCCGAACAGCAACAACTCGTCGATACAGCAATAACGGACAGCAAGGTTTGCTCGATACAGCACTTCCGAACAGCAACAACTCGTCGATACAGCAATAACGGACAGCAAGGTTTGCTCGATACAGCACTTCCGAACAGCAACAACTCGTCGATACAGCAATAACGGACAGCAAGGTTTGCTCGATACAGCACTTCCGAACAGCAACAGTGAACAAAGAGAATCCCTACAGCGACAGCGAAAAAGATGATTCCGAACTGTTCTGGAGAACGAACAACACTTATGACAGGAAATCCCGATCGGATACTAGCATGTATCGCGTGTAAGGGAAATGTCTTTTGTGAACAGGAAACACGAACAATAAATCTAAGTGTGGAACAATGTGAGAATCGTCCGAAAGTAGGGAAATTCGGACGAATAAGAACACGCACAAGGTGTTTATCGAATTAGATCCGAATTCTGATCGGAATGTGTATGTATATAGCGGAAGTAAAATTCACGGATGAAAAGAAAAACAAGTGGAATATGATAAATCGAACGTATGAATATGGAGGTAATATCGGATGTAGTAACAATATCGAACAAGTATAAAACTGTATCGAAAACAAGAAGAATATCGAGACAGGACAGAAACAGTTGTTTTATCGAATTAGACCTATAATTCGATAAAGTGATTTCTTCTCAAGACCTATTGAGAATCAATCGGATTAATACTCGAAAACGCGTCGAATAAAAATCAGCTTTCGATGAAAAGCGTTCACCAAGAGAAAACACAAAGTGTATTCTAATTTCTTTAACATTCAAATCTGCTTCATTACAACTCTACTGCCACTATTTATAGGTAAAAGTAAACTTAAAGTATAAACTAAACTAATACAAGCTGTTCTTAAAATAATGAAAAGATAATAAAAGGTTACCCATGTCACTTGCAAACAAAAGTAAAAGTGGGCTTTGTCTCCAAGTTGAAAGTTGATGACCGCCTTTGCCAAGAATCCTGCGCTTTTGTAAAAAATGTGGACATTCTTTTATTGTTTAGCTACCACTTGAACAAAGAAAATAAAGGGATAAAATCTTCATGATTTTGGACCAAATCGATCTTTGTCGGTTTTGTCATTTTTGGGATCCAATGGTTCCGAATTTGGTCCTATGGTCTTCATAAGATTTGTAGCACTCTTTCTTAGCTTTCCATGGCCACTTGAATCACCTAATCGGATATCGGTCGAGTAAGTTATCGCCAAAATACTAAAACTACTACGAAGTCATCGTGCGCGCGAGAATTGGTAATTTGCCCGTGTATTTTGCATGAGGATTTTATGTACGCCTGCGACTCAAATCAAGCTTGGTCGGATAATCTTCTTTTTGTATTTGATGATGTTGACCGATTCGTATCATACCCTCCCCCTTTCAAAGGATTTGACCTCAAATCCAGATTTTAAACTTTAAGACTTGACTTGTAGTTCATTGGATGCTCGGTTTTGATCACATCATTCCCTTCTTTTTCAAGAAGATTCATTCTTGATTCTAATGCCCGAAAGAAGGGTTGGTACTCCGGATATGGTTGCACTCCTCCTGGTTTGAAGATGTAATTTTCGTCCATAATGTTGACTTTAACCTGTGATTGCGTATCCAAAAGGACAACATGCAAAATGGAAACAAACGACGTACCTAGGAGTCTTCCATTCCCCTTAATGGAATCCCGAAAAGATGATTTATGGCTTAACGGAGTAATTTCCAACTCATGTGCCAGGTGAACACAAATCGCATCCTCACTCCCTTCAATAATGAATTCTTCCCTTACTATTTTCCGATTATATGCAGCCACGCTGCTTTCACGTTGGTCGGTGTCAGGAACCGGATCAATGAGAACAATTGGATTAGGATCCTCCAATTTTTTAACAATAATAGAAATAACCTCATAGAAATTTTGGGGAACAATCGCCTTGTCCTCAATCTCTTCATCTTCTGTAGCTCGGGAAACGGACGGTTGTGTAGAACTAAAATGTATACTTGTGAGTTCCTCACTCGTTAACTCATCCTGATGCTCCAAATCATTTGAAACCAATTTGGTTTCTAAAGTACGAAGAACTAAGTCTGTATCATAATCGGGAGCATCGTAAACTACACATTCTTCTTCTCCTTCGTCCTCTATATCAAACTTGAGAATGTCGCCTAGCCTTTCTTGTTCTTCCTCGGCTATTAACTCGTCTCGGGTAGCAAGAGTCGGGCAAACATTTTGCACATGATCGAACCCTTGGCCAATGAAACAACTCACCTCCAGCAAACTCGTCTCATTAGGCAAGTCGAGAGCTTTAGAAACCGAGTTGGGGGCTGATGGTGTTACGATTTTGAGAGCCGAACTCGAGCCGAAAGGTACGTATCTCTTGCGAAGTTTTCTTTTCAACGACTCCCACGAGCGGATCTTTTTTTCCAAAGACGAGTCCTTCGCTTCTTCTTACATTCGAACCAAACTGAAGCGCCTTTAACCAACTTGATAATTGCATATTTGCAACGCTTCTCATCGTTAAGACCTTTAAACTCGAACAAGCGATCCATCTTACGTTCCCATTCCAAATAAATTTCGGGATCGGTACCTCCGATGAACTTCGGAAGTTCGTTCAACTCGAACTCGTTAGTATGGCGTGGGGAACATAGGCCTTCTCCTCCTCGTCGAGGTTCCGGTAAGTCATGTAAGGCATCACGTAGCTTTACCAAGAATTCGGTATTGGAAAAGTCCATCTCTTCTAATGATCAAGAAATCGAACAGAAAATTTGCCAAGAAATCCGTGAAGAATAAACCAGGAAGATGATCAAAGAATCTGATCTCCACCGTTCAGACTGTAGTTCAATGAGTTGGCTTACCTTTGTCAAAATTTCGTGACGATCCAACGGTCGAATCCACGGGAAACTTTGTTTTCTTCCGACTCAACTAAAAATTCGTTGAATAAATCGCCCAAGGAGATGACATTGGGCTCTGATACCACTTATGATACGAATTCTCTATCGGTACAGCGGAAGATTATTTCACGTGCGGTAGCGAGCAGCACTCACTCGAAATGAATCAAACAGCTCAGGCTGTAGCTGAAGGCAACAACCCGTCGACACAGCAATATCGGACAGCAACCACCCGTAATCGAACAGTGACCGAACGAACAAGGACGAACAGCAACACGCCCCGCTACAGCAGTTCCGAACAGCAGCACTCGCTCGACACAACAGTTCTGAACAGCAGCAACGCGTCGATACAGCACTTCCGAACAGCAACAACTCGTCGATACAGCAATAACGGACAGCAAGGTTTGCTCGATACAGCACTTCCGAACAGCAACAACTCGTCGATACAGCAATAACGGACAGCAAGGTTTGCTCGATACAGCACTTCCGAACAGCAACAACTCGTCGATACAGCAATAACGGACAGCAAGGTTCGCTCGATACAGCACTTCCGAACAGCAGCAGTGAACAAAGAGAATCCCTACAGCGACAGCGAAAAGGATGATTCCGAACTGTTCTGGAGAACGAACAACACTTATGACAGGAAATCCCGATCGGATACTAGCATGTATCGCGTGTAAGGGAAATGTCTTTTGTGAACAGGAAACACGAACAATAAATCTAAGTGTGGAACAATGTGAGAATCGTCCGAAAGTAGGGAAATTCGGACGAATAAGAACATGCATAAGGTGTTTATCGAATTAGATCCGAATTCTGATCGGAATGTGTATGTATGTAGCGGAAGTAAAATTCACGGATGAAAAGAAAAACAAGTGGAATATGATAAATCGAACGTATGAATATGGAGGTAATATCGGATGTAGTAACAATATCGAACAAGTAAAAAACTGTATCGAAAACAAGAAGAATATCGAGACAGGACAGAAACAGTTGTTTTATCGAATTAGACCTATAATTCGATAAAGTGATTTCTTCTCAAGACCTATTGAGAATCAATCGGATTAATACTCGAAAACGCGTCGAATAAAAATCAGCTTTCGATGAAAAGCGTTCACCAAGAGAAAACACAAAGTGTATTCTAATTTCTTTAACATTCAAATCTGCTTCATTACAACTCTACTGCCACTATTTATAGGTAAAAGTAACCTGACAGGATAAACTAAACTAATACAAGCTGTTCTTAAAATAATGAAAAGATAATAAAAGGTTCCCCATGTCACTTGCAAACAAAAGTAAAAGGTGGCTTTGTCTCCAAGTTGAAAGTTGATGTACCGCCTTTTGCCAAGAATCCTGCTGCTTTTGTAAAAAAATGCTGGACATTCTTTTATTGTTTAGCTACCACTTGAACAAAGAAAATAAAGGGATAAAATCTTCATGATTTTGGACCAAATCTGATGCTGTCGGTTTTGTCATTTTTGGGATCCAATGGTTCCGAATTTGGTCCTATGGTCTTCATAAGATTTGTAGCACTCTTTCTTAGCTTTCCATGGCCACTTGAATCACCTGAATCGGATATCGGTCGAGTAAGTTATCGCCAAAATACTAAAACTACTACGAAGTCATCGTGCGCGCGAGAATTGGTAATTTGCCCGTGTATTTTGCATGAGGATTTTATGTACGCCTGCGACTCAAATCAAGCTTGGTCGGATAATCTTCTTTTTGTATTTGATGATGTTGACCGATTCGTATCAGTTCGTTCAAACCGGGATTATATATGCCTCTACCGGTTCCAGAAAGACCGTGGGAAGATGTATCCATGGATTTTATCGTCGCTTTACTCCGTACTCAACGAGGTAAAGATGCTATTATGGTGGTTGTTGATCGGTTCTCAAAGATGGCTCATTTCGTGGCTTGCCACAAAACCGACGACGCAAGCAACGTGGCCGACTTATACTTCCGAGAGGTGGTTCGTTTACATGGAGTTCCGAAGACTATTGTGTCGGATCGGGATTCGAAATTCCTTAGCTATTTTTGGAATACTTTATGGAGGAAAGTGGGAACGAAGCTCTTATTTAGCACTTCGCACCATCCGCAAACCGATTGTCAGACAGAGGTCACAAATCGAACATTAGGAATGCTGTTGCGAGGACTTGTGAATAAAACGCAAAAGGATTGGGATGTGAAATTTGCTCATGCGGAATTTGCCTATAACCGATCCCCTACACATGCTATGGCACATTCTCCTTTCGAATTCGTTTACGGGTTAAATCCTTATATACCCTTGGACTTGATTCCATTGCCGAAAGACGAGTTGGTACACAAAGATGCGGAGTCGAAACTTAAGTCGATGATCAAATTGCACGGACAAATACATGATCGAATCAAAGAGGTGAATGATGCATACAAACGGAACTCCAACAATCACAGAAAACCGAGACTATTCAAAGTAGGCGACTTGGTTTGGGTACACTTAAGAAAAGAGAGATTTCCGAGCAAACGCAAGAACAAACTTATGCCGAGGGCCGAGGGACCTTACAAAATCGTGGGAAAAGTGAACAACAATGCGTATAAAGTAGAACTTCCGGGCGACTATAGGGTACACGCCACTTTTAACGTGGGCGATCTATCTTCTTACCTTGACGACGAGGGAATCACTGAATTGAGGTCAATTCCTTTCAAAGGGGGAGGGGATGATGCGATTACGACGTCTCCAAACGAAGTAAGCGAAGTAAGAATTGACGTAGGTGACGATACCATGTTGCATGCAGATGCACCTACGTACTTCGGTGAGAAAACATCCGCGGAAATGGGAATGATCTTAATAATCGGAACTGGGATAACTTAGACGTATCAAAACATGCATACGTATGCATGTTCATGCATACAAAATCGGCCATTTGGGGAAGATTTCGGCCGATTGTGACATGCATCCTTGAAGGATCTTTTGTACCCACTACTTTAATACTTGCTTTCATTTTCAAGTCCACCACATCAAGATCAAGGAAAGAGATTTGATTCACTCCACTCCTTTGGAATTATTTCGGCCGAACCATATGGAAAGAATAGGCCAAGGTGTCACTTTCATGATCAAGTCATTGTCAAGCCTTACAAAATATATCACATGAGGAGGATCTTGTCCACTCCCTCTTTGAACCCCATGGCCGATTTGTACAAGGAAGGAGCCAAAATATTGTGATTTTCTTTTCCTTGTCAAAGTCTTTGTAGATAGTTTAATAAGTGCTTGTATTTTAGCTAGATTTTGTGTGATCTTCTTTGGCTTTGTTAGGAGTTATTATGGCTATATAATAGCCTCATCCTCAACCATTTGTAATCAACTTTGAAGCTTGAAAAAACGAAATACATGTTATGTATTCTTGTTGAATGATTTTCAGCACTCTTCGATTATAATTTGACGCGTCTTCGAGTTGTAATTTAATCAATTCTCAATAGGTCTTGTGGAGAGATTGTCTTATCAAACTATAGGTCTAGTTTGATAATTTACTTTCATTTTATTCGTGTTTACGCAAAGCCGAATTACCCTACTTTCGGTTGAATCTTACGAGTGTTACACAAAAACGAGTGTTGTGAGGAAACAAATATAATCGCTGCATTTTCAGGCGAATTTACGTACATATCATACGTTAATTCGTATCAGTTTACCACATATTGAATTTTCTTATAATCGATCTATGCATTATGCTTCTCAATTTTCACCTTTTGAACTTGTTTATGGTTTTAATCCTTTAACCCCACTTGATCTTTTACCTTTGCCATTGAGTGAACGAGTAAGTACAGATGGTCACAAGAAAGCAGAGTTGGTGAAACAACTGCATGAGCAAGCTCGTAACAACATTGAAAGATGGACCAAGCAGTATATTGAAATCATAACCGTGGACGCAAAGCCGTGGTATTTCAGCCCGGTGATTGGGTATGGTTACATATGAGGAAAGAACGTTTTCCAGTGCAGAGGATGATACGAAACCAACTACTCCAAGTGAAGAAGACGAAGTAAGAATTGCCGTAAAACATCTCGACCATACTCTAACGTACTTGGGCGAGAAAACAGACACAAGACACGGAGTTACCTTGATAGTAGGAATTGGAATAACTTAAACATAAGGCAACTTGCATCTTGGAAGGGGGGGAGGTCCAAGTGGTAGCTAAACAATAAAAGAATGTTCAGCATTTTCTTACAAAAGCAGCAGGATTCTTGGCAAAAGGCGGCTGTCAACTTTCAACTTGGAAGACAAAGCCCAGCTTTTACTTTTGTTTGCAAGTGACATGGGGAACCTTTTATTATCTTTTCATTATTTTAAGAACAGCTTGTATTAGTTTAGTTTATCTTGTCAGGTTACTTTTGCCTATAAATAGTGGCAGTAGAGTTGTAATGAACATTATTGAATGTTGAAGAAATAAGAACACACTTTGTGTTTTCCGTGGTGAATGCTTTTCATCAAAACTTGGTTTTTATTCGACGCGTTTTCGAGTATTAATCGGATTGATTCTCAATAGGTCTTGAGGAGAAATCTCTTTGTCGAATTATAGGTCTAATTCGATAAAAACAACTATTTCTGTCCTGTTTCGATATTCTGTTTGTTTTTCGATACAGTTCACACTTGTTCAGTAGTCGCATATTGTTCGATTCTCTGAACTTGTTTCATGTTGCAACTCGTATCCGCCCGAAACGTGCTGTTTCGAGTGTTGCTGATTGGAAGTGGTCCGCATCAAGTCTTTTACATTTTGTCAAGTTCCTGTCTTGTTGCTGTATCGAGTTGTCGTCATCCTTTCCTATCGCGAGTGCATGCTGCTAGTCCGTGTTACTGCTGTAGCGAGCCGTTGTTACCAGTTCCTGACAGTTTCTTTCCGATAGCTTCCGCTCGTCAAAAACAGTTTCCACTGTATCGATAGCGAATTCACATCACAAGTAAGAATTCGTATCATAAGTGGCATCGGAGCCCAAGTTCTTGATCTTTGGCATTATGGATCTCAACGACGCTGATTTCTTGGCAAAACTTCATGACGCATTGCGTGACGTACCAGAACAACGCGACCAACGTTGGCAACCTAGGCGTGGTGACTATGAACGACCCTCATGCCATGTCGAAGAATTCAAGGTGAACGAGCTTCCGGAGTTCGTTGGAGGGACCGATCCTGAAATTTACCTGGAATGGGAACGGAAAATTGATCGTATGTTCGAGTTTAAAGACCTTGACGATGAGAAAAGGTGTAAGTATGCAATTCTCAAGCTGGGGAAAGGAGCTTCACTTTGGTACGAAGGAGTGAAAACACGAAGAGCTCGTGCGGGGAAAGAAAAGATCCGTTCGTGGGATTCTTTGAAAAGAAAACTTCGTAAAAGGTATGTACCAACATCACACCGGTTGTCCTTGTACAGAAAGATTGCAGATCTCATGCAGGGAAAGTTGAATGTCAGTGAATACATTGAGGAGTTTGAGAATCTGACCTTAATGGGAGAAATAGAGGAGAATGAGGAACAGAAGATGTCGCGATTCTTGCGTGGCTTGAACCGAAGCATAGCTAACTCGGTGGAACTGTATCCATACGAGAACTTCGATACATTGTGTGGACTATGTGTGAAGTTAGAAGCTCAAAACAAAATGAAAATGTATAAACCCGAGTTTCCAATCAAATTTGGAAACCCAAGTGTTGGCTCTAGTTCAACTACAAAGGCAATTGTACCGACTCCGATCCCTGTTGCGATTCCTAAAATGCCCTACGTGCCGAAGGAGATGAGTTTGGCTAAAGTAAGATGTTTCAAATGTCAAGGATTCGGATATTATCAAAATGCTTGTCCGAACAAACGAGTGGTGACACTGAGAGAAGCTGTCACGATCCGAGACGAGTTGTTGGTTGAGGAAGAAAGACTGGGTGACTGATACGGAATCAATCGTGTCAAATGCAGAAGACAAAGTAAGGATCGACGTAATTGACCTTACAACACGCCATGCACAGATTACTACGTATTTAGGCGGGAAAACGGACATAAGACGTGGAGTCTCTGTCTCGGCCGTGTCATATAACACGACCCGTGTCATGCTATGCCGGAAGGTCGACAATTGGCCAGAAAATGGACGAACTGCCGGAAAAATCACCACCTGCCGGAAAAATCACCACCTGCCGGAATTGGCCGATCACTGCCGACCGAACTCGGCCGTGTCGTCCGACACGGCCGTGCTGTACTCGTCCGGAAATGCCGAAGTCACTGCCCGCAGGACTCGACCGTGTCGTCACAGCACGGCGAGTCGAACTCTTCCGAGATAAGCGAACCGATGCCCGGGCCGACCGTGTTCCAGACACGGTCGAGTCAATGCCAGCGCCGCGCGTGCAGTCAGCTGTCGGACGAGTCACTATCGGAAGGCCTCTTGGCGCGCGGCCGTGTCAAGCGGACACGGTCGAGTCCCTGCCGGCCAGATGCGCGCCGCGGCCGTGCCGATCGGCACGGGCCGTGTCCGACAGACCATCAAATGACCATTATTGCTGATTTTTTTATTTTTTATTGTTTTTCCTTCCCTCACATGTCATGATTAGACTTGCATGTTATGTGGGGTGTCTTATATTCATTTTGTTGTGTGATTCCCCCTCCCCTTGATTTGATTCCCTTGTATTTTATCTTGTTGTTTTGTTTTTCATTTCAAATCATGTGATCTTGTTTTATTCCTTAGTTGCTAAGAAGACTACCATGCTATAAGTAGTCTTGTTCATGCTTTCATTATGTATTATATGTTGAAGAAATAAGAATACACTTGTGTTTTCTTGGTGAATGCTTTTTCATCGAAACCTTGATTATAATTCGACGCGTTTTCGAGTTTTAATCGAATCGATTCTCAATAGGTCTTGAGAAAAGATTATCTTATCAAACTATAGGTCTAGTTTGATAAATCATTCATATTGTTCTTGTTTATGTAAGCCGAATTGCCCTACTTTCGGTTATATCTTACGAGTGTTACACATATTCGAGTGTTGTGAGGATCAATTATATTTCTGCTGCATTCCATACGAGTTTACGTCCATTCTCATACGTAATTCGTATCATTAGTGGCATCGGAGCCCAAGGTTACTTCCTTGGCGAATTTCTCTTGGCGATTTTCTTATCAAAACTAATCATGGATTTTTCCGACGATTTCATGGAGAAACTACGTGAGGCACTACACAGCATGCAAGAACCACGTTTTCAAGCAAGAAGAGGAGGATATGATGAACATTCACCGCGTCATGTGGATGAATTTAAAGTTAATGAACTTCCGGAATTTGTCGGAGGTACTAATCCTGAAGTTTACTTGGAGTGGGAGATTGAACATTCACCGCGTCATGTCAGAGGAAGATTGAACGTATGTTCGACTTCAAGCACCTTAACGATGAGAAACGTTGCAAATATGCAATTCTCAAGTTAGGGAAGGGCGCTTCCTTATGGTTCGAGGGTATGAAAACACAACGAGCTCGTGCGGGAAAAGAGAAAATCCGTTCTTGGGATTCTTTAAAGAAAAAACTACGTAAAAGGTATGTCCCGACATCACATCGGTTAACCTTGTACCGAAAAATTGCGGAGTTTGTACAAGGGAAACTAAGTGTGGAAGAATATATCGAAGAATTTGAAGGCTTGGCCTTAATGGGAGAACTTGAAGAAAATGAAGAACAAAGAATGTCACGTTTTTTACGTGGTCTAAACCGAAACATTTCAAATACGGTGGAATTATACCCATACGGAGATTTTGACACTTTATGCGGACTATGCATAAAGATAGAAGCTCAAAACAAAGTGAAGTTTCCAAAACCGAATTTACATCAAAGTTCGAGGATCCAAGTACCGGTTCAAGTTCAATTACCACAACGATACCGACTCCTATCTCTAGTACCGTTTCTAAAACCCCCAGCGTACCGAAGGAAACAAGCCTAACCAAAGTAAGGTGTTTTAAATGCCAAGGATTCGGTCACTATCAAAATACTTGCCCTAACAAACGAGTTGTGACGCTAAGAGAAGCCATCACGATCCGAGACGAGTTGCTAGTCGAGGACGAAGGAGAAAGACTAGGTGATTCCAACGTGGAGGAAGACGAGGGAGAAGAATATGAAACTTACGAGGCTCCAAACTATGATACAACATTGGTTCTTCGTACTTTACAAGTCAAACCCATTTCAAATGATTTGGAACAACGGGATCAAATTTTTCACACCAAGTGTCAAGTCGGGAACAAATGGTGTAGTGTGATCATCGATGGAGGAAGTTGTACCAACGTAGCGTCAAGGAGATGGTGACGAAACTCGGACTCATCACTACTACTCACCCAAAACCATACGCATTACATTGGCTCGATGACGGGAGTAAAGTGAAAGTCTCGAAACAAGTGCAGGTCGGTTGACCATGGGTTAAATACGTCGACAACATATAATGCGATGTACTCCCGATGGATGCATGCCATGTACTCTTGGGACGACCATGGCTATTCGATAGAGATGTTTTACATCGAGGAAGAAGTAACGAGTACGAGTTACGGGATAAGGACAAGAGGATCGTGTTGAAACCAATGTCACTTCAATCTATGACCCCTAACCGAGGTGAGAAACCGAATCTAACCATGTTTTCTAGTGAGAGGAAATTGAACTTGGTACCGAGATTGGCGGTCAAAAGAAAACGACAACTTTGGGCCAAATTTTTATAACGACACGCTTTCGTAATGGACTTATTGTCTTGAATGATTACCAAATTGAGGAAAGTAAATTATTTTGTGATGGGCTATTATTGGAGAGCCCAACAATATTGAAACGGAGAGTTGGTCGATTATGACGGACCGGACATTTGATGAGGAACCAGTTGTTGAAGAGGAATCCGTAATAAATCCTGTTTTTCCCATTCTTGATGGTGAACCCGATGTGGAATTATCAGTGTTTCCAATTCTGGAGGATGAACCCGATGTGAAATTAACCGTGCGTCCCATTTCAGATGTCCGCTCATGTCATGATATCGGTATTACCGGGCAAAGTAATTATTATTATTTTATTAATAATGATAGTTATTTTATTGGTGATTCTCGAGGGGCCCCCACTACCTATCGTCTCAAGATTTTGGGCCATGTACGCACTGCGGACATTTTCGAGATCAAATACGTAGAGGTTTTAATTAATTATCTTGATGACGAAGGAAGTCCGGAATTGAGGACAATTCCTTTTAAAGAAGGAGGAGATGATACGGAATCAATCGTGTCAAATGCAGAAGACAAAGTAAGGATCGACGTAATTGACCTTACAACACGCCATGCACAGATTACTACGTATTTAGGCGGGAAAACGGACATAAGACGTGGAGTCTCTGTCTCGGCCGTGTCATATAACACGGCCCGTGTCATGCTATGCCGGAAGGTCGACAATCGACCGGAAAATGGACGAACTGCCGGAAAAATCACCACCTGCCGGAAAAATCACCACCTGCCGGAATTGGCCGATCACTGCCGACCGAAGTCGGCCGTGTCGTCGACGGCCGTCTTTATGCTCGTCGGAAATGCGAAGTCACCGCCCGAGACTCGACCGTGTCGTCTGGCACGGCCGAGTCGAACTGATACGATATCAAATATTCCAATCGAAGAAGCTCCAATAAAAATCGACATCCACGACGATACAAATTCGCATGGCCATGCATCATTATACTTGGGAGAAAAGAACACGCGGATTAGAGTTATGTTGTTAATCGGAACCGGAGTAACGTAAAACTCGACGACGGGATCGGTCCAAAAGCATGGAAATTCGACCACATCATGCTTGAAAGGGACCCTTACTTATCTTCATTATCCTCCTTCCACACCTTACTACAAATCGGCCCAAACATAAATAATTGATGAAGACTTTCATCAAATATTTCCTTCATGTCATAGTCCTTCATGTCATAGTCACCATAATAATTCCAAAAGGCTTGATATTATATCACCACAAAATCCTCATGATCCCTCCATGATTCGGCCGATTTGAACAAAAATTTGATGAAGACTTTCATCAAATATTTCCTTCATGTCATAGTCCTTCATGTCATAATCACCATAATAATTCCAAAAGGCTTGATAACATATCTTCACAAAATCCTCATAATCCTTCCTTGATGATTCGGCCGATTTGAAGGAGTGCTAGGAAGTTTCATTTGCTTGTTTTGGTGTATTTTCTATGGTTCGAAACTACTATATATAGTAGTACTTGTTGTATTTGTAATCATCTTGAATATTAATAAACCTTGTATTTCTTTGAAATATACGTTGAACGAGTTCAACAAAACTTTAGTTATTATTTCGACGCGTCTCGAATTTTAACTTGATCAATTCTCAATAGGTCTTGAGGAGAGATTACTTTTATCGAGTTATAGGTCTAATTCGATAAAACACATCCAAATCCATATACCATACTACTTCACGGCCGAAATCCATTTAAATTCGGTCACCACCCTGTAACTTTGAGTGATACTTTGATACTTGTCAAGACATAATAATCTTCCATTGTATTTTATATGCTTTACGTACACTTACATACGTAATTCGTATCATAAGTGGTATCAGAGACATTTGTCTCACGGTTCTCGACGTTACTCAAGAAGATGGCATTCACCGATGAAGAAGTAGCACAACTACGTGACGTTCTTCGCGGCTTACCGGAGCCCAGAATCCAGGCACGACGAGGATACGACACCATGCATGCACCACGACATGCTGATGAATACAAGACAAGCGAACTTCCGGAGTTCGTAGGTGGCACCGATCCCGAGGCTTATTTGGAGTGGGAAAGAAAAATTGAACGAATGTTTGAGTTCAAGGATCTCAATGACGAGGTACGTTGCAAGTATGCGATTCTCAAACTTGGAAAGTGAGCTTCCCTTTGGTTTGAGTGAATGAAGACACAAAGAGTTCGTGCCGGTAAGGAGAAGATACGTTCGTGGGATTCTCTAAAAAAGAAACTACGAAAAAGATATGTCCCGGCTACACACAAGTTAAGTTTGTATCGAAAAATATCTGACCTCACGCAAGGAAAGCTAAGTGTCGAGGAGTACATCGAGGAGTTTGAAAACTTATCCTTGATGGGAGAACTTGAAGAAAGCGAAGAATTACGGATGTCCCGTTTCCTACGAGGTTTGAATAAAAATATTGCTAATTCCGTGGAACTCTACCCATATTCCGACTTTGATACTTTATGCGGACTTTGCATAAAGTTGGAAAATCAAAACAAGACAAAACTTTCTAAACCCGAATTCCCATCTAAATACGGAAATACCAACTTTGGCGCGAGTTCTAGCTCGTTTCCAAAAACTGTCACCACAAGTCCACCCGTTACTACCATTCCAAAAACTCCTATCACCCCAAAAGAAACAAGCCTATCTAAAGTCCGGTGTTTCAAATGTCAAGGATTTGGACACTATCAAAGTGCTTGTCCAAATCGGAGAATAGTGACGTTACGAGAAGCCATAGCCGTCCGAGAAGAATTACTAGCCGAAGAAGAAAGAATTGGAGACGTCTTAAACTTGGAAGCCGACGAAGAAGAAGAAGATTGCGAGGCATACGATGCCCCGAACTATGACACGAACCTCGTCCTTCGCATGTTACAAACGAAGGCGGCCCCGAGTGACATAGAACAACGAGACCAAATCTTTCACACGAAGTGTCGTGTCAGAGAGAAATGGTGTAGCTTGATCATTGACGGTGGAAGTTGTACAAACATGGCATCAAGCGAGATGGTCTCAAAGCTCGGATTAATCACCACGGCTCATCCAAAGCCGTATGCACTCCATTGGCTCGATGATGGAAATAAGGTGAAAGTATCAAGACAAGTGAAGGTCGGACTCACCATGGGTTCGTATGGTGATGATATTACATGCGATGTACTACCGATGCACGCATGTCACGTATTATTGGGAAGACCTTGGTTATTTGATCGGGACGTACTACATCGAGGGAGGAGTAACGAGTATGAGTTACGTGACAAAGGTAAAAAAATTGTTCTTAAACCTATGTCACCTCAAGCTATCCGAACAATGAGTTCAAAAAAAATCGAAGGGCCGAAACTTACGATGCTTGCAAACGAGAAAGAAGTCGAACACGCCATTGACGATGGCGAACGTGTTTATTTGATGATGATCAAAGAATTCCGAAACCTTGCTACCAAATCACACCACGAAGGACAGATAGATACACTGTTACACGAGTTCACGGATGTATTTCCCGAAGATTTTCCAGTGGGATTACCACCTATCCGCGGAATCGAACACCAAATTGATCTTGTACCAGGAGCTCCACTACCGAACAAAGCGGCGTATCGTTGTAATCCCGAAGAAACCAAAGAACTACAACGTCAAATTGATGAGCTCATGAGTCACGGATATGTCCGAGAAAGTTTAAGTCCGTGTACGGTTCCAGTCCTACTTGTACCAAAAAAGGACGGATCATGGCGAATGTGTATTGACAGTAGAGCCGTGAATAACATCACCGTCAAGTATCGGTTCCCCATCCCGAGACTAGACGACATGTTAGACGAGTTGCATGGCTCGATTATATTTTCAAAAGTTGATTTACAGAGCGGATACCATCAAATTCGCATGCGAGAGGGAGACGAATGGAAGACGGCATTTAAAACAAAAAATGGACTTTACGAATGGGTTGTGATGCCATTCGGCCTCACTAATGCCCCGAGCACTTTCATGAGATTGATGAACGAGGTTCTCAAACCTTTCTTGGGAAAGTTTGTTGTCGTATACTTAGACGACATTTTGATCTACAGTCGATCCTTAGAGGAGCATCTCGAACATTTGCGGCACGTGTTTGAAACTCTAAGGAAACAGAAACTTTACGGAAAGCGGGAGAAGTGTACTTTCCTAGTCGAGAGTCTTGTCTTTCTCGGCTATGTCGTTTCTAAAGAAGGAGTTTCGGTATACCAAGAGAAGATCGCGGCAATCAAGTCTTGGCCGACCCCAAAATCAATCACGGAGGTACGATCATTTCATGGCCTCGCTTCTTTTTACCGACGATTCATACGGGACTTTAGCACCATCTCCAGTCCGATCACGGAGTGTCTAAAAAAAGGAACCTTTGCATGGAACGAAGCGGCCCAAAAGGCTTTTGAAAAATTAAAAGGAAAGTTATGTGAAGCTCCAATTTTAACGTTACCCGATTTTTCGCAACCATTTGAGATGGAATGCGACGCTAGTGGAGTTGGAATCGGGGCAGTACTTATTCAAGGAGGCCGCCCCATCGCCTATTTTTCGGAGAAATTAAGTGGCGCCCGAGTTAATTATTGTACTTACGACAAGGAGTTCTATGCTATCGTGAGAGCACTCGATCATTGGAGTCACTATTTACGTTCGAAACATTTCGTGTTACATTCGGATCACGAGTCGTTGAAATACATCAACGGGCAAAGCAAGCTAAGTCCGAGACATGCAAAATGGGTGGAATTTTTACAATCTTTTCACTTTTCATCCAAGTACAAAGACGGTAAGAGTAATATAGTGGCGGATGCACTATCAAGGCGGTATGCCTTACTGTCGATTCTAGATGTTCGTTTGTTGGGGTTCGAGACTTTGAAAGATCATTACAGTGACGATTTGGACTTCGGAGAAATTTTCACCCGTTGTAAAACGGGCCCGTACGAAGAATTTGTTTTACAGGATGGCTTTCTTTTCAAAGGAAATAAATTATGCGTGCCGAGACATACAATTCGGGAATTACTAGTTCGGGAGGCGCACGGAGGAGGACTAGTCGGTCATTTCGGCTCGACCAAGACCGTAGAGGTGCTAAAAGAACATTTCTTTTGGCCAAAGATGTATGGTGACGTGAGCACAATCGTGAGTAAATGCGTCACTTATCACATGATGAAAAGTTCGTTCAAGCCAAGTACGTACATGCCGTTGCCAATACCGTTACGACCATGGGAGGATGTCTCGATGGATTTTATTGTTGCTTTACCTCGCACTCAACGGGGCAAAGACTCGATCATGGTAGTCGTCGACCGTTTTTCGAAAATGGCTCACTTTATAGCATGCCACAAAACCGATTATGCAAGCAATGTGGCGGACTTATACTTCCGGGAAGTAGTTCGTTTACACGAAGTTCCAAAAACTATCATGTCGGATCGAGATTCTAAATTTCTGAGTTACTTCTGGAATACTTTATGGAGAAAAGTGGGTACTAAACTCCTATTCAGCACTTCACATCACCCACAAACCGATGGACAAACCGAAGTGACTAATCGAACATTGGGAGCATTATTGCGAGGATTGGTGAATAAAACACAAAAGGATTGGGACGTTAAACTTGGACATGCGGAATTCGCATACAACCGATCACCCGGCTTCGCCACGGCCCATTCACCTTTTGAAGTAGTATACGGAATAAATCCGCACATGCCATTGGATTTGATTCCGTTGCCGAGCGACGAATTGGTTCACAAAGACGCAGAGTCAAAACTCAAGTCAATGATGAAGTTACATGAAAAGGTACGAGAGCGGATTAAAGAAGTGAATGAAATTTACAAATGGAAGTCGAACAAAAATAAAAAAACGAGATTATTTGATGTTGGCGACTTAGTTTGGATACATTTGAGGAAAGAACGATTCCCAAGCAAACGCAAGAACAAATTAATGCCGAGAGCCGAAGGTCCGTACAAAATTGCGGGAAAAGTGAACGACAACGCCTACAAAGTAGAACTTCCGGGTGAATACGGAGTACACGCGACTTTCAACGTAGGTGATCTCTCGCCTTACCTTGACGACGATGGCATTACGGAATTGAAGTCAATTCCTTTCAAAGAGGGAAGGAATGATACGATATCAAATATTCCAATCGACCGGAGAAATTGATGGCCATGCATCATTATACTTGGGAGAAAAGAACACGCGGATTGGAGTTACGTTGTTAATCGGAACCGGAGTAACGTAAAACTCGACGACGGGATCGGTCCAAAAGCATGGAAATTCGACCACATCATGCTTGAAAGGGACCCTTACTTATCTTCATTATCCTCCTTCCCCACCTTACTACAAATCGGCCCAAACATAAATAATTGATGGAGACTTTCATCAAATATTTCCTTCATGTCATAGTCCTTCATGTCATAGTCACCATAATAATTCCAAAAGGCTTGATTCTATATCACCACAAAATCCTCATGATCCCTCCATGATTCGGCCGATTTGAACAAAAATTTGATGAAGACTTTCATCAAATATTTCCTTCATGTCATAGTCCTTCATGTCATAATCACCATAATAATTCCAAAAGGCTTGATAGCATATCTTCACAAAATCCTCATAATCCTTCCTTGATGATTCGGCCGATTTGAAGGAGTGCTAGGAAGTTTCATTTGCTTGTTTCGTTGTATTTTCTATGGTTGGAAACTACTATATATAGTAGTACTTGTTGTATTTGTAATCATCTTGAATATTAATAAACCTTGTATTTCTTTGAAATATACGTTGAACGAGTTCAACAAAACTTTAGTTATTATTTCGACGCGTCTCGAATTTTAACTTGATCAATTCTCAATAGGTCTTGAGGAGAGATTACTTTTATCGAGTTATAGGTCTAATTCGATAAAACACATCCAAATCCATATACCATACTACTTTACGGCCGAAATACATTTAAATTCGGTCACCACCCTGTAATTTTGAGTGATACTTTGATACTTGTCAAGACATAATAATCTTCCGTTGTATTTTATACGCTTTACGTACACTTACATACGTAATTCGTATCACGAACTCTTCCGGATAAGCCAGAACCGACTGCCCAGACGCCCGACCGTGTTCCAGGACACGGTCGAGTCAATGCCGAAGCGTCGCGCCGTACCGAGTCACTGTCGGACGAGTCACTATCGGAAGGCCTCTTCGCGCCGCGACCGTGTCACGCGGACACGGTCGAGTCCCTGCCGGCCATATGCGCGCCGCGGCCATGCCGATCGGCACGGGCCGTGTCCGACAGACCAGCAAATGACCATTATTGCTGATTTTTTTATTTTTTGTTGTTTTTCCTTCCCTCACATGTCATGATTAGACTTGCATGTTATGTGGGGTGTCTTATATTCATTTTGTTGTGTGATTCCCCCTCCCCTTGATTTGATTCCCTTGTATTTTATCTTGTTGTTTTGTTTTTCATTTCAAGATCATGTGATCTTGTTTTATTCCTTAGTTGCTAAGAAGACTACCATGCTATAAGTAGTCTTGTTCACGCTTTCACTATATATTGTATGTTGAAGAAATAAGAATACACTTGTGTTTTCTTGGTGAATGCTTTTTCATCGAAACCTTGATTATAATTCGACGCGTTTTCGAGTTTTATCGAATCGATTCTCAATAGGTCTCGAGAAAAGATTATGTTATCAAACTATAGGTCTAGTTTGATAAATCATTCATATTGTTCTTGTTTATGTAAGCCGAATTGCCCTACTTTCGGTTATATCTTACGAGTGTTACACATATTCGAGTGTTGTGAGGATCAATTATATTTCCGCTGCATTCCATACGAGTTTACGTCCATTCTCATACGTAATTTTTATCAGTGACGTATTTGATTTCGACATGAAGGACGAAGAAGGAGAAGAATGCGAGACTTACGATGCTCCAAGCTATGACATGGCTTTAGTTCTGCAGACGCTACAAGCCAAAGCTGTTTCGAATGATTCGGAACAGCGGAATCAAATATTTTACACGAAGTGTCAAGTTGGAAATAAATGGTGTAGTTTGATCGTTGATGGAGGGAGTTGCACCAATGTCACTTCCAGCGAGATGGTGACTAAACTCGGGTTGACCACTACGACTCACCCAAAACCTTACACTTTGCATTGGCTCGATGATGGGAGCAAAATAAGGGTGACTAAACAAGTGAGGATTGGACTAGCCATGGGTTCATCTGAAGACAACGTATTGTGTGATGTACTCCCGATGGATGCATGTCATGTACTGTTGGGAATGCCATGGATGTTTGATAGGGACGTTTTACACCGAGGAAGAAGCAATGAGTACGAGTTACGGGATAAGGGCAAGAAGATTGTGCTTAACCCAATGTCACCTCAAGCTATTCACTCTATGAGTTCTAGTCGGAGTGAAAAACCAAAACTGGCCATGTTTACTAGCGAACGGGATGTGGAACATGCTATTAATGATGGCAAGTGCGTGTACATGTTGGTTCTGAAGGAGACACGGGATGGTAACATGGTCGTGCGGAACGACGAAAAGATGGATGCCTTATTGCACGAATTTGCGGATGTCTTTCCCAAAGAATTACCGTCAGGTTTACCACCTATTCGTGGGATTGAACATCAGGTCGACCTCATACCAGGTGCGTCGCTCCCTAACAAAGCTGCCTATAGATGTAATCCCGAGGAGACGAAGGAACTACAAAACCAAATCGAAGAACTAATGAATCGTGGGTATGTTCGAGAAAGCCTAAGTCCTTGTGCAGTTCCGGTATTACTGGTTCCTAAGAAAGACGGATCTTGAAGGATGTGTATTGACAGTCGAGCCATAAATTATATAACCATCAAGTATCAATTTCCGATTCCATGGCTTGATGACATGTTGGATGAATTACACGGATCTGTGATCTTTTCAAAGTTTGACCTACGGAGTGGTTATCACCAAATCCGAATGAGAGAAGGAGATGAGTGGAAGACGGCCTTCAAAACTAAACACGGACTGTATGAATGGACCGTTATGCTGTTCGGCCTTACAAATGCACCGAGCACTTTCACGCGCTTAATGAATGAGGTACTTAAGCCATTTTTGGGGAAATTTGTGGTGGTATACTTAGATGATATTTTGATCTACATCCGATCATTGCGAGAACATTTCGAACACCTGAGACAAGTCTTCGAAACCCTTAGAAACCAGAGGCTGTATGGAAAAAGAGAGAAATGCTCATTTTTGGTTGAAAGTATAGTCTTTCTTGGCTATATTGTTTCAAAGGATGGAGTATCGGTCGATCAAGCAAAGATCGAAGCAATTAAGTCCTGGCCAGTTCCCACGACAGTGACGGAAGTTAGATCGTTCCACGGACTGGCTTCATTTTACCGAAGATTCATTCGAGATTTCAGTACCATTGCAAGCCCAATAACCGAATGTTTGAAGAAGGGTACGTTTAGTTGGGCCGGGCTGCTCAGGAGTCGTTTGAAAATTTAAAGGTGAAATTGTGTGAAGCACCAATCTTAGCATTACCCGATTTTTCGCAACCGTTCGAGGTAGAATGTTATGCTAGCGGAGTTGGCATTGGAGCGATTCTCATTCAGGGAAAGCGACCTGTTGCTTATTTTTTCGAGAAGTTAAACGGTGCTCGTCTAAATTATTGTACATATGACAAGGAGTTTTATGCTATTGTGAGGGCTCTAGATCATTGGAGTCACTGTCTTCGGCCAAAACATTTCATCATACATTCAGACCATGAATCATTGAAGTATATTAACGGGCAACACAAGTTGAGTCCCAGGCATGCGAAGTGGGTGGAATTCTTACAATCGTTTCACTTCTCATCAAAGTATAAGGATGGAAAGAGCAATGTTGTAGCAGATGTATTGTCTAGGCGTCATGCCTTACTCTCTACTGTTGATGTTCGTTTGCTTGGATTCGAGACAGTAAAGGAGTATTACGACGGTGATGCGGATTTTGGCGAGACCTTTGCCCTTTGCAAATCTGGGCCGATGGGAGAATTTTCGATACAGGAGGGATTCCTTTTAAGGGAAATCGTCTTTGCCTACCCAGGCACAGGATTCGAGAATTGCTGGTTCGAGAGGCTCACGGAGGGGGTTTGGCTGGCCACTTTGGTTCGGCCAAGACATTGGATGTGCTTAAAGAACATTTTTATTGGCCAAGGATGCAGGGGGATGTCCATAATATAATCAGTAAGTGTGTGACATGCCATATTGCGAAGAGTTCGTTCAAACCAGGAATATACACACTATTACCGATTCCAGAGAGGGCATGGGAAGATGTCTCAATGGATTTCATTGTGGCTTTACCTCGAACCCAACGAGGTAAGGATGTGGAGGTTGTAGATCGTTTTTCAAAGATGGCTCATTTTGTTCCTTGTCACAAAACCGATGATGCGAGTAATGTTGCTGACTTGTATTTCCGGGAGGTGGTGCGATTACATGGGGTTCCAAAAACTATTGTTTCGGACCGGGACTCAAAGTTTCTAAGCTACTTTTGGAACACATTGTGGAGAAAGGTGGGAACCAAGCTTTTATTTAGTACTTCACATCACCCTCAAACGGACGGACAAACTGAAGTGACTAATCGAACACTGGGAACGCTGTTGCGAGGCTTGGTAAGCAAAACACAAAAGGACTGGGATCTGAAACTGGCACATGCGGAGTTTGCTTATAATCGATCCCCTACTCATGCCACGACACACTCTCCATTTGAAGTAGTTTAAGGGCTGAATCCTTACATACCGCTAGATCTAATTCCACTACCAAATGACGAATTGGTGCATAAGGATGCGGAGTCAAAACTAAAATCAATGATGAAATTACACGAACAGGTGCGGGATCGAATCAAGGAAATAAACGAAACGTACAAAAGGAAGTCGAACAAGCAAAGAAAGCCGAGACTATTGAAAACAAGCGACATTAGCACCACTACACGAAATAACATGATGTTACGTTCCAGCTCTATAACTCTACTTCAAATCACCGATTCGGAAGGCCACGTTCCCATCAGAGAATTACATTGTTTGTTCATGTCTAAATCTTAGATTGAGGACCCTCGTTTAGAGATTGCATTTGGAGAACACATTGAAGATTTCAAGCCGCAACATCCCTATCTGAATAAGTTCGATTCTATACTCCATTATGAGGATCACATTGAATAAGACCCCCGTCTAGGGTCTGCATGGAATTCTTCGACGTTCAAGACCCCCGTCTAGGGGCTGCATGGGAGATGTATGGAAGGTGTTCCGCCATGCAAAGACATGCAAAACAAGGAGACATTTTCGTCCATATTTGAAGCCTTTTTCTTGGTGTTATATTTTTGTCAAAAATATGAAGTATAAAAGTACAAAAAGTCTACATGATGTGAAAGCAAAGTAACCTCATCAAGTGACCTCATCAAGGTGAGCTCATCAAGTATAGCTAGCAATATTTTACACTCCCACTTGGTCCTCATAGCCATTGGAAAAGGAGAGAGAGATGAAGAATTTTCGGCCCACCTTCACTAAGCTTCACGAGCTACATTCACAAAGTCAAGGAGAGAATCTTAGTTTTTAACTCAAGTAGCTATTATTCTATGATTAACTTTCCTCCTTTCATGCTTGTAGTTGTAATTATTTATTTTTGTTGTTTGAATTTGATGTCACCTTTAGGAGTCTTTTAGACACCTATAAATAAGGTCTATGGCCATTTTTAATAGGTACCAAGAATAATTTCGAAATATAGCTATTATGCTTTATTAATATACTTGTGTGTTATTAATTTTATGTTTATACATTAAATCATTCTACTTGGAATCAAAGATTGCCATCTCTTTGGTTTTGAATTCATAGAAACTATAGGATCTTAAGTTTTATTCGAAGGCTTCTTGTTACAAGATATCAAGGCGTCGTTAGAATTCTACTTAAGGGTTTATAGTACGTTACATTTCCGCTGCATTACAACCATTGAGGGGACAAGAAATTCCGATTAAAAGAACCTACTTGGGAGCTTCACGAGTTGATCTTTCTTAGGAAAGGAGGATCATATCATTTACCACTTGGACCCCTTCCCCAAGATGCAAGTTGCCTATTGTTTAAGTTACTCCAAGTCTGGTTATCAAGGTAACTCCGGGTTTCGTATCCGTTTTCTCGCCTAAGTACGTTGGAGTATGGTCGAGGTGTTTTACGTCAATCCTTACTTCGTCTTCTTCGCTTGGAGTAGTCGGTTTCGTATCATTCCCTCCTTCTCAATAGGTCTTGAGGAGAAATCTCTTTGTCGAATTATAGGTCTAATTCGATAAAAACAACTATTTATGTCCTGTTTCGATATTATATTTGTTTTTCGATACAGTTCACACTTGTTCAGTAGTCGCATATTGTTCAATTCTCTGAACTTGTTTCCTGTTGCAACTCGTATCCGCCCGAAACGTGCTGTTTTGAGTGTTGCCGATTGGTAGTGGTCAGCATCAAGTCTTTTACATTTTGTCAAGTTCCTGTCTTGTTGCTGTATCGAGTTGCCGTCATCCTTTCCTGTCGCGAGTGCGTGCCGCTAGTCCGTGTTACTGCTGTAGCGAGCCGTTACCAGTTCCCGACAGTTTCTTGCCGATAGCTTCCGCTCGTCAAAAACAGTTTCCGTTGTGTCGATAGCGAATTCGCATCACAAGTAAGAATTCGTATCAGAGGAGGTTGAAGCTTTTACCAAGAGGATACGACCCATTCATGGTCTTGGAGAAAATAAATGGCAATGCCTATAAACTAGACTTGCCGGGAGAATATAATGTTTCTGCAACTTTTAATGTTTCTGACTTGTCTTTGTTTGAGACAGGAGATGAATCCGATCTGAGGACAGATCCTTCTCAAGAGGGAGGGAATGATGCAACCCCAGTTGCACCATCAAGAGTATTAGATTCGGTTGGAGCCATCATAAATCACACTGGTCCTATCACCCGAGCACGTGCTGAGAAATTGAGAGAAGACAGAAATGAACTATTGAAAACAAGCGACATTAGCACCACTACACGAAATAACATGATGTTACGTTCCAGCTCTATAACTCTACTTCAAATCACCGATTCGGAAGGCCACGTTCCCATCAGAGAATTACATTGTTTGTTCATGTCTAAATCTTAGATTGAGGACCCTCGTTTAGAGATTGCATTTGGAGAACACATTGAAGATTTCAAGCCGCAACATCCCTATCTGAATAAGTTCGATTCTATACTCCATTATGAGGATCACATTGAATAAGACCCCCGTCTAGGGTCTGCATGGAATTCTTCGACGTTCAAGACCCCCGTCTAGGGGCTGCATGGGAGATGTATGGAAGGTGTTCGGCCATGCAAAGACATGCAAAACAAGGAGACATTTTCGTCCATATTTGAAGCCTTTTTCTTGGTGTTATATTTTTGTCAAAAATATGAATTATAAAAGTACAAAAAGTCTACATGGTGTGAAAGCAAAGTAACCTCATCAAGTGACCTCATCAAGTATAGCTAGCAATATTTTACACTCCCACTTGGTCCTCATAGCCATTGGAAAAGGATAGAGAGATGAAGAATTTTCGGCCCACCTTCACTAAGCTTCACGAGCTACATTCACAAAGTCAAGGAGAGAATCTTAGTTTTTTTTTTTTTTTTTTAACTCAAAGTAGCTATATTATTCTATGATTAACTTTCCTCCTTTCATGCTTGTAGTTGTAATTGTTTATTTTTGTTGTTTGAATTTGATGTCACCTTTAGGAGTCTTTTAGACACCTATAAATAAGGTCTATGGCCATTTTTAATAGGTACCAAGAATAATTTCGAAATATAGCTATTATGCTTTATTAATATACTTGTGTGTTATTAATTTTATGTTTATACATTAAATCATTCTACTTGGAATCAAAGATTGCCATCTCTTTGGTTTTGAATTCATAGAAACTATAGGATCTTAAGTTTTATTCGAAGGCTTTTTGTTACAAGATATCAAGGCGTCGTTAGAATTCTACTTAAGGGTTTATAGTACGTTACATTTCCATTTGCATTACAATCATTGAGGGGACAAGAAATTCCGATTAAAAGAACCTACTTGAGAGCTTCACGAGTTGATCTTTCTTAGGAAAGGAGGATCATATCATTTACCACTTGGACCCCTTCCCCAAGATGCAAGTTGCCTATTATTGTTTAAGTTACTCCAAGTCTGGTTATCAATGTAACTCCGGGTTTCGTATCCGTTTTCTCGCCTAAGTATGTTGGGGTATGGTCGAGGTGTTTTACGTCAATCCTTACTTCGTCTTCTTCGCTTGGAGTAGTCGATTTCGTATCATTCCCTCCTTCTCAATAGGTCTTGAGGAGAAATCTCTTTGTCGAATTATAGGTCTAATTCGATAAAAACAACCATTTCTGTCCTGTTTCGATATTATATTTGTTTTTCGATACAGTTCACACTTGTTCAGTAGTCGCATATTGTTCGATTCTCTGAACTTGTTTCCTGTTGCAACTCGTATCCGCCCAAAACGTGCTGTTTCGAGTGTTGCCGATTGGTAGTGGTCTGCATCAAGTCTTTTACATTTTGTCAAGTTCCTGTCTTGTTGCTGTATCGAGTTGCCGTCATCCTTTCCTGTAGCGAGTGCGTGCCGCTAGTCCGTGTTACTGCTGTAGCGAGCCATTACCAGTTCCCGACAGTTTCTTGCCGATAGCTTCCGCTCGTCAAAAACAGTTTCCGTTGTGTCGATAGCGAATTCGCATCACAAGTAAGAATTCGTATCAGAGGAGGTTGAAGCTTTTACCAAGGGAGACGGCCCATTCATGGTCTTGGAGAAAATAAATGACAATGCCTATAAACTACACTTGCCGGGAGAATATAATGTTTCTGCAACTTTTAATGTTTCTGACTTGTCTTTGTTTGAGACAGTAGATGAATCCGATCTGAGGACAGATCCTTCTCAAGTGGGATGGAATGATGCAACCCCAGTTGCACCATCAAGGGTATTAGATTCGGTTGGAGCCATCATAAATCACACTGGTCCTATCACCCGAACACGTGCTGAGAAATTGAGAGAAGACAGAAATGAACTATTGAAAACAAGCGACATTAGCACCACTACACGAAATAACATGATGTTACGTTCCAGCTCTATAACTCTACTTCAAATCACCGATTCGGAAGGCCACGTTCCCATCAGAGAATTACATTGTTTGTTCATGTCTAAATCTTAGATTGAGGACCCTCGTTTAGAGATTGCAT
The DNA here is from genome assembly GCA_033398695.1 of Orobanche coerulescens. Lineage (NCBI taxonomy): Eukaryota > Viridiplantae > Streptophyta > Magnoliopsida > Lamiales > Orobanchaceae > Orobanche > Orobanche coerulescens. Next base: position 101,756,782 of record CM065804.1, read on the forward strand.
TTGGAGAACACATTGAAGATTTCAAGCTGCAACATCCCTATCCGAATAAGTTCGATTCTATACTCCATTATGAGGATCACATTGAATAAGACCCCCGTCTAGGGTCTGCATGGAATTCTTCGACGTTCAAGACCCCCGTCTAGGGGCTGCATGGGAGATGTATGGAAGGGGTTCGGCCATGCAAAGACATGCAAAACAAGGAGACATTTTCGTCCATATTTGAAGCCTTTTTCTTGGTGTTATATTTTTGTCAAAAATATGAATTATAAAAGTACAAAAAGTCTACATGGTGTGAAAGCAAAGTAACCTCATCAAGTGACCTCATCAAGGTGAGCTCATCAAGTATAGCTAGCAATATTTTACACTCCCACTTGGTCCTCATAGCCATTGGAAAAGGAGAGAGAGATGAAGAATTTTCGGCCCACCTTCACTAAGCTTCACTAGCTACATTCACAAAGTCAAGGAGAGAATCTTAGTTTTTAACTCAAGTAGCTATTATTCTATGATTAACTTTCCTCCTTTCATGCTTGTAGGTGTAATTGTTTATTTTTGTTGTTTGAATTTCATGTCACCTTTAGGAGTCTTTTAGACACCTCCATTTTTAATAGGTACCAAGAATAATTTCAAAATATAGCTATTATGCTTTATTAATGTACTTGTGTGTTATTAATTTTATGTTTATACATTAAATCATTCTACTTGGAATCAAAGATTGCCATCTCTTTGGTTTTGAATTCATAAAAACTATAGGATCTTAAGTTTTATTCGAAGGCTTCTTGTTACAAGATATCAAGGCGTCGTTAGAATTCTACTTAAGGGTTTATAGTACGTTACATTTCCGCTGCATTACAACCATTGAGGGGACAAGAAATTCCTATTAAAAGAACCTACTTGAGAGCTTCACGAGTTGATCTTTCTTAGGAAAGGAGGATCATATCATTTACTACTTGGACCCCTTCCCCAAGATGCAAGTTGCCTATTGTTTAAGTTACTCCAAGTCTGGTTATCAAGGTAACTCCGGGTTTCGTATCCGTTTTCTCGCCTAAGTACGTTGGAGTATGGTCGAGGTGTTTTACGTCAATCCTTACTTCGTCTTCTTCGCTTGGAGTAGTCGGTTTCGTATCATTCCCTCCTTCTCAATAGGTCTTGAGGAGAAATCTCTTTGTCGAATTATAGGTCTAATTCGATAAAAACACCTATTTCTATCCTGTTTCGATATTATATTTGTTTTTCGATACAGTTCACACTTGTTCAGTATTCGCATATTATTCGATTCTCTGAACTTGTTTCCTGTTGCAACTCGTATCCGCCCGAAACGTGCTGTTTCGAGTGTTGCCGATTGGTAGTGGTCTGCACCAAGTCTTTTACATTTTGTCAAGTTCCTGTCTTGTTGCTGTATCGAGTTGCCGTCATCCTTTCCTGTCGCGAGTGCGTGCCGCTAGTCCGTGTTACTGCTGTAGCGAGCCGTTACTAGTTCCCGACAGTTTCTTGCCGATAGCTTCCGCTCGTCAAAAACAGTTTCCGTTGTGTCGATAGCGAATTCGCATCACAAGTAAGAATTCGTATCAGAGGAGGTTGAAGCTTTTACCAAGAGGAGACGGCCCATTCATGGTCTTGGAGAAAATAAATGACAATGCCTATAAACTAGACTTGCCGGGAGAATATAATGTTTCTGCAACTTTTAATGTTTCTGACTTGTCTTTGTTTGAGATAGGAGATGAATCCGATCTGAGGACAGATCCTTCTCAAGAGGGAGGGAATGATGCAACCCCAGTTGCACCATCAAGAGTATTAGATTCGGTTGGAGCCATCATAAATCACACTGGTCCTATCACCCGAGCACGTGCTGAGAAATTGAGAGAAGACAGAAATGAACTATTGAAAACAAGCGACATTAGCACCACTACACGAAATAACATGATGTTATGTTCCAGCTCTATAACTCTACTTCAAATCACCGATTCGGAAGGCCACATTCCCATCATAGAATTACATTGTTTGTTCATGTCTAAATCTTAGATTGAGGACCCTCGTTTAGAGATTGCATTTGGAGAACACATTGAAGATTTCAAGCCGCAACATCCCTATCCGAATAAGTTCGATTCTATACTCCATTATGAGGATCACATTGAATAAGACCCCCGTCTAGGGTCTGCATGGAATTCTTCGACGTTCAAGACCCCCATCTAGGGGCTGCATGGGAGATGTATGGAAGGGGTTCGGCCATGCAAAGACATGCAAAACAAGGAGACATTTTCGTCCATATTTGAAGCCTTTTTCTTGGTGTTATATTTTTGTCAAAAATATGAATTATAAAAGTACAAAAAGTCTACATGGTGTGAAAGCAAAGTAACCTCATCAAGTGACCTCATCAAGGTGAGCTCATCAAGTATAGCTAGCAATATTTTACACTCCCACTTGATCCTCATAGCCATTGGAAAAGGAGAGAGAGATGAAGAATTTTCGGCCCACCTTCACTAAGTTTCACGAGCTACATTCACAAAGTCAAGGAGAGAATCTTAGTTTCTTTTTTTTTTTTTTTTAACTCAAAGTAGCTATATTATTCTATGATTAACTTTCCTCCTTTCATGCTTGTAGTTGTAATTGTTTATTTTTGTTGTTTGAATTTGATGTCACCTTTAGGAGTCTTTTAGACACCTATAAATAAGGTCTATGGCCATTTTTAATAGGTACCAAGAATAATTTCGAAATATAGCTATTATGCTTTATTAATATACTTGTGTGTTATTAATTTTATGTTTATACATTAAATCATTCTACTTGGAATCAAAGATTGCCATCTCTTTGGTTTTGAATTCATAGAAACTATAGGATCTTAAGTTTTATTCGAAGGCTTTTTGTTACAAGATATCAAGGCGTCGTTAGAATTCTACTTAAGGGTTTATAGTACGTTACATTTCCGCTGCATTACAATCATTGAGGGGACAAGAAATTCCGATTAAAAGAACCTACTTGAGAGCTTCACGAGTTGATCTTTCTTAGGAAAGGAGGATTATATCATTTACCACTTGGACCCCTTCCCCAAGATGCAAGTTGCCTATTATTGTTTAAGTTACTCCAAGTCTGGTTATCAATGTAACTCCGGGTTTCGTATCCGTTTTCTCGCCTAAGTATGTTGGGGTATGGTCGAGGTGTTTTACGTCAATCCTTACTTCGTCTTCTTCGCTTGGAGTAGTCGGTTTCGTATCATTCCCTCCTTCTCAATAGGTCTTGAGGAGAAATCTCTTTGTCGAATTATAGGTCTAATTCGATAAAAACAACCATTTCTGTCCTGTTTCGATATTATATTTGTTTTTCGATACAGTTCACTTGTTCAGTAGTCGCATATTGTTCGATTCTCTGAACTTGTTTCCTGTTGCAACTCGTATCCGCCCGAAACGTGCTGTTTCGAGTGTTGCCGATTGGTAGTAGTCTGCATCAAGTCTTTTACATTTTGTCAAGTTCCTGTCTTGTTGCTGTATCGAGTTGCCGTCATCCTTTCCTGTAGCGAGTGCGTGCCGCTAGTCCGTTATTCAGTAGCGAGCCGTTACAGCTTCCCGACGCTTCTTGCCGATAGCTTCCGCTCAAAAAAAGCTTCATAGTGTCGATAGCGAATTCGCATCACAAGTAAGAATTCGTATCAGAGGAGGTTGAAGCTTTTACCAAGAGGAGACGGCCCATTCATGGTCTTGGAGAAAATAAATGACAATGCCTATAAACTACACTTGCCGGGAGAATATAATGTTTCTGCAACTTTTAATGTTTCTGACTTGTCTTTGTTTGAGACAGTAGATGAATCCGATCTGAGGACAGATCCTTCTCAAGAGGGATGGAATGATGCAACCCCAGTTGCACCATCAAGGGTATTAGATTCGGTTGGAGCCATCATAAATCACACTGGTCCTATCACCCGAACACGTGCTGAGAAATTGAGAGAAGACAGAAATGAACTATTGAAAACAAGCGACATTAGCACCACTACACGAAATAACATGATGTTACGTTCCAGCTCTATAACTCTACTTCAAATCACCGATTCGGAAGGCCACGTTCCCATCAGAGAATTACATTGTTTGTTCATGTCTAAATCTTAGATTGAGGACCCTCGTTTAGAGATTGCATTTGGAGAACACATTGAAGATTTAAAGCCGCAACATCCCTATCTGAATAAGTTCGATTCTATACTCCATTATGAGGATCACATTGAATAAGACCCCCGTCTAGGGTCTGCATGGAATTCTTCAACGTTCAAGATCCCCGTCTAGGGGCTGCATGGGAGACGTATGGAAGGGGTTCGGCCATGCAAAGACATGCAAAACAAGGAGATATTTTCGTCCATATTTGAAGCCTTTTTCTTGGTGTTATATTTTTGTCAAAAATATGAAGTATAAAAGTACAAAAAGTCTACATGGTGTGAAAGCAAAGTAACCTCATCAAGTGACCTCATCAAGGTGAGCTCATCAAGTATAGCTAGCAATATTTTACACTCCCACTTGGTCCTCTTAGCCATTGGAAAAGGAGAGAGAGATGAAGAATTTTCGGCCCACCTTCACTACGCTTCACGAGCTACATTCACAAAGTCAAGGAGAGAATCTTAGTTTTTAACTCAAAGTAGCTATATTATTCTATGACTAACTTTCCTCCTTTCATGCTTGTAGTTGTAATTGTTTATTTTTGTTGTTTGAATTTGATGTCACCTTTAGGAGTCTTTTAGACACCTATAAATAAGGTCTATGGCCATTTTTAATAGGTACCAAGAATAATTTCGAAATATAGCTATTATGCTTTATTAATATACTTGTGTGTTATTAATTTTATGTTTATACATTAAATCATTCTACTTGGAATCAAAGATTGCCATCTCTTTGGTTTTGAATTCATAGAAACTATAGGATCTTAAGTTTTATTCGAAGGCTTCTTGTTACAAGATATCAAGGCATCGTTAGAATTCTACTTAAGGGTTTATAGTACGTTACATTTCCGCTGCATTACAACCATTGAGGGGACAAGAAATTCCGATTAAAAGAACCTACTTGAGAGCTTCACGAGTTGATCTTTCTTAGGAAAGGAGGATCATATCATTTACCACTTGGACCCCTTCCCCAAGATGCAAGTTGCCTATTGTTTAAGTTACTCCAAGTCTGGTTATCAAGGTAACTCCGGGTTTCGTATCCGTTTTCTCGCCTAAGTACGTTGGAGTATGGTCGAGGTGTTTTACGTCAATCCTTACTTCGTCTTCTTCGCTTGGAGTAGTCGGTTTCGTATCATTCCCTCTTTCTTTAAAAGGAATTATCCTCAATTCCGCAATCCCATTGTCGTCGAGATAAGGAGATAGATCACCTATGTTGAAAGTAGCATGCACTCCATAGTCACTTGGAAGTTCTATCTTGTAAGCGTTGTCGTTCACCTTCGCAACTATTTTAAATGGTCCCTCGGCTCGTGGCATTAACTTGTTCTTATGCTTACTCGTGAATCGTTCTTTCCTCAAATGCACCCAAACTAAATCTCCAACCTCGAATAATCTCGGTTTTCTTTGCTTGTTCGACTTCCTTTTGTACGTCTCATTTATCTCCTTGATTCGTTCACGCGCCTGTTCGTGTAATTTCATCATTGATTTCAGTTTTGACTCTGCATCCTTATGTACCAATTCGCCACTTGGTAATGAAATTAGACCTACCGGTATGTAAGGATTCAGCCCGTAAACTACTTCAAATGGAGAACGCGCCGTGGCATGAGTAGGAGAATGGTTATAGGCAAACTCCTCATGTGCCAGTTTTAGATCCCAGTCCTTTTGTGTCTTGCCTACCAGGCCTCGCAATAGTGTTCCCAGGGTTCGATTTGTCACTTCAGTTTGCCCGTCGGTTTGAGGGTGGTGTGAAGTGCTAAACAAGAGTTTTGTTCCCACCTTCCTCCATAGGGTGTTCCAAAAGTAGCTGAGAAATTTGGAGTCTCGATCGGAAACAATAGTCTTCGGAATCCCATGTAAACGTACCACCTCTCGAAAATATAAGTCGGCCACATTGCTTGCATCGTCTGTCTTGTGGCACGCTACAAAATGAGCCATTTTCGAAAAACAATCTACGACTACCATGATCGCATCCATCCCTCGTTGAGTACGAGGTAAAGCTACAATAAAATCCATCGAGACATCTTCCTAAGGCCTCTCCAGAATTGGTAAAGGTGTGTATATTCCTGGTTTGAACGAACTCTTCACAACATGGCATGTCACACACTTACTAATTATGTTACTAACATCCCCCTGCATCTTTGGCCAATAAAAATATTCCTTCAGCACATCTAATGTCTTAGCCGAACCAAAGTGGCCAGTTAAACCTCTCCCGTGAGCCTCCCGAACCAGCAATTCTCGAATCGTGTGCTTGGGTAGGCAAAGACGATTTCCCTTAATAAGGGAGCCATCGAAAATTCTCCCATCAGCCCAGATTTGCTAAGGGCGAAGGTCTCGTCAAAATCCACATCACCGTCATAATACTCCTTCACTGTCTCGAATCCAAGCAAACGAACATCAAGAATAGAGAGTAAGGCATAACGCCTGGACAATGCATCTGCTACAATATTGCTCTTGCCATCTTTATACTTCGATGAGAAGTGAAATGATTGTAAGAATTCCACCCACTTCGCATGTCTGGGACTTAACTTGTGTTTTCCGTTAATATACTTCAATGATTCATGGTCTGAATGTATGATGAAATGCTTCGGCCGAAGATAGTGACTCCAATGATCTAGAGCCCTCACAATAGCATAAAACTCATTGTCATATGTACAATAATTGAGACGAGCACCGTTTAACTTTTCTGAAAAATAAGCAATAGGCCGCTTTCCTTGAATGAGAACCACTCCAATGCCAACTCCGCTAGCATCACATTCTACCTCGAACGGTTGCGAAAAATCAGGTAATGCTAAGATTGGTGCTTCGCACAACTTTGCCTTCAAATTTGCGAACGACTCCTGAGCAGCCCGGCTCCAATTAAACGTACCTTTCTTCAAACATTCGGTTATTGGGCTGGCAATGGTACTGAAATCTCGAATGAATCTTCAGTAAAATGAAGCCAGCCCGTGGAATGATCTAACTTCCGTCACTATAGTGGGAACTGACCAGGACTTAATTGCTTCGATCTTTGCTTGATCGACCGACACTCCGTCCTTTGAAACAACATAGCCAAGAAAAATTATACTTTCGACCAAAAATGAGCACTTCTCCCTTTTTCCATACAGCCTTTGGTCCCTAAGGGTTTCAAAGACTTGTCTCAAGTGTCCAAAATATTCTTGCAACGATCGGCTATAAATCAAGATATTGTCTAGTATAAATCAAGATATCGTCACGCAATGCGTAGCGAAGTTTTGCCAAGAAATCAGCGTCGTTGAGATCCATAATGCCAAAGATCAAGAACTTGGTCTCCGATGCCACTTATGATACGAATTCTTATCTATGATGCGAATTCTCTATCGGTATAGCGGGAGGCTGTTGATACGATATCAACTATTCCAATCGAAGAGGAGTCAATAAAAATCGACATCAACAACGATACAAAGTTGCATGACCATGCATCATCATACTTGGGCGAAAAGAACACGCGGATTGGAGTTACGTTATTAATCGGAACGGGAGTAACGTAAAACATGACGACGAAATCGGTCCAAATCATGGGGGATTCGGCCGATTTAGTCCAAGATACTTGAAGATTTTATCAAAACTATATCTTGTCCAAAGTCTTCTCCTTCCCCACCCTTTTGGAATTTTCGGCCAAAGTATTGAAAGGGACTCATGTTTGTCTTCAAATCTTACACAAGATCTGATACGAATTCTCACTTGTGATGCGAATTCGGTATCGATACAGCGGAAGGCTTTTTGATGAACGGAAGCTATCGACAAGAAACTGTCAGGAACTGGTGACAACAGCTCGCTACAGCAACAATACTGACGAGTGATGAAGGCGGTAATTTGATACAGCAACAAGATAGGAATTTGGTAAACTGGAAAATGACTCGAAACAGGTCACCTCCAAACAGCGACACTCGAAACAGCACGTTTCGAACGGAAGCAAAGTTAAAACAGGAAACAAGTTCAAAGGATCGAACAACACTTTATACGAAATATTGAACAGGTATAAAACTGTATCGAAAAATAAACAGAATATCGAAACGGGGCATAAACAGATATTTTTATCAAATTAGACCTATAATTTGATAAAGTGATTTCTCCTCAAGACCTATTGAGAATCAATCAGATTAATACTCGAAACGCATCGAATAAAAACCAAGTTTTGATGAAAAGCATTCACCAGGGAAAAACACAAAGTGTTCTTAATTCTTCAACATTCAATAATCTCTCATTACAACTCTACTGCCACTATTTATAGGTAAAAGTGGCCCGACAAAATAACTTAAACTATTGCAAGCTGTTCTTTAAAATAATGAAAGGATAATAAAAGGTTCTTCAGGTCACTTGTTGACAAAAGTAAAAGCTGGGTCTTTGTCTCCAAGTTGTTTGCTGCCAGCCGCCCTTTTTGCCAAGAATCCTGCTGCTTTATAAGAGAAAGCTGAACATCCTTTTATTTGTTTAGTTGCCACTTGATCCTTTTTCCCTCCCCAAGATGCTATTTGTCTTTTGTTTAAGTTACTCCAATTCCGACTATCAAGGTAACTCCGTGCCTCGTTTCTGTTTTCTCGCCTAAGTAGGTTGTAGTGCGGTCGAGGTGTTTTACGTCAATTCTTACTTCATCTTCTTCGCTTGGAGTAGTCGGCTTCGTATCATTCCCTCCTTCTTTAAAAGGAATTGTCCTCAATTCCGCAATCCCGTCGTCGTCAAGGTAAGGGGATAAATCACCTACGTTGAAAGTAGCATGCACTCCGTAATCACCCGGAAGTTCCAACTTGTAAGCATTGTCATTCACCTTCGCAATTATTTTAAATGGTCCCTCAGCTCGTGGCATTAGCTTGTTCTTATGCTTAATCGGGAATCGTTCCTTCCTCAAATGTAACCAAACTAAATCTCCAACCTCGAATAGTCTCGGCCTTCTTTGATTATTCGACTTCCTTTTGTACGCCTAGTTTATTTCCTTGATTCGATCCCGCACCTGTTCGTGTAATTTCATCATTGATTTCAGCTTCGACTCCGCATCCTTATGCACCAATTCGTCACTTGGTAGTGAAATTAGATCTAGCGGCATGTAAGGATTCAACCCGTAAACTACTTCAAATGGAGAATGCGCTGTGGCATGAGTAGGAGAACGGTTGTAATCAAACTCCGCATGTGCCAGTTTCAGATCCCAGTCCTTTTGTGTTTTGCTCACCAAGCCTCGCAACAGCGTCCCAGTGTTCGATTCGTTACTTCAGTTTGTCCGTCGGTTTGAGGATGATGCGAAGTACTAAACAAAATCTTGGTTCCCACCTTCCTCCATAATGTGTTCCAAAAGTAGCTTAGAAACTTTGAGTCTCGGTCCGAAACAATAGTTTTCGGAACTCCATGTAATCGCACCACCTCTCGGAAATACAGGTCAGCAACATTACTCGCATCATCGGTTTTGTGACAAGGAACAAAATGAGCCATCTTTGAAAAACGATCGACAACAACCATGATCGCATCCTTACCTCTTTGGGTTCGAGGCAAAGCAACAATAAAATCCATCGAGACATCTTCCCACGGCCTCTCCGGAATCGGTAAAGGTGTGTAGACTCCTGGTTTGAACGAACTCTTCGGAACATGGCATGTCACACATTTACTGATTATATTATTAACATCCCCTTGCATCCTTGGCCAATAAAAATGTTCTTTAAGTACATCCAATGTCTTGGCCGAACCGAAGTGGCCAGCCAAACCTCCCCCATGAGCCTCTCGAACCAGCAATTCTTGAATCGTGTGCCTTGGTAGACAGAGACGATTTCCCTTAAAAAGAAAGCCCTCCTGTATCGAAAATTCTCCCACCGGGCCAGGTTTGCACAGGGCGAAGGTTTCGCCAAAATCCGCATCACCTTCGTAATACTCCTTTACTGTATCGAATCCAAGCAAACGAACATCAAGAGTGGCTAGTAAGGCATAATGCCTAGACAATGCATCTGCCACAATATTGCTCTTGCCATCCTTATACTTTGATGAGAAGTGAAATGAATGTAAGAATTCCACCCACTTCGCATGCCTGGGACTTAACTTGTGTTGCCCGTTAATGTACCTCAAAGATTCATGGTCCGAGTGTATGATAAAATGCTTTGGTCGAAGATAGTGACTCCAATGATCTAGAGCCCTCACAATAGCATAAAAATCCTTGTCGTACGTACAATAATTGAGACGATCACTGTTTAACTTCTCTGAAAAATAAGCAATTGGTCGCTTTCCCTGAATGAGAACCGCTCCAATGTCCACTCCGCTAGCATCACATTCTACCTCAAACGGTTGCAAAAAATCGGGTAATGCCAAAATCGGTGCTTCGCACAACTTCGCCTTCAAATTTGCAAATGACTCCTGAGCAGCCCTGCTCCAATTAAACGTGCCCTTCTTCAAACATTCGGTTATTGGGCTTGCAATGGTACTGAAGTCTCGAATGAATCTTCGGTAAAATGAAGCCAGTCCGTGGAATGATCTAACCTCCGTCACTGTAGTGGGAACTGGCCAGGACTTAATTGCTTCGATCTTCGCTGGATCGACCTTCACTCCATCCTTCGAAACAATATAGCCAAGAAAGACTATACCTTCGACCAAAAATGAGCACTTCTCCTTTTTCCATACAGCTTCTGGTCTCTAAGGGTTTCGAAGACTGGTCTCAAGTGTTCGAAATGTTCTTGCAACGATCGACTGTAGATCAAAATATCATCTAAGTATACAACCACAAATTTCCCTAAAAATGGCTTAAGTACCTCATTCATCAAGCGCATGAAAGTAATCGGTGCATTTGTAAGACCGAACGGCATAACGGTCCATTCATACAGTCCGTGTTTAGTTTTGAAGGCTGTTTTCCACTCATCTCCTTCCCGCATCCGAATCTGGTGGTAACCACTTCGTAGATCAACTTTTCAAAAGATCACTGATCCGTGTAATTCGTCCAACATGTCATCAAGGAATCGGAAATCGATACTTGATGGTTATATTGTTCACCGCTCGACTATCAATACACATCCTCCAGGATCCGTCTTTCTTCGGAACCAGTAATATCGGAACCGCACAAGGACTTAGGCTTTCTCGAACATATCCACGATCCATCAGTTCTTCGATTTGGTTTTGTAATTCCTTTGTCTCCTCGGGATTACATCTATAGGCAGCTTTGTTAGGGAGCGACACACCCGGTATGAGGTCGATCTGATGTTCAATCCCACGAATAGGTGGCAAACCCGACGGTAATTCCTCGGGAAAAACATCCGCAAATTCGTGCAATAAGGCATCAATCCTTTCATTTCGTACAACCATGTTACCATCCCGTGTCTCCTTCAAAACCAATAAGTACACGCATTTGCCATTATTAATAGCATGTTCCACCTCCCGTTCGCTAGCAAACATGGCCAGTTTTGGTTTTTCACTCCTACTAGAACTCATAGAGTGAATAGCTTGCGGTGACATTGGTTTAAGCACAATCTTCTTGCCCTTATCCCGTAACTCGTACTCATTGCTTCTTCCTCGGTGTAAAACGTCCCTATCAAACATCCATGGTCTCCCCAACAGTACATGGCATGCATCCATCGGGAGTACATCACATAATACGTTGTCTTCATATGAACCCATGGCTAGTCCAATCCTCACTTGTTTAGTTACCCTTATTTTGCTCCCATCATCGAGCCAATGCAAAGTGTAAGGTTTCGGGTGAGCCGTAGTGGTCAGCCCGAGTTTAGTCACCATCTCGCTGGAAGCGACGTTGGTGCAACTCCCTCCATCAACGATCAAACTACACCATTTCTTTCCAATTTGACACTTCGTGTGAAATATTTGATTCCGCTGTTCCGAATCATTCGATACAGCTTTGGCTTGTAGCGTTCGCAGAACTAAAGCCGTGTCATAGCTTGGAGCATCGTAAGTCTCGCATTCTTCTCCTTCTTCATTCTTCATGTCGAAATCAAATACGTCACCCAGTCTTTCTTCTTCAACCAACAACTCATCTCGGATCGTGACAGCTTCTCTGAGTGTCACCACTCGTTTGTTTGGACAAGCATTTTGATAATGTCCGAATCCTTGACATTTGAAACATCTCACTTTATCCAAACTCGTCTCCTTCGGTACGTAGGGTACAGTCGCCTTAGCAGGAATCGCAACAGGAACCGGAGTCGGTACAGTTGCCTTAGCAGCTGAACTAGATCCGACGCTTGGGTTTCCAATTTTGACTGGAAACTTGGTTTTGTACAGCTTCATCCTGTTCTGAGCTTCTAACTTCACACATAACCCACACAATGTATCGAAGTCGTCATATGGATATAGTTCCACCGAGTTAGCTATGCTTTGGTTTAAGCCACGCAAGAATCGCGACATCTTCTGCTCCTCATTCTCCTCTATCTCTCCCATTAAGGTTAGATTCTCAAGCTCCTCAATGTATTCACTGACATTCAACTTTCCTTGCATGAGATCTGCAATCTTTCTGTATAAGGATAGCCGGTGTGATGTTGGCACATATCTTTTACGAAGTTTTCTTTTTAATGAATCCCACGAATGGATCTTTTCCTTCCCTGCACGAGCTCTTCGTGTTTTAATTCCTTCGTACCAAAGTGAAGCTCCTTTTCCCAACTTGAGAATTGCATACTTACACCTTTTCTCATCGTCAAGGTCTTTAAATTCGAACATACGATCAATTTTTCGTTCCCATTCCAGGTAAATTTCAGGATCTGTTCCGCCAACGAACTCTGGAAGTTCGTTCACCTTGAACTCTTCGACATGGCGTGAGGGTCGTTCATAGTCACCACGCCTAGGTTGCCAATGCTGGTCGCGTTGTTCTGGTACGTCACGCAATGCGTCACGAAGTTTTGCCAAAAAATCAGTGTCGTTGAGATCCATAATGCCAAAGATCAAGAACTTGGTCTCTGATACCACTTATGATACGAATTCTCACTTGTGATGCGAATTCGGTATCGATACAGCAGAAGGCTTTTTGATGAACGGAAGCTATCGACAAGAAACTGTCGGGAACTGGTGACAACAGCTCGCTACAGCAACAATACTGACGAGTGATGAAGGCGGTAATTCGATACAGCAACAAGATAGGAATTTGGTCAACTGGAAAATGACTCGAAACAGGTCACCTCCAACAATGACACTCAAACAAAGACGCTTTAACGGAAGCAAAGTTAAAACAGGAAACAAGTTCAAAGGATCGAACAACACTTTATACGAAATATTGAACAGGTATAAAACTGTATCGAAAAATAAAAAGAATATCGAAACGGGGCATAAACAGATATTTTTATCAAATTAGACCTATAATTTGATAAAGTGATTTCTCCTCAAGACCTATTGAGAATCAATCAGATTAATACTCGAAACGCGTCGAATAAAAACCAAGTTTTGATGAAAAGCATTCACCAGGGAAAAACACAAAGTGTTCTTAATTCTTCAACATTCAATAATCTCTCATTACAACTCTACTGCCACTATTTATAGGTAAAAGTGGCCTGACAAAATAACTTAAACTATTACAAGCTGTTCTTTAAAATAATGAAAGGATAATAAAAGGTTCTTCAGGTCACTTGTTGACAAAAGTAAAAGCTGGGTCTTTGTTTCCAAGTTGTTTGCTGACAGCCGCCCTTTTTGCCAAGAATCCTGCTGATTTATAAGAGAAAGCTGAACATCCTTTTATTTGTTTAGTTGCCACTTGATCCTTTTTCCCTCCCCAAGATGCTATTTGTCTTTTGTTTAAGTTACTCCAATTCCGACTATCAAGGTAACTCCGTGCCTCGTTTCTGTTTTCTCGCCTAAGTAGGTTGTACTGCGGTCGAGGTGTTTTACGTCAATTCTTACTTCATCTTCTTTGCTTGGAGTAGTCGGCTTCGTATCAAGATCTTGAAGAATCTCCTCCTCCCCACATCCTTGAAATCGGCCAAAGCATGCTACTTGTGGAGACTTTCATCAAGCCTTTTTATTCATGTCAAAATCAGCCCTAATAAGTCCAAGATACATGAAGATTTGATATCATATCTTGTCCAAAATCTTCATGATCTCCTCCCCCACATCCTTGGTTGGTTCGGCCGAAATGCTAGGAAGTTTCATTTTTTTTTTGTTTGTTGTATTTCCTTATGATTGTATACTACTATATATAGTATTTCATGTTGTGATTGTAATCATCTTGAAAGTTATAAACATTGTATTTCTCTTGAAATATACGTTGAACGAGTTCAACAAAACCTTGATTATTATTTCGACGCGTCTCGAATTATAACTTGATCAATTCTCAATAGGTCTTGAGGAGAGATTATCTTTATCGAGTTATAGGTCTAATTCGATAAAACACATTCAAATCCATACACTATCCTACCTCACGGCCGAAAACCATATAATTTCGGCCACCACCTTTTATTTTTGTTGATACTTTGATACTTGTAAAAACGTGATAATCTTCCGTTGCATTTTATACGCTTTACGTACACTTATATACGTAATTCGTATCATAAGTGGTATCAGAGACATTTGTCTCACGGTTCCCGACGTTATTCAAGAAGATGGCATTCACCGATGAAGAAGTAGCCCAATTGCGTGACGTTCTTCGAGGCTTGCCGGAGCCCCGAATCCATGCACGACGAGGATACGACGCCATGCATGCACCACGACATGCTGATGAATTCAAGACAAGCGAACTTCCGTAGTTCGTAGGCGGTACCGATCCCGAGACTTATTTGGAGTGGGAAAGGAAAATTGAACGAATGTTTGAGTTCAAGGACCTCGATGACGAGATACGATGCAAGTACGCGATTCTCAAACTTGGAAAGGGAGCCTCCCTTTGGTTCGAAAGAATGAAGACACAACGAGTTCGGAGTAAGGAAAAGATACGTTCTTGGGATTCTCTAAAAAAGAAACTACGTAAGAGATATGTCCCGGCTACACACAAGTTGAGTTTATATCGAAAAATTTCTGACCTCACGCAAGGAAAGCTAAGTGTAGAAGAATACATCGAGGAGTTTGAAAACTTATCCTTGATGGGAGAACTTGAAGAAAGCGAAGAATTACGGATGTCCCGTTTCTTACGAGGCTTGAATAGAAACATTGCTAATTCCGTGGAACTCTACCCCTATTCCGACTTTGACACTTTGTGCGGGCATTGCATAATGTTTGAAACTCAAAAAAAAACAAAATTTTCAAAACCCAAATTCCCACCTAAATTCGGAAATAGCAACTTTGGCACGAGTTCTAGCTCGTTTGAAAAAACTGTAACGACAAGTCCATCCGTTACTACCATTCCAAAAACTCCCATCACGCCAAAGGAAACAAGCTTATCTAAAGTTCGGTGTTTCAAATGTCAAGGATTTGGACACTATCAAAGTACTTGTCCAAATCGGAGAATAGTGACGTTACGAGAAGCCATAGCCGTCCGAGAAGAGTTACTAGCCGAAGAAGAATTGGAGACGTCTTTAACTTGGAAGCCGACGAAGAAGAAGAAGATTGCGAGGCATACGATGCCCCGAATTATGACACGAACCTCGTCCTTTGCATGTTACAAACGAAGGCGGCCCCGAGTGACATAGAACAACGAGATCAAATTTTTCACACGAAGTGTCGTGTCGGAGAAAAATGGTGTAGCTTGATCATTGACGGTGGAAGTTGTACAAACGTGGCATCAAGCGAGATGGTCTCGAAGCTCGGACTAACCACTATGGCTCATCCAAAGCCGTATGCACTCCATTGGCTCGATGATGGAAATAAAGTGAAAGTATCAAGACAAGTGAAGGTCGGACTCACCATGGGTTCGTATGGTGATGATATTATATGCGATGTACTACCAATGGACGCATGCCACGTGTTGTTGGGAAGACCTTGGTTATTTGATCGGGACGTACTACATCGAGGGAGGAGCAACGAATATGAGTTACGTGACAAAGGTAAAAAAATTGTTCTTAAACCTATGTCACCTCAAGCTATCCGAACAATGAGTTCAAAAAAAGTCGAAGGGCCGAAGCTCACAATGTTTGCAAACGAAAAAAGAAGTCGAACATGCCATTGACGATGGCGAACGTGTTTATTTGATGATGATCAAAGAAACCCGAAACCTTGCTACCAAATCACACCACGAAGAAGAGATAGATGCACTATTACACGAGTTTGCGGATGTCTTTCCCGAAGACTTGCCGGTGGGATTACCACCTATCCGCGGAATCGAACACCAAATTGATCTTGTACCAGGAGCTCCACTACCGAACAAGGCGGCGTATCGTTGTAATCCCGAAGAAACCAAAGAGATACTACGTCAAATTGAAGAGCTCATGAGTCATGGATATGTCCGAGAGAGTTTAAGTCCGTGTGCGGTTCCAGTCCTACTTGTACCAAAAAAAGACGGATCATGGCGAATGTGCATTGACAGTAGAGCCGTGAATAACATCACCGTCAAGTATCGGTTCCCCATCCCGAGACTAGACGACATGTTAGACGAGTTGTATGGCTCGGTTATATTTTCAAAAGTTGATTTACGGAGCGGATACCATCAAATTCGCATGCGAGAGGGAGACGAATGGAAGACGGCATTTAAAACGAAGAATGGACTTTACGAGTGGGTTGTGATGCCATTCGGCCTCACTAATGCCCCGAGCACTTTCATGAGATTGATGAACGAGGTTCTTAAACCTTTCTTGGGGAAGTTTGTTGTCGTGTACTTAGACGACATTTTAATCTACAGTCGATCCTTAGAAGAGCATCTTGAACACTTGCGACACGTGTTTGAAACTCTAAGGAAACAGAAGCTTTATGGAAAGCGGGAAAAGTGTACTTTTTTAGTCGAGAGTCTTGTCTTTCTCGGCTATGTCGTGTCTAAAGAAGGAGTTTCGGTGGATCAAGAGAAAATCACGGCAATCAAATCTTGGCCGACACCAAAAACTATCACGGAGGTACGATCGTTTCATGGCCTCGCTTCTTTTTACCGACGATTCATACGGAACTTCAGTACCATCTCCAGTCCGATCACGGAGTGTCTTAAAAAAGGTACATTTGCATGGAATGAGGCTGCCCAAAAGGCTTTTGAAAAATTAAAAGATAAGTTATGTGAAGCACCGATTTTAACGTTACCCGATTTTTCACAACCATTTGAGGTGGAATGCGACGCTAGTGGAGTTGGAATCGGGGCAGTCCTTATTCAAGGAGGCCGTCCCATCGCCTATTTTTCAGAAAAGTTGAGTGGTGCTCGAGTTAATTATTGTACTTACGACAAAGAGTTCTACGCTATCGTGAGAGCACTAGATCATTGGAGTCACTATTTACGTTGGAAACATTTCGTCTTACATTCGGATCACGAGTCGTTGAAATACATTAACGGGCAAAACAAGCTAAGTCCAAGACATGCAAAATGGGTGGAGTTTTCGCAATCTTTTCACTTTTCATCCAAGTACAAACACGGTAAGAGTAATATAGTGGCGGATGCACTATCTAGACGGTATGCCTTACTTTCTATTCTAGACGTTCGTTTGTTGGGGTTCGAGACTTTGAAAAATCATTACATTGACGATTTGGATTTCGGAGAAATTTTTACCCGTTGTAAAACAGGTCCGTACGAAGAATTTATTTTACAGGATGGCTTTCTTTTCAAGGGTAATAAACTACGTGTGCCGAAACATCCGATTCGGGAATTACTAGTTCGGGAGGCGCACGGAGGAGGACTAGCCGGTAATTTCGGTTCGGCTAAAACCGTAGAAGTTCTAAAGGAGCATTTCTTTTGGCCAAAGATGTATGGTGACGTAAGCACGATCGTGAGGAAATGCGTCACTTGTCACATGATGAAAAGTTCATTCAAGCCAAGTACCTACATGCCGTTACCAATACCTTTGCGTCCGTGGGAGGATGTCTCGATGGATTTTATTGTTGCTTTACCACGTACTCAACGGGGCAAAGACTCGATCATGGTTGTCGTCGACCGTTTTTGAAAAGTGGCTCACTTTATAGCATGTCACAAAACCGATGATGCAAGCAATGTAGCGGACTTATATTTCCGAGAAGTAGTGCGTTTACATGGAGTTCCAAAAACTATCGTGTCAGATCGAGATTCTAAATTCCTGAGTTACTTTTGGAATACTTTATGGAGAAAGGTGGAAACTAAACTTCTATTCAGTACTTCACATCACCCACAAACCGATGGCCAAACCGAAGTAACTAATCGAACCTTGGGAGCATTATTGCGAGGGTTGGTGAGCAAAACACAAAAAGATTGGGACGTTAAACTTGCACATGCGGAATTCGCATACAACCGATCACCCGGTTTCGCCACGGCCCATTCACCTTTTGAAGTAGTGTATGGAATAAATCCACACATGCCATTGGATTTAATTCCCTTGCCGAGCGACGAATTGGTTCACAAAGACACAGAATCAAAACTCAAGGCAATGATGAAGTTACATGAAAAGGTACGGGAGCGAATTAAAGAAGTGAATAAAATTTACAAACGGAAGTCGAACAAAAATAAAAGTCGAGATTATTTGATGTTGGCGACTTAGTTTGGATACATTTGAGGAAAGAACGATTCCCAAACAAACGCAAGAACAAATTAATGCCGAGAGCCGAAGGTCCGTACAAAATTGTGGGAAAAGTGAACGACAACGCTTACCAAGTAGAACTTCCGGGCGAATACGGAGTACACGCAACTTTCAACGTAGGCGATCTATCACCTTACCTTGACGACGATGGCATTACGGAATTGAGGTCAATTCCTTTGAAAGAGGGAGGGAATGATACGATATCAACTATTCCAATCGAAGAGGAGTCAATAAAAATCGACATCAACAACGATACAAAGTTACATGACCATGCATCATCATACTTGGGCGAAAAGAACACGCGGATTGGAGTTACGTTATTAATCGGAACAGGAGTAACGTAAAACATGACGACGAAATCGGTCCAAATCATGGGGGATTCGGCCGATTTAGTCCAAGATACTTGAAGATTTTATCAAAACTATATCTTGTCCAAAGTCTTCTCCTTCCCCACCCTTTTGGAATTTTCGGCCAAAGCATTGAAAGGGACTCATGTTTGTCTTCAAATCTTACACAAGATCTTAAAGAATCTCCTCCTCCCCACATCCTTGAAATCGGCCAAAGCATGCTACTTGTGGAGACTTTCATCAAGCCTTTTTCTTCATGTCAAAATCACCCCTAATAAGTCCAAGATAGATGAAGATTTGATATCATATCTTGTCCAAAATCTTCATGATCTCCTCCCCCACATCCTTGGTTGGTTCGGCCGAAATGCTAGGAAGTTTCATTTTTTTTTTGTTGTATTTCCTTATGATTGTATACTACTATATATAGTAGTTCATGTTGTGATTGTAATCATCTTGAAAGTTATAAAATTTGTATTTCTCTTGAAATATACGTTGAACGAGTTCAACAAAACTTTGGTTATTATTTCGACGCGTCTCGAATTATAACTTGATCAATTCTCAATAGGTCTTGAGGAGAGATTATCTTTATCGAGTTATAGGTCTAATTCGGTAAAACACACCCAATCCCAAACACTACCCTACCTCACGGCCGAAACCACATAAATTCGGCCATCTCCTTTTTACTTTCGTTGTTACTTTGATACTTGTGAAAACCGTCTTAATCTTCCGTTGTATTTTATACGTTTTACGTATACTTATATACGTAATTCGTATCACATAACATGCAAGTCTAATCATGACATGTGAGGGGAGGGAAAACAATAAAAAATAAAAAAAATGCAACGGAAGATTATCACGTTTTTAAAAGTATCAAAGTATCAACAAAAATAAAAGGTGGTGGCCGAAATTATATGGTTTTCGGCCGTGAGGTAGGATAGTGTATGGATTTGAATGTGTTTTATCGAATTAGACCTATAACTCGATAAAGATAATCTCTCCTCAAGACCTATTGAGAATTGATCAAGTTATAATTCGAGACGCGTCGAAATAATAACCAAGGTTTTGTTGAACTCATTCAACGTATATTTCAAGAGAAATACAATGTTTATAACTTTCAAGATGATTACAATCACAACATGAACTACTATATATAGTAGTATACAATCATAAGGAAATACAACAAAAAAAAAAAATGAAACTTCCTAGCATTTCGGCCGAACCAACCAAGGATGTGGGGGAGGAGATCATGAAGATTTTGGACAAGATATGATATCAAATCTTCATGTATCTTGGACTTATTAGGGGTGATTTTGACATGAATAAAAAGGCTTGATGAAAGTCTCCACAAGTAGCATGCTTTGGCCGATTTCAAGGATGTGGGGAGGAGGAGATTCTTCAAGATCTTGTGTAAGATTTGAAGACAAACATGAGTCCCTTTCAATGCTTTGGCCGAAAATTCCAAAAGGGTGGGGAAGGAGAAGACTTTGGACAAGATATAGTTTTGATAAAATCTTCAAGTATCTTGGACTAAATCGGCCGAATCCCCCATGATTTGGACCGATTTCGTCGTCATGTTTTACGTTACTCCCGTTCCGATTAATAACGTAACTCCAATCCGCGTGTTCTTTTCGCCCAAGTATGATGATGCATGGTCATGCAACTTTGTATCGTTATTGATGTCGATTTTTATTGACTCCTCTTCGATTGGAATAGTTGATATCGTATCAGCTGTTTTGACGAGCGGAAGCGAACAACAAGAAACTGCCAGGAACTGATAACAACAGTTCGCTAGAGCAATACCACTGGCTAGCGGTGTGCGCACGCGATAGGAAATGATGGCGGCAGCTCGATACAGCAACAAGACAGGAACTGGCCGAATGAGGATGACTCGAAACAGGCAACCTCCAAACAATCGGCACTCGAAACAGCAAGTTTTGGTCGGATGCTAGGTGAAAACAAGAAACAAGTTCGAACGATCGAACAGCACTTGATGCGAAAATCTCGAACAAGTATAACCCTGTATCGAAAACAAGAAGAGTATTGAAACAAAACCGGAAACAGTTGTTTTATCGAACTAGACCTATAATTCGATAAAGTGATTTCTTCTCAAGACCTATTGAGAATCAATTAGATTAAGGTTCGAAAACGCGTCGAATAATAATCAAATTTTTGAAGGAAACTCGTCCAACACTTAAACATTACACAAGGTATGTTGTATTAACATTTGATAATCAATCCCGCTATTTATAGGCAAAAGTAGCCTGGCAAGATAATCTAAACTAATACAAGCTGGTCTTAAAATAAGGAAAAGAAAATACAAGGTTTCTCACGTCACTTGCAAACAAAAGTAAAAGATGGGTTTTGTCTTCAAGGTGATAGCTGCCCTTCATGCTGTCGAGAATCCTGCTACTTTTATAATAAAGAAGGTGCTAAAGTTCTTTTTTTGTTCTTTTGCCTTCACTACTTGGACCCCTTCCCCAAGATGCATGTTGCCTATGTTTGATTTACTCCAAGCCCGATTATCAAGGTAACTCCGGGACTCATATCCTTTTTCTCACCAAAGTACGTTGGAGTATGGTCGAGGTGTTTTACGTCAATCCTTACTTCGTCTTCTTTGCTTGGAGTAGTCGGTTTCTTGTCACAGCCCGAGTTTAGTCACCATCTCGCTGGAAGCTACGTTGGTGCAACTCCCTCCATCAACGATCAAACTACACCATTTATTTCCGATTTGACATTTTGTGTGAAATATTTGATCCCGCTGTGCCGAATCATTCGAAACAGCTTTGGCTTGTAGAGTACGCAGAACTAAAGCCGTGTCATAGTTTGGAGCATCGTAAGTCTCACATTCTTCTCCTTCTTCGTCCTCCATGTTGAATTCAAACACATCACCCAGTCTGATACGAATTAACGTATAAGATGAACGTAAATTCGCCGGGAAATGCAGCGGATATATTTTGTTACCTCACAACACTCGATATGTGTAACACTCGTAAGAATTAACCGAAAGTAGGGAAATTCGGCTTACGTAAACAATGTAATTATAAAAGTAAATTATCAAACTAGACTTATAGTTTGATAAAGCAATCTCTCCTCAAGACCTTTTGAGAATCGATTAAAATTACAACTCGAAGACGCGTCGAATTATAATCAAGTTGTGCTGAAAATCATTCAACAAGCATACATGTACAATGTATTTCGTTTTTTCAAGATTCCAAAGTGTTTATTAAAGGTTGAGGATGAGGCTAATATATAGCCATTACAACTACTAATAAGTTCAAACAAGATCACACAAAATCAAGCTAAAAGACAAGCAAATAATAAAGTAAACTATCAAGACTTTTGACAAAGATTGAAAACAACACATGCTTGGCTTCTTCCTCCTTCATTTCGGCCGTGGGGTACTTGAAGGGATGAGATAATCATCTTTCTCATGTTATATCTTTGTAAGATAAGGACTTGAATATGAAAAGGGACTTCTTGGCATCTTCTTCTTCATGTGGTTCGGCCGATTTGTCTTCAAAGGAGTGGAGTGAATCAAATATCTATCCTTGATCTTGATATGATGGACTTTGAAAATGAAAGCAAATATTAAAGTAGTGGGGACAAAAGATCCTTCATGGATGTATGTCACAATCGGCCGAAATCTTCCCCAAATGGCCGATTTTGTATGCATGAACATGCATACGTATGCATGTTTTGATACGTCTAAGTTATCCCGGTTCCGATTATTAAGATCGTTCCCATTTCCGCATTTATTTTCTCACCGAAGTACGCAGGTGTATGTGCATGCAACGTGGTATCGTCACCTACGTCAATTCTTACTTCGCTTACTTCGTTTAGAGACGTCATAATCGCATCATCCCCTCCCCATTTGAAAGGAATTGACCTCAATTCAGTGATTCCCTCGTCGTCAAGGTAAGCAGATAGATCGCCCATGTTAAAAGTGGCGTGTACCCCATAATCGCCCGGAAGTTCTACTTTATACGCATTGTCGTTCACTTTACCCACGATTTTGTAAGATCCCTCGGCCCTCGGCATAAGCTTGTTCTTGCGTTTGTTAGGAAATCTCTCTTTTCTTAAGTGTACCCAAACCAAGTCGCCTACTTCGAATAGTCTCGGTTTTCTGTGATTGTTGGATTTCCGTTTGTATGCGTCATTCACCTCTTTGATTCGATCATGTATTTGCCCGTGCAACTTGATCATCGATTTAAGTTTCGATTCCGCATCGTTGTGTACCAACTCATCCTTCGGCAATGGAATCAAGTCTAAGGAACCCGTAAACGACTTCAAAAGGAGAAAGTGCCGTGGCATGTGTAGGGGATCGGTTATAGGCAAATTCCGCATGAGCAAGTTTCATGTCCCAATCCTTTTGCGTTTTATTCACAAGTCCTCGCAACAACGTTCCTAACGTTCGATTTGTGACTTCGGTTTGACCATCGGTTTGAGGATGGTGCGAAGTGCTAAATAAGAGCTTTGTACCTACTTTCCTCCATAAAGTATTCCAAAAATAGCTAAGGAATTTCGAATCCCAATCCGACACAATAGTCTTCGGAACTCCATGTAAACGAACCGCCTCTCGGAAGTATAAGTCGGCCACGTTGCTTGCATCGTCGGTTTTGTGGCAAGCCACGAAATGAGCCATTTTTGAGAACTTGATACGAATTATCCGGGGAGAGGTGGATACGTATCGGTCGGAGTATATGTAAGTGTATGATAGCGGAAGGCTTTTACGAATATGGAGTTTTCGGATGTATTTTGTATGTGAATAATATCGGATATAACAATAAAAAATATCGAACAAGAAGATGATACGAATTACGTACGTAATGCGTATGAAATATAACGGAAGATTATTATGTCTTGACGATTATCAAAGTGTCACTCGAAAATACAAGGGGTGGCCGAACTTAAATGGATTTCGGCCGTGAGGTAGTAGTGTATACGGATTTGGATGTGTTTTATCGAACTAGACCTATAACTCGATAAAAGGTAATCTCTTCCCAAGACCTATTGAGAATTGATCAAGTTAAAATCTCGAGACGCGTCGAAACAATAACTTAAAGTTCGTTGAACTCGTTCAACGTATATTTCAAAGGAAATACAAGGTTTATTACTTTCAAGATTCAAGATATTTTACAAGTACAACGAGCACTACTATATATAGTAGTTTCCAACCGTAAGTGAATACAACAAAACGAGAAAACGAACTTCCTAGCAACTTCCATCTCGGCCGAAAGTCTCCAAGTAGATACCAAGTTGATGAAGACATCTTGGACTTATTAAGTGAGTATTTTTGTTGATGAAGACATCTTGGACTTATTAAGTGATGGGGACATGAAGAAGACCAAATATCCTTCCTTCCATGCATCAATTCGGCCGAACTTATTAGGAGGATTTGGTGTAGATTAGATGAAGATATCTTGATGGTGACATGAAGAACATGCTTGAAGAAAGTCTTCCTCAATCTCATGATATGGCCGATTTTGTGGGGAAGGAGATCATGGTGAATCTTGGTTTTATTAGGTGATGGTGACTTGATGAAAGATACTTGATGAAGTCTTCCTCAAATCATGTAGTTTGGGCCGATTTTGTGTGAGGTGGGGAAGGAAAGATTTTGGACAATCTTCAAGTATCTTGGACTATAGCATATGACTTTGACATGTAGAAAAGACTTGATGAAAGTCTTTATCAAGGGGGAAATTTTGGCCGATTTGTGGGGAGGCTTTGGGGAGACTTTGATGATTTATTTAGGACATGATATCTTCATGGATCTTGGACTAGATAAGGTATGAAGGTGGGGACTTTATTTTTGTCTTGGCCGATTTTTAAAGAAGGTGGGGAAGGAGGATATCTTCATTATCTTGTGAAAGATATGAAGACAAGTAAGGGTCCCCTTCAAGCATGATTTGTAGTAATGGTGGGAAAGGTATCTTCAAAGTAGGGACAATATCAAAGGAAATCTTTGAAAGTGACATACTTGAGCAAAATGGTAGGGGGGGCGATGTGTTTGTGATGTGGGGGTGGAATCTTTGTGATGATCTTCTTTTTTGTATTTGAGGATGTTGACCGATTCGTATCAGAACTGATCAACAACGACCATAATAGCATCTTTATCTCGTTGAGTACGGGTTAAAGCGATGATAAAATCCATTGACACATCTTCCCACGGTCTTTCTGGAACCGGTAGAGGCATATACGATCCCGGTTTGAACGAACTCTTTGAGATGTGACATGTTACGCATTTACTTAAAACATTGTAAACGTCTTTTAGCATTTTAGGCCAAAAAAAATATTCTTGTAGTACTTCCAATGTTTTAGCCGTGCCAAAATGTCCTGCTAAACCTCCTCCGTGAGCCTCCCGGATCAATATTTCCCGAACCGCCTGTTTTGGAACACAAAGCCTATTCCCTTTAAATAGGAAATCATCTTGTAACATGAATTCCCCGAACGGACCAGATTTGCAACTAGTAAAAATTTCTCCAAAATCCGCATCATTTTCATAACACTCCTTCAACATTTCGAAGCCAAGTAACCGAACCTCCAGAGTAGAAAGTAAAGCATACCTCCTAGATAACGCATCCGCAACGACATTGCTTTTACCGTCTTTGTACTTGGATGAAAAGTGAAATGATTGTAGGAATTCCACCCACTTGGCATGCCTCGGACTCAGTTTATGTTGTCCGTTAATGTACTTCAATGATTCGTGGTCCGAGTGTAGAATAAAATGCTTCGTCCGTAAGTAATGACTCCAATGATCAAGGGCCTGTACGATAGCATAGAATTCTTTATCGTAAGTACAATAATTCAACTGAGCTCCGTTCAACTTCTCCGAAAAGTAAGCGATAGGTCTTTTACCTTGAATAAGAACCTCTCCAATTCCAACTCTGCTAGCATCACATTCAACTTCGAATGGTTGAGTAAAATCGGGTAGTGTTAGAATCGGTGCTTCGCATAATTTGGCCTTTAACTTCTCGAAAGCTCCTTGGGCAGCCCCGTTCCATACAAATGGTCCCTTTTTTAAACACTCCGTTATCAGACTTGAAATGGTGCTAAAGTCTCGAATAAACCTCCGGTAAAAAGAAGCAAGTCCGTGAAATGATCTCACTTCCGTCACGATCGTAGGGGTCGGCCAAGACTTAATCGCTTCGATTTTTGTTTGATCGACCGCTACCCCGTCCTTCGAAACGACATAGCCAAGAAAGACTATACTTTTGACTAGGAACGAACACTTATCTTTTTTTCCATACAATTTTCGGTCCCTCAAGGTTTTTAAGAATAGCCTTAAGTGCCCGAAATGTTCTTGTAGTGATTGACTATAGATTAAAATGTCATCCAGATATACAACCACGAACTTCCCCAGAAATGGTTTGAGCACTTCGTTCATCAATCTCATGAAGGTACTAGGCGCATTTGTAAGACCGAATGGCATAACGGTCCATTCATATAATACATTTTTCGTTTTGAAGGCCGTTTTCCACTCGTCACCTTCTCGCATTCGGATTTGATGATATCCGCTTCGTAAATCAACTTTTGAAAAGATCACCGAACCATGTAGTTCGTCTAACATGTCATCAAGTCTCGGGATAGGGAACCGATACTTGACAGTGATATTGTTCACGACCCAACTATCCACACACATCCGCCAATAACCATCTTTCTTAGGGACAAGTAAGACCGGAACCGCACACGGACTCAAACTCTCCCGGACATATCCGCGGTCCAAAAGCTCTTCGACTTGTCTTTGTAATTCCTTCGTCTCTTCGGGATTACATCTATAAGCAGCTTTATTAGTAAGTGGTCTCCCAGTATAAGATCGATTTGGTGTTCGATACCGCAAATAGGTGGTAAACCGAACGGTAATTCTTCGGGAAAAACATCCTCAAATTTGTGTAACAACACATCTAGTTCTCCTCCATTTTGTACTCCCTTGTTCTCGTCCCGTGTCTCTTTAAACATCACCAAATATACTCGCTCCCCGTCATTAATGGCATGTTCCATTTCTCTTTCGCTAGCAAGCATGGTAAGTTTCGGTTTCTCCACTCGACTAGAACTCATCGAACGAATAGCTTGCGGGGACATTGGTTTGAGCACAATCTTCTTTCCCTTGTCTTGTAATTCATATTCATTACTCCGACCTCGATGTAAAACATCTCGGTCGAACATCCATGGTCGCCCCAAAAGTACGTGGCATGCGTCTATCGGGAGTACGTCACATAACACATCGTCTCCGTATGATTCCATAGTTAAGTTGACTCGTACTTGTCTCGACACCTTCACTTTACTTCCATCATCGAGCTAATATAAAGCATATGGTCTCGGATGAGCTGTAGTAGTTAGTCCGAGTTTGGTAACCATTTCGTTTGAAGCTACATTCGTGCAACTCCCTCCGTCTATTATCAAGCTACACCACTTTTCTCCGACTTTGCATTTGGAATGAAAGATTTGGTCTCTTTGCTCCGTATCACTTGGAATGATTTTGGTATGTAGTGCTCGAAGCACTAAAGCAGTATCATATTCCAGAGCGTCATAAGTCTCGCAATCCTCATTCTCTTCCTCGGCCTCCATGTTAAATACGTCACCAAGGCCTTCCTTCTCGTCCTCGACTAAAAGTTCGTCTCGGACCGCAAGAGCTTCTCTTAAAGTGACCACCCGTTTATTTGGACATGCATTTTGATAGTGACCAAAGCCTTGACATTTAAAACATCGTACTTTAGCCAAGCTCGTTTCTTTGGAAGTGTGAGAAACCTTCGAGGCCGGGGTAGGGACTTGAAAAGGTACGGTAGGTTTCGTAGTAGAACTTGAGCCGGCACTTGCATTTCCGAATTTGTATGGGAATTCGGGTTTGGTATACTTCAACTTGTTTTGAGCTTCTATTTTTATGCATAGTCCGCATAAAGTGTCAAAATCTCCGTATGGGTATAATTCTACCGTATTTACAATGTTTCGATTTAGGCCATGTAAGAAACGTGACATTCTTTGTTCTTCATTTTCTTCGAGTTCTCCCATTAAGTCCAAGCCTTCAAATTCTTCGATATATTATTCCACACTTAGTTTCCCTTGTACGAACTCCGCAATTTTTCGGTATAAGGTTAACCGATGTGATGTCGGGACATACCTTTTACGTAGTTTTTTCTTCAAAGAATCCCAAGAACGGATTTTATCTTTTCCCGCACGAGCTCGTTGTGTTTTCACACCCTCGAACCATAAGGAAGCACCCTTCCCTAACTTGAGAATCGCATATTTGCAATGTTTCTCATCGTTAAGGTGATTGAAGTCGAACATACGTTCAATCTTCCTCTCCCACTCCAAGTAAACTTCGGGATTAGTACCTCCGACAAATTCCGGAAGTTCATTTACTTTGAATTCATCCACATGACGCGGTGAATGTGCGTCATAGCCTCCTCTTCTAGCTTGAAAACGTAGTTCTTGTAAGTTTTGTAGTGCTTCACGTAGTTTCTCCATGAAATCGTCGGAAAAATCCATGATAAGATAGCTTTGACAAGAAAATCGCCAAGAGAATTTTGCCAAGGAAATAACCTTGGGCTCCGATGCCACTAATGATATAAATTAATGTATAAGATGAACGTAAATTCGCCGGGAAATGCAGCGAGTATATTTTGTTACCTCACAACACTCGATATGTGTAACACTCGTAAGAATTAACCGAAAGTAGGGCAATTCGGCTTACGTAAACAATATAATTATGAAAGTAAATTATCAAACTAGACCTATAGTTTGATGAAGCAATCTCTCTTCAAGACCTATTGAGAATCGATTAAAATTACAACTCGAAGATGCGTCGAATTATAATCAAGTTGTGCTGAAAATCCTTCAACAAGCATACATGTACAATGTATTTCGTTTTTTCAAGCTTCCAAAGTGTTTATTAAAGGTTGAGGATGAGGCTAATATATAGCCATTACAACTACTAATAAGTTCAAACAAGATCACATAAAATCAAGTTAAAAGACAAGCAAATAATAAACTAAAATATCAAGACTTTTGATAAAGATTGAAAAAAACACATGCTTGGCTTCTTCCTCCTTCATTTCGGCCGTGGGGTACTTGAAGGGATGAGATAATCATCTTTCTCATGTAATATCTTTGTAAGATAAGGACTTGAACATGAAAGGGACTTCTTGGCATCTTCTTCTTTATGTGGTTCGGCCGAGTTGTCTTCAAAGGAGTGGAGTGAATCAAATCTCTATCCTTGATCTTGATATGGTGGACTTTGAAAATGAAAGCAAATATTAAAGTAGTGGGGACAAAAGAGCCTTCATGGATGTATGTCACAATCGGCCGAAATCTTCCCCAAATGGCCGATTTTGTATGCATGAACATGCATACGTATGCATGTTTTGATATGTCTAAGTTATCCCGGTTCCGATTATTAAGATCGTTCCCATTTCCGCATTTGTTTTCTCACCGAAGTACGTAGGTGTATGTGCATGCAATGTGGTATCGTCACCTACGTCAATTCTTACTTCGCTTACTTCGTTTGGAGACGTCATAATCGCATCATCCCCTCCCCCTTTGAAAGGAATTGACCTCAATTCATTGATTCCCTCGTCGTCAAGGTAAGCAGATAGATCGCCCACGTTAAAAGTGGCGTGTACCCGATAATCGCCCGGAAGTTCTACTTTATACGCATTGTCGTTCACTTTACCCACGATTTTGTAAGGTCCCTCGACCCTCGACATAAGCTTGTTCTTGCGTTTGTTAGGAAATCTCTCTTTTCTTATGTGTACCCAAACCAAGTCGCCTACTTCGAATAGTCTCGGTTTTCTATGATTGTTGGATTTCCGTTTGTATGCGTCATTCACCTCTTTGATTCGATCATGTATTTGCCCGTGCAACTTGATCATCGATTTAAGTTTCGATTCCGCATCTTTGTGTACCAACTCGTCCTTCGGCAATGGAATCAAGTCTAAGGGTATATAAGGATTTAACCCGTAAACGACTTCAAAAGGAGAATGTGTCGTAGCATGTGTAGGGGATCGGTTATAGGCAAATTCCGCATGAGCAAGTTTCATGTCCCAATCCTTTTGCGTTTTATTTACAAGTCCTCGCAACAACGTTCCTAACGTTCGATTTGTGACTTCGGTTTGACCATCGGTTTGAGGATGGTGCGAAGTGCTAAATAAGAGCTTTGTACCTACTTTCCTCCATAAAGTATTCCAAAATGCGTGATAGCTTGGATGCCTTGATTGACCCGGCTCAGACTGCTTTTATTCCTGGGAGAAGGATTAGTGATAATATCCTTCTTGCCCAGGAACTTCTTCATGGTTATGGGCAGAGTCGGATGCCTAGACGGTGTGTGTTTAAAGTTGACCTTATGAAAGCTTATGACACTGTTGAGTGGGATTTTGTTCTGATTGCTCTGCAGTGTATGGGTTTCCATCATTTGTTCATTGCCTGGATCAGGGAGTGCATCACCACTACTGCCTTTTCGGTGTCCTTGAATGGTGATGCTGAGGGGATCTTTAGAGGTCATAGGGGTCTTCGACAGGGAGACCCCATCTCCCGTTATCTCTTTGTTATTGTTATGGAGGGGCTTCATGGTATTATTACTCGTGAGATTGCTCAGACCCCAGGGTTTCGATACCACTGGAAATGTGAGGCCACCCGTACCTTCATGCTCGCCTTTGCTGATGATCTCCTCCTTTTCTGTAATCCAGACGAGGTCTCGATTGGTGTTCTTAAGAGGAGTATTGATATCTTTGATTCTCTTTCGGGGATGCGTGCTAACCCTGGGAAGAGTAATTTTTTTCTTTCGGCGAGTGCTTTGGAGCAGGGGGCTCAGGTTGAGCAGTTATTAGGATTTCAGATGGGCCAGCTCCCTGTGAGGTATTTGGGAGTCCCATTATCTTCATCGAAGCTCACGGTGGCTCAGTGCTCTCCTTTGCTTGACAGGATTGATGGTCGGGTGAGTGACTAGGCTTGTAGATCTCTGTCCATGGCCGGTCATTGTCAGCTTATTCGGTCTGTGTTATCTGCTCTTCACATTTATTGGGCCTGTATTTTTATCCTGCCTAAGGGCGTGCTTGCCCTTATTGAGAAGAGTTTAAGGCGTTTTCTATGGAAAGGTTCTCGTGACTCTGGGCATGCTAAAGTGGCTTGGTATAAGGTTTGCTTGCCTGTAGAGTGTGGTGGCCTTGGTATTACTCCGCTGAGGGTTCAGAATCAGGCCCTTATAACCCGCCATATCTTGGCTTTCCTGGCTGGGTCCTCTCGTTCTGTTTGGGTTAGATGGGTTCGTTCGTATAGAGTTCAGTAGTGTTCTTTTTGGGATATCCCTATCTCCACTGCGTCTTCTTGGTATTGGAAACAGCTGCTGAAGTTGCGTCCCCTTGTCATGGGAGCGTTTCAGTATTCTATTGGTGATGGCGCTTCCTTCCGTTTATGGTCGGATCCTTGGTACTCTATGGGTTTGATTAGGCATTCTCTGCCTAGAGCGCCCCTTTGGACTGGCATTAATGTGCATGCCCGTCTTGGCTCTGTTATTTCTGATGGTCAATGGGTTTGGCCTGTGGTTGACCGTCCTGGGTTCCAGCAGGTTGTTTCTGCCCTCCCTCCTATCTATGGAGGCCAGGATCGCATCTCTAGGAGACCGCATAGCTCAGGTTCCTATTCTTCCTCGTCCGCTCTTTGTTTCCTTAGAGCATATTCTCCTCCTGTTCCGTGGGCCCCTCTGCTTCTTGGTCCCGGGAAGATTCCCAGGCACTCCTTCATATTATGGTTGGCTATTCAGGAGCATCTGCCGACTATGGATAAGCCTTGGCTGCAGCATGAAGATGGTATTTGTGTCCTTTGTGGGATGGCGTTAGAGTCTCATTCTCACTTATTCTTCATGTGCCCTTACTCTAGTAGGTATATCTCTATTGCTAGGAGGGAGGTTAAATTTTGCTGGACTCAATCGGAGTGGAGTACGGGTATTCTTTGGGCGGCTAGGAGGTGGAGAGGAAAGCATGTGGTTAACGTGGCTTACCGTATCTTTTTAGCGGCATTGGTCTACTTACTCTGGCAGGAGCATAATGAGCGGAGATTCGGTCAGAGGCGTCGTGATCCTCACACGCTACCTTCCAGGATTGGTCTTGTTCGTGATATTATCTCTCGGCGTTGGCCGCCTCATTCATTATCTGCGGTCATTAGACGATTTGGAAGGTGGCTTGGTAGTTCCATTGTAACTCTTTTATTATTTTCATTTCGTCTTTGTTGGTGCACCTTCGTATTGGTTCTAGTCGGCTTTGCCTTGTTGGCCAATCTTTTTTATTTAATGCAACTGAATTTTCCCAAAAAAAATAGCTAAGGAATTTCGAATCCCGATCCGACACAATAGTCTTCGAAACTCCATGTAAACGAACCACCTCTCGGAAGTATAAGTCGGCCACGTTGCTTGCGTCGTCGGTTTTGTGGCAAGCCACGAAATGAGCCATTTTTGAGAACCGATCAACAACCACCATAATAGCATCTTTACCTCGTTGAGTACGGGGTAAAGCAACGATAAAATCCATTGACACCTCTACCCACGGTCTTTCTGGAACCGGTAGAGGCATATATGATCCCGGTTTGAACGAACTCTTTGAGATGTGACATGTTACGCATTTACTTAAAACATTGTAAATGTCTTTTAGCATTTTAGGCCAAACGAAATGTTCTTTTAGTACTTCCAATGTTTTAGCCGTGCCAAAATGTCCTGCTAAACCTCCTCCGTGAGCCTCCCGGACCAATATTTCCGGAACCGCCTGTTTTGGAACACAAAGCCTATTCCCTTTAAATAGGAAATCATCTTGTAACATGAACTCCCCCAACGGACCAGATTTTCAACTAGTAAAAATTTCTCCAAAATCCGCATCATTTTCATAACACTCCTTCAACATTTCGAAGCCAAGTAACCGAACCTCCAGAGTAGAAAGTAAAGCATACCTCCTAGATAACGCATCCGCAACGACATTGCTTTTACCGTCTTTGTACTTTGATGAAAAGTGAAATGATTGTAGGAATTCCACCCATTTGGCATACCTCGGACTCAGTTTATGTTGTCCGTTAATGTACTTCAATGATTCGTGGTCCGAGTGTAGAATAAAATGCTTCGTCCGTAAGTAATGACTCCAATGATCAAGGGCCCGTACGATAGCATAGAATTCTTTATCGTAAGTACAATAATTCAACCGAGCTCCGTTCAACTTCTCTGAAAAGTAAGCAATAGGTCTTTTACCTTGAATAAGAACCTCTCCAATTCCAACTCCGCTAGCATCACATTTGATACGAATTACGTATGTAAGTGTACGTAAAACGTATAAAATACAACGGAAGATTATCACGGTCTTATGATACGAATTCTCTCTCGGTACAGCAGAAGACTCTTTCACGTACGGTAGCGAACAAAGATCACCGAAATGAAGCAAGCCACATGTAGCCCCGAACAAGAAGAACTCGTCGATATAGCACTTCCGAATGCAAGACTCGCTTGATACAAAGAATTTCAAGCAGGACTCGCTCGATACAGCAACTCGTCGATACAGCAAAATAAAAGGTGGTGGCCGAAATTTATACGGTTTTCGGCCGGGATGTAGGATAGTGTATGGGTTTGAATGTGTTTTACCGAATTAGACCTATAACTCGATAAAAATAATCTCTCCTCAAGACCTATTGAGAATCGATCAAGTTATAATTCGAGACGCGTCGAAATAATAACTAAAGTTTTGTTGAACTCGTTCAACGTATATTTCAAAGAAATACAAGGTTTATTAATATTCAAGATAATTTACAAATGTTACAAGTACTACTATATATAGTAGTTTCCAACCGTAAGAAAATACAACAAAACGAGAAATGAAACTTCCTAGCATGCTTCCATTTCGGCCGAAATATCTAAAGAGGAGATACCAAGTATCTTGGTTTTATTAGGTGATTAAGACATGAAGTAATCTTGGACTTTTGATGGTGACATGAAGAAGATCTTCACCAAATGTCATCCTTGCAATCTTCAATTCGGCCGTATTCCTCAAGTAGTGATTAGGAGGATTTTGTGAAGATATAATATCACCCCTTTGGAATTATTATGGTGATTAGGACATGAGGGAAAATGACATGAAGGATGAAAGTCTTCTTTAAATCTTATGTTTCGGCCGTTTGTTATTATGGTGGGGAAGGAAAATATCTTCATTATCTTGTCAAAGATATGAAGTCAAGTGAGGTCCCTTTCAAACATGATATGGCCGATTTTTCATGCTTTCGGACCGATTCCGTCGTCGAATTTTACGTTACTCCGATTCCGATTAACAACGTAACTC
The DNA here is from genome assembly GCA_033398695.1 of Orobanche coerulescens. Lineage (NCBI taxonomy): Eukaryota > Viridiplantae > Streptophyta > Magnoliopsida > Lamiales > Orobanchaceae > Orobanche > Orobanche coerulescens. The sequence continues at coordinate 101,791,076 of CM065804.1, forward strand.
CAATCCGCGTGTTCTTTTCTCCCAAGTATAATGATGCATGACCCTGCGAATTTGTATCGTCGTGGATGTCGATTTTTATTGGAGCTTCTTCGACTGGAATATTAGATATCGTATCATTCCCTCCTTCTTTGAAAGGAATTGACCTCAATTCCGTAATGCCATCGTCGTCAAGGTAAGGCGAGAGATCACCTACGTTGAAAGTCGCGTGTACTCCGTATTCGCCCGGAAGTTCGACTTTGTAGGCGTTGTCGTTCACTTTTCCCACAATTTTGTACGGACCTTCGGCTCTCGGCATTAATTTGTTCTTTCGTTTGCTTGGGAATCTTTCTTTTCTCAAATGTATCCAAACTAAGTCTCCAACATCAAATAATCTCGCTTTTTTATTTTTGTTCGACTTCCGTTTGTAAATTTCATTCACTTCTTTAATCCGTTCTCGTATCTTTTCATGTAACTTCATCATTGATTTGAGTTTTGATTCCGCGTCTTTGTGAACCAATTCGTCGCTCGGCAAGGGAATCAAATCCAATGGCATGTGCGGATTTATTCCGTATACTACTTCAAAAGGTGAATGGGCCGTGGCGAAGCCGGGTGATCGGTTGTATGCGAATTCCGCATGTGCAAGTTTAACGTCCCAATCTTTTTGTGTTTTATTCACCAATCCTCGCAATAATGCTCCCAAGGTTCGATTAGTCACCTCGATGCATCCATCGGTTTGTGGGTGATGTGAAGTACTGAATAGGAGTTTAGTACCCACTTTTCTCCATAAAGTATTCCAGAAGTAACTCAGAAATTTAGAATCTCGATCCGACACGATAGTTTTTGGAACTCCGTGTAAACGCACTACTTCCCGGAAGTACAAGTCCGCCACATTGCTTGCATCATCAGTTTTGTGGCATGCTATAAAGTGAGCCATTTTCGAAAAACGGTCGACGACCACCATGATCGAGTCTTTGCCTCGTTGAGTACGAGGTAAAGCCACAATAAAATCCATCGAGACATCCTCCCATGGTCGTAACGGTATTGGCAACGGCATGTATGTACTTGACTTGAACGAACTTTTCATCATGTGACAAGTGACGTATTTACTCACGATTGTGCTTACGTCACCATACATCTTTGGCCAAAAGAAATGTTCTTTTAGCACCTCTACAGTCTTGGCCGAGCCGAAATGACCGGCTAGTCCTCCTCCGTGCGCCTCCCGAACTAGCAATTCCCGAATTGTATGTCTCGGCACACATAATTTATTTCCCTTGAAAAGAAAGCCATCCTGTAAAACAAATTCCTCGCACGGGGCCGTTTGACAACGGTTAAAAATTTCCCCGAAGTCCAAATCGTCGCTGTAATGATCTTTCAAAGTCTCGAACCCCAACAAACGAACATCTAGAATTGACAGTAAGGCATACCGTCTGGATAGTGCATCCGCCACTATATTACTCTTCCCGTCTTTGTACTTGGATGAAAAGTGAAAAGATTGTAAAAATTCCACCCATTTTGCATGCCTCGGGCTTAGTTTACTTTGTCCGTTGATGTATTTCAACGACTCGTGATCCGAATGCAACACGAAATGTTTCGAACGTAGATAGTGACTCCAATGATCGAGTGCTCTCACGATAGCATAGAACTCCTTGTCGTAAGTACAATAATTTACTCGGGCGCCACTCAATTTCTCCGAAAAATAGGCGATGGGACGGCCTCTTTGAATAAGTACTGCCCCGATTCCAACTCCGCTAGCGTCGCATTCCACCTGAAACGGTTGTGAAAAATCGGGTAACGTCAAAATCGGCGCTTCACATAACTTTCCCTTTAATTTTTCAAAAGCCTTTTGGGCCGCCTCGTTCCATGCAAAGGTTCCTTTTTTTAGACATTCCGTGATCGGACTGGAGATGGTGCTAAAGTCCGTATGAATCGTCGGTAAAAGAAGCGAGGCCATGAAATGATCGTACCTCCGTGATTGTCTTTGGGGTCGGCCACGACTTGATTGCCGCGATCTTCTCTTGGTCGACCAAACTCCTTATTTCAAACAACATAGCCGAGAAAGACAAGACTCTCGACTAGGAAAGTACACTTCTCCCGCTTTCCATAAAGTTTCGCTCCTTAGCGTTTCAAATATGTGCCGCAAATGTTCGAGATGCTCCTCTAAGGATCGACTGTAGATCAAAATGTCGTCTAAGTATACGACAACAAACTTTCCCAAGAAAGGTTTGAGAACCTCGTTCATCAACCTCATAAAAGTGCTCGGGGCGTTAGTGAGGCCGAATGGCATCACAACCCATTCGTAAAGTCCATTCTTTGTTTTAAATGCCGTCTTCCATTCGTCTCCCTCTCGCATGCGAATTTGATGGTATCCGCTCCGTAAATCAACTTTGGAAAATATAACCGAGCCATGTAACTCGTCTAACATGTCGTCTAGTCTCGGGATGGGGAACCGATACTTGACGGTGATGTTATTCACGGCTCTACTGTCAATACACATTCGCCATGATCCGTCTTTTTTTGGTACAAGTAGAACTGGAACCGCACACGGACTTAAACTTTCTCGGACATATCCGTGATTCATGAGTTCATCAATTTGACGTTGTAGTTCTTTGGTTTCTTCGGGATTACAACGATACGCCGCTTTGTTCGGTAATGGAGCTCCTGGTACAAGATCAATTTGGTGTTCAATTCCGCGGATAGGTGGTAATCCTACCGGCAAGTCTTCGGGAAATACATCCGAGAACTCGTGTAATAGTGCATCTATCTCTTCTTTGTGGTGTGATTTGGTGGCAAGATTTTGGACTTCTTTGATCATCATCAAATAAACACGTTCGCCATCGTCAATGGCGTGTTCGACTTCTTTCTCGTTTGCAAACATCGTAAGTTTCGGTCCTTCGACTTTTTTCGAACTCATCGTCCGGATAGCTTGAGGTGACATAGGTTTAAGAACAATTTTTTTACCTTTGTCACGTAACTCATACTCGTTACTCCTCCCTCGATGTAGTACGTCCCGATCAAATAACCAAGGTCTTCCTAATAACACGTGACATGCGTCCATCGGTAGTACATCGCATGTAATATCATCACCATACGAACCCATGGTGAGTCCGACCTTCACTTGTCTTGATACTTTTACTTTGTTTCCATCATCGAGCCAATGGAGTGCATACGGCTTTGGATGGGCCGTGGTGATTAATCCGAGCTTCGAGACCATCTCGCTCGATGCCACGTTTGTACAACTTCCACCGTCAATGATCAAGCTACACCATTTCTCTCCGACACGACACTTCGTGTGAAAGATTTGATCTCGTTGTTCTACGTCATTCGGGGCTGCCTTCGTTTGTAACATGCGAAGGACGAGGTTCGTGTCATAGTTCGGGGCATCGTATGCCTCACATTCTTCTTCTTCTTTGTCAGCTTCTAAGTTAAAAACGTCTCCAATTCTTTCTTCTTCGGCTAGTAATTCTTCTCGGACGGCTATGGCTTCTCGTAACGTCACAATTCTCCGATTTGGACAAGCACTTTGATAGTGTCCAAATCCTTGACATTTGAAACACCGGACTTTAGATAGGCTTGTTTCTTTTGGGGTGATAGGAGTTTTTGGAATGGTAGTAACGGGTGGGCTTGTAGTGACAGTTTTTGGAAACGAGCTAGAACTCGCGCCAAAGTTGGTATTTCCGTATTTAGCTGGGAATTCGGGTTTAGAAAGTTGTCTTGTTTTGATTTTCTAACTTTATGCAAAGTCCGCATAAAGTATCAAAGTCGGAATAGGGGTAGAGTTCCACGGAATTAGCAATATTTTTATTCAAACCTCGAAGGAAACGGGACATCCGTAACTCTTCGCTTTCTTCAAGTTCTCCCATCAAGGATAAGTTTTCAAACTCCTCGATGTACTCCTCGACACCTAGCTTTCCTTGCGTGAGGTCAGAAATTTTTCGATACAAGCTTAACTTGTGTGTAGCCGGGACATATCTTTTTCGTTGTTTCTTTTTTAGAGAATCCCACGAACGTATCTTCTCTTTCCTAAGACGAACTCTTTGTGTCTTCATTCGCTCAAACCAAAGGGAAGCTCCCTTTCCAAGTTTGAGAATCGCATACTTGCAACGTACCTCGTCATTGAGATCCTTGAACTCAAACATTCGTTCAATTTTTCTTTCCCACTCCAAATAAACCTCGGGATCGGTGCCGCCTACGAACTCCGGAAGTTCGCTTGTCTTGTATTCATCAGCATGTCGTGGTGCATGCATGGCGTCGTATCCTCGTCGTGCTTGGATTCTGGGCTCCGGTAAGCCGCGAAGAACGTCACGTAGTTGTGCTACTTCTTCATCGGTGAATGCCATCTTCTTGAGTAACGTCGAGAACCGTGAGACAAATGGCTCCGATACCACTTATGATACGAATTACGTATGTAAGTGTACGTAAAACGTATAAAATACAACGGAAGATTATCACGGTCTTATGATATGAATTCTCTCTCGTGCAATGAAGACTCTTTCACGTACGGTAGCGACGCACTTCACCGAAATGAAGCAAGCCACATGTTAGCCCGAACAGCAAAGAACTCGTCGATATAGCACTTCCGAACAGCAAGACTGGCTTGATACAGCAATTTCGAACAGCAGGACTCGCTCGATACAGCAACTCGTCGATACAGCAAACTAAAAGGTGGTGGCCGAAATTTATACGGTTTTCGGCCGGGATGTAGGATAGTGTATGGGTTTGAATGTGTTTTACCGAATTAGACCTATAACTCGATAAAAATAATCTCTCCTCAAGACCTATTGAGAATCGATCAAGTTATAATTCGAGACGCGTCGAAATAATAACTAAAGTTTTGTTGAACTCGTTCAACGTATATTTCAAAGAAATACAACGTTTATTAATATTCAAGATAATTTACAAATGTTACAAGTACTATTATATATAGTAGTTTCCAACCGTAAAAAAATACAACAAAACGAGAAATGAAACTTCCTAGCATGCTTCCATTTCGGCCGAAATATCTAAAGAGGAGATACCAAGTATCTTGGTTTTATTAGGTGATTAAGACATGAAGTAATCTTGGACTTGTGATGGTGACATGAAGAAGATCTTCACCAAATGTCATCCTTGCAATCTTCAATTCGGCCGTATTCCTCAAGTAGTGATTAGGAGGATTTTGTGAAGATATAATATCACCCCTTTGGAATTATTATGGTGATTAGGACATGAGGGAAAATGACATGAAGGATGAAAGTCTTCTTTAAATCTTATGTTTCGGCCGTTTGTTATTATGGTGGGGAAGGAAAATATCTTCATTATCTTGTCAAAGATATGAAGTCAAGTGAGGTCCCTTTCAAGCATGATATGGCCGATTTTTCATGCTTTCGGACCGATTCCGTCGTCGAATTTTACGTTACTCCGATTCCGATTAACAACGTAACTCCAATCCGCGTGTTCTTTTCTCCCAAGTATAATGATGCATGACCCTGCGAATTTGTATCGTCGTGGATGTCGATTTTTATTGGAGCTTCTTCGACTGGAATATTAGATATCGTATCAACATTCAACTTCGAATGATTGAGTAAAATCGGGTAGTGTTAGAATCGGTGCTTCACATAATTTGGCCTTTAACTTCTCGAAAGCTCCTTGGGCAGCCCCGTTCCATACAAATGGTCCCTTTTTTAAACACTCCGTTATCGGACTTGAAATGTTGCTAAAGTCTCGAATAAACCTCTTGTAAAAACAAGCAAGTCCGTGAAATGATCTCACTTCCGTCACGGTCGTAGGGGTCGGCCAAGACTTAATTGCTTCGATTTTTGTTTGATCAACCGCCACCCCGTCCTTCGAAACGACATAGCCAAGAAAGACTATACTTTTGACGAGGAACGAACACTTCTCTTTTTTTCCATACAATTTTCGGTCCCTCAAGGTTTTGAAGAATAGCCTTAAGTGCCCGAAATGTTCTTGTAGTGATTGACTATAGATTAGAATGTCATCCAGATATACAACCACAAACTTCCCCAGAAATGGTTTAAGCACTTCGTTCATCAATCTCATGAAGGTACTAGGCGCATTTGTAAGACCGAACGGCATAACGGTCCACTCATATAATCCATTTTTCGTTTTGAAGGCCGTCTTCCACTCGTCACCTTCTCGCATTCGGATTTGATGATATCCGCTTCGTAAATCAACTTTTGAAAAGATCACCGAACCATGTAGTTCGTCTAGCATGTCATCAAGTCTCGGGATAGGGAACCGATACTTGACAGTGATATTGTTCACGACCCGACTATCCACACACATCCGCCAATAACCATCTTTCTTAGGGACAAGTAAGACCGGAACCGCACATAGACTCAAACTCTCCCGGACATATCCGCGGTCCAAAAGCTCTTCGACTTGTCTTTGTAATTCCATCGTCTCCTCGGGATTACATCTATAAGCGGATTTATTAGGAAGTGGTCTCCAGGTATAAGATCAATTTGGTGTTCGATACCGCGAATAGGTGGTAAACCGGACGGTAATTCTTCGGGAAAAACATCCTCAAGTTCTCGTCCCGTGTCTCTTTAAACATCACCAAATATACTCACTCCCCGTCATTAATGGCATGTTCCATTTCTCTTTTGCTAGCAAGCATGGTAAGTTTCGGTTTCTCCACTCGTCTAGAACTCATCGAACGGATGCTTGCGGGGACATTGGTGTGAGCACAATCTTCTTTCCATTGTTTTATAATTCATATTCATTACTCCGACCTCGATGTAAAACATCTCGGTTGAACATCCATGGTCGCCCCAAAAGTACGTGGCATGTGTCCATCGGGAGTACGTCACATAACACATTGTCTCCGTATGATCCCATAGTTAAGTTGACTCGTACTTGTCTCGACACCTTCACTTTACTTCCATCATCGAGCCAATGTAAAGCATATGGTCTCGGATGATCTATAGTAGTTAGTCCGAGTTTGGTAACCATTTCGTTTGAAGCTACATTCGTGCAACTCCCTCCGTCTATTATCAAGCTACACCACTTTTCTCCGACTTTGCATTTGGAATGAAAGATTTGGTCTCTTTGCTCCGTATCACTTGGAATGATTTTGGTATGTAGTGCTCGAAGCACTAAAGCAGTATCATATTCCGGAGCGTCATAAATCTCGCAATCCTCATTCTGTTCCTCGGCCTCCATGTTAAATACGTCACCAAGGCCTTCCTTCTCGTCCTCGACTAAAAGTTCGTCTCGGACCGCAAGAGCTTCTCTTAAAGTGACCACCCGTTTATTTGGACATGCATTTTGATAGTGACCAAAGCCTTGACATTTAAAACATCGTACTTTAGCCAAGATCGTTTCCTTGGAAACGTGAGGAACCTTCGGGGCCGGGGTACGGACTTGAAAAGGTACGGTAGGTTTCGTAGTAGAACTTGAGCCGGCACTTGCATTTCCGAATTTGTATGGGAATTCGGGTTTGGTATACTTCAACTTGTTTTGAGCTTCTATTTTTATGCATAGTCCGCATAAAGTGTCAAAATCTCCGTATGGGTATAATTCTACCGTATTTGCAATGTTTCGATTTAGGCCACGTAAGAAACGTGACATTCTTTGTTCTTCATTTTCTTCGAGTTCTCCCATTAAGGCCAAGCCTTCAAATTCTTTGATATATTCTTCCACACTTAGTTTCTATTGTACGAACTCCGCAATTTTTCGGTATAAGGTTAACCGATGTGATGTCGGGACATACCTTTTACGTAGTTTTTTCTTCAAAGAATCCCAAGAACGGATTTTCTCTTTTCCCGCACGAGCTCGTTGTGTTTTCACACCCTCGAACCATAAGGAAACGCCCTTCCCTAACTTTAGAATCGCATATTTGCAACGTTTCTTATCGTTAAGGTGCTTGAAGTCGAACATACGTTCAATCTTTCTCTCCCACTCCAAGTAAACTTCGGGATTAGTACCTCCGATAAATTCTGGAAGTTCATTTACTTTGAATTCATCCACATGACGCGGTAAATGTGCGTCATAGCCTCCTCTTCTAGCTTGAAAATGTGGTTCTTGTAAGTTTTGTAGTGCTTCACGTAGTTTCTCCATGAAATCGTCGGAAAAATCCATGATAAGATAGCTTTGACAAGAAAATCGCCAAGAGAATTTTGCCAAGGAAATAACCTTGGGCTCTGATGCCACTAATGATACGAATTAACGTATAAGATGGACATATATTCGCCGGGAAATACAGCGGATATATTTTGTTACCTCACAACACTCGATATGTGTAACACTCGTAAGAATTAACCGAAAATAGGGAAATTCGGCTTACGTAAACAAGATAATTATGAAAGTAATTTATCAAACTAGATGATACGAATTCTTACTGGTTATGCGAATTCGCTATCGATACAGCGGAAGTCCTTTTTGACGAGCGGAAGCTATCGACAAGAAACTGTCGGGAACTGGTGACAACAGCTCGCTACAGCAACAATACAGGCGAGTGAGGAAGGCGGTGATTCGATACAGCCACAAGACAGGAATTTGGCCCAAATGAAAAGACTCGAAACAGCACGTTTCGTTCGGAAGCGACTTTAAGACAGGAATCACGTTCGAAGGATCGAACAACACTTTATACGAAATATTGAACAAGTATCAAACTGTATCAAAAAAAAATGAACCGAATATCGAAACAAGATATAAACAGATGTTTTATCAAATTAGACCTATAATTTAATAAAGTGATTTCTCCTCAAGACCTATTGAGAATCAATCGATTAGTATTCAAACGCGTCGAATAAAAACCAAGTTTTGATGAAAAGCATTCACTGGGAAAAACACAAAGTGTTCTCAATTCTTCAACATTCAATAATGTTCTATTACAACTCTACCACCACTATTTATAGGCAAAAGTGGCCTGACAAAATAACTTAAACTATTACAAGCTGTTCTTTAAAATAATGAAAGGATAATAAAAGGTTCTTCATGTCACTTGTTGACAAAAGTAAAAGTTGGGTCTTGTCTTCAAGTTGAAGTTTGACACCGCTTTTTTAGATAACAAGTTGCCAAGAATCCTGCCGCCTTTATAATAAAGAAATGCTGAAAATTCTTTGTTTAGCTACCACTTGGTCCTTTTCCTCCCATGTTGCAACTAGCCTTAAGTTATTCCAATTCCGACAATCAAGGTAACTCCGTACCTCGTATCCGTTTTCTCGCCCAAGAAGTACGTTGGAGTATGGTCGAGGTGTTTTACGTCAATTCTTACTTCATCTTCTTCGCTTGGAGTATTCGGCTTCGTATCATCCCCTCCCCCTTTAAGAGGAATTGTCCTCAATTCTGCAATCCCGTCATCATCAAGATAAGGAGAAAGATCACCTATGTTGAAAGTAGCATGCACTCCATAGTCGCCCTAAGTTCTAATTTGTAAGCATTGTCGTTCACCTTCGCAACTATTTTAAATGGCCCTCGGCTCGTGGCATTAACTTATTCTTACGCTTACTCTGAATCGTTCCTTCCTCAAATGTAACCAAACTAAATCTCCAACCTCGAATAGTCTCGGCTTTCTTTGCTTGTTCGACTTCCTTTTATACGCCTCGTTTATTTCCTTGATTCGATCCGCACTGCTCGTAATTTCATCATTGATTTTAGTTTTGACTCCGCATCCTTATGCACAAATTCGTCACTTGGTAGTGGAATTAGGTCTAGCGGCATGTAAGGATTCATCCGTAAACTACTTCAAATGGAGAGTGTGCGGGCATGAGTAGGAGATCGATTATAAGCAAACTCCGCATGTGCGATTTGATCCCAGTCCTTTTGTGTTTTGCTCACCAAGCCTCGCAACAACGTCCCCAGTGTTCGATTCGTTACTTCAGTTTGTCCGTCGGTTTGAGGATGATGTGAAGTACTAAACAAAAGCTTGGTTCCCACCTTCCTCCATAACGTGTTCCAAAAGTAGCTTAGAAACTTTGAGTCTCGGTCCGAAACAATAGTTTTCGGAACTCCATGTAATCGCACTACCTCTCGGAAATACAGGTCAGCAACATTACTCGCATCATCGGTTTTGTGACAAGGAACAAAATGAGCCATCTTTGAAAAACGATCGACGACCACCATAATCGCGTCCTTACCTCGTTGGGTTCGAGGCAAAGCCACAATGAAATCCATTGAGACATCTTCCCACGGCCTCTCCGGAATCGGTAAAGGTGTGTAGACTCCAGATTTGAACGAACTTTTCGCAATATGGCACGTCACACATTTACTGATTATATTATTAACATCCCCCTGCATCCTTGGCCAGTAAAAATGTTCCTTAAGCACTTCTAATGTCTTGGCCGAACCGAAGTGGCCAGCCAAACCTCCCCCATGAGCCTCTCGAATCAGCAATTCGCGAATCGTGTGCCTGGGTAGACAAAGACGATTTCCCTTAAAAAGAAAGCCCTCCTGTATCGAAAATTCTCCCATCGGGCCTGGTTTGCACAGGGCGAAGGTTTCGCCAAAATCCGCATCACCTTCGTAATACTCCTTTACTGTATCGAACCCTAGCAAACGAACATCAAGAGTGGCGAGTAAGGCATAACGCCTAGACAATGCATCTGCCACAATATTGCTCTTGCCATCCTTATACTTCGATGAGAAGTGAAATGATTGTAAGAATTCCACCCACTTCGCATGCCTGGGACTTAACTTGTGTTGTCCGTTAATATACTTCAAGGATTCATGGTCCGAATGTATGATGAAATGCTTTGGCCGAAGATAGTGACTCCAATGATCTAGATCCCTCACAATAGCATAAAACTCTTTGTCGTACGTACAATAATTGAGACGAGCACCATTTAACTTCTCGGAAAAATAAGCAATAGGTCGCTTTCCATGAATGAGAACCGCTCCAATGCCCACCCCGCTAGCATCACACTCCACCTCAAACGGTTGCGAAAAATCGGGTAATGCTAAGATTGGTGCTTCGCACAATTTCGCCTTCAAATTTGCAAATGACTCCTGAGCAGCCCTGCTCCAATTAAACGTGCCCTTCTTCAGACATTCGGTTATTGGGCTTGTAATGGTACTGAAGTCTCGAATGAATCTTCGGTAAAATGAAGCTAGTCCATGGAACGATCTAACCTCCGTCACTGTAGTGGGAACCGGCCAGGACTTAATTGCTTCGATCTTCGCTTGATCGACCGACACTCCATTCTTTGAAACAACATAGCCAAGAAAGACTATACTTTCAGCCAAAAATGAGCACTTCTCCTTTTTTCCATACAGCTTCTGGTCTCTAAGGGTTTCGAAGACTTGCCTCAAGTGTTCGAAATGTTCTTGCAAATGATCAGTAGATCAAAATATCATCTAAGTATACAACCACAAATTTCCCTAAAAATGGCTTAAGTACCTCATTCATCAAGCGCATGAAAGTACTCGGTGCATTTGTAAGACCGAACGGCATAACGGTCCATTCATACAGCCCGTGTTTAGTTTTGAAGGCTATCTTCCACTCATCTCCTTCTCGCATTCGAATCTGGTGATAACCACTTCGTAGATCAACTTTTGAAAAGATCACTGATCCGTGTAATTCGTCCAACATGTCACCAAGCCTCGGAATCGGAAATCGATACTTGATGGTTATATTGTTCACAAATGATCACAATACACATCCTCCAAGATCCGTCTTTCTTTGGAACCAAGATACCGAACCGCACAAGGACTTAGGCTTTCTCGAACGTATCCACGATCCATCAGTTCTTCGATTTGGTTTTGTAATTCCTTTGTCTCCTCGGGATTACATCTATAGGCAGCTTTGTTGGGCAACGACACACCCGGTATGAGGTCGATCTGATGTTCAATCCCACGAATTGGTGGTAAACCCGATGGTAATTCTTCGGGAAAAACATCCGCAAATTCGCGTAATAAGGCACCCATCCTTTCGTCCCGCACAACCATGTTACCATTCCGTGTCTCCTTCAGAACCAACAAGTACACACACTTGCCATCATTAATAGCATGTTCCACCTCCCGTTCGCTAGCAAACATGGCCAGTTTTGGCTTTTCACTCCTACTAGAACTCATAGAGTGAATAGCTTGAGGTGACATTGGTTTAAGCACAATCTTCTTGCCTTTATCCCGTAACTCGTACTCATTGCTTCTTCCTCGGTGTAAAACGTCCCTATCAAACATCCATGGTCTTCCCAACAGTACATGGCATGCATCCATCGGGAGTACATCACATAATACGTTGTCTTCATATGAACCCATGGCTAGTCCAATCCTCACTTGTTTAGTTACCCTTATTTTGCTCCCATCATCGAGCCAATGCAAAGTGTAAGGTTTCGGGTGAGCCGTAGTGGTCAGCCCGAGTTTTGTCACCATCTCGCTGGAAGCGACGTTGGTGCAACTCCCTCCATCGACGATCAAACTACACCATTTCTTTCCAATTTGACACTTTGTGTGAAATATTTGATTTCGCTGTTCCGAATCATTCGATACAGCTTTGGCCTGTAGCGTTCGCAGAACTAAAGCCGTGTCATAGCTTGGAGCATCGTAAGTCTCGCATTCCTCTCCTTCTTCGTCCTTAATGTCGAAATCAAATACGTCACCCAGTCTTTCTTCCTCGACCAACAACTCATCTCGGATCGTGATGCCTTCCCCGAGTGTCACCACTCGTTTGTTTGGACAAGCATTTTGATAATGTCCGAACCCTTGACATTTGAAACATCTCACTTTAGCCAAACTCGTCTCCTTCGGTATGTAGGGTACACCGCCTTAGCCGGATTCGCAACAGAATCGGAGTTTGCAGATTGCCTTAACAAATGAACTAGATCCGACGCTTGGGTTTCCAAATTTGACTGAAACTCGGTTTATGACTTCATCCTGTTTCCGAGCTTCTAACTTCACACATAACCCACATAATGTATCGAAGTCCTCGTATGGATACAGTTCCACCGAGTTAGCTATGCTTCGGTTTAAGCCACGCAAGAATCGCGACATCTTCTGTTCCTCATTCTCCTCTATCTCTCCCATTAAGGTTAGATTCTCAAACTCCTCAATGTACTCACTGACATTTAACTTTCCTTGCATGAGATCTGCTATCTTCCTGTACAAGGATAACCGGTGTGATGCTGGTACATATCTTTTGCGAATTTTTCTTTTTAACAAATCCCACGAACGGATCTTTTCTTTCCCCGTACGAGCTCTTCGTGTTTTCACTCCTTCGTGCCAAAGTGAAGCTCCTTTCCCCAACTTGAGAATTGCATACTTACACCTTTTCTCATCGTCAAGGTCTTTAAATTCGAACATACGATCAATTTTTCGCTCCCATTCCGTAAACTTCGTGGTCGGTCCTCCAACGAACTCGAAGCTCGTTCACCTTGAACTCTTCGACATGGCGTGAGGGTCGTTCATAGTCACCACGCCTAGGTTGCCAACGCCGGTCGTCGCGTTGTTCGCACGCCACGTAATGCGTCACGAAGTTTTGCCAAGAAATCGGCGTCGTTGAGATCCATAATGCCAAAGATCAAGAACTTGGGCTCCGATACCACTTATGATACGAATTTCATCGGTTATGCGAATTCGCTATCGATACAATGGAAGTCCTTTTGACGAGCGGAAGCTATCGACAAGAAACTGCTTGAATCGGTGACAACGGCTCGCTACAAAGAATAATACAAAGTAGTGAGGAAGGCGGTGATTCGATACTGCCACAAGACAGAATTTGGCCCAAATGAAAAGACTCGAAACAGCACGTTTCGTTCGGAAGCGACTTTAAGACAGGAATCACGTTCGAAGGATCGAACAACACTTTATACGAAATATTGAACAAGTATCAAACTGTATCAAAAAAAATGAACCGAATATCGAAACAAGATATAAACAGATGTTTTATCAAATTAGACCTATAATTTGATAAAGTGATTTCTCCTCAATACCTATTGAGAATCAATCAGATTAGTATTCGAAACGCGTCGAATAAAAAACCAAGTTTTGATGAAAAGCATTCACTGTGGAAAACACAAAGTGTTCTCAATTCTTCAACATTCAATAATGTTCTATTACAACTCTACCGCCACTATTTATAGGCAAAAGTGGCCTGACAAAATAACTTAAACTATTACAAGCTGTTCTTTAAAATAATGAAAGGATAATAAAAGGTTCTTCATGTCACTTGTTGACAAAAGTAAAAGTTGGGTCTTGTCTTCAAGTTGAAGTTTGACAGCCGCTTTTTTTAGATAACAAGTTGCCAAGAATCCTGCTGCCTTTATAATAAAGAAATGCTGAAAATTCTTTGTTTAGCTACCACTTGGTCCTTTTCCCCCTCCCATGTTGCAACTAGCCTTAAGTTATTCCAATTCCGACAATCAAGGTAACTCCGTACCTCGTATCCGTTTTCTCGCCCAAGAAGTACGTTGGAGTATGGTCGAGGTGTTTTACGTCAATTCTTACTTCATCTTCTTCGCTTGGAGTATTCGGCTTCGTATCACTAGACCTATAGTTTGATAAAGCAATCTCTCTTCAAGACCTATTGAGAATCCATTAAAATTACAACTCGAAGACGCGTCGAATTATAATCAAGTTGTGCTGAAAATCCTTCAACAAGCATATATGTACAATGTATTTCGTTTTTTCAAGCTTCCAAAGTGTTTATTAAAGGTTGAGGATGAGGCTAATATATAGCCATTACAACTACTAATAAGTTCAAACAAGATCACACAAAATCAAGCTAAAAGACAAGCAAATAATAAACTAAACTATCAAGACTTTTGACAAAGATTGAAAACAACACATGCTTGGCTTCTTCCTCCTTCATTTCGGCCGTGGGGTACTTGAAGGGATGAGATAATCATCTTTCTCATGTAATATATTTGTAAGATAAGGACTTGAACATGAAAGGGACTTCTTGGCATCTTCTTCTTCATGTGGTTCGGCCGATTTGTCTTCAAAGGAGTGGAGTGAATCAAATCTCTATCCTTGATCTTGATATGGTGGACTTTGAAAATGAAATCAAATATTAAAGTAGTGGCGACAAAAGATCCTTCATGGATGTATGTCACAATCGGCCGAAATCTTCCCCAAATGGCCGATTTTGTATGCATGAACATGCATACGTATGCATGTTTTGATACGTCTAAGTTATCCCGGTTCTGATTATTAAGATCGTTCCCATTTCCGCATTTATTTTCTCACCGAAGTACGTAGGTGTATGTGCATGCAACGTGGTATCGTCACCTACGTCAATTCTTACTTCGCTTACTTCGTTTGGAGACGTCATAATCGCATCATCCCCTCCCCCTTTGAAAGGAATTGACCTCAATTCAGTGATTCCCTCGTCGTCAAGGTAAGCAAATAGATCGCCCACGTTAAAAGTGGCGTGTACCCCATAATCGCCCGGAAGTTCTACTTTATACGCATTATCGTTCACTTTACCCACGATTTTGTAAGGTCCCTCGGCCCTCGGCATAAGCTTGTTCTTGCGTTTGTTAGGAAATCTCTCTTTTCTTAAGTGTACCCAAACCAAGTCGCCTACTTCGAATAGTCTCACTTTTCTGTGATTGTTGGATTTCTGTTTGTATGCGTCATTCACCTCTTTGATTCGATCATGTATTTGCCCGTTCAACTTGATCATCGATTTAAGTTTCGATTCCGCATCTTTGTGTACCAACTCGTCCTTCGGCAATGGAATCAAGTCTAAGGGTATATAAGGATTTAACCCGTAAATGACTTCAAAAGGAGAATGTGCCGTAACATGTGTAGGGGATCGGTTATAGGCAAATTCTGCATGAGCAAGTTTCATGTCCCAATCCTTTTGCGTTTTATTCACAAGTCCTCGCAACAACGTTCCTAACGTTCGATTTGTGACTTCGGTTTGACCATCGGTTTGAGGATGGTGCGAAGTGCTAAATAAGAGCTTTGTACCTACTTTCCTCCATAAAGTATTCCAAAAATAGCTAAGGAATTTCGAATCCCGATCCGACACAATAGTCTTCGGAACTCCATGTAAACGAACCACCTCTCGGAATGAGCCATGTAAACGAACCACGTTGCTTGCGTCGTCGGTTTTGTGGCAAGCCACGAAATGAGCCATTTTTGAGAACCGATCAACAACCACCATAATAGCATCTTTACCTCGTTGAGTACGGGGTAAAGCGACGATAAAATCCATTGACACATCTTCCCACGGTCTTTATGGAACCGGTAGAGGCATATACGATCCCGGTTTGAACGAACTCTTTGAGATGTGACATGTTACGCATTTACTTAAAACATTGTAAACGTCTTTTAACATTTTTGGCCAAAAAAATTGTTCTTTTAGTACTTCCAATGTTTTAGCCGTGCCAAAATGTCCTGCTAAACCTCCTCCGTGAGCCTCCCGGACCAATATTTCCCGAACCGCCTGTTTTGGAACATAAAGCCTATTCCCTTTAAATAGGAAATCATCTTGTAACATGAACTCCCCCAACGGACCAGATTTGCAACTAGTAAAAATTTCTCCAAAATCCGCATTATTTTCATAACACTCCTTCAACATTTCGAAGCCAAGTAACCGAACCTCCAGAGTAGAAAGTAAAGCATACCTCCTAGATAACGCATCCGCAACGACATTGCTTTTACCGTCTTTGTACTTGGATAAAAAGTGAAATGATTGTAGGAAATCCACCCACTTGGCATGCCTCGGACTCAGTTTATGTTGTCAGTTAATGTACTTCAATGATTCGTGGTCCGAGTGTAGAATAAAATGCTTCGTCCGTAAGTAATGACTCCAATGATCAAGGGCCCATACGATAGCATAGAATTCTTTATCGTAAGTACAATAATTCAACCGAGCTCCGTTCAACTTCTCCGAAAAGTAAGCGATAGGTCTTTTACCTTGAATAAGAACCTCTCCAATTCCAACTCCGCTAGCATCACATTCAACTTCGAATGGTTGAGTAAAATCGGGTAGTGTTAGAATCGGTGCTTCGCATAATTTGGCCTTTAACTTCTCGAAAGCTCCTTGGGCAGCCCCGTTTCATACAAATGGTCCTTTTTTTAAACACTCCGTTATCGGACTTGAAATGGTGCTGAAGTCTCGAATAAACCTCCGGTAAAAAGAAGCAAGTTCGTGAAATGATCTCACTTCCGTCACGGTCGTAGGGGTCGGCCAAGACTTAATTGCTCCGATTTTTATTTGATCAACCGCCACCCCGTCCTTCGAAACGACATAGCCAAGAAAGACTATACTTTTGACTAGGAACGAACACTTCTCTTTTTTTCCATACAATTTTCGGTCCCTCAAGGTTTTGAAGAATAGCCTTAAGTTCCCGAAATGTTCTTGTAGTGATTAACTATAGATTAGAATATCATCCAGATAAACAACCACGAACTTCCCCAGAAATGGTTTAAGCACTTCGTTCATCAATCTCATGAAGGTACTAGGCGCATTTGTAAGACCGAACGGCATAACGGTCCATTCATATAATCCATTTTTCGTTTTGAAGGCCGTCTTCCACTCGTCACCTTCTCGCATTCGGATTTGATGATATCCGCTTCGTAAATCAACTTTTGAAAAGATCACCGAACCATGTAGTTCGTCTAACATGTCATCAAGTCTCAGGATAGGGAACCGATACTTGACAGTGATATTGTTCACGACCCGACTATCCACACACATCCGCCAATAACCATCTTTCTTAGGGACAAGTAAGACCGGAACCGCACACAGACTCAAACTCTCCCGGACATATCCGCGGTCAAAAAGCTCTTCGACTTGTCTTTGTAATTCCTTCGTCTCCTCGGGATTACATCTATAAGCGGTTTTATTAGGAAGTGGTCTCCTGGTATAAGATCGATTTGGTGTTCGATACCGCGAATAGGTGGTAAACCGGACGGTAATTCTTCGGGAAAAACATCCTCAAATTCGTGTAACAACACATCTAGTTCTCCTCCGTTTTGTACTCCCTTGTTCTCATCCCGTGTCGCTTTAAACATCACCAAATATACTCGCTCCCCGCCATTAATGGCATGTTCCATTTCTCTTTCGCCAGCAAGTATGGTAAGTTTCGATTTCTCCACTCGACTAGAACTCATCGAACGGATAGCTTGCGGGGATATTGGTTTGAGCACAATCTTCTTTCCCTTGTCTTGTAATTCATATTCATTACTCCGACCTCGATATAAAACATCTCGGTCGAACATCCATGGTCGCCCCAAAAGTATGTGGCATGCGTCCATCGGGAGTACGTCACATAACACATCGTCTCCGTATGAGCCCATAGTTAAGTTGACTCGTACTTGTCTCGACACCTTCACTTTACTTCCATCATCGAGCCAATGTAAAGCATATGGTCTCGGATGAGCTGTAGAAGTTAGTCTGAGTTTGGTAACCATTTCGTTTGAAGCTACATTCGTGCAACTCCCTCCGTCTATTATCAAGCTACACCACTTTTCTCCGACTTTGCATTTGGAATGAAAGATTTGGTCTCTTTGCTCCGTATCACTTGGAATGATTTTGGTATGTAGTGCTCGAAGCACTAAAGCAGTATCATATTCCGGAGCGTCATAAGTCTCGCAATCCTCATTCTCTTCCTCGGCCTCCATGTTAAATACGTCACCAAGGCCTTCCTTCTCGTCCTCGACTAAAAGTTTGTCTCGGACTGCAAGAGCTTCTCTTAAAGTGACCACCCGTTTATTTGGACATGCATTTTGATAGTGACCAAAGCCTTGACATTTAAAACATCGTACTTTAGCCAAGCTCGTTTCCTTGGAAACGTGAGGAACCTTCGGGGCCGGGGTAGGGACTTGAAAAGGTACGGTAGGTTTCGTAGTAGAACTTGAGCCGGCACTTGCATTTCCGAATTTGTATGGGAATTCGGGTTTGGAATACTTCAACTTGTTTTGAGCTTCTATTTTTATGCATAGTCCGCATAAAGTGTCAAAATCTCCGTATAGGTATAATTCTACCGTATTTGCAATGTTTCGATTTAGGCCACGTAAGAAACGTGACAGTCTTTGTTCTTCATTTTCTTCGAGTTCTCCCATTAAGGCCAAGCCTTCAAATTCTTCGATATATTATTCCACACTTAGTTTCCCTTGTACGAACTCCACAATTTTTCGGTATAAGGTTAACCGATGTGATGTCGGGACATACCTTTTACGTAGTTTTTTCTTCAAAGAATCCCAAGAACGGATTTTCTCTTTTCCCGCACGAGCTCGTTGTGTTTTCATACCCTCGAACCATAAGGAAACGCCCTTCCCTAACTTGAGAATCGCATATTTGCAACGTTTCTCATCGTTAAGGTGCTTGAAGTCGAACATACGTTCAATCTTCCTCTCCCACTCCAAGTAAACTTCGGGATTAGTACCTCCGACAAATTCTGGAAGTTCATTTACCTTGAATTCATCCACATGACACGGTGAATGTGCGTCATAGCCTCCTCTTCTAGCTTGAAAACGTGGTTCTTGTAAGTTTTGTAGTGCTTCACGTAGTTTCTCCATGAAATCGTCGGAAAAATCCATGATAAGATAGCTTTGACAAGAAAATCGTCAAGAGAATTTTGCCAAGGAAATAACCTTGGGTCCGATGACACTAATGATACGAATTAACATATAAGATGGACGTAAATTCGCCAGGAAATGCAGCGGATATATTTTGTTACCTCACAACACTCGATATGTGTAACACTCGTAAGAATTAACCGAAAGTAGGGCAATTCGGCTTACGTAAACAAGATAATTATGAAAGTAATTTATCAAACTAGACCTATAGTTTGATAAAGCAATCTCTCTTCAAGACCTATTGAGAATCGATTAAAATTACAACTCGAAGATGCGTCGAATTATAATCAAGTTGTGCTGAAAATCCTTCAACAAGCATACATGTACAATGTATTTCGTTTTTTCAAGCTTCCAAAGTGTTTATTAAAGGTTGAGGATGAGTCTAATATATAGCCATTACAACTACTAATAAGTTCAAACAAGATCACATAAAATCAAGCTAAAAGACAAGCAAATAATAAACTAAACTATCAAGACTTTTGACAAAAATTGAAAACAACACATGCATGGCTTTTTCCTCCTTCATTTCGGTCGTGGGGTACTTGAAGGGATGAGATAATCATCTTTCTCATGTGATATCTTTGTAAGATAAGGACTTGAACATGAAAGGGACTTCTTGGCATCTTCTTCTTCATGTGGTTCGGCCGATTTGTCTTCAAAGGAGTGGAGTGAATCAAATCTCTATCCTTGATCTTGATATGGTGGACTTTGAAAATGAAAGCAAATATTAAAGTAGTGGCGACAAAAGATCCTTCATGGATGTATGTCACAATCGGCCGAAATCTTCCCCAAATGGCCGATTTTGTATGCATGAACATGCATACGTATGCATGTTTTGATACGTCTAAGTTATCCCGGTTCTGATTATTAAGATCGTTCCCATTTCCGCATTTGTTTTCTCACCGAAGTACGTAGGTGTATGTGCATGCAACGTGGTATCGTCACCTACGTCAATTCTTACTTCGCTTACTTCGTTTGGAGACGTCATAATCGCATCATCCCCTCCCCCTTTGAAAGGAATTGACCTAAATTCAGTGATTCCCTCGTCGTCAAGGTAAGCAGATAGATCGCCCACGTTAAAAGTGGCGTGTACCCCATAATCGCCCGGAAGTTCTACTTTATACGCATTGTCTTTCACTTTACCCACGATTTTGTAAGGTCCCTCGGCCCTCGGCATAAGCTTGTTCTTGCATTTGTTATGAAATCTCTCTTTTCTGAAGTGTACCCAAACCAAGTCGCCTACTTCGAATAGTCTCGGTTTTCTGTGATTGTTGGATTTCCGTTTGTATGCGTCATTCAGCTCTTTGATTCGATCATGTATTTGCCCGTGCAACTTGATCATCGATTTAAGTTTTGATTCCGCATCTTTGTGTACCAACTCGTCCTTCGGCAATGGAATCAAGTCTAAGGGTATATAAGGATTTAACCCGTAAACGACTTCAAAAGGAGAATGTGCCGTAACATGTGTAGGGGATCGGTTATAGGCAAATTCCGCATGAGCAAGTTTCATGTCCCAATCCTTTTGCGTTTTATTCACAAGTCCTCGCAACAACATTCCTAACGTTCGATTTGTGACTTCGGTTTGACCATCGGTTTGAGGATGGTGCGAAGTGCTAAATAAGAGCTTTGTACCTACTTTCCTCCATAAAGTATTCCAAAAATAGCTAAGGAATTTCGAATCCCGATCCGACATAATAGTCTTCGGAACTCCATGTAAACGAACCACCTCTCGGAATGAGCCATGTAAACGAACCACGTTGCTTGCGTCGTCGGTTTTGTGGCAAGCCACGAAATGAGCCATTTTTGAGCACCGATCAACAACCACCATAATAGCATCTTTACCTCGTTGAGTACGGGGTAAAGCGACGATAAAATCCATTGACACATCTTCCCACGATCTTTCTGGAACCGGTAGAGGCATATACGATCCCGGTTTGAACGAACTCTTTGAGATGTGATATGTTACGCATTTACTTAAAACATTGCAAACGTCTTTTAGCATTTTAGGCCAAAAGAAATGTTCTTTTAGTACTTCCCATGTTTTAGTCGTGCCAAAATGTCCTGCTAAACCTCCTCCGTGAGCCTCCCGGACCAATATTTCCCGAACCGCCTGTTTTGGAACACAAAGCCTATTCCCTTTAAATAGGAAATCATCTTGTAACATGAACTCCCCCAACGGACCAGATTTGCAACTAGTAAAAATTTCTCCAAAATCCGCATCATTTTCATAACACTCCTTCAACATTTCGAAGCAAGTAATCGAACCTCCAGAGTAGAAAGTAAAGCATACCTCCTAGATAACGCATCCGCAACGACATTGCTTTTACCGTCTTTGTACTTGGATGAAAAGTGAAATGATTGTAGGAAATCCACCCACTTGGCATGCCTCGGACTCAGTTTATGTTGTCCGTTAATGTACTTCAATGATTCGTGGTCCGAGTGTAGAATAAAATGCTTCGTCCGTAAGTAATGACTCCAATGATCAAGGGCCCGTACGATAGCATAGAATTCTTTATCGTAAGTACAATAATTCAACCGAGCTCCGTTCAACTTCTCCGAAAAGTAAGCGATAGGTCTTTTACCTTGAATAAGAACCTCTCCAATTCCAACTCCGCTAGCATCACATTCAACTTCGAATGGTTGAGTAAAATCGGGTAGTGTTAGAATCGGTGCTTCGCAAAATTTGGCCTTTAACTTCTCGAAAGCTCCTTGGGCAGCCCCGTTCCATACAAATGGTCCTTTTTTTAAACACTCCGTTATCGGACTTGAAATGTTGCTGAAGTCTCGAATAAACCTCCGGTAAAAAGAAGCAAGTTCGTGAAATGATCTCACTTCCGTCACGGTCGTAGGGGTCGGCCAAGACTTAATTGCTTCGATTTTTATTTGATCAACCGCCACCCCGTCCTTCGAAACGACATAGCCAAGAAAGACTATACTTTTGACTAGGAACGAACACTTCTCTTTTTTTCCATACAATTTTCGGTCCCTCAAGGTTTTGAAGAATAGCCTTAAGTTCCCGAAATGTTCTTGTAGTGATTGACTATAGATTAGAATGTCATCCAGATATACAACCACGAACTTCCCCAGAAATGGTTTAAGCACTTCGTTCATCAATCTCATGAAGGTACTAGGCGCATTTGTAAGACCGAACGGCATAACGGTACATTCATATAATCCATTTTTCGTTTTGAAGGCCGTCTTCCACTCGTCACCTTCTCGCATTCGGATTTGATGATATCCGCTTCGTAAATCAACTTTTGAAAAGATCACCGAACCATGTAGTTCGTCTAACATGTCATCAAGTCTCGGGATAGGGAACCGATACTTGACAGTGATATTGTTCACGACCCGACTATCCACACACATCCGCCAATAACCATCTTTTTTAGGGACAAGTAAGACCGGAACCGCACACAGACTCAAACTCTCCCGGACATATCCGCGGTCCAAAAGCTCTGCGACTTGTCTTTGTAATTCCTTCATCTCCTCGGGATTACATCTATAAGCGGCTTTATTAGGAAGTGGTCTCCTGGTATAAGATCGATTTGGTGTTCGATACCGCGAATAGGTGGTAAACTGGACGGTAATTCTTCGGGAAAAACATCCTCAAATTCGTGTAACAACACATCTAGTTCTCCTCCGTTTTGTATTCCCTTGTTCTCGTCCCGTGCATCTTTAAACATCACCAAATATACTCGCTCCCCGTAATTAATGGCATGTTCCATTTCTCTTTCACTAGCAAGCATGGTAAGTTTCGATTTCTCCACTCGACTAGAACTCATCGAACGGATAGCTTGCGGGGACATTTGTTTGAGCTCAATCTTCTTTCCCTTGTCTTGTAATTCATATTCATTACTCCGACCTCGATGTAAAACATCTCGGTCGAACATCCATGGTCGCCCCAAAAGTACGTGGCATGCGTCCATCGGGAGTACGTCACATAACACATCGTCTCCGTATGATCCCATAGCTAAGTTGACTCGTACTTGTCTCGACACCTTCACTTTACTTCCACCATCGAGCCAATGTAAAGCATATGGTCTCAGATGAGCTGTAGTAGTTAGTCTGAGTTTGGTAACCATTTCGTTTGAAGCTACATTCGTGCAACTCCCTCCGTCTATTATCAAGCTACACCACTTTTATCCGACTTTGCATTTGGAATGAAAGATTTGGTCTCTTTGCTCCGTATCACTTGGAATGATTTTGGTATGTAGTGCTCGAAGCACTAAAGCAGTATCATATTCCGGAGCGTCATAAGTCTCGCAATCCTCATTCTCTTCCTCGGCCTCTATGTTAAATACGTCACCAAGGCCTTCCTTCTCATCCTCGACTAAAAGTTCGTCTCGGACCGCAAGAGCTTCTCTTAAAGTGACCACCCATTTATTTGGACATGCATTTTGATAGTGACCAAAGCCTTGACATTTAAAACATCGTACTTTAGCCAAGCTCGTTTCCTTGGAAACGTGAGGAACCTTCGGGGCCGGGGTAGGGACTTGGAAAGGTACGGTAGGTTTCGTAGTAGAACTTGAGCCGGCACTTGCATTTCCGAATTTTTATGGGAATTCGGGTTTGGTATACTTCAACTTGTTTTGAGCTTCTATTTTTATGCATAGTCCGCATAAAGTGTCAAAATCTCCATATAGGTATAATTCTACCGTATTTGCAATGTTTCAGTTTAGGCCACGTAAGAAACGTGACATTCTTTGTTCTTCATTTTCTTCGAGTTCTCCCATTAAGGCCAAGCCTTCAAATTCTTCGATATATTCTTCCACACTTAGTTTCCCTTGTACGAACTCCACAATTTTTCGGTATAAGGTTAACCGATGTGATGTCGGGACATACCTTTTACGTAGTTTTTTCTTCAAAGAATCCCAAGAACGGATTTTCTCTTTTCCCGCACGAGCTCGTTGTGTTTGCACACCCTCGAACCATAAGGAAACGCCCTTCCCTAACTTAAGAATCGCATATTTGCAACGTTTCTCATCGTTAAGGTGCTTGAAGTCGAACATACGTTCAATCTTCCTCTCCCACTCCAAGTAAACTTCGGGATTAGTACCTCCGACAAATTCTGGAAGTTCATTTACTTTGAATTCATCCACATGACACGGTGAATGTGCGTCATAGCCTCCTCTTCTAGCTTGAAAACGTGGTTCTTGTAAGTTTTGTAGTGCTTCACGTAGTTTCTCCATGAAATCGTCGGAAAAATCCATGATAAGATAGCTTTGACAAGAAAATCGCCAAGAGAATTTTGCCAAGGAAATAACCTTGGGCTTCGATCCCACTAATGATACGAATTAACGTATAAGATGGATGTAAATTCACCGGGAAATACAGCGGATATATTTTGTTACCTCACAACACTCGATATGTGTAACACTCGTAAGAATTAACCGAAAGTAGGGCAATTCGGCTTACGTAAACAAGATAATTATGAAAGTAATTTATCAAACTAGACCTATAGTTTGATAAAGCAATCTCTCTTCAAGACCTATTGAGAATCGATTAAAATTACAACTCGAAGACGCGTCGAATTATAATCAAGTTGTGCTGAAAATCCTTCAACAAGCATACATGTACAATGTATTTCCTTTTTCAAGCTTCCAAAGTGTTTATTAAAGGTTGAGGATGAGGCTAATATATAGCCATTACAACTACTAATAAGTTCAAACAAGATCACATAAAATCAAGCTAAAAGACAAGCCAATAATAAACTAAACTATCAAGACTTTTGACAAAGATTGAAAACAACACATGCTTGGCTTTTTCCTCCTTCATTTCGGCCGTGGGGTACTTGAAGGGATGAGATAATCATCTTTCTCATGTGATATCTTTGTAAGATAAGGAATTGAACATGAAAGGGACTTCTTGGCATCTTCTTCTTCATGTGGTTCGGCCGATTTGTCTTCAAAGGAGTGGAGTGAATCAAATCTCTATCCTTGATCTTGATATGGTGGACTTTGAAAATGAAAGCAAATATTAAAGTAGTGGCGACAAAAGATCCTTCATGGATGCATGTCACAATCGGCCGAAATCTTCCCCAGATGGCCGATTTTGTATGCATGAACATGCATACGTATGCATGTTTTGATACGTCAAAGTTATCCCGGTTCTGATTATTAAGATCGTTCCCATTTCCGCATTTGTTTTCTCACCGAAGTACGTAGGTGTATGTGCATGCAACGTAGTATCGTCACCTACGTAAATTCTTACTTTGCTTACTTCGTTTGGAGACGTCATAATCGCATCATCCCCTCCCCCTTTGAAAGGAATTGACCTCAATTCAGTGATTCCCTCGTCGTCAAGGTAAGCAGATAGATCGCCCACGTTAAAAGTGGCGTGTACCCCATAATCGCCCAGAAGTTCTACTTTATACGCATTGTCGTTCACTTTACCCACGATTTTGTAAGGTCCCTCGGCTCTCGGCATAAGCTTGTTCTTGCGTTTGTTAGGAAATCTCTCTTTTCTTAAGTGTACCCAAACCAAGTCGCCTACTTCGAATAGTCTCGGTTTTTTGTGATTGTTGGATTTTCGTTTGTATGCGTCATTCACCTCTTTGATTCGATCATGTATTTGCCCGTGCAACTTGATCATCGATTTAAGTTTCGATTCCGCATCTTTGTGTACCAACTCGTCCTTCGGCAATGGAATCAAGTCTAAGGGTATATGAGGATTTAACCCGTAAACGACTTCAAAAGGAGAATGTGCCGTAACATGTGTAGGGGATCGGTTATAGGCAAATTCTGCATGAGCAAGTTTCATGTCCCAATCCTTTTGCGTTTTATTCACAAGTCCTCGCAACAACATTCCTAACGTTCGATTTGTGACTTCGGTTTGACCATCGGTTTGAGGATGGTGCGAAGTGCTAAATAAGAGCTTTGTACCTACTTTCCTCCATAAAGTATTCCAAAAATAGCTAAGGAATTTCGAATCCCGATCCGACACAATAGTCTTCGGAACTCCATGTAAACGAACCACCTCTCTGAAGTATAAGTCGGCAACGTTTCTTGCGTCGTCGGATTTGTGGCAAGCCACGAAATGAGCCATTTTTGAGAACCGATCAACAACCACCATAATAGCATCTTTACCTCGTTGAGTACGGGGTAAAGCGACGATAAAATCCATTGACACATCTTCCCACGATCTTTCTGGAACCGGTAGAGGCATATACGATCCCGGTTTGAACGAACTCTTTGAGATGTGATATGTTACGCATTTACTTAAAACATTGCAAACGTCTTTTAGCATTTTAGGCCAAAAGAAATGTTCTTTTAGTACTTCCAATGTTTTAGCCGTGCCAAAATGTCCTGCTAAACCTCCTCCGTGAGCCTCCTGGACCAATATTTCCGAACCGCCTGTTTGGGAACACAAAGCCTATTCCCTTTAAATAGGAAATCATCTTGTAACATGAACTCCCCCAACGGACCAGATTTGCAACTAGTAAAAATTTCTCCAAAATCCGCATCATTTTCATAACACTCCTTCAACATTTCGAAGCAAGTAACCGAACCTCCAGAGTAGAAAGTAAAGCATACCTCCTAGATAACGCATCCGCAACGACATTGCTTTTACCGTCTTTGTACTTGGATGAAAAGTGAAATGATTGTAGGAAATCCACCCACTTGGCATACCTCGGACTCAGTTTATGTTGTCCGTTAATGTACTTCAATGATTCGTGGTCCGAGTGTAGAATAAAATGCTTCGTCCGTAAGTAATGACTCCAATGATCAAGGGCCCGTACGATAGCATAGAATTCTTTATCGTAAGTACAATAATTCAACCGAGCTCCGTTCAACTTCTCCGAAAAGTAAGCAATAGGTCTTTTACCTTGAATAAGAACCTCTCCAATTCCAACTCCGCTAGCATCACATTCAACTTCGAATGGTTGAGTAAAATCGGGTAGTGTTAGAATCGGTGCTTCGCATAATTTGGCCTTTAACTTCTCGAAAGCTCCTTGGGCAGCCCCGTTCCATACAAATGGTCCTTTTTTTAAACACTCCGTTATCGGACTTGAAATGGTGCTGAAGTCTCGAATAAACCTCCGGTAAAAAGAAGCAAGTCCGTGAAATGATCTCACTTCCGTCACGGTCGTAGGGGTCGGCCAAGACTTAATTGCTTCGCTTTTTATTTGATCAACCGCCACCCCGTCCTTCGAAACGATATAGCCAAGAAAGACTGTACTTTTGACTAGCAACGAACACTTCTCTTTTTTTCCATACAATTTTCGGTCCCTCAAGGTTTTGAAGAATAGCCTTAAGTTCCCGAAATGTTCTTGTAGTGATTGACTGTAGATTAGAATGTCATCCAGATATACAACCACGAACTTCCCCAGAAATGGTTTAAGCACTTCGTTCATAAATTTCATGAAGGTACTAGGCGCATTTGTAAGACCGAACGGCATAACGGTCCATTCATATAATCCATTTTTCGTTTTGAAGATCGTCTTCCACTCGTCACCTTCTCGCATTCGGATTTGATGATATCCGCTTCGTAAATCAACTTTTGAAAAGATCACCGAACCATGTAGTTCGTCTAACATGTCATCAAGTCTCGGGATAGGGAACCGATACTTGACAGTGATATTGTTCACGACCCGACTATCCACACACATCCGCCAATAACCATCTTTCTTAGGGACAAGTAAGACCGGAACCGCACACAGACTAAAACTCTCCCGGACATATCCGCGGTCCAAAAGCTCTTCGACTTGTCTTTGTAATTCCTTCGTCTCCTCGGGATTACATCTATAAGCGGCTTTATTAGGAAGTGGTCTCCTGGTATAAGATAGATTTGGTGTTCGATACCGCGAATAGGTGGTAAACCGGACGGTAATTCTTTGGGAAAAACATCCTCAAATTCGTGTAACAACACATCTAGTTCTCCTCCGTTTTGTACTCCCTTGTTCTCGTCCCGTGTCTCTTTAAACATCACCAAATATACTCGCTCCCCATCATTAATAGCATGTTCCATTTATCTTTCGCTAGCAAGCATGGTAAGTTTCGATTTCTCCACTCGACTAGAACACATCGAACGGATAGCTTGCGGGGACATTGGTTTGAGCACAATCTTCTTTCCCTTATCTTGTAATTCATATTCATTACTCCGACCTCGATGTAAAACATCTCGGTCGAACATCCATGGTCGCCCTAAAAGTACGTGGCATGCGTCCATCGGGAGTACGTCACATAACAGATCGTCTCCGTATGATCCCATATTTAAGTTGACTCGTACTTGTCTCGACACCTTCACTTTACTTCCATCATCGAGCCAATGTAAAGCATATGGTCTCGGATGAGCTGTAGTAGTTAGTCCGAGTTTGGTAACCATTTCGTTTGAAGCTACAATCGTGCAACTCCCTCCGTCTATTATCAAGCTACACCACTTTTCTCCGACTTTGCATTTGGAATGAAAGATTTGGTCTCTTTGCTCCGTATCACTTGGAATGATTTTGGTATGTAGTGCTCGAAGCACTAAAGTAGTATCATATTCCGGAGCATCATAAGTCTCGCAATCCTATTTCTCTTCCTCGGCCTCCATGTTAAATACGTCACCAAGACCTTCCTTCTCGTCCTCGACTAAAAGTTCGTCTCGGACCGCAAGAGCTTCTCTTAAAGTGACCACCCGTTTATTTGGACATGCATTTTGATAGTGACCAAAGCCTTGACATTTAAAACATCCTACTTTAGCCAAGCTAGTTTCCTTGGAAACGTGAGGAACCTTCGGGGACGGGGTAGGGACTTGAAAAGGTACGGTAGGTTTCGTAGTAGAACTTGAGCCGGCACTTGCATTTCCGAATTTGTATGGGAATTCGGGTTTGGTATACTTCAACTTGCTTTGAGCTTCTATTTTTATGCATAGTCCGCATAAAGTGTCAAAATCTCCGTATGGGTATAATTCTACCGTATTTGCAATGTTTTGATTTAGGCCACGTAAGAAACGTGACATTCTTTGTTCTTCATTTTCTTCGAGTTCTCCCATTAAGGCCAAGCCTTCAAATTCTTCGATATATTCTTCCACACTTAGTTTCCCTTGTACGAACTCCGCAATTTTTCGGTATAAGGTTAACCGATGTGATGTCGGGACATACGTGTTACGTAGTTTTTTCTTCAAAGAATCCCGAGAACGGATTTTCTCTTTTCCCGCACGAGCTCGTTGTGTTTTCACACCCTCGAACCATAAGGAAACGCCCTTCCCTAACTTGAAAATCGCATATTTGCAACGTTTGTCATCGTTAAGGTGCTTGAAGTCGAACATACGTTCAATCTTACTCTCCCACTCCAAGTAAACTTCGGGATTAGTACCTCCGACAAATTCTGGAAGTTCATTTACTTTGAATTCATCCACATGACGCGGTGAATGTGCGTCATAGCCTCCTCTTCTAGCTTGAAAACGTGGTTCTTGTAAGTTTTGTAGTGCTTCACGTAGTTTCTCCATGAAATCGTCGGAAAAATCCATGATAAGATAGCTTTGACAAGAAAATCGTCAAGAGAATTTTGCCAAGGAAATAACCTTGGGTCCGATGACACTAATGATACGAATTAACATATAAGATGGACGTAAATTCGCCAGGAAATGCAGCGGATATATTTTGTTACCTCACAACACTCGATATGTGTAACACTCGTAAGAATTAACCGAAAGTAGGGCAATTCGGCTTACGTAAACAAGATAATTATGAAAGTAATTTATCAAACTAGACCTATAGTTTGATAAAGCAATCTCTCTTCAAGACCTATTGAGAATCGATTAAAATTACAACTCGAAGATGCGTCGAATTATAATCAAGTTGTGCTGAAAATCCTTCAACAAGCATACATGTACAATGTATTTCGTTTTTTCAAGCTTCCAAAGTGTTCATTACAACTACTAATAAGTTCAAACAAGATCACACAAAATCAAGTTAAAAGACAAGCAAATAATAAACTAAACTATCAAGACTTTTGACAAAGATTGAAAACAACACATGCTTGGCTTCTTCCTCCTTCATTTCGGCCGTGGGGTACTTGAAGGGATGAGATAATCATATTTCTCATGTGATATCTTTGTAAGATAAGGACTTGAACATGAAAGGGACTTCTTGGCATCTTCTTCATGTGGTTCGCCGATTTGTCTTCAAAGGAGTGGAGTGAATCAAATCTCTATCCTTGATCTTGATATGGTGGACTTTGAAAATGAAAGCAAATATTAAAGTAGTGGGGACAACAGATCCTTCATGGATGTATGTCACAATCGGCCGAAATCTTCCCCAAATGGCCGATTTTGTATGCATGAACATGCATACATATGCATGTTTTGATACGTCTAAGTTATCCCGGTTCCGATTATTAAGATCGTTCCCATTTCTGCATTTGTTTTCTCACCAAAGTACGTAGGTGCATGTGCATGCAACGTGGTATCGTCAGCTACGTCAATTCTTACTTCGCTTACTTCGTTTGGAGATGTCATAATCTGATACGAATTACGTATGTAAGTGCACGTAAAGCGTATGAAATACAACGGAAGATTATTACGTTATTACAAGTATCAAAATATCAACCAAAAATAAAAGGTGGTGGCCGAAATTATATGGTTTTCGGCCGTGAGGTAGGATAGTGTATGGATTTGAATGTGTTTTATCGAATTAGACCTATAACTCGATAAAGATAATCTCTCCTCAAGACCTATTGAGAATTGATCAAGTTATAATTCGAGACGCGTCGAAATAATAACCAAGGTTTTGTTGAACTCGTTCAACGTATATTTAAAGAGAAATACAATGTTATTAATTTTCAAGATGATTACAAATACAACATGAACTACTATATATAGTAGTTTACAACCATAAGGAAATACAACAAAACAAAAAAAAACGAAACTTCCTAGCATGCTTCGGCCGAACCATCCAAGGGTGTGGGGGAGGAGATCATGAAGATTTTGGACAAGATATGATATCAAATATTCAAGCATCTTGGACTTATTAGGGGTGACTTTGACATGAAGAAAAGGCTTGATGAAAGTCTTTACCAAGGGATATTGTTTCGGCCGATTTGTGGGGAGGAGGAGATCTTCAAGATTTTGTGTAAGATATGAAGACAAACATGAGTCCCTTTCAAGCATGCTTTGGCCGAAAATTCCATGCTTTGGACCGATTTAAATGCGTCATGTTTTACGTTACTCCAGTTCCGATTAATAACGTAACTCCAATCCGCGTGTTCTTTTCGCCCAAGTATGATGATGCATGGTCATGCAACTTTGTATCGTTGTTGATGTCGATTTTTATTGACTCTTCTTCGATTGGAATAGTTGATATCGTATCATTCCCTACCTCTTTTAAAGGAATTGACCTCAATTCCATAATGCCATCGTCGTCAAGGTAAGGCGAGAGATCGCCTACGTTGAAAGTTGCGTGTACTCCGTATTCGCCCGGAAGTTCTACTTTGTAAGCGTTGTCGTTCACTTTTCCCACAATTTTGTACGGACCTTCGGCTCTCGGCATTAATTTGTTCTTGCGTTTGTTTGGCAAGCGTTCTTTCCTCAAATGTATCCAACCTAAGTCGCCAACATCAAATAATCTTGATTTTTTATTTTTGTTCGACTTCCATTTGTAAATTTCATTCACTTCTTTAATTTGCTCTCGTACCTTTTCATGTAACTTCATCATTGACTTGAGTTTTGATTCTGCGTCTTTGTGAACCAATTCGTCGCTCGGCAAGGGAATCAAATCCAATGGCATGTGTGGATTTATTCCGTACACTACTTCAAAAGGTGAATGGGCCGTGGCAAAGCCGGGTGATCGGTTGTATGCGAATTCCGCATGTGCAAGTTTAACGTCCCAATCTTTTTGTGTTTTGTTCTCCAATCCTCGCAATAATGCTCCCAAGGTTCGATTAGTCACTTCGGTTTGTCCATCGGTTTGTGGGTGATTGAAGTACTGAATAGAAGTTTAGTTCCCACTTTTCTCCATAAAGTATTCCAAAAGTAACTCAGGAATTTAGAATCTCGATCCGACACGATAGTTTTCGGAACTCCGTGTAAACGAACTATTTCTCGGAAATATAAGTCCGCCACATTGCTTGCATCATCGATTTTGTGGCATGCTATAAAGTGAGCCATTTTTGAAAAACGGTCGACGACAACCATGATCGAGTCTTTGCCCCGTTGAGTAAGAGGTAAAGCAACAATAAAATCCATCGAGACATCCTCCCATGGTCGCAAAGGTATTGGCAACGGCATGTATGTACTTGGCTTGAACGAACTTTTCATCATGTGACAAGTGACGCATTTACTCACGATTGTGCTTACGTCACCATACATCTTTGGCCAAAAGAAATGCTCCTTTAGCACTTCTACGGTTTTAGCCGAACCGAAATGACCGGCTAGTCCTCCTCCGTGCGCCTCCCGAACTAGTAATTCCCGAATCGTATGCTTCAGCACACATAGTTTATTTCCTTTGAAAAGAAAGCCATCCTGTAAAATAAATTCTTCGTACGGGCCTGCTTTACAATGGGTGAAAATTTCTCCGAAATCCAAATCGTCAATGTAATGATCTTTCAAAGTCTTGAACCCCAACAAACGAACATCTAGAATAGAAAGTAAGGCATACCGTCTTGATAGTGCATCCGCCACTATATTACTCTTACCGTCTTTGTACTTGGATGAAAAGTGAAAAGATTGCAAAAATTCCACCCATTTTGCATGTCTCGGACTTAGCTTGTTTTGCCCGTTAATGTATTTCAACGACTCGTGATCCGAATGCAACAAGAAATGTTTCGAACGTAAATAGTGACTCCAATGATCGAGTGCTCTCACGATAGCATAGAACTCTTTGTTGTAAGTACAATAATTAACTCGAGCACCACTTAACTTTTCCGAAAAATAGGCGATGGGGCGGCCTCCTTGAATAAGTACTGCCCCGATTCCAACTCCACTAGCGTCGCATTCCACCTCAAAGGGTTGTGAAAAATCGGGTAACGTTAAAATCGGTGCTTCACATAACTTTTCTTTTAATTTTTCAAAAGCCTTTTGGGCAGCCTCGTTCCATGCAAATATTCCTTTTTTAAGACACTCCGTGATCGGACTGGAGATGGTACTAAAATCCCGTATGAATCGTCGGTAAAAAGAAGCGAGGCCATGAAATGATCGTACCTCCGTGATAGTTTTTGGTGTCGGCCAAGACTTGATTGCCGCGATTTTCTCTTGATCCACCGAAACCCCTTCTTTAGAAACGACATAGCCGAGAAAAACAAGACTCTCGACTAGGAAAGTACACTTTTCCCGCTTTCCATAAAGTTTCTGTTTCCTTAGAGTTTCAAACACGTCCCGCAAGTGTTCAAGATGCTCCTCTAAGGATCGACTGTAGATTAAAATGTCGTTTAAGTATACGACAACAAACTTTCCCAAGAAAGGTTTAAGAATCTCGTTCATCAATCTCATGAAAGTGCTCGGGGCATTAGTGAGTCCGAATGGCATCACAACCCACTCGTAAAGTCCATTCTTTGTTTTAAATGCCGTCTTCTATTCGTCTCCCTCTCGCATGCGAATTTGATGGTATCCGCTCCGTAAATCAACTTTTGAAAATATAACCGAGCCATGCAACTCGTCTAACAAGTCGTCTAGTCTCGGAATGGGGAACCGATACTTGACGGTGATGTTATTCACGGCTCTACTGTTAATGCACATTCGCCATGATCCATCTTTTTTTGGTACAAGTAGGACTGGAACCGCACATGGACTTAAACTCTCTCGGACATATCCGTGACCCATGAGCTCATCAATTTGACGTTGTAGTTCTTTGGTTTCTTCGGGATTACAACGATACGCCGCTTTGTTCGGTAATGGAGCTCCTGGTATAAGATCAATTTGGTGTTCGATTCCGCGGATAGGTGGTAATCCTACCGGCAAGTCTTCAGGAAAGACATCCGCGAACTCGTGTAATAGTGTATCTATCTTTTCTTCGTGGTGTGATTTGGTAGCAAGGTTTCGGGTTTTTTTATCATCATCAAATAAACACGTTCGCCATCGTCAATGGCGTGTTCGACTTCTTTTTCGTTTGCAAACATCGTGAGCTTCGGCCCTTCAACTTTTTTTGAACTCATTGTTCGGATAGCTTGAGGTGACATAGGTTTAAGAACAATTTTTTTACCTTTGTCACGTAACTCATATTCGTTGCTCCTCCCTCGATGTAGTATGTCCCGATCAAATAACCAAGGTCTTCCCAACAACACGTGGCATGCGTCCATTGGTAGTACATCGCATATAATAGCATCACCATACGAACCAATGGTGAGTCCGACCTTCACTTGTCTTGATACTTTCACTTTATTTCCATCATCGAGCCAATGGAGTGCATACGGCTTTGGATGAGCCGTAGTGGTTAGTCCGAGCTTTGAAACCATCTCGCTTGATGCCACGTTTGTACAACTTCCACCGTCAATGATCAAGCTACACCATTTTTCTCCGACACGACACTTCGTGTGAAAGATTTGATCTCGTTGTTCTATGTCACTAGGGGCCGCCTTCGTTTGTAACATGCGAAGGACGAGGTTCGTGTCATAATTCGGGGCATCGTATGCCTCGCAATCTTCTTCTTCTTCGTCGGCTTCCAAGTTAAAGACGTCTCCAATTCTTTCTTCTTCGGCTAGTAACTCTTCTCGGACGGCTATGGCTTCTCGTAACGTCACTATTCTCCGATTTGGACAAGCACTTTGATAGTGTCCAAATCCTTGACATTTGAAACACCGAACTTTAGATAAACTTGTTTCCTTTGGCGTGAGAGGAGTTTTTGGAATGGTAGTAACGGGTGGATTTACCGTGACAGTTTTTGGAAACGAGCTAGAAATCGTGCCAAAGTTGGTATTTCCGAACTTAGGTGGGAATTCGGGTTTTGAAAATTTTGTCTTGTTTTGAGTTTCCAACTTTATGCAAAGTCCGCACAAAGTATCAAAGTCGGAATAGGGGTAGAGTTCCACGGAATTAGCAATGTTTCTATTCAAGCCTCGTAAGAAACGGGACATCCGTAATTCTTCGCTCTCTTCAAGTTCTCCCATCAAGGATAAGTTTTCAAACTCTTCGATGTATTCTCCGACACTTAGCTTTCCTTGTGTGAGGTCCGAAATTTTTCGATATAAACTTAACTTGTGTGTAGCCGGGACATATCTCTTACGGAGTTTCTTTTTTAGAGAATCCCACGAACGTATCTTTTCCTTACCGGTACGAACTCATTGTGTCTTCATTCGTTCAAACCAAAGGGAAGCTCCCTTTCCAAGTTTGAGAATCGCGTACTTGCATCTTTTCTCGTCATCGAGGGCCTTGAACTCAAACATTCGTTCAATTTTTCTTTCCCACTCCAAATAAGTCTCGGGGTCGGTGCCGCCTACGAACTCCGGAAGTTCACTTGTCTTGAATTCATCCGCATGTTGTGGTGCATGCATGGCGTCGTATCCTCGTCGTGCATGGATTCGGGGCTCCGGCAAGCCTCGAAGAACGTCACGCAATTTGGCTACTTCTTCATCGGTGAATGCCATCTTCTTGAGTAACGTCGAGGACCGTGAGACAAACCTGGCTCCGATACCACTTATGATACGAATTACGTATGTAAGTGCACGTAAAGCATATGAAATACAACGGAAGATTATTACGTTATTACAAGTATCAAAATATCAACCAAAAATAAAAGGTGGTGGCCGAAATTATATGGTTTTCGGCCGTGAGGTAGGATAGTGTATGGATTTGAATGTGTTTTATCGAATTAGACCTATAACTCGATAAAGATAATCTCTCCTCAAGACCTATTGAGAATTGATCAAGTTATAATTCGAGACGCGTCGAAATAATAACCAAGGTTTTGTTGAACTCGTTCAACGTATATTTCAAGAGAAATACAATGTTATTAATTTTCAAGATGATTACAAATACAACATGAACTACTATATATAGTAGTTTACAACCATAAGGAAATACAACAAAACAAAAAAAAACGAAACTTCCTAGCATGCTTCGGCCGAACCATCCAAGGGTGTGGGGGAGGAGATCATGAAGATTTTGGACAAGATATGATATCAAATCTTCAAGCATCTTGGACTTATTAGGGGTGACTTTGACATGAAGAAAAGGCTTGATGAAAGTCTTCACCAAGGGATATTGTTTCGGCCGATTTGTGGGGAGGAGGAGATCTTCAAGATTTTGTGTAAGATATGAAGACAAACATGAGTCCCTTTCAAGCATGCTTTGGCCGAAAATTCCATGCTTTGGACCAATTTTCGTCATGTTTTACGTTACTCGATTCCGATTAATAACGTAACTCCAATCCGCGTGTTCTTTTCGCCCAAGTATGATGATGCATGGTCATGCAACTTTGTATCGTTGTTGATGTCGATTTTTATTGACTCTTCTTCGATTGGAATAGTTGATATCGTATGTAAGTGCACGTAAAGCGTATGAAATACAACGGAAGATTATTACGTTATTACAAGTATCAAAATATCAACCAAAAATAAAAGGTGGTGGCCGAAATTATATGGTTTTCGGCCGTGAGGTAGGATAGTGTATGGATTTGAATGTGTTTTATCGAATTAGACCTATAACTCGATAAAGATAATCTCTCCTCAAGACCTATTGAGAATTGATCAAGTTATAATTCGAGACGCGTCGAAATAATAACCAAGGTTTTGTTGAACTCGTTCAACGTATATTTCAAGAGAAATACAATGTTATTAATTTTCAAGATGATTACAAATACAACATGAACTACTATATATAGTAGTGTACAACCATAAGGAAATACAACAAAACAAAAAAAAACGAAACTTCCTAGCATGCTTCGGCCGAACCATCCAAGGGTGTGGGGGAGGAGATCATGAAGATTTTGGACAAGATATGATATCAAATCTTCAAGCATCTTGGACTTATTAGGGGTGACTTTGACATGAAGAAAAGGCTTGATGAAAGTCTTCACCAAGGGATATTGTTTCGGCCGATTTGTGGGGAGGAGGAGATCTTCAAGATTTTGTGTAAGATATGAAGACAAACATGAGTCCCTTTCAAGCATGCTTTGGCCGAAAATTCCATGCTTTGGACCAATTTCGTCGTCATGTTTTACGTTACTCCAGTTCCGATTAATAACGTAACTCCAATCCGCGTGTTCTTTTCGCCCAAGTATGATGATGCATGGTCATGCAACTTTGTATCGTTGTTGATGTCGATTTTTATTGACTCTTCTTCGATTGGAATAGTTGATATCGTATGTAAGTGCACGTAAAGCGTATGAAATACAACGGAAGATTATTACGTTATTACAAGTATCAAAATATCAACCAAAAATAAAAGGTGGTGGCCGAAATTATATGGTTTTCGGCCGTGAGGTAGGATAGTGTATGGATTTGAATGTGTTTTATCGAATTAGACCTATAACTCGATAAAGATAATCTCTCCTCAAGACCTATTGAGAATTGATCAAGTTATAATTCGAGACGCGTCGAAATAATAACCAAGGTTTTGTTGAACTCGTTCAACGTATATTTCAAGAGAAATACAATGTTATTAATTTTCAAGATGATTACAAATACAACATGAACTACTATATATAGTAGTGTACAACCATAAGGAAATACAACAAAACAAAAAACGAAACTTCCTAGCATGCTTCGGCCGAACCATCCAAGGGTGTGGGGGAGGAGATCATGAAGATTTTGGACAAGATATGATATCAAATCTTCAAGCATCTTGGACTTATTAGGGGTGACTTTGACATGAAGAAAAGGCTTGATGAAAGTCTTCACCAAGGGATATTGTTTCGGCCGATTTGTGGGGAGGAGGAGATCTTCAAGATTTTGTGTAAGATATGAAGACAAACATGAGTCCCTTTCAAGCATGCTTTGGCCGAAAATTCCATGCTTTGGACCGATTTCGTCATCATGTTTTACGTTACTCCAGTTCCGATTAATAACGTTACTCCAATCCGCGTGTTCTTTTCGCCCAAGTATGATGATGCATGGTCATGCAACTTTGTATCGTTGTTGATGTCGATTTTTATTGACTCTTCTTCGATTGGAATAGTTGATATCGTATCATAATCGCATCACAGTCTCTCCTTTTCGTC
Source organism: Orobanche coerulescens (assembly GCA_033398695.1). Classification (NCBI taxonomy): domain Eukaryota; kingdom Viridiplantae; phylum Streptophyta; class Magnoliopsida; order Lamiales; family Orobanchaceae; genus Orobanche; species Orobanche coerulescens. The sequence continues at coordinate 101,829,597 of CM065804.1, forward strand.
CTCGACCAACAACTCATCTCGGATCGTGACAGCTTCTCTTAGTGTTACCACTCGTTTGTTTGGACAAGCATTTTGATAATATCCAAACCATTGACATTGGAAACATCTTACTTTAGCCAAACTCGTCTCCTTCGGTATGTAGGGGGCCTTAGGAATTACAACAGGAACCGGAGTCGGTACAGTTGCCTTTGTAGTTGAACTAGAACCGACACTTGGGTTTCCAAATTTGACTGGAAACTCGAGTTTATACAACTTCATCCTGTTTTGAGCTTCCAACTTCACACATAGCCCACATAATGTATCGAAGTCCTCGTATAGATATAATTCCACCGAGTTAGCTATGCTTCGGTTCAAGCCACGCAAGAATCGCGACATCATCTGCTCCTCATTCTCCTAGATCTCCCATTAAGGTTAGATTCTCAAACTCCTCAATGTATTCACTGACACTCAACTTTCCTTGCATGAGATCTGCAATTTTTCTGTACAAGGACAACCGATGTGATGTTGGTACATATCTTTTACGAAGTTTTCTTTTTAACGAATCCCACGAATGGATCTTTTCTTTTCACGCATGGGTCCTTCACGTTTTCACTCCTTCGTACCAAAGCGAAGCGCCTTTCCCCAACTTGAGAATTGCATACTTGCGTCGTTTCTCATCGTCGAGGTCTTTGAACTCGAACATACGATCAATTTTAAGTTCCCATTCCAGGTAAATCTCAGGGTCTGTTCTGCCAACGAACTCCGGAAGCTCGTTCACCTTGAACTCTTTGACATGGCGTGAGGGTCGTTCATAGTCACCACGCCTAGGTTGCCAATGCTGGTCGCGTTGTTCTGGTACGTCACACAATGTGTAGCGAAGTTTTGCCAAGAAATCAGCGTCGTTGAGATCCATAATGCCAAAGATCAAGAACTTGGGCTCTGATACCACTTATGTTGCGAATTCTCTATCGGTACAGCGGGAGGCTATTTTGACGAGCCGAAGTGAATACCAAGAAACTGTCAGGAACTGATAACAACAGTTCACTACAGCAATAACACTGGCTAGCGGTATGCGCATGCGATAGGAAATGATGACGGCAACTCGATACAACAACAAGACAGGAACTGGCCGAATGGAAATGACTCGAAACAGGCAATCCTCCAAACAGCTGCACTCGAAACAGCAAGTTTCGGTCATATGCTAATTAAAACAAGAAACAAGTTCGAACGATCGAACAACACTTGATACGGAATCCCGAACAAGTACAACCCTGTATCGAAAACAAGAAGAATATCGAAACAGAACAGGAAACAGTTGTTTTATCGAACTACACCTATAATTCGATAAAGTGATTTCTTCTCAAGACCTATTGAGAATCAATCATATTAAGATTCGAAAACACGTCGAATAATAATCAAAGTTTTGAAGGAAACTTGTCCAACACGTAAACAATACACAAGGCATGTTGTTTTATCATTCAATAATCATCTCATTCATTACAACTCCATCGCCCCTATTTATAGGTAAAAGTAGCCTGACAAGATAATCTAAACTAATACAAGCTGGTCTTAAAATAAGGAAAAGAAAATACAAGGTTCCCCACGTCACTTGCAAACAAAAGTAAAAGATGGGTTTTGTCTCCAAAGTGATAGCCACCTTTCACAAAGCATGCTGCCGAGAATCCTGCTTCTTTTATGATAAAGAAATGCTGAAATTCTTTTATTGCTTTACCACTTGAACCACTTCCCCAAGATGCAAGTTGCCTATTGTTTAAGTTACTCTAAGTCCGGTTATCAAGGTAACTCCGGGTTTCGTATCCATTTTCTCGCCTAAGTACGTTGGAGTATGGTCGAGTGTTTTACGTCAATCCTTACTTCGTCTTCTTCGCTTGGAGTAATCGGTTTCGCATCAATAGATCTTGAGAAGAAATCACCTTATCAAACTATAGGTCTAGTTTGATAATCTTCTTCACATTGTTCTTACTTACATGACCGAATTGCCCTACTTTCGGTTATTTCTTACGAGTGTTACATATATCCGAGTGTTGTGAGGTTCAGTAATAATTCCGCTGCATTGCATACGAGTTTACGTCCATCTTTATTACGTAATTCGTATCATTAGTGGTACCGGAGCCAAGACTATTTTCTTGTCGAAATTTTCTTCCAATTTGTTGTTAACACTATCTCAAGACTCTCTTATCATGGATTTTTCCGACGTTGATTTCATGGAGAAACTCCGTGAGGCACTACACAGCTTGCAAGAGCCACGTTTTCAAGATAGAAGAGGGGGATATGACGCACATTCACCGCGTCATGCAGATAAATTTAAATTAAATGAACTTTTGGAATTTGTCGGAGGAACCGATCCCGAAGTCTACTTGGAGTGGGAGAGAAAGATTGAACGCATGTTAGAGTTCAAAAACCTTAACAACGAGAAACGTTGCAAATATGCGATTCTCAAGTTAGAGAAAAGTGCTTCCCTGTGGTTCGAGGGTGTGAAAACACAACGAGCTCGTGCGGGAAAGGAAAAGATCCGTTCTTGGGATTCTTTAAAGAAGAAACTACATAAAAGGTATGTCCCGACATCACATCGGTTAACCTTGTACCGAAGGATTACCGAATTCACGCAAGGGAAACTAAGTGTGGGAGAATATATTGAAGAATTTGAAGGCTTGGCCTTAATGGGAAACTCGAAGAAAATGAAGAACAAAGAATGTCACGTTTCTTACGTGGCCTAAACCGAAACATTGCAAATATGGTGGAATTATACCCCTACGGAGATTTTGACACTTTATGCGGACTATGCATAAAGATAGAAGCTCAAAACAAAGTGAAGTTTGCCAAACCTGAATTTCCATACAAATTCGGAAATTCAAGTACCGGCTCAAGTCCGACTACGAAGCTTACCGCGCTTATTCAAGTCCCTACCCCAGCCCCGAAGATTCCTCATGTGTCCAAAGAGATGAGCTTAACTAAAGTACGATGCTTTAAATGTCAAGGTTTTGGTCACTATCAAAATGCATGTCCAAACAAACGGGTGGTCACGTTAAGAGAAGCTCTTGCGGTCCGAGACGAACTTTTTGTCGAGGACGAGAAGGAAGGACTTGGTGATGTGTTTAACATGGAGGCCGAGGAATAAAACGAGGAATGCGAGGCTTATGACGCTCCGGAATATGATACTACCTTAGTACTTAGAGCTCTACATTCCAAAATCGTTCCAAGTGATACGTAGCAAAGGGACCAAATCTTTCATTCCAAATGCCGAGTCGGAGAAAAATGGTGTAGTTTGATAATCAATGGAGGAAGTTGCAAGAATGTAGCTTCCAATGAGATGGTTACAAAACTCGGTCTAACTACTACGGCTCACCCGAGACCTTATGCTTTACATTGGCTCGATGATGGAAGCAAAGTGAAGGTGTCGAGGCAAGTACGGGTCAACTTAACTATGGGACCATACGGAGATGATGTGTTATGTGACGTACTCCCGATGGACGCATGCCACATACTTTTGGGATGACCATGGATGTTCGATCGAGATATTTTACATCGAGGTCAAAGTAACGAATATGAATTACGAGACAAAAGAAAGAAGATTGTACTCAAGCCGATGTCACCACAAGCTATCCGTTCAATGAGTTCTAGTCGAGTGGAGAAACCGAAACTTACTATGCTTGCTAGCGAGAGGGAAATGGAACATGCCATTAATGACGGGGAGGAGTATATTTGGTGATGTTTAAAGAAACACGGGACGAGAACATGGGAGTACAAAATGGAGGAGAGATAGATATGTTATTACACGAATTTGAGGATGTCTTTCCCGAAGAATTACCGTCAGGTTTACCACCTATTCGTGGTATTGAACACCAAATCGATCTCATACCGGGAGCACCACTTCCAAATAAAGCCGCCTATAGATGTAACCCCGAGGAGACAAAGGAGTTACAAAAACAAGTCGAAGAACTTTTGAACCGCGGGTACGTTCGGGAGAGCTTGAGTCCGTGTGCGGTTCCAGTCTTACTTGTCCCTAAGAAAGATGGTTCTTGGCGAATGCGTGTGGATAGTCGGGCCGTGAACAATATCACCATCAAGTATTGATTCCCTATCCTGAGTCTTGATGATATGTTAGACGAACTACATAGTTCGGTTGTCTTTTCAAAGGTTGATTTACGAAGCGGATATCATCAAATTCGAATGCGAGAAGGTGACGAGTGGAAGACGGCCTTCAAAATGAAAAATGGATTATATGAATGGACCGTTATGCCATTCGGTCTTGCAAATGCACCAAGTACCTTCATGAGGTTGATGAACGAAGTGCTTAAACCATTTCTGGAGAAATTCATGGTTGTATATCTGGATGACATTCTGATCTATCATCGGTCATTATAAGAACATTTCGGGCACTTAAGGCAAGTCTTCGAAACTTTGAGGGAACGAGAACTATGTGGAAAAAAGGAGAAGTGTTCATTCTTAGTCGAGAGTATAGTCTTTCTTGGCTATGTCGTTTCGAAGGATGGAGTGGCGGTTGACCAAACAAAAATCGAAGCAATTAAGTTTGGCCGACCCCTACGACCGTGACAGAAGTAAGGTCATTTCACGGACTTGCTTCTTTTTATCGGAGGTTTATTCGGGACTTTAGCACCATTTCAAGTCCGATAACGGAGTGCTTAAAAAAGGGGCCATTTGTATGGAACGGGGCTGCCCAAAAAGCATTCGAAAGGTTAAAGGCCAAATTATGCGAAGCAACGATCCTAACACTACCCGGTTTTACTCAACCATTCGAAGTGGAATGTGATGCTAGTGGAGTTGGAATTGGAGCGGTTCTTATTCAAGGTAAACGACCTATCGCTTACTTTTCGGAGAAATTGAACGGTGCTCGGATGAATTATTGCACTTACGATAAAGAATTCTATGCTATCGTAAGGGCCCTTGATCATTGGAGTCATTATCTTTGGCCGAAATATTTTATTCTACAGTCGGACCACGAATCATTGAAATACATTAACGGACAACACAAACAGAGTCTGAGGCATGCTAAGTGGGTGGAATTCCTACAATCGTTTCGCTTTTCATCCTAATACGGAATCAATCGTGTCAAATTGATACGAATTACGTATGTAAGTGTACGTAAAACGTATGAAATACAACGGAAGGTTATTACGTTTGGACAAGTATCAAAATATCGACCAAAAATAAAAGGTGGTGGCCGAAATTATATGGTTTTCGGCCGTGAGGTAGTAGTGTATACTTATGATACGAATTATCCGGGGAGAGGTGGATACGTATCGGTCGGAGTGTACGTATGAATATGATAGCGGAAGGCTTTTATGAATATGGAGTTTTTCGGATGTATTTTGTGATGTAATATCGAATATGACGATGAAAATTCGAACAAATGGAAAATGGAAGTAATATCGGGAAAATGATAATATCGATCAAGAAAACTTGAACGATCAAGAACAAGGGTTTATCGAATTAGACCTATAACTCGATAAGGTGATTTCTTCTCAAGACCTATTGAGAATCAATCGGATTAATACTCGAAAACGCGTCGAATAAAAATCAAGTTTCGGTAAAAATCATTTACCAATGATAGAAACACAAAGTGTTTTCTTCCTCATTCAACATTCATAATACATTGTGTTACAATGCTTACACAAGCCTATATATAGGAGACTTCAAGTCTTCCTATAATAAAAGAAAATAATTCAAAGATTTATAAAATCTTTGAATAATCAAAATAAAACATAAAAGGAACAACAATCCTAATTTTAGGGAAACACAATCCCTAAAATGAGTAAAAACAAGGCAAAGACAAACACACAAAAGAAAATACAAAAAGGTGAAATCTTCCTATAGACTCGGCCGTGTCGCTTGACAATGGCCGCGGCGCGACAGAGGACATCCGACAGGACTCGTCCGACAAAGGACCCGCACGGCGCGCGGCGCCGACAAGGACGTTCGGCGTGGGTCCGATCGTGTCTCGAACACGGCCGCCGCCCGCGAGATTCTCGCTTATCCGATAGTTCGACTCGACCGCGCTGCATAACACGGCCGAGTCCGTGGGCGTGACTTGTACGCTTCTCGACGAGTGCGGCACGGCCGTGTCGGACGACACGGCCGTCCGGCCGGCAGGTGCTCGGCCGGTAGGAGGTGATTTTTCCTACGGTGGTGAATTTTCCGCTGCTCGGCATTTTCCGGCGGGGTGACATTTTCCGGCAGTTGTGACATTTTCCTACAGTTGTGACATTTTCCTACAGTTGTGTCATTTTCCGGCTTGTGTCCGTTTCTCGCCTAAAAATGTAGTCGCACGTGCACGGCGCGTTGTAAGGCCTTTAGTGTCGATTCTTGCTTGGTTTCTTTATTCGGACTATTAAATTCGTATCATCCTCCCCTTTAAAGGGAATTGTCCTCAATTCCGAACTTCCTTCGTCAAGATAATTAATTAAAGCTTCTAAGTACTTGATCTCGAAAATGTCCGCAGCATTACATGGCCCAAAATCTTGAGACGATAAGTAGTATGGGATCTCCGAATCACCAAACAAATAACTATCATTATTAATGAAATAATAATAATTATTATTCGTGAGGCAAAATCTTTATCATCGTGGTTGAATTCATTGGATGCAATTTCAAGAACCAAGAAAATTGCCTCTAATCACCTTTCACATCAAAACATTGGGAAGGCTCGTCTTTAAGCTCGGTATTATAAACATGAACCACTGGGTAAATATAGCACCTTTCTTCATCTTTATCAAAAATGGGTGTTCCATCATAATTATGGATTTCATGAAGCATGGTCGTGTGGCATGGTGGTTGTGAGACATGGGAAGCTGGATCTCGATCCAGATCGCCGTTATAGCGACAATCGTGGCTGCCAAGATCGGGAAGATGGCGGTGGCGGCATGTAAATTGTCGTCATCCCATTGACAAGAACTCAAAAACTCCATCAATGGCGGTAGCCAAGTGAGACAGAAGAAATCAAATTCCTCCATTTTAGTTCCGAATCGGTGTGGCTAGAATCAAGTTCCTCATCATTAACATAAGTTGGTCCGTCTTGGTCAAATTTGCCAACACAACCAACGGCTCATGCTCAAAGTAGCAAGATCCGGGTTCGTCGACTAGGAGACACGGCTCAACTCATCTTCTTCGTTGAATTGCTCGTTGAAAACTCGTCTCGTCTACTTCATTGAAAATGGTGGTAGGGACATCGTCTTCGTCAAAAAAATTTATTGGAAATTCTTCGATGAAAAAAATCTTTGATCAAAGGTTGGCGGCGGGCGTCGAAGGATTGGTGGTGGGAAACAACGATCGTGGTAAGATGTGGCTTTGAACCTTCGCTTGAAATATTTTGAATTTTTGCCAACTGTAATTTTAGGCTTACGTTGTTTTGAACGGATCGTTTCAATTTTTGCCACCAAGGCGGCGCTACCGCTGAGGCGCTTTGTCACCAAATAAACGCGCGGTTGATCGGGCACTTGAAGTCCGAGTGCTCCTCACAAGCATGGAGCCAATCTATGCACGCATCTGGATTACTATCTCCGTGAAATTCCGGTATGCTGCGGAATTTGGCCAAGAAATCAATATCGTTGGCATCGTCTCTGCGTCTTTCTTGCATACGTCGCTCCGGTAAGCCGTTTAGTGCGTCACGGAGTGTCATCAAGAAATCGAGCTCGGAGAAATCCATAACAAGAATCAAGAGATAGTTCTTGACAAGAAATCGGACAGAAAATTTTCCAAGAAATCCGTGAATAATGAACCAAGAAGATGATCAAAGAATCTGATCTCCACCGTTCAGACTGTAGTTCAAGAAGTTGGCTTACCTTTGTCAAAATTTCGTAATGATCCAACGGTCGAATCCACGGGAAACTTTGTTTTCTTCCGACTGCTCTAATCTCAACAAAAAAAAAAAAAAAAAAATTCGTTGAATAAATCGCCCAAGGAGATGACCTTGGGCTCCGATACCACTTATGATACGAATTACGTATGTAAGTGTACGTAAAACGTATGAAATACAACGGAAGGTTATTACGTTTGGACAAGTATCAAAATATCGACCAAAAATAAAAGGTGGTGGCCGAAATTATATGGTTTTCGGCCGTGAGGTAGTAGTGTATACTTATGATACGAATTATCCGGGGAGAGGTGGATACGTATCGGTCGGAGTGTACGTATGAATATGATAGCGGAAGGCTTTTATGAATATGGAGTTTTTCGGATGTATTTTGTGATGTAATATCGAATATGACGATGAAAATTCGAACAAATGGAAAATGGAAGTAATATCGGGAAAATGATAATATCGATCAAGAAAACTTGAACGATCAAGAACAAGGGTTTATCGAATTAGACCTATAACTCGATAAGGTGATTTCTTCTCAAGACCTATTGAGAATCAATCGGATTAATACTCGAAAATGCGTCGAATAAAAATCAAGTTTCGGTAAAAATCATTTACCAATGATAGAAACACAAAGTGTTTTCTTCCTCATTCAACATTCATAATACATTGTGTTACAATGCTTACACAAGCCTATATATAGGAGACTTCAAGTCTTCCTATAATAAAAGAAAATAATTCAAAGATTTATAAAATCTTTGAATAATCAAAATAAAACATAAAAGGAACAACAATCCTAATTTTAGGGGAAACACAATCCCTAAAATGAGTAAAAAACAAGGCAAAGACAAACACACAAAAGAAAATACAAAAAAAGGTGAAATCTTCCGGCAGGACTCGGCCGTGTCGCCTGACACGGCCGCGGCGCGACAGGGACATCCGACAGGGACTCGTCCGACAGTGACCCGGCACGGGCGCGGCGCTGACAAGGACGTTCGGCGTGGGTCCGATCGTGTCCTGGAACACGGTCGGGCCGTCTGGCAGTAGATTCTGGCTTATCCGGCATAGTTCGACTCGACCGCGCTGCATAACAACACGCCGAGTCCTGTGGGCAGTGACTTGTACGTTTCTGGACGAGTGCGGCACGGGCCGTGTCGGACGACACGGTCGGGTCCGGCCGGCAGTGCTCGGCCAGTTCCGGCAGGAGGTGATTTTTCCGGCCGGTGGTGAATTTTCCGTCAGTGCTCGGCATTTTCCGGCGGGGTGACATTTTCCGGCAGGTTGTGACATTTTCCGGCAGGTTGTGACATTTTCCGGCAGGTTGTGTCATTTTCCGGCTTGTGTCCGTTTTCTCGCCTAAAAATGTAGTCGCACGTGCACGGCGCGTTGTAAGGCCTTTAGTGTCGATTCTTGCTTCGGTTTCTTTATTCGGACTATTAAATTCCGTATCACAAATGCAGAAGACAAAGTAAGGATCGACGTAATTGACCTTACAACACGCCATGCACAGATTACTATGTATTTAGGCGGGAAAACGGACATAAGACGTGGAGTCTCTGTCTCGGCCGTGTCATATAACACGGCCCGTGTCATGCTATGCCGGAAGGTCGACAATCGGCCGGAAAATGGACGAACTGCCGGAAAAATCACCACCTGCCGGAAAAATCACCACCTGCCGGAATTGGCCGATCACTGCCGACCGAACTCGGCCGTGTCGTCCGACACGGCCGTGCTGTACTCGTCCGGAAATGCCGGGTCACCGCCGCAGACTCGACCGTGTCGTCGCACGGCCGAGTCGAACTCTTCCGATAAGCCGTAACCGATCGCCAGACGCCCGACCGTGTTCCAGACACGGCCGAGTCAGTCAATGCCGGCGCCGTCTGCATCGAGTCACCGCTTCGGACGAGTCACTATCGGAAGGCCTCTTGGCCGCGACCGTGTCAAGCGGACACGGCCGAGTCCCTCGCCGCCAGATGCGCGCGCCGTGCCGATCGGGCACGGCCGTCAGAACCGGCTGCATCAAAGAAATGACCATTATTGCTGATTTTTTTATTTTTTGTTGTTTTTCCTTCCCTCACATGTCATGATTAGACTTGCATGTTATGTGGGGTGTCTTATATTCATTTTATTGTGTGATTCCCCCTCCCCTTGATTTGATTCCCTTATATTTTATCTTGTTGTTTTGTTTTTCATTTCAAGATCATGTGATCTTGTTTTATTCCTTAGTTGCTAAGAAGACTACCATGCTATAAGTAGTCTTGTTCATGCTTTCATTATGTATTGTATGTTGAAGAAATAAGAATACACTTGTGTTTTCTTGGTGAATGCTTTTTCATCGAAACCTTGATTATAATTCGACGCGTTTTCGAGTTTTAATCGAACCGATTCTCAATAGGTCTTGAGAAAAGATTATCTTATCAAACTATAGGTCTAGTTTGATAAATCATTCATATTGTTCTTGTTTATGTAAGCCGAATTGCCCTACTTTCGGTTATATCTTACGAGTGTTACACATATTCGAGTGTTGTGAGGATCAATTATATTTCCGCTGCATTCCATTCGACTTTACGTCCACTTTCATACGTAATTCGTATCATTAGTGGCATCGGAGCCCAAGGTTACTTCCTTGGCGAATTTCTCTTGGCGATTTTCTTATCAAAACTAATCATGGATTTTTCCGACGATTTTATGGAGAAACTACGTGAGGCACTACACAGCATGCAAGAACCACGTTTTCAAGCAAGAAGAGGAGGATATGATGCACATTCACCGCGTCATGTGGATGAATTTAAAGTTAATGAACTTCCGGAATTTGTCGGAGGTACTAATCCTGAAGTTTACTTGGAGTGGGAGAGGAAGATTGAACGTATGTTCGACTTCAAGCACCTTAACGATGATAAACGTTGCAAATATGCAATTCTCAAGTTAGGGAAGGGCGCTTCCTTATGGTTCGAGGGTATGAAAACACAACGAGCTCGTGCGGGAAAAGAGAAAATCCGTTCTTGGGATTCTTTGAAGAAAAAACTACGTAAAAGGTATGTCCCGACATCACATCGGTTAACCTTGTACCGAAAAATTGCGGAGTTTGTACAAGGGAAACTAAGTGTGGAAGAATATATCGAAGAATTTGAAGGCTTGGCCTTAATGGGAGAACTTGAAGAAAATGAAGAACAAAGAATGTCACGTTTTTTACGTGGTCTAAACCGAAACATTTCAAATACGGTTGAATTATACCCATACGGAGATTTTGACACTTTATGCGGACTATGCATAAAGATAGAAGCTCAAAACAAAGTGAAGTTTGCCAAAACCGAATTTACATCAAAGTTCGAGGATCCAAGTACCGGTTCAAGTTCAATTACCACAACGATACCGACTCCTATCTCTACTACCGTTTCTAAAACCCCCGGCGTACCGAAGGAAACAAGCCTAACCAAAGTAAGGTGTTTTAAATTCCAAGGATTCGGTCACTATCAAAATACTTGCCCTAACAAACGAGTTGTGACGCTAAGAGAAGCCATCACGATCCGAGACGAGTTGCTAGTCGAGGACGAAGGAGAAAGACTAGGTGATTCCAACGTGGAGGAAGACGAGGGAGAAGAATATGAAACTTATGAGGCTCCAAACTATGATACAACATTGGTTCTTCGTACTTTACAAGTCAAACCCATTTCAAATGATTCGGAACAACGGGATCAAATTTTTCACACCAAGTGTCAAGTCGGGAACAAATGGTGTAGTGTGATCATTGATGGAGGAATTTGTACCAACGTAGCGTCAAGGGAGATGGTGACGAAACTCGGACTCATCACTACTACTCACCCAAAACCATACACATTACATTGGCTCGATGACGGGAGTAAAGTGAAAGTCTCGAAACAAGTACGGGTCGGTTTGACCATGGGTTCGTACGTCGACAACATATTATGCGAAGTACTCCGATGGATGCATGCCATGTACTCTTGGGACGACCATGGCTATTCGATAGAGATGTTTTACATCGAGGAAGAAGTAACGAGTATGAGTTACGGGATAAGGACAAGAGGATCGTGTTGAAACCAATGTCACTTCAATCTATGACCCCTAACTGAGGTGAGAAACCGAATCTAACCATGTTTTCTAGTGAGAGGGAAATTGAACTTGGTACTGAGATTGGCCGGTCAAAAGAAAACGACAACTTTGGGCCAAATTTTTATAACGACACAGTTTCTCGTAATGGACTTATTGTCTTGAATGATTACCAAATTGAGGAAAGGAAATTATTTTGTGATGGGCTATTATTGGAGGAGCCCAACAATATTGAAACGGAGAGTTGGTCAGATTATGACGGACCGCCAACATTTGATGAGGAACCAGTTGTTGAAGAGGAATCCGTAATAAATCCTGTTTTTCCCATTCTTGATGGTGAACCCGATGTGGAATTATCAGTGTTTCCAATTCTGGAGGATGAACCCGATGTGAAATTAACCGCAAGGCCCCATTTCAGATGTCCGCTCATGTCATGATATCGGTATTACCGGGCAAAGTAACTATTATTATTTTATTAATAATGATAGTTATTTTATTGGTGATTCTCGAGGGGCCCCCACTACCTATCGTCTCAAGATTTTGGGCCATGTACGCACTGCGGACATTTTCGAGATCAAATACGTAGAGGTTTTAATTAATTATCTTGATGACGAAGGAAGTCCGGAATTGAGGACAATTCCTTTTAAAGAAGGAGGAGATGATACGGAATCAATCGTGTCAAATGCAGAAGACAAAGTAAGGATCGACGTAATTGACCTTACAACACGCCATGCACAGATTACTACGTATTTAGGCGGGAAAACGGACATAAGACGTGGAGTCTCTATCTCGGCCGTGTCATATAACACGGCCCGTGTCATGCTATGCCGGAAGGTCGACAATCGGCCGGAAAATGGACGAACTGCCGGAAAAATCACCACCTGCCGGAAAAATCACCACTTGCCGGAATTGGCCGATCACTGCCGATCGAACTCGGCCGTGTCGTCCGACATGGCCATGCTGTACTCGTCCGGAAATTCCGAAGTCACTGCCCGCAGGATTCGACCGTGTCGTCTGGCACGGCCGAGTCGAACTCTTCCGGATAAGCCAGAACCTACTGCCCAGACGCCCGACCGTGTTCCAGGACACGGTCGAGTCAATGCCGAAGCGCCGCGCCGTACCGAGTCACTGTCGGACGAGTCACTATCGGAAGGCCTCTTCGCGCCGCGACCGTGTCAAGCGGACACGGTCGAGTCCCTGCCAGCCAGATGCGCGCCGCGGCCGTGCCGATCGGCACGGGCCGTGTCCGACAGACTAGCAAATGACCATTATTGCTGATTTTTTTATTTTTTGTTGTTTTTCCTTCCCTCACATGTCATGATTAGACTTGCATGTTATGTGGGGTGACTTATATTCATTTTGTTGTGTGATTCCCCCTCCCCTTGATTTGATTCCCTTGTATTTTATCTTGTTGTTTTGTTTTTCATTTCAAGATCATGTGATCTTGTTTTATTCCTTAGTTGCTAAGAAGACTACCATGCTATAAGTAGTCTTGTTCATGCTTTCATTATGTATTGTATGTTGAAGAAATAAGAATACACTTGTGTTTTCTTGGTGAATGCTTTTTCATCGAAACCTTGATTATAATTCGACGCGTTTTCGAGTTTTAATCGAATCGATTCTCAATAGGTCTTGAGAAAAAATTATCTTATCAAACTATAGGTCTAGTTTGATAAATCATTCATATTGTTCTTGTTTATGTAAGCCGAATTGCCCTACTTTCGGTTATATCTTACGAGTGTTACACATATTCGAGTGTTGTGAGGATCAATTATATTTCTGCTGCATTCCATACGAGTTTACGTCCACTTTCATACGTAATTCGTATCACATCCAAATACAAAGACGGTAAAAGCAATGTCGTTGCGGATGCGTTATCTAGAAGGTATGTCTTACTTTCTACTCTGGAGGTTTGGTTACTTGGTTTCGAAATGTTGAAAGAGTATTATGCAAATGATACGGATTTTGGGGAAGTTTTTACTCGTTGCAATTCTGGTCCGTTCGGGGATTTCATGATACAAGATGATTTTCTCTTTAAAGGGAATAGACATTGTGTTCCAAAATATGCGGTTCGAGAATTGTTGGTTCGGGAGGCTCACGGAGGAGGCTTATCGGGGCACTTTGGCATGGATAAGACAATGGAAGTACTTAAAGAACATTTCTTTTGGCCAAAAATGTTAAAAGACGTTTACAATGTTTTAAGTAAATGTGTAACATGTCACATCGTGAAGAGTTCGTTCAAACCAGGATCGTATATGCCTCTACCGATTCCAGAAAGACCGTGGGAGGATGTATAAATGGATTTTATCATTGCTTTTCCCTGCACTCAACGAGGTAAAGATGCTATCATGGTGGTCGTTTTTCATTTCTCGAAGATGGCTCATTTCGTGGCTTGCCACAAAACTGACGACGCAAGTAACGTGGCCGATTTATGCTTCCGAGAGATGGTTCGTTTACATGGAGTTCTGAAAACTATTGTTTCGGATCGGGATTCGAAATTTCTTAGCTATTTTTGGAATACATTATGGAGGAAAGTCGGAACAAAACTCTTATTTAACAACTCACACCATCCTCAAACAGATGGTCAAACCGAGGTCACAAACCGAACGCTAGGAACGTTGTTGCGAGGACTTGTGAATAAAACGCAAAAGGATTGGGACGTGAAACTTGCTCATGCGGAATTTGCCTATAACCGATCCCCTACACATGCCACGGCACACTCTCCATTTGAAATCATATATGGGTTAAATCCTTATGTACCCTTAGACTTGATTCCATTGCTGATACGGAATTGAATAGTCCGAATAAAGAAACCGAAGCAGGGATCGACGTAAATGACCTTACAACGCGTCATGCACGTACGGCAACATTTTTAGGCGAGAAAACGGACACAAGCCGGAAAATGACACAACCTGCCGGAAAATGTCGAGCCTGCCGGAAAATATCGCACCTGCCGGAAATTGACGAGCATTGCCGGCCGGACCCGACCGTGTCGTCCGACACGGTCCGTGCCGCACTCGTCCGGAAATGCAAAAGTCACTGCCCACAGGGCTCGACCGTGTTGTCTGGCACGGTCGAGTCGAACTCTTCCGGATAAGCCAAAACCGACTGCCCAGACGACCCGACCGTGTTCCAGGACACGATCGGGCCCATGCCGAACGTCCTTGTCAGCGCCGCGCCCGTGCCGAGTCACTGTCGGAAGAGTCGCTGTCGGACGTCCCTGTCGCGCCGCGACCGTGTCAGTTGGACACGGTCGAGTCACTGCAGGCCAGATGCGCGCTGCGGCCGTGTCAAGCGACACGGCCCGTGTCCGGCAGCCACCCTACCTTTTTTAATTGCTGATTTTTGTGTGTTTTGTCTTCTCTTTTCCTTTCTTTACTTATTTTAGGGATTGTGTTCCCATGTTTTGTGATGTATGTTTCTTTTTCTTATTTTATTTGATTTGTTTTGATTATTCAAAGATTTTGTAATCTTTGAATTGTTTTCTTTAACTTTTAGGGAGACTTGAGGTTTCCTATATATAGCTTGTATAAGCATTGTAAGATCATTATGTAGAGTATTATGAATGTTGAAGTATAAGAATACACATTGTGTTTTCTATTCTTGGTGAATGATTTTCATCGAACCTTGATTTTTATTCGACGCGTTTTCGAGTATTAATCCAATTGATTCTCAATAGGTCTTGGGAAGAAATCACCTTATCGAGTTATAGGTCTAATTCGATAAACCCTTTTTCTTGATCGTTCAAGTCTTCTTGATCGATATTATCACTTTTTTTTATATTACTTCCATTTTCCATTTGTTCGAATTTTCCTCGTCATATTCGATATTACATCACAAAATACATCCAAAAACAACCAAATCGTAAAAAGACTTCCGCTACGATATTCATACAAACACTCCGACCGATACGTATCCGCTTCTCCCGGAGAATTCGTATCATAAGTGGTATCGGAGCCCAGGGTCATCGCCTTGGGAGATTTATTCAACGATTTCTTCAACGATTTCTTGTGAAGAACTATCTCTTGATTCTTGTTATGGATTTTTCCGATCTCGATTTCTTGATCAAACTCGGTGACGCACTAAACGTCTTATCGGAGCAACGTATGCAAGCAAGACGCAGAGACGACGCCAATGATATTGATTTCTTGGCTAAATTCCGCAGTATACCGGAGTTTCACGGATCTAGTAATCCAGATGCGTGCATAGATTGGCTCCATGCTTGTGAGGAGCACGCAGACTTCAAGGCTGCCCCGATCAACCGCCGCGTTTCGCTGGTGACAAAGCATCTCCGCGGTAGCGCCGCCTTCTGGTGGCAAAAATTGAAACAGTCCTGTTCACAACAACGTAAGCCTAAAATTACAGATTGGCAAAAATTCAGAAAATATTTCAAGCGAAGGTTCAAAGCCACATCTTACCACCAGTCGTTGTTTCCCCACCACCAATCCTTCGACGCCCCGCCGCCAACCTTTGATCAAAGATTTTTTTATATCGAAGAATTTCCAGCGAAGTTTTTTTTGACGAAGACGATGTCCCTACCACCATTTTCAATGAAGTAGACGAGACAGAGTTTTCAACGGAGCAATTCAACGAAGAAGATGAGTTGAGCCGTGTCTCCCTAGTCGACGAACCTGGATCTTGCTACTTTGATCATGGTCCAGTTGGTTGTGTTGGCCAAATTGACCAAAACGGACCAAATTATTTTAATGGTGAGGAGCCTTTTTGTGTCATGGAAATTGGGTCGGATTATGAAGGGCCACCGGTATTTGATGCAGAACCAGTTGACGAAGAGGAGTCCGTAATTGATCATGTGTTTCTCATTCTTGATGGTGAATTAGACGTGAAATCAATAATACTTCCCATTTTTGATGTTGTGCCCGACGACGATCCATATCTCGATGAAAGTTGTTTTGAAGACTTTTGTCCAATTTATGAGGCAGACTCCAATGAGGCGTTTCCAGTTTATGATACGGAGCACGAGGATGTTATGATTCCGGAACATCTATATCCCGAGCCTTACCAAGTGTTTGACATGAAAGACGACGACGAAGCATTTTTCCCAGGGCTTGAAGTGGCATCCGATAAAGGGCGACCTATTATTACTGTCGTGCTTCCCATTTCAGATGTCCACTCATGTCATGATATCGGTATTACCTGGCAGAGTAATTATTATTATTTTATTAATAATGATAGTTATTTTGTTGGTGATTCTCGAGGGGCCCCCACTACCTATCGTCTCAAGATTTTGGGCCATGTACGTACTGCGGATATTTTCGAGATCAAGTACTTAGAAGCTTTAATTAATTATCTTGACGACGAAGGAAGTTCGGAATTGAGGACAATTCCCTTTAAAGGGGGAGGGGATGATACGGAATTGAATAGTTCGAATAAAGAAACCGAAGCAAGGATCGACGTAAATGACCTTACAACGCGTCATGCACGTACGGCAACATTTTTAGGCGAGAAAACGGACACAAGCCGAAAAATGACACAACCTGCCGGAAAATGTCGTCGCCTGCCGGAAAATGTCGAGCCTGCCGGAAAATATCGCACCTGCCGGAAATTGCCGAGCACTGCCGGCCGGACCCGACCGTGTCGTCCGACACGGCCCGTGCCGCACTCGTTCGGAAATGCAAAAGTCATCGCTTGTGGCTCGGCCGTGTTATGCAGCACGGTCGAGTCGAACTCTTCCGGATAAGCCAAAACCGACTGCCCAGACGGCCCGACTGTGTTCCAGGACACGATCAGGCCCACGCCGAACGTCCTTGTCAGCGCCGCGCCCGTGCCGAGTCACCGTCGGACGAGTCGCTGTCGGACGTCCCTGTCGCGCCGCGACCGTGTCAGTTGGAAACGGTCGAGTCACTGCAGGCCAGATGCGCGCCGCGGCCGTGTCAAGCGACACGGCCCGTGTCCGGCAGCCAGCCTACCTTTTTTAATTGCTGATTTTTGTGTGTTTTGTCTTCTCTTTTCCTTTCTTTACTTATTTTAGGGATTGTGTTCCCATGTTTTGTGATGTATGTTTCTTTTTCTTATTTTATTTCATTTGTTTTGATTATTCAAAGATTTTGTAATCTTTGAATTGTTTTCTTTAACTTTCAGGGAGACTTGAGGTTTCCTATAGATAGCTTGTATAAGCATTGTAAGATCATTATGTAGAGTATTATGAATGTTGAAGTATAAGAATACACATTGTGTTTTCTATTCTTGGTGAATGATTTTCATCGAACCTTAATTTTTATTCGACGCGTTTTCGAGTATTAATCCGATTGATTCTCAATAGGTCTTGGGAAGAAATCACCTTAATTATACATAACCATACCTAGTATGATCATCTCTAAACGTAATGAAGTACTGATATCCGTCACGTGCTGCTTCCAAAGCACCACAAACGTTGGTATGGATTAATCCCAGTTTATCAGCGGCTCTTTCAAAAGTCCCTGTGAAGGGGGACTTGGTCATGTTGCCTTTAAGGCAGGATTCACAAGTTGGAAAGAGATCTGATCCCAATGGACCCATAAGTCCATTTTTTTCCATTTTGTAAACCTTGGTCTGACCAACATGACCAAGTCTAAGATGCCATTTCAAAACTTGATTAGTTTCATCCCTACCACACTTCCTAGTCATAGTATTCACAACGACTTTGTTACTTAGGTTTAGATGATACAGTCTATTTAACAATGTAGCAATGCCTATTAGTTTATTTCTAAAATAAATTTTGCAGGAACCATCACCAATGAAAAATGAAAAGCCTTTCTGATCCATGACCAGAATGGATACAATGTTTTTATACCCCTTGGGCAAAACAAGTACATCATTAAAGTTAAAACAAAGTCGGGTTCCAAATCTAAAAGAAGTGGTCCTATGTTCGTTGCTTCGACACTATGCCCGCTTTCGACAGTAATCATCACTTCCCCAGCTCCAAGCTTCTTACTTTGTTCCAGATCCTGATTCACGGTACAAATGTGAGAACTAGCACCTGAATCCAGTATCCAAGAAGTAGAAATACAGTAGCAGAACAATTTGTTTCCAAAACTAAAAGTTCTGTACCTGAAGTGCCATAAAGAATCGGACACTCTCTAGCCCAGTGGCCCAGCTCACCGCATTTGAGACACGCGTCCTAATTCTTCTTGCTCTTGAGAATCATTGGGGCCTTGCCCTTACCCTTAAGGTCCTTGATTTGTGGTCCTGTCTGCTTCTTGGTCTTTTTCTTCTTGTTTTTAGACCTCCGAGGTCCAGAAAAAATCACAAGGGCAGACTCCTTCATCTGCGGAATCTTCATCTGAGACTGAGCGGTCAACAGTTTGTTCATTAGCCCATCTGAGTTACATGCAATCTCATTGCAGTTGAAGTTCATAACAAACTGTGAGAAGGAATGAGGGAAAGACTGTAGGATAAGGTCGGTTTGAAGAGAAGCATCCATCTTAAAATCAAGAGCCTCCAATCTCTCGAACATGGATATCATTTTGAGGACGTGGTCCCCAACCTTCTCACCTTCCTTCATCCTTGAACCGAATAGTTGCTTGGATATCTCATATCTAGCAGTTCGACTGTGCTCACCATAAAGCTCGGTCAAGTGAGATAGAATCTGCCTAGCAGAAGTCATTTTCTCATGAGCTCTCTGAAGCTCATTAGACATAGAAGCCATCTTGTATGCAGAGACTTTTACGTCATCCTTAACCCACTTTTTATGGTTTTCAATCTCTTCCTGATTGGCTCTAGTCCGCACAGGAGGCGCCAGAATATCCGTCTCCAAGACGTATCCCAATGCCTCTATACTGAGGACAATCATTAGATTGTGGAGCCAATCCATGAAGTTAGGTCCGATCAAGGTGTTCTTTTTTAGTAGAATTGCGAGTGGGTTCATTGTCATATTGAGAGTTATGTCTGCATTAAGTATGATAGATTAATTAGTGACTCATTTAATTATGATCTGAGTATAGAATTGAGGTCTTTTCTATTCTAATTACCCAGCTCCCACTATTTTTATCGTAATAACACACTCCCATGTGAAATCCGGAAGTATCGTTCGCTCTACTTCATAGTGGTGATCGAGTTCTTTATAAATCTTAATAGAGGGCAACCGAACAGGCTTCTAGTCTATTAATTTCATAAAGTGGTGTCCAACACCAACCCATCTAATGGATGATACGATCTTCTTTTTCCTCTTGTTCACTCCCCTCAACGTATACGATTTCTATGGTTCGTGAACAAGTTGTTTATACCATTGACGCAAATCAGTTTCATAATTGAATCTTATCCGGCAACCTATCAGGTTTCTAGGGATAAAATTTGCTTCAACCGAAGGCATCCAATGCGCTCCCGGTAATTTCTCCATTCTCCCCGAACGACTACCTCGATAACTCGGAAGCATAGCACATCCGGTTTGGGTTTCAATTTCCCGAAAGCTCGATAGAGGGAAGGAAAACCTTGAAACCTTATAAACTTAATAATTTGTCGTGGGAGAATTTTCACAATTAACATTACACTTTGCACATAAATCCATTTAAGCGCGTTTGTGCATTCATACAATATAAACAACCATTCACAATCTAGTTGCTACCAACATGTAGTTCATGGACCGTTCCTAGAATCAAAAACTTAGTAATTTAATTACAAGTCTTCGGTCTTGAATCTTCGTCTTCTCGAACGGATCTTCCTACGGTCTTCGTCATTACATATAAATTTGACATTGAAAATTGCATCCTAGATACAAATAATTCTAGTAAAATAAATAGGCTCAAAACGGCCTTTACAACCCAATCGAATAAAAACCGAATGATTCAAAACTAAGTCCATAAACCACATCCCCATTTAAAAGCATTCATCCAATAAATACTATATAAGTGGGAAGCGTAGAGATACATTGATCCAATCAACAATTCAAATCGATCCAATCGATTCAGACAACCGGTAATATGAAAAATGTTCAAATAATTCGGTCACCCACAATTATTCCAATTAATCAAATTTTCCTTATAAAATAAAATACCATAAATTATTTTAATCGTATTAAATCCAATTTAACATGCAGGAGATTAATTTTAAAGAATACACGAAAAAATCGAGCCGGGGCGAAACTGGCCTGCCACGACCGAGATACTTCCGGCAGTCTGCCAGTCAGACACGGCCCGTGCCGAATGGTACGGTTGGGTCGTGCAGGTAGTGTCCTAGACCATCCTGCCAGACACGGCCGTGTCAAATGACACGTTCGGGTTGTCCCGGCAGCCTGCTGGCCAGACACGGCCCATGCCGAATGGCACGCTCGAGTTGTGCTGGCAGTCTGCCGAGGCTGGTCGGCTGGCACGTCCCGTGTCGCTTGACATGGTCGGGTCAGCCCGGCAGCTTCCTGCCCGTTGTCCGAAAAGTCGTCCGACGACGATTCTGAGCTAGATTTTCGACCGGATATCCAATATCAATATTTTCCGACTTTCATATCTTCAATATAAATTATATTTTCTAGAAATTAAAGGTTTATATTTAGACATAAACTTACGAAAAATACAACTATTACGAACGACAAATATATACCACGATTATGACTATAAATGATTCCAAATCATTCACCATCTAATCAAGCATTCCAAATGCCAATATCGTATATACGATCGCAAGACCGATGCTCCGATACCACTATTGGGATTCGGTGCCTAAAACGAAGGCCCAGCGGAAGCGGTAAAATGAAAATTAATTTGATCTGAATCCCTACGGGGATTGATCAAGCTACGTATATATGAATATTAAATGAAGCACAAGAAGATACGAGAAACATACCCTTGTAGTCCGTTGATTCAACGATTTCCTTCTCTTGCGCGATTCCCCAAGCTTTAGTTGATTTCCCTACGATCCAATCCGCTCCAAGCTCTTGGATGATCCAACGCCGAAAGCACCGCGTCTCTACTTGCCACGCGCCGGAGAAACGAACGAAACGACGATCACCTTGCTATCCTCCAAGGATACGGCTAGAGCTAAGATGATGAAGCTTTTTATTGTGATTATAACACTCTAAGTGTATAACTCACTATCTCTCTTTGATTTCTTGATTTTTCTCCAAGAACAACCAAGAACAAAAGAAGAAGAAGAAGATGAAGACTAATGAGAAAACAATTTTCTCTCTCTCACTCACACAACTCACGGATGAATACAATGAATAGGGAGGGTGAGTTAGTCTTTTTTTTTATTCTTCATGCCAATCAATGATACGAATTACGTATTAAGATGAACGTAAATTCGCCGGAAAATGCAGCGGATATATCTTTTAAACTCTCAACACTCGATATGTGTAACACTCGTAAGATTTAACCGAAAGCAGGGTAATTCAGTTTCCGTAAACAAGATAATATGAAAGTAAATTATCAAACTAGACCTATAGTTTGATAAGGCAATCTCTCCTCAAGACCTATTGAGAATCGACTAAATTACAACTCGAAGACGCGTCGAATTATAATCAAGGTGTGCTGAAAATCATTCAACAATGAATACATACAAGTGTATTTCGTTTTTTCAAGCTTCAAAGTGATTTCTTAAGGTTGAATATGAGACTAATATATAGCCATTACAACTACAAATAAGTTCAAACAAGATCAAACAAGATCAAGCTAAAAGACAAGCAATTATTAAACTAAACTATCAAGACTTTTGACAAAGATTGAAAACAACACATGCTTGGCTTCTTCCTTAGCATTTTCGGCCGTGGGATAGCATGAAGGAAAGAGATAATCATCTTTCTCACGTGATAAGACTTTGACAAGGACTTGAACATGAAAGCAACATCTTGGTGTCTTCTTCTACATGTGGTTCGGCCGATTTGTTTTTCAAGGGGTGGAGGGAAATCAAATCTCTATCCTTGATCTTGATATGGTGGACTTTGAAAATGAAAACAAAGTTGAAAGTAGTGGGGACAAAAGATCCTTCATGGATGCATGTCACAATCGGCCGAATTCTCCCCCAAATGGCCGATTTTGTATGCATGAACATGCATACGTATGCATGTTTTGATACGTCTAAGTTATCCCGGTTCCGATTATTAAGATCGTTCCCATTTTCGCATTTGTTTTCTCACCGAAGTACGTAGGTGCATGTGCATGCAACGTGATATCGTCACCTACGTCAATTCTTACTTCATTTGGAGACATCACAATCGCATCATACCCTCCCCTTTTGAAAGGAATTGACCTCAATCCAGTGATTCCCTCGTCATCAAGGTAAGAAGATAGATCGCCCACGTTAAAAGTGGCGTGTACCCCATAATCGCCCGGAAGTTCTACTTTATACGCATTGTCGTTCACCTTTCCCATGATTTTGTAAGGTCCCTCGGCCCTCGGCATAAGTTTGTTCTTGCGTTTGCTAGGAAATCTCTCTTTTCTTAAGTGTACCCAAACCAAGTCGCCTACCTCGAATAGTCTCGGTTTCTTGTGATTGTTGGATTTCCTTTTGTATGCGTCATTCATCTCTTTGATTCGATCATGTATTTGCCCGTGCAACTTGATCATCGATTTAAGTTTAGATTCTGCGTCTTTGTGTACCAACTCATCCTTCGGCAACGGAATCAAGTCCAAGGGTATATAAGGATTTAACCCGTAAACGACTTCAAAAGGAGAATGTGCCGTAGCATGTGTAGGGGATCGGTTATAGGCAAATTCTGCATGAGCAAGTTTCATGTCCCAATCCTTTTGCATTTTATTCACAAGTCCTCGCAACAACGTTCCTAACGTTCGATTTGTGACTTCGGTTTGACCATCGGTTTGAGGATGGTGCGAAGTGCTAAATAAGAGCTTTGTACCCACTTTCCTCCATAAAGTATTCCAAAAATAGCTAAGGAATTTCGAATACCGATCCGAAACAATAGTCTTCGGAACTCCATGTAAACGAACCACCTCTCGGAAGTATAAATCGGCCACGTTGCTTGCGTCGTCGGTTTTGTGGCAAGCCACGAAGTGAGCCATTTTTTAGAACCGATCAACAACCACCATAATAGCATCCTTACCTCGTTGAGTACGGGGTAAAGCGACGATAAAATCCATTGACACATCTTCCCACGGTCTTTGTGGAACCGGTAGAGGCATATACGCTCCCGGTTTGAACGAACTCTCTGAGATGTGACATGTTATGCATTTACTTAAAACACTGTAAACGTCTTTTAGCATTTTAGGCCAAAAGAAATGTTCTTTTAGTACTTCCAATGTTTTAGCCATGCCAAAATGTCCTGCTAAACCTCCTCCGTGAGCTTCCCGGACTAATAACTCCTGAACCGCCTGTTTTGGAACACATAGCCTATTCCCTTTAGATAGGAAATCATCTTGTAACATGAACTCCCCGAACGGACCAGATTTGCAACTTGTAAAAATTACTCCAAAATCCACATCATTTTCACAACACTCCTTCAACATTTCGAAACCAAGTAACCGAACCTCCAGCGTAGAAAGTAAAGCATACCTCCTAGATAATGCATCCGCAACGACATTGCTTTTACCGTCTTTGTACTTGGATGAAAAGTGAAATGATTGTAGGAATTCCACCCACTTGGCATGCCTCGGACTCAGTTTATGTTGTCCATTAATGTACTTCAATGATTCGTGGTCCGAGTGTAGAATAAAATGCTTCGTCCGTAAGTAATGACTCCAATGATCAAGGGCCCGTACGATAGCATAGAATTCTTTATCGTAAGTACAATAATTCAACCGAGCTCCGTTCAACTTCTCAGAAAAGTAAGCGATAGGTCGTTTACCTTGAATAAGAACCGCTCCAATTCCAAATCCGCTAGCATCACATTCAACTTCGAATGGTTGAGTAAAATCGGGTAGTGTTAGAATCGGTGCTTCGCATAATTTGGCCTTTAACTTCTCGAAAGCTCCTTGGGCAGCCCCGTTCCATACAAATGGTCCCTTTTTTAAACACTCCATTATCGGACTTGAAATGGTGCTGAAGTCTCGAATAAACCTCCGGTAAAAAGAAGCAAGTCCGTAAAATGATCTCACTTCCGTCATGGTCGTAGGGGTCGTCCAAGTGATACGAATTACTTATGAAATTGTACGTAAACTCGCAAGGAAAATGCAGCGGATATATTTTGTTACCTCACAACACTCGTATATGTGTAACACTCGTAAGATTTAACCGAAAGTAGGGCAATTCATTTTCCGTAAACAAGATAAATATGAAAGTAAATTATCAAACTAGACCTATAGTTTGATAAGACAATCTCTCCTAAAGACCTATTGAGAATCGATTAAATTACAACTCGAAGACGCGTCGAATTATAATTAAGTTGTGCTGAAAATCATTCAACAATGAATACATACATGTATTTCGTTTTTTCCAAGCTTCAAAGTTATTTGAAAGATTGAGGATGAGGCTTATAAATAGCCTTAACAACTACAAACAAGATCAAATAAGATCACACAAGAAAACAAGTAAACATTAAACTAATCTATCAACTTTGACAAAGATAAGAAAACAACAACATGCTTGGTTTTTCCTTGCAAATTCGGCCGTGGGGTAAGCATCAAGGAGTAGATGACATCTTCCTCATGTGATATCCTTTTGTAAGACTTTGACAAGGATAGGAAATGAAAGCAACATCTTGGCACCTTCTTAATGAAAGCAACATCTTCACCAAAGACAAGAAACAAAATAAAATAACTAATCATGTTAGAAGACTTTGGTTTGATTCTTGATGATTATTATTATCACGCTTTGACGACTTTGTTGCCATGTAGGTGACTTATTCAAGGGAGGGGAACCATCGGTTTCAATGCATGAAGAAGGTGGATGAGTGCATGGTTCGTAATTTCTTCATGCATACGTAAAATATGTTCAAGGTTACTTCAAGTCTCGTATTAGTCATCTCGTCCAAAGAAGTAAGTGCATGTCGTGTAGGTGCATGTGTGTGCATGGCCGTATGCATGGTTGCATGGTCGTCTATATCATCTTTCTTCGGTTGGCCATGTCGATCTCATATCATCCCCTCTTCCTTTAAAGAGATTCGTCCTCGAATCTAAAGTCCAAGGACGGTTGGTATTCCGGATAGGGTTGTGCTCCTCCCGGGTTGAAGATATAATTTTCGTCGGATGTGTTGACGTTTGCTTGGGATTGCATTTTTAAAAGACCAACCTACAAAATAATAACAAACGACGTATCTGGGTGTCTACCATTTCCCTTAACGGAATCCCCAAAAAAAGATTTGTGGTTTAACAGAATAATTTCCATTTCCGGCGTCATGTGGGCACAAATCTTGTCCTCATTCCTTCCATCAATGAGTTCATCTTTTACTATTTTCCAGTCACATGTAACCACATAGTTTTTACGTTGGTCGGTGTCGGGAACCGGATCAACGAGAACAATTGGATTGGGATCCTCCAATTTTTTATCAATAATAGTAATAACATCATAGAAATTTTGGGGAACAATCGGGTTGTGATCATTCTCTTGATCTTCTGTAGCTCGGGAAATGGACGGTTGTGTAGAACTAAAAAGTATACTTGTGAGTTCCTCACTCGTTAACTCGTCCTGATGCTCCAAATTATTTGAAACCGATTTGGTTTCTAAAGTACGAAGAACTAAGTCTGTATCATAATCGGGAGCATCGTAAACTACACATTCTTCTTCTCCTTCGTCCTCTATATCAAACTTGAGAATGTCGCCTAGCCTTTCTTGTTCTTCCTCGGCTATTAACTCGTCTCGGGTAGCAAGAGTCGGGTAAACATCTTGCACATGATCGAACCCTTGGCCAATGAAACAACTCACCTCCAGCAAACTTGTCTCATTAGGCAAGTCGAGAGCTTTAGAAACCGAGTTGGGGGCTGATGTTGTTACGATTTTGAGAGCCGAACTCGATCCGAAAGGTACGTATCTCTTGCGAAGTTTTCTTTTCAACGACTCCCACGAACGGATCTTGTTTTTTCCAGCACGAGTCCTTTGCTTCTTCTTACATTCGAACCAAACTGAAGCGCCTTTAACCAACTTGATAATTGTATATTTGCAACGCTTCTCATCGTTAAGACCTTTAAACTCGAACAAGCGATCCATCTTACGTTCCCATTCCAAATAAATTTTGGGATCGGTACCTCCGATGAACTTCGGAAGTTCGTTCAACTCGAACTCGTTAATATGGCGTGGGGAACAAAGGCCTTCTCCTCCTCGTCGAGGTTCCAGTAAGTCATGTAAAGCATCACGTTGCTTTACCAAGAATTCGGTATTGGAAAAGTCCATCTCTTCTAATGTTCAAGAAATCGAACAGAAAATTTGCCAAGAAATCCGTGAAGAATGAACCAAGAAGATGATCAAAGAATCTAATCTCCACCGTTCATACTGTAGTTCGATGAGTTGGATTACCTTTATCAAAATTTCGTGACGATCCAACGGTCGAATCCACAAGAAACTTTATTTTGTTCCGACTGCGCTAATCTGCCAATGTTATGCGAAAATTCTCCTAACCGCGAAGAACAACCCAAGAAGGTGACTAAATACTTCAACTAAAAATTCGTTGAATAAATCGCCCAAGGAGATGACCTTAGGCTCCGATACCAGTTATGATATGAATTACGTATGAAATTGTACGTAAACTCGCAAGGAAAATGCAGCGGATATATTTTGTTACCTCACAACACTCGTATATGTGTAACACTCGTAAGATTTAACCGAAAGTAGGGCAATTCGTTTTCCGTAAACAAGATAAAAATGAAAGTAAATTATCAAACTAGACCTATAGTTTGATAAGACAATCTCTCCTCAAGACCTATTGAGAATCGATTAAATTACAACTCGAAGACGCGTCGAATTATAATTAAGTTGTGCTGAAAATCATTCAACAATGAATACATACATGTATTTCGTTTTTTCCAAGCTTCAAAGTTATTTGAAAGATTGAGGATGAGGCTTATAAATAGCCTTAACAACTACAAACAAGATCAAACAAGATCACACCAGAAAACAAGTAAACATTAAACTAATCTATCAACTTTGACAAAGATAAGAAAACAACAACATGCTTGGCTTTTCCTTGCAAATTCGGCCGTGGGGTAAGCATCAAGGAGTAGATGATATCTTCCTCATGTGATATCCTTTTGTAAGACTTTGACAAGGATATGAAATGAAAGCAACATCTTGGCACCTTCTTAATGAAAGCAACATCTTCACCAAAGACAAGAAACAAAATAAAATAACTAATCATGTTAGAAGACTTTGGTTTGATTCTTGATGATTATTATTATCATGCTTTGACGACTTTGTTGCCATGTAGGTGACTTATTCAAGGGAGGGGAACCATCAGTTTCAATGCATGAAGAAGGTGGATGAGTGCATGGTTCGTAATTTCTTCATGCATACGTAAAATATGTTCAAGGTTACTTCAAGTCTCGTATTAGTCGTCTCGTCCAAAGAAGTAAGTGCATGTCGTGTAGGTGCATGTGTGTGCATGGCCGTATGCATGGTTGCATGGTCGTCTACATCATCTTTCTTCGGTTGGCCATGTCGATCTCGTATCATCCCCTCTTCCTTTAAAGAGATTCGTCCTCGAATCTAAAGTCCAAGGACGGTTGGTATTCCGGATAGGGTTGTGCTCCTCCCGGGTTGAAGATGTAATTTTCGTCGGATGTGTTGACGTTTGCTTGGGATTGCATTTTTAAAAGACCAACCTGCAAAATAAAAGCAAACGACGTATCTGGGTGTCTACCATTTCCCTTAACGGAATCCCCAAAAAAAGATTTGTGGTTTAACAGAATAATTTCCATTTCCGGCGTCATGTGGGCACAAATCTTGTCCTCATTCCTTCCATCAATGAGTTCGTCTTTTACTATTTTCCAGTCACATGTAACCACATAGTTTTTACGTTGGTCGGTGTCGGGAACCGGATCAACGAGAACAATTGGATTGGGATCCTCCAATTTTTTATCAATAATAGAAATAACCTCATAGAAATTTTGGGGAACAATCGCCTTGTCCTCAATCTCTTCATCTTCTGTAGCTCGGGAAACGGACGGTTGTGTAGAACTAAAAAGTATACTTGTGAGTTCCTCACTCGTTAACTCGTCCTGATGCTCCAAATTATTTGAAACCGATTTGGTTTCTAAAGTACGAAGAACTAAGTCTGTATCATAATCGGGAGCATCGTAAACTACACATTCTTCTTCTCCTTCGTCCTCTATATCAAACTTGAGAATGTCGCCTAGCCTTTCTTGTTCTTCCTCGGCTATTAACTCGTCTCGGGTAGCAAGAGTCGGGTAAACATCTTGCACATGATCGAACCCTTGGCCAATGAAACAACTCACCTCCAGCAAACTTGTCTCATTAGGCAAGTCGAGAGCTTTAGAAACCGAGTTGGGGGCTGATGTTGTTACGATTTTGAGAGCCGAACTCGATCCGAAAGGTACGTATCTCTTGCGAAGTTTTCTTTTCAACGACTCCCACGAACGGATCTTGTTTTTTCCAGCACGAGTCCTTTGCTTCTTCTTACATTCGAACCAAACTGAAGCGCCTTTAACCAACTTGATAATTGCATATTTGCAACGCTTCTCATCGTTAAGACCTTTAAACTCGAACAAGCGATCCATCTTACGTTCCCATTCCAAATAAATTTTGGGATCGGTACCTCCGATGAACTTCAGAAGTTCGTTCAACTCGAACTCGTTAATATGGCGTGGGGAACAAAGGCCTTCTCCTCCTCATCGAGGTTCTAGTAAGTCATGTAAAGCATCACGTAGCTTTACCAAGAATTCGGTATTGGAAAAGTCCATCTCTTCTAATGTTCAAGAAATCGAACAGAAAATTTGCCAAGAAATCCGTGAAGAATGAACTAAGAAGATGATCAAAGAATCTGATCTCCACCGTTCATACTGTAGCTCGATGAGTTGGCTTACCTTTGTCAAAATTTCGTGACGATCCAACGGTCGAATCCACAAGAAACTTTATTTTGTTCCGACTGCGCTAATCTGCCAATGTTATGCGAAAATTCTCCTAACCGCGAAGAACAACCCAAGAAGGTGACTAAATACTTCAACTAAAAATTCGTTGAATAAATCGCCCAAGGAGATGACCTTAGGCTCCGATACCAGTTATGATACGAATTACGTATGAAATTGTACGTAAACTCGCAAGGAAAATGCAGCGGATATATTTTGTTACATCACAACACTCGTATATGTGTAACACTCGTAAGATTTAACCGAAAGTAGGGCAATTCGTTTTCCGTAAACAAGATAAAAATAAAAGTAAATTATCAAACTAGACCTATAGTTTGATAAGACAATCTCTCCTCAAGACCTATTGAGAATCGATTAAATTACAACTCGAAGACGCGTCGAATTATAATTAAGTTGTGCTGAAAATCATTCAACAATGAATACATACATGTATTTCGTTTTTTCCAAGCTTCAAAGTTATTTGAAAGATCGAGGATGAGGCTTATAAATAGCCTTAACAACTACAAACAAGATCAAACAAGATCACACAAGAAAACAAGTAAACATTAAACTAATCTATCAACTTTGACAAAGATAAGAAAACAACAACATGCTTGGCTTTTCCTTGCAAATTCGGCCGTGGGGTAAGCATCAAGGAGTAGATGATATCTTCCTCATGTGATATCCTTTTGTAAGACTTTGACAAGGATAGGAAATGAAAGCAACATCTTGGCACCTTCTTAATGAAAGCAACATCTTCACCAAAGACAAGAAACAAAATAAAATAACTAATCATGTTAGAAGACTTTGGTTTGATTCTTGATGATTATTATTATCATGCTTTAACGACTTTGTTGCCATGTAGGTGACTTATTCAAGGGAGGGGAACCATCAGTTTCAATGCATGAAGAAGGTGGATGAGTGCATGGTTCGTAATTTCTTCATGCATACGTAAAATATGTTCAAGGTTACTTCAAGTCTCGTATTAGTCGTCTCGTCCAAAGAAGTAAGTGCATGTCGTGTAGGTGCATGTGTGTGCATGGCCGTATGCATGGTTGCATGGTCGTCTACATCATCTTTCTTCGGTTGGCCATGTCGATCTCGTATCATCCCCTCTTCCTTTAAAGAGATTCTTCCTCGAATCTAAAGTCCAAGGACGGTTGGTATTCTGGATAGGGTTGTGCTCCTCCCGGGTTGAAGATGTAATTTTCGTCGGATGTGTTGACGTTTGCTTGGGATTGCATTTTTAAAAGACCAACCTGCAAAATAAAAGCAAACGACGTATCTGGGTGTCTACCATTTCCCTTAACGGAATCCCCAAAAAAAGATTTGTGGTTTAACAGAATAATTTCCATTTCCGGCGTCATGTGGGCACAAATCTTGTCCTCATTCCTTCCATCAATGAGTTCGTCTTTTACTATTTTCCAGTCACATGTAACTACATAGTTTTTACGTTGGTCGGTATCGGGAATCGGATCAACGAGAACAATTGGATTGGGATCCTCCAATTTTTTATCAATAATAGAAATAACCTCATAGAAATTTTGGGGAACAATCGCCTTGTCCTCAATCTCTTCATCTTCTGTAGCTCGGGAAACGGACGGTTGTGTAGAACTAAAAAGTATACTTGTGAGTTCCTCACTCGTTAACTCGTCCTGATGCTCCAAATTATTTGAAACCAATTTGGTTTCTAAAGTACGAAGAACTAAGTCTGTATCATAATCGAGAGCATCGTAAACTACACATTCTTCTTCTCCTTCGTCCTCTATATCAAACTTGAGAATGTCGCCTAGCCATTCTTGTTCTTCCTCGGCCATTAACTCGTCTCGGGTAGCAAGAGTCGGGTAAACATCTTGCACATGATCGAACCCTTGGACAATGAAACAACTCACCTCCAGCAAACTTGTCTCATTAGGCAAGTCGAGAGCTTTAGAAACCGAGTTGGGGGATGATGTTGTTACGATTTTGAGAGCCGAACTCGAGCCGAAAGGTACGTATCTCTTGCGAAGTTTTCTTTTCAACGACTCCCACGAACGGATCTTGTTTTTTCCAGCACAAGTTTTTTGCTTCTTCTTACATTCGAACCAAACTGAAGCGCCTTTAACCAACTTGATAATTGCATATTTGCAACGCTTCTCATCGTTAAGACCTTTAAACTCGAACAAGCGATCCATCTTACGTTCCCATTCCAAATAAATTTTGGG
This sequence comes from Orobanche coerulescens, assembly GCA_033398695.1. Taxonomy (NCBI): domain Eukaryota; kingdom Viridiplantae; phylum Streptophyta; class Magnoliopsida; order Lamiales; family Orobanchaceae; genus Orobanche; species Orobanche coerulescens. Next base: position 101,861,576 of record CM065804.1, read on the forward strand.
ATCGGTACCTCCGATGAACTTCGGAAGTTCGTTCAACTCAAATTCGTTAGTATGGCGTGGGGAACACAGGCCTTCTCCTCCTCGTCGAGGTTCCAGTAAGTCATGTAAAGCATCACGTAGCTTTACCAAGAATTCGGTATTGGAAAAGTCCATCTCTTCTAATGTTCAAGAAATCGAACAGAAAATTTGCCTAGAAATCCGTGAAGAATGAACCAAGAAGATATTCAAAGAATCTGATCTCCACCGTTCATACTGTAGTTCGATGAGTTGGCTTACCTTTGTCAAAATTTCGTGACGATCCAACGGTCGAATCCACAAGAAACTTTATTTTGTTCCGACTGCGCTAATCTGCCAATGTTATGCGAAAATTCTCCTAACCGCGAAGAACAACCCAAGAAGGTGACTAAATACTTCAACTAAAAATTCGTTGAATAAATCTCCAAGGAGATGACCTTGGGCTCCGATACCAGTTATAATACGAATTACGTATGAAATTGTACGTAAACTCGCAAGGAAAATGCAGCGGATATATTTTGTTACCTCACAACACTCGTATATGTGTAACACTCGTAAGATTTAACCGAAAGTAGGGCAATTCGTTTTCCGTAAACAAGATAAAAATGAAAGTAAATTATCGAACTAGACATATAGTTTGATAAGATAATCTCTCCTCAAGACCTATTGAGAATCGATTAAATTACAACTCGAAGACGCGTCGAATTATAATTAAGTTGTGCTGAAAATCATTCAACAATGAATACATACATGTATTTCGTTTTTTCCAAGCTTCAAAGTTATTTGAAAGATTGAGGATGAGGCTTATAAATAGCCTTAACAACTACAAACAAGATCAAACAAGATCACATAAGAAAACAAGTAAACATTAAACTAATCTATCAACTTTGACAAAGATAAGAAAACAACAACATGCTTGGCTTTTCCTTGCAAATTCAGCCGTGGGGTAAGCATCAAGGAGTAGATGACATCTTCCTCATGTGATATCCTTTTGTAAGACTTTGACAAGGATAGGAAATGAAAGCAACATCTTGGCACCTTCTTAATGAAAGCAACATCTTCACCAAAGACAAGAAACAAAATAAAATAACTAATCATGTTAGAAGACTTTGGTTTGATTCTTGATGATTATTATTATCATGCTTTGACGACTTTGTTGCCATGTAGGTGACTTATTCAAGGGAGGGGAACCATCAGTTTCAATGCATGAAGAATGTGGATGAGTGCATGGTTCGTAATTTCTTCATGCATACGTAAAATATGTTCAAGGTTACTTCAAGTCTCGTATTAGTCGTCCGTCCAAAGAAGTAAGTGCATGTCGTGTAGGTGCATGTGTGTGCATGTCCGTATGTATGGTTGCATGGTCGTCTACATCGTCTTTCTTCGGTTGGCCATGTCGATCTCGTATCATCCCCTCTTCCTTTAAAGAGATTTGTCCTCGAATCTAAAGTTCAAGGACGGTTGGTATTCCGGATAGGGTTGTGCTCCTCCCGGGTTGAAGATGTAATTTTCGTCGGATGTGTTGACGTTTGCTTGGGATTGCATTTTTAAAAGACCAACCTACAAAATAAAAACAAATGACGTATCTGGGTGTCTACCATTTCCCTTAACGGAATCCCCAAAAAAAGATTTGTGGTTTAACAGAATAATTTCCATTTCCGGCGTCATGTGGGCACAAATCTTGTCTTCATTCCTTCCATCAATGAGTTCGTCTTTTACTATTTTCCAGTCACATGTAACCACATAGTTTTTACGTTGGTCGGTGTCGGGAACCGGATCAACGAGAACAATTGGATTGGGATCCTCCAATTTTTTTATCAATAATAGAAATAACCTCATAAAAATTTTGGGGAACAATCGCCTTGTCCTCAATCTCTTCATCTTATGTAGCTCGGGAAACGGACGGTTGTGTAGAACAAAAAAGTATACTTGTGAGTTCCTCCCTCGTTAACTCGTCCTGATGCTCCAAATTATTTGAAACCGATTTGGTTTCTAAAGTACAAAGAACTAAGTCTGTATCATAATCGGGAGCATCGTAAACTACACATTCTTCTTCTCCTTCGTCCTCTATTTCAAACTTGAGAATGTCGCCTAGCCTTTCTTGTTCTTCCTCGGCTATTAACTCGTCTCGGGTAGCAAGAGTCGGGTAAACATCTTGCACATGATCGAACCCTTGGCCAATGAAACAACTCACCTCCAGCAAACTTGTCTCATTAGGCAAGTCGAGAGCTTTAGAAACCGAGTTGGGGGCTGATGTTGTTACGATTTTGAGAGCCGAACTCGAGCCGAAAGGTACGTATCTCTTGCGAAGTTTTCTTTTCAACGACTCCCACGAACGGATCTTGTTTTTTCCAGCACGAGTCCTTTGCTTCTTCTTACATTCGAACCAAACTGAAGCGTCTTTAACCAACTTGATAATTGCATATTTGCAACGCTTCTCATCGTTAAGACCTTTAAACTCGAACAAGCGATCCATCTTACGTTCCCATTCCAAATAAATTTTGGGATCGGTACCTCCGATGAACTTCGGAAGTTCGTTCAACTCGAACTCATTAGTATGGCGTGGGGAACACAGGCCTTCTCCTCCTCGTCGAGGTTCCAGTAAGTCATGTAAATCATCACGTAGCTTTACCAAGAATTCGGTATTGGAAAAGTCCATCTCTTCTAATGTTCAAGAAATCGAACAGAAAATTTGCCAAGAAATCCGTGAAGAATGAACAATAAGATGATCAAAGAATCTGATCTCCACCGTTCATACTGTAGTTCGATGAGTTGGCTTACCTTTATCAAAATTTCGTGACGATCCAACGGTCGAATCCACAAGAAACTTTATTTTGTTCCGACTGCGCTAATGTGCCAATGTTATGCGAAAATTCTCCTAACCGCGAAGAACAACCCAAGAAGGTGACTAAATACTTCAACTAAAAATTCGTTGAATAAATCGCCCAAGGAGATGACCTTGGGCTCCGATACCAGTTATGATACGAATTACGTATGAAATTGTACGTAAACTCGCAAGGAAAATGCAGCGGATATATTTTGTTACCTCACAACACTCGTATATGTGTAACACTCGTAAGATTTAACCGAAAGTAGGGCAATTCGTTTTCCGTAAACAAGATAAATATGAAAGTAAATTATCAAACTAGACCTATAGTTTGATAAGACAATCTCTCCTCAAGACCTATTGAGAATCGATTAAATTACAACTCGAAGACGCGTCGAATTATAATTAAGTTGTGCTGAAAATCATTCAACAATGAATACATACATGTATTTCGTTTTTTCCAAGCTTCAAAGTTATTTGAAAGATTGAAGATGAGGCTTATAAATAGCCTTAACAACTACAAACAAGATCAAACAAGATCACACAAGAAAACAAGTAAACATTAAACTAATCTATCAACTTTGACAAAGATAAGAAAACAACAACATGCTTGGCTTTTCCTTGCAAATTCGGCCGTGGGGTAAGCATCAAGGAGTAGATGACATCTTCCTCATGTGATATCCTTTTGTAAGACTTTGACAAGGATAGGAAATGAAAGCAACATCTTGGCACATTCTTAATGAAAGCAACATCTTCACCAAAGACAAGAAACAAAATAAAATAACTAATCATGTTAGAAGACTTTGGTTTGATTCTTGATGATTATTATTATCATGCTTTGACGACTTTGTTGCCATGTAGGTGACTTATTCAAGGGAGGGGAACCATCAGTTTCAATGCATGAAGAAGGTGGATGAGTGCATGGTTCGTAATTTCTTCATGCATACGTAAAATATGTTCAAGGTTACTTCAAGTCTCGTATTAGTCGTCCGTCCAAAGAAGTAAGTGCATGTCGTGTAGGTGCATGTGTGTGCATGGCCGTATGCATGGTTGCATGGTCGTCTACATCGTCTTTCTTCGGTTGGCCATGTCGATCTCGTATCATCCCCTCTTCCTTTAAAGAGATTCGTCCTCGAATCTAAAGTCCAAGGACGATTGGTATTCCGGATAGGGTTGTGCTCCTCCCGGGTTGAAGATGTAATTTTCGTCGGATGTGTTGACGTTTGCTTGGGATTGCATTTTTAAAAGACCAACCTGCAAAATAAAAACAAACGACGTATCTGGGTGTCTACCATTTCCCTTAACGGAATCCCCAAAAAAAGATTTGTGGTTTAACAGAATAATTTCCATTTCCGGCGTCATGTGGGCACAAATCTTGTCCTCATTCCTTCCATCAATGAGTTCGTCTTTTACTATTTTCCAGTCACATGTAACCACATAGTTTTTACGTTGGTCGGTGTCGGGAACCGGATCAACGAGAACAATTGGATTGGGATCCTCCAATTTTTTATCAATAATAGAAATAACCTCATAGAAATTTTGGGGAACAGTCGCCTTGTCCTCAATCTCTTCATCTTCTGTAGCTCGGGAAATGGACGGTTGTGTAGAACTAAAAAGTATACTTGTGAGTTCCTCACTCGTTAACTCGTTAGATCATGTGATCTTGAAATGAAAAACAAAACATCAAGATAAAATACAAAGGAATCAAATCAAAGGGAGGGGAAATCACACAACAAAAGGATTATAAGCCACCCCACATAATGATACGATATCAACTATTCCAATCGAAGAGGAGTCAATAAAAATCGACATCAACAACGATACAAAGTTACATGACCATGCATCATCATACTTGGGCGAAAAGAACACGCAGATTGGAGTTACGTTATTAATCGAAATGGGAGTAACATAAAACATGACGACGAAATCAGTCCAAATCATGGGGGATTCGGCCGATTTAGTCCAAGATACTTGAAGATTTTATCAAAACTATATCTTGTCCAAAGTCTTCTCCTTCCCCACCCTTTTGGAATTTTCGGCCAAAGCATTGAAAGGGACTCATGTTTGTCTTCAAATCTTACACAAGATCTTGAAGAATCTCCTCCTCCCCACATCCTTGAAATCGGCCAAAGCATGCTACTTGTGGAGACTTTCATCAAGCCTTTTTCTTTATGTCAAAATCACCCCTAATAAGTCCAAGATACATGAAGATTTGATATCATATCTTGTCCAAAATCTTCATGATCTCCTCCCCCACATCCTTGGTTGGTTCGACCGAAATGCTAGGAAGTTTCATTTTTTTTGTTTGTTGTATTTCCTTATGATTGTATACTACTATATATAGTAGTTCATGTTGTGATTGTAATCATCTTGAAAGTTATAAAATTTGCATTTCTCTTGAAATATACGTTAAACGAGTTCAACAAAACTTTGGTTATTATTTCGACGCGTCTCGAATTATAACTTGATCAATTCTCAATAGGTCTTGAGGAGAGATTATCTTTATCAAGTTATAGGTCTAATTCGGTAAAACACACCCAATCCCATACACTACCCTACCTCACGGCCGAAACCACATAAATTCGGCCATCTCCTTTTTATTTTCGTTGTTACTTTGATACTTGTGAAAACCGTATTAATCTTCCGTTGTATTTTATACGTTTTACGTACACTTATATACGTAATTCGTATCATAAGTGGTATCGGAGACATTTGTCTCATGGTTCCCGACGTTATTCAAGAAGATGGCATTCACCGATGAAGAAGTAGCCCAATTGCGTGACGTTCTTCGAGGCTTGCCGGAGCCCCGAATCCATGCACGACGAGGATACGACGCCATGCATGCACCACGACATGCTGATGAATTCAAGACAAGCGAACTTCCGGAGTTCGTAGGCGGTACCGATCCCGAGACTTATTTGGAGTGGGAAAGGAAAATTGAACGAATGTTTGAGTTCAAGGACCTCGATGACGAGATACGATGCAAGTACGCGAAAGGGAGCCTCCCTTTGGTTCCAAAGAATGAAGACACAATGAGTTCGGGCCGGTAAGGAAAAGATACGTTCTTGGGATTCTCTAAAAAAGAAACTACGTAAGAGATATGTCCCGGCTACACACAAGTTGAGTTTATATTGAAAAATTTCTGACCTCACGCAAGGAAAGCTAAGTGTAGAAGAATACATCGAGGAGTTTGAAAACTTATCCTTGATGGGAGAACTTGAAGAAAGCGAAGAATTACGGATGTCCCGTTTCTTACGAGGCTTGAATAGAAACATTGCTAATTCCGTGGAACTCTACCCCTATTCCGACTTTGACACTTTGTGCGGGCTTTGCATAAAGTTGGAAACTCGAAACAAAACAAAATTTTCAAAACCCGAATTCCCACCTAAATTCGAAAATACCAACTTTGGCACGAGTTCTAGCTCGTTTCAAAAAACTGTAACGACAAGTCCATCCGTTACTACCATTCCAAAAACTCCCATCACGCCAAAAGAAACAAGCTTATCTAAAGTTCGGTGTTTCAAATGTCAAGGATTTGGACACTATCAAAGTACTTGTCCAAATCGGAGAATAGTGACGTTACGAGAAGCCATATCCGTCCGAGAAGAGTTACTAGCTGCAGAAAGAATTGGAGACATCTTTAACTTGGAAGCCGACGAAGAAGAAGAAGATTGCGAGGCATACGATGCCCCGAATTATGACACGAACCTCGTCCTTCGCATGTTACAAACGAAGGCGGCCCTGAGTGACATAGAACAACGAGATCAAATCTTTCACACGAAGTGTCGTGTAGGAGAAAAATGGTGTAGCTTGATCATTGACAGTGGAAGTTGTACAAACGTGGCATCAAGCGAGATGGTCTCGAAGCTCGGACTAACCACTACGGCTCATCCAAAGTCGTATGCACTCCATTGGCTCGATGATGGAAATAAAGTGAAAGTATCAAGACAAGTGAAGGTCGGACTCACCATGGGTTCGTATGGTGATGATATTATATGCGATGTACTACCAATGGACGCATGCCACGTGTTGTTGGGAAGACCTTGGTTATTTGATCGGGACGTACTACATCGAGGGAGGAACAACGAATATGAGTTACGTGACAAAGGTAAAAAAATTGTTCTTAAACCTATGTCACCTCAAGCTATCCGAACAATGAGTTCAAAAAAAGTCGAAGGGCCGAAGCTCACGATGTTTGCAAACGAAAAAGTAGTCGAACATGCCATTGATGATGGCGAACGTGTTTATTTGATGATGATCAAAGAAACCCGAAACCTTGCTACCAAATCACACCACGAAGAAGAGATAGATGCACTATTACACGAGTTCGCGGATGTCTTTCCCGAAGACTTGCCGGTGGGATTACCACCTATCCGCGGAATCGAACACCAAATTGATCTTGTACCAGGAGCTCCACTACCGAACAAGGCGGCGTATCGTTGTAATCCCGAAGAAACCAAAGAGCTACAACGTCAAATTGAAGAGCTCATGAGTCACGGATATGTCCGAGAGAGTTTAAGCCCGTGTGCGGTTCCAGTCCTACTTGTACCAAAAAAAGACGGATCATGGCGAATGTGCATTGACAGTAGAGCCATGAATAACATCACCGTCGAGTATCGGTTCCCCATCCCGAGACTAGAAGACATGTTAGACGAGTTGCATGGCTCGGTTATATTTTCAAAAGTTGATTTACGGAGCGGATACCATCAAATTCGCATGCGAGAGGGAGACGAATGGAAGACGGCATTTAAAACGAAGAATGGACTTTACAAGTGGGTTGTGATGCCATTCGGCCTCACTAATGCCCCGAGCACTTTCATGAGATTGATGAACGAGGTTCTTAAACCTTTCTTGGGGAAGTTTGTTGTCGTGTACTTAGACGACATTTTAATCTACAGTCGATCCTCAGAAGAGCATCTTGAACACTTGCGGCACGTGTTTGAAACTCTAAGGAAACAGAAGCTTTATGGAAAGCGGGAAAAGTGTACTTTTTTAGTTGAGAGTCTTGTCTTTCTCGGCTATGTCGTGTCTAAAGAAGGAGTTTCGGTGGATCAAGAGAAAATCACGGCAATCAAATCTTGGCTGACACCAAAAACTATCACGGAGGTACGATCGTTTCATGGCCTCGCTTCTTTTTACCGACGATTCATACGGGACTTTAGTACCATCTTCAGTCCGATCACGGAGTGTCTTAAAAAAGGTACATTTGCATGGAATGAGGCTGCCCAAAAGGCTTTTGAAAAAATTAAAAGATAAGTTATGTGAAGCACCGATTTTAACGTTACCTGATACGAATTACGTATATAAGTGTACGTAAAACGTATAAAATACAATGGAAGATTATCACGGTTTTTACAAGTATCAAAGTAACAACGAAAATAAAAGGTGGTGGCCGAATTTATATGGTTTCGGCCGTGAGGTAGGATAGTGTATGGGTTTGAATGTGTTTTATCGAATTAGACCTATAACTCGATAAAGATAATCTCTCCTCAAGACCTATTGAGAATTGATCAAGTTATAATTCGAGACGCGTCGAAATAATAACCAAGGTTTTGTTGAACTCGTTCAATGTATATTTCAAGAGAAATACAAAGTTTTTTAACTTTCAAGATGATTTCCAAGGTTGAGAGTGAGGCTTATAAATAGCCTTAACAACTACAAATAAGTTCAAACAAGATCAAACAAGATCTCATAAGAAAACAAGCAAACAATAAACTAATCTAACAATTTTGACAAAGATTGAAAACAAAGTCATGCTTGGTCTCTTCCTCTCCTTTTTGGCCGTGGGGTAGCATCATGATATCTTCAACATCCTTATCATGTGATATCTTCTTGCAAGACTTCAACAAGGATAGAAAGTGAAAGCAACATGTTGGCATCTTCCTTCATGTGGTTCGGCCGATTTTCAAAGGGGTGGGGTGAGCCAAAATCTCTATCCTTGATCTTATTATGGTGGACTTTGAAAAATGAAGGCAAAGTTGAAAGTAGTGGGGACAAAGAGCCTTCATGGATCCTTCATCAAATCGGCCGAAATCTCCCCTATTATGGCCGATTTTGTATGCATGAACATGCATACGTATGCATGTTTTGGTACGTTTAAGTTATCCCGGTTCCGATTATTAAGATGGTTCCCATTTCTTCATTTGTTTTCTCACCGAAGTACGTAGGTGCATGTGCATGCAACGTGGTATCGTCACCTACATCAATTCTTACTTCGTTTGGAGATGTCGTAATCGCATCAAGTTTAAAGGTGGGGACAAAATCTCTCCCATGTGATACTTGACAAGGACAACAAAAATCAAGCTTCCATCCACTTGATTTGGCCGAATTATTGAAGTGTGGAGGGACCCAAGCATTGTAGTGGACTTTGAAAATGAAGTCTTGAAACTAGAAGAGACAAAAATCTTCATGATCTTGGACCAAATATGATGCTGTTGGTTTTGTCATTTCTAGGATCCAATGGGTCCGAATTTGGTCCTATGGTCTCATAAGATTTGTATCTCTCTTTCTTAACTTTCCATGGCCACTTGAATCACCTGAATCGGATTTCGGACGAGAAAGTTATGGGCAAAATACTAAAACTGCTACGAAGTCGTCGTGCGCGCGAGAATTGGTAATTTGTCCATGTATTTTGCATGAGGATTTTATGTATGCCTGCTACTCAATCAAGCTTGGTCGGATAATCTTCTTTTTGTATTTGATGATGTTGACCGATTCGTATCATACCCTCCCCCTTTCAAAGGATTTGACCTCAAATCCAGATTTTGAACTTTTTTTTTTTGTGATGTAAGACTTGACATGTAGTTCATTGGATGCTCGGTCTTAATCACATCATTTCCTTCTTTTTCAAGAAGATTCATTCTTGATTCTAATGCCCGAAAGAAGGGTTGATACTCCGGATATGGTTGCACTCCTCCTGGTTTGAAGATGTAATTTTCGTCCATAATGTTGACTTTAACTTGTGATTGCGTATCCAAAAGGACAACATGCAAAATGGAAACAAACGACATACCTAGGAGTCTTCCATTCCCCTTAATGGAATCCCGAAAAGATGATTTATGGTTTAACGGAGTAATTTCCAACTCCTGTGCTAAGTGAACACAAATCGCGTCCTCACTTGCTTCAATAATGAATTCGTCCCTTACTATTTTCCGATTATACGCATCCACGCTGCTTTCACGTTGGTCGGTGTCAAGAACTGGATCAAAAAGAATAAATAGATTAGGACCCTCCAGTTCTTTGACAATAATTGAAACAACCTTATGTGGAATATAACAAGGCGGTCTTTGTTCGATTAGTTCGCTTTGCACAACCACACCATTATCTCGGGTCTCCTTAAGCACCCGCATGTGTACATGCTCACCTTCAAAAATGGGAAGCTCGAGATCAATTATGGGCTCCTCTTTGTCATATGATTCTGTATCAAATATTGGCGGTCCATCATAACCCGATCCACTTTCCATTTTAATATTATCGGGCTCCTTGAATAATGTCTCATCAAAAATTAACCCACTAAGCTCGTTTCGTACCGCAACAAAGTCATACGACTCACTTCGCTCCGATAGGGCAGCTCGACTCCAACCATCGTCTTCTTTGTCATCAAAAAATGCCGCAGGAAATTCTGTCATATCAAAGTCATCAGTGACAAAGAGTTCATCTTCAAGATTAGCCGTTTCAAAAAGCGTAAAGCCGTGATCTTGTTTCGCATTTGGGATAAATTTTCTGGCGAAATATTTCCTGAATTTTTGCCAAGCTCTGATTTTAGGCTTACGTTGTTGTGAACGGGACTGTTTCAATTTTTTCCACCAGAAGGCGGCGCTACCGCGGAGGCGCTTTGTCACCAGCGAAACACGGCGGTTGATCGGGGCAGCCTTAAAGTCCGCATGCTCCTCACAAGCATGGAGCCAATCCATGCACGCATCTGGATTACTAGATCCGTGGAACTCCGGTATGCTGCGGAATTTAGCCAAGAAATCAATATCGTTGGAGTTGTCTCTGCGTCTTGCTTGCATATGTTGCTCCGGTAAGCAGTTTAGTGCGTCACGGAGTTTCATCAAGAAATTGAGATCCGAGAAATCCATAACAAGAATCAAGAGATAGTTCTTGATAAGTAATCGGACAGAAAATTTGCCAAAAAATCCGTGAAGAATGAACCAAGAAGATGATCAAAGAATCTGATCTCCACCGTTCAGACTGTAGTTCAATGAGTTGGCTTACCTTTGTCAAAATTTCATGACGATCCAACTGTCGAATCCATGGGAAACTTTGTTTTCTTCCGATTGCGCTAATCTCAACAAAAAAAATTCGTTGAATAAATCGCCCAAGGAGATGACCTTGGGCTCCGATACCACTTATGATACGAATTACGTATATAAGTGTACGTAAAACGTATAAAATACAACGGAAGATTATCACGGTTTTTACAAGTATCAAAGTAACAACGAAAATAAAAGGTGGTGGCCGAATTTATATGGTTTCGGCCGTGAGGTAGGATAGTGTATGGGTTTGAATGTGTTTTATCGAATTAGACCTATAACTCGATAAAGATAATCTCTCCTAAAGACCTATTGAGAATTGATCAAGTTATAATTCGAGACGCGTCGAAATAATAACCAAGGTTTTGTTGAACTCGTTCAACGTATATTTCAAGAGAAATACAAAGTTTTTTAACTTTCAAGATGATTTCCAAGGTTGATGGTGAGGCTTATAGATAGCCTTAACAACTACAAGTAAGTTCAAACAAGATCAAACAAGATCTCACAAGAAAACAAGCAAACAATAAACTAATCTAACAATTTTGACAAAGATTGAAAACAAAGTCATGCTTGGTCTCTTCCTCTCCTTTTTGGCCGTGGGGTAGCATCATGATATCTTCAACATCCTTATCATGTGATATCTTCTTGCAAGACTTCAACAAGGATAGAAAGTGAAAGCAACATATTGGCATCTTCCTTCATGTGGTTCGGCCGATTTTCAAAGGGGTGGGGTGAGCCAAAATCTCTATCCTTGATCTTATTATGGTGGACATTGAAAAATGAAGGCAAAGTTGAAAGTAGTGGGGACAAAGATCCTTCATGGATCCTTCATCAAATCGGCCGAAATCTCCCCTATTATGGCCGATTTTGTATGCATGAACATGCATACGTATGCATTGATACGAATTACGTAAGTAATACGTATAAAACACAACGGAAGATTAACACGTTTACAATATGGATCGAAATTACAAAGGTGATGGACGAATTTTATGTGGGATTCGGCCGTGATGAGTAAGATGTACGGAGTTTGGTGTGTTTTTATCGAACTAGACCTATAACTCGATAAAAGGGTAATCGCTTCCCAAGACCTGTTGAGAATTGATTAAAGTTAAAATCTCGAAACTCGTCGAAACAATAACTAAGGTTTGTCGAACTCGTTCAACGTATATTTCAAAGGAAATACAAAGTTTATTATGATTCTCGATGTCTTACAACCACAACGAGCACTACTATATATAGTAGTTTCCAACCGAAAGAAAATACAACAAAACGAAAAGGAAACTTCCTAACAACATCCTAATCGGCCGAAATAATACAAAAACAACAAGAAAAAACGAAAATGGAAATCTCCCTCCTTTAGCATGCTCGGCCGAAATCTTCAAGGTGGGGCAAAAGGTGAGATCTTCTTTGATTTGGCAAGATCATGAAGATTTTTGATGATCATGTTTGGGCCGATTTTTTCAAGGGTGGGGAAGGGTACTTTTGAATAATCTAAAGCTTTGGTGACTTTGACAAACTTGGAAAGGGATGCTTGACAAATCTTGGTGTGGACCAATCGGCCGATCCTCCATGTTCCGGCCGATTCTGACGTTAATTCCGTCGCCATATTTACGTAACTCCGGTTCCGATTAGTAACGTAACTCCAATCCGTGTAACATTTTCTCCTAAGTACAACGATGCATGTCCATGCGAATTTGCATCATCATGGATGTCGATTTTTATCGGAGTTTCTTCGACTGGAATATTAGATATCGTATCATTCCCTCCGTCTTTGAAAGGAATTGACCTCAATTCTGCAATGCCATCGTCGTCAAGATAAGGTGAGAGATCACCTACGTTGAATGTCGCGTGTACTCCGTATTCGCCCGGAAGTTCGACTTTGTATGCGTTGTCGTTCACCTTTTCCACAATTTTGTACGGACCCTCGGCTCTCGGCATCAATTTGTTCTTCCGTTTGGTAATCTTTTTTTTCTAAATTGTATCAAAACAAAGTCGCAAAAATAAAATAATCTCGTCTTTTTATTTTTGTTCGACTTCCGTTTGTATATTTCATTTACTTCTTTAATCCGTTCCGTATCTTTTCGTAACTTCATCATGGATTTGAGTTTTGCTTCGCGTCCTTGTGAACCAATTCGTTGCTCGCAGGGAATCAAGTCCAATGGCAAGTGCGGATTTAATCCGTATACCACTTCAAAAGGTGAATGAGCCGTGGCATAACCGGGTGATCGGTTGTATGCGAATTCGGCATGAGCAAGTTTAACGTCCCAATCTTTCTGAGTTTTATTTACCAATCCTCGTAATAATGCTCCCAAGGTTCGATTAGTTACCTCGATCTGTCCGTCTGTTTGCGGGTGATGTGAAGTCTTGAATAGGAGTTTAGTACCGACTTTCCTCCATAAAGTATTCCGTAACTCGGAAATTTGGAATCTCGATCCGACACGATAGTTTTGGAACTCCGTGTAAACGAACTATTTCCCGGAAATACAAGTCCGCCACGTTGCTTGCATCATCGGTTTTGTGGCATGCGACAAAGTGAGCCATTTTTGGAAAGCGGTCGGCGACCACCATGATCGAGTCTTTGCCTCGTTGAGTACGAGGTAAAGCCACAATAAAATCCATCGAGACATCCTCCCACGGTCGTAGCAGTATCGGCAACGGCATGTATGTACTCGACTTGAGCGAACTTTTCATCATATGACAAGTTACGCATTTGCTCACGATTGTGCTGACGTCACCATACATCTTCGCCAAAAGAAATGTTCTTTTAGCACCTCTGATCTTGGTCGAGCCGAAGTGACCGGCTAGTCCTCCTCCGTGCGCCTCCCGAACCAGCAATTCCCGAATTGTATGTCTCGGCACACATAGTTTATTCCCCTTGAAGAGAAAGCCATCTTGTAAAACAAATTCCTCGTACGGGGCCATTTTACAACGGTTAAAAATTTCCCCGAAATCCAAATCGTCGTTGTAATGATCTTTCAAAGTCTCGAATCCCAACAAACGAACATCTAGCATCGACAGTAAGGCATACCGTCTCGACAGTGCATCCGCCACTACATTACTCTTCCCGTCTTTGTACTTGGATGAAAAATGAAAAGATTGTAAAAATTCCACCCATTTTGCATGCCTCGGGCTTAGCTTACTCTGTCCGTTGATGTATTTCAATGACTCGTGATCCGAATGCAGCACGAAATGTTTCGAATGCAGATAATGACTCCAATGATCGAGTGCTCTTACGATAGCATAGAACTCCTTGTCGTAAGTACAATAATTCACTCGGGCGCCACTTAACTTCTCCGAAAAATAGGCAATGGGACGGCCTCTCTGAATGAGCACTGCCCCGATTCCAACTCCGCTAGCATCGCATTCTACCTCAAACGGTTGTGAAAAATCGGGCAACGTCAAAATCGGCGCTTCACATAATTTTCCTTTTAAGTTTTCAAAAGCCTTTTGGGCCGTCTAGTTCCAAGCAAAAGTTCCCCTTTTCAGACACTCCGTGATCGGACTGGAGATAGTGCTGAAGTCCCGTATGAATCGTCGGTAAAAAGAAGCGAGGCCGTGAAATGACCGTACCTCCGTGATTGTCTTTGGGGTCGGCCACGACTTGATTGCCGCGATCTTCTCTTGGTCGACCGAAACTCCGTCTTTTGAAACAACATAGCCGAGAAAGACAAGACTCTCAACTAGGAAAGTACACTTCTCCCGTTTTCCATAAAGTTTTTGTTCCCTTAGCGTCTCAAACACGTACCGCAAATGTTCGAGATGTTCTTCTACGGACCGACTGTAGATCAAAATGTCGTCTAAGTACACGACAACAAACTTTCCCAAGAAAGGTTTAAGAACCTCGTTCATCAACCTCATAAAGGTGCTCGGGGCGTTGGTGAGGCCGAATGGCATCACAACCCATTCGTAAAGTCCATTCTTCGTTTTAAATGCCGTTTTCCATTCGTCTCCCTCTCGCATGCGGATTTGATGGTATCCGCTCCGTAAATCAACTTTGGAAAATATAACCGAGCCATGTAGCTCGTCCAGCATGTCGTCTAGTCTCGGGATGGGAAACCGATACTTGACGGTGATGTTATTCACGGCCCTACTGTCAATACACATTCGCCACGTTCCGTCTTTTTGGCACAAGTAGAACCGGAACCGCACACGGACTTAAACTTTCTCGGACATATCCGTGATTCATGAGTTCATCAATTTGACGTTGTAGTTCTTTGGTTTCTTTGGGATTACAACGATCGCCGCTTTGTTCGGTAATGGAGCTCCGGTATAAGATCAATCGGTGTTCAATCCCGCGGATAGGTGGTAACCCTACCGGCAAGTCTTCGGAAATACGTCCGAAAACTCGTGTAAGAGTACGTCTATCTCTTCCTCATGTTGCGAATCGGTGGCAAGATTTCGGACCTCTTTGATCATCATCAAATAAACACGCTCGCCATTGTCAATGGCGTGTTCGACTTCTTTCTCGTTTGCAAACATCGTAAGCTTCGGTCCTTCGATTTTTTTCGAACTCATCGTCCGGATAGCTTGAGGTGACATAGGTTTAAGGACAATTTTTTTACCTTTGTCACGTAGCTCATACTCATTACTCCTCCCTCGGTGTAGTAAGTCCCGATCAAATAACCAAGGTCTTCCTAATAACACGTGACATGCGTCCATCGGTAATACATCGCATGTAATATCATCGCCATACGAACCCATGGTGAGTCCGACCTTCACTTGTCTTGAAACCTTCACTTTGTTCCCATCATCGAGCCAATGGAGTGCATACGGCTTGGGATGGGCCGTGGTGATCAAGCCGAGTTTTGAGACCATCTCGCTCGATGCCACGTTCGTACAACTTCCACCGTCAATGATCAGGCTACACCATTTCTCTCCGATACGACACTTCGTGTGAAAGATTTGGTCTCGTTGTTCTTCGTCACTCGGGGCTGCCTTCGTTTGTAACATGCGAAGGACAAGGTTCGTGTCATAGTTCGGGGCATCGTATGCCTCGCATTCTTCTTCTTCGTCAGCTTCTAAGTTAAAAACGTCTCCAACTCTTTCTTCTTCGGCTAATAATTCCTCTCGGGCGGCTAGGGCTTCTCGTAACGTCACAATCCTCCGATTCGGACAAGCACTTTGATAGTGTCCAAATCCTTGACATTTGAAACATCGGACTTTCGATAGGCTCGTCTCTTTTGGTGTGGTAAGGGTTTTTGGAATGGTAGTAACGGACTGGCTTGTGGTGACAGGTTTTGGAAACGAGCTAGAACTCGCGCCAAAGTTGGTATTTCCGTATTTAGGTGGGAATTCGGGTTTAGAGAGTTTGGTTTTGTTTTGATTTTCCAACTTTATGCAAAGTCCGCATAAAGTATCGAAGTCAGAATAGGGGTAGAGTTCCACGGAATTAGCAATGTTTTTGTTCAAACCTCGTAGGAAACGGGACATGCGCAATTCTTCGCTTTCTTCAAGTTCTCCCATCAAGGATAAGTTTTCAAACTCCTCGATGTACTCCTCGACACTTAACTTTCCTTGCGTGAGGTCGAAATTTTTCGGTGAGACTTAGCTTGTGTGTAGCGGGACATATCTTTTCGTAGTTTCCTTTTTAGGGAATCCACGAACGTATCTTCTCTTTCCTAAGACGACTTCTCTGCGTCTTCATTCGCTCAAACCAAAGGGAAGCTCCTTTCCAAGTTTGAGGATCGCGTACTTGCAACGTACCTCGTCATTGAGCTCCTTGAACTCAAACATTCGTTCAATTTTTCTTTCCCACTCGGATAAACTTGGGATCGGTGCCGCCTACGAACTCCTAAGTTCGGTCTTGTATTCATCCGCATGTCGTGGTGCATGCATGGTGTCATGTCCTCGTCGTGCATGGATTAAGGCTCCGGCAAGCCACGAAGAACGTCACGTAGTTGTGCTACTTCTTCATCGGTGAATGCCATTTTCTTGATGATGTCGAGAACTGTGAGACAAGTGTCTCTGATACCACTTATGATACGAATTACGTAAGTAATACGTATAAAACACAACGGAAGATTAACACGTTTACAATATGGATCGAAATTACAAAGGTGATGGACGAATTTTATGTGGGATTCGGCCGTGATGAGTAAGATGTACGGAGTTTGGTGTGTTTTTATCGAACTAGACCTATAACTCGATAAAAGGGTAATCGCTTCCCAAGACCTGTTGAGAATTGATTAAAGTTAAAATCTCGAAACTCGTCGAAACAATAACTAAGGTTTGTCGAACTCGTTCAACGTATATTTCAAAGGAAATACAAAGTTTATTATGATTCTCGATGTCTTACAACCACAACGAGCACTACTATATATAGTAGTTTCCAACCGAAAGAAAATACAACAAAACGAGAAAAGGAAACTTCCTAACAACATCCTAATCGGCCGAAATAATACAAAAACAACAAGAAAAAACGAAAATGGAAATCTCCCTCCTTTAGCATGCTCGGCCGAAATCTTCAAGGTGGGGCAAAAGGTGAGATCTTCTTTGATTTGGCAAGATCATGAAGATTTTTGATGATCATGTTTGGGCCGATTTTTTCAAGGGTGGGGAAGGGTACTTTTGAATAATCTAAAGCTTTGGTGACTTTGACAAACTTGGAAAGGGATGCTTGACAAATCTTCGGGTGTGGACCAATCGGCCGATCCTCCATGTTCCGGGCCGATTCTGACGTTAATTCCGTCGCCATATTTACGTAACTCCGGTTCCGATTAGTAACGTAACTCCAATCCGTGTAACATTTTCTCCTAAGTACAACGATGCATGTCCATGCGAATTTGCATCATCATGGATGTCGATTTTTATCGGAGTTTCTTCGACTGGAATATTAGATATCGTATCATGCATGTTTTGGTACGTATAAGTTATCCTGGTTCCGATTATTAAGATGGTTCCCATTTCCGCATTTGTTTTCTCACCGAAGTACGTAGGTGCATCTGCATGCAACGTGGTATCGTCACCTACGTCAATTCTTACTTCGTTTGGAGATGTCGTAATCGCATCAAGTTCAAAGGTGGGGACAAAATCTCTCCCATGTGATACTTGACAAGGACAACAAAAATCAAGCTTACATCCACTTGGTTTGGCCGAATTATTGAAGTGTGGAGGGACCCAAGCATTGTAGTGGACTTTGAAAATGAAGTCTTGAAACTAGAAGAGACAAAAATCTTCATGATCTTAGACCAAATATGATGCTGTCGGTTTTATCATTTCTGGGATCCAATGGGTCCGAATTTGGTCCTATGATCTCATTAGATTTGTAGCTCTTCTTCTTAGCTTTCCATGGCCACTTGAATCACCTGAATCGGATTTCGGACGAGAAAGTTATGGGCAAAATACTAAAACTGCTACGAAGTCGTCGTGCGCGCGAGAATTGGTAATTTGTCCATGTATTTTGCATGAGGATTTTATGTATGCCTGCGACTCAATCAAGCTTGGTCGGATAATCTTCTTTTTGTATTTGATGATGTTGACCGATTCGTATCATTACCCGATTTTTCACAACCATTTGAGGTGGAATGCGACGCTAGTGGAGTTGGAATCGGGGCAGTCCTTATTCAAGGAGGCCGTCCCATCGCCTATTTTTCAGAAAAGTTGAGTGGTGCTCGAGTTAATTATTGTACTTACGACAAAGAGTTCTACGCTATCGTAAGAGCACTAGATCATTGGAGTCACTATTTACGTTCAAAACATTTCGTCTTACATTCGGATCACGAGTCGTTGAAATACATTAACGGGCAAAACAAGCTAAGTCCAAGACATGCAAAATGGGTAGAGTTTTTGCAATCTTTTCACTTTTCATCCAAGTACAAAGACGGTAAGAGTAATATAGTGGCGGATGCACTATCCAGACGGTATGCCTTACTTTCTATTCTAGACGTTCGTTTGTTGGGGTTCGAGACTTTGAAAAATCATTACATTGACGATTTGGATTTCGGAGAAATTTTTACCCGTTGTAAAACAGGTCCGTACGAAGAATTTATTTTACAGGATGGATTTCTTTTCAAGGGTAATAAGCTATGTGTGCCGAAACATCCGATTCGGGAATTACTAGTTCGGGAGGCGCACGGAGGAGGACTAGCCGGTCATTTCGGTTCGGCTAAAACCGTAGAAGTTCTAAAGGAGCATTTCTTTTGGCCAAAGATGTATGGTCACGTAAGCACGATCGTGAGGAAATGCATCACTTGTTACATGATGAAAAGTTCGTTCAAGCCAAGTACCTACATGCCGTTACCAATACCTTTGCGTCCGTGGGAGGATGTCTCGATGGATTTTATTGTTGCTTTACCACGTACTCAACGGGGCAAAGACTCGATCATGGTTTTCGTCGACCGTTTTTCAAAAATGGCTC
This sequence comes from Orobanche coerulescens, assembly GCA_033398695.1. Taxonomy (NCBI): domain Eukaryota; kingdom Viridiplantae; phylum Streptophyta; class Magnoliopsida; order Lamiales; family Orobanchaceae; genus Orobanche; species Orobanche coerulescens. The sequence goes on from CM065804.1 coordinate 101,881,032, forward strand.
ACTTTATAGCATGTCACAAAACCGACGATGCAAGCAATGTAGCGGACTTATATTTCCGAGAAGTAGTGCGTTTACACGGAGTTCCAAAAACTATCGTGTCAGATCGAGATTCTAATTTCCTGAGTTACTTTTGGAATACTTTATGGAGAAAGGTGGGAACTAAACTTCTATTCAGGACTTCACATCACCCACAAACCGATGGCCAAACCGAAGTAACTAATCGAACCTTGGGAGCATTATTGCGAGGGTTGGTGAGCAAAACACAAAAAGATTGGGACGTTAAACTTGCACATGCGGAATTCGCATACAACCGATCACCCGGTTTCGCCACGGCCCATTCACCTTTTGCAGTAGTGTACGGAATAAATCCACACATGCCATTGGATTTGATTCCCTTGCCGAGCGACGAATTGGTTCACAAAGATGCAGAATCAAAACTCAAGTCAATGATGAAGTTACATGAAAAGGTACGGGAGCGAATTAAAGAAGTGAATGAAATTTACAAACGGAAGTCGAACAAAAATAAAAAGTCGAGATTATTTGATGTTGGCGACTTAGTTTGGATACATTTGAGGAAAGAACGATTCCCAAACAAACGCAAGAACAAATTAATGCCGAGAGCCGAAGGTCCGTACAAAATTGTGGGAAAAGTGAACGACAACGCTTACCAAGTAGAGCTTCCGGGCGAATACGGAGTACACGCAACTTTCAACGTAGGCGATCTATCACCTTACCTTGACGACGATGGCATTAAGGAAATAAAAAAACAAAGAAAAAACGAAAATTCAAGTCTTCTCCCTAAGCATGCTTCGGCCGAAATTTCAAAGGTGTGGGGGAGGAGATCTTCAAGATCTTGGACAAGATATGAAGACTTTGACATGAAGAAAAGTTTGATGAAAATCTTCACCAAGGAGGGGGAGGTCGCGGTCATTGAAGGGAACAAAGGTGGGAGAAGATCTTCATGATGTTGGACATGATCTTGGACAAGATTTTGACATAAAAAAATATGCTGAAAAATCTTCATGCATCTTGGACCAAATCGGCCGAATCTCCCATAATTTGGACCGATTCCGAGTCCAACGTTAATTTCGTCGCCATGCTTACGTAACTCCGGTTCCGATTAATAATGTAACTCCAATTTGCGTGTTCTTCTCTCCCAAGTATGATGATGCATGGGCGTGCAACTTTGTATCGTCGTTGATGTCGATTTTTATTGACTTCTCTTCGATTGGGATAGTTGATATCGTATCATTTCCTCCCTCTTTGAAAGGAATTGACCTCAATTCTGTAATGCCAACGTCGTCAAGGTAAGGCGAGGGATCGCCTACGTTGAAAGTCGCGTGTACTCCGTATTCGCCCGGAAGTTCTACTTTGTAAGTGTTGTCGTTCACTTTTCCCACAATTTTGTACGGACCTTCGGCTCTTGGCATTAATTTGTTCTTGCGTTTATTTGGGAATCATTCTTTCCTCAAATGTATCCAAACTAAGTCACCAACATCAAATAGTCTCGACTTTTTATTTTTGTTTGACTTCCGTTTGTAAATTTCATTTACTTCTTTAATTCGATCTCGTACCTTTTCATGTAACTTCATCATTGACTTGAGTTTTGATTATGCATCTTTGTGAACCAATTCGTCGCTCGGCAAGGGAATCAAATCCAATGGCATGTGTGGATTTAGTCCGTACACTACTTCAAAAGGTGAATGGGCCGTGGCGAAACCGGGTGATCGGTTGTATGCAAATTCCGCATGTGCAAGTTTAACGTCCCAATCTTTTTGTGTTTTGTTCACCAATCCTCGCAACAATGCTCCTAAGGTTCGATTAGTCACTTCGGTTTGTCCGTCGGTTTGTGGGTGATGTGAAGTACTGAATAGAAGTTTAGTTCCCACCTTTCTCCATAAAGTATTCCAAAAGTAACTCAGGAATTTAGAATCTCGATCCGACACGATAGTTTTTGGAACTCCGTGTAAACGAACTACTTCTTGGAAATATAAGTCCGCCACATTACTTGCATCATCGGTTTTGTGACATGCTATAAAGTGAGCCATCTTTGAAAAACGGTCGACGACAACCATGATCGAGTCTTTGTGATACGAGATCGACATGGCCAACCGAAGAAAGACGACGTAGACGACCATGCAACCATGCATACGGGCATGCACACACATGCACCTACACGACATGCACTTACTTCTTTGGACGAGACGACTAATACGAGACTTGAAGGAACCTTGAACATATTTTACGTATGCATGAAGAAATTACGAACCATGCACTCATCCACCTTCTTCATGCATTGAAACCGATGGTTCCCCTCCCTTGAATAAGTCACCTACATGGCAACAAAGTCGTCAAAGCATGATAATAATAATCATCAAGAATCAAACCAAAGTCTTCTAACATGATTAGTTATTTTATTTTGTTTCTTGTCTTTGGTGAAGATTTGCTCAAGATTGACTAGTCATGATCCGAAATTTACTAGTCCGAGTGAAAAAGGCGAAAAGCGGACAAAATTACCAATTCCCGCGCGTATGACTACTTCGTAGCAGTTTTGGTATTTTAATCATAACTCTCTCATACGAAGTCCGATTTAGGTGATTCAAGCGGCCATGGAAAGATAAAAGAAAGATCTATAAATCATGTGAAACGGTACAAGGTCCAATTATGCTTCTATAAAGCCACATGAACCGTTCAAATGTGCAGTGATTTTTATGGCCGAAAATTGATGAAGATTTGTGAAGATTTTGTCCAAGATTGATGAAGATTTTCCATGCCTTCATTTTTCAAGTTCATGCCTACATTTTTCAAAGTCTTACAAGAAGATCAAATGGAGAAGATTTTGGGTCCCTCCACACTTCAATAAATCGAACCAAATCAAGGAGGATGGAAGCTTGGTGTTGATTTTTGTTGTCTTGTTAGAATTGTTTAATCTTTGTTTGATTTTAGTTGATTTTTGTGTGATCTTGTAATGGCTATTTATAAGCCTCATTTTCAGACCTTGAAAGATATCTTGAAATTTATAAAACATTGTATTTCTCTTGAAATATACGTTGAACGAGTTCAACAAAACCTTGGTTATTATTTCGACGCGTCTCGAATTTTAACTTGATCAATTCTCAATAGGTCTTGAGGAGAGATTATCTTTATCGAGTTATAGGTCTAATTCGATAAAACACATTCAAATCCATACACTATCCTACCTCACGGCCGAAAACCATATAATTTCGGCCACCACCTTTTATTTTATCGTTACTTTGATACTTGTAAAAGCCGTGATAATCTTCCGTTGTATTTTATACGTTTTACGTACACTTATATACGTAATTCGTATCACTTTGCCCCGTTGAGTACGAGGTAAAGCAACAATAAAATCCATCGAGACATCCTCCCACGGTCGCAAAGGTATTGGTAACGGCATGTATGTACTTGGCTTGAACGAACTTTTCATCATGTGACAAGTGACGCATTTACTCACGATCATGCTTACATCACCATACATCTTTGGCCAAAAGAAATACTCCTTTAGAACTTCTACGGTTTTAGCCGAACCGAAATGACCGGATAGTCCTCCTCCGTGCGCCTCCCGAACTAGTAATTCCCGAATCGTATGCTTTGGCACACATAGTTTATTACCTTTGAAAAGAAAGTCATCTTGTAAAATAAATTCTTCGTACGGACCTGTTTTACAACGGGTAAAAATTTCTCCGAAATCCAAATCGTCAATGTAATGATTTTTCAGAGTCTCGAACCCCAACAAACGAACGTCTAGAATAGAAAGTAAGGCATTCCGTCTTGATAGTGCATCTGCCACTATATTACTCTTACCGTCTTTGTACTTGGATGAAAAGTGAAAAGATTGCAAAAACTCCACCCATTTTGCATGTCTTGGACTTAGCTTGTTTTGCCCATTAATGTATTTTAACGACTCGTGATCCGAATGTAACACGAAATGTTTCGAACGTAAATAGTGACTCCAATGATCTAGTGCTCTCACGATAGCATAGAATTCTTTGTCGTAAGTGCAATAATTAACTCGAGCACCACTTAACTTTTCTGAAAAATAGGCGATGGGCTGACCTCCTTGAATAAGTACTGCCCCGATTCTAACTCCACTAGCGTCGCATTCCACCTCAAATGGTTGTGAAAAATCGGGTAACGTTAAAATCGGTGCTTCACATAACTTTTCTTTTAATTTTTCAAAAGCTCTTTGGGCAGCCTCCTTCCATGCAAATGTACCTTTTTTAAGACACTCCGTGATCGGACTAGAGATCGTACTAAAGTCCCGTATGAATCGTCGCTAAAAAGAAGCGAGGCCATGAAATGATCGTACCTCCGTGATAGTTTTTGGTGTCGGCCAAGACTTGATTGTCGCGATTTTCTCTTGATCCACCGAAACTCCTTCTTTAGAAACGACATAGCCGAGAAAGACAAAACTCTCGACTAGAAAAGTACACTTTTCCCACTTTCCATAATGTTTCTGTTTCCTTAGAGTTTCAAACACGTGCCGCAAGTGTTCAAGATGCTCCTCTAAGGATCGACTGTAGATTAAAATGTCTTCTAAGTACACTACAACAAACTTCCCCAAGAAAGGTTTAAGAACCTCGTTCATCAATCTTATGAAAGTGCTCGGGGCATTAGTGAGGCCGAATGGCATCACGACCCACTCGTAAAGTCCATTCTTCGTTTTAAATGCCGTCTTCCATTCGTCTCCCTCTCGCATGCGAATTTGATGGTATCCGCTCCGTAAATCAACTTTTGAGAATATAACTGAGCCATGCAACTCGTCTAACATGTCGTCTAGTCTCGGAATAGGGAATCGATACTTGATGGTGATGTTATTCACGGCTCTACTGTCAATGCACATCCGCCATGATCCGTCCTTTTTTGGTACAAGTAGGACTGGAACCGCACACGGACTTAAACTCTCTCGGACATATCCGTGACTCATGAGTTCTTCAATTTGACGTTGTAGTTCTTTAGTTTTTTCGGGATTGCAACGATACACCGCCTTGTTCGGTAATGGAGCTCCTGGTATAAGATCAATTTGGTGTTCGATTCCGCGGATAGGTGGTAATCCCAGCGGCAAGTCTTCGGGAAAGACATCCGCGAACTCGTGCAACAGTGTATCTATCTCTTCTTCGTGGTGTGATTTTGTAGCAAGGTTTCGGGTCTCTTTGATCATTATTAAATAAACACGTTCGCCATCGTCAATGGCATGTTCGACTTCCTTTTCGTTTGCAAACATCATGAGCTTCGGTCCTTCGACTTTTTTTGAACTCATTGTTCGGATAGCTTGAGGTGACATAGGTTTAAGAACAATTTTTTTTACCTTTGTCTCGTAACTCATACTCGTTGCTCCTCCCTCGATGTAGTATGTCCCGATCAAATAGCCAAGGTCTTCCCAACAACACGTGACATGCGTCCATCGGTAGTACATCGCATATAATATCATCACCATACGAACCCATGGTGAGTCCGACCTTCACTTGTCTTGATACTCTCACTTTATTTCCATCATCGAGCCAATGGAGTGCATACGGCCTTGGATGAGCCGTAGTGGTTAGTCCGAGTTTCGATACCATCTCGCTTGATGCCACATTCGTACAACTTCCACCGTCAATAATCAAGCTACACCATTTCTCTCCGACACGACACTTCGTGTGAAAGATTTGATCTCGTTGTTCTATGTCACTCGGGGCCGCCTTCGTTTGTAACATGCGAAGGACGAGGTTCGTGTCATAATTCGGGGCATCGTATGCCTCGCAATCTTCTTCTTCTTCGTCGGCTTCCAAGTTAAAGACGTCTCCAATTCTTTCTTCTTCGGCTAGTAATTCTTCTCGGACGGCTATTGCTTCTCGTAACGTCACTATTCTTCGATTTGGACAAGCACTTTGATAGTGTCCAAATCCTTGACATTTGAAACACCGAACTTTAGATAAGCTTGTTTCCTTTGGCGTGAGAGGAGTTTTTGGAATGGTAGTAACGGGTGGACTCGCCGTGACAGTTTTTAGAAACGAGCTAGAACTCGTGCCAAAGTTGGTATTTCCGAATTTAGGTGGAAATTCGGGTTTTGAAAATTTTGTCTTGTTTTGAGTTTCCAACTTTATGGAAAGTCCGCACAAAGTATCAAAGTCGGGATAGGGGTAGAGTTCCATGGAATTAGCAATGTTTCTATTCAAGCCTCGTAAGAAACGGGACATCCGCAATTCTTCGCTCTCTTCAAGTTCTCCCATCAAGGTTAAGTTTTCAAACTCTTCGATATATTCTCCTACACTTAGCTTTCCTTGTGTGAGGTCAGAAATTTTTCGATATAAACTTAACTTGTGTGTAGCCGGTACATATCTCTTACGTAGTTTCTTTTTTAGAGAATCCCACGAATGTATCTTTCCTTACCGGCCGGAACTCGTTGTGTCTTCATTCTTTCAAACCAAAGGGAAGCTCCCTTTCCTAGTTTGAGTATCGCGTACTTGCATCGTTTCCCGTCATCGAGGTCCTTGAACTCAAACATTCGTTCAATTTCCTTTCCCACCCCAAATAAGTCTCGGGATCGGTGCCACCTACGAACTCCGGAAGTTCACTTGTCTTGAATTCATCCGCATGTTGTGGTGCATGCATGGCGTCGTATCCTCGTCGTGCCTGGATTCGGGGCTCCGGCAAGCCTCGAAGAACATCACGTGATGCGAATTCGACCGGAGAAGTGGAATCGTATCGGTCGGAGTGTGTGTATGAATATCGTAGCTGAAGTCTTTTTACGAGTAGGGTGTTTTGGATGTATTTTGTGGGAGTAATATCGAATATAACGATGAAAATTCGAACAAATGGAAAATGGAAGTAATATCGGAAAAAGTGATAATATCGATCAAGAAGACTTGAACGATCAAGAACAAGGGTTTATCGAATTAAACCTATAACTCGATAAGGTGATTTCTTCCCAAGACCTATTGAGAATCTATCAGATTAATATTCGAAAACGCGTCGAATAAAAATCAAGTTTCGGTAAAAATCATTTACCAAGGATAGAAACACAAAGTGTTTTCTTTCTCATTCAAATTCATACTACTCTCCCATTACAAGGCTAAGTGAAGACTACTTATAGGAGTGAAGTCTTCAACTTAAGGAATCAAACAAAAAATAAAATAATTCAAAGATTACAAAATCTTTGAATAATCAAAACAAATCAAATAAAATACAAACAAGAAACATCAATCACAAAATATGGGAACACAATCCCTAAAATAAGTAAAGAAAGGAAAAGAGAAGACAAAACACACAAAAATCAGCAATTAAAAAAGTAGTCAAGCCGGACACGGCCGTGTCGCTTGACACGGCCGCGGCGCGCATCTGGCCGGCAGTGACTCGACCGTGTCCAATCGACACGGTCGTGGCGCGACAGGGACGTCCGGCAATGACTCGTCCGGCGGTGACTCGGCACGGGCGCGGCGCCGACAAGGATGTTCGGCGTGGGCCCAATCGTGTCCTGGAACACGGCCGGTCGTACAGGCGATCGGTTTTGGTTTATCCGGAAGAGTTCGACTCGGCCGTGCTGCATAAGACGGCCGAGTCCTGTGGCGATGACTTTTGCATTTCGGACGAGTGCGGCACGGCCGTGTCGGACGACACGGTCCGTCCGACGGTGCTCGGCGATTCCGGCAGTGCGATATTTTCCTAAGCAGCTCGACATTTTCCGGCAGGCGACGACATTTTCCGGCAAGTTGTGTCATTTTCCGGCTTGTGTCCGTTTTCTCGCCTAAAAATGTTGTCGTACGTGCATGACGCGTTGTAAGGTCATTTACGTCGATCCTTGCTTCGGTTTCTTTATTCGGACTATTCAATTCCGTATCATCACGCAATTTGGCTATTTCGTCATCGGTGAATGCCATCTTCTTGAGTAACGTCAAAAACCGTGAAACGAATACGGTCTCTGATACCACTTATGATACGAAATACGTATATAAGTGTACGTAAAACGTATAAAATACAACGGAAGATTATCACGTTTTTTTACAAGTATCAAAGTAACAACGAAAATAAAAGGTGGTGGCCGAATTTATATGGTTTCGGCCGTGAGGTAGGATAGTGTATGGGTTTGAATGTGTTTTATCGAATTAGACCTATAACTCGATAAAGATAATCTCTTCTCAAGACCTATTGAGAATTGATCAAGTTATAATTCGAGACGCGTCGAAATAATAACCAAAGTTTTGTTGAACTCGTTCAACGTATATTTCAAGAGAAATACAATGTTTATAACTTTCAAGATGCATACAACAACAATGTGAACTACTATATATAGTAGTATACAAAAATAAGGAAATAAAAAAAACAAAGAAAAAACGAAAATTCAAGTCTTCTCCCTAAGCATGCTTCGGCCGAAATTTCAAAGGTGTGGGGGAGGAGATCTTCAAGATCTTGGACAAGATATGAAGACTTTGACATGAAGAAAAGTTTGATGAAAATCTTCACCAAGGAGGGGGAGGTCGCGGTCATTCAAGGGAACAAAGGTGGGAGGAGATTTTCATGATGTTGGACATGATCTTGGACAATATTTTGACATAAAAAATATGCTGAAAAATCTTCATGCATCTTGGACCAAATCGGCCGAATCTCCCATAATTTGGACCGATTACGAGTCCAACGTTAATTTCGTCGCCATGCTTACGTAACTCCGGTTCCGATTAATAACGTAACTCCAATTCGCATGTTCTTCTCTCCCAAGTATGATGATGCATGGGCGTGCAACTTTGTATCGTCGTTGATGTCGATTTTTATTGACTTCTCTTCGATTGGGATAGTTGATATCGTATCATTTCCTCCCTCTTTGAAAGGAATTGACCTCAATTCTGTAATTTCATCATCGTCAAGGTAAGGCGAGAGATCGCCTACATTGAAAGTCGCATGTACTCCGTATTTGCCCGGAAGTTCTACTTTGTAAGCGTTGTCGTTCACTTTTCCCACAATTTTGTACGGACCTTCGGCTCTTGGCATTAATTTGTTCTTGCGTTTGTTTGGGAATCGTTCTTTCCTCAAATGTATCCAAACTAAGTCACCAACATCAAATAGTCTCGACTTTTTATTTTTGTTCGACTTCCGTTTGTAAATTTCATTTACTTCTTTAATTCGATCTCGTACCTTTTCATGTAACTTCATCATTGACTTGAGTTTTGATTCTGCATCTTTGTGAACCAATTCGTCGCTCGGCAAGGGAATCAAATCCAATGGCATGTGTGGATTTAGTCCGTACACTACTTGATACGAATTACGTAAGTAATGCGTATAAAATACAACGGAAGATTATTATGTCTGGACAATTATCAAAGTATCACTCGAAAATTACAAGGGGTGGCCGAACTCAAATGGATTTCGACCGTGAAGTAGTATGGTATACGGATTTGGATGTGTTTTATCGAACTAGACCTATAACTCGATAAAAGTGATCTCTCCTCAAGACTTATTGAGAATTGATCAAGTTAAAATCTCGAGACGCGTCGAAACAATAACTAAAGTTTGTTGAACTCGTTCAACGTATATTTCAAAGAAATACAAGGTTTATTAATCTTCAAGATGATTTACAAATACCACAAGTACTACTATATATAGTAGTTTCCAACCGTAAGAAAATACAACAAAACGAGAAAATGAAACTTCCTAGCAATATACTAATCGGCCGAAATATCCAAGGAGTAGATACCAAGCATCTTGGTTTTATTAGGTGATTGTGACATGAAAAAATCCTTGATGAATCTTGGTTTTATTAGGTGATGGTGACATGAAGAAGAACCAAATATCATCCCTTGCAATCTTCAATTCGGCCGAACTCATCAAGGAGTGATTAGGAGGATTTTGTGAAGATATGATATCAACCTCTTTGGAATTATTATGGTGACTAAGACATGAGGTACAATGACATGAAGGAAAGGTGGGGAAGGCTTGGACGATTTGTAGTAATGGTGGGGAAGGAGAAATATCTTCATGCATCTTGACAAATCATGAGTCCCTTTCAAGCATGATATGGCCGATTTTTCATGCTTTCGGACCGATTCCGTCGTCGAGTTTCACGTTAATCCGATTCCGATTAACAACGTAACTCCAATCCGCGTATTCTTTTCTCCCAAGTATAATGATGCATGGCCATGCGAATTTGCATCGTCGTGGATGTCGATTTTTATTGGAGCTTCTTCGATTGGAATATTAGATATCGTATCATTCCCTACTTCTTTGAAAGGAATTGACCTCAATTCCGTAATGCCATCGTCGTCAAGGTAAGGCGAGAGATCACCTACGTTGAATGTCGCGTGTACTCCGTAATCGCCCGGAAGTTCGACTTTGTAGGCGTTGTCGTTCACTTTTCCCACAATTTTGTACGGACCTTCGGCTCTCGGCATTAATTTGTTTTTCCGTTTGCTTGGGAATCTTTCTTTTCTCAAATGCATCCAAACTAAGTCGCCAACATCAAATAATCTCGCTTTTTTATTTTTGTTCGACTTCCGTTTGTAAATTTCATTCACTTCTTTAATCCGTTCCCGTATCTTTTCATGTAACTTCATCATTGATTTGAGTTTTGATTCGGCGTCTTTGTGAACCAATTCGTTGCTCGGCAAGGGAATCAAATCCAATGGCATGTGCGGATTTATTCCGTATACTACTTCAAAAGGTGAATGGGCCGTGGCGAAGCCGGGTGATCGGTTGTATGTGAATTTCGCATGTGCAAGTTTAACGTCCCAATCCTTTTGTGTTTTATTCACCAATCCTCGCAATAATGCTCCCAAGGTTCGATTAGTCACCTCGGTCTGTCCATCGGTTTGTGGGTGATGTGAAGTACTGAATAGGAGTTTAGTACCCACTTTTCTCCATAAAGTATTCCAGAAGTAACTCAGAAATTTAGAATCTCGATCCGACACGATAGTTTTTGGAACTCCGTGTAAACGAACTACTTCTAAGTACAAGTCCGCCACATTGCTTGCATCATCGGTTTTGTGGCATGCTATAAAGTGAGCCATTTTCGAAAAACGGTCGACGACCACCATGATCGAGTCTTTGCCTCGTTGAGTACGAGGTAAAGCCACAATAAAATCCATCGAGACATCCTCCCATGGTCGTAACGGTATTGGCAACGGCATGTATGTACTTGGCTTGAACGAACTTTTCATCATGTGACAAGTGACGCATTTACTCACGATTGTGCTTACGTCATCTTTGGCCAAAAGAAATGCTCTTTTAGCACCTCTACGGTCTTGGCCGAGCCGAAATGACCGGCTAGTCCTCCTCCGTGTGCCTCCCGAACTAGCAATTCCCGAATTGTATGTCTCGGCACACATAATTTATTTCCCTTGAAAAGAAAGCCATCCTGTAAAACAAATTCTTCATACGGGGCCATTTTACAACGGGTAAAAATTTCTCCGAAGTCCAAATCATCACTGTAATGATCTTTCAAAGTCTCGAACCCCAACAAACGAACATCTAGAATCGACAGTAAGGCATACCGTCTTGATAGTGCATCCGCCACTATATTACTCTTCCCGTCTTTGTACTTGGATGAAAAGTGAAAAGATTGTAAAAATTCCACCCATTTTGCATGTCTCGGACTTAGCTTGCTTTGCCCGTTGATGTATTTCAACGACTCGTGATCCGAATGTAACACGAAATGTTTCGAACGTAAATAGTGACTCCAATGATCGAGTGCTCTTACGATAGCATAGAACTCCTTGTCGTAAGTACAATAATTAATTCGGGCGCCACTTAATTTCTCCGAAAATAGGCGATGGGACGGCCTCTTTGAATAAATCGCCCGATTCCAACTCCGCTAGCGTCGCATTCCACCTCAAATGGTTGTGAAAAATCGGGTAACGTCAAAATCGGTGCTTCACATAACTTTCCCTTTAATTTTTCAAAAGCCTTTTGCGCCGCCTCGTTCCATGCAAAGGTTCCTTTTTGAAGACACTCCGTGATCGGACTGGAGATGGTGCTAAAATCCCGGATGAATCGATGGTAAAAAGAAGCTAGGCCATGAAATGATCGTATCTCCGTGATTGTTTTTGGTATCGGGCAAGACTTGATGGCCGCGATTTTCTCTTGGTCCACCGACACTCCTTCTTTAGAAACGACATAGCCGAGAAAGACAAGACTCTCGACTAGGAAAGTACACTTCTCCCGCTTTCCATAAAGTTTCTGTTCCCTTAGAGTTTCAAACACGTGCCGCAAATGTTCGAGATGCTCCTCTAAGGATCGACTGTAGATCAAAATGTCGTCTAAGTACACGACAACAAACTTTCCCAAGAAAGGTTTGAGAACCTCGTTCATCAACCTCATAAAAGTGCCCGGGGCATTAGTGAGGCCGAATGGCATCACCACCCATTCGTAAAGTCCATTCTTTGTTTTAAATGCCGTTTTCCATTCGTCTCCCTCTCGCATGCGGATTTGATGGTATCCGCTCCGTAAATCAACTTTTGAAAATATAACCGAGCCATGTAACTCGTCTAACATGTCGTCTAGTCTCGGGATGGGGAACCGATACTTGACGGTGATGTTATTCACGGCTCTACTGTCAATACACATTCGCCATGATCCGTCTTTTTTTGGTACAAGTAGAACTGGAACCGCACACGGACTTAAACTTTCTCGGACATATCCATGACTCATGAGTTCATCAATTTGACGTTGTAGTTCCTTGGTTTCTTCGGGATTACAACGATACGCCGCTTTGTTCGGTAATGGAGCTCCCGGTACAAGATCAATTTGGTGTTCAATTCCGCGGATAGGTGGTAATCCTACCGGCAAGTCTTCGGGAAATACATCCGCGAACTCGTGTAATAGTGTATCTATCTCTTCTTCGTGGTGTGATTTGGTGGCAAGATTTCGGACCTCTTTGATCATCATCAAATAAACACGTTCGCCATCGTCAATGGCGTGTTCGACTTCCTTTTCGTTTGCAAACATCGTAAGTTTTGGCCCTTCGATTTTTTTTGAACTCATTGTTCGGATAGCTTGAGGTGACATAGGTTTAAGAACAATTTTTTTACCTTTGTCACGTAACTCATACTCGTTACTCCTCCCTCGATGTAGTACGTCCCGATCAAATAACCAAGGTCTTCCCAATAATACGTGACATGCGTCCATCGGTAGTACATCGCATGTAATATCATCACCATACGAACCCATGGTGAGTCCGACCTTCACTTGTCTTGATACTTTCACCTTGTTTCCATCATCGAGCCAATGGAGTGCATACGGCTTTGGATGGGCCGTGGTGATTAATCCGAGTTTTGAGACCATCTCGCTCGATGCCACGTTTGTACAACTTCCACCATCAATGATCAAGCTACACCATTTCTCTCCGACACGACACTTCGTGTGAAAGATTTGGTCTCGTTATTCTACGTCATTCGGGGCTGCCTTCGTTTGTAACATGCGAAGGACGAGGTTCGTGTCATAGTTCGGGGCATCGTATGCCTCGCATTCTTCTTCTTCTTCGTCAGCTTCCAAGTTAAAGACGTCTCCAATTCTTTCTTCTTCGGCTAGTAATTCTTCTCGGACGGCTATGGCTTCTCGTAGCGTCACAATTCTCCGATTTGGACAAGCACTTTGATAGTGTCCAAATCCTTGACATTTGAAACACCGGACTTTAGATAGGCTTGTTTCTTTTGGTGTGATAGGAGTTTTTGGAATGGTAGTAACGGGTGGGCTTGTGGTGACAGTTTTTGGAAACGAGCTAGAACTCGCGCCAAAGTTGGTATTTCCGTATTTAGATGGGAATTCGGATTTAGAAAGTTTTGTCTTTTTTTGATTTTCCAACTTTATGCAAAGTCCGCATAAAGTATCAAAGTCGGAATAGGGGTAGAGTTCCACGGAATTAGCAATATTTTTGTTCAAACCTCGTAGGAAACGGGACATACGCAATTCTTCGCTTTCTTCAAGTTCTCCCATCAAGGATAAGTTTTCAAACTCCTCGATGTACTCCTCGACACTTAGCTTTCCTTGCGTGAGGTCAGAAATTTTTCGATACAAGCTTAACTTGTGTGTAGCCGGGACATATCTTTTTCGTAGTTTCTTTTTTAGAGAATCCCACGAACGTATCTTCTCTTTTCCGGCACGAACTCTTTGTGTCTTCATTCGCTCAAACTAAAGGGAAGCTCCCTTTCCAAGTTTGAGAATCGCATACTTGCAACGTACCTCGTCATTGAGATCCTTGAACTCAAACATTCGTTCAATTTTTCTTTCCCACTCCAAATAAACCTCGGGATCGGTGCCGCCTACGAACTCCGGAAGTTCGAATCCACGGGAAACTTTGTTTTCTTCCGACTGCGCTAATCTCAATAAAAAAATTCGTTGAATAAATCGCCCAAGGAGATGACCCTGGGCTCCGATACCATTTATGATACGAATTCTCCGGGAGAGGCGGATACGTATCGGTCGGAGTGTTTGTAAGTGTATGATAGCAGAAGGCTTTTATGAATATGGTAATTCGAGTGTATGAATATGGATGAAATATCGGATAACAATAAAAATATCGAACAAGAAGACTTGAACGATCAAGAACAAAGGTTTATCGAATTAGACCTATAATTCGATAAGAGATTTCTTCTCAAGACCTATTGAGAATCAATCGGATTAATACTCAAAAACGCGTCGAATAAAAATCAAGTTTCGGTAAAAATCATTTACCAATGATAGAAACACAAAGTGTTTTCTTTCACATTCAAATTCATCATGTCTTCTCTATACATGATGAACCAAGTCTACTTATAGGAGAGTAGTCTCTTACAACTAAGGAATCAAAAACAACAAGATCACATGATCTTAGAAATTAAAAACAATAATCAAGATAAAAAAAAAATAAGATTACAAGGAATCAAATATTAGGGGTGAGGATCACACACATGAACATGATTATAAGCCATCCTACCATGTGAGGAAAAGGGAGACAAATTAATACACAAAGTGTATAAAATAAAGGAGGCTGCCGGCTGGACACGGGCCGTGTCGATGGACACGGCCGCGGCTGCATGTGCCATGTGCGGCAGGACTCGACCATTTCCGGCAGGTGCGATATTTTCCGGCAGGCGAGATATTTTCCGGCAGGTTGGACATTCCTTTTACGTCTTATGTCCGTTTTCTCGCCTAAAAATGTAGTCGCACGTACACGGCGCGTTGTAAGGCCTTTAACGTCGATTCTTGCTTCGTTTTCTTTATTCGGACTATTCAATTCCGTATCACATGGCAATGGAATTAGATCTAACGGCATGTACGGGTTTAGTCCGTAAACTACTTCGAACGGAGAGTGTGCCGTGGCATGAGTAGGAGAACGATTATAAGCGAACTCCGCATGTGCAAGTTTCAAGTCCCAATCCTTTTGTGTCTTGTTCACAAGACCACGTAGTAAAGTGCCCAACGTTCGATTGGTTACCTCGGTTTGACCGTCCGTTTGTGGATGATGTGACGTGCTAAAAAGTAGTTTAGTTCCCACCTTTCTCCACAAGGTGTTCCAAAAATAACTTAGGAATTTTGAGTCCCGATCCGAAACAATCGTTTTTGGAACCCCATGCAATCGTACGATTTCTCGGAAATACAAATCAGCGACGTTACTTGCATCGTCCGTCTTGTGGCAAGCCACAAAGTGAGCCATCTTCGAAAATCGGTCTACAACAACCATAATAGCATCTCTCCCTCGTTGAGTACGAGGCAAAGCAACAATGAAATCCATTGAGACATCTTCCCACGGCCTTTCCGGAATCGGAAAAGGCATGTATACTCCCGACTTGAACGAGCTCTTAGCAATATGGCATGTTACACACTTATTAATTATGTCGTGTACATCTACTTGCATCTTCGGCCAATGAAAATGCTCTTTAAGCACCTCCAATGTTTTAGACGAACCAAAATGACCGGCCAAGCCTCCACCGTGAGCTTCCCGAACCAACAATTCCCGAATCGGGTGTTTGGGTAAACAAAGGCGATTTCCTTTGAAAAGGAATCCTTCTTGCAACGTAAACTCTCCAAATGGGCCAGATTTACACCGAATGAAAACTCACCAAAATCCACATCCCCATCATAACACTCCTTCAATGCTTCGAACCCAAGCAACCGAATGTCAAGAGTAGAGAGTAAAGCGTACCGTCTAGATAAAGCATCTGCCACAACGTTGCTCTTGCCATCTTTGTATTTTGATGAAAAGTGGAATGATTGCAAGAATTCCACCCATTTAGCATGCCTCGGACTCAACTTTTGTTGGCCGTTAATATATTTCAAGGACTCATGATCCGAATGTAGGACGAAATGTTTCGACCGAAGGTAACGGGTCCAATGATCAAGAGCTCTCACAATGGCATAGAACTCCTTGTCATAAGTACAATAGTTGAGTCGAGCCCCACCCAATTTCTCCGAAAAGTATGCAATTGGTCGCCTCCCTTGGACGAGGACCGCCCCAATACCCACTCCACTTGCGTCACATTCTACCTCGAAAGGTTGTGAAAAGTCGGGTAAAGCCAAAATAGGTGCTTCACACATTTTCGCCTTCAATTTTTCAAACGCCCAGCCCCGTTCCACACAAACGGTCCTTTTTTTAAGCATTCCGTTATCGGGCTAGAAATGGTACTAAAGTCTCGTATGAACCTCCGATAAAATGAAGCAAGTCCGTGAAAGGATCGGACTTCCGTGATGGTTTTGGGCGTAGGCCAAGATTTAATCGCCTCGATCTTGGTTTGATCAACCGACACTCCTTCTTTAGAAACGATGTAGCCAAGAAAGGCTACACTCTCGACTAGAAACGAACACTTCTCCTTTTTCCCATAAAGTTTTTGATCCCTAAGGATCTCGAAGACTTTCCTCAAGTGCCCAGTATGCTCTTGCAATGATCGACTATAAATCAAGATGTCGTCCAAGTATACGACGACAAATTAACCCAAAAACGGCTTAAGTACCTCATTCATTAATCGCATGAAAGTACTTGGCGCATTGTAAGGCCAAAGGGCATGATGATACGATTACGGCATCTCCAAACGAAGTAAGAATCGACGTAGGTGACGATACCAAGTTGCATGCACATGCACCTACGTACTTTGGTGAGAAAACATCCTCAGAAATGGGAACGATCTTAATAATCGGAACCGGGATAACTTAGACGTATCAAAACATGCACACGTATGCATGTTCATGCATACAAAATCGGCCATATTAGGGGAGATTTCGGCCGATTGTGATGGGTGATCCTTAAAGGATCTTTTGTCCCCACTACATTAAATAATTGCTCTCATTTTTCAAGCCCACCAACAAGATCAAGGAAAGAGACTTGATTCACTCCACTCTCTTGAAAGTTTCGGCCGAACCATGTGAGAAGAAGAGGCCAAGATGTCACTTTCATGATCAAGTCATTATCAAGCCTTACAATATATCACATGAGGAGGATTCTTGTCCACTCCTTGTTGGAAGCCCCACGGCCAATTTGTGCACCTCAAGCCAAAATGTTGTGATCTTTGTAGAATAGTTTAATAAATGCTTGTATTTTAGCTAGATCTTGTGTGATCTTGTTTGGCTTGGTTAGGAGTTATAATGGCTATATAATAGCCTCATCCTCAACCATTTGTAATCACCTTTGAAGGAAGAAAAAACGAAATACATCACATGTATTCCAGTTGAATGATTTTCAGCACACTTCGATTATAATTCGACGCGTTTTCGAGTTGTAATTTAATCAATTCTCAATAGGTCTTGAGGAGAGATTGTCTTATCAAACTATAGGTCTAGTTTGATAATCTACTATCATTTTATTCGTGTTTTCGCAAAGCCGAATTGCCCTACTTTCGGTTGAATTTTACGAGTGTTACACAAAAACGAGTGTTGTGAGGAAACAAATATAACCGCTGCATTTTCCGGCGAATTTACGTACATATCATACGTTAATTCGTATCACATGACAACCCATTCATATAATCCATATTTTGTCTTGAAAGCCGTCTTCCATTCGTCTCCTTCCCGCATGCGAATTTGATGATAGCCGCTTCTCAAATCAACCTTCGAAAAAATCACCGAACCATGCAACTCGTCCAACATATCATCAAGTCTCAGAATTGGGAACTGATATTTGATGGTTATGTTGTTTACGGCTATACTATCTATACATATCCGCCATGATCCATCCTTCTTTGGAACAAGTAAAACCGGAACCGCACAAGGACTCAAACTTTCTCGAACGTACCCGCGGTTCATTAGTTCCTCGATTTGTTTTTGCAACTCCTTAGTCTCCTCGGGGTTACATCGATAGGCGGCCTTGTTAGGGAGTGATACACCCGGTACAAGGTCGACTTGGTGTTCAATCCTACGTAAGGGTGGTAAACCCGGCGGTAAGTCTTCCGGGAAGACATCCGCAAATTCTTGTAGCAAGGTATCTATATTTATCTTGCCTTGCACAACTATGTCAACATCTCGTGTTTCTTTAATCATCAATAAATACACACGCTCGCCATCGTCAATAGCGTGTCTCACCTCTTTCTCACTAGCAAACATGGTAAGCTTCGGTTTCTCCATTCGATTAGAACTCATCGATCGAATGTCTTGGGGTGCCATCGGCTTAAGCACAATCTTCTTGCCTTTATCTCGTAATTCATATTCGTTACTCCTTCCTCGATGTAAAACGTCTCTATCAAATAGCCATGGTCGTCCCAAAAGTATGTGGCATGCATCCATCGGGAGTACATCACATAGTACGTTGTCACCATACGATCCCATAGTTAATCCGACCCGTACTTGTTTCGAAACTTTCACCTTATTCCCATCATCGAGCCAATGTAACGCGTATGGTTTCGGATGAGTAGTAGTGACGAGTCCGAGCATTGCCACCATCTCACTTGAAGCAACATTCGTACAACTTCCTCCATCGATTATCAAACTATACCACTTGTCTTTAATTTGACACTTGGTGTGGAATATTTGATCTCGTTGTTCCGTGTCCCTCGAAACCATCTTGACTTGTAAAGTGCGAAGCACTAGACTCGTGTCATAGTCCGGAGCATTGTAAGCCTCGCACTCCTCTTCTTCTTCTTCAGCGTTCATGTCAAACACGTCACCGAGTCTTTCTTCTTCGTCCTCGGCCAATAATTCTTCGCGGACCTCAAGAGCCTCTCTTAGTGTCACCACCCGTTTGTTCGGACATGCATTTTGGTAATGGCCGAATCCTTGACACTTGAAACATCGTACCTTCGTCAAACTTGTTTCCTTGGGTACGTAGGGAGCTTTACGTGCCATGACAGGGACATGACTTGGTGTGGTGCTTTTAGTACCCGAACTCGAACCGGCACTTGGATTCCCGAATTTGGAAGGAAATTCGGGTCTTGAAAACTTCAATTTATTTTGGGCTTCTATCTTCACACATAATTCACATAAAGTGTCGAAATCTTCATATGGGTATAACTCCACCGTGTTGGCTATGTTTTTGTTTAAGCCACGTAAAAAACGTGACATCTTTTGTTCTTCGTTTTCTTCTAGCTCTCCCATCAAGACCAAACTTTCGAACTCTTCAATATATTCACCGACACTTAGTTTGCCTTGCATGAAATCGGCAATCTTCCGGTATAAGGTTAACCGGTGTGATGTTGGCACATACCTCTTACGAAGTTTTCTTTTTAAAGAATCCCACGAACGGATTTTTGCTTTTCCCTCCCGAGTTATTCGCGTCTTTACTCCTTCGAACCAAAGAGAAGCACCCTTCCCTAACTTGAGAATTGCATATTTGCAACGTTTCTCGTCGTTAAGGTCTTTGAATTCCAACATGCGTTCAATTTTCCGTTTCCACTCCATATAGGCTTCGGGGTCGGTACCTCCAACGAACTCCGGAAGTTCGTTTACTTTAAACTCATCCGCATGGTGTATTTGACGTGCGTCATCTCTGCGTCTTGCTTGCATACGTTGTTTCGGTAGACCGCTTAGTGCGTCCCGGAGTTTCATCAAGAAATCGGGATCGGAGAAATTCATAACAAGATTCAAGAAATAGTTTTGAACAAGAAATTTTCAATAAGATCGCCAAGGAAATTGCCTTGGGCTCCGATGCCACTAATGATACGAATTACGTATGAAAATGGACGTAAACTCGTATGGAATGCAGCGGAAATATAGTTGATCCTCACAACACTCGAATATGTGTAACACTCGTAAGAAATAACCAAAAGTAGGGCAATTCGGCTTACATAAACAAGAACAATATGAATGATTTATCAAACTAGACCTATAGTTTGATAAGGTAATCTTTCCTCAAGACCTATTGAGAATCGATTAGATTAAAACTCGAAAACACGTCGAATTATAATCAAGGGTTCGATGAAAAGCATTCACCAAGAAAACACAAGTGTGTTCTTATTTCTTCAACAAACATTACTTCATACAAGCATGAACAAGACTACTTATAGAAGTGTAGTCTTCTAAACAACTAAGGGATGAAAACAAGATCACATGATCTTGAAATGAAAAACAAAACATCAAGGTAAAATACAAAGGAATCAAATCAAAGGGAGGGGGAATCACACAACAAAATGATTATAAGCCACCCCACATAAAATGCAAGTCTAATCATGACATGTGAGGGGAGGGAAAACAACAAAAAATAAAAAAAAATCAACAATAATGGTCATTTGCTGGCTGTCGGACACGGCCCGTGCCGATCGGCACGGCCGCGGTGGCATGTGCGGGCGCACATGTTCGGTAGGACTCGACCGTGTCGCCTGGCACGGTCGGGTTGGTCGGACAACGGGAATTTACTATCCGAAAGAGTGTGACTCGGCCGTGTCGCCTGACACGGTCGGGTTGGTCGGGAAGCGAGATTTCAATATTCGGGACATCTCAGCACGGGCCGTGTCGGACGAAACAGTCGGGTTCGGTCGGCAGCGAGATTTCACTATCCAGGACATCTCGGCACGGGCCGTGTCGGACGACATGGTCGGGTTCGGTCGGCAGCGATCGGCCAGTTCCGGCAGGTGGTGATTTTTCCGACAGGTGGTGATTTTTCCGGCAGTTTGGACATTTTCCGGCCGATTGTCGACCTTATGGCATAGTGGTACGAATTCTCACTTGGGAGGCGAATTCGTTCTCGATACAGCGGAAGGCCTTTTGATGAACGGAAGCTATCGACAAGAAACTGTCGGGAACTGGTGACAAGAGCTCGCTATAGCAACAATACTGACGAGTGATGAAGGCGGTAATTCGATACAGCCACAAGATAGGAATTTGGTCCAAATGAAAAGACTCGAAACAGGCCACCCCCAAACAGTGACACTCGAAACAGCACGTTTCGTTCGGAAGCGACTTTAAGACAGGAAACACGTTCGAAGGATCGAACAATATTTTGTACGAAATATTGAACAAGTATAAAACTGTATCGAAAAATAAACAGAATATCGAAACAAGGTATAAACAGATGTTTTATCAAATTAGACCTATAATTTGATAAAGCGATTTCTCCTCAAGACCTATTGAGAATCAATCAGATTAGTATTCGAAACGCGTCGAATAAAAACCAAGTTTTGATGAAAAGCATTCACCAGGGAAAAACACAAAGTGTTCTCAATTCTTCAACATTCAATAATCTCTCATTACAACTCTACTGCCACTATTTATAGGCAAAAGCAGCCTGACAAGATAATTTAAACTTATACAAGCTGAGCTTAGAATAATAAAAGATAATAAAAAGGTTCCTCATGTCACTTGTGGACAAAAGTAAAAGCTGGGTCTTAGCCTCTAAGTTGTTTGTTGACAGCCGCCCTTTTTGCCAAGAATCCTGCTGCTTTTGTAAGAGAAAGCTGAATATTCTTTTATTTGTTTAGTTGCCACTTGATCCTTTTCCCCTCCCCAAGGTGCTGCTTGTCTTTTGTTTAAGTTACTCCAATTCCGACTATCAAGGTAACTCCGTGCCTCGTTTCTGTTTTCTCGCCTAAGTAGGTTGTAGTGCGATCGAGGTGTTTTACGTCAATTCTTACTTCATCTTCTTCGCTTGGAGTATTCGGCTTCGTATCATCCCCTCCCCCTTTAAGAGGAATTGTCCTCAATTCTGCAATCCCGTCATCATCAAGATAAGGAGAAAGATCACCTATGTTGAAAGTAGCATGCACTCCATATTCGCCCGGAAGTTCTAATTTGTAAGCATTGTCGTTCACCTTCGCAACTATTTTAAATGGCCCCTCGGCTCGTGGCATTAACTTATTCTTACGCTTACTCGGGAATCGTTCCTTCCTCAAATGTAACCAAACTAAATCTCCAACCTCGAATAGTCTCGGCTTTCTTTGCTTGTTCGACTTCCTTTTGTACGCCTCGTTTATTTCTTTGATTCACTCCCGCACCTGTTCGTGTAATTTCATCATTGATTTTAGTTTTGACTCCGCATCCTTATGCACCAATTCGTCACTTGGTAGTGGAATTAGATCTAACGGCATGTAAGGATTCAGTCCGTAAACTACTTCAAATGGAGAGTGTGCAGTGGCATGAGTAGGAGATCGATTATAAGCAAACTCCGCATGTGCCAGTTTCAGATCCCAGTCCTTTTGTGTTTTGCTCACCAAGCCTCGCAACAGCGTCCCCAGTGTTCGATTCGTTACTTCAGTTTGTCCGTCGGTTTGAGGATGATGTGAAGTACTAAACAAAAGCTTGGTTCCCATCTTCCTCCATAATGTGTTCCAAAAGTAGCTTAGAAACTTCGAGTCCCGGTCCGAAACAATAGTTTTCGGAACTCCATGTAATCGCACCACCTCTCGAAAATACAAGTCAGCAACATTACTCGCATCATCGGTTTTGTGACAAGGAACAAAATGAGCCATCTTTGAAAAACGATCGACAACAACCATGATCGCATAACTACCTCTTTGGGTTCGAGGCAAAGCCACAATGAAATCCATGGATACATCTTCCCATGGCCTCTCCGGAATCGGTAAAGGTGTGTAGACTCCTGGTTTGAACGAACTCTTCGCAACATGGCACGTCACACATTTACTAATTATATTATTAACATCCCCCTGCATCCTTGGCCAATAAAAATGTTCTTTAAGCACATCCAATGTCTTGGCCGAACCAAAGTGGCCAGCTAAACCCCCTCCGTGAGCCTCTCAAACCAGTAATTCTCGAATCGTGTGCCTGGGTAGGCAAAGACGATTCCCCTTAAAAAGAAAGCCCTCCTGTATCGAAAATTCTCCCACCGGCCAGTTTGCACAGGCGAAGGTCTCGCCAAAATCCGCATCACCTTCGTAATACTCCTTTACTGTATCGAATCCAAGCAAACGAACATCAAGAGTGGCTAGTAAGGCATAACGCCTAGACAATGCATCTGCCACAATATTGCTCTTGCCATCCTTATACTTTGATGAGAAGTGAAATGATTGTAAGAATTCCACCCACTTCGCATGCCTGGGACTTAACTTGTGTTGCCCGTTAATGTACTTCAAAGATTCATGGTCCGAGTATATGATAAAATGCTTTGGTCGAAGATAGTGACTCCAATGATCTAGAGCCTTCACAATAGCATAAAACTCCTTGTCGTACGTACAATAATTGAGACGAGCACCGTTTAACTTCTCGGAAAAATAAGCAATAGGTCGTTTTCCCTGAATGAGAACCGCTCCAATGCCCACTCCGCTAGCATCACACTCCACCTCAAACGGTTGCGAAAAATCGGGTAATGCTAAGATTGGTGCTTCGCACAACTTCACCTTCAAATTTGCAAATGACTCCTGAGCAGCTCGACTCCAATTAAACGTGCCCTTCTTCAAACATTCGGTTATTGGGCTTGCAATGTTACTGAAGTCTCGAATGAATCTTCGGTAAAATGAAGCTAGTCCATAGAACGATCTAACCTCCGTCAATGTAGTGGGAACCGGCCATGACTTAATTGCTTCGATCTTCGCTTGATCGACCGACACTCCATTCTTTGAAACAACATAGCCAAGAAAGACTATACTTTCGACCAAAAATGAGCACTTCTCCTTTTTTCCATACAGCTTCTGGTCTCTAAGGGTTTCGAAGACTTGCCTCAAATGTTCGAAATGTTCTTGCAACGATCGGCTGTAGATCAAAATATCGTCTAAGTATACAACCACAAATTTCCCTAAAAATGGTTTAAGTACCTCATTCATCAAGCGCATGAAAGTACTCGGCGCATTTGTAAGGCCGAACGGCATAACGGTCCATTCATACAGTCCGTGTTTAGTTTTGAAGGCTGTCTTCCACTCATCTCCTTCCCGCATCCTGATCTGGTGGTAACCACTTCGTAGATCAACTTTTGAAAAGATCAGCGATCCGTGTAATTCGTCAACATGTCATCAAGCCTCGGAATCGGAAATCGATACTTGATGGTTATATTGTTCATGACTCATTGTCAATACACATCCTCCAAGATCCGTCTTTCTTCTAACCCGATACCGGAACCGCACAAGGGCTTAGGCTTTCTCGAACATATCCACGATCCATCAGTTCTTCAATTTGGTTTTGTAATTCCTTCGTCTCCTCGGGATTACATCTATAGGCAGCTTTGTTAGGGAGCGACACACCCGGTATGAGGTCGATCTGATGTTCAATCCCGCGAATTGGTGGTAAACCCGACGGTAATTCTTCAGGAAAAACATCCGCAAATTCGCGCCACCTCCCGTTCGCTAGCAAACATGGCCAGTTTTGGTTTTTCACTCCTACTAGAACTCATAGAGTGAATAGCTTGCGGTGACATTGGTTTAAGCACAATCTTCTTGCCCTTATCCCGTAACTCGTACTCATTGCTTCTTCCTCGGTGTAAAACGTCCCTATCAAACACCCATGGTCTTCCCAACAGTACATGGCATGCATCCATCGGGAGTACATCACATAATACGGTGTCTTCATATGAACCCATGGCTAGTCCAATCCTCACTTGTTTAGTCACCCTTATTTTGCTCCCATCATCGAGCCAATGCAAAGTGTAAGGTTTCGGGTGAGCCGTAGTGGTCAGCCCGAGTTTAGTCACCATCTCGCTGGAAGCGACGTTGGTGCAACTCCCTCCATCAACGATCAAACTACACCATTTATTTCCAACTTGACACTTCGTGTGAAATATTTGATTTCGCTGTTCCGAATCATTCGATACGGCTTTGGCCTGTAGCGTTCGCAGAACTAAAGCCGTGTCATAGCTTGGAGCATCGTAAGTCTCGCATTCCTCTCCTTCTTCGTCCTTAATGTCGAAATCAAATACGTCACCCAGTCTTTCTTCCTCGACCAACAACTCATCTCGGATCGTGACAGCTTCCCTGAGTGTCACCACTCGTTTGTTTGGACAAGCATTTTGATAATGCCCGAATCCTTGACATTTGAAACATCTCACTTTAGCCAAACTCGTCTCCTTCGGTACGTAGGGCACAGTCGCCTTAGTAGGAATCGCAACAGGAACCGGAGTCGGTACAGTTGCCTTAACAGCTGAACTAGATCCGACGCTTGGGTTTCCAAATTTGACTGGAAACTCGGGTTTGTCTGACTTCATCTGTTACGAGCTTCTAACTTTACACATAACCCGCATAATGTATCGAAGTCCTCGTATGGGTACAGTTCCACCGAGTTAGCTATGCTTCGGTTTAAGCCACGCAAGAATCGCGACATCTTCTGCTCCTCATTCTCCTCTATCTCTCCCATTAAGGTTAGGTTCTCAAACTCCTCAATGTACTCACTGACATTTAACTTTCCTTGCATGAGATCCACAATCTTCCTGTACAAGGATAACCGGTGTGATGTTGGAACATATCTTTTACGAAGTTTTCTTTTTAACGAATCCCACGAACGGATCTTTTCCTTCCCCGCACGAGCTCTTCGTGTTTTAATTCCTTCGTACCAAAGTGAAGCTCCTTTCCCTAACTTGAGAATTGCATACTTACACCTTTTCTCATCGTCAAGGTCTTTAAATTCGAACATACGATCAATTTTTCGTTCCCATTCCAGGTAAACTTCAGGATCTGTCCCTCCAACGAACTCTGGGAGCTCGTTCACCTTGAACTCTTCGACATGGCGTGAGGGTCGTTCATAGTCACCACGCCTAGGTTGCCAACGCTGGTCGCGTTGTTCTGGTACGTCACGCAATGCGTCACGAAGTTTTGCCAAGAAATCAGCGTCGTTGAGATCCATAGTGTCAAAGATCAAGAACTTGGGTGGCTCTCCGATACCACTTATGATACGAATTCTCACTTGGGAGGCGAATTCGTTCTCGATACAGCGGAAGGCCTTTTGATGAACGGAAGCTATCGACAAGAAACTGTCGGGAACTGGTGACAACAGCTCGCCATAGCAACAATACTGACGAGTGATGAAGGCGGTAATTCGATACAGCCACAAGACAGGAATTTGGTCCAAATGAAAAGACTCGAAACAGGCCACCCCCAAACAGTGACACTCGAAACAGCACGTTTCGTTCGGAAGCGACTTTAAGACAGGAAACACGTTCGAAGGATCGAACAATATTTTGTACGAAATATTGAACAAGTATAAAACTGTATCGAAAAATAAACAGAATATCGAAACAAGGTATAAACAGATGTTTTATCAAATTAGACCTATAATTTGATAAAGAGATTTCTCCGCAAGACCTATTGAGAATCAATCAGATTAGTATTCGAAACGCGTCGAATAAAAACCAAGTTTTGAAGAAAAGCATTCACCAGGGAAAAACACAAAGTGTTCTCAATTCTTCAACATTCAATAATCTCCCATTACAACTCTACTGCCACTATTTATAGGCAAAAGCAGCCTGACAAGATAATTTAAACTAATACAAGCTGAGCTTAGAATAATAAAAGATAATAAAAAGGTTCCTCATGTCACTTGTGGACAAAAGTAAAAGCTGGGTCTTAGCCTCCAAGTTGTTTGTTGACAGCCGCCCTTTTTGCCAAGAATCCTGCTGCTTTTGTAAGAGAAAGCTGAATATTCTTTTATTTGTTTAGTTGCCACTTGATCCTTTTCCCCTCCCCAAGGTGCTGCTTGTCTTTTGTTTAAGTTACTCCAATTCCGACTATCAAGGTAACTCCGTGCCTCGTTTCTGTTTTCTCGCCTAAGTAGGTTGTAGTGCGATCGAGGTGTTTTATGTCAATTCTTACTTCATCTTCTTCGCTTGGAGTATTCGGCTTCGTATCACATAGCATGACACGGGCCGTGTTATATGACACGGTTGAGACCGAGACTCCACGTCTTATGTCCGTTTTCTCGCCTAAATACGTAGTAGTCCGTGCATGGCGTGTAGTAAGGTCATTTATATCGATCCTTACTTCGTCTTCTTCGTCCATATCAAATGATTCCGTATCACAAGGAGTAGATGACATCTTCCTAATGTGATATCCTTTTGTAAGACTTTGACAAGGATAGGAAATGAAAGCAACATCTTGGCATCTTCTTAATGAAAGCAACATCTTCACTAAAGACAAGAAACAAAATAAAATAACTAATCATGTTAGAAGACTTTGGTTTGATTCTTGATGATTATTATTATCATGCTTTGACGACTTTATTGCCATGTAGGTGACTTATTCAAGGGAGGGGAACCATCGGTTTCAATGTATGAAGAAGGTGGATGAGTGCATGGTTCGTAATTTCTTCATGCATACGTAAAATATGTTCAAGGTTACTTCAAGTCTCGTATTAGTCTTCTCGTCCAAAGAAGTAAGTGCATGTCGTGTAGGTGCATGTGTGTGCATGGCCGTATGCATGGTTGCATGGTCGTCTACGTCGTCTTTCTCCGGTTGGACATGTCGATCTCGTATCACCAAGACTTAATTGCTTCGATTTTTGTTTGATCAACCGCCACCCCGTCCTTCGAAACGACATAGCCAATAAAGACTGTACTTTCGACTAGGAACGAACACTTCTCTTTTTTTCCATACAATTTTAGGTCCCTCAAGGTTTCGAAGATTAGCCTTAAGTGTCCGAAATGTTCTTGTAGTGATTGACTATAGATTAGAATGTCATCCAGATATACAACAACGAACTTCCCCAGAAATGGTTTAAGCACTTCGTTCATCAATCTCATGAAGGTACTAGGCGCATTTGTAAGACCGAACGGCATAACGGTCCATTCATATAATCCATTTTTCCTTTTGAAGGCCGTCTTCCACTCGTCACCTTCTCGCATTCGGATTTGATGATATCCGCTTCGTAAATCAACTTTTGAAAAGATCACCGAACCATGTAGTTCATCTAACATGTCATCAAGTCTCGGGATAGGGAACCGATACTTGATAGTGATATTGTTCACGGCCCGACTATCCACACACATCCGCCAAGAACCATCTTTCTTAGGGACAAGTAAGACCGGAACCGCACACGGACTCAAACTCTCCCGGACATACCCGCGGTCCAAAAGCTCTTCGACTTGTCTTTGTAACTCCTTCGTCTCCTCGGGATTACATCTATAAGCAGCTTTATTAGGAAGTGGTGCTCCCGGTATAAGATCGATTTGGTGTTCGATACCGCGAATAGGTGGTAAACCCGACGGTAATTCTTCGGGAAAAACATCCTCAAATTCGTGTAACAACACATCTAACTCTCCTCCGTTTTGTACTCCCATGTTCTCGTCCCGTGTCTCTTTAAACATCACCAAATATACTCGCTCCCCGTCATTAATGGCATGTTCCATTTCTCTTTCGCTAGCAAGCATGGTAAGTTTCGGTTTCTCTACTCGACTAGAACTCATCGAACGGACAGCTTGTGGGGACATTGGTTTGAGCACAATCTTCTTTCCTTTGTCTTGTAATTCATATTCATTACTCCGACCTCGATGTAAAACATCTCGGTCGAACATCCATGGTCATCCCAAAAGTACATGGCATGCGTCCATCGGGAGTACGTCACATAACACATCGTCTCCGTATGATCCCATAGTTAAGTTGACCCGTACTTGTCTTGACACCTTCACTTTACTTCCGTCATCGAGCCAGTGTAAAGCATACGGTCTCGGGTGGGCCGTAGTAGTTAGCCCGAGTTTGGTAATCATTTCGTTTGAAGCTACATTCGTGCAACTCCCTCCGTCTATTATCAAGCTACACCACTTTTCTCCGACTTTGCATTTGGAATGAAAAATTTGGTCTCTTTGCTCCGTATCACTTGGAATGATTTTGGTATGTAGTGCTCGAAGCACTAAAGCAGTATCATATTCCGGAGCGTCATAAGTCTCGCATTCCTCGTTCTCTTCCTCGGCCTCCATGTTAAATACGTCACCAAGGCCTTCCTTCTCGTCCTCGATTAAAAGTTCATCTCGGACCGCAAGAGCTTCTCTTAAAGTGACCACCCGTTTATTTGGACATGCATTTTGATAGTGACCAAAGCCTTGACATTTAAAACATCATACTTTAGCCAAACTCGTTTCCTTGTAAACGTGAGGAACCTTCGGGGCCGAGGTAGGGACTTGAAAAGGTACGGTAGGTTTCGTAGTCGAACTTGAGCCGGCACTTGCATTTCCGAATTTGTATGGGAATTCGGGTTTGGTAAACTTCAACTTGTTTTGAGCTTCAATTTTTATGCATAGTCCGCATAAAGTGTCAAAATCTCCGCATGGGTATAATTCCACCGTATTTGCAATGTTTCGGTTTAGGCCACGTAAGAAACGTGACTTTCTTTGTTCTTCATTTTCTTCAAGTTCTCCCATTAAGGCCAAGCCTTCAAATTCTTCGATGTATTCTCCCACACTTAGTTTCCCTTGTACGAACTCCGCAATTTTTCGGTATAAGGTTAACCGATGTGATGTCGGGACATACTTTTTACGTAGTTTTTTCTTCAAAGAATCCCAAGAACGGATTTTCTCTTTTCCCGCACGAGCTCGTTTACCCTCAAACCATAGGGAAGCGCCTTTCCCTAACTTGAGAATCGCATATTTGCAACATTTCTCATCGTTAAGGTGCTTGAAGTCGAACATACGTTCAATCTTCCTTTCCCACTCGATGTAAACTTCGGGATTGGTACCTCCGACAAATTCCAGAAGTTCATTTACTTTGAATTCATCCACATGATGCGGTGAAGGTGCGTCATAGCCTCCTCTTCTAGCTTGAAAACGTGGTTCTTGTAAGTTGTGTAATGCTTCACGTAGTTTCTCCATGAAATCGTCGGAAAAATCCATGATAAGATGGCTTTGACAATAAAATCGCCTAAGAGAATTTCGACAAGGAAATCACCTTGGGTTCCGATACCACTAATGATACGAATTACGTATTAAGATGAACGTAAATTCGCCGAAAAATGCAGCGGACATATCTTTTAAACTCTCAACACTCGATATGTGTAACACTCGTAAGATTTAACCGAAAGTAGGGCAATTCAGTTTCCATAAACAAGATAATATGAAAGTAAATTATCAAACTAGACCTATAGTTTGATAAGGTAATCTCTCCTCAAGACCTATTGAGAATCGACTAAATTACAACTTGAAGACGCGTCGAATTATAATCAAGGTATGCTGAAAATCATTCAACAATGAATACATACAAGTGTATTTCGTTTTTTCAAGCTTCAAAGTGATTTCTTAAGGTTGAATATGAGGCTAATATATAGCCATTACAACTACAAATAAGTTCAAACAAGATCAAACAAGATCAAGCTAAAAGACAAGCAATTATTAAACTAAACTATCAAGACTTTTGACAAAGATTGAAAACAACACATGCTTGGCTTCTTCCTTAGCATTTTCGGCCGTGGGGTAGCATGAAGGAAAAAGATAATCATATTTCTCATGTGATAAGACTTTGACAAGGACTTGAACATGAAAGCAACATCTTGGTGTCTTCTTCTACATGTGGTTCGGACGATTTGTTTTTCAAGGGGTGGAGGGAAATCAAATCTCTATCCTTGATCTTGTGATACGAGATCGACATGGCCAACCGAAGAAAGACGACGTAGATGACCATGCAACCATGCATACGGCCATGCACACACATGCACCTACACGACATGCACTTACTTCTTTGGACGAGACGACTAATACGAGACTTGAAGTAACCTTGAACATATTTTACGTATGCATGAAGAAATTACGAACCATGCACTCATCCACCTTCTTCATGCATTGAAAACATTTTTATCCACCCTCACCAACACCAAATTCCCCCCCCCCCCCCCATACGGAATTGACGAGCTCGAGTGAAAAAGGCGAAAAGCGGACAAAATTACCAATTCCCGCGCGTATGACTACTTCGTAGCAGTTTTGGTATTTTAATCATAACTCTCTCATACCAAGTCCGATTTAGGTGATTCAAGTGGCCATGGAAAGATAAAAGAAAGATCTATAAATCATGTGAAATGGTCTAAGGTCCAATTATGCTTCTATCAAGCCACCCGAACCGTTCAAATATGCAGTGATTTTTATGGCCGAAAATTGATGAAGATTTGTCAAAGATCCCTTCCACCTACATCACCACCCCTTTGTTTATTTGTCACTTTCAAAGTCCACCATATCAAGAGCAAGGATAGAGATTTGATTTACTCCACCCTTTTGAATGATTTCGGCCGAACCATATGAAGGAGAAGATGCCAAGATGTTACTTTCATGATCAAGTCCTTATCAAGCCTTACAAAATATATCACATGAGAAGGATCTTGTCCACTCCCTCAAGTACCCCACGGCCGATTTTGCAAGGAAGGAGCAAACATGTTGTTGTTTTCTTTTCCTTGTCAAAAGTCTTGATAGTTAGTTTAATAATTGCTTGTCTTTTAGCTTGATCTTGTGTGATCTTGTTTGGCTTTGTTAGGAGTTGTAATGGCTATATATTAGCCTCATCCTCAACCTTGAATAATAATTTTTGAAGCTTGAAAAACGAAATACATGTATGTATTCATTGTTGAATGATTTTCAGCACAACTTGATTATAATTCGACGCGTCTTCGAGTTGTAATTTTAATCGATTCTTAATAGGTCTTGAGGAGAGATTGTCTTATCAAACTATATGTCTAGTTTGATAATTTACTTTCATATTATCTTGTTTACGAAAACCGAATTGCCCTACTTTCGGTTAATTCTTATGAGTGTCACACATATCGAGTGTTGAGAGGTTAAAAGATATATCCGCTGCATTTTCCGGCGAATTTACGTTCATCTTAATACGTAATTCGTATCATTAGTGGTATCGGAGCCCAAGGTCATCTCCTTGGGCGATTTATTCAACGAATTTTTAGTTGAGATATTTAGTCACCTTCTTGGGTTGTTCTTCACGGTTTCTTCAAAATTTTCGCATAACATTGGCAAATTAGCGCAGTCATAAGAAAACAAAGTTTCCCGTGGATTCGACCGTTGGATCGTCACGAAATTTTGACAAAGTTAAGCCAACTCATTGAACTACAGTCTGAACGGTGGAGATCAGATTCTTTGATTATCTTCTTGGTTCATTCTTCACGGCTTTCTTGGCAAATTTTCTGTTCGATTTCTTGATCATTAGAAGAGATGGACTTTTCCAATACCGAATTCTTGGTAAAGTTACGTGATGCTTTACATGACTTACTGGAATCTCGAAGAGGGGGAGAAGGCCTGTGTTCCCCACGCCATACTAACGAGTTCGAGTTGAACGAACTTCCGAAGTTCATCGGAGGTACAGACCCCGAAATTTATTTGGAATGGAAACGTAAGATGGATTGCTTGTTCGAGTTTAAAGGTCTTGACGATGAAAAGCGTTGCAGATATGCAATTATCAAGTTGGTTAAAGGCGCTTTAGTTTGGTTCGAATTAAAGAAGAAGCAAAGGACTCATGCTGGAAAAAACAAGATCCGTTCGTGGGAGTCGTTGAAAAGAAAACTTCGCAAGAGATACGTACCTTTCGGCTCGAGTTCGGCTCTCAAAATCGTAACAACATCAGCCCCCAACTCGGTTTCTAAAGCTCTCGACTTGCCTAATGAGACGAGTTTGCTGGAGGTGAGTTGTTTCATTGGCCAAGGGTTCGATCATGTGCAAGATGTTTGCCCGACTCTTGCTACCCGAGACGAGTTAATAGCCGAGGAAGAACAAGAAAGGCTAGGCGACATTCTCAAGTTTGATATAGAGGACGAAGGAGAAGAAGAATGTGTAGTTTACGATGCTCCCGATTATGATACAGACTTAGTTCTTCGTACTTTAGAAATCAAATCGGTTTCAAATGATTTGGAGCATCAGGACGAGTTAACGAGTGAGGAACTCACAAGTATACTTTTTAGTTCTACACAACCGTCCGTTTCCCGAGCTACAGAAGATGAAGAGATTGAGGACAAGGCGATTGTTCCCCAAAATTTCTATGAGGTTATTTCTATTATTGATAAAAAATTGGAGGATCCCAATCCAATTGTTCTCGTTGATCCGGTTCCCGACACCGACCAACGTAAAAGCTATGTGGCTACATGTGACTGGAAAATTGTAAAAGATGAACTCATTGATGAAAGGAATGAGGACAAGATTTGTGCCCACATGACGCCGGAAATGGAAATTATTCCGTTAAACCACAAATCCTTTTTTTGGGGATTCCGTTAAGGGAAATGGTAGACACCCAGATACGTCGTTTGTTTTTATTTTGCAGGTTGGTCTTTTAAAAATACAATCCCAAGCAAAGGTCAACACATCCGACGAAAATTACATCTTCAACCCGGGAGGAGCACAACCCTATCTGGAATACCAACCGTCCTTAGACTTTAGATTCGAGGATGAATCTCTTTAAAGGAAGAGGGGATGATACGAGATCGACATGTCCAACCGAAGAAAGACGACGTAGACGACCATTCAACCATGCATACGGCCATGCACACACATGCACCTACACGACATGCACTTACTTCTTTGGACGAGACGACTAATACGAGACTTGAAGTAACCTTGAACATATTTTACGTATGCATGAAGAAATTACGAACCATGCACTCATCCACCTTCTTCATGCATTGAAAACATTTTTCTCCACCCTCACCAACACCAAATTCTCCCCCCCCCCCCCATACGGAATTGACGAGCTCGAGTGAAAAAGGCGAAAAGCGGACAAAATTACCAATTCCCGCGCGTATGACTACTTCGTAGCAGTTTTGGTATTTTAATCATAACTCTCTCATACGAAGTCCGATTTAGGTGATTCAAGTGGCCATGGAAAGATAAAAGAAAGATCTATAAATCATGTGAAACGGTCCAAGGTCCAATTATGCTTCTATCAAGCCACACGAACCGTTAAAATGTGAAGTGATTTTTATGGCCGAAAATTGATAAAGATTTGTCAAAGATCCCTTCCACCTACATCACCACCCCTTTGTTTATTTGTCACTTTCAAAGTCCAACATATCAAGATCAAGGATAGAGATTTGATTCACTCCACCCTTTTGAATGATTTCGGCCGAACCATATGAAGGAGAAGATGCCAAGATGTTACTTTCATGATCAAGTTCTTATCAAGCCTTACAAAATATATCACATGAGAAGGATCTTGTCCACTCCCTCAAGTACCCCACGGCCGATTTTGCAAGGAAGGAGCCAAACATGTTGTTGTTTTCTTTTCCTTGTCAAAAGTCTTGATAGTTAGTTTAATAATTGCTTGTCTTTTAGCTTGATCTTGTGTGATCTTGTTTGGCTTTGTTAGGAGTTGTAATGGATATATATTAGCCTCATCCTCAACCTTGAATATAAATTTTGAAGCTTGAAAAACGAAATACATGTATGTATTCATTGTTGAATGATTTTCAGCACAACTTGATTATAATTCGACGCGTCTTCGAGTTGTAATTTTAATCGATTCTCAATAGGTCTTGAGGAGAGATTGTCTTATCAAACTATAGGTTTAGTTTGATAATTTACTTTCATATTATCTTGTTTACGAAAACCGAATTGCCCTACTTTCGGTTAAAACTTACGAGTGTTACACATATACTCGAGTGTTGTAAGGATCAAAAAAATATATCCGCTGCAGTACATGCGAATTTACGTTCATCTTAACACGTAATTCGTATCATCTTGATATGGTGGAGTTTGAAAATGAAAACAAAGTTGAAAGTAGTGGGGACAAAAGATCCTTCGTGGATGCATGTCACAATCGGCCGAATTCTCCCCCAAATGGCCGATTTTGTATGCATGAACATGCATACGTATGCATGTTTTGATACGTCTAAGTTATCCCGGTTCCGATTATTAAGATCGTTCCCATTTCCGCATTTGTTTTCTCACCGAAGTACATAGGTGCATGTGCATGCAACGTGGTATCGTCACCTACGTCAATTCTTACTTCGTTTGGAGACGTCACAATCGCATCAATCAAGCAAATCACATGAAATCACCTTTTCCAAATAAAAAACAAATTCCATGTCCCCTTAGATAAAACAATTCATGATTTAAAATCATGAAGTCTTCCGCCACATTAGATGGAAGACAATGGGGGTGGCCATCTAGAAGGGAATCGAAGAGTTCAGTTCGTTCTGGACTCTTGTGAGTCCAAACAGATAAACTCTGATTCTGTTCCGATGTATTTATATTAATTAATTAATCCAATTAATTAATCATATCAAATACATAATAACATAATTAATTTCTCAACAAATAATTATATCTATGAATTAAATTAATCACTCAGTAATTTATTTAATTCATTAGGGCGTAAATCAATTTATCCAATAAATCGATTTAGACATCCAATGTCCCAAAATTAGATATCCAATATCTAATATTCATAATGAGAGAATAAGCTTGATTCATACCGTCGTCAATCCTATTGCGCGACTCGGTAGGTCCGTCTCAGTCAGCAATGGGAGGAACCAAAGAGTAGTAGCACCACCTAGCCAGCCTGGCGGCCTGATACGAATTACGTATGAAAATTGACGTAAACTCGTATGTAATGCAGTGGAAATATAGTTGATCCTCGCTTATTTCCTTGATTCGATTATTTCCTTGATTCGATTACGTACTTTCTCGTGTAATTTCATCATCGATTTCAGTTGTGATTCCGCATCCTTGTGCACTAAATCGTCACTTGGCAATGGAATTAGATCTAACGGCATATACGGGTTTAGTCCGTAAACTACTTCGAACAGAGTGTGTGCCGTGGCATGAGTAGGAGAACGATTATAAGCGAACTCCGCATGTGCAAGTTTCAAGTCCCAATCCTTTTGTGTCTTGCTCACAAGACCACATAGTAAAGTGCCCAATGTTCGATTGGTTACCTCGGTTTGACCGTCTGTTTGTGGATGATGTGACGTGCTAAATAGTAGTTTGGTTCCCACCTTTCTCCACAAGATGTTCCAAAAATAACTAATGAATTTTGAGTCCCGATCCGAAACAATCGTTTTTGGAACCCCATGCAATCGTACGATTTCTCGGAAATATAAATCAGCGATGTTACTCGCGTCGTCCGTCTTGTGGCAAGCCACAAAGTGAGCCATCTTCGAAAATCGGTCTACAATAACTATAATAGCATCTCTCCCACGTTGAGTATGAGGCAAAGCAGCAATGAAATCCATTGAGACATCTTCCCACGGCCTTTCCGGAATCGGCAAAGGCATGTATACTCCCAGTTTGAATGAACTCTTAGCTATATGGCATGTTACGCACTTATTATTTATGTCATGTACATCCACTTGCATCTTCGGCCAATGAAAATGCTCTTTAAGTACCTCCAACGTTTTAGCCGACCCAAAATGACTGGCCAAGCCTCCACCGTGAGCTTCCCGAACCAACAATTCTCGAATCGGGTGTTTGGGTAAACAAAGGCGATTTCCTTTGAAAAGGAATCCTTCTTTTTTTTTTTGGGAAAAGTCAATTGCATTAAATAAAAAAATTGGCCAACAAGGCAGGCCAGTACCCAGCAACTATTACAGAACGTGCACCAACAACACGAAACAGAAGAATAATAAAAGAATTACAATGGAACTACCAAGCAACCCTCCAAATACGCCTAACAGCGACCGTAGATAAGGAATGAGGCGGCCAACGCTGAGAGATAATGTCACGAACAAGACCAATCCCCTAGAAGGTAACTGTGTGAGGATCACGACGCCTCTGACCGAATCTTCGCTCATTTCGCTCCTGCCAGAGTAAGTAGACCAATGCCGCTAAAAAGATACGGTAAGCCACGTTAACCATATGCTTACCTCTCCACCTTCTAGCCGCCCAAAGAATACCCGTACTCCACTCCAAGTGAGGCCAACAAAATTTTACCTCCCTCCTCGCAATAGAGATACACCTACTAGAGTAAGGGCACATGAAGAATAAGTGAGAATGAGACTCTAACGCCATCCCACAAAGGACACAAATACCATCCTCATGCTGCAGCCAAGGCTTATCCATAGTCGACAGACACTCCTGAATAGCCAACCATAATATGAAGGAGTGCCTAGGAATCTTCCCGGGACCAAGAAGCAGAGGGGGCCACGGTACAGAAGGAGAATACGCTCTAAGGAATCGAAGAGCGGACGAGGAAGAATAGGAACTGAGCTATGCGGTTTCCAAGAGATACGATCCTGGCCTCCATATATAGGAGCGAGGGCAGAAACAACCTGCTGGAACCCAGGACGATCAACTACAGGCCAAACCCATTGACCATCAGAAATAACAGATCCAAGACGGGCATGCACATCAATACCAGTCCAAAGGGACGCTCTAGGAAGAGAATGTCTAATCAAACCCATAGGGTGCCAAGGATCCGACCATAAACAGAAGGAAGAGCCATCACCAACAGAATACTGAAACACTCCCATGACAAGGGAACGCAACTTCAGCAGCTGTTTCCAATACCAAGTAGACGCAGCAGAGATAGGGATATCCCAAAAATAACACTACTGAACTCTATACGAACGAACCCAGCTAACCCAAACAGAATGAGAAGACCCGTCCAGGAGAGCCCAGATATGGCGGGTCATAAGGGCCTGGTTCTGAATCCTCAACGGAGTAATACCAAGGCCACCACACTCTATAGGCAAGCAAACCGTAGACCAAGCCACTTTAGCATGCCCAGAGTCACGAGAACCTTTCCAAAGAAAACGCCTTAAACGCTTTTCAATAAGGGCAAGCACGCCCTTAGGCAGCATAAAAATACAGGCCCAATAAATGTGAAGAGCGGATAACACAGACCGAATAAGCTGACAACGACCGGCCATGGACATAGATCTACAAGCCCAGTCACTCACCCGACCATCAATCCTGTCAAGCAAAGGAGAGCACTGAGCCACCGTGAGTTTCGATGAAGATAATGGGACTCCCAAGTACCTCACAGGGAGCTGGCCCATCTGAAATCCTAATAACTGCTCAACCTGAGCCCCCTGCTCCAAAGCACTCGCCGAGAGAAAAAAATTACTCTTCCCAGGGTTAGCACGCAGCCCCGAAAGAGAATCAAAGATATCAATACTCCTCTTAAGAACACCAATAGAGACCTCATCTGGATTACAGAAAAGAAGGAGATCATCAGCAAAGGCGAGCATGAAAGTACGGGTGGCCTCACACTTCCAGTGGTATCGAAACCCCGGGGTCTGAGCAATCTCATGAGTAATAATACCATGAAGCACCTCCATAACAATAACAAAGAGATAAGGGGAGATGGGGTCTCCCTGCCGAAGACCCCTACGACCTCTAAAGATCCTCTCAGCATCACCATTCAAGGATACCGAAAAGGCAGTAGTGGTGATGCACTCCCTGATCCAGGCAATGAACGACTGATGGAAACCCATACACTGCAGAGCAATCAACACAAAATCCCACTCAACAGTGTCATAAGCTTTCATAAGGTCAACTTTAAATACACACCGTCTAGGCATCCCCCTCTGCCCATAACCATGAAGAAGTTCCTGTGCAAGAAGAATATTATCACTAATCCCTCTCCCAGGAATAAAAGCAGTCTGAGCCGGGCCAATCAAGGCATCCAAGCTATCACGCATACGGTGAACAATAATTTTCGAAATTGCCTTATACAATAAGTTGCAGCAAGAGATCGGTCTAAAATCCGACATGCTCCTAGGCAAGGATACTTTCGGAACAAGAGAAATGATCGTAGAATTGATCTGCCTGACAAACTTCCCTGTAGCAAAGAAATGCATAATAGCAAACGAAATCTCACCCCCCACAATCGGCCAAGCCCGCCGGTAAAAAGCAGCATTAAAATCATCAGGGCCCGGGGCCTTGTCCTTATCAAACTCGAAGAACACAGACCGAACCTCATCGGCAGTAACAGGTCTAACTATGTGAACTGCATCATCAGGAGAAAGAGAAATCGAAATAAAAGGCCTAACCTGGCTGAACGACAAAGGCATAATCCGATTAGAGTAACCCAACAGTCTCTCATAGAACCCAACAACCTCATTCTTAATAAGAGCAGGGTCAGACAGCTCAGTACCATCCTCCGTGTTAAGTCTATAGATACGAGATCTGACTCGCCTAGAAGCAATCCGCCGGAAGAAGAAGGCAGTACACTGATCCCCATCCTTAAGCCAAGCCAACTTGGCCCGCTGCCTGAGCGAGGACTGTTCCTGAGCCACAGAAACTGAGAAAACCAACAGACAACATCTCTCCAACAATAAAACCGAATCGTCCATGGGACGGTCCCTGAGAATACTCTGAGAAGAAGAGAGGAATGAAGTAGCAGCAACAACATTCAATGCCAAATCCTCTTTTCTCTTTCTCATCGCGCGAAAAACAGGCTTAAGGGCGTCGAACTTACGACAAATTGCATAAAACGGGCCCCCCACAATATGGTGACGCCAAATGTCCCAAACCGCAGGGAGAAAATCCTCAGAGTCAGCCAGGAAATTATCAAATCTGAACATTTTACCTCTGCATCGAGGCAAACTGTCAAGACCCAGAATAAGAGGGCTATGATCAGAGGTCCCTGGCAGATCACAAGAGTAAGTACGATTAGCGTGATCAATAAACCACTGCGAGTTACCCAACACCCTATCAAGGCCTTTCCATAAAGATCGAGGAGATGGGCTCTTGTTATGCCAGGAGAACCAAGAGCCTACCATCGGAAGAGTCTCAAAATCCGCACGCCTACAAAGCTCTCTGAACTCCACTAGGGGGGCTCATCGTCAGAGTGAGGAGCTTCCCCACCCAAGATCTCACTAGTATGCATAACAGCATTAAAATCTCCCATAATGACCCAAGGCTCAGCAGCATGTAGAACCGAGAAATCAGTGAGGTACTGCCACAACAGCCGCCTCTCAATAAGATCATTAGATTCATAAGCAAAGGTAACCAAAAGGCAGGACGAGTCGAGCAGCAGAGTAATACGACAATGAATAAATTGCGACTCCATAGCAATAATATCAACAGACACAGAACCAGGATCCCAACCAATCCAGATCCTCTTCCCAGGCCCACAACCGTAATCAGAGAACCACTTCCAAGAGCCAGAAATAAATGAAGAAACACGCCCAAAGTTACCGACCGATACACGTGTCTCGAGTAAAGTAATACAATAAAGATTAAACGGACTAATTACCTCCCGGACCGAGATCTGATGCTCAGTCCGGTTAAGTCCACGAACATTCCACACAGCAATAGGGATCATTTAACAACATCGACCCGGGCTGCATCAAAAATAGGGCCAAATGAGAAGAACTAGAACAAAGGGACGTGCCGACAAACTCGGGAATCCCATTCTCAAAATCATCGGCGAGACCATAAAGAGTCACAAACCTGTTGCGAGACGGCTCATACATACCAACACAAGCCCTCCTAGGCGACACGATAGGAGAGCTGGTAGTAACCAAGGAGAAAGTAGAGACACTACTCAACGGGCCCAAACCAACACTACGACCTCCAGAGCCCCGAGCTAACACCATATCTGGGCACCCGGATCTGGCATCGGGGCCAACCCCAGCCTGAGCGACCCCCCCAACCGGGACCAGACCCAACGAGGACCTCGGACCATGAGTGCCAGAGGGAGCAGGCTTAGCCACATAAATACGAGCCTGCTTAACCCGCTTATGAACCAAAGGCTTAGAAGTGCTCGGGCAAACCTGATCACAATGCCCGATAACTCTACAAACACCACACCGATGTGGTAGCCAATCATACTCGACATGGATCCTCCTAACACAAGGACAATCACCATCAGACGGAAGAACCATAAGAAACGAGCGAATCGGGCTAGTATTAGCGTCTAACTTGATGCAAACTCGAGCATAATACACTTTCAGACAGTTCCTGGTGAACACGTCAGCAAAAAGTGGCTCCCCGATAGCACTAGCAGTAATACTGAGTCCCTCGTCAGTCCAATACTCGAGAGGGACATTACGAAGTTTCACCCAGACAGGGACATATTTAGGCTGAAACTTCAGAAGGGACATACCAAGCTTCCACCGGGTAAGGAAAATGGATTGGCCCTGAATAAGCCAAGGCCCTCCTTCTAACGCCTCGGACAAACCTTGATCACTTTCAAACTTAAAGAAATAAAATCCCCCCCAGAGGAGAACACCTCCTTTAGCCCCTTCCACACCGACAGGAAGTAATTCTTGATCAAGATGAGAGAAGGGGATTTCCCCAAAAAATAACCAACTAAAGTGTTAAGCCACCTCTTAGCACCTTCTTCTCCAACACTAACATCCGGTTTCATAATAAGTTCGCCATTTTGAATTTCAGGTTTCACATACCGAAGCCCACTTTTTTTAACAAAATTTTTTCCTACCACAACAGAAGGCAGAGGAAAACCCGATGACAAATGAACCGGAAACGAACCAAAATTCAAAGAATCTGGAAGAACAGAATCACTAATACATTTCCCTTCATCAAGCATAACAGCAGGTAAATTAAGAGGAACATCATTAACACAATTAACAAACTCATTAGCAGTAGCATTAATATCACCAAAATTAATTCCAGTACAATCACGATTAAGAAGTCCTAAACTGCACAAAGGAGGAGAAGCCGGACAAGCAACAGGGCTCCTGCCAATAAATTTTTCATGAACGGCCATATCCAAAGGAGCTAGAGAGGCAGCAATTGGCACGGGAGGCACATGCTCCTTAACAACATTGGGTGCATTCAGAACTGTAGCTACAGTAACCGGGGCAAACTGGGCACAAACCGGGCCAGAAGAAGAGTATGGAGCGGAGGCTGAAAACGGGTCACTAACCGGGTCAAGTCGCGGGTCGCATCTGGGAAGCCTGGGAGCCGCAATTCAGAATAGACCAGACCCTAACTGAGCAGGTCTAACGCCGGAGGTCACAACCGTCGCGGCCGGAGAACAAATCGGAAGCTGGTCAACGCACGAACCACCAAATATTTCGTCAATTTTAACCTTAAGGATTTCTGAATCTGACTTGCACAGAACCTTCATGCCTAAAGCCGCAAAACCTTTAGAGTCAAAGCCACCCAAATCCGGAGCCGCACAACAAGCCGTCGGAGAAGACAATGGCGGAATAACCGGAACGGATAGCCTACAATAAGATGACGAAGACATACTGGACTCAACACGAAACACACCCAAACCTTGGAATGCCGGGCCGCAAATCGTCGAGCCCACTCCGCACAGGACTGATTATTAATTGAAAATTAATATTGTTATAAAAGGAATCCTTCTTGCAATGTGAACTCTCCAAATGGGCCAGATTTACACCGAATGAAAACCTCACCAAAATCCACATCCCCCTCATAACACTCCTTCAATGTTTCGAACCCAAGCAACCAAATATCAAGAGTAGAGAGCAAGGCATACCGTCTAGATAAAGCATCCGCCACAACGTTGCTCTTGCCATCTTTGTACTTCGATGGAAAGTGGAATGATTGCAAGAATTCTACCCATTTAGCATGTCTCGGACACAACTTTTGTTGGCCGTTAATATATTTTAAAGACTCATGATCCGAATGTAGTATGAAATGTTTCGGCTGAAGGTAATGGCTCCAATGATCAAGAGCTCTCACAATGGCATAGAACTCCTTGTCATAAGTACAATAGTTGAGTCGAGCTCCACCCAATTTCTCCGAGAAGTATGCAATTGGTCGCCTCCCTTGGACGAGGACCGCCCCAATACCTACTCCACTTGCGTCACATTCTACCTCGAAAGGTTGCGAAAAGTCGGGTAAATCCAAGATAGGTGCTTCACACATTTTCGCCTTCAATTTTTCAAATGCCCCTTGGGCAGCCCCGTTCCACACAAACGGTCCTTTTTTTAAGCATTCTGTTATCGGGCTAGAAATGGTACTAAAGTCTCGTATAAACCTTCGATAAAATGAAGCAAGTCCGTGAAAGGATTGGACTTCCGTGATGGTTTTGGGCGTAGGCCAAGATTTAATCGCCTCGATCTTGGTTTGATCAACCGACACTCCTTCTTTAGAAACGATGTAGCCAAGAAAGGCTACACTCTCGACTAGAAACGAACACTTCTCCTTTTTCCCATAAAATTTTTGATCCCTAAGGATCTAGAAGAATTTCCTCAAGTTCCCGGTATGCTCTTGCAATGATCGACTATAAATCAAGATGTCGTCCAAGTATACGACGACAAATTTTCCCAAAAACGGCTTAAGTACCTCATTCATTAATCGCATGAAAGTACTTGGCGCATTTGTAAGGCCAAAGGGCATGACGATCCATTCATATAATCCATGTTTTGTCTTGAAAGCCGTCTTCCATTCGTCTCCTTCCCGCATGCGAATTTGATGATAGCCGCTTCTCAAATCAACCTTCGAAAAAATCACCGAACCATGAAACTCGTCCAACATATCATCAAGTCTCGGAATTGGGAATCGATATTTGATGGTTATGTTGTTCACGGCTCTACTATCTATACACATCCGCCATGACCCATCCTTCTTTGGAACAAGTAAAACTGAAACCGCACAAGGGCTCAAACTTTCTCGAACGTACCCGCGATTCATTAGCTCCTTGATTTGTTTTTGCAACTCCTTTGTCTCCTCGGGGTTACATCGATAGGCGGACTTGTTAGGGAGTGATGCACCCGGTACAAGATCGACTTGGTGTTCAATCCCACGTAAGGGTGGTAAACCCGGCGGAAAGTCTTCCTGGAAGACATTCGCAAATTCTCGTAGCTAGGTATCGATATCTCTCTTGCCTTGCACAATTACGTCAACATCTCGTGTTTCTTTAATCATCAATAAATACACACACTCGCCATCGTCAATAGCGTGTCTCGCCTCTTTCTCACTAGCAAACATAGTAAGCTTCGATTTCTCCATTTGATTAGAACTCATCGATCGAATGGCTTGGGGTGCCATCGGTTTAAGCACTATCTTCTTGCCCTTATCCCGTAATTCATATTCGTTACTCCTTCCTCGATGTAAAACGTCTCGATCAAATAGCCACGGTCGTCCCAAAAGTATGTGGCATGCATCCATTGGGAGTACACCACATAGTACGTTGTCACCATACGAGCCCATAGTTAATCCGACCCGTAC
The DNA here is from genome assembly GCA_033398695.1 of Orobanche coerulescens. Classification (NCBI taxonomy): domain Eukaryota; kingdom Viridiplantae; phylum Streptophyta; class Magnoliopsida; order Lamiales; family Orobanchaceae; genus Orobanche; species Orobanche coerulescens. Next base: position 101,925,307 of record CM065804.1, read on the forward strand.
TTGTTTCGAAACTTTCACCTTATTCCCATCATCGAGCCAATGTAATGCGTAGGGTTTCGGATGAGTAGTAGTGATGAGTCCGAGCTTCGCCACCATCTCACTTGAAGCAACATTCGTACAACTTCCTCCATCGATTATCAAACTACCGCACTTGTCTTTAATTTGACACTTGGTGTGGAATATTTGATCTCGTTGTTCCATGTCCCTCGAAACCGTCTTGACTTGTAAAGTGCGAAGGACTAGAATCGTGTCATAGTCCGGAGCATTGTAAGCCTCGCACTCCTCTTCTTCTTCTTCAGCGTCTACGTCAAATACGTCACCGAGTCTTTCTTCTTCGTCCTCGGCCAATAATTCTTCCCAGACCTCAAGAGCCTCTCTTAGTGTCACCACCCGTTTGTTCGGACATGCATTTTGGTAATGGCCGAACCCTTGACACTTGAAACATCGTACCTTCGTCAAACTTGTTTCCTTGGGTACGTAGGGAGCTTTAGGTGCCGTGACAGGGACATGACTTGGCGTGGTGCTTTTAGTACCCGAACTTGAACCGGCACTTGGATTCCCGAATTTGGAAGGAGATTCGGGTCTTGAAAACTTCAATTTATTTTGGGCTTCTATCTTCACACATAATCCACATAAAGTGTCGAAATCTTCATATGGGTATAACTCCACCGTGTTGGCTATGTTTTTGTTTAAGCCACGTAAAAAACGTGACATCTTTTGCTCTTCGTTTTCTTCTAGCTCTCCCATCAAGACCAAACTTTTGAACTCTTCAATATATTCACCGACACTTAGTTTGCCTTGCATGAAATTGGCAATCTTCCGGTATAAGGTTAACCGATGTGATGTTGGCACATACCTCTTATGAAGTTTTCTTTTTAAAGAATCCCACGAACATATTTTTGCTTTTCCTTCCCGAGCTCTCCGCGTCTTCACTCCTTCGAACCAAAGAGAAGCACCCTTCCCTAACTTGAGAATTGCATATTTGGAACGTTTCTCGTCATTAAGGTCTTTGAATTCGAACATGCGTTCAATCTTCCGTTCCCACTCCAAATAAGCTTTGGGATCGGTACCTCCAACGAACTCCGGAAGTTCATTTACTTTAAACTCGTTCGCATGGTGTATTTGGCGTGCATCATCCCCGCGTCTTGCTTGCATACGTGGTTCCGGTAGACCGCTTAGTGCGTCCCGGAGTTTCATCAAGAAATTGGGATCGGAGAAATCCATAACAAGATACAAGAGATAGTTTTGAACAAGAAATCTTCAATAAAATTGCCAAGAAAATAGCCTTGGTCTCCAATGCCACTAATGATACGAATTACGTATGAAAATGGATGTAAACTGGTATGTAATGCAGCGGAAATATAGTTGATCCTCACAACACTCGAATATGTGTAACGCTCGTAAGAAATAACCGAAAGTAAGGCAATTCGGCTTACGTAAACAAGAACAATATGAATGATTTATCAAACTAGACCTATAGTTTGATAAGGTAATCTTTCCTTAAGACCTATTGAGAATTGATTAGATTAAGACTCGAAAACGCGTCGAATTATAATCAAGGTTTCGATGAAAAGCATTCACCAAGAAAACACAAGTGTATTCTTATTTCTTCAACATACAATGCCTTATTACAATGCTTACACAAGACTATATATAGGAGACTTCAAGTCTTCCCATAATAATTTAAAGATTTATAAAATCTTTGAATAATCAAAACAAATCAACAATAAAATACAAAAGGAACAACAATCATAATTTTAGGGTAAACACAATCCCTAAAATGAGTAAAATAGAGAGAAAAAAACAAACACACAAAAAGAAACAAAAAAAAGTAGCAAACTGCCGGCAGGACACGGCCGCGGCGCACATCTGGTCGGCAGTGACTCGACCGTGTCTGCTTGACACGGTCGCGGCGCGACAAGGACGTCCGATAGTGACTCGGCACGGGCGCGGCGCGATAAGGACGTTCGGCATTGACTCGACCATGTCCTGGAACACGGTCGGGCGTCTGGGCAGTCGGTTTTGGCTTATCCGGAAGGGTTCGACTCGGCCGTGCCAGACGACACGGTCGAGTCCTGTGGGCAGTCAGTTTGGCTTATCCGGAACATCTCAGCACGGGCCGTGTTGGACGACACGACCGAGTTCGGTCGGTAGTGCTCGGCCAATTCTGGCAGGTGGTGATTTTTCCGGCAGGTTGGACATTTTCCGGCAGGTTGGACATTTTCCGGCAGATTGAACATTTTTCCGGCAGGTTGGATGTCGACCTTCCGGCACATCATGACACGGGCCGTGTCATATGACACGGCTGAGACCGAGACTCCACGTCTTATGTCCGTTTTCTCGCCTAAATACGTAGTAGTTCGTGCATGGCGTGTTGTAAGGTCATTTACATCGATCCTTACTTCGTCTTCTTCATTCATATTAAATGATTCCGTATCACGGCCATTGTACCCCAACTGAGAACGAATGATTGGGATCATTCAAGAACCATTCTGTCGTGAATATCAATATACGTATAAACCCTTCTTTCAAATGTCTCGATCAAGTTATAGGGTCACGGTCAGTCAAACCTTATCTGTACTTGACGCTATGCATGCGTTAATGTAAATCGAGATCATCGAGCTCCCGTGTATCTAATACAACTAGCTCTAATGTTTTGGCCAAAGACTTATGATTTCATCCGCCAATAACCGCATATAACATATAACCCGTTCACTAACAGGAGAAAGAATTCTATCTTGGTATTCAGGAGGACCAGCTACCTGTGATACGGGATTGACAAGTCCAAGGGAGGAAGACGAGGTGATGATCGACGGAAGCGACCATGCAACATATTTGGGCGAGAAAACGAGACACGGAGTTACCTTAATAACCGGACTTGGAGTAACTTAAACAATAGGTAACTTGCATATTGGGGGAAGGGGGCCAAGCGGTAAAAGAATAAAAGAATTTCAGCATATTTTATTAAGAAAGGCAGCAGGATTCTTGGCAACATGTTGTATGAAAAAGCAGCTGTCACCTTTCAACTTAGAGACAAGGCCCAATCTTTACTTTTGTCAGCAAGTGATATGAGGAACCTTTATATTATCTTTTATTATTTTAAGATCAGCTTGTAATAGTTAAGATTATCTTGTCAGGCTCCTGTCAGGCTGTTTTTGCCTATAAATAGGCCGATGAAGTTGTAATGAAAGAGAATTAAACGTTGAAGAAATAAGATTACACTTTGTGTTTTCCCTGGTGAATGCTTTTCACCAAAACTTGATTTTTATTCGACGCGTTTTCGAGTATTAATCTGATTGATTCTCAATAGGTCTTGAGGAGAAATCTCTTTATCGAATTATAGGTCTAATTCGATAAAAACAACTGTTTCTACCCTGTTTCGATATTCCTCTTGTTTTTCAATACAGTATTGTACTTAATCAAATTTCCGCTTCAAGTGCTGCTCGATTGATCGAACTTGTTTTCTGTTTCTATTAGTAGCCGACTGAAGTTTGCTGTTTCGAGTGCCGCTGCCATTTCCATTCGGCCAAGTCCTTGTCTTGTCGCTGTATCGAGCCACCGTCTTCATCGCGCTTGCATACTGCTCGTCAGTATTATTGCTGTAGCAAACTGTTGTTATCAGTTCCCGACAGTTCCTTGTCGATAGCTTCCGCTCGTCAAAATAGCTTCCTGCTGTATCGAATACGATTTCGCATCACCAGTGAGAATTCGTATCATAAGTGGCATCGGAGTCCAAGTTCTTGATCTTTGGCATTATGGATCTCAACGACGCTGATTTCTTGGCAAAACTTCGTGACGCATTGCGTGACGTACCAGAACAACGCGACCAGCATTGGCAACCTAGGCGTGGTGACTATGAGCGACCCTCACGCCATGTCAAATAATTCAAGGTTAATGAGCTTCCAGAGTTCGTTGTCGGGACAGACCCAGAAGTTTACTTGGAATGGGAACATAAAATCGACCGCATGTTCGAGTTTAAAGACCTTGACGATGAGAAAAGGTGTAAGTATGCAATTCTCAAGTTGGGGAAAGGAGCTTCACTTTGGTACGAAGGAATTAAAACACGAAGAGCTCGTGCGGGGAAAGAAAAGATCCATTCGTGGGATTCATTAAAAAGAAAACTTCGTAAAAGATATGTACCAACATCACACCGGTTGTCCTTGTACAAGAAGATTGCAGATCTCATGCAAGGAAAGTTGAATGTCAGTGAATACATTGAGGAGTTTGAGAATCTGACCTTAATGGGAGAAATAGAGAAGAATGAGGAACAAAAGATGTCGCGATTCTTGCGTGGCTTGAACCGAAGCATAGCCAACTCGGTGGAACTGTATCCATACAAAGACTTCGATACATTATGTGGGCTATGTGTGAAGTTAGAAGCTCAAAATAGGATGAAGTTGTATAAACCCGAGTTTCCAGTCAAATTTAGAAACCCAAGCGTCGGGTCTAGTTCAACTACTAAGGCAACTGTACCGACTCCGGTCCCTGTCACGATTCCTAAGACACCCTACGTACCGAAGGAGATGAGTCTAGCTAAAGTGATATGTTTCAAATGTTAAGGGTTCGGGCATTATCAAAATGCTTGTCCGAACAAACGAGTGGTGACATTAAGGGAAGTTGTCACGATCCGAGACGAATTATTGGTTGAAGACGAAAAAGAAAGACTGGGGGATGTATTTGATTTCAACCTGGAAGACGAAGAAGGAGAAGAATGTGAGGCTTACGATGCTCCGAATTACGATACAGCCTTGGTTCTTCGCACTTTGCAAGCCAAGTCGGTTCCGAGCAAGTCAGAACAACGGGACCAAATATTCCATACAAAGTGTCAGGTTGGAGCTAAGTGGTGTAGTTTGATTATCGACGGAGGGAGTTGCACCAACGTAGCTTCGAGTGAAATGGTGACGAAGCTTGGACTAACCACACAACTCACCCTAAGCCATATGCTTTACATTGGCTTGATGACGGAAGTAAGGTGAGGGTTTCGAAGCAAGTTCGGGTCGGATTGGCAATGGGTTCATATCACGATGAGATATTATGTGATGTGATTCCAATGGATGCTTGTCACGTACTTTTGGGATGCCCTTGGTTATTTGATAGGGATGTTCTGCATCGGGGAAGGAGCAACGAATATGAGTTACGAGATAAGGGAAAGAAGATCGTGTTGAAGCCGATGTCACCTCAAGCTATCCGTTCCATGAGTGCCAAACGGGGGGAAAAACCGAACCTCACCATGTTCGCTTGCGAATGGGAAATTAAACACGCTATGGAGAGTGGTGAGCGTGTTTACATGCTGGTGATAAAGGAGACTCGAGATGATATCGTGGCAGTAAAAAATGAGGATACAGTGGTCGACTTATTACATGAGTTTGCGGACGTCTTCCCTGAAGAATTATGGTCGGGTTTGCCGCCAATTCGTGGAATTGAGCATCAAGTCGACCTTATACCAGGTGCACCTCTTCCGAATAAAGCTACCTATAGGTGTAATCCCGAGGAAACGAAGGAACTTCATAAGCAGATTGAAGAACTAACGAGCCACGGGTATGTTCGGGAAAGTTTAAGTCCATGTGCGGTTTCGGTCCTGCTTGTTCCTAAGAAGGATGGGTCTTGGCGGATGTGTATCGATAGCCGAGCTGTAAATAACATAACGATCAAGTATCGATTCCCGATACCAAGGCTTGATGGTATGTTGGACGAGCTACATGGCTCGGTGGTCTTTTCTAAAATTGATTTGCGAAGTGGCTATCACCAGATTCGTATACGGGAGGGAGATGAATGGAAGACGGCTTTCAAAACTAAGCATGGGCTGTATGAGTGGACCGTCATGCCATTTGGACTTACGAATGCCCCAAGTACTTTCATGCATTTGATGAACGAAGTACTTAAGGCATTTTTGGGCAGATTTGTGGTTGTTTATTTGGATGATATTTTGGTTTATAGTCGGTCGGTAGAAGAGCATCTCGGACATCTACGGCAAGTATTCGAGACTCTTAGGTCCCAAAGGCTTTATGGAAAGAAATAAAAGTGTGTGTTTCTCATCGAGAGTATAACTTTTCTTGGCTATGTTGTTTCGAAGGATGGAGTGTCGGTTGATGATACGAATTACGTATATAAGTGTACGTAAAACGTATAAAATACAACGGAAGATTATCACGGTTTTTACAAGTATCAAAGTAAAAACGAAAATAAAAGATGGTGGCCGAATTTATATGGTTTCGGCCGTAAGGTAGAGTAGTGTATGGGATTGAATGTATTTTATCGAATTAGACCTATAACTCGATAAAGATAATCTCTCCTCAAGACCTATTGAGAATTGATCAAGTTATAATTCGAGACGCATCGAAATAATAACCAAGGTTTTGTTGAACTCGCTCAAGGTATATTTCAAGAGAAATACAATGTTTATAACTTTCAAGATGATTACAAAAGGTTGAGGGTGAGGCTATTATATAGCCATAATAACTCCTAACAAAGCCAAACAAGATCACACAAAATCTAGCTAAAATACAAGCACTTATTAAACTATCTACAAAGACTTTTGACAAGGAAAAGAAAACAACAACATATTTGGCTCCTTCCTCTCCAAATCGGCTGGGGGGTACTTGAGGGAGTGGACAAGATCCTTCTCATGTGATATATTTTGAAAGGCTTGACAAGGACTTGATCATGAAAGTAACATCTTGGTGTCTTCCTCTACATGTGGTTCGTTTGTTTTCATTTCAAAAGGGTGGAGTGAATCAAATCTCTATCCTTGATCTTGATATGGTGGACTTTGAAAATGAAAACAAATTTTAAAGTAGTGGGGACAAAGATCCTTCATGGATCCTTCATCAAATCTTCACAAATCTTTGTCAATTTTCGGCCATAAAAATCACTGCACATTTGAACGGTTCGTGTGGCTTGATATAAGCATAATTGGACCTTGGACCGTTTCACATGATTTATAGATCATTCTTTTATCTTTCCATGGCCGCTTGAATCACCTAAATCGTACTTCGTATGAGAGAGTTATGATTAAAATACCAAAACTGCTACGGAGTAGTCATACGCGCGGGAATTGGTAATTTTGTCCGCTTTTCGCCTTTTTCTCTCGGACTAGTAGCAAATGTAAAATGTGTTCAAGGTTGATTCAAGTCTTGTATTAGTCGTCTCGTCCAAAGAAGTAAGTGCATGTCGTGTAGGTGCATGTGTGTGCATGGCCGTATGCATGGTTGCATGGTCGTCTACGTCGTCTTTCTTCGGTTGGCCATGTTGATCTCGTATCATCCCCCCTTCCTTTAAAGAGATTCGTCCTCGAATCTAAAGTCCAAGGACGGTTGGTATTCCGGATAGGGTTGTGCTCCTCCCGGGTTGAAGATGTAATTTTCGTCGGATGTGTTGACGTTTGCTTGGGATTGCATTTTTAAAAGACCAACCTGCAAAATAAAAACAAACGACGTATCTAGGTGTCTACCATTTCCCTTAACAGAATCCCAAAAAAAAAATTGTGGTTTAATGGAATAATTTCCATTTCCGGCGTCATGTGGGCACAAATCTTGTCCTCATTCCTTTCATCAATGAGTTCGTCTTTTACTATTTTCCAGTCACATGTAGCCACATAGCTTTTACGTTGGTCGGTATCAGGAAGCGGATCAACGAGAACAATTGGATTGGGATCCTCCAATTTTTTTATCAATAATAGAAATAACCTCATAGAAATTTTGGGGAACAATCGCCTTGTCCTCAATCTCTTCATCTTCTGTAGCTCGGGAAATGGACGGTTGTGTAGAACTAAAAGTATACTTGTGAGTTCCTCACTCGTTAACTCGTCCTCATGCTCCAAATCATTTGAAACCGATTTGGTTTCTAAAGTACGAAGAACTAAGTCTGTATCATAATAGGGAGCATCGTAAACTACACATTCTTCTTCTCCTTCGTCCTCTATATCAAACTTGAGAATGTCGTCTAGCCTTTCGTGAGGTAGGGTAGTGTATGGGATTGAATGTGTTTTATCGAATTAGACCTATAACTCGATAAAGATAATCTCTCCTCAAGACCTATTGAGAATTGATCAAGTTATAATTCGAGACGCGTCGAAATAATAACCAAGGTTTTGTTGAACTCGTTCAACGTATATTTCAAGAGAAATACAATGTTTATAACTTTCAAGATAATTACAAAAGGTTGAGGGTGAGACTATTATATAGCCATAATAACTCCTAACAACGCCAAAGAAGATCACACAAAATCTAGCTAAAATACAAGCACTTATTAAACTATCTACAAAGACAAGGAAAAGAAAACAACAACATGTTTGGCTCCTTCCTCTCCAAATCGGCCGTGGGGTACTTGAGGGAGTGGACAAGATCCTTCTCATGTGATATATTTTGAAAGGCTTGACAAGGACTTGATCATGAAAGTAACATCTTGGTGTCTTCCTCTACATGTGGTTCGTTTGTTTTTATTTCAAAAGGGTGGAGTGAATCAAATCTCTATCCTTGATCTTGATATGGTGGACTTTGAAAATGAAAATAAATTTTAAAGTAGTGGGGACAAAGATCCTTCATGGATCCTTCATCAAATCTTCACAAATCTTTGTCAATTTTCGGCCATAAAAATCACTGCACATTTGAATGGTTCGTGTGGCTTGATAGAAGCATAATTGGACCTTGGACCGTTTCACATGATTTATAGATCTTTCTTTTATCTTTCCACAGCCGCTTGAATCACCTAAATCGGACTTCGTTTGAGAGAGTTATGATTAAAATACCAAAACTGCTACGGAGTAGTCATACGCGCGGGAATTGGTAATTTTGTCCGCTTTTCGCCTTTTTCTCTCGGACTAGTAGCAAATGTAAAATGTGTTCAAGGTTGCTTCAAGTCTCGTATTAGTCGTCTCGTCCAAAGAAGTAAGTGCATGTCGTGTAGGTGCATGTGTGTGCATGGCCGTATGCATGGTGGCATGGTCGTCTACGTCGTCTTTCTTCGGTTGGCCATGTTGATCTCGTATCATCCCCCTTCCTTTAAAGAGATTCGTCCTCGAATCTAAAGTCCAAGGACGGTTGGTATTCCGGATAGGGTTGTGCTCCTCCCGGGTTGAAGATGTAATTTTCGTCGGATGTGTTGACGTTTGCTTGGGATTGCATTTTTAAAAGACCAACCTGCAAAATAAAAACAAACGACGTATCTAGGTGTCTACCATTTCCCTTAACAGAATCCCAAAAAAAAAATTGTGGTTTAACGGAATAATTTCCATTTCCGGCGTCATGTGGGCACAAATCTTGTCCTCATTCCTTTCATCAATGAGTTCGTCTTTTACTATTTTCCAGTCACATGTAGCCACATAGCTTTTACGTTGGTCGGTATCAGGAAGCGGATCAACGAGAACAATTGGATTGGGATCCTCCAATTTTTTTATCAATAATAGAAATAACCTCATAGAAATTTTGGGGAACAATCGCCTTGTCCTCAATCTCTTCATCTTCTGTAGCTCGGGAAATGGACGGTTGTGTAGAACTAAAAGTATACTTGTGAGTTCCTCACTCGTTAACTCGTCCTGATGCTCCAAATCATTTGAAACCGATTTGGTTTCTAAAGTACGAAGAACTAAGTCTGTATCATAATAGGGAGCATCGTAAACTACACATTCTTCTTCTCCTTCGTCCTCTATATCAAACTTGAGAATGTCGTCTAGCCTTTCGTGAGGTAGGGTAGTGTATGGGATTGAATGTGTTTTATCGAATTAGACCTATAACTCGATAAAGATAATCTCTCCTCAAGACCTATTGAGAATTGATCAAGTTATAATTCGAGACGCGTCGAAATAATAACCAAGGTTTTGTTGAACTCGTTCAACGTATATTTCAAGAGAAATACAATGTTTATAACTTTCAAGATGATTACAAAAGGTTGAGGGTGAGACTATTATATAGCCATAATAACTCCTAACAACGCCAAAGAAGATCACACAAAATCTAGCTAAAATACAAGCACTTATTAAACTATCTACAAAGACAAGGAAAAGAAAACAACAACATGTTTGGCTCCTTCCTCTCCAAATCGGCCGTGGGGTACTTGAGGGAGTGGACAAGATCCTTCTCATGTGATATATTTTGAAAGGCTTGACAAGGACTTGATCATGAAAGTAACATCTTGGTGTCTTCCTCTACATGTGGTTCGTTTGTTTTCATTTCAAAAGGGTGGAGTGAATCAAATCTCTATCCTTGATCTTGATATGGTGGACTTTGAAAATGAAAATAAATTTTAAAGTAGTGGGGACAAAGATCCTTCATGGATCCTTCATCAAATCTTCACAAATCTTTGTCAATTTTCGGCCATAAAAATCACTGCACATTTGAATGGTTCGTGTGGCTTGATAGAAGCATAATTGGACATTGGACCGTTTCACATGATTTATAGATCTTTCTTTTATCTTTCCATAGCCGCTTGAATCACCTAAATCGGACTTCATTTGAGAGAGTTATGATTAAAATACCAAAACTGCTACGGAGTAGTCATACGCGCGGGAATTGGTAATTTTGTCTGCTTTTCGCCTTTTTCTCTCGGACTAGTAGCAAATGTAAAATGTGTTCAAGGTTGCTTCAAGTCTCGTATTAGTCGTCTCGTCCAAAGAAGTAAGTGCATGTCGTGTAGGTGCATGTGTGTGCATGGCCGTATGCATGGTTGCATGGTCGTCTACGTCGTCTTTCTTCGGTTGGCCATGTTGATCTCGTATCATCCCCTCTTTCTTTAAAGAGATTCGTCCTCGAATCTAAAGTCCAAGGACGGTTGGTATTCCGGATAGGGTTGTGCTCCTCCCGGGTTGAAGATGTAATTTTTGTCGGATGTGTTGACGTTTGCTTGGGATTGCATTTTTAAAAGACCAACCTGCAAAATAAAAACAAACGACGTATCTAGGTGTCTACCATTTCCCTTAACAGAATCCCAAAAAAAAAATTTGTGGTTTAACGGAATAATTTCCATTTCCGGCGTCATGTGGGCACAAATCTTGTCCTCATTCCTTTCATCAATGAGTTCGTCTTTTACTATTTTCCAGTCACATGTAGCCACATAGCTTTTACGTTGGTCTGTATCGGGAACCGGATCAACGAGAACAATTGGATTGGGATCCTCCAATTTTTTATCAATAATAGAAATAACCTCATAGAAATTTTGGGGAACAATAGCCTTGTCCTCAATCTCTTCATCTTCTGTAGCTCTGGAAATGGACGGTTGTGTAGAACTAAAAAGTATACTTGTGAGTTCCTCACTCGTTAACTCGTCCTGATGCTCCAAATCATTTGAAACCGATTTGGTTTCTAAAGTACGAAGAACTAAGTCTATATCATAATCGGGAGCATCGTAAACTACATATTCTTCTTCTCCTTCGTCCTCTATATCAAACTTGAGAATGTCGTCTAGCCTTTCTTGTTCTTCCTCGGCTATTAACTCGTCTCGGGTAGTAAGAGTCGGGCAAACATCTTGCACATGATCGAACCCTTGGTCAATGAAACAACTCACCTCCAGCAAACTCGTCTCATTAGGCAAGTCGAGAGCTTTAGAAACCGAGTTGGGGGCTGATGTTGTTACGATTTTGAGAGCCGAACTTGAGCCGAAAGGTACGTATCTCTTGCAAAGTTTTCTTTTCAACGACTCCCACGAACGGATCTTGTTTTTTCCAGCACGAGTCCTTTGCTTCTTCTTTAATTCGAACCAAACTGAAGCGCCTTTAACCAACTTGATAATTGCATATCTGCAACGTTTCTCATCGTCAAGCCCTTTAAACTCGAACAAGCGATCCATCTTACGTTCCCATTCCAAATAAATTTCGGGGTCGGTACCTCCGATGAACTTCGGAAGTTCGTTCAACTCGAACTAGTTAGTATGGCGTGGGGAACACAGGCCTTCTCCTCCTCGTCGAGGTTCCAGTAAGTCATGTAAAGCATCACGTAGCTTTACCAAGAATTCGGTATTGGAAAAGTCCATCTCTTCTAATGATCAAGAAATCGAACAGAAAATTTGCCAAGAAAGCCGTGAAGAATGAACCAAGAAGATGATCAAAGAATCTGATCTCCACCGGTCAGACTGTATTTCAATGAGTTGGCTTACCTTTGTCAAAATTTCGTGACGATCCAATGGTCGAATCCACGGGAAACTTTATTTTCTTCCGACTGCGCTAATCTGCCAATGTTATTCGAAAATTTTGAAGAAACCGTGAAGAACAACCCAAGAAAGTGACTAAATACCTCAACTAAAAATTCGTTGAATAAATCGCCCAAGGAGATGACCTTGGGCTCCGATACCACTTATGATATTGTCACGACCCTATATGTCGTGTCCGTGTTGACCGTCCAAATGAGGCGTGCCTTCTGGTTAGCTTGCCACAAGCGGGGTAAAGGGGGCGACATTAGCGTTAAGGCATTGTTTGCCCGGATGCATCGGTCTGGCCGAGTCAGGCATGCCGACCCGGTTTAGTCCGGAGAGCTTGTCGCTGGTCGAGGACTTGACTATGAAGGGGATCGTTGCGGGTAGGGCACAACTGGTCGGGGGCTACTGCCGTCTCCCTGATGAGCCCATGGCAGGGCGAAACCAGTTGGCATGCTATGATGGATAGGCTGGTCCCGGGGTGTGAGGGCCCCTGGGACGCCGCACGGGCTTCGGAACTCCCGTCCCGTGACACATGGTATCAGAGCCAAAACCTCGGGAAGTACGGCATGGTTCGGGTGTGGTCAAGTTCTGCCGAAACCGATGAGGGCGGGGAGTGAACGCCGGTCCAAAGAGGGCACGGTCAAAGTGCGGCTCCTGACAAGGCTTCTAGGCGGAGAACATGAACTGATTCTATGTCGGAATGAGAGGTGGTCCTAGGCTTGTGAGATCAGACGGTCTGGAATGTGGACACATTTGTATTGCGCACTTTTAGTAGCTCCACCTTTCGGTGACCGGGGTGTATGAGCGTGGATCATCGTGGGCCACTGTGGGAACCTCGACATGCGGGAAAAATGCAGCGGCGAGGGAATGCCGTTCAACCGAGGTACTAACGCCAGGAAGCGCGTAGGGTGAAGGTTGATGTCGATTGGTGATGCGGTATATGCGTGGCGCCCTGCGGGCTAGCGCGAGGTGCGCGAGTGAAGAGCCTGTCCATCTGGGGATGGTGCCGTATGTGTTTGGCTATGATCGTTTTGTGTGCGTGAGGCAATACAGTGTGCGGAAAGAAACATTCTTCCCCAGCACGAGGACGTGCTGTGATTTGGGTGGGGGAGGATGTCACGACCCGATATGTCGTGTCCGTGTTGACCGTCCAAATGAGGCGTGCCTTCTGGTTAGCTTGCCACAAGCGGGGTAAAGGGGGCGACATTAGCGTTAAGGCGTTGTTTGCCTGGATGCATCGGTCTGGCCGAGTCAGGCATGCCGACCCGGTTTAGTCCGGAGAGCTTGTCGCTGGTCGAGGACTTGACTATGAAGGGGATCGTTGCGGGTAGGGCACAACTGGTCGGGGGCTATTGCCGTCTCCCTGATGAGCCCATGGCAGGGCGAAACCAGTTGGCATGCTATGAGGGATAGGCTGGTCCCGGGGTGTGAGGGGCCCTGGGACGCAGCACGGGCTTCGGAACTCCCGTCCCGTGACACAAAATTTTGGGGAACAATCGCCTTGTCCTCAATCTCTTCATCTTCTGTAGCTCGGGAAACGGACGGTTGTGTAGAACTAAAAAGTATACTTGTGAGTTCCTCACTCGTTAACTCGTCCTGATGCTCCAAATCATTTGAAACTGATTTGGTTTCTAAAGTACGAAGAACTAAGTCTGTATCATAATCGGGAGCATCGTAAACTACACATTCTTCTTCTCCTTCGTCCTCTATATCAAACTTGAGAATGTCGTCTAGCCTTTCTTGTTCTTCCTCGGCTATTAACTCGTCTCGGGTAGTAAGAGTTGGGCAAACATCTTGCACATGATCGAACCCTTGGTCAATGAAACAACTCACCTCCAGCAAACTCGTCTCATTAGGCAAGTCGAGAGCTTTAGAAACCGAGTTGGGGGCTGATGTTGTTACGATTTTGAGAGCCGAACTTGAGCCGAAAGGTACGTATCTCTTGCGAAGTTTTCTTTTCAACGACTCCCACGAACGGATCTTGTTTTTTCCAGCAAGAGTCCTTTGCTTCTTCTTTAATTCGAACCAAACTGAAGCGCCTTTAACCAACTTGATAATTGCATATCTGCAACGCTTCTCATCGTCAAGCCCTTTAAACTCGAACAAGCGATCCATCTTACGTTTCCATTCCAAATAAATTTCGGGGTCGGTACCTCCGATGAACTTCGGAAGTTCGTTCAACTCGAACTTGTTAGTATGGCGTGGGGAACACAGGCCTTCTCCTCCTCGTCGAGGTTCCAGTAATTCATGTAAAGCATCACGTAACTTTACCAAGAATTCGGTATTGGAAAAGTCCATCTCTTCTAATGATCAAGAAATCGAACAGAAAATTTGCCAAGAAAGCCGTGAAGAATGAACCAAGAAGATGATCAAAGAATATGATCTCCACCGTTCAGACTGTATTTCAATGAGTTGGCTTACCTTTGTCAAAATTTCGTGACGATCCAATGGTTGAATCCACGGAAAACTTTATTTTCTTCCGACTGCGCTAATCTGCCAATTTTATTCGAAAATTTTGAAGAAACTGTGAAGAACAACCCAAGAAGGTGACTAAAACTAAAAATTCGTTGAATAAATCGCCCAAGGAGATGACCTTGGGCTCCGATACCACTTATGATACGAATTACGTATATAAGTGTACGTAAAACGTATAAAATACAACGGAAGATTATCACGGTTTTTACAAGTATCAAAGTAACAACGAAAATAAAAGGTGGTGGCCGAATTTATATGGTTTCGACCATGAGGTAGGGTAGTGTATGGGATTGAATGTGTTTTATCGAACTAGACCTATAACTCGATAAAGATAATCTCTCCTCAAGACCTATTGAGAATTGATCAAGTTATAATTCGAGACGCGTCGAAATAATAACCAAGGTTTTGTTGAACTCGTTCAACGTATATTTCAAGAGAAATACAATGTTTATAACTTTCAAGATGATTACAAAAGGTTGAGGGTGAGGCTATAATATAGCCATAATAACTCCTAACAAAGCCAAAGAAGATCACACAAAATCTAGCTAAAATACAAGCACTTATTAAACTATCTACAAAGACTTTTGACAAGGAAAAGAAAACAACATGTTTGGCTCCTTCCTCTCCAAATCGGCCGTGGGGTACTTGAGGGAGTGGACAAGATCCTTCTCATGTGATATATTTTGAAAGGCTTGACAAGGACTTGATCATGAAAGTAACATCTTGGTGCCTTTCTCTACATGTGGTTCGTTTGTTTTCATTTCAAAAGGGTGGAGTGAATCAAATCTCTATCCTTGATCTTGATATGGTGGACTTTGAAAATGAAAACAAATTTTAAAGTAGTGGGGACAAAGATCCTTCATGGATCCTTCATCAAATCTTCACAAATCTTTGTCAATTTTCGGCCATAAAAATCACTGCACATTTGAACGGTTCGTGTGGCTTGATAGAAGCATAATTGGACCTTGGACCGTTTCACATGATTTATAGATCTTTCTTTTATCTTTCCATGGCCGCTTGAATCACCTAAATCGGACTTCGTATGAGAGAGTTGTGATTAAAATACCAAAACTGCTACGGAGTAGTCATACGCGCGGGAATTGGTAATTTTGTCATCTTTTCGCCTTTTTCTCTCGGACTAGTAGCAAATGTAAAATGTGTTCAAGGTTGCTTCAAGTCTCGTATTAGTCGTCTCGTCCAAAGAAGTAAGTGCATGTCGTGTAGGTGCATGTGAGTGCATGGCCGTATGCATGGTTGCATGGTCGTCTACGTCGTCTTTCTTCGTTTGGCCATGTTGATCTCGTATCAGTTGATCAGGGCAAAATTGAAGCTATTAAGTCGTGGCCTACTCCTAAAACTGTAACCGAAGTTAGATCATTCCACGGCCTTGCCTCTTTTTACCTGAGGTTTATTCGAGATTTCAGCATCATAACGAGTCCGATAACTGAGTGTTTGAAGAAGGGTCCGTTTGTGTGGAGCAGGTCTGCCGAAGGGGCGTTTGAAAAATTAAAGGAAAGGTTATGTGAAGCACCTATATTGGCGCTACCCAATTTTGCACAGCCGTTCAAAGTGGAATGTGATGCTAGTGGAGTTGGTATTGGGGCGGTCCTCATTCAAGGCAGGCGGCCTATTGCGTACTTTTCGGAGAAATTGGGTGGGGCTCGACTCAACTATTGTACTTACGACAAGGAGTTCTATGCCATGGTGAGAGCTCTTGATCATTGGAGCCATTACCTTCGGCCGAAACATTTTATTCTGCATTCGGACCATGAATCTTTAAAATATATTAATGGGCAACAGAAGTTGAGTCCGAGACATGCTAAGTGGGTGGAATTCTTGCAATCGTTTCACTTTTCATCGAAGTATAAGGACGGTAAGAGCAATGTGGTGGCTGATGCGCTGTCTAGGAGATATGCTTTAATCTCTACCCTTAATGTTCGATTACTTAGATTCGATACAGTAAAAGAATATAATGACAGTGATGCGGATTTTGGCGAAACCTTCGCCCTTTGCAAATTTGGACCGATGGGAGATTTTTCGATACAGGAAGGCTTTCTTTTTAAAGGATATCGTCTTTGTCTACCGAAGCACACGATTCAAGAATTGCTGGTTCGAGAGGCTCACGGGGGAGATTTGGCTGGCCACTTTGGTTTGGCCAAGACATTAGATGTGCTTAAAGAACATTTTTATTGGCCAAAGATGCAGTGGGATGTCAATAATATAATTAGTAAGTGTGTGACATGCCATATTACAAAGAGTTCGTTCAAACCAAGAATATACACACCTTTACCAATTCCGGAGAGGCCATGGGAAGATGTTTCGATGGATTTCATTGTTGCTTTGCCGCGAACCCAATGAGGTAAGGATGCGATTATGGTTGTGGTCGATCGTTTTTCAAAGATGGCTCATTTTGTTTCTTGTCACAAAACCGATGATGCGAGTAATGTCGCTGACTTGTATTTCTGAGAGGTGGTATGATTACATGGAGTTCCAAAAACTATTGTTTCGGACCGGGACTCGAAGTTTCTGAGTTACTTCTGGAACACATTGTGGAGAAAGGTGGGAACCAAGCTTTTGTTTAGTACTTCGCATCATCCTCAGACTGACGGACAAATCGAAGTGACTAATCGAACACTGGGAATGTTGTTGCGAGGCTTGTAAGCAAAACACAAAAGGATTGGGATTTGAAGCTCGCACACGTGGAATTCGCATATAATCGCTCTCCTACTCATGCCACAGCGCATTCTCCATTCGAAGTAGTTTACGGCCTAAATCCTTACATATCACTAGACTTAATTCCATTACCAAGTAACGAATTGGTCCATAAGGATGCGGAGTCAAAACTGAAATCAATGATAAAATTACACGAACAGGCGCGTGACCGAATCAAAGAGATAAACGAGGCGTACAAAAGGAAGTCGAGCAAGCAAAGAAAACCAAGATTATTTGAAGTTGGAGATTTAGTTTGGGTACATTTAAGAAAGGAGCGATTTCCGAGTAAGCGTAAGAATAAGTTATTGCTATGAGCCGAGGGGCCATTTAAAATAGTTGCGAGGGTGAACGACAATGCTTACAAGTCAGAACTTCCGGGCGATTATGGAATGCATGCTACTTTCAACATAGGTGACCTATCTCCTTATCTTGACGATGACGGGATTGCAGAATTGAGGACAATTCCTTTTAAAGGGGGAGGGGATGATACGGGATTGACAAGTCCAAGGGAGGAACACGAGGTGATGATCGACGGAAGCGACCATGCAACATATTTGGGCAAGAAAACGAGACACGGAGTTACCTTAATAACTGAACTTGGAGTAACTTAAACAATAGGTAACTTGCATCTTGGGGGAAGAGGGCCAAGTGGTAAAAGAATAAAAGAATTTCAGCATATTTTATTAAGAAAGGCAGCAGGATTCTTGGCAACATGTTTTATGAAAAAGCGGCTGTAATAGTTGATACTTTTGTCAGCTTTCAGCTTTCAACAAGGCCCAGTTTTTACTTTTGTCAGCAAGTGACATGAGGAACCTTTATATTATCTTTTATTATTTTAAGACCAGCTTGTAATAATTAAGATTATCTTGTCAGGCTCCTGTCAGGCTATTTTTACCTATAAATAGGCCGATGAAGTTGTAATGAAAGAGAATTGAATGTTGAAGAAATAAGATTACACTTTGTGTTTTCCCTGGTGAATGCTTTTCATCAAAACTTGATTTTTATTTGACGCGTTTTCGAGTATTAATCTGATTGATTCTCAATAGGTCTTGAGGAGAAATTTCTTTATCGAATTATAGGTCTAATTCGATAAAAACAACGGTTTCTAACCTGTTTCGATATTCCTCTTGTTTTTCAATACAGTATTGTACTTAATCAAATTTCCGCTTCAAGTGCTGCTCGATTGATCGAACTTGTTTTCTGTTTCTATTAGCAGCCGACTGAAGTTTGCTGTTTCGAGTGCCGCTGCCATTTCCATTCAGCCAAGTCCCTGTCTTGTTGTTGTATTGAGTCACCGTCTTCATCGCGCGCGCATACTGCTCGTCAGTATTATTGCTGTAGCGAACTGTTGTTATCAGTTCCCGACAGTTCCTTGTCGATAGCTTCCGCTTGTCAAAACAGCTTCCCACTGTATCGAATACGATTTCGCATCACCAGCGAGAATTCGTATCAACTTTCTCATCAAGATGCACCTCGAGGTTGACCACCGCCTTCCAGTTTACAGGGTCGAACGACGTCACAAGTACATCCCTACTAAATCCTCAAGTTAAAGGTTCACGAATACCTATCACAAACTTTCGATTCCGTCATTGACTGTCCCGGAGTGAAATCCATGTGACGAATCGAGGGTGAGTCGGTTCAAATATACTAATCCAATTAGTATACCTATAACGTGTGCTCCCACTAACCATTAGTGTTCGACAGGCACTCTCCATGTCAAAGAACACGTCATACAAGTCTTCACATCAACTTAACGCCCAATCAAGTTTCATCGACTTGCGAACGATTAAGTATTTGAGCTATAGACCTTTCCAGTGCCGACTCCCTTATCCAATAAGGAGTGGAACGTTTTGCTCTCAAATACATGGACTTGTTTCTATATGTATATTTACGAGTTAGGAATGCCAGTAACTACCAGTAAATATAGAAACATTCATTGCCTTATGATAATGATGTACATAATAACAAGTACAATGCCCTCACTCAACATCCTCTGAGTGGCATTCGAGGGCATACTCCTAACATTAAGTACGACAGATTTATTAGTGACTCGTTAAATTATGACCTGAGTATAGAATTAAGGTCTTTTCTATCTTTTAACCCAGCTCCCACTATTTTTATCGGAATAACACACTCCCATGTGAAATCCGGAAGTATTGTTCGCTTTACTTCATAGTGGTGATTGAGTTCTTTATAAATTCTAATGGAGGGCAACCAAACAAGTTTCTAGTCTATTAATCTTCATAAAGAGGTGTCCAAAACCAACCCATCTAATGGATGATTCGTTCTTCTTTTTTCCCTTGTTCACTCCCCTCAACCTATATGGTTTCTATGGTTCGTGAACAAGTTAAGTTTATACCATCGATGCAAATCAATTTCACAATTGAATCTTATCCAGCAACCGAACAGGTTTCTAGGGATAAAACTTGCTCCAACCGAAGGCATCCAATGCGCTCTCGGTAATTTATCGACCCTTCCCGAATGACTACCCCGATAACTCGGAAGCATAGTACATCCGGTTGGGATTTCAATTTTCCGAAAGCTCGATGGAGGAAAGGAAAACCTTGAAACCTTTTAAACTTAATAATTTTTCGTGGGAGAATTATCGCGATTAATGTTACACTTTGCATATTAATTCATTTAAGCGCGATTGTAGCATTTATACCATATGAATAAACATTCACAACCTAGTTGCTACCAAAATGTAGTTCATGTCCACTTCCAAGACGTATCCCAGTGCCTCTATACTAAGGACTATCATCAGGTTGTGGAGCCAATCCACAAAGTTAGGGCCAATTAAGGTGTTCTTTTCGAGTAGTATCGCGAGTGGGTTCATTGTCATATTAGGAGTTGATGTTTGTCTGCATTAAGCACGACAGATTTATTAGTGACTCATTCAATTATGATCTGAGTATAGAATTAAGGTCTTTTCTATTCTTTTAACCCAGCTCCCACTATTTTTATCGGAATAACACACTCCCATGTGAAATCCGGAAGTAATATTCGCATTATTTCATAGTGGTGATCGAGCTCTTTATAAATTTTAATAGAGGTCAACCGAACAGGTTTTTAGTCTATTAATTTCATAAAGTGGTGTCCAACACCAACCCATCTAATGGATGATTCGATCTTCTTTTTCCGCTTATTCACTCCCCTCAACCTATACGATTTCTATGGTTCGTGAACAAGTTAAGTTTATACCATCGATGCGAATCAGTTTCACAATTAAATCTTATCCGAAAACCGAACAGGTTTCTAGGGATACAATTTGCTCCAACCGAAAGGCATCCAATGCGCTCTCGGTAATTTTTTGATCCTCCCCGAACGACTACCCCGATAACTCGGAAGCATAGCACATCCGGTTTGAATTTCAATTTTTCGAAAGTTCGATGGAGGGAAGAAAGACCTTGAAACCTTTTAAACTTAATAATTTGTCGTGGGAGAATTTTCGCGATTAATGTTACACTTTGCAAATTAATTCATTTAAGCCCGTTTGTAGCATTCATACCATATGAATAAACATTCACAACCTAGTTGCTACCAACATGTAGTTCATGGACGGTTCCTAGAACAAAGCATCGTAATCTAATTACAAGTCTTCGGTCTTGAATCTTCGTCTCCTCGAACGGATCTTCCTCCGGTCTTCGTCGTTACATATAAATTTTACAATTAAAAAATTGCATCCTAGATACAAATATTTCTAGTAAAATAAATAGGCTCAAAACAGCCTTTAAAACCCAATCGAATAAAACCGAACGATTCAAAACTAGGTCCATGAACTACATCTCCATTCAAAATTAATGCAATAATCACATTAAAATAATGACATTCATAATTAATCTAAATATTGATCCAATCAATATAAATTAATCTATCCAAATGAACTAATCCAATTAATTCAAACAACCGTTAATTTTAACTTGTTCCGGACGAGAAAATATTTCATTAAGTTAATTCCCCTAAGAATAAAATTACCATAATTATATCTTAGTCAAATTATGATGCGAAATCACGTTCAGATATTAACATATATCGCATGCAACGCAACGAAAGTGTATCTGATACGAATTCTGATACGAATTATCCGGGGAGAGGCGGATGCGTATCGGTCGGAGTGTTTGTAAGTGTATGATAGCGGAAGGCTTTTATGAATATGGTAATTCGAGTGTATGAATATGGATGAAATATCGGATAACAATAAAAATATCGAACAAGAAGTCTTGAACGATCAAGAACAAGAGTTTATCGAATTAGACCTATAACTCGATAAGTTGATTTCTTCCCAAGACCTATTGAGAATCAATCGGATTAATATTCGAAAATGCGTCGAATAAAAATCAAGTTTCGGTAAAAATCATTTACCAAGGATAGAAACACAAAGTGTATTCTTTCACATTCAACATTCATAATACTCTTTATTACAAGGCTAATCAATGAAGACTACTTATAGGAGTAAGTAGTCTAAGTCTAAGGAATCAAACAAAAAATAATTCAAAGATTTATAAAATCTTTGAATAATCAAAACAAATCAAATAAAATACAAACAAGAAACATCAATCACAAAATATGGGAACACAATCCCTAAAATAAGTAAAGAAAGAAAAAGAGAAGACAAAACACACAAAAATCAGCAATTAAAAATAGTAGGCTGGCTGCCGGACACAGGCCGTGTCGCTTGACACGGCCGCGGCGCGCATCTGGCCGGCAGTGACTCGACCGTGTCCGACTGACACGGTTTTGGCGCGACAGGGACGTCCGACAGCGACTGGTCCGACAGTGACTCGGCGCGATAGGGACGTTTGGCGGGACTCGGCACGGGCGCGGCGCGACAAGGACCGGCAGCGACTCGACTGTGCGGCGTGGCATGGACGTTTGGCAGGACTCGATCGTGTCCTAGAACACGGTCGGGCGTCAGGGCAGTGGGTTCCGGTAGTTGTGGGCGAGTAGGACTCGACCGTGTCTCCTGGCACGGTCGGGTTCGGCTGACAGCGACCTTGGCTGTTCCGGACGAGCAAGACTCGACCGTTCCGGACGACACGGTCGAGTCCAGCCGGCAGTGCTCGGCATTTTTCCGGCAGGCGTGACTTTTTCCGTCAGGCTGGATATTTTCCGGTCGGGTGGACATTTCCGGCAGGTTGGACATTCTTTTTACGTCTTATGTCCGTTTTCTCGCCTAAAAATGTCGCCGTACGTGCATGACGTGTTGTAAGGCCATTTATGTCGATCCGTGCTTCGTTTTCTTTATTTGGACTACTCAATTTCGTATCATTCCCTCCCCCTTTAAAGCGATTCGTCCTCGAATCGGCATTGATCTCATCTCCAAAGGGATAAAAGAAAGTCACCAAACAGATAATAAGCCCAAAAATATCGGACGTTCGAGTGTGGCGCAGAACTTTGAGGTGATAAACGAATGGATATTTCAAAGGGCAACCGACAAAATAACTATCATGATTAACATAAAAATGATAATTATTTTGCGAGGCAAAGCCTTTATCATCGTGGTTGAACTCACCGGATGCAATTTCAAGAATCAAGAAAATTGCCTCGTAATCGTCTTTCACATCAAAATATTGGAAAGGCTCGTCTTTAGGCTCGGTATCATAAACAGGAACCACTGGATAAATATAGCACTGTTCTTCATCTTTATCGAAAATAGGTGACCCATCATAATCATGGATTTCAGGAAGTATGGTCGTGGGGATGTGGATTATGGTGGATGACTGGTGGTCCATCGTGGCGGCGGTCGTGTGGCGTGGTGGTTGTGAGACATGGGAAGCTGGATCTTGATCCGGTACTGCTGTACTAGCGACAATCAGGGCTGCCAAAACTGGGGAAGACGGCGGTGGCGGCACAGGTAAATTTTCGTCATCCCATTGACAAGAACTGTCAAAAACTCCATCAATGGCGGTATCCAAGTGAGACCAGAAGAAATCAAATTCCTCCATTTTAGTTCCAGAATCGGTATGGCTAGAGTCAAGAGATAGTTCTTCACAAGAAATTGTTGAATACCTCGCCCAAGGAGATGACCCTGGTCTCCGATACCACTTATGATACGAATCGGTCGGAGTGTTTGTAAGTGTATGATAGCGGAAGGCCTCTGATACCACTTATGATACGAATTACGTGTTAAGATGAACGTAAATTCGCATGTACTGCAGCGGATATATTTTTTTGATCCTTACAACACTCGAGTATATGTGTAACACTCATAAGTTTTAACCGAAAGTAGGGCAATTCGGTTTTCGTAAACAAGATAATATGAAAGTAAATTATCAAACTAGACCTATAGTTTGATAAGACAATCTCTCCTCAAGACCTATTGAGAATCGATTAAAATTACAACTCGAAGACGCGTCGAATTATAATCAAGTTGATACGAATTACGTAAGTAATACGTATAAAACACAACGGAAGGTTAACAAGTAACAAAGTATCACTCGAATTTTGCTAAGGGTGGCCGAAAGTTGATGGTGTTTCGGCCGTGAAGTAGTGTGATGTACGGAGTTTGGCGTGTTTTATCGAACTAGACCTATAACTCGATAAAAGGGTAATCTCTTCCCAAGACCTTTTGAGAATTGATCGAAGTTAAAATCTCGAAACTCGTCGAAACAATAACTAAGGTTTGTTGAACTCGTTCAACGTATATTTCAAAGGAAATACAAAGTTTATTATGATTCTCGATGTTTTTCAAGTACAACGAACACTACTATATATAGTAGTTTACAACCGAACGAAAATACAACAAAACGAACAAAGGGAAACTTCCTAACAACACCTAATCGGCCGAAAATCACAAAGAGATACCAAGCAATCTTGGTCTTTATTTCATGATGGTGACATGAGATATTCTTGATGAAAATCTTCACAAATCTTTCCTTTTGCAAGCTTCCAATTCGGCCGATCCCTACAAGATATGGGAGATAATGACATGAAGAAGAAAGTCTTCCCTCTATCTTCATGCTTCGGCCGTATGTGTCATGGTGGGGAAGGAGGTGATCTTCATTTATTTTGTGAAAGATATGAAGACAAAGTGTCCCTTTCAAGCATAAATTCGGCCGATCTTCATGCTTTCGGTCGATCCGTCGTCAATTCTACGTCACTCCGATTCCGATTAACCACGTAACTCAATCCGTTTAACATTTTCTCCTAAGTACAACGATGCATGGCCATGCGAATTTGCATCATCATGGATGTCGATTTTTATCGGAGTTTCTTATTTGGAATATTAGATATCGTATCATTCCCTCCGTCTTTGAAAGGAATTGACCTCAATTCCGCAATGCCATCGTCGTCAAGATAAGGTGAGAGATCACCTACGTTGAATGTCGCGTGTACTCCGTATTCGCCCGGAAGTTCGACTTTGTATGCGTTGTCGTTCACTTTTTCCACAATCTTGTACGGACCTTCGGCTCTCGGCATCAATTTGTTCTTCCGTTTGCTCTGGAATCTTTCTTTTCTCAAATGTATCCAAACTAAGTCGCCAACATCGAATAATCTCGCTTTTTTATTTTTGTTCGACTTCCGTTTGTACATTTCATTCACTTCTTTAATCCGTTCCCGTATCTTTTCGTGTAACTTCATCATTGACTTGAGTTTTGCTTCGGCGTCTTTGTGAACCAATTCGTTGCTCGGCAAGGGAATCAAGTCCAATGGCAAGTGCGGATTTAATCCGTATACCACTTCAAAAGGTGAATGGGCCGTGGCATAACCGGGTGATCGGTTGTATGCGAATTCAGCATGAGCAAGTTTAACGTCCCAATCTTTCTGAGTTTTATTTACCAACCCTCGTAATAATGCTCCCAAGGTTCGATTAGTTACCTCGGTCTGTCCGTCGGTTTGCGGGTGATGTGAAGTACTGAATAGGAGTTTAGTACCTACTTTCCTCCATAAAGTATTCCAGAAGTAACTCAGAAATTTGGAATCTCGATCCGACACGATAGTTTTTGGAACTCCGTGTAAACGAACTATCTCCCGGAAGTACAAGTCCGCCACGTTGCTTGCATCATCGGTTTTGTGGCACGCGACAAAGTGAGCCATTTTCGAAAAACGGTCGACGACCACCATGATCGAGTCCTTGCCTCGTTGAGTACGAGGTAAAGCTACAATAAAATCCATCGAGACATCCTCCCACGGTCGTAACGGTATCGGCAACGGCATGTATGTACTCGACTTGAACGAACTTTTCATCATATGACAAGTTACGCATTTGCTCACGATTGTGCTGACGTCACCATACATCTTCGGCCAAAAGAAATGTTCTTTTAGCACCTCTACAGTTTTGGTCGAACCGAAGTGACCGGCTAGTCCTCCTCCGTGCGCCTCCCGAACCAGCAATTCCCGAATTGTATGTCTCGGCACACATAATTTATTCCCCTTGAAGAGAAAGCCATCCTGTAAAACAAATTCCTCGTACGGGGCCGCTTTACAACGGTTAAAAATTTTCCCGAAGTCCAAATCGTCGTTGTAGTGATCTTTCAAAGTCTCGAACCCCAACAAACGAACATCTAGCATCGACAGTAAGGCATACCGTCTCGATAGTGCATCCGCCACTACATTACTCTTCCCGTCTTTGTACTTGGATGAAAAGTGAAAAGATTGTAAAAATTCCACCCATTTTGCATGTCTCGGGCTTAGCTTACTCTGTCCGTTGATGTATTTCAACGACTCGTGATCCGAATGCAGCACGAAATGTTTCGAACGCAGATAATGACTCCAATGATCGAGTGCTCTTACGATAGCATAGAACTCCTTGTCGTAAGTACAATAATTCACTCGGGCGCCATTTAACTTCTCCGAAAAATAGGCAATGGGACGGCCTCTCTGAATGAGCACTGCCCCGATTCCAACTCCGCTAGCGTCTCATTCTACCTCAAACGGTTGTGAAAAATCTGGCAACGTCAAAATCGGCGCTTCACATAATTTTCCCTTTAAGTTTTCAAAAGCCTTTTGGGCCGTTTCGTTCCAAGCAAAGGTTCCCTTTTTCAGACACTCCGTGATAGGACTGGATATAGTGCTGAAGTCCCGTATGAATCGTCGGTAAAAAGAAGCGAGGCCATGAAATGACCGTACTTCCGTGATTGTCTTTGGGGTCGGCCATGACTTGATTGCCGCGATCTTCTCTTGGTCGACCGAAACTCCGTCTTTCGAAACAACATAGCCGAGAAAGACAAGACTCTCGACTAGGAAAGTACACTTCTCCCGTTTTCCATAAAGTTTTTGTTCCCTTAGTGTCTCAAACACGTACCGCAAATGTTCGAGATGTTCTTCTACGGACCGACTGTAGATCAAAATGTCGTCTAAGTACACGACAACAAACTTTCCCAAGAAAGGTTTGAGAACCTCGTTCATCAACCTCATAAAGGTGCTCGGGGCGTTGGTGAGGCCGAATGGCATCACAACCCATTCGTAAAGTCCATTCTTCGTCTTAAACGCCGTTTTCCATTCGTCTCCCTCTCGCATGCGGATTTGATGGTATCCGCTCCGTAAATCAACTTTGGAAAATATAACCGAGCCATGTAACTCGTCCAGCATGTCGTCTAGTCTCGGGATGGGAAACCGATACTTGACGGTGATGTTATTCACGGCTCTTACAATACACATCCGCCATGTTCCGTCTTTTTTTGGTACGAGCAGAACTGGAACCGCACACGGACTTAAACTTTCTCGGACATATCCGTAATTCATGAGTTCATCAATTTGACGTTGTAGTTCTTTTCTTTCTTCGGGATTACAACGATACGCTGCTTTGTTCGGTAATAGAGCTCCCGGTATAAGATCAATCTGGTGTTCAATCCCGCGGATAGGTGGTAATCCTACCGGCAAGTCTTCGGGAAATACGTCCGAAAACTCGTGTAATAGTGCATCTATCTCCTCCTCATTTTGCGATTTGGTGGCAAGATTTCGGACCTCCTTGATCATCATCAAATAAACACGTTCGCCATCGTCAATGGCGTGTTCGACTTCTTTCTCGTTTGCAAACATCGTAAGTTTCGGCCCTTCGTCTTTTTTCGAACTCATCGTCCGGATAGCTTGAGGTGACATAGGTTTAAGGACAATTTTTTTACCTTTGTCACGTAGCTCATACTCATTACTCCTCCCTCGGTGTAGTACGTCCCGATCAAATAACCAAGGTCTTCCTAATAACACGTGACATGCGTCCATCGGTAATACATCGCATGTAATATCATCGCCATACGAACCCATGGTTAGTCCGACCTTCACTTGTCTTGAAACCTTCACTTTGTTCCCATCATCGAGCCAATGGAGTGCATACGGCTTAGGATGGGCCGTGGTGACCAAGCCGAGTTTTGAAACCATCTCGCTTGATGCCACGTTTGTACAACTTCCACCGTCAATGATCAAGCTACACCATTTATCTCCGACACGACACTTCGTGTGGAAGATTTGGTCCCGTTGTTCTTCGTCACTTGGGGCGGCCTTCGTTTGCAACATGCGAAGGACAAGGTTCGTGTCATAGTTCGGGCATCGTATGCCTCGCATTCTTCTTCTTCGTCGCTTCTAAGTTAAAAACGTCTCAACTCTTTCTTCTTGGCTAATAATTCCTCTCGGCGGCTATGGCTTCTCGTAACGTCACAATCCTCCGATTCGGACAAGCACTTTGATAGTGTCCAAATCCTTGACATTTGAAACATCGGACTTTAGATAGGCTCGTTTCTTTTGGTGTGGTAGGGGTTTTTGGAATGGTAGTAATGGACTGGCTTGTGGTGACAGGTTTTGGAAACGAGCTAGAACTCGCGCCAAAGTTGGTATTTCCGTATTTAGGTGGGAATTCGGGTTTAGAGAGTTTGGTTTTGTTTTGATTTTCCAACTTTATGCAAAGTCCGCATAAAGTATCGAAGTCGAATAGGGGTAGAGTTCCACGGAATTAGCAATATTTTTGTTCAAACCTCGTAGGAAACGGACATGCGCAATTCTTCGCTTTCTTCAAGTTCTCCCATCAAGGATAAATTTTCAAACTCCTCGATGTACTCCTCGACACTTAGCTTTCCTTGTGTGAGGTCGAAATTTTTCGGTACAGCTTAGCTTGTGTGTAGCCGGGACATATCTTTTTCGTAGTTTCCTTTTTAGGGAATCCCACGAACGTATCTTCTCTTTTCCGGCACGACTTCTTTGCGTCTTCATTCGCTCAAACCAAAGGGAAGCTCCCTTTCCAAGTTTGAGAATCGCGTACTTGCAACGTACTTCGTCATTGAGTTCCTTGAACTCAAACATCCGTTCAATTTTTCTTTCCCACTCCAGATAAACTTCAGGATCGGTGCCGCCTACGAACTCCGGAAG
The DNA here is from genome assembly GCA_033398695.1 of Orobanche coerulescens. Taxonomy (NCBI): domain Eukaryota; kingdom Viridiplantae; phylum Streptophyta; class Magnoliopsida; order Lamiales; family Orobanchaceae; genus Orobanche; species Orobanche coerulescens. Next base: position 101,953,915 of record CM065804.1, read on the forward strand.
TTCGCTGGTCTTGTATTCATCCGCATGTCGTGGTGCATGCATGGTGTCATGTCCTCGTCGTGCATGGATTCTGGGCTCCGGCAAGCCGCGAAGAACGTCACGTAGTTGTGCTACTTCTTCATCGGTGAATGCCATTTTCGTGAGTAACGTCGAGACTGTGAGACAAGTGTCTCCGATACCACTTATGATACGAATTACGTAAGTAATACGTATAAAACACAACGGAAGGTTAACAAGTAACAAAGTATCACTCGAATTTTGCTAAGGGTGGCCGAAAGTTGATGGTGTTTCGGCCGTGAAGTAGTGTGATGTACGGAGTTTGGCGTGTTTTATCGAACTAGACCTATAACTCGATAAAAGGGTAATCTCTTCCCAAGACCTTTTGAGAATTGATCGAAGTTAAAATCTCGAAACTCGTCGAAACAATAACTAAGGTTTGTTGAACTCGTTCAACGTATATTTCAAAGGAAATACAAAGTTTATTATGATTCTCGATGTTTTTCAAGTACAACGAACACTACTATATATAGTAGTTTACAACCGAACGAAAATACAACAAAACGAACAAAGGGAAACTTCCTAACAACACCTAATCGGCCGAAAATCACAAAGAGATACCAAGCAATCTTGGTCTTTATTTCATGATGGTGACATGAGATATTCTTGATGAAAATCTTCACAAATCTTTCCTTTTTGCAAGCTTCCAATTCGGCCGATCCCTACAAGATATGGGAGATAATGACATGAAGAAGAAAGTCTTCCCTCTATCTTCATGCTTCGGCCGTATGTGTCATGGTGGGGAAGGAGGTGATCTTCATTTATTTTGTGAAAGATATGAAGACAAAGTGTCCCTTTCAAGCATAAATTCGGCCGATCTTCATGCTTTTGGGTCGATCCGTCGTCGAATTCTACGTCACTCCGATTCCGATTAACCACGTAACTCCAATCCGTTTAACATTTTCTCCTAAGTACAACGATGCATGGCCATGCGAATTTGCATCATCATGGATGTCGATTTTTATCGGAGTTTCTTCGACTGGAATATATGTGTAACACTCATAAGTTTTAACCGAAAGTAGGGCAATTCGGTTTTCGTAAACAAGATAATATGAAAGTAAATTATCAAACTAGACCTATAGTTTGATAAGACAATCTCTCCTCAAGACCTATTGAGAATCGATTAAAATTACAACTCGAAGACGCGTCGAATTATAATCAAGTTGTGCTGAAAATCATTCAACAATGAATACATACATGTATTTCGTTTTTCAAGCTTCTAAGTACTTGATCTCGAAAATGTCCGCAGTACGTACATGGCCCAAAATCTTGAGACGATAAGTAGTATGGGATCTCCGGGAATCACCAAACAAATAACTATCATTATTAATGAAATAATAATAATTATTATTCTGTGAGGCAAAATCTTTATCATCGTGGTTGAATTCATTGGATGCAATTTCAAGAACCAAGAAAATTGCCTCGGAATCACCTTTCACATCAAAACATTGGGAAGGCTCGTCTTTAAGCTCGGTATAATAAACAGAAACCACTGGGTAAATATAGCACCTTTCTTCATCTTTATCAAAAATAGGTGGTCCATCATAATTATGGATTTCATGAAGCATGGTCGTGTGGCATGGTGGTTGTGAGACATGGGAAGCTGGATCTCGATCCGGCATCATTGCATTTCAACGACAATCGTGGTCGCCAAGACTGGGGAAAATGGCGGTCGCGGCACATGTAAATTTTCGTCATCCCATTGACAAGAACTGTCAAAAACTCCATCAATGGCGGTAGCCAAGTGAGACCAGAAGAAATCAAATTCCTCCATTTTAGTTCAAGAATCGGTATGGCTAGAGACAAGAGATAGTTCTTCACAAGAACTCGTTGAATAAATCGCCCAAGGAGATGACCCTGGGCTCCGATACCACTTATGATACGAATTCTCCGGGAGAGGCGGATACGTATCGGTCGGAGTATGATGAATGTTGAATGTGAAAGAATACACTCTGTGTTTCTATCATTGGTAAACGATTTTTACCGAACCTTGATTTTTATTCGACGCGTTTTCGAATATTAATCCGATTGATTCTCAATAGGTCTTGGGAAGAAATCACCTTATCGAGTTATAGGTCTAATTCAATAAACTCTTGTTCTTGATTGTTCAAGTCTTCTTGTTCGATATTTTTATTGTTATCCGATATTTCATCCATATTCATACACTCGAATTACCATATTCATAAAAGCCTTCCGCTATCATACACTTACAAACACTCCGACCGATACGTATCCGCCTCTCCCGGAGAATTCGTATCATAAGTGGTATCGGAGCTGTTGTGTCAAGAATTAACACTCTCCGACCGGCGATCGCCTCGGAGATCGGGAGACCTAGCCACTGCCGAGCGTCCAAGGCAGATCTACCGACCAGCGACCAGGCGACCGAGCCTTAACCCAGCGGACAAGCTAAATCGGCCAACCGAAGGTCCCAGGACAAGTCCCGGTGCCGAGCGATCGACCTCAGATACGATCGTCACTCGGTACTCGGCGACCGACTCCTGGCGACCGTCAAGCGGGCGATCCTCTCTCGGCATCTGCCGACCGACCCTTGGTGACCGACCGAATGCCGACCCTCAGCAACTGGCCGATGGCGACCTCTGATGACCAGCTAGAGACGACCGCCTCATGTCGATCAGCACCGATGGCCATCCAGTCGGCAAAGGCCGAACCTTAAGACTGGCACCACGTGCAAGGGCCGAGACAAGATCCGCGAATCACGGGTCATTGACCACAGCCTGGCAGAATCTCTCCACCAACCGACAAGCCGCCGAAAGTTGTCAGTAGGGCCGCATGTGACAGTGACTCCGGACGCGTGCTGGCTCCTCATTGGACCGCCCAGCTGGCTGCCTGCTGGAGCTTTGGACTTTAGGGAGACTGCCAGCCTCTTCCTTGGAATTTAGCCCGACAGCCCGGGTGATCGCCCCATTATAATATTGGCCGGCGGACGATCGCCCCATTATTATAATGGCCGGAAGGCGATCGCCCACCAAAGGATAGGACCCGGCTGCCACTATAAATACACGGCTCCCTACACTTGTCCAAGGGACCGAGTTTCTGGCACACAAAACACTCTCTGGCATTCTCACACTCCAACTTCCTTCGGATTTAACACAATACAGAAGCAAAACATCAAGCACTTGGCTATCTCCAACTCTTGGCAACAGCTATCATTCGGTCTTACTTCTCCCTACTTCTCATCAGGAAGACGATCGGCGGGGACGAAGAACACCGAGCTTCGCTCAAGAGCCGGATTAACAGAGTCTTTTTACACTCATTGTATTTAGATTTCTCTCATTAATACTTGTATCCACGAATATTTGTATTAATAACATCTCGCGAGAGCATTCAAGCCCGGGCCTAACAAACCTGGCAAATCTTGTATTATTTATCTTCTCTCGGAAGTGCTCCCGCAATTGTTGTTTGTTGTCCGTCTTCCAGCAGTATTAATCTTCGGATAAATATTTTGGGCAACAACAATTGGCGCTAGAAGGAAGGGGCTCCCAACCCTCGAATTTTTTATACCTACCGTCCCGAAGAACACTCACTGTTCTCGGGGCAGATACTTGAAGTGACACTCACTGCACTTCAAAGAAATCCTTCAGAAATCATGTCTTCCGCCTCCGCGTCGAAGAAAGCCGCTGACCACCGGCTGCACTCTGCCTGTCCCGGCCCGAGCCGCAGCCGATGGTGGAAGGCGGCCGCCGCGGTCGAGACGCTCGATCCCATCCCGGGCGGCGGCTCGAGCCTCTCGCTCGATCGGCTCGAACCAAGGAACAGACGACGAGGTCATGGCCGCCCTACAAAGCCGACGGAGTGCTCTCGACGCGCCTCGCTATCACCCTCGGCCTCCCGCCGGAAGTCCAAGCGAAGCTCAAGGCGCACGGGCCGAGCGATCTCCGTGAGGCTCTCATCCGCAAGAAGAGGCGCCGCCACCTGGGCACTCTCTTCGATCGCACGGGCGGTGACCCGACTGCGGCCGGGCGCCCGGCCTACGAGACGACGGAGTTTGAGTCCGTCACCAGAGCTCGGCCTACCCGGCTCCCGAAGGCAGCCCATCCGTCTCGGCTCCTCGCCAAATTGCCGAGGTCGGCAGCAGCCGAGTCCGAGATCGGTACACGATCGCCTCGGCTCGCTCCCAAAGCCGATCGGCAAGCGACCGAGCCACGGCGATGGCTGCGATGCAACGCCGATCGACGACATGAAGGCGCCTCGCAATCCAGGCAGCGCCATGAAGACGATCGCCGAGCCAAGCGAGCCGCTCGCGATCGACATCGAGCTCGCCTTGGCAAAGACAAGATCGCTCCTCCTCAGACACCCGTGTACGAGGGGCGATCGGACCCCCAAACACACATGCACAAGTTCAACATCTACATGACCGGGTGTGGGGCATCTGACGCGACCAGGTGCCGAATGTTCCCTCTGACACTGGACGACCTCGCCCACCGGTGGTACACCTCATTGCCACCTCGGTCCATTGGCTCCTTTAACGAGCTGGCGCACGTCTTCACAGAATACTTCGCCACCAGAGTCGTCCGGCCAGAAGGTCGCCTTCGCATGATGCAAATCAAGCAGGGAGAAGAAGAGTCCGACTCGGACTACATCGACCGGGTAGACGGGATCATCCTCAACGGCGAGCCCGTAAGCGATGAGATCGGCCTCTACGCGGTCCTAGGAGGATTTTAGGGTTTTTCGCCTATGTTCAGGCATCTCACGAAGACCCAACCGACGACCTATGCAGCCTTCCGGGCTAGAGCCGCAGATTTTCTGGCCAGGCAGAGGCTTCTTCTTAGCCTAGGAGTACCGCGATCGGCGCCCGAGCGACGACCTCCAGTCTTCCAGCCCGAGCGACGACCTCCAGTCTTCCAGCCCGATCGCTACTACCCAGCAGAGCCGGAGGACTCGCTCACCGCCTACAGTCCAACATTTTAAATGAGGGACTAAGGCTCGCGATCGCCTCCGCCGCACATCATAAAGCCATGGTCCCGGGCAACGATGAAACCGCCGCCCGGCCATGCAAGGTCCCTTTCGGCCGAGATCGCCCGCCCTTCGTTTAAATACGAGGCCGGCGTAGTCTGAGGGCTCTCCAAAAATTAATCAGTGGACACGTGCCACAACCCCCGTCTCAACGTACACCGTCGAGGTCGGCCATCTCCATGGCTGGCCGAGGTGGAAGCAGAGCTAACAAGCCGCGGGCGTGGAGTTGATTCATCCGACGCTGCCCCGCGTAAGGACTCCTCTAGACCGAGACCGCATGCCCTTCGTTTAAATACGAGGCGAGGCGCAGCCTAACAGAGGACCCTCATAATAAAGTGAGTCACGAGACACTCAATGTCTTCGCGCATCAAGACACGGTCATGGAGTCGGTCCATCGAATTCCGCGACTGTGCACGATTCCTCAAAACAAGCGAAACCACCAAGTTTCCGAGGGGGATCGGCCAATGTTGTTTTTTGCAGGTACAAGACCGAAAGATAGCTAGCCAATCGACCATGATAGCCCAAGTCCGAATCCTAAGTCAGCTCAACAAATATCGCCCGTCCTCATCCATACACGATCGCCAGCAAGAACCACCTCGCCCCATGTCTTCAACATAGGAGCAAGCTGGGGGGCAATTGTTGTGTCAAGAATTAACACTCTCCGACCGGCGATTGCCTCGGGCGACCTAGCCACTGCCGAGCGTCCAAGGCAGATCTGCCGAGCCTTAACCCAGCGGACAAGCTAAATCGGCCAACCGAAGGTCCCAGGACAAGTCCCGGTGCCGAGCGATCGACCTCAGATACGATCGTCACTCGGTACTCGGCGACCGACTCCTGGCGACCGTCAAGCGGGCGATCCTCTCTCGGCATCTGCCGACCGACCCTTGGTGACCGACCGAATGCCGACCCTCAGCAACTGGCCGATGGCGACCTCTGATGACCAGCTAGAGACGACCGCCTCATGTCGATCAGCACCGATGGCCATCCAGTCGGCAAAGGCCGAACCTTAAGACTGGCACCACATGTAAGGGCCGAGACAAGATCCGCGAATCACGGGTCATTGACCACAGCCTGGCAGAATCTATCCACCAGCCGACAAGCCGCCGAAAGTTGCCAGTAGGGCCGCATGTGACAGTGACTCCGGACGCGTGCTGGCTCCTCATTGGACCGCCCAGCTGGCTGCCTGCTGGAGATTTGGACTTTAGGCAGACTGCCAGCCTCTTCCTTGGAATTTAGCCCGACAGCCCGGGTGATCGCCCCATTATAATATTGGCCGGCGGACGATCGCCCCATTATTATAATGGCCGGAAGGCGATCGCCCACCAAAGGACAGGACCCGGCTGCCACTATAAATACACGGCTCCCTACACTTGTCCAAGGGACCGAGATTCTGGCACACAAAACACTCTCTGGCATTCTCACACTCCAACTTCCTTCGGATTTAACACAATACAGAAGCAAAACATCAAGCACTTGGCTATCTCCAACTCTTGGCAACAGCTATCATTCGGTCTTACTTCTCCCGGCCTCTCTCATCAGGAAGACGATCGACGGGGACGAAGAACACCGAGCTTCACTCAAGAGCCGGATTAACAGAGTCTTTTTACACTCATTGTATTTAGATTTCTCTCATTAATACTTGTATCCACGAATATTTGTATTAATAACATCTCGCGAGAGCATTCAAGCCCGGGCCTAACAAACCCGACAAATCTTGTATTATTTATCTTCTCTCGGAAGTGCTCCCGCAATTGTTGTTTGTTGTCCGTCTTCCAGCAGTATTAATCTGCGGATAAATATTTTGGGCAACAACAAGAGCCCAAGGTCATCTCCTTGGGCGATTTATTCAACGAATTTTTAGTTGAAGTATTAGTCACCTTCTTGGGTTGTTCTTCACGGTTTCTTCAAAATTTTCGTCATCCCATTGACATGTATTATGAATGGTACGAATTACGAATTACTCAAAAGAAAACGACAACAAACCGTTTTCAAACCGTTTATTGTTATCCGTAATTCGTATAAAAATGGATACGTATCGTTTTCATAATATATTATTTCGATGAAAATTCCTGATCGATATTATCACTTTTCCGATATTACTTCTATTTTCCATTTGTTCAAATTTTCCTCGTCATATTCGATATTACATCACAAAATACATCCACAAACACCATATTCGTAAAAAGACTTCCGCTACAATATTCCTACATATACTCCGAACGATACGTATCCTCCTCTTCCCCGGAGAATTCGCATCATAAGTGGTATCGGAGACCAGGGTCATCTCCTTGGGCGATTTCTTCAAAGATTTTTTTTTTGTCGAAGAAAATATCTCTTGATTCTTGTCATCGGAAACCACACCTGAATTTCTTAATTCAGTTAAGGTTCTTGATCTTTCAACCAAATGGAGTTCAACGATATTTATCTCTTGGCGATATTACGCGACGCATTACACAGCGTACCGGAGTTCATGGGACATTCCGATCCAGAAGCAGGTGTTGATTGGCTCCACGTTTGTGAGGAGTTTTTCAACCACAATTCAATTCCAGTAGACCGCCGAGTCTCATTGGCGACAAAACGCCTTCGTGGTCGCGCCTCGACCTGGTGGCAGAAATTGAAAACCAGCCGTTTACACCAAGGTAAACCCAAACTAAGAGACTGGAACAAATTCATAAAATAGTTTACTGGGAAATTCATCCCCACAAATTCTCACCGCCACGATCCACCAACGGCACCACACCGGAAATTGGAGAAGTTCGGCGCCACCCCGCCACCGGCATTCGATCTAAGGTCTTCCTCCATCAAGGAATTCCCAGCAGAATCTTTTGTCGATGAAGATGATGTCCCTACAGTCATTTTTAATGAAGTAGACGAGACAGAGGTTTCAACGGCGCCATACAACGAGGAAGATGAGTTGAGCCGTATTTCCCTAATTGACGAACCTGGATATCGCTATTTTGAGCATAGACCAATTGGTTGTGTTGGCCAATTTGACCAAAACGGACAAACTTATGTTAATGGTGATGAACTTGTTAGTGTCATGGAAACCAGGCCGGATTATGAAGGGCCACCAGTATATGATACCGAGCCAGTTGACGAAGAGGAGCCCATAATTGATTCCGTGTTTCCCATTTTTGATGGTGAACCCAACGTGAAATCATTAATGCTTCCCATTTTTGATGTTGTGCCCGACGGCGATCCATGTCTCGATGTAAGTTGTTTTGAAGAATTTTGCCCAAACTCCAATGAGGTGTTTTCGGTTATTGATACGGAGCAAGAGGATGTGATGATTCCGGAACATCTATATCTTGAGCCTTACCAAGATTTTGATATGAAAGTCGACGACGAAGTGTTTTTCCCAGGACTTGAAGTGGCATCCGATGAAGAGCGACCCATTATTACTGTCGTGCTTCCCATTTCAGATGTCCGGTTATATGATGATTCATATCGTGATATCGGTATTACCTCGCAGAATAATTATTATTATTTCATTAATAATGATAGTTATTTGTTTGGTGATTCCCGGAGATCCCATACTACTTATCGTCTCAAGATTTTGGGCCATGTACGCACTGCGGACATTTTTGAGATCAAATACATAGAGGCTTTAGTGAATTATCTTGATGACGAAGGGATTTCGGAATTGAGGACAATTCCCTTTAAAGGGGGAGGGGATGATACGGAATTGAATAGTCCGAATAAAGAAACCGAAGCAAGAATCGACGTTAAAGGCCTTACAACGCGCCGTGCACGTGCGACTACATTTTTAGGCGAGAAAACGGACATAAGACGTAAAAGGAATGTCCAACCTGCCGGAAAATGTCCAACCGGCCGGAAAATATCCAACCTGCCGGAAAATATCTCGCCTGCCGGAAAATATCGCACCTGCCGGAAATGGCCGAGCACTGCCGACCGAACCCGGCCGTGTCGTCCGACACGGCCCGTGCCGAGATGTGCCAGATAAGCCAAACTGACTGTCGGCCGAACCCGACCGTGTCGTCCGACACGGTCGAGTCCTACTCTTCCGGAAATGCCGAAAATGACTGCCCAGCCGCCCGACCGTGTTCCACGACACGGCCGAGTCTACCAGACGCCCCAGTCGCGCCGCGTGGTCGAAGCCGCCGCTGACGTCCTTGTCACGCCGCGTGTCAAGCGGACACGGCCGAGTCACGCCGTCCTTGTCGCGCGCCGCGCCGTGTCGAGTCTCGCAACGTCTATCGCGCTTAGTCATCGCCGGACGGCCGCCGGACGTCGCCGCTGCCGCGACACGTCGGGCCGGACACTGCCGAGATGCGCGCGCCGCAGCCAGCGACACGGCCCGTGTCCGGCAGCCAGCCTACCTTTTTTAATTGTTGATTTTTGTGTGTTTTGTCTTCTCTTTTCCTTTCTTTACTTATTTTAGGGATTGTGTTCCCATATTTTGTGATTGATGTTTCTTGTTTGTATTTTATTTGATTTGTTTTGATTATTCAAAGATTTTATAAATCTTTGAATTATTTTCTTTTTTTGTTTGATTCCTTAGACTTAGACTACATACTCCTATAAGTAGTCTTCATTGATTAGCCTTGTAAGAGATAGTATGATGAATGTTGAATGTGAAAGAATACACTTTGTGTTTCTATCATTGGTAAATGATTTTTACCGAACCTTGATTTTTATTCGACGCGTTTTCGAATATTAATCCGATTGATTCTCAATAGGTCTTGGGAAGAAATCACCTTATCGAGTTATAGGTCTAATTCGATAAACTCTTGTTCTTGATCGTTCAAGTCTTCTTGATCGATATTTTTATTGTTATCCGATATTTCATCCATATTCATACACTCGAATTACCATATTCATAAAAGCCTTCCGCTATCATACACTTACAAACACTCCGACCGATACGTATCCGCCTCTCCCGGAGAATTCGTATCATAAGTGGTATCGGTCCAAAGAAGACGGAGCAAGGATCAAAATAAACGGCGACATAATATATCCGCATCTCCCCAATATATCCGCATTTTTATCGTATCACCAGTCAAAATGAAGAAGACGGACCAAGGATCAAAATAAACGGCCTTACAACGCGTCATGCATGTACGGCGACATTTTTAGGCGAGAAAACGGACACAAGCCGGAAAAGGACACAACCTGCCGGAAATGTCCACCCGGCCGGAAAATATCCAGCCTGCCGGAAAACGTATCGGTCGGAGTGTTTGTAAGTGTATGATAGCGGAAGGATTTTATGAATATGGTAATTCGAGTGTATGAATATGGATGAAATATCGGATAACAATAAAAATATCGAACAAGAAGACTTGAACGATCAAGAACAAGACTTTATCGAATTAGACCTATAACTCGATAAGGTGATTTCTTCCCAAGACCTATTGAGAATCAATCGGATTAATATTCGAAAACGCGTCGAATAAAAATCAAGGTTCGGTAAAAATCATTTACCAATGATAGAAACACAAAGTGTATTCTTTCACATTCAACATTCATCATACTTTTTATTACAAGGCTAATCAATGAAGACTACTTATAGGAGTAAGTAGTCTAAGTCTAAGGAATCAAACAAAAAATAATTCAAAGATTTATAAAATCTTTGAATAATCAAAACAAATCAAATAAAATACAAACAAGAAACATCAATCACAAAATATGGGAAAACAATCCCTAAAATAAGTAAAGAAAGGAAAAGAGAAGACAAAACACACAAAAATCAGCAATTAAAAAAAGTAGGCTGGCTGCCGGACACGGGCCGTGTCGCTTGACACGGCCGCGGCGCGCATCTGGCCGGCAGTGACTCGACCGTGTCCGACTGACACGGTTTTGGCGCGATAGGGACGTCCGACAGCGACTGGTCCGACAGTGACTCGGCGCGATAGGGACGTTTGGGGGGACTCGGCACGGGCGTGGCGCGACAAGGACCGGCAGCGACTCGACCGTGCGGCGTGACAAGGACGTTTGGCAGGACTCGATCGTGTCCTGGAACACGGCCGGCCGTGGCGATGGGTTCCGTAGTTGTGGGCGAGTAGGACTCGACCGTGTCTCCCGGCACGCCGGGTTCGGCCGACAATGACCTTGGCTATTCCGGACGAGCAAGACTCGACTGCTCGACGACACGCCGAGTCCGGCAGTGCTCGGCATTTTTCCGGCAGGCGTGACTTTTTCCGACAGGCTGGATATTTTCCGGCCGGGTGGACATTTCCGGCAGGTTGGACATTCTTTTTACGTCTTATGTCCGTTTTCTCGCCTAAAAATGTCGTCGTACGTGCATGACGTGTTGTAAGGCCATTTATGTCGATCCGTGCTTCGTTTTCTTTATTTGGACTACTCAATTTCGTATCATTCCCTCCCCCTTTAAAGCGATTCGTCCTCGAATCGGCATTGATCTCATCTCCAAAGGGATAAAAGAAAGTCACCAAACAGATAATAAGCCCAAAAATATCGGACGTTCGAGTGTGGCGCAAAACTTTGAGGTGATAAACGAATGGATATTTCAAAGGTCAACCGACAAAATAACTATCATGATTAACATAAAAATGATAATTATTTTGCGAGGCAAAGCCTTTATCATCGTGGTTGAACTCACCGGATGCAATTTCAAGAATCAAGAAAATTGCCTCGTAATCGTCTTTCACATCAAAATATTGGAAAGGCTCGTCTTTAGGCTCGGTATCATAAACAGGAACCACTGGATAAATATAGCACTGTTCTTCATCTTTATCGAAAATAGGTGACCCATCATAATCATGGATTTCAGGAAGTATGGTCGTGGGGATGTGGATTATGGTGGATGACTGGTGGTCCATCGTGGCGGCGGTCGTGTGGCGTGGTGGTTGTGAGACATGGGAAGCTGGATCTTGATCCGGTACTGCTGTACTAGCGACAATCAGGGCTGCCAAAATTGGGGAAGACGGCGGTGGCGGCACAGGTAAATTTTCGTCATCCCATTGACAAGAACTGTCAAAAACTCCATCAATGGCGGTAGCCAAGTGAGACCAGAAGAAATCAAATTCCTCCATTTTAGTTCCAGAATCGGTATGGCTAGAGTCAAGAGATAGTTCTTCACAAGAAATTGTTGAATACCTCGCCCAAGGAGATGACCCTGGTCTCCGATACCACGTATGATACGAATTCTCCGGGGAGAGGCGGATACGTATCGGTCGGAGTATTTGTAAGTGTATGATAGCGGAAGGCTTTTATGAATATGGTAATTCGAGTGTATGAATATGGATGAAATATCGGATAACAATAGAAATATCGAACAAGAAGACTTGATCGATCAAGAACAAGAGTTTATCGAATTAGACCTATAACTCGATAAGGTGATTTCTTCCCAAGACCTATTGAGAATCAATCGGATTAATATTCGAAAACGCGTCGAATAAAAATCAAGGTTCGGTAAAAATCATTTACCAATGATAGAAACACAAAGTATATTCTTTCACATTCAACATTCATCATACTTTTTATTACAAGGCTAATCAATGAAGACTACTTATAGGAGTAAGTAGTCTAAGTCTAAGGAATCAAACAAAAAATAATTCAAAGATTTATAAAATCTTTGAATAATCAAAACAAATCAAATAAAATACAAACAAGAAACATCAATCACAAAATATGAGAACACAATCCCTAAAATAAGTAAAGAAAGGAAAAGAGAAGACAAAACACACAAAAATCAGCAATTAAAAAAAGTAGGCTGGCTGCCGGACACGGGCCGTGTCGCTTGACACGGCCGCGGCGCGCATCTGGCCGGCATTGACTCAACCGTGTCCGACTGACACGGTTTTGGCGCGACAGGGACGTCCGACAGCGACTGGTCCGACAGTGACTCGGCGCGATAGGGACGTTTGGCGGGACTCGGCACGGGCGCGGCGCGACAAGGACCGGCAGCGACTCGACCGTGCGGCGTGACAAGGACGTTTGGCAGGACTCGATCGTGTCCTGGAACACGGTCGGGCGTCAGGGCAGTGGGTTCCGGTAGTTGTGGGCGAGTAGGACTCGACCGTGTCTCCTTGCACGGTCGGGTTCTACCGACAAATGACCTTGGTCATTCGGACGACACTTGCCGAGTCCTACGGCAGTGCTCGGCATTTTTCCGGAAGGCGTGACTTTTTCCGACAGGCTGGATATTTTCCGGCCGGGTGGACATTTCCGGCAGGTTGGACATTCTTTTTACGTCTTATGTCCATTTTCTCGCCTAAAAATGTCGTCGTACGTGCATGACGTGTTGTAAGGCCATTTATGTCGATCCGTGCTTCGTTTTCTATATTTGGACTACTCAATTTTCTTTATCCGGTACTGCTGATACCACTTATGATACGAATTATCTGGGGAGAGGGGGATGCGTATCGGTCGGAGTGTTTGTAAGTGTATGATAGCGGAAGGCTTTTATGAATATGGTAATTCGAGTGTATGAATATGGATGAAATATCGAATAACAATAAAAATATCGAACAAGAAGACTTGAACGATCAAGAACAAGGGTTTATCGAATTACACCTATAACTCGATAAGTTGATTTCTTCCCAAGACCTATTGAGAATCAATCGGATTAATATTCGAAAACGCGTCGAATAAAAATCAAGTTTCGGTAAAAATCATTTACCAAGGATAGAAACACAAAGTGTATTCTTTCACATTCAACATTCATAATACTCTTTATTACAAGGCTAATCAATGAAGACTACTTATAGGAGTAAGTAGTCTAAGTCTAAGGAATCAAACAAAAAATAATTCAAAGATTTATAAAATCTTTGAATAATCAAAACAAATCAAATAAAATACAAACAAGAAACATCAATCACAAAATATGGGAACACAATTCCTAAAATAAGTAAAGAAAGGAAAAGAGAAGACAAAACACACAAAAATCAGCAATTAAAAAAAGTAGGCTGGCTGCCGGACACGGGCCGTGTCGCTTGACACGGCCGCGGCGCGCATCTGGTCGGCAGTGACTCGACCGTGTCCGACTGACACGGTTTTGGCGTGACAGGGACGTCCGACAGCGACTGGTCCGACAGTGACTCGGCGCGATAGGGACGTTTGGCGGGACTCGGCACGGGCGCGACGCGACAAGGACCGGCAGCGACTCGACCGTGCGGCGTGACAAGGACGTTTGGCAGGACTCGATCATGTCCTGGAACACGGTCGGGTGTCAGGGCAGTGGGTTCCAGTAGTTGTGGGCGAGTAGGACTCGACCGTGTCTCCTGGCGCGGTCGGGTTTGGCTGACAGCGACCTTGGCTGTTCCGGACGAGCAAGACTCGACCGTTCCGGACGACACGGTCGAGTCCGGCCGGCAGTGCTCGGCATTTTTCCGGCAGGCGTGACTTTTTCCGACAGGCTGGATATTTTCCGGCCGGGTGGGCATTTCCGGCAGGTTGGACATTCTTTTTACGTCTTATGTCCGTTTTCTCGCCTAAAAATGTCGTCGTACGTGCATGACGTGTTGTAAGGCCATTTATGTCGATCCGTGCTTCGTTTTCTTTATTTGGACTACTCAATTTCGTATCAAATTCTCCCGGAGGGGGAGGATACGTATCGGTCGGAGTATATGTAGGAATATCGTAGCGGAAGTCTTTTTACGATTTGGTTGTTTTTGAATGTATTTTGTGGGAGTAATATCGAATATGACGATGAAAATTTGAACAAATGAAAAATGGAAGTAATATAAAAAAAAGTGATAATATCGATCAAGAAGACTTGAACGATCAAGAACAAGGGTTTATCGAATTAGACCTATAACTCGATAAGGTGATTTCTTCCCAAGACCTATTCAGAATCAATCGGATTAATACTCGAAAATGCGTCGAATAAAAATCAAGGTTCGATGAAAATCATTCACCAAGAATAGAAAACACAATGTGTATTCTTATACTTCAACATTCATAATACTCTCTTTTTTACAAATGATAATCAACTCCTACTTATAGGAGGTGAAGCCTTAGTCTAAGGAATCAAACAAAAAAAGAAAATAATTCAAAGATTTATAAAATCTTTAAATAATCAAAACAAATCAAATAAAATACATACAAGAAACATAAATCACAAAATGGGGAAAGCATAATTCCTAAAATAAGTAAAAAGGAAAAGAGAAGTCAAAAATACACAAAAGTGTATAAAATAAGTGGGATGTCGGCAGGACGCGACCGTGTCCCGTGACAGGCCGCGGCGGGGTCGACAGGCGCCGGCAGGGACTCGACCGTGTTCGCTTGACACGGTCGCGGCGCGACAGCAACGTCTGACAGTGACTCGGCACGGGCGCGGCGTGACAAGGACCGGCAGTGACTCGACCGTGCGGCGTGACAAGGACGTTTGGCAGGACTCGGCACGGGCGCGGCGCGACAAGGACCGGCAGCGACTCGACCGTGCGGCGTGACAAGGACGTTCGGCGTGGACTCGATCGTGTCCTGGAACACGGTCGGGCGTCTGGGCAGTGGGTTTCGGTAGTTGTGGGCGAGTAGGACTCGACCGTGTCTCCTGGCACGGTCGGGTTCGGCTGACAGCGACCTTGGCTATTCCGGACGAGCATGACTCGACCGTTCTGGACGACACGGTCGAGTCCGGCCGGCAGTGCTCGGCATTTTCCGGCAGGCGTGACTTTTTCCGGCAGACTGGATATTTTCCGGCCGGTTGGACATTTTCCGGCAGGTTGGACATTCTTTTTACGTCTTATGTCCGTTTTCTCGCCTAAAAATGTCGTCGTATGTGCAGGACGTGTCGTAAGGCCATTTATGTCGATCCGTGCTTCGGTTTCTTTATTCGTACTAGTCAATTCCGTATCATTCCCTCCCCCTTAAAAGCGATTCGTCCTCGAATCGGCATTGATCTCATCTCCAAAGGGATAAAAGAAAGTTACCAAATAGATAATGAGCCCAAAAATATCGGACGTTCGAGTGTGGCGCAGAACTTTGAGGTGATAAACGAATGGATATTTCAAAGGGCAACCGACAAAATAACTATCATGATTAACATAAAAATGATAATTATTTTGCGAGGCAAAGCCTTTATCATCGTGGTTGAACTCACCGGATGCAATTTCAAGAATGAAGAAAATTGCCTCGTAATCGTCTTTCACATCAAAATATTGGAAAGGCTCGTCTTTAGGCTCGGTATCATAAACAGGAACCACTGGATAAATATAGCACTGTTCTTCATCTTTATCAAAAATAGGTGACCCATCATAATCATGGATTTCAGGAAGTATGGTCGTGGGGATGTGGATTATGGTGGATGACTGGTGGTCCATCGTGGCGGCGGTCGTGTGGCATGGTGGTTGTGAGACATGGGAAGCTGGATCTCGATCCGGTACTGCTGTACTAGCGACAATCAGGGCTGCCAAGACTGGGGAAGATGGCGGTGGCGGCACATGTAAATTGTCGTCATCCCATTGACAAGAACTGTCAAAAACTCCATCAATGGCGGTAGCCAAGTGAGACCAGAAGAAATCAAATTCCTCCATTTTAGTTCCAGAATCGATATGGCTAGAGACAAGAGATAGTTCTTCACAAGAACTCATTGAATAAATCGCCCAAGGAGATGACCCTGGGCTCCGATACCACTTATGATACGAATTCTCCCGGAGGGGGCGGATACGTATCGGTCGGAGTATATGTAGGAATATCGTAGCGGAAGTCTTTTTACGATTTGGTTGTTTTTGGATGTATTTTGTGGGAGTAATATCGAATATGACGATGAAAATTTGAACAAATGAAAAATGGAAGTAATATAAAGAAAAAGTGATAATATCGATCAAGAAGACTTGAACGATCAAGAACAAGGGTTTATCGAATTAGACCTATAACTCGATAAGGTGATTTCTTCCCAAGACCTATTGAGAATCAATCGGATTAATACTCGAAAATGCGTCGAATAAAAATCAAGGTTCGATGAAAATCATTCACCAAGAATAGAAAACACAATGTGTATTCTTATACTTCAACATTCATAATACTCTCTTTTTTACAAATGATAATCAACTCCTACTTATAGGAGGTGAAGCCTTAGTCTAAGGAATCAAACAAAAAAAAGAAAATAATTCAAAGATTTATAAAATCTTTGAATAATCAAAACAAATCAAATAAAATACATACAAGAAACATAAATCACAAAATGGGGAAAGCATAATTCCTAAAATAAGTAAAAAGGAAAAGAGAAGTCAAAAATACACAAAAGTGTATAAAATAAGTGGGCTGTCGGCAGGACTCGACCGTGTCCCGTGACACGGCCGCGGCGCGACAGCAACGTCTGACAGTGACTCGGCACGGGCGCGGCGTGACAAGGACCGACAGTGACTCGACCGTGCGGCGTGACAAGGACGTTTGGCAGGACTCGGCACGGGCGCGGCGCGACAAGGACCGGCGGCTTCGACTGCAAGCGGCGTGACAAGGACGTTCGGCGTGGACTCGATCGTGTCCTGGAACACGGTCGGGCGTCTGGGCAGTGGGTTTCGGTAGTTGTGGGCGAGTAGGACTCGACCGTGTCTCCTGGCACAGTCGGGTTCGGCTGACAGCGACCTTGGCTATTCCGGACGAGCATGACTCGACCGTTCCGGACGACACGGTCGAGTCCGGCCGGCAGTGCTCGGCATTTTCCGGCAGGCGTGACTTTTTCCGGCAGACTGGATATTTTCCGGCCGGTTGGACATTTTCCGGCAGGTTGGACATTCTTTTTACGTCTTATGTCCGTTTTCTCGCCTAAAAATGTCGTCATATGTGCAGGACGTGTCGTAAGGCCATTTATGTCGATCCGTGCTTTGGTTTCTTTATTCGGACTAGTCAATTCCGTATCAAAAACAATCAGCACAAACCAGAAACCAGAGCCGAAGACCTACCGCCGAAACCTCAAATCGCTCAGCCCAAAAATGAAACTAAAAATTGAAACTAAATATATAGATATGAAGATAAAGGAACCCCGAAACAGGTTATTACAACCAATTATCTGGTAGGTGAACAAGATTAGGAATCGGTTAAGGAGAAAAGCCGATTGGAAAGGGGATCGCCCTCATATTGTAAGAATCGCACCTACAATGCGTGAGAATCGCCCACCGTTCTGATTTGACATTGATTAAGTATTTTTAGAGTCACGAGAACCTTTCCAAAGAAAACGCCTTAAACGCTTCTCATTGAGGGCAAGCACGCCCTTAGGCAGGATAAAAATAAAGGCCCAATAAAAACATTACGTCTAAGGTTCATTAAAAACATTCGGATCGCATATATAATCATTTACCAACCATTACGTCTACGAAACATGAAATATATGGGCAAGATACTTGCCTCGATAATTGATACCGGAAAACATCGAACACCCACAATTCTTCGTGCAGAAACAATGATTACATGATCGATCGGGAAACGACGAACAGAAGAGTTCCGACTCGGGTTCTTCGCAAGGAACCTGACCCTAACATCATGTCATCAATAATCAACGATCGTATGAGGAAGAATAGTCATAGAACGCCCGAAACCCCCCTCTAAGAACTTTCACCGAACACCTTCAAGGCGTTGATTATGAACTCAACAAAACGACGAAACTTTAGCAATCGAACCACGGAACAACAAGGAAATGGGTAGAATACAACTTAATAATCAACGATCCATCGCTAATCTAGGTGATACGAATTACGTAAGTAATACGTATAAAATACAACGGAAGTTTAACAAGTATCAAAATATCACTTGAATTTTACTAAGGGTGGCCGAAATTTGATGGTGTTCGGCCGTGATGTAGTATGATGTACGGAGTTTGATGTGTTTTATCGAACTAGACCTATAACTCGATAAAAGGTAATCTCTTCCCAAGACCTTTTGAGAATTGATCAAGTTAAAATCTCGAGACGCGTCGAAACAATAACTAAAGTTTGTTGAACTCGTTCAACGTATATTTCAAAGGAAATACAAGGTTTATTATGATTCAAGATATGTTACAATCACCAAATGGACTACTATATATAGTAGTTTACAAGGATAATGATACAAAAACAACAAGAAAAAAACGAAACACCAAGCTTCCTTATGTCTTCGGCCGAGATGTGGTGTGGGGAAGGAGAGATCTTGGACAATCTTCAAGCATCTTGGACTTATTGCATATGATTTTGACATGTAGAAAAAGATTTGATGGAAGTCTTCATCAAGGGAAATTTCGCCGATCTTGTGGGGAGACTTGATGATTTATTTAGGACATGCTATCTTTCATGGATTTTGGACTAGATAAGATATGGAGGTGGGGACTTTGTTTGTTGTCTTTGGCCGATTTTCAAAGATGGTGGGGAAGGAGGTGATCTTCACTTATCTTGTGAAAGATATGAAGACAAAGGGTCCCTTTCAAGCATGTTTTGGCCGATCTTCATGCTTTTGGACCGATCTCGTCGTCAAGTTTTACGTTACTCCGGTTAACAACGTAACTCCAATTCGCGTATTCTTTTCTCCCAAGTAGAACGATGCATGGCCATGCGAATTTGCATCATCATGGATGTCGATTTTTATTGGAGTTTCTTCGACTGGAATATTCGATATCGTATCACTAGGTTAATATGGATCAAACTGACGAAATCAAGCAAAATTCCCGATTTTCCCAATAGCATGCGCTATGTCGGTTTCTGCGCTATTCCTGTCGAGTTAGCGCGCGCAGCCTTCCGACAGTAGCGTGCGCTATGTCGGTTCTTGCCGCACCTGCCCAACCAGTGCCCAGCCGCCGTGCCCCGACGACTCGATTATCCGAAAATGCACGGAACGAACACGACAAAACGCTCGTGGACAACATCATCAATCCGAAATGAAAACAATGGAAAACAAATCACCACATACGGCCATAAACACAAAATTATTCATCGAGAAAATAATATCAGCGCTCGGCAACCGAGAAATATCCAGAGAAAAATCTAAAATAACTGGAACGACAATCGCGGGTATTACAGGTTAAGCCTTTACTTCTTGATTAAGTCTTTTTAATAGGAGAGAAGACCATGTGACATGCATTCGAGTCTGAATTCCATGAAACTCAGGTTTATTGATTAGATTCGAGCCTTTTGTACACAGAACTGGCTATAACAGCTCCGATTAATCTTTTCTTTCTTGAATTAGTCTTGTTGTAGCAAGGATTCGTTATAATAGCCCCGATTAAACCTTTACTTCTTGATTAAGTCTTGTTAATATGACATAAGACCACATTACATGCTTTCAAGTCGGAACTCTATGAAAACTCGGGTTTATTGATTAGATTCGAGCCTTTTGTACTCAAAATTGGCTATAATATCTCCGATTAATCTTTTACTTCTTGATTAAGTCTTGTTGTGGCAAGGATTGGATATAATAGCTCCGATTAAGCTTTTACTTCTTGATTAAGTCTTGGTAATAGGAGATAAGACGATGTTACATGCATTCGAGTTGGAACTCTATGAAAAATCAGGTTTCTTTATTAGATTCGAGCCTTTTGTACTCAGAATTAGCTATAACAGTTCCGTTTAATCTTTTCTTTCTTGATTAAGTCTTGTTGCAGCAAGGATTCGCTATAATAGCACTGATTAAGCCTTTACCTCTCTCTAAAAAAAATCTCTCTGCCTTCTCTCTAGAAAATCGACCGTCTTGCTCAGCACATGCCTTCACGGCGAATTCTCCCCATCACTGCCTGATTGTAGCCGATGTCTTAACCTGTCCGCCGCCTTATGCGGTGGGCTTTCTTCAATTTGAGCATCGACTGATCTGCATCTGTTGTGCGCCCGACTTATGGTCGCCAGTGGGTCATTTTTCGTTCGCCTGTGGAATTTCAGATATCTCGCCGCCGATTCATGGCCAGGCTGAGAGGAAAATCAAAGGGCCAATGTGATGCCCAGGGATTTAAGAACGGTGATCCAGTGCAGGTCGCCCTTACTGGTCCAGTGCCGGACTGCTCGGTTTCTAAGCCCGTAAAAGGTATCTCGGCTGTCCCTGTTCTGAATTTTATTGTAGGAGATGCTGTGAATCGCGGAATGGTTGAGGGTGGACCATCCACTTACAGGGAGGGGGACCCTTCATCACTTTTGTTTTCTATTTCGGATGATAGACCATTTCAGACTGTCCCTTCCCCAAATCTGACTGAAGCTGCTCGAAAGGTGTCTGATGAAACTCCTGACTGAGACGTTAAACGTAGTTCTTTGAAGAGGCGGTTTGTAAACAATAAAAGAATTTCAGCACTTTCTTTATTATAAAGGCAGCAGGATTCTCGGCAGTATGCGCGGTAAAAGGCAGCTATCACCTTGGAGACAAAGCCCAGCTTTTACTCTTGTTTGCAAGTGACGTGGGGAACCTTGTATTTTCTTTTCCTTATTTTAAGACCATCTTGTAATAGTTTAGATTATCTTGTCAGGCCACTTTTGCCTATAAATAGTGGCGATGGAGTTGTAATGAAGGGGATTGATTTTGAATGATAAAACAACATACCTTGTGTATTGTTTAAGTGTTGGACGAGTTTTCAAAACTTTGATTATTATTCGACGCGTTTTCGAATCTTAATCTGATTGATTCTCAATAGGTCTTGAGGAGAAATCACTTTATCGAATTATAGGTCTAATTCGATAAAACAACTGTTTCTGTCCTGTTTCGATATTCCTCTTGTTTTCGATACAGGGTTATACTTGTTCGAGATTTTCGCATCAAGTGTTGTTCGATCATTCGAACTTGTTTCCTGTTTTCATTAACATCCGACCGAAGTTTGTTATTTCGAGTGCCGCTATTTGGAGGTTGCCTGTCTCGAGTCATTTCCATTCGGCCAGTTCCTGTCTTGTTGCTATATCGAGCTACTGTCATTATTTCCTATCGCGTGGCACATACCACTAGCCAGTCTTATTGCTGTAGCGAACTGTTGTTATCAGTTCCTGACAGTTCCTTGTCGATAGCT
The DNA here is from genome assembly GCA_033398695.1 of Orobanche coerulescens. Taxonomy (NCBI): domain Eukaryota; kingdom Viridiplantae; phylum Streptophyta; class Magnoliopsida; order Lamiales; family Orobanchaceae; genus Orobanche; species Orobanche coerulescens. Next base: position 101,975,813 of record CM065804.1, read on the forward strand.
TCTGCTTGTCAAAACAGCCTCCTGCTGTACTGATAGAGAATTCGCATCACAAGTAAGAATTCGTATCATAAGTGGCATCGGAGACCAAGTTCTTGATCTTTGGCGTTATGGATCTCAACGACGCTGATTTCTTGACAAAACTTCAGGACGCATTGCGTGACGTACCAGAACAATGCGACCAGCGTTGGCAACCTAGGCGTGGTGACTATGAACGACCCTCACGCCGTGTAGAAGAGTTCAAGGTGAATGAGCTTCCGGAGTTCGTTGGCGGAACAGACCTTGAGGTTTACCTGGAATGGGAACGTAAAATTGATCGTATGTTCGAGTTCAAAGACCTCGACGATGAGAAACGGTGCAAGTATGCAATTCTCAAGTTGGGGATAGGTGCTTCGCTTTGGTACGAAGGAGTGAAAACGCGAAGAACCCGTGCGGGAAAAGAAAAGATCTGTTCGTGGGATTCGTTAAAAAGAAAGCTTTGTAAAAGATATGTACCAACATCACATCGGTTGTCCTTGTACACAAAAATTGCAGATCTCATGCAAGGGAAGTTGAGTGTAAGTGAATACATTGAGGAGTTTGAGAATCTAACCTTAATGGGAGAGATAGAGGAGAATGAGGAGCAGAAGATGTCGTGATTCTTGCATGGCTTGAACCGAAGCATAGCTAACTCGGTGGAATTATATCCATACGAGGACTTCGATACATTATGTGGGTTATGTGTGAAGTTGGAAGATCAAAACAGGATGAAGTTGTATAAACCCGAGTTTCCAGTCAAATTTGGAAACCCAAGTGTCGGTTCTAGTTCAACTACTAAGGCAACTGTACTGACTCCGGTCCTTGTTGCGATTCTTAAGGCCCCCTACGTGCCGAAGGAGACGAGTTTGGCTAAAGTAAGATGTTCCTATGTCAAGGGTTCGGACATTATCAAAATGCTTGTCCAAACAAACGAGTGGTAACACTAAGAGAAGCTGTCACGATCCGAGATGAGTTGTTGGTCGAGGACGAAAAGGAGAGACTAGGTGATGTATTTGATTTCAGCATGGAGGATGAAGAAGGAGAAGAATGTGAGACTTACGATGCTCCAAACTATGACACGGCTTTAGTTCTGCGTACTCTACAAGCCAAAGCTGTTTCGAATGATTCGGCACAGCGGAGTCAAATATTTCACACAAAGTGTCAAATCGGAAATAAATGGTGTAGTTTGATCGTTGATTGGGGGAGTTGCACCAACGTAACTTCTGGCGAGATGGCGACTAAACTCGGGCTGACCACTATGGCTCACCTGAAACCTTACACTTTGCATTGGCTCGATGATGGGAGCAAGATAAGGGTGACTAAACAAGTGAGGATTGGACTAACCATGGGTTCATATGTAGACAACGTATTATGTGATGTACTCCCAATGGATGCATGTCATGTACTTTTGGGAAGGCCATGGATGTTTGATAGGGACGTTTTATACCGAGGAAGAAGCAATGAGTACGAGTTACGGGATAAGGGCAAAAAGATTGTGCTCAAACCAATGTCTCCTCAAGCTATTCACTCAATGAGTTCTAGTCGGAGTGAAAAACCAAAACTGGCCATGTTTGCTAGCGAACGGGATGTGGAACATGCTATTAATGATGGTGAGTGCGTGTACTTGTTGATTCTGAAGGAGAAACGGAATGGTAACATGGTTGTGCGGAACGACGAAAGTATGGATGCCTTATTGCACGAATTTGCAGATGTTTTTCCCGAAGAATTACCGTCGGGTTTGCCACCTATTCGTGGGATTGAACATCAGATCGACCTCATACCGGGTGCATCGCTCCCTAACAAAGCTGCTTATAGGTGTAATCCCAAGGAGATGAAAGAATTACAAAACCAAAATCGAAGAACTAATGAACCGCGGGTATGTTCGAGAGAGCCTAAGTCCTTGTGCGGTTCTGGTATTACTGGTTCCTAAGAAAGACGGATCTTGGTGAATGTGTATTGATAGTCGAGCTGTGAATAATATAACCATCAAGTATCGATTTCCGATTCCGAGGCTTGATGACATGTTGGACGAATTACACGGATCCGTAATCTTTTCGAAAGTTGACCTACGAAGTGTTTATCACCAAATCCGGATGCGAGAAGGAGATGAGTAGAAGACGGCCTTCAAAACTAAACACGGACTGTATGAATGGACCGTCATGCTGTTCGGCCTTACAAATGTGCCGAGTACTTTCATGCGCTTGATGAATGAGGTACTTAAGCCATTTTTAGGGAAGTTTGTGGTTGTATACTTAGATGATATTTTGATCTACAGTCGATCGTTGCAAGAACCAAACACTTGAGACGAGTCTTCGAAACCCTTAGGGAACAAAGGCTGTATGGAAAAAAGGAGAAATGCACATTTTTGGTCGAGAGTATAGTCTTTCTTGGCTATGTTGTTTCAAAGGATGGAGTGTCGGTCGATCAAGCAAAGATCGAAGCAATTAAGTCCTGGCCAGTTCCCAATATAGTGACGGAAATTAGATCGTTCTATAGACTGGCTTCATTTTACCGAAGATTCATTCGAGATTTCAGTATCATTGCAAGCCCAATAACTGAATGTTTGAAGAAGGGCACGTTCAATTGGAGCCGGGCTGCTCAGGAGTCGTTCGCGAATTTGAAGGCAAAGTTGTGCGAAGCACCAATCTTAGCATTACCCGATTTTTTGCAACCGTTCGAGGTAGAATGTGATGCTAGCGGAGTGGGCATTGGAGCGGTTCTCATTCAAGGAAGGCGGCCTATTGCTTACTGATACGAATTACATATGAAATTGTACGTAAACTCGCAAGGAAATGCAGCGGAAATATTTTGTTACCTCACAAAACTCGATATGTGTAACACTCGTAAGAATTAACCGAAAGTAGGGCAATTCGGCTTACGTAAACAAGAACAATATGAAAGTGATTTATCAAACTAGACCTATAGTTTGATAAAGCAATCTCTCCTCAAGACCTATTGAGAATCGATTAAATTACAACTCGAAAACGCGTCGAATTATAATCAAGGTTTTGCTGAAAATCATTCAACAAGAAGTAATACACAAGGTATTTCGTTTTTCTTCACTTCCAGATGCCTTTAAAAAGGCTGAAAATGTGGCCTATAAATAGCCATTACAAGATCAAATAAGATCAAACTAAAATCAAACAAAGATTAAAATATTCTAACAAGACAACAAAAATCAACACCAAGCTTAAACAATTCTAACAAGACAACAACAATCAAGCTTCCATCCACTTGGTTTGGCCGAATTATTGAAGTGTGGAGGGACCCAAGCATTGTAGTGGACTTTGAAAATGAAGTCTTGAAACTAGAAGAGACAAAAATCCTCATGATTTTGGACAAAATCTGATGCTGTCGGTTTTATCATTTCTGGGATCCAATGTGTCCGTATTTGGTCCTATGTCCTTCATAAGATTTGTATTTCTCTTTCTTAGATTTCCATGGCCACTTGAATCACCTGAATCGGATTTCGGATGAGTAAGTTATGGCCAAAATACGAGACTGTTGCGTGTGTATGGCGGGTTGCATGGCCGCTTACGTCGATCCTCACTTCATCTTCTTCATTTGGACTTGTATTGCACAAAAGCCTATTATATTATGTCTAAAAATACTCCTAACCTATATGGTAACCTAATAGACCATTATTTTATTAAAATAGAGTCCTAATATACTTCTAATACCGAAAATACTAACACTCTAATATCAATTCCGAAAATGACAATAAAAATAACAATAATAATGTCTTCTTCACTCGAGCTCGTCAATCTCGTATCATCCCCTCCCCCTTTAAAGGGAATTGTCCTCAATTCCGCAATCCCGTCGTCATCAAGATAAGGGGAGAGATCAAAATTATCGGACGTTCGAGTGTGGTTCAACACTTTGATGCAATAGTAATATTTCTGAGAAGTGCCAACAAAATAACTATCATTAGTTATAAAAAAATAATAGCTACTTTTTGAGGCAAAACCTTTATCATCGTGGTTGAACTCATCAGATGCAATTTCAAGACCGAAGAAAATTGCCTCGTAATCGTCTTTCATGCCAATCGGGTGTGATTTCACTTGTGAACAAATTTCACAATCGCATTCGTCAAAAACAGGAGGTTTTGACCAATCAACAACAAGATCTAAACTTGAAGATTCGGAGAACGGATAACAGAAATCAAACATTTTTTTTTATTTTTTTTTGGAAAGAAAAATTGATAACAAAATACCTCAACTAAAAAAATCGTTGAAGAAAATCGCCCAAGGAGATGACCCTGGGCTCCGATACCACTTATGATACGAATTACGTATGAAATTGTACGTAAACTCGCAAGGAAATGCAGCGGAAATATTTTGTTACCTCACAACACTCGATATGTGTAACACTCGTAAGAATTAACCGAAAGTAGGGCAATTCGGCTTACGTAATCAAGAACAATATGAAAGTGATTTATCAAACTAGACCTATAGTTTGATAAAGCAATCTCTCCTCAAGACCTATTGAGAATCGATTAAATTACAACTCGAAAACGCGTCGAATTATAATCAAGGTTTTGCTGAAAATCATTCAACAAGAAGTAATACACAAGGTATTTCGTTTTTCTTCACTTCCAGATGCCTTTAAAAATGCTGAAAATGTGGCCTATAAATAGCCATTACAAGATCAAATAAGATCAAACTAAAATCAAACAAAGATTAAAATATTCTAACAAGACAACAAAAATCAACACCAAGCTTAAACAATTCTAACAAGACAACAACAATCAAGCTTCCATCCATTTGGTTTGGCCAAATTATTGAAGTGTGGAGGGACCCAAGCATTGTAGTGGACTTTGAAAATGAAGTCTTGAAACTAGAAGAGACAAAAATCCTCATGATTTTGGACAAAATCTAATGTTGTCGGTTTTATCATTTCTGGGATCCAATGTGTCCGAATTTGGTCCTATGTCCTTCATAAGATTTGTATTTCTCTTTCTTAGATTTCCATGGCCACTTGAATCACCTGAATCGGATTTCGGATGAGTAAGTTATGGCCAAAATACGAGACTGTTGCGTGTGTATGGCGGGTTGCATGGCCGCTTACGTCGATCCTCACTTCATCTTCTTCATTTGGACTTGTATTGCACAAAAGCCTATTATATTATGTCTAAAAATACTCCTAACCTATATGGTAACCTAATAGACCATTATTTTATTAAAATAGAGTCCTAATATACTTCTAATACCGAAAATACTAACACTCTAATATCAATTCCGAAAATGACAATAAAAATAACAATAATAATGTCTTCTTCACTCGAGCTCGTCAATCTCGTATCACTTACTTTTCAGAAAAGTTAAACGGTGCTCGTCTCAATTACTGTACGTACGACATGGAGTTTTATGCTATTGTGAGGGCTCTAGATCATTGGAGTCACTATCTTCGGTCGAAGCATTTTATCATACATTCGGACCACGAATCATTGAAGTATATTAACGGGCAACACAAGTTGAGTCCCAGGCACGCGAAGTGGGTAGAATTTGTAACACCCCAAACTAGGCGGATATTACAGTGTCGTGGACCCCCGACTGGGACCCACCAGGCGAGTGAAAATGAATGAAATACAACGTAAATGTAGTACCGAACCACATCATATTACCAAGTACTCCGATGAGGAGTCTAAGTATAATACACCCAGGAAGAATACTGAATACATGTATATTTTATGTGAAGATAAAATATACAACATTAAATGAAAAATGAATATCCAAACGGAAATCTGCAGCGGAAATAAAGATGAAAAGACATGAATAACTGAAACGGACTGGGGGCCCCTACTAGTATCACTGGGAATCCTCGCCGACAACGTTCTATTCCCGTGCTTTTACCTTGCCATGACCTGAAAACAAAATCCCCCAACAGGGTCAGTTACACAGAACAACAATCCTCAAGAGTTGAATAAACACAATCATATATGTTGTATAAACCACAAGTTCGATCAAAATGAATCGGTTAGATTATAACCCAATCTTGTTGAAAACATACGCAATCAAACATGCTGTATGAATCAACTAACGGTACGGCTCAAAGGGTGGCGCCACACTACGCCCGGGATGGAAATGTGTCCGTGCACAAGCCACCAACGAGTATCGATCGAATACACGTGTGGTCTTGTACCTAATCAGTCTGACGAAGTGATCTTCTCGTGTGCACAGTCCAATGTGAGGCCAACAACCAACACACGACTTAATATGTGCCCGACATGAAAATCCTACACATACCAACTGGCACGCCAATATGACCCGGAATGCCACGAGATAACAAAAGTGACATCGAAATCAATAATGACTCACCGAGATGAAATGACAGTGAAATGAATGATAGCTCAATGAAATGATTGGAACCGTCGTTCCTTGTGACTGAAGTGATTATTTGACAATTACAAGTCTCAATACGGTTAATACATTATGAATGAACTATAATTATGAATGAACAACAACGAAATGAATGAATATCCTTTTAACCGAGTAAGAATTAACTTACACAACCAGTGAAGAAAGTCCTTCCTCGAACAAATGTCCTACAATGAGATGTCGATCGCTCGAACAACCTTGAATGACAATAATTACCAACAACCGTTCAATACACGAATCAAATACGATCATAACCGACTCAAACGTCGATACAACAATATCCAAACTCGAATATATCGAAACTAACTCCAAGATGAGTATTTCAAACCATCAAAACACTTTAAATGATATCAATAATCCCATAGGAATCCATAGTTCGAGTTAACGACAACATCTAATCGAAAACCCACAAAATATCAAAGTCAACCCCCCAAAGTGTTCTTGAAATCCGAAATATGTGCCATTAAATCCATAGGAATACATTAATCCAAGGTAGATAATCCATATCTAACATATTCCAACAATAATCTAAGTTCATACGAAGAAATCGGAAGGAAAACCCCAAATATCCGAAATTCTAGATCCAATAAATCATTACCTTTGATTTGATGTGATGAAGATGATGAAATGATGATTAATCTGAATGATGAGTTTGAAGATGATGATTGATGATTACACCTCGAAGAATATGATACGAATTATCCGGGAGAGGCGGATACGTATCGGTCGGAGTATGTATAGGTGTATGATAGCGGAAGGCTTTTTACGAGTCGGGTGTTTTTGGATGTATTTTATGGGAATAATATCGGAAATAACAATGAAAATTCGAACAAATGAAAATGGAAGTAATATTGGAAAAGGTGATAATATCGATCAAAGTGATTCGATCGAACAAGAATAAAGGTTTATCGAATTAGACCTATAATTCGATAAGGTGATTTCTTCTCAAGACCTATTGAGAATCAATCGGATTAATACTCGAAAACGCGTCGAATAAAAATCAAGTTTCAGTAAAAATCATTTACCAAGGATAGAAACACAAAGTGTATTCTTTCACATTCAAATTCATACTACTCTCTTCTTACAATGCTTATACAAGTATTATATAGCAAACCTCGAGTCTACCTAAAAGTTAAAGAAAATAATTCAAAGATTACAAAATCTTTGAATAATCAAAACAAATCAAATAAAATAAGAAAAAGAAACATACATCACAAAACATGGGAACACAATCCCTAAAAGAGTAAAGAAATGAAAAGAGAAGACAAAACACACAAAAATCAGCAATAAAAAAAAGTTGGCTGGCTGCCGGACACGGGCCGTGTCGCTTGACACGGGCGCGGCGCGCATCTGGTCGGCAGTGACTCGACCGTGTCCGACTGACACGGTCGCGGCGCGACAGAGACGTCCGACAGCGACTCGTCCGACAGTGACTCGTCCGACAGTGACTAGGCACGGGCGCGGCGCGACAAGGACCGGCAGTGACTCGACCGTGCGGCGCGACAAGGACGTTTGGCAGGACTCGACCGTGTCGCCTGGCACGGTCGGGTTGGTCGGACAGCGAGATCTCCTTATCCGGAAGAGTGTGACTCGACCGTGTCGGACGACACGGTCGGGTTCAACCGACAGTCAGTTTCACAATTCTGGGACATCTCGCCACGGGCCGTGCCGGACGACACGGCCGAGTTCGGCCAGCAGTGCTCGGCATTTTCCGGCAGGTGCGATATTTTTCGGCAGGCTCGACATTTTCCGGCAGGTGACGACATTTTTCGGCAGGTTGTGTCATTTTCCGGCTTGTGTCCGTTTTCTCGCCTAAAAATGTTGCCGTACGTGCATGACGCGTTGTAAGGCCATTTACGTCGATCCTTGCTTCGTTTTCTTTATACGGACTAGTCAATTCCGTATCATCCCCTCCCCCTTTAAAGGGAATTGTCCTCAATTCCGAAATCCCTTCGTCATCAAGATAATTCACTAAAGCTTCTACGTATTTGATCTCGAAAATGTCCGCAGTGCGTACATGGCTCAAAGTCTTGAGACGATAGGTAGTGGGGCCCCCTCGAGAATCACCAACAAAATAACTATCATTATTAATAAAATAATAATAATTACTCCGCCAGGTAATACCGATATCATGACATGAGTGGATATCTGAAATGGGACGCACGGTTAACTCCACATCGGGTTCCTCCTCCAGAATTGGAAACAATAATAATTCCATATCGGGTTCACCATCAAAAATGGAAAACACATAATTTATTACGGAGTCCTCTTCATCAACTGGTTCCTCATCAAATGTTGGCAGTCCGTCGCAATCTGACCAACTCTCCGTTTCAAAATTATTGGGCTCCCCCAATAATGGCCCATCACAAAATAATTTACTAACCTCAATTTGGTAATCATCCAAGACCATAAGTCCATCACCAGAAACTGAGTCGATATAAAAATTGGGCTCAAAATTGTTGTTTTCTTTCAACCAAGCAATTTTAGTCCCAAGCTCCATTTCGTCTTCCACATCTTTAAAAGGTCCGATTTGTGTGTATAATTCCTTCGACCCATCAATTCCGTTTTGGTCAATTTGACCAACACAACTGATTGGTTCATGCTCATAATAGCAAGTTCCAAGTTCGTCAATTATGGAAACATGGCCCAACTCACTTTCTTCATTGTATTGTGGCGTTGAAACCTCTGTCTCGTCTACTCCATCGAAAACGGTGGTAGGGACATCGTCTTCATCGAAAAATGGCTATGCTAGAAATTCTTCGATGGGGATAAACCTTAGATCGAAGGTTGGTGGCGGGGTGGTGCCGAACTTCTGCAATTTCCGGGGTGGTGCCGTTGGTGGATCGTGGCGGTGAGAATTTGTGGGGATGAATTTCCGAGTAAAGTGTTTTATGAATTTGTTCCAGTCTCTTCGTTTGGGTTTACCTTTGTGTAAACGACTGGTTTTCAATTTCTGCCACCAGGTCGAGGCGCGACCACGAAGGCGTTTTGTTGCCAACGAGACTCGGCGGTCTACTGGAATTGAATTGTGGTTGAAAAACTCCTCACAAACGTGGAGCCAATCAACACCTGCTTCTGGATCGGAATGTCCCATGAACTCCGGTACGCTGTGTAATGCGTCGCGTAATATCGCCAAGAGATAAATATCGTTGAACTCCATTTTGTTGAAAGATCAAGAACCTTAACCGAATTAATAAATTCAGGTGTGGTTTCCGATGACAAGAATCAAGAGATATTTTCTTCGACAAGCAATCGTTGAATAAATCGCCCAAAGAGATGACCCAGGGCTCCGATACCACTTATGATACGAATTATCCGGGAGAGGCGGATACGTATCGGTCGGAGTATGTATAGGTGTATGATAGCGGAAGGCTTTTTACGAGTCGGGTGTTTTTGGATGTATTTTATGGGAATAATATCGGAAATAACAATGAAAATTCGAACAAATGAAAATGGAAGTAATATTGGAAAAGGTGATAATATCGATCAAAGTGATTCGATCGAACAAGAACAAAGGTTTATCGAATTAGACCTATAATTCGATAAGATGATTTCTTCTCAAGATCTATTGAGAATCAATCGAATTAATACTCGAAAACGCGTCGAATAAAAATCAAGTTTCGGTAAAAATCATTTACCAAGGATAGAAACACAAAGTGTATTCTTTCACATTCAAATTCATACTACTCTCTTCTTACAATGCTTATACAAGCTATATATAGCAAACCTCGAGTCTACCTAAAAGTTAAAGAAAATAATTCAAAGATTACAAAATCTTTGAATAATCAAAACAAATCAAATAAAATAAGAAAAAGAAACATACATCACAAAACATGGGAACACAATCCCTAAAAGAGTAAAGAAATGAAAAGAGAAGACAAAACACACAAAAATCAGCAATAAAAAAAAGTTGGCTGGCTGTCGGACACGGGCCGTGTCGCTTGACACGGGCGCGGCGCGCATCTGGTCGGCAGTGACTCGACCGTGTCCGACTGACACGGTCGCGGCGCGACAGAGACGTCCGACAGAGACTCGTCCGACAGTGACTAGGCACGGGCGCCGCGCGATAAGGACCGGCAGTGACTCGACCGTGCGGCGCGACAAGGATGTTTGGCAGGACTCGACCGTGTCGCCTGGCACGGTTAGGTTGGTCGGACAGCGAGATATCCTTATCCGGAAGAGTGTGACTCGACCGTGTCGGACGACATGGTCGGGTTCGGCCGACAGTCAGTTTCACAATTCTGGGACATCTCGGCACGGGCCGTGCCGGACGACACGGCCGAGTTTGGCCATCAGTGCTCGGCATTTTCCGGCAGGTGCGATATTTTCCGGCAGGATCGACATTTTCCGGCAGGTGACGACATTTTCCGGCAGGTTGTGTCATTTTCCGGCTTGTGTCCGTTTTCTCGCCTAAAAATGTTGCCGTACGTGCATGACACGTTGTAAGGCCATTTACGTCGATCCTTGCTTCGTTTTCTTTATACGGACTAGTCAATTCCGTATCAGAATACTCTCCAAATCGCTCCAAATCGCCCAAAACCGCCGAAGGAGTGAAATGAGATGAAAAAATGACGAAATGGACTGCGCTGTCCTATTTATAGTCACTCCAGTTTAGCGTGCGCTAGCTCCTGTGCGTAGCATGCGCTAACTGGTATTTTGGGTAGTCCAGTACCCACTGTACGAGAACGGTAGCGTGCGTTACGTACCTCTTATAGCGTGCGCTACTCCCCTTTAATTAGCGTGCGTTAACACAAAAGGTTAGCGTGCGCTAACGAATTATCTGATGTCCAGTACTGGAGTCCAGAACCTTCTGTCCTGTGATATGATCTCGGTAGTGTGCGCTACATCCAACAATTAGCGTGCGCTACTACACCGTTTGCGTACGCTAAAACCACTCATAGCGTGCGCTATGAATTAATTCAATTCAGTCCAGTAGCCACTGGACTCAACCTGATCCAACCTTAGCGCGCGCTACACCGACTGCATAGCGTGCGCTACTCCGGCTCACTAGTGCGCGCTACTAACCATTCGTAGCGTGCACTACCTACAATCCCAACTGCAGTCCAGTGCCTTCTGGACTGCCTGCTCAACTACACTAGCGTGCGCTAGTGTTGAGAGGTGGCATGCGCTACCAGTACTCAATTAGCACACGCTAAAGAGAGTACGTAGCGTGCGCTACTCCTCACACACAGAACACTATGAATATGACAACGGTGATAAACACGGCACGAAACTCCATCTTGATTGATGATGAATGACGACTGATACACGATACAATTACTCTGAACGATGAATACTATGATTGAATATGAGTGACAAATGATCATTAATGAGTAAAAAAATACTGAGTGACAATTACTGAATGATAAATACTGAATGATAATGACTGAATTACAACCGGGTATTACATACACCCCCCCTTAAAAGAGTTTCGTCCTCGAAACTAAGGGTCAAACAACTCGGGATAACTCTCCCGCATACTATCCTCGGTTTCCCAAGTAGCCTCTTCGACTCCGTGTCTACACCACTGAATTTTAACCAAAGGAATCGTCTTATTCCTCAACTATTTGATTCGCCGCTCTAAAACTCGTATAGGACGCTCCTCATATGAATGATCATCGGCGATCTCAATTTCGTCAAACTGAAGTATGTGACTCCGGTCGGCAACATACTTCCGCAACTGAGAGACGTGAAACACATTATGAATTCGGCTCAACGCCGGAGATAAGGCCAAACGATAAGCTAGCTCACCTACTCGTTCCAAAATCTCAAACGGTCCAATAAATCTTGGACTCAACTTTCCCCGCTTCCCGAAACGGAAGATACCTCGACTCGGGGATACCTTGACCAACACGTGGTCACCTGTCTTGAACTCTAATGGTCGACGACGATTATCTGCATATGATTTCTGTCGACTCTGAGCGGTCAACAAACGACTCCTGATCAAAGATACCTTCTCACAGGCGGCTATAAGCATATCGGGCTCGGTGCCGATTGATTCTGATAAGTCATCCCAACACAAAGGAGATCGACAACGACGACCGTACAGGGCATCGTAAGGTGTCATATTAATCGAAGCATGCCAACTATTATTATACGTGAACTCGATCAATGGTAGTTGGGCTTCCCAATCGTCTTTCCAATCGAGGACGCATGTTCTCAATATGTCCTCCAATGTCTGAATAGTCCTCTCTGATTGTCCATCGGACTGAGGATGAAAAGCTGTGCTGAAATTAAGCTGAGTTCCCATGGCACGATGAACTGATTTCCAAAAATGAGACACGAATCACCCGTCATGATCAGAAAGGATACTCTTAGGAGTACCGTGCAGTCTCACTATCTCTTTGATAAATAACTGGGCAAGTCTCTCGGGACCCCACGTATCCTTAATCTCAAGGAAATGAGCTGATTTAGTTAGGCGATCCACAATTATTACCCAGATTGTGTTCATGCCACGACGACTCGTCGGCAAACTCGTGATGAAATCCATTGAAATATCCTCCCACTTCTATTCTGGAATAGGGAGAGGTTTTAGCATACCCGCCGGTCGCTGATGTTCTATCTTGACTTGCTGACAGGTTAAGCATCTCGAAACAAATTCCGCGACTTCTCGCTTCATATTACTCCACCAGTAATTTTGTTTCAAGTCTTTATACATCTTGCTAGACCCCGGGTGAACAGAATAAGGGATAGCATGAGCTTCTCTCAAAATCGAGTTTTTCAACTCGTCATTCGCCGGTACGCACAACCGATTCTTAAAATACAAAAGTCCATCCTCGTGGACCACAAATCCGGGGGCTTTCCCCTGAGTCATATCCTCTCGAATGCGTAACAAAAATGGGTCCGAACCCTGATTCTCCCTGATCGCTTCCTCAAGTGGCGATGAAATTTCCAACGTACAAAGTTGCCCTTGTACTCGCTGTAACTAGACCTCGATCTCGGGTCTCAGAAATTCCTGCTGAAGTTCCTTCTGAACTGTTAATCGAGCAAGCATCTGCTCCTGAACGGACTTACGATTCAAGGCGTCGGCGACAACGTTCGCCTTGCCCAGGTGGTAAAGGATCTCGATATCATAATCTTTGATTAGTTCCAACCACCGTCTCTGTCGCATATTTAACTCCTTCTGAGTAAATATATACTTTAAAGTCTTATGATCGGTGAATATCTGACAGGTAACGCCATAAAGATAATGACGCCAAGTCTTCAATGCAAACACCACGGCTGCTAGTTCCAGGTCGTGGGTCGGATAATTAACCTCATAAGGTCTCAATTGTCGTGAAGCATAAGCAATAACTTTCGCGTTCTGCATGAGTACATATCCGAGACCCTGTCCGGACGCATCACTATAAACCACAAATCCTTCCATCCCTTGCGGTAAAGAAAAGACAGGTGCTGAAATTAACCGGCTCTTGAGTTCTTCAAAACTCCGCTGACACGCGTCGGACCACATGTATTTCTTATCCTTTCATAAAAGGTTGGCCAATGGTTGAGTGATTTTAGAAAATCCTTCCACAAATCGCCGATAATAACCGGCTAATCCAAGAAAGCTTCGGATTTCCTTAGCATTCTTCGGAGGTAACCAATCTCGAATAGCCTCCGACTTTTGAGGGTTGACATGAACTCTGTCTGATGAAATTACATGCCCGAGAAACATCACTTCGGACATCCAAAACTCACATTTGGAAAAACTTCCCATGAAGTTGCTCTCATCTCAACATGTCGAGCACCTGAAGAATGTGAAACTCGTGCTCCTCCTGGTCACGAGAATAATTCAAAATGTCATCACTAAAGACAACTACAAACTGATCCAAATGGTCGATGAAAACCCGATTTATTAACTCCATGAATACCGCAGGTGCATTGGTTAACCCAAACGGCATTACCACTAATTTGTAATGATCATAGCGTCTTCGAAATGCCGTCCTCGCGATATCCGACTCTCGAATTCGCAACTGATGATATCCAGATCTTAAGTCAATCTTGGACAATACTAAAGCTCCCTGAAATCGATCCAAAAGATCATCGATACGGGGTAGAGGATACTTATTCTTGATCATCACCCGGTTCAATTCCCGGTAATCAATACACAAGCGGGAACGAACCCTCCTTCTTCTTGACAAAAACACTGGTGCTCCCCACGGGGACGCACTCGGTCGAATATAACCCTTCTCGGTCAAATCCTCTAATTGATTCTTCAATTACTGCAATTCGGTCGGGGCCATCCGGTACGGTGCCTTCGATATTGGGGATGTACCGGGCTCCAATTCAATCGTGAATTCCACACCTCTCTGTGGAGGTAAACCAGGTAGCTCGTCTGGGAAAACACCGCCAATCGCTAACAATGATACTATGAATGATTGAACGACTCGATTGTGTAATTTCACTACTTTCATCAAGTTGATGACTCTCCCGGAACAACTGGGATTACCTCCCTAGAAAACACATTCGACTCCAATGACGGAAATGATAATGACCATACGCTTACGAACCTTGAGAATGGTATCATGACAATCCATCCCACTAAAACCCAATATTACATCGTCCTTAGGTAAATCCACCACGATTAGGTCCACCAACCACTCGCGGTCATTAAGCTTAATTCGGTCAGTTCTTAACCTCATTATTTCCGAAAATTATTCTACCGTCAGGTAGACCAATGATATAAGGCCCACAATTATTAGGACTGTCTAGGTGAAGTCTATTCAAACATGATTCGGAAATGAATGAATGCGGTGCACCAGTATCAAAAGGGGTAAACACAGGTTGAGATGAAATTACGAGTATACCTGAGGTCAATCGGACCACCGGATCGTCGGTCCTCTTCATCGCGTGAATTCGGGATTTGTCGGTCCCCGAACCGGACGCTCCCGTCTGATACATATGAGCTCCGCCTTTGTTAGCTCCTGTCGTTTTAAATGACGCATACTGAGTGGCCTGATTCGGAACCGCTGACTTGTCTGGGGCCTGAGATGTCGCCGGAGTGGGTTTGGAGTCCCTTCGGAAAAAACGGGCCCTATACCCAGCAATTCCACAGTTATGGCATGTGACAGTCTGCCTCGGACACTTAGCACTGAAATGACCCTGTTCCTCACAGTTGAAGCAGGTGATGGCCGAACTGGCCGTTCGGGACTGAGATCCCAAAGGATTAGGCGCCGTAGGAGGTCGCTCAGAAACGTTAGGGCTCGTACGAGGCTTCTTGAAGGTTGACTGACCGCCTTCGGACTGATTACGCTTCGTTGATTTCTTACTGCCAGATGAAGGTTGTTGCTCAGCAATTTCCTTAGCAGCAGGCTTATACGTGAGAGTCCTCTCGATTAATTCGGCCAGAGTGGCACAATGATGATTAAGCAATTGCATATGGGTCATCATGACCTGCATAAAAGTGAGTGGGTCAAACCGAACATCTTCCAATCGAGCGAAGTCCTGGGTACGGTTTCCCGACAGTGGGTGATTATTCCCCGGGTTTCGGCCTGCACCGCGGCCTCTCCCCGTGCATCCCTTTATAGCTCTCTCCATACTGAAGTAGGAAGGTCGCATGATAACCATAGATCTCGTATGAGTACCACATTATGATTTAAGTCATGAAATGATGAAAATGAGCATACGCGCTCTAACACAGTGATTACATTAATGATTTACTGAGGTGACATGATTATCTGATGAAATTCTTGAAATGATTATTTTGAACAAGTTAACAAGATTAATGATATGATCTTCAAGATCAACAACTGAGTGATGAAATGAATTGAGTGATTAATGAGTTAACATGATCAACATGATTAAAATGAAATGATAAATGAGGAAATCTTACTGTTCTTCGGTCTGAATAGCTCGGCTCTTGCACAGGTCACACTTGACGCGAAAGTCCAATGATACTAGTCTGATGAACGATGATTTCAAATGAGACATGACTCGGAAGGTAGTATTCAAAACCACGCTTCGATACCAACTCTGTAACACCCCAAACTAGGCAGATATTACAGTGTCGTGGACCCCCGACTAGGACCCACCAGGCGAGTGAAAATGAATGAAATACAGCATAAATGTAGTACCGAACCACATCATATTACCAAGTACTCCGATGAGGAGTCTAAGTATAATACACCCAGGAAGAATACTTAATACATGTATATTTTATTTGAAGATAAAATATACAACATTAAATGAAAATGAATATCCAAACGGAAATCTGTAGCGGAAATAAAGATGAAAAGACATGAATAACTGAAACGGACTGGGGCCCCCTACTAGTATCACTGGGAATCCTCGCCGACAACGTTCTATTCCCGTGCTTTTGCCTTGCCATGACCTGAAAACAAAATCCCCCAACGGGGTCAGTTATACAGAACAACAATCCTCAAGAGTTGAATAAACCCAATCATATATGCTGTATAAACCACAAGTTCGATCAAAATGAATCGGTTAGATTATAACTCAATATTGTGGAAAACATACGCAATCAAACATGCTGTATGAATCAACTAACGGTACGGCTCAAAGGGTGGCGCCACACTACGCCCGGGATGGAAATGTGTCCGTGCACAAGCCACCAACGAGTATCGATCGAATACACATGTGGTCTTGTACCTAATCAGTCTCACGAAGTGATCTTCTCGTGTGCATAGTCCAATGTGAGGCCAACAACCAACACACGACTTAATATGTACCCGACATGAAAATCCTACACATACCAACCGGCACGCCAGTATGACCCGGAATGCCACGAGATAACAAAAGTGACATCGAAATCAATAATGACTCACCAAGATGAAATGACAGTGAAATGAATGATAGCTCAATGAAATGATTGGAACCGTCGTTCCTTGTGACTGAAGTGATTATTTGACAATTACAAGTCTCAATACGGTTAATACATTATGAATGAACTATAATTATGAATGAACAAAAACGAAAGGAATGAATATCCTTTTAACCGAGAAAGAATTAACTTACACAACCGGTGAAGAAAGTCCTTCCTCGAACAAACGTCCTACAATGAGATGTCGGTCGCTTGAACAACCTTGAATGACAATAATTACCAACAACCGTTCAATACACGAATCAAATACGATCATAACCGACTCAAACGTCGATACAACAATATCCAAACTCGAATATATCGAAACCAACTACAAGATGAGTTATTCAAACCATCAAAACAATTTCAATGATATCAATAATCCCATAGGAATCCATAGTTCGAGTTAACGACAACATCTAATCGAAAACCCCCAAAATATCAAAGTCAACCCCCCAAAGTGTTCTTGAAATCCGAAATATGTGCCATTAAATCCATAGGAATACATTAATCCAAGCTAGATAATCCATATCTAACATATTCCAACAACAATCTAAGTTCATACGAAGAAATCGGAAAGAAAACCCCAAATATCCGAAATTCTAGATTGAAGAAATCATTACCTTTGATTTGATGTGATGAAGATGATGAAATGGTGATTAATCCGAATGATGAGTTTGAAGATGATGATTGATGATTACACCTCGAAGAATTCTCTCCAAATCGCTCCAAATCGCCCAAAACCACCGAAGGAGTGAAATGAGATGAAAAAATGACGAAATAGACAGCACTGTCCTATTTATAGTCACTCCAGTTTAGCTTGCGCTAGCTCCTGTGCGTAGCATGCGCTAACGGGTATTTTGGGTAGTCCAGTACCCACTGTACGAGAACGGTAGCGTGCGCTACGTACCTCTTGTAGCGTGCGCTACTCCCCTTTAATTAGCGTGCGTTAACACAAAAGGTTAGCGTGCGCTAACGAATTATCTGATGTCCAGTACTGGAGTCGAGAACCTTCTGTCCTCTGATCTGATCTCGGTAGCATGCGCTACATCCAACAATTAGCGTGCGCTACTACACCGTTTGCGTACGCTAAAACCACTCATAGCGTGCGCTATGAATTAATTCAATTCAGTCCAGTAGCCACTGGACTCAACCTGATCCGAGCTTAGCGCGCGCTACACCGACTGCATAGCGTGTGCTACTCCGGCTCACTAGCGCGCGCTACTTACCATTCGTAGCGTGCGCTACCTACAATCCCAACTGCAGTCCAGTACCTTCTGGACTGCCTGCTCAACTATACTAGCGTGCGCTAGTGTTGAGAGGTGGCGTGCGCTACCAGTACTCAATTAGCTCACGCTAAAGAGAGTACGTAGCGTGCGCTACTCCTCACACACAGCACACTATGAATATGACAATGGTGATAAACATGGCACAAAACTCCATCTTGATTGATGATGAATGACGACTGATACACGATACAATTACTTTGAACGATGAATACTATGATTGAATATGAGTGACAAATGATCATTAATGAGTAAAAAAATACTGAGTGACAATTACTGAATGATAATGATTGAATTACAACCGGGTATTACAGAATTCTTACAATCATTTCACTTCTCATCAAAGTATAAGGATAGCAAGAGCAATATTGTAGCAGGTGCATTGTCTAGGCGTTATGCCTTACTCTCCATTCTTGATGTTCGTTTGCTTGGATTCGATACAGTAAAGGGGTATTACGACGGTGATGCGGATTTTGGCGAGACCTTCGAGAATTGTCTTTGCCTACCCAAGCACACGATTCGAGAATTGCTGGTTCGAGAGGCTCACGGGGGAGGTTTAGCTGGCCACTTTGGTTCGGCTAAAACATTAGATGTGCTGAAGGAACATTTTTATTGGCCAAAGATGCAGGGGGAATGTTAGTAACATAATTAGTAAGTGTGTGACATGCCATGTTGCGAAGAGTTCGTTCAAACCAGGAATATACACACATTTACCGATTCTGGAGAGTCCATGGGAAGATGTCTCGATGGATTTTTGATACGAAAATGACTATTCCGAATAATGGTACGACTCGGAATAACTTAGACGTATCAACATGCATACGTAACATACCCATGTTCAAAGTCTTGAATGATTTTGTCCCCATGTTGAAAGGGACTTCTCCCTCCCATACATCAAGTTATACGTCCCCCCCCATTATAATCTTCAAAGTCTTCACATGTGAAGACTTGTCCCCACCCCTTTTTTTTAGTTTCAATTTTTGTCACTTTCAAGACTTGTCCCCATCACAATCTTCATATCTTTGATCTTGTCCCCATGAAGATTTTTCTCCATCCTCACCAACACCAAATTCGCCCCCCCATACGTAATTGACGAGCTCGAGTGAAAAAGGCGAAAAGCGGACAAAATTACCAATTCCCGCGCGTATGACTACTTCGTAGCAGTTTTCGTATTTTAATCATAACTCTCTCATACGAAGTCCGATTTAGGTGATTCAAGCGGCCATGGAAAGATAAAAGAAAGATCTATAAATCATGTGAAACGGTCCAAGGTCCAATTATGCTTCTATCAAGCCACACGAACCGTTCAAATGTACAGTGGTATTTATGATCGAAAATTATGGTCCAAGCTTGATGAAGATTTGGTGATTTTTGTTGTCTTTGTCAAGTATCACATGTGAAAGATTGTTGTCCCCTCCTCCTCTCCTACATCACGGCCAAAATGTCCTCTACCAAGTCTTAGTTTTTACTTTGTCAAATCTTGTTTTAATTGTTTAATCCTTTGTTTGATTGTTGTTGATCTTGTTAGACTTTGTGTGATCTTGTAATGACTATTTATAAGCCACATTTTCAGCCCTTGAAAGATATCTTGAATATTAATAAACCTTGTATTTCTTTGAAATATACATTGAACGAGTTCAACAAAACTTTAGTTATTATTTCGACGCGTCTCGAATTATAACTTGATCGATTCTCAATAGGTCTTGAGGAGAGATTATCTTTATCGAGTTATAGGTCTAATTCGGTCAAACACATTCAAACCCATACACTATCCTACATCACGGCCGAAAACCGTATAAATTTCGGTCACCACCTTGTACTTTTAGTTGATACTTTGATACTTTTCCAAACATAATAATCTTCCGTTGTATTTCATACGCATTACGTACACTTACATACGTAATTCGTATCATAAGTGGTATCGGAGCCCAAGGTCATCTCCTTGGGCGATCAACTATATTCACCGAATTTTTTTTTGTTGAGGTATTTAGTCACCTTCTTGGGTTGTTCTTCACGGTTAGAAGAATTTTCGCATATCATTGGCAGATTAGAGCAGTCGGAAGAAAACAAAGTTTCCCGTGGATTCGACCGTTGGATCGTCACGAAATTTTGACAAAGGTAAGCCAACTCATTGAACTACAGTCTGAACGGTGGAGATCAGATTCTTTGATCATCTTCTTGGTTCATCCTTCACGGATTTCTTGGCAAATTTTCTGTCCAATTTCGTATCAAGAACTATCTCTTGATTCTTGTTATGAATTTCTCCGAGCTCGATTTCTTGATGAAACTCCGTGACGCACTAAACGGCTTACCGGAGCAACGTATGCAAGAAAGACGCAGAGACGATGCCAACGATATTGATTTCTTGGCCAAATTCCGCAGCATACCGGAATTTCACGGAGATAGTAATCCAGATACGTGCATAGATTGGCTACATGCTTGTGAGGAGCACTCGGACTTCAAGGCTGCTTCGATCAACCGCCGTGTTTCGCTGGTGACAAAGCGCCTCCGCGGTAGCGCCGCCTTCTGGTGGTAAAAATTGAAACAGTCCCGTTCACAACAACGTAAGCCTAAAATTACAGATTGGCAAAAATTCAGAAAATATTTCAAGCGAAGGTTCAAAGTCACATCTTACCACCAGTCGTTGTTTCCCCACCACCAATCCTTTGACGCGCCGCCGCCGACCTTCGATCAAAGATTTTTTTTTCATCGAAGTATTTCCAGCAAAGTTTTTTTGATGAAGACGATGTCCCTACCACCATTTTCAATGAGGTAGACGAGATAGAGTTTTCAACGGAGCAATCTTTCAACAAAGAAGATGAATTGAGTCGTGTCACCTAGTTGTGAACACGGATCTTGCTACTTTGAGCATGAACCGGTTGGTTGCGTTAGCCAAATTGACCAAAGCGGATCAAATTATTTTAACGGTGAGGAGCCTTTTAGTGTCATGGAAATCGACGGATTATGAAGGGCCACCCGTATTTGATACCGAACCAATTGACAAAGAGGAACCCAAAATTGCTTCTGGGTTTCCCATTTTTGATGGTGAACCTGACGTGAAATCATTAATGCTTCCAATTTTTGATGTTGTGCCCGTCGGCGATCCATGTCTCGATGTAAGTTGTTTTGAAGATTTTTACCCAAACTCCAATGAGGTGTTTTCGGTTCTTGATACGAAGAAAGAAGATGTTATGATTCCGGAACATCTATATCTTGAGCCTTACCAATATCTTGACGACGAAGCATTTTTCCTAGGTCTTGAAGTGCCATCCGATGAAGAGCGACCCATTATTACTGTCGTGCTTCCCATTTCAGATGTCCGGTTATATGATGATTCATATCATGATATCGGTATTACCTCACAGAATAATTATTATTATTTCATTAATAATGATAGTTATTTGTTTGGTGATTCCCAGAGATCCCATATTACCTACCGTCTCAAGATTTTGGGCCATATACGCACTGCGGATATTTTCGAAATCAAGTACGTAGAGGTTCTAGCTATTTCATTTGGAAACGACAGGAGTTCGGAATTGAGGACAATTCCTTTTAAAGGGAGAGAGAATGATACGAAAATGACTATTCCGAATAATGATACGACTCGGAATAACTTAGACGTATCAACATGCATACGTAACATACCCATGTTCAAAGTCTTGAATGATTTTGTCCCCATGTTGAAAGGGACTTCTCCCTCCCATACATCAAGTTATACGTCCCCCCCCCCATTATAATCTTCAAAGTCTTCACATGTGAAGACTTGTCCCCACCCCTTTTTTTTAGTTTCAATTTTTGTCACTTTCAAGACTTGTCCCCATCACAATCTTCATATCTTTGATCTTGTCCCCATGAAGATTTTTCTCCATCCTCACCAACACCAAATTCGCCCCCCCATACGTAATTGACGAGCTCGAGTGAAAAAGGCGAAAAGCGGACAAAATTACCAATTCCCGCGCGTATGACTACTTCGTAGCATTTTCGTATTTTAATCATAACTCTCTCATACGAAGTCCGATTTAGGTGATTCAAGCGGCCATGGAAAGATAAAAGAAAGATCTATAAATCATGTGAAACGGTCCAAGGTCCAATTATGCTTCTATCAAGCCACACGAACCGTTCAAATGTACAGTGGTATTTATGATCGAAAATTATGGTCCAAGCTTGATGAAGATTTGGTGATTTTTGTTGTCTTTGTCAAGTATCACATGTGAAAGATTGTTGTCCCCTCCTCCTCTCCTACATCACGGCCAAAATGTCCTCTACCAAGTCTTAGTTTTTACTTTGTCAAATCTTGTTTTAATTGTTTAATCCTTTGTTTGATTGTTGTTGATCTTGTTAGACTTTTGTGTGATCTTGTAATGGCTACTTATAAGCCACATTTTCAGCCCTTGAAAGATATCTTGAATATTAATAAACCTTGTATTTCTTTGAAATATACGTTGAACGAGTTCAACAAAACTTTAGTTATTATTTCGACGCGTCCCGAATTATAACTTGATCGATTCTCAATAGGTCTTGAGGAGAGATTATCTTTATCGAGTTATAGGTCTAATTCGGTAAAACACATTCAAACCCATACACTATCCTACATCACGGCCGAAAACCGTATAAATTTCGGTCACCACCTTGTACTTTTGGTTGATACTTTGATACTTTTCCAAACATAATAATCTTCCGTTGTATTTCATACGCATTACGTACACTTACATACGTAATTCGTATCAATTTTATTGTGGCTTTACCCCGTACTCAATAAGGGAGGGATGTGATTATGGTAGTCGTAGATCGTTTTTTGAAAATGGCTCATTTTGTAGTGCCACAAGACAGATGATGCAAGCAATGTGGCCGACTTATATTTTCGAGAGGTGGTACGTTTACATGGGATTACGAAGACTATTGTTTCCGATCGAGACTCCAAATTTCTCAGCTACTTTTGGAACACCCTATGGAGGAAGGTGGGGACAAAACTCTTGTTTAGCACTTCACACCACCCTCAAACCGACGGGCAAACTGAGGTGACTAATCGAACCCTGGGAACACTGTTGCGAGGCTTGGTAAACAAAACACAAAAGGACTGGGATCTAAAACTAGGGAATTGAGGACAATTCCTTTTAAAGAAGGAGGGAATGATACGAAACCGACTACTCCAAGCGAAGAAGACGAAGTAAGGATTGACGTAAAACACCTCGACCATACTCCGATGTACTTAGGCGAGAAAACGGTTATGAGTCCCGGAGTTACCTTGATAATTGGGCTTGGAGTAAATCAAACATAGACAACTTGCATCTTGGGGAAGGGGTCCAAGTATTAAACAATAAAAGAATTTCAGCACTTTCTTTATTATAAAGGTAGCAGGATTCTCGGCAGTATGCGTGGTAAAATGCGGCTATGACCTTAGAGACAAAGCCCAGCTTTTACTCTTGTTTGCAAGTGACGTGGGGAACCTTGTATTTTATTTTCCTTATTTTAAGACCAGTTTGTAATAGTTTAGATTATCTTGTCAGGCCACTTTTGCCTATAAATAGTGGCGATGGAGTTGTAATGAAGGGGATTGATTTTGAATGATAAAACAACATACCTTGTGTATTGTTTAAGTGTTGGACGAGTTTCCTTCAAAACTTTGATTATTATTTGACGCGTTTTCGAATCTTAATCTGGTTGATTCTCAAAAGGTCTTGAGGAGAAATCACGTTATCGAATTATAGGTTTAATTCGATAAAACAACTGTTTCTATCCTGTTTCGATATTCCTCTTGTTTTCAATACAAGGTTATACTTGTTCGAGATTTTCGCATCAAGTGTTGTTCGATCGTTCGAACTTGTTTCCTATTTTCATTAACATCCGACCGAAGTTTGCTATTTCTAGTGCCGCTGTTTGGAGGTTGCCTGTCTCGAGTCATTTCCATTCGGCCAGTTCCTGTCTTGTTGTTGTATCGAGCTACTATCATCATTTCCTATCGCATGCCGCATACCACTAGCCAGTCTTATTGCTGTAGCGAACTGTTGTTATCAGTTCCTGACAGTTCCTTGTCGATAGCTTATGCTCGTCAAAACAGCCTCCCGCTGTACCGATAGAGAATTCATATCACAAGTAAGAATTCGTATCAGGCTAAGACATTAGATGTGCTGAAGGAACATTTTTATTGGCCAAAGATGCAGGGGGATGTTAGTAACATAATTAGTAAGTGTGTGACATGCCATGTTGCGAAGAGTTCGTTCAAACCAGGAATATACACACCTTTACCGATTCCGGAGAGGCCATGGGAAGATGTCTCGATGGATTTTATTGTGGCTTTACCCCGTACTCAATGAGGGAGGGATGGATTATGGTAGTTGTAGATCGTTTTTCGAAAATGGCTCATTTTGTAGCGTGCCACAAGACAGATGATGCAAGCAATGTGGCCGACTTATATTTTTGAGAGGTGGTACGTTTACATGGGATTCCGAAGATTATTGTTTCCGATCGAGACTCTAAATTTCTCAGCTACTTTTGGAACACCCTATGGAGGAAGGTGGGAACAAAACTCTTGTTTAGCACTTCACACCACCCTCAAACCGATGGGCAAACTAAAGTGACAAATTGAACCCTGGGAACACTGTTGCGAGGCCTGGTAGGCAAGACACAAAAGGACTGGGATCTAAAACTAGCACATGCGGAGTTTTCCTATAACCGTTATCCTACTCATGCCATAGTGCGTTCTCCATTCGAAGTTGTTTACGGCCTGAATCCTTACATACCGCTAGACTTAATTCCATTACCGAATGACAAATTGGTGCATAAAGATACGGAGTCAAAACTGAAATCAATGATGAAATTACACGAACATGTGCGTGAATGAATCAAGGAGATAAACGAGACGTACAAAAGAAAGTCGAACAAGCAAAGAAAACCAAGATTATTCGAGGTTGGAGATTTAGTTTGGGTGCATTTGAGGAAAGAACGATTCTCGAGTAAGCGTAAGAACAAGTTAATGCCACGAGCTGAGGGACCATTTAAAATAGTCGCGAAGGTGAATGACAACGCTTACAAGATAGAACTTCCAGGTGATTATGGAGTGCATGCTACTTTTAACATAGGTGATCTATCTCCTTATCTCGATGACAATGGAATTGCGGAATTGAGGACAATTCCTTTTAAAGAAGGAGGGAATGATACGAAACCGACTACTCCAAGCGAAGAAAACGAAGTAAGGATTGACATAAAACACCTCGACCATACTCCAACGTACTTAGGCGAGAAAACGGATACGAGACCCGGAGTCACCTTGATAACCGGACTTGGAGTAACTTAAGCAATAGGCAACTTGCATCTTGGGGAAGGGATCCAAATGGTAAGACAATAAAAGGGCTTTAGCACTTTCTTTATTATAAAAGTAGCAGGATTCTCGGCAGCATGAAAGGCGGCTATCACCTTGGAGAGAAAATCCATCTTTTACTTTTGTTTGCAAGTGACGTGGGGAACCTTGTATTTTCTTTTCCTTATTTTAAGACCAGCTTGTATTAGTTTAGATTATCTTGTCAGGCTACTTTTGCCTATAAATAGGGGCGATGGAGTTGTAATGAAGGAGATGATTATTGAATGATAAAACAACATACCTTGTGTATTGTTTAAGTGTTGGACGAGTTTCCTTCAAAACTTTGATTATTATTCGACGCGCTTTCGAATCTTAATCTGATTGATTCTCAATAGGTCTTGAGAAGAAATCACTTTATCGAATTATAGGTCTAGTTCGATAAAACAACTGTTTCCTGTTCTGTTTCGATATTCTTCTTGTTTTTGATAAAGGGCTGTACTTGTTCAGGATTCCGTATCAAGTGCTGTTCGATCGTTCGAACTTTTTTCTAGTTTTAATTAGCATACGACCGAAACTTGCTGTTTCGAGTGCCGCTGTTTGGAGGATTGCCTGTTTTGAGTCATTTCCATTCGGCCAGTTCCTGTCTTGTTGCTGTATCGAGTTGCCGTCATCATTTCCTATCGTGTGCGCATACCGCTAGCCAGTGTTATTGCTGTAGCAAACTGTTGTTATCAGTTCCTGACAGTTTCTTGCTGTTCACTTCCGCTCGTCAAAACAGCTTGCCGTTGTATCGACAGAGAATTCGCATCATGACCCGAGTCATATACTTCAGTTCGATGAAATCGAGATCACAGATGATCATACGTACGAGGAGCGTCATGTACGAGTCTTGGAGCGGCGAATCAAGTAGTTGAGAAACAAGACGATTCCTTTGGTTAAAATTCAGTGGTCTAGACACGGAGTCGAAGAGGCTACTTGGAAAAACGAGGATAGTATGCGAGAGAGTTATCCCGAATTGTCCGACCCTTGTTTCGAGGACGAAACTCTTTTTAAGGGGGGAGTATGTAATACCCGATTGTGAACTCATTTATTTTCATTCAGTAATTTTCACTCAGTAATAATCATTCATCATTCATGTTCATTCATTTGTTTTCACCATTGGCGTACTTTGAGCCGTGTATCAGTTATCGATTGTCATTCAACTCCGTTTGAGAATCAAGACGAGAATATTATCATAATCATTGTGATTGGTAGCCTTGTGTTGGAAGTATCATCTATTGCATGTTATTGGACTTAACTATATTCATACAAGTATTGTATGTCGGATCATTCATCATTTGTAACGAGAATACAGAGTTGTTCGGATTGTTGTCATATGCATTACGACCGTAACATGCATTCGTGGAATTTTTGTGTTTTGGCCGAAGACGATATATGGCCGTAAGAAGAGGCAGGCTACGGCCGTAACATGCATACTTTGGTTTGAGGACGTTTTGGACGAGGCCAACTTACGGCCGTAAGAGTTTCAGGATACGGCCGTAAGATATGATTTTTGGTGTTCTGGTTGTTGTCAACGAAGGGAAGTTACGGCCGTAAAGGAGGTCTTGTTACGGCCATAAGCCGAGAAGTTTGGACATGATGGTTTTTTCGACGAGGCGAAGTTACGCCCGTAAGAGGGTTTTGTTACGGCCGAAGGCCGTTGACCTTGGAAGGATACGGCCGTAAGTGAGAGGAGTTAGGGCCGCAACTCTGAGCAGTATTTAAAGGACTGGAGGGGTGTTTTACCCTCATTTCTTCCTTTCTTCATCTTGGTTCCAAGAGAGAGATATTTTGGGAGAGATTTTTCATCATCAAACACTTGCGTGTTCGTGTTTTAATCATCTTTATTCGTTTGTGGAGCTTGGGAAGTCGATTAACACGAGTTTCGACGGATTTAAGAGGTTGGATCTTCAAAGGTAATTTCTTCAAAACCTTAGATTTCGATTTTGAGATGGAGTATGATGTTTTGGATGTTATAATCATGATATATGAGGAGATATACATATGATTATGTGTTTTTTTGAACTATCTTTGGATTATTGGAGAATTATTCAAGAACACTTTGAATGTTGATTTTTGGAATTGGGGGTTTTGATTAGATATTGTTGAAATCTCGAATTGTGTATTCATGTTGGATTATTGATTGTATTGAGGATGTTTTGTTGGGTTGAATCTCTCGTTGGAGGTTTGGTATCGATATAATTGAAGATTGGCTACAACGTGGTTGTTATAATGCCCCAATGAGTTTGGGTTTATCGTATCGACGTTTTGAGTTCGTTGTGATCATACTTGATACGTATATTAAGCGTTTGCTAGTAATTATGTTATTCAAGGTTGTTCGAGCGACCGATAATACCATTAAGGACGTTTGTTCGAGGGAGGTCATTTCATCACCGGTATTGAGTCAAGTTAATTCTTGCTCGGTTAGAAGGATAATCATTCTTTTCGTCGTTGTTCATTCATACAACTTCGAGAGAGAGCATCGGCGCTACGTCAGATAATACTTCGTCTTGATATTTGCCGATTTTGAATGCCACTAACACTTGTTTGGTGACTTTTGTTTCGCCACTATTGTTCAACCATTGCAATTTATACGGTCTCGGACGTTTCAAAGTGATTAATCCGAGTTTCTCCACTAACACGGTACTTGCAACATTTGTACATGATCCTCCGTCTATATTCATGTTGCACACCTTATCTTTAATGTGACATCTCGTGTGGGAAAGATTCTCCCGTTGTTCATTTGGTTCGTCTTTAACTTGTATGCTTAAAGCACGTTGAGTGACTAAAGTGAGGGCTACCGGAATTTCATCTTCGGAACCTTCGTCTCGGGGTTCATTTTCTTCGGTGTCACTTTTGGATTCGATGTCTCTGCTTGGCCTTATGATACGAAATTAACTAGTCAAAATGAAGAAGACGGAGTAAGGATCAAAATAAACGGCCTTCCAACGCGTCATGCACGTACGGCGACATTTTTAGGCGAGAAAACGGACACAAGCCGGAAAATGACACAACCTGCCGAAAAATGTCGTCGCCTGCCGGAAAATGTCACCCTGCCGAAAAATGCCGAGCATTGCCGACCGAACACGGCCGTGTCGTCCGACACGGCCCGTGCCAAGATGTCCTGCATTGTGAATCGGCTGCGGCCGGACTCGGCCGTGTCCGAGACACGGCCAGTCGAACTCTCCGGATGAGCCAAAATCGGCGCCCGGGCGCGGCCGTGTTCCAGGACACGGTCGAGTCAATGCCGAACGTCCTTGTCGCGCCGCGCCCGTGCCGAGTCACTGTCGGACGTCCTTGTCGCGCCGCGACCGTGTCAAGCGGACACGGTCGAGTCCCTGCCGGTGCCTGTCGACCGCGCCGCGGCCGTGTCACGGGACACGGTCGAGTCCCTGTCGGCAGCCCCCTTATTTTATACACTTTTGTGTATTTTTGACTTCTCTTTTCCTTTTTACTTATTTTAGGGATTATGTTTCCCCCATTTTGTGATTTATGTTTCTTGTTTGTATTTTATTTCATTTGTTTTGATTATTCAAAGATTTTGTAATCTTTGAATTATTTTATTTTTTGTTTGATTCCTTAGTAGAAGACTTCACCTCCTATAAGTAGTCTTCACTTAGTCTTGTAATAGAGAGATTATGAATTTGAATGTGAAAGAATACACTTTGTATTTCTATCCTTGGTAAATGATTTTTACCGAAACTTGATTTTTATTCGACGCGTTTTCGAGTATTAATCCGATTGATTCTCAATAGGTCTTGAGAAGAAATCACCTTATCGAATTATAGGTCTAATTCGATAAACCTTTGTTCTTCTTCGATCGAATCACTTTGATCGATATTATCACCTTTTCCAATATTACTTCCATTTTCATTTGTTTGAATTTTCATTGTCATATTCGATATTACATCCAAAAATACATCCAAAAACACCCTAATCGTAAAAAGACTTCCGCTACGATATTCATACGTATACTCCGACCGATACGTATCCACTTTTCCGGGATAATTCATATCATAAGTGGTATCGGAGCCCAAGGTCATCTCTTTGGGCAATTTATTCAACGATTTCTTGTGAAGAACTATCTCTTGATTCTTGTTATGGATTTTTTCGATCTCGATTTCTTGATCAAACTCGGTGACGCACTAAACGGCTTACCGGAGCAACGTACGCAAGCAAGACGCAGAGACGATGCCAACGATATTGATTTCTTGGCTAAATTCCGCAGCATACCGGAGTTTCACGGATCTAGTAATCCAGATGCGTGCATAGATTGGCTCCATGTTTGTGAGGAGCACGCGGACTTCAAGGCTGCCCCGATCAACCGTCGCGTTTCGCTGGTGACAAAGCGCCTCCGCGGTAGCGCCGCCTTCTGGTGGCAAAAATTGAAACAGTCCCGTTCACAACAACGTAAGCCTAAAATTACAGATCGGCAAAAATTCAGAAAATATTTCAAGCAAAGGTTCAAATCCACATCTTACCACCAGTCGTTGTTTCCCCACCACCAATCCTTCGACGCCCCGCCGCCGACCTTTGATCAAAGATTTTTTTTTTCATCGAAGAATTTCCAGCGAAGTTTTTTTTGATGAAGACAATGTCCCTACCACCATTTTCAATGATGTAGACGAGACAGAGTTTTCAATGGCGCAATTCAATGAAGAAGATGAGTTGAGCCGTGTTTCCCTAATTGACGAATCTGGATCTTACTATTTTGAGCATGGACCAGTCGGTTGTGTTGGCCAAATTGACCAAAACGGATCAAATTATTTTAATGGTGAGGAGCCTTTTAGTGTCATGGAA
Source organism: Orobanche coerulescens (assembly GCA_033398695.1). Classification (NCBI taxonomy): domain Eukaryota; kingdom Viridiplantae; phylum Streptophyta; class Magnoliopsida; order Lamiales; family Orobanchaceae; genus Orobanche; species Orobanche coerulescens. The sequence goes on from CM065804.1 coordinate 102,006,425, forward strand.
ATCGGGCCGGATTATGAAGGGACACCAGTATTTGATACCGAACCAGTTGACGAAGGGGAACCCATAATTGCTTCCGTGTTTCCCTTTTTTAATGGTGCACCCGACGTGAAATCATTAATGCTTCCCATTTTTGATGTTGTTCCCGACGACGATCTATATCCCGACGAAAGTTGTTTTGAAGACTTTTGTCCAATTTATGAGGCAGACTCCAATGAGGTGTTTTCGGTTCTTGATAAGGAGCAAGAAGATGTTATGATTCCGGAACATCTATATCTTGAGCCTTACCAAGATTTTGATATGAAAGTCGACGACGAAGCATTTTTCCCAGGTCTTGAAGTGGCATCCGATGAAGAGCGACCTATTATTATTGTCGTGCTTCCCATTTCAAATGTCCGGTTATATGATGATTCATATCGTGATATCGGAATTACCTTGCAGAATAATTATTATTTCATTAATAATGATAGTTATTTGTTTGGTGATTCCCTGAGATCCCATATTACCTACCGTCTCAAGATTTTGGGCTATGTACACACTGCAGACATTTTCGAGATCAAATACTTAGAGGCTATAGTTAATTACCTTGATGACGAAGGGATTTCGGAATTGAGGACAATTCCTTTTAAAGGGGGAGGGAATGATACGAAATTAACTAGTCAAAATGAAGAAGACGGAGTAAGGATCAAAATAAACGGCCTTACAATGCGTCATGCACGTACGACGACATTTTTAGGCGAGAAAACGGACACAGTCCGGAAAATGACACAACCTGCCGGAAAATGTCAACCTGCCGGAAAATGCCGTCGCCTGCCGGAAAATGTCACCCTACCGGAAAATGTCACCCTGCCGGAAAATGCCGAGCACTGCCGACCGAACTCGGCCGTGCCGAGATGTCCCAGAATTGTGAAACTGACTGCCGGCCAGACTCGACCGTGTTCCGAGACACGGCCGAGTCGAACTCTTCCAGATAAGCCAAAACCGACTGCCTAGACGCCCGACCGTGTTCTAGGACACGGTCGAGTCAATGTCGAACGTCCTTGTCGCGCCGCGCCCGTGCCGAGTCACTGTCGGACGAGTCACTGTCGGACGTCCTTGTCGTGCCGCGACCGTGTCAAGCGGACACGGTCGAGTCCCTGCCGGCGCCTGTCGACCGTGCCGCGGCCGTGTCACGGGACACGGCCGAGTTCCTGCCGGCAGCCCCCTTATTTTATATACTTTTGTGTATTTTTTACTTCTCTTTTCCTTTTTACTTATTTTAGAGATTATGTTTCCCCCATTTTGTGATTTATGTTTCTTGTTTGTATTTTATTTGATTTGTTTTGATTATTCAAAGATTTTGTAACCTTTGAATTATTTTATTTTTTGTTTGATTCCTTAGTAGAAGACTTCACCTCCTATAAGTAGTCTTCACTTAGCCTTGTAATAGAGAGATTATGAATTTGAATGTGAAAGAATACACTTTGTATTTCTATCCTTGGTAAATGATTTTTACCGAAACTTGATTTTTATTCGACGCGTTTTCGAGTATTAATCCAATTGATTCTCAATAGGTCTTGAGAAGAAATCACCTTATCGAATTATAGGTCTAATTCGATAAACCTTTGTTCTTGTTCGATTGAATCACTTTGATCGATATTATCACCTTTTCCAATATTACTTCCATTTTCATTTGTTCGAATTTTCATTGTCATATTCGATATTACATCCAAAAATACATCCAAAAACACCCTAATCGTAAAAAGACTTCCACTATGATATTCATACGTATACTCCGACCGATACGTATCCACTTTTCCGGGATAATTCGTATCACCTTATGACCATGACTCGTTGATTTGGACAATTATTGGCGTAATGTCCTCTTCCTTTGCAACGATGACATTGAACGTCTCGACTTCTATTAAAATTAGAACTTGGCTGAACTTGTTTTGCCGGATTACTTCCTTCGGCCATGAGTTTAGTTGTAGATGGTTCGGCCTTCCATGAAGTGGTCTTTCCGTTTGAGGTACTTGTGTTCGGGGCTGACCTCCAAGTAGAATTTTGAGGAGTGGTTCGAACATTACCTCGTCTTTTGATTTGATTTTCTATTTTTGTTGCCATGTGTACAGTCTCTTCCACTTCAACATAGTGATGTAACTCCACCATGTTTTGTATTTCTCGGTTTAGTCCCGCTAGGAACCTTGCCATAGTAGCTTCTCGATCTTCTTCAATATTGGCTCGAATCATTATTATTTCCATTTCTTTAAAGTATTCTTCAATGATTCGAGTACCTTGTCATAGTGTTTGCAATCGGTTATAGAGTTCCCGATAGTAGTAACTTGGAACAAAACATCTTCTCATAACCGCCTTCATTTCTTCCCAAGTTTCAATAGGTGGTTCGTGGTTCCTTCTTCGGTTGTTCAACAATTGATCCCACCAAATAATGGCATAATCAGTAAACTTGATGGCTGCCATCTCTACTTTCTTTAGGCCCGTATAGTTATGGCATTCGAACATAAGTTCGACTTTTCTTTCCCAATCAAGATAAATTTCGGGGTCTAATACGGGGTTGACAAGTCCAAGGGAAGAAGACGAGGTAATGATCGACATAAGCGACCATGCAACATACTTGGGCGAGAAAACGAGACACGGAGTTACCTTAATAACTGGACTTGGAGTAACTTAAACAATAGGTAACTTGCATCTTGGGGGAAGGGGACCCAAGTGGTAAAAGAATAAAAGAATTTCAGCATTTTTTTATTAGAAAGGCAGCAGGATTCTCGGCAACATGCTGTGTGAAAAAGCGGCTATCAGCTTTCAACTTGGAGACAAGGCCCAGATTTTACTTTTGTCAGCAAGTGACATGAGGAACCGTTTTATTATCTTTTCTTATTTTAAACCCAGCTTGTAATAATTTAAGATTATCTTGTCAGGCTCTTGTCAGGCTACTTTTGCCTATAAATAGGGCGATGAAGTTGTAATGAGAGATTTTTGAATGCTGAAAATAAGAATACACTGTGTGTTTTCCTTGGTGAATGCTTTTCATCAAAACTTTGATTATTATTCGACGCGTTTTCGAATCTTAATCCGATTAATTCTCAATAGGTCTTGAGAAGAAATCACTTTATCGAATTATAGGTCTAATTCGATAAAAACAACTGTTTCTGTCCTGTTTTGATATTCTGCTTGTTTTCGATACAGTTTTATACTTGTTCGGTATTTCGCATAAAGTGTTGTTCGATCCTTAAAACTTGTTTCCTGTTTTCAATTCACATCCGACCGAAACGTGATGTTTCGAGTGTCGCTATTTGGAGGTGGCCTGTATCAAGTCCTTTACATTTGGTCAAGTTCCTGTCTTTTTGCTGTATCGAGTTGCCGTCATCCTTTTATGTCGCGAGTGCGTGCCGCTAGCCCGTGTTATTGCTGTAGCGAACTGGTGTTCTCAGTTCCTGACAGTTCCTTGTCGATAGCTTCCACTCGTCAAAACAGCCTTCCGCTGTATCGATAGAGGATTCACATCATAAGTGCTGAATTCGTATCATAAGTGGTATCGGAGCCCAAGTTCTTGATCTTTGGCATTATGGATCTCAACGACGCTGATTTATTGGCAAAACCTCGTGACGCATTGCGTGACATACCAGAACAACGCGACCAGCGTTGGCAACATAGGCGCGGTGACTATGAGCGACCTGTTAGGATTGTATACTGCAAAGCATACTTTATGCTTGTATTACCTAATTTCCCATTTACTACCTATGAGGATATTAATTATATTTAATCACATGTTTTGCATATTAATTCACGTTATGGTTATGCAAATGAAATGTCTAATTATTTTATATTGTAGATAATGTGGTGTGTTGGTGTCACACGGAAGATCACATTATTGGTGTCTTATAAAATAATATAATAGTTCACAACCTATATAATTATTAGACAAATTATATAAAGGGTTGCAGTGTATGCTTGAGAATAGTTGGTGTTGACTATTAGCATATATTAGCGTATTTGTATACGTTGAACAGGATCGAGGTGAGATAGTGTCTTCTGTACTGACTGTAAGAAGAACGTAAATCTCGGATAATTATTATTTCTTAATTCTAAGTATATAATATTTAATTGTGTATTTATAATAATTATTGCTTTGATTTACCATAGGTGAGAGTCAAAATGATCGACTCAATAAGCCTCGTATCTTGGGCAATAATATTGTTTATACGACAATTATTATTATTACTAGAAATCGTGTCCCGACTCGTGCGGGTTGATGATGTCCCCTTGAGGAGCTCGATAATGATTATTATATTAAACCCTGCAGGTGGATTTAATTCCGATATAATAATAAGGTTCGAGTGGTACTACTCTTGGATAAGATATTAATTAATTAAAGCTGTCAGTAGCTTATAATTAATTAATGGACATTCGATATCTTAAACACGGGAAATAATATATTTAATAAGGAGCCCAATTTCGTAATTTGGGATTTTGGTAGGAAGTGCAATATCAACTTTTTAGTGGACTAAGTTGATATTAATTAATTCATCACATATTAGGAAGAGTCCTAATAAGGTAAGATGAATTAATTGGGAGTCCTTCCATAATCCTCCTTTAGATCCCTAGTAGTAGTCCAAGAGCCTATAAATAGGACATTATGGGGCTTGGCCGATTTTATCACATACTTGCACAAGAAATTTCGATTTTTCTTCTAAGTGTTTAATTGTGGATCTTGACTTGTGTCTTTGATTCCACAATTGAGATAACACTTTAATTCTTGCTACATATCGGAATTACTTGAAGAAAATAAAATAGAGAGTTGTGAGGGGAGAAGAATTCGGCCGATCCATAAGGTGTCCAAGCAAGATCCGGTAGCTCGTTGCCCACACAACGTCCGGCTCAAGGCGGATCATACTCTAGAAGATCTGAAGGTAGAAATACAAGGCGATCAAGAAGGAAATAACCAACCGCTTCAAAAGGTAATATCCTATGATCTTGGATCTAGATTAGGATATTTCAATTAATCAACATATTTAATTAATAAATAATAAATAATATTTAAATTGCTTATTAATCTTAGTAATTAATTAATTAGCATGCCTAAATAGATCTAATGCTCGTATGATACGAATTATCCGGGAGAGGCGGATGCGTATCGTTCGGAGTGTTTGTAAGTGTATGATAGCGGAAGGCTTTTATGAATATGGTAATTCGAGTGTATGAATATGGATGAAATATCGGATAACAATAAAAATATCGAACAAGAAGACTTGAACGATCAAGAACAAGGGTTTATCGAATTAGACCTATAACTCGATAAGTGATTTCTTCTCAAGACCTATTGAGAATCAATCGGATTAATACTCGAAAACGCGTCGAATAAAAATCAAGTTTCGGTAAAAATCATTTACCAATGATAGAAACACAAAGTGTTTTCTTTCTCATTCAACATTCATAATGCTCTTCTATATTACAAGGCTAATCAATCTACTTATAGGAGGTGAAACCTAACTCTAAGGAATCAAACACTACAAGATCACATGATCTTAGAAATTAAAAACAATAATCAAGATAAAAAAATAAGATTACAAGGAATCAAATATTAAGGGTGGGGATCACACACATGAACATGATTATAAGCCATCCTACCATGTGAGGAAAAGGGAGACAAATTAATACACAAAGTGTATAAAATAAAGGAGGCTGCCGACTGGACACGGGCCGTGTCGATGGACACGGCCGCGGCTGCATGTGCCATGTGCGGCAGGACTCGACCGTGTTCGACTGACATGGTCGGGCTGGTCGGCAGGCGTTTCGGCGCTTCTAGGCGAGTAGGACTCGACCGTGTTCGTATGACACGGTCGGGCTGGTCAGCGAGTTGCGACGCTTTCCGGAAGAGTAGGACTCGACCGTGTCGCCTGGCACGGTCGGGTTGTGTCGGCACGGGCCGTGTCGGACGACACGGTCGGGTTCGGTCGGCAGCGAGATTACACTTTCTAGGACATCTCGGCACGGGCCGTGTCGGATGACACAGCCGGGTTCGGTCAGCGTGTCGGCGATTCGGCGGCGTGATCGGCGATTCCGGCAGGTGGTGGTCGGCAGCGATCGGCCAGTTCCGGCAGGTGGTGAATTTTCCGGCCGGTGGTGATTTTTCCAGCAGTTCATCCATTTTCCGGCCGATTGTCGACCTTCCGGCATAGCATGACACGGGCCGTGTTATATGACACGGCTGAGAACGAGACTCCACGTCTTATGTCCGTTTTCTCGCCTAAAAATGTAGTCGCACGTGCACGGCGCGTTGTAAGGCCTTTAACGTCGATTCTTGCTTCGGTTTCTTTATTCAGACTATTTAATTCCGTATCATCCCCTCCCCCTTTAAAGGGAATTATCCACAATTCCGAACTTCCTTCGTTGTCAAGATAATTAATTAAAGATTCTAAGTACTTGATCTCGAAAATGTCCGCAGTACGTACATGGCCCAAAATCTTGAGACGATAGGTAGTGGGGGGCCCTCGAGAATCACCAACAAAATAACTATCATTATTAATAAAATAATAATAATTACTCCGCCAGGTAATACCGATATCATGACATGAGTGGACATCTGAAATGGGAAGCACGACAGTAATAATAGGTCGCCCTTCATCGGATGCCACTTCAAGCCCTGGGAAAAACGCTTCGTCGTCGTCTTTCATGTCAAACACTTGGTAAGGCTCGGGATATAGATGTTCCGGAATCATAACATCCTCGTGCTCCGTATCATAAACTGGAAACACGTTATTGGAGTCTGCCTCATAAATTGGGCAAAAGTCTTCAAAACAACTTTCATCGAGATATGGATCGTCATCGGGCACAACATCAAAAATGGGAAGTATTATTGATTTCACGTCTAATTCACCATCAAGAATGGGAAACACATGATCAATTACGGACTCCTCTTCGTCAACTGGTTCTGCATCAAATACCGGTGGCCCTTCATAATCCGACCCAATTTCCATGACACAAAAAGGCTCCTCACCATTAAAATAATTTGGTCCGTTTTGGTCAATTTGGCCAACACAACCAACTGACCCATGCTCAAAGTAGCAAGGTCCAGGTTCGTCGACTAGGGAGACACGGCTCAACTCATCTTCTTCGTTGAATTGCTCCGTTGAAAACTCTGTCTTGTCTACTTCATTAAAAATGGTGGTAGGGACATCGTCTTCGTCAAAAAAAACTTCACTGGAAATTCTTCTAAGAAAAAAAAATCTTTGATCAGAGGTTGGCGGAGGGGCGTCGAAGGATTGGTGGTGGGAAACAACGATGGTGATAAGATCTTGCTTTGAACCTTCGCTTGAAATATTTTACGAATTTTTGCCAATGTAATTTTGGCTTACGTTGTTGTGAACAGGACTATTTCGATTTTGCCACCGAAAGGCGGCGCTACGCGGGCGCTTTGTCACCAGCGAAACGCGGCGGTTGATCGGGGCAGCCTTGAAGTCCGAGTGCTCCTCACAAGCATGGAGCCAATCTATGCACGCATCTGGATTACTATCTCCGTGAAATCCCGGTATGCTGCGGAATTTGGCCAAGAAATCAATATCGTTGGCATCGTCTCTGCGTCTTTCTTGCATATGTTGCTCCGGTAAGCCGTTTAGTGCGTCATGGAGTTTCATCAAGAAATCGAGCTCGGAGAAATCCATAACAAGAATCAAGAGATAGTTCTTGATAAGAAATCGGACAGAAAATTTGCCAAGAAATCCGTGAAGAATGAACCAAGAAGATGATCAAAGAATCTGATCTCCACCGTTCAGACTGTAGTTCAATGAGTTGGCTTACCTTTGTCAAAATTTCGTGACGATCCAACGGTCGAATCCACGGAAAACTTTGTTTTCTTCCGACTGCTCTAATCTGCCAATGTTATGCGAAAATTCTTCTAACCGTGAAGAACAACCCAAGAAGGTGACTAAATACTTCAACAAAAAAAATTCGGTGAATATAGTTGATCGCCCAAGGAGATGACCTTGGGCTCCGATACCACTTATGATACGAATTCTCCGGGAGGGGCGGATACGTATCGGTCGGAGTGTTTGTAAGTGTATGATAGCGGAAGGCTTTTATGAATATGGTAATTCGAGTGTATGAATATGGATGAAATATCGGATAACAATAAAAATATCGAACAAGAAGACTTGAACGATCAAGAACAAGGGTTTATCGAATTAGACCTATAACTCGATAAGTGATTTCTTCTCAAGACCTATTGAGAATCAATCGGATTAATACTCGAAAACGCGTCGAATAAAAATCAAGTTTTGGTAAAAATCATTTACCAATGATAGAAACACAAAGTGTTTTCTTTCTCATTCAACATTCATAATGCTCTTCTATATTACAAGGCTAATCAATCTACTTATAGGAGGTGAAACCTAACTCTAAGGAATCAAACACTACAAGATCACATGATCTTAGAAATTAAAAACAATAATCAAGATAAAAAAATAAGATTACAAGGAATCAAATATTAAGGGTGGGGATCACACACATGAACATGATTATAAGCCATCCTACCATGTGAGAAAAAGGGAGACAAATTAATACACAAAGTGTATAAAATAAAGGAGGCTGCCAGCTGGACACGGGCCGTGTCGATGGACACGGCCGCGGCTGCATGTGCCATATGCGGCAGGACTCGACCGTGTTCGACTGACACGGTCGGGCTGGTCGGCAGGCGTTTCGGCGCTTCTAGGCGAGTAGGACTCGACCGTGTTCGTATGACACGGTCGGGCTGGTCGGCAGAGTTGCGACGCTTTCCGGAAGAGTAGGACTCGACCGTGTCGCCTGGCACGATCGGGTTGTGTCGGCACGGGCCATGTCGGACGACACGGTCGGGTTCGGTCGGCAGCGAGATTACACTTTCTAGGACATCTCGGCACGGGCCGTGTCGGATGACACGGCCGGTTCGGCCGGTGATCGCCGATTCGGCAGCGATGATCGGCCGCCCGGCAGTGGTGGTCGGCGATCGGCGGCCCGGCAGGTGGTGAATTTTCCGGCCGGTGGTGATTTTTCCGGCAGTTCGTCCATTTTCCGGCCGATTGTCGACCTTCCGGCATAGCATGACACGGGCCGTGTTATATGACATGGCTGAGAACGAGACTCCACGTCTTATGTCCGTTTTCTCGCCTAAAAATGTAGTCGCACGTGCACGGCGCGTTGTAAGGCCTTTAACGTCGATTCTTGCTTCGGTTTCTTTATTCGGACTATTTAATTCCGTATCACGTAGATGCGTAAAACGCTGTTATCATATTTTCCCAAACTTCGCTTCCGCTGCGTTTTACTTTCCAACAATTGGTATCAGAGCAAGGTTTTTTAGGCTTTGCTACTTTAATTAATTTTAGTGATTAATTGATAGCAATTTAAATATTCATATATTTTGATGTTGGAATATTTTGCTAGATGTGTTCTTGCAGGTGATATGATCCAATTATCATGGTTTATATGAATGGTGCATTTATTTATTTATTTTTATTAATTATGCAATTGTTGGTTTGGCCCGTTTTTGAGGCATGTAATGGTTTTTCCCGTGAGAAAATCCGCGGGTAGTTCTAGGTGTTTTTATTTTTTTCGTGTAAATCTTGATGTAATTTCGATGTATTTTATTTTGTATAAAATTGTAATCGAATTCGGAAAAGACGGGATCGCGAAGAAATAGAGCGAGCAGATCGCTTCCGGGAGCTTCTTTGTAAGCCGCGGCCCGGCAATGACATTGTCGGCGGCCTGAGCCACCACACCCGGCGGCCAGGCGGCTGCCGGTGCAGCGGCTGGTCGGGCAGTTATTGGTTGGCGGGTAAATCGATTTTAGTCCGTCCGTTTTATTAGCCGTTAATTGCGTCCCATTGAAGTCGCGATTTAAAATTAAATTTTTATGTAATTAATTTTGCATAAAAGTAAAATTTTAATTTTGAAAATCCACGGCCCGGCCGGGAGAAGCGACGAGATGCTTGATTCGATGGGAGAGATCGAGTCGAAGATTTTCTCGGATTCAACTCAAGGAAGAAGACCATGATAATTGGATAAATTTAATTATCCATGCTTTATTTTGGTTTTTATTGTTTTGATGTATGGCATGTATGGATGTATGCGTGATATGTTTCCTTGCATGTTAGGACGAGAAAATTAAAAACCTTAAGGCTAAAATAACTAAGTGATTAAATTGATTTTTATTTTAAATAAAATCAAATTGGCCTCCATAATTAATTTAAATTGTGAAGTAATTAGCATGCGCGTTGACATTAGAGTCTTCCTCCATATCGGATGTGCTAATTATAGGTTCACTAGTTTTAAATTTCAAAATGATAACATAAGGTAAATATTACTTTTTATGATAGGACCTCTCCATCTGTAGGACTATTATTTAAAAGATAATATTTTAAGGATGTTAAATTATGGTGTTCACTTAGGTATATTAATTAATAAGCTCCCCATCGGAGTCTATGTTAATTAATACATGGCCAAGAGGAACCAACTATTAATTTTACTTGTCATAACGTAATTTGACTAGATAGTAAAATTAAAGACGTAAAACTCTACTTGAAAAATGTGTGTAAACGTCCACACGATCGTGGCTTGCATGTGCGGATTTTTTGAGGTGTTGGTTGCTAGCATATATATTGTGTTTTGAGGTTTTTCGATATATTTTGCTATGCATTATGTGATGGATGTTTTTAATTTTTATTCTCAGATGTCTTTCAATCCACTAGCTGTTATTCTCAAAGAAAATAAACTAGATGGCACTAACTTTGCCGATTGGAAAAGAAATCTTGACATTGACCTGACTGCTGAGGGGCATAAGTTTGTCTTAATCGAAGAGAGCCCTCTAGAACTAGAACCGGATGCCACTCCCGAAGAGTTGGCTGAATTCCGAAAATGGAAAAAGTCTGATGAGATGGCTCGCTGTTACATTTTGGCTTCACTGACAAATGTATTGCAGCATCAGCATCAGACGATGGGTTCAGCCGCGGAAATGATGAAAAGTCTCACCGAGATGTTTGGTCATCAGAACCGGGCGGCTAGACAAAATGCTATGAGGGTATTGATGACAACCCAAATGTCTGAAGGGACTCCAGTAAGGGATCATGTTCTAAAAATGATGTCTCATTTGAACGAACTGAGCATACTGGGGGCTACTATCGATGCGGAAACGCAGGTCGATATTATCTTAGGCAGCTTACCTAGAAGCTTTGAGAAGTTCCGCCTCAACTACAATATGAACTGTAGGATATATAGTTTGGCGGAACTTCTGACAGAGCTTCAGTCTGCTGAAGGTCTCTTCAAACAAGGTTATCATCAGATTCTTGCGGCAACCGGTGCTACTTCTTCCAAACCCAAATGGGGAAAGAAAAAGAAGCAGGTTGGCCAGAAGCAAGTGGCAGCCCTCAAGGTGAAAAGCAAGGCTCCTCACCCGGAGGCGAACAAAAAGCCAAAGGGAAAGTGCTACAAGTGCGGTCAGAAAGGACATTTTAAAGCGGACTGCCCTGCTCTTAAAAAAGGTATGTCTCGTGCACTAGTAGTCAAAACATGTTTGGCAGCTTGTTCTTCCACTTCGTGGATAGTTGATTCAGGCTCCACTGATCATGTTTGCTTTGACTCGCATGGTTTTCAGGTAACCAAGCAGCTTAGTGCGGGTGAGATTACCATCAACTGGGGCGATTATTCCAGGCTTATGGTTGTTGTAGTGGGAGTCGTGCAGTTGAAGATTAATGATAAAATATTAGTTCTCAATAATGTATTATTAGTACCAGATTTTAGAATGAATTTAATTTCGGTTTCTAAATTAAAATGCGATGGTTATTCAGTTTCTTTTGATGATGATGCCATTATTAAGAAAAGAAGCGGTGAATATATTTGGAGAGGTACTTTTAATGATGGACTATATATTGTTAATACTGCACAAACTCCTATGCATAAATCACTTAACTCTTTGTCTAAACCTAAAAAAGGAGAAAAGAACCTTCAAGCATAAACCAAACATATCTGTGGCATTTACGGTTAGGACATGTAAACCTTAGAAGGATTCAAAGATTGGTAGATGATGGCCCATTGGATGATCTCCAAGTTGAGTCATTTCCAATTTGTGAATCCTGTTTGGAAGGTAAGATGACCAAAAGGGTTTTTAAAACCGTGCTCAGGATGTGTTAGAATTGGTTCATACGGATGTATGTGGTCCAATGAATATCCAGGCTAGGGGTGGTTTCGAATATTTCATCACGTTCATAGATGATTATTCGAGATATGGATACATCTTTTTGATGCGACGTAAGTCTGAAGCTTTTGACAAGTTCAGAGACTTCAAGGCTGAAACGGAAAAGCGTCATGGAAAGAGTATCAAGTCGCTACGATCTGATCGTGGTGGCGAATACCTTAGTGGAGAGTTTTTGGATTTCTTGGCGAATGAGGGGATTTTGTCCCGACTCAACTTTGGGAACTCCACAACAAAATGGTGTGGCTGAAAGAAGGAATATGACTCTTTTAGAAATGGTTAGATCAATGATGAGTTATTCAGATTTACCTATTTCGTTTTGGGGATACGCCTTAGAAACAGCGGCGTACATTCTAAACCTGGTGCCTTCGAAATCAGTTCCAAAAACACCCACAGAACTGTGGAGTGGGCGTAAGCCCAGTCTAGGACATGTTCGGATTTGGGGTACTCCAGCACATGTGCTGAATAAGGAAGCTGATAAGTTGGCATCTCGTACAGAAGTGCGAGTGTTTGTAGGATACCCTAAGGGAACGAAGGGTGGCTTGTTCTATAGTCCCCAGGATCAGAAGGTCATTGTTAGCACCAATGCCCGATTTCTGGAAGAGGATTATATGATTAGTCACAAGCCCATGAGCGAGATAATTCTGGAAGAGCTGAGGGGCGAGACTCCGTCTATACCAATCGTACAAGCGCCAACTAACACTGCACCACGTATCGATTCTGAAACTTTTACACCAACTCAGGATTTGCCTCGTCGTAGTGGGAGGGTTGTTCGTCAGCCCGAATGATTCATAGGCGTGGGAAAGTCTTCGATGTCACTTTCGGATTCTATGTCTCTATTTGGCCTTATGACCATGACTCGTTGATTTGGACAATTATTGGCGTAATGTCCTCTTCCTTTGCAACGATGACATTGAACGTCTCGATTTCTATTAAAATTAGAACTTGGCTGAACTTGTTTTGCCGGATTACTTCCTTCGGCTGTGAGTTTAGTTTTAGATGGGTCGGCCTTCCATGAAGTGGTCTTTCCGTTTGGGGTACTTGTGTTCGGGGCTGACCTCCAAGTAGAATTTTGAGGAGTGGTTCGAACCTTACCTCGTCTTTTGATTTGATTTTCTATTTTTGTTGCCATGTGTACCATCTCTTCCACTTCAACATAGTGATGTAACTCCACCATGTTTTGTATTTCTCGGTTAAGTCCCGCTAGGAACCTTGCCATGGTAGCTTCTCGATCTTCTTCAATATTGGCTCGAATCATTATTATTTCCATCTCTTTAAAGTATTCTTCAACGGTTCGAGTACCTTGTCGTAGTGTGATACGAAACCGACTACTCCAAGCAAAGAAGACGAAGTAAGAATTGACGTAAAACACCTCGACCATACTCCAACGTACTTGGGCGAGAAAACAGATACGAGACACGGAGTTACCTGGATAGTCGGAATTGGAATAACTTAAACAAAAGGCAAATTGCAACTTGGGGAAAAGAAGTCCAAGTGGTAGGGACAAAAACAATAAAAGAACTTTAGCACTTTCATTATTATTAAAGTAACATGATTCTCGGCAGCATGAAGGGCGGCTATCATCTTGAAGACAAAACCCATCTTTTACTTTTGTTTGTAAGTGACATGGGGAACCTTGTATTTTCTTTTCCTTATTTTAAAGACCATCTTGCATTAGTTTAGATAATCTTATCAGGCTACTTTTGCCTATAAATAGGGCTGATGAAGTTGTAATAAAGGATTATTGAAGGTTGAAAATTTAAGAACACACCTTGTGTTTTCCTTGGTTAATGCTTTTCATCGAAACTTTGATTATTATTCGACGCGTCTTCGAATCTTAATCTGATTGATTCTCAATAGGTCTTGAGAAGAAATCACTTTATCGAGTTATAGGTCTAATTCGATAAAACAACTGTTTCTGTCCTGTTTCGATACTCTTCTTGTTTTCGATACAGTGTTGTACTTAATCAAAATTCCGTTTCAAGTGCAGTAGGATTGTTCGAACTTGTTTCCTGTTTTTCAATTCGCATTCGACCGAAACGTGCTGTTTGGAGGTGGTCTGTGGCAAGTCTTTTATATTTGGCCAAGTTCCTGTATTGTTGCTGTATCTAGTTGTCGTCATCCATTCCTGTCGCGAGTGCATGCCGCTAGCCCGTATTATTGCTGTAGCGAACTGTTGTCATCAGTTCTCGACAGTTCCTTATCGATAGCTTCCGCGCGTCAAAACAACTTCCTGCTATATCGATAGCGAATTCGCATCACAAGAGAGAATTCGTATCATAAGTGGTATCGAAGCGCACAAGTTCTTGATCTTTGGCATTATGGATCTCAACGACGCTTATTTCTTGGCAAAACTTCGTGACGCATTGCGTGACGTCCCATAACAACGCGGCCAGCGTTGGCAACCTAGGCGTGGTGACTATGAGCGACCCTCACGCCATGTCGAAGAGTTCAAGGTGAACGAGCTTCCGGAGTTCGTTGGAGGGACAGATCCTGAAATTTACCTAGAATGGGAACGAAAAATTGATCGTATGTTCGAGTTTAAAGACCTTGACGATGAGAAAATGTGTAAGTATGCAATTCTCAAGTTGGGGAAAGGAGCTTCACTTTGGTACGAAGGAGTTAAAACACGAAGAGCTCGTGCGGGGAAGGAAAAGATCCATTCGTGGGATTCTTTAAAAAGAAAACTTCGTAAGAGATATGTACCAATGTCACACCGGTTGTCCTTATACAGGAAGATTGCAGATCTCATGCAAGGAAAGTTGAACGTCAGTGAATACATTGAGGTGTTCGAGAATCTGACCTTAATGGGAGAAATAGAGGAGAATGAGGAACAGAAGATGTCGCGATTCTTGCGTGCCTTGAACCAAAGCATAGCTAACTCGGTGGAACTGTATCTATATGAGGACTTCGATACATTATGTGGGATATGTGTGAAGTTAGAAGCTCAAAACGGGATGAAGATGTATAAACCCGAGTTTCCAGTCAAATTTGGAAACCTAAGTGTCGGGTCTAGTTCAACTACTAAGGCAACTGTACCGACTCCGGTCCCTGTTGTGATTCCTAAGACACCCTACGTACCGAAGGAGATGAGTCTGGCTAAAGTCAGATGTTTCAAATGTCAAGGGTTTGGGCATTATCAAAATGCTTGTCCGAACAAACGAGTGGTGACACTAAGAGAAGCTGTCACGATCCGAGACGAATTGTTGGTTGAGGAAGAAAGACTGGGCGATGTATTTGATTTCGACATGAAGGACGAAGAAGGAGAAGAATGTGAGACTTACGATGCTCCAAGCTATGACACGACTTTAGTTCTGCGTACGTTACAATCCAAAGCTGTTTCGAATAATTCGGAACAGTGGAATCAAATATTTCACACGAAGTGTCAAGTTGGAAATAAATGGTGTAGTTTGATCGTTGATGGAGGGAGTTGCACCAACGTCGCTTCCTGTAAGATGGTGACTAAACTTGGGCTGACCACCACGACTCATCCAAAACCTTACACTTTGCATTGGCTCGATGATTGGAGCAAAATAAGGGTGACTAAACAAGTGAGGATTGGACTAGCCATGGGTTCATATGAAGACAACGTATTATGTGATGTACTCCCGATGGATACATGCCATGTACTGTTGGGTAGGCCATGGATGTTTGATAGGGATGTTTTACATCGAGGAAGAAGTAATGAGTACGAGTTACGGGATAAGGGCAAAAAGATTGTGCTTAAACCAATGTCACTTCAAGCTATTCAGTCTATGAGTTCTGGTCGGAGTGAGAAGCCAAAACTAGCCATGTTTGCTAGCGAACGGGACGTGGAACATGCTATTAATGATGGCGAGTGCGTGTACTTGTTGATTCTGAAGGAGACACGAAATGGTAACATGGTTGTGCGGAACGACGAAAGGATGGATGCCTTATTGCACGAATTTGCGGATGTTTTTCCCGAAGAATTACCGTCGGGTTTACCACCTATTCGTAGGATTGAACATCAGATCGACCTCATACCAGGTGCGTCGCTCCCTAACAAAGCTGCCTATAGATGTAATCCCGAGGAGACGAAGGAACTACAAAACCAAAGCGAAGAATTAATGAATCGTGGGTATGTTCGAGAAAGCCTAAGCCCTTGTGCGGTTCCGGTATTACTGGTTCCTAAGAAAGACGGATCTTGGAGGATGTGTATTGACAGTCGAGCCGTGAATAATATAACCATCAAGTATCGATTTCCGATTCCAAGGCTTGATGACATCTTGGATGAATTACACGGATCCGTGATCTTTTCAAAGGTTGACCTACGGAGTGGTTATCACCAAATCCGAATGAGAGAAGGAGATGAGTGGAAGACGGCCTTCAAAACTAAACACGGACTGTATGAATGGACCGTTATGCCGTTCGGCCTTACAAATGCGCCGAGCACTTTCATGCGCTTAATGAATGAGGTACTTAAGCCATTTTTGGGGAAATTTGTGGTTGTATACTTAGATGATATTTTGATCTACAGCCGATCGTTACAAGAACATTTCGAACACTTGAGACAAGTCTTCGAAACCCTTAGAAACCAGAGGCTATATGGAAAAAGGGAGAAATGCTCATTTTTGGTCGAAAGTATAGTCTTTCTTGGCTATATTGTTTCAAAGGATGGAGTATCGGTCGATCAAGCAAAGATCGAAGCAATTAAGTCCTGGCCAGTTCCCACTACAGTGACGGAAGTTAGATCGTTCCACGGACTGGCTTCATTTTACCGAAGATTCATTCGAGATTTCAGTACCATTGCAAGCCCAATAACCGAATGTTTGAAGAAGGGTATGTTTAGTTGGAGCCGGGCTGATACGAAATTGAGTAGTCCAAATGAAGAAGACGGAGCAAGGAACAAAATAAACGGCCTTACAACGCGTCATGCCCGTACAACGACATTTTTAGGCGAGAAAACGGACACAATACGTAAAAGGACCAAGCTGCCGAGCTCGACCATGTCCCAGGACACGCCCGTGCCGCAACCTTCCAGAATTGGCCGAACGAACTGTCGCCGTACTCGACTGTGTCCCGAGACACGGCCGTGTCCTACTCTTCCGGAAAGCATCGAAAGTCTGCCGACCAGCCCGACCGTGTCAGCCGAACACGGTCGAGTCCTGCTGCATCCGTCCACAATGCGCCGCGACCGTGTCCATCGACACGGCCCGTGTCCGGCAGCCAGCCCCTTTTTATTTATACATCTTGTGTGTTGTTTTTGTCTCCTTTTCCTTTCTTTATCCCCCTATTATTTGATGTTGTTATTTTTATAGTTTTATTTTGATTCTTGTCTTCCTTTTCAAGATCATTTGATCTTGCTTTTGATTTCTTTACTTGGTTTTTATTTTTTTCATTTCAAAGATCATGTGATCTTGTTGTTTTAGATTCCTTAGTTGTAAGAAGGCTTCACCTCCTATAAGTAGTCATTGATTAGCCTTGTAATGAAAGAGTATTATGAATTTGAATGTGAAAGAATACACTTTGTGTTTCTATCCTTGGTAAATGATTTTTACCGAAACTTGATTTTTATTCGACGCGTTTTCGAGTATTAATCCGATTGATTCTCAATAGGTCTTGGGAAGAAATCACCTTATCGAGTTATAGGTCTAATTCGATAAACCCTTGTTCTTGATCGTTCAAGTCTTCTTGTTCGATATTTTTATTGTTATCCGATATTTCATCCATATTCATACACTCGAATTACCATATTCATAAAAGCCTTCCGCTATCATACACTTACAAACACTCCGACCGATACGTATCCACCTCTCCCCAGATAATTCGTATCACGGGCTGCTCAGGAGTCGTTTACAGATTTGAAGGCGAAGTTGTGTGAAGCACCCATCTTAGCATTACCCGATTTTTCGCAACCGTTCGAAGTAGAATGTGATGCTAGCGGAGTTGGCATTGGAGCGGTTCTCATTCAGGGAAAGCGACCTATTGCTTATTTTCAGAGAAGTTAAACGGTGCTCGTCTCAATTATTGCACTTACGACAAGGAGTTCTATGCCATAGTAAGGGCTCTAGATCATTGGAGTCACTATCTTCGGCCAAAGCATTTCATCATACATTCGGACCATGAATCCTTGAAGTATATTAACGGACAACACATGTTGAGTCCAAGGCATGCGAAGTGGGTGGAATTCTTACAATCATTTCACTTCTCATCGAAGTATAAGGATGGCAAGAGCAATATTGTAGCAGATGCATTGTCCAGGCGTTATGCCTTAATCGCCACTCTTGATGTTCGTTTACTTGGATTCGAGACAGTAAAGGAGTATTACGACGGTGATGCGGATTTTGGCGAGACCTTCGCCCTTTGCAAATCTGGCCCGATGGGAGAATTTTCAATACAGGAAGGCTTCCTTTTTAAGGGAAATCATCTTTGCCTACCCAAGCACCCGGTTCGGGAATTGCTGGTTCGAGAAGCTCACGGGGGAGGTTTGGCTGGCCACTTTGGTTCGACTAAGACGTTGGATGTGGTGAAGGAACATTTTTATTGGCCAAGGATGGAGGGGTATGTTAATAATATAATTAGTAAATGTGTGACATGCCATGTTGCAAAGAGTTCATTCAAACCAGGAGTCTACACACCTTTACCGATTCTGGAGAGGCCATGGGAAGATGTCTCGATGGATTTTATTGTTGCTTTGCCTTGAACCCAACGAGGTAAGGATGCGATTATGGTTGTTGTCGATCGTTTTTCAAAGATGGCTCATATTGTTTCTTGTCACAAAACCGATGATGCGAGTAATGTTGCTGACTTGTATTTTCGAGAGGTGGTACGGTTACATGGAGTCCCAAAAACTATTGTTTCGGACCAGGACTCGAAGTTTCTAAGCTACTTTTGGAACACATTATGGAGAAAGGTGGGAACCAAGCTTTTGTTTAGTACTTCACATCATCCTCAAACAGTGATACGAATTACGTATATAAGTGTACGTAAAACGTATAAAATACAACGGAAGATTATCACGGCTTTTACAAGTATCAAAGTAACGATAAAAATAAAAGGTGGTGGCCGAAATTATATGGTTTTCGGCCGTGAGGTAGGATAGTGTATGGATTTGAATGTGTTTTATCGAATTAGACCTATAACTCGATAAAGATAATCTCTCCTCAAGACCTATTGAGAATTGATCAAGTTAAAATTCGAGACGCGTCGAAATAATAACCAAGGTTTTGTTGAACTCGTTCAACGTATATTTCAAGAGAAATACAATATTATTATAAATTTCAAGATGCTTTCAAGGGCTGAAAATGTGGCTTATAAATAGCCATTACAAGATCACACAAAAATCAACTAAAATCAAACAAAGATTAAACAATTCTAACAAGACAACAAAAATCAACACCAAGCTTCCATCCTCCTTGATTTGGTTCGATTTATTGAAGTGTGGAGGGACCCAAAATCTTCTCCATTTGATCTTCTTGTAAGACTTTGAAAAATGTAGGCATGAACTTGAAAAATGAAGGCATGGAAAATCTTCATCAATCTTGGACAAAATCTTCACAAATCTTCATCAAATTTCGGCCATAAAAATCACTGCACATTTGAACGGCTCGTGTGGCTTTAAAGAAGCATAATTGGACCGTGTACCGTTTCACATGATTTATAGATCTTTCTTTTATCTTTCCATGGCCGCTTGAATCACCTAAATCGGACTTCGTATGAGAGAGTTATGATTAAAATACCAAACCTGCTACGAAGTAGTCATACGCGCGGGAATTGGTTTTGTCCGCTTTTCGCCTTTTTCACTCGGACTAGTAAATTTCGGATCATGACTAGTCAATCTTGAGCAAATCTTCACCAAAGACAAGAAACAAAATAAAATAACTAATCATGTTAGAAGACTTTGGTTTGATTCTTGATGATTATTATTATCATGCTTTGACGACTTTGTTGCCATGTAGGTGACTTATTCAAGGGAGGGGAACCATCGGTTTCAATGCATGAAGAAGGTGGATGAGTGCATGGTTCGTAATTTCTTCATGCATACGTAAAATATGTTAAAGGTTACTTCAAGTCTCGTATTAGTCGTCTCGTCCAAAGAAGTAAGTGCATGTCGTGTAGGTGCATGTGTGCGCATGGCCGTATGCATGGTTGCATGGTCGTCTACGTCGTCTTTCTTCGGTTGGCCATGTCAATCTCGTATCATCCCCTCTTCCTTTAAAGAGATTCGTCCTCGAATCTAAAATCCAAGGACGGTTGGTATTCCGGATAGGGTTGTGCTCCTCCCGGGTTGAAGATGTAATTTTCGTCGGATGTATTGACGTTTGCTTGGGATTGCATTTTTAAAAGAACAACCTGCAAAATAAAAACAAACGACGTATCTGGGTGTCTACCATTTCCCTTAACGGAATCCCCAAAAAAAGATTTGTGGTTTAACGGAATAATTTCCATTTCCGGCGTCATGTGGGCACAAATTTTGTCCTCATTCCTTTCATCAATGAGTTCGTCTTTTACTATTTTCCAGTCACATGTAGCCACATAGCTTTTACGTTGGTCGGTGTCGGGAACCGGATCAATGAGAACAATTGGATTGGGATCCTCCAATTTTTCAACAATAATAGAAATAACCTCATAGAAATTTTGGGGAACAATCGCCTTGTCCTCAATCTCTTCATCTTCTGTAGCTCGGGAAACGGACGGTTGTGTAGAACTAAAAAGTATACTTGTGAGTTCCTCACTCGTTAACTCGTCCTGATGCTCCAAATCATTTGAAACCGATTTGGTTTCAAAAGTACGAAGAACTAAGTCTGTATCATAATCGGGAGCATCGTAAACTACACATTCTTCTTCTCCTTCGTCCTCTATATCAAACTTGAGAATGTCGCCTAGCCTTTCTTGTTCTTCCTCGGCTATTAACTCTTCTCGGGTAGCAAGAGTCGGGCAAACATCTTGCACATGATCGAACCCTTGGCCAATGAAACAACTCACCTCCAGCAAACTCGTCTCATTAGGCAAGTCGAGAGCTTTAGAAACCGAGTTGGGGGCTGATGTTGTTACGATTTCGAGAGCCGAACTCGAGCCGAAAGGTACGTATCTCTTGCGAAGTTTTCTTTTCAACGACTCCCACGAACGGATCTTGTTTTTTCCAGCACGAGTCCTTTGCTTCTTCTTTAATTCAAACCAAACTGAAGCGCCTTTAACCAACTTTATAATTGCATATCTGCAACGCTTCTCATCGTCAAGACCTTTAAACTCGAACAAGCAATCCATCTTACGTTCCCATTCCAAATAAATTTCGGGGTCGGTACCTCCGATGAACTTTGGAAGTTCGTTCAACTCGAACTCGTTAGTATGACGTGGGGAACACAGGCCTTCTCCTCCTCGTTGAGGTTCCGGTAAGTCATGTAAAGCATCACGTAGCTTTACCAAGAATTCGGTATTGGAAAAGTCCATCTCTTCTAATGATCAAGAAATCGAACAGAAAATTTGCCAAGAAAGCCGTGAAGAATGAACCAAGAAGATGATCAAAGAATCTGATCTCCACCGTTCAGACTGTAGTTCAATGATTTGGCTTACCTTTGTCAAAATTTCGTGACTATCCAACGGTCGAATACACAGGAAACTTTGTTTTCTTCCGACCGCGCTAATCTGCCAATGTTATGCAAAAATTTTGAAGAAACCGTGAAGAACAACCCAAGAAGGTGACTAAATACCTCAACTAAAAAAAATTCGTTGAATAAATCGCCCAAGGATATGACCTTGGGCTCCGATACCACTTATGATACGAATTACGTATATAAGTGTACGTAAAACGTATAAAATACAACGGAAGATTATCACGGCTTTTACAAGTATCAAAGTAACGATAAAAATAAAAGGTGGTGGCCAAAATTATATGGTTTTCGGCCGTGAGGTAGGATAGTGTATGGATTTGAATGTATTTTATCGAATTAGACCTATAACTCGATAAAGATAATCTCTCCTCAAGACCTATTGAGAATTGATCAAGTTAAAATTCGAGACGCGTCGAAATAATAACCAAGGTTTTGTTGAACTCGTTCAACGTATATTTCAAGAGAAATACAATATTTTTATAAATTTCAAGATGCTTTCAAGGGCTGAAAATGTGGCTTATAAATAGCCATTACAAGATCACACAAAAATCAACTAAAATCAAACAAAGATTAAACAATTCTAACAAGACAACAAAAATCAACACCAAGCTTCCATCCTCCTTGATTTGGTTCGATTTATTGAAGTGTGGAGGGACCCAAAATCTTCTCCATTTGATCTTCTTGTAAGACTTTGAAAAATGTAGGCATGAACTTGAAAAATGAAGGCATGGAAAATCTTCATCAATCTTGGACAAAATCTTCACAAATCTTCATCAATTTTCGGCCATAAAAATCACTGCACATTTGAACGGCTCGTGTGGCTTTATAGAAGCATAATTGGACCTTGTACCGTTTCACATGATTTATAGATCTTTCTTTTATCTTTCCATGGCCGCTTGAATAACCTAAATCGGACTTCGTATGAGAGAGTTATGATTAAAATACCAAACCTGCTACGAAGTAGTCATACGCGCGGGAATTGGTTTTGTCCGCTTTTCGCCTTTTTCACTCGGACTAGTAAATTTCGGATCATGACTAGTCAATCTTGAGCAAATCTTCACCAAAGACAAGAAACAAAATAAAATAACTAATCATGTTAGAAGACTTTGGTTTGATTCTTGATGATTATTATTATCATGCTTTGACGACTTTGTTGCCATGTAGGTGACTTATTCAAGGGAGGGGAACCATCGGTTTCAATGCATGAAGAAGGTGGATGAGTGCATGGTTCGTAATTTCTTCATGCATACGTAAAATATGTTCAAGGTTACTTCAAGTCTCGTATTAGTCGTCTCGTCCAAAGAAGTAAGTGCATGTCGTGTAGGTGCATGTGTGTGCATGGCCGTATGCATGGTTGCATGGTCGTCTACGTCGTCTTTCTTTGGTTGGCCATGTCGATCTCGTATCAAACAGACGGACAAACTGAAGTGACTAATCCAACACTGGGAACCTTGTTGCAAGGCTTGGTAAGCAAAACACAAAAGGACTAGGATCTGAAACTGGCACATGCAGAGTTTGCTTATAATCGATCTCCTACTCATGCCACGGCACACTCTCCATTTGTAGTTTACAGGCTGAATCCTTACATACCGCTAGATCTAATTCCACTACCAAGTGACGAATTGGTGCATAAAGATGCGGAGTCAAAACTAAAATCAATGATGAAATTACACGAACAGGTGCGGGATCGAATCAAGGAAATAAACGAGACGTACAAAAGGAAGTCAAACAAGCAAAGAAAGCTGAGACTATTCGAGGTTGGAGATTTAGTTTGGTTACATTTGAGGAAGGAACGATTCCCGAGTAAGCATAAGAACAAGTTAATGCCACGAGCAGAGGGACCATTTAGAATAGTTGCGAAGGTGAACAACAATGCTTACAAGTTAGAACTTACGGGTGATTATGGAGTGCATGCTACTTTCAACATAGGCGATCTATCTCCTTATCTTGACGACGATAGGATTACGGAATTGAGGACAATTCCTTTTAAAGAAGGAGGGAATGATATGAAACCGACTACTCCAAGCGAAGAAGACGAAGTAAGAATTGACGTAAAACACCTCGACCATACTCCAACGTACTTAGGCGATAAAATAGATACGAGACACGGAGTTACCTTGATAGTCGGAATTGGAATAACTTAAACAAAAGGCAAATTGCAACTTGGGAAAAAGAAGTCCAAGTGGTAGGGACAAAAACAATAAAAGAACTTTAGCACTTTCTTTATTATTAAAGTAACAGGATTCTCGGCAGCATGAAGGGCGGCTATCATCTTGAAGACAAAACCCATCTTTTACTTTTGTTTGTAAGTGACATGGGGAACCTTGTATTTTCTTTTCCTTATTTTAAAGACCAGCTTGCATTAGTTTAGATTATCTTATCAGGCTACTTTTGCCTATAAATAGGGCTGATGAAGTTGTAATAAAGGATTATTGAAAGTTGAAAATTTAAGAACACACATTGTGTTCTCCTTGGTGAATGCTTTTCATCGAAACTTCGATTATTATTCGACGCGTCTTCGAATCTTAATCTGATTGATTCTCAATAGGTGATGCGATTGTAATGTCTCCAAACGAAGTAAGAATTGACGTAGGTGACGATACCACGTTGCATGCACATGCACCTATGTACTTCGGTGAGAAAACAAATGCGGAAATGGGAACGATCTTAATAATCGGAACCGGGATAACTTAGACGTATCAAAACATGCATACGTATGCATGTTCATGCATACAAAATTGGCCATTTGGGGAAGATTTCGGCCAATTGTGACATGCATCCATGAAGGATCTTTTGTCCCCACTACTTTCAACTTTGTTTCCATTTTCAAAGTCCACCATATCAAGGATAGAGATTTGATTTCCCTCCACCCCTTGAAAAATAAATCGGCCGAACCACATGTAGAGGAAGACACCAAGATGTTGCTTTCATGTTCAAGTCTTTGTCAAAGCCTTATCACATTAGAAAGATGGTTATCTCCTTCCTTCATGCTACCCCACGGCCGAAAATGCTAAGGAAGAAGCCAAGCATGTGTTTTTTTCAATCTTTGTCAAAAGTCTTGATGTTTTAGTATAATAATTGCTTGTCTTTTAGCTTGATTTTGTGTGATCTTATTTGAACTTATTAGTAGTTGTAATGGCTATATAATAGCCTCATCCTCAACCTTGAATAAACACTTTGAAGCTTGCAAAAACGAAATACACTTGTGTATGTTCATTGTTGAATGATTTTCAGCACAACTTGATTATAATTCGACGTGTTTTCGAGTTGTAATTTTAATCGATTCTCAATATGTCTTGAGGAGAGATTTCTTTATCAAACTATAGGTATAGTTTGATAATTTACTTTCATATTATCTTTTTACGTAAACCGAATTGCCCTACTTTCGGTTGAATCTTACGAGTGTTACATAAATACGAGTGTTGTGAGGTAACAATTATAACCGCTGCATTTTCCGACGAATTTACCTACATATCATACGTTAATTCGTATCATTAGTGGCATCGGAGACCAAGGTTATTTCCTTGTCGAAATTCTCTTGGCGATTTTCTGGACTAAACTATCTCATCATGGATTTTTCCGACGATTTCATGGAGAAACTACGTGAGGCACTACACAACATGCAAGAACCACGTTTTCAAGCAAGAAGAGGAGGATATGATGCACATTCACCGCGTCATGTGGATGAATTTAAAGTTAATGAACTTCCGTAATTTGTTGGAGGTACCAATCCCGAAGTCTACTTGGAGTGGGAAAGGAAGATTGAACGTATGTTCGACTTCAAGCACCTTAACGATGAGAAACGTTGAAAATATGCGATTCTCAAGTTAGGGAAGGGCGCTTCCTTATGGTTCGAGGGTATGAAAACACAACGAGCTCGTGCGGGAAAAGAGAAAATCCGTTCTTAGGATTCTTTGAAGAAAAAACTACGTAAAAGGTATGTCCCGACATCACATCGGTTAACCGTATACCGAAAAATTGCGGAGTTCATTAACTTTAAATTCATCCACATGACGTGGTGAATGTGTATCATATCCTCCTCTTCTTACTTGAAAACGTGGTTCTTGCATGCTGTGTAGTGCCTTACGTAGTTTCTCCATGAAATCATCGGAAAAATCCATGATAAGATAGTTTTGATAAGAAAATCGCCAATAGAAATTCGCCAAGGAAGTAACCTTGGTCTCCGATGCCACTAATGATACGAATTACGTATGAAAGTGGACGTAAACTCGTATGGAATGCAGCGGAAATATAATTGATCCTCACAACACTCGAATATGTGTAACACTCGTAAGATATAACCGAAAGTAGGGCAATTCGGCTTACATAAACAAGAACAATATGAATGATTTATCAAACTAGACCTATAGTTTGATAAGATAATCTTTCCTCAATACCTATTGAGAATCGATTCGATTAAAACTCGAAAACGCGTCGAATTATAACCAAGGTTTCGATGAAAAGCATTCACCAAGAAAACACAAGTGTATTCTTATTTCTTCAACATACAATATACAATGAAAGCATGAACAAGACTACTTATAGCATGGTAGTCTTCTTAGCAACTAAGGAATAAAACAAGATCACATGATCTTGAAATGAAAAACAAAACAACAAGATAAAATACAAAGGAATCAAATCAAAGAGAGGGGGAATCACACAACAAAATGAATATAAGCCACTCCACATAACATGCAAGTCTAATCATGACATGTGAAGGGAGGAAAAACAACAAAAAATAAAAAAAATCAGCAATAATGGTCATTTGCTGGTCTGTCGGACACGGCCCGTGCCGATCGGCACGGCCGCGGCGGCATGTGCAGACATGTTCGGCAGGACTTGACCGTGTCGCCTGGCACGGTCGGGTCGATCGGTCAACGGGAATTTTACTATCCGGAAGAGTGTGACTCGGCCGTGTCGCCTGGCACGGTCGGGTTGTGTCGGCACGGGCCGTGTCGGACGACACGGTCGGGTTCGATCGGCAGCGAGATTTTACTTTCTAGGACATCTCGGCACGGGCCGTGTCGGATGACACGGCCGGGTTCGGTCGGTAGTGATCGGCGATTCGGCAGTGGTGATCGGCGTGATCGGCGATTCGGCAGTGGTGATTTTCCGAGTGCGATATTTTCCGCGAGCTCGACATTTCCGTGACGACGACATTTTCTGGCAGGTTGTGTCATTTTCCGGCTTGTGTCCGTTTTCTCGCCTAAAAATGTTGTCGTACGTGCATGACGCGTTGTAAGGTCATTTACGTCGATCCTTGCTTTGGTTTCTTTATTCGGACTATTCCATTCCGTATCAGTTCGTACAAGGGAAACTAAGTGTGGAAAAATATATCGAAGAATTTGAAGGCTTGGCCTTAATGGGAGAACTTGAAGAAAATGAAGAACAAAGAATGTCACGTTTCTTACGTGGTCTAAACCGAAACATTGCAAATACGGTGGAATTATACCCATACGGAGATTTTGACACTTTATGCGGACTATGCATAAATATTGAAGCTCAAAACAAGTTGAAGTTTACCAAAACCGAATTCCCATACAAATTCGGAAATGCAAGTGCCGGCTCAAGTTTGACTACGAAACCTACCGTACCTTTTCAAGTCCCTACCCCGGCCCCGAAGGTTCCTCATGTTTCCAAGGAAACGAGCTTGGCTAAAGTACGATGTTTTAAATGTCAAGGCTTTGGTCACTATCAAAATGCATGTCCAAATAAACGGGTGGTCACTTTAAGAGAAGCTCTTGCGGTCCGAGACGAACTTTTAGTCGAGGACGAGAAGGAAGGCCTTGGTGATGTATTTAACATGGAGGCCGAGGAAGAGAATGAGGATTGCGAGACTTATGATGCTCCGGAATATGATACTGCTTTAGTGCTTCGAGCACTACATACCAAAATCATTCCAAGTGATACGGAGCAAAGAGACCAGATTTTTCATTCCAAATGCAAAGTCGGAGAAAAGTGGTGTAGCTTGATAATAGACAGAGGGAGTTGCACGAATGTAGCTTCAAACGAGATGGTCACCAAACTCGGGCTAACTACTACGGCTCACCCGAGACCGTATGCTTTACATTGGCTCGATGATGGAAGCAAAGTGAAGGTGTCTAGACAAGTACAGGTCAACTTAACCATGGGATCATACGGGGATGATGTGTTGTGTGACGTACTCCCGATGGACGCATGCCACGTACTTTTGGGACGACCATGGATGATCGACCGAGATGTTTTACATCGAGGTCGGAGTAATGAATATGAATTACAAGACAAAGGAAGGAAGATTGTACTCAAACCAATGTCCCCACAAGCTGTCCGTTCGATGAGTTCTAGTCGAGTGGAGAAACCGAAACTTACCATGCTTGCTAGCGAAAGAGAAATGGAACATGCCATTAATGACGGGGAGCAAGTATATTTGGTGATGTTTAAAGAGATACGGGACGAGAACATGGGAGTACAAAACGGAGGAGAGTTAGATGTGTTGTTACACGAATTTGAGGATGTTTTTCCCGAAGAATTACCATTGGGTTTACCACCTATTCGCGGTATCGAACACCAAATCGATCTTATACCGGGAGCACCACTTCCTAATAAATCCGCTTATAGATGTAATCCCGAGGAGACGAAGGTGGTTACAACGACAAGTCGAAGAGCTTTTGGACCGCGGGTATGTCCGGGAGAGTTTGAGTCCGTGTGCGGTTCCGGTCTTACTTGTCCCTAAGAAAGATGGTTCTTGGTGGATGTGTGTGGATAGTCGGGCCGTGAACAATATCACCGTCAAGTATCGGTTCCCTATCCCGAGACTTGATGACATGTTAGACGAACTACATGGTTTGGTAATCTTTTCAAAGGTGGATTTGCGAAGCGGATATCATCAAATCCGAATGCGAGAAGGTGACGAGTGGAAGACGGCTTTCAAAACAAAAAATGGATTATATGAATGGAACGTTATGCCTTTCGGTCTTACAAATGCGCCTAGTACCTTCATGAGGTTGATGAACGAGGTACTTAAACCATTTCTGGGGAAGTTCGTGGTTGTATATATGGATGACATTCTAATCTATTGTCAATCACTACAAGAACATTTCGGGCACTTAAGGCTAATCTTCGAAACCTTGAGGGACCGAAAATTGTATGGAAAAAAAGAGAAGTGTTCGTTCCTAGTCGAAGGTATAGTCTTTCTTGGCTATGTCATTTCGAAGGACGGAGTGGCGGTTGATTAAACAAAAATCGAAGCAATTAAATCTTGGCCGACCCCTACAACCGTGACGGAAGTGAGATCATTTCACGGACTTGCTTCTTTTTACAGGAGGTTTATTCGAGACTTCAGCACCATTTCAAGTACGATAACGGAGTGTTTAAAAAAAGGACCATTTGTATGGAACGAGGCTGCCCATGGAGCTTTCGAGAAGTTAAAGGCCAAATTATGCGAAGCACCGATTCTAACACTACCCGATTTTACTCAACCATTCGAAGTTAAATGTGATGCTAGCGGAGTTGGAATTGGAGCGGTTCTTATTCAAGGTAAACGACCTATCGCTTACTTTTCGGAGAAGTTGAACGGAGCTCGGTTGAATTATTGTACTTACGATAAAGAATTCTATGCTATCGTACGGGCCCTTGATCATTGGAGTCATTACTTACGGACGAAGCATTTTATTCTATACTCGGACCACGAATCATTGAAGTACATTAACGGACAACATAAACTGAGTCCGAGGCATGCCAAGTGGGTGGAATTCCAACAATCATTTCACTTTTCATCCAAGTACAAAGACGGTAAAAGCAATGTCGTTGCGGATGTATTATCTAGGAGGTATGCTTTACTTTCTACACTGGAGGTTCGGTTACTTGGTTTCGAAATGTTGAAGGAATGTTATGAAAATGATGCGGATTTTTGGAGAAATTTTTACAAGTTGCAAATCTGGTCCGTTCGGGGAGTTCATGTTACAAGATGATTTCCTATTTAAAGGGAATAGGCTATGTGTTCCCAAACAG
Organism: Orobanche coerulescens; assembly: GCA_033398695.1. Lineage (NCBI taxonomy): Eukaryota > Viridiplantae > Streptophyta > Magnoliopsida > Lamiales > Orobanchaceae > Orobanche > Orobanche coerulescens. Next base: position 102,036,197 of record CM065804.1, read on the forward strand.
GCGGTTCGGGAATTATTGGTCCGGGAAGCTCACGGAGGAGGTTTATCAGGACATTTTGGCACGGCTAAAATATTGGAAGTACTAAAAGAACATTTCTTTTGGCCTAAAATGCTAAAAGACGTTTACAATGTTTTAAGTAAATGCGTAACATGTCACATCTCGAAGAGTTCGTTCAAACCGGGATCGTATATGCCCCTACCGGTTCCAGAAAGACCGTGGGAAGATGTATCCATGGATTTTATCGTTGCTTTACCCCGTACTCAACGAGGTAAAGATGCTATTATGGTGGTTGTTGATCGGTTCTCAAAAATGGCTCATTTCGTGGCTTGCCACAAAACCGACGACGCAAGCAACATGGCCGATTTATACTTTCGAGAAGTGGTTCGTTTACATGGAGTTCCGAAGACTATTGTTTCGGATCGAGATTCGAAATTCCTTAGCTATTTTTGGAATACTTTATGGAGGAAAGTGGGTACAAAGCTCTTATTTAGCACTTCGCGCCATCCTCAAACCGATGGTCAAACCGAAGTCACAAATCGAACGTTAGGAACGTTGTTGATACGGAATTGACTAGTCCGAATAAAGAAAACGAAGCAAGGATCGACGTAAATGGCCTTACAACACGTCGTGCACGTACGGCAACATTTTTAGGCGAGAAAACGGACACAAGCCGGAAAATAACACAACCTGTCGGAAAATGTCGTCGCCTGCCGGAAAATGTCGAGCCTGACGGAAAATATCGCACCTGCTGGAAAATGCCGAGCACTGCCGACCGGACCCGACCATGTCGTCCGACACGGCCCGTGCCGCACTCGTCCGGAAATGCAAAAGTCACTGCCCACAGGACTCGACCGTGTTGTCTGGCACGGTCGAGTCGAACTCTTCCGGATAAGCCAAAACCGACTGCCCAGATGACCCGACCGTGTTCCAGGACACGATCGGGCCCACGCCGAACGTCCTTGTCAGCGCCGTGCCCGTGCCGAGTCACTGTCGGACGAGTCCCTGTCGGACGTCCCTGTCGCGCCGCGACCGTGTCAAGCGGACACGGTCGAGTCACTGCCGACGTCCTTGTCAGCGCAGCACCCATGCCGAGTGTCCTTGTTGCTTGACACGGCCGAGTCCTGCCGGCAGATTTCACTTTTTTTGTGTTTTCTTTTGTGTGTTTGTCTTTGCCTTGTTTTTTACTCATTTTAGGGATTGTGTTTCCCCTAAAATTAAGATTGTTGTTCCTTTTATATTTTATTGTTGATTTGTTTTGATTATTCAAAGATTTTATAAATCTTTGAATTATTTTCTTTTATTATAGTAAGACTTGAAGTCTCCTATATATAGGCTTGTGTTAGCATTGTAAGAGATTATTATGAATGTTGAAGTATAAGAATACACTTTGTGTTTTCTGTCCTTGGTAAATGATTTTTACCGAAACTTGATTTTTATTCGACGCGTTTTCGAGTATTAATCCGATTGATTCTCAACAGGTCTTGGGAAGAAATCACCTTATCGAGTTATAGGTCTAATTCGATAAACCCTTGTTCTTGATCGTTCAAGTCTTCTTGATCGATATTATCACTTTTCCCGATATTGCTTCCATTTTCCATTTGTTCGAATTTTCATCGTCATATTCGATATTACTCCCACAAAATACATCCAAAAATACCCATACTCATAAAAAGACTTCCGCTACGATATTCTTACGCACACTCCGAACGATACATATCCGCCTCTCCCGGAGAATTCATATCAGTTGTTGCGAGGACTTGTGAATAAAACGCAAAAGGATTGGGACGTGAAACTTGCTCATGCGGAATTTGCCTATAACCGATCCCCTACACATGCTACGGCACATTCTCCTTTTGAAGTCGTTTACGGGTTAAATCCTTATATACCCTTAGACTTGATTCCATTGCCGAAGGACGAGTTGATACACAAAGATGCGGAATCTAAACTTAAATCGATGATCAAGTTGCACGGACAAATACATGATCGAATCAAAGAGGTGAATGACGCATACAAACGGAAATCCAACAATCACAGAAAATCGAGACTATTAGAAATAGGCGACTTGGTTTGGGTACACTTAAGAAAAGAGAGATTTCCTAGCAAACGCAAGAACAAACTTATGCCGAGGGACGAGGGACCTTACAAAATCGTGGGAAAGGTGAACGACAATGCGTATAAAGTAGAACTTCCGGGCGATTATGGGGTACACGCCACTTTTCAAAGGGGGAGGGGATGATGCGATTGTGACGTATCCAAACGAAGTAAGAATTGACGTAGGTGACCATACCACGTTGCATGCACATGCACCTACGTACTTTGGTGAGAAAACAAATTCGAAAATGAGAACGATCTTAATAATCGGAACCGGGATAACTTAGATGTATCAAAACATGCATACGTATGCATGTTCATCCATACAAAATCGGCCATTTGGGGAAGATTTCGGCCGATTGTGACATGCATCCATGAAGGATCTTTTGTCCCCACTACTTTCAACTTTGTTTCCATTTTCAAAGTCCACCATATCAAGGATAGAGATTTGATTTCCCTCCACCCCTTGAAAAACAAATCGGCCGAACCACATGTAGAGGAAGACACCAAGATGTTGCTTTCATGTTCAAGTCTTTGTCAAAGCCTTATCACATGAGAAAGATGGTTATCTCCTTCCTTCATGCTACCCCACAGCCGAAAATGCTAAGGAAGAAGCCAAGCATGTGTTGTTTTCAATCTTTGTCAAAAGTCTTGATGTTTTAGTTTAATAATTGCTTGTCTTTTAGCTTGATTTTGTGTGATCTTGTTTGAACTTATTAGTAGTTGTAATGGCTATATAATAGCCTCATCCTCAACCTTGAATAAACACTTTGAAGCTTGCAAAAACGAAATACACTTGTGTATGTTCATTGTTGAATGATTTTCAGCACAACTTGATTATAATTCGACGTGTTTTCGAGTTGTAATTTTAATCGATTCTCAATAGGTCTTGAGGAGAGATTGCTTTATCAAACTATAGGTCTAGTTTGATAATTTACTTTCATATTATCTTGTTTACGTAAACCGAATTGCCCTACTTTCGGTTGAATCTTACGAGTGTTACATAAATACGAGTGTTGTGAGGTAACAATTATAACCGCTGCATTTTCCGGCAAATTTACATACATATCATACGTTAATTCGTATCAATATGTCTTGAGAAGAAATCACTTTATCGAGTTATAGGTCTAATTCGATAAAACAACTGTTTCTGTCCTGTTTCGATACTCTTCTTGTTTTCGATACAGTGTTGTACTTAATCAAAATTCCATTTCAAGTGCAGTTCGATTGTTCGAACTTGTTTCCTATTTTTCAATTCGCATTCGACCGAAACGTGCTGTTTCGAGTGTCGCTGTTTGGAGGTGGTCTGTGGCAAGTCTTTTATATTTGGCCAAGTTCCTGTCTTGTTGCTGTATCTAGTTGTCGTCATCCATTCCTGTCGCGAGTGCGTGCCGCTAGCCCGTATTATTGCTGTAGCGAACTGTTGTCATCAGTTCCCGACAGTTCCTTGTCGATAGCTTCCACGCGTCAAAACAACTTCCTGCTATATCGATAGCGAATTCGCATCACAAGAGAGAAGTCGTATCATAGTGTTTGCAATCGGTTATAGAGTTCCCGATAGTAGTAACTCGAAACAAAATATCTTCTCATAACCGCCTTCATTTCTTCCCAAGATTCAATAGGTGGTTCGTGGTTCCTTCTTTGGTTGTTCAACAATTGATCCCACCAAATAATGGCATAATCAGTAAACTCGATGGCTGCCATCTCTACTTTCTTTAGGGCCGTATAGTTATGGCATTCAAACATAAGTTCGACTTTTCTTTCCCAATCAAGATAAATTTCGAGGTCACTCTTACCTTCAAACATAGGGACATTTAACTTGATATTTCCCAAGTTTCCATCTTGTCGATTGTCGTTTCTTTGATCATGGCCTCTTCCAAACCTCCTTGAATTTCTGTCGGTGTCTTCTTCATCCGAATAGTCTTCGTCTATTTGCATGTTCAGAAGTCTTCGAGGAAGAATTGCTCGCCGTATTTGTGGTTTTCTTTTTGATGAAATGTTTCCATCTTTGCATCAATCAGTTGTTCAAGTTGTGTCATCATCAACTTAATATCAAACTTTGGAGATTAATGAGATGATCCTCCGATATCCGACATGATGTTATGAAGTTGTTTCATTGGTATGAAAGAAAAGTGATGAAGTGTTGGAAAATATAGTAAGGTGGAACGTAGGGTTGGACCTTGGCTCTGATACCAAATGATATGAACTTAGATATGATCCGTTCAAGATGATATGAAATGTTATAATACGAAATGATTCGTTCAAATGTGATATGAACTTAAAAACTAAATGGTATGAAATGTGATGGAGTAAGATATGAATTCGTTCAAAATGAGGAATGTTGTGGAGAAGAATGAATTCCAGTAATGCGGAAGCGTAGTTTGATGTATAGTGGGCTGAAATGTAACGTAATAAGGAGGGGTGTAAAGTTGATGGAAGTAATTAGGTCCTCAACCAAACGAATCGCAAAATACGAACTCTAGAAATAATTCTAGAACCCAACAAATATACGTAAGTAGAACTTTAGAATCAAGGTGAAAAAACAACACTTTGGGTGAAGTAATGAAGAGTGCTTTGTATAGTAGTAAGAAACTGAACTCAAGAGTGATAAAAACTCAAGTAAACATAATGTGTATTAAGATATAAAAATTTGATTTATTACATCCGAAAATGACCTTTAAATAGGTGCCACTTTAAGCTTAATTCAAAGTAAAAACAATAAACAAAGATAACAATTTGAAAAATGAGTAAACATGAAGAATTATGGCAAGACTTTTGAATGGAATATGGTAACGGCTCCTTCCTTGCAACAGCTTCATGCATGGACTTTGAAGAAGAGATCTCTCATGCTAGATTCTCTTTGATGACTTTGATGAATGAAAGTGTGAAAATATGGCAGGACTTTGATGAAATGGTGAAAAATAGCTACGGCTATATGATGTAGGATGGATGAAGAACTCTTTGTAGGGCTGAATTACCTCTCTTCAGATTTCTCCTTCCAAATCTTCTTGATAGATACTAATGATACACATATCATGACTTTGGAGAAGACTTATTTAATCACACTCATGACTTTGATGATGGAGTGAACGGCTATATTGAAATGGAGGTGCCAAAACTTTTTTATTTCTTCTTCAAATGGTGGGGCCGAATGTAACTTCAAATGCAATGGTCCTTTGTGCAGAATATGGGTAAAATACTTCCGTGTATAATGCATGCAAATTTTACGTATGCATGTTGGTTAATCAAGCTTGGTTGGATCGTCCTCCTCCCGTATTTTAATGATGTTGATCGGTTCTCATCATTCCCCTCTTCTTGAGAAGGATTTGACCTCAAATCCATATTTTGATGCTCCAAAAATATGATATATTGAAGCTTCATTTCGTGATGAAAGTTATGACTTGTAGTTTGTTGGATGCTCGGTCTTGCTCACATCAGTGGTCGTATCTCCTATTAACAGAACTTAATCAAGAAGTAAAGGTTTAATTGAAGCTATTGTAGCTAATTCTCAATATAAAATGCTCGAATCTAATCAATAAACCCAAGTTTTCGTAGAGTTCCGACTCGAATACATGTAACGTGGTTTTATCTCCTATTAACAAGACTTAATCAAGAAGTGAAAGCTTAATTGGAGCTATTATAGCTAATTATGGGTACAAAAACTCGAATCTATTCAATAAACCCGAGTTTTCATAGAGTTCGGACTTGAATGCATGTAACGTCGTCTTATCTCCTACTAACAGGACTTAGTCAAGAAGAAAGGCACAATCGAAGCCATTATAGCCAATTCTCAACATAAAATGCTCGAATCTAATCAATAGACCCAAGTTCTCATAAAGTTCCGACTCAAATACATGTAATGTGGTCTCATCTCCTACTAACAAGACTTAATCAAGAAGTAAAGGCTTAATCGAAGCTATTATATCCAATTCTTGCTACAACAAGACTTAATCAAGAAGTAAAAGCTTAAATGGAGCTGTTATACCATTTCTCTATACAAAAAGATCGAATCTAACCACTAAGCCTGAGTTTTCGTAGAGTTCCGACTCGAATACATGTAACATGATCTTATCTCCTATTAACAAGACTTAATCAAAAAGTAAAGGGTTAATCGGAACTATTGTAGATAATCCTTTCTACCACAAGACTTAATTAAGAAGTAAAAGCTTAATCGGAGCTGTTGTAGCCACTTCTGAGTGCAAAAGGCTCGAATCTAATCAATAAACCTGGGTTTTCATAGAGTTCCGACTCGAATTCATGTAACGTGGTCTTATCTCCTATTAAAAGTGTTGCAATTCCGGAAACAAAATCGAATACGCAGCAGAATAATAATAAAGAATCCCAAATAGGATCGATCAAGTAACGTATATACGAAAAGGAAACACGAAGATAAAAGGATTAAGGTCCCATACCCTTGAAGCCTTTGATAATATATTCGTAAGTTGATGTTGTTCACGAACCCGACCACGAGCCCGAAATCCCTTCGTTGCAAACCCCGAAAGCCCGATGTTTCTACTTTACATGCGTCGGAACTTGACCAGAAAAATCTACAAGACTCCGTTCTATGAAGAACACGGCTAGGAAGTGTCGTAGAAATTTTTCTCTTTTATTTTTCTTACTTGTATTTCACCTCCAAGATGAAGAAAATCAAGAAAAATTATTCTCTCTCTCTCTCTTTCCTTACTCTCAGCCGAACTCACCAAATGCAAGGGTGATGGTGTGAGTTGTTATGTAATGTTATATAATGTATAAAGGAATCCCACCATATGTTGTCATTTTGACACCATTAGTTGAAATGAAACATGGTGGGATCTCACAATATTAAACAAAAACAAAACAAGACAAGAGAGAGAGAGAGAGAGGTGGGGCGGCCCCATGAGGAAAGTGCTAGGAAACGGGCCGACTCACTCGGCTCTGTACCGGATGTTCGTCAAACGACTCCGTTAAATACACTCCATTTTATCACCAATGTATTTATAGTAATTAATTAATTATATCAAATACAAAAATATTTTTCTAAGATATAATTTATGAATTAAATTAATTACCCAGTAACTTAATTTCAATTCATAAGACCGCGATTTAATTTATCCAATAAATCATAATTTAGATATCCAATATCTAATATTAATAGAGAGATAATAAAGTCACATTTATCCGTCAACGATCCTGATGCGCGACTCTGTAGGTCCATCTCAACCGGCATTGGGAGGAACCAATGAGTGCGGGCAGCACTAGTTAGCCTAGCAGGCCGCACTGTAAACCCCAGCTGAGAACGAATAAAGGGATCATTCCAGAACCATTTTGTCGTGAATACCATATACATATAGACCTTTCATCAGATGTCCCGGTCAAGTATTCGGGTCATGGTAAAGTCAAACCCTAATGTTGACTAGACACTATACATGTGTTAATGCAAATCAAGACCGATTGATTACTAGTGTATCTAATACGACTAGATCAGAATGCTTTGGCCAAAGGCTTATGATCTTATTTTCCATTAATCGTATAGGACATTCACCTGCTCACTAACAGGAGATAAAATCCTTTCTTGGCATACAGTAAAGACTGCTACTTGCCCGTATAGTCTGCACTTCGAGGTTGAGTCAGCGATTAAGCAAACGAGTCTAACTACTCTAATGATAAACTAAACGTCACAGGCACATCTCCTACTGAACACTCAAGTCAATGGTCCACGTATACTATCACAACCTTTCGATTCATCATCGACTCTCCAAGAGTGAATACCGTGTATCTGAATCAAGTATGAGTCTATACTAGTCCCACCAATATACTTATAACTATGCTATCAAGATATGCACACATCCTAGCATCAGTTATACATGTCTTACTCAAAACTTAATGCCCAATTAAGTTTATCGACTTGCGAACGGTTTACGTAAATAAACTTTAAACACTTCCAGTGCATTATCTTTTATCCAATAACGAGAATTGAATGTTCACTCTTATTTACATGGACTTCACTTCAATGTTTACCAAATCAGGAATGCATTTGAAATACAATAAACAGTAAATGAATCGTATTTTCTTTAATTGATAATTCCATAATTACAAGTACAATGCCCCTTCTCTCTCATCCTCTGAGTGGCATTCGAGGGAATATTCCTAACAATCTCCCACTTGCACTCAATACCATACATCATGGTATCCAATACCCATATTCTTTAGATGTCTTTCCAAGACAGCCTGAGATAACGGCTTAGTCAGCGGGTCAGAGACATTGTCTTCCAAGTCTACTCTTTGCAACAAAACATATCCTTTTTCAACCATCTCTCAAACGATGTGATACTTTCTCTCTATATGCTTGGTGTTGTGGTGAGACCTTGGCTCCTTGGCTTGGGAGACAACTCCATCATTATCAAAGAATAGTGATATAGGCAGCTTCACTTTAGGCACCACTTGAAGTTCTTGCACAAACTTCTGCATCCAAAATGCTTCCTTGCTAGCCTCCGAGGCAGCTTGGTACTCTTCTTGGCAGGTGGAATCTGCAGTAGCGCTTTGCTTGGAGCTTCTCCAAGATACTGCTCCTCCATTGAGACTAAACAAATACCGAGATGTCGACTTAGAGTCATCCTTGTCTCCTTGAAATCAGAATCAGTGAATCCAATCGCCTTCAGTTCTCCACCACCGTATGTAAGAACCATATTTACTTAAGAATGTTCTTGATGGCAGTCCAGTGTTCCCTTATTGGGTTTGCTTGAAAACGACTTACCATACTAACAACATAGGCTAAGTCCGGTCTCGTGCACAACATAGTGTACATGAGGCTACCCACTGCCGAGGCATAGGGCACCTTACTCATCTCTCTTTTGTCTTCCTCACTTTGAGGATACATTTTTGTGGTGAGATGAATTCAATGTCGCATGGGAAGGAACCCTCTTTTAGATTCATCCATCTTGAACCTTCTTAAGACTTTATCTATATAGAGGGCTTGGGAAAGTCCTATCATTCTTCGTGGTCTATCTCTATAACCCTAGAATACAGGAAGCTTCTCCCAAGTTTTTCATGGAGCAACCGAGAAACTTCCGGTCTAAAAAGAAAAATTCAAATTAATCAGAATGAAAATCTCGGGTATTACACAGAATACACAGGATCCAAATATTAGTATAAACCATATGAAGATGGAATATACCTAAAATACTAGTACAATCGAAAACAGTTCAAATGAAGCGGAAAATAATATTACACGGTCTAAGCATAATCGGACAACAAAAGACTTGGGCCCCCCGAACTAGTATCCTTCAAACCCTTCGCAGTCACCATGTTCTTCCCGTGGCTTTCCTTTGCCTCGACCTAAAATACAACAAAAGTATTTCGCCCAAAACCACATAGTCACATATACATGGTAATAATTCTCAAAACTTTATACAATTGATATATATATATATATATATATATATATAGGATCTCAAGGAAACAACCCCACTATTGAACATACCCCTCGGCGTATGAACAATTAGTCGCAAACCGTCGGACATAACCAATCATAGAATATGAACGACCAATCAACATGGCTCAAGACGGACATCACAGTACGCCAGATCTGAAAATGTGTTCGTGTACATGTACACCCCTTATACAGAATCCATAATATACGTGAGACAATGTACCAAATTAGCCTCACGAACTACGTCTCGTGTACGCAGTCCAATACGGAAACATCAACTTATGACCATATGTGCCTGGATAAAAATCCTACACATAACCAATCGGCACGCAGATATGATTCCAGATATGTCACGATACAACATGACAATAAAATTCAATAAATTACACATTCAATCAAGAATCGAGAAACTCACTGAAGTGACAAAATGATCAACGAGACCAACGATACAAAGGTGATGAACTTGGGAATACAATCCCATAATGAAACGGTACTACGATCAAGAACAATATCACGTATGGTACGAATCATTGATTCATAAGACATTTTATATATACGAAACGTATAATGTTCATAAGAATTCAATCATCATTATAACCAAGCAAGATAACTTGCCTCAATTCCATAGACGAAAGATAGTCCTTCTCCAAATGATCGAATGGACAATATCCTCGACTAAATACTCACTCGAACAAGCAACCTTGAATGAAACATATTTCATTCAACAATACGTTCACACAATATTGATATCAATTCATAGGAAACGACACCCGAAATCTACCCGAGTAATTCATTCTATCCCAATGAACATTCTACCGACTATAGATTAATTTCAATACATCTAATTCATCTTCCATAATCGGTTTATTATATTAAAATGTCCTTTTAATACTATTGTTATCGCTATGAACAAGCTTATGCATTAAACATCTTCAATTCACCATTAATAATCGGATTAGCCAAGTTCTTGAGGTTCTTCAACATCTACTTCATCTATTACACAAGGATTTATCATCAGTAATTGCTGAAGTCTCCCGAAGAACATTATCAGTCTATGAATACGGTGATTAATATATTCTTAAGTCATCAAAGCATCTAATTAACTTGAATATATAAAGGTTACATTTGTGTTCTTCATAATCCATTATTACCTCCCAAAGAATTTGTTAAGCCATATCAAAAGCATAGTTATAACATTTAGGATTTCTGAAACATAAGAACATCATCCTAATCTTCATCATTCATCAATTCATTCTCAAGATATTGGTTAAAACCTAACATGATGTTCTAACACATCCTATGTTATCAATCCATCGGTTTTAACTCAACTATATCGAAACTTATGATCATCATCTCTCAATAATGTTAATCAATCCATCAAGCTGAGTATGATTCTTAAAAAACATGATTATTATCATTTAAACATCAAGAACATCTTCATTTTAAACCTTTAATCACTATATTCTTCAATAAGTGTTCAACATCTTAACGATAATCATGTTTTACTTGATCAATTCGACATTATGAGCAGTATTCTATATCAATATCATCATTAATACGAAAGATAGAGTAGGATTGTATAACATACTTCAAGAAATGAAGAACAAACCACCAAACTACAAGAATACACTCCAACTTCCAAACACTAAGCTCCAATCCAAGATGCAAGGCTCAAAGCTAAGATGGAAGAGGGTAGTATCGATCTAGGGAGGCAGAGGAGTGATCTCTTGAAGAAAATATCAAAGTTGGATCGTGCAAAATGGAAAGACAAGAGCTATCTTTTTATAAACTGCATAACTATTACGTACGTTACCGCATAAAGCTAACATACGTTAGTCTTTTTACGTACGCTGCACACAAGGTGTTACGTACATAATAAGCCTCCAGAAACTACTGCCTCAAAACACCTATCGCATTACGTACGTTATATCATGAGCATTACATACATAATGTAGGTCAACTTGGCTGTCTCGAAAAGCCCAATTATCTGAATCCTGCATGGCCCCCCATGCCGAAAGTTGAGATCGGATCATATTCTCTGCATTACGTATGTAATATATCCTCCATTACGTAAGTAAGGCCAAGGTCAGAGCGTACGTTAAACTGAACCCCTAGCATACGCTAAACATTGAAAACCTAGCCAAAAATGTAACAATCTACACAATATCTAGAAATCAACCACAATGGGAATGAAAATTATAATTAATTCTATTCTGATATATCTCAACATCACTAATCATTAGACTAAATGCAACGTGATTCAACGATTCATAGAGTTCCGACTTGAATGTATGTAACATGGTTTCATCTCTTACTAACAAGACTTAATCAAGAAATAAAGATTTAATCGGACCTATTATATCCAATCCTTGCTACAACAAGACTTAATCAAGAAGTAAAAGCTTAATCAGAGTTGTTTTACCAAATCTCAGTACAAAAGGCTCGAATATAACCAATAAGCCCGAGTTTTCATAGAGTTCTGAATCGAATACATAATGTGGTCTTATATCCTATTTACAAGACTTAATCAAAAAGTAAAGACTTAATCTAAGCTATTATAACCAATACTCATTACAAAATACTCGAATCTAATCAATAAAGCCGAGTTTTCATAGAGTTACGACTCGAATTCATGTAACGTGGTTGATACAAATTCTCACTTATGATGCGAATTCTCTATCGGTACAGCAGGAAGCTGTTTTGACGAGCGGAAGCGAATCGACAAGAAACTATCAGGAAATGGTGACAGCAGTTCGATAAAGCAACAGGGCAGGAACTTGGCCGAATGTAAAAGACTCGATACAGGGAACCTCCAAACAGCGGTACTTGAAACTGCACGTTTCGGGCGGATGCTAATTAAAAATAACAGGAAACAAGTTCGAAGGATCGACCAATACTTGATGCGAAATCCCGAACAAGTACAAGCTGTATCGAAAGGTAAGAAGAGTATCAAAACGGACAGAAACAGTTGTTTTATCGAATTAGACCTATAATTTGATAAAGTGATTTCTTCTGAAGACCTATTGAGAATCGATCGGATTAAGATTCGAAAATGCGTCGAATATTAATCAAAGTTTTGATGAAAAGCGTTCACCAAGAAAAACACAAAGTGTATTCTTTCAACATTCAAGATTCTCTCTTCATTACAACTTCATCGCCCTAGTTATAGGCAAAAACAGCCTGACAAGAGCCTGACAAGATAATCTTAAACTATTACAAGCTGGTCTTAAAATAATAAAAAGAATAAAAAGGTTCCTCATATCACTTGCTGACAAAAGTAAAAGCTGGGCCTTGTCTCCAAGTTGAAAGCTGATAGCTGCCTTTTCACACAGCATGTTGCCAAGAATCCTGCTGCCTTTATAATAAAGAAAATGCTGAAATTCTTTTATTCTTTTACCACTTGGACCCCTTCCCCCAAGATGTAAGTTACCTATTGTTTAAGTTACTCCAAGTCCGGTTATTAAGGTAACTCCAAGTCTCGTCTCCATTTTCTCGCCCAAGTAAGTTGCATGGTTGTTTACGTCGATCATCACCTCATCTTCTTCCCTTAGACTTGTCAACCTCGTATCATCCCCTACCCCTTTAAAAGGAATTGTCCTCAATTTTGTAATCCCGTCGTCATCAAGATAAGGAGATAAATCACCTATGTTGAAAGTAGCATGCACTCCATAATCACCTGGAAGTTCTAACTTGTAAGCATTGTCGTTCACCTTCGCAACTATTTTAAATGGCCCCTCGGCTCGTGGCACTAACATTTACGCTTACTCGGAAATCGCTTCTTTCTCAAATGTACCCAAACTAAATCTCCAACCTCGAATAATCTCGGTTTTCTTTGCCTGCTCGACTTCCTTTTGTACGCCTCGTTTATCTCTTTGATTCGATCACGCACCTGTTCGTGTAATTTCATCATCGATTTCAGTTTTGACTCCGCATCCTTATGCACCAATTCGTCACTCGGTAATTTAATTAAGTCTAGCTGTATGTAAGGATTTAGGCCGTAAACTACTTCGAATGGAGAATGCGCTGTGGCCTGAGTAGGAGAGCGATTATATGCGAACTCCGCATGTGCGAGCTTCAAATCCCAATCCTTTTGTGTTTTGTTCACCAAGCCTCACAACAGCATTCCCAGTATTTGATTAGTCACTTCGGTTTGTCCGTCTGTTTGAGGATGATGCGAAGTACTAAACAAAAGCTGGGTTCCCACCTTTCTCCACAATGTGTTCCATAAGTAACTCAGAAACTTCGAGTCTCGGTCCGAAACAATAGTCTTTGGAACTCCATCTAATCGTACCACCTCTCGAAAATACAAGTCAGCAACATTGCTCACATCATCGGTTTTGTGACAAGAAACAAAATGAGCCATCTTTGAAAAACGATCGACAACAACCATAATCGCATCCTTACCTCGTTGGGTTCGAGGCAAAGCGACAATGAAATCCATGGCCTCTCCGGAATCAGTAAAGCTGTGTATTTTCCTGGTTTGAACGAACTCTTCGCAATATGGCATGTCACACACTTACTAATTATATTATTGACACACCCCTGCATCTTTGGCCAATAAAAATGTTCTTTAAGCACATCTAATGTCTTGGCCGAACCAAAGTGGCCAGCCAAACCTCCCCCGTGAGCCTCTCGAACCAGCGATTCTCGAATCGTGTGCCTTGGTAGACAAAGACAATTTCCCTTAAAAAGAAAGGCTTCCTGTATCAAAAATTCTCCCATCGGTCTAGATTTGCAAAGGGCGAAGGTTTCGCCAAAATCCGCATCACTGTCATAATATTCCTTCACTGTATCCAATCCAAGCAATCGAACATTAAGGGTAGAGATTAAAGCATATCTCCTAGACAGCGCATCAGCCACCACATTGCTCTTACCATCTTTATACTTCGATGAAAAGTGAAACAATTGCAAGAACTCCACCCACTTATCATGTCTCGGACTCAACTTCTGTTGCCCATTAATATACTTTAACGATTCATGATCCGAATGTAGAATAAAATGTTTCGGCCGAAGGTAATGGCTCCAATGATCAAGAGCTCTCACTATGGCATAGAACTCCTTGTCATAAGTACAATAGTTGAGTCGAGCCCCACCCAACTTCTCCGAAAAGTACGCAATAGGCCGCCTGCCTTAAATGAGGACCGCCCTAATACCAACCCCACTAGCATCACACTCCACTTCGAACGGCTGTGCAAAATCGAGTAACGCCAAGATAGGTGCTTCACATAACCTTGTCTTCAACATTTCAAATGCCCCTTGGGCAGCCCTGCTCCACACAAACGGACCCTTCTTCAAACACTCAGTTATCGGACTCGTTATGGTGCTGAAATCTCGAATAAACCTCCGATAAAAAGAGGCAAGACCGTGGAATGATCTAACTTTATTTACGGTTTTGGGAGTAGGCCACGACTTAATAGCTTCAATTTTACCCTGATCAACCGACCCTCATCTTTCGAAACAACATAGCCCAGAAAAGTTATGCTCTCGATGAGAAACGCACACTTTTCTTTCTTTCCATAAAGCCTTTGAGACCTAAGAGTCTCGAATACTTGCCGTAGATGCCCGAGATACTCCTCCACCGACCGACTATAAACCAAAATATCATCTAAATAAACAACCACAAATCTGCCCAAAAATGTCTTAAGTACTTCGTTCATCAAACGCATGAAAGTACTAGGGGCATTCGTAAGTCCAAATGGCATGACAGCCCACTCATACAGCCCATGCTTAGTTTTGAAAGCCGTCTTCCATTCATCCCCCTCCCGCATACGAATCTGGTGATACCCACTTCGCAAATCAATTTTAGAAAAGAACACCGAGCCATGTAGCTCGTCTAACATATCATCAAGCCTTGGTATTGGGAATCGATACTTGATCGTTATGTCATTTACGGCCCGGCTATCGGTACACATCCGCCAAGACCCATCCTTCTTAGGAACAAGCAGGACCAGAACCGCAAATGGGCTTAAACTTTCTCGAACATACCCGTGGCTCATTAGTTCTTCAATCTGCTTCTGAAGTTCCTTCGTTTCCTCGGGATTACACCTATAGGCAGATTTATTCGGAAGAGGTGCACCTGGTATAAGGTCCATTTGATGCTCAATTCCACGAATTGGCGGCAAACCCGACGGCAACTCTTCAGGGAAGACGTTCGCGAACTCATGTAATAAGTCGGCAACTATATCCTCGTTTTTTGCTGCCACGAAATCATCTCGAGTCTCCTTTATCACCAGCATGTAAACACGCTCACCACTCTCCATAGCGTGTTCAACTTCCCTTTCGCTAGCGAACATGGTGAGGTTCGGTTTTTCCCCTCGTTTGGCACTCATGGAACGGATAGCTTGGGGTGACATCGGCTTCAACACGATCTTCTTTCCCTTATCTCGCAACTCGTATTCGTTGCTCCTTCTCCGATGCAAAACATCCCTATCAAATAACCAAGGGCATCCCAAAAGTACGTGACAAGCATCCATTGGAATCACATCACATAATATCTCATCGTGATATGAACCCATTGCCAATCCGACCCGAACTTGCTTCGAAACCCTCACCTTACTTCCGTCATCAAGCCAATGTAAAGCATATGGCTTAGGGTGAGTTGTGGTGGTTAGTCCAAGCTTCGTCACCATTTCACTTGAAGATACGTTGGTGCAACTCCCTCCGTCGATAATCAAACTACACCACTTATCTCCAACTTGACACTTTGTATGGAATATTTGGTCCCGTTGTTCTGACTCACTCGGAACCGACTTGGCTTGCAAAGTGCGAAGAACCAAGGCTGTATCGTAATTCGGAGCATCGTAAGCCTCACATTCTTCTCCTTCTTCCTCCATGCTGAAATCAAACACATCACCCAGTCTTCCTTTTTCGTCCTCAACCAACAGTTCATCTCGGATCGTGACAGCTTCCCTTAGTGTCACCACTCGCTTGTTCGGACAAGCATTTTGATAATGCCCGAACCCTTGACATTTGAAACATCTTACTTTAGCCAAACTCGTCTCCTTCGGTACGTAGGGGGTCTTAGAAATCGCAACAGGGACCGGAGTCAGTACAGTTGTCTTGGTAGTTGAACTAGAACCGCCACTTCGGTTTCCAAATTTGATTGGAAACTCGGGTTTATACAGCTTCATCCTGTTTTGAGCTTCTAACTTCACACATAGACCACATAATGTATCGAAGTCCTCTATGGATACAGTTCCACCGAGTTAGCTATGCTTCGGTTCAAGCCACGCAAGAATCGCGACATCTTCTGCTCCTCATTCTCCTCTATTTCTCCCATTAAGGTCAGATTCTCAAACTCCTCAATGTATTCACTGACATTCAACTTTCCTTGCATGAGATCTGCAATCTTCCTGTACAAGAACAGCCGGTGTGATGTTGGTACATATCTTTTACGAAGTTTTCTTTTTAATGAATCCCACGAACGGATCTTTTCTTTCCCCGCACGAGCTCTTCGTATTTTAATTCCTTCGTACCAAAGTGAAGCTCCTTTCCCCAACTTGAGAATTGCATACTTACACCTTTTCTCATCGTCAAGGTCTTTAAATTCGATCATGCGGTCAATCTTACATTCCCATTCCAAGTAAACTTCTGGGTCTGTCCCGCCAACGAACTCTGGAAGCTCATTAACATTGAATTCTTCGTCATGGCGTGAGGGTCGTTCATAGTCACCACTCCTAGGTTGCCAATGCTGGTCGCGTTGTCCTGGTATGTCACGCAATGCGTCATGAAGTTTTGCCAAGAAATCAGCGTCGTTGAGATCCATAATGCCAAAGATCAAGAACTTGGGATCTGATACCACTTATGATATGAATTCTCACTTATGATGAGAATTCTCTATCGGTACAGCAGGAAGCTGTTTTGACGAGCGGAAGCGAATCGGCAAGAAACTGTCAGGAAATGGTGACAGCAGTTCGATAAAGCAACAGGGCAGGAACTTGGCCGAATGTAAAAGACTCGATACAGGGAACCTCCAAACAGCGGTACTCGAAACAGCACATTTCGGGCGGATGCTAATTAAAAATAATAGGAAACAAGTTCGAAGTATCGACCAATACTTGATGTGAAATCCCGAACAAGTACAAGAGTATCGAAACGGACAGAAACAGTTGTTTTATCGAATTAGACCTATAATTCGATAAAGTGATTTCTTCTCAAGACCTATTGAGAATCGATCGGATTAAGATTCGAAAACGCATCGAATAATAATCAAAGTTTTGATGAAAAGCATTCACCAAGAAAAACACAAAGTGTATTCTTTCAACATTCAAAATTCTCTCTTCATTACAACTTCATCGCCCTAGTTATAGGCAAAAACAGCCTGACAAGAGCCTGACAAGATAATCTTAAACTATTACAAGCTGGTCTTAAAATAATAAAATGAATAAAAAGGTTCCTCATGTCACTTGCTCACAAAAGTAAAAGCTGGGTCTTGTCTCCAAGTTGAAAGCTGATAGCCGCCTTTTCACACAGCATGTTGCCGAGAATCCTGCTGCCTTTATAATAAAGAAAATGCTGAAATTCTTTTATTCTTTTACCACTTGGACCCCTTCCCCCAAGATGTAAGTTACCTATTGTTTAAGTTACTCTAAGTCCGGTTATTAAGGTAACTCCGTGTCTCGTTTCCATTTTCTCGCCCAAGTAAGTTGCATGGTTGTTTACGTCGATCATCACCTCGTCTTCTTCCCTTGGACTTGTCAACCCCGTAGCAGTGGTCTCATCTCCTACTAACAAGACTTAATCAAGAAGTAAAGGCTTAATTGGAGCTATTATATCCAATCCTTGCTACAACAAGACTTAATCAAGAAGTAAAAGCTTAATCGGAGCTTTTATACTAATTCTCAGTATAAAAGGCTCGAATCTAACCACTAAGCCTGAGCTTTTATAGAGTTCCGACTCGAATATATGTTACGTGGTCTTATCTCCTATTAACAAGACTTAATGAAAAAGTAAAAGCTTAAACTGGAGCTATTATAGACAATCCTTGCTACCACAAGACTTAATCAAGAAGTAAAAGCTTAATCGGGGCTGTTATAGCCAATTTTGAGTGCAAAAGGCTCGAATCTAATCAATAAACCAGAGTTTTTATAGAGTTCCAACTCGAATGCATGTAATATGGTCTTATCTCCTATTAATAAGACTTAATCAAGAAATAAAGTCTTAATCGGAGCTATTATATCCAATCCTTGCTAAAACAAGACTTAATCAAGAAGTAAAAGCTTAATTCGAGCTGTTATAGCCAATTATGAATGCAAAAAGCTTGAATCTAATTAATAGACCCGAGTTTTCATAGAAATTCCGACTCGAGTGTATGTAACGTGGTCTTATCTCCTATTAAAAGAACTTAATAAATAAGTAAAGGTTTACTAGAAGCTATTATAGCCAATTATTAATATAAAATGCTCGAATCTGATCAATAAACCCGAGTTTTCGTAGAGTGCCAACTCGAATACATGTAACATGGTCGTATCACCTATTAACAGGACTTAATCAAGAACTAAAGGCTTAATCGGAGCTATTATAGTCAATACTTGCTACAACAAGACTTAATCAAGAAGTAAAAGCTTAATAGGAGTTGTTGTACCAATTCTTACTACAAAAGGCTCGAATCTAACCAATAAGCCCGATTTTTTGTAGTGTTGTGACTCGAATACATGTAACATGGTCATATCTCCTATTAACAAGACGTAATCAAAAAGTAAAGGTATAATCTAAGTTAATATAGCCAATACTCAATACAAAAAGCTCGAATCTAATCAGTAAACCGAGTTTTTATAGAGTTCCGACTCGAATGCATGTAATGTGGTCTTATCTCCTAGTAAAGAGACTTAATCAAGAAGTAAAGGCTTAATCAGAGCTATTATAGACAATCCTTGCTACCACAAGACTTAACCAAGAAGTAAAAGCTTAATCAGATTTGTTATAGCCAATTTTGAATGCAAAAGGCTTGAAAGTGATACGATATCTAATATTCCAATCGAAGAAGCTCCAATAAAAATCGACATCCACGACGATAAAAATTCGCATGGTCATGCATCATTATACTTGGGAGAAAAGAACATGCGGATTGGAGTTACGTTGTTAATTGGAACCGAAATAACGTAAAACTCGACGACGGAATCGGTCCGAAAGCATGAAAACTCGGCCACATCATGCTTGAAAGGAACCCTTACTTGACTTCATATCTTTGGCAAGATAATGAAGATATTTCTACTTCCCCACCATTACTACAAATCGTCCAAGCCTTCCCCACCTTTCCTTCATGTCATTATCCTTCATGTCATAGTCACCATAATAATTCCAAAAGGACTTGATATCATATCACCACAAAATCCTCATCATCCCTCCATGTTTCGGCCGATTTGAACAAAAAAATTTGATGAAGACTTTCATCAAATGTTTCCTTCATGTCATTATCCTTCATGTCATAATCACCATGATAATTCCAAAAAGACTTGATATCATATCACCACAAAATCCTCATGAACCCTACATGATTCGGCCGATTTGAAGGAGTGCTAGGAAGTTTCATTTGCTTGTTTTTGTTGTATTATTCTATGGTTGGAAACTACTATATATAGTAGTGCTTGTTGTATTTGTAAGTATCTTGAAAATCAATAAACCTTGTATTTCTTTGAAATATACGTTGAACGAGTTCAACAAAACTTTAGTTATTGTTTCGACGCGTCTCGAGATTTTAACTTGATCAATTCTCAATAGGTCTTGAGAAGAGATTACCTTTATCGAGTTATAGGTCTAATTCGATAAAACACATCCAAATCCGTATACCATACTACCTCACGGCCGAACTCCATTCAAATTCGGTCACCCCTTGTAATTTTCGAGTGATACTTTGATAGTTGTCAAGACATAATAATCTTCCGTTGTATTTCATACGCATTACGTACGTAATTCGTATCATAAGTGGTATCAGAGCCATTTGTCTCACGGTTCTCGACGTTACTCAAGAAGATGGCATTCACCGATGAAGAAGTAGCACAACTACGTGACGTTCTTCGCGGCCTACCGGAGCCCCGAATCCAAGCACGACGAGGATACGACGCCATGCATGCACCACGACATGCTGATGAATACAAGACAAGCGAACTTCCGGAGTTCGTAGGCGGCACCGATCCCGAGGTTTATTTGGAGTGGGAAAGGAAAATTGAACGAATGTTTGAGTTCAAGGATCTCAATGACGAGGTACGTTGCAAGTATGCGATTCTCAAACTTGGAAAGGGAGCTTCCCTTTGGTTTGAGCGAATGAAGACACAAAGAGTTCGTGCCGGAAAGGAGAAGATACGTTCGTGGGATTCTCTAAAAAAGAAACTACGAAAAAGATATGTCCCGGCTACACACAAGTTAAGCTTGTATCGAAAAATTTCTGACCTCACGCAAGGAAAGCTAATTGTCGAGGAGTACATCGAGGAGTTTGAAAACTTATCCTTGATGGGAGAACTTGAAGAAAGCGAAGAATTACGGATGTCCCGTTTCCTACGAGGTTTGAATAAAAATATTGCTAATTCCGTGGAACTCTACCCCTATTCCGACTTTGATACTTTATGCGGACTTTGCATAAAGTTGGAAAATCAAAACAAGACAAAACTTTCTAAACCCGAATTCCCATCTAAATACGGAAATACCAACTTTGGCGCGAGTTCTAGCTCGTTTCCAAAAACTGTCACCACAAGTCCACCCGTTACTACCATTCCAAAAACTCCTATCACCCCAAAAGAAACAAGCCTATCTAAAGTCCGGTGTTTCAAATGTCAAGGATTTGGACACTATCAAAGTGCTTGTCCAAATCGGAGAATTGTAACGCTACGAGAAGCCATAGCCGTCCGAGAAGAATTACTAGCCGAAGAAGAAAGAATTGGAGACGTCTTTAACTTGGAAGCCGGCGAAGAAGAAGAAGAATGCGAGGCATACGATGCCCCGAACTATGACACGAACCTCGTCCTTCGCATGTTACAAACGAAGGCAGCCCCGAGTGACGTAGAACAACGAGACCAGATCTTTCACACGAAGTGTCGTGTCGGAGAGAAATGGTGTAGCTTGATCATTGACGGTGGAAGTTGTACAAACGTGGCATCAAGCGAGATGGTCTCAAAACTCGGATTAATCACCACGGCCCATCCAAAGCCGTATGCACTCCATTGGCTCGATGATGGAAACAAGGTGAAAGTATCAAGACAAGTGAAGGTCGGACTCACCATGGGTTCGTATGGTGATGATATTACATGCGATGTACTACCAATGGACGCATGTCACGTATTATTGGGAAGACCTTGGTTATTTGATCGGGACGTACTACATCGAGGGAGGAGTAACGAATATGAGTTACGTGACAAAGGTAAAAAAATTGTTCTTAAACCTATGTCACCGCAAGCTATCCGAACGATGAGTTCAAAAAAAATCGAAGGACCGAAACTTACAATGCTTGCAAACGAGAAAGAAGTCGAACACGCCATTGACAATGGCGAACGTGTTTATTTGATGATGATCAAAGAATTCCGAAACCTTGCTACCAAATCACACCATGAACGAGAAATAGATACACTGTTACACGAGTTCGCGGATGTATTTCCCGAAGATTTGCCGGTGGGATTACCACCTATCCGCGGAATAGAACACCAAATTGATCTTGTACCAGGAGCTCCATTACCGAACAAAGCGGCGTATCGTTGTAATCCCGAAGAAACCAAAGAACTACAACGACAAATTGATGAAATCATGAGTCACGGATATGTCCGAGAAAGTTTAAGTCCGTGTGCGGTCCCAGTCCTACTTGTACCAAAAAAGGACGGATCATGGCGAATGTGCATTGACAGTAGAGCCGTGAATAACATCACCGTCAAGTATCGGTTCCCCATACCGAGACTAGATGACATGTTAGACGAGTTACATGGCTCGGTTATATTTTCAAAAGTTGATTTGCGGAGCGGATACCATCAAATCCGCATGCGAGAGGGAGACGAATGGAAGACGGCATTTAAAACAAAGAATGGACTTTACGAATGGGTGGTGATGCCATTCGGCCTCACTAATGCCCCGAGCACTTTTATGAGGTTGATGAACGAGGTTCTCAAACCTTTCTTGGGAAAGTTTGTTGTCGTATACTTAGACGATATTTTGATCTACAGTCGATCCTTAGAGGAGCATCTCGAACATTTGCGGCACGTGTTTGAAACTCTAAGGGAACAGAAACTTTATGGAAAACGGGAGAAGTGTACTTTCCTAGTCGAGAGTCTTGTCTTTCTCGGCTATGTCGTTTTTAAAGAAGGAGTGTCGGTGGACCAAGAGAAGATCGCGGCCATCAAGTCTTGGCCGATACCAAAAACAATCACGGAGGTACGATCATTTCATGGCCTAGCTTCTTTTTACCGACGATTCATCCGGGATTTTAGCACCATCTCCAGTCCGATCACGGAGTGTCTTAAAAAAGGAACCTTTGCATGGAACGAGGCGGCCCAAAAGGCTTTTGAAAAATTAAAGGGAAAGTTATGTGAAGCGCCGATTTTGACATTACCCGATTTTTCACAACCATTTGAGGTGGAATGCGACGCTAGCGGAGTTGGAATCGGGGCAATACTTATTCAAAGAGGCCGCCCCATCGCTTATTTTTCGGAGAAATTAAGTGGCGCCCGAGTTAATTATTGTACTTACGACAAGGAGTTCTATGCTATCGTGAGATCACTCGATCATTGGAGTCACTATTTGCGTTCGAAACATTTTGTGTTACATTCGGATCACGAGTCGTTGAAATACATCAACGGCCAAAGCAAGCTAAGTCCGAGACATGCAAAATGGGTGGAATTTTTACAATCTTTTCACTTTTCATCCAAGTACAAAGACGGGAAGAGTAATATAGTGGCGGATGCACTATCAAGACGGTATTCCTTACTGTCAATTCTAGATGTTCGTTTGTTGGGGTTCGAGACTTTGAAAGATCATTACAGTGACGATTTGGACTTCAGAGAAATTTTCACCCGTTGTAAAGCGGGCCCATATGAAGAATTTGTTTTACAGGATGGCTTTCTTTTCAAGGGAAATAAATTATGTGTGCCGAGACATACAATTCGGGAATTGCTAGTTCGGGAGGCGCACGGAGGAGGACTAGCCGGTCATTTCGGCTCGGCCAAGACCGTAGAGATGCTAAAAGAACATTTCTTTTGGCCAAAGATGTATGGTGACGTGAGCACAATCGTGAGTAAATGCGTCACTTGTCACATGATGAAAAGTTCGTTCAAGCCAAGTACATACATGCCATTGACAATACCTTTACGACCATGGGAGGATGTCTCGATGGATTTTATTGTTGCTTTACCTCGTACTCAACGGGGCAAAGACTCGATCATGGTGGTCGTCGACCGTTTTTCGAAAATGGCTCACTTTATAGCATGCCACAAAACCGATGATGCAAGCAATGTGGCGGACTTATACTTCCGGGAAATAGTTCGTTTACACGGAGTTCCAAAAACTATCGTGTCGGATCGAGATTCTAAATTTCTGAGTTACTTCTGGAATACATTATGGAGAAAAGTGGGTACTAAACTTCTATTCAGTACTTCACATCACCCACAAACCGATGGACAAACCGAAGTAACTAATCGAACCTTGGGAGCATTATTGCGAGGATTGGTGAATAAAACACAAAAGGATTGGGACATTAAACTTGCACACGCGGAATTCGCATACAACCGATCACTCGGCTTCGCCACGGCCCATTCACCTTTTGAGGCAGTATACGGAATAAATCCGCACATGCCATTGGATTTGATTCCCTTGCCGAGCGACGAATTGGTTCACAAAGACGCCGAATCAAAACTCAAGTCAATGATGAAGTTACATGAAAAGGTAAGAGAGCAGATCAAAGAAGTGAATGAAATTTACAAACGGAAGTCGAACAAAAATAAAAAAGCGAGACTATTCGATGTTGGCGACTTAGTCTGGATACACTTGAGGAAAGAACGATTCCCAAACAAACGCAAGAACAAATTAATGCCGAGAGCCGAAGGTCCGTACAAAATTTTGGGAAAAGTGAACGACAACGCCTACAAAGTAGAACTTCCGGGCGATTACGGAGTACACGCGACTTTCAACGTAGGTGATCTCTCGCCTTACCTTGACGACGATGGCATTACGGAATTGAGGTCAATTCCTTTCAAAGAAGGAGGGAATGATACGATATCTAATATTCCAATCGAAGAAGCTCCAATAAAAATCGACATCCACGACGATACAAATTCGCATGGTCATGCATCATTATACTTGGGAGAAAAGAACACGCGGATTGGAGTTACGTTGTTAATTGGAACCGAAATAACGTAAAACTCGACGACAGAATCGGTCCGAAAGCATGAAAACTCGGCCACATCATGCTTGAAAGGGACCCTTACTTGACTTCATATCTTTGGCAAGATAATGAAGATATTTCTCCTTCCCCACCATTACTACAAATCGTCCAAGCCTTCCCCACCTTTCCTTCATGTCATTATCCTTCATGTCATAGTCACCATAATAATTCCAAAAAGGACTTGATATCATATCACCACAAAATCCTCATCATCCCTCCATGTTTCGGCCGATTTGAACAAAAAAATTTGATGAAGACTTTCATCAAATGTTCCCTTCATGTCATTATCCTTCATGTCATAATCACCATGATAATTCCAAAAAGACTTGATATCATATCACCACAAAATCCTCATGAACCCTACATGATTCGGCCGATTTGAAGGAGTGCTAGGAAGTTTCATTTGCTTGTTTTTGTTGTATTATTCTATGGTTGGAAACTACTATATATAGTAGTTCTTGTTGTATTTGTAAGTATCTTGAAAATCAATAAACCTTGTATTTCTTTGAAATATACGTTGAACGAGTTCAACAAAACATTAGTTATTGTTTCAACGCGTCTCGAGATTTTAACTTGATCAATTCTCAATAGGTCTTGAGAAGAGATTACCTTTATCGAGTTATAGGTCTAATTCGATAAAACACATCCAAATCCGTATACCATACTACCTCACGGCCGAACTCCATTCAAATTCGGTCACCCCTTGTAATTTTCGAGTGATACTTTGATAGTTGTCAAGACATAATAATCTTCCGTTGTATTTCATACGCATTACGTACGTAATTCGTATCAGAAAGTAATCAATAAACCCAGGTTTTCATAGAGTTCGGACTTGCATGCATGTAACGTGGTCTCATCTCCTATTAACAAGACTTAATCAAAAAGTAAAGGCTTAATCAGAGCTATTATGCCAGAATTGCTCAATAGAGATGGCCTCTTTGACTTTAGGAATGAGAGCTACTAAGCTAGAGTTAAGACCCGTCGGAAGATCACCCTCAATGAAAAATTGCCGAATAGCTGCCACAATATCGGTACCAATGACTTCCCAAGAGAACTGATAAAATAATCCAGTAAAGCCGTCAGGCCCAGGGGCACTGTGAGGCTCCATATTGAATAATGTATAACGAATTTCCTCGGAATGGGGAATAGCGGTAAGGATGGAGTTATGCTGATGAGAAACCTTAGGAAGAGAGAAACCAGTGGGCCAGTTAGTAGCAATCGGGTGGCCTTCGAAAAGGTGCTGATAAAAATTCAAAATGTGGTTCGAGATGGTAGGCGGATCACGACAAAGATCACCGTCAATAAGGAGAGAGGAGAGCTGAAGACGATTATTCCTCATCTTAACTGTCCTATAGAAAAAGGCAGTATTCCGATCACCATCCTTAAGCCAGTTAGTCCTACTCCTTTGTTGGAAGAAAAGACTCTCTTTATTAAGAATGTCGTTCAAGGCCGCAGTTGTTTCGACCTCCTGACAGAAGAGCTCGTCGGTATACCCATCCGCATCAATGAGAGACTGAATCTCACCAAGTTGATCCAAAAGCTGGCTTTTTTTAGTGAAAATATCACCAAAAGACGAAAAATTCCTATGCTTGAGGGTACGACGCAGTCTTTTAAGCTTGTACAAAACCAAGTCTGATACGAATTATCCCGGAAAGGTGGATACGTATCGATCGGAGTATACGTAAGTGTATGATAGCGGAAGGCTTTTTACAATTAGGGTGTTTTTTGGATGTATTTTTTGGGAGTAATATCGAATATGACAATGAAAATTCGAACAAATGAAAAATGGAAGTAATATCGGATAAAGGTGATAATATCGATCAGAGTGATTTAATCGAACAATAACAAAGGTTTATCGAATTAGACCTATAATTCGATAAGGTGATTTCTTCTCAAGACCTATTGAGAAGCAATCGGATTAATACTCGAAAATGCATCGAATAAAAATCAAGTTTCGGTAAAAATTATTTACCAAGGATAGATATACAAAAGTATATTCTTTCACATTCAAATTCATAATACCCTCTATTACAAGTGATAATCAAAGACTACTTATAGGGGATGTAGTCTAAGTCTAAGGAATCAAACAAAAAAAAGAAAATAATTCAAAGATTTATAAAATCTTTGAATAATCAAAACAAATCAACAATAAAATACAAAAGGAACAACAATCATAATTTTAGGGGAAACATAATCCCTAAAATGAGTAAAATACAAAGAAAAGACAAACACACAAAAAGAAACAAAAAAAAGTAGCAAACTGCCGGCAGGACACGGCCGCGGCGCGCATCTGGTCGGCAGTAACTCGACCGTGTCCGCTTGACACGGTCGCGGCGCGACAAGGACATCCGACAGTGACTCGTCCGACAGTGACTTGTCCGATAGTGACTTGTCCGACAGTGACTCGACCGCGCGGCGTGACAAGGACCGGCAGTGACTCGACCGCTCGGCGCGACAAGGACGTTTGTCAGGACTCGACCGTGTTACCTGGCACACGGTCGGGTGTCGGGACAGTCAGTTCCGGTAGTTATGGGCGAGTAGGACTCGTTCGTGTCGCCTGGCACGGCCGGGTTCGGCCGACAGCGACCTTGGCTATTCCGGACGAGCAATACTCGACCGTGCCGGATGACACGACCGAGTTTGGTCGGCAGTGCTCGGCATTTTCCGGCAGGCGTGACTTTTTACGGAAGGTTGGATATTTTCCGGCCGGTTAGACATTTTCCGGTAGGTTGGACATTTTCCGACAGGTTGGACATTCCTTTTACGTCTTATGTCCATTTTCTCGCCTAAAAATGTCGTCGTATGTGCATGACGCGTCATAAGGCCATTTACGTCGATCCTTGCTTCGTTTTCTTTATTCGGACTAGTCAATTCCGTATCATTCACTCCCGCTTTAAAGGGAATTGTCCTCAATTCCGAACTTCCTTCGTCATCAAGATAACTAATTAAAGCCTCTAAGTACTTGATCTCGAAAATGTCCGCAGTGCATACATAGCCCAAAATCTTGAGACGATAGGTAGTGGGGGCCCCTCGAGAATCACCAACAAAATAACTATCATTATTAATAAAATAATAATAATTACTCTGCCAGGTAATACCGATATCATGACATGAGTGGACATCTGAAATGGGACGCACGGGAGTAATAACGGGCCATTCTTCATCAAATGATTCCTCATCAAATATTGGTGGTCCGTCATAATCCGGTCTACTCTTCATTTTAATATAGTTGGGCTCCCCAAATAATGGCCCATCGAAAATTAATCCATTAAGCCCAATCCGGTAATTATCCAAGACAAAAAGTTCGTCACGAGAAATTGAGTCGTTATAAAAATTAGGCCCAAAGCTGTCATTTTCTTTTAACCGGCCAATCTCAGTACCAAGCTCAATTTCCCTCTCACTAGCAAACATGGTTAGATTCGGTTTCTTACCTCGGTTAGGGATCATAGATTGAAGTGACATTGGTTTCAACACGATCCTCTTGTCCTTATCCCGCAACTCGTACTCGTTACTTCTTCCTCGATGTAAAACATCTCTATCGAATAGCCATGGTCGTCCCAAAAGTACATGGCATGCATCCATCGGGAGTACATCGCATAATATGTTGTCGACGTACGAACCCATGGTTAAGCCGACCCGTACTTGTTTCGAGACTTTCACTTTACTCCCGTCATCGAGCCAATGTAATGCGTATGGTTTTGGGTGAGTAGTAGTGATGAGTCCGAGCTTCGTCACCATCTCCCTTGATGCTACGTTGGTACAACTTCCTCCATCGATGATCACACTACACCATTTGTCCCCGACTTGACACTTGGTGTGAAAAATTTGATCCCGTTGTTCCGAATCATTTGAAACGGGTTTGACTTGTAAAGTACGAAGAACCAAGGTTGTGTCATAGTTTAGAGCCTCGTAAGTTTCACATTCTTCTCCCTCGTCCTCCTCCACGTTGAAATTAAACACATCACCTAGTCTTTCTCCTTCGTCCTCGACTATCAACACGTCTCGGACCGTGATGGCTTCTCTTAGCGCCACAACCCGTTTGTTAGGACAAGTATTTTGATAGTGACCGAACCCTTGACATTTAAATCATCTTACTTTGGTTAGGCTCGTTTCCTTCGGTATGCCGGGGTTTTTAGAAACCGTAGTAGGGATAGGAGTAGGTATCGTTGTGGTAATTGAACTCGAACCGGTACTTGGATCCTCGAACTTTGATGTAAATTCGGTTTTGGCAAACTTCACTTTGGTTTGAGCTTCTATCTTTATGCATAGTCCACATAAAGTATCGAAATCTTCATATGGGTATAACTCCACCGTGTTGGCTATGTTTTTATTTAAGCCACGTAAAAAACGTGACATCTTTTGCTCTTCGTTTTCTTCTAATTCTTCCATCAAGACCAAACTTTCGAACTCTTCAATATATTCACCGACACTTAGTTTGCCTTGCATGAAATCGGCAATCTTCCGGTATAAGGTTAACCGATGTGATGTTGGCACATACCTCTTATGAAGTTTTCTTTTTAAAGAATCCCACGAATTGATTTTTGCTTTTCCCTCCCGATCTCTTCGGGTCTTCACTCCTTCGAACCAAAGAGAAGCACCCTTCCCTAACTTGATAATTGCATATTTGCAACGTTTCTCATCGTTAAGGTCTTTGAATTCGAACATGCGCTCAATCTTCCGTTCCCACTTCAAATAAGCTTCGGGATCGGTACCTCCAACGAACTCCGGAAGTTCGTTTACTTTAAACTCGTCCGCATGGTGTATTTGACGTGCGTCATCCCTGCGTCTTGCTTGCATATGTGGTTCCGGCAGACCGCTTAGTGCGTGCCGGAGTTTCATCAAGAAATCAAGATAGAAGAAATCCATATCAAGAGTCAAGAGATAGTTCTTCACAAGAAATCGTTGAAGAAATCACCCAAGGAGATGACCTTGGGCTCCGATACCACTTATGATACGAATTATCTCGGAAAGGTGGATACGTATCGGTCGGAGTATACGTAAGTGTATGATAGCGGAAGGCTTTTTACGATTAGGGTGTTTTTGGATGTATTTTGTGGGAGTAATATCGAATATGACAATGAAAATTCAAACAAATGAAAAATGGAAGTAATATCTGATAAAGGTGATAATATCGATCAAAGTGATTCGATCGAACAAGAACAAAGGTTTATCGAATTAGACCTATAATTCGATAAGGTGATTTCTTCTCAAGACCTATTGAGAATCAATCGGATTAATACTCGAAAACGCATCGAATAAAAATCAAGTTTCGGTAAAAATCATTTACCAAGGATAGAAATACAAAAGTATATTCTTTCACATTCAAATTCATAATACCCTCTATTACAAATGATAATCAAAGACTACTTATATGGGATGCAATCTAAGTCTAAGGAATCAAACGAAAAAAAAGAAAATAATTCAAAGATTTATTAAATCTTTGAATAATCAAAACAAATCAACAATAAAATACAAAAGGAACAACAATCATAATTTTAGGGGAAACATAATCCCTAAAATGAGTAAAATACAATGAAAAGACAAACACACAAAAAGAAACAAAAAAAAGTAGCAAACTGCCGGCAGGACACGGCCGCGGCGCACATCTGGTCGGCAGTGACTCGACCGTGTCCGCTTGACATGGTCGCGGCGCGACAAGGACATCCGACAGTGACTCGTCCGACAGTGACTTGTCCGACAGTGACTTGACCGCGCGGCGCGAGAAGGACGTTTGGCAGGACTCGACCGTGTCGCCTGGCACACGGTCGGGTGTCGGGACAGTCAGTTCCGGTAGTTGTGGGCGAGTAGGACTCGACCGTGTCGCCTGGCACGGTTGGGTTCGGCCGAAAGCGACCTTGGCTATTCCGGATGAGCAAGACTCGACCGTGCCAGACGACACGGCCGAGTTCGGTCGGCAGTGCTCGGCATTTTCTGGCAGGCGTGACTTTTTCCGGCAGGTTGGATATTTTTCGGCCGGTTGGACATTTTCCGGCAGGTTGGACATTTTCCGACAGGTTGGACATTCCTTTTACGTCTTATGTCTGTTTTCTCTCCTAAAAATGTCGTCGTATGTGCATGACGCGTCGTAAGGCCATTTACGTCGATCCTTGCTTCATTTTCTTTATCCGGACTAGTCAATTCCATATCAAAGTCCCAAGGAGACCGGTTCCCACAATTAAGATTCCAACAGTTCTGAATAACATCAATAAATGAATTATCAATAGTCCACATACGTTGAAAACAGAAAGGTCTGGTAGAAGAAGTATTACCCAAAGTGGAGGTGAGCCAGATCGGGTGGTGATCAGAGCAGGTCCTAGGGAAAACATGATATTTCGTGGAAACCCAGTGATTGATAAAATCGGGGGTGGCCAAAAACCGATCAATTCGGGTCTCAACATGAGAATCATCGTGAACCCTGCCTCTCCAGGTAAACCGATGACCAGTAAAAGGGATGCCGACAAGCAAGGCCTCATCAATAAATTGACTGAACTCCCGACAAGAGGTAGCGTTGGGAACAGACTGCGACGCTCATGTGCCCCAATGACGGCATTAAAATCTCCAAAAACTAAAAGATTAGGGTGAAGGAAGCTCAGGATATCCTCCCAAAGATTCCTACGACCAATATAGTTACGAGCACCATGTAAAACGGACGCCCGAAAGTCCCATCCATTAAAAGAGATGTCCATGATGATAACCTGATCAGAGACATGGATGACTTGGCAATTAGATATGTTGAGGGAGCCGAGCACCCAAATGTCGGGGTCCCGATTCCCTCGCTGATTCTCGACAAGAAGTGAAAGACCACCCGAATGCTAGAGAGAAAGATCGGAACGAGCAAAAGAAGTGTATGGCTCGATGATACAAAGAATATCCGGCTTACAAACCATGATATAGTGACAAAGCTGGTCCCTAGCAACCCGCTTCCTGATCCCCCTGATATTCCAGGAAAGGATATTCATTTAGAAACGGCGGTTATCCGTGCTTCAAGCGGATTATTTTGTTGATCCTCTTCCTCAGAAGAATTTCGCCAAGTTTTAGAAGCGGCCAAATTAAGATTTTTCGCTGCCGCGGAGTTGGCAGGGAGTAATTGCACCGTCTTTGGGAATTTAACATCCCTTTTGGCTTGTTTTAGCGAAGCATGAGGTTTTTCTGAGGAAATAAGAGGAGAATAACAATAGATTTTCCTGCCTTAGCAGTAATGGCATGGCTCTTATCTTTGTCATGGTCAGCAGACACAATAAGGGGCCCAACCGTGTCAGTCGGTTGCTCATGACGAGAGGATGAAGAAGGGTCAGGCAAGATCTTGCCCTTGGAAGACACTGACGTGTTGTTATTATCAGGCCGGAAGACGTTAGTGGTAAGGGACAACATGTTATTGTTGGTATGTTCAATGGAGAACTCAGAAGTGGGGACACTGGTATCATTTTGCTCTATTGAAGGCTCGAAAACCGTCAAGGCGAGCTGATTGTGATCGTGAATGGAATCACCTTCTGTTGTTTCAACATCAAGCACATTGAAGCGGTTATTGTTGTTTGAATTATTGACCCTAACAGTAGGGGTAGGGGATGGTTTCCGAACATATTTGGATTGGCGATTCTGGCGGTCGCTAGGAGCCGTAGAGTTGGAGTTCGGAGCCAATTTTTTGCTTCTACAGGAATTGTTGGAGTGACCAATGATTGAGAAATGAGTGCAAAACTCTGGAATTTTTTCGTAGCTAATAGAAGGGAAAACACAGTGACCCGAACATTCAACCATGACATTGTTGTGAACATGGTCTTTCAAGTCAATTTCAATTAGGACCCGAACAAAATGACCTACCTCCCTATTCAGAGAACGTTCATCAATTTTCAAAGGGTTGCCAAGAGTCTTAGCAATAGTAAAAATAAGTTGAGGGTGCCAGTATTCAATCGGCAACTCATAGATTCGGATCCAAACTTGTGCTTTAGAAGTAGTAATTTTATAAGGGTTGAAATCCGGAACCCAAGTGGATAAACGAAACTATCCGGAGACCAAGTTCCAAGAGGTTTTGCTAAAAACACGATTTTTATCTTCCGAATTATTGAATTGAACGTTAAAGTATCCTTTTCCCGGAGGTATTAATTTCCAGGACGTGGAGATAGATCAAGCATTTTGCAACTCAGCCTTCAGTTGATCAAGAGAGTAAGGCTTAGAGTTTTTCTGTTGCAACAACCGAACATTTAAGGAATTTTGAAGGTATTTAACTCTTTCAGGGTAAATTTTTTCATCCAAAGAAATAGATATGAAGTCCCCTTTGCGCACCGGATCACAGTAGTTACGATAAATATCATCTGAGAAATGAATATCTTTCCTCGAGTTAGAGAGATTACTTGTCAGAGCTTCCTTGAAAGATGGAGGAGAGGGACCCGTAGTTTTTCCCAAACCTGGGTCGTCTTGATTGAGGGAACCGAGCTGGTGGGATGAATTCTGGAGCGGCGCCGAAGTCAGGAATGATGGAGTGGCCGAAGGCGTCTCCGAATAGGAAATGCTGGAAAGAGAAGACATCATATGTTGAAAGCATGACATGAGGACTTCCGTAGAAATCATTGTCGGAATCGACGAAGGTTGAACAAAGTCCGGTGGGTGCCCATTCGCCGGCAGCGACTGGCCATCATCGGCCATGACAGAAGGAGCAAAACTGCTGGAGAGCGGCTCCCAAGAACCACCTAAGGAAGACCCGTCGGAAAATCTCGTCGGAATCTGAGGTGGCCAGAACCTGGTCGAAATTGTAAGCAATGGAAGCGGCTCGACGAGAGGAATCTAATGGAGGTGGTCCGCTGTCGAGAGGAGGCCGGAGCACGCCGGAAAATGGAAAAACGCGGCCGCGGTCAATGGTTGACCAAGAATCGTCGTCGGCCGGAAACCGCGATTCAGTCGACGGGACCAGAGGGGAAATGACCGGAATTACAACAAGAGCCTATTCCGGTTGGTGGCCAAGAGTTTGTGCCATGGACGTGGCTAGAAAATGCAAACGAAGTTCGGCGAAAATCTAGTTTCTAGTCGGAATTTGCAACCTAGATTTGCACAGGCAAACATGGTCGGAAATGAGTGAAATTTGGAGGGGACAATTGTCTCGAAGAGGCGAACAATAGGCCGCCGGCCGATGATGGAGGGGATGTCGCCCGCACGCGCCTCCGGTCCGGGAGCTGCAAAACTGCACACTAAGTGTGTGAAAATCGCACGTAGTAGGGAAAAAGGTTTGTTGTTGGAACAAAGCTCTTGTTTAGCACTTCACACCATCCTCAAACATATGGTCAAACCGAAGTCACAAATCAAATGCTAGGAACATTGTTGCGAGGACTTGTGAAAAAAACGCAAAAGGATTGGATCATGAAACTTGCTCATGCGGAATTTGCCTATAACCGATCCCCTACACATGCCACGGCACATTCTCCCTTTGAAGTCGTTTACGGGTTAAATCCTTATATACCCTTAGACTTGATTCCATTGCCGAAGGATGAGTTGGTACACAAAGATGCGGAATCTAAACTTAAATCGATGATCAAGTTACACGGACAAATACACGATCGAATCAAAGAGGTGAATGACGCATATAAACGAAAATCCAACAATCACAGAAAACCGAGACTATTCGAAGTAGGCGACTTGGTTTGGGTACACTTAAGAAAAGAGAGATTTCCTAGTAAACGCAAGAACAAACTTATGCCGGGGGCCGAGGGACCTTACAAAATCGTGGGTAAGGTGAACGACAATGCATATAAAGTAGAACTTCCGGGCGATTATGGAGTACACGCCACTTTTAACGTGGGCGATCTATCTTCTTACCTTGACGACGAGGGAATCACTAAATTGAGGTCAATTCCTTTCAAAGGGGGAGGAGATGATGCGATATTGACACATCCAATCGAAGTAAATGAAGTAAGAATGATGTAAGTAATGATACCACGTTGCATGCATATACACCTACGTACTTCGGTGAGAAAACAAATGCGGAAATGGAAACAATCTTAATAATCGGAACCGGGATAACTTAGACGTATCAAACATGCATACGTATGCATGTTCATGCATACTAATCGGCCACATTAGGGGGAGATTCGGCCGATTGTGTTTGGAGATTTGGCTCACTCCACACCTCACCAAACTCGGCCGAACAAGGAGGAAAATGCCAAGGAGTTGCTTCCATTTTTCAAGCTTTTGCCAAAGTCTTACAAAAGAGTAACACATGTGAAAGACTTTGTCCCCTCCACACCCATACCTCACGTCCGAAACTAATACGAATTACGTATGAAAATAGATGTAAACTCGCATGTAATGCAGCGGAAATATTGTTGATCCTTACAACACTCGAATATGTGTAACACTCGTAAGAATTAACCGAAAGTAGGGAAATTCGGTTGTATAATTAAGAACAATGTGAAGATGATTATCAAACTAGACCTATAGTTTGATAAGGTAATCTTTCCTCAAGACCTATTGACAATCGATTAGATTAAAACTCGAAAACGCGTCGAATTATAATCAAGTTTCGATGAAAAACATTGACCAAGGAAAATACAAAGTGTATTCTTCTTATACAACATTCAATACATAATGCAAGCATGAACAAGACTACTTATAGCAATGTAGTCTTCTAAATAACTAAGGAATAAAAACAAGATCACATGATCTTGAAATGAAAAACAAAACATCAAAATAAAATACAAATGAATCAAATGATAGGGAGGGGGAATCACACAACAAAATGATTATAAGCCACCCGACATAACATGCAAGTCTAGTCATGACATGTGAGGGAAGAGAAAACAACAAAACACACAAAAATTAGCAATAAAAAAAAAGTTGGCTGGCTGCCGGACACGGGCCGTGTCGCTTGATGCGGCCGCGGCGCGCATCTGGTCGGCAGTGACTCGACCGTGCTCCAGGACATGGTTGGGTTGATGTGACAGTCACTTTCGGCAGTTCTGGGCGAGCACGACTCGACCGTGTTCGTATGACACGGTCGGGCTGGTCGGCAGACTCCCGACATTTTTCGGAAGAGTACGACTCGATCGTGTTCGTATGACATGGTCGGGCTAGTCGGCAGTCTCTCGGCAGGTTCTGGACGAGTATGACTCGACCGTGTCGGACGACACGGCTGAGTTCGGTCGGCGGTCGTTCGGCCAATTCCGGCATGGTGTGACCCGGTCGTGTCCTGGGACACG
This sequence comes from Orobanche coerulescens, assembly GCA_033398695.1. Taxonomy (NCBI): domain Eukaryota; kingdom Viridiplantae; phylum Streptophyta; class Magnoliopsida; order Lamiales; family Orobanchaceae; genus Orobanche; species Orobanche coerulescens. The sequence continues at coordinate 102,072,234 of CM065804.1, forward strand.
GTCGAGCTCGGCAGCTTGGTCCTTTTACGTATTGTGTCTTTTTTCTCGTCAAAAAATGTCATCGTACGTGCATGATGCGTTGTAATACCATTTACGTCGATCCGTGCTTCGTTTTCTTTATTTGGACTACTCAATTTCGTATCATTCCCTCCCTCTTTAAAGGGAATTGTCCTCAATTCCGAAACCCCTTCGTCATCACGATAATTAACTAAAGCCTCTAAGTACTTGATCTCGAAAATATCCGCAGTGCATACATGGCCCAAAATCTTGAGACGATAGGTAGTAGGGGTTCCTCGAGAATCACCAACAAAATAACTATAATTATTAATAAAATAATAATAATTACTCCGCCAAGTAATACCGATATCATGATATGAATCATCCTTTAAATGGACATCTGAAATGGGAAGCACGGATAATTTCACATCGGGTTCACCATCAAGAATGGGAAACACAGGATTTATTACGGAGTCCTCTTCATCAACTGGTTCCTCATTAAATGTTGGCGGTCCGTCACAATCTGATCAACTCTCCGTTTCAAAATTATTGGGCTCCCCAAATCATGGTCCATCGACACTTAATCTATTAAGCCCAATCCGGTAATTATTCAGGACAATAAGTCCTTCACAAGAACCCGAATCGTTATAAAAATTAGACCCAAAGCTATCGTTTTCCTTTAGCCGGCCAATCTCAGTACCAAGCTCAATTTCCCTGTCACTAGCAAACATGGTTAGATTCGGTTTCTCACCTTGGTTAGGGATCATAGATTGAAGTGACATTGGTTTCAACACGTTCCTCTTGTCCTTATCCCGCAACTCGTACTCGTTACTTCTTCCTCGATGTAAAACATCTCCATCGAATAGCCATGGTCGTCCCAAGAGTACATGGCATGCATCCATCGGGAGTACATCGCATAATATGTTGTCGACGTACGAACCCATGGTTAATCCGACCCGTACTTGTTTCGAGACTTTCACTTTACTCCCGTCATCGAGCCAATGTAATGCGTATGGTTTTGGGTGAGTAGTAGTGATGAGTCCGAGCTTCGTCACCATCTCCCTTGACGCTACGTTGGTACAACTTCCTCCATCGATGATCACACTACACCATTTGTCCCCGACTTGACACTTGGTGTGAAAAATTTGATCCCGTTGTTCCGAATCATTTGAAACGGGTTTGACTTGTAAAGTACGAAGAACTAAGGTTGTGTCATAGTTTGGAGCCTCATAAGTTTCACATTCTTCTCCCTCGTCCTCCTCCACGTTGAAATTAAATACATCACCTAGTCTTTCTCCTTCGTCCTCGACTAGCAACTCGTCTCGGACCGTGATGGCTTCTCTTAGCGTCACCATCCATTTGTTCGGACAAGCATTTTGATAATGACCGAACCCTTGACATTTGAAACATCTTACTTTAGTTAGGCTCATTTCTTTCGGTATGGTGGGGGTCTTAGAAACCGTAGTAGGGATAGGAGTCGGTATCGTTGTGGTAATTGAACTCGAACCGGTACTCGGATCTTCGAACTTTGATGGAAATTCGGGTTTGGCAAATTTCACTTTGTTTTGAGCTTCTATCTTTACGCATAGTCCGCATAAAGTGTCAAAATCTCAGTAGGGGTATAATTCCACCGTATTTGCAATGTTTCAGTTTAGGCCACGTAAGAAACGTGACATTCTTTGTTCTTCATTTTCTTCGAGTTCTCCCATTAAGGCCAAGCCTTCAAATTCTTCAATATACTCTCCCACACTTAGTTTCCCTTGTGTGAATTCGGCAATCTTTCGGTACAAGGTTAACCGATGAGATGTCGGGACATACCTTTTGCGTAGTTTCTTCTTTAACGAATCCCAAGAATGGATGTTTTCCTTTCCCGCATGAGCTCGTTGTGTTTTCACACCCTCGTACCACAGGAAAGCACCTTTCCCTAACTTGAGAATCGCATATTTGAAACGTTTCTCGTTGTTAAGGTTTTTGAACTCGAACATGCGTTCAATCTTTCTCTCCCACTCCAAGTAGACTTCGGGATCGGTACCTCCGACAAATTCCGGTAGTTCATTTAATTTAAATTCATTTGCATGACGCGGTGAATGTGCATCATATTCTCCTCTTCTAGCTTGAAAACGTTGCTCTTGTAAGTTGTGTAGTGCCTCACGGAGTTTCTCCGTGAAATCAACGTCGGAAAAATCCATGATAGATAGCTTTAACAAGAAAATCGCCAAGAAAATTTTGACAAGGAAATAACCTTGGGCCCCGATACCACTAATGATACGAATTATGTATGAAAATGGACGTAAACTCGCATGTAATGCAGCGGAAATATTGTTGATCCTCACAACACTCGAATATGTGTAACACTCGTAAGAATTAACCGAAAGTAGGGCAATTTAGTTGTATAATTAAGAACAATGTGAAGATGATTACCAAACTAGACCTATAGTTCGATAAGGTAATCTTTCCTCAAGACCTATTGAGAATCGATTAGATTAAAACTCGAAAACGCATCGAATTATAATCAAGTTTCGATGAAAAGCATTCACCAAGGAAAATACAAAGTGTATTCTTCTTATACAACATTCAATACATAATGCAAGCATGAACAAGACTACTTATAGCAATGTAGTCTTCTAAACAACTAAGGAATAAAAACAAGATCACATGATCTTGAAATGAAAAACAAAACATCAAAATAAAATACAAATGAATCAAATGATAGGGAGGGGGAATCACACAACAAAATGATTATAAGCCACCCCACATAACATCTAAGTCTAGTCATGACATGTGAGGGAAGGGAAAACAACAAAACACACAAAAGTCAGCAATAAAAAAAAGTTGGCTGGCTGTCGGACACGGGCCGTGTCGCTTGACACGGCCGCGGCGCGCATCTGGTCGGCAGTGACTCGACCGTGCTCCAGGACACGGTCGGGTTGGTGTGACAGTCAGTTTCGGCAGTTCTGGGCGAGCACGACTCGACCGTGTTCGTATGACACGGTCGGGCTGGTCGGCAGACTCCCGACGTTATTCGGAAGAGTAGGACTCGATCGTGTTCGTATGACATGGTCGGGCTGGTCGGCAGTCTCTCGGCATGTTCTGGACGAGTATGACTCGACCGTGTCGGACGACACGGCTGAGTTCGGTCGGCAGTCGTTCGGCCAATTCCGGCATGGTGTGACCCAGTCGTGTCCTGGTGATGCGATTACGGCATCTCCAAACGAAGTAAGCGAAGTAAGAATTGATGTAGGTGACCATACCAAGTTTCATGCACATGCAACTACGTACTTTGGTGAGAAAACATCCTCGGAAATGGGAACGATCTTAATAATCGGAACCGGGATAACTTAGACGTATCAAAGCATGCATACGTATGCATGTTCATGCATACAAAATCAGCCATATTAGGGGTGATACGAATTACGTATTAAGATGTACGTAAATTCGCCGGAGAATGCAGCGGTTATCTTTATTTCCTCACAACACTCGTTTTTGTGTAACACTCGTAATATTCAACCGAAAGTAGGGCAATTCGGCTTTGCGAAAACACGAATAAAATGAAAGTAGATTATCAAACTAGACCTATAGTTTGATAAGACAATCTCTCCTCAAGACCTATTGAGAATTGATTAAATTACAACTCGAAAACACGTCGAATTATAACCGAAGTGTGCTGAAAATCATTCAACTAGAATACATAACATGTATTTCGTTTTTTTTGCAAGCTTCAAGATGGTTTATTCAAGGTTGAGGATGAGGCTATTATATAGCCTTTACAACTTACTAATAAGTTCAAACAAGATCGCAAAAATCTAGCTAAAATACAAGTAAGTAATAAACTAAGTCATCAAGACTTTTGACAAAGATAAAACAACACGTGCTTGGCTCTTTCCTTAGTATTTTGGCCGTGGGACACCAAGAAGTAGTGGACAAGATATTTCTCATGTGATATCTTCTTGCAAGTCTTTGATAAGGATATAAAATGAGATCAATATCTTGGTGTCTTCTTCCTTCTTGATTTCGGCCGATTTGGGGAGATGGTGACATGAACTAAATCTTCATCAATCTTGATATGGTGGACTTTGAACAAAAAGAAAACAAACTTTGAAAGTAGTGGGGACAAAGATCCTTCATGGATCCTTCATCAAATCGGCCGAAATCTTCCCCCTAATATGGCCGATTTTGTATGCATGAACATGCATACGTATGCATGTTTTGATACGTCTAAGTTATCCCGGTTCCGATTATTAAGATCGTTCCCATTTCCGTGGATGTTTTCTCACCAAAGTACGTAGGTGCATGTGCATGCAACTTGGTATCGTCACCTACGTCGATTCTTACTTCGCTTACTTCGTTTGGAGATGCCGTAATCGCATCATCCCCTCCCCCTTTGAAAGGAATTGACCTCAATTCAGTGATTCCCTCGTCGTCAAGGTAAGAAGATAGATCGCCCACGTTAAAAGTGGCGTGCACCCCATAGTCGCCCGGAAGTTCTACTTTATACGCATTGTCGTTCACCTTTCCCACGATTTTGTAAGGCCCCTCGGCCCTCGGCATAAGTTTGTTCTTGCATTTGCTCGGAAATCTCTCTTTTCTTAAGTGTACCCAAACCAAGTCGCCTACTTCGAATAGTCTCGGTTTTCTGTGATTGTTGGATTTCCGTTTGTATTCATCATTCACCTCTTTGATTCGATCATGTATTTGTCCGTGCAATTTGATCATCGACTTAAGTTTCGACTCCGCATCTTTGTGTACCAACTCGTCTTTCGGCAATGGAATCAAGTCCAAGGGTATATAAGGATTTAACCCGTAAACGATTTCGAAAGGAGAATGTGCCGTAGCATGTGTAGGGGATCGGTTATAGGCAAATTCCGCATGAGCAAGCTTCACGTCCCAATCCTTTTGCGTTTTATTCACAAGTCCTCGCAACAACGTTCCTAATGTTCGATTTGTGACCTCGGTTTGACCATCGGTTTGCGGATGGTGCGAAGTGCTAAATAAGAGCTTCGTTCCCACTTTCCTCCATAAAGTATTCCAAAAATAGCTAAGGAATTTCGAATCCCGATCCGACACAATAGTCTTCGGTACTCCATGTAAACGAACCACCTCTCGGAAGTATAAGTCGGCCACGTTGCTTGCGTCGTCGGTTTTGTGGCAAGCCACGAAATGAGCCATCTTTGAGAACCGATCAACAACCACCATAATAGCATCTTTACCTCGTTGAGTACGGGGTAAAGCGACGATAAAGTCCATGGATACATCTTCCCACGGTCTTTCTGGAATCGGTAAAGGCATATATGATCCCGGTTTGAATGAACTCTTCGAGATGTGACATGTTACACATTTACTTAAAACATTGTAAACGTCTTTTAGCATTTTAGGCCAAAAGAAATGTTCTTTTAATACTTCCAACATTTTAGCCGTGCCAAAATGTCCTGCTAAACCACCTCCGTGAGCTTCCCGGACCAATAATTCCCGAACCGCCTGTTTTGGAACACAAAGCCTATTTCCTTTAAATAGGAAATCATCTTGTAACATGAACTCCCCGAACGGACCAGATTTGCAAAGAGTAAAAATTTCTCCGAAATCCTCATCATTTTCATAGCATTCCTTCAATATTTCGAAACCAAGTAACCGAACCTCCAGAGTAGAAAGTAAGGCATACCTCCTAGATAACGCATCCGCAACGACATTGCTTTTACCATCTTTGTACTTGGATGAAAAGTGAAATGATTGTAGGAATTCCACCCACTTGGCATGCCTCGGACTCAGTTTATGTTGCCCGTTAATGTACTTTAATGATTCGTGATCCGAGTGTAGGATAAAATGCTTCGTCCGTAAGTAATGACTCCAATGATCAAGGGGCCGTACAATAGCATAGAATTCTTTATCGTAAGTACAATAATTCAACCGAGCTCCGATCAACTTCTCCGAAAAGTAAGCGATAGGTCGTTTACCTTGAATAAGAACCGCTCCAATTCCAACTCCGCTAGCGTCACACTCAACTTCGAATGGTTGAGAAAAATCGGGTAGTGTTAGAATCGGTGCTTCGCATAACTTGGCCTTTAACTTCTCGAAAGCTCCTTGGGCAGCCCCGTTCCATACAAATGGTCCTTTTTTTAAACACTCTGTTATCGGACTTGAGATGGTGCTGAAGTCTCGAATAAACCTCCGGTAAAAAGAAGCAAGTCCGTGAAATGATCTCACTTCCGTCATGGTCGTAGGGGTCGGCCAAGATTTAATTGCTTCGATTTTTGTTTGATCAACCGCCACTCCGTCCTTCGAAACGACATTGCCGAGAAAGACTATACTTTCGACTAGGAACGAACACTTCTCTTTTTTTCCATACAATTTTCGGTCCCTCAAGGTTTCAAAGATTAGCCTTAAGTGCCCGAAATGTTCTTGTAGTGATTGACTATAGATTAGAATGTCATCCAAATACACAACCACGAACTTCCCCAGAAATGGTTTAAGTACCTCGTTCATCAACCTCATGAAGGTACTAGGCGCATTTGTAAGACCGAAAGGCATAACAGTCCATTCATATAATCCATTTTTCGTTTTGAAGGCCGTCTTCCACTCGTCACCTTCTCGCATTCGGATTTGATGATATCCGCTTCGTAAATCAACTTTGGAAAAGATCACCGAACCATGTAGTTCGTCTAACATATCATCAAGTCTCGGGATAGGGAACCGATACTTGACGGTGATATTGTTCACGGCCCGACTATCCACACACATCCGCCAAGAACCGCACACGGACTCAAACTCTCCCGGACATATCCGCGGTCCAAAAGCTCTTCGACTTGTCGTTGTAACTCCTTCGTCTCCTCGGGATTACATCTATATGCGGCTTTATTAGGAAGTGGTTCTCCCGGTATAAGATCAATTTGGTGTTCGATACCGCGAATAGGTGGTAAACCCGACGGTAATTCTTCGGGAAAAACATCCTCAAATTCGCGTAACAACACATCTAGCTCTCCGTCATTTTGTACTCATATGTTCTCGTCCCGTGTCTCTTTAAACATCACCAAGTATACTCGCTCCCCGTCATTAATGGCATGTTCCATTTCTCTTTCACTAGCAAGCATGGTAAGTTTCGGTTTCTCCACTCGACTAGAACTCATCGAACCGATGGCTTGTGGGGACATCGGTTTGAGTACAATCTTCTTTCCTTTGTCTTGTAATTCATAATCATTACTCCGACCTCGATGTAAAACATCTCGGTCGAACATTCACGGTCGTCCTAAAAGCACGTGGCATGCGTCCATCGGGAGTACGTCACATAACACATCGTCTCCGTATGATCCCATAGTTAAGTTGACCCGTACTTGTCTTGTCACCTTCACCTTGCTTCCATCATCGAGCCAATGTAAAGCATATGGTCTCAGGTGAGCCATAGTAGTTAGCCCGAGCTTGGTGACCATCTCGTTTGATGCCACATTTGTGCAACTCCCTCCGTCTATTATCAAGCTACACCACTTTTCTCCGACTTTGCATTTGGAATGAAAAATCTGGTCTCTTTGTTCCGTGTCACTTGGAATAATTTTGGTATGTAATGCTCGAAGCACTAAAGCAGTATCATATTCCGGAGCGTCATAAGTCTCGCAATCTTCATTTTCTTCCTCGGCCTCCACGTTAAATACGTCACCAAGGCCTTCCTTCTCGTCCTCGACTAAAAGTTCGTCTCGGACCGCAAGAGCTTCTCTCAAAGTGACCACCCGTTTATTTGGACATGCATTTTGATAGTGACCAAATCCTTGACATTTAAAACATCGTACTTTAGCCAAGCTCGTTTCCTTGGAAACATGAGGAACCTTTGGTGCCGGGGTAGGGACTTGAAAAGGTGCGGTAGTTTTCGTAGTAGAACTTGAGCCGGCACTTGTATTTCCGAATTTGTATGGGAATTCGGGTTTGGTAAACTTCAACTTGTTTTGAGCTTCAATTTTTATGCATAGTCCGCATAAAGTGTCAAAATCTCCGTATGGGTATAATTCCACCGTATTTGAAATGTTTCGGTTTAGGCCACGTAAGAAACGTGACATTCTTTGTTCTTGATTTTCTTCAAGTTCTCCCATTAAGGCCAAGCCTTCAAATTCGTCGATGTATTCTTCCACACTTAGTTTCCCTTGTACGAACTCCGTAATTTTTCGGTATAAGGTTAACCGGTGTGATGTCGGGACATACCTTTTACGTAGTTTTTTTTCAAAGAATCCCAAGAACGGATTTTCTCTTTTCCCGCACGAGCTCGTTGTGCTTTCATACCCTCGAACCATAAGGAAGCGCCCTTCCCTAACTTGAGAATTGCATATTTGCAACGTTTCTCATCGTTAAGGTGTTTGAAGTCAAACATACGTTCAATCTTCCTCTCCCACTCCAAGTAAACTTCGGGATTAGTACCTCCGACAAATTCCGGAAGTTCATTAACTTTAAATTCGTCCACATGACGTGGTGAATGTGCGTCATATACTTCTCTTCTTGCTTGAAAACGTGGTTCTTGCATGGTGTGTAGTGCTTCACGTAGTTTCTCCATGAAATCGTCGGAAAAATCCATGATAAGGTAGTTTTGATAAGAAAAATCGCCAAGAGAATTTCGCCAAGGAAGTAACCTTGGTCTCCGATGCCACTTATGATACGAATTATGTATTAAGATGTACGTAAATTCGCCGGAGAATGCAGCGGTTATCTTTATTTCCTCACAACACTCGTTTTTGTGTAACACTCGTAATATTCAACTGAAAGTAGGGCAATTCGGCTTTGCGAAAACATGAATAAAATGAAAGTAGATTATCAAACTAGACCTATAGTTTGATAAGACAATCTCTCCTCAAGACCTATTGAGAATTGATTAAATTACAACTCGAAAACGCGTCGAATTATAATCGAAGTGTGCTGAAAATCATTCAACTAGAATACATAACATGTAATTTGTTTTTTTTGCAAGCTTCAAGATGGTTTATTCAAGGTTGAGGATGAGGCTATTATATAGCCTTTACAACTTACTAATAAGTTCAAACAAGATCACAAAAATCTAGCTAAAATACAAATAAGTAATAAACTAAGTCATCAAGACTTTTAACAAAGATAAAACAACACATGCTTGGCTCTTTCCTTAGTATTTTGGCCGTGGGACACCAAGAAGTAGTGGACAAGATATTTCTCATGTGATATCTTCTTGCAAGTCTTTGATAAGGATATAAAATGAGATCAATATCTTGGTGTCTTCTTCCTTCTTGATTTCGGCCGATTTGGGGAGATGGTGACATGAACTAAATCTTCATCAATCTTGATATGGTGGACTTTGAACAAAAAGAAAACAAACTTTGAAAGTAGTGGGGACAAAGATCCTTCATGGATCCTTCATCAAATCGGCCGAAATCTTCAAGGATCCATAAGGATCTTTGTCCCCACTACTTTCAAAGTTTGCTTTCTTTTTTTGTTCAAAGTCCACCATATCAAGATCAAAGATAGAAGATTTAGTTCATGTCACCATCTCCCAAATCGGCCGAAATCAAGGAGGAAGAAGACACCAAGATGTTGATCTCATTTTCTATCCTTATCAAAGACTTGCAAGAAGATATCACATGATAAATATCTTGTCCACTACTTCAAGTACCCCACGGCCGAAATGCTAAGGAAGAAGCCAAGCATGTGTTATTTTTCAATCTTTGTCAAAAGTCTTGATAGCTTAGTTTATTATTGGCTTGTATTTTAGCTAGATTTTGTGTGATCTTGTTTGAACTTATTAGTAAGTTGTAATGGCTATATAATAGCCTCATCCTCAACCTTGAATAAATCATCTTGAAGCTTGCAAAAACGAAATACATGTTATGTATTCTAGTTGAATGATTTTCAGCACACTTCGATTATAATTCGACGTGTTTTCGAGTTGTAATTTAATCAATTCTCAATAGGTCTTGAGGAGAGATTGTCTTATCAAACTATAGGTCTAGTTTGATAATTTACCTTCTTTTTATTCGTGTTTATGCAAGGCCGAATTGCCCTACTTTCGGTTGAATATTATGAGTGTTACACAAATACGAGCGTTGTGAGGTAACAAAATATATCCGCTGCATTTTCCTTGCGAATTTACGTCCAACATTATACGTAATTCGTATCACCTGGGACACGGTCGAGCTCGGCAGCTTGGTCCTTTTACGTATTGTGTCCGTTTTCTCGTCAAAAAATGTCGTCGTACGTGCATGACGCGTTGTAAGACCATTTACGTCGATCCGTGCTTCGTTTTCGTTATTTGTACTACTCAATTTCGTATCATTCCCTCCCTCTTTAAAGGGAATTGTCCTCAATTCCTAAACCCCTTTTTCATCACGATAATTAACTAAAGCCTCTAAGTACTTGATCTCGAAAATATCCGCAGTGCGTACATGGCCCAAAATCTGGAGACGATAGGTAGTAGGGGTTCCTCGAGAATCACCAACAAAATAACTATAATTATTAATAAAATAATAATAATTACTCCACCAGGAAATACCGATATCATGATATGAATCATCCTTTAAATGGACATCTGAAATGGGAAGCACGGATAATTTCACATCGGGTTCACCATCAAGAATGGGAAACACAGGATTTATTACGGAGTCCTCTTCATCAACTGGTTCCTCATTAAATGTTGGCGGTCCGTCACAATCTGACCAACTCTCCATTTCAAAATTATTGGGCTCCCCAAATAATGGTCCATCGACACTTAATCCATTAAGCCCAATCCGGTAATTATTCAGGACAATAAGTCCTTCACAAGAACCCGAGTCGTTATAAAAATTAGACCCAAAGCTATCGTTTTCCTTTAGCCGGCCAATCTCAGTACCAAGCTCAATTTCCCTGTCACTAGCAAACATGGTTAGATTCGGTTTCTCACCTTGGTTAGGGATCATAGATTGAAGTGACATTGGTTTCAACACGATCCTCTTGTCCTTATCCCGCAACTCGTACTCGTTACTTCTTCCTGGATGTAAAACATCTCTATCGAATAGCCATGGTCATCCCAAGAGTACATGGCATGCATCCATCGGGAGTACATCGCATAATATGTTGTCGACGTACGAACCCATGGTTAAGCCGACCCGTACTTGTTTCGAGACTTTCACTTTACTCCCGTCATCGAGCCAATGTAATGCGTATGGTTTTGGGTGAGTAGTAGTGATGAGTCCGAGCTTCGTCACCATCTCCCTTGATGCTACGTTGGTACAACTTCCTCCATCGATGATCACACTACACCATTTGTCCCCGACTTGACACTTGGTGTGAAAAATTTGATCCCGTTGTTCCGAATCATTTGAAACGGGTTTGACTTGTAAAGTACGAAGAACCAAGGTTGTGTCATAGTTTCGAGCCTCGTAAGTTTCACATTCTTCTCCCTCGTCCTCCTCCACGTTGAAATTAAACACATCACCTAGTCTTTCTCCTTCGTCCTCGACTAGCAACACGTCTCGGACCGTGATGGCTTCTCTTAGCGCCACAACCCGTTTGTTAGGACAAGTATTTTGATAGTGACCGAACCCTTGACATTTAAATCATCTTACTTTGGTTAGGCTCGTTTCCTTCGGTATGCCGGGGTTTTTAGAAACCGTAGTAGGGATAGGAGTCGGTATCGTTGTGGTAATTGAACTCGAACCGGTACTCGGATCTTCGAAATTTGATGGAAATTCGGGTTTGGAAAATTTCACTTTGTTTTGAGCTTCTATCTTTACGCATAGTCCGCATAAAGTGTCAAAATCTCAGTAGGGGTATAATTCCACCGTATTTGCAATGTTTCGGCTTAGGCCACGTAAGAAATGTGACATTCTTTGTTCTTCATTTTCTTCGAGTTCTCCCATTAAGGCCAAGCCTTGAAATTCTTCAATATACTCTCCCACACTTAGTTTCCCTTGTGTGAATTCGGCAATCTTTCGGTACAAGGTTAACCGATGAGATGTCGGGACATACTTTTGCGTAGTTTCTTCTTTAACGAATCCCAAGAATGGATGTTTTCCTTTCCCGCACGAGCTCGTTGTGTTTTCACACCCTCGTACCACAGGGAAGCACCTTTCCCTAACTTGAGAATCGCATATTTGCAGCGTTTCTCGTTGTTAAGGTTTTTGAACTCGAACATGCATTCAATCTTTCTCTCCCACTCCAAGTAGACTTCGGGATCGGTACCTCCGACAAATTCCGGTAGTTCATTTAATTTAAATTCATCTGCATGACATGGTGAATGTGCATCATATTCTCCTCTTCTAGCTTGAAAACGTTGCTCTTGTAAGTTGTGTAGTGCCTCACGGAGTTTCTCCATGAAATCAACGTCGGAAAAATCCATGATAGATATCTTTAAAAAGAAAATCGCCAAGAAAATTTCGACAAGGAAATAACCTTGGCCCCCGATACCACTAATGATACGAATTATGTATGAAAATGGACGTAAACTCGCATGTAATGCAGCGGAAATATTGTTGATCCTCACAACACTCGAATATGTGTAACACTCGTAAGAATTAACCGAAAGTAGGGCAATTCAGTTGTATAATTAAGAACAATGTGAAGATAATTATCAAACTAGACCTATAGTTCGATAAGGTAATCTTTCCTCAAGACCTATTGAGAATCGATTAGATTAAAACTCGAAAACGCGTCGAATTATAATCAAGTTTTGATGAAAAGCATTCACCATGGAAAATACAATATGAATGGAGGTACTTAGGGAACATTTCTATTGGCCAAAATGATATGAATTACGTATGAAAATGGACGTAAACTCGTATGTAATGCAGCGGAAATATTGTTGATCCTCATAACACTCGAATATGTGTAACACTCGTAAGAAATAACCGAAAGTAGGGCAATTCGGCTTATGTAAACAAGAACAATATGAATGATTTATCAAACTAGACCTATAGTTTGATAAGGTAATCTTTCCTCAAGACCTATTGAGAATCGATTAGATTAAAACTCGAAAACGCGTCGAATTATAATCAAGTTTTGATGAAAAGCATTCACCAAGGATAGAAATACAAAGTGTATTCTTGCACAACAACATTCAATGTCTTATTACAATGCTTACACAAGACTATATATAGGAGACTTCAAGTCTTCCCATAATAAAAGAAAACAATTCAAAGATTTATAAAATCTTTGAATAATCAAAACAAATGAACAATAAAATACAAAAGGAACAACAATCATAATTTTGGGGGAAACACAATCCCTAAAATGAGTAAAATACAAAGAAAAGACAAACACATAAAAACTAAGGAATAAAAACCCTAAAACCCTAAAAACCCTAAACCCTAAAATACAAAGTGTATTCTTCTTATACAACATTCAATACATAATGCAAGCATGAACAAGACTACTTATAGCAATGTAGTCTTCTAAACAACTAAGGAATAAAAACAAGATCACATGATCTTGAAATGAAAAACAAAACATCAAAATAAAATACAAATGAATCAAATGATAGGGAGGGGGAATCACACAACAAAATGATTATAAGCCACCCCACATAACATGCAAGTCTAGTCATGACATGTGAGGGAAGGGAAAACAACAAAACACACAAAAATCAGCAATAAAAAAAAGTTGGCTGGCTGCCGGACACGGGCCGTCGCTTGACACGGCCGCGGCGCGCATCTGGTCGGCAGTGACTCGACCGTGCTCCAGGACGCAGTCGGGTTAGTGTGACAGTCAGTTTCGGCAGTTCTGGGCGAGCACGACTCGACCGTGTTCGTATGACACGGTCGGGCTGGTTGGCAGTCTCTCGGCAGTGACTGGCCATCATCGGCCATGACAGAAGGAGCAAAACTGCTGGAGAGCGGCTCCCAAGAACCACCTAAGGAAGACCCGTCGGAAAATCTCGTCGGAATCTGAGGTGGCAAGAACCTGGTGGAAATTGTAAGCAAAGGAAGCGGCTCGACGAGAGGAATCCAATGGAGGTGGTCCGCTGTCGAGAGGAGGCCGGAGCACGCCGGAAAATGAAAAAACGCGGTCGCGGTCAATGGTTGACCAAGAATCGTCGTCGGCCGGAAACCGCGATTCAGTCGACGGGACCAGAGGGGAAATGACCGGAATTATAACAGGAGCCTATTCCGGTTGGTGACCAAGAGTTTGTGCCATGGACGTGGCCAGAAATGCAAACGAAGTTCGGCGAAAATCTAGTTTCCAGTCGGAAATTGCAACCTAGATTTGCACAGGCAAACGTGGTCAGAAATGCGTGAAATTTGGAGGGGACAATTGTCTCGAAGATTCGAACAATCGGCTGCCGGCCGATGATGGAGGGGATGTCTCACGCGCCCGCACGCGCCGCCGGGCCGGGAGCTACAAAACTGCACACTAAGTGTGTGAAAATCGCACGTAGTAGGGAAAAAGGTTTGTTGTTGGAATAAAGCTCTTGTTTAGCACTTCACACCATCCTCAAACATATGGTCAAACCGAAGTCACAAATCGAATGCTAGGAACGTTATTGCGAGGACTTGTGAATAAAACGCAAAAGGATTGGGACATGAAACTTGCTCATGCGGAATTTGCCTATAACCGATCCCCTACACATGCCATGGCACATTCTCCCTTTGAAGTCGTTTACGGGTTAAATCCTTATATACCCTTAGACTTGATTCCATTGTCGAAGGACGAGTTGGTACACAAAGATCCGGAATCTAAACTTAAATCGATGATCAAGTTACACGGACAAATACACGATCGAATCAAAGAGGTGAATGACGCATACAAACAGAAATCCAACAATCACAGAAAACCGAGACTATTCGAAGTAGGCGACTTGGTTTGGGTACACTTAAGAAAAGAGAAATTTCCTAGTAAACGCAAGAACAAACTTATGCCGAGGGCCAAGGGACCTTACAAAATCGTGGGTAAGGTGAACGACAATGCATATAAAGTAGAACTTCCGGGCGATTATGGAGTACGCGCCACTTTTAACGTGGGCGATCAATCTTCTTACCTTGACGATGAGGGAATCACTGAATTGAGGTCAATTCCTTTCAAAGGGGGAGGAGATGATGCGATATTGACACATCCAATCGAAGTAAACGAATTAAGAATGATGTAAGTAATGATACCACGTTGCATGCACATGCACCTACGTACTTCGGTAAGAAAACAAATGCGGAAATGGAAACAATCTTAATAATCGGAATCGGGATAACTTAGACGTATCAAACATGCATATGTATGCATGTTCATGCATACTAATCGACCACATTAGGGGGAGATTCGGCCGTTTATGTTTGGAGATTTGGCTCACTCCACACCTCACCAAACTCGGCCGAACAAGGAGGAAAATGCCAAGGAGTTGCTTCCATTTTTCAAGCTTTTGCCAAAGTCTTACAAAAGAGTATCACATGTGAAAGATTTTGTCCCCTCCACACCCATACCTCACGGCCGAAAGTGATACGAATTACGTATGAAAATGGACGTAAACTCGCATGTAATGCAGCGGAAATATTGTTGATCCTCACAACACTCGAATATGTGTAATACTCGTAAGAATTAACCGAAAGTAGGGCAATTCGGTTGTATAATTAAGAACAATGTGAAGATGATTATCAAACTAGACCTATAGTTTGATAAGGTAATCTTTCCTCAAGACCTATTGACAATCGATTAGATTAAAACTCGAAAACGCGTCGAATTATAATCAAGTTTCGATGAAAAACATTCACCAAGGAAAATACAAAGTGTATTCTTCTTATACAACATTCAATACATAATGCAAGCATGAACAAGACTACTTATAGCAATGTAGTCTTCTAAACAACTAAGGAATAAAAACAAGATCACATGATCTTGAAATGAAAAACAAAACATCAAAATAAAATACAAATGAATCAAATGATAGTGATACGGAATCAATCGTGTCAAATGCAGAAGACAAAGTAAGGATCGACGTAAATGACCTTACAACACGCCATGCACAGGCTACTACGTATTTAGGCGAGAAAACGGACATAAGACGTGGAGTCTCGGTCTCAGTCGTGTCATATAACACGGCCCGTGTCATGCTATGCCGGAAGGTCGACAATTGGCCGGAAAATCACCACCTGCCGGAACTGGACGATCACTGCCGACCGAACCCGGCCGTGTCATCCGACACGGCCCGTGCTGAGATGTCCTAGAAAGTGAAATCTCGCTACCGACCGAACCCGATCGTGTCGTCCGACACGGCCCGTGCCGACACAACCCGACCGTGCTAGGCGACACGGCTGAGTCACACTCTTCCGGATAGTAAATTCCCGCTGTCCGACCAACCCAACCATGCCAGGCGACACGGTCGAGTCCTGCCGAACATGTGCGCCCGCACATGCCACCGCGGCCGTGCCGATCGGCACGGGCCGTGTCCGATAGCCAGTAAACTCACATTATTGCTGATTTTTTTTTTGTGTTTTTTGTTGTTTTCCCTCCCCTCACATGTCATGATTAAACTTGCATGTTATGTGGGGTGGCTTATAATCATTTTGTTGTGTGATTCCCCCTCCCTATCATTTGATTCATTTGTATTTTATTTTGATGTTTTGTTTTTCATTTCAAGATCATGTGATCTTGTTTTATTCCTTAGTTGCTTAGAAAACTACCTTGCTATAAGTAGTCTTGATCATGCTTTCATTGCATGATATATTGTATGTTGAAGAAATAAGAATATACTTATGTTTTCTTGGTGAATGCTTTTCATCGAAACCTTGATTATAATTCGACTCGTTTTCGAGGTTTAATCGAATCGATTCTCAATAGGTCTTGAGGAAAGATTATCTTATCAAACTATAGGTCTAGTTTGATAAATCATTCATATTGTTCTTGTTTATGTAAGCCGAATTGCCCCACTTTCGGTTATATCTTACGAGTGTTACACATATTCGAGTGTTGTGAGGATCAATTATATTTCCGCTGCATTTCATACGAGTTTACGTCCACTTTCATACGTAATTCGTATCATTAGTGGCATCGGAGACCAAGTTTACTTCCTTGGCGAATTTCTCTTGGCGATTTTCTTATCAAAAATATCTTATCATGGATTTTTCCGACGATTTCATGGAGAAACTACGTGAGGCATTACACAGCATGCAAGAACCACGTTTTAAACCAAGAAGAGGAGGATATGATGCACATTCACCGCGTCATGTGGATGAATTTATAGTTAATGAACTTCCGGAATTTGTCGGAGGTACTAATCCCGAAGTTTACCTAGAGTGGGAGAGGAAGATTGAACGTATGTTCGACTTCAAGCACCTTAACGATGAGAAACGTTGCAAATATGCAATTCTCAAGTTAGGGAAGGGCGCTTCCTTATGGTTCGAGGGTATGAAAACACAACGAGCTCGTGCGGGAAAAGAGAAAATCCGTTCTTGGGATTCTTTGAAGAAAAAACTACGTAAAAGGTATGTCCCGACATCACATCGGTTAACCTTATACCGAAAAATTGCGGAGTTCGTACAAGGGAAACTAAGTGTGGAAGAATATATCGAAGAATTTGAAGGCTTGGCCTTAATGGGAGAACTTGAAGAAAATGAAGAACAAAGAATGTCACGTTTCTTACGTGGTCTAAACCGAAACATTTCAAATACGGTGGAATTATACCCATACGGAGATTTTGACACTTTATGCGGACTATGCATAAAGATAGAAGCTCAAAACAAAGTGAAGTTTGCCAAAACCAAATTTACATCAAAGTTCGAGGATCCAAATACCGGTTCAAGTTCAATTACCACAACGATACCGACTCCTATCTCTACTACCATTTCTAAAACCCCCGGCGTACCGAAGGAAACAAGCCTAACCAAAGTAAGGTGTTTTAAATGCCAAGGATTCGGTCACTATCAAAATACTTGCCCTAACAAACGAGTCGTGACGCTAAGAGAAGCCATCACGATCCGAGACGAGTTGCTAGTCGAGGACGAAGGAGAAAGACTAGGTGATTCCAATGTGGAGGAAGACGAGGGAGAAGAATGTGAAACTTACGAAGCTCCAAACTATGATACAACATTGGTTCTTCGTACTTTACAAGTCAAACCCATTTCAAATGATTCGGAACAATGGGATCAAATTTTTCACACCAAGTGTCAAGTCGGGAACAAATGGTGTAGTGTGATCATCGATGGAGGAAGTTGTGCCAACGTAGCGTCAAGGGAGATGGTGACGAAACTCGGACTCATCACTACTACTCACCCAAAACCATACGCATTACATTGGCTCGATGACGGGAGTAAAGTGAAAGTCTCGAAACAAGTACGGGTCGGTTTGACCATGGGTTCGTACGTCGACAACATATTATGCGATGTACTCTCGATGGATGCATGCCATGTACTCTTGGGACGACCATGGCTATTCGATAGAGATGTTTTACATCCAGGAAGAAGTAACGAGTACGAGTTACGGGATAAGGACAAGAGGATCGTGTTGAAACCAATGTCACTTCAATCTATGATCCCTAACCGAGGTGAGAAACCGAATCTAACCATGTTTTCTAGTGAGAGGGAAATTGAACTTGGTACTGAGATTGGCTGGTCAAAAGAAAACGACAACTTTGGGCCAAATTTTTATAACGACGCAGTTTCTCGTAATGGACTTATTGTCTTGGATGATTACCAAATTGAGGAAAGTAAATTATTTTGTGATGGGCTATTATTGGAGGAGCCCAACAATATTGAAACGGAAAGTTGGTCAGATTATGACGGACCACCAGCATTTGATGAGGAACCAGTTTATGAAGGGGAATCCGTAATAAATCCTTTTGTTCCCATTCTTGATGGTGAACCCGATGCAGAATTATCAGTGTTTCCAATTCTGGAGGATGAACCCGATTTGAAATTAACCGTGCGTCCCATTTCCGATGTCCGCTCATGTCATGATATCGGTATTACCGGGCAAAGTAATTATTATTATTTTATTAATAATGATAGTTATTTTATTGGTGATTCTCGAGGGGCCCCCACTACCTATCGTCTCAAGATTTTGGGCCATGTACGCACTGCGGATATTTTCGAGATCAAATACGTTGAGGTTTTAATTAATTATCTTGATGACGAGGGAAGTCCGGAATTGAGGACAATTCCTTTTAAAGAAGGAGGAGATGATACGGAATCAATCGTGTCAAATGCAGAAGACAAAGTAAGGATCGACGTAAATGACCTTACAACACGCCATGCACAGGCTACTACGTATTTAGGCGAGAAAACGGACATAAGACGTGGAGTCTCGGTCTCAGCCGTGTCATATAACACGGCCCGTGTCATGCTATGCCGGAAGGTCGACAATTGCCGGAAAATCACCACCTGCCGGAACTGGCCGATCGCTGCCGATCACCAACTGCCGGAACTGGCCGATCACTGCCGACCGAACCCGGCCGTGTCATCCGACACGGCCCGTGCCGAGATGTTCTAGAAAGTGAAATCTCGCTGCCGACCGAACCCGACTGTGTCGTCCGACACGGCCCGTGCCGACACAACCCGACCGTGCCAGGCGACACGGCCGAGTCACACTCTTCCGGATAGTAAATTCCCGCTGTCCGACCAACCCGACCGTGCCAGGCGACACGGTCGAGTCCTGCCGAACATGTGCGCCCGCACATGCCGCCGCGGCCGTGCCGATCGGCACGGGCCGTGTCCGACAGCCAGTAAACTCACATTATTGCTGATTTTTTTTTGTGTTTTTTGTTGTTTTCCCTCCCCTCACATGTCATGATTAAACTTACATGTTATGTGGGGTGGCTTATAATCATTTTGTTGTGTGATTCCCCCTCCCTATCATTTGATTCATTTGTATTTTATTTTGATGTTTTGTTCCTTAGTTGCTTAGAAAACTACCTTGCTATAAGTAGTCTTGATCATGCTTTCATTGCATGATATATTGTATGTTGAAGAAATAAGAATACACTTGTGTTTTCTTGGTGAATGCTTTTCATCGAAACCTTGATTATAATTCGACGCGTTTTCGAGTTTTAATCGAATCGATTCTCAATAGGTCTTGAGGAAAGATTATCTTATCAAACTATAGGTCTAGTTTGATAAATCATTCATATTGTTCTTGTTTATGTAAGCCGAATTTCCCCACTTTCGGTTATATCTTACGAGTGTTACACATATTCGAGTATTGTGAGGATCAATTATATTTCCGCTGCATTTCATACGAGTTTACGTCCACTTTCATACGTAATTCGTATCAGATAGGGAGGGGGAATCACACAACAAAATGATTATAAGCCACCCCATATAACATGCAAGTCTAGTCATGACATGTGAGGGAAGGGAAAACAACAAAACACACAAAAATCAGCAATAAAAAAGTCGGGTCGGCTGCCGACACGGCCGTGTCGCTGACACGGCCGCGCCGCGCATCCTGTCGCGATGACTCGACCGTGCTCCAGGACACGGTCGGGTTGGTGTGACAGTCAGTTTCGGCAGTTCTGGGCGAGCACGACTCGACCGTGTTCGTATGACACGGTCGGGCTGGTCGGCAGACTCCCGACGTTTTTCGGAAGAGTAGGACTCGATCGTGTTCGTATGACATGGTCGGGCTGGTCGGCAGTCTCTCGGCAGGTTCTGGACGAGTATGACTCGACCGTGTCGGACGACACGGCTGAGTTCGGTCGGCAGTCGTTCGGCCAATTCCGGCATGGTGTGACCCAGTCATGTCCTGGGACACGGTCGAGCTCTGCAGCTTGGTCCTTTAACGTATTGTGTCCGTTTTCTCGTCAAAAAATGTCGTCGTACGTGCATGACGCATTGTAATACCATTTACGTCAATCCGTGCTTCGTTTTATTTATTTGGACTACTCAATTTCGTATCATTCCCTCCCTCTTTAAAGGGAATTGTCCTCAATTCCGAAACCCTTCGTCATCACGATAATTAACTAAAGCCTCTAAGTACTTGATCTCGAAAATATCCGCAGTGCGTACATGGCCCAAAATCTTGAGACGATAGGTAGTAGGGGTTCCTCGAGAATCACCAACAAAATAACTATAATTATTAATAAAATAATAATAATTACTCCGCCATGAAATACCGATATCATGATATGAATCATCCTTTAAATGGACATCTGAAATGGGAAGCACGGATAATTTCACATCGGGTTCACCATCAAGAATGGGAAACACAGGATTTATTACGGAGTCCTCTTCATCAACTGGTTCCTCATTAAATGTTGGCGGTCCGTCACAATCTGACCAACTCTCCGTTTCAAAATTATTGGGCTCCCCAAATAATGGTCCATCGACACTTAATCCATTAAGCCCAATCCGGTAATTATTCAGGACAATAAGTCCTTCACAAGAACCCGAGTCATTATAAAAATTAGACCCAAAGCTGTCGTTTTCCTTTAGCCGGCCAATCTCAGTACCAAGCTCAATTTCCCTCTCACTAGCAAACATGGTTAGATTCGGTTTCTCACCTTGGTTAGGGATCATAGATTGAAGTGACATTGGTTTCAACACGATCCTCTTGTCCTTATCCCGCA
This sequence comes from Orobanche coerulescens, assembly GCA_033398695.1. NCBI lineage: Eukaryota > Viridiplantae > Streptophyta > Magnoliopsida > Lamiales > Orobanchaceae > Orobanche > Orobanche coerulescens. Next base: position 102,093,679 of record CM065804.1, read on the forward strand.
ACTCGTACTCGTTACTTCTTCCTCGATGTAAAACATCTCTATCGAATAGCCATGGTCGTTCCAAGAGTACATTGCATGCATCCATCGGGAGTACATCGCATAATATGTTGTCGACGTACGAACCCATGGTTAAGTCGACCCGTACTTGTTTCGAGACTTTCAATTTACTCCTGTCATCAAGCCAATGTAATGCATATGGTTTTAGGTGAGTAGTAGTGATGAGTCCGAGCTTCGTCACCATCTCCATTGACGCTACGTTGGTACAACTTCCTCCATCGATGATCACACTACACCATTTGTCCCCGACTTGACACTTGGTGTGAAAAATTTGATCCCGTTGTTCCGAATCATTTGAAATGGGTTTGACTTGTAAAGTACGAAGAACTAAGGTTGTGTCATAGTTTGGAGCCTCGTAAGTTTCACATTCTTCTCCCTCGTCCTCCTCCACGTTGAAATTAAATACATCACCTAGTCTTTCTCCTTCGTCCTCGACTAACAACTCGTCTCGGACCGTGATGGCTTCTCTTAGCGTCACCATCCATTTGTTCGGACAAGCATTTTGATAATGACCGAACCCTTGACATTTGAAACATCTTACTTTGGTTAGGCTCGTTTCTTTCGGTATGGTGGGGGTCTTAGAAACCGTAGTAGGGATAAGAGTCGGTATCGTTGTGGTAATTGAACTCGAACCGATACTCGGATCTTCGAACTTTGATGGAAATTCGGGTTTGGAAAATTTCACTTTGTTTTGAGCTTCTATCTTTACGCATAGTCCGCATAAAGTGTCAAAATATTAGTAGGGGTATAATTCCACCGTATTTGCAATGTTTCGGTTTAGGCCACGTAAGAAATGTGACATTCTTTGTTCTTCATTTTCTTCGAGTTCTCCCATCAAGGCCAAGCCTTCAAATTCTTCAATATACTCTCCCACACTTAGTTTCCCTTGTGTGAATTCGGCAATCTTTCGGTACAAGGTTAACCGATGAGATGTCGGGACATACCTTTTGCGTAGTTTCTTCTTTAACGAATCCCAAGAATGGATGTTTTCCTTTCCCGCATGAGCTCGTTGTGTTTTCACACCCTCGTACCACAGGGAAGCACCTTTCCCTAACTTGAGAATCGCATATTTGCAACGTTTCTCGTTGTTAAGGTTTTTGAAATCGTACATGCGTTCAATCTTTCTCTCCCACTCCAAGTAGACTTCGGGATCGGTACCTCCGACAAATTCCGGTAGTTCATTTAATTTAAATTCATCTGCATGACGCGATGAATGTGCATCATATTCTCCTCTTCTAGCTTGAAAACGTTGCTCTTGTAAGTTGTGTAGTGCCTCACGGAGTTTCTCCATGAAATCAACGTCGGAAAAATCCATGATAGATAGCTTTAACAAGAAAATCGCCAAGAAAATTTCGACAAGGAAATAACCTTGGGCCCCGATACCACTAATGATAGGAATTATGTATGAAAATGGACGTAAACTCACATGTAATGCAGCGGAAATATTGTTGATCCTCACAACACTCGAATATGTGTAACACTCGTAAGAATTAACCGAAAGTAGGGCAATTCAGTTGTATAATTAAGAACAATGTGAAGATGATTATCAAACTAGACCTATAGTTCGATAAGGTAATCTTTCCTCAAGACCTATTGAGAATCGATTAGATTAAAACTCGAAAACGCGTCGAATTATAATCAAGTTTCGATGAAAAGCATTCACCAAGGAAAATACAAAGTGTATTCTTCTTATACAACATTCAATACATAATGCAAGCATGAACAAGACTACTTATAGCAATGTAGTCTTCTAAACAACTAAGGAATAAAAACAAGATCACATGATCTTGAAATGAAAAACAAAACATCAAAATAAAATACAAATGAATTAAATGATAGGGAGGGGGAATCACACAACAAAATGATTATAAGCCACCCCACATAACATGCAAGTCTATTCATGACATGTTAGGGAAGGGAAAACAACAAAACACACAAAAACAGCAATAAAAAAAAGTTGGCTGGCTGCCGGACACGGGCTGTGTCGCTTGACACGGCCGCAGCGCGCATCTGGTCGGCAGTGACTCGACCGTGCTCCAGGACACGGTCGGGTTGGAGTGACAGTCAGTTTCGGCAGTTCTGGGCGAGCACGACTCGACCGTGTTCATATGACACGGTCGGGCTGGTCGGCAGACTCGCGATGTTTTTCGGAAGAGTAGGACTCGATCGTGTTCGTATGACATGGTCGGGCTGGTCGGTAGTCTCTCGGCAAGTTCTGGACGAGTATGACTCGACTGTGTCGGACGACACGGCTGAGTTCGGTCGGCAGTCGTTCGGACAATTCCGGCATGGTGTGACCCGGTCGTGTCCTGGGACACGGTCGAGCTCGGCAGCTTGATCCTTTTACGTATTTTTTCCGTTTTCTCGTCAAAAAATGTCGTCGTACGTGCATGACGCATTGTAAGACCATTTACGTCGATCCGTGCTTCGTTTTCTTTATTTGGACTACTCAATTTCGTATCATTCCCTCCCTCTTTAAAGAAAATTGTCCTCAATTCCGAAACCCCTTCGTCATCACGATAATTAACTAAAGCCTCTAAGTACGTGATCTCGAAAATATCCGCAGTGCGTACATGGCCCAAAATCTTGAGACGATAGGTAGTAGGGGTTCCTCGAGAATCACCAACAAAATAACTATAATTATTAATATAATAATAATAATTACTCCGCCAGGTAATACCGATATCATGATATGAATCATCCTTTAAATGGACATCTGAAATGGGAAGCACGGATAATTTCACATCGGGTTCACCATCAAGAATGGGAAACACAGGATTTATTACGGAGTCCTCTTCATCAACTGGTTCCTCATTAAATGTTGGCGGTCCGTCACAATCTGACCAACTCTCCGTTTCAAAATTATTGGGCTCCCCAAATAATGGTCCATCGACACTTAATCCATTAAGCCCAATCCGGTAATTATTCAGGACAATAAGTCCTTCACAAGAACCCGAGTCATTATAAAAATTAGACCCAAAGCTGTCGTTTTCCTTTAGCCGGCCAATCTCAGTACCAAGCTCAATTTCCCTCTCACTAGCAAACATGGTTAGATTCGGTTTCTCACCTTGGTTAGGGATCATAGATTGAAGTGACATTGGTTTCAACACGATCCTCTTGTCCTTATCCCGCAACTCGTACTCGTTACTTCTTCCTCGATGTAAAACATCTCTATCGAATAGCCATGGTCGTTCCAAGAGTACATTGCATGCATCCATCGGGAGTACATCGCATAATATGTTGTCGACGTACGAACCCATGGTTAAGTCGACCCGTACTTGTTTCGAGACTTTCAATTTACTCCTGTCATCAAGCCAATGTAATGCATATGGTTTTGGGTGAGTAGTAGTGATGAGTCCGAGCTTCGTCACCATCTCCATTGACGCTACGTTGGTACAACTTCCTCCATCGATGATCACACTACACCATTTGTCCCCGACTTGACACTTGGTGTGAAAAATTTGATCCCGTTGTTCCGAATCATTTGAAATGGGTTTGACTTGTAAAGTACGAAGAACTAAGGTTGTGTCATAGTTTGGAGCCTCGTAAGTTTCACATTCTTCTCCCTCGTCCTCCTCCACGTTGAAATTAAATACATCACCTAGTCTTTCTCCTTCGTCCTCGACTAACAACTCGTCTCGGACCGTGATGGCTTCTCTTAGCGTCACCATCCATTTGTTCGGACAAGCATTTTGATAATGACCGAACCCTTGACATTTGAAACATCTTACTTTGGTTAGGCTCGTTTCTTTCGGTATGGTGGGGGTCTTAGAAACCGTAGTAGGGATAAGAGTCGGTATCGTTGTGGTAATTGAACTCGAACCGATACTCGGATCTTCGAACTTTGATGGAAATTCGGGTTTGGAAAATTTCACTTTGTTTTGAGCTTCTATCTTTACGCATAGTCCGCATAAAGTGTCAAAATATTAGTAGGGGTATAATTCCACCGTATTTGCAATGTTTCGGTTTAGGCCACGTAAGAAATGTGACATTCTTTGTTCTTCATTTTCTTCGAGTTCTCCCATCAAGGCCAAGCCTTCAAATTCTTCAATATACTCTCCCACACTTAGTTTCCCTTGTGTGAATTCGGCAATCTTTCGGTACAAGGTTAACCGATGAGATGTCGGGACATACCTTTTGCGTAGTTTCTTCTTTAACGAATCCCAAGAATGGATGTTTTCCTTTCCCGCATGAGCTCGTTGTGTTTTCACACCCTCGTACCACAGGGAAGCACCTTTCCCTAACTTGAGAATCGCATATTTGCAACGTTTCTCGTTGTTAAGGTTTTTGAAATCGTACATGCGTTCAATCTTTCTCTCCCACTCCAAGTAGACTTCGGGATCGGTACCTCAGGCAAATTCCGGTAGTTCATTTAATTTAAATTCATCTGCATGACGCGATGAATGTGCATCATATTCTCCTCTTCTAGCTTGAAAACGTTGCTCTTGTAAGTTGTGTAGTGCCTCACGGAGTTTCTCCATGAAATCAACGTCGGAAAAATCCATGATAGATAGCTTTAACAAGAAAATCGCCAAGAAAATTTCGACAAGGAAATAACCTTGGGCCCCGATACCACTAATGATAGGAATTATGTATGAAAATGGACGTAAACTCACATGTAATGCAGCGGAAATATTGTTGATCCTCACAACACTCGAATATGTGTAACACTCGTAAGAATTAACCGAAAGTAGGGCAATTCAGTTGTATAATTAAGAACAATGTGAAGATGATTATCAAACTAGACCTATAGTTCGATAAGGTAATCTTTCCTCAAGACCTATTGAGAATCGATTAGATTAAAACTCGAAAACGCGTCGAATTATAATCAAGTTTCGATGAAAAGCATTCACCAAGGAAAATACAAAGTGTATTCTTCTTATACAACATTCAATACATAATGCAAGCATGAACAAGACTACTTATAGCAATGTAGTCTTCTAAACAACTAAGGAATAAAAACAAGATCACATGATCTTGAAATGAAAAACAAAACATCAAAATAAAATACAAATGAATTAAATGATAGGGAGGGGGAATCACACAACAAAATGATTATAAGCCACCCCACATAACATGCAAGTCTATTCATGACATGTTAGGGAAGGGAAAACAACAAAACACACAAAAACAGCAATAAAAAAAAGTTGGTGTTTCAGGACACGGCCGTGTCGCTTGACACGCGGCAGCGCATCCTCTGTCGGCGATGACTCGACCGTGCTCGAGACACGGTCGGGTTGGAGTAATGATCGATTTGGCGATTACGGCGAGCACGACTCGACCGTGTTCATATGACACGGTCGGGCTGGTCGGCAGACTCGCGATGTTTTTCGGAAGAGTAGGACTCGATCGTGTTCGTATGACATGGTCGGGCTGGTCGGTAGTCTCTCGGCAAGTTCTGGACGAGTATGACTCGACTGTGTCGGACGACACGGCTGAGTTCGGTCGGCAGTCGTTCGGACAATTCCGGCATGGTGTGACCCGGTCGTGTCCTGGGACACGGTCGAGCTCGGCAGCTTGATCCTTTTACGTATTTTTTCCGTTTTCTCGTCAAAAAATGTCGTCGTACGTGCATGACGCATTGTAAGACCATTTACGTCGATCCGTGCTTCGTTTTCTTTATTTGGACTACTCAATTTCGTATCATTCCCTCCCTCTTTAAAGAAAATTGTCCTCAATTCCGAAACCCCTTCGTCATCACGATAATTAACTAAAGCCTCTAAGTACGTGATCTCGAAAATATCCGCAGTGCGTACATGGCCCAAAATCTTGAGACGATAGGTAGTAGGGGTTCCTCGAGAATCACCAACAAAATAACTATAATTATTAATATAATAATAATAATTACTCCGCTAGGTAATACCGATATCATGATATGAATCATCCTTTAAATGGACATCTGAAATGGGAAGCACGGATAATTTCACATCGGGTTCACCATCAAGAATGGGAAACACAGGATTTATTACGGAGTCCTCTTCATCAACTGGTTCCTCATTAAATGTTGGCGGTCCGTCACAATCTGACCAACTCTCCGTTTCAAAATTATTGGGCTCCCCAAATAATGGTCCATCGACACTTAATCCATTAAGCCCAATCCGGTAATTATTCAGGACAATAAGTCCTTCACAAGAACCCGAGTCGTTATAAAAATTAGACCCAAAGCTGTTGTTTTCCTTTAGCCGGCCAATCTCAGTACCAAGCTCAATTTCCCTCTCACTAGCAAACATGGTTAGATTCGGTTTCTCACCTTGGTTAGGGATTATAGATTGAAGTGACATTGGTTTCAACACGATCCTCTTGTCCTTATCCCGCAACTCGTACTCGTTACTTCTTCCTCGATGTAAAACATCTCTATCGAATAGCCATGGTCGTCCCAAGAGTACATGGCATGCATCCATCGGGAGTATATCACATAATATGTTGTCGACGTACGAACCCATGGTTAAGCCGACCCGTACTTGTTTCGAGACTTTCACTTTACTCCCGTCATCAAGCCAATGTAATGTGTATGGTTTTGGGTGAGTAGTAGTGATGAGTCCGAGCTTCGTCACCATCTCCCTTAACGCTACGTTGGTACAACTTCCTCCATCGATGATCACACTACACCATTTGTCCCCGACTTGACACTTGGTGTGAAAAATTTGATCCCGTTGTTCCGAATCATTTGAAACGGGTTTGACTTGTAAACTACGAAAAACTAAGGTTGTGTCATAGTTTGGAGCCTCGTAAGTTTCACATTATTCTCCCTCGTCCTTGATACGAAGCCGAATACTCCAAGCGAAGAAGATGAAGTAAGAATTGATGTAAAACACCTCGATCGCACTACAACCTACTTAGGCGAGAAAACAGAAACGAGGCACGGAGTTACCTTGATAGTCGGAATTGGAATAACTTAAGGCAAATTGCAACTTGGGAGGGGGAAAAGGTCCAAGTGGTAGTAATACAAAGAATTTTCAGCATTTCTTTATTATAAAGGCAGCAGGATTCTTGGCAACTTGTTGTATGAAAAAACGGTTGTCAGCAAACAACTTGGAGACAAAGACCCAGCTTTTACTTTTGTCAACAAGTGACCTGAAGAACCTTTTTATTATCCTTTCATTATTTTAAAGAACAACTTGTAATAGTTTAAGTTATTTTGTCAGGCCACTTTTGCCTATAAATAGTGGCATTAGAGTTGTAATGGAGATTATTGAATGTTGAAGAATTAAGAACACGTTGTGTTTTTCCCTGGTGAATGCTTTTCATCAAAATTTGGTTTTTATTCGACGCGTTTCGAATACTAATCTGATTGATTCTCAATAGGTCTTGAGGAGAAATCACTTTATCAAATTATAGGTCTAATTTGATAAAACATCTGTTTATACCTTGTTTCGATATTCTGTTTATTTTTCGATACAGTTTTATACTTGTTCAATATTTCGGATAAAGTGTTGTTCTATCCTTTGAACTTATTCCCTGCTTTAACTTCGTTTCCGTCCAAAACGTGCTGTTTCGAGTGTCGCTGTTTGGAGGTGGCCTGTTTCGAGTCATTTTCCAGTTGGCCAAATTCCTATCCTGTTGCTGTATCGAATTACCGTCTTCATCAATTATCAGTATTGTTGCTGTAGCGAGCGGTTGTCACCAGTTCCCGACAGTTTCTTGCCGATAGCTTCCGTTCATCAAAAAGCCTTCCGCTGTATCGATAGCGAATTCGTATCAAATTCGTATCATAAGTGGTATCGGAGAGAAACACCCAAGTTCTTGATCTTTGACACTATGGATCTCAACGACGCTGATTTCTTGGCAAAACTTCGTGACGCATTGCGTGACGTACCAGAACAATGCGACCAGCGTTGGCAACCTAGGCGTGGTGACTATGAACGACCCTCACGCCATGTCGAAGAGTTCAAGGTGAACGAGCTCCCAGAGTTCGTTGGAGGGACAGATCCTGAAGTTTACCTGGAATGGGAACGAAAAATTGATCGTATGTTCGAATTTAAAGACCTTGACGATGAGAAAAGGTGTAAGTATGCAATTCTCAAGTTAGGGAAAGGAGCTTCACTTTGGTACGAAGGAATTAAAACACGAAGAGCTCGTGCGGGGAAGGAAAAGATCCGTTCGTGGGATTCATTAAAAAGAAAACTTCGTAAGAGATATGTACCAACATCACACCAGTTGTCCTTGTACAGGAAGATTGCAGATCTCATGCAAGGAAAGTTGAATGTCAGTGAGTACATTGAGGAGTTTGATAATCGACCCTAATGGGAGAAATAGAGGAGAATGAGGAGCAGAAGATGTCGCGATTTTTGCGTGGCTTGAACCGAAGCATAGCTAACTCGGTGGAATCGTATCCATACGAGGACTTGATACATTATGCGGGTTATGTGTGAAGTTAGAAGCACGAGCAGGATGAAGTCAGACAAACCCGAGTTTCGATCAAATTTGGAAACCCAGCGTCGGATCTAGTTGTTGTTAAGGCAAGTATGCGACTCCGATTCTGTTGCGAATCCGGCTAAGGCGACTGTGCCCTACGTACCGAAGGAGACGAGTTTGGCTAAAGTGAGATGTTTCAAATGTCAAGGATTCGGGCATTATCAAAATGCTTGTCCGAACAAGCGAGTGGTGACACTAAGGGAAGCTGTCACGATCCGAGACGAGTTGTTGGTTGAGGAAGAAAGACTGGGTGACGTATTTGATTTCGACATTAAGGACGAAGAAGGAGAGGAATGCGAGACTTACGATGCTCCAAGCTATGACACGGCTTTAGTTCTGCGAACGCTACAGGCCAAAGCTGTATCGAATGATTCGGAACAGCGAAATCAAATATTTCACACGAAGTGTCAAGTTGGAAATAAATGGTGTAGTTTGATCGTTGATGGAGGGAGTTGCACCAACGTCGCTTCCAGCGAGATGGTGACTAAACTCGGGCTGACCACTACGGCTCACCCGAAACCTTACACTTTGCATTGGCTCGATGATGGGAGCAAAATAAGGGTGACTAAACAAGTGAGGATTGGACTAGCCATGGGTTCATATGAAGACAACGTATTATGTGATGTACTCCCGATGGATGCATGCCATGTACTGTTGGGAAGACCATGGATGTTTGATAGGGACGTTTTACACCGAGGAAGAAGCAATGAGTACGAGTTATGGGATAAGGGCAAGAAGATTGTGCTTAAACCAATGTCACCGCAAGCTATTCACTCTATGAGTTCTAGTAGGAGTGAAAAACCAAAACTGGCCATGTTTGCTAGCGAACGGGAGGTGGAACATGCTATTAATGATGGCAAGTGTGTGTACTTGTTGGTTCTGAAGGAGACACACATGGTTGTGCGGAACGAAAGGATGGATGCCTTATTACGCGAATTTGCGGATGTTTTTCCCGAAGAATTACCGTCGGGTTTACCACCAATTCGCAGGATTGAACATCAGATCGACCTCATACCGGGTGTGTCGCTCCCTAACAAAGCTGCCTATAGATGTAATCCCGAGGAGACGAAGGAATTACAAAACCAAATTGAAGAACTGATGGATCGTGGATATGTTCGAGAAAGCCTAAGCCCTTGTGCGGTTCGGTATTCTTGGTTAGAAGAAGACGGATCTTGGAGGATGTGTATTGTGATCATTGTGAACAATATAACCATCAAGTATCGGTTTCGATTCCGAGGCTTGATGACATGTTGGATGAATTACACGGATCGGTGATCTTTTCAAAAGTTGATCTACGAAGTGGTTATCACCAAATTCGGATGCGGGAAGGAGATGAGTGGAAGACGACCTTCAAAACAAAACACGATTGTATGAATGGACCGTTATGCCGTTCGGTCTTACAAATGCACCGAGTACTTTCATGCGCTTGATGAATGAGGTACTTAAGCCATTTTTAGGGAAATTTGTGGTTGTATACTTAGATGATATTTTGATCTCTGACCGATCATTTGCAAGAACATTTCGAACACTTGAGGCAAGTCTTGAAACCCCTAGAGACCCAGGTGTATGGAAAAAGGAGAAGTGCTCATTTTTGGTCGAAAGTATAGTCTTTCTTGGCTATGTTGTTTCAAAGAATGGAGTGTCGGTCGATCAAGCGAAGATCGAAGCAATTAAGTCATGGCCGGTTCCCACTACAGTGACGGAGGTTAGATCGTTCCATGGACTAGCTTCATTTTACCGAAGATTCATTCGAGACTTCAGTACCATTGCAAGCCCAATAACCGAATGTTTGAAGAAAGGCACGTTTAATTGGAGTCGGGCTGCTCAGGAGTCATTTGCAAAGTTGAAGGTGAAGTTGTGCGAAGCACCAATCTTAGCATTACCCGATTTTTCGCAACCGTTTGAGGTGGAATGTGATGCTAGCGGAGTGGGCATTGGAGCGGTTCTCATTCAGGGAAAGCGACCTATTGCTTATTTTTCCGAGAAGTTAAACGGTGCTCGTCTCAATTATTGTACGTACGACAAGGAGTTTTATGCTATTGTGAGGGCTCTAGATCATTGGAGTCACTATCTTCGACCAAAGCATTTTATCATACACTCGGACCATGAATCTTTGAAGTACATTAACGGGCAACACAAGTTAAGTCCCAGGCATGCGAAGTGGGTGGAATTCTTACAATCATTTCACTACTCATCAAAGTATAAGGATGGCAAGAGCAATATTGTGGCGTATGCATTGTCTAGGCGTTATGCCTTACTAGCCACTCTTGATGTTCGTTTGCTTGGATTCGATACAGTAAAGGAGTATTACGAAGGTGATGCGGATTTTGGCGAGACCTTCGCCCTGTGCAAACCAGGCCCGGTGGGAGAATTTTCGATACAGGAGGGCTTTCTTTTTAAGGAATCGTCTTTGCCTACCCGGGCACACGATTCGAGAATTACCAGTTCGAGAGGCTCACGGAGGGTTTAGCTGGCCACTTTGGTTCGGCCAAGACATTGGATGTGCTTAAAGAACATTTTTATTGGCCAAGGATGCAGGGGGATGTTAATAATATAATTAGTAAATGTGTGACGTGCCATGTTGCGAAGAGTTCGTTCAAACCAGGAGTCTACACACCTTTACCGATTCCGGAGAGGCCATGGGAAGATGTATCCATGGATTTCATTGTGGCTTTGCCTCGAACCCAAAGAGGTAAGGATGCGATCATGGTTGTTGTCGATCGTTTTTCAATGATGGCTCATTTTGTTCCTTGTCACAAAACCGATGATGCGAGTAATGTTGCTGACTTGTATTTTCGAGAGGTGGTGCGATTACATGGAGTTCCGAAAACTATTGTTTCGGACCGGGACTCGAAGTTTCTAAGCTACTTTTGGAACACATTATGGAGGAAGATGGGAACCAAGCTTTTGTTTAGTACTTCACATCATCCTCAAACCGACGGACAAACTGAAGTAACGAATCGAACACTGGGACGCCATTGCGAGGCTTGGTGAGCAAAACACAAAAGGGCCCAGGATCAAATCGGCACATGCGGAGTTTGCTTATAATCGATCTCCTACTCATGCCACTGCACACTCTCCATTTGAAGTAGTTTACGGGTTGAATCCTTACATGCCGCTAGACCTAATTCCACTACCAAGTGACGAATTGGTGCATAAGGATGCGGAGTCAAAACTAAAATCAATGATGAAATTACACGAACAGGTGCGGGATCGAATCAAGGAAATAAACGAGGCGTACAAAATGAAGTCGAATAAGCAAAGAAGGCAGAGACTATTCGAGGTTGGAGACTTAGTTTGGTTACATTTGAGAAAGGAACGATTCCCGAGTAAGCGTAAGAACAAGCTAATGCCACGAGCTGAGGGACCATTTAAAATAATTGCGAAGGTGAATGACAATGCTTACAAGTTGGAACTTCCGGGTGACTATGGAGTGCATGCTACTTTCAACATAGGTGATCTTTCTCCTTATCTTGATGATGACGGGATTGCAGAATTGAGGACAATTCCTCTTAAAGGGGGAGGGGATGATACGAAGCCGAATACTCCAAGCGAAGAAGATGAAGTAAGAATTGACGTAAAACACCTCGATCGCACTACAACCTACTTAGGCGAGAAAACAGAAATGAGGCACGGAGTTACCTTGATAGTCGGAATTGGAATAACTTAAGGCAAATTGCAACTTGGGAGGAAGAAAAGCTCCAAGTGGTAGTAATACAAAGAATTTTCAGCATTTCTTTATTATAAAGGCAGCAGGATTCTTGGCAACTTGTTGTATGAAAAAGCGGTCACAAGAAACAACTTGGAGACAAAGACCCGACTTTTACTTTTGTCAACAAGTGACCTGAAGAACCTTTTTATTATCCTTTCATTATTTTAAAGAACAGCTTGTAATAGTTTAAGTTATTTTGTCAGGCCACTTTTGCCTATAAATAGTGGCATTAGAGTTGTAATGGAGATTATTGAATGTTGAAGAATTAAGAACACTTTGTGTTTTTCCCTGGTGAATGCTTTTCATCAAAACTTGGTTTTTATTCGACGTTTGAATACTAATCGATTGATTCTCAATAGGTCTGAGGAGAAATCACTTTATCAAATTATAGGTCTAATTTGATAAAACATCATTTATACCTTGTTTCGATATTACGTTTATTTTTCGATACGCTTTATACTTGTTCAATATTTCGGATAAAGTGTTGTTCTATCCTTTGAACTTATTCCCTGCTTTAACCGTTTAGTCCAAAACGTCTTTGTTTGAGTGTCATTGTTTGGAGGTGGCACTTTGAGTCATTTTCTAGTTGGCCAAATTCCTATCCTGTTGCTGTATCGAATTACCGTCTTCATCAATTATCAGTATTGTTGCTGTAGCGAGCGGTTGTCACCAGTTCCCGACAGTTTCTTGCCGATAGCTTCCGTTCATCAAAAAGCCTTCCGCTGTATCGATAGCGAATTCGTATCAAATTCGTATCAGTCCTCCTCCACGTTGAAATTAAATACATCACCTAGTCTTTCTCCTTCGTCCTCGACTAGCAACTCGTCTCGGACCGTGATGGATTCTCTTAGCGTCACCATCCATTTGTTCGGACAAGCATTTTGATAATGACCGAACCCTTGACATTTGAAACATCTTACTTTGGTTAGGCTCGTTTCTTTCGGTATGGTGGGGGTCTTAGAAACTGTAGTAGGGATAGGAGTCGGTATCGTTGTGGTAATTGAACTCGAACCGGTACTCGGATCTTCGAACTTTGATGGAAATTCGGGTTTGGCAAATTTCACTTTGTTTTGAGCTTCTATCTTTACGCATAGTCCGCATAAAGTGTCAAAATCTCAGTAGGGGTATAATTCCACCGTATTTGCAATGTTTCGGTTTAGGCCACGTAAGAAACATGACATTCTTTGTTCTTCATTTTCTTCGAGTTCTCCCATTAAGGCCAAGCCTTCAAATTCTTCAATATACTCTCCCACACTTAGTTTCCCTTGTGTGAATTCGGCAATCTTTCGGTACAAGGTTAACCGATGAGATGTCGGGACATACCTTTTGCGTAGTTTCTTCTTTCACGAATCCCAAGAATGGATGTTTTCCTTTCCCGCACGAGCTCGTTGTGTTTTCATACCCTCGTACCACAGGGAAGCACCTTTCTCTAACTTGAGAATCGCATATTTGCAACGTTTCTCGTTGTTAAGATTTTTGAACTCGAACATGCGTTCAATCTTTCTCTCCCACTCCAAGTAGACTTCGGGATCGGTACCTCCGACAAATTCCGGTAGTTTATTTAATTTAAATTCATCTGCATGACGCAGTGAATGTGCATCATATTCTCCTCTTCTAGCTTGAAAACGTTGCTCTTGTAAGTTGTGTAGTGCCTCACGGAGTTTCTCCATGAAATCAACGTCGGAAAAATCCATGATAGATAGCTTTAACAAGAAAATCGCCAAGAAAATTTCGACAAGGAAATAACCTTGGGCCCCGATACCACTAATGATACGAATTATGTATGTAAATGGACGTAAACTCGCATGTAATTCAGCGGAAATATTGTTGATCCTCACAACACTCGAATATGTGTAACACTCGTAAGAAATAACCGAAAGTAGGGCAATTCAGTTGTATAATTAAGAACAATGTGAAGATGATTATCAAACTAGACCTATAGTTCGATAAGGTAATATTTCCTCAAGACCAATTGAGAATCGATTAGATTAAAACTCGAAAACGCGTCGAATTATAATCAAATTTCGATGAAAAGCATTCACCAAGGAAAATACAAAGTGTATTCTTCTTATACAACATTCAATACATAATGCAAGCATGAACAAGACTACTTATAGCAATGTAGTCTTCTAAACAACTAAGGAATAAAAACAAGATCACATGATCTTGAAATGAAAAACAAAACATCAAAATAAAATACAAATGAATCAAATGATAGGGAGGGGGAATCACACAACAAAATGATTATAAGCCACCCCACATAACATGCAAGTCTAGTCATGACATGTGAGGGAAGGGAAAACAACAAAACACACAAAAATCAGCCATAAAAAAAAGTTGGCTGGCTGCCGGACACGGGCCGTCGCTTGACACGGCCGCGGCGCGCATCTGGTCGGTAGTGACTCGACCGTGCTCGAGACACGGATCGGGTTGGTGTAATGATCGGTTGGCGATTAAGGCGAGCACGACTCGACCGTGTTCGTATGACACGGTCGGGCTGGTCGGCAGACTCCCGATGTTTTTCGGAAGAGTAGGACTCGACCGTGTTCGTATGACACGGTCGGGTTGGTCGGCAGTCTCTCGGCAGGTTCTAGACGAGTATGACTCGACCGTGTTGGACGACACGGCCGAGTTCGGTCGGCAGTCGTTCGGCCAATTCCAGCAGGGTGTGACCCGGTTGTATTCAAAACCTTGGTTATAATTCGACGCGTTTTCGAGTTATAATCTAATCGATTTTCAATAGGTCTTGAGGGAAGATTACCTTATCAAACTATAGGTCTAGTTTGATAAATCACTTTCATATTGTTCTTGATTACGTAAGCCGAATTGCCCTATGTTCGGTTATTTTTTTACGAGCGTTACATATATTCGAGTGTTGTGAGGATCAAAAATATTTCCACTGCATTGTATGCGAGTTTACGTCCATTTGAATACATGATTCGTATCACCGTGGCCTGAGTAGGAGAATAATTATAAGCAAACTCCGCATGTGCAAGCTTCAAGTCCCAATCCTTTTGTGTCTTGCTCACAAGACCACGTAATAAAGTGCCCAAAGTTCGATTGGTTACCTCGGTTTGACCGCCCGTTTGTGGATGATGTGACGTGCTATATAGGAGTTTGGTTCCCACCTTTCTCCACAAGGTGTTCCAAAAATAACTAAGGAATTTTGAATCCCGATCCGAAACAATCGTTTTTGGGACCCCATGCAATCGTACGATCTCTCGAAAATACAAATCGGCGATGTTACTCGTGTCGTCCGTCTTGTGGCAAGCCACTAAGTGAGCCATCTTCGAAAATCAGTCTACAACAACCATAATCGCATCTCTCCCTCGTTGAGTACGAGGCAAAGCAACAATGAAATCCATTGAGACGTCTTCCCACGGCCTTTCCGGAATCGGTAAAGACATGTATACTCCCGGTTTGAACGAACTCTTCGCAATATGGCATGTTACACACTTATTAATTATGTCGTGTACATCCCCTTGCATCTTTGACCAATAAAAATGCTCCTTAAGTACCTCCAACGTTTTAGCCGAACCAAAATGGCCGGCCAAGCCTCCACCGTGAGCTTCCCGAACCAACAATTCCCGAATCACGTAACAAAGGCGATTTCCTTTGAAGAGGAATCCTTCTTACAACGTAAACTCTCCAAATGGACCAGATTTACATCGAATGAAAATCTCACCAAAATCCGCATCACCATCATAACACTCCTTCAATGTTTCGAACCCAAGCAAACGAATATCAAGAGTAGAGAGCAAGGCATACCGTCTAGATAATGGATCCGCCACAATGTTGCTCTTGCCATCCTTATATTTCGAGGAAAAGTGGAAATATTGCAAGAATTCCACCCATTTAGCATGTCTCGGGCTCAACTTTTGTTGCCCGTTAATATATTTTAAGGATTCATGATCCCAATGTAGGATAAAATGTTTCGGCCGAAGTGAACGACTCCAATGATCAAGAGCTCTCACAATGGCATAGAACTCCTTGTCATAAGTACAATAGTTGAGTCGAGCGCCTCCCAATTTCTCCGAGAAGTATGTAATCGGCCATTTCCCTTGGACGAGAACCGCCCTAATACCCACTCCACTTGCGTCACATTCTACTTCGAATGGTTGTGAAAAATCGGGTAATGCCAAAATAGGTGCCTCACACATTTTTGCTTTCAATTTTTCAAACGCCCCTTGGGCGGACCCGTTCCACACAAACGGTCCTTTTTCAAGCATTCTGTTATCGGACTAGAAATGGTGCTAAAGTCTCGTATGAACCTCCGATAAAATGAAGCAAGTCCATGAAAGGATCGGACTTCCGTGATGGTTTTCGAAGTAGGCCAAGATTTAATCGCCTCGATCTTGGCTTGATCAACCGACACTCCTTCTTTAGAAATGATGTAGCTAAGAAAGGCTACACTCTTTACTAGAAACGAGCACTTCTCCTTCTTCCCATAAAGTTTTTGATCCCTAAGGATCTCGAAGACTTTCTTCAAGTGCCCGGTATGTTCTTGCAATGATCGACTATAAATCAAGATGTCGTCCAAGTATACGACGACAAACTTTCCCAAAAATGGTTTAAGTACCTCATTCATTAATCGCATGAAAGTACTTGGTGCATTTGTAAGTCCAAAGGGCATGACGAGCCATTCATATAATCCGTGTTTTGTTTTAAAAGACGTCTTCCAGTCGTCCCCTTCTCGCATGCGAATTTGATGATAGCCGCTTCTCAAATCAACTTTCAAAAAAATCACCGAACCATGCAACTCGTCCAACATATCATCAAGTCTCGGAATTGGGAATCGCTATTTGATGGTTATGTTGTTCACGGCTCATCTATCTATACACATCTGCCATGACCCATCTTTCTTCGGGATAAGTAAAACCGGAACCGCACAAGGGCTCAAACTTTCTCGAACGTACCCACGATTCATTAGATCCTCGATTTGTTTTTGCAACTCCTTCGTCTCCTCGGGGTTACATCGATAGGCGGCCTTGTTAGGGAGTGATGCACCCAATACAAGGTCTACTTGGTGTTCAATCCAACGTAAGGGTGACAAACCCGGCGGTAAGTCTTTCGGGAAGACATCCGCAAATTCTCGTAGCAAGGTATCGATATCTCCTTTGCCTTGCACAATCATGTCAACTTCTCGTGTTTCTTTAATCATGAACAAATACACACACTCGCCATCATCAATTGCATGTTTCACCTCTTTCTCACTAGCAAACATAGTAAGCTTCGGTTTTTCCACTTGACTAGAACTCATCGAACGAATGGCTTGAGGCGCCATTGGTTTAAGCACAATCTTCTTGCCTTTATCCCGTAGTTCATATTCGTTACTTCTCCCTCGATGTAAAACATCTCTATCAAATAGCCATGGTCGTCCCAAGAGTATATGGCATGCATCCATCGGGAGTACATCACATAGTATGTTGTCACCATACGAGCCCATAGTTAAACCGACCCGTACTTGTTTTGAAACTTTCACTTTACTCCCATCATCGAGCCAATGTAACCCGTATGGTTTTGGATGAGTAGTAGTGATGAGTCCGAGCTTCGTCACCATCTCACTTGAAGCAACATTAGTACAACTTCCTCCATCGATTATCAAACTACACCATTTGTCTTTGATTTGTCACTTGGTGTGGAATATTTGGTCACGTTGTTCCGTGTCCCTCGAAACCGTCTTGACTTGCAAAGTGCGAAGGACTAGACTCATCTCATAATCTGGAGCATTGTAAGCCTCGCACTCCTCTTCTTCTTCGGCATCCATGTCAAACACGTAACCGAGCCTTTCTCTTCCGTCCTCGACCAATAATTCTTCCCGGACCTCAAGAGACTCTCTTAGTGTCACCACCCGTTTGTTCGGACACGCTTTTTGGCAATGACCGAACCCTTGACACTTGAAACGTCGTACCTTCGCCAAACTTGTTTCCTTAGGTACATATGGAGCCTTAGGCGCCGTGATGGGGACAGGACTTAGCGTGAATGTAAATTCGGGTCTTGAGAACTTCACTTTATTTTGGGCCTCTATCTTCATACATAATCCACATAAAGTATCGAAATCTTTATATAGGTATAACTCCACTGTGTTGGCTATGTTTTTGTTTAAGCCACGTAAAAAACGTGACATCTTTTGCTCTTCGTTTTCTTCTAGTTCTCCCATTAAGACCAAGCTTTCGAACTCTTCAATGTATTCACCAACACTTAGTTGTCCTTGCATGAAATCGGCAATCTTCCGATACAAGGTTAACCAATGTGATGTTGACACATACCTCTTACGAAGTTTTCTTTTTAAAGATTCCCACGAATGGATTTTTGCTTTTCCGGCCCGAGCTCTGATGCGATTACGGCATCTCCAAACGAAGTAAGCGAAGTAAGAATTGACGTAGGTGACGATACCAAGTTGTATGCACATGCAACTACGTACTTTGGTGAGAAAACATCCGCGGAAATGGGAACGATCTTAATAATCGGAACCGGGATAACTAAGACGTATCAAAGCATGCATACGTATGCATGTTCATGCATACAAAATCGGCCATATTAGGGGGAAGATTTCGGCCGATTTGATGAAGGATCCATAAGGATCTTTGTCCCCACTACTTTCAAAGTTTGATTTCTTTTTTATTTTGTTCAAAGTCCACCATATCAAGATCAAAGATAGAAGATTTAGTTCATGTCACCATCTCCCAAATCGGCCGAAATCAAGGAGGAAGAAGACACCAAGATGTTGATCTCATTTTCTATCCTTATCAAAGACTTGCAAGAAGATATCACATGAGAAATATCTTGTCCACTACTTCAAGTACCCCACGGCCGAAATGCTAAGGAAGAAGCCAAGCATGTGTCATTTTTCAATCTTTGTCAAAAGTCTTGATAGCTTAGTTTATTATTTGCTTGTATTTTAGCTAGATTTTGTGTGATCTTGTTTGAACTTATTAGTAAGTTGTAATGGCTATATAATAGCCTCATCCTCAACCTTGAATAAATCATCTTGAATCTTGCAAAAACGAAATACATGTTATGTATTCTAGTTGAATGATTTTCAGCACACTTCGATTATAATTCGACGCGTTTTCGAGTAGTAATTTAATCAATTCTCAATAGGTCTTGAGGAGAGATTGTCTTATCAAACTATAGGTCTAGTTTGATAATTTACCTTCTTTTTATTCGTGTTTATGCAAGGCCGAAATGCCCTACTTTCGGTTGAATATTACGAGTGTTACACAAATACGAGCGTTGTGAGGTAACAAAATATATCCGCTGCATTTTCCGGCGAATTTACGTCCAACATTATACGTAATTCCTATCATAAGTGGCATCGGAGCCCAAGGTTACTTCCTTGGCGAAATTCTCTTGGCGATTTTCTTATCAAAACTACCTTATCATGGATTTTTCCGACGATTTCATGGAGAAACTACGTGAAGCACTACACACCATGCAAGAACCACGTTTTCAAGCAAGAAGAGGAGTATATGATGTACATTCACCGCGTCATGTGGACGAATTTAAAGTTAATGAACTTCCGGAATTTGTCGGAGGTACTAATCCCGAAGTTTACTTGGAGTGGGAGAGGAAGATTGAACGTATGTTCGACTTCAAACACCTTAACGATGAGAAACGTTGCAAATATGCAATTCTCAAGTTAGGGAAGGGCGCTTCCTTATGGTTCGAGGGTATGAAAACACAACGAGCTCGTGCGGGAATAGAGAAAATCCGTTCTTGGGATTCTTTGAAGAAAAAACTACGTAAAAGGTATGTCCCGACATCACATCGGTTAACCTTATACCGAAAAATTGCGGAGTTCGTACAAGGGAAATTAAGTGTGGAAGAATACATCGACGAATTTGAAGGCTTGGCCTTAATGGGAGAACTTGAAGAAAATCAAGAACAAAGAATGTCACGTTTCTTACGTGGCCTAAACCGAAACATTTCAAATACGGTGGAATTATACCCATACGGAGATTTTGACACTTTATGCGGACTATGCATAAAAATTGAAGCTCAAAACAAGTTGAAGTTTACCAAACCCGAATTCCCATACAAATTCGGAAATACAAGTGCCGGCTCAAGTTCTACTACGAAACTACCGTACCTTTTCAAGTCCCTACCCCGGCACCAAAGGTTCCTCACGTTTCCAAGGAAACGAGCTTGGATAAAGTACGATGTTTTAAATGTCAAGGCTTTGGTCACTATCAAAATGCATGTCCAAATAAACGGGTGGTCACTTTGAGAGAAGCTCTTGCGGTCCGAGATGAACTTTTAGTCGAGGACGAGAAGGAAGGCCTTGGTGACGTATTTAACGTGGAGGCCGAGGAAGAGAATGAAGATTGCGAGACTTATGACGCTCCGGAATATGATACTGCTTTAGTGCTTCGAGCATTACATACCAAAATTATTCCAAGTGACACGGAAAAAAGAGACCAGATTTTTCATTCCAAATGCAAAGTCGGAGAAAAGTGGTGTAGCTTGATAATAGACGGAGGGAGTTGCACGAATGTGGCATCAAACGAGATGGTCACCAAGCTCGGGCTAACTACTACGGCTCACCCGAGACCGTATGCTTTACATTGGCTCGATGATGGAAGCAAGGTGAAGGTGTCGAGACAAGTACGGGTCAACTTAACTATGGGATCATACGGAGACGATGTGTTATGTGACGTACTCCCGATGGACGCATGCCACGTGCTTTTGGGACGACCGTGGATGTTCGACCGAGATGTTTTACATCGAGGTCGGAGTAATGAATATGAATTACAAGACAAAGGAAAGAAGATTGTACTCAAACCGATGTCCCCGCAATCCATCCGTTCGATGAGTTCTAGTCGAGTGGAGAAATCGAAACTTACCATGCTTGCTAGTGAAAGAGAAATGGAACATGCCATTAATGACGGAGAGCGAGTATACTTGGTGATGTTTAAAGAGACACGGGACGAGAACATAGGAATACAAAATGGAGGAGAGCTAGATGTGTTGTTACGCGAATTTGAGGATGTTTTTCCCGAAGAATTACCGTCGGGTTTACCACCTATTCGCGGTATCGAACACCAAATTGATCTTATACCGGGAGGACCACTTCCTAATAAAGCCGCATATAGATGTAATCCCGAGGAGACGAAGGAATTACAAAGACAAGTCGAGGAGCTTTTGGACCGCGGATATGTCCGGGAGAGTTTGAGTCCGTGCGCGGTTCCGGTCTTACTTGTCCCTAAGAAAGATGGTTCTTGGCGGATGTGTGTGGATAATCGGGCCGTGAACAATATCACCGTCAAGTATCAGTTCCCTATCCCGAGACTTGATGATATGTTAGACGAACTACATGGTTCGGTGATCTTTTCCAAAGTTGATTTACGAAGCGGATATCATCAAATCCGAATGCGAGAAGGTGATGAGTGGAAGACGGCCTTCAAAACGAAAAATGGATTATATGAATGGACCGTTATGCCTTTCGGTCTTACAAATGCGCCTAGTACCTTCATGAGGTTGATGAACGAGGTACTTAAACCATTTCTGGGGAAGTTCGTGGTTGTATATTTGGATGACATTCTAATCTATAGTCAATCACTACAAGAACATTTCGGGCACTTAAGGTTAATCTTCGAAACCTTGAGGGACCTAAAATTGTATGGAAAAAAAGAGAAGTGTTCGTTCCTAGTCGAAAGTATAGTCTTTCTTGGCTATGTCGTTTCGAAGGACGGAGTGGCGGTTGATCAAACAAAAATCGAAGCAATTAAATCTTGGCCGACCCCTACGACCATGACGGAAGTGAGATCATTTCACGGACTTGCTTCTTTTTATCGGAGGTTTATTCGAGACTTCAGCACCATTTCAAGTCTGATAACGGAGTGTTTAAAAAAAGGACCATTTGTATGGAACGGGGCTGCCCAAGGAGCTTTAGAGAAGTTAAAGGCCAAGTTATGCGAAGCACCGATTCTAACACTACCCGATTTTTCTCAACCATTCGAAGTTGAGTGTGACGCTAGCGGAGTTGGAATTGGAGCGGTTCTTATTCAAGGTAAACGACCTATCGCTTACTTTTCGGAGAAGTTGAACGGAGCTCGGTTGAATTATTTTACTTACGATAAAGAATTCTATGCTATCGTACGGGCCCTTGATCATTGGAGTCATTACTTACGGACGAAGCATTTTATTCTACACTCGGATCACGAATCATTGAAGTACATTAACGGGCAACATAAACTAAGTCGGAGGCATGCCAAGTGGGTGGAATTCCTACAATCATTTTACTTTTCATCCAAGTACAAAGACTGTAAAAGCAATGTCGTTGCGGATGCGTTATCTAGGAGGAATGCCTTACTTTCTACTCTGGAGGTTCGGTTACTTGGTTTCGAAATATTGAAGGAATGTTATGAAAATGATGAGGATTTCGGAGAAATTTTTACTCGTTGCAAATCTGGTCCGTTCGGGGAGTTCATGTTACAAGATGATTTCTTATTTAAAGGAAATAGGCTTTGTGTTCCAAAACAGGCGGTTCGGGAATTATTGGTCCGGGAAGCTCACGGAGGTGGTTTAGCAGGACATTTTGGCACGGATAAAACGTTGGAAGTACTAAAAGAACATTTCTTTTGGCCTAAAATGCTAAAAGACGTTTACAATGTTTTAAGTAAATGTGTAACATGTCACATCTCGAAGAGTTCGTTCAAACCGGGATCATATATGCCTCTACCGGTTCCAGAAAGACCGTGGGAAGATGTATCCATGGAATTTATCGTTGCTTTACCCCGTACTCAACGAGGTAAAGATGCTATTATGGTGGTTGTTGATCGGTTCTCAAAGATGGCTCATTTCGTGGCTTGCCACAAAACCGACAACGCAAGCAACGTGGCCGACTTATACTTCCGAGAGGTGGTTCGTTTACATGGAGTACCGAAGACTATTGTGTCGGATCGGGATTCGAAATTCCATAGCTATTTTTGGAATACTTTATGGAGGAAAGTGGGAACGAAGCTCTTATTTAGCACTTCGCACCATCCGCAAACCGATGGTCAAACCAAGGTCACAAATCGAACATTAGGAATGTTGTTGCGAGGACTTGTGAATAAAACGCAAAAGGACTGGGACGTGAAACTTGCTCATGCGGAATTTGCCTATAACCGATCCCCTACGCATGCTACGGCACATTCTCCTTTCGAAATCGTTTACGGGTTAAATCCTTATATACCCTTGGACTTGATTCCATTACCGAAAGACGAGTTGGTACACAAAGATGCGGAGTCGAAACTTAAGTCGATGATCAAGTTGCATGGACAAATACATGATCGGATCAAAGAGGTGAATGATGAATACAAACGGAAATCCAACAATCACAGAAAACCGAGGCTACTCGAAGTAGGCGACTTGGTTTGGGTACACTTAAGAAAAGAGAGATTTCCGAGCAAACGCAAGAACAAACTTATGCCGAGGGCCGAGGGTCCTTACAAAATCATGGGAAAAGTGAACGACAATGCGTATAAGGTAGAACTTCCGGGCGACTATGGGGTACACACCACTTTTAACGTGGGCGATCTATCTTCTTACCTTGACGACGAGGGAATCACTGAATTGAGGTCAATTCCTTTCAAAGGGGGAGGGGATGATGCGATTACGGCATCTCCAAACGAAGTAAGCGAAGTAAGAATTGACATAGGTGACGATACCAAGTTGCATGCACATGCAACTACGTACTTTGGTGAGAAAACATCCGCGGAAATGGGAACGATCTTAATAATCGGAACCGGGATAACTTAGACGTATCAAAGCATGCATACAAAATCGGCCATATTAGGGGGAAGATTTCGGCCGATTTGATGAAGGATCCATAAGGATCTTTGTCTCCACTACTTTCAAAGTTTGCTTTCTTTTTTATTTTGTTCAAAGTCCACCATATCAAGATCAAAGATAGAAGATTTAGTTCATGTCACCATCTCCCAAATCGGCCGAAATCAAGGAGGAAGAAGACACCAAGATGTTGATCTCATTTTCTATCCTTATCAAAGACTTGCAAGAAGATATCACATGAGAAATATCTTGTCCACTACTTCAAGTACCCCACGGCCGAAATGCTAAGGAAGAAGCCAAGCATGTGTCATTTTTCAATCTTTGTCAAAAGTCTTGATAGCTTAGTTTATTATTTGCTTGTATTTTAGCTAGATTTTGTGTGATCTTGTTTGAACTTATTAGTAAGTTGTAATGGCTATATAATAGCCTCATCCTCAACCTTGAATAAATCATCTTGAAGCTTGCAAAAACGAAATACATGTTATGTATTCTAGTTGAATAATTTTCAGCACACTTCGATTATAATTCGACGCGTTTTCGAGTTGTAATTTAATCAATTCTCAATAGGTCTTGAGGAGAGATTGTCTTATCAAACTATAGGTCTAGTTTGATAATTGACCTTCTTTTTATTCGTGTTTATGCAAGGCCGAATTGCCCTACTTTCGGTTGAATATTACGAGTGTTACACAAATACGAGCGTTGTGAGGTAACAAAATATATCCGCTGCATTTTCCGGCGAATTTACGTCCAACATTATACGTAATTCGTATCAAGCTCTTCGTGTCTTCACTCATTCGAACCAAAGAGATGCACCCTTCCCTAACTTGAGAATTTTATATTTATAACGTTTCTCGTCGTTAAGGTCTTTGAATTCGAACATGCGTTCAATCTTCCGTTCCCACTCCAAATAGACTTCGGGATCGGTACCTCCAACGAACTCCGGAAGTTCGTTTACTTTAAACTCGTCCGCATGGTGTGTTGATAGTGTGTTGTCTCCGCACCTTGCTTGCATACGTTGCTCCGGTAGATCGCTTTGTGCGTCCCGGAGTTTCATCAAGAAATTGGAATCGGAAAAATCCATAACAAGAGTCAAGAGATATTTTTTTAACAAGAAATCGTTGATAAAATCACCAAGGAGATAACATTGGGCTCCGATGCCACTAATGATATGATTTCGCTCGGAAAGATGAATATGTATCGGTCGGAGTGTGTATAAGAATATCGTAGCGGAAGTCTTTTATGAGTAGTGTATTTCAGATGTAGTTTTATGGATGTAATATCGGATAAACTGATAATATTGATCAAGAAGACTTGAACGATCAAGAACAAAGGTATATCGAATTAGACCTATATTCGATAAGATGATTTCTTCTCAAGACCTATTGAGAATTGATCGGATTAATACTCGAAAACGCGTCGAATAAAAATCAAGGTTCGATGAAAATCATTCACCAAGGATGAAAACATAAAGTGTAATCTTTTACTTCAACATTCAATGTCCATTACAATACTTATGCAAGACTAATTATAGGAAGCCAAGTCTCCCTACCATAATTAAAGAAAATAATTCAAAGATTACAAAATCTTTGAATAATCAAAACAAATCAAAACAAAATACAAAAGGGGAACACAAGATCATAATTTACGGGAAACACAATCCCTAAAATGAGTAAAAAAGGAAAAGAAAAGACAAACCACACAAAAGGCTATAAAATAAAGTGGGCTGCTGGCAGGACACGGGCCGTGTCGCTTGACACGGCCGCGTTGTGGGAATCTTGGTCGGCAGGACTCGACCGTGTCCTGGAACACAGCCGGGTTGTCTGGGCAGTCAGTTCCGACGTTCTGGGCTGGGCAGGCAGTCCTTCGGCAAGTTCCGGAAGAGTTCGACTCGGCCGTGTCTCGGGACATGGTCGAGTTCAGCGGACAGTCAGTTTTGCTTGTCCGGGACATCTCGGCACGGGCCGTGTCGGATGACACAGCCGAGTTCGGCAGGCAGTGAGTGTTGATCTTCCGACACAGCATGGCACGGGCCATGTCATATGACACGGCCGAGACCGAGACTCCACGTCTTGTGTCCGTTTTCTCACCTAAATATGTAGTCGTCCGTGCATGGCGTGTTGTAAGGTCATTTACGTCGATCTTTACTTCGTCTTCTTCATTCGTATTAATTGACCCCGTATCAGTTGGCATGAAGGATGATGAAAGATTAACGATACTAATTACATGAGGACCCGTATGATGTCGTATTGGTTTAGTTGTACTTTATTTCCGCTGCAGTATTTTCCCTGTTGTACGGGAGTGTGTTGTATTTTGACCCCTGCATGGGTATGTATTGAGATTGAGTTGTATGTATAAATTGAAAGACCAAATCGGTCTACTGAGTCATTTTAGCCTTAAAGGCGGTGTTGAGATGTTTGATTTTAGTTACTAGCCTGGTAGATCCTTGAGGAAAGGGTCTACGTAGTGTAATATCCCTGAGTGGATTGGGGGTGTTACATAAGTGGTATCGGAGCTTAGGTTATGGAAACCTAGGTTGTCGGGTCAAGTTGTGTCTGTTGAGTTTCGTCTCGCCGGATTTTGTCTGACTGAGTCGTGTCGCGATGCGTCGTCTGAGTTTGTTGGTCATGATTAGTATCGTGGGGCGATCATCATCTTCATGCGACCTGTGGATGTAAGTCTCCCTTCTTTGTGTTGTGCCTTGTGTGACACAAGCCACTTGTATGATTATTCGTTAAGTGATACTTTATGTAGATTTTAGGTTTTATGATATATGTTTATTTAAATCTCATATTTTATTTATATGAGGAGTGGTGTCGTTGCCAATGTTTTCTTTTTTTTCAACTGTTGATTTTGTCCGCTGCTAATGATTTTCAAAATGATTTGATCGTTTTGCAAGTATCTTGTGAAACCTTTGTGCTTAATATGGAATGGAAATGTATATGTGTGTGATTCGCTTATTCTGGGAGGGTCCGAAGAGGCCTCGGGGGAATTCGTGACTTTACTCCGGATTCACGATCTTTTTTTTGGGGAAAAGTCAATTGCATTAATATAATAAGAGTGGCCAAAAAGGCTGGCCAATACCCCGGCAACCATATAGAATGGTACACCAAACAACATTACAAAGAGCAAGATCTAGGAATACATAGCCTACATACAAAGAGCTACATAAGCTAAAAAGCCTAGAAAAGCTACAAAAAATGAAGAACTACCAAGCTATCCTCCAAATACGACGAACAACCACAGTAGATAGAGAACGAGTGGGCCATCTCTGAGAGATAATGCCACGAACAGGACCTATCCCCTGGAAAGTAACCGTATGAGGATCTCGACGCCTCTGACCAAATCTCCGCTCATTCTTCTCCTGCCAAATCAAATAGACCAATGCAGGTAGGAAAATACGGTAAGCCACGTTGACCACGTTCTTACCTCTCCACCTCCTAGCTGCCCACAGCACCCCCGAGCTCCACATAGAGTGAGGCCAACTAAAGCGGACGGCCCTCCTAGCAATAGAAATACACCGACTAGAATAAGGGCACTGAAAGAATATTCTATCGCCATACCACAAAGGACACAAATCCCATCGACATGCTGAAGCCAATGTTTATCCATAGTCCATAAACGCTCCTGAATAGCCAACCAGAGGATGAAAGAGTGCCTCAGAATCTTTCCCGGTCCGTGCAAGAGCGGGGCCTAAGGAACAGGGGGTGAATAACCTCTGAGGAACCGAAGAGCAGAAGAGGATGAATACATACCCGAACTATGCGGTCTCCAGGAAATGCGATCCTGACCCCCAATAGTATGCGGCAGAGCAGAAGTAATCAGCAAAATCTCAGGTCTATCAAGCCTAGCACCCACATCAATGCCGGTCCACAGAGGAGCTATAAGAACAGAATGCCTAATCACACCCATGGAATGCCAGGGGTCCGACCACAAGAACAAAGATGAGCCATCTCCAATAGAATACTGAAATGCTCCCATAACAAGGGGACGCAGTTTCAGAAGCTGCTTCCAATACCAAGCTGAAGCTGAAGAAACATTAAGATCCCAGAAAGAACACTGCTGCAACCTAAAGGTCCGAACCCAATTAACCCAGACAGAGCGATTAGAGCCCGTGAGAAGAGCCCAAATATGACGGGACATCAGAGCCTGATTCTGGAGCCTCAATGGAATGATGCCAGGGCCCCCACAATCCACTTCCAAGCAAACCTTAGCCCAAGCCACCTTGGCAAGGCCCGAATCATGAGAACCTCTCCATAGGAACCGCCTGATACGTTTTTCTATGGGACCGAATCATGAGCTTGTTCGCTAGCCTGTTCGGGAGGGTCCTCTGAGGCCTCAAATGGGACCAATGGCTTCACCTCGGTCCTAGGCGATGCCTGTGCGTGATTTTATTTATGATTATGGCCAGTTCGGGAGGGTCTTTAGAGCTTCGAATGGGATCAGTGGTTTCGCCCCGATCCTAGGCGGTTTTCAGCTGTGATATTTGACTGTTTGTTTTCTGGGAAAAGACATGTCTAGTTTTGGATTTTTAAATGAATTGATGCGTGTACTATGAGATGTATAAGCGAATGTCGATACATGTGAGTTTTGGGCATTCTGGTCTAATGGATTTTTTTTTTAAAACCTCGAGTATCTTATAAAATAAATTTCAAGACGTACTTTTAAAATGAATTATTTTCTCGCGCTATTTTCAAGGTGCCTACTAGTGCCACTGTATGTTTCAAAACTATTCCACTTTGAGGACCAAAATATTTTGAGATATTCTCAGTAATTTAGAAAACGCATTTGTTTAGACCCGAAGGTCGAATATTTATGAAAGTCTTTAACTAAAAGAAAGATGTCCTCATTTTTTTTACCTAATGCAAAATGATTTTTCAATGTCTCGATAACGATGTTTGTATTACTTTTTTTGAAGTGTGATACTCAAGATCAACTGGTGTTTCCAAATTATTTTCAAAACGGTGGTTTTCGTTTGTAACCTATCATTTCCTGTTAGGGTCGGGGAATGTGTATGTGACGTTAGCATTGTCGTTAGGGTGTTGGTCCTCTGAGTTGTGATTGAATTGTGGTGTTAGCGTTGAGTCGTTCGCCACGCATTCGTTGTGTTAGCCCCCTGTGAGAGGTGTGATGATTGATATTAAATGTTTGTCCCTTCGTGGTGATTTGCATGTTATTGCACCTGTGCGAGCTATTTAACCTTGGGTTTGTATGATTGTGTGCATATAAGAATGTTTCATGATGTTTTGTAATTATGTGCTGGTTATTGGTCGGGCCGTTGAAATCACCGAATGGATGTCGTCGTTGCTGTGATTTTGTGTATGTGTTTTGCCTTAGGATGGTAATCTTTATATGTGATTCGTTTACGAATGCAGGTTCTGTTGGTTGCAATGGTAGTTTTTGTATTCGTGCAATTACCCAAAGTGGATATTTTGTCGTGTTGCTATTTGTTGCCTTACATTGATATGTTGTGCTGATTTGGCATCTCTGGTATGTTGTTTTGTGATGGTATGCTCCATTGTACCTATCAGTTGTATATTTGGTATGCCGAGGTGCTTCAACTGTAATGTGCTGGGACATGTACGTATAATTTGTCCTCGCCAATAACGTGTCACTAGTGTGGACTTGAGGGACACAGAATCCAGTTTTGCGAGTTGGTTATCGAGTCTTCCGGGGCACGGACTTCAGCACAGATATAGGATCGGCTCTGAGAGGCCCTTGAAAGATGTTTCTGTTGGTTGCTTGTTGTGTTGTTACCTTGCTTTCGTTGTTGTGAGTATCGGGGACGACACTTCTTTTAAAAGAGTTTGAATGTAATACCCGTATTATTTTTGACTTATGCATTTTTTTTTCTTTTCTTTCTCAATTCTATCGACTCACTCGTGTTCGTTGATACTTTCTGAACTTGTTCTATATTTGGGTTATTATCGTTCGAACGAGTTGTGATATTGTTTCGGACCAATCTATTTATCGTTGGGACTTTTCCGAGTTCGGTTCGATTCTCGTGAACCTTGTTAGAAATTAACGTCTTTTAGTTTCTACAAGTTCTTTTAATGTCTTGAATTGAAGTGTGAACTTTGGAGTCGTTGTTCGACCATAGTTATTCGGTCGTTGTTATTCGATCATTGTTATTCGATCATTTTTGTTCGATCATTATTGTTCGATCATTGGTGTTGGATCATTGTTGTTCGACCGTTGTTATTCGATCGACGTTCGATCATTGTTGTTCGATCGTTGGTGGTCGATCATTGTTGTTCGATCATTGTTGTTCGACCGTTGTTATTCGATCGTTGTTGTTCGATCATTGTTGTTCGATCGTTGTTGTTCGATCGTTGTTGTTTGATCGTTGTTGTTCGACCTTTGTTGTTCGATCATTTGTGTTTAATCGTTGTTGTTCGACCGTTGTTGTTCGATCATTGTTGTCCGATTGTTGTTGCCTGATCTCGTACCGCGAAGAGTCGTCGTTCACCGTTAGTCAGCTGTTTCGATTGCGGTCATTTGGGACCCCAATCCGTGCATTGCGAGATGGTAGCTGGGAGGTTTGGGGATCGAGTTTTCGTCTCTGCTCCGAAAGGACACGAAGATGCCTAGTGTGGTTTTCGAGAATTTCAGCGTGGTCGGAGTTCTTCGCGGTTACCATTGCGGATCGTCGTGCGTTTAATTTCTATTTTTCGACTGTGTGTGTTTTCTGGTGATAGGTACCTGTTGTTTTGTGATTGTTCGAATAATTGACTTGATTGTGCTATCTGTTTGGTGATACTTGGCATTGGTTGGTTTTATTATGTCGCTACTTGTGACATTGTGATGGTTGTCGTCGAGCGTGATTTCACGCTGTATTTTCTTTGCGTTTCTTGTAACGTTTCGCTGATGGGCGTAAGTTATGCGGTTCTTATGTATCTTGTTGAGGTGTTCCTGGTGGAATATTGCTTCTCCCTACTTATTTTTAAGTTTCGGGGCGAAACTTCTTCCAAGGAGGGTAGTATGTAATATCCGCAATTTCGATTTTTGGTAAATTTCTTTTTTGACAGGAGTCCATTTTGATGGCTCGCTTGCAACCGTTTCGTTATTCTGAGAATGATTAATTCTGCACTTTTTGACATCCGAGTTCGTTTCGGTGTCGTTTTGTTGAGTTTCGTGCTCCTTAGCGACTTTTCCGCACTTGAGTTCGATTCTCGCGAATCGCGTTCAAAACTATTATTTCGAGTTTCCCATAAGTCCGTTTAACTTTGTTAGACGTGTTGTGAACTTCGGTTTAGTTATTCGGTCATGTATCATGATTTTCGGGTATTTTGGGCCATTTTATAATTTCTCAAAGTTGTGGGTATCCGCCTTCGTATTTGTTGTTTCGACCCTTTTCATGGTCGCGTGTGAGTTTGATTAGAGCTTAAGCTCTTAGTATGATCATATTCTGGAGCTTTCCGTGCGTATCTTGAACTTGAAGATTCGGTCGGAGAAATCCGTCGTCGTACCCATTTTTGAGAGTACTGTTGTTGTCTTTCTGAGTCGATAGCGCACGCTACATCTAGGTGGATAGCACGCGCTAAGGTGCTGTAGTTAGCGCATGCTACTGTTGTGGTAGCGCACGCTAACTAGTAATTCGAGGCAGTCCAGAAGCTACTGGACTTGGTCTGGAGGTCTTGTTAGCGCACGCTAACTTTTATGGTTAGCACACGCTAATTGTACGTTTTGGCAGAATGTTTGCTTTTGATGCTTCGATAGCACACGCTAATCGGTGAAGATTAGCGCATGCTAAGCTGTCCAGTATATATACTGGACAGCATTCGTTTTTCACCATTTCCACTTCTTTTCCTCTCCACTTCGCGGGTGTGAGTCGTGGGCGACTATGTTCGTGATCGGGACCGATTTTGTTCCATCCAGAGGTTTTTTGGAGTATCCTAGGTGATTATAACATCATCTAATCCATTGTTCATCGTCGAATCGAGGCATTTTTCTTGGTTCCCTAGAGTTGACCTTTTTGGAAGTTTTGTTCTTGAATTCATTTTCCATCCGATTTTGATGAATCAATTGCTGTTAAATGATGTTGTTAAACATATCCTATATATGGTATATCCATATTTCGGTTTGGAATTCCATTTTCATGTTTTTGTCGGGTCGATTAGTGTTCTTAGCCGTTTTGGGGGAAACCCTTGAACTTTCATCGTTGTTCCTTGAATTCAGCGACTTTAGGTCGTTCTATGGAATTCATTTTCATTGTTGTTATTGTCGTTCGTAGTTTATTGTCGCGGGTTGGCGTTCGGCGGAGTCGGCGGGTTCATAGTCGGTTCGTGCCATCCTACTTCAGTCGATTTTCCGCATTTGTGATTATTCGAGGCAAGTACCTTGTTCATACATTTCTTGTTTTGTGGATATGATGATCGATGATCGTCTAAGTGTGTTTGTTTGGTTGTTTGGAATGAACTTTCACGAGATTCGGTTTAGCCTCATTAAAGGCTCTCTTTCAAAATGCATGTAGGTTTTGTGAACGATGTATTTTGTGTGAATGGTTAAGTGAACCTTATGAATACGCTTGGTGTTGATGTTGTACTTTGATTATATATATATATATTACTTCATTTCAGTGCATAGTGATTTGACAATTGTGTCATGCTAAGTGTTTGTTGTCTCGGTGTGGATTATTGTGATATCCTTAGTGTACTATGTTATGTGTGTGA
The DNA here is from genome assembly GCA_033398695.1 of Orobanche coerulescens. NCBI lineage: Eukaryota > Viridiplantae > Streptophyta > Magnoliopsida > Lamiales > Orobanchaceae > Orobanche > Orobanche coerulescens. The sequence continues at coordinate 102,126,307 of CM065804.1, forward strand.
ATGTGTGGACATGGGAGAGGTCTACGGTGACACATGGCTTGTGATCATGGGGTCAGGATGCAACAAGTTATTGATCCAACCGTGAGAGCCTAAGAAAAACTACGGTGACACATGGCTTGTGATCATTTGGTCGGGATGCAACAAGTGATTGATCCAACCGTGAGAGCCTAAGGATACCTACGGTGACACATAGTTTGCGATCATGTGGTCAGGAGACAACAAGTGATGATCCAACCATGAGATGACGTGGCAAGTGATCACAGTGATTTAAGAAAACCTAGGGTGACACATGGCTTGTGATCATGTGGTCAGGATACAACAAGTGATTGATCCAAACGTGAGATGACGTGGCATGTGATCACGTGTTATGTATATGATTTTGGATGTGTTTTGCCAGGTCGAGTACCTTGGATGTGTTACCGAGATTTCGTATCTTGGGTGGTTATATTCTGTTGACTTTATGTCCGTTGAGGACACGTGACGTGGGCTTTGAACTCTGTGAATTGTTGTTGGTTTCAAATTGGGAAAGAAAATCTTTGGACTGTGACCCCCTTCGGTTTCTTTGAAAAGAGAAGGATTCGATAATCATAAATTGTTTCTGTTAAAACTCCCGAGGGCATTTTAAACTATTTTGCAAACTGTTCTCGTGATTTGTGATCTTTCGAATTTGGAAAGTTTTACTCAAACTCTTGCCTCGGGAAGTATTTTTCGTTATGTGTGAATCTTTGAGGATTCCTGGTTATTATTATTATTCTTGGAATATAATTTGTATGACTCGTATTTGCAGTTTGTACTTGCACTAGCAAAATCATAGAATTTTGCTAACCCCCGAGTAATTGGGGGGTGGATGTCTGTATTGCATTCAGGTTTTGGGGAGCATAACACGGGGTTGGCATGAAGGATGATGAAAGATGATTGATACTAATCACATGAGGACCCGTATGATGTCGTATTAGTTTAGTTGTACTTTATTTCCGCTGCAGTATTTTCCCCGTTGTATGGGAGTGTGTTGTATTTTGACCCCTGCGTGGGTCTGTATTGAGATTGAGTTGTTTGTATAAATTGAAAGACCAAATCGGTCTACTGAGTCATTTTAGCCTTAAAGGCGATGTTGAGATGTTTGATTTTAGTTACCAGCCTGGTAGATCCTTGAGGAAAGGGTCTATGGCGTGTAATATCCCTGAGTGGATTGGGGGTGTTGCAACCTGATTCTCAGAGATGATTGGCTTAACTGATATGGAGCTATTGTAAAATTCCAGAAGAGGAATATCTCGATGATAGGTGAAGATGGTTCCGAATTATTATTCGAGGGATGGAGATCAGAAAGCTCGGGAAAAATGATCAAAGCAATGAAAGCCGTCAAACTGCTAAAACAGGGTTGTACTGGATACTGGTGTTACGCAATGAAGAAAGAAAAAGGAAAAGTAGAAATTTCATCCATTCCTGTTGTGAATGAATTCCCGGATGTGTTCCCCGATGAATTACCTGGACTACCCCCACGGCGGGATGTAGAGTTTACCATCGAACTAGAACCAGGAGCTGCACCGATTTCTAAGGCGCTGTATCGTATGGTACCTACTGAGATGTATGAATTGAAGAAAAAACTAGAAGAGTTACTGGACAAAGGTTATATTCAGCCAAGTGTTTCGCCCTGGGGTGCACCAGTTCCTTTTGTTCGAAAGAAAGATGGATCGCTTCGATTGTGTATCGACTACCAGGAGCTGAACAAGATGACGATCAAGAACAAGTACCCGCTGCCACGGATTGATGATTTGTTTGATTAGTTTCACGGAGCGACAGTATTTTCCAAAATCGATTTGAGATCGGGATATCATCAGTTGAATTAAGGAATCCGATGTTCCAAAGTCGGCGTTCAGAACTCGCTACGGACATTATGAGTTTGTGGTGATGTCGTTTTGCCTCACTAATGCGCTTGCTGTGTTTATGCAGTTAATGAATCAAGTGTTCATAGAGTATTTGGACAAATTAGTAGTTGTGTTTATTGGTGATATTCTGGTTTATTCCAAGAGCCAGGAAGAGCATACGCAGCACTTACGGATCGTTTTGGACCTCTTAAGAAGCGAGCAATTGTATGCCAAACTTTCTAAGTGTGAATTTTGGCTAAAGGAAGTGATGTTCCTCGGTCATGTGGTATCAGCAGAAGAAGTCCGGGTAGATCCCCAGAAAGTCGAGGCAATTTTAGATTGGAAGTCTCCTAAGAATGTGAAGGAAGTCAGAAGTTTCTTAGGACTTGCTGGGTATTATCTTCGGTTCGTGGAATGGTTTTCCAAAATTACCCGTCCACTTGCTCGATTACTGAAGAAAACCCAAAAGTTTGAATGGAACGATATATGCCAGGCCAGTTTTGATGAATTGAAGAAGAGATTGACGACGGCACCAATATTAGCATTACCCCAAGGAACTGAAGGATTCGTAGTTTACAGTGATGCTTCGAATCAAGGAATTGAAGTATTAAACGAGAGTTGATTCGTGAAGGAATTGAAGTATGGTTGCAAGGAGTCCAAGGGCAACTGTGTGATGGAATTAACTTCGTCTTTAATCGAAGAAATCAAATCTAAACAATTAGATGACCCTCTGATGATTCGATTACATGATTAAGTGAGCAAGGGTAAGGACCCGGGATTTTTGATTCATGACGATGGAGTTTTGAGATTCCAGATTCGACTTTCTGTTCCCGATATTGATGTTTTGAAGCAGACAATTATGAAGGAAGCTCACAGTACACCCTATTCTATTCACCCGGGCACCAGTAAGATGTATAAGGATCTAAAGCAGAATTTTTGGTGGGGCAACATGAAGAAAGATGTGGTGGAATATGTCTCGAAGTGTTTAACTTGTCAGCAGATTAAGATCGAACATCAGCGACCTGCCGCCCAACGAATACCCATACTCCACTCAGAGTGAGGCCAGCAAAATTTTACCTCCCTCCTAGCAATAGAGATACACCTACTAGGTTGGCACGAGGTTTATTGCGGCGATAGTCCGATTGCATGGTACACCGAAGACCATTATTTTTAACCGAGATGGTCGCTTTGTGTCACATTTTTGGAAAGCGGTTTATAGAGCCTTGGGAACCGAGCTGAACTTTAGCACAACTTATCATCCTCAGACTGATGGATAGTCCGAGAGGACTATTCAAACAGTAGAAGACATGCTGAGAGCTTGTGCCCTAGATTGGTCGACTAAGTGGGAAGTTCATCTACCATTGATTGAGTTCACTTACAACAATAGTAGGCATGCTTCCATTAAGATGGCACCTTTCGAAGCGTTACACGGGAGAAGATGCAGATCACCCCTGTGTTGGGATGATTTGTCTGACTTGATCGGGACGGAACCGGAGTTGATAGTACAGAATCAAGAGAAGGTAGCTCTGATTTGTGAAAGGCTATTGACTACCCAGAGTCGGCAGAAATCTTATGCAGACGTGCGTTGTCGCCCGTGAGAGTTTGGTATTGGGAACCACGTGCTTTTTAATGTTTCTCCTATTTTGGGAGAAAAGGAAAGCTGAGTCCGAGATATATCGGACTATTCAAGATTCTTGAAAGAGTTGGGATGTTGGCGTACAGGTTGACCTTGCCGCCGTCGTTGAGTCATGTTCACAATGTGTTTCACGTGTCTCAGTTATGGAAGTACATAATAGATCCAGCCATGTAATTGATTTCAGCGAGAACGAAGTCGCTAAGGATGGCACGATCGAAGAGAAACCAATCAAGATACTCAAGAGTCGAGTCAAACAATTGAGAAATCAACCAATCACATTGGTTAAAGTTCAATGATCGCGACATGAAGTCGAAGAAGCCACTTGGGAAACGGAGGATAATATGAAGTCAAGTTACCAAAAATTATTTTCGTCTTAAGTTTCGGGATGAAACTTCTTTTTAGAGGGAGAGTATATAATATCCGGATAATTGTTGAGTATTTTCATCTATATTTGAACCTTGTAATATTCGACTTTGTGGTATCAATAATCGAAGTGTGATTTTTCCCGTATTTGTATTCCAATAGTCATGATCATATTAGGAAGAGTTTGCAAACTCATGCATGCAGCTACGTCATAACATACGTAGCAGGAACGTACGTTATGAGCTGAAGATAGCGTACGCTATGGAAGAAGCATAGCGTACGTAACAAGCAGTCAAACAGATCAGGTTGGTTGGCGTATGGGCCAGCTTGGGATGGGGTCAGATAGGATTAGATTCCCCGCGTGATCCGGACAACTTTTCGATAAAGCAAGTCAATGAGGCATAACGTACGCTAAAGGATTAAGATAGCGTACGCTACACAGCTTATTACGTACGTAAAAGGTAGTGGTTAACGTACGTTAAGGACGTCAGGAAATGAGGCAGTAGCTGCTGCCGGATATTAACGTACGCTAAGGATCTCCGATAGCGTATGTTAAAATGATAACGTACGTAAAGCGTTGAGGCTAACATATGTAAAGCTCAGAACATTATAAATGGGACAGCACCCCATTTCATTCCACCCTCATTTTCTTTCATCCCGTGGCCGATTTCTGCAAGTCCAGAGAGCTTTCCCCCCACATTATAATCCTTATACTAGCCTCTCTACCTGGTTTTGAAGATCGTAGACATCCTGGATTTGTATTCAAGCCTATGGTGTCGAGTTCTATCAATCATTTTTCATTGTTATTCTTCGTGTAAGGTATGTTAGGATAATCTCGGCTCATATCTCGTTTCGAGAAGATTGTTCAGGACATGTTGATGATGTTATAAGGAATTATTAATCATGCTTGAACTAGATATCATAAGTTTGGGAGATTATGATGATTAAGCTTAGGTTTTTCGTAATGATATGTTGGCCTATGATTACATTGAGTTGTAGGATGAAGTTTTCATAAATATTCATGTCCTCTCCTTGATGATTTTGAAATAAGTAGAGATTGAATGACTTAAAGTTGAAATATTCATAATGGATGAATGATTATGATAATTATGGAAGCCTTCACCACCAAGAATGTGATTCTTGTCTTTTGAAGAAAATCATTGATCGAGTATCCTTCATATATCATTCATTGTTAGAAGAAGAAGATGATGATTTTGGGTATGTTGAACCATTAGCACTCTTGTAGGAGGTTTGATCATTGAAGAAGGATAGGAGTTTTAGTTAATCTTGAATTAATCTTACAAGGACCGAGTGAATATGTTCCTTTGTATGATGATTGGGATATGTTCATCACAATCATGTTCTCAATAAGAACCAATGAGTAGCTGCACCGACACGTATAAGTTGATAATCTTTGTTTCGAGTATTGAATTCTTGACGACATGAATATACTTGAATTTCGTAGACGTTGTCGTGTTATCCCCATTATTGGCATTGATACGGGGTTGACAAGTCCAAGGGAAGAGTCGAGGTAATGATCGACGTAAACAACCATGCAACTTACTTGGGCGCGAAAATGGAGACGAGACACGAAGTTACCTTAATAACCGGACTTGGAGTAACTTAAACACTAGGTAACTTACAACTTGGGAAGAGGGGCCCAAGTGGTAAAAAAGTATTTCAGCGTGCAGCGAGATTCTTGGCAACATGTTGAATGAAAAAGCGGCTGTCAACTTTCAACTTGGAGAAAAGGCCCAACTTTTACTTTTGTCAGCAAGTGACATGAGGAACCTTTTTATTATCTTTTATTATTTTAAGACCAGCTTGTAATAGTTAAGATTATCTTGTCAGGCTCCTGTCAGGCTGTTTTTGCCTATAAATAGGGCGACGAAGTTGTAATGAAACATTATTGAATGTTGAAGAAATAAGAATACACTTTGTGTTTTCCTTGGTGAATGCTTTTCATCAAAACTTTGATTATTATTCGAAGCGTTTTCGAATCTTAATCCAATTGATTCTCAATAGGTCTTGAGAAGAAATCACTTTATCAAATTATAGGTCTAATTCAATAAAACACCTGTTTCTGTCCTGTTTCGATATTCTGCTTGTTTTCGATATAGTTTTATACTTGTTCGGTATTTTACATCAAGTGTTATTCGATCCTTCGAACTTGTTTCCTGTTTTCAATTCGCATCCGACCGAAACATGCTGTTTCGAGTGTCATTGTTTGAAGGTGGCCTGTATCAAGTCCTTTACATTTGGCCAGGTTCCTGTCTTGCTGCTGTATCGAGTTGCCGTCATCCTTTCCTGTCGCGAGTGCGTGCCGCTAGTTCGTGTTGTTGCTGTAGCGAACTGGTGTTCTCAGTTCATGACAGTTTCTTGCTGATAGCTTCCACTCATCCGAACAACCTCCCCGTCAGATCGATAGCGACCAAGGCTGCCGAGAATTCGTATCATAAGTGGCATCGGAGCCCAAGTTCCTGATCTTTGGCATTATGGATCTAAACGACGCTGATTTCTTGGCAAAACTTCGAGACGCATTGCGTGACGTACCAGAACAACGCGACCAGTGATGGAAACCTAGGTGTGGCGACTATGAACGACCCTCACGCCATGTCGAAGAGTTCAAGGTGAACGAGCTTCCGGAGTTCGTTGGAGGGACAGACCCAGAAGTTTACTTGGAATGGGAACGTAAGATTGACCGCATGTTCGAATTTAAAGACCTTGACGATGAGAAAAGGTGTAAGTATGCAATTCTCAAGTTGGGAAAAGGAGCTTCACTTTGGTACGAAGGAATTAAAACACGAAGAGCTCGTGCATGGAAAGAAAAGATCCGTTCGTGGGACTCATTAAAAAGAAAAGTTCGTAAAAGATATATACCAACATCACATCGATTGTCCTTGTACCGAAAGATTGCAGATCTCATGCAAGGAAAATTGAATGTCAGTGAATACATTGAGGAGTTTGAGAATCTGACCTTAATGGGAGAAATAGAGGAGAATGAGGAACAGAAGATGTCACGATTCTTGTGTGGCTTGAACCGAAGCATATCTAACTCGGTGGAACATCCATACGAGGACTTCGATACATTATGTGGGATATGTGTGAAGTTAGAAGCTCAAAACAGGATGAAGTTGTATAAACCCGAGTTTCCAGTCAAATTTGGAAACCCAAGCGTCGGGTCTAGTTCAACTACCAAGGCAAATGTACCGACTCCGGTCCCTGTTGCGATTCCTAAGACACCCTACGTACCGAAGGAGACGAGTCTAACTAAAGTAAGATGTTTCAAATGTCAAGGGTTCGGGCATTATCAAAATGCTTGTCCGAACAAACGAGTGGTGACACTAAGGGAAGCTGTCACGATCCGAGACTAATTGTTGGTTGAGGATGAAAAGGATAGACTAGGAGATGTGTTTGATTTCAGCATGGAGGACGGAGAAGGAGAAGAATGCGAGGCTTACGATGCTCTGAATTACGATACAACCTTGGTTCTTCGCACTTTGCAAGCCAAGTCGATTCCGAGCGAGTCAGAACAACGGGACCAAATATTTCATACGAAATGTCAAGTTGGAGATAAGTGGTGTAGTTTAATTATCTTTTTTTTTTTGGGAAAAGTTAATTACATTAAATAAAAAGGATTGGCCAACAAGGCAGGCCAGTACCCAGCAACCAATACAGAAGGTGCACCAACAGCACGAAACAGAAAATAATAAAAGAGTTACAATGGAACTAACAAGCCACCTTCCAAATACGCCTAACAGCGACCGCAGATAATGAATGGGGCGGCCAATGCTGAGAGATAATATCACGAACAAGACCAATCCCCTGGAAGGTAACTGTGTGAGGATCACGACGCCTCTGACCGAATCTCCGCTCATTACGCTCCTGCCAGAGTAAGTAGACCAATGCCGCTAAAAAGATACGGTAAGCCACGTTAACCACATGCTTTCCTCTCCACCTCCTAGCCGCCCAAAGAATACCCGTACTCCACTCCGATTGAGTCCAGCAAAATTTAACCTCCCTCATAGCAATAGAGATACACCTACTAGAGTAAGGGCACATGAAGAATAAGTGAGAATGAGACTCTAACGCCATCCCACAAAGGACACAAATACCATCTTCATGCTGCAGCCAAGGCTTATCCATAGTCGACAGACGCTCCTGAATAGCCAACCATAATATGAAGGAGTGCCTGGGAATCTTCCCGGGACCAAGAAGCAGAGGGGCCCACGGAACAGGAGGAGAATATGCTCTAAGGAAACGAAGAGCGGACGAGGAAGAATAGGAACCTGAGCTATGCGGTCTCCAAGAGATGCGATCCTGGCCTCCATAGATAGGAGGGAGGGCAGAAACAACCTGCTGGAACCGAGGACGGTCAACCACAGGCCAAACCCATTGACCATCAGAAATAACAGAGCCAAGACGGGCATGCACATCAATGCCAGTCCAAAGGGGCGCTCTAGGCAGAGAATGCCTAATCAAACCCATAGAGTGCCAAGGATCCGACCATAAACGGAAGGAAGCACCATCACCAATAGAATACTGAAACGCGGGGAGCAGACAAGGGGACGCAACTTCATGAGCTGTTTCCAATACCAAGAAGACGCAGTGGAGATAGGGATATCCCAAAAAGAACATTGTTGAACTCTATACGAACGAACCCAGCTAACCCAAACAGAACGAGAGGACCCAGCCAGGAGAGCCCAGATATGGCGGGTCATAAGGGCCTGATTCTGAACCCTCAGCGGAGTAATACCAAGGCCACCACACTCTACAGGCAAGCAAACCTTAGACCAAGCCACTTTAGCATGCGCAGAGTCACGAGAACCTTTCCATAGAAAATGCCTTAAACTCTTTTCAATAAGGGCAAGCACGCCCTTAGGCAGGATAAAAATACAGGCCCAATAAATGTGAAGAGCAGACAACACAGACTGAATAAGCTGACAACGACCGGCCATGGACAGAGATCTACAAGCCCAGTCACTCACCCGACCATCAATCCTGTCAAGCAAAGGAGAGCACTGAGCCACCGTGAGCTTCGATGAAGATAATGGGACTCCGAAATACCTCACAGGAGCCGCCCATCTCGAAATCCTAATAATCGCTCAACTCGAGCCCCCGCTCCAAAGCACTCGCCGAGAGGAAAAATTACTCTTCCTGTGGTTAGCACGCACTCGAAAGAGAATCAAAGATATCAATACTCCTCTTAAGAACACCAATCGAGACCTCGTCTGGATTACGTAAAAGGAGGAGATCATCGGCAAAGGCGAGCATGAAGGTACGGGTGGCCTCACAATTCCAAAGTGGTATCGAAACCCCTGGTCTGAGCAATCTCACGAGTAATAATACCATGAAGCACCTCCATAACAATAACAAAGAGATAAGGGGAGATGTGGTCTCCCTGCCGAAGACCCCTACGACCTCTAAAGATCCCCTCAGCATCACCATTCAAGGACACCGAAAAGGCAGTAGTGGTGATGCACTCCCTGATCCAGGCAATGAACGGCTGATGGAAACCCATACACTGCAGAGCAATCAGAACAAAATCCCACTCAATAGTGTCATAAGCTTTCATAAGGTCAACTTTAAACACACACCGTCTAGGCATCCGACTCTGCCCATAACCATGAAGAAGTTCCTGGGCAAGAAGGATATTATCACTAATCCTTCTCCCAGGAATAAAAGCAGTCTGAGCCGGGTCAATCAAGGCATCCAAGCTATCACGCATACGGTGAACAATAATTTTCGAAATAGCCTTATATAGTAAGTTGCAACAAGAGATCGGTCTAAAATCCGACATGCTCCTAGGCAAGGCTACTTTCGGAACAAGAGAAATGATCGTAGAATTGATCTGCCCGACAAACTTCCCGGTAGCAAAGAAATGCATAATAGCAAACGAAATCTCACCCCCCACAATCGGCCAAGCCCACCGGTAAAAAGCAGCATTAAAACCATCAGGGCTCGGGGCCTTGTCCTTATCAAACTCGAAGAACACAGACCGAACCTCATCGGCAGTAACAGGTCTAACCATGTGAACCGCATCAACAGGAGAAAGAGAAGCCGAAATAAAAGGACTAACCTGGCTGAGCGACAAAGGCATAATCTGATTAGAGTAACCCAACAGTCTCTCATAGAACCCAACAACCTCGTTCTTAATAAGAGAAGGGTCCGACAGCTCAGTACCATCCTACGTATTAAGCCTATAGATACGAGATCTCACTCGCCTAGGAGCAATCCGCCGGAAGAAGAAGGAAATACACTGATCCCCATCCTTCAGCCAAGCCAACTTGGCGTGCTGCCTGAGCGAGGACTTTTCCTAAGCCACATCAACTGAGAAAACCCACCGACAACATCTCTCCAACAATAAAACTGAATTGTCCATGGGATGGTCCCTGAGAATACTCTGAGAAGAAGATAGGAATGAAGTAGCAGCAGCGACATTCAATGCCAGATCGCCTTTCCTCTTCCTCATCGCGCGAAAAACTGGCTTAAGGGCGTCCAACTTACGACAAATCGCATAAAACGGGGCCCCAACAATATGGTGACGCCAAATGTCCCAAACCGCCGGGAGGAAATCCTCAGAGTCAGCCAGGAAATTATCAAATCTGAACATTTTACCTCTGCAGCGAGGCAAACTATCAAGACCCAGAATAAGGGGGCTATGATAAGAGGTCCGCGGCAGATCACAAGAGTAAGTACGATCAGCATGATCAATAAACCACTACGAGTTACCCAATACCCTATCAAGGCGTTTCCATAAAGATCGAGGAGACGGGCTCTTGTTATGCCAGGAGAACCAAGAGCCTACCATCGGAAGAGTCTCAAAATCCGCACGCCTACAAAGCTCTATGAACTCCACTAGGGGGGGATCATCGTCAGAGTGAGGAGCTTCCCCCCACCAAGATCTCACTAGTGTCCAGAACAGCATTAAAATCACCCATAATGACCCAAGGCTCAGCAGCATGTAGAACCGAGAAATCAGTGAGGTACTGCCACAACAGCCGCCTCTCAATAAGATCATTAGATCCATAAGCAAAGGTAACCAAAAACCAGGACGAGTCGAGCAACAGAGTAATACGACAATTAATAAACTGCGACTCCAATGCAATAATATCAACAGACACAGAACCAGGATCCCAACCAATCCAGATCCTCTTCCCAGGCCCACAACCGTAATCAGAGAACCACTTCCAAGAGCCAGAAATAAATGAAGAAACACGCCCAAAGTTACCAACCGAGACATGCGTCTCGAGAAGAGCAATACAACAAAGATTAAACGCACTAATTACCTCCCGGACCGAGATCTGATGCTCAGTCCGGTTAAGTCCACGAACATTCCACACAGCAATTGGGATCATTTAACAACATCGACACGGGCTGCATCAATAATAGGGCCCAAAGGAGAAGAAGTAGAACAAAGCGACGTGCCGACAAACTCAGGAATGTCAACCTCAATATCATCGGCGATACCAGAAAGAGCCGCAAACCTGTTGTGAGACGGCTCATACATACCAGCAGAAGCCGTCCTAGGCGACACGATAGGAGAGCTGGTAGTAACCAAGGAGAAAGTGGAGACACTACTCAACGGGCCCAAACCAAAGACTACGACCTCCAAAGGCCCCTGCTAACACCACACCAGCCCCCTTAATCGACAACAGGCCAACCCCAGATCGAGCGACCCCCAACCGAACTGCACCCAACGAGGACCCTGGACCATGCGCGCCTGAGGGAGTAGGCTTAGCCACATAAATACGAGCCTGCTTAACCTGCTTCTGAACCGAAGGCTTAGAAGTGCTCGGGCAAACCTGATAACGATGCCCGAAAACTCTACAAACACCACACCGATGTGGTAACCATTCATACTCGACATGGATCCTCCTAACAGAAGGACAATCACCATCAGATGGAAGAACCATAAGGAACGAGCGAATCGGGCTAGTATCAGCATCTAACATGATGCAAACTCAAGCATAATCCACTTTCAGACAGTTTATGGTGAATACGTCAGCAAAAAGAGGCTCCCCTATAGCACTAGCAGTGACACTGAGCCCCTCGTCAGTCCAATACTCAAGAGGGACGTTGCGAAGTTTCACCCAAATAGGGACATGTTTAGGTTGAACCTTCGTAAGAGACATACCAGGCTTCCACCGGGTAAGGAGAATGGACTGGCCCTGAATCAGCCAAGGCCCTCCCTCAAACGCCTCAGACATAACCTGCTCACTTTCAAACTTAAAAAACTAAAATCCACCTTCGGAGGAGAACACCTCCTTAAGACCCTTCCACGCTGACATAAAGAAATTCTTGATCAAATTGAGAGACGGGGCTTTCCCCAGAAAATAACCAACTAAAGTGAATTGCCACCTCTTAGCACCTTCAAACCCAATACTAACAGACGGTTTCACAACCACCTCGCCATTTTGAAATTCAGGTTTAACAAACTTAAGCCCCCTAAATTTACCAAAAATATTGGATTTAGTTCCATTAGGGGCCGCCTGGCCCAAAGATACTGGAGTAGGAATTGTACCAAAATTCAAAGTAATAGTAGATTTTTCTTAATCAACAGGATTAGCAACAATTTTACAAGGCAAATCCATAATATCCCCAATACTACAAGAATCATCACAAACAGTACCAACAGTCTTAGAATTATCCAAAGAGTTAATCAAAGAGCAGGGTTGCGCCTCAATAGGATTACTAATATCCTTAACTAAATTGGGAATCTGCATATGGTCAGTAAGAACAGAGGCATCAACATGAGAATTCCCACAATTGGCCAAAGACCCCGAAGCAAGAACACCCGGGATGAGGAACGGGTCAGCAACCCGGTCGATCCCGCTTGGCCCGCAAAGGAGCTCCGATTTGCAGCAGCCGAGGAACACTGCCAGCAGGAGCCGAATCCACCGCCGCCGGAAGAAAGACCTCGGGAGAAACAGCACAAGGGCGACCAAACAATTCGTCAATCTTCACCTGCAGGAGCTCCGAATCTGATTTGCCAAGAACCTTAACACCTAAATCGCACAGGCCTTGGGCATAAAAGCCCTGAGAAAGGAGACCTCCCACCCCAGGCATAGAAGAGCTACCAAACGGCTGGGAAGATGAAGAAAACAACCCACACGCTGTAGAAGATGACATACTCACTGCTGGGCACACCGACCACGAGAAATCGCTCGACCCGAGCGACTAGGGCGGCGCCTCCCAAAAAACAAAGCCCTGGAAACAAACCTCCGCGGAGAAGGAAGGACACAAACGCACAACAAACAGGCCAGCAAGAACAATCACAAAAAACGCGAACCAGAATAGCGAAGGAGAACACTCGCCAAAGTCAACCCCCCAACAATCTAACACAAAAAAATCGACTAAATATATGGATAGGAAGGTAATGAAATTCCGAACAACAATCGTAAAGGCAAAATCTCTGGAAAAATCACAAGGATAAGGGAGAGAGATGAGAATCGGCCGATGAAAAGGGGAAAGTAAATCGCCCTTGAGCGATCGCACCTTTAGTGCGTGAAAATCGCCCGCACATCAGCTCCGTGTTTTTTTTCTTTTAGTTAGTTTAATTATCGACGGAGGGAGTTGCACCAACGTAGCTTCGAGTGAAATGGTGACGAAGCTTGTACTAACCACCACAACTCACCCTAAGCCATATGCTTTACATTGGCTTGATGACGGAAGTAAGGTGAGGGTAGGTTTCGAAGCAAGTTCGGGTCGGATTGGCAATGGGTTCATATCACGATGAGATATTATGTGATGTGATTCCAATAGATGCTTGTCACGTACTTTTGGGACGCCCTTGGTTATTTGATAGGGATGTTTTGCATCGGGGAAGGAGCAACGAATACGAGTTGCGAGATAAGGGAAAGAAGATCGTATTGAAGCTGATGTCACCCCAAGCTATCCGTTCCATGAGTGCCAAACGAGGGGAAAAACCGAACCTCACCATGTTCGCTAGCGAAAGGGAAGTTGAACACGCCATGGAGAGTGGTGAGCGTGTTTACATGATGGTGATAAAGGAGACTCGAGATGATTTCGTAGTAACGAAGAACGAGGATACAGTGGCCGACTTATTACATGAGTTCGCAGATGTCTTCCCTGAAGAATTACCGTCAGGTTTGCCTCCAATCCGTGGAATTGAGCATCAAATCAACCTTATACCAGGAGCACCTCTTCGGAATAAAGCTGCCTATAGGTGTAATCCCGAGGAAACGAAGGAACTTCATAAGCAGATTGAAGAACTAATGAGCCACGGGTATATTCGAGAAAGTTTAAGTCCATGTGCGGTTCCGGTCCTACTTGTTCCTAAGAAGGATGGTTCTTGGCGGATGTGTATCGATAGCCAGGCCATAAATAACATAACGATCAAGTATCGATTCCCGATACCAAGGCTTGATGATATGTTGGACGAGCTACATGGCTCGACGGTCTTTTCTAAAATTGATTTGTGAAGTGGCTATCACCAGATTCGTATGCGGGAAGGAGACGAATGGAAGACGGCTTTCAAGACTAAGCATGGGTTGTATGAGTGGACCGTCATGCCATTTGGACTTACGAATGCCCCCGAGTACTTTCATGCGTTTGATGAACGAAGTACTTAAGGCATCTATGGGCAGATTTGTGGTTGTTTATTTGGATGATATTTTGGTGTATAGTCGGTCGGTGGAAGAGCATCTCGGGCATCTACGGCAAGTATTCGAGACTCTTAGGTCTCAAAGGCTTTATGGAAAGAAAGAAAAGTGTGCAGTTCTCGTCGAGAGCATAACTTTTCTTGGCTATGTTGTTTCGAAGGAAGGAGTGTCGGTTGATCAGGGTAAAATTGAAGCTATTAAGTCGTGGCCTACTCCTAAAACCGTAACTGAAGTTAGATCATTCCATGGTCTTGCCTCTTTTTATCGGAGGTTTATTTGAGATTTCAGCACAATAACAAGTCCGATAACTGAGTGTTTGAAGAAGGGTCCGTTTGTGTGGAGCAGGGCTGCCGAAGGAGCGTTTGAAAAGTTGAAGGTAAGGTTATGTGAAGCACCTATCTTTGCATTACCCGATTTTGCACAGCCGTTCGAGGTGGAATGTGATGCTAGTGGAGTTGGTGTTGGGTCGGTCCTCGTTCAAGGCAGGCGGCCTATTGCGTACTTTTCGGAGAAGTTAGGTGGGGCTCGACTCAACTATTGTACTTACGACAAGGAGTTCTATGCCATGGTGAGAGCTCTTGATCATTGGAGCCATTACCTTCGGCCGAAACACTTTATTCTGCATTCGGACCATGAATCTTTAAAATATATTAATGGGCAGTAGAAGTTGAGTCCCAGACATGTGAAGTGGGTGGAATTTTTGCAATCATTTCATTTTTCATCGAAGTATAAGGACGGTAAGAGCAATGTGGTGGCTGATGCGCTGTCCAGGTGGTATGCCTTACTCTCTATCCTTAATGTTCGATTGCTTGGATTCGATACAGTGAAAGAATATTATGACAGTGATGCAGATTTTGACGAAACCTTCGCCCTTTGCAAATCTGGACCGATGGGAGAATTTTCGATACAGGAAGGCTTTCTTTTTAAGGAAAATTGTCTTTGTCTACCAAGGCACACGATTCGAGAATTGCTGGTTCGAGAGGCTCACGGGGGAGGTTTGGCTGGCCACTTTGGTTCGGCCAAGACATTAGATGTGCTTAAGGAACATTTTTATTAGCCAAAGATGCAGGGAGATGTCAATAATATAATTAGTAAATGTGTGACATGCCATATTGCGAAGAGTTCGTTCAAACCAGAAAAATACACACCTTTACCGATTCCGGAGAAACCATGGGAAGATGTCTCGATGGATTCCATTGTTGCTTTACCTCGGACCCAACGAGGTAAGGATGCAATTATGGTTGTAGTCGATCGCTTTTCAAAGATGGCTCATTTTGTTTCTTGTCACAAAACCGATGATGCGAGTAATGTTGTTGACTTGTATTTCCGAGAGGTGGTACGATTATATGGAGTTCCAAAAACTATTGTTTCGGACCGAGACTCGAAGTTTCTTAGTTACTTCTGGAACACATTGTGGAGAAAGGTGGGAACCAAGCTTTTGTTTAGTACTTCGCATCATCCTCAGACAGACGGACAAACCGAAGTGACTAATCGAACACTGGGAACGCTGTTGCGAGGCTTGGTGAGCAAAACACAAAAGGATTTGGGATTTGAAGCTCGCACACGCGGAATTCGCATATAATCGCTGATACGAATTACGCATGAAAATGGATGTAAACTCGTATGGAATGCAGCGGAAATATAATTGATCCTCACAACACTCGAATATGTGTAACACTCGTAAGATATAATCGAAAGTAGGGCAATTCGGCTTACGTAAACAAGAACAATATGAATGATTTATCAAACTAGAACTATAGTTTGATAAGATAATCTTTCCTCAAGACCTATTGAGAATCGATTCGATTAAAACTCGAAAACGCGTCGAATTATAATCAAGGTTTTGATGAAAAGCATTCACCAAGAAAACACAAGTGTATTCTTATTTCTTCAACATACAATGGATGTTACAATGCTTACACAAGCCTATATATAGGAGACTTCAAGTCTTCCTATAATAAAAGAAAACAATTCAAAGATTTATAAAATCTTTGAATAATCAAAATAAAATATAAAAGGAACAACAATCCTAATTTTAGGGGAAACACAATCCCTAAAATGAGTAAAAAACAAGGCAAAGACAAACACACAAAAGAAAATAGGGAAAAAGTGAAATCTGACGGCAGGACTCGGCCGTGTCGCCTGACACGGCCGCGGCGCGACAAGGACCCTCGGCACGGGCGCGGCGCTGACAAGGACGTTGGCAGTGACTCGACCGTGTCCGCTTGACACAGTCGCGGCGCGACAGGGACTCGTCTGACAGTGACTCGGCACGGGCGCGGCGCTGACAAGGATGTTCGGCGTGGGCCCGATCGTGTCCTGGAACACGGTCGGGTCGTCTGGGCAGTCGGTTTTGGCTTATCCGGAAGAGTTCGACTCGACCGTGCCAGACAACACGATCGAGTCCTGTGGGCAGTGACTTTTGCATTTCCGGACGAGTGCGGCACGGGCCGTGTCGGACGACACGGTCGGGTTCGGTCGGCAGTGCTCGACCAGTTCCGGCAGGTGGTGAATTTTCTGGCAGGTTGGATGTCGACCTTCCGGCACAGCATGACACGGGCCGCTGAGAACGATACTCCACGTCTTATGTCCGTTTTCTCGCCTAAATACATAGTAGTCCGTGCATGGCGTGTAGTAAGGTCATTTATATCGATCCTTACTTCATCTTCTTCGTTCATATCAAATGATTCCGTATCATCTCCTCCTCCTTTAAAAGGAATTGTCCTCAATTCTGAAATTCCGTCATCATCGATGTAAGGCGAGAGCTCCCCAACATTAACGGTTGCATGAATCCCATAATCTCCCGGAAGTTCTAATTTGTAAGCGTTGTCGTTCACTTTTGCGATTACTTTAAACGGTCCCTCCGCTCACGGCATTAATTTGTTCTTACGTTTACTTGGAAATCGCTCCTTCCTCAAGTGCAACCAAACCAAATCACCAACTTCGAACAATCTCGGCCTTCTTTGTTTGTTTGACTTTCTTTTGTAAGCCTCGTTTATTTCCTTGATTCGATTACGTACTTGCTCGTGTAATTTCATCATCGATTTCAATTTTGATTCCGCATCCTTGTGCACTAACTCGTCACTTGGCAATGGAATTAGATCTAACGGCATATACGGGTTTAGTCCGTAAACTACTTCGAACGGAGAGTGTGCCGTGGCATGAGTAGGAGAACGATTATAAGCAAACTCTGCATGTGCAAGTTTCAAGTCCCAATCCTTTTGTGTCTTGTTCACAAGACCACGTAGTAAAGTGCCCAACGTTCGATTGGTTACCTCGGTTTGACCGTCCGTTTGTGGATGATGTGACGTGCTAAAAAGTAGTTTGGTTCCCACCTTTCTCCACAAGGTGTTCCAAAAATAACTAAGGAATTTTGAGTCCTGATCCGAAACAATCGTTTTTGGAACCCCATGCAATCGTACGATTTCTCCGAAATACAAATCAGCGTCGTTACTTGCGTCGTCCGTCTTGTGGCAAGCCAAAAAGTGAGCCATCTTCGAAAATCGGTCTACAACAACCATAATAGCATCTCTCCCTCGTTGAGTACGAGGCAAAGCAACAATGAAATCCATTGAGACATCTTCCCACGGCCTTTCCGGAATCGGCAAAGGCATGTATACTCCCGGCTTGAACGAGCTCTTAGAAATATGGCATGTACGATGCTCCAGTATCAAACAAAACAATTACAGGTAGGTTAAAAAGTTTGCCCATACCTGCCAAGTTACTCTTATCCTTCTCGGGTTGCTTCTGAATGATGGCATACGACCTAGCATTCTGATTCTGCTATTTTGGTGGTGGCGGCAGTTGCGGTTGTCCTTGTATTGCCCTCAGTGGCTGGGGTTGACACTGTGGTTTGGTCACTCTCCCTGCTGCTGCTTAGGACAGTTCCTCATGATATGGCCTTTCTGACCACACGTGTAACAACTTCCAGTGCCCAACAGTGAGGCACTATGATGCTGTTTGTTACACTTGGGACATACGGGGTTTGCAACTCGTCCCTGATTATTGCCTCCCTGAGCAGGAACCATCTGCCGTCCCTGATTTTTGCCTCCTTGAGCCTGAGGCTGTCCATGAGGTATATTTCCCTGCTACGGCTTCCTGTTAGCCTGGTTGTTCCATTGCCACCATTGTTTCGTCCTTCCCACTTATGCTTCCCCTTATATTCGTGGGAATTTGTCTGAGTGGGTGGTGGTGTAACTGTAGGTGCTCGCTTCTCTTCTGGCATTGTTGCCTCAATATCAAGATCTCTGTTCAGCGATTCAGTGTAGCTTAGCCTTCCATGGCTAGCCTATCTCATGTATCAGTCCTCATCTAAATTTTCCTGCCATCTTCTCATCCGTAACAACTTGATCTCGAGCATACCTTGATAACTCACAAAAAATTCTATCATACTCGGTCACTAACATCCTTCCTTGCTTCAGATTATAGAACTCAGCTTCCTTCTTGACCTTGAAGGTTTTTGGAACATACTTGTCATACAGTGACTCCTTGAATTCCTCCCAAGAGTAGTTTTCCAGTTGCTCAGCCATTAGGATCTTCCTGCGCGCTTCCCACCAGAAGTTTGCAGATCCAGTGAGTTGGAAGAGCACACAAGAAAGACGCTCTTGGTTGGTACACCTTAGGAAGTTAAAAATTCATTCCATAGTTCTAACCCAAAGCTCAGCATCGCTCGGGTTTCCTCCCATTGAAAGTAGGGGGATTATGCTTGAGGAAAAGCTCTTCAATAGCCCATTGGGGTGGAGGAGGAGGTGGTGTAGGGGCGCGTTTATGTCCTCCTCTCCTTCTTTCCCTTCTGGGTGGCATTCTGTGGTGCACCTAATCATCATTAGTTCATTCTCAATGGTCCGTAATTATCATCTTACTGGATCATAGAAAGGAGTTCACGACTACATAATCATAACACATCGACACATACTCATAGATAACTCTCATAGCAAGGTCGATAAGAGATCAGAAATAACAACATCATACTCATGAGAAGAAAAGCCCATGAAGGGTCAAAATATATATCAATATATATCATATGCATCATAATAGCACAATTGCCTTCAACAAGGTCTTACTGACTATTAATACAAGCTGATCTAGGCTACCTGCCTACACATATGCCAAAATGCGGGATGCTCTAACAAATACCATTGCCGTCTATAAAATAAGAAAGTGCTAGACATCGGAATGACACGTATAAGCAAAAGAAGTGACGTTCCGCATACATAATACAAAATAAATGGCTAGCACCATCCTGAGCTATCTCAAGCCGCCCTCGACTCGGCGGTCGAGCTATCCTCCTCGGAGAACTCCTCTGGATCCTCCTCCGGATCTTCTTCTGACTCCTCGTCTAAAGCTGGAGAGACTGCAACAGGGTATTCAATGACTCTGCGCTTCTTTGGGAGAAATAGATGAGCATCATCTGCGATCGATAGTGGATGGACTGGATCGATGACTGGCATAGGTCGAAGTGGCGGAGACGTCCTCCTGAGAATAAAAGGCTCGGTCCTCACGTCCCTGCGGCGAGGTGCTGAGGTCCCTTCCTCCATGTCTAACCCCTCATGAGCATGAGGCGGTGCAAAAAGAATCACCTGGCTCGATATAGGTGTAGCTAGCCTCTCCGGCAAAGCTCCCCTAGCATAAGGTCGGGACACGCAAGCTCCAAGGGTAGGTGCACGGTGATGGAGGTACTGAGTGGTGATGCGGATAACAAAGGCCACGAAATCTCCGGACGGTACTAAAGTGGGATCACACAAAAAGATATAGTACCATGAGACTACAACAGCCCACTCCCTCCACTCGATCGGAAGGAGGTCAATAAGGCGCTGAATGCCCTCGTAGTCTGAGACACCATCAGGAGCAGCTAAGCACCATGTCGCCTCTAGGTCTGCCACGCACTGGCCCACGGTGGCACCTGTGCCTCGGTACGTGCTGCGGAAAGCCTCCAGAAGGTCGCACGGTGTACGCCTTCTCCTCATTGACTTACGCGGCGGCGTCTTCCTGGTCTCCATCCTATGAAGAAGGTATACGTATAATACATCAACGTCTCAACATAATAGAACAACTCTCCTAAAGGGTTCTCAGAAGAAGGATATAAATCTTGTCCCAAGTTCTCGAGTCGAACTCTGGACTCTGAGAAACACCTAACATAAAAATAATAATATTCTCCCTCACGGGGTATGTTATGAAAGTTATTCGGATTCCGCCATAAATGTACATCCCGGTAAAAATAACCATACTCGTATAACTCATACGTAAGTGATATTCGTTAGAGACGTCACTGCATCGTCGTTCCTCATTATTACATCGTCATTGTTCGCCATTCATATTCATGCATATGTTGAAATACTTAAGGCGCGTAAGTTCTCGTTCGCGTAATAGAAGACACTAAGGAAATTTCTAAGTTCTCATCTTTCATGTTTCTTCATCAGCAACAATTCATGCGTAATCGAAAATAAGAATTCATATAGTACGTGCTTCGTCATACATATATCATTCCATATATATATATATATTCATAATTAACATTTCATAAAAGCTCGTAAAGAGATACATTTTCATGGCAAAAGAAGTTTGAATCATAAAGAATAGTAAATCTTTTACCTTACTCTTCAATTGAGCATGACGTGACGGGGTGTTGAGTTGACAATTGATTTTAAATCAGTTTAGGGAATCGAACTAAACTTCGCTTGAAAGAACATAGACTCAGAGCGAACGAACCGCTCTGATACCATTCTGTCATGGCCCCTTATCCCTAAGGATGGCTCAGCCAGGGCATGACCCGGGGTAGGAATTAAGAAGTGGGGAAGAAAGGGATGAGACATACGTTTCATAAGAAATAGGGGTGAATTTCCATGCACAACCTATCGAGGCATCATGAAGGGGAGTCAATCCCGGGGGAATGACTTAGAATCCAAAGTAGGATACATAGTTATAATATTAGCCTTGAAGTTTACAAAAATGCTTCATAGCATACTGCAATCAACATAACTTAGAAAGTAAAATCATAAAGAGTGTTTGCAGCAGAGAACATGGTCGGTTACATATATGAAGATATGTAACCAGGGCTTAACATTGATCGTAAACAAAATATTTCCACTCAACACCCTCCGTCACATCCTTTGCTCAACCTGCACATTCTTAAAACATATACAGGGCTGAGTACAACGTACTCCATGAACATATTGCCAAAACATAAAACATGCTTTCGTATTTGTCATCATGCATATAAGCAGTAACACACGGGGGTTTTAGGAAAAAGCCCATGTTTACTAAATAATTTCATTTCATAGCATATATCATCAAATTCACCATATCCATAATTTATGCCGGGGGAGGTGGCCACCTCCCGCGAATGTTACTCCCCGAGATCGGCCACTCCGAAGAGAGCTCACAATCCCGAGTACTGTGTACACTAATTCTGGCCAGCAACCTTTGTCTAGCTCAGGATCCGAACATTTCATAGGTTGGCAAGCCAACAGTGATAGGTTCATAAGAATCCACATAAAAGTTTTTATGCATCATAATCATTTTGTATAGAAAGCCCACATAATCATTTTCGTATAGAAAGCCCACCTAGACAAGTAATAAACGCAAGCAAAAATGATTCTCGACTCTTCCTTATGCTCAGTCTGCTGCTTCACCATTCATCGAAAACAACTAAGTTTAGCGGTCGATCGAGCTTAACGAAGTCTAACGGACAACGGACTCGATCTACATGTTTGGACTTTAGAGTTTTGCATTCGACTAAAGTTTAATAATAAAATCTATGATTCTATCAGAGAACCTAACTGACTGTATAACATATAAATATACTAACACGGGTAACCGATACTCAATTCCGTTACACATTCCTTGGTTCGAAAACCATCATCAAACACTTAACATAATCATAACATAATTTGCATAAAGGCTGGAAAGAATTAGGATTATGTTAATGCACAGTAAGAACTAGATAGTGTATCTTATACCACCGGAAAGGAACTGAAGTCTAGTTTCATTCTATTTTACGGATCTCAAAAATATTAAACGTAGAGAAAGTTATGGCCATTTCCGTGAAGTGTAATGAAACTGCCAACATCCGACGAACATGGGAAAAACATCATATTAACCTAGAGCTCGTTTCCAGCAACCAAAACCCTAAACAGATAAACTCTAATCATACATATCATACTTATAACACATATAGGAGTCGACATACAAGCATGCTTCTCGACATTACGAACTCTATTTCATAATCTTTTCTTTTGAAAGCATGACTACTTACTCATTTTTATTTCCCAACATTAAACCTTCAAACATCATTAACATCAAGTATCATCAAACACCAGTTGTTACCAACATCAACCAACACACTTAACATACACTCATGTTGATAATCAAAGTATTGGGCCTAACATACAAATGACCTAAACATGACTTTGAAATCCTCAATACATAACATGCTCCTTAACTACATCAAATATTACCAACACATCTTCCAACTTTATAAATATAACTTCATGCTCTTGTTTTCAAAATCTAACAAAAACATATCATGTACTCCTTTCATATATCATCATAATCATCAAGTGACTTTTGAACATATATCAACATATCAAGAACTAAGCATGATTCTTCCTTACTTTCAAAACACCAAACATTTTATAAAAATCCTATAAATTCAACATAGCATCATATCATCATATAACAACATATTGTGTAAGAAAATCATAAGAAAAACAACACATGATTGGGTTATAAAACCCTAAAAGTTTCGGCCAACATGAAAAAAATCAAGACATGATTACAACTTGTTCTAAACACTTTCAAGAACCTTAAAATCAACTTAGAGACATACAAAACATTATAAAATTAAACCTAAACTATTCATATATTTTCCAAATTTTAAAGTGGCCCAAAACCTATTTTTACTTCGGTAGAAATGAAAAGAATGAGGTAACTTACTTGAATATAAACTTGGATTCAAGTTTGGAACACAAAGTGAGCTTGTAACTTGAGTTTTTAATGAAGAACAATGGTGTTCTTCAATGGTGAAGGGGGAGGGGTGGCTGAAGTGAGAAATGAAGAGAGGAAGAAGATGAAGTGAGGAGGAAAAATGAAAGGGAGGTGATATCCCTTTATATACTAGGTTAACCCTAGACGTCCTCGATAAAGCGGTCGAATAATATTCTACGTTTCGCTCCTCCACAGATAAAATGACTCGAGTATTGTGTGTACAACATATACTTAAATTATAGTATCACACTGACAGCTTAAAGTTGGAGAAAAGTTTCGCGATTTACGGAACGCGAATTATCCGAGAAAACGACTCGACACAAAATATACCCGAAAATTCAAAAAGTAAACTTTTGAAAATCGTACTCATAACGTAAAAGTGATGTATATAGAAGTCGACGGAATCACGATTCTGTCTATCGAAACATAAAAATCAAATTTGGAAAATGAACCCAACCAGATAACTGAACATCCGATTTCTGAATTTAAAACGTGTAAATAGTGCTAAACTTACTCCATTAGTCAGAATTTTATTATTTGTGAATGCAAAACCCTAATGTCGCACTTGAGGTCATAATAATTCATGCATATAGAAGACCGGGGCATTACATGATTCCGGCACGAGTTTTCACATATGTACAATGAATCAGGATCTAGAATGAAGTAGAAAGCTTGTAGATGGAGAAGTGATGGTGACAGTTGGCAGCGGGCATAGTGTCGAGGCTACTGACATCGGATCACTATTGTTGGATTTAGAATCCGGTTTTATTCTTACTTTGGAAGATGTACTTGTATTACCCAAGGGGCATAAAAACATTGTATCAATTCTGGTCATGGACCGGAAGGGATTTCACTTCTTTATAGGATATGGATCCTATCGTATTTATTTCATAAATAAATTGGTTGGTACTGCTACATTATTAAATGGTTTATACCATTTGAATCTAAAGAATAAAACAACAGTGAACATTATAACTAGGAAGCGTGGTAGGGATGAAACAAACTAAGCACTTAAGTGACATCTTAGACTTGGTCATATTGGTCATACCAAGCTTCATAAGATGGAGAAAGATGGCCTTACGGGTCCATTGGGATCAGATCCCTATACAACTTGTGAATCTTTCCTTCAAGGCAAGATGACTAACTTACTCTTCGCAGGGACTTTTGAAAGAGCTGCTGAAAAACTTGGATTGATCCATACCGATGTCTGTGGCCCTTTTGAAGTGGCACGAGATGGCTTTCTGTATTTCATTACATTCGATGACCATACTAGGTATGGGTTTGTGTACTTAATGAAACATAAGTCTGAAGCTTTTGATAAATTCAAGGAATTTAAAGCCCTAGTTGAAAATCAAACAGGTAACCGTGTTAAGACTCTTCGGTCAAACCGAGGTGGTGAGTACATGAGTACCGAGTTTGATGAGTTCTTAAAAGAACTAGGAATAGTGTCATAATTCACTCCTCCAGCTACTCCACAATTAAATGGTGTATCAGAAAGAAGGAACCGAACCTTGTTGGACATGGTTCGCTCCATGCTTAACTACATTGATCTGCCGATTTATCTGTGGGGTCACGTGCGCCTTATTGCTGCACATATCTTGAACAGATGTCCTTCCAAATCCATTCCTAAGACTCCACATGAGATGTGGAGAGGTAGGAAACCAGGTCTTAATCACATTAGGATTTGGGGATGCCCTGCTTATATCAAGAAGACTAAGGTAGAGAAATTGGAAGCTGGGTCTGTGAAAGGTCGTTTCATAGGATATCCAGTAGATTCCATGGGATATCTATTCTACATACACGAAGATCATAGGAACATCGTTTCTATACACGCACACTTCCTGGAATATCAGTTTATTCAGGGAGGAGGCTCTGGTAGAAATATTTCTTTGGAAGAAATAAAAGAAACATCAAATGAGACACCTGTACAGGATATTAGAACTGAACCTTCTGAAATACAAACATAACCTCGCAAGTCTAGTAGAATTTCTCAATTACCTGAGAGGTATAGCTATCTGCATCAAGAGGAACTGCGTGTCCATGATATGACAGAAAGTAGTCAAGAGAATGATCCTTCTACATACGACCAAGCGATGGTAGATGTTGACTCCGCCAAGTGGCAAGAAGCTATGGAAGCCGAGATAGACTCAATGCATGCTAATCAGGTCTGGATAAAAGAAAGACTGATGGAGATGGCAAGGTTGATACCTATAAGGCCAGGCTTGTGGCAAAGGGTTATTCCCAAAGAGAAGGAATCGATTACTTCGAGACCTTCTCGCCTGTAGCTATGATTAAGTCTATTCGCATGATTCTTGCTATAGCAGCCTACTTTGATTATGAAATATGGCTAATGGATGTGAAAACGGCATTCCTAAATGGATTCCTCGAGGAGGAGATCTACATAGAACAGCCTAAGGGATTCATATCTCAAACTAATATTCATTAAGTATGCAAACTTCAATGTGCCATTTATGGACTAAAGCAAGCTTCGCGGAGTCGGAATCTTCGTTTTAACGAGACAGTCAAAGAGTTTGATTTTGTGCAAAATGAAGAGGAGCCCTGTATTTACAAGAAGGTTAGTGAGAGAAAAATTGCGTTCTTAATACTATATGTAGATGACATTCTACTTATAGGAAACGACGTAGGAATGCTCAGTTCTGTGAAAGCTTGGCTTTCTAAAGAGTTCTCAATGAAAGACTTGGGAGAAGCTACCAATATTTTGGGTATTCACCTCCACCGGGATAGAGCGAAAATAATGTTAGTTCTTTAGCAAGCCCTCTATATAGAAAAGATCCTGAAGCGATTTAGGATGGAAGATTCTAAAAGTGGGTTCCTTCCTATGCAACATGGTGCAAAACTTTCCTTAGAGATGTATCCTCAAAGTGAGGAAGATAGAAAGTAAATGAGTAAGGTGCCCTGTGCTTCGGTAGTAGGTAGCCTCCTGTACGCTATGATTTGCACTAGATCGGACATTGCCTATGCTGTGAGCATAGTAAGTCAGTTTCAGTCAAATCTAGGGCAGGTTGGACTGCTGTAAAGAACATTCTTAAGTACCTAAAGAGGACTAAAGACTTGGTTCTTACATACGGAGGTGGAGAACTTAGAGTGATGGGTTATGCAGACTCAGATTTTTTGGGGGACGTGTATGCTCAGATGTCTACATCAGGGTATATCTTCACTCTGAATGGTGGGGCTGTTTCTTGGAGAAGTGCCAAGCAATGTTTGACTGCTATCTCTACACGTCAAGCCGAATATTATGCAGCCACGGAGGCTGCTAAAGAACCTTTTTGGATTAAGAAGTTTACTGAGGAACTTCATCAAGTGGTTCCTAATGCGGAGAAGCTCGTGACGCTGTTTTGTGACAACGACAGGGCTATTGCACTGGCTAAGGAGCCTAGGGCTCACCATAATACCGAACATATTGCGAGAAAATATCATTTTGTTAGAGAAATGGTTCAGGAAGGGAATGTTATACTGCAGAGAGTAGACACAGCAAATAACGTTGCTGATCCGCTTACCAAGCCACTATCTCAGAAGGTCTTAGAGAAACACCTGGAGAGTATGGGTATTAGATACTGTAGTTTGTGTCATTTAGTGCAAGTGGGAGATTGATAGGAATATGCCCTCGAATGCCACTCAGAGGATGAGAGAGTGAGAGCATTTGTATTGTAATTATAAATATTTAATAAGGCAATTATTATTTCTATATTATTTTATATCACTGCATTGTGATTTGTTATATAGAATAATAGTCCTTGTATTTGAGAGCAAACATTCTACTCCTTATGGAGATAAGGAGATAGGCACTGGAAGTATTTAGAGCTCGAATGCATAACTAAGTTCGCAAGTCGATAAAACTTAATTAGGTATTAAGTTTAGCCAAGGTTTGTATAATGTGTACTTTGACATGTAGAGTGCGTGTCTTCACTAAGAGTTACTGGGAGCACACATTATAGGTATGTTAATGAGATTAGTATACTCGAACATGACTCACCTCGATACGGTCACATGGATATCACTCAAGGGTTCGTCAATGACTGGATCGAAAGGTTGTGATAGGTATACGTGAACCTTTGACTTGAGGTTTCAGTAGGAGATGTGCTTGTGACATTAAGTTAGTCATTAGAGTAGTTCGATCCAATCGCCGGTGGGTGGGGTCAACCTCGAAATGCAACTTAGTGGGCAAGTAGCAGTTTCTACTGAATACCAAGATAGAATTCTTTCTCCTGTAAGTGAGCAGGTAAATGTCCTATGCGGTTAATGGCAAATGAGATTATAAGTCTTTGGCCAAAGCATTTAGAGCTAGTTGTATTTGATACACAAGAGCTCGATGATCTCGATTTGCATTAACAGAAAGCATAGAGTCAAGTTACAGTAGGGTTTGACTTTACTGTCACCTTAATACTTGAGATTGAAGGGTTTATATGTATACGGTATTCACGACATAATGGTTTTGAATGATCTGATCATTCGTTCTTAGTTGGGTTACGGTATGTAAAACCCCCTACATTCGATAACTTATCACAAGTACAATGTATCAAATCATGATGTAATTTAATAATAGTTATTTTATGTCATGATATAACCTACATCCTTTTTATTTTATTTCACTCTTTAACTTTGTAATTTACTTAATAAACCAAATAATAAAAATTAAAATAGTGTGTTGATTCACCTATTGGGCTAATTGTCAACACCTAACTACATGAGGACTCACTAATGGACTCAACCCAACTTATTAAAAATCATAAGACTTGAAGTTACACTTTAAAGCCCAACCCAACTAATTAAATATTTTACCCTTTTAATTATACTCTTAATTTAACAAAAAAATAATAATATATGTATATATATATACATACATTGGGCGGCCAAATTAGAGTGGAAAGGTGTAACTCTAGATTCTTCACTCATCACATGCAAGACTTGCATGAAACATCTTGACACATGTAACAAGTCTTCTATACATTTCACTTCCCAACCCTCCTTATCCCAACTTTAAATACTTACATCTTAAGCTAACCCTCATTTTTCACCTCCTACACAACTAAAAAATCTGCAATTTGAGAGTCTAAGATATAGAGGGCCGAACCAAGAGGAAGAAGAAGGAGGAAGAATATTTTCAACAAGAAATAGGTAATCTCATCCCTTATAACCATTTCCATAAATCCTTATGAAACCTCCATAATCTAACCTTAATCTTAATACATTCAAACATAATTCTCACCTTGGGGTTCATATGGATCGGCCAGACCATTTAGTAGTAGAGGAGAAGTCGTTTTCCAACTTTCAAGACCTATAACCGACTAAATCCGACAAGATCGAGGTGAGTGAAAACTCTTTCAAACTTTAAAGTAGAAATCTATTCTTTTTGTTGTGATGCATGTGTTAAATATGAAGTATTTCAAGATTCTTTTGATATGATCTATGTTAAAATCTTCATGTTATAATTTCATGTTATGATTTTATGTATAACTATGTGAAATTCGTTTTTCTTAAACATAATCATCAAATATTATGAAAAATATGAAAGTATGTACTAATCTGAAATTCTTGTATAAATGCATGTTTTTAAAGATGAATGTTATGGTTATAACAACATGCAATATGATTTATCGAATTTAAACGACAATCGATTTGGTAGTCGGGTGCCGATTTTGTGATAACTTGAAAGTTATATGTTTTCTTCTAAATGTCGTTGAAACCCTACCAAAATCTGAAATCTTGTGTTATATGATTATGTTATGATATATGTATAATTTATTTGCGGCCAAAACGGGACTTGAAATGAGTAAACGGAGCTTTGGGCATAAATTGTAATTTCTCAAAGCTTGAGGACTAAACTGAAAATTTCGAAAATACAACATTCTGGACCTTGTACAGTACGTATTATACCACGTATAGGCTGTCCATAAAGTTTCAAGCGATTCGGAGTTCGATATCTAAACTTAATAGTCAAAATCGCAAATTTTAAATAATTTCGGGGCCAAAACGCAAAAATTCCAAACTTCTGTATCAGGTCCGAAATTTTCTGGAATTTTTACAAATCTGTAATTCCAGGTTCATCACGAGTCATCTCGTAAAATTTCATTAAATTCCGAGCTAAATTCATAGCTCTATATGCCTCGGAACGATTACCTTGAGTTTTGGGGTAATATTGTAATTTCTGGAAAATTCAGTCCCGAAACTGGAAATTTCCGAATTTTCATTAAATCTGGAGTCGAAAAATTATTTTTGGCTTCCTCATGAAATTTCATAGCCATCCGATTTCGTTTCATACTCCAACGCTTAGGTTTGAACCTAAGGATAAAAACGTCCTTTCAAACTATTTACGAAACTCTCGTTTTGTTTCGTCGAACCTACCCAGTTAATATATCTTATCTAAACTCATCAGACCGTTAATAAATTATTGAGAATATTTTCGAGTTTATATACAAGTCCTATTCCGCATTACCGGGCCACAAATAAAATTAACCATATTCCATACTTAATCAAAGACGCTATTAACCTCACTGACCGAACGTTTACGTGATACTTGTGAAACGCGTCAAATTGATAAATGTGACTGTCCGGAAACTAAGTGCTATACAAACAAAGTGTCACGGATGGGTCCGCCTCTAACTCTATCGGAACAAAGTGCCACGTCGACGGACGGGGGCCACCTCTTGAGTCCATATGAAACAAAGTGCCGACCTACAATCCGGGGGCCACCTCTTGAGCTGTAGGGGCCACCTCTAGAGTCCCACATTGTGTCCGGGATGGTTAGACCGAGTCTTGGATCGAGCAGCGCGGCTGCGGTTCATGAACAAGGCTACCGTTGTTTCCTATTCCCATAACCGAGGAACGGAGTGTTCCGAGGGACCTGGGTCGTAGACTTGGGGTATAATCGCGATTATGGTGTGATCCGGGTATTGACCCACACCTAAGGACATACCGAGCCCAGATAAGAGATAAGGAAGCATACGCTAAGTGTGAGAGCGAAGGCTCAGCATCTTGGGGCGACGGTCCAAATCTTGGGGCGACAGCCTATCTTGCTAGGAGTGATAAGGAGAGTCTAGAATCCAAAGTCCACATCGGCAGGATTTGAAACTGAATTTACTGATCGACTGATTGACTGACTGCTTGATTTGACATCCGTACACGGGGACAGGATTATAATATTACAACTACACAATGATTATTGTTTATAAAATTTTGACATAATTGTAATTGTTCTTATTTTTTTATAATTGATAAAACCATGCATCACTTAAAGAAAATTCAAAGGAAAGAGCCACACTCGCACACGATCACCCACTCACTGAGACCTTTTGTCTCACCCCACCATTTTCCCTTTTAAACCAGAGAATGAGCGAACAGCAGAGGACGAAGAAGGCTTCGTGGAAGAGGCCGAATAGAAGATTGCCTTCAAGATTTAGGACTTTCGTTCTTAGAATTTCTGTTGTTATACCAACTTGTAATAGTTAGTTATG
This sequence comes from Orobanche coerulescens, assembly GCA_033398695.1. Lineage (NCBI taxonomy): Eukaryota > Viridiplantae > Streptophyta > Magnoliopsida > Lamiales > Orobanchaceae > Orobanche > Orobanche coerulescens. The sequence goes on from CM065804.1 coordinate 102,157,253, forward strand.
CTTTGTACCTAATTCGTTTGGTATTTTTCCGCTGCAAACTTATGAATAGTGTAATTTCGATTATCAGCTTTTGTCACAACAAATCTTAGTGCATCGGGATAAGATTGTTGTTTTGAAATATTATCCAATCGTTATTTTGCTTCCGCTATTTATTGTCGCATTTTGATTGATTGATCGACCGACGCGTCGCCCCCTTGTCCTTCCCGATGTTGGGGGCATGACAGGAATGGTATCGGAGCCCGCTTTGTGAGAAGGACATTTACAACGGGCTAACCAGGATAAGATTCTTCGGACTTAGATGGGAATTCCACCTAGGACGAAGTGAACCATAGGACATAATGTAGATTTCTCGAGTCAATTCTCATTAAAGATCTCTTTCGACTTATCGCTATTCACTTGGAATATGCATAGTCAATTCAAATTCCCTAAGTCATTGGCCAAAGTACTTTATTAAGTACCCACGGCATTTCCCGACTGAATTAACTCTTCTATTGAACTCTTGAAACGGATATAGCTTACTTCACTTATCCATTTCTCAAAGTCATGTCACTATTCATTCAAAATTGATGAAGTTCCTTTAAACTCTACTAAACTCCATTACTTCTTAAATGGGGTATTATTGTTCTTTTGTCGTTAAAATCATATAAGCATTTGTTGAATCATTAAGTTCACTGCCTTAATGATTATTCATGCTTAATAGAGCCTTATATTGGATATTAGATTTTACGAGGTACTGACTTAGTTTTATTTTGTTAATTAGAGTACCCATAACTCGATATGTATGCTCAGACTAATAAGCCAAACTTAACCAGAATCAACTATAAGTGTTCAATCGTACGCTTAAATCTACATGACAAGATAAATTACTAATAACTCCACATAAAACTGCTAATCCTCACACATTACCTAACTTATATTAGATGGTTGACCGAAGATGCGGTCGTCCTCGCATGAATCGTGAAGAGCATCATCAACGCGATGATCGCTCACGCTCTCCTCTACGAGGAGGAATTGAGAATGATGTCATGGCCCAAGCTCTCACTCAACTGACGAAATTCCTACAACAACAGACTGCTAACAACATAAACCACAATGAAACTCATGATCGTACCCTTGAAAGATTCTTACATTTCAACCCACCGACCTTCGACGGGGAACCCAACGATATCAAAGCTAAACTCTGGCTAGAGAAAATTGAGGGAATTTTCAATGCCCTTCAGTACACTGATGAACAACGGATATCACTGGCTGCATTCCGACTCGAGGCCGCAGCTCATGACTGGAGGAGGAATGTCAACGAGCGCTGGACGAGAGAAAACCGTGTCAGAACATGGGCTAACTTCCTCACTGACTTCCAAACTCAGTATGTGTCAGCAGCAGCCAGAGAGGCTAGACAAGACGAGTTCTACCACTTGAAGCAAGGAACCATGACAGTCGCTCAATATGAAGCCCAGTTTAACAGATTGTCTAAATACGCACCGGGATTGGTTACAACTGAAGAGGACAAGCTCTATAAGTTTACTAGAGTACTGAGGCAGTCGCTTCATCAGAGCCTTCTAACTGTTCAGCTGACGACACTTACCCAAGCAGTGGAAGCCGCTACCCGGATCGAGACCGAAACTGCGAGGTTAGCTCAACAGCAAAGCCATTTGTCCAATGCCAAGAGGCCTGCTACCCAACCAACATCAATGCCACCACAGAAGTTTAAGAGGAAGGGAACTCAAGGAAGCTCGATTGGATCAAAGGCACCAGTTCTCAACAAACCAACAAGGCCTTGCACCTACTGTGGTAGGAAAGGGCATAAGTCAGAGTTGTGTTGGAGAAAGCTCGGAAAGTGCCTACGTTGCGGCATCCCAGATCATCAAATTCGAGAATGCCCAGACATGAACGCCCCGCCGATCAAACCAGCTACTACAGCTAAACCAGGAAACAACAAAGGGAAAGCCCCAGCTCGAGTATTTGCATTGACTGGTTAGGAGGCACCAGAGAACAACGATGTGGTGGAAGGTACACTCCTGATATCTAATCAACTTGCACGAACACTTATAGATCTAGGATCATCCCACTCGTTTGTTGCACCGCACTTTTCTAAGAAACTTGATAGACTGTTAGAATCTTTATCTTTATGCCTAGAAGTATCTACCCCAATGGAAGTTAGTCAGCTAGCAGATAAAGTCCATTCTGCGTGTGATGTGATCATCAGTGGTAACTGTTACTCTGCCGATTTAGTAGTGCTTCCAATATTAGAATATGACGTCATCCTAGGAATGGATTGGCTATCTAAGCACTATGCACAATTGGATTGTCATTCTAAGATAGTTAGGTTTTTCGAACCTAACAAGCCAATTGTGGAATTAATTGGAGACGCTAGAATCAACCTAGCACCTATAATATCAGCTATCCAAGTTAGTAAGGCAGTTGCCAAAGGGGCGACCGGATTTTTAGCCTTCATCATCAACAAACGCATGAGTAAGTCGGGCATAGAAACTATACGTGTGGTATCCGAATACCCTGACGTATTTCCTGAAGAATTAACCTCCCTACTGCCTGACAGAGAAGTTGAATTCAATATCGAAATCATGCCTGGGAAGGCACCCATTGCAAAGGCACCATACCGAATGGCACCACTGGAGCTGCAAGAGTTGAAGGTCCAACTGCAGAAGTTACTCGACGTGGGTTTTGTGCAACCCAGCTTATCACCTTGGGGAGCTCCGGTATTATTTGTCAAAAACAAGGACGAAACATTGAGGCTTTGCATAGATTACCGTGAACTCAACAGCGTGACAGTTAAAAATAAGTATCCTCTCCCGAGGATAGATGAGTTGTTTGAACAACTCCAAGGAGCTACGGTGTATTCCAAGTTCGATATTCAACAAGGATACTACCATTTAAAGATTAAGAATGAAGATGTTCCTAAAACTGCATTCCAAACTAGATACGGCCACTACAAGTTCGTAGTGATGCCTTTTGGACTCGCGAATGCTCCTGCGGCATTTATGGATTTAATGCACAGAGTATTTCAACCTTACCTCGACCAATTCATAGTAATTTTCATCGATGACATACTCGTGTACTCTAAGTTAGAAAAAGATCACGAGAGGCATCTTAGACTAGTGTTGGATACACTAAGGCAGCACAAGTTGTACACCAAGTACAACAAGTGTGAATTTTGGTTGAGGGAAGTGGCATTTCTAGGCCATATTATTTCTGGAGAAGGGATTGCAGTTGATCCATCTAAGGTAGAAACTATTATGGATTGGAAGAGGCCAGAAAATGTAACTGAGATCCGAAGCTTTCTTGGACTTGCGGGCTACTACCGTAAATTCATCAATGACTTCTCGAAGATAGCGGGACCCCTCACCCAACTAACCCAGAAACAAGTAAAATTTGAATGGGCGGATAAATGCGAGTCAAGTTTCCAGGAACTCAAGAGGAGACTTACCACCGCACCTATACTGACACTTCCAGAAGGAACCCAAGGATTTATCATATATAGTGACGCCTCAAAGGATGGCCTCGGTGCCGTACTTATGCAGAATGGTAAAGTTATCGCATACGCTTCCAGGCAACTCAAGACGCACGAGAATAATTATCCAACGCAGGACCTCGAACTTGCTACAATAGTATTCGCCTTAAAGAAATGGCGACACATTTATATGGCGTTGAATTCACCGTGTTTACGGATCATAAAAGTTTCAAGTACCTATTTTCTGAAAAGGAACTTAATCTCCGACAGCGAAGATGGGTAGAGCTTTTAGAAGATTAACATTGTGAAATTCAACACCACCCAGGGAAAGCGAATGTCGTGGCCGATGCCCTAAGTATAAAGGCTAGAATGGCCCGACTCATGGTCCGAGAATGGCAAGCTCTCAAGGAACTGAGCTACCTCAAACCCATTCATGAAGGTACTCGTTTAAATGGCGCCAACCTCACAATTAAATCGAATCTATTGGACAATATTCGATTAACCCAAGAGAGAGATCCAAAACTTCAAGAGTTTAAGGACAAGATCGCTAAGGGTGAGAAACCCGAGTTTACAATTACCGAGGATGGAATTGTAAGGTATAGGGGACGATTATACATACCTCACGACGGGGAGCTCAAAAGATGGATTCTCAAGGAAGCTCATTGCTCGAGATATACGATACTCCCAGGAGGTAAAAAGATGTACCGAGACTTGAAAAAACACTTTTGGTGGGTGAACATGAAGAACCAAGTGGCAGAATTCGTGGCGTGATGCCTCACATGTCAGAGAGTCAAAGCTGAGCATCAGCGACCCTCAGGACTACTACAGCCACTAGAAGTCCCTGAATGGAAATGGGAAATGGTAACCATGGATTTTATCACGGATTTACCAACCACAAGAGGAGGTTATAACACCATTTGGGTGATCGTCGACAGACTAACGAAATCATCACATTTCGTGCCGGTTAAAAAGGACGACAGTTTGCAAAAGCTGGCTAGGACCTATATTAGAGAGATCGTTCAACTCCATGGAGTGCCAACAGATATAGTATCGGACAGAGATCCTAGATTCGTATCTCGTTTTTCGAAAGTCTTTCATAAGGAATTAGGAACTTCCTTAAGCTTCAGCACAAGTGCGCATCCCCAAACCGACGGGCAATCTGAACGAACCATTCAAACCCTTGAAGATATGTTGCGAGCTTTCGTACTGGACTTTCAAGGAAATTGGGATCACCACCTGCCATTAGCTGAGTTTGCATACAACAACAGTTTCCAAGCAACAATCAGAATGGCACCTTATGAAGCTCTGTATGGGAGGAAGTGTCGATCCCCTCTCCATTGGGAAATCGATGACCAGTGGATGCCGAAGACTCAACGAACAGAACCTTCAGCAATGAGCACAGATTTGGTGAACAAAGTCGTAGATAAAGTACGACTAATCAAGGATAGGATCCGCACAGCGCAAAGCAGACAGAAGAGTTACGTGGATCAACGTCGGAAGGATCTAGAATTTGAAGTAGGAGATCAAGTCTTCCTGAGGTTAACACCATGAAAAGGTTTGATAGTATCAAGAAAAGGAGGAAAGTTAAGTCCCCGATATGTAGGACCATTCAAAATCACGGAAAGGATTGGACGACTAGCGTACCGATTGGAACTACCACCCGATCTGTCTGGAATGCACGACATTTTCCATGTTTAGAGATTAAAGAAGTATCATCCAGACCCAACGCACATTCTTACTTCTGACATTCCGCCGATCAAGGATAACTTGTCTTATGAAGAGAATCCAATCAAGATCCTCGACCGGCAAGTACGCGAATTGAGGAAGAAGCGAACTCCTTTGGTTAAAGTCGTCTGGTCGAACCACAACAGAGAAGAAGATGCAACGTGGGAGGCTGAGTAAGAAATGAAGAAATCTTACCCCGAGTTGTTTAAGTAGGAATTTGGGGACCAAATTCTTTTAAGGAGGGGAGGATGTAAAACCCCCTAAATTCGATAACTTATCACATGTACAATGTATCAAATCATGATGTAATTTAATAATAGTTATTTTATGTCATGATATAACCTACATCTATTTTATTTTATTTCACTATTTAACTTTCTAATTTACTTAATAAACCAAATAATAAAAATTAAAATAGTGTGTTGATTCACCTATTGGGCTAATTGCCAACACCTAACTACATGAGGACACACTAATAGACTCAACCCAACTTATTAAAAATCATAAGACTTGAAGTTACACTTCAAAGCCCAACCCAACTAATTAAATCTTTTACCCTTTTAATTATACTCTTAATTTAACAAAAAAAAATAATATATGTATATATATACATACATTGGGCGGCCAAAATGGAGTGGAAAGGTATAGCTCTAGATTCTTCACTCATCACATACAAGACTTGCATGAAACATCTTGACACATGTAACAAGTCTTCTATACATTTCACTTCCCAACCCTCCTTATCCCAACTTTAAATACTTACACCTTAACCTAACCCTCATTTTTCACCTCCTACACAACAAAAAATCTGCAATTTGAGAGTCTAATAGAGAGAGGGCTGAACCAAGAAGAAGAAGAAGGAGGAGGAAGAAAATTTTCAACAAGAAATAGGTAATCTCATCCCTTATAACCATTTCCATAAATCCTTATGAAACCTCCATAATCTAACCTTAATCTTAATACATGCAAACATAATTCTCACCTTGGGGTGCATATGGATCGGCCAAACCATGTAGTAGTAGAGGAGAAGTCGTTTTCCAACTTTCAAGACCTATAACCGACTAAATCCGACAAGATCGAGGTGGGTGAAAACTCTTTCAAACTTTAAAGTAGAAATCTATTATTTTTGTTGTGATGCATGTGTTAAATCTGATATATTTCAAGATTCTTTTGATATGATCTATGTTAAAATCTTCATGTTATAATTTCATGTTATGATTTTATGTATAACTATGTGAAATTCGTTTTTCTTAAACATAATCATCAAATATTATGAAAAATATGAAAGTATGTACTAATCTGAAATTCTTGTATAAATGCATGTTTTTAAAGATGAATATTATGGTTATAACAACATGCAATATGATTTATCGAATTTAAACGACAACCGATTTGGTGGTCGGGTGCCGATTTTGTGATAACTTGAAAGTTATATGTTTTCTTCTAAATGTTGTTGAAACCCTACCAAAATCTGAAATCTTGTGTTATATGATTATGTTATGATATATGAATAATTTATTTGCGGCCAAAACGGGACTTGAAATGAGTAAACGGAGCTTTGGGCATAAATTGTAATTTCTCAAAGTTTGAGGATTAAACTGAAAATTTCAAAAATACAATATTCTGGACCTTGGACAGTACGTATTATACCACGAATAGGCTTTCCATAAAGTTTCAAGCAATTCGGAGTTCGATATCTACACTTAATAGTCCAAATCGCAAATTTTAAATAATTTCGGGGCCAAAATGCAAAAATTCCAAACTTCTGTACCAGGTCCAAAATTTTCTGGAATTTTCACAAATCTGTAATTCCAGGTTCATCACGAGTCATCTCGTAAAATTTCGTTAAATTCTGAGCTAAATTCATAGCTCTATATGCCTCGGAACGATTACCTTGAGTTTTGGGGCAATATCATAATTTCTAGAAAATTCAGTGCCGAAACTGGAAATTTCCGAATTTTCATTAAATCTGGAGTCGAAGAATTATTTTTGGCTTCCTCATGAAATTTCATAACCATCGTATTTCGTTTCATACTCCAACGCTTAGGTTTGAACCTAAGAGTAAAAACGTCCTTTCAAACTATTTACGAAACTCTCGTTTCGTTTCGTCGAACCTACCCAGTTAATATATCTGATTTGAACTCATCAGACCGTTAATAAATTATTGAGAATATTTTCGAGTTTATATACAAGTCCTATTCCGCATTACCGGGCCACAAATAAAATTAACCATATTCCATACTTAATCAAAGACGCTATTAACCTCACTGAGCGAACGTTTACGTGATACTTGTGAAACGCGTCAAATTGATAAATGTGACTATTCGGAAACTAAGTGCTATACAAACAAAGTATCACGGATGGGTCCGCCTCTAACTCTATCGGAACAAAGTGCCACGTCGACGAACGGGGGCCACCTCTTGAGTCCATATGAAATAAAGTACCGACCTACAATCCGGGGGCCACCTCTTGAGCTGTAGGAGCCACCTCTAGAGTCCCACATCGTGTCCGGGATGGTTAGACCGAGTCTTGGATCGAGCAGCGCGGCTGTGGTTCATGAACAAGGCTACCGTTGTTTCCTATTCCCATAACCGAGGAACGGAGTGTTCCGAGGGACCTGGGTCGTAGACTTGGGGTATAATCGCGATTATGGTGTGATCCGGGTATTGACCCACACCTAAGGACATACCGAGCCTAGAAAAGAGATAAGGAAGCATACGCTAAGTGTGAGAGTGAAGGCTCAGCATCTTGGGGCGACGGTCCAAATCTTGGGGCGACAACCTATCTTGCTAGGAGTGATAAGGAGAGTCTAGAATCCAAAGTCCACATCGGCAGGATTTGAAACTGAATTTACTGATCGACTGATTGACTGACTGCTTGACTTGACATCCGTACACGGGGACAGGATTATAATATTACAACTACACAATGATTATTGTTTATAAAATTTCGACATAATTGTAATTGTTCTTATTTTTTTATAATTGATAAAACCATGCATCACTTAAAAAAAATTTCAAAGGAAAGAGCCACACTCGCACACGATCACCCACTCACTGAGACCTTTTGTCTCACCCCACCATTTTTCCTTTTAAACCAGAGAATGAGCGATCAGCAGAGGACGAAGAAGGCTTCGTGGAAGAGGCAGAATAGAAGATTGCCTTCAAGATTTAGGACTTTCGTTCTTAGAATTTCTGTTGTTATCCCAACTTGTAATAGTTAGTTATGCTTTGTACTTAATTCGTTTGGTATTTTTCCGCTGCAAACTTATGAATAGTGTAATTTCGATTATCAGCTTTTGTCACAACAAATCTTAGTGCATCGGGATAAGATTGTTGTTTTGAAATATTATCCAATCGTTACTTTGCTTCCGCTATTTATTGTCGCATTTTGATTGATTGATCGACCGACGCGTCGCCCCCTTGTCCTTCCCGATGTTTGGGGCATGACAGGAATGGTATCGGAGCCCGCTTTGTGAGAAGGACATTTACAACGGGCTAACCAGGATAAGATTCTTCGGACTTAGATGGGAATTCCACCTAGGACGAAGTGAACCATAGGACATAATGTAGATTTCTCGAGTCAATTCTCATTAAAGATCACTTTTGACTTATCGCTATTCACTTGGAATATGCATAGTCAATTCAAATTCCCTAAGTCATTGGCCAAAGTACTTTATTAAGTACCCACGGCATTTCCCGACTGAATTAACTCTTCTATTGAACTCTTGAAACGGATATAGCTTACTTCACTTATCCATTTCTCAAAGTCATGTCAATATTCATTCAAAATTGATGAAGTTCCTTTAAACTCTACTAAACTCCATTACTTCTTAAATGGGGTATTATTGTTCTTTTGTCGTTAAAACCATATAAGCATTTGTTGAATCATTAAGTTCACTGCCTTAATGATTATTCATGCTTAATAGAGCCTTATATTGGATATTAGATTTTACGAGGTACTGACTTAGTTTTATTTTGTTAATTAGAGTACCCAGAACTCGATATGTATGCTCAGACTAATAAGCCAAACTTAACCAGAATCAACTATAAGTGTTCAATCGCACGCTTAAATCTACATGACAACATAAATTACTAATAACTCCACATAAAACTGCTAATCCTCACACATTACCTAACTTATATTAGATGGCTGACCGAAGATGCGGACGTCCTCGCATGAATCGTGAAGAGCATCATCAACGCGATGATCGCTCACGCTCTCCTCTACGAGGAGGAATTGAGAATGATGTCATGGCCCAAGCTCTCACTTAACTGACGAACTTCCTACAACAACAGACTGCTAACAACAGAAACCACAATGAAACTTATGATCGTACCCTTGAAAGATTCTTACATTTCAACCCACCGACCTTCGACGGGGAACCCAACGATATCAAAGCTGAACTCTGGCTAGAGAAAATTGAGGGAATTTTCAATGCCCTTCAGTACACTGATGAACAACGGATATCACTGGCTGCATTCCGACTCGAGGCCGCAGCTGATGACTGGAGGAGGAATGTCAACGAGCGCTGGACGAGAGAAAACCGTGTCAGAACATGGGCTAACTTCCTCACCGACTTCCAAACTCATTATGTGTCAGCAGCAGCCGTAGAGGCTAGACAAGACGAGTTCTACCACTTGAAGCAAGGAACCTTGACAGTCGCTCAATATGAAGCCCAGTTTAACAGATTGTCTAAATACGCACCGGGATTGGTTACAACTGAGGAGGACAAGCTTTATAAGTTCACTAGAGTACTGAGGCAGTCACTTCATCAGAGCCTTCTAACTGTTCAGATGGCGACACTTACCCAAGCAGTGGAAGCCGCTACCCGAATCGAGACCGAAACTGCGAGGTTAGCTCAACAGCAAAGCCATTTGTCCAATGCCAAGAGGCCTGCTACCCAACCAACATCAATGCCACCACAGAAGTTTAAGAGGAAGGGAACTCAAGGAAGCTCGATTGGATCAAATGCACCAGTTCTCAACAAACCAACAAGGCCTTGCACCTACTGTGGTAGGAAAGGGCATAAGTCAGAGTTGTGTTGGAGAAAGCTCGGAAAGTGCCTACGTTGCGGCAGCCCAGATCATCAAATTCGAGAATGCCCAGACATGAACGCCCCGCCGATCAAACCAGCTACTACAGCCAAACCAGGAAACAACAAATGGAAAGCGCCAGCTCGAGTATTTGCATTGACTGGTTAGGAGGCACCAGAGAACAAAGATGTGGTGGAAGGTACACTTCTGATATCTAATCAACTTGCACGAACACTTATAGATCTAGGATCATCCCACTCGTTTGTTGCACCGCACTTTTCTAAGAAACTTGATAGACTGTTAGAATCTTTATCTTTATGCCTAGAAGTATCTACCCCAATGGGAGTTAGTCAGCTAGCAGATAAAGTCCATTCTGCGTGTGATGTGATCATCAGTGGTAATCACATTCGCCGATTTAGTAGTGCTTCCAATATTAGAATATGACGTCATCCTAGGAATGGATTGGCTATCTAAGCACTACGCACAATTGGATTGTTATTCTAAGATAGTTAGGTTTTGCGAACCTAACAAGCCAATTGTGGAATTAATTGGAGACGCTAGAATCAACCTAGCACGTATAATATCAGCTATCCAAGTTAGTAAGGCAGTTGCCAAAGGGGCGACCGGATTTTTAGCCTTCATCATCAACAAACCCATGAGTAAGTCGGGCATAGAAACTATACGTGTGGTATCCAAATACCCTGACGTATTTCCCGAAGAATTGACCTCCCTACTGCCTGACAGAGAAGTTGAATTCAATATCGAAATCATGCCTGGGAAGGCACCCATTGCAAAGGCACCATACCGAATGGCACTGGAGCTGCAAGAGTTGAAGGTCCAACTACAGAAGTTACTCGACGTGGGTTTTGTGCAACCCAGCTTATCACCTTGGGGAGATCCGGTATTATTTGTCAAAAACAAGGACGGAACATTGAGGCTTTGCATAGATTACCGTGAACTCAATAGCGTGACAGTTAAAAATAAGTATCCTCTCCCGAGGATAGATGAGTTGTTTGAACAACTCCAAGGAGCTACGGTGTATTCCATGTTCGATATTCAACAAGGATACTACCATTTAAAGATTAAGAATGAAGATGTTCCTAAAACTGCATTCCAAACTAGATACGGCCACTACAAGTTCGTAGTGATGCCTTTTGGACTCACGAATGCTCCTACGGCATTTATGGATTTAATGCATAGAGTATTTCAACCATACCTCGACCAATTCATAGTAATTTTCATCGATGACATACTCGTGTACTCTAAGTTGGAAAAAGATCACAAGAGGCATCTTAGACTAGTGTTGGATACACTAAGGCAGCACAAGTTGTACACCAAGTACAGCAAGTGTGAATTTTGGTTGAGGGAAGTGGAATTTCTAGGCCATATTATTTCTGGAGAAGGGATTGCAGTTGATCCATCTAAGGTAGAAACTATTATGGATTGGAAGAGGCCAGAAAATGTAACTGAGATCCGAAGCTTTCTTGGACTTGCGGGCTACTACCGTAAATTCATCAAAGATTTCTCGAAGATAGCGGGACCCCTCACCCGACTAACCCAGAAACAAGTAAAATTTGAATGGACGGATAAATGCGAGTCAAGTTTCCAGGAACTCAAGAGGAGACTTAACACCGCACCTATACTGACACTTCCAGAAGGAACCCAAGGATTTATCGTATATAGTGACGCCTCAAAGGATGGCCTCGGTACCGTAGTGATGCAGAATGGTAAAGTTATCGCATACGCTTCCAGGCAACTCAAGATGCACGAGAAGAATTATCCAACGCAGGACCTCGAACTTGCTGCAATAGTATTCGCCTTAAAGAAATGGCGACACATTTATATGGCGTTGAATTCACCGTGTTTACGGATCATAAAAGTCTCAAGTACCTATTTTCTGAAAAGGAACTTAATCTTCGACAGCGAAGATGGGTAGAGCTTTTAGAAGATTAAGATTGTGAAATTCAACACCACCCAGGGAAAGCGAATGTCGTGGCCGATGCCCTAAGTAGAAAGGCTAGAGTGGCCCGACTCATGGTCCGAGAATGGCAAGCTCTCAAGGAACTGAGCTACCTCAAACCCATTCATGAAGGTACTCGTTTAAATGGCGCCAACCTCACAATTAAATCGAATCTATTGGACGATATTCGATTAGCCCAAGAGAGAGATCCAAAACTTCAAGAGTTTAAGGATAAGATCGCTAAGGGTGAGAAACCCGAGTTTACAATTACCGAGGATGGAATTGTAAGGTATAGGGGACGATTATGCATACCTCACGACGGGGAGCACAAAAGATGGATTCTCGAGGAAGCTCATTGCTCGAGATATACGATACTCCCAGGAGGTAAAAAGATGTACCGAGACTTGAAGAAACACTTTTGGTGGGTGAACATGAAGAACCAAGTGGCAGAATTCGTGGCGTGATGCCTCACATGTCAGAGAGTCAAAGCTGAGCATCAGCGACCCTCAGGACTACTACTGCCACTAGAAGTCCCTGAATGGAAATGGGAAATGGTAACCATGAATTTTATCACGGATTTACCAAGCACAAGAGGAGGTTATAACACCATTTGGGTGATCGTCGACAGACTAATGAAATCATCACATTTCGTGCCGGTTAAAAAGGACGACGGTTTGCAAAAGCTGGCTAGGACCTATATTAGAGAGATCGTTCAACTCCATGGAGTGCCAACAGATATAGTATCGGACAGAGATCCTAGATTCGTATCTCGTTTTTCGAAAGTCTTTCATAAGGAATTAGGAACTTCCTTAAGCTTCAGCACAAGTGCGCATCCCCAAACCGACGGGCAATCTGAACGAACCATTCAAACCCTTGAAGATATGTTGCGAGCTTGCGTACTGGACTTTCAAGGAAATTGGGATCACCACCTGCCATTAGCTGAGTTTGCATACAACAACAGTTTCCAAGCAACAATCACAATGGCACCTTATGAAGCTCTGTATGGGAGGAAGTGTCGATCCCCTCTCCATTGGGAAATCGATGACCAGTGGATGCCGAAGACTCAACGAACAGAACCTTCAGCAATGAGCACAGATTTGGTGAACGAAGTCATAGATAAAGTACGACTAATCAAGGATAGGATCCGCACAGCGCAAAGCAGACAGAAGAGTTACGCGGATCAACGTCGGAAGGATCTAGAATTTGAAGTAGGAGATCAAGTCTTCCTGAGGTTAACACCATGGAAAGGTTTGATAGTATCAAGAAAAGGAGGAAAGTTAAGTCCCCGATATGTAGGACCATTCAAAATCACGGAAAGGATTGGACGACTAGCGTACCGATTGGAACTACCACCCGATCTGTCTGGAATGCACGACATTTTCCATGTTTAGAGATTAAAGAAGTATCATCCAGACCCAACGCACATTCTTACTTCTGACATTCCGCCGATCAAGGATAACTTGTCTTATGAAGAGAATCCAATCACGATCCTCGACCGGCAAGTACGCGAATTGAGAAAGAAGCGAACTCCTTTGGTTAAAGTTGTCTGGTCGAACCACAACATAGAAGAAGATGCGACGTGGGAGGCTGAGGAAGAAATGAAGAAATCTTACCCCGAGTTGTTTAAGTAGGAATTTGGGGACCAAATTCTTTTAAGGAGGGGAGGATGTAAAACCCCCTAAATTCGATAACATATCACATGTACAATGTATCAAATCATGATGTAATTTAATAATAGTTATTTTATGTCATGATATAACCTACATCTATTTTATTTTATTTCACTCTTTAACTTTGTAATTTACTTAATAAACCAAATAATAAAAATTAAAATAGTGTGTTGATTTACCTATTTGGCTAATTGCCAACACCTAACTACATGAGGACTCACTAATGGACTCAACCCAACTTATTAAAAATCATAAGACTTGAAGTTACACTTTAAAGCCCAACCCAACTAATTAAATCTTTTACCCTTTTAATTATACTCTTAATTTAACAAAAAAAAATAATATATGTATATATATACATACATTGGGCGGCCAAAATGGAGTGGAAAGGTATAGCTCTAGATTCTTTACTCATCACATGCAAGACTTGCATGAAACATCTTGACACATGTAACAAGTCTTCTATACATTTCACTTCCCAACCCTCCTTATCCCAACTTTAAATACTTACACCTTAACCTAACCCTCATTTTTCACCTCCTACACAACCAAAAACTCTGCAATTTGAGAGTCTAAGAGATATAGGGCTGAACCAAGCGGAAGAAGAAGGAGGAGGAAGAAAATTTTCAACAAGAAATAGGTAATCTCATCCCTTATAACCATTTCCATAAATCCTTATGAAACCTCCATAATCTAACCTTAATCTTAATACATGCAAACATAATTCTCACCTTGAAGTGCATATGGATCGGCCAAACCATGTGGTAGTAGAGGAGAAGTCGTTTTCCAACTTTCAAGACCTATAACCTACTAAATCCGACAAGATCGAGGTGGGTGAAAACTCTTTCAAACTTTAAAGTAGAAATCTATTATTTTTGTTGTGATGCATGTGTTAAATCTGATGTATTTCAAGATTCTTTTGATATGATCTATGTTAAAATCTTCATGTTATAATTTCATGTTATGATTTTATGTATAACTATGTGAAATTCGTTTTTCTTAAACATAATCATCAAATATTATGAAAAATATGAAAGTATGTACTAATCTGAAATTCTTGTATAAATGCATGTTTTTAAAGATGAATGTTATGGTTATAACAACATGCAATATGATTTATCGAATTTAAACGACAACCGATTTGGTGGTCGGGTGCCGATTTTGTGATAACTTGAAAGTTATATGTTTTCTTCTAAATGTTGTTGAAACCCTACCAAAATCTGAAATCTTGTGTTATATGATTATGTTATAATATATGGATAATTTATTTGCGGCCAAAACGGGACTTGAAATGAGTAAACGGAGCTTTGGGCATAAATTGTAATTTCTCAAAGTTTGAGGATTAAACTGAAAATTTAAAAAATACAACATTCTGGACCTTGGACAGTACGTATTATACCACGTATAGGCTGTCCATAAAGTTTCAAGCAATTCGGAGTTCGATATCTACACTTAATAGTCCAAATCGCAAATATTAAATAATTTCGGGGCCAAAACGCAAAAATTTCAAACTTCTGTACCAGGTCCAAAATTTTCTGGAATTTTTACAAATCTGTAATTCAAGGTTCATCACGAGTCATCTCGTAAAATTTCGTTAAATTCCGAGCTAAATTCATAGCTCTATATGCCTCGGAACGATTACCTTGAGTTTTGGGGCAATATCGTAATTTCTAGAAAATTCAGTACCGAAACTGGAAATTTCCGAATTTTCATTAAATCTGGAGTCGAAGAATTATTTTTGGATTCCTCATAAAATTTCATAACCATCGTATTTCGTTTCATACTCCAACGCTTAGGTTTGAACCTAAGGGTAAAAACGTCCTTTCAATCTATTTACGAAACTCTCGTTTCGTTTCGTCGAACCTACCCAGTTAATATATCTGATCTGAACTCATCAGACCGTTAATAAATTATTGAGAATATTTTCGAGTTTATATACAAGTCATATTCCGCATTACCGGACCACAAATAAAATTAACCATA
This sequence comes from Orobanche coerulescens, assembly GCA_033398695.1. NCBI lineage: Eukaryota > Viridiplantae > Streptophyta > Magnoliopsida > Lamiales > Orobanchaceae > Orobanche > Orobanche coerulescens. The sequence goes on from CM065804.1 coordinate 102,173,093, forward strand.
TTCCATACTTAATCAAAGACGCTATTAACATCACTGACCGAACGTTTACGTGATACTGGTGAAATGCGTCAAATTGATAAATGTGACTGTCCGGGAACTAAGTGCTATACAAACAAAGTGCCACGGACGGGTCCGCCTCTAACTCTATCGGAACAAAGTGCCACATCGACGGACGGGGGCCAACTCTTGAGTCCATATGAAACAGAGTGCCGACCTACAATCCGGGGACCACCTCTTGAGCTGTAGGAGCCACCTCTAGAGCCCCACATCGTGTCAGGGACGGTTAGACCGAGTCTTGGATCGAGCAGCGCGGCTGCGGTTCATGAACAAGGCTACCGTTGTTTCCTATTCCCATAACCGAGGAACGGAGTGTTCCGAGGGACCTGGGTCGTAGACTTGGGGTATAATCGCGATTATAGTGTGATCCGGGTATTGACCCACACCTAAGGACATACCGAGCCCAGATAAGAGATAAGGAAGCACACGCTAAGTGTGAGAGCGAAGGCTCACCATCTTGGGGCGACGGTCCAAATCTTGGGGCGACGGCCTATCTTGCTAGGAGTGATAAGGAGAGTCTAGAATCCAAAGTCCACATCGGTAGGATTTGAAACTGAATTGACTGATCAACTGATTGACTGATTGCTTGACTTGACATCCGTCCATGGGGACAGGATTATAATATTACTACTACACAATGATTATTGTTTATAAAATTTCGACATAATTGTAATTGTTCTTATTTTTTTATAATTGATAAAACCATGCATCACTTAAAAAAAATTTCAAAGGAAAGAGCCACACTCGCACACGATCACCCACTCACTGAGACCTTTTGTCTCACCCCACCATTTTCCCTTTTAAACCAGCGAATGAGCAAACAGCAGAGGATGAAGAAGGCTTTGTGGAATAGGCCGAATAGAAGATTGCCTTCAAGATTTAGGACTTCCGTTATTAGAATTTCTGTTGTTATCCCAACTTGTAATAGTTAGTTATGCTTTGTACTTAATTTGTTTGGTATTTTTCCGCTGCAAACTTATGAATAGTGTAATTTCGATTATCATCTTTTGTCACAACAAATCTTAGTACATCGGGATAAGATTGTTGTTTTGAAATATTATCCAATCGTTATTTTGTTTCCGCTATTTATTGTCGCATTTTGATTGATTGATCGACCGACGCGTCACGCCCTCGTCCTTCCCGATGTTGGGGTCGTGACACGGTACGGAGCACTAGACTGGATAAGTGTTACCCGTACTCCTTGGTTCCTCCCATTACCGACTAAAACGGACCAACAGAGTCGCGCACAAGGATTTTTGATGGATAAATATGTATTTACTATCTCTTCATTAATATTAGATATTGAATATCTTGATTTATTTGTTAAATCATGCAGTCAAGTGAATTGAAATTAATTACCGGGTAATTAATTTAATTTATAAATAATTCTTTATTGGATGTATATTATTATAATTTGTATTTGATAAAATTAATTAATTTGATTAATTAATTAAGTATAAGTACATTTGGAATAAAACGAAGTGTATTAACAGACTAGACACGAGAACGTCCGGTACACGAACCGAGTGGCTCAGCTTGTTTTCTCACCAAACAATGTATGGCGCCCTCCCCATTTTCTTCCATGTGGTGTGTGTGGTGTGTTTAATTATTTAATGGATTGAGGACAAAAGGATGAGATTTCATACCTCATCATTTTGATTTCATCTCCATTATATAATGAAATGACTTCTCATTATGGAGTTAGTTGAAACAAACATACATAAACCTCAACAAGAAGTACTGCTGGCCGTGAGTTAATTTTGAGGGAGGAAAAATTTATTTTATTTTTCTTGTTCATCTTATATAGAAAGAAAAGGAAGAAGAGAAGAGAAGAAAAATATTGTGTCGATTACTGGCCGTATTCTTTGGGAATGAATTGACATACTATTTTTCCGATCAATATCCGACGCGTGTGAAGTAGAGACATTCAACATTTTCGGTGTTGGATCATTCAACAAGCTTCAACGAATTGGATTTGTGTTCGTGTCGGTAATCGGGAAAAGGCTTGCTCGGGTTTTTCCTTCGAAGATTATATTATCAAAGGACTACAAGGGTAAGTATTTTTTGATTATCATCATTGTTATTTATATTTGTTTATAAGATGCTTGATCGGTCCGCTTTGGGGGTTTGGTTTTATCTGATTGGACCGGTTTATTTTTCGCTGTGTATCTCGTTTTTATAACCGAAACCCAACAATCACGAAATACACATGATAATTCTGATTATCCTGCGTTCAATGCATAGATCCCAAGATGATCCCGTCGGACCAACACGAGGTGGAAAAACCGTCCAATGATCCAACGCACGCTAGCATAGATCCCAAGATGATTCCGTCGGACTAACACAAGGTGGAAAAACGACAACGACACATATGCACAACAATATGAATTACATAAATACGGAAAATATAATTAAATTACTTGCCTTAGAGAGACGATAAGGATTAAATATTTCAACGGCGTTAACACTCTCGAAGGTCGCCCCTTCGATCAACCACTTATAAAGATCGGACCTTATGCAAAAGAAAATAACAAGGAGCTCAACTTATGCAATATAATTAACACACGATCATCTAACATTTTTAAACTACGACCGAGTTAATCATCCTATGCACGACCGGTCTACGGTTCAACTACCCAACGAACACTAAGTCGAGTTAATAGCATACTTCTTGCGATTCAAATGATCATCATAGGGATACAATGCTGACGTCTACGATTTCAATGATGTTCAAGTTATCACAATTCCATACTCTAATCTTGATTATTAACTCTAAAGTGTGGTTCGACTAATCTATGATTCATAGCAAGGGTAAACATATTCAACCAAGTTCTAGGTTAATTCACCACTAGGATTCCCGTTCTCTCCCAAAGTGGTTCATCCTAACAAAGTTCTATGTTCAATACGGTTGTTACCGACATAATCACTTCTTTTCAACCATTAATATGAAGATTATCTAATCACAAACAACTCCTTACAAGATATGCATTCCATCTTGATGAACACCCATCACTATTCTTCCACTTAAATTCATCTATCATAGGTGATATCGTAACAAGTCCTCCGACATAAGAAAATTTCGAATTCATCATTAAATGTATGGTATAATCTCAGAAAACTTCATCCCAAAGTTTAACACAACCAAGGGTCAACCCAAAATCTTCTTAACAATAGAAAAACCTAAGTATAATCATTCTGATCCTCCTAAAATATGGTGTGCGATTCAATAAGTTATCAACAAACCATAATAACTTCAATAGTATACTCATAACATTCCTAAGAAGACGAATTCCAGGTAGGTACTATTAGGAATGTGCCCTCGAATGCCACTCATAGGATGAGAAAATGAGAGCATTGTATTGTAATTATGAATATTAAATAAGACATTTATTATTTTTATATTATTATATATCACATGCAGTGTGATTTTGTATATAAAATAATAGTCCTTGCATTTGAGAGCAAACATTCTACTCCTTATAAGATAAGGAGATAGGCACTCGAAGTGTTTAGGGCTCGAATGCTTAATTGGTTCGCAAGTCGATAAAACTTAACTAGGCAGTAAGTTTAGAAAAGGCTTGTATAATGTGTACTCTAACATGTTGAGTGGCTGTCTTCACTAAGGATTAGTAGGAGCACACGTCATAGGTATTCTAATGGGACTAGTATACTCGAACACGACTCACCTCGATTCGGTCACATGGATATCACTCAGGGATTGTCAATGACTGAATCAAAAGGTTGTGATAGGTACAAGTGTACGTTTGACTTGAGGTTTCAGTAGGAGATGTGCTTGTGACTAAGACGGTATGGAGCACTAGACTGGCTAAGTGTTACCTGTACTCCTTGGTTTCTCCCATTGCTTACTAAAGACGAACCTATGGAGTCGCGCACAAGGATGTTTGATGGATAAAATATACATTTTACTATCTCTTCATTAGTATTGGATATTGGATATCTAATTAGATTTACCTTATAAATCATGCGGTCTAGTGAATTGAAATTAATTATCGGGCAATTAATTTAATTCATAAATAATTATTTCTTAGAAACATATTATTATAATTTTGTACTTGATAAAATTAATCAATTTGATTAATTAAATAAGTATAAATACATTTGAGATAAAAAGAAGTGTACTTTACGGACTAGACACACGAACGTCTGGTATATGAACCGAGTGTCTCGGCTCATTTTCTCACCAACCAAGTAGGCCGCCCCCCTTCCCCACTTTCCTAGTGATTTCCTTTTGTCATGTGGTGTGTGTGTTGTGTTTGAATTATTTAATGGGTTAATGACAAATAGATGAGATATCTAAATCTCATTATTTGATCTCACCTTGATCCTATAATGTGGAAGTCTTTCATATCATGTGATGACTTTAAATACACACACTAAAACACACACAATAAGTCGTGAGCATCACCAAGGAATGGAGAAAATTTTCTTTTAAATTCTTGTTCATCTTGGAGAGAATCAAAAGGAAGAAGAGAAGAGAAGAAAAATACTATATCAATTCCTAACGGTGTTCTTTGAGAACGAATTGATATATTAACGTAGAGACACTCGGCATATTCGGTATTTGATCATCCATCAAGATAGAACAAATTGGATTTGTGTTCGTGTTGGTGATCCAAAATGATCGAAGCTTGGCTCTGGAAATTTTCTTTCAAGAAGATATTATCAATGGTCTACGAGGGTATGATCTCTTAATTTTATCTTCGTCATTTTATATTTGTTTATACGATGCTTGATCGATCCATTTTTGGAGTTTGGTTTTATCCGGTTGGACCGGTTTATTTTCCACTGCGTATCTCGATTTTAATCACCGAATCCCAACAGTGGTATCAGAGTAAGGTCTTGGGATCGTATATACAATATTTAGCATTTGGAATGCTTGATTGGATGTTCTTATGATTTAGAATCATTATTATTTTAATCATTAATTTTTTAGTTGTTCATCTAAAAAAATTATTTTTCATGATTTTATGTTACAATATAAATATATTTTTTTAAAAACCTGATTTAAATGTGTAATATAAAGATTAAAAAAATATAATTTTTGGAATAGGAACATAAAGATGAGCCGAAAATATGGACGGACTGGCAGCTCGGAGCTGCCAGGCCGCTGTCGTGTGGTCCCATTTTGTGAGGCACCGCGGTCCGGCATTCGGACCGTGCGGCAGCGGCAGCGGGCTTGGCTCGGGCCGTATGTTTTTTACTCTATTTTTTATATTTTGTTCGATAATTAATTTCCCACAAATTTAATTGTATTTAATTTGACTAAGATATAATTATGGTAATTTTATTCTTAAGGGAATTAATTTAATGAAATATTTTTTTTGTCCAGTACAAATTAAAATTCATTGTTGCGTGAATTAATTGGATTAATGTTATTAGATGTATTAATTTTATGTTGATTAGATCATTATTTAGATTAATCATTATTGTCATTTATTTTAGTGTAATGGTTCAATTATTTTCGAATGGTGATGTAGTTCATGGACTTAGTTTATTAAATTTTAATGTGATGGGGTTGTAATGGCCGTCTTGAGCCAATTTTTTTTTAGTAAACTTGTATAGGATACAAATTTTATAAATGTAATAAATTAGCTATGACGAAGAGCCGAGGACGAACCATCATGAAGACGAAGATTCAAGGCTTGTAACTAGATTACTTGTATTTTTATCGAGTCGATGATGACTCGGTACTTAGGAACGTTCCATGAACTGCATGTTGTTAGTTTTAGGTTGTGTATGTTTTCATATTATATGACAAACAAACAAACCGACAAACCGCACTAATAAATGGATTAATGTGCAAAGTGTAACATATAATCGCGTTAAAACTCCCACTTACAAACAATAGGTCATAAAGGTTATGAGGTTTCCTACCATCCCTCAAACTCATGGAAAATTGAAATCTAAACTGAAAAATTATTATTTCGAGTGTGTTAGGGTAATATTTTTAGGGAAGGTTGATAAATTCCTAGAGTGCATTAGATGCCTTTGGTTGTGACAAATCAAACCCCTAGAAACTGTATAGATTGTCGGGTAAGATTTAATTGTCACACTAATAAGAGTAGAGGATTTAAACTTAGATAGTTCAGCGAGCCATAGAAACCGAATAGGTTGAGGGCAAGTGAACTAGGGGTAAAAGAAGATCGAATCATCCATTAGATGGGTTGGTGTTAGACACCACTCTATAAAAAATGATAGAATAGAAACCGAATGGTTTGCCCTCTATTAAACTTTATAAAGAACTCGATCACCACTATGAAGTCAATTGTGACTTCTGGATTTCACATATGAGTGTGTAAATGCCGATAAAATAGTGGGAGCCGAGTTACGAATAAAGAAAGTCCTTAGATTCTTTACTCGGATCATAATTAAACAATCACTAGCGAATCTTAATTATTCCGTGCAGTTAAGAAACATATCTCAAAATGACAATTAACCCACTCGCAATTCTACTTGAAAATAACACTCCAACTGGACCCAACTTTGTGGGTTGGCTCCGGAATCTGAGGATAGTCCTCAATATGGCGACGTTGGGATACGTCTTGGAGGCAGACATCCCACCGGCTCCTGCAAGGACCAGGGCTAATCAGGAAGAAGTTGATACCCATGAGAAATGGGTTAAAGATGATGTCAGGGTACGTGGTTTTATGTTGGCCTCTATGAACAATGAGCTTAATTGGGACCATGAGAAAATACCCTCTCCAAGGGCGATTCTGGCATATCTGACTGAACTTTATGGGGAGCACAGTCAAACTGCTCGTTATGAGATCTCGAAACAGTTGTTTAGTGCTCGAATGAAGGAAGGAGAGAAAGTTGGGGACCAAGTCCTTAAAATGATATCTATGATCGAGAGATTGGAGGCTCTTTATTTTAGTATGCACGTTTCTCTCCAGACTAATCTCATTCTTCAGTCACTTCATGACTCCTTCACTCAATTTGTCACAAACTTTAACTGCAATAAGATTGCATGTAATTTAGCTGGGCTAATGAACAAACTGAGCACGGCACAGTCTCAGATGAAGACTAGGCCGAAGGAGGCTGCTCTTGTAATTTCTTCAGGGCCCTGAAGGTCCAAGGACAGTAAGAAGAAAGGCAAGAAACAGTATAAGCCAAAAGGTGGGGTACAGAAAGATAAAGGCAGGGCCCCAATGGTTCGAAAGAGCAATGGGGCCAAGAAAATGGATGTATGCCTCAACTGCAGTGAGTTAGGCCACTGGAGGATGTCCAAAACTTGACCATAATGCGCCTTCAGGTATGAAACTACTAGTTTTGGAAACGAATTGTTCTGTAACTGTTTATTCTACTTCTTGGATACTTGATTATGGTGTGAGTTTTCACATATGTACAATGAATCAGGATCTAGAACAAAGTAGAAAGCTTAGAGCTGGAGAAGTGATGGTGATAGTCAGGAGCGGACATAGTGTCGAGGCTACTGACATCGAATCTCTTATGTTGGATTTAGAATACGGTTTTATAGTTACTTTAGATGATGTACTTGTTTTTACCAAGGGGCATAAAAATATTGTATCAATTCCGGTCATGGACCGAAAGAGATTTTACTTCTTTATTGGAGAAGGGTCCTGTCGAATTTATTTTAGAAATAAATTGATTGGTACTGCTACATTATTAAATGGTTTATACCATTTGAATCTAAAGAATAAAACAACTGTGAAAACTATAACTAGGAAGCGTGGTAGGGGTGCAACAAACCAATCACTTAAGTGGCATCTTATACTTGGTCATGTTGGTCACACCAATGTTCATAAAATGGAGAAATACGGGCTTACGGGTCCATTGGGATCAGATCGCTATCCAACTTGTGAATCTTGCCTTCAAGGCAAAATGACTAAGTTACCCTTCGCAGGGACTTTTGAAAGAGCTGCTGAAAAACTTGGATTGTTCCGTACTGATGTCTATGGCCCATTTGAAGTGGCACAAGATGGCTTTCAGTATTTCATTACATTCACTAATGACCATACTAGGTATGGGTTCATGTACTTAACGAAACATAAGTCTGAAGCTTTTGATAAATTCAAGGAATTTAAAGCCCTAGTTGAAAACCAAATAGGTAACCGTGTTAAGACTCTTCGGCCAGACCGAGATGGTGAGTACATGAGTACTGAGTTTGATAAGTTCTTAAAAGAACTAGGAATAGTGTCACAATTCACTCCTCCAGTTACTCCATAATTAAAAGGTGTATCAGAGAGAAGGAACTGAACTTTGTTGGACATGGTTCGCTCCATGCTTAACTATACTGATCTATCAATTTATCTATGGGGTCATTCGCTTCTTACTGCTGCACATATCTTGAACAAATGTCCTTATCAATCTATTCCTAGGACCCCACATGAGATGTGGAGAGGTAGAAAACCAAGTCTTAGTCACATTAGAATTTGGGGATGCCGTGCTTATGTCAAGAAGACTAAAGTAGAGAAATTGGAAGATAGGTCCGTGAAAGGTCATTTCATAGGATATCCAGGGGATTCCATGGGATATCTATTCTACATGCACGAAGATCATAATATCATTGTTTCATTACAAGCATACTTCCTCGAAGATGAGTTCATTCAGGAAGGAGGCACACGTAGAAATATTTCTTTGGAAGAAATAAAAGAAACACCAAATGCGACACCTATGCAAGATATTAGAACCGAACCTTCAGAAATACAAACACAACCTCGCAAGTCTAGTATAATTTCTGAATTACCTGAGAGGTATGGCTATCTGCATCAAGAGGAACTGGGTATCTATGATATGATAGAAAGTAGTCAAAAGAATGATCCTTCTGCATAAGACCAAGCGATGGTAGATGTTGACTACGCCAAGTGGCAAGAAGCTATGGAAGCTGAGATAGACTCAATGCATGCTAATCAGGTCTGGACTTTAGTAGATCGTCCTAAGGGCATGGTTCTTATTGGAAATAAATGGATCTATAAAAGAAAGACTGATAGAGATGGCAAGGTTGATACCTATAAGGCCAGGCTTGTGGCAAAGGGTTATTCCTAAAGAGAAAGAATCGATTACTTTGAGACCATCTCCCTTGTAGCCATGATTAAGTCTATTCTCGTGATGCTTGCCATAGTAGCCTAGTTAGATTATGAAATATGGCAAATGGATGTGAAAACGCCATTTCTAAATGGATTCCTCGAGTAGGATATTTATATAGAACAACCTAAGGGATTCATATGTGAAACCAATATTCATAAAGTATGTAAACTTCAGTGTGCCATGTATGGACTGAAGCAAGCTTTGCGAAGTTGGAATCTTCATTTTAATGAGACAGTCAAAGAGTTTTATTTTGTTTAAAACTAAGAGGAGCCCTGTATTTACAAGAAGGTTAGTGGGAGCAATATTACGTTCTTAGTACTATATGTGGATGACATTCTACTTATAGGAAACGACGTAGGAATGCTCGGTTCTGTGAAGGCTTGACTTTCTAAAGAGTTCTCAATAAAAGACTTATGAGAAGCCACCTTTATTCTACGTATTCGACTCAGTAGAGATAGAGCAAAAAGAATGCTAAGTCTTTTCCAAGACTTCTATATAGAAAAATTCCTGGAGTGATTTAGGATGGAAGATTCTAAAAGAGGGTTCCTAGCAAAATGACTAAGTTACCCTTCACAGGGACTTTTGAAAGAGCTACTGAAAAACTTGGATTGATCCATACCGATGTATGTGGCCCTTTTGAAGTGGCACGAGATGATTTTCACTATTTTATTACATTCACCAATGACCATACTAGGTATGGGTTCGTGTACTTAATGAAACATAAATCTGAAGCTTTAGATAAATTTAAGGTATTTAAAGCCTTAGTTGAAACCAAACAGGTAACCGTGTTAAGACTCTTCGATCAGACCGAGATGGTGAGTACATGAGTACTGAGTTTGACGAGTTCTTAAATGTACTAGGAATAGTGTTACAGTTCACTCTTCCATCTACTCCACCATAAAACTTTCCTTAAAGATGTGTCCTCAAAGTGAGGAAGAAGGAAAAGAAATAAATTAGGTGCCCTATGCTTCGGCAGTGGGTAGCCTTATGTACGCTATAATTTGCACTACACAGGACATAGCCTATGATGTGAGCATAATAAGTCGGTTTTAGTCAAACCCAAGACATATCTTATGCTGTGAGCATACTAAGTTGGTTTTAGTCAAGACGAATTTCAGGCAGCCATGGAGGCTTCTAAAGAAGCATTTTGGATTAAGAAGTTCACTGAGGAACTTTTAGTGGTTCCTGAAGTAGAGAATCCCATGACGCTATTTTGCGACAACGACAGAGCTGTTGCACAGGCTAAGGAGCCTAAGGCTCACCACAACACCAAACATAGTGAGAGAAAATATCATTTTGTTAGAGAAATGGTTCAAAAAGGAAATGTTATACTGGAAAGAGTAGACACAGCAAATAATGTTGCTGATCAACTGACCAAGACACAATTTCAGATGGTCTTAGAGCGACATCTAGAGAGTATGGGTATTAGATACCATAGTTTTTGGCATTGAGTGCAAGTGGGAGATTGTTAGGAATATGCCTTCGAATGCCACTCAAAAGATGAGAGTGTGAGGGCATTGTATTGTAATTATGAATATTAAATAAGGCATTTATTATTTTATATTATTGTATATCACAGGCATTGTGATTTGGTATGTAAAATAATAGTCCTTGCATTTTAGAGCAAACATTACACTCCTTATGGAGATAAGGAGATAGGCACTAGAAGTGTTTAGGGCTCGAATGCTTAATTGGTTCACAAGTCGATAGAACTTAAATGGGCAGCAAGTTTAGACAAGACTTGTATAATGTGTACTTTGACATTTAGGTATAGGGTTAGTGGGAGAACACATTATAGGTATGCTAATGGGATAGTATACTCGAACACGAATCACCTCGATTCGGTCACATGGATATCACTCAGGGATTCTCATGACTGAATCGAAAGGTTGTGATAGGTATACGTGGACTTTTGACTTGAGGTTTCAGTATGAGACGTGCTTGTGACATTAAGTTATTCATTAGTGTAGTTCGATCCAATCGCCGGTTAGTGGGGTTAACCTCGAAATGCAACTTAGTGGGCAAGTAGCAGTCTCTATTAAATGCCAAGATATGATTCTTTCTCCCGTTGGTGAGCAGGTAAATGTCCTATTCGGTTAATGGCAAATGATATTATAAGTCTTTGACCAAAGTAGTTAGAGCTAGTTGTATTTGATACACAATAAATCGGTGATCTTGGTTGGCATTAACAAAATGTATGGAGTCAAGTTAAAATAATGTTTGACTTTACCGTGACCCTAATACTTGACTGGAACATATGATTGAAGGGTTTATACGTGTACGGTATTCTCGACATAATGGTTTTGGAATGATTCGATCATTAGTTCTTAGTTGGGTACGGTACGGAGCACTAGACAGCTAAGTGTTATCCGTACTCCTTGGTTCCTCCAATTGCTAACTAAGACGGACCTATGGAGTCACGCACAAGGATGTTTGATGGATAAAATATGCATTTACTATCTCTTCATTAATATTGGATATTGGATATCCAATTTGATTTATTTGATAAATCATGCGGTCTAGTGAATTGAAATTAATTATCGAGTGATTAATTTAATTCATAAATAATTATTTCTTGAAAATATATTTTTATAATTTTGTATTTCATAAAATTAATTAATTGGATCAATTAATTAAGTATAAATACATTTGAGATAAAAACGAAGTGTACTTTACGGACTAGACACGCGAATGTCCGGTACATAAACCGAGTGGCTCAGCTCGTTCTCTCACCTACCAAGTAGGTCGCCCCCCTTCCCCACTTTCCTAGTGGTTTCCTTTTGTCATGTGGTGTGTGATTTGTGTTTGGATTATTTAATGGGTTGAGGAAAAAGAGATGAGATATCTAAATCTCATTATTTGATCTCACCTTGATTATATAATGTGATGACTTGAAATACACACACTAAACCACACACACAATCAGCCGCGAGCATCACCAAGGAAGGGAGAAATTTTTCATTTAAATTCTTGTTCATCTTGGAGAGAAAGAAAAGGAAGAAGAGAAGAGAAGAAAAATATTATATCAACTCCTAGTCGTGTTCTTTGAGAACGAATTGATATATTCAGTGTTTGATCATTCATAAAGATATAACGAATCAGATTCGTGTTGGTGTTGGTGACCGGAAACGATCAAAGCTTGGCTCGGAAATTTTTCCTTCAAAAAGATATTATCAAAGGTCTATGAGGGTATGATCTCTTAATTATATCTCCGTCATTTTATATTCGTTTATACGATGCTTGATTGATCCGTTTATGGGGTTTGGTTATATCCGGTTGGACCAGTTTATTTTCCGCCGCATATCTTGATTTTAATCACCGAATCCCAACAGTGGTATCGGAGCAAGGTCTTGCGATCGTATATATATTATAATTAGCATTTGGAATGCTTGATTGGATGTTCTTATGATTTAGAATCATAATTGTTTTAATCATTAATTTTTTAATTGTTCATCTAAATAATTATTTTTCATGATTTTATTTTACAATATAAATCTATTCTCTAGTGAGCCAGCCCTGCTATTTTCAGTCATTTCCAGCAAGATTTCTTTTAAATGTTGATCGAGTTGCTTACCTTGAACATGTATAGCTTTTAACCTTCAACTTATCATTCGATACCCGTTTATTCTTTCACCGTTCTAATCGAGGTAAGTTTTCTTAAAATTTTAGTGTTGGGAAATTTGGGGATTTTGAATGATTTTGCCCATTTATTCCAAACTAGCTTAGATTATTGAAGGATTATCAATAATCTAGTTGTATTCTACCATTTTCGTTGTTTTTCCACGGTTTAATTGCTAGAGATTTTTCGTTTTATTGAGTTCCTAATTGACGCCTTCAAGGTGTCCGGTAAAATATCATAGAGGGAATTCGCGCATTCTGCGATGTTTTTCCTCGCATGATCGTTGTATGATTGATGATAGGATATTAGGATCGAGTTCTATGCGAAGAGATAGTGTTGAACCCTTCCGTTCATCGTCTTCATCAAGATTCCGGAGTTTTCCGATCGACCGTGTTCTTCGGAGTATTTGGGAGAGATTACCAAGGCAAGTACCTTGATATACGATTTATATCTCTGCAAAATCACAGTTGTTCGAAGCGTGTGTATTGTTTTATATCAATATATGTGTAATACCCGTAATTTCGATTTTCGGTAATTTCCTTTTTTCGAATAAAGTCCGTTTTGATGACTCGCTCCTGACCGTTTCGTCATTCCGAGAATGATTAATTCTGCACTTTTTGTCATCCGAGCTCGTTTCGGTGTCGTTTTGTTGAGTTCCGTGCTTTTTAGCGGTTTTTCCGTACTTGAGTTCGATTCTTGCGAATCTCGTCCGAAACTGTTGTTTCGACTTTCTCGTAAGTTCATTTAATGTTATTATTCATGTTGCAAGCTTCGGCTTGGTGTTTCGATCATGTATCGTGTATTTCGGACGTTTTGGGCCATTTTCGTAATTTCCCAAAGTTTGGGGTAATTACTTTCCGTTGTCGAATTTCGAGCCTTCGGGTGGTCGGAATCGTGTGTTCTCTTAGTGCTCGAGTTTGTCTTTGCGAGTACTTCGTAACCGTATCTTCGATTCGTATTCAGGTTCGGGTTTCGGGGTTAAATTCAATGTTTGAACCTTAATACTTCACATAAGTTATATACTAGGTTGAGAAACTAGTAGGTTTTGACGAGGATACTTGATTTTATGTACTTTGGAAGTTGATAACAAAACTTTGAGTAGAGACGCTAACGTATAACATTTTAATCTACATATTTATTTGAATATGAGAGAGACTATAATCAATTATTCTGATCGCTTGTAGAGTAGATAAGAAGAATACAACAACAACAAGCCTTAGTCCTAAAAAGATTTGGAGTCGGCTAATATGAATCAAACTTTTAAACCATCGATGATCGTCAGATAAATAACATAAAAGGAAAAAAAGAGGGGAAAAATAGAGAAAAAAGCAAATAAAAAAAATAAAAAATCCTGAAAAATAAATTAAAAGATAACATGAAATAAAAAAAAATAAGAATAAAAATACAGATAAAAAAAGGATTCAGATTCCATCCACCATCCGTATTCCTTCCAGCCACATTTGCCTCTCCATCAATACTTTCTCCAATTCCAAGAAACCGCATATCATTTTCAATCATCTTTATCCAAGTTTTTTTGGGTCTTCCTCTACATTTCACAATATTATTTGTTCCCCAACTTTCTAGCCTCCTCACTGGGGTATCAACATGTCTTCTTCTCACATGACTAAACTATCGTAATTGATTCTTCATCATCTTATCTTCTATAGACGCAACTCTTACCTTCTCTCTAATCACCTCATTTCTGAGCCGATCCATTTTTGTATGACCACACATCCATCGTAGCATACACATCTCCGCCACATTCATCTTTTGAACGTGACACTGTTTTATAGCCCAACACTCGGTGCCATAAAATAGTGCAGGCCTAATTGCCATACAGTAAAATTTACACTTTAATCTATGAGGCATGTCAGGATCACATAAAACCCCTGTGGCACTCCTCCACTTCAACCACCCTGCATTTATCCTGTGAGCCACATCGCCATCTAGCTATCCATCCTTTTGGATAATAGATCCAAGATACCGAAAGAAAGTAGATCCATTAACAACTTTCCCATCAAATATGATCATCCCCGCCTCTCTATCACTGTTTTCACTAAACCTATACTCCATATATGCAGTCTTACTTCTGCTCAGCCTAAAGCCTCGAGCTTCCAAAGTATCCTTCCAAAGTTCCAATTTCTGTTGCACTCCAACCTCCATTTCATCAATCAACACAATATTATCTGCGAACATCATACACCACGAAACGTCACTTTGAATTTCCCTTGTCAATTCGTCCATGACCATGAAAAAGAGAAAAGGACTAAGAGCAGATCCTTGATGCACCCCAATCGTAATAGAGAATTCTTCTGTCCTCCCAACATTCGTACGTACACTTGTACTAGCTCCCTCATACATGTCCTTTATAATGTCAATATATTTCTGCGATACACACTTCTTTGCTAAGGCCCACCAAAGTACTTCCCTTGGTACTTTATCATATACCTTCTCTAAATCAATAAAAACCATATGTAGATCTTTCTTTTTATCGCGATAATATTCCATCAACTGCCGGATAAGATAAATTGCTTCCATGGTCGATCTTCCAGGCATAAATCCAAACTTATTTTCTGTTATCTTCACACATTTCATGCTACTTTGTTCAATCACTCGTACCCACAACTTCATGGTATGACTCATTAGTTTAATTCCGCGAATTAGAACAATCTTGAACATCAGCTTTGTTCTTATACAAAGAGACGAGAATATTTTTCCTCAATACTGATGGCATCTTATTGCTTCTCCAAATCTTATTGAAAAGCATAGTTACCCATTCGACCCCTCTCTCTCCTAAACACCTCCAAACTTCAATAGGTATGTCATCTGGTCCTTCTGCTTTCTTTGACCTCATCTTCTTCAATGCCATTGTCAATAGATTTGCTGTGCTTGTTATTTTATTTATTTAATTTTCCTTAGTTGTTTAATTGGTTGTTATCTAAATTTTGATTTTCTAGATGAAGTTGGAATTGCTACAATCTAGTATTTGATATAATTCGCCCATTAGTGCATTTGAAATATGTCACAGGTCGTTTTTACCTACTAATACACCATACACTTTGAAAATTAAATAATTTAGCTATTCTTTAGAAAATATCAATTTTTTGAGTAATTGGCATTGTTTATTTAAAATAAGGTGCTCTGAAACAAGGTGCCATCAAGTAATGCTTTCATTTGTAGGGGAATTTTAAGGTTCACCCTTTCTTGTATTTGGTTAACATACACCACCTTAAGATGTACTTAATTATAACCATTGGATTAATAGTAAATTTATTATAAATGATTGTACTAAATCTTAACCACATATATTATAATTGTAGTACATTATATTTTTATATATATTCTGAAAGTAAAAAAAAATTCTGAAAAATTCTGAAAAAAAAAAAAAATCTGGAAAATTCGGAAAAAAATTTAAAAATCTGAAAAAATTCGGACCTTTTATTTTTAAGAAAAAATATCTGGAATAAATATTAAAAATCAAATCTTTTATTTAAAATTCAAAAATAAAAAGTAAAAAATAAAAAAAATTCTGAAAATTCTGGATAATTTAAAAAATCTGACAAAAAAATACTGTTATTTTTTAAGAAAAAAGATATGGAATAATATTAAAAATCAGAATTTTTTATTTAAAATTCGAAAATAAAAAGTTAAAAATAAAAAAATTCTGAAAAATTTAAAAAATCTGACAAAAAAATCGGAACTTTTATTTTTTTAAAAAAATATATAGAATAATATTAGAAATCAGAATTTTTATTTAAAATTCGAAAATAAAAAGTAAAAAATAAAAAAATTCTGAAAATTCTGGAAAATTTAAAAAATCTGAAAAAAAAATCAGAACTTTTATTTTTTAAAAAAATTATCTGGAATAATAATATTAAAAATCAGATCTTTTATTTAAAATTCAAAAATAAAAAGTAAAAGTTCTTATTTTTAATATTATTATTTTCAGAATTTTCAAAATTTTATTTTAAATTTTCCAGATTTTTTTTTATTTTTTATTTTTGAATTTTAAATAAAGGATCTGATCTTTAATATTATTGTTCAAGATAATTTTTCTTAAAAAATAAAATTTCTGCTTTTTTTTCAGATTTTTTAAATTTTGCGGAATTTTCCGGAATTTTCAAGAATTTTTTTTATTTTTTTCAGATTTTTTAGATTTTTCGGAAATTTTCAGATTTTTTTTATTTTTTATATTTTTAAAAATTCCGTAGTGGAATATAGACAAATTCATAAATAAAAAATTATCGAATTGGAAAAAATAAAAAATTTATGTAGGTGTGAAATTTATTTTTTAATATAAAAAATAAAAGGTTAAATACGTAATTTCAATTCTAAAAGTACGACTCTAACAAAATACTTGTACTATATTACAATATACATGTGGCTAAGATTTAGTACTATTGATTTCATTATAGTTACAATTAATCTAACGGTGAGAATTAAGTACATTTTAACTTGATGTATATTCACCAAGTACATTCTTGGTGGACCGCAGAACTACCCTTCATTTGTATTCATTTGCATGCATCAAGTACAAAATAACTATACAAAGCCAAGTGCTCATTCTCATCCAACTGACACATACCACACAGTATTACCATCACCCAGACCTAAAAACAGTTGTATCTTTACAACCAGGTTCCCCAAATAATTTTTATTATCTACGAATAATTTCCACAATATCTACCATCATTACTCGAACAATTCGCACCCATAACTCCATTATCAAACATCATACTATCAAATACTCGTAAACAAGTTCACCCTTTTTGCAAGAGATCACGGGGTCACGAGCATTTTTGAATGTTTAAGGACATCGAAACATTGGTTTTGAAAAACAATTGTTGGGTCGAGGCCCAAAAGATTTTTGGAAAGGATTTTCGTCTTATAAAACTCTTGTACTGTCAAATGAGATTTTAGGCGGACACCCTAACGTTAACACTCCAATACATTAATGTAACTGTAACACCCCCAAGATATTCAGGGTATATTACAGTGACGTGGAACCCTACGCGGGACCCACAAGCTAAACAATTAATACCGCTCGTCTAACCATCACGGTTAGCGAGAAAACACACATCACCAAGACGAAAATTAAATAGAATGCCTAGGACAATCGGTAAACCAGACATCACAAAAAATCACAAATAAAATTTAGTATACAATCCATCTTCCAACTCAAAACGCCTAAATACTCGCGAGTACTGTCTATCAGTTTACAAGTTTGAAAACAAACGTTTGAAATGGACAACTAAAATAAAAGAACTCAGTTGCACACGTCAACAACCCTGGCTAACATCCTCGTACTGCTCCAGTGCCCACTCGACCGGATGAAAGCAACTTGAAATTCATAAAAAGAATTTCCCCAAAAAGGATCCCCCAAAGGGGTTAACAATTACGCTTGTACAAGTAATCAATGCAAACCATTCACTTACACATCTCATAGTACATGCATCAAAATTGTTTCAAAATAAAATCAAGACATGTCTTTTCCGGAAAACAAAGAGTCAATAATCACAGTTCAAAATCGCCTAGGACTAGGGCTAAACTAGTGGTCCCATCCGAGGCCTCTATAGACCCTCTCGGAGTGGCCATAGTTAAAATCACGCACATGACTCGCCTAGGACCGGGGCTAAACCACGGGTCCCATCCGAGGCCTCTATGGACCCTCCCAAACTGGTTATCCCTCCTAAACTGGTTATCCAAACAAGCTCGTGAATCAGGAGCGAAATCATAGATTCCTCCGAGGCCCCGTCGGACCCTCCTGGAGTGAGCAAAATCACACACATATACATTACCATTTCATGTTAAGCATAAGGGTTTCACAATAATACTTACCTTGAGAAATTAACGAATAAAAGAATAAAAAATCAACCACGCTCGCTAGGAACCGACAACCCTGAACCTAATGATTCGAAGAATAAAATCACAACCAAATCTACACGAGTAGGAAAACGGAATACATCCGAAAACCCACCTACGATTCATGTAAATTCATACAAAAAACAACAACGAGGGCGGGTCGCAACCGAACCCTCTCGATTTCACAAATACCACGAAATTTACCATGAACTCGTAAGGAAAACATGAATACCACTAAGATTAATCACAAACATCATAGATTAATCAACAACACGGAACGAATCGGACATTAAATCTACAACCCCCAAATTATCCCAAAATAGGGTTCTAAGAGATTATCTCGGATCGAAGACGAAGAACATGCGTAGATGTTGTTAATCTACACTAGGAACTCAAGAAAGATGATAGCTTGAAGTTACAAGACTTCGAATCGCCTGTAATTCGCCAAAGAATCGCCTAGATCGCCGGAGGGGGAAGAGAGAAACGAAAAATAACGAAGTTGACTTGCTCCAGCCCTTATATATAATCACGCCTTTGCGTGCGCTAAGTCCTTATGGCACGCTAACAATCCAACCTTGGTCCAGAACCTTCGGTTCTGACCCGTTAGCGTGCGCTACTCAATAATTAGCCTGCACTATTAGTCCTCGTTAGCGCGCGCTATCGGCCTATAGCGTGCGCTACCTTTTCGTCTCCAGAGTCCAGAAACATTCTTCCCTTACTGGAGTACCGGATTAGCGCGCGATGCCAACATATCTAGCATGCGCTAATCTCCACCATAGCGTGCACTAATTTATAGACTTAGCGTGCTCTAATGAGTGCAGACAGTAGTGCATACAGTACTCTATTGTGCGGCGATTAATACGCCTCAGAGGCGATCCGCACAAGGGCCGAGCGACCTTAGTCAGCGTCATATGAACCAAGACAGACTTGCCAAACGAACGTGTCATATCAAGTTCAAGTGTCTAGCGATCGTTCATAGTGCTTGACCAAGGAAGATCGTCTTTGGCCACATGTAAAGCCAAACATCCGTCAAGTCTACGAAGACCAAATCTCGGGATGAAGGCCCACGTGCAGACCCGCAAACAGTGCCGCAGGAAAAGGCTTTTTGACTCCAGCCCATCACCAGCTGTGGGTGACAAGGACAGCCTCTCACCTACCGACAGACCCGCCGTAAGGTCCTAGGTGGGATCTCCCAAGACGGCGACGTGAGGCGCGTGTTGCCTTCTCATTGGTTCGCACATCTGGATGCCAGTAGCGGTTGCAGACTTTAAGAAAACCGACCCACGTGCTGAGACGATCGCCCACTTAATTTAATGCAAGAAAGGCGATCTCCCGTTTAGGATTAAGATATCCCAACAACCTCCTCTTCTATAAATAGGAGACCTCCAACACTTGAATCAAAAAAGTTAAAAAAAGACAGAACACTATCTTTGTAACAAGAACTCACAGAGCATTAACTCTGGTTCTTCCGGCAATCATCAGCACTCAAGAGCAAGATAACTAGGGTCATTATAATCATTGTAATCATACTCTAACATAAATATTTGTACTCCGAAGAGGTATTTATATTAATAATATCTCACGAGAGCATTCAAGCCCGGGATTAACAACCCCGGCAAATCTTGTGTTATTTTCATTCCATCGCTCGTGCTCTAGCATTGTGTTTGTTACTCACCCGTAGCCATATCCAACAAATCATTCCGAATAATATTTTGGATAACAACAATTGGCGCTAGAAGGAGGGCCCTTTAACCCTTATTTTCTCTCCAACCAGTTCGAAAAACACTCACTGTTCTCCGTAACATATACTTGAAGAAAAACTCACTGTTCTTCAAAGAAAACCCTTGAGATAATGACGTATGCCACCACCTTGAAGATAGCCACTTTATGATCCGCCGTACGTCTTATTCCGGCCTAAACCGAGTCCCAACCTATGGCGGAAGGCAGCCGCGGAGACGCCAAACTCTCACTCCCGCCCCCGAGGGACGGCCCAAGCCTCTCACTCGATAAATTCCGAACCGCGGAAGAGATTGAGGAGGCCATGGCCATCCTAAGGGAGCGACGGAGAGCATGCGACGTGCCCCCTATTACCCCATTAGCCATCCACTATGTGGGCAAACGAAAGCTCAAGGGGTTATATGTCGGTAAATCGTCAGAAAGCCCCGAGTCGCAAGAAAAGGCGCTCGCAAGGCAGGACAGTTCCGTCTTCAGCCGCCTAGGAAGTGATCCTTCATGGCAATCTAGGCATTCTAGCCCCAGCCATGAGACGTCGGAGTCCGAATCCATCACCAGGAGTTCGGCATACCTAGATCCCAGAAAGCAGGCCAGCCATCTGGCTCCCACTCGTCGAAAAATCGAGCTCGGCGGCAAAGACCTCATCGCCTACAACGGAGCCAGGAGATCAGTACATGATCACCTCGGCTCCCGCTAGGAGAGACAGACCGCGAGCAGCCAGGCTACAGTGATGGCCGCAATGCAGCACCAGCTCGATGATAAGAAAGCGCTCCTAGAAACTGGGGCAGGCGCCAAGAGAAAGGTCGCTGGACCAAGTGAGCCGCTCGCGGTCCAGATCGAGCTTGGCCCCATGCAACCAAAGATCGCTCCTCCTCAAACACCTTTGTATGAGGGGAGATCAGACCCCGAGACTCATTTAAGCAAGTTCCGGATCTACATGACCGGATGTGGGGCATCAGACGCGACAAAATGCCGAATGTTCCCATTAACATTGGGCAATCTTGCCCATAGGTGGTACATATCATTGCCACCACGCTCAATTAACTGTTTTGAAAAGCTGGCGAGCGACTTCACGTCGTACTTCACCGCCAAGGTCGCTCGGCCAGAAGGTCCCCACCGCATCATGAAGATCAGGCAGGGGAAAGACGAGTCCGACGAGGATTACATTGATCGAGTGGTGAAATAGTCCTCACCGGCGAGCCCATAAGCGACAAGCTCGCCCTCTACTCGGTCCTGGGGGGATTCGATGGTCTATCACCCATGTTCTGGCACCCCACGAAGGACATCCCCCCGACCTATGCGATCTTCCGCGCCAAGGCCGCTGACTTTTTGGCTAGGCAGAGGTTGCTCACCCTTTGCCTAGGCGAGGAGGCAACTGGGGATAGGAAGGCGCCATCTCCCATCCCAAAGAAGGCGATTGCCAAGCCCAGAAGGGCGGTCGCAAAGCCGCCTAGTGATTTCAAGGCCTTCGAGGATGTGGAAGTCCACCTCCTTCGCAACCTCAATCTATCTCCGGCCCATATCTTCAACGCCATCAAGGGGCGCGAATGGCTAAGCAAGCCAAAGCCACTGAGGGACAACGGTCATCTGAACCGCAATAAATTTTGTGCCTACCACGAGAGTCCCGGCCACAACACCATCCAATGCCGCGACCTCGTCAGATAACTCTGGAGATTGTTCGAGGAAGGCAAGCTGGACAATTTGGTAACAAAGCCCGAGCCCCGGGCAGAAAGGACCGAGGGCCGCGATCGTCGACAGAACGATGACCGTCAACCTCCCAATCCGGTCGCCAGAATGGAGCAAAATGAGCCGGAGAACTCAGATGAGTCGATCCCTCCAATCAACCCCGGCGGCCGGGTCAATATGCTCCAGTCACGAGGTGGAAATCTCGGAGGTCTTTCCCCAGTTTCCACCATGTCAAACAGAAAACGAAAGGCCGAGCTGAGGGCGTTCGCCGGACTCCACGTCGTGGTGCCTCCAGAGCCAACCATCTCCAAAGAGGCGCTCATCTCCTTCTCCAACAAGGATAGGGAGGGAGTGCAGTGCCCAAAGGAGGATACCTTAGTGATCTCTGCTTGTATCCATGGGAAAATGGTCGACCGCGTGCTGGTTGACAACAGGAGTTTCTGCAACATCATATACAAGTTTGCTCTGGACTAGCTCGGCAACCTGACCAAATCCATCAAGCTGTTCGAGACCGTGCTTCAAGGATTCGGCGACAACACAGTCAAAGCCTATGGAGGGATCAAGCTCTCCGTCGAGCTAGTCTGCTGTTACGATCCTAAGGTTAAGTCCACTTGGAACCTGAACTTTGTAATCATAGACATGCCCAACATCTATAATGGGTTTCTAGGTCACCCCTTTTTAGAAACCTTTGAGACGGTCGCCTCCTCTTTCTTTTATTGTATCAAGTTCCCCACTACCGAAGGGATAGTCGGTACTGTAAAGGAGATCAGCTAATGGTGAAGAAATGTTTGAACTACTCTTATGTTGTAGCTTTTCCATTAAACATTTCTTGTCCTGTTTGTAACACTGGGATGATGGACAACCAACCGATCGAGATCGACGAGCCAAGCACCTCATACTAGCCCGACTCAGAAGACGGCATCTCTCATCGATCGTCGGACGACATCGAACCTAGGATTGGCTTCGAGCCAAGCCTCGATGTTGATCCAAGGATCGAGTCCGGTGATTGCTCCAAACGAGAAGCGACCGTCCCCACCGAAGAGTTGGAAAGTATAACAATCGATCCAGCTTGCCCGGAGCGGGAAGTGCAGATTAGTTCAAGCGTCGATCCCGAGTTAAAAGATGATCTGATCAGTTTACTACGAGAGAACATCGGAGTCATTACCTGTTCGCATCAAGATATGGTCGGCATCAGTCCGGAACATGCTTGCCACTATCTGAAGATCGACCCGGCAAGGAAGCCTGTTCACCAGAAACGTAGGAAATTCGGTCCAGAGAAATATGATGCACTAGATGCAGAAGTCAAGAAGCTACTAGACAATAAACTAATCGAGGTATCTAGTGACGAGCCACAATGGGTGGCCAATGCGGTGCTCGTAAAAAAGGCGAGGACTCCTGGAAGTTATGCATCGATTTCACCGACCTCAATGCGGCTTGTCCGAAAGATCACTTTCGAATGCCTCATATTGACCACTTGGTTGATAGCACGGCAGGTTGCGAAATGATGTCGTTTATGGATGCCTTCGCCGGATACCATCAGATCCCAATGGCGGAGAAAGACGTAAAACACACATCATTCCATACGGAAAAAGACGTGTTCTTTTGGGTCCGAATGCCGTTCGGTCTGAAAAATGCGGGGGCGACCTACCAACGCCTAGTCAACGGGATGTTCACTGATCAAATCGGCAAAACCATGGAGGTTTACATTGACGACATCGTGGTCAAGAGTCTCAAAAAGGAAAATCACCTCAAAGACCTTGCCGAAAAGTTCGCCATCCTCGAGAGGTTCAACATGAAGCTAAACCCCAATAAATGCAACTTCAGAGTAAGCTTCGGAAAATTCCTGGGCACATTGTGAGCCAAAGGGGGATCGAGTCGAACCCCACAAAGATTAAGGCGATCCTCGACATGCAAGAACCACGGAATGCCAAGCAAGTGCAATGCCTCACGGGGTGTTTGGAAGCCCTTAATCATTTCATTTCCCGGCTTAGAGACAAAAGCAAGTATTTCTTCGCCACCATAAAAAATAAAAAATTTGCGTGGACGAAGTAAAGTCAAATGGCGTTCGCCAAAATCAAGGAGTATCTATCTAACCCCCAAATTTTGGCAAAACCGATCCCCGGCGAGAAGCTGTTCCTTTACCTGGAAGCCTCGGAGGTCGCGCTGAGCGAAGTATTAGTGCGAGCAGAGGGTCAAACTCACCTGCCGATCTACTTTGTTAGTCAAGCGCTACACGATGTGGAGACATGTTACACGCCTCTAGAGAAGCTCGCCTACCCACTTGTCATGAGTGTCCGCAAGATGAGAGCCTATTTATTCGAACACCAAGTGAAGGTTCTGACGACTCTCCCTCTAAGGCAATTTCTGCACCAGCCAGACACCAAAGGGCGACTCCTCAAGTGGTCACTGGAGATCGCCCAATACGGCATCACGTACGCTCCTCGCACGGCGATCAAGGGCAAGACGCTGGTGGATTTTGTAGTGGAATTAACATTCCAACCTAGCCCGACCCAAGTAGACTTTCCCACCTGGAAACTGTTCGTAGATGGCTCGTCGACCAGCTCACGGGTGGGGGCGGGGATTGTCCTCATCAGCCCCGACGGTCAGAGTTTCACAAATGCTGTGCATTTTGATTTTCAAGCGACCAACAATGAAGCCGAGTACGAAGCCTTAGTGGGCGGGCTCGATCTAGCGCTCGCCGGGGGCGTTTGTCGCCTTCACATCTTCATGGACTCCCTCTTGGTCGTCAACCAAGTCAAGGTAGAATATGAGGCGCGCGGCGAACAAATGATCAAATATCAAGAGTTGGTCTCCAAAATGTGCACAAATTTCGAAGAAGTACTGATCGAGCAAGTCCCGAGAAAGCACAACTCTCAGGCCAATGCCCTATCCAAACTTGCATCGTCGGATGGGGCAACGGATTTCTCTAACATTCAAATCACTAAATTGGCAAGATCGGTGATCGACAAAAGCTTGGTCGCCACGGTTGCCATCGCCAAAGAGAACAGGATGACTCCGTTCATTGAATACTTGAAGGACGGGATGGTCCCCACAGATCGGGTCAAGGCTCGCCAGCTTCAGCTTCGGGCAACCAGATACACCCTCTTGGATGACCGGCTTTACAAATGAGCTTTCAGCCTTCCTCTCCTCAAGTGCATTACGCCGGAGGAAGGCTGACTTGTTTTGGCCAAAATCCATGACGGGATCTGTGGAAATCACGCAGATGGCGAGCCCTCATCCATAAGACGACCAGGCAAGGATTTTTCTAGCCTACCCTGCAGAAGGACGCGATCGCCTATGCCCGATCTTGTCACAGGTGTCAAATAATGGGCCTAGACATCAAGTTCTCCCCCGAGCAACTCACCTCTATGTATAGTCAGTGGCCGTTTGCCCAATGGGGCATCGACCTCATCGGTCCTTGGCCGAAGGCACCAGGGGGATGTAAATTTGCCATCGTGGGGGTCGATTACTTCACAAAATGGGTAGAGGCCGAACCACTCAACAAGATCGGCCAAGAGCAAGTGATAAAGTTCATCTGGAGAAACATCGTCTGCCATTTCGGTCTACCTCAGGCTATTATCTCCGATAATGGAAAGCAGTTCGATGGTTTGGAAGTCATGCAATTTCGCGAAAAATGGGGAATAAAAAAGCTGTTCTCGCCCCCTTACCACCCTCAAACAAACGGGCAGGTAGAGGCTGCAAACAAGATCCTCAAGCACACGATCAAAGCCAGACTCGAATCCAAGCAAGGGCGCTGGACGAGCAAGCTCCCGGATGTCTTGTGGTCCTATCGAACGACGACAAGAAACTCAACTGGCAAAACCCCATTCGCCTTCACTTTCGGAACAGAGGCGGTGATCCCATCGGAGATCGCCGTTCCCAGCCACCGGACTGCACAACCACTGACGACGGACAATGATGTAGCTCGGAGAATCGACTTGGATATGCTCGAAGAACGACGACTGACCTCGGAAATGAAGAACACGATCCACAAAAGGAAATCCAAAAAATTCTTCAATTCAAAGGTCAAGGAGAGACGGTTCTAAGTGGGCGACCTAGTCCTCAATAAGATCCATACCCACACAGGAGTATTTGGTCCGAACTGGGAGGGACCGTTCAGGATATCCAAGTGGCTAACCAAAGGAGCCTATGAGCTCCAACACCGAGACGACACTCCGGACCAATATCCCTAGAATGTCGTTCATTTGAAGAAGTACTATCAATAGAAACGCCATGTATTCATTTATTCAATGTGCAACGTGCTTAATGAGATTTTCCAGTTCTCCCCAAATGACTCGCTCGCCCTCTAAAGTTCGTCAGCTAACATGATGGACCCAGGCAAGCGATCGCCTCCCCCAGCACAACGTATACCATCGAGGATCGCCATCTAACATGAAGACCCAAGGTAGAATAGTGCAGCCATGGTTCTGGAGGTCGATGGAACCGACTGCCCGTCCATGCAAGGTTCCTTTGGGCGAAAATTGCTCTTCCTTTCGTTTAAATACGAGGCGAGCATAGCCGAAGGACCCTCCAAAAATGATGTGTGGACACGCTCGCCCGCCCTAGAAGGTCCATCATCTAACGTGGTGGACCCGGACAATGCGACGCGTCCCTCCCCCCGTCACAACATATGCCCTCGAAGGTCCGTCATCTAACATGTGGGTCCCAGGAAGAAAAGTGCTAACAAGCCACGGTCGCGAAGTCGATTAATCCGACGACGCCTCGTGCAAGGACTCCTCCAGGCTGAGATCGTCCGCCCCATCACTACAGTGCGAGGCAAAACGCAGCCTACGGAGGACCCTCATAATTAAGTGAGTCACGAGAAAGTAGACCATCATACGGAATGTCGCTCCTGCACAAGACATGGTCACGGAGGTCGGTTCCATCGAACTCCATGATCGTGCAAGGTTTCTCTAGGCCGAGATGGTCGGCCTTCCTAGAGGAATCTACAAAATTGAAGATAGCAAGAAGTAAACCAAAGAGCTCACTAAATGATTTATTTTCATTCCCCTACTTCCACTAAGTAAACAAAAACAAGGGGAAGAGGGGAGCTATACAAACGACGATCGGCTTTGTTCAAATATACATACAACGATCGGCTTTGTTCAGATATACACACAATGATCAACTTTGTTATGAAAATTACCAGTATGAGTTTTAAGTCTATCAATTCATTTGGAGCTGTACTTACGACGATCGTTCCACGAACACCTTTTTATGAGGTCAAATGCAAAAATTCATTTCATTTCTCATTTCATTTCACGATCATACAAACACAAGAAGTCGGGTAAATAAACATTTCTCATTTCATTTCACGAAAGAGATGTCCAAGCACGGTCGCCCGAAGGCAAAATACAACAAAGGCTGCAAAATTACAAGTAAAAAGTAAAAGCGAGGAAAAATTCAGGGATCGGGGTTCGCTCCTTCGCTAGCAGCAGGCTTTGAACCCCCATCCTCCGGGGCACCCGGGTGAACGAGGCTGTCTGGCGACGGGTACCAGCTCAATTCGACCCCGTGATCCGCAGAGAGGTCGAGGATCGGCACGAAAAAGGCGGGCTACAAAGGGTGCTCAAGCACGTAGGCCTTTAAGTTGTCAACCAAAGAGCCGACCTCGGCCCCTACCTTCTTGGCAGTGCGGATTGCGTCAGCATAAGCCATGTAATAAGCAAATTCGCTGATGTATTCCACGTTGAGATAGGGATCGGCCTCGGTCGCCTACAGCTTCTCCATCAGCCCCGCGATCGTTTGGTTCGCGCCCTGGAGCTCGGCAGCCTTGGCAGCCACCTCTACCTTCGATGACGCCAGCTCGCCGGTCAACCGGTCGACAACTGCCTTCAGTTCAGCTTCCTCCTTCTGCGCGGCCGCATGCGACCTGCGGGCTTCCGTCATCTGATCCCGCATCCGGTCGGTCGCCGCCCGAGCCCTTTCAAGCTCGTCGCTCGCCCTCTTGGACGCCTCCATGGAATCCTTCTCCATTGCCATGAGCCTGTCGGCAAACTCAGCATTCTGTTTCCGAGCTGCCTCGAGGTCCGCCTGAAGACGAGCAATGGAGGTCGCCCTCATAGTCCTTCACGGCCTGAGCAGCCATCATCGCCGTCTGAAGGGCTAGGGCGAGGGTTGCCTGCATCGCGTCACCGGATCGCCGGCGCACGATCGCATCCAGGTCGGTCATCCAGGCCTTCGGCAGAGCGGTGATAGCCCTAGTATACCTTTCGACCATCTCTGGGTCGCCGCCGAAGAACGACCTCCCACGCGGGCTCTTGGCATCGGCGGTCGCCATGGCCTGTAGGAAAGTTGATGAGGGCGTGAACCCCTCCGCCAGGGGAACTGCGGAGAACGGAGACACGGCGATCGGCTGCTCTTCAACAGTGGCGGGGGCCGGAGGCTCCTCCGCCCTCTGTCTCTTGTGGTTTAGCCGAAGTCCCTCCTCTGCGACCGGATCCAGGTGAGGCCTCGCCTCCGGGACAGTTCGAAGCATCGTAGGGGGAGCTCGAATCGTCTTCTTCCCTTGGCGCAGATGAGTCATGATCCCGGGGTTTGACATAGCAACCTCTGCCGGGGGCTCTAGGAAGCGAGGGAAGTGGATTTTTGCAAATAAAGCGATCGACAAAAGTTAGTCACCTTCCTCAAATCAAGACGATCGTCAAGCAAAGGACGATCGTGAAAATTCGTTCCTGGAACCCTTAAGTGGCGAGGAAAGCAAAAGAGCCGAACGACCAACCAACAGGTTTCATTGTTGATCCGGCGAGCGTCGATATGAGAATCCGGAAGACTACATATCCGCTCCCAAACGATCGCAAAATCAAAGGCTAGCTCGTCTGCCGCCGGAACAAGGGCACCTGCAAAAAGGAAGCCAAATTAGATCAGTTCAGAATATATCCAAACAAAGGGAGAGCCAAAACCCTTACTCGGATTCCTTTCCCGGAAGCCGTTGGGGATATCCAACTCATCGGTGGGATTGTCGCTCGCGGCAGATTTCCACGCACCGCCGACCCAATACCACTTCGTCAGATCACCCCGGACCTTGTTCGGCACCCCAAGAATCACCCGGCCCGAGCGACCTTGAATGTGGTAGCTGCCAACTGAACCCTTCTGAGCCGTCATCTTGAAGAGATAGTTCATCTCCAGAGCCGAAGGAAGATGAAACAGCCAATGACCACCGAACAAGGTAAAGGTGCAGACGATCTGCAACCAGGCGTTCGGCGTCAGTTGAAGCGGTGCCACATTCCAGGCAGTCAGCAAATATGACATGGCGAACGGCAGTGGGAATCGCAGTCCGACCTCCATAATCGCCTCATTAACGGCGACCATGCCCTCAGGAGGTTGGTCGGCACGTTCGTTCTCGGCGGGCATATAGAGGGAAACGTTAGAGGGGACATGGAACTTCGACCTCAAACGAACCAAATCCTTCCTGGTCGCCGAGCTTTTAATCTGGCCAAGGCACCACGGGGAGCGTCACGCGGCTCGAAACAGTGTCCGTCTTTCGGGTTCATGGGGATGGGCGATTGAGTACTCGCGGAAGTCAAACTTCGGATTCGGGCCAGCCAGTTTCTCCATAAGTTCGGCAAAGTCTGAAAAGGCTTTGCCGAACACATTGTTTTGCTCCCAATACGCCTTCACCGCCGCCTCCTCTTCGGGCAGCGAACACTTTCGCTCCGCCTCCGCCGCCCTTGGTTATAAACCAGAAACCCCAACCCCTTTTATAGGCGATTTCAGGGTCTTCTGGGCAAATAAATAAAACTTCAAGGGCCGAAGTGCAAAGGTTGGGAAGTCCGCATTTAATGCCACCTCGAATCCTGCGTGCACGTCGTTTCGAGGGCACGCCAAAGGACATGTCTGGAAAATCGTCGGACTCCCCCAACAGGAACGCGACACGTGCCCCAGTGACGTTTCAAGTCCGCTTTCACTTCCTGCTTTTTTCAGCGACCGAGTAGGTCGTCCAAATTCAAAATCAAAGTCCGCTCGAGAAGACGATCGTCAGTTCCATAAAGTGCTGAGTCGCTCATCTAATTCAAGCGATCGCTAGTAGAACCACCTCACCCCACTTCTTTAACATCTGAGCGAGCTGTGGGGTAATTGTTGTGCGACGATTAATACGCCTCAGTGGCGATCAGCACAAGGGCCGAGCGACCTTAGTCAGCGTCATATGAACCAAGGCGGACTTGCTAAACGAACAAGTCATATCAAGTTCAAGTGTCTACTAATCGTCTCTAGTGCTTGACCAAGGACGATCGTATTTGGCCACGTGTAAAGCCAAACATCCGTCAAGTCTACGAAGACCGAATCTCGGGATGAAGGCCCACGTGCAGACCCGCAAACGGCGCCGCAGGAAAAGGCATTTGACTCCAGCCCATCACCAGCTGTGGGTGACAAGGACAGCCTCTCACCTACCGACAGACCCGCCGAAAGGTCCTAGGTGGGACCTCCCAAGACGGCGACGTGAGGCGCGTGTTGTCTTCTCATTGGTTTGCACATCTGGCTGCCAGTAGCGGTTGCGGACTTTAAGGATACCGACCCACGTGCTGAGACGATCGCCCGTTTAGGATTAAGACATCCCAACAACCGCCTCTTCTATAAATAGGAGACGTCCAACAGATGAATCAAAAAAGTTAAAAAAAGACAGAACACTATCTTTGTAACAAGAACTCACAGAGCATTAACTCTGGTTCTTCCGGCAATTATCATCACTCAAGAGCTAGATAACTTGGGTCATTACAATCATTGTAATCATACTCTAACATTAATATTTGTACTCCAAAGCGGTATTTATATTAATAATATCTCGCGAGAGCATTCAAGCCCGGGATTAACAGCCCTGACAAATCTTGTGTTATTTTCATTCCATCGCTCGTGCTCTTGCATTTTGTTTGTTACTCACCCGTAGCCATATCCAACAAATCATTCCGAATAATATTTTGGGTAACAACATACTCAAAGTTGGAAAACGATGAATCCTACCTCGAATGAAAACAACGCGCACCCGACACAAAACAACGGACTGAAGAAGACACACGCACGACGAGTTTGAGTCAGAACTAAATCACTAAAAGAAAACACGATTCGGACTACTCAAAGGTTCAGAAAATGACAACGATAGTAATTACCCCATAACTTTGGGAAATTACAAAACGACCCAAGACATCCGAAATACATGATACACGATCGAAACACCAAATAAAAGCTAACAACATCCATAATGACATAAGATAGATTTATGGCAACCCCGAAACGGTCCGAATGACGATTACGAGAATCGAACCAAGTAGCGACAGAAATGACAATAAACGCAGAATTGAGTAAAACAAGTACGAAACAAGCTCGAATGACGAAAAGTCCAGTATTAAATATTCTCGAAATATCAATATGGTTACAAGAGAATCACTAAAAATGAAATCTACACCAACATGAAAAATACCGGAAAAAGAAAAAATGCGGATATTACATTCTCCCCCTCTAAAAATAAGTTTCACCCCGAAACTTAAGAAACAAACAACTCGGGGTACCTAGCACGCATGCTATCCTAGGTTTCTCAAATTGCCTCCTTGACACCATGTCTTGACCACTGCACCTTGACCAATAGAATGGTCTTATGCCTCAGTCGCTTCTCACGGTGCTCCAAGATCTTCAAGGGACGCTCCTCAAAGGTAATATCCTCAGCGATATCGATCTCACCATAGTCGATGACATGACTAGGATCCGTAACATATTTCCTCAGCTGGGAAACATGGAAACCGTTGTGGACGTGACTCAATGCCGGAGGCAACGCCAAACGATACGCCAACTCGCCGACCTTCAATAGAATCTCAAAGGGCCCAATAAATCTCGAACTCAACTTTCCCTTCTTCCGAAAGCGGAAAACTCCTCTCATCAATCGGCGACACCTTTAGCAAAACGTGGTCTACCACCTAGAATTCCAAAGGTTGATGATGGACATCAGAATAGGATTTGTATCGACTCTCAACTGTCAACATCCTCTCCCGAATCAATTCCACCTTCCTCCTCGTTTCCAAAGCGATATCCGGTTCGGTCCCGACCAAGTCGGATGCCTCGTTCTAAAAAATCGGCAATCGACATCGCCACCCATAAAGCACCTCATACGGTGCCATCTCGATCGACGTGTGCCAACTATTGTTGTATGTGAACTCGATCAATGGCAAATGCTCCTCCTAATCACTGCTCCAATCGAGAGAACAAGCACGCAACATATCATCAAATGTCTAGATAGTGCGCTATGACTGCCCATACGTCTGAGGATGAAAAGAAGTACTCAGACACAAACGAGCACCCAACGCCTTATGTACCACCTGCCAAAAGTGCAATACAAAAACGGCCATCACGATCGGAAACAATAGACTTCGGAGTACCTTGAAGCCTCCCAATCTGCGCAATAAATACAAGAGCCAACTTTTCCGGAAGTATCCTTCATGCCCAGAAAGGGTGACGACTTGGTTAGACGATCCACAATCACCCAAACCATATTCATACAGACTTCGACCTCGGAAAGTTCGTGACGAAGTCCATCGAAATATCTTCCCATTTCCATTCCAGAACGGGAAGCAACTGCAACAACCCGGCTGGTCGCTCTCAATTTTGACCTGATGACAAGTCAAACATCTCGCTACAAATTGTGCGACCTCCTCCTTCATATCATTCCACCAAAAGTTCCTCCTTAGGTTCTTGTACATCTTACTCGAACCAGGATGAACTGAGTAAGGTGTAGCATGGGCCTCATGCAAAATACTCTGCCTCAATTCCAAATCATTCGGTACACAAATCCGACTCTAGAATCTCAACACACCATCCTCCTGAATCACAAATCCATGAGACTTCCCTTTAAGAACATTCTCTCGAATTTGAGAAATCATCGAATCCTCCAACTGCTTCAGTTTAATTTTATCGATCAGCAACGATGAAGTTTCCAAAGCACAAAGTTGCCCGACAACTCCTGGCAACAAAATCTCAACTCCCAACTCAATCAAATCACGCTGAACCTCATATTGGGACGTAAGTATCTCAAGTGTCTGTAACGCCAGTTTCCGACTCAAGGCATCTGCCACGACATTCGCCTTGCCCGGATGATAAAGGATTTTGAGGTCATAATCCTTAATCAAATTCCAAACACCTCCTCTGCCTCATATTGAACTCCCGCCGAGTGAATATGTACTTCAGACTTTTATGATCGGTAAAAATATGACATGCGGAGCCGAAGAGATAATGACGCCAAATATTGAGCGCAAAAACAACTGCCACTAACTTCAAATCATGAGGAGGGTAGTTGAGCTCATATGGCCTCAACTGTCTCGATGCATACGCAATAGTCTTGTCGTGCTACATCAACACGCATCCAAGACCCTGACCTGAAGCATCACTATAAACAGCAAAACCCTCGTTGCCACATGGCAATGCTAGAATCAGGGCTGAAGTCAAACGCCTCTTCAGCTCCTCAACAATCGACTGCTTTTCGTCATTCCAGACGAACTTCTTAGATTTCTGAAGCAACTGCGTAAGTGGCCGAGCTAGTTTCGAGAACCACTCAACGAACCTACGATAGTAGCCAGCCAAACCCAATAAACTACGAACCTCCTTCACATTCTTAGGTGATGTCCAATACAGCACTGCATTAATCTTTTGTGGATCCACACGGACCCCCTCGGCTGAAATCACGTGACCCATAAACATCACTTCCTTAAGCCAGAACTCACATTTCGAGAACTTCGCATAGAGTCGCTCAGTCCTCAAAACGTCCAACACCACACACAGATGATGCGTATGCTCCTCCTCATTCTTCGAATAGATAAGGATATCGTCAATGAAGATGATGACACACTTATCCAAATACTCGATGAAAACCTTTTACATCAATTGCATGAACACTGCCGGCGCGTTGGTTAGCCCGAAGGGCATAACCACAAACTCAGAGTATCCGTATATCATCTGTAAAGCTATTTTCGGGACATCGGACTCCTTCACCCGAAGCTGATGGCACCCTGATCTCAAGTCGATCTTCGAGAATACCGTAGCTCCCTGCAGCTGATCAAACAAGTCATCAATCATTGGCAAGGGATACTTGTTCATGATAGTCACTTTGTTTAGCTCGCAATAGTCAATACATAAATGCAGTTAACCATTCTTCTTCCGCACAAACAGGACCGGTGCGCCCCAAGGCGAAGCGCTCGGTCAAATATACCCCGCCTCAAGAAGTTCACTCAACTGGTTCTTCAACTTAGCCATCTCTGAAGGTGCCATGCGATACGGTGCCTTCGAAATTGGAGCCGCACCCAGCTCTAACTCGATAGCGAACTCAACCTCACGGTCCGGTGGTAACCCCAGCAACTCGCCAGGAAAGACATCTCGGAACTCACTAACGACTGGGACCGATGAAAACTTGACTCCACCATCCTCCACTTTCAAGGCGTAACACCAATAACCAGTATACCCCTTCCGCAGGAGTCTCATCACCTTCAAAGCGTTAATTACGAACTTCTGGTTTCCCCTCTTTTGCCCTGCGATAGAGTGCTTGGTGACGTCCTCGGCTAACATGGTGATGATCCTCGTATGGTAGTTCATGATCGAACCATGCCGCTCGAGCTATTCATCCCCGAGAATCAAATCCTCACCCTAAATATTCACAACAATAAGATTATAGAGCCAAGCCTTCTCAAAAATACCCACGGAATTGTCTCGGATCTCCCCATCACCAACGGTCCTATCACTGCTAAGAGTTTAACGATGAAAGTCTGACAATACGACAAACAGTCAAGACCCAAACTACGCACATACTCCAGAGAGATGAACGAATGTGTAGCACCAGAATAAAAAAGCACACTGATAGGATGAGAATGGATATGAATGGTACCTGTAGCCACGATAGCCGCTGAATCATAGGTCCTCCTCATCTCATATACACGTGGATGACTGGAGACGACACTGGAAGCTCCCCCTCTAGCGGTCTGGCCCCGACCTCTCCCTCGGCTGACACTCTGCGGGGACTGCAGAGCAAACGACCCCTGGTTCACACTCGGCTCCCTAGGCACTGGGAAAGAATCATAGGAACCAAGAGTCTACCCTAAACGATCACACAAGTAAGCCTTGTGGCCCGACTGGCTACAAGTATGACAAGTCAATGGCGGACAAGGACACTCCCGGTTTCTATAGCTCGGCTGGCTACAGTTAAAACATTTGACCTCTTGAGTGGAGGCACTGGCAGTACCTCGAAAGCACCAAGAAAAACGATCCAAACCGCCCAAGGGAAAGTTAGTAGAATGAAACTTCTGCTAAACTCTGCCCTTGTGACCCAAAAAGTTACCGACGGATTTCTGTTTCTTACTTTCTCGACCCGCCTCACTGGCCGTCAAGGACATATCATAAGCAAGATCTCTACTCTGATAGTCCTTTAGGGTGGTGCAGGCGAGTCCAGACATGTAGTCACGAATCCTCGGTTTCATCCGCCTAGAAAAGTGGAAAATCTTGTCGCTCTCCTCTTTTACCTGGGCCTTCACGAAGCCCAATTCCCGGTTGAAATCTCCAATGGCATGAGAAACCGGAATATTTCGATGCTGAGCATCATAAAAAGCATGGACCCGTGTCTGAAGAACTGGCCATAGACAGTACTCAGCTTCTATAAGGTCTCTGAACTCGGCTCACGAAGCATCATGATCTGAGGCCCGACAGCCTCCCACCAATCAGAAGCGTCCCCAGTGATCCTTATGACAGTTAGTGGCAACAAATATCTTGGACATCTCTTTGATCCACCCCTCCCAACCAATCGGGTCTGAAGCCCCAAAAAACTGAGAAGGATGCATCTTGGTGACATCGCGAAGCCAACGATCCACTACGACCCGAGCACTACGATCCAGATCCGGGTTTTGAACCGCCTAGGCTATCGCAGCAATTTGGTTCACCATTTGTAGCATCACAGCTACGACACTCATGTCGTAGCCATTACCAGTTACTCCATCTTGAGTAGAAGTATGGCCCACTGGCTACCCCACGTCCCCGACCACGTCCACGATCACGACCACGACCATGACCTCCACCTCGACCTCTCTCAGCATCCATACTGAAGATAAGAGGTAGCGAAAGCATCTCTATGATAAGTACGAGAGAAAAACAGTCACAGTGCAAGAAACGGAGGTACGATACGAGAAAAGAAAAGAATCGAGTAAGGAAAACATATGAACACTGGAAGTACCGAGATAATGGAAGCGTGATGATGATGTGCAAAATAAAACACAACTAGACCCAATTAGCCAATAAGCCTAGGTATCCATAAACCTAGTGCTCCGATACCATTTTCTGTACCACCCAAGATATTCAGGGTATATTACAGTGCCGTGGTCCCCTACGCAGAACCCACCAGGCTAAATAATTAATGCCGCTCGTCTAACCATCACGGTTAAAACACACATCACCAAGACTAAAATTAAATAGAAAGCCCGGTACAACCGGTAAACCAGACGTCACCGAAAATCATAAATAAAATTTAGTATACAATCCATCTTCCAAATCAAAATGCCTAAGTACTCGCGAGTACTCTCTATCAGTTTAGAAGTTTGAAAACAAATGTTTGAAATAGACAACTAAAATAAAAGAACTCATTTGCACACGTCAACAACCCTGGCCTGCATCCTCGTACTGCTCCAGTGCCCGCTCAACCGGCTGAAAGCATCCTGAAATTCATAACAAGAATTTCCACAAAATGGGTCCTCCAAAGGGGTTAGCAATTACGCTAGTACAAGTAATCAAGGCAAACCGTTCGCTTACACATCTCATAGTACATGCATCAAATTGTTTCAAAATAAAATAAAGACATGTCTTTTCTGGAAAACAAACAGTCAATAATCACTGTTGAAGATCGCCTAATACCGGGGCTAAACCATTGGTCCCATCCGAGGCCTCTTAGGACCCTCTCGGACTGGTCATAGTTAAAAATCACACACATGACTCGCCTAGGACCGGAGCTAAACCACTGGTTCCATTTGAGGCCTCTATGGACCCTCCTGGACTGGTTATCGAAACAAGCTCGTGAATCAGGAGCGAAATCACAAACTCCTCCGAGGCCTCATCGGACCCTCCCGGGGTGATCAAAATTACACACATATATATTACCATTTTATGTTAAGCATAAGGGTTTCACACGAATACTTGCCTTGAGAAATTGACGAATAAAAGAATGGAAAATCAACCACGCTCGCTAGGAACCGACAACCTCGAATCTAACGATTCGAAGAATAAAATCATAACCAAATCTACATGAGTACGATAACAGAATACAACGAGGGTGGGTCGCAACCGAACCATCTCGATTTCATAAATACCAATAAATTTACCATAAACTCGTAGGAAAACATGTATACCACTAAGATTAATTTCATACATCATGGATTAATCAACAACACTAAATGAATCGGACATTAAATCGAAAACCCCCAAATTCTCCCAAAATAGGGTTCTAAGAGATTACCTCGGATCGAAGACGAAGAACATGCGTAGATGTTGTTAATCTACACTAGGAACTCAAGAAAGATGATAGCTTGAAGTTACAAGACTTCGAATCACCTAGAATTCGCCCAAATATCGCCTAGATCGCCAGAGGGGGAAGAGAGAAATGAAAAATAACGAAGTTGACTTGCTCCAGTGCTTATATATAATCACGCCTTAGCGTGCGCTAAGGGCTTATGGTTAGCATATGCTAACCATCCAACCCTGGTCCGAAACCTTTGGCTCTGACCCGTTAGCATGTGCTACTCAATAATTAACGTGCACTATTAGTCCTCGTTAGCGCGTGCTATCGGCCTATAGCGTGCGCTACCTATTCGTCTCCAGAGTCCAGAAACATTCTACCCTTACTGGAGCACCGGATTAGCACGCAGTGCCAAAATATCTAGCGTGCGCTGATTTCCACCATAGCGTGCGCTAATTTACAGACTTAGTGTGCGCTAACGAGTGCAGACAGTAGTACAGACGGTACTCAAAGTTGGAAAACGACGAATTCTACTCCAGATGAAAACAACGAGCACCCGACACTAATCATCGGACAGATGAAGTCACACGCACGACAAGTTCGAGTCAGAACTAAAGCACTAAAAGAAAATACAATTCTGATTACCCAAAGTTTCAGAAAACTACAATGATAGTAATTATTCCATGACTTTGGGAAATTACAAAATGGCCCAAAACATTCGAAATACACGATACACGATCGAAACACCAAATAAAAGCTCACAACATCCATAATGACATAAGATGGATTTACGGCAACCCCGAAATGGCAGTTCCAAATGACAATTACGATAATCGAACCAAGTAGCGACAAAAATGACAATAAACGCAGAATTGAGTAAAACAAGTCCGAAACAAGCTCGGATGACAAAATGTCCATATTTAATATCCTCGAAATATTAATAGGGTTACAAGCGAATCACTAAAATGAAAAATACACCAAAATGAAAAATACCGGAAAAGGGTCACCCCGAAATTTACCGGGACATCATAGTACCGTGGACCCCATGTGGGAACCACAAGGCAAGTTTTGAAATTTGTAACTTCCATTTTCTATTTTCTGAAAGAATAATCCCACGATGATACAAGTACGAAAATGAATTATTTTAAACAAAACTTAATTCGCAAATACAGTTATTACATAATTTTTGGAATCCTTCAAGAGTTTATCAAACGACGAGGTTCATTTCCAACATTGCTCAAGCCTGTACGGAATCTTCGGGAATATCCTGCACATATTCAACAAATTTGCCTGACACGACGAATCGTGCTAGTCGACCTGGGTCAGACAATACAATTATAAATCATTGATAAAATAAAATGAATTCGCAGAATAACATTTTATTTCGGTTTAACAATAGTTCACATAATAGTCGATGTTGTCTTTTTCAATCAGCACATCCCAAGCTTTGCAGCCAAGGGTCATGGAAGCATCTACATAGGAATACTCCGGACGTGGGTACCATTCAGGTTTTATCCCTCAACACTTTTCCGTATGGGTACCATTCAGGTTTTACTCCCAACATATCAAAAACATAAATTTCACAAAATAACGATATGCAATCGGTATCGGAATTTCAAGAATTTATTTAACATGGTCTGAGCAAGATATCAGTTGCCTTAATTCCGACGAGGTAATCTCCTTTTGCAAACACAACAGCTCGAACGGCCACAACCAATCGAGAGTTCAGCCTATTAACATATTCATTGATTAATACCTTGTAATAATGACGAATAACGACGTTTCCCACCCTTCCAGATTGAGTTCTTAACCTACTGCTACACGTAATGTTTGGACTACAATTCTACGCTTGATGATAAGTCGTTAAACAAGAAAACAAAACAATAAACCAAGAAGATGTTGAAGAAATGAGAGGTGGACAAAAGAACTCCGAATTGAAGCAAAATCACATATAACGTATGCTATGCAACATAGCTAATATACGTAATGGTAACTCAGCTGATGTACCTCAAGGATTACGTACGCTAGGTTCTATTAGTTCTTTTATTCGAGGTGGATCGGATTTGGAACTCCTGTGTTTTCGACTATGTCGACTCGTTTATGCTCGTTAACATTTTCTGAACTTTCCATATCCCTTGCTTTTGTTGATCGAACGACGGTGGTATTGTTTCGGAATAACTCGTTTGTCGTTGTGACTTTTCAATCGCTATTCCCTTTCACGTGGATCTTATGGGAATGCATGTCTTGTTATTCTCACCAGATCATCCTGGGAGTTGTGGTTTGAAGTTTATTATCCTTCGTGTTTCGGACATGATTGTTCGATTTTTGTTGTCTCGATCGTTTGCTTGTTCGGTTTTTGTTCACGTTTCGTGATTATTGAGCGTTCAGGCTCCTTCGTAATTCCCTTAAGTTCAAGAAATTAGCCTCGTTTTCGATCTTCCAACCCTTGAGCGGTGGGAATTCTGTATTTGTTCAGAGTTTGGCTCGCGTTTTGATTGATGAACCGTTGGGTTGGTCAATCGTATTAATTTTCGTTCGTTGTGTTTTGTGATTGTTCGGATAATCGACTTGATTGTACTATCTGTTTGATGACGCTTATCACTTGTGGGTTTTATTATGTTTCTACCGGTGGCGTTGTGTTGGTCGTCGTGGAGCGCGTTTTCACGTTGTATATTCCTTTGCGTTGCTTGTAACGTTTCGCCGTTGGGCATAAGTTACGCGCTTCTTGTGTATCTCGTTGAGTTTTTCCTAGCGGGATATTTCTTCTCCCTACTTGTTTTAAGTTTCGGGACGAAACTTCTTTTAAGGAGGGTAGAATGTAATACCCGTAATTTCGATTTCCGGTAATTTCTTTTTTTCGGCGGAAGTCCGTTTTGACGACTCGTTCAGGACCATTTCGTCATTATGAGAATGATTAATTCTACACTTTTTGACATCCGAGTTCGTTTCGGTGTCGTTTTGTTGAGTTCCGTGCTTTTTAGCGACTTTTCCGCACTTGTGTTTGATTCTTGCGAATCTCGTTCGAAACTGCTAGTTCGAGTTTCCCGTAAGTCCGTTTATCTTTGTTAGACGTGTTGTGAACTTCGGTTTGGTTATTCGATCTCGTATCGTGATTTTTGGGCGTTTTGGGCTATTTTGTAATTTACCCAAAGTTATGGGTATCCGTATCTGTAATTGTTGTCTCGACCCTTTTCTTGGTCGCGTGTGATTAATTATTGCATTATGTTTTCATTTCGGGCCGTTGATGTTGTCCGCGAGCTTTTCGTCGTGTTCGTTCCGTACGTTTTCGGAAATCGAGTCGTCGGGTCATGACGGCTGAGCAGCTGGCCGGACGGTGGCGGGTCCTGGACGGACGGTTGCGGGCTCTGGCCGGGCTGACGCGGCAGGAACCGGCGTAGCGTGCTCTACTGCCGGAAGGCTGCGTGCGCTAACCGGCAGGAGTAGTGCACGTTACGCGACCGGCCGACGCACGCTATCAGGTCAGGGCAGTGGGTTCTGAGGTTCTGGACTGGGGTAGGATCGGCAGGTAGCGCACGCTACTGTTGGTCGTGGTGCATGCAAACCGGTAGGGGTAGCGCACGCTGTCGGCCGACTAGCGTACGTTACCTGGGCGAGATGTTTAGTCCAGAGGTACTGGACAGGTCGGCTAGCGCGCGCAGGCTTCCGGCCGTAGCGCACGCTAGCGGGGGTCGGGCGTATAGGTCACGGTCGGCAGGATTGGTCGGTGGTGCTGGGTTGTGCGAGCCCTGGCCGAGGGTACTGGGCCGATACTGGCCGATAGCGTACGCTAGTCCGGGAAGGCTAGCGCACGCTAGTTCCGGCCCAGTATAAATATGACAGAGCAGTCGCGTTTTCATTCATTTTTCATTTCCTTTCCTTTCGATCCGCGGCTGGAGCTTCGGAGGAGGCGGAGCCATGTTGTCTAACAACAAATTCATGAAGTTCTTGAGGTTATATCATTGATCAATCATCCTATAACATCCTTCGATCCAGCGAATCAAGGTGAGATTTCCTAGAACCCTATTTTGAAAAATTTTGGGGTTTTTGCGTTTTTGTCCGATTCGTTTCGTATTGTTGATTAATTCATGTTGGGTATGATTAATCTTGGTAGTATTTTTGTGTTTAACATCATTTAATCCATTGTTCTTCGTCGAATCGAAGTATATTTCTTGATTTCGTTCGAATCGACTTTTTGGGGGATTTGTTCTCGATCTCGTTTTCCATACGTTTTTGATGGATCGATTGCGGTTAAATGATGTTGTTAAACATATTCTATGGATTGTATATCCATATTTCGGTTTGGAATTCCGTTTTCGTGTTTTGACGGGACAAATCGTGTTCTTGGCCGTTTTGGGGGAAACACTTGAACTTTCGTCATTCGTTCTTTGAATTTAACGGCTTTAAGTCGTGCTATAGAATTCATTTCATTGTTGTTATTGTCCTTCGTAGTTTATTATCGCGAGTTGGCTTTCGGTGGATTCGGCGGATTCGTAGTCGGTTCGTGCCAACCTACTTTGGTCGATTCTCTGCGTTGTTCTTATTCGAGGCAAGTATCTTGCCCATACATTACGTGTTTTGTGGATATATCAGTTGGTAATTTACGATACGTGATTTATGAATGTCTATAATTAACTTTCAAAGGAATCGATATGCTTTTCAATACTTCCTTAAAAGATGACTCATATGATCTCGTTGTTAAATGTGCTTTTCTAAGTATGTGTATGGTATCGTTTTGTGTGATTATGAAGTTGTAGATTTATAGTTTAACCTTTTCTTGAGGTATGTGTGGAACATATGCCTATTGATGATCCTGTGACATTGTGTC
Organism: Orobanche coerulescens; assembly: GCA_033398695.1. NCBI lineage: Eukaryota > Viridiplantae > Streptophyta > Magnoliopsida > Lamiales > Orobanchaceae > Orobanche > Orobanche coerulescens. Next base: position 102,215,408 of record CM065804.1, read on the forward strand.
GTTCGGCGTGGTTGGATAGGAATTTTCCCTCGTTGCTATGTTATTGGTACTAGCTGCATCGTTGAAATTCTAGCATGAATCGTATCGTTACTTGGTCGTGAGTATATGTTGGATGAACTGGCCATTCTAGTAAGGTACCTCGACTATATATACTGTGATTGACCTTCGAGGCTTGTGGTTTGCAACTGTGATTTTGGAACGTGTGTGTGTGTTGTTCCTTCCACCCGGAGTGTTCGACGGGATGTCTGGGGGTCGATACTAAGGGGTACGGCCACGGAAGTGGACTTGGGTACGTGTGTGGATGAACTTCCACCCGGAGTGTCCGACGGGATGTCTGGGGGTCGATACTAAGGGGTACGGCCGCGGAAGTGGTTTCCCACCCGGGGCATTCGATGGGGCGTCTAGGGAACGATATTAAGGGGTACAGTCGCGGGTTACCAGGTGTAGTTTTCATCTCGAGGATGATGTTGATGTTTTCATTAATTGTGATATTGTCCGGAGTATCACAATGCTTTGTGCTTGGGGTCGAGAGACATTATATATTGAGTCTTGGTGCTTGGCTAGAATGGCATAAGAATAATGTGTTATGTGTAATGTGTCCTTGTAAGTGAATTGCAGTGGATGATCGGGTTGTAGGCCCTGTGTTTTGTGACCGGAATGGTTGGGTCGTGGACCCCGTGTTTTGTTAACGGAATTGCATTTTGGAAAATGAACTTTGGGGCTGTGACCCTAAATGACTTTCGAGGAATTACGGACTTTTCAATTTCAAATGTTTTCAAAACTCCCGAGATTTGGAAGTGTTTTCAAAGTGCTTACTTGCTTCGTTTCTACTTTCAAGACTTGAACTATTTTTAACTAAATATATCTCGGGAAGTCTTTCGTTGTATTCTCGGAATGTGTTGTGTATGGCTCGTTTTTGAACTTTATACTTGCACTAGCAAAACAGTGGAGTTTTGCTAACCCCCGAGTAATCGGGGGGTGGATATCTGTATTGTGTCCAGGTACTTGCAGGTTTTCGGGAGCAAGACACAGGATCGGTACGAGGGATGATGAAAGACGAATGATACTAATCACACGAAGGCCAGTTTTGACTTCAGTTAGTCGGAGTCCATTGTGTTGTCTTTTCCGCTGTCTTATTGTTCGTTGTTGTAAGTATTTTACCCTTGCGTGGGTATGAGTCTGGATGAGTTTATGTATTTTGATTTGTAAGTCAGTGACGAAAGACCAAATCGGTCTATTGGTTCGTTATTTTGATTCGTCGGTATGTAATGTAATGTGTTGTTTTAATGTCTAGCCTGGTGGATCCTCACGGAGAGGGTCTGCGGCGTGTAATATTCCCGGTTTGATCTGGGGGTGTTACAGGCACACCCTGGTGATTGTTCAACATACACTTCTTCAGCTAGGTCTCAATTATGAAATGCGCTCCTAACATCCATTTGATATACGATTAAGTTCTTATGAGCTTCGAAAGCTAGGAACATCCTAATGGCTTCTAGTATCGCTACATGGGCAAATCTTTCATCATATTATATGCCTTCTTCCTGTCTGTAGCCTTAGGCAACTAGCCTGGACTTATTTCTTATAATAAGGCCATTCTCGTCCTTCTTCTTTTGACATACCCATTTAATTCCCATTACAGCTTGATGGGTTGGTCTGGGGACTAGGTATTAAACATTATTCCTTTCAAAACCATTGACCTCTTCTTCCATAGATGAGATCCAGTGAGGATTATTGAGAGCTTTAGCGGTAGAAACAGGTTCAGACTGAGCTATATGGCTAGTGTGCACATGGAAAGTATCCTAAGTTCAGTTTTGGACTCCCACACAAGGGATGAAGATTGTTCAGATCCAGATTCTATATCCTCTTGTGCACAGAGTACAGTTCCCTGTGTACTATGTATTCTTTTTGTGGTGGAAACACCAGCATCAGTGTCACCAATTATCAACTCCTAGGGATGATCTCTTAACCATCTCTTGTCGGGTTCTAATTCAGCATCCCTTGCTATGTCCTGTTCGACTGTAGGTTCAGCTCCAGCTTCCACAGCATTAGCTTCGACTACTTCTTCTGTTTCTACAGCAGCGGGATTGATTTGAAGATTCGCAACAGGTTCTTCCCGAGTTTGTGGGATTTCCTCAAAAGATAACATATGGAGTCTTAGGTTATGTTTTCTATTCCTGTAGCATCACAATTAGGTTCATCAAAGACCACATATACTAGACTCCTCTATTGTCAGTTTTCTTTTGTTGAAAATCCTAAATGCCTTGCTGACATAGGAGCATCAAACGATTATACCTTCATCTGATTTCTCATTGAAGATCTTGAGTTGATCATTCCCATTGTTAAGAACGTAGCACCTGCATCCAAAAATGTGAAAATAGGCAACCATATGAGTTTTATTATTCCATACCTCGTACGCGGTTTTGTTGTGGTGCTTGTTGATGATAAGCGGTTTTGTGTATAGCATGTTGTATTTGTTGTTTCTCCCCAGAATCACTGTGGCAACTTGCTTCCAGCTATCATAGTTCTTGTTGCCTTCTTCATCATCCTGTTCTTTCGCTCGGCAACACCATTTTGTTGAGAAGTACGAGATGCTGAATATTCATGTTTTATGCCATCGTCCACACAGTACTGCTCTATGAAGTGATTTGTAGATTCTGTGCCTCTAGCTGAACGAATGGATATGATGCTCATCCCTTTATCCATTTGAAGATTTTTCAGGTCCTCCGGCAGCTTTATGGTTGTCTCTTTCTCTTTTCTCAAGAAAATAGTCCATGCATACCTGGAAAAATCATCAACGATAACAAGACAGTATTTCTTATCTGCTAGGCTGACAGGGTCTACAGGGCCATAAATATCCATATGTAGTAAGTCCAGGACCCTGTGGGTTGATACACAAGATTTGGTCTTCAGAGACGACTTGACTTGCTTGCCTTTATGGCAGGGTCTATATAACGTTGTTCTTATGAAATGAAACATCGGGCAAGTCTCTGGCCATTCCCTGTCAAGCCAATTTGTTGATGGCCTTGAAATTGATGTGAGACATCCTTTTGTGCCATAGCCATCTTTGATCTGCAGTGCCTTCGGCAATAAAACAAGGAACTACAGTACTAGTGGGTTTCCAGTTAGCAATATACATGTTACCTGACCGTCTTCCTGTGAGGACTATTTGTTTGGTCTTTATGTACTTCACCCTATAGTTATCTACATCGAACTTGACTGAGAATAGTATGTCACAAAATTGTCTAATATTAAGAAGATTTTACTGTACTCCTTCTATGTAGGCTACGTCGGTAATCTTGAATTTTCCCATAAGCAGGGTTCCTTGTAGAACTTACCAGATGAAGGGGATTCAGAGCTTACCTTGTTAAAAGGCTTGGGCCTGTATGGAGTCAATCCAGACTATTTGATGAACTGCTTGAACTTGTGCATGAGCAAGACCATTTCATCTTGCGACATGATGTCATCGTCGCTATCTGCTGCCTTGTGTGCCGACTTAGATGTGTTAGGTGCTGAGCTATGTCTCCTTCAGACACAGCAACTAGTATTGTAGTATTGGCAGGTGACTCTTCAAATTTCTCTCTCCTGTTAGGTCAGAGAAGATATCAAAAGTAGAAATATTATTAAAGTTAAAGGACACACGCATAGGTGTGGTTTTTATATCCCATCGGGCAGGAAGTGAGCTAAATATTTTAAAGGTTTTCTCCTTTTGGGTATACACTTTATCCAATGATTCAAGTTCACCGACAATGGCAGTAAATCTGAGGTCAAGATCCTCAAGCATTTCTGTAGGTTTCATTTCGAAAGACTCAAATTGCTGAGTAATTTCAAAAAATTTGTTTTCTTTTGAGAGCTCAGTACCCTCACAAATAAGCTTGAGTTTCTCTCAGATTTTCTTGGCTGTCTGACAACTCTTTACCTTAGAGAATGTGCCTTTGTCGAGAGTGAAAAATAGTGCATTCTTGGCGACGTCATCTAGGTTAGCACGCTTGCGCTCATCAGTCATCCACTTGTAATATCCGCGATTTTGATTTCCAATAATTTTTTTTCTGGTGTAATTCCATCTTAGCAACTCTATTGTGACTGTTTCCTCATTCCGAGAATGATTAATTCTACACTTTTTGTCATCCGAGTTCGTCTCGATGTCGTTCTGTTGAATTCCGTGTTCTTAAGCGACTTTTCCACGTATGAGTTCGACTTTGTAAAATCACCATTAATTCTTGGAAATTCCAAAAATTCTGAATCTTTTCAATATTATAGAGAATCAAGTTAGTTTTTTAATGGTTCAAATGGTGAGTCAATAGGAGTCCGAACGAAGGAGTTATAGTCGAAATAGCTAAGGCTGCACTATGTGCCTTTTGGTCTTTGGAGCGGTCAGATCTTTGCCGCGCCCTTACAGCCGGGCCAGCACAAAGCCAATGTCTTTGGCGATTTTGGCCGTGGGCCGCGGCACACTCATCCTGTGTCGCGGCACACAGTACAGGTTTGCCTATATCAGTGTTTTCTTGTGGAATCATTCTCATTTCATCACTCTCCTTCTTTCTCTCCTCCTTGGGCGGTTTGTGGGCGATATTTTGGGCGATTTAGCATCATCAAACTCAAATAATTTCATCTTCTTCAAGTTGTGGTGTGGATTAACAACATGTTTGTGGATTCTTCATCCTAATCAAGGTAATTTCTTGAAATCTCCTAAAATTTAATTTTTGGGAGTTTTGGCTTTGATTTCATTTTCTGTCCGAATTTGATGAATCGGTTGATGTTTGTAAACATTATTAATCATGTTCTATGGATTGTAAATCCATATCTTCGATTCGTTCAACCCGATTGATGATTCTTAAGTTCTTGAGGAACTTTGAACATTTAGTGTTCGATTAAATGTCTCAAAGAGTTTCCTTCGATCGTTGTGTTGTTTTCGTTCGATATTGTGTTATTGAATGAATTGTATTTCATTCAAGGTTGTTCGAGCGCTTATATTTATCGGAGGACGCCGTTCGTTGTTCGTGGATGGATTTCATCGCCTTCGGTTGAGGCAAGTTTTATACTTGTACTAGTCAATGAGATTAGTGTTATCATATATGTGTATGAATGTGTTGTATCATTCCGAGACTTAGTCTCTTCATGAATTCATTGATATTAAGAGATCGTTCGATACGATACCTTTCGGCAATTATGCCAAATATTTTTATTGTTCGTTAATGGCCGGTTCAAGGCATTGTGATACTCATTGTTAATGTTATTATCGATCACCGGTTCGCGGTATCGATGTATCGATCGTTGTTGTTGATATTAATGTCGATTTAAGACGTTGTTGTAATCATTGCTATTAATGTTGGAGTTTTGTCCTTGATGTTGTTTTGGCCGATTAAAGGCGTTGACGTATTCATTTCTCTTCTTCGTTGTTGGTAACCGATTAAAGGTGCCGATACATCCTTCGTATCATTGTTATCGATTGGCCGTTCTAAGGCAATCGAGGTGTTCAATCATTCATCATATCATTGTTATCGGTTGGCCGTTCTAAGGCAATCGAGGTATTCACTCATTCATCGTGTCATTGTTATCGATTGGCTGTTCTCAGGCAAATCGAAGTGTTCAATCATTCATTGTATCATTGTTATCGATTGACCGTTTTAAGGCAATCGAGGTATTGAATCATCCGCTGCATCATTGTTACCGGTTGGCCATTCTAAGGCAATCGAGGTATTGAATTGGGGCTGTCGAGGATAGTACCCATCCGTTGGGTTGTTGTTATCGATTGACCACTCTAAGGTAATCGAGGTATTGAATTGGGACTGTCGAGTACAATGCCCATCCGTGAGTCATCATTATCGTGTTAGCCGACTCAAGGTAGCACACTATCATAATTGTGATACGGCTTCGTGCCGTGGCTTCGGCCCTAACTGTGATCCGGCTTCGTGTCGTGGCTTCGGCCCTAACTGTGATATGGCTTCGTGCCGTGGCTTCGGCCCTAACTGTGATACGGCTTCGTGTCGTGGCTTCGGCCCTAATGGTGATACGGCTTCGTGCCGTGGCTTCGGCCCTAATCAATAACAGCTGCGGGCTGTTTGGCTTCATGTGATTGTGATATTTGACAGCTTCGGCTGAGTGGCTTTCAAGCCTTTATTATTGTCTTGGTAATTTCATTGGAGCCTTCGAGCATTGTGATTCATAATTAATTCAGTTCTGTTTTGGTTCATGTCGTGTAATTCATTGTGGTACTCTATAATTATGATTCGCCGTTGGGCATTTACGTTCTAACCTGTCGAACAGGTATTAATAGTATGCCGTGGGCATAGTATTTCATGAATGCTCGGTTCTTACCTTGGTTTGTGAGCATCTCGTATTATTATTATCATTGTACCGTTTCATTCTACCTTTGGATGCATATCATGTCATACGTGTATTTGATGTTCATTATCTGGATGACTGACCCCGTGGGGGCGGAACATGTTTTCATGTTTTAGGTGCTTGCGAGGAGAGAGTTGAAACACAGGGGCATGATGATGGTGACGAGGCATTCGAGCGATACTAGTCCGAGTTGTTCATATTGGTCAGTCAGTTAGAGTGTTCTCCAGTTTGTCAGTCATTGTCGTTATGTTTTACGCGATGCATGCTCGATCTTTGTTGTATTTTATTTTTGGCCATGTAGGCCCATCGTTGTCGTTGAAATTCCTTATCGGAATATTGTGTCGGATATCATGGTAGGGACTATGATTTTCCCTTGTTGTTTAATTTAATGTATTTTAGTCATGTTCGCCTGGTGGATCTCCTCGCGTGGGGTCCACGGCACTGTAATAACCCAATAGGATTGGGGGGTGTTACAGAAGATGGTATCAAAGCTTTGGGTTGTGAGATACCCTGATATGTGAGTTATGTGGCTCTACCGATGCGGTAGTAGTGGGACTGTCAGGTTATGACAATCTGGACAGTCGGGTTTTGTGAGTCGTAATATTAGTACGACTGCACGAGTCATTCATTCATCGAGTCGTCATCAGTTGAGACTAGTATCGCGAGACCTCGAAGCTTCGTATGACATGTGTAAGGACTCGATTCTCTTTATATTCATACATTCATCATGTCATTAATTATTCATGCTTTGTTGAAACCTATATGTGATATTAGTGTTATGATTGATTCATGACTAATTGGTTTGGAGCACGTGTGACTTGTGTAAGCGTTAAGGATCAACTCATTTATTAGTTAATAATCCTCAATCATCATTTTGATCTCATCACTCAGTTAATTCATTCATCACCCAGTCAATATCATTACTCAGATAATTCATTCATCACTCAGTTAATTCATTCATCACTCAGTTAATTCATTCATCACTCAATCAATATCATTACTCAAATAATTCATTCATCACTTAGTTAATTCATTCATCACTCAGTTAATTCATTCATCACTCAGTCAATATCATTACTCAGATAATTCATTCATCACTCAGTTAATTCATTCATCACTCAGTCAATATCATTCATCACTCAGTTAATTCAATCCTCACTCAGTAAATTCATTCATCACTTAGTTAATTCATTCATCACTCAGTTAATTCATTCATCACTCAGTCAATATCATTCATCACCCAGTTAATTCAATCATCACTCAGTTAATTCATTCATCACTCAGTTAATTCATTCATCACTTAGTTAATTCATTCATCACTGATTCAATCTCATTGCTCAGTTAATTCATTCACCACTCAGTCAATCTCATTGTTCAGTTAATTCATTCATCACTCAGTCAATCTCATTGTTCAGTTAATTCATTCATCACTCCCTCAATCTCATTGTTCAGTTAATTCATTCATCACTCACCAATCTCATTGTTCGATTAATTCATTCATCGCTTAATCAACCTCATTATTCATTAATTCATCCATCACTCGATCAATCTCATTGTTCGGTTAATTCATTCATCACTCAGTCAATCTCATTGTTCATTAATTCATTCATCACTCGATCGATCTCATTGTTCGATTAATTCATTCATGACTCAATCAATCTCATTGTTCAGTTAATTCATTCATCGCTCGACCAACCTCATTATTCATTAATTCATCTATCACTCGATCGATCTCATTGTTCGGTTAATTCATTCATCACTCACCAATCTCATTGCTCGGTTAATTCATTCATCACTGATTCAATCTCATTGCTCGATTAATTCATTCATCACTCACCAATCTCATTGCTCGGTTAATTCATTAATCATCCATTGACTCACGGTTCAGTTGTTGATCTTGTGGATCGAATTTTCAACCTTGTTAACTTGTTCAAGGTAATCATTTCAGGAATTTCATCAGGTAATCATGTTACCTCATTTGATCATTCATGCGATCTTATCATATTCCGGCATCATGTGGACGATCATTTTACCGCATTATCAATGCATTCATTATGTTAAAGTATGTATGCTCATTATCATCATTCTGTAACGTAATCATAATGCGATCTTACTACAACCCGTGCATCATACAAGGGGTCCTACCAAGCTTCGAGAGCCAGTGGTAAGGACATTCATCACCGGTTTTGAACAAGTTAATTCTTGCTCGGTAATAGTACAATCATTCATTTCATTTGTCGTTCATTCATTCATATAATTCATTCATCATATATCAATCACGTTGAGACTTATAATTATCAAACTAATCATTCACTTCACGGGGAACAATGGTTCCAATCCTTTCATTTGAGTTATCACTCATTACATTATTAGTTCACCTCGGTGAGTCATTCTTGATCCTTGTCGGATTTCTAATCATTTATCATTCATCATAGTCACTCTCGTTTTTGGTAACCTTTCGGGGTCATATTAAGCGGTGAGTTCAGATTTGAGTCTTCGTTGAATCGTTGGGATCGAGGAGATCGATGATATGGAGGATATCGATGTTGTGTACATTTGAAATGTAGCCTTGTCTTTCGGATGACTGTATAACTCAATCCGTAATAATGTATCGTGGTTGTGGATCATTTATTGTTGATCTATTTTATAATGATCGTATTTGAGAATCTTGAGATTTTGAGATCGTTTGATGCATTCCTTTTGGTATTGTAACGAGATTTCGTGATAATCTGGTTGATTGTTTATTGTGATTCGAGACGTCAAGTCATGGGGACTTGGGCGTGCGACAGATATGGTTCCGAGGACTATATGTGCATTGCTGTTCTTCTTTGGAGGTGAATCAGTGTTTGTATGGGCATCCGATGCCGATGAGAAGCGAGATTTCAGTTCTGGTGTATCTCATTGAGTTTTCCTGGCGGGATATTGCTTCTCCCAACTTGTTTTAAGTTTCGGGATAAAACTTCTTTTAAGGGGGGTAGTATGTAATATCCGCGATTTCGATTTCCAATAATTTTTTTTCTGGTGTAATTCCATCTTAGCAACTCTATTGTGACCGTTTCCTCATTCCGAGAATGATTAATTCTACACTTTTTGTCATCCGAGTTCGTCTCGGTGTCGTTCTGTTGAATTCCGTGTTCTTAAGCGACTTTTCCACGTATGAGTTCGACTTTGTAAAATCACCATTAATTCTTGGAAACTCCAAAAATTCTGAATCTTTTCAATATTATATAGAATCAAGTTAGATTTCCAATGGTTCAAACGGTGAGTCAATCGGAGTCCGGACGAAGGAGTTATGGTCGAAATAGCTAAGGCTGCACCATGTGTCTTTTGGTGCTCGAGCGGGCTGTACTGCGGGCCGCGGCCCCTTCTGGCCGGGACGAGGCACAAAGCCAATGTGCTGGGAAGTTTTTGGCCGTGGGCCGTGGCACACTCATCCTGTGCCGAGGCACACAGTACAGGTTTGCCTATATCAGCATTTTCTTGTGGAATCATCCTCATTTCATCACTCTCCTTCTTTCTCTCCTCCTTGGGCGATTTGTGGGCGATATTTTGGGCGATTTAGCATCATCAAACTCAAATAATTTTATCTTCTTCAAGTTGTAGTGTGGATTAACAACATGTTTGTGGATTCTTCATCCTAATCAAGGTAATTTCTTGAAATCTCCTAAAATTTAATTTTTGGGAGTTTTGGCTTTGATTTCATTTTCCGTCCGAATTTGATGAATCGGTTGATGTTTGTAAACATTATTAATCATGTTCTATGGATTTTATATCCATATCTTCGATTCGTTCAACCCGATTGATGATTCTTAAGTTCTTGAGGAACTTTGAACATTTAGTGTTCGATTAAATGTCTCAAAGAGTTTCCTTCGATCGTTGTGTTGTTTTCGTTTGATATTGTGTTATTGAATGAATTGTATTTCATTCAAGGTTGTTCGAGTGCTTATATTTATCGGAGGACGCCGTTCGTTGTTCGTGGATGGATTTCATCGCCTTCGGTTGAGGCAAGTTTTATACTTGTACTAGTCAATGAGATTAATGTTATCATATATGTGTATGAATGTGTTGTATCATTCCGAGGCTTAGTCTCTTCATGAATTCATTGATATTAAGAGATCGTTCGATACGATTCCTTTCGTCAATTATGCCAAATGTTTTTATTGTTCGTTAATGGCCGGTTCAAGGCATTGTGATACTCGTTGTTAATGTTATTATCGATCACCGGTTCGCGGTATCGATGTATCGATCGTTGTTGTTGATATTAATGTCGATTTAAGACGTCGTTATAATCATTGCTATTAATGTTGGAGTTTTGTCCTTGATGTTGTTTTGGCCGATTAAAGGCGTTGACGTATTCATTTCTCTTCTTCGTTGTCGGTAACCGATTAAAGGTGCCGAGACATCCTTTGTATCATTGTTATCGATTGGCCGTTCTAAGGCAATCGAGGTGTTCAATCATTCATCATATCATTGTTATCGGCTGGCCGTTCTAAGGCAATCGAGGTATTCACTCATTCATCGTGTCATTGTTATCGATTGGCCGTTCTCAGGCAAATCGAAGTGTTCACTCATTCATTGTATCATTGTTATCGATTGACCGTTTTAAGGCAATCGAGGTATTGAATCATCCGCTGCATCATTTTTATCGATTGGCCATTCTAAGGCAATCGAGGTATTGAATTGGGGCTGTCGAGGATAGTTCACATCCGTTGTGTCGTTGTTATCGATTGACCACTCTAAGGTAATCGAGGTATTGAATTGGGACTGTCAAGTACAATGCCCATCCGTGAGTCATCATTATCGTATTGGCCTACTCAAGGTAGCACACTATCATAATTGTGATACGGCTTCGTGCCGTGGCTTCGGCCCTAATTGTGATATGGCTTCGTGCCGTGGCTTCGGCCCTAACTGTGATACGGCTTCATGCCATGGCTTAGGCCCTAACTGTGATACGACTTCGTGCCGTGGCTTCGGCCCTAACTGTGATACGGCTTCGTGCCCTGTCTTTGGCCCTAATTGTGATACGGCTTCGTGTCGTGGCTTCGGCCCTAATGGTGATACGGCTTCGTGCTGTGGCTTCGGCCCTAATCAATAACAGTTGCTGGCTGTTTGGCTTCATGTGATTGTGATATTTGACAGCTTTTGCTGAGTGGCTTTCAAGCCTTTATTATTGTCCTGGTAATTTCATTGGAGCCTTCGGGCATTGTGATTCATAATTAATTCAGTTCTGGTTTGGTTCATGTCGTGTAATTCATTGTGGTACTCTATAATTATGATTCGCCGTTGGGCATTTACATTCTAACCTGTCGAACAGGTATTAATAGTATGTCGTGGGCATGGTATTTCATGAATGCTCGGTTCTTACCTTGGTTTGTGAGCATCTCGTATTATTATTATCATTGTACCATTTCATTCTGCCTTTGGATGCATATCATGTCATACGTGTATTTGATGTTCATTATCTGGATGACTGACACCGTGGGGGCGGAACATGTTTTCATGTTTTATGTGCTTGCGAGGAGAGAGTTGAGACACAGGGGCATGATGATGGCGACGAGGCATTCGAGCGATACTAGTCCGAGTTGTTCATGTTGGTCAGTCAGTTAGAGTGTTCTCTAGTTTGTCAGTCATTGTCGTTATGTTTTACCCGAGTAGATGCTCGTGGATGTTGTATTTTATTTTTGGCCATGTAGGCCCATCGTTGTCGTTGAAATTCCTTATCGGAATATTGTGTCGGATATCATGGTAGGGACTATGATTTTCCCTTGTTGTTTAATTTAATGTATTTTAGTCATGTTCGCCTGGTGGATCTCCTCGCGTGGGGTCCACGGCACTGTAATAACCCAATAGGATTGGGGGGTGTTACAGAAGATGGTATCAGAGCTTTGGGTTGTGAGATACCCTGATATGTGAGTTATGTGGCTCTACCGATGCGGTAGTAGTGGGACTGTCAGGTTATGACAATCTGGACAGTCGGGTTTTGTGAGTCGTAATATTAGTACGACTGCACGAGTCATTCATTCATCGAGTCGTCATCAGTTGAGACTAGTATCGCGAGACCTCAAAGCTTTGTTGAAACCTATATGTGATATTTGTGTTATGATTGATTCATGACTAATTGGTTTGGAGCACGTGTGACTTGTTTAAGCGTTAAGGATCAACTCATTTATCAGTTAATAATCCTCAATCATCATTTTGATCTCATCACTCAGTTAATTCATTCATCACTCAGTTAATTCATTCATCACTCAGTCAATATCATTACTCAGATAATTCATTCATCACTCAGTTAATTCATTCATCACTCAGTTAATTCATTCATCACTCAATCAATATCATTACTCAAATAATTCATTCATAACTTAGTTAATTCATTCATCACTCAGTTAATTCATTCATCACTCAGTCAATATCATTACTCAGATAATTCATTCATCACTCAGTTAATTCATTCATCACTCAGTCAATATCATTCATCACTTAGTTAATTCAATCAACACTCAGTTAATTCATTCATCACTTAGTTAATTCATTTATCACTCAGTTAATTCATTCATCACTCAGTCAATATCATTCATCACCTAGTTAATTCAATCATCACTCAGTTCATTCATTCATCACTCAGTTAATTCATTCATCACTCAGTTAATTCATTCATCACTGATTCAATCTCATTGCTCAGTTAATTCATTCACCACTCAGTCAATCTCATTGTTCAGTTAATTCATTCATCACTCAGTCAATCTCATTGTTCAGTTAATTCATTCATCACTCAGTCAATCTCATTGTTCAGTTAATTCATTCATCACTCAGTCAATCTCATTGTTCAGTTAATTCATTCATCGCTCAGTCAACCTCATTATTCAGTTAATTCATCCATCACTCAGTCAATCGCATTGTTCAGTTAATTCATTCATCACTCAGTCAATCTCATTGTTCAGTTAATTCATTCATCACTCAGTCAATCTCATTGTTCAGTTAATTCATTCATCACTCAGTCAATCTCATTGTTCAGTTAATTCATTCATCGCTCAGTCAACCTCATTATTCAGTTAATTCATCCATCACTCAGTCATTCTCATTGTTCAGTTAATTCATTCATCACTCAGTCAATCTCATTGCTCAGTTATTTCATTCATCACTGATTCAATTTCATTGCTCAGTTAATTCATTCATCACTCAGTCAATCTCATTGCTCAGTTAATTCATTAATCATCCAGCCCAACTCACAGTTCAGTTGTTGATCTTGTGGATCGAATTTTCAACCTTGTTGACTTGTTCAAGGTAATCTTTTCAGGAATTTCATCAGGTAATCATGTTACCTCATTTGATCATTCATGCGATCTTATCATATTCCGGCGTCATTTGGACGATCATTTTACCGCATTGTTAATGCATTCATTATGTTAAAGTATGTATGCTCATTATCATCATTCCGTAACGTAATCATAATGCGATCTTACTACAACCCGTGCATCATACAAGGGGTCCTACCAAGCTTCGAGAGCCAGTGGTAAGGACATTCATCACCGGTTTTGAACAAGTTAATTCTTGCTCGGTAATAGTACAATCATTCATTTCATTTGCCGTTCATTCATTCATATAATTCACTCATCATATATCAATCACGTTGAGACTTATAATTATCAAACTAATCATTCACTTCACGGGGAACAATGGTTCCAATAATTTCATTTGAGTTATCACTCATTACATTATTAGTTCACCTCAGTGAGTCATTCTTGATCCTTGTCGGATTTCTAATCATTTATCATTCATCATAGTCACTCTCGTTTTTGGTAACCTTTCGGGGTCATATTAAGCGGTGAGTTCAGATTTGAGTCTTCGTAGAATCATTGGGATCGAGGAGATCGATGATATGGAGGATATCGATGTTGGGTACATTTGAAATGTAGCCTTGTCTTTCGGATGACTGTATAACTCAATCCGTAATAATGTATCATGGTTGTGGATCATTTATTGTTTATCTATTTTATAATGATCGTATTTGAGAATCTTGAGATTTTGAGATCGTTTGATGCATTCCTTTTGGTATTGTAACGAGATTTCGTGATAATCTGGTTGATTGTTTATTGTGATTCGAGACGTCAAGTCATGGGGACTTGGGCGTGCGACAGATATGGTTCCGAGGACTATATGTGCATTGTTGTTCTTCTTTGGAGGTGAATCAGTGTTTGTATGGGCATCTGATGCCGATGAGAAGCGAGATTTCAGTTCTGGTGTATCTCATTGAGTTTTCCTGGCGGGATATTGCTTCTCCCAACTTGTTTTAAGTTTCGGGACGAAACTTCTTTTAAGGGGGGTAGTATGTAATATCCGCGATTTCGATTTCCAATAATTTTTTTCTGGTGTAATTCCATCTTAGAAACTCTATTGTGACCGTTTCCTCATTCCGAGAATGATTAATTCTACACTTTTTGTCATCCGAGTTCATCTCGGTGTTGTTCTGTTGAATTCCGTGTTCTTAAGCGACTTTTCCACGTATGAGTTCGACTTTATAAAATCACCATTAATTCTTGGAAACTCCAAAAATTCTGAATCTTTTCAGTATTATATAGAATCAAGTTAGCTTTCCAATGGTTCAAACGGTGAGTCAATAGGAGTCCGGACGAAGGAGTTATGGTCGAAATAGCTAAGGCTGTACCATGTGCCTTTTGGTGCTGGAGCGGGCTGTACTGTGGGCCGCGGCCCCTTCTGGCCGGGCCGAGGCACAAAGCCAATGTGCTGGGAAGTTTTTGGCCGTGGGCCGCGGCACACTCATCCTGTGCCGCGGCACACAGTACAGGTTTGCCTATATCAGCGTTTTCTTGTGGAATCATCCTCATTTCATCACTCTCCTTCTTTCTCTCCTCCTTGGGCGATTTGTGGGCGATATTTTGGGCGATGTAGCATCATCAAACTCAAATAATTTTATCTTCTTCAAGTTGTAGTGTGGATTAACAACATGTTTGTGGATTCTTCATCCTAATCAAGGTAATTTCTTGAAATCTCCTAAAATTTAATGTTTGGGAGTTTTGGCTTTGATTTCATTTTCCGTCCGAATTTGATGAATCGGTTGATGTTTGTAAACATTATTAATCATGTTCTATGGATTGTATATCCATATCTTCGATTCGTTCAACCCGATTGATGATTCTTAAGTTCTTGAGGAACTTTGAACATTTAGTGTTCGATTAAATGTCTCAAAGAGTTTCCTTCGATCGTTGTGTTGTTTTCATTCGATATTGTGTTATTGAATTAATTGTATTTCATTCAAGGTTGTTCGAGTGCTTATATTTATCGGAGGACGCCGTTCGTTGTTCGTGGATGGATTTCATCGCCTTCGGTTGAGGCAAGTTTTATACTTGTACTAGTCAATGAGATTAATGTTATCATATATGTGTATGAATGTGTTGTATCATTCCGAGACTTAGTCTCTTCATGAATTCATTGATATTATGAGATCGTTCGATACGATACCTTTCGTCAATTATGCCAAATGTTTTTATTGTTCGTTAATGGCCGGTTCAAGGCATTGTGATACTCGTTGTTAATGTTATTATCGATCACCGGTTCGCGGTATCGATGTATCGATCGTTGTTGTTGATATTAATGTCGATTTAAGACGTCGTTATAATCATTGCTATTAATGTTGGAATTTTGTCCTTGATGTTGTTTTGGCCGATTAAAGGCGTTGACGTATTCATTTCTCTTCTTCGTTATCGGTAACCGATTAAAGGTGCCGAGACATCCTTCGTATCATTGTTATCGATTGGACGTTCTAAGGCAATCGAGGTGTTCAATCATTCATCATATCATTGTTATCGGCTGGCCGTTCTAAGGCAATCGAGGTATTCACTCATTCATCGTGTCATTGTTATCGATTGGTCGTTCTCAGGCAAATCGAAGTGTTCACTCATTCATTGTATCATTGTTATCGATTGACCGTTTTAAGGCAATCGAGGTATTGAATCATCCGCTGCATCATTTTTATCGATTGGCCATTCTAAGGCAATCGAGGTATTGAATTGGGGCTATCGAGGATAGTTCCCATCCATTGTGTCGTTGTTATTGATTGACCACTCTAAGGTAATTGAGGTATTGAATTGGGACTGTCGAGTACAATGCCCATCCGTGAGTCATCATTATCGTATTGGCCGACTCAAGGTACACACTATCATAATTGTGATACGGCTTCGTGTCGTGGCTTCGGCCCTAACTGTGATATGGCTTCGTTCCGTGGCTTCGGCCCTAACTGTGATACGGCTTCGTGCCATGGCTTCGGCCTTAACTGTGATACGACTTCGTGTCGTGGCTTCGGCCCTTACTGTGATACGGCTTCGTGCCGTGGCTTTGGCCCTAATTGTGATACGGCTTCGTGCCGTGGCTTCAGCCCTAATGGTGATACGGCTTCGTGCCGTGGCTTCGTCCCTAATCAATAACAGCTGCGGGCTGTTTGGCTTCATGTGATTGTGATATTTGACAGCTTTGGCTGAGTGGCTTTCAAGCCTTTATTATTGTCCTAGTAATTTCATTGGAGCCTTCGGGCATTGTGATTCATAATTAATTCAGTTCTGGTTTGGTTCATGTCGTGTAATTCATTGTGGTACTCTATAATTATGATTCGCCGTTGGGCATTTCCGTTCTAACCTGTCGAACAGGTATTAATAGTATGCCGTGGGCATAGTATTTCATGAATGCTCGGTTCTTACCTTGGTTTGTGAGCATCTCGTATTATTATTATCATTGTACCGTTTCATTCTGCCTTTGGATGCATATCATGTCATACGTGTATTTGATGTTCATTATATGGATGACTGACCCTGTGGGGGCGGAACATGTTTTCATGTTTTAGGTGCTTGCGAGGAGTGAGTTGAGACACAGGGGCATGATGATGGCGACGAGGCATTCAATCGATACTAGTCCGAGTTGTTCATGTTGGTCAGTCAGTTAGAGTGTTCTCTAGTTTGTCAGTCATTGTCGTTATGTTTTACCCGAGCAGATGCTCATGGATGTTGTTGTATTTTATTTTTGGCCATGTAGGCCCATCGTTGTCGTTGAAATTCCTTATCGGAATATTGTGTCGGATATCATGGTAGGGACTATGATTTTCCCTTGTTGTTTAATTTAATGTATTTTAGTCATGTTCGCCTGGTGGATATCCTCGCGTGGGGTCCACGGCACTGTAATAACCCAATAGGATTGGGGGGTGTCACAGAAGATGGTATCAGAGCTTTGGGTTGTGAGATACCCTGATATGTGAGTTATGTGGCTCTACCGATGCGGTAGTAGTGGGACTGTCAGGTTATGACAATCTGGACAGTCGGGTTTTGTGAGTCGTAATATTAGTACGACTGCACGAGTCATTCATTCATCGAGTCGTCATCAGTTGAGACTAGTATCGCGAGACCTCGAAGCTTCGTATGACATGTGTAAGGACTCGATTCTCTTTATGTTCATACATTTATCATGTCATTAATTATTCATGCTTTGTTGAAACCTATATGTGATATTAGTGTTATGATTGATTCATGACTAATTGGTTTGGAGCACGTGTGACTTGTGTAAGCGTTAAGGATCAACTCATTTATCAGTTAATAATCCTCAATCATCATTTTGATCTCATCACTCAGTTAATTCATTCATCACTCAGTTAATTCATTCATCACTCAGTCAATATCATTACTCAGATAATTCATTCATCACTCAGTTAATTCATTCATCACTCAGTTAATTCATTCATCACTCAATCAATATCATTACTCAAATAATTCATTAATCACTTAGTTAATTCATTCATCACTCAGTTAATTCATTCATCACTCAGTCAATATCATTACTCAGATAATTCATTCATCACTCAGTTAATTCATTCATCACTCAGTCAATATCATTCATCACTCAGTTAATTCAATCATCACTCAGTTAATTCATTCATCACTTAGTTAATTCATTCATCACTCAGTTAATTCATTCATCACTCAGTCAATATCATTCATCACCCAGTTAATTCAATCATCACTCAGTTAATTCATTCATCACTGATTCAATCTCGTTGCTCAGTTAATTCATTCACCACTCAGTCAATCTCATTGTTCAGTTAATTCATTCATCACTCAGTCAATCTCATTGTTCAGTTAATTCATTCATCACTCAGTCAATCTCATTGTTCAGTTAATTCATTCATCACTCAGTCAATCTCATTGTTCAGTTAATTCATTCATCGCTCAGTCAACCTCATTATTCAGTTAATTCATCCATCACTCAGTCAATCTCATTGTTCAGTTAATTCATTCATCACTCAGTCAATCTCATTGTTCAGTTAATTCATTCATCACTCAGTCAATCTCATTGTTCAGTTAATTCATTCATGACTCAGTCAATCTCATTGTTCAGTTAATTCATTCATCGCTCAGTCAACCTCATTATTCAGTTAATTCATCTATCACTCAGTCAATCTCATTGTTCAGTTAATTCATTCATCACTCAGTCAATCTCATTGCTCAGTTAATTCATTCATCACTGATTCAATCTCATTGCTCAGTTAATTCATTCATCACTCAGTCAATCTCATTGCTCAGTTAATTCATTAATCATCCAGCCCAACTCACGGTTCAGTTGTTGATCTTGTGGATCGAATTTTCAACCTTGTTAACTTGTTCAAGGTAATTATTTCAGGAATTTCATCAGGTAATCATGTTACCTCATTTGATCTTTCATGTGATCTTATCATATTCCGGCGTCATGTGGACGATCATTTTACCGCATTATTAATGCATTCATTATGTTAAAGTATGTATGCTCATTATCATCATTCCGTAATGTAATCATAATGCGATCTTACTACAACCCGTGCATCATACAAGGGGTCCTACCAAGCTTCGAGATCCAGTGGTAAGGACATTCATCACCGGTTTTGAACAAGTTAATTCTTGCTCGGTAATAGTACAATCATTCATTTCATTTGTCGTTCATTCATTCATATAATTCATTCATCATATATCAATCACATTGAGACTTATAATTATCAAACTAATCATTCACTTCACGGGGAACAATGGTTCCAATCATTTCATTTGAGTTATTACTCATTACATTATTAGTTCACCTCGGTGAGTCATTCTTGATCCTTGTCGGATTTCTAATCATTTATCATTCATCATAGTCACTCTCGTTTTTGGTAACCTTTCGGGGTTATATTAAGCGGTGAGTTCAGATTTGAGTCTTCGTTTAATCGTTGGGATCGAGGAGATCGATGATATGGAGGATATCGATGTTGGGTACATTTGAAATGTAGCCTTGTCTTTCGGATGACTGTATAACTCAATCCGTAATAATGTATCGTGGTTGTGGATCATTTATTGTTGATCTATTTTATAATGATCGTATTTGAGAATCTTGAGATTTTGAGATCGTTTGATGCATTCCTTTTGGTATTGTAACGAGATTTCGTGATAATCTGGGTGATTGTTTATTGTGATTCGAGACGTCAAGTCATGGGGACTTGGGCGTGCGACAGATATGGTTCCGAGGACTATATGTGCATTGCTGTTCTTCTTTGGAGGTGAATTAGTGTTTGTATGGGCATCCGATGCCGATGAGAAGCAAGATTTCAGTTCTGATGTATCTCATTGAGTTTTCCTGGCGGGATATTGCTTCTCCCAACTTGTTTTAAGTTTCGAGACGAAACTTCTTTTAAGGGGGGTAGTATGTAATATCCGCGATTTCGATTTCAAATAATTTTTTTTCTGGTGTAATTTCATCTTAGCAACTCTATTGTGACTGTTTCCTCATTCCGAGAATGATTAATTCTACACTTTTTGTCATCCGAGTTCGTCTCGGTGTCGTTCTGTTGAATTCCGTGTTCTTAAGCGACTTTTCCACGTATGAGTTCGACTTTGTAAAATCACCATTAATTCTTGGAAACTCCAAAAATGCTGAATATTTTCAATATTATATAGAATCAAGTTATCTTTCCAATGGTTCAAACGGTGAGTCAATCGGAGTCCGGACGAAGGAGTTATGGTCGAAATAGCTAAGGCTGCACCATGTGCCTTTTGGTGCTGGAGCGGGATGTACTGCGGGCCGCGGCCCCTTCTGGCCGGGCCGAGGCACAAAGCCAATGTGCTGGGCAGTTTTTGGCCGTGGGCCGCGGCACACTCATCCTGTGCCGCGGCACACAGTACAGGTTTGCCTATATCAGCGTTTTCTTGTGGAATCATCCTCATTTCATCACTCTCCTTCTTTCTCTCCTCCTTGGGCGATTTGTGGGCGATATTTTGGGCGATTTAGCATCATCAAACTCAAATAATTTTATCTTCTTCAAGTTGTGGTGTGGATTAACAACATGTTTGTGGATTCCTCATCCTAATCAAGGTAATTTCTTGAAATCTCCTAAAATTTAATTTTTGGGAGTTTTGGCTTTGATTTCATTTTCCGTCCGAATTTGATGAATCGGTTGATGTTTGTAAACATTATTAATCATGTTCTATGGATTGTATATCCATATCTTCGATTCGTTCAACCCGATTGATGATTCTTAAGTTCTTGAGGAACTTTGAACATTTAGTGTTCGATTAAATGTCTCAAAGAGTTTCCTTCGATCGTTTTGTTGTTTTCGTTCAATATTGTGTTATTGAATGAATTGTATTTCATTCAAGGTTGTTCGAGCGCTTATATTTATCGTAGGATGCCGTTCGTTGTTCGTGGATGGATTTCATCGCCTTCGGTTGAGGCAAGTTTTATACTTATACTAGTCAATGAGATTAATGTTATCATATATGTGTATTAATGTGCTGTATCATTCCGAGACTTAGTCTCTTCATGAATTCATTGATATTAAGAGATCGTTCGATACGATACCTTTCGTCAATTATGCCAAATGTTTTTATTGTTCGTTAATGGCCGGTTCAAGGCATTGTGATACTCGTTGTTAATGTTATTATCGATCACCGGTTCATGGTATCGATGTATCGATCGTTGTTGTTGATATTAATGTCGATTTAATACGTCGTTATAATCATTGCTATTAATGTTGGAGTTTTGTCCTTGATGTTGTTTTGGCCGATTAAAGGCGTTGACGTATTCATTTCTCTTCTTCGTTGTCGGTAACCGATTAAAGGTGCCGAGACATCCTTCGTATCATTGTTATCGATTGGCCGTTCTAAGGCAATCGAGGTGTTCAATCATTCATCATATCATTGTTATCGGCTGGCCGTTCTAAGGCAATCGAGGTATTCACTCATTCATCGTGTCATTGTTATCGATTGGCCGTTCTCAGGCAAATCGAAGTGTTCACTCATTCATTGTATCATTGTTATCGAATGACCGTTTTAAGGCAATCGAGGTATTGAATCATCCGTTGCATCATTGTTATTGGTTGGCCATTCTAAGGCAATCGAGGTATTGAATTGGGGATGTCGAGGATAGTTCCCATCCGTTGTGTCGTTGTTATCGATTGACCACTCTAAGGTAATCGAGGTATTGAATTGGGACTGTCGAGTACAATGCCCATCCGTGAGTCATCATTATTGTGTTGGCCGACTCAAGGTAGCACACTATCATAATTGTGATACGGCTTCGTGCCATGGCTTCGTCCCTAACTGTGATATGGCTTCGTGCCGTGGCTTCGGCCCTAACTGTGATACGGCCTCGTGGCATGGCTTCGGCCCTAACTGTGATACGGCTTCGTGCCGTGGCTTCGGCCCTAACTGTGATACGGCTTCGTGCCGTGGCTTCGGCTCTAATTGTGATAGGGCTTCGTGCCGTGACTTCGGCCCTAATGGTGATACGGCTTCGTGCCGTGGCTTCGGCCCTAATCAATAACAGCTGCGGGCTGTTTGGCTTCATGTGATTGTGATATTTGACAGCTTCGGCTGAGTGGCTTTCAAGCCTTTATTATTGTCCTGGTAATTTCATTGGAGCCTTCGGGCATTGTGATTCATAATTAATTCAGTTCTGGTTTGGTTCATGTCGTGTAATTCATTGTGGTACTCTATAATTATGATTCGCCGTTGGGCATTTACGTTTCTAACCTGTCGAACAGGTATTAATAGTATGCCGTGGGCATAGTATTTCATGAATGCTCGGTTCTTACCTTGGTTTGTGATCATCTCATATTATTATTATCATTGTACCGTTTCATTCTGCCTTTGGATGCATATCATGTCATACGTGTATTTGATGTTCATTATCTGGATGACGGACCCCATGGGGGCGGAACATGTTTTCATGTTTTAGGTGCTTGCGAGGAGAGAGTTGAGACACAGGGGCATGATGATGGCGACGAGGCATTCGAGCGATACTAGTCCGAGTTGTTCATGTTGGTCAGTCAGTTAGAGTGTTCTCCAGTTTGTCAGTCATTGTCGTTATGTTTTACCCGAGCAGATGCTCGTGGATGTTGTTGTATTTTATTTTTGGCCATGTAGGCCCATCGTTGTCGTTGAAATTCCTTATCGGAATATTGTGTCGGATATCATGGTAGCGACTATGATTTTCCCTTGTTGTTTAATTTAATGTATTTTAGTCATGTTCGCCTGGTGGATCTCCTGGCGTGGGGTCCACGGCACTGTAATAACCCAATAGGATTTGGGGGTGTTACACCACTGATCGCGCTCCTTCTCGAGCATTTCAGCATAGGGTTACCCTTCTATTCTTGGGGTTGTGTTGACCTTCATAATCTTGAGAGGTCCTTCCTGGATGACATGGATCATCTCTTCGTGCATGGCTGCAAGATGGGATTCCATCTTAATTCTCCTGTCATCAAATTCGTTAATGGAGAACATAGGAACTTTATTTATCATAGAGGCGTCCATCTTATACATAGGATAAATGATGAAAGTATAAAACAAAGTTTTCAAAAGTTAGTGATTTGTGGATCTGATTCAGCTAAAAATCGACTAATTCTTTTTAGAATCAACCACTCTGATGCCACGTGTTGGTCATAGGGTATACAGTAAACAACTTAAAAAGAGAGAAGACAATAAGCTGTGTTTTTTTTTTGAAGTTAGTGTGTAGGGGAAGTCTAATAGTGAGTTGCTGTGCTCATGTTTGCTTGATGCGTATAAGATTTTCACAATGTATACTTTAAATCACAGTTATAAACGAAAACAGTAAGGACTGAATGCAAATAACATAGTAAAATGTTTATGAAAATCACTACGCACAACTATGTGACTTTAACTAAACTTTTCTCTATATCATTCACACAGATTGATACAGGGACCACAGCTTTAGCCGTTCACACAGATTGGCTTCAGCTATTTCGACTTGATTCTTCTCACACAAATCGAAGTTTTATCTTCAGTGATATCCTTCCCACATAGGTCGGAACTAGCAAGGACTTAGTCCACACAGGGCTAAGGTTGATCTCAATGGTAATGATGGTAGAACAAGTTCAAACAGTAGCTATTTGCTTTGATGGGTGATTGTTATATACTGTGCTCTTTGTATTGAGGACTTGTTTATTTCTTCACTTAGATACTGCTGTATGCTTAGGAAACATACTACTCTTTCTCAGATTGATTGTCAGAGCTATTTCTCAGATGTATTGCGTGAGATGAATTGTGTAAGTGAGCAATGTCCTCTTGCTTGGGGCTATTTATAACCTTGGAAGTAGACCCGTTATAACCTTGGTTTAAGACTGGACTCTGTAGAAAGATCTCTTGCTGTATGGATATGTTGTATGGAGTTTCCTAACAGCTTTCATATTTAGCGAATTGTTGACTCTGAGGACTTCTTTCTGTATGATGTTGATTTTCAAAACAGGTTGTGTTTATCCCAACAGGTTCTAACTTCAAGACTTGGAAGAAAAAGATGGATATCTTTGTCCAAGCTTTCTTTTGGATTAGATTTTTATATCTTCTAATTTTCTTGGCATAAGGAGCAATTTCTTCGTCATTTTCATTTTTCAGAACCTCCTAATCATCATCGCTATCGGCTTTGAGTGTGACAACTTTTTCACGAGGCTTAGGTTTGGAGCCTCTGAATTTTAGCACAATTTCATGGTTTATAAGAGACAATATGAGAGTGATGAACTCAAGCTTGTTGAGATCCTTTGATTCCATACTTGCCATCACCGTGGCATCCCATTCACGAGGTAGAGAGCGGAGAATCTTTTTCGCCTTGTTGATGCTTGATATAGGCTTTTCAAATGACAGAAGACCATTGGTTATAGCTGAGAAGCGATCCAACATGTCGGTGATGGTTTCGTCATCCTTCATGGAAAAGATTTCATAGTCGTGGAGGAGCATATTCATTTTGGTTTCTTTGACTTGGCTCGTTCCCTCATGAGTGACTTCAAGAATTTTCGAGATATCTTTTGCGCTTTCATATGATGAAATTAGGTTGAGATCTTCTTGATTGAGTGCACAATATAGAAGTTGAGTGGCACACGAGTTAATATGCGTGTTTCTCCAATCTTCATTGTTTTATTCCTCGAATGTCTTCAACGACCCATCTTCTTTCTTGGCAATCTTAGGACCATGTACAATTACCTTCCAAATCAGAGGGTAGGGCTGAAGTGAGGAGGAAAAAGAGAGAGAAAAAAAACAAATGAAGAAGAAGAAGAAGAAGAAGAAGAGGAAGAAAAGAAAGGTAATGAGACACACCTTATAACTTAGTGTATTTCTTTTTTTTCTTTTTCTCATTCTAAACTTAGAAATAAACTAATCATCCTTGAACTCTTCCTTTGATCAACCACATATATTCCAGGAGGGGAAATCATCTTGCCTAAGCCATCTTCTTTAACATCTCTTCAGGGGATTCAAAAGTGGGTAAAAATATTTTCTTTTCTTTTATTTCAAAATTATTGCAAGTTAAGATTATATTATGATACATGCATTATTAAGACTTCAAATATCATTACTTGACTAAAAATAATATTTTTGCTACCATGCATTTAATGATCTTAATATTTATTGAATTATTATTTGACATACCTTATGTGAACAAGTCATGTTATATATGAAATTTTGGTTGCAATGTCAAATCTGAGCTTTGGGAATTAAAATTCCCAAAATTATATGAATATAATACTGGACTAGAGTAGAAGGTGGATTAAATGCTGGTAAAATCTCACTAATCGATTTAAATTTTAAATGATAGGTCAAAAGGGGAATAATTAACGGATAAGTGTTAAAATTGTTAATTATGGACTTATAACTTAAAAATGTATCTTATGATGTCATAAATAAAAGAATTATAAAGTTACCTAAATCAGAACTCATTAAAATAAAAAGTCGGGACAAAAATGTAAAGTTCAAGAATTCGGGGCCAAAACTATAATTTACAGAAACCTGCTATTTCGAAACTAAAATTTCCAGAAAATTTGAACTCTCTGGACTCAGAATAACACAAAGAGATTACGCCGAATATTTGAGGTCAATCCAGCAAGAAAACGTAAAAAGATATGACCTGAATACTAAAATATCGGTTAAGACAAAATAAAGAGGTAAAATCATAATTTCTAAAATAATAAATATTAAAACTGGACAGAATCTGAAAGTACGAGTCATAAGGATCAATACGCAACTGGATTTATAAATTTTGGAGTTAAAACGAATCCAAACGAACTAATCAAAATTATAAGACAAAGCTAAATAAAAATAATAATAATACTTAAATTTCGGAATGGCAGAATTATAATTTTTGAAAGAAAAAACCCCCCATGCAACTTACAACTTAAATTTCTCACATTATAACGGACTTTTCACAATAAAGTTCAAAATTTTCCGACGTCTAATTACTCTGTCCTGCCTTAACGACATTTATGTAAAAATAGTAAATAATACTTAAAACTCGAGAGGGCAGAAGTGTAATTTTAGAAAGGTAAAACTTTCATACAGCTTCTGACCATTAATTCCTATATCATAACAGACTTTTCGCAATAAAGTTCATAGTTTTGAACGTATAATCCTTTCGTACAGAATCATCCAACTTCATATAATTATAATAATATTAACAATAATATTTAAAAGAAGGAAGGGCATAATTGTAAATTCTGACTGGTAAGACTTTCATGCAAATTATGTCCGTTAATCCTTACATCATGACCAACTTTTCGCAACAAAGCACATAATTTTTGGACGTATAAATATTCCGTACCGAACTATCAGGTTTATGAATTGTTATATAAACATATTAAAAATCTCATAAAAGACCATCTGACCACCAACCGGCTGAATTAATTTCTATAAATTACTCAAGTCCATTTATTATCGAATAAAATTATTGACATCTCATAATATGCATGATCGTTGTTAATCACGACATTAACTGATGTTCTATCGAATCAGGAGTAAGTACTATGCGGAGCTAAGTGCTACGACCTTCGGGCGGAAGCCACCGCTAGAGTCCGTATGAGTACATCTAGAGTCCCTTTTTCTATATGCAGGAGGGGCGGTTAGTCAAATTCAGGAATCAACCAGCGCGGCTGCGGTTCTAGGCAAAGCTACCGTCATATCCTATTCCCTTGAAGCCGAAGGAGGGAGTGTTCCTGAGGTGACTGGGCGTAGAATTCGAGCATAGTCGCGATTATGATATGATCCGGGCATAAGCTAAGGACATATCGATTCTAGATAAGAGATAAGGCAGCACATCACCAAGCGTGAGAGCGATAAGCTCAATGTAACACCCCCAAGTTATTTAGGGTATATTACAGCGCCGTGAGCCCCTCCGTGGGACCCACAAGGCTAAACATACGCGGAACTATAAAACTTGACCGAGAAGGTCCAAATACAACAAAATGAAGGACAACATAAAGGGGTATTCAAAACATATCTAGTGTATCCAAATACCTCGCAATACAAATCAATACCTCGGCAACACAGGCCGGAACGTCAAGGAAACTGAAAAACAATACTCGAGTATTCAACAACCAGTCCAATACAACAACACTGAATGGTGGAACACAAAACATAACCGGAGACAAGACACAGTATCACGCTTGCCCATCATCTTCATGTCGACCCGATACCTGTCTGTCCGCTCTCCTGGAACCTGAAATACATAAAAAGTATTTCCCCCATAAAGGGGTTAGCCGTCGAATAGCTAGTGCAAGTATATCAAGTATGAAATACAATACTCCTCGACAATAAAGTAAAGGTAACCGTCAATTCATCAATTAAAGATTAGTATTCTGGAATAACTAAATCTCATAGCATCACATCAATACATACATGATCAACTGTGGAACCGCACCAGAGGCTACGGAACCCTCAGAGGACTCGTCGGTCCATCCCAGAGTGGTTAACTCATATGATCCGTGGAATCACACCAGAGGCTACAAAACCCTCATAGGACCCGTCGGCCCATCCCAGAGTGGATATAAATAAACATGCCATTCATATATCTTACTTTCAAAGTCAAGAACGTACAATCATAAATATATACTTGCCTTTGAGACAACGAGAAATCGAACGGAAAAGAGTATGAGTTCAGTAGGTCCAAGAACGCACATCGGGTACCTAAACGATTCGTAAGGGATATGATAATCAATAATCCATACTCATAATTCATAAAGAAACTCCCGAAACCCGTCTACGATTCACGAAAATACAAGGGTAAACAACTAGAGATTGGAAAATCACCCAACCCTCACAAGTTCGAACACGGCACAAACCAATCCGTAAAATCATAGGAAAAGCATGTATACGGGGTAGATATATCATAATCTCAAGATTCTCAAGCTTCAAACCGGATAAATCGAACGACTCTAAGAAAAACCCCAAAATTCCCAAAAATAGGGTTCTAAGGATTTTTACCTTGATTTGGACGATAGAATGGATTAGATGTTGTGAAATCTTTGTTCTCTAATCAAAGATGTTGTTATCTGAAGAAAGATCTCTTCCAAACTCCCCGAATCTCCCAAATCCGCTGCTCCCGATCAAAAATGTGAGAAAGATGAGAAAAATGACGAAATGGAAGTCAACTGTCCAATATATACTCGCCCAGTCTAGCGCACGCTACGCCTCTAATATTAGCGTGCGCTAGCGGGGTCACCGGGTAGTCCAGTGGCTTCTGTCGGCCCCGTTAGTGTGCGCTAATCGCCTTTCTTTAACGTGAGCTAGCCGAAAATGGTGTCCAGAAATCGTAGTCCAGAACCTACTATCCTATGCTCTGCTCAAGTCTTAGCGTGCGCTACCGCGATAGCTTAGCATGCGCTACGCAGCCCTTATAGCATGCGCTAACCGAAGTCTAGCGTACGTTACATGATAGTCCAGACAGCCTAACAACCTCACTGCCTCTGCCGACCATCCCGTTAGCGTGCGCTACGGATGGATATTAGCGCGCGTTACTGACCACGAATAGCGTGCGCTAACGAACTCCTAGAGCGTGTTAACTGCCAGTCCAGAAAGCAGGATGAGTTACTGGTTCTGACCTGACTGGTCCCTTAGCATGCGCTACGGCTCAAAGCTAGCGTGCGCTACTCAAGGAGAATTAGCGTGCGTTCGCCTAGGCCTAGCGTGCATTATTTCTCTGACCCAGAACACTTCCGCAAGGTCTAAACAACATAATCATGATCCAAACAAGGTACGAAACTCTATAACAATATCAACAACATCACAAAGAGTTTACAGAGCGGCAAAGTAGGAAGAACGGCAAAGTCAAACAGTCAATAAAAAGTATGGGTATTACATTATCCCCCTCTAAAAACAAGTTTCGTCCCGAAACTTAAGAAATAAAAAGTTCGGGGTACTCCGACCGCATCTTCTCTTCTGTTTTCCAAGTCGCCTCCTCGACTCCATGTCTCAACCATTGCACTTTAACCAGTAGAATGGTCTTATGCCGAAGTTGTTTCTCACGACGCTCAAGGATCTTCATGACTTCCGTGAGAATGTGGTTAAGGGGAAAGCCCCGGGATTTGTGATTCATGAAGATGGTGTGTTAAGATTCCAAGGTTGGTTGTGTGTTCTGAATGACTTGGAATTGAGGCAAGGCATTATGCGGGAGGTACATGCATCACCTTGCTCAGTCCATCCGGGCTCGAGTAAAATGTATAAGGATTTGAAGAAGAATTTTTGGTGAAATGACATGAAGAATGAGGTGGTGCAGTTTGTGAATAAGTGTTTGACTTGTCAGCAAGTCAAAATCGAACATCAACGGCCAGCCGGGTTGTTGAAACCACTTCCCATCCTGGAATGGAAGTGGGAGGACGTGTCTATGGATTTTGTCACGAATTTGCCGAGGACGAAGACGGGAATAAACATGATATGGGTGATCGTGGATCGACTAACTAAGTCGGCACATTTTCTGGGCATCAAGGACACTTGGGGACCAGAGAAATTGGCTCGTATATTTGTTGCGCAAATCGTGAGGCTTCATGGCACGCCGAAAACAATTATTTCGGACAGGGATGGTCGGTTTGTATCACATTTATGGCAGGCGGTACATAAGGCTTTGGGGACACGTTTGCGTTTGAGCACATCTTTCGATCCTCAGACCAATGGACAGTCTGAGCGTACCATTCAGACGTTCGAGGATATGTTGTGCGCGTGTGCGCTAGACTGGAGTAGTGATTGGGAGGAACATCTAGCCCTGATCGAGTTCACTTATAATAATAGCTGGCATGCGTCGATTAAGATGGCACCGTATGAGACGCTTTATGGACGACAATGTCGATTGCCGATATGTTGGAATGAGCCATCCGATTTAGTTGGCACCGAGCTAGATATTGTGTTGGAACTAGGAGGAAAGTCGAGTTGATTCGAGAGAGAATGTTGGCGGCTCAGAGTCAACAAAAGTCCTATGCGGATGTTAGACGTCGACCCTTGGAGTTTGAGGTAGGGGATCATGTCTTGTTAAGAATGTCTCTGTCATAGAGAGTTTTCCGATTTGGGAAAAAAGGAAAGCTTAGTCCAAGGTATATTGGACCTTTCGAGATATTAGAGAGAGTTGGCGAGTTGGCTTACCGTTTGGCATTACCCCCGTTATTGAGCCATGTGCATAGTGTATTTCACATTTTTCAGTTGAGAAAGTATGCTCCAGACCCGACTCACATTATCAATTTTAGAGATGTGGAAATCGAGAAGGATGTTACGTTTTAGGAGAGGCCAGTGAGGATTTTGGATCGTCGGGATAAACAGTTAAGGCATAAAACCATTCCTTTGGTTAAGGTGCAATGGTCGAGACATGGAGTGGAGGAAGCGACTTGGGAATTGGATGAAGATATGCGTGTGAGGTACCCCGAGCTTTTTGATCCTTAAGTTTCGAGACGAAACTTCTTTTTAGAGGGGGAGAATGTAATATCCGTACTTTTTATTTTTAGCCGTTTCTATTTTTGGGCGCATGTCTATTTTAATGACTCTCTTGTAACCGTTTCGACGTTTTGAATCTATTTTGTTCTTGGTATTTTTTGATTTGGACGAGTTTCGGAGGTGTTTTTACGTAACATGATTTATATTATGATCTTGTCGTATGTACCTCTGATTCTCATAAAACTCGCTTGATTTCGTTATTTCTTTATTTCCATGAGTCCGTGTGATTTAGTTATACATGTTATGAGTTTCGGTTTCATAATCCGTCGTCGTATCTTGATTTTCGGACGTTTTGGATTGTTTTGTAATTTCCTAAAGTTTGAGGGGAACTTACTTCCATCATCGAATTCCAAACCTTCGGGTGGTCGGAATGGTGTTTCCTTTTAGTGCTTAGGTTCGCCATCGCGGATACCTCGTAACTGTGTCTTTGGATTCCATCTTTTACCGCTTTCCTTTTCGTACTTCTTGGGCAGTGAGCTCCATTCTGTAGTGCTGAACTGCTGCATGCATAACGTGCGTTATGCATGCTACCTTAAGTACGTTATACCTGTACTGTTAACGCCCGTTAATTTTGAGCCTAAACGTACGTTATCGCATTCCACAATTTGGGCAGTGGCTTCTGCCGATTCCTTATGTACATTAAGTACGTAAGGTTACGTACATTAAAATCATAACGTACGTTAACTTCCCATGTCAACGTACGTTAACGACTGTCATGTATTTAAATACCTGGGTTGACTTCAGGCGTGTCACTTTTATTCTTTCCTCCCCTCTTGTCCGCGTTTTGAGTTCTTGGAGCATTTTGGGGCGATTTGTGGAGAGCTATCCGTGGGGTTCATTGGCCGATCGATTTTTACACTCCAAACGAAGTGTATCATCATCCTAATCCATCTTCTTCCATCCGCATTCAATGTATTTTGGCTTAGAACCCTAACTTTCTCAATTTTGGGGGTTTTTCGGGATTTGTCTATCTAAACTCAAATTGTTCGTTGATGTTGTGATATTTCTTATCGATTATTGTTATTGAGTGAATCCAAACCCGTTTCCATCGATGTGTGATCCGTCATTTGTCGATTTGGGGAGGTTCTGTGAAAACCCTCGCTCGTGTTGACCGTATGTGTATTGCTATGGTTGGTAGTCGGTTTGTGGGCGTATTCCGTTCGGTTAATGATGTCGTTTAGGACTGATTCTTGTTAATCTCTCGTTTAGGAGCGGACGTGTTCACTCTGGGTCATTCCTAGTCGTCGTTTATTTTCCATCTCGTCGACGATGTCTCAAAGGCAAGTACTTTACATTTGTATGTATATTCTAGTATTTGATTTATGGCTTCCCGTGTATGTTGTGGATGTGAATGCGTATGTTCACCTGGGGATGGTCTGACGGGGCCTCTGGGGATACGTAGTACCGTGTATATGCGTATC
The DNA here is from genome assembly GCA_033398695.1 of Orobanche coerulescens. Taxonomy (NCBI): domain Eukaryota; kingdom Viridiplantae; phylum Streptophyta; class Magnoliopsida; order Lamiales; family Orobanchaceae; genus Orobanche; species Orobanche coerulescens. The sequence continues at coordinate 102,247,425 of CM065804.1, forward strand.
GTGAACTAGGGTTAACCACCCAGGAATGGTCCGACGGGGCCTCTGCGGGGTGCGGTGGTCGTGAGTGTCGTACCAATAGTTAACCTTTGAAATGTTTTGTTGGAGAACTGTATTTTGTGCTCGTGCACCATAATATTCCGGAATATAAATGTTTTCTAAAATCATTTTGGCGCATATTTCATCTGATTATAATGGTAGTTCAAATGGATTGTACTTGCACTAGCTGTTATCGCTAACCCCTTAAATGGGGGAAATACTTTTGTATTTCAGGTACAAGTCATGCAGGCGAACGAGCATGCAGACCGCACGAGGATGATGGGCAAGGGTGATTCTGTTCAATGGTCGTTTGCTTGGCGTCTTGTCTTTTAATTTTATTAATTATGTCATTTGTTTCAGTACTCTAGTACTTTCTTCTTTTGGACTTGTATTTGTTTGTCGACCCAATTTGGGGAAGATCTTATTTATTACTGTTGGGTTCGGTCTATTTGTTTGGAATGTCTTAAAATTGTGAAATCATTTGTATGTTGATAATGTTGTCATCAGTTGTGATGTCCAGTTTGTGCGTTGGCCTGGTGGATTCCAAAGGGTTGGGTCCATAGCGCTGAAATATGCCCTGAATGTTTTAGGTGTTACAGAATATGGTATAAGAGCTTAGGTTTATGGATACCTAGGTTGTCGGTTATTTAGGTCTAGTCGAGTGTTTTTTCTGAACAGTATCACTACTGTGCCATCATCTCAGTACGCCGGTGCTTGTAAGTTTAACTTGACTCGTTGCATTATCCTGTGTTGTTTCTTTCTTAATATCGTGATGTGTTTTGCGTTTGAACTGTACTCACTAGTTACTTCTTCAGAATGCCTAGTGGTAGAGGATGCGTATGCGGTCGCGGATGCGGTAGGGGACGTGGCACAGCCGGTGGGGCATCCAAGTCCAATAGTTCTGAGGCTGGTTCGGCAACAGCGTCTTTGTCGAACAGTGTTCAGCCTAGTGTCGAAGGTCAACAGGATCAATCTGCTAGCTTCAGTAATGCTAATGATAACGTCGGAGTAGCTAACATTCTGCAGCAAGTGGCGAATCAGATGGCGCTACTAACTCAGGCAGTCCTGGTTAATCAAACTAATGCTACTCCGGTTCCGCCTACTGGATCTGGTACCGGCAAGTTGCTTCAGGATGTGATTCGTATGCATCATCTACAGTTCGATGGTACTTCTGACCCTTCTGGTTGGGAGAGTTGGATATTTGAGATGGAAAAAGTATTCGAGGCAGCAAACTACTCCGAGGAGAGGAAAGTACCAATTGCTCAGTACTTTCTCGCCAAGGAGGCGGCAACGTAGTGGCAGGCAGTGAAATCGCGTGACCGGGCAGCTACGTGGGATGAGTTCCGGGAATTGATGGAGGCTGAGTTGGCCCGTGAAAGAGGGAAGGATTCGAGCCTTCTTTAAGGCGAAACCCTAGGATGTTCCCATCTCTCAAGCAATCAAAGATTATAATCAACAGCTGCATTATGTGAGGAATCAGGTCCGGGATGAATGGGACAAGATCCACCACTTCGACATGTGGATGAAATCGAGGGTTCACCACTATATGTCAGGCCTTGGGTGTACGAATTTGAAAGACTATCAGAACAAGGCGATGGCCTATGAAATGTCTTTTTCTACAACGGAGGTGGCGGTAGAGGGTAAGAATCAGAAGACTTCCGGTCAGTTTTCAGGAAGTAAGTTTGGCGGGCGCCAGAAGACTCAATCTGGTCCGCGAGCCTTTGGGAATCATTCCCCGTCATTTTGGAGAGGCCATGGTTCTAAGTCTGCGCTGGCTATTCCTGTTCGTGGTCATACTTGTTTTAACTGTGGTCGACCGGGACATATGATGAGTGTGTTGGAGTATAAAACTCAGCGGAAGTGAGATGGAATAATAAGGTTTTATAAACTAACCAACATAAATAGCGGATCTATTTAGGCTTGTCAATTAATTAATTAAACAGATTAATTAATAATTTAAATATATGTATTTACGCAGTAGAATTGGTAATTCGTACCTTTGAAGCGAAGTGGTAGAAAATTCCATATGGGTCGATCGAACTCCCCTTCGTACTCCTCCTTGATCTTCTTGTATTTCTACCTCAAGATCTTCTAGAGTATATCCCGCCTATGATTCAGATATCGTGTGGGCAATAATCTATCGGATCAAACTTGGACTTGCAGTATGGGATCGGCCGAAATTTCTTCAAGAAATACCTTACGAATTTTCTCTCTATTTTTCTTGAATATTTGTGTATTTAGAAAAACATTGTGTTAGCTAAATTGTGGAATTCAAAACACATGTCAAGATCCACAATTAAACATAAAATTAGAAGAAAAATCGAAAGTTTCTTGTTCCAAGAAGTAAGAAAATCGGCCACCCACATGCTTCTTTTATAGGTGTTTTGGGCTACTCTAGAGACCTTAAGGAGGATAAGGTAAGGACTCCCAATAGAGATCATCTTTCCAATATTAGGACTCTTCCTAATATAAGGACTCTATTAATATCAACTTAGTCCACTAAAAAGTTGATATTGCACTTCCTACCAAAATCCCAAATTACGAAATTGGGCTTCCTTTTGAATTAATTATTTCCAGTGTTTAAGATATTCCATGTCCATTAATTAATTTATGCTACTGACAGCTTTCAATTAATTAATGTGTTATACATGAGTATACCACTCGACTTTTATTATTATATCGGAAAATTAATTCCACCTACAGGGTTTAATATAATAATCATTTCGAGTGCCTCAAGGGACATGATCAACCCGACTGGTCGGGACACGATTTTTAGCTATAATATTAATTATTATATAAATAATAATATTGCCCAAAATATCGAGCATATTGAGTCAATCATTGTGGCTCTTATCAGTGATAAATCAAAGCAATAAATATTAAATATATAATTAAATATTATTCACTAGAAGTAAGAAATAATAATTGTCCGAGATGTACGTTCTTCTTATAGTCAGTACAGAAGAATCTATCTCACCTCGATCCTGTTCAATGTATACCGAATACGCTAATATATGTTAATGCTCAAGACCAACCAATCTCAAGCATATATTAGAACCTCTCACATAACGGTCTAATGTTATATAGGTTGTGAACTAATTATTTCTATATAAGGAACTGATAGTGTGATCTTTTGTGTGACGACACACCACATTATCTACAATATAAAGTAATTTAGACAACATTTTCATAACCATAGCGTGAACAAATATGCAAAACATGTGACAAATGAATTAAATATTCGCATAGATAAAGACCGGGAAATTAGGTAATAAAAGCATAAAGTATGCTTTGATGTATACAACCGTAACAATCTCCCACTTATACTCAAAGCATGCTTTTGAAGTATACTATATAGACTATGTCTATCTATCTCCCACTTATACTCAAAGCAATGCTGCCATACATCTCAACCCCATTCCTTCCACATGCCCTTCAAATGAGTTTGAGGGCAATCCTTTCATGAAATGATCAGCTAGGTTGTCTTCAGATGCTATCTTGGAGACAATAATCTTCCTTCTCTTCACAAAATCTCGAATTATATGATATTTGCGCTTGATATGTTTGCTTGATTTGTGGTCCCGTGGTTCCTTCGAATTTGTAACAACACCGGTATTATCACAATAAAGTATAATACTCCTAGGCAAATTAGGAATCACACCCAAATTCTTTAGGAAGTACTTGAGCCATACCGCCTCTTTAGCTGTCTCTAAGGCTGATACATACTCGGCTTCCATGATAGAGTCCGCTATGCATTTCTGCTTCACACTCCTCCAACTGATGGCTCCACCTCCCAAAGTGAAAACATATCCGGAAGTTGATTTCGACTTTTCTTTGTCCGCACTGAAATCTGAGTCAGTGTAACCCAAAGGAAAAAGCGTATCCGATTGATATACAAGCATATGCTCCCTAGTCCTTTTTCAGGTACTTGAGTATATGCTTGACAGCAATCCAATGTCCCGGTCCTGGATTTGACTGATATCTCGCCACATGCCTACATCATGACAGATAACAGGCCTAGTGCAAAGAACAGCATACATGAGGCTTCCCACTACCGAAACATAAGGGACCAGCGTCATGTCATCTTTCTCCTTCTGTGTCTTAGGACACATAGTCTTAGATAGCAGAATTCCATGTCTGTAAGGTAAGTAACCTTTCTTGGAATTCTCCATACTAAACCGCTTTAGCACCATATCGATATAGGATGACTGAGATCAAACCACTCAGCACATCACCCATTGATCCAGGGTCATCACATTCATTCATTCATTGCACCACAATTTTCTGAAAAATTAAACTCTAATTAGACTATCTGCCTATATGCCTTGAAGTGTCTACCCCAATGGGTACTAGTCAATTAACTGACAGAGTGCATAATGCATGTGATATAGTGATCAGTGGTAACTGTTTTCCCGCGGATTTAGTAATACTCCCTATACTAGAATATGATGTCATTCTAGGGATGGATTGGCTGTCAAAACATTTAGCACAATCAGATTGTCACTCTAATAGTTAGGTTTTGCGAACCCAACAAACCAGATGTGGAACTGGTTAGGAATGCTATAATCAACCTAACACCTATTATATCAGCCGTCAAATCTAGAAAGGTTGTTACCAAAGGGGCAACCGGGTTTTTAGCTTTCATTATCAACAAACCCAAGAGTAAGACGGTTATAGAAACCATATGAGTGGTATCCGAATACTCTGACGTATTTTCCTTGCCACCAGATAGAGAGATTGATTTCAATATTAAAATCATGCCCGGGAAGGCACCCATAGCAAAAGCACCATACCAAATGGCACCATTGGAGCTACAAGAGTTGAAGGTAAAGCTACAGAAATTACTCGATGTGGGATTTATACAACACAGTGTATCACCATGGGGAGCTCCAGTACTGTTCGTTAAGAAGAAGGATGGGACATTGAGACTTTGCATAGATTACCACGAACTCAACAATATCACCGTTACAAATAAGTATCCTCTTCCAAAGATAGATGAACTGTTTGATCAACATCAAGGAGCCACGGTATACTCCAAATTCGATCTTCAACAAGGATACTACCAGTTGAAGATTAAAAATGAAGATGTTGCTGAAACCGCATTCCAAACTAGATATGGCCACTATGAGTTTATAGTGCTGCCTTTTGGACTCGCGAATGCTCCTGCAGCATTTATGGGTTTAATGCACAGAGTATTTCAACCGTATCTCAACCAGTTCGTAGTGATCTTTATTAATGACATACTCGTGTACTCCAAATCGGATAAAGATCATGAGGAACACCTAAGACTAGTGTTAGAAACACTAAGGCGTCACAAGTTGTATGCCAAGTACAGCAAGTGTGAATTCTGGTTGAGTGAAGTGGCGTTTTGGGTCACATTTTCTCTGGAGAAGGAATTGCGGTGGAACCATCCAAGATTGAAGCTATTCTAGATTGGAAGAGACCAGAAAATATCACTGAGATCAGAAGCTTTCTTAGACTTGCGGGTTACTATCGTAAATTCATCAAGGACTTCTCGAAGATAGCGGAACCTCTCACCCGACTAACCCAAAAACCATTCAAATTTGAATGGACGGATAAGTGCTAAGTGAGTTTTCAAGAAATCAAGAAGACGCTTACTATCGCACCAATACTGATGCTCCAGAATGAATCATGGATTTGTTGTCTATAGCGATGCCTAGAAGGAAGGCCTTGGTGCAGTACTAGTGCAAAATGGAAAAGTAATTGCGTATGCTTCCAAGAAGCTCAAAACACATGAGAGAAACTATCCAATGCACGACATTGAGATTGCAGTAATAGTCTTTACCTTAAAGAAATGGCGACAATTTGTACGGTGCTGAATTCACAGTGTTTACAGACCATAAAAGTTTTATAAGATGGGTAGAAATTTTATAAGATTACCGTTCTGAGATTCAACATCATCCAGGAAAAGCAAACATCATGGTTGATGCCTTAAGTAGGAAGTCTATGGTGGCCCGACTAATGGTCCGAGAATGGCAAGGTCTTGAGGAACTAAGCTGCCCAAAACCCATTTACGAAGGTACTTGCTTGGTCTGTGGAAAACTTACAGTTAAACCAAAATTAATAGATGACATTCGAGTAGCTTAATAAAAAGATTCGAAACTTCAAGAATTGAAAGAAAAGATCATTAGGGGCAAGAGACCCGAGTTTACAATTTCTGAGGATGGAATGATACATTTTAAAGAACGAATATGCGTACCTCATGATGAGAAGCTCAGGAGAAAAATTCTCGACGAAGCCCATTGTTCAAGGTATACGGTACACCCGGGAGGTAACAAGATGTACTGAGACCTGAAGAAACATTTTTGGTGGGTAAACATAAAAAATCAAGTAGCTGAATTCGTGGCCCGATGCCTCATATGTCAGAGAGTCAAGGGTGAACATCAGCGACCCTCAGGACTGATGCAACCATTAGAAGTCCCAGAATGGAAATGGGAAATGATACCATGGATTTCATTACTGATCTGCCAATGACAAGAGGAGGCTATAACACAATTTGGGTGATCGTCGACAGATTGACGAAATCATCGCATTTTGTGCCGACTAAAAAAGACAATATTCTGCAAAAGCTGGCTAGAACTTATATCTGAGAGATTGTTCGACTCCATGGAGTGCCAGCAAATATAGTATCTGATAGAGATCCAAGATTGTATCTCGAGTCTGGAAAGTCTTCTACAAGGAATTGGGAACTTCCTTAAGTTTTTGCACAAGCGCTCACCCCAAGACAGACAGGCAATCTAAAGGAACCATCCAAACTCTTGAGGACATGTTACGACCCTGCGTGCTAGAATTTCAAGGAAATTGGGATCGTCATCTACCATTGGCCGAATTCGTGTATAACAACAGTTACCACGCAACAATCGAAATGGCGCCCTATGAAGCTCAGTACGGGAGGAAGTGCCGATCCCCACTCCATTGGGAAATTGATGACCAGTGGATACCTAAGACTCAACGAACAGAACCCTCACTGACAAACATATATTTGGTGAAAGAATCCAAGTGCAATGAATTAAAGATAGGATCCGCACAGCACAAAGTAGACAAAAGAGTTACGCCGGTCAACGGAGGAAGGATTTAGAGTTCGAGGAAGGAGATCAAGTATTTCTGGGATGAGGGAAACTTAGTCCTAGATACGTCAGACCATTCAAGATCATTGAACGAATTGGACGGCTAGCATGCCGTCTTAAACTTCGCCTAATCTTTCTGGGATACACGATGTTTTTCATGTCTCAAGGTTGAAGAAATACCATCCAGACCCAACTCACGTTCTTATAGCGGATATACCGCCTATCAAGGAAAACCTAATGTATGAAGAAAGGCCAATCAAAATCCTTGATCAACAAGTGCAAGAATTGAGAAAGAAACGGATCCCTTTAGTCAAGGTCGTTTGGTCAAATCACACCCGAGAAGAGGATGCTACATGGGAAGCAGAAGACGAGATGAAGAAAACCTACCCAGAGATATTCTAGATGGAATTTGGGGACCAAATTCTTTTAAGGAGGGGAGGATGTAAAACCCCATAATTTCAGTAGCATATTATATGTACGACTTACTATATCATAGAGAATTTTAATAAAATAACAATTTTTCCTCATAGTTCAATATAATCTATTATTCACTTATTTATCCATGAATTTCTAAATTGTGTTACAAATCAAATAATCAATTAAAGTCAAAGTGAAGTGTTAATATACCTATTGGGCTATGTACCAACACTTAACTATAAGGGAACACTAATGGACCATAATAATTGAACTGAAAGTTCAATTAGGGCTGGCCTAAACCACCTTTAACTTTAACCCAACCCAACAAAGGCTACCCCAACCCCACATGACCCAACCTACACCATTATAAAAAAAATTAAAATCAATAATAAAAATGGCATAAAAATCGGCCATGATGAGTAAGGGATGAAGTGTTTCTTTGACCCTTCCACTTGTTACCTACACACACACTTGTCCTCAACTCCTCATTCTGTTGGAGCAAGATTGGTATATGTGCCGTATTGCGGAAACGTTAATTAAATGTGCGGAAATTAAACAACACACGGATTTATAGAGGTTCGGCTATAAACGAGCCTATGTCCTCTCACAATATCTTTTTCTATAGGTTCAAGATAAAAACCCCTGCACCTCTCTTCTATCAGTCGAGGAATAACCGTTACAATCACGTCTTCTATTGGTCCGTGATAAGCCACTTGTACTTGTCTTTGTGTCGGTCCAAGTTAAACCGTTTTCGTTTTCTATCGGACAAGGAATCAACCGCTCTAGCTTTTTAACGGTACTAGATAAACCTCACTTAGATAACGATTGCGGATTCTAATAATGCCGGATCCTTGATCCTAATAACACCAAATCCAATCGTATCTTTTCTTTTACCTCTCGTGTATGTGTTGAATGTATAAACACTCAAACTAACAATATAAGCTCAATATCACAATAACAATGTAAGTATGTCAATCTCTGATGAATGAATATTTTGCTTGAAGTTGTTGTATGGAATAATACCAAAGATATGGTATTTATAGGCTCCAAAGCCTCAACTAGCCGTTAGCCTCCTGACACTCCATTACAGCCGTTATCTTCTTCACATTACGTACGCTAACATGATTACGTACGTTAACCTCTTTCTCTTACGTACGTTAGCAAGAACCAGTTTTAGTCTAGTAGCATTCGTCTTGAACATTACGTACGTTAGCCAACACCCATTACGTACGTTAAGGATATGTCATTGCTGACGTCATGTATCCGTTGCTGCTTTTCTGACTTTGACTCTCCCAACGTTCATCTGATTTGAATACCATTACGTACGTTAACTTCCACTTCTTACGTATGTTAAATGCCTTATATTACATACGTTATTGCTCATTCGTTATGTACGTTAAGCATGCAATTTCCAGTTTTTTGCACTTCGTTTCCTTCGATGCTTTGCTTCGTGTTTTTGTTGTTTTGTTTTGTGTATCAACTTAAATCATCAAAACATTATTATAGCATGTATGGAACAAAATGTTCTAACAATCTCCCCCTTTTTGATGATTACAAAACAACACTTCGTCAATGGGATTTACCTGCAAAAATTACAAATATATGTATATGTGTACAGACCAAAGTTTTCGACTTTGTCCGTTTCGTTAGTTTCTTCTCCCATGTCTTTTTCGACTCCTTCTTTCCTTTTCTTTTTCTTTTCGAATTTTCAAATTTTCATCATTTTTTCGACGTCTCCTCATTTTTCTTTTCAACTTACGTCTCCTCATTTTTCTTTTCAACTTCATCTTTTCGATTTTTCTTCTGCTTTTCAACTTCCATTTTTTTTCAATTTCAACTTTTCGACTTTTCTTTGATTTTTCTCCCCCTTTCAGGGTTAATCCCATTCTCCTTTCTTCCCCTTTTTGTTTTCATCAAAAAGTGTAATAAAAAAATAAATATAGTGATACCAAATATAAAATATGCATGATACCAAATGATGAATTTAACAATTTAAAAAAGAACTCCCCTTGAAAATATTATTTCCCTTAAAAAAATTATTACTCCCCCTAAGTAAAATATTTTGAGAAAAAATCAATTTTTGGGGATACAACCGAGAGTTGGTTTTTCATTTGAAACATAGATGATATTTGAAATATTTGTTCCTTCAGGAACCCAAATCTTTTTAATTTTAATCGTCCGGCGTGGTCTTTTACAGTTAGAAATGTGATGACCGATTTTCAAATATTTTACGAAATGGGGTATCTTTAAATTTATGGATTCGTTTTTAGAACGAGGTGTGAATCCCAACCCCTGTTTATTTAAAGTATATTTTTAAACCGAGAGCATATTTTCAAATTTCTCGTTTCCGAGAGAAAATTTCTTCGTTAAATTTTTTAGCTCGGTTTGCAATTTAACAAGATCATCCTTTAAAATATTTTCATTTTCAAGGCATTTAGAATGATCGATCTCGACAAATTTTCCCTTTTCAAGAATTTTAGAATATTAAATTTCCAATGATTTATTTTTAAATTGAAGGGATTTAATTTCGGATAAAGCATTTTGAAAGTTGGTATGCAATAATTCAAAAGCTTCAAAAAGTTCGTCGTAAGAATTACTTACTTGGCTTTCGACGTCACTATCGTCAAATGAACTTCGTGCCATAAGAGCGAGATTATTTTGATTGATAAAATCATCATCTTCGTCTTCATCGCTCCATGTTGCAATGAGAACCTCCTTCGTCTGTTTAGCTCAGCAATTCCTAGCAAAGTGGCTTGGTTTACCACATAATCGACAATTATTGTTGAATTTCTTAGATTCGCTCATTTGGATGTCCTTCTTTCTCCGGTTTAATTAGTGTTGGAACTTATTAATATTCTTGGCATAATATGCCGATTCTTCGTCGCTATCATCCAACGGAATTTCTTCTCTCTTTGACATCTTAGCCTTCATGGATATTGTTCGTTCCTTCGGCTTTGGCTTCACACTTCGTGATTTTAAAACTATCTCATAATTAATTAGCGAACCAACAAGTGCGCTAAAATCAAGCGTATTGAGATCTTTAGATTCCATGATCACAGTCACGGTGCCGTCTCATTCGCTTGGTAGTGATCATAAAATTTTCTTGACTTTTTCACTACTACATAATGGTTTTCCAAATGAAGCAAGTCCATTGGTGATGACTGAAAATCGGTCGAGCATGTTGGTGATGGACTCGTCACCTTTCATCATGAATAACTCATAGTCATGGAGAGGTATATTGATCTTCGTCTCCTTGACTTGAGTTGTCCCTTTCGTGTGTGATTTCTAGAATTTTCCATATCTCTTTAGCACTTTCACATGATGAGATACGATTGACCTCTTCTGGATTTAAGGCCCAATATAGAAGTTGAGTAGCCTTACAATTTAGATGGTCGTTCTTCCAATCCTCATCATTATATTCTTCGAAACTCTTAAGAGATCCGTCAGGTTTGATTGGAACTTTCGGGACAAGACAAATGATCTTCCAAATCTCGATGTTATACGCTCGGATGAATATTGACATCTTTTTCTTCCATGTCATGAAATTTGCGCCATCAAAAAATGGTGGTCGGTTAACAGCAAGGCCTTCGACTGGAGCAAATTGAAATGCCATTTGGATCGACTCCTCGGATGTTAAGCCGTGTATTGGAGGTACCGCTCCGATACCAATTGTTGGAGCAAGATTGGTATATGTGCCGTGTTGCGGAAGCGTTACTTAAATGTGCGGAAATTAAACGTCATAAGGATTTATAGAGGTTCGGCTATAAACGAGCCTACGTCCTCTCTCGGTATCTTTTTCTATAGGTTCAAGATAAAAACCTCTGTACCTCTCTTCTATCGGTCGAGGGATAACCGTTACAATCATGTCTTCTATCGATCTGTGATAAATCACTCGTACTTGTCAGAACCTTACAATCGAGGAACCTTACAATCGAGGAACAGTAACACATGCAACACACAGTAACAAAGCCCGCATTCTGACACCAGAACCGTACAATCGAGGAATAAAACACATGCAACACATATTCTAGTGCCATTCTAGCCAAGTACCAAGACCCTATATATTATATATCTCAACATTGTGATATTTCGTACATATCACAATTATTGAAAACATCAACATCAACATCACGAAAACCACACTTGATAACCCATGGTCATACCCATTAGTATCGACCCCCAGAGGTCCCGTCGGACCGTTCCCAGGTGGAATACCACTTCCGCGGCCGTACCCATTAGTATCGGTTCCTATAGGTCCTTTCGTACCGTCCCCAGGTGGCAACTCACGCATACTAGCGCTCACAACTTTCACATTTTCCGAATGTTGAATATAATGTATATAGTTATGGCACTAGCTAGAATATCCACTTACCGAAATGTAACTATGGCTAACATGACTATAAGCTACTCCTAGTATATGTCCACACCATAAGGGTATCCAAGAGCAACACATTCAACATTTAGTATATCCCGAGATCAAAAACATGACCGACACGACTCCACAACAACATAACTATCCTAGACGTGTCACTACCCATCAACACTTACACAGACCAATCAAATCATCTTAACCAACTCAATTCCATCATATGTAATCAATATATATATATATAGACAAACCATCATACACACTTTACATAACATCAATTTATGAGATATAAGTCGTATGGGCAAGAAGAACACTTGCCCCGATGATCGATATGAAAACTCCAACGACATGGCTCACCCGAAACAGTCTCAGAAACCTACAACCTTCGCGAGAAATCAACAACAACACAATCACTATGGTAATAAGGGTTAATAACGACGGAAAAACACGTCCAACGCCCGAAGAAAACTCATTGAAACATTTAATCAAACATTAAATGTTCAAGATTTCCCAAGAACCCTAAAATCATCAACCGGGTTGAACGAACCGAAGATATGGATATACAATCCATAGAACATGTTTAATAACATTATAAAATACTATCTGAAATCGCGAAATGAAGTCTGCGGCCTGCCTATTTATAGGCCACAGCACGTTACGTACGCAACACTATAAGGTTAGCGTACGTAACAGGCCTTACGTATGTAACAGAAAAATAGTTACGTACATAATGCTCTGGTCTGAGCTCACTGTCCTACTCCACATGCAAGTTAATGTACGCAACTCTTTCAAGGTTACGTACGCAATCAAAGGGTAACGTATGCTAGCGTACGCTAAGGCCTCTCCAGAAACTTCTGTCCCAACCAACAGGTATGTTAACGTACGTAATAGAATGAGAATAACATACGTAAGGCAGACTTGCTAACGTACGTTATCTGCTGAAGCTAGCGTACGTAGGCTCCATGCAGTACAGAGCTGCTGCAGTCCGATTCACTGTGTAAGGGTATTTACAGAACGCGACGAACACGGGCCACCGTGGTTAATTAAATTGAGCGGTACAACAGCCAAAACATGAGTCTAAACACCAAACAAACATGTCACTCCAGTAGCCCAAATGTTGGACAGACGAACATGAAGATAAACGCCCATAACTTTGGGGAAATTACGAAATAGCCCAAACGCCTAATAATCACGATATGAGGTCGACCAACTACTCTGGAGTTCGAAACATGACTAAAAATGTTAAGTGAACTTGCAGGAACAACAAAACAACAGTTTCGAACAAGATACACAAGAATCGAATCCAAACGCGGAAAAGTCAGAATAATATGCCGATTAACCGAAACGATATTCAAAACTCGTTCGGATGACAAAAAGTACAGAACAAAACATGTCCAAAATGTGTCGATAAACACAAATGAGTTACTAGCATCATAAAATTCAGAAATGAAAAGTACGGATATTACATTCTACCCCCCTTAAAAAAAGTTTCGTACCCGAAACTCAAAACAACAAAGGCAAGGAACAATTAGAAAGAAACTGACAAACTAGATTAGTGTCGATCTCGATATTGGTGTTGGAGCCCTCGTCTCGGAAGACTCGGCGACCATCTCACAAAACTGGATTTTGTGTCTTGCTAGTCCGTATTTGTAACACGTTACTGTGTTGAACCGCCAGTGTCAACTAAATCATCTGTGTCGCGACTTGTTGCAACGTAGCAACACCAATGCCAATACTGTTCCCAGCAACATTCTTTTGGTCCTGCTTCTGATCTCCATGACCATCTATACCACGATCACGTGCCCTTCGGCATACTCAACAAGTAACCACTCCGCACAATTAAACACAACACCGCAAAACAATATGCCAAAATGCCAACCCCGCACACATAAGGCAGCCAATAGCATCACAACAAAATAGCCACTTCGAAAATTTACACGAAAACAATAACTACAACTGCAATAAGTGGAACTTACGGTCGTAACTAACGAATCACACGACTGTATCAACTGAAACTTACAACCATTACCAATACAAATACGACCATAATAAACTACATATCATGGTAGTCGATCATTGATAACATCCTTTTTTTTTTACAATTCCGTGAGGTATTCATTTAATTAATGACATTTGAAAATCCTTAAGTTCATAAAATTTTTCTCACGTAAGATTTGAAAATACTTTTGATACCTCGGCCTATTTTACCAAAATTGTAAACAAAAGATCTTAACCGTCTCATAGTGAAATCATTTGCGAAACAATATTTCAAAATATCAGTCTTTCTCGTAACCAACGTCATCAAGATGACCATGTCACTACGTATCATCATCACCATTAACAACACACAAGGTAACCACATGCTACCACGCGACCCCATTACAAGTAACAATACACAAGGTTATCCCGTGGCCATGCCCCTTAGCATCGACCCCAAGAGGTTCCACAGAACCATCCCCGGGTGGAAAACCATTCATGTTCATATTAAATATTTCTACAGATCCACAGTCCTATTGGAATAACATCATACGAGCTACAAAGCAAACCTAAAACACACAACAGAATATTTGAGCAAACAACTGAAATACTCCAATGAGAAGGGTAACACAACAATTATATCAAAACAACACGATTTTACATGCAATCATGTGAGTTCCCACTCTAGTCACTTGCTTTAAGCGATAAATTCTTATTACGCACACACTTCATCTTAACATGCGCTAAGTCTACGCGTGCGTTAATGAGTTGTAACAAACCAAGCGTTCTGTCTGATCAGTTTCGTTAGCGTGCACTAATGAGGGAGTTAGCGTGTGTTAACTGACTAATCTCAAAAATCCGAATTGAAAGTTCAAGTCGAGTAAGACTTTTCATCTTTCATTATTTTTTTATTTTTGAAAATGAAAAACACATTTTTGTTTTAAGATACAAAAGTTTTATGGTGTGAAAGATTTTTAAAATCGTATAGTCGAGTTATTTGAAATTAACATCTATAGGCCAAAACTATTTATAAAATTCTTTCGAACATGACAAAAGATTAATGACGGTATCATTTTGTAAAATATTCGAAACACTTCAAAACACATCTATTAAATAGCGTCATAAGGTTTTATCTGAAATACAAGGTCAGCTCGCCAATATTTAAATACTTTCAAAATCCACCCCAGACCGTCGACTAACCATACCGATAAAATATTTTGGAAAATATGATTTTTCACACAACATACTCGGGTCTCGGAAATTTTCAAAAGGAAAAATCTTTTTCAAACACACACGCAGCAATTACGATTACCAATATGAACATATCTATAACATTTAGCAACAAGTAGTCAAATAAACCCAATTCACAAACACATGTTCATATGCTATATAATCATCATACTAACTAATACAACTCATGAATGTAATCCTAATTTCAAACATGCATCAAAACCATCTATCTGCATACCCAATAATCTCTGCCGTCAATACGCCTTCTGGAGCACATTAGTGTTTAAAAACTTCCACAACACATTGTAACACTCAAAACTCAATCTATCAATATATCTGAATCGATACACACATAATATATCACAAGTATCAAATACGGTTTCCAACTTACCACTTCCTTACAAAGTCATGAAATATAAGATATAATATATAAGAAGGGAGACTTACATCCACAGGTCGCATGAAGATGACGGTCGCCCACGATACTAACCTCGACGAACAACACGAATGACATGATATGACAACGCACATGTCGACTTATTAACCAACAACTCGGACGACGCGACAAAACACGACTCGACTCGACCCGAAAGCCTAGGTCTCTATAACCTAAGCTTTGATACCATAAATGTAACACCCAAAAAATCCATCGGGAATATTACATGCCATAGACCCTTTTTCCACAAGGATCTACCAGGCTAACCACCACAATACGAATAATGTTTAACCGGCCGAGGTCAAACTACATACTAACACAGACCGATAAGGTCAAATATTAAATTACACTGACCGATGAGGTTTCACGACTAAATCAATCCAAGAATAAACTCATCACTACACATACCCACGCAGGGATCAAAATAAAATACAACAGATGACACGATTTAACTCAACAATCCAATGACATTAACTGAACTCTTAACTCTTAATTAGTATCGCGGCTCGTCTTCTTCCATGTCGTTCCTGTGATTGCTCGAATGAACTAGGCATTTCCCGTATTTAAGGGGTTAGCATTTGAATAGCTAGTACAAGTATTCAGGCCATACAAAATATACCACGCAAATATCAGTTATATTAAAATAACGACAAATCATGAAAGAAGTTCCCAAGAGGTTTTCAATGTTTGAATTACAACCCAAGTCCTTAGAAGTAATATATCAACTCGGGAGTTTTAGAAAACGACAGAAAGTCTTTTGAGACGTCAAGTCGAAGATTATAAAACCTTTTTCGAAAACAATAGGATCTCGATCTAAATCTCATTTCATGTAACAAACATTTTAATAAATAAGAAAACTTTCTGGACCTCACGTCATTCATTACAAAACCGTTTAAGACAATAGGGTCTCGGCCCAAACTCATTTTTCGCAAAACAACCTTTACACAATCGTTAGGGTCTCACCTCAGACTTTCTTCAAATCCCAGTGCACGAGAACAGTAACAAAGCCCGCATTCTGACACCAGAACATTACAACCGAGGGAAAACACATGCAACACATATTCTAGTGCCATTCTAGCCAAGTACCAAGACCCTATATAGGGAAACATACCAATTACATCTGCTAATGCAACACCCATTCCAAATCAGTCCTATAAAGCAACATGTCTCCAATTTGGTCCTTCAGTTATACAACATGCTTCAACTATGTCTTCCGGCACCAGAAAATTCCACGTGACCGGCACATGACCAAATTTTCCAATTTAGCCACCAAAAGATCACGTACCCATCGCGTGACTCCACCACGTGGCTAAAATGCCTGTGCGTTTTCATAATTTGGGATTCTTTCTGACTGGAAAAAGAAAAAGAAAAAATGTTTTTTTCAATTTTAAAAACACATTATTAAAAACAAACAACAAACATAACCTAAAGAAAATCCCAAATTGAATCAAACCCGTTTCTTTTCTTGCCATCAGTTCCGCCGAAACCCTAATCTTCGAGTTTGTTGCTTCCATCTTCAAATGACGCACTAATCGTTTGTGAAATCAATCCAGAACCTTCATTTCAATTTCAATTGACGGGATGGTGCAGGTTCGAGAACAAAGGAGCAACTCCTTGCCTCATCCACCGTACTGTAAGTATATATCTATATATATGTGTGTTCTTACTGCCAATTGAATAATTAATGGTGAAAGATATGTATTTTAACTCCATGTTTAAGTTTGTATGTATATGACTTTGTTAGCACTGAATTTCTGTTCGAAATGGAAATTTAGATTTAACTTAATATATTGTTTTTTGTGTCTGTTTGATGAAATATGTGCTTAGAATTATGTGCAGATTCTTCTAGTAAATGCCTTACAATTATTCAAAATGCCCAATCCCAGCCTACTCAAAATGTTTCCCACTCCTAACCTACTCAAAATTTTTCCCAATCTCTGCCTGTAGTTACCCAAGAGCCAAAACTTGTTGATATTGATGTTGATGATGACATTGATATAGATTGGGATAGTGCAGAGATTGAGGTGCAAAGAATTGAGAGTCAGTTTGTAAATGATGAGGGTGACTATAACCATGAATTAAGTGATGATAGTGGGTACAATGTGGCTGAGAGTGGAGATGATTTTAATGAGCTTAGTGATAGGTGTAATACCCGGATTTTCAGTATAAATTTTTCGCATTATTTTATTTGAGGTATACTGTATAGTTTGGTATATATACAGTATGGATAAAATAAATTGAGGACTGAGACAGTTATACTGGTGTGATTATCGTTTTGATTGACAGTTATATTTGTAATATCCGCAATTTTCGATTTTCGGTAAATTTCTTTTTTTCGGCCGAAATCCGTTTTGATGACTCGCTCATGTCCGTCTCGTCATTCCGAGAATGATTCATTCTAGACTTTTTGACATCCGAGTTCGTTTCGGTGTCGTTTTGTTGAGTTCCGTGCTTTTTAGCGACTTTTCCGCGCTTGAGTTCGATTCTTGCGAATCTCGTTCAAATCATGCTTGAGTTTCTGTAAGTCCGTTTAACTTTGTTAGATGTGTTGTGAACTTCGGTTTGGTTATTCGATCACGTATCGTGATTTCCGGGTGTTTTGGGCCATTTTGTAATTTCTTGAAAGTTACGGGTATCCGTATCTGTAATTGTTGTCTCGACCCGTTTCTTGGTCGCGTATGATTAAATATGGTATTATGTTTTCATTTCGGTCGTTGATGTCGCCCGCGAACTTTTCGCCGTGTTCGCCTGCGTGCGCTTTCGAATCGGGTCGCCGAGCCCGACGGCTAAGGGATCGCCGGACGGTTATGGATCGCCGGACGATTGCGGGCACCGCCGGACGGTGCGGCAGAACCGGCGAAGCGCACGCCACGGCCGGAAGGCTGCGCGCGCTAACCGGCAGTGTAGCGACGCTACCGGGCCGCCTAACGCACGCTTAGCGGTTCGAGTGGAGACCTAGCGGTTCCGAATCGGCCGGAGCTCGGCAGTAGCGCACGCCATCGCCGGACGTTGCGTACGCTACGGCCGGCAGGTAGCGCACGCTACGGCCGGAAGGCTGCGCACGCTACCCGGCCAAGCAGACTAGTCCAGAAGGCCACTGGATCGCGGCCTGGGCCGATAGCGCACGCTAGCTCGGCAGCCTAGCGCGCGCTAGTCCGGCCCAGTATAAATGTGGCTGAGCAGTCACATTTCATCTCGTTTTTCACTTCTTTCCTTCTCCGTCCGCGGATGGCGATTCATGTGTGACAAAGCCATGTTGTTTAACAACAAATCCATGAAGTTCTTGAGTTCATAACATCAATCAATCGTCCGTTATCATCCTTTGATCCAGCGAATCAAGGTAATCTTCCTTAGAACCCTAATTTCGTGAATTTGGGGATTTTTGCATTTTTGTCCGATTCGTTCCATGTTGTTGATTAATTCATGATGCGTATGATTAATCTTGATAGTATCCTTGTGTTTAACATCATTTAATCCATTGTTCTTCATCGAATCGAAGTATATTTCTCGATTTCCTTCAAATTGACTTTTTGGGGGATTTGTTCTCGATCTCGTTTTTCATCCGTTTTTGATGGATCGATTGTGGTTAAATGATGTTGTTAAACACATTCTATGGATTGTATATCCATATATCATCTTGGAATTCCATTTTCAGGTTTTGACGGAACGAATCGTGTTCTTGGCCGTTTTGGGGGAAATCCTTGAACTTTCGTCATTTGTTCTTTGAATTCAGCGGCTTTGGGTCGTACTTTGGAATTCATTTTTGTTGTTATTGTTTTCGTTCGTAGTTCATTGTTGTGGATTGTCGTTCGGTGGAGTCGGCGAGTTCGTAGTCGGTTCGTGCCAACCTATTTCGGCCGATTCTCCGCGTTGTGGTTATTCGAGGCAAGTACCTTGCCCATACTTTTCTCGTTTTATGGATATGATGATCGGTTTTCGTCTTAATGTGTTTGTTTGGTTATTTGAAATGAAGTTTCAAAAGATTTCGGTTTGGCCTCGTTAAAGGCTCTCTTTCAAAACGCGTGTGTGTTGTGTGAACGTTGTGTTTTGGGAATTGATTATGATTTGATTATTTTGAACGTTGAAGTCTTTGATGATGATACTCCTGTGTTTAAAGTTATGGGATCGTGTATTCCGTATTTAATCATGGTTGTGGTGTTTTTGAAGAGTTTGATAATGGTGTCGAGTTAGTGGCCATCTCTAGTAAGTATTCTTGATGAACTTACATTCTTAGCATATTAGTATTGCATGAGTAACGTGTGTGTGTGTATGCTCACTATGGGTTAGATCCGACGGGGTCTCGGTAGGGGTCCACGGAGGGGTGGATCCGCGAGCTTGCTTTTAACCACTATGGGTTAGATCCGACGGGGTCTCGGTAGGGGTCCACGGAGGGGTGGATCCACGGTTAATTGTGGTGCATTTTACAAATGTGATATGATTATTGCATTTCCGGAAATGAATGCTTTCGAACGGTTTTCATGATTGCATGCATTGACTAAGTGTGTAAGAGGTAAGTTGTTCGTTTGGCTTACTTGGCTAGGATGGCACTAGAGTATTTTGTTGTTTGTTTTAAATCCTTTATTTGTGGATTTTGATGTTGGGAGACGAACCTTGTGGTTGTTCTTGTGTACCGTGAGTTGATGAGATTTGGGGCTAAAATCCCAATTGTGTTGTAAAGGTCATTTGACGGATTTGGGGCTAAAATCCCAACGGTTTGGTAAAGGTTATTTTACGGAAAGTGAACTTTTGGGGCGGTGACCCCCTTTTGCCTTTTGGATTTTGAAAACTAGGATTTGATAATCCTAAATTATTTTTCTATTAAAACTCTCGATGGCATTTTAAACCGTTTTATAAATTATTTCCATTAATTTATGATATTTCGATTTTGAAAGGTTTTTCTCAAACTCTTGCCTCGAGAAGTACTTTTCGTTCCGTTTGGATCTTTGAGGATTTCTGGTTATTGTTATTCGTGGAATATGAATTGTATGGCTCGTATTTGCACTTTGTTCTTGCACTAGCAAAACAGTGGAGTTTTGCTAACCCCCGAGTATTCGGGGGGTGGATGTCTGTTTTTGCATTCAGGTTTTGGAGCATAACACAGGGTCGGCACGAAGGATGATGAAAGATGATCGATACTAATCACATAAGGAACCGTACTTTGTTTATTAGTTCAGGTGTACTCTATTGTTCCGCTGCTATATTTTCCCGTTGTACGGGTGTGGTTGTATTTTGACCCCTGCGTGGGCATTAGTTGTATTGGAGTTGTATGTATTTGTTGAAAGACCAAATCGGTCTACTGAGTCATTTTAGCCTTAAAGGCATGGTTGAGTTGTTAAATGTCGTTACCAGCCTGGTAGATCCTTGAGGAAAGGTTCTACGGCGTGTAATATCCCTGAGCGGATTGGGGGTGTTACATAAATGGTATCAGAGCTTAGGTTGAGAAAACCTAGGCTGTCGGGTCAAGTCGTGTTGTTTGAGTCTTGTTTCGTCGGATTTTATCTGACTGAGTCGTGTCGCGACGCGTCGTTTGAGTTTGTTGGTCGTGATTAGTATCGTGGGGCGATCATCATCTTCGTGCGACCTGTGGAAGTAAGTCTCCCTTCTTTGTGTTGTGCCTCGTGTGACACGAGCTATTTTTATGATTATTTGTTAAGTGGTGGAATCCTTATGTGGATTTTGATTTCACGATATGTATTTAGTCGACTCTCGTATTTGATTTATACGAGGAGTGTCGTCGCTTGTGATGTCTTTTTATTGTTGTTTTTGTTCGTTGTTGATGATTTTCGAATCGATTTGCACGTTTTACAAGTTCTATTGTGGGAACTTTGTGCTTATACGCGTTCGACTTATTCACTAGCCAGTGCAGGAGGGTCTTTAGAGGCCTCGAATGGGGTCAGTGGTTTTGTTTTGAATCCTAGGCGGTCTTCGACTGTGGTATTTTATCGTTTATTTCCGTTTAAAGACATGTATTGTCTTGATTTTAAACTTTTGAGCGTGTGCTAGGAGTTGTTTTAGTGAACGTCGATATGTGTGAGCTTTGGGCATTCTGGCCTATTAGATTTTTGAAAACCTTGAGTATCTTAGAAAAAAAAAAATTCGAGACATACTTTTCAAATGAGTTATTTTCTTGTGGTACATCCTAGGTGCCACAATATATTTCAAAAAAATTCTACTTCGAGGACCAAAATGCCTTGAGATATTTTCAATGTTTTAGAAACATTTTTATTTAGACCCGAGGGTCGAATATTCTGAAAGTTTTCACTAAGAGAAAGTGTCTTCATTCTTATCAAATGCGAAATGGTTCTCCAATGTCTCGATAACGATGTTTCACGTTTGTACTTTTTTGAAAGATGATACTCAAGATCAATCGGTGTTCTTCTAAATTATTTTCAAAATGAGGTTTTCGTTTTTAAAACCTATCCATTCCCGTTTGAGGGCTGGGTATGTATGTACGATGTTCGCATTGTCATTTTGATGGTTGCTCCCGAGTATGACCGAATTGGCGGTGTGAGCGTTGAGTCGTTTTCCACACATTTGTTGTGTTAGCCCCCTGTGAGAGGCGGGGTGTTGGTGTTGAATATTATCGCCTCGTAGTGATTCCTGCGTTGTCGCGCATGTGCGAGCTGTTAGAGCTTGGTTTGGTATGACCGTGTGCATCGGTGATGGTTCCGTTACGTGTCGGTTGTTTAATGTCTTGTTACCTTGCTCCCGTTTTTGTGAATTTCGTGGACGAGGTCAGAGGTAATGCCCGTACTATTTTGACTTCTGTATTTTCTCTTTCTCCAGTCTATCGATTCGCTCATGTTCGTTGACACTTTATGAACTTGTTCTGTATTTCGGTTTCATCGTTCGAACGAGCTGTGATCTTGTTGTGGGTCGATCTGGTTATCGATGTGACTTTTTTTTTGAGTTCGGTTCGATTCTTGTGAACCTTGTTCGGGAGTAACATCATTTGGTTCTACTAGTCCTTTTATTCGAAGTGGATCGGATTTTGAACTTCTGTATATTCTACTTTGTCGACTCACTTATGTTCGTTGACATTTCTGAACTTGTCCTGCCCCTTGTTTTTGTTTATCGAACGAGTGTGGTATTGTTTCGGAATAACTCGTTTGTTGTTGTGACTTTTCAATCGCTATTCCCTTTCATGTGGATCTTATGGGAATGCATGTCTTGTAGTTCTCACCAGATCATCCTGGGAGTTGTTGTTTGAATTTTATTATCCTTCGTGTTTCGGACATGATTGTTCGATTTTTGTTGTCTCGATCGTTTGTTTGTTCGGTTTTTGTTCTCGTTTCGTGATTGTTGAGCGTTCAGGATCCTTTGTAATTCCCTTAAGTTCGGGAAATTAGTCTCGTTCTCGATCTTCCAACCCTTGGGCGGTGGGGATTCCGTATTTGTTCAGCGGTTGGCTCGCGTTTTGATTGATGTACCGTTGGGTTGGTCAATCATATTGATTTTCGTTCGTTGTGTTTCGTGATTGTCGGATAATTGACTTGGCTATATTATCCGTTTGATGACGCTTGTCATTTGTTGGTTTTATTATATCCCTAACGGCGACGTGTTGGTCGTCGTGGAGCGTGTTTTCACGCCGTATATTCCTTTGCGTTGTTTGTAACATTTCGCCGTTGGGCATTAGTTACGCATTCTTGTGTATCTCGTTGAGTTTTTCCTGGCGGAATATTTCTTCCCCCTACTTGTTTTAAGTTTCGGGACGAAACTTCTTTTAAGGAGGGTAGAATGTAATATCCGCAATTTTCGATTTTCGGTAAATTTCTATTTTTCGGCCGAAATCCATT
Organism: Orobanche coerulescens; assembly: GCA_033398695.1. Lineage (NCBI taxonomy): Eukaryota > Viridiplantae > Streptophyta > Magnoliopsida > Lamiales > Orobanchaceae > Orobanche > Orobanche coerulescens. The sequence continues at coordinate 102,270,774 of CM065804.1, forward strand.
TTGACGACTCGCTCATGTCCGTCTCGTCATTCCGAGAATGATTAATTCTACACTTTTTGACATCCGAGTTCGTTTCGGTGTCGTTTTGTTGAGTTCCGTGCTTTTTAGCGACTTTTCCGCGCTTGAGTTCGATTCTTGCGAATCTCGTTCGAAACTGCTGTTTCGAGTTTCCTGTAAGTCCGTTTAACTTTGTTAGATGTGTTGTGAACTTCGGTTTGGTTATTCGATCACGTATCGTGATTTCCGGGTGTTTTGGGCCATTTTGTAATTTCTTGAAAGTTACGGGTATCCGTATCTGTAATTGTTGTCTCGACCCGTTTCTTGGTCGCGTATGATTAAATATGGTATTATGTTTTCATTTCGGGTCGTTGATGTCGTCCGCGAACTTTTCGTCGTGTTCGCCTGCGTGCGCTTAATCGGTCGCCGAGCCCTCGACGGCTGGCGGATCGCCGACGGCCATGGGATCGCCGGACGATTGCGGGCACCGGACGGACGGTGCGGGTAGAACCGGCGAGCGCACGCTACGGCCGGAAGGTCGCGCGCTAACCGGCAGTGTAGCGCACGCTACCGGCCGCCTAACGCACGCTAGCGGTCGATGGAGCTGGAGACTGGGGTTACGAATCGGTCGGGCTCGGCGGGTAGCGCACGCTATCTTTGACGGGCAGACGCTACGGCCGCAGTGTAGCGACGCTTCGGCCGGAAGGCGCGCACGCTACCCGGCCGAAAGACTAGTCCGTATAGGCATCGGATCGCGGCCGGGCCGAGAAGACGCTAGCTCGGCAGCCTAGCGCGCGCTAGTCCGGCCCAGTATAAATGTGGCTGAGCAGTCACATTTCATCTCGTTTTTCACTTCTTTCCTTCTCCGTCCGTGGATGGCGATTCATGGGTGATGAAGCCATGTTGTTTAACAACAAATCCATGAAGTTCTTGAGTTCATAACATCAATCAATCGTCCGTTATCATCCTTTGATCCAGCGAATCAAGGTAATCTTCCTTAGAACCCTAATTTCGTGAATTTGGGGATTTTTGCATTTTTGTCCGATTCGTTCCGTGTTGTTGATTAATTCATGATGCGTATGATTAATCTTGATAGTATCCTTGTGTTTAACATCATTTAATCCATTGTTCTTCGTCGAATCGAAGTATATTTCTCGATTTCCTTCAAATTGACTTTTTAGGGGATTTGTTCTCGATCTCATTTTTCATCCGTTTTTCATTGATCGATTGTGGTTAAATGATGTTGTTAAACATATTCTATGGATTGTATATCCATATATCATCTTGGAATTCCGTTTTCGGGTTTTGACGGAACGAATCGTGTTCTTGGCTGTTTTGGGGGAAATCTTTGAACTTTCGTCATTTGTTCTTTGAATTCAGCGGCTTTGGGTCGTACTTTGGAATTCATTTTCGTTGTTATTGTTTTCGTTCGTAGTTCATTATTGTGGATTGTCGTTCGGTGGAGTCGGCGAGTTCGTAGTCGGTTCGTGCCAACCTATTTCGGCCAATTCTCCGCGTTGTGGTTATTCGAGGCAAGTACCTTGCCCATACTTTTCTCGTTTTATGGATATGATGATCGGTGTTCGTCTTAATGTGTTTGTTCGGTTATTTGAAATGAAGTTTCAAAAGATTTCGGTTTGGCCTCGTTAAAGGCTCTCTTTCAAAACGCGTGTGTGTTGTGTGAACGTTGTGTTTTGGGAATTGATTATGATTTGATTATTTTGAACATTGACGTCTTTGATTATGATACTCCTGTGTTTAAAGTTATGGGATCGTGTATTCCGTATTTAATCATGGTTGTGGTGTTTTTGAAGAGTTTGATAATGGTGTCGAGTTAATGGCCATCTCTAGTAAGTATTCTTGATGAACTTACATTCTTAGCATATTAGTATTGCATGAGTAACGTGTGTGTGTGTGTATGCTCACTATGGGTTAGATCCGACGGGGTCTCGGTAGGGATCCACGGAGGGGTGGATCCGCGAGCTTGCTTTTAACCACTATGGGTTAGATCCGACGGGGTCTCGGTAGGGGTCCACGGAGGGGTGGATCCACGGTTAATTGTGGTGCATTTTACAAATGTGATTTGATTATTGCATTTCCGAAAATGAGTGCTTTCGAACGGTTTTCATGATTGCATGCATTGACTAAGTGTGTAAGAGGTAAGTTGTTCGTTTGGCTTACTTGGCTAGGATGGCACTGGAGTATTTTATTGTTTGTTTTAAATCCTTTATTTGTGGATTTTGATGTTGGGAGACGAACCTTGTGGTCGTTCTTGTGTACCGTGAGTTGATGAGATTTGGGGTTAAAATCCCAATGGTGTTGTAAAGATCATTTGACGGATTTGGGGCTAAAATCCCAACTGTTTGGTAAAGGTTATTTTACGGAAAGTGAACTTTTGGGGCGGTGACCCCCTTTTGCCTTTTGGATTTTGAAAAGTAGGATTTGATAATCCTAAATTATTTTTCTATTAAAACTCTCGATGGCATTTTAAACCGTTTTATAAATTATTTCCATTGATTTATGATATTTCGATTTTGAAAGGTTTTTCTCAAACTCTTGCCTCGAGAAGTACTTTTCGTTCCGTTTGGATCTTTGAGGATTCCTGGTTATTGTTATTCGTGGAATATGAATTGTATGGCTCGTATTTGCACTTTGTTCTTGCACTAGCAAAACAGTGGAGTTTTCCTAACCCCCGAGTATTCGGGGGGTGGATGTCTGTTTTTGCATTCAGGTTTTGGAGCATAACATAGGGTCGGCACGAAGGATGATGAAAGATGATCGATACTAATCACATAAGGAACCGTACTTTGTTTATTAGTTCAGGTGTACTCTATTGTTCCGTTGCTATATTTTCCCGTTGTACGGGTGTGGTTGTATTTTGACCCCTGCGTGGGCATTAGTTGTATTGGAGTTGTATGTATTTGTTGAAAGACCAAATCGGTCTACTGAGTCATTTTAGCCTTAAAGGCATGGTTGAGTTGTTAAATGTCGTTACCAGCCTGGTAGATCCTTGAGGAAAGGTTCTACGGCGTGTAATATCCCTGAGCGGATTGGGGGTGTTACAATATTGAGGATATGTTGTATCAGATTGAACTGATTTGGATGTCAGGTATATCGTATGAGAATATTTTTGGGTTGAGTATATGTGTATTCAGCATGCCGTATGTTCGTATCCAGTATGTCGAGACGTCGGACAAGAACAGTTGAATTTTTGGCTAAGTATAAAAGCCATTACATATGTTAAGCCTTGGAGCTTACGTACGTAAAATGTGTTAGCTTGCGTACGTTATATAGTGTACATAACGTATGTAACAAGAGGAATCGGACAGTTGGGCCCGGTGTCGGCAGTTTTCGGCGTGGATGTGGACAGGTGAGTTAACGGATGGAGTTACGTATGTTATACAGGGTGTATTACGTACGTAATACGAGTATAATACTGTAGCAAGTCAACGTACATATTACGTACGCAACGGAATAAGTGTTACGTACGTTACGGGGCGGATGGTCGAGTCGTGGCCGAGAGGACCTGTAGTGGCTGAGCATGGTCGGCAGTGACTCGCATGGATGGCCGATCGCGGTCGGCAGTGACTCGCTGGGGCCTAGGACTGGCCGGTTACGTACGTAAGGCTGTGGCCGGTTACGGCCATAAGGGCCGATTACGTACGCGTGGCCGCCGATACGCACGTAAGGCTACTCGAATCGGGCGAGGGTAGGCCACGGCCGGCTACGTACGTAAGGACCCGCCGGTTACGTACGTAATGTGCCGGCAGGTCTCGGCCTATATAAGGCCTGGACTGAGTCATCCGACCATTTTCATGTTTTCTCGTCGTTTCTTTGCGATTTCTTCAGCAAAATGGATGGTTTTGAGTAGAATCAACTTATAAAAACATGTTTTGGAAGTTGGAATCATGGATTAACATCATCTTCCACCCGGATCGAATGTAAGAACACCTAAACTTTTAGTTTTTTGATGTTCTTGAGGTTTCTTGGTGTTTTGGCCGATTTGCTTCGTTTTGATTCAGATTGTTGATTGAACTTGATTGTAAACTCGTAATCATTCAATACTCTTGAAGTTTTGTGGAACGAATTCGAGTATTTCTTTCAATAATCGATTGAATTGGACTATGCCTTCAAAGTGTTCGATGAAATGTGTCAATGAGTAGAACTTGGAAAATTCTACACGTTTTCGTATGAATGATGGTTGAATTGATATTGTTGTGATGATTCTTGGTATTTAGGAGAATTTTGTTAAGGGAAGATAATGAATTGGTGATCAAATGATTCGATTATGTTGTTATGATTATGGAATCATAGTATTCTCGATGTTCTTGGTAGTTTGTTGCGATTCATGATGTTATGAGAAGTATATATGTTGAAGGACATGATTATATATACCTTGAATTGTGAATAAGGATTTTTTAGATGTTAGAACACATCAGATTATGTCGTTTGAGGATTTTGAATGTGATGTCGGAATAAGTTGTGTTCTTAAGGAACTCTTGGATTATATATGAATTGTTGAACATGTTTAAGAGGTGTTGGTGTTTTAGATATGAATATGGAATATTCATATCTAAAACTAAGTTGTGTGTCTTGGTACAATATTCGTATAGGAATACGAATATGATTTTCGGGTTTGATAAGATTATGATTCACTTTTGAGTTTGAGAATTCATACGTATTAAACAAGTGTTCAAATTGAATAATGGAATTATTTGAAACCCTTGGAATATAGTTATCTATGATGTTGAATTAATCGGATCATCCGGATTGATGATGATAATCAGTAATTGGTTTTTATTATGAATTTACAAGGAGGAAACTTGTATCCGTATTTAAGATTGAATTTGGAATCGGTAATGTTAGACCCTTGTTGGTTTAAATTGATTATTGATATGATCATCGGATTGTGGAATCGTATGGTGGTTTTGAGTTTGTGTTTGATTGGTTCGGGTTGTTTGGATATGTGTTTAGTCGGGATATTGTAGAACCGTTATGTTTGTTGATCGGTTATTGATTGTTATTTGTGGTCATCGAGTTACGGCTTGTATGGTGGATATGAGTTCGTATTTGTTGAGTTGGGTTATTTGGTTTTATGTATATGATCAAGGTTTCGTTGAACCCTTGAGTTTGTTGGTTGGGTATGTCAGTTATTGATTTTTATCAAATGTGTGTTAATCGGTTATTGCAATAGGTTGATATGTTTTGATCGTGGATTATGATCGTTGTGTTGCGGTTGAGGCTAAAGAGTTCGTAGATTGATTTTGGTCGGGGCTAAGGAGCTCGTATACTAAGGCAATGGATTTTGGTAACGGCTTCGTGGTATCGGTATCGAGGCAAGTTTCTACTTGTTCAGTTTATAATATTTGATGAATGATTTCGTTTTCATTTCATTTATAATTCGTATAGCAATGTTGTTAGAAATCTAAGTTATCGGGATAATGGTTTGTATATCGTGCTCTGGTTGTATTAAATCATAAAGTATATGATTTAATTGTGTTCAAGGAAGATGTGAGTTATCTTTGGTCAAGGATCACTAGTAGAAAAAGAGTCTTTCTTGACGCGCATTTGGCGTCATAAAGGGCCTTTATGACGCGCAAATACTGGTCATAGAAGGACCAGTCATAACTCATTATGACTCGCATTTGTTCGTCATTGTATAATGACACGCACTTATGACACCCACTTTATGACGCCTTTTTCTGACAACTATATATGCGTGTCATAAAAGTTATGACCCCTTTTTCTGATTTCAGTTTTTGCATGTCATAACTTCAAAATTTTTTATTTTTTTTTCTGGCTTTTATGACCCCCCTGCTAAACCTGCAATTATATACCAATTGTACCCAATTCATTACAAAACCTGCTGATCGATTGTACAAAATTAACGCATTTCATATATATCGCAAAACCATGCGTTACCAATTCATTACATGACTCGACTAAACTCGATCATGTCAAAATCGGATCAATATTATCTAGTTTACGATTACTACCAATTGTACCCATTTCTACCAACTGTACCTATTCCTACAAACAGTTTTACTCCCTAAAAATAAAATTCGACACATAAGTACACCATTCTTCTCGAATGTCGTCGAAATCCGCATCAGTGTAGTCGTTGCTTTCACCTCCAATCTAGTCAAATAAAAAAAACAAGTTAAAACAGTTTAAATAGGATCCGCGGACTAACTAAGCTAGACAACTAAGACCAGTCACAAAACCACAATTCAGCCACAATTCACAGTGACAACTTCAATTCACAGTCACAACTTCAATTCACAGTTTAAATAAGACAACTAAGACCAACAACCACAATTCACAATTCACAGTTTAAATAAGACAACTAAGACCAACTACAAGATAGTTAGGATAAAGGTACCCGATTAATGAAAAAAATAGATCAGAATCAACTTATCCAGTGATTCCAGTTACACTATTTACTTGTATGATAATCTGCAAGGTGAATATCTTTTTCGATGTATGGGATAAGAATTTGTCGATTTACGATTCAAATCTCTGCTAGATCAAATATAAGTACCTGAAAGTTCCTATTACTAAGTCAATGTAGTTCTAAGCAACAGTCAATCCTCTAAAATCTCAGATTCTCAATGGTAACTGCTGTATGATCCGATTCATGTGTCAGCAAAAGTTTATGGCAAAAGCTTAATAAAAATGTGCATCATTTGATTCCAAAGCCATCAACATCACATGTTTCAGTTATATAAAAAATATCATGAGACGGTGTTGGTTCAAAGATAACTGCTATAGTCATATCACATTACGTGATTGATATTGTAAAATCAACACGTACATCATGGAACATGACTCATTACTCACACAATGAATGAAAATAATAATAATATAAATAATTCCAGTGAGATAAAATGAAAGTCTGAAACTTCATGACAGTGGCATATGCAAGTTTGTGTTGCAAAATCAAGCAGGATATCCATATTAAGTTGTCATTACAGTCGAGGCAAGTTCTTCAGATCTAAATGCAGCTTAAAAATACCATAAGAGCTACGTTGCGGACTCTTCCCCACTACCAAAGCAAGAGATCTAAGTTCCCTATAATCCCCTTCACTCATTATCACCAACAGCCACAATTCACAGTCATAAAACTTCAATTCACAGTCACAAAACTAGGCAATAACAGGGACAACCGAGAGCCGGAATAACCTACACTTACAACTAAAACCCACCGCCAATTCATATTAACAAAACAAATAACCTACACTTACAAGTAAAACAAGATGATCAATTAACTAGGCAATAACCTACACAACCGAGATTCAATTACCAAGCAAGAAACAACCTTCACTTACAAGTTACGAAACAAGAAACAAGCATAATTAGACAAGTTAACTAGCCGATAACGTGGACAACCGAGAAACGGCATCTAAACTCTAAAACCAGAAGCCAATTCACAGTCACAAAACTGAGATTCAAACCAGACTCTAAACACCATAAAACAACACAAATCAACAAAATCAAACCAGACTCTAAACACCATAAAACAGTTAAGACAAACCATTCCAGCTACTTTAACCTACTTCATTCATACTCATAATCATACCTACTTCAAATAAACTAATAAAAAAGTAAACTTTATAGCTACTTTAAGTAATTAACTTACATTGTCATTTTCGAGAACCCGAACTCCATGCTTAACAACCTCCTTCATAAACTTCAGCATGAAGTACCCACATTCGGTGAATCCGTGCTGACGTGGACACTACACAACAGACACATTTAATTGTTACAATTAATTACTAACTTTACTACAACTTAACTTTATATATCTTAAAACAACACAAGACTAATTACTACTGACCCTGCATAATCACAGAAATATATATAATAACCTTAGATCAGTTAACTAACCTTAGAATTAACCCAGATAAGTTGGGTTCTCTTACTGCTTCCAACTTGTACATCATACATTGCAATTGCCCTACACCGAATTAACCCAGTTAAGTATTACATCATAGAGATAATGGTTAAACTGAGAATTTGTATTACTTACGCATCCACTATTTGCTTAAACTGAGAATTGACATCGCTTGTCGTGAGGGAATCGAGATAATAGCATGTGCTTGTCTTCATATTAAGGACGCCCAACACCCAATGTCTTCTACAAAAAACAAAAATCAAATTCTGTTAAAAACAGTTAATATTTACTAATTAATTTGAAGATTGTCGAAAATCTAACCCGGGATTGTATGGCAGTATGACAATGTCATTTTGCTTCCTTGAAGATAATCGTTTTGCAATGACTCGACTTGCATCCTCGATATTCTGGGCCCTCGCTTTACGTTCAGAACTCATGGTTGCAATGGGTCATGAAACAAACTCCATGATCTTGTTGTGACCCATTCTTGATTTGCTCATACAAGAACTGTTAAAATAGAGTTAATTAACTAAATTAACTACTAAATAATAAGTTAACTAAATTAACTAACTAAATTAACTAACTTACATGGTATAAGATGCAACGACAGACCGCTTAATTCATCCATCGCAAAAGCTTGTCAAAGTCATTCCAGTTTAAGTACCTGTTAAAATAAAGTTAACTAAATTAACTAAGTAATTAAATTAACTAGCTAAAATAACTAAATTATAAGTTAACTAACTTACGTGAAACTGTCGTACCCAAACAAATCATCCTCGCACTGCACTTTAATGGAATCGACCTTCGCAACTTGTCCATCAACCATCATTGCAGTCATTTTCAACCCAAGCCTTTCATTAATTCTCTTCCGTACTCTCTTCTGCCCTCTCGTCGTCATTTTTCTCAACGGATTTCCGGCCTTTTTCTTAGTTTTTGCAACAGAGGCGAGAGTTTCCGGACTTTGGCCTTTATCCTTCACTTCAACTACAACATATCAAGCTGGTTATTATCTAACATGTATCTGTATCAACTTACATCTATCTAACATGTATCTGTATCAACATATCAACTACAAAAACTTGAAAAACTTGAAAAATAGAAAAACTAGAAAAAATACCTGCAACCAAGTGTAACTTTTTCCCATCATCCACATATGTTGTCTGCAATTGGTCAACCTGAGTAGGAGGACATTTTGGTCATTTTGTTAATAAAAATAGAAAAACTTGAAAAAATAATAAATGTTAAATACAAAGATCGATCAGTTTACCTCGGGTCGTTTTTTGTCAACTGTCGGTTCTTCGTTGTTGGCTTCTCGTTGGCGCTTCTTCTTCTTTTCTTTTTTCTGGTGGGTCACAGTTCCCAACTCTCCATTCTTCTTTCCTTCTTCTTCTTTTCTTTTGGCTTCTTCTTCATCTTTTTTTCGCTTGTTTGCTTCTTCGATTCTGCGTTTCTCCTTTTCTTGGGCAGCATCCTTTTTCTCCATCTTTTTGGCCACTGCTATCTTGTTCTACACAAATATAACCAAGTCAAACTATAACTAACACTAATTAACTAACTTAAACATAAAAAGTCAACTGTTTTATAATAAAAAACATACCAAACCAGAACATGGAATGACTAGGTGAGTCGGCCAACTTAGTATGTACCCGAGGGCATCTTTAACAGTCTCAACAAACTCATCGGGAATTGGATTCGGTAGCTTAGCTTCTCCTTGAACAGATGTATCAACGGTAACTCCAAGGTTCCCATCTAATATATGAACAAATAAATATTAAATAAGTAAGAATATATATAAAGTTTAAATATATATAAATATATACCTTCAACAAACGGATTCACTATGGTTCCTTTGGCGACTATATTTGAAGGATCGTCGACCGCAAGATAGCATAATTTATCCTACACAAGATTTATATGTTAGTAAACTCGAGTGTTTAAGTTATAAATTCAAATGAATATATAAATGACTTACATTTGGTTCACTTGGTTCATTTGGTTCTTCGTCTTGATCGCTCCGAAATGGTAATTACTTGCACCCTCGAAGCATTACTTCCACATCTTTTCATTCTTGCTAACTCATCTTCAACATCTCTGAGCCGTTGGTTCATCTTCTTATCATGTTGTCTCGTGCGCTTGACATTTTGGGTATTAGAAAGTACGATGCGGTGTTATATAACGACCCATCCCACGAACATGCCCACGTTGTTCTTCGGTACCCAGAGCTTCATTAACAAATCTTGTGCTCCCATTGGATCTTCTATGAAATCTTTGTCCTTCTTTAGCTCCTCCTGAATACACAAACCAGATTACAAGTCAAACATACCAAAATAGTTAACAACAAACAAGCAACAAGTCAAACTTTTAAAAACTTATAACATACCAAAATAAAGAAGAGACTATATGAAACATACAATTTTATCGATAACTTGTCGATGTGGATCGAAACCTCCTTTCTTCTTTTCTCTGCTTTTTCCAACATTCTACCCGATCAATTTCTTCTTCCTCTAGGCGATTCATCATCTAAGTTGTCAACAAAATAAAAGTCAATTGACATAAGAATATAATTAAATTAAATTAAATTAAATTACATATACCATCTCAGAAATGAGTCCAGCATATCCCTTTCGACTCAAACGATGGTTGTACTTATTACGTGCCCGGATAGCTGACGCCTTTGCACTCCTTTCCTGTTTTACAAATAGAAATAGTTAGAAACTTAAACAAATACAAATTATAACTATTTAACAAACTTAAACAAATACAAATACCTCAAAAGCTTTCTTAGTTCTTTGTGATACGAATGACTTCAGTCTTTTTTTCACGGACGGATAACATGCAGACGAGTATTTAATCGCTCCTTGGCCTCCCAGGACTCATCATCCTTTAGTGGCTTAATGTACTTCTTGTAGAGATAATGCTTGAAGTTTTTCCACTTTACCCCGATTGACTGGAGAACTTGCTTCCGACTCTTTAGGCTAACTACAAAATGTGTCTGAAACGTAACAAAACACAGTTAGAATAAATTACTAAAACTAAAACATAATTAGAATAAAATATTTCAATACTTACCAAAATATATTGCCAACAAGCTTCCTTTGTTTCAGCATCTACAACTAACCAAGAATCATAGGTTATGAGAACCATAGATCTTGCAACCAATCCCTCAAAAGTTGACAGTTTCTTCGCCCCCGGTCCAACTGGCACACCTCTTTTATTATAAGTAATTATTGTTTTGTTCTTCGCCTTTGCTTTTATTGTTGGGCCTCTTTGCTTGGAACCGAATTCGGGATCGCCGTCCGAATCAGAACCAGAACCCGAGGCCATCTTATTACCAAAAAGCAACCTGTTTAAAATTAACAAAATAAACAGTTAACAAATAATAAATAAACAGTTAAATAGTAACTAAACAGTTAAATAATAAATAAACATACCAAAAACTAATGATCTAAGACGAATATGCCCTCGTCATCCGGGCGCGTACACTTAAAATCATCGTCTAGGTCTACTAAAGACAGGTTCATATCTTGTGTAACATCAAATTCACCCACATCATCATTTTCACTTAAATCTCCATATTTATGCATCCTATGTGGTGTGAAGCCAACAACTAACAGGTTCCTAGCTATCTTGTTGGTCCGGAACGAAAAAAACTTGTCTTGCTTGACTAGCTAATATGAAGGGTTCAGACCGTTGACCAAGCCTATCAAAGTTAACTACTCTGAACCCTAAATCATCTTTTCTTACTCCACGACTATCTACCCATTCACACATGAAAACAGGAACCGTAAATGTACGATAATCAAGATCCCATATTTCTAATATGCGACCGAAGTAGGTAACAGCGCCGTACACCGGATTGGAGTCTTTTGCACTAGCAATCTGCATAGTATTTGCAACTATAGATACTCCACTACCTTGAATGGTTTTAGATTCATCGTGAGATTTTGTATGGAATTTATATTCATTTATGGCATAACCGGTATATTCACTAACGGCAAAATCAGGGCCTTTTGCTAACCAACGAACAGTTTCACAAATATTTTCCCCGTTAGCCAAACCCCTTTCAACCAACTTCTTAAACCAGCCACTAAACGTCCGACTATGTTCGGTCTGCAGCCATGTGTTATTTCGACGCGGGTTAAGATCCTTAAGTTCTAACATATGCTGATTTATGTACGGTTCAACGTCGGCAGTGTTTCGTATTACATAGAGATGAGCCTGATCAAGTAACTTAGAATCCACAACACGGATGGTAGCCGCTGATAAAGGTTTACCAGTGCGAATTCTTTCGTCAACTCGATCATTACGATTTCCAATAGACTTCATGTTTTCTAAGTAACCGGAACAGAACTCTAATGCTTCCTCTGCCACATAACATTCTGCCATGCAACCCTCGGGTCGATAATGGTTTCGTACATAACCCTTTAGTGTTTTCATGTACCTCTCAAACGGATACATCCACCTAAAGTGGACTGGGCCACATAACCTAACCTCTCTGACTAAATGCACCATCAAATGAATCATGACATCGAAAAACGAAGGCGGAAAATACTTCTCTAATAAGCACAAAGTTAATACGATGTCATTTTGCAGCTTGCCTAGCTTACTAATATCAACAACTTTACTACACAGCTCGTTGAAGAAGTGACACAACGATATAATAGTTTTCCTAACTTTCACGTCTAACACCCCTTTGATTGCAAAACGAAGAATCTGTTGCATTAGTACGTGACAATCGTTGGACTTCAATCCATTCAACTTCGAATCATTGGACACCAGATTCTTAAAATTGGAGGAATAGCCTTCGGGCACTTTTATGTTAGACAGCGTGTCATAAAACATAAGTTTCTCCGAGCTGTTTAATGAGTAGACAGCTGGTGGAAGATAATGGCCAGACCCTTTCGGTTGACTTATTAACTCAGGCTTAATCCCCAACTCTTTAAGATCTTTTCATGCCTTTAAACCATCCTTCGTCTTGCCTTGCAAATTCAGTAACGTCCCATAAATACTCTCGCATACATTTTTTTCTATATGCATCACATCTAACTGGTGACGAACAAGCAAATGCTTCCAGTACTCTAGTTCAAAAAAGATAGATTTTTTATGAAAAAGTTTCGATCTCGCATCGACAGTTTCTTTTATCTTTTTCGATCTCTGCAAACGTGGCATTTTCTTCTTCTACTTTGATATTTTCTTCTTCCACGTGTAAATATCCTTCTTTGCCTTAATCTTCTTACCCCATTTAGTCTCAAACCCCTCAAGATACTCGTAAACTTCTTCACCCGATTTCGGTCTTCTAATCAGACCGCTCTCTTGTTGATTATTGAAATCCTTTTTTCTTTTGCGAAACGGATGTGTTACTGGGAGGAATCTTCTATGCCCGAGGAAGCATACTTTTTGGAATTTGTCAGCCATTGTGAGTAGGTCTCCTCGGAACATACTGGACACGCTTTATAACCTTTGGTAACACACCCCGACAGGTCACCATATGCGGGAAAGTCATTTATAGTCCAAAGTAAGACTGCTTTTAAATTGAAGAACTGTTTCCTATAAGCATCGTATGTCTTAACGCCCGGTTCCCACAACTCTTTCAGATCTGCAATTAGTGGTGCCAAGTAGACATCGATATCGTTACCAGGTTGCCTTGGACCTGATATCAATAGAGTCAACATCAAGAACTTTCTTGACATACACAAATTAGAAGGCAGATTGTATGTTGCTAGGGTAACCGGCCAACAACTATACTTTGCACTTAATGACTTATGAGGATTTTACCGTCCGCGGACAAGGTTAACCTCAGATTCCTATCTTCGTTTCCAAAGTCTTTCCACTTGTCATCAACAAGTTTCCAAGATGGGGAATCAGAAGGATGTCTCAGCTTTCCATCACTGACCCGACCTTGCGCGTGCGAAGTCAGGTCCCGTGCGGTTTCTGGTGACGCGAACATTCTCCTAAATCTAGGAATTGGCGGAAAATACCAAACAACTTTTCTTGGCACATTATTGGTATTCTCCTTCCACCGAGAAGTGCCACATGTTGGACATTGAGTAGCATCCTCATGTTCTTTCCAGAATAAGACACAGTCATTAGCACAAGCATGATACTTTATGTATTCTATAGTTAGGCCTTTTAGCAACTTCTTGGCCATTATAGCGACTTAGGGATTGCATTATTTGGAGGCAAAACATCATATAGCTCGCCCAATAAAGCATCAAAGCTTGTATCGGACGGCCAATTGACCCTTCAAATGTTGGAATTTCAGCAACCCACTTAGTGCATTATGGTTAGACCCTTCATAAAGTGGCTTGTCGCATTGTTCAAGAAGTGACTTCAATGAACTAGGTTCATTCTCTGCATATGTGTAGGCATCATGTAGCATCTCCTTCGCGTAGTCGAACTGAGGAGGTCTAGGCTGATTAGACTCATTAGGTTCAGACTTAGATAAACTCTCTCCGTGGAAGGACCAAACCTTATACTTCTCATCGAATCCGTGTTTAAACAGGTGATAGCGCACGTTGGAAACTGAAGTGTGACACAAATTTATACAGTTTACACAAGGACATGGAATGGCGTCCGAATTCGGATTATTACATTGTTCAAACTCTAAAAATGCATTCACACCTTCCTCGTACGCGATTGATAATCTATCGGACAGAATCCAAGATTTATCCATGAGAGTTTTGATTACGTTTTATGAACATACCTTTTTGATTACGCGACTGCAACTTCCACAAAACGACTAAAATTAGGGCAAAATAGACTGAAATTAGGGCTTGAGAGATTTGGGGCAAAATCAACTGATGTGTGTGAGATTTGGGGGTGAATCGACTAAGTGTGTGTGTTTGAGAGATTTGAGTGATTTGAGTGATGAATCGACTGATGTTTGTGAGATATTTGTGAGATTTGGGTTATGTGTGTGTGTGTGTGTGTTTGAGTGTGTTTCTTGTGTTGAGCGGGAATAGGAGGGAATGAATTGATAAGTGGAGTAGGAGGGAATATAGGGGGAATGAAAACGACAAATCAAAACGACGTTGTTTTGATTAAAAAAATTATAACGCGACGTTTTGGAGATGACCCGCATACACGGGGGTACTCCGTGTTTTTCATTTATGACTCCATTTTACGACGAACAAAAATGCTGGTCATCGATATCAATAAATTTTAAAAGATTATGACTGCCACTTTCTGACACATGTAAACTCGCGTCATCGCTAATGGAAATTTTACGCGTTATGACTCTGATTATGTGACTAAGCTATTTGCGAGTCATCTTCGACTGTTGGTCATAAAAAAGGGTCAAGGAAGGGGCTGTTTCTACTAGTGGATATAGAATATCGGATATCGAGGATAGTTATCGTGATGACATAAGTATCGGGATAAAGGTTTATTGGTATTGAATGGATGGTACCTTATTTGAGATTATTTTTATAACTATGTATTCGTTCAGGGATGTTGTTCGTGGAAAGGATGTTGTCTTCGGCTTTGAGGTAATTTATGTATTGTTCAGTTATGAGATAATTATTATGTTGAGTTGTTGTATATGTTGTATGTTGAGGCGTCGTATATTGAGATTCGTACTGGTTGTTCGTTGAGGGATGTTGATCCCAGGACTATTGTTGGCATTAATGGTTGTGTTGATCGTCTCATTGGGGGATGTTCATGGATATGGTCCTCGATTTTGAGGTAATCTAAGTATTTGTTCAGTTATGTGGATAATTAGTATGTTGAGTTGTTGTATACGTTGAGGCTTCGTATATTGAGATTCGTATTGATTATTTCGTTGAGGGATGATGATCCCAGGGATGATTGTATTGAGATAGTTGATCGTGTTGATCATTTATCGGGGATGATGATCCCAGGATTGTTATTTTGGATATTGATTAGTCATGTCGACTTTTCTTTGTCAGTTTGTCTTGTTCACTTCGGTGAGTCTTTTGATCCTTATTGGATATGTGTTTATTTGAGTTTCGTTGTCATGTTGCATCGTGACATATCTGGAGTTATATCTGCGTGCCGATTGGTTATTGTGTAGGATTTTTAGCCGGGCACATGATGGTTATGTGTTGATATTTCCACATTGAACCGGGCACGCGAGACGTAGTTCGTGAGGCTAATTAGGTACAATACCACACGTGTATTTGATCGATACCCGGGGTGGCTTGTGCACGGACACATTTCCGGATCGGGCGTACTATGACTTCCATCTTTGAGCCATATTGTTTGGTCGTTCATCCTCCATTTATGGTTGGGTATGTTCGACGGTTTGTGACTGGTTGTTCATACGCCCGAGGGGTATGTTCAACAGTCGGAGTTATTTCTTTGAGATCCATTATTGTTGATCATTTGGAGTTTACCTTGTTGATGGTATTCTCGGTTATTGTTGGTCCTTTGCTGATCATTTGGAGTCTACCTTGTTGAGGGTATTCTTGGTTATTGTTGATCTTTGTTGATCGTGTTGGGTGTTTACCATGTTGAGGGTACTCTCGGTTATCATTGATTCTTTGTTGGTCTGCTTGGAGTTTGTCATGTTGGTGATATTCTCAGTTAACGTATTGGTTGATCTGGTTATTGATCGTGTAAGCATTCGGATTGTACGTCGATGTTCGGGATTTGTTATCATTATCATGTGGTAGTTGATCTAAAGATATGTTGTGTACTATTGGTTTATCCAGGTTGAGTTTTGATTATGTAATCCGATGGACAGGATTTGGCACGGATGAATTATTTCCTGATTATGAGTTATGAATGTTTTGAGGATTTTTTATATTATTTGAATACAGTACAGTTGGTTGTGGTTGAGTTCATTTCGTCATTTGAGAATGTGAAATGTGAATTATGGTAAGGATTAATCTGTTATGGATTGTCGTGGATTGGTAAGAATATGACAGTAAGATTACGTTGGTAGTATTCTTACAGCATTATTACATTGGTATGTAATTATTTATGTTGATGTGATCGATATCATTGTTGAGTATTGTGGTTGACCCCGTCGTGGGCTTTATTTTTAGGTGCACGGAGATCGAGCTAGTAGTGGTCGTGAAGGGGTGAGCTTCCCGAGTGATACTGGATGTGGCATGTTTTTGAGTATTGAGTATTCTTTTATGATTGTTTTATTTCCACTACAAATGTGTATTTTGAACTGCATTTATCCGCTGCGTGTGTATATTTCAAAATGGCTTTTCGGTATCTTTATCCGCTGCGTGTGTGTATTTTATAAAGGGCCTTTTTGGCATTTTACGAACTTGGGTTATTTTCATCAAACTCTTTTTCCTGAACTATCTTATCGGTATGTATAAGTGGTAGCTTAACGTACACTTTGAACTGTCGAGATTTGGCATTTCGCCTTGTATTTTCAAATGGTATTTTATGACGGTATTTGAGAACTATATTTTTGAAGATATTTGAGTATTTAAAATATTACCGTCATTAGCCTTTTGGCATTTTTAAATGTTTTTGAAATGGTTTTTAGCCTGGTGGGTTCCGGCACGGGACCCACGGTGCTGTAATATCCCGGATGGTTTTGGGGGTGTTACAATAGGGAATTGTAGAGAGATGATGAGCGTATTGAGAGGCCAGTGGGTGAGGATGTACATAGGGCAGAGGGTGAGGAAGAAGAAGAAGAAGATATGGTATATAGTGATGATTCAGCTGAGATAAATATTTTTAATAGTGATGAAGAGTTAAACAGTGATGAGAGTGATGTAGGGGTACCTAAGCAGAGATTTAAAGTGTTTGATGAGTCTGACATCTATAATCCAACTCTAAAACTTGGCCTCAAATTCACTTCTAAGGAACAATTCAGGACCGCGGTTGATTCAGATGCCATAAATAATCTTAGAGTGGTTAAGTTTCCAAAGAATGACACAACCAGAATGCATGCAAAGTGTGCTTCAAAAAAATACAAGTGGAGGTGTCACCTTTTGAAGATACATAATGAAGAGACCTGGTACATACATGACTTGAACCTAAAACATACATGCAGTAAATCAAAGAAAACCAGCAATCTTAGTTCTAAATGGGTGGGCAAAAGATTCATGACTAGGTTCAGAAACAATCCAGCAAGAGATCTAAAGACATTCAGGAGAGATATGGAAGATGACCTAAAGGTTGATGTGTCAAGGAATCAAGTATATAAGGCCAAGAGATATTGCATGATAATATTGGAGGGTAGTTCAGTAGAGCATTATGCTCTGCTGTGGGGCTATATTCATGAAGTTAAAAGAACAAACCCTGGCTCAACCTTGCTATTAGGAACTGATGATGAAGGAAAATTTGATAGAATGTATGTGTGTTTAAAGGCTCTTAA
This sequence comes from Orobanche coerulescens, assembly GCA_033398695.1. Classification (NCBI taxonomy): domain Eukaryota; kingdom Viridiplantae; phylum Streptophyta; class Magnoliopsida; order Lamiales; family Orobanchaceae; genus Orobanche; species Orobanche coerulescens. The sequence goes on from CM065804.1 coordinate 102,288,971, forward strand.
GAGGGGGTTTCATGATGGTTTTAGGTCATTCATATGAGTTGATGGTTGTCATTTAAAGGGACCACATAAGGGTGTTTTACTCACAGCATTTGGAGCTGATCCAAACAACTGTATTTACCCCTTAGCATGGCGTGTTGTGTTTAAGGGGAATGCTGATAATTGGGGCTGTTTTTTTAGTGTCTCGAAGCAAGACTTAAGAATAGACAGGGCAGAGTACTGGACATTCATGTCTGGCAAACAAAAGGGCTTGCAAAATGCATTTGAGGTGCACTTTAAAGGAGCTGAGCTCAGATTCTGTGTGAGACATCTACATGGTAAGAGGGCTGGATTTACTGGTGAAGCTTACAAGCATGCCCTCTGGAAAGCTGCCAGAGCTACAACCAAGAGAACTTTTAATGCTAGGATGAAAGAGATTGCAGATTTGAATCCAAGTGCAACTGAGTGGTTGAATTCTAAAGATCCAAAGAATTGGAGTAGAAGTCATTTTAGGACACACTCTAAGTCTAATATGCTATTGAACAATATACGTGAGGCTTACAATAGTTGCACTGGTGATGGGAGAGAGAAAAGTATACTGTAAATTTTGGTGTGGCTGCATGATTACAGTATGGAGAGGCTGTAGAGGAACAGAGATAGAGCAAAGGAGAAGTGGAAATGCAAGTTGTGTCCTAAGATAATGAAAATGATAGACATTATGATGGACAAACTAGGACAGTGTATCTTGAGCAGAGCAAATGACTGGGACTATAAAGTGGATTGTAGTGATGGATCAAGATACCATGTGAACCTTGAGGAGAGTACATGTGGATGCAACAAGTGGCGGTTGAGTGGAATTCCGTGTTTACATGCACTTGCTGCAATATCAAACCAAGGATGGAGAGTGTCCAATTTTGTGCATGAGAGCTACCATGTTAAGACCTACAAAAGAGTATATGAACATGCAATCATGCCAATCAACAGGAGGATAGAGTGGGAAAGAACAGAGTGGCTGGTAGACCAGAGGAAGCAAGAAGGCCAGTAATAGATGAAGTTATAGGCAATAAGAAGAAGAAATGAATGGGAAAACCAATGGGCGTGTCAAAAAGAAATAACTTGAAGATGAAGAGGCAACAAGTGACTTGTGTCTGTGGGTACTACAAGCAGCCTGGACACAATAGAGTTTCTTGTGATCTAAGGAAGAAAAATCTTGAGGAAAACCAATAATTTCAAACTGAACAAAATGAGGATTGGGAAGAGTTTTATGAGATCATTGAAGGGTATCAATCTGATTCAGTTGTGAGTGATCTTAGCTCATTTAAGGTAGCTTATCTTTCATATATTTATTCTATTCACATTGCAATTTATAGGACTTGTCTTTGACTTTTGTGTTCATATTTTCTACCAGGTTAATAAGAGAAAGAGAGGTGTCAAAGACTTCCAGTCATCCAGTAATAAGAGATCAGCAAAACTAGCAACTGCTACATCAAAGACTCCTGTCTATAAAGCAACTTCTGCACCACCAGCATCACCAAGTCCAACTCCTACATATCTATTGCCACCACAAACATTTAGATGTGGTCCTACTTTATTCCAGCAGTTGCCACATTCTGCTAGGAGTGCTGCACCAGCCACCCAGAACATTATAATTAATGGTACCAATATCCACATCAAACAATCAGGAAGAGATTCCATGACAAACTCAAAGTGGGCTCAAGTCAGAGCTAGCAAAAGTGTCCCTACCAAGAGCGCCCCTACCAAGAAGAAACCTTTGAAGATTGTTTGATATTATGGCTTGTTGTTGGTTTAAGATTTATGACAATGATTTATAATCTCGGCATAATATTGTAGACTTTTTATATTTTTGCAGTAAGTGTTTCGTATTGGTTTAAACAATGGATTGAGTGCCAAAATGTTTTATTTTGACAATGTTGTGGAGTGGTAATACTACATGTAATGTTTTGTTTTAGTTATGAAGGAGTTTTTAGCAGTATAAATCAATTGTGTTGCTTAATATTTGTGTTGGTTCTAAAAAACAATGGATTTAGTGTTGCTTAATTTGACAGTGTATGCTTTAATTTGGCAGAATCACAATACCAACCAAAATATTTGGTTTAGCTACTTAAATCAAATGGATACAAATTAATGCTTGCAAATTACATTTATTCAATTTCAATCGAAAATAAGTTTACAATAATGACACGAAAGCCAAAAGTGCAAGCATACTTAACGTATTATATAATCCTACATAATACATTCAAAAAAAAAAGTCACAATTACATTCAATAATTCTTAGCAACTATCCAACCTACAGCACATGCAAAGACAATCACAAAGGTGATAATGACTCGTGCACGTAGATCATGATTATGCTTCTTCAATTCTTCAAAAACTTTATCTAAATGTCCAACTCTTGTGTTCATCACCATAACCTGATCCTTAACCTGCCAAATAACACTATCGACCTTGTTGGACGTATCACTCCACACCTTGTCGAACCATTCAAAATATCCGCACCCTTCAGCAATTTTTCTACAAACATACCAATAGAATTATATCAAAAAATAGATCATCATAATCAGTACTCATAAATCATAATTAATTAATTAATCAATTTCATTTCTTCCAGAAAAGTAAATAGAACTTAAACCTTATAGTCTGGGCAAGAATAAAATCTTCTCCAAGGGTTCTTCTCAGTTCTTGAGGTGCGAATTTTGGCCCTCTTTCCGCAGAAATATTGGATATACACCGTACTATTTGAGTTGGAGGACAATGAACTCGGTGAACTAAGAACATAAACACGTTTAACTTAGCAAAGATGAGAGCTTTTGAGAATGAAGAAGAGAAATTTCGTTGTTAGGATTTCTGAAATGATGAAGACAAGGATGAAATTTGGGAATTTTGCCTCTTTTTGAAGTAGAAAAAGAGTCACCGGTTTTCTAATTTCGTGTTTTTAAAATTGGAAAAGCATTTTTTCTTTTTTTTCAGTCGGAAAGAATCCCGAATTATGAAAATGCACAGGCGTTTTAGCCACGTGGTGGAGTCATGCGATGGGCACGTGATCTTTTGGTGGATAAATTAGAAATTTTGGTCATGTGCTGGTCGCATGGTATTTTCCGGTGCCGGAGGACATAATTGAAACATGTTTTACAACTGAAGGACCCAATTGGAGACATGCTGCTTTATAGGACTAATTTGAAACTGGTGTTGCATTAGAGGACGTAATTGGTATTTTTACCACCCTATATAATATATGTCAACATCGGGGATAAACACTGTGATATTCCGGACATATCACAATTATTGAAAATATCAACATCAACATCACGAAAACCACACTTGGTAACCTGTGGCCGTACCCATTAGTATCGACCCCAGAGGTCCTGTCGGATCGTCTCCAAGTGGGAAACCACTTCCGCGGCCGTGCCCATTAGTATCAGCCCCCAAAGGTCCCGTCAAACCGTCCCCATGTGGAATAACAACTCACGCACACTAGCGTTCACAACTTTCACAATTTTCGAACGTTGAATATAATGTATATAGTTATGCCACTAGCTAGAATGTCCACTTACCGACACATGACTACGACCAAGGCTAACATGACTATAAGCTACTCCTAGTATACATCCACACCACAAGGGTATCCACAAGTAACACATTCAACATTTAGTATATCCCGAGATCAACAACACGACCGACACGACTCCACAACAAACTAACTACCCTAGACGCATCACTACCCCAAACACTTACACAGACTAATCAAATCATCTTAACCAACTTAATTCTATCATACGTAATATACATATATATATATATATATATATACGGACAAACAATCATACACACTTTACATAACATCAATTTGTGAGATATAAGTCGTGGGCAAGAACACTTGCCTCGATGATCGATATGGAAACTCCGACTACACGACTCACCCGAAACCGTCCCAGAAACCTACAACCTTCACGAGAAATCAACAACAACACAATCACTATGGGAATAAGGGTTAATAACGATAGAAAAACACGTCCAACGCTCGAAGAAAACTCATTGAAACATTTAATCAAACATTAAATGTTCAAGGTTTCCCAAGCACCCTAAAATCATCAATCGGGTTGAACAAACCGAAGATATGGATATACAATCCATAGAGCATGTTTAACAACATTATAAAATACTAATTGAACATCAAAATTGGATAAGAATCGGAATCAAGATCAAAACCCCCAAAGGTCAACTTTAGGAAATCAAGGGAAATACCTTCGATCCGACGAAGAACGATGGATTAGATGGTGTTAATCCTTGCTAGGAACTCAAGAAGGTTGATGGATGCTGAAATCTAGACCAATCCTAGCCTCTCAAATCAATCCCATCGACTGCGAGAAGCAAAAGGAGAAAGAAATGATGAAAACGTGAAATGAAGTCTGTGTCCTGCCTATTTATAGACCGCAGCATGTTACGTACGCAACACTATAAGGTTAACGTACATAAATTATTACGTACGTAATGCTCTCCTCAGAGCTCACTACCCTAATACACATGCAAGTTAACGTACGCAACTCTTTCAAGGCTACGTACACAATCAAATAGTAACGTACGCTATGTGCCCAAGTAGCATACGCTAAGGCCTCTCCAGAAACTTCTATCCCAACCAACATGTATGTTAACGTATGTAATGGAATGAGAATAATGTACGTAAGGCAGACTTGCTAATGTACATTATCTGCTGAAGCTAGCGTACGTAAGCTCCATGCAGTAAGAGCTGCTATAGTCTGATTCGCTGTGCAAGGGTATTTACGGAACGTGACGAACACGGGACACCGTCGTTAATTAAACCCAGCAGTATAACAGCCAAAACATGAGCCTAAACACCAAACAAACATGTGAATCCAGTAGCCCAAATGTTGGAAAGACGAACACGAAGATAAACGCCCATAACTTTGGGGAAATTACAAAATGGCCCAAGCACATGATAATCACTATATGAGGTCGAACAACAACTCTGGAGTTCGCAACATGACTAAAAATGTTAAGTGAACTTCTAGGAACAACAAAACAACAGTTTCGAACAAGATTCGTAAGAATCAAATCTAAATGTGGAAAAGTCATAATAATATGTCGATTAATCCAAAACTATATCCAAAACTCATTCAAATGACAAAAAGTGCAAAACCAAACATGTCCAAAATGTGTCAATAAACACAAGCGAGTTACTAGCATCGTAAAATTCAGAAATGAAAAGTACGAATATTACACATTCGCCAGTCTAAAAGGCATCACCACAAATTTGTACTCATTTTTGGGTATATATTCCGCTTTAACTTTCAATTGATAGTACCCTTGCTGACGATCAAATTTAGAGTACACTGTGGCTGTATAAAGTTGGTCGAACAATCGTCTATCCTTGGGAGAGGGTACTTATTTTTTATGGTTATGTTATTGAGCTCGCGATAATCAATGCAAATTCTCAATGTTCCATCCTTCTTCTTCACGAAAAAGTACCAGCGCTCACTATGGTGATACACTGGGTTGGATAAATCCAACTTCAAGAAACTTCTCTGTAGTTGCACCTTTAGTTCTTGTATCTCCAATGGTGCCATCTGATAAGGTGTCTTGGCTATGGGTGTCTTCCCAGGCATGACTTCTATGTTGAACTCAATTTCTCAGTCGAGCGATAAGGATGTGAGTTGCTCAGAGAATAAATTAGGGTATTCTAGAACTACTGGTACAACTTCAATTCTCATATGACTCTTGGGTTTATTGATGATGAAAGCTAGAAATCCTCCTTCCTTTGTAATAGATTTTCTAATTTGAAGGAAGATATAATGGGTGCTATGTTCACTCTAGCATTCCCTATCACCTCCACTATCGGTATACTTGGTACGCAGAACTTAACTGTCTTTAAATGACAGTCTAACTGCGGGTAACTTTTTGACAGCCATTCCATTCCCAGAATGACATCATATTCTAGTGTAGGAAGTAAAATCAGGTCAGCGGGAAAACAACTACCAGTAATTTACACATCCCATGCATTGCGAACTCTATCAGTTAATTGACTAGTACCCATCGGGGTAGATATTTCAAGGCATACAGGTGAAACGTCCAATTGCATGTCCAACTATTTAGAAAAATACGGTGCAATGAATGAATGTGATGATCCTGGATCCACAAGTGCACGTACAGTGTGGTTAGATATAAGAAGTGTACCTTCCACCACATCGTTTGCTTCAGGAGCCTTTTGTCCAGCTAAGACAATCACACGGGCTGGAGCTTTTGTATGATTATTTCCTGGTTTAGCAGGTATGACTAGTTTATTTGTCGGAGCTTCCACCCTTGGGCATTCCCTAATTCGATGTTGCATGCTACCACACCTCAGACATATATCGAGCTTCTTCCAGCACTCATGGGTTTGTTTTCCATCCGATCAAAGTGCAGGCATGGGGCAGTCATAGTGGTGTTAGGTTTCCCTGCGACACCTCAGTTCCTAGTCCCATTCATCTTGCGGAATTTTTGTGGTTACTAAGAAGTTGTACCCTGTGTTGGCCTCTTGTGATTTCCAGCAAGACAATTCTAATTCTTATTTAGTCGTGCCACACCGCTCTCGATACGTGTTGATGCTACAACAGTCTCATAAAGAGTTGTTGCATTCACGTGAGTAAACGCTACTGCATTGAGTGTTGTAGCCCTCTCGTAAATTTGTAGATATTATATTCTTCTGTTGTCACTAGTCCATGTGCATATTCAGACAATAGATATAATTGAGCTTCATACTGGGCCACTGCCATATCTCCTTGCTTCAAATGGTAAAACTCGTCCCTCCTTGCTTCTCGGGCAGCATCCAATACGTATTGAGCTTGAAATTCAGTTTGGAAGTTTGCCCAATTTTGATCTCAGTTCTTTTCGGTCTATTTTGCATCCATATTTCTCCACCAATCGTGTGCGGCTGATTCTAGTCGAAATGTAGCCGGCGTGATGTGTTGTTCTCCCGTATGTCGTAGAGCATTAAATATTCCATCTATCTTCTCTTTCCATGCCTCATACTTGAGATCGTCTTCTATGTTGAGCCCGATTTCTCAGTCGGATTATAAGGATGTGCATTACTCAAAGAATACATTAGGGTATTCTAAAACTACAGGTACAAATTCAATTCTCGTTTTACTCTTGGGTTTATTGATGACGAAAGCTATAAATCCTCCTACTCCCTTTGCAATAGCTTTTCTAGTTTTGATGGAATAATGGGTGCTAAGTTCACTCTAGCATTCCCTACCAGCTCCACTATCGATTTACTTGATACGTAGAACTTAACGGTCTTCAAAGGACAATCTAACTGCGAGTAATGTCTTGACAGCCAATTCATTCCCTGAATGACACCATATTCCAGCATATGAAGTAAATCAGGTCAGTGTGAAAATAACTACCACTAATTAACACATACCATGCATTGTGAACTCTATCAGTTAGTTGACTAGTACACATCAGGGTAGATACTTCAAGGCATACAGGCAAAAAGTCCAATTGCACATCTAATTTCTCAAAAAAATACGGTGTAATAATGAATGCGATGATCTTGGATCTACAAATGCTCATGCGATGTGGTTATATATAAGAAGTGTACCTTCCACCACTCGTTCGCTTCAGGAGCCTTTTGTCCGGATAAGGCAAACACACGGCTGGAGCTTTTATGCGGTTATTTCTTGGTTTAGCAGGTACCGCTAGTTTATTTGCCTGAGCTTCCATCCTTGGGCATTCCCTGATTTGACGTTGTATGCTACCACACCACAAACACATATCGAGCTTCTTCTAGCATTCATCGTGTTTGAATTCCTTCTGATCACAGTGCGGGCATGGGGCAGCCGCTTGTTAGGATTGTTGGAATCGTTAATGATTTTAATTTTAGTTTTTAAAATTAAATATCATAGGATCGATCTACGTTCGGAGTAGATGATCGTGGTATATTCACTTTCTCTAAACCAATTCCCGGTGAGTGAGAAATAGTGAATTAAAGTTTCACTTAATTGTGAATTAATAAGGGATGGAATCCCACATTGAATAATGAACCATCATTATTCTAGTATATAAGGAGTTACCTTTATGCATGTAATAATTAATGGCACATATGTATGGGCTTAAAGCCCACACGCGCGCACACGCGCGTGCCGCCGCCGCCCGCCCGCCTCGGCCGCGGCCGCGAGCCGCGAGCCGCGAGCCGCGTGCCGTGGACTGTGGACCTTGGACCTTGGACCTTGGCCTTGGCCTTGGATCTTGGATCTTGGACCTTGATCTTTGGGCTGGTCTTTGCGCCTGTTCGTGGGCTTGGCCGTGAGCTAGGCCTTGGGCTAACTTAAAGAATTTTTTGGACAAGCTCAACAACGTAGTTGGGCTCGTATGTGCATATAAGGATGTCCAGGTACATCCGTCCAATGGTTAAGGAGCTGAATACAGTCCAAGTGCGTCCTGACTGTTCAAATTCAGTCCAACCCGGAAGTAACCTCCCAGGTGTTATGGGGAGGAGTTAATGGCAGGTTTGAATTTCGTAACCCCTGCCATTTGTTTGAAATTCGTAACTCCTGACCATAATGCAGCATAAATGACTGCATTATGATAGCCATTAGTGGTTGTATTAATCCTGATCCCTGCAGTGTGAATGGCCTATAAATAGGCATACATCCCTCTGCATCAGTACATGCAATTTCGAACTGAGCATAAACATACAGTTTTTTATCATCCTATGCATATCATCAGTCGGAGCTCTGTCCTCACCTCTTACAGTTCGCCGGAGCTCGTAGGTCTTGTGGTGCTACTACCTACGAGACGTTGCCGTTTTATCTTTGGGGGCGATACGTCAGAACCGAGAGCACTACCGGGGCGTATTTTGTCTTGCGGATAGAGGATTCCTCGACTCGGCATTACTTTACAGTTTTATAATTTATTTTCTTGTATTTTCAATTCTGTTTCGAGTTCTGTAATTTTCTTCTTCGCTGAGTCCTGTAGTTTCTGAGTTTCGAGTTGTAATTTGTTTTTCCAGTTGTATTTTATTTTTCGCCCAGCAAGTTTGTAAAACAGATAAATTACCAACAAGCGCAAGACGAAATAGATACTTGCTGAATTCTATAACTGGAGATGACGACTGCTGCTTCCACCGACTCCAACACCGCCGCTGCTTTTGCCTCCGCGACCGCCGCTTCGAACGTGGCAAACACAATTGCCGCAACCTTGTCCAGCATGATGAGCTCGACTATCTCAGCAACAACTACATGGGTGTTTTCGAACCCCTTTTTGACGACCGGTGGATCCACCTCGAGTGGCACCGTTGGTTCCACTTTTAGTGGTACCGTGGGATCCATGTTAGGATCTAGTGTTGGAGCCTACGGGTTCAACACGAGTGGTTCCTTTTTTGGAACAATCTCGGGGCCTAGGATGATGCCTACCGCCGAGAAGCCACCAAAGTTTGGTGGTGCCGACTTTAAAAGGTGGCAACAAAAGATGTTTTTCTATTTAACAACATTGGGGTTTGCTAACTTCCTTAAGGAAGATGCGCCACCGGTGCCAAATGCTCAAGAGACTAGTTTTACAGTCCGAGCTGCTTATGACAACTGGCACAATGGAGACTATCTTTGTAAAAACTTTATTCTGAATTCTTTAGAAGATAGTTTGTACAATGTTTATTCTGTTGTAAACACATCAAAAGAGATGTGGGAGGCACTTAAAAAGAAGTACCGTAGTGATGATGCAGGTACAAAGAAATTTGTAGTCGCCAAATATTTGGACTACAAGATGGTTGACTCAAAACCAATCATGGAACAAGTGCAAGAGTTCCAACTCATCGTTTATGATGTCAATGCCGAAGGAATGGCCCTACCGGACGCTTTTACCGTTGCAACTGTGATCGAAAAGTTGCCCCCCAGTTGGAAAGACTTCAAGAGCTACCTTAAGCACAAGCGAAAGGAGATGACTCTTGAAGACTTGATTGTGAACTTGCGCATCGAGTCTGACGTGCGCAAAAATAACCACAAACCAAAAGGCCTGATTGAAGCTAAGGCCAATCTATTGGAGCATGGCGGTCCCTCCAATAAAAGGGCTTGCCCAAGTGTCCAAAACAAGAGCAAAGGGAAGCAACCAGTCAAGAAGTTTGATGGTGATTGCTTCAACTGTGGCAAACATGGGCATACGGCGAAAGACTGTCGAAAGCCGAAGGCCAACAAGAAGAAGAAACATGTTGCCAACATCGCCGAGTCTAACGGCGGATGGAAAGAGGATGACCTTGCTGTTGTGGTCACCGAAGAAGTCAACCACGTTGAGAACCAAGGTGGTTGGTACGTCGACACCGGTGCGACCGCCCACGTTGGTGCCGATAGGAGCCAGTTTAAGAACTATCAAGCTGTTGAGGGGAGAAAGCTCAACATGGGGAATCCAGCTTCATCTGAAATTATCGGAGTTGGAGAAGTGGACCTCAAACTTACGTCCGGACAGACACTCACCTTGAAGAATGTGCTTCATGTTCCGGATATGAGGAAGAATCTGATCTCAGGCTCTATACTAGTTAAAAAGGAGTTTAAACTAGTGTTTGAGTCGGATAGAATTATCATAAAAAAGTTTGATAGGTTTCTTGGTAAGAGTTACCTCACGGAGGGACTCTTTAAACTTAATGCTTTGGCTAAACGCCATGTAACCAAGTCCAGTAATGCTAATGAAAATGCTACTGCTTCCTCTTACTTGACTGAGTGTTCTTATTTATGGCATTGTAGATTAGGTCATGTGAATCTAAATGCTATAAAAAGATTAGTAAACTTATATTTACTAAAATTAAATGAAGTCAATACTCAAAACAAATGTGAAATTTGTGTTGAAGCAAAAATGACGAAACTTCCGTTTCATTCGGTAAAACAAAACACACAACCCCTTGAATTAATTCACACAGATGTGTGTGATTTAAAGTTTGTGCAAACTAGAGGTGGTAAGAAGTACTTTATCACTTTTATAGATGATTGCACAAGATATTGTTATCTTTATCTTTTGAGAAGTAAAGATGAGGCTATTGAAGCTTTTAAGAACTTCAAGAATGAAGCCGAGAATCAATTAGGCTGTCGTATTAAGATGGTTCGAAGCGATAGAGGTGGCGAATATGTAGCCCCGTTTGAGGAATTATGCAACGAAAGTGGTATAATTCATCAAACAACAGCTCCATATGCACCACAATCTAATGGCGTTGATGAACGTAAGAATCGAACCCTTAAAGATATGATGAATGCCTTATTGATTAGTTCGTGGTTGCCCTAACATGTGGGGAAGTCATTCTGACAGCCAACTACATATTGAACAAGATTCCACGCAAAGGTAAGGATATTACCCCTTATAAGTTGTGGAAAGGTAGAAAACCTTCATACAAATATCTCAAAGTGTGGGGGTGTTTGGCTAAGGTTGAGGTACCTCTACCTAAACAAGTTAAAATCGGACCTAAGACGGTCGATTGTATCTTTATTGGGTATGCACTAAACAGTAGTGCCTATCGGTTCGTTATCCACAAGTCAGAAGTTCCTGAAATGACTGTGGGAACAACAATTGAATCAAGGAATGCTGTATTCTTTGAAAACATATATCCTTGTAAGGATAATGATAAAGTTGAGAACAATTCTAGTAATAGAGTTGAAGATGAAGGAACAAGTTCAAAACCTGTGGATGTAAATCCAAAGTCACGTAAGCGATCGAGATCTAATCTGGAAGATGTAGAACCGAGACGTGGTAGTAGGGTTAGGACACCAAAGACATTTGGACCTGACTACATAGCATTCATGTTGGATGAAGAACCAACGTCGATTAAAGTAGCTTATGCCAGACCAGACGGGTTGCTCTGGAAAGAAGTTGTTCAGAGTGAAATTGACTCAATTTTACAAAACCAAACTTAAGTTTTGGTTGATTTACCTGAAGGTTGTAAGCCCTTAGGATGCAAATGGATCCTTAAAAGAAAGTACAAGGCTGATGGGTCAATTGACAAGTATAAAGCTCGTTTAGTAGTCAAAGGTTTCAAATAGAAGGAAGGGTACGATTTTTTCGATACCTATTCACCTGTAACGAGAATTACATCTATTCGAGTGCTTCTCGCGATTGCTGCTTTGCACGATCTTGAGATTCATCAAATGGATGTTAAGACTGCATTTCTGAACGGTGATCTGGATGAAGAGATCTATATGGAACAACCTGAAGGGTTTTGTAACACCCCCAAGTTATTCAGGGTATATTACAGCGCCGTGAGCCCCGCCGTGGGACCCACAAGGCTAAACATACGCGGAACTATAAACTTGACCGATAAGGTCTACACACAAACGAAAGGAAGACGATACAAATGGTATTCGAAACCATAAACAATGAAACCATATACATCACTGCACAAATCAATACCTCGGCAACACAGGCCGGAACATCAAGGAAACTGAAATACAATACTCGAGTATTTAAAAATCCATTCCAGTACAACAACACTGAATGGAGGAAAACAAAAGAGATAACCGGAGACAAGACACAGTATCACACTTGCCCATCATCTTCATGCCGACCTGCACTGGTCTGTCCGCTCTCCGGAACTGAAATACATGAAACGTATTTCCCCCATAAAGGGGTTAGCCGTCGAATAGCTAGTGCAAGTATAACAATATGAAACATAATACTTCTCGACAATAAAGTAAATGTAATCCGTCAATTCATCAATATCCGTCAATTCATCAATATCCGTCAATTCATCAATATCCGTCAATTCATCAATTTAAGACTAGTATTCCGGAATAACTAAATCTCATAGCATCTCATCAATACATATATGAATACCGTGGAACCGCACTGGAGGCTACGGAACCTCGGAGGACCGTCGGTCCGTCCTGAGTGGTTAATTCATATTATCCATGGAATCGCACTGAGGCTACGAAACCCTCGGAGGACCCGTCGGTCCGTCCCGGAGTGGATATAAATAAGCATGCCAACATTATTTCATATGAATGCCGTAGAAACGGTTCGTTCATATCAACCATGGAATCGCACTGGAGGCTACGAAACCCTCGAGAGGACCATAGGCCCGTCCGGAGTGGCTAGAAATAATCATACCATCAATATTTCATACTTTCAAAGTCGAGAACGTACAATCATAAATGTATACTTGCCTTAATAAACGTTATCAAGATCCCAAGAACACGGTTCGACCGAAGTTTGAACCACGAGGAAGACAACGAACGGAAGGGTTTCAACTCGAGTTCTTCACAAGAATTCGACCCTAACAACATAAATTCAATAAATCATCGATCATACGAGGAAGAATAATCGTAGAACGCCCGAAAACCCCTCTATTACATTTTAGGACACCTTCAAGGCGCTACCAAGAACTCGACCAAAACAACGAATCGATACTATCCTAACATGGGATAACAAGGGATATGATACAATACATCTAAATAATCATCAATCCTTCACAATACTAAGTTAAATCGGATTAAACGGACGAAATCGAACTAAATACCCAAAATCCACATAATTAGATTTCTAGAAAATCGACTGATTCGCTCGATCAAAGGATGTTATCGGACGAATGATTGATGATATAACCCAAGGAACTCCATGGATATGTTGCTAAACAACATGGCTTCAAGCTTAGAACACGCCTACTACGGAAGAGGAGAAGAAGAAGGTGAAAATGGCAAGAAAAACGTCTGCGGGGGCCTTTTATAGGTTGATCGTCGCCGGACACGGCCCGTGCGGCCGGGCACGGTCGTGTTGCACAGATTGGCGATAGGGACTCGACCGTGTCCCGCTTGACACGGTCGCGGCGCCGAGGGCCTTCCGACAAATGACCCGCCCGACGCCGATCGGGCATGACTCGGCCGTGTCCTGGGACACGGCCGGGCGTGTCGGCGATGCTCCAGTTTATCCTAAGAGTACGGCACGGGCCGTGTCGGACGACACGGCCGAGTCTGGTCGACAGAAACTCCGGCATTTCCGGACGAGTACGGCACGGGCCGTGTCGGACGACACGGCCGAGTTCGGCCGGCATGATCGCCAATAACGAGCGGGTGAGTTAAAACGACCATAACTCTCTCGTCCGGACTCCGATTGACTCACCGTTTGAACCATTGGAAAGCTAACTCGATGCTCTATAATATTGCAAAGATTCAGAATTTTTGGAGTTACCAAAAATTAATGGTGATCTAACAAAGTCGAACTCCCACGTGAAAAGTCGATTAAGGACACTAATTCAACGAACGATACCGAAACGAACTCGGATGACAAAAGTGTAGAATTAATCATTCTCGGGATGACGAAACGGTCCCAAGCAAGTCGTCAAAATAGACTTCCGCCAAAAATAGAAAATTTCCGGGATAAAAATAACGGGTATTACATTCTACCCTCCTAAAAGAAGTTTCGTCCAAACTTAAAACAGTAGGAGAAGAAATATTTCGCCAGAAAACTCAACGAGATGCACAAGAACCAAACTTACGCCCAAACGGCGAATCATCAATATAGAACACCACAATACATTACCCGAAGGCAAACCAAACCAATGCCGAAAAAGATACGAATTCACAATGCCCGAAGGCTCCAACGGAAATACCGATATATCACAATGGCCTGAAAGCCGAACAGCCCAAAGCTGTAAATCATCACAATACAGATCTCAAAGGAGCAAACCTGACTATCGGACATACCCCTCGGCGTATGAACAACCAGTCGCAAATCGTCGGACATATCCAATACAACATGGACTACGAACGATCAATCAATAAAGCTCAAGAGGGATATCACAGTACGCCCGATCCGGAAATATGTCCGTGCACATGTCCACCCCGTATACGGAATCCAGAATATACGTGTGACAATGTACCTAATTAGCCTCAAGAACTACGTCTCGTGTGCACGGTCCAATGCGGAAATATCCACGCATGACCAACGGGTGCCTGGCTAAAAATCTTACACATAACCAATCGACATGCAGACATGATTCCAGATATGCCACGATACAACATGACAACGAAACTCAAGGGATAAAGCATCCAATACGGATCATACGACTCACCAAGTGAACGATGACACACGAATAATGAAAGATCGACACGACCAACGATATTCAAAACAACCATCCTGGGATCAGAATTTCCCTAAGGACCGATTATCACGAGCAACGATCACAACACAACAGTTCTGGAAAATCCTCAACCTTCAAAGATCACAAAATTACCGAGTTCACAAGAAAATAGTGTGCTGCCTTGAATCGGTCAACACGACAATAATAATTTAACGGATGGGAACTATCGTTGATAATCCCAATTCAATACCTCGATTACCTTAGAACGGTCAATCGATAATCAATGATACGATAGAATAGATGTCCCGGTGTCTTAAACCGACCACCGAAACGGAGATGATAAAAGGATATATCAAATGTCTCTCATTGGTTAATATAATATTAATAGAAAAACACCGATGTCAATGACGACGATTACCACAATATCTCAATGGAACATCCATCACAATCACAATCGATACGTCGATACCGCGAACCGGCAATCGACAGCGACTTAACCAACAAGTATCGCAATGCCTCGAACCGGCCTTTTTCAAACAATAGTAACATTTGGCATAATTTGCCGACGGGCGTCGTGTCAACCAATCCCCTGACATCAATACAATCATAAAGAGGCCAAGTCCCAAAATGATACACACAATCGTACGCCTACACGATAACATTAGTCTCATTGATTAGTACGAGTATAAAACTTGTCTCGATATCAATACAAAAATCGTTACCAATTCGGTTGATTTCGTCTTACGAATTCCCTCGATCTCGACCAAGTTAATCTACGAACCCTTCAACCTTAACCGCAACACAACAGTCATAATTCACGATCAAATATCATACCTTATTGTAAAATGAAGGATTGATAATCAACCGGTTCGATGACGACCAATATCAATACCACCAAACCACGAACTCAATCGTTTTACCATATCTCGACTAATCACGGTCTGAACAATCCAACTCGAGACACTTACAAATCCCTGTCCACAATACGAGTGAAAAATGATGATCATATCGCAACCAATTCGGACCAATAATAAGGGTCTAAATGTTCCAAACTCAATTCTTAAATACGAATTTACAAGGTTCCCTTCTCGTAAATCCATCGTTAAAATTTACTTATAACCGTCATCAATTCGAATCATCCGACTGGTTCAAAATAATAGATAATCATATTAAAAGGTTATCAAACAATCCAATCATTCGATTTGAATATTTGCTCCTACGTATGGGCTTCCAAATTCGAGATGAATAATAGTCTCATCAAAATAATAATCACATTCGTATTACTATACGAACATTATTTCCAACACATAGTTTAGCTCTAGATATGAATATTCAATATTAATTTTCATAACATCAAAACTTCAAAAAAATTTCATCACCTCGTATAATTCAAGAGTTCTTCAAGAACATGAAATATCCGAAATCACGTTCGAACAACATCTCAGATGTATATATCTCCATGTTACCATTTTCTTCATCATGTCATTCATACAATCTCAAGAATCGCAACAAAACCCTTATCACCATATGAAGAAGATCTCAATGATCATATCAACATCCGAAATCTCTTATTACAATTCCAATAAATCTCGTATAACATTATCACATGATACCATAATTGTAACACCCCGCATCCTCACAGGAATATTACACGCCGTAAACCCTTCTCACAAGGATTTACCAGGCTAAGCACAATTTCCACGTCGTTCCAAAAATGCTAAAAAGACCGATGACGGTAATATTTTTCAAATACTAAAAAAAATCATTTTCCAAATACCGTCAAAACGATCAAGGTTAAAATGCCAAAAACTCAGTTTAGGGAATCGGTTTTACAAAATAAAATTTTAGTTGGCAAAATACCAAAATCCATTTCAAAAATACTCACGCAGCGGATAAAAGTACAATCCAATTTATGCATTTTCATTGAAATAAGACGAACATCAAAATACACGATTCCCAACATACTCCCTCCCAAGTAGTAACCCAAAAAGAAAAAAAATGAGCTACTATCAAAGGGATACGAGGATTACCTTGCATGGACGAACCACGAAGAAAGAATAATTTGAACTCCATTCCAAGAATCATTAAATCATCATAGTCATCATATGGCCTCAAGAACATCAAGATCTCTATGATTCCATAATCATAATCAACATATTCAAAGCATATCATTATCTTCCTTCGGCATAAACCTCATAGAATATGGATAACACAAGAAATCACTTCAAGAATCAACAATAGTTCCATAACCAAGCTCTAATTCCATGATTCCAAGCTCACAATCATGTTAAAAGTGTTTAGAACACTCTTAAAAGTGAAGAGGGACGAGTTTTGGAGAGAAATATCTCAAAGGATCGTGAGAGAAATGAAAGGCAACACTTCAATCTATAAATTGCACTCTCATTACGTACGTAGGTGTCCTTTCTTAACGTCGTAACAACTTTAACGTCGTAATCCAAAATCCATAACGTCGTAACCATCTCACTGTCTCATTCCGTGCGATCTATTACGTCGTAACCCATACCATATAACGTCGTAATATACCGGTTGACTTGCTACAAGATAATGGTTGTGTTACGTGCGTAACACGTTACGTATAACGTCGTAACACGTCGTTGACTCACTGTCAACATTCTCCGCCGAAAGTTGCGAAACAGGTCCCACCGCCTCACATGACTCGGTTACGTCCGATGCCTTCGTTACGTCGTAATACCTTAGCCTTGACGTGCGTAACCATGCCAATCTTACGTACGTAATCTCACCTCATTAACGTACGTAATAATTCCATACTTAGCCAATTTCAACAATTCCTGTCCAAAGTCATGACATACCAAATACGAGCATACGGCAAAATCAATACATATACTCAATTCAATAACATTTTCAACGTTCACAACGTCCTCGAGCATAATTAACCATCCACGATATCCAATATATAAACGAAAAAAAAATATCCGAAAAATCGGGGTATTACACTCTACCCCCCTTAAAAATAAGTTTCGTCCTCGAAACTTGCAATCACTCGCACAAACATTTCAACGGAAAATCCAAAATCACCAAGATAACCCAGAATTATCGAATAATCCGAACAACATACTTACAGGTCAGGGAAGTCGAAGATCTCCCGTGATACTAGCATGCGACTCCTAAACAAAGTCTCAACATAATACCGTTACACACCAATATCGCAATTAGCAATTTAACAAAATCTCAAGGAAGAGTTCACGTCCGTGACCACGGCCACGATTCTTCCTACTTTCAGCCAACATTCGGAAAGGCACATACGTGCGTAAGTATAATCCAAATCGCACATTCCCGAAGTGACCAATTCCCAAGAATACCAAGCTATAAACGAAACGATTAAGAAAAATACAAGAAGAGTGAGAGGACTTACAAGTACCGGTCGCACTGTGATGATGGCAGAGTAGTGATACTGTGGACAAATGCCGACTCAATCGACCCAAAAGACCGACAGCCTAGGTATCCATAAACCTAAGCTCCGATACCATATTCTGTAACACCCCCAAGTTATTCAGGGTATATTACAGCGCCGTGAGCCCCGCCG
Source organism: Orobanche coerulescens (assembly GCA_033398695.1). Taxonomy (NCBI): domain Eukaryota; kingdom Viridiplantae; phylum Streptophyta; class Magnoliopsida; order Lamiales; family Orobanchaceae; genus Orobanche; species Orobanche coerulescens. Next base: position 102,307,576 of record CM065804.1, read on the forward strand.
TGGGACCCACAAGGCTAAACATACGCGGAACTATAAACTTGACCGATAAGGTCTACACACAAACGAAAGGAAGACGATACAAATGGTATTCGAAACCATAAACAATGAAACCATATACATCACTGCACAAATCAATACCTCGGCAACACAGGCCGGAACATCAAGGAAACTGAAATACAATACTCGAGTATTTAAAAATCCATTCCAGTACAACAACACTGAATGGAGGAAAACAAAAGAGATAACCGGAGACAAGACACAGTATCACACTTGCCCATCATCTTCATGCCGACCCGGTACCCGTCTGTCCGCTCTCCTGGAACCTGAAATACATGAAACGTATTTCCCCCATAAAGGGGTTAGCCGTCGAATAGCTAGTGCAAGTATAACAATATGAAACATAATACCTCTCGACAATAAAGTAAATGTAATCCGTAAATTCATCAATATCCGTCAATTCATCAATATCCGTCAATTCATCAATATCCGTCAATTCATCAATTTAAGACTAGTATTCCGGAATAACTAAATCTCATAGCATCTCATCAATACATATATGAATACCGTGGAACCGCACCAGAGGCTACGGAACCCTCAGAGGACCCGTCGGTCCGTCCCGGAGTGGTTAATTCATATTATCCATGGAATCGCACCAGAGGCTACGAAACCCTCAGAGGACCCGTCGGTCCGTCCCGGAGTGGATATAAATAAGCATGCCAACATTATTTCATATGAATGTCGTAGAAACGGTTCGTTCATATCAACCATGGAATCGCACAAGTGGCTACGAAACCCTCAGAGGAACTTAGGGGCGTCCCGGAGTGGCTAGAAATAATCATACCATCAATATTTCATACTTTCAAAGTCGAGAACGTTCAATCATTTATGTATTCTTGCCTTAATAAACGTTAGCGATGATCCCGAAGAACACGGTTCGACCAGGAAGTTTGAACCACGAGGAAGACAACGAACGGAAGGGTTTCAACTCGAGTTCTTCACAAGAATTCGACCCTAACAACATAAATTCAATAAATCATCGATCATACGAGGAAGAATAATCGTAGAACGCCCGAAAACCCCTCTATGACATTTTAGGACACCTTCAAGGCGTCGGTCAAGAACTCGACCAAAACAACGAATCGATACGATCCAACCATGGGATAACAAGGAAATGATACAATACATCTAAATAATCATCAATCCTTCACAATCCTAAGTTAAATCGGATTAAACGGACGAAATCGAACAAAATACCCAAAATCCCCAAAATTAGATTTCTAGAAAATCGGCTGATTCGCTCGATCAAAGGATGTTATCGGACGAATGATTGATGATATAACCCAAGGAACTCCATGGATATGTTGCTAAACAACATGGCTTCAAGCTTAGAACACGCCCGGCTACGGAAGAGGAGAAGAAGAAGGTGAAAATGGCAAGAAAAACGTCTGCGGGGCCTTTTATAGGGGTTGGTGCTGCCGGACACGGCCGTGCGGTCGGCACGGTCGTGTTACGCAGTTGGCGACAGGACTCGACCGTGTCCCGCTTGACACGGTCGCGGCCGAGGGCCTTCCGACAGCGACCCGCCCGGCGGCCCAGGCATGACTCGGCCGTGTCACGGGACACGGTGGCGTGTCGGCGATCGTTCGAGTTTATCCGGAAGAGTGCAGCACGGGCCGTGTCGGACGACACGGCCGAGTCTGGTCGACGAAACTCCGGCATTTCCGGACGAAATGCACGGGCCGTGTCGGACGACACGGCCGAGTTCGGCCGGCGTGATCGCCAATAACGAGCGGGTGAGTTAAAAGCGACCATAACTCTCTCGTCCGGACTCGATTGACTCACCGTTTGAACCATTGGAAAGCTAACTCGATGCTCTATAATATTGCAAAGATTCAGAATTTTTGGAGTTACCAAAAATTAATGGTGATCTAACAAAGTCGAACTCCCACGTGAAAAAGTCGATTAAGGACACGGAATTCAACAGAACGATACCGAAACGAACTCGGATGACAAAAGTGTAGAATTAATCATTCTCAGGATGACGAAACGGTCCCAAGCAAGTCGTCAAAATAGACTTCCGCCAAAAATAGAAAATTTCCGGGGATAAAAATAACGGGTATTACAGGTTTGTTGTACCTGGACAAGAGAAAAAGGTATGCAAACTGGTTAAGTCCCTATATGGATTGAAACAAGCTCCACTACAGTGGCACTTGAAATTTGATAATGTAATATTATCAAATGGTTTTAAAATAAAGGAGTGTGATAAATGTGTTTATATTAAGAACACTAATAACGGTTATGTTATTGTGTGTCTTTATATAGATGACATGTTAATCATGGGTAACAATATACAAGTGATTAACGATACTAAGAACATGTTAAAAAGAAATTTTGACATGAAAGACATGGGGCTAGCCGATGTGATTCTTGGAATGAAAATTTTGAGAAAATCAGATGGAATCATCTTGACACAATCTCACTATGCCGAGAAAGTTCTCAAGAAGTTTAATGCTTTTGATAGCTTGCCGGCTAAGACCCCAATAGATTTAAATGATCACTTGAGCAAAAATCGAGGGGACCCCGTTGCACAAGAAGAATATGCACGAGTCATTGGGTGTTTAATGTATCTTACAAATTGCACTCGACCCGATTTAGCTTTTGCTGTGAACAAATTGAGTCGTTACACGAGCAATCCAAGCAAGGAACACTGGAAAGCTCTCGTTAGAGTTTTGAGGTACTTAAAGTATACTCAAAACCTTGGACTACACTATTCGAGATACCCCCCGGTACTTGAAGGGTACTGTGATGCGAATTGGATATCCGATACGAAAAGTTCATTTTCGATAAGTGGTTATGTGTTTACCATTGGGGGTGGAACTGTCTCGTGGAAGTTCGCGAAACAAACGTGTATAGCCCGATCCACCATGGAATCGGAATTCATAGCTTTGAACAAAGATGGTGAAGAAGCCGAATGGCTCAGAAAATTTCTAGAAGATATTCCATGTTGGTCGAAGCCAGTGCCTGCAGTGATGATTCACTGTGATAGCCAAGATGTTATTGGTAGGGCGAGAAGTAACGTATATAATGGAAAGTCTCGACATATTCGTTGACGCCATAATACCGTGAGACATTTGATCAAAAATGGGGTTATCTCTATTGACTATGTGAGGTCAATGGATAATCTAGCGGATCCGCTAACCAAAGGGTTAAACCGTGATCAAATGAATAAATTGCTAGAGGGAATGGGTTTAAAATCCACAAATTGAGAATTATCATAGTGGTAACCCAACCAAGATGACTGGAGATCCCAAGAACTCGGTTCAATGGGAGAACTAAACTATGAGAGTTCGTGTGAAACACTCATCTAAGTTTATTCCCTATAGAGCAATTGAGTGTTGAAAGCTTGCCTAGTGGTGAGGTTAAGTCTATGACTTTTAATGATTCCTAAAGACCTCAAGGAGGTTGAGTATGGCAAGATACTCGGTAAAGAATCACCTATATAAGTGAGAAGTGGGGGCCGCTTCATGAAATACACTTATGAATCCAAAGGGGTGTCCAAGGCCCGCAAAGGACACAAAACGTGAGAACGGATGAGGTTGAGGTGTTCAAGTGTTAGCATCATTGTCTCGGTGCACGCCGTGGGGGAATAGTTCAAAGCATCAAGCTACTAATCCGCCTATGTACCCGATGATGTTAACTATGGAAGGTTCAAAGTCACGAACTACCTATCTTTATACTTTAACGTCTCTTGAGGATTGAGCTTGAGTCTGCATATTGCATTTGGGCTATTTTCACTCATGTGGGGGATTGTTGGAATCGTTAATGATTTTAATTTTATTTTTTAAAATTAAATATCATAGGATCGGTATACGTTCCGAGTAGATGATCGTGGTATATTCACTTTCTCTAAACCGATTCCCGGTGAGTGAAAAATAGTGAATTAAAGTTTCACTTAATTGTGAATTAATAAGGGATGGAATCCCACATTGAATAATGAACCATCATTATTCTAGTATATAAGGAGTTACCTTTATGCATGTAATAATTAATGGCACATGTGTATGGGCTTAAAGCCCACACGCGCGCCGCCGCCGCCCGCCTCGCCTCGGCCGCGAGCCGCGAGCCGCGTGCCGCGTGCCGCGTGCCGTGGACCTTGGACCTTGGACCTTGGACCTTGGACCTTGGCCTTGGCCTTGGCCTTGGTCTTGGACTTGGATCTTGGATCTTGGATCTTGGTCTTTGCGCTGGTCTTTGGGCCTGTTCGTGGGCTTGGCCGTGAGCTAGGCCTTGGGCTAGCTTAAAGAATTTTTTGGACAAGCTCAACAACGTAGTTGGGCTCGTATGTGCACATAAGGATGTCCAGGTACATCCGTCCGATGGTTAAGAAGCTGAATACAGTCCAGGTGCGTCCTGACTGTTCAAATTCAGTCCAACCCAGAAGTAACCTCCCAGGTATTATGGGGAGGAGTTAATGGCAGGTTTGAATTTCGTAACCCCTGCCATTTGTTTGAAATTCGTAACTCCTGACCATAATGCAGCATAAATGACTGCATTATGATAGCCATTAGTGGGTGTATTAATCCTGATCCCTGCAGTGTGAATGGCCTATAAATATACATCCCTCTGCATCAGTACATGCAATTTCGAACTGAGCATAAACATACAGTTTTTTATCATCCTCTGCATATCATCAGTCGGAGCTCTGTCCTCACCTCTTCCAGTTCGCCGGAGCTCGTAGGTCTTGTGGTGCTACTACCTACGAGACGTTGCCGTTTTATCTTTGGGGGCGATACGTCAGAACCGAGAGCACTACCGGGGCGTATTTCGTCTTGCGGATAGAGGATTCCTCGACTCGACATTACTTTACGGTTTTATAATTTATTTTCTTGTATTTTCAATTCTGTTTCAAGTTCTGTAATTTTCTTCTTCGCTGAGTCCTGTAGTTTCTGAGTTTCGAGTTGTAATTTGTTTTTCCAGTTGTATTTTATTTTTCGCCCAGCAAGTTTGTAAAACAGATAAATTACCAACAGGGATTCCTTGTGGCACCTAAGTTCGTAGTATAATTTAATATTGCGGAATTTTTAGGGTTGCTTAGAATTTGTCCCTTGTGTTGACCTCTTATGATTTCCAGCAAAACGATTCTGATTCTGATTTAGTCGTGCCATGCCCTCGGTACGTGTTGCTGCTACAATAATCTCACAAAGAGTTGTTGCATTCATGTGAGTAAACTCTACTGCAGTGAGTGTCGTAGTCCGCTCGTAAATTTGTAGACATTATCTTCTTCTATTATCACTAGTCCAGGTGCATACTTAGACAATCGATTAAATTGAGCTTCGTGCTGGGCCACTGTCATAGCTCCTTGTTTCAAATGGTATAATTTATCCCCCCTGCTTCCCGGGCATCATCCATTACGTATTGGGCTCGAAATTCAGTTTGGAAGTTTGCCCAATTTCGATCTCAGTCCTCTGCGATCTATATTGCATCCACATTTCTCCACCAATCGTGTGCGGATGATACCAGTTGAAATGTAGCCAGCGTGATGCGTTGTTCTTTCGTATATCATAGAGCATTACATATTCCCTTTATCTTCTCTAGCCATGCCTCAGCCTTGAGATCATCAAGTTCAACACCGAAAGTCGTGAATTGACATAAAATCTCTCGAGAACGTGATCGCTTGCTTCTCTGACATTCTGATTAGCAGCCTGTTGTTGCAGAAAAGTTTCAATTGTATGTGAGCTAGCGCCATTGCATCACTTCTCGCTCCATCTCGGGGTGGTGATTGATTGCGATCATTGTGGTGTTGGTCCTCTTGATCGTTTTGATTATTACGGGGGCGTCCGCGTCCTCTTCGTTCCGCCATATATTAGCAGTTAGTAGGACTAAATAAGTGTTAACCGTTATACATGTCGTTAACTATGTTTGAAGATATTATGCATCTTTTTCTAATTGCAACAAAAATGTTTAGCCAAATAATAGATGTTTAGATTATAATATTATTAGTATCAGTTCATAACAATTCCATCAATTAATCATGAAAACAAAGCAAATAAAAACTTAAGTCGTTCAACACCCGGCGCTCGGCCTCACTTGAAATAACTACAAAAATATTTGATTGATTTAAAAGTTCGATATCAAGCGTCTAATCCTCTCCACCGTCTGACTTGGTCGCGTCCTCCTCGGGTTCTTCCTTTGGGTCTTCTTTCGGATCTTTTTTGGGGTCTTTCTCGGGTTCAGTGTCTTCGTATTCGCGGAAGTGCAGGTCATCGGTCTGTGGTGCCTGTGAAGAGCCACCAACTTCAGTCGTAGAATCAGGAAATAAGTCGATTGTGGCGGTCAACTTGGACATCAGCAATGCTTGGAACTTCTCATACTCACGACGCGTCGACAAGACCTGCTCCTCTACAATCTTGATCTAGTGGCTTTGGAGAAACTCATTCCATCGGAGTTGGGTGATTATCAGATTTTGCACGTGCGATTGAGCTCCAATTGATGCACTCTCTATTCCAGCTCTTCGCGCTCCTGTCTCTAGTAACCGGATCAATTCGTCTCTCTCTCTCTCTCTCTTTTATCGGCTGATGCGTCTTGGTTTACTCTAGAAATAACCTCCCATAAGGACTAGATCCGACGGCCGCGAGTGTCAGCTAAAGCTACCGCATCCACCAGGGGTCTCGTAACATTCTGTATCTGAGCCAGCCCCTCGGTAACTGATCATGTAGCACCGGGAGTGATGGACTAATGGTAAGACTTGGTGTATATCATTTGCGCGTTAGGGTTCTAATATTTAAATTGTGGCACGAATTTTAAGAACCAAATTTACTTTGGTTCGATTAAGTATCCTCTTGTTCATTATTAAATTAAACTTACAGAATCATAATTACTAATTAATTGATTATAGAATAGCTAACAACTTTGGAGAGTTTGATTAGCTGAATTTGGTATTTCACCAAATACCATTTTACTCTTAAAATTTTAGCTATCCGTTTTCATAATTTTAACGCAATGTCCTGAGTTGGGTCCGGATGACTGAAAAGTTTTACGGAGAGTTCATTTATGAGTACAAACTCCAGGATTTCTTAGAGGGTCTCCAGAAGCTCAGTTTGGAAATAGAATTTTCGATTATTACAATTATAACCCGATGTCTTGGGATATCACCTCGAGGGTAATAATATTTTGAAATTAATTCGTATGATAGTAGATTTCTATGAGGTAGTTCATTTAAACCTGAAATTTCAGAGTTGATAATTTTTCCAGAAAAATTAGATTTTATTCTAGAACTTTTATTTCTTTTCATTTTTATCCCAAAATTAATATAAATAATAATTTTAACCCTTTAAATTCAGAAAATGAATTCCGATTGATACGAAACTTTACGGGCAGAATATACTTTAATAAACATCTTTTTTAGTCCAGAAACATAAAATTTATGTCCTGATAATTTTGTAACACTTGCATTTTGATCACAAACTTATTTGAAAATTATGTTTTTGACCCCTGAACTTAGAAAATAAATTTCGATTATTATAAAACTTTATGGTCAGCGAGTAAATACTTACACAAATTTTATTTTCAGTCCAAAAGTACTATTTTAATCTCCATCCTAGAATTTTTCTAAAATTTATAATTTAACCCCAATTTATTTGTTTTATGTCATTTTAGTCCGTAGACTTAAAAACGAGTTTCGATTCTTACGAAATTTGAAGGTCAGAGATAAATAAACTTTTAGAACTTTATTCTCTTTATTTGCTAAATTTAAAATTTTTACCAGCTTTCTTGATTTAAATTTTTATAGGCCATAATCAAACCATAACAACTCAATCGAATAACATCTAATACACATAATTTTATCTCATGAATCCAGAAATTAGAATTGCTTCCAAACCATCCAATATTTGCATGCAATTTCAAGTTTTATCCTAACCATGAATATTACACATAAGTTTAACATTCTCTCAATACCTCGAATATTAAACATAGATCTTAGGAAATAACATCATGTGATATATTATCATATGATATATTTATAATTCCATGCACAGAAAGAAGACAAGATCTCACAATGGACATGCATCACATCATAATTTATAATAGTTTTACTTTTTTGAGTTTTTAAAGATGATTTCACCTACTTCACTATCAAAATTCACACTTTAGCCGACGACCAATAAAAAAATGGTCGACGACATTAAAGTGTCGTCGGCTAAACTTTGAACTTTAGCCGACGATCCGTACTGTCGTCGGCTAAAAAGTTTTAGCCGACGACTTGATCTGGGTCGTCGGCAAAATGTAACATAGTCGTCGGCTAAAGTGTTAAACTTTAGCCGACGACTTTTGCAACGGTTTAGCCGACGACCTAGACCATTGCAATATTATTATTTTTTTCGACAGGGGTTAGCCGACGACCTAGATCAAGTCGTCGGCTAAACACGTTTTCAATATATATATATATATATATATATATATACTTTAGCCGACGATTTGATCTAGATCGTCGGCTAAACCTCTTTCGAAAAAAAAATATTGCAACGGTTTAGCCGACGACTTGATCTAGGTCGTCGGCTAAACTCCTTTCGAAAAAAAATAATATACTTTAGCCGACGACCTAGATTAAGTCGTCGGCTAAACACTTTTTCAAAAAAATAAAAATATACGTTAGCCGACGACCTAGATTAAGTTGTCGGCTAAAGTATAATATTTTTTTTTTAAAATACTTTAGCCGACGACCTAGATCAAGTCGTCGGCTAAACCTCAAATTTAAAATTATATATCGTCCTCAGTTCTCCTCGGCATCCGGAAATAAAAACAAAAAAAATAGGTTTTAGGCGAGGACTTGATCTAGGTCGTCGGCTAAACCTCTAAATATATCTATACCCTCTTCTCTTCTTTCTTCTTCCTTTTCTTCTTTTTTTCTTCCCCCACCCACCCGTCAGCCGCCCGACGACACCAGACCGCCCATCACCCACCCGCCGGAACACCGCCGCTCGACCGTCTGCCCGCCCCCGACCTCCGCACAGGCAACCCGTTTTTTTTGTGCATTTTTAGTTTATTAATTTTATCTGTAACTAGGTTGTTTTTCATGTAGTTTTTATTATTTTTTTAGTTTATTAGGTTAGGTTTTATTTAGTTTTTAGATTTTTGTGTTTTATTTAGTTTTCATTTATTTGATGAATTTATTGTATTTGTTTGATGTGTTGTTGGTGTATTGTGTTATTAATTGGTGTATTGTGTTGAATTGGATGCATTGTTGGTATGTTGTGATATTAATTGGTGTATTCTGTTGAATTGGCGTATTTTTGTTGCTGTTGAATTGGTGTATTGTATATGTGTTATGTATTTGTGTTGAATTGTTACGTATTTTTTCGCTAATTTATTAATTGGTGTATTGTGTTGACTATAAATTGGTCCCAAAATCTGAATTTTTTTTATTTTAAAAAATATTTTAGCCGACGACTTTGTTAAATGTCGTCGGCTAAAGTATATTACTTTTTTTAAAAAAAAATATTTTAGCCGACGACATTTAACAAAGTCGTCGGCTAAAGTATATTACTTATTTTTTTTTTGAAAAAATTTTAGCCGACGATATTTGTAAAGTCGTCGGCTAAACCTCAAAGTCGTCGGCTAAACCTTGGCCGACGAATATCGACCGACGGTTTTTTAGCCGACGACTGGGGGGTTTAGCCGACGACTTTAACCTATAGCCGACGACTTAGAGTCGTCGGCTAAACCCCGATTTTGGTAGTGCTTGGAGTTTGTGTTAGAATGGTGTTCTAGGAGTTTACTTGATGAAGATGATCTCCTCCTTCCCCTCATATGGTCTGGCCGATACATCATAGAATCACAAGGACGTGATTTGTTTGATGTTGCATGTTAAATTTTTAGGTGAGAATGTGTATGGTAAAATGAAGAACAAAAAGAAAATTAATTTTATATTTAAACTTAGTTGAAAATTTGTCTTTCTTCCTTCTCCTCTCTCTCTCTCTCTCTCTCTCTCTCTCTCTCTCTCTCTCTCTCTCTCTCTCTCTCACCCACAGATTTTTTGCATGTAAAATGAGAGGAAAGGGTTTTTCTTATGTACTTTATACATAATGTGTATAACCTTGGGCTCATATGTTGAAGTTTGAAGTTAAGTTGATTAAAACTTTAATTTTGGGCTTCAGTTATGGTCAATTATGGACATTAGGTCCATATGTATTTAATCTAATATGTAGATGTTAGGTATTAAGCCCAACATGTAATTAATGATTTATTTGGACTTAATTAGTTTTATTACTTAATAAATATTAAATTATTCAAGATTATGAAATAAATAAATAAACTATGGTCACATTTAATTAGTAATACTAATGATTATTTATGCAATGAATATAATTTTATTGAAATTCCAGTTATAATACAATGATTTGTAGGAACATAATTTAGGACCAAAAAGGTAGAATTTTATAGTTTCACCTCACAATATTTTTCTTGCTTTTCTAAATATTTTTGGTATGTTAGAAAAATTGACGTCTTCTGCAAAATTTGAAAGCTAAGATACAAATCACGATCTATAATTTAGCGCAGTAGAAAAATCGATCGTGTATGTCAGGTATAAATGAGAATGATGGATCCCCTCTGATGTCTTATATAGATATCTTGGGCTACCCTAGAAATATTAATGAGGATTAGCGCAACGACTTGCAATAGATCTCAATTTTTCGTATTAAATCAATCTTAATATAATCAAGTTTATTAATATTTTTTCGGTCCAGGAAAAAATTAATAGTGCACTTCCTACCTAAATTTCAATTAACGAAATTAGGTTTCTTTTTAAATTAATTATTTTTCTGATTTAAGATATCACATATCCATTCATTAATTTAATCTACTGACCACTTTAATTTATTACAATCTTATCTAAGAGTAGTCTCACTCAAATCTTACTATTAATTGAAAATTAATCCACCTACATGGTTTAACATAATAATCTTTCTGGCCTTCTAAAGGCGAGATCATCAACCCCTATGAGTCGGAAAATGATATCTAGCTATAATATTAATTATCATATGTATTTTAACCCAAAATATCGAGCATATTGAATCAATCAATGTGACTCTCATCTATGATAAATTGAAGCAATCAATAATATATAATTAAATCTTAATCATTAGAATTAACAAATAATAACTACCCGAGATCTTCGTTTTTCATTTAATCAGTAGTGATGAAACTATCTCACGTTGATCCAGTTCATCGTATATGAAATACACTAATATATGCTAATAGTCAAGATCAATTAATAATCTCAAACATACACTACAACCTCTTACATATTATCTAATATTATATAGGTTGTAAAATATTTATATATTTTATAAAATGTTGATAATGTGATCTTCTATGTGTCACTAACACACTATATTATCTATAATATAGAATAAGTAGACAATATTTGCATAACCGTAATGTAAATTAATATGCAAATTATGTGACGAATATTAAATTTAATATTCTGATAGGTAATATATAAGTATAAAGTATGCTTTGCAGTATATAACTTAACACTGTCTTCACAATCACCACCGAAACCACCTCGTCGGACTGATGGACTCCGCCATCACAACCTCTAATTTCTTGCACCCAGATGCAACACCCTTGATAGAGCAGAATAAGCAGCAAGCGAGGTTAAATTCTTATTCAAAATCCTATTTTCACTAGAGCTCTTTTTCAGGTTTGTTTCAATTTAAGGTCATTTTCTTCATTTATAGTTTTAGATTAGACTTTCCTGCTCTGAATTTTGTCCCTTTTTATTATTATTTTCTTGTGGGTCGGGGATTGGGAGCTGAAGGTGTGGGTTGGTAAAATAAGTATTTATCTTATTGGTTTTGTAGGTTCGCAATTTTTATGGATAGTTAAATTCCTGTAAATCATAGATTGTCTGGATAAAAGTTCTTTCATTTATGAATAAAATAGACAAACTCAACCCCACAGTCCCTATATTATGATGATATAGAGTTCTTAAGTAGAGAAGTTTGTTTTCATAGATTATAAAGCAAAACCACATTTGATAATTCCTATTCCTGCTGTGGGGATAGCGATGTCACATTGGGTGGGTGTTTATTAGTTGAGGAGAAGAAATGGTTCGATTGTTCGTATATTATAATGATGCTTTCTGTAATTTTACTGTAATGTTCCGACTTCGTATATATATTTATTTTGAATTATAGAAAATAATTTTAATTTTATAAAATTAGCACCCAAATAATTTTATAATTTAATTCATGTCATTTTGATGATCATATAATTTCATTTCATTTTATTTTGACACATGTCCAAATTAATTAATTAATTATCTTATGTCATGTCATATTAACTCTCATCATTTTATTTCATTGTGTATCTCACCAATGCTAGACTCGAGTCCAGTTTTATTTAATTGTTCTCACTGCATCATAAAACCTACTTATTATTATTAATATTATTATTAATACTATTACTATTATTATTATCGTTATTATTTTAGTTATTTAGACCCAACCATTTTTAGTTAGCCATTATTATTGATATTATTATTATTATTATTTTAAACTCAATTAGGATTATTAGTCTTAATATTGGATAGAGATCCTCTGCGCCGCACGATTGGACACGCACACACACCCGTGCGGGTGTGTGTAATCTAACGGTTGGGATGCAGCACAGCACCGTGCTGTGCTGCAGAGGATCCCAGCCCCTTAATATTATCGGGCTGTGCTGCAGAGGATCCCAGCCCCTTAATATTATCGTGTCCCATATCAATTTTGTTAGCCTGACCCAAGTGGAATTTCACCACACGCCGATGTGATACGATATCAAATATTCCAATCGAAGAAGAGTCAATAAAAATCGACATCAACGACGATACAAATTTGCATGACCATGCATCATCATACTTGGGAGAAAAGAACACGCGGATTGGAGTTACGTTATTAATCGGAACCGGAGTAACGTAAAACATGACGACGAAATCGGTCCAAAAGCATGGAAATCTCGGCCAAAGCATGCTTGAAAGGGACTCATGATTTGTCTTCATATCTTACCAAAATCTTGAAGATCTCCTCCTCCCCACCTTCTTTGAAATCAGCCAAAGTCATCAAATAAAGTCCCCACCTTCATATCTTATCTAGTCCAAGATACATGAAGATACCTTCATATCTTATCTAGTCCAAGATACATGAAGATATCATAAGTCATCAACTTCCTCCCCCACAAATCGGCCAAAACATGATCTTTGATGAAGACTTTCATCAAACCTTTTCTTCATGTCATAGTCACCATAATAATTCTAAGATGCTTGATATCATATCTTGTCCAAAATCCTCATGATCCCCTCCCCATGATTCGGCCGATTCTTGCTAGGAAGTTTCGTTTTCTTGTTTTGTTGTATTTCCTTATGGTTGTAAACTACTATATATAGTAGTCTTATGGTTGTAAACTACTATATATAGTAGTTCATGTTGTATTTGTAAGTATCTTGAATATTAATCACATTGTATTTCTCTTGAAATATACGTTGAACGAGTTCAACAAAAACCTTGGTTATTATTTCGACGCGTCTCGAATTATAACTTGATCAATTCTCAATAGGTCTTGAGGAGAGATTATCTTTATCGAGTTATAGGTCTAATTCGGTAAAACACATTCAAATCCATACACTATCCTACATCACGGCCGAAAACCGTATAATTTCGGCCACCATCTTGTATTTTTGGTTGATACTTTGATACTTGTCAAAAACGTAATAATCTTCCATTGTATTTTATACGCTTTACGTACACTTACATACGTAATTCGTATCATAAGTGGTATCAGAGACATTTGTCTCACGGTTCTCGACGTTACTCAAGAAGATGGCATTCACCGATGAAGAAGTAGCACAACTACGTGACGTTCTTCGCGGCTTACCGGAGCCCCGAATCCATGCACGACGAGGATACGACACCATGCATGCACCACGACATGCTGATGAATACAAGACAAGCGAACTTCCGGAGTTCGTAGGCGGCACCGATCCCGAGACTTATTTGGAGTGGGAAAGGAAAATTGAACGAATGTTTGAGTTCAAGGATCTCGATGACGAGGTACGATGCAAGTACGCGATTCTCAAACTTGGAAAGGGAGCTTCCCTTTGGTCGAACGAATGAAGACACAACGAGTTCGTGCCGGTAAGGAAAAGATACGTTCGTGGAACTCTCTAAAAAAGAAACTACGAAAGTGATATGTCCCGGCTACACACAAGTTGAGTTTGTATCGAAAAATTTCTGACCTCACGCAAGGAAAGATAAGTGTAGAGGAATACATCGTGGAGTTTGAAAACTTATCCTTGATGGGAGAACTTGAAGAAAGCGAAGAATTACGGATGTCCCATTTCCTACGAGGTTTGAATAAAAACATTGCTAATTCCGTGGAACTCTACCCCTATTCCGACTTTGATACTTTATGCGGACTTTGCATAAAGTTGGAAACTTAAAACAAGACAAAATTTTCTAAACCCGAATTCCCACCTAAATTCGGAAATACCAACTTTGGCACGAGTTCTAGCTCGTTTCCAAAAACTGTCACAACAAGTCCACCCGTTACTACCATTCCAAAAACTCCTATCACACCAAAAGAAACAAGCTTATCTAAAGTTCGGTGTTTCAAATGTCAAGGATTTGGACACTATCAAAGTGCTTGTCCAAATCGAAGAATAGTGACGTTACGAGAAGCCATAGCCGTCCGAGAAGAATTACTAGCCGAAGAAGAAAGAATTGGAGACGTCTTTAACTTGGAAGCCGACGAAGAAGAAGAAGATTGCGAGGCATACGATGCCCCGAACTATGACACGAACCTCGTCCTTCGCATGTTACAAACGAAGGCGGCCCCGAGTGACATAGAACAACGAGAACAAATCTTTCACACGAAGTGTCGTGTTGGAGATAAATGGTGTAGCTTGATCATTGACGGTGGAAGTTGTACAAACGTGGCATCAAGCGAGATGGTCTCGAATCTCGGACTACTCACTACGGCTCATCCAAAGCCGTATGCACTCCATTGGCTCGATGATGGAAATAAGGTGAAAGTATCAAGACAAGTGAAGGTCGGACTCACCATGGGTTCGTATGGCGATGATATTACATGGGATGTACTACCGATGGACGCATGCCACGTGTTATTGGGAAGACCTTGGTTATTTGATCGGGACGTACTACATAGAGGGAGGAGCAACGAGTATGAGTTACGTGACAAAGGTAAAAAAATTGTGCTTAAACCTATGTCACCTCAAGCTATCCGAACAATGAGTTCAAAAAAAACTGAAGGACCGAAGCTCACAATGTTTGCAAACGAAAAAGAAGTCGAACACGCCATTGACGATGGCGAACGTATTTATTTGATGATGATCAAAGAAACCCGAAACCTTGCTATCAAGTCACACCACGAAGAAGAAATAGATACACTGTTGCACGAGTTCACGGATGTTTTTCCCGAAGACTTGCCGGTGGGATTACCACCTATCCGCGGAATCGAACATCAAAATGATCTTATACCAGGAGCTCCATTACCGAACAAAGCGGCGTATCGTTGTAATCCCGAAGAAACCAAAGAGCTACAACGTCAAATTGATGAGCTCATGAGTCACGGATACGTCCGAGAAAGTTTAAGTCCGTGTGCGGTTCCAGTCCTACTTGTACCAAAAAAAGACGGATCATGGCGAATGTGCATTGACAGTAGGGCCATGAATAACATCACCGTCAAGTATCGGTTCCCCATCCCGAGACTAGACGACATGTTAGACGAGTTGCATGGCTCGGTTATATTTTCAAAAGTTGATTTACGAAGCGGATACCATCAGATTCGCATGCGAGAGGGAGACGAATGGAAGACGGCATTTAAAATAAAGAATGGGCTTTACGAGTGGGTTGTGATGCCATTCGGCCTCACTAATGCCCCGAGCACTTTCATGAGATTGATGAAGGAGGTTCTTAGAACTTTCTTGGGGAAGTTTGTTGTCGTATACTTAGACGAAATTTTAATCTACAGTCGATCATTAGAGGAGCATCTCGAACACTTGCGGCACGTGTTTGAAACTCTAAGGAAACAGAAACTTTATGGAAAGCGGGAAAAGTGTACTTTCCTAGTCGAGAGTCTTGTCTTTCTCGGCTATGTCGTTTCTAAAGAAGGAGTTTCGGTAGATCAAGGAAAAATCGCGGCAATCAAGTCTTGGCCGACACCAAAAACTATCACGGAGGTACGATCATTTCATGGCCTCGCTTCTTTTTACCGACGATTCATACGGGACTTTAGTACCATCTCCAGTCCGATCACGGAGTGTCTTAAAAAAGGAACATTTGCATGGAACGAGGCTGCCCAAAAGGCTTTTGAAAAATTAAAAGAAAAGTTATGTGAAGCACCGATTTTAACGTTACCCGATTTTTCACAACCATTTGAGGTAGAATGCGACGCTAGTGGAGTTGGAATCGGGGCAGTACTTATTCAAGGAGGCCGCCCCATCGCCTATTTTTCGGAAAAGTTAAGTGGTGCTCGAGTTAATTATTGTACTTACGACAAAGAGTTCTACGCTATCGTGAGAGCACTCGATCATTGGAGTCACTATTTACGTTCGAAACATTTCGTGTTGCATTCGGATCACGAGTCGTTGAAATACATTAACGGACAAAGCAAGCTAAGTCCGAGACATGCAAAATGGGTGGAATTTTTGCAATCTTTTCACTTTTCATCCCAGTACAAAGACGGTAAGAGTAATATAGTGGCGGATGCACTATCCAGACGGTATGCCTTACTTTCTATTCTAGACGTTCGTTTGTTGGGGTTCGAGACTTTGAAAAATCATTACGTTGACGATTTGGAATTCGGAGAAATTTTTACCCGTTGCAAAACAGGTCCGTGCGAAGAATTTATTTTACAGGATGGCTTTCTTTTCAAGGGTAATAAACTATGTGTGCCGAAACATCCGATTCGGGAATTACTAGTCCGGGAGGCGCACGGAGGAGGAATAGCCGGTCATTTCGGTTCGGATAAAACCGTAGAAGTTCTAAAGGAGCATTTCTTTTGGCCAAAGATGTATGGTGACGTAAGCACGATCGTGAGTAAATGCGTCACTTCTCACATGATGAAAAGTTCGTTCAAGCCAAGTACCTACATGCCGTTACCAATACCCTTGCGTCCGTGGGAGGATGTCTCGATGGATTTTATTGTTGCTTTACCTCATACTCAACGGGGCAAAGACTCGATCATGGTGGTCGTCGACCGTTTTTCGAAAATGGCTCACTTTATAGCATGCCACAAAACCGATGATGCAAGCAATGTGGCGGACTTATATTTTCGAGAAGTAGTTCGTTTACACGGAGTTCCAAAAACTATCGTGTCGGATCGAGATTCTAAATTCCTGAGTTACTTTTGGAATACTTTATGGAGGAAAGTGGGTACTAAACTTCTATTCAGTACTTCGCACCACCCACAAACCGATGGACAAACGGAAGTGACCAATCGAACCTTGGGAGCATTATTGCGAGGATTGGTGAACAAAACACAAAAAGATTGGGACGTTAAACTTGCACATGCGGAATTCGCATACAATCGATCACCCGGTTTCGCCACGGCCCATTCACCTTTTGAAGTAGTATACGGAATAAATCCGCACATGCCATTGGATTTGATTCCGTTGCCGAGCGACGAATTGGTTCACAAAGACGCATAATCAAAACTCAAGTCAATGATGAAGTTACATGAAAAGGTACGAGAGCGGATTAAAGAAGTGAATGAAATTTACAAACGGAAGTCGAACAAAAATAAAAAAGCGAGATTATTTGATGTTGGCGACTTAGTTTGGATACATTTGAGGAAAGAACGATTCCCAAACAAACGCAAGAACAAATTAATGCCGAGAGCCGAAGGTCCGTACAAAATTGTGGGAAAAGTGAATGACAATGCCTACAAAGTAGAACTTCCGGGCGATTACGGAGTACACGCGACTTTCAACGTAGGCGATCTCTCGCCTTACCTTGACGACGATGGCATTACGGAATTGAGGTCAATTCCTTTCAAAGAGGGAGGGAATAATACGATATCAAATATTCCAATCGAAGAAGAGTCAATAAAAATCGACATCAACGACGATACAAATTTGCATGACCATGCATCATCATACTTGGGAGAAAAGAACACGCGGATTGGAGTTACGTTATTAATCGGAACCGGAGTAACGTAAAACATGACGAGGAAATCGGTCCAAAAGCATGGAAATCTCGGCCAAAGCATGCTTGAAAGGGACTCATGATTTGTCTTCATATCTTACCAAAATCTTGAAGATCTCCTCCGCCCCACCTTCTTTGAAATCGGCCAAAGTCATCAAATAAAGTCCCCACCTTCATATCTTATCTAGTCCAAGATACATGAAGATACCTTCATATCTTATCTAGTCAGATACATGAAGATATCATAAGTCATCAACTTCCTCCCCCACAAATCGGCCAAAACATGATCTTTGATGAAGACTTTCATCAAACCTTTTCTTCATGTCATAGTCACCATAATAATTCCAAGATGCTTGATATCATATCTTGTCCAAAATCCTCATGATCCCCTCCCCATGATTCGGCCGATTCTTGCTAGGAAGTTTCGTTTTCTTGTTTTGTTGTATTTCCTTATGGTTGTAAACTACTATATATAGTAGTTCATGTTGTATTTGTAAGTATCTTGAATATTAATCACATTGTATTTCTCTTGAAATATACGTTGAACGAGTTCAACAAAAACCTTGGTTATTATTTTGACGCGTCTCGAATTATAACTTGATCAATTCTCAATAAGTCTTGAGGAGAGATTATCTTTATCGAGTTATAGGTCTAATTCGGTAAAACACATTCAAATCCATACACTATCCTACATCACGGCCGAAAACCGTATAATTTCGGCCACCACCTTGTATTTTTGGTTGATACTTTGATACTTGTCAAAAACGTAATAATCTTCCGTTGTATTTTATACGCTTTACGTACACTTACATACGTAATTCGTATCACCATGTTTCCAACTTCTTTATCCTAAATCTAATCTCTAGAGTATAAATGTATTATACCCGGCACAATTCTTACTTCTCCCATGTTTGAAAATCGTCTGTTTTAGAATACCCTCAGCCTTCTCTCCAGCAAAAGTAAATATATCTGTTTCATCTATTTTTTAATTGTTGTCTCTTCCAACTTGTTGTCTGAGCTTTCTTGTATATTAATCCTTCAATCGAACTCCAAAATCTTGCGGTTCCCAGTCGCTGAATCGTACAAAAATCCGAGCAAATCTCTAAAGAGAAACCCCAAGATCTTTTACAATATACTAAGCCTTAACCCTAACTTGGATTCGGTTACCAACCTACGATCTAACCTAACTTCAGTTGTAATACCGATAACACCATTCAGCAATCACCAAACCCAAGAACCTAAATCCAAATTGCCAACCATCGACGAGATCGGACGAAGGCCATTTACCTCAGAACTTCAATCTAAACCTAATTCAAAAACCCAATAGACATATAGCCCAGATATTTTGACCTGAATCGAAGCTCGTAAACCAACAGGCAAAAACACCTGAAACTCCAAACAAAAATTGTAGCCCGATCCCGATACCTCCGAGCCCGAAACGAGAAAACCCATAATTGAACACATCTGTCGAGCCCAGGACCTTAACCGCGAACCACTCCACCATCACCATTCGCCCGACTTCAAACCCACAACCCGAACCTTACCCGTTTCGCTTCTCCGGAACCGCCGCTGACTGCAACGCTGCCGCCGACCGAACCTTGCTCGCGCCACCTCCAGCGAACCGCTAAGCGCAGCCCGTACTCTGTGTGTGCATTTATGTCTGTGGGTGAGTTTGTGTGTGTATGTGTGTGACTTTCCAAAGAATGACAGGGACTAGGAGAGTTAAAGAGAGAGGGGGCGGGTGTGAGAAAGCAACAGAGAGAGAAGAGAGATGAGAAAGGGGATCTGAGGTTCCAGTGGGAACTAAGAGAGTATTGGCCGACTTCAGTGAGAAGGGATTTTATATCCCAACTTTTGGCCATCACTCAATTTCAGCCCCCATTTACCTATTATTTCAATTTCATCCTAAAATCAAGTCTTCACTTTATTCAATTTCAGTCTTTCAGTTTTACTCTAGCCAGTTTTTCACTAGTTAAATTCAGTCACATTTTGCCAAGAGCCATTAAATTATTGATTGAATATTAATATTAATAATTACTTTTAATTTATTCATCGTATATTATTTGGAGTTATTATTTATTTATAAATTATTATAATAGTAATTATTATTATTATTTATAGATAATAACTAAGAATTTACGGGATTAGGATTGTTGAGGCAAGTATTTTCATCACACTGAAGTTCAAGAACTGCATTTTATCCAGTTGTGGGGAATTTACTACGTTTTAGTTTATTTTAATTATTTTATATATTATTTTGTATGTGCACATGAAATCCGTCAAAAGCACCTTGATATGCAAATCAGTCAAGATCTTAATTGTGTTAATCAGCCAATTGTGCAAATCAGTCAGAATCACTTAAATGTGCAAATCAGTCACAAGAACTTACTTGTACATAAAGCCTTCGGGCTAGCCGACAGGCTTCAGAATTTATCAATCTCGTTGTTTATACTTGTGAATATATTTAGAAAATTAACTTAGACATATTGCTTGTAACACCCACAAAATCCCACTGGTTATTACAGTGTCGTGGACCCCACACCCGGAATTCCACAGGCGAACATGATTAAAATACATCAAATTGACCAAAAAGGAAAATCACAGTCTTGTAATATCCCATAATAAATAAAAGTAGACCTTTCTGGAAGGCGTTGTGCATCAGGACCGACTTTGATCAATCACCGTAAATATCGGAAAAAAAATTCAAAGATCCTAAAATTATAGAATATCGTAGAATATTGAGTCAGCTTTCCAATGGAACAAACGGCGAGTCATTCGGAACCCGAACGAACAAGTTATGGCCAAAGCATGATAGGGATGTCAGTCAGCAGCACCCGGCGAGGCACCCGGCGCTGTGAGTGACGTGTTGCGCGGCACGCTGCGCCGTGTGTCGGCCGCCTTTCGGCACACGGCACATAAAATGGCGCAGGTACTAGGGGTGGACTCGGTTCCATTCGGTTCGGTTTTTGACCGAAACCGAGAGTCAAACCAAATATTCAGTTTCGGTTTGGTTTGGTTCATTTTGAAGTTCGGTTCGGTTAAGTTCGGTTTTATAAATATTCGGTTCGGTTTCGATTTGGTTTGATGTTTTTTCGGTTCTTCACAATATAAATTCAAATATTATATACAATAGAATAAGTTATATATAACAACAAGCCAATAAGAGTTATATATATATATATATATATATATATGTTCAAGATAAAAGCTAGAGTTGCATAGCAATTTCCAAATATCTCAAAATATATAACAATCGTAAATCACAGTACCTCATCCTCTCAACCTAAATTAATTGAATCACAAATTCATGAGTATATTATCGGTCCTTCTTGGACCCATGAGGGTCTTACAAAAGGAAAACGAATTATACTAAAATTCGAAACACACCAAAATCACAAAAACAAGGTCGTTTTTGTATGTTGAAATTTGACTTCGGTTCATTTTGGTTCGGTTCGGTTCCGCTCTACCCGAACCGAGAACCGAACCAAATTAGTTCGGTTTGGTTCTATTTTTTTGTTTTTCGGTTCGGTCTTCTTCGGTTTCGGTTTTTTGGTTATTTTTTCGGGGGTTTTCGGTTCGGTTTTGGATTTTCGGTTCCGAAATGCCACCCCTAGCAGGTACTGCCGGGTATAGCACTGTGTTGTCCAAACTGCCCGGACAGCTTCCAGCGCTTTCCAGGAACTCTCGGCCGCCTTATGGAAATGGCGCAAGACACGGCGCAGACACCTGACACGTTCTAAGTGTAACTATTGCAAGTGCACGATATCGTATCAAGTAGTAAGTGGACTTTTTGAGTCCGGTTTATCGATCCCACGAGGAAGTTTGGTTATAATTTGAATTATACACTATTAGTCTATTTTTATATATACTAAGATGAGTGAAACACACAATTAAAGAGTTTGGTTTAATAATTGCAAAGAAAATGCAATAATAGTTCTAATATTTTAAGGAAATAAAAGATTGCAACAATAATAGATTGATTAACGATAAAATGAAATAGTTGGGATTACAAACTTAGTTCGTCATTAGTTATAGAAGATGTATAGGAGATCATAAGATGAATTTACTTATTATGCTGTGTAGATTCAATTTTCCTTAAAAAGACGGTTTCTCTTTCGAACTATAAAACGCCCCTTATATATTGAATCAATCCACTATATTTCTATGTTGATTGGCTTCAATACATAGCATTAGGATTTATGAAAATAACTCAAAGAATCATCTAAGGTCTAGAGGTATATTTCTATCCCCTAGAACAACTTAGAGTGAAGATCATTTGATTTAATCAAACATATTTTCTTTCGAAACATATGAAGACCATAAATATCGTCATTTATTGGCCAAATAAATAAAGATTGTTAAAACAATGAAAATCACACACAATAATAAGTAATTCATAATAGATTTTTATACAAACTTAAATAACATGACTAACCTTGTTTATAATCCCAACTAAAGGTAACTTAGCCCATGAAGGGTTTAATATACATAATACAAGCTTGAGTGGTCATTATTAGTTGAACAAGAGAAAGAATTGATCCTAACTCCCTTAGTAGATAAAGGAGAAAGAAGCAATAAACTCTTCGAACAATATATGCTATACCACACTTACACAAATCACTCAAGAACACAAGTGTGTTCTTCACACAAAAAAGAAAATATTACAAAAAGTGGAAAAATTATAAGATGAATGATGAATGATAATGGATCTAAGGGGTCTATTTATACACCTAAAGTCATCTAATAGCTCCAAAACTCCAGCATTATTACAATAGATCGGATCAATGCCAGTCATCCCCTCAATAATACACAAAAAGTATAAAAAATTAGACAAATTATCACAATCTGTCAAGAGTTACGGTCGTAACATTAAGGAGTTACGGCCGTAACTTGGATGGCTTACGGCCGTAACATTTAGTAGTTACGGCCGTAACATGGCTTCGTAAATTTGCTCACTGGTTGCTTTGTGAATTACGTTTTCAGCCCAGAATTTCTCAGACTTTGCGTTTTTGCCCCAAATCTTCTTCGGATGATAACTTTTGATATATAACTCTGATTTTGAATCCGGAAAGACTGCCGAACTCGTCTCGGAAAGCCCTACAACATGAATACATAAAAACTCAACAAAGAGAATATTTTATAACCATGTTATTTCTTGAGTAAATCAGTAATTCAATCCGATTAAGACTAGATTTACATCACCATCCGATAAAAATAAAATTATTAAAAACTAATTAATTAAAAGCAAAAAACGAGTAGACTAGCTCAATTATGGGTGAAATTTATCGATACAAACCATGGATAAGTGTATAAAACTGACACTTATCACACCCCCAAACTTGAATTCTTGCTAGTCCCGAGCAAGACTCTATATTATTCACGCTCCAAAAATAAAAATAAAAATAAGACAAAAATAAGAAAATTAATACACACATAAATTAAAAAAAATAATTATATAAAAAAGAGAAAAGGAGATCAAAATGCCATTAATACACAACAACCAGCTTTATACACTAGGTAGAAATGAATCAAGATTCAAAATAAATCTACTAATGATTTTGAAGTTAAAACACGGTTTTTATTTTGTAATTCCAAATTCAAGGTTTTCCCCCCAAAAGGTTGATTATTTCTTTCCCACTTGTGATACACACGTCACCCTTTAATGGTTGCTCTCGATCACTCGTTTATTTTTCGACTCAATATGAAGAAGAATTTCATTGGCTTCAACAAATATTGTGATTTTTCACGAAATTGACTGTATTGAAATTCAGCCGCTAATTAATTCAAACATAAAACTAGATCCCTTAGTGATAGCTTTCACACCGTTATTTGCTAACGTGTAGCTCTTTTCACCAACACAATTTCTATTTTTTTTAGGTGATAGCTTTCACACCGTTATTTGCTAACGTGTAGCTCTTTTCACCAATTTTTCTGTTAGACGGCAGCTACGCACGAACAATGGTTAGTCCTTTATTTTTCGCAAAATTTTAAGACCCCCAAAATTAGGCAGCTGTTGCTGCTCAACACTTCTCCTTTTTGTCATTTTTTTAAGGTGATAGCTTTCACATCGTTATTTGCTAACGTGTAGCTCTTTTCACCAATGACTCCTTTTTTTTAGGGAATAGAATTTTTGCAGAAAATTATTTATTAGTTAAGCATGAAAAATCAAAAACTCCACAAATTAAGTAAATTTCAGTTCTATTTTTCATCAACCGACTGATTCTTCTTTTCTCAAGGTAACGAATGACTCGATTATATATGATAACTACAAGGTTTGGAAAGAGAGATTAAGGCTCAAAAATTTTGGAATATACAATTTTTTTAACCGGTTTAAAATGATTTTAGAAGCTTGTATATAAGCTAACTTATTAGTGTTATGGCCAGATCTAGAAATCTCACAAATCAAAATAATATATATATATATATAAATTTTTTTTAAGGCAAATATAACACACCAAAATACCAACATACCACCAACACACCAAATTGAAACATACCACCCCCAAACTTGAAAATAAAACTGTCCTCAGTTTTTTAAAAAAATAAAATAAAAAACAATGCAGAAAAGCAGAATACTCCCTGTTAAGAAAGTTGATGCTTGAGCTAACGCCTTTTAGAATCTGCAAGAGAATAAATATACGAGGCACACAACAAAAGAAAATAAAATATACTCGGAAGTATAACACAATTTTTAAGATGCGCATCAAGAAAGTCCGAAGAGTCGCCTTACACTGCCATCAATGCTTTTATTAAAAAAAACACACAATAAAAATTATAGCAATAAAATACAATACATAAATTGCGAATAGATGCGCGTCAAGAGATCAAGAAGAAACTCCTTAAGCTGCTACCATTTAGCACGATTATTACACACGACAGAAAGTAAAAATACAAGAGGTCCGACATGGGTTATCAAAGGGAGAGGAATGAATTCATTTTTCGTTTTCTCACGGTAAAATCTTCCACCCAGACAATTTTAGCTAGAGCTGGATCTGGTTGAGCAACAAATTCATTGAGTTTTTTGATAAGTTCATCTGGTGTTGTTGCAACGACTATGATTCGTTTAGCATGCTCGGAAATAAATCCCTTTTCAGCAGGGTAGTCGATGAAAAATAGTAAACCATCAAAGAAACCATTGACATTAAGCAGACCTATTGGTTTTTTATGAATATTTAGCTGGACTCTAGTAACCACATGAAAAAGTTCCTCAAGAGTGCCAAAACCACCGGGAAGGGTGATAAAGGCGCCAAAATTATTTATCATGTGAGTTATGCGATCTTGCATATTTACAGATCTAAACTCATCTCCAATAGTTGACCCGGTGATTTTACTTTCAGCCAGAAGTTTTGGAATTATTCCCAACACTCTTACTCCTTCCATATAGGCAGAAGCAGCAGCGCGTCCTATTAATCCTAGACTTCCTCCTCCGTAAACTACATGAATGCATTTTTCTCCTAAGGTACGACCCAAGTTGTGGGCTGCTTCAGTAAAGCATGCCTCTTTTCCATAACTAGCTCCACCAAAAATGCAGACTGTGCTAAATTTTTTTGTTGAAGATGATGACTCCATTTTTGAAAAGAAATTATTTAGAGAGAAACAAAGAAAAGTACAAGTTTGAGGGATGAATAAAAGAAACAAGCACAATGTTTATTTATAGAAGAAAAAAAAGGTAAAAAATGTTTAACAAGTTTGTGATTGCATCGATTGCGCTTCAACTACTCAATAGAATTGCGTATCACATTTTTTTATTCAGAAAATCTCACCACATGACAAAAATAAAAGATACTTACGTGTATGTACAGTCGTTGTGATTGTAGCTCACATCTTCCTCTGATTTTACGTTCAGAAACGGCCTAAACGCCTTCTATGAGTCGGGGAGAAGTTTCCCATCTAATTTTCTTACAAATTGGCAAATAGGGTCTTTTAACGTCAGATTCCCAAGACGTTGTTCATATTCTGGTTTGAATTTATTCCACAAATATCGAATTCCGTAATGTACGAGTCCACTAGGATGCGTGTCAAGAGAAATTTCGATATCATCTAAATTCTCTTTATTCAGACTATCCTTAATGAATTGAATTTTATCTTCTCTGTTTGTAGATGGAATTCCTAAAGATCGACATTTTAAATTACAGTTCCATCTAGCACATTTATTGCAAACGGCTATCATCTTTGCTCGTCGTTTCTTGGCATATGAACTTTTTCCAAGCCCTGGTAAAAATCTAGTCGGTGTTTCTGTGAATTCACCTGCTATTCTTACTTTGGCTTCAATTATGAATCTAATATCAAAAGGTATGCATTTATTCATAAGCAACCTCATCCTTTCAAGTCTCGTCTTATAAATCTTTAAAATGACATTTTTGCTCAGAAAGGGAAATCTTTTTTCGATTTTATTAAAAGTTTCTTCCATGATAAAAAAAAATAAAAAGAAAAAGGATAAAATATCTACAAATATCAGTTGTTGTGGGAAACTGAAAAATCCGACTTTAATAGTCACGGAGTACCGTTATCCGCCACTTGACCGGACAAACACAATTGAGTATTAAGTTACAATGTCGAGAAATTTGTACCTATAAAAATAGTTTACAATGTAAGATTTCAAATATAACACTTATACTTCCCCGGCAACGGCGCCAAAAACTTGACACGTTCTAAGTGTAACTATGCAAGTGCACGATATCGTATCAAGTAGTAAGTGGACTTTTTGAGTCCGGTTTATCGATCCCACGAGGATGTTTGGTTATAATTTGAATTATACACTATTAGTCTATTTTTATATATACTAAGATGAGTGAAACACACAATTAAAGAGTTTGGTTTAATAATTGCAAAGAAAATGCAATAATAGTTCTAATATTTTAAGGAAATAAAAGATTGCAACAATAATAGATTGATTAACGATAAAATAAAATAGTTGGGATTACAAACTTAGTTCGTCATTAGTTATAGAAGATGTATAGGAGATCATAAGATGAATTTACTTATTATGTTGTGTAGATTCGATTTTCCTTAAAAAGACGGTTTCTCTTTCGAACTATAAAACGCCCCTTATATATTGAATCAATCCACTATATTTCTATGTTGATTGGCTTCAATACATAGCATTAGGATTTATGAAAATAACTCAAACAACCATCTAAGGTCTAGAGGTATATTTCTGTCCCCTAGAATAACTTAGAGTGAAGATCATTTGATCTAATCAAACATATTTTCTTTCAAAACATATGAAGAACATAAATATCGTCATTTATTGGCCAAATAAATAAAGATTGTTAAAACAATGAAAATCACACACAATAATAAGTAATTCATAATAGATCTTTATACAAACTTAAATAACATGACTAACCTTGTTTATAATCCCAACTAAAGGTAACTTAGCCCATGAAGGGTTTAATATACATAATACAAGCTTGAGTGGTCATTATTAGTTGAACAAGAGAAAGAATTGATCCTAACTCCCTTAGTAGATAAAGGAGAAAGAAGCAATAAACTCTCTGAACAACATATGTTATACCACATTTACACAAATCACTCAAGAACACAAGTGTGTTCTTCACACAAAAAAAGAAAATAATCCAAAAAGTGGAAAAATTATAAGATGAATGATGAATGATGATGGATCTAAGGGGTCTATTTATACACCTAAAGTCATCTAATAGCTCCAAAACTCCAGCATTATTACAATAGATCGGATCAATGCCAGCCATCCCCTCAATAATACACAAAAAGTATAAAAAATGAGACAAATTATCACAATCTGTTAAGAGTTACGGCCGTAACATTAAGGAGTTACGGTCGTAACTTGGATGGCTTACGGCCGTAACATTTAGTAGTTACGGCCGTAACATGGCTTCGTAAATTTGCTCACTGGTTGCTTTGTGAGTTACGTTTTCAGCCCAGAATTTCTCAGACTGTGCGTTTTTGCCCCAAATCTTCTTCGGATGATAACTTTTGATATATAACTCTGATTTTGAATCCGTAAAGACTGCCGAACTCGTCTCGGAAAGCCCTACAACATGAATACATAAAAACTCAACAAAGAGAATATTTTATAAACATGTTATTTCTTGAGTAATTCAGTAATTCAATCCGATTAAGACTAGATTTACATCATCATACGATAAAAATAAAATTATTAAAAACTAATTAATTAAAAGCAAAAAACGAGTAGACTAGCTCAATTATGGGTAAAATTTATCGATACAAACCATGGATAGGTGTGTAAAACTGACACTTATCAGTACCACCGGGTCCAGCGCCGTGTTGATCGAATACCCTATAAATAGGGCACTTTCCAGCGTTTTCCAGCATCCTTTCCCCAACCCTTCGGACCTCCTTATAAAACAGGTGTTCTTGAGTGACTTTTGAGATATTAAACATTCCATAATCTTTGGAGGGATCAGATAACGAGTATATAACGAGCGAATCAGGCCAACTTCGCCAGATTGGAGGTAATTCAACCATAAACCCTAAAACTTGTTTTTCGAGATTTCGGATTTATACTTGTTTAAAACTTGAACATTGTTATATATCGAATATCCCAGGATTGTTCTTATCGATTATAGCGGAACAGAAATCAAAACCTTTGTTTAAACCCTCGTAATCAGATACCGTCCGCAAATCGTCCGATAAAAGTTCCCTGAGGGATTCAATTAAGGTTTTCGACATTATTTCGATTAGAATGGACAGTCCTAATGCCAGTTAAAACGAATTCCTCGTTGTAGGCTAGAGATTTCAAAGTTTTGAATCCTAATTACAATCCGCTCGAAATGTTTTTATCCCTGAAGTCGCCAGGCAAGTACTTTAATTGTGTTTGATTTACTTCGTGTGAACATGTGGTATCAGATTGTGGTATTCATGCAAGTGCTTTGATTGTGTTTGATGTACTTTGTGTGAATGAGTATTTCGGAAAATGTATCGCTTGGTTGGGTTATAAAACCAGCGAGGGCCTGGTGAGGACTCCTGGGGTGTGTATCTCGGGTGAGGTACAGGGCCAGTATTACTCGGGAAGTTCTTTTACGTTTGGTACCAGGTTTAGATCAAGATAAAACACATTAATCACCAACAAAACCGAGACATTTCCACACTTTAAAACTAACATCAACTCCAATACGTCATACATCACAATGCATACCAAAACATGGCCATGTTGGATCACAACAGATACAACAACTCACAACTGATCCAACAAAATCAACAACAACTAACACCAACACATTAAACCATATGTGACAGCACCCGTGCGAGTACAAAAACCAAAACACGACTCTGACCATGACAAAATGACCACCGACTCAAAATGATACTCCCTCCGTCCACCACCCATATACACTCTTTTGACCGACACGGGTTTTAATATTTGAGTTGACTTAGTTGGTAGGACGTGTTGTGAGTGGAGTAAATGGACCCACTTGTGTTGTGAAAGGGTAAAAAAATTGCCAAAAATAAACAATGCACATAGGTTGCAGACGGATGGAAAAGGAAATTGTTGCACATGGGTGGCGGACAGAGGGAGTACATGACATCAGTGTTGATCGTCATCCTTGTGCCCTTCCTGCGCCGGCTCGCCACTAAGACCTGTACCTGTGCAAGTACAACTATTCTAGAATATATACAACAAATGAATAATAGAAATCACGGTGCCATCATGGATATTCCAGAATATAGTACCACAAGACCAAGCGTAAAACAACTTCCCGAGTTATACTGGCCCTGTACCTCACCCGAGATACACACCCCAGGTGTCCTCATCAGGCCCTCGCTGGTTGTATAACCCAACCAAGTGATACATTTTCCGAAATACCCATTCAAACAAAGTACATCAAACACAAACAAAGCACTTGCATGAATACCATATTCTGATACCACATATTCACACGAAGTACATCAAACACAATCAAAGTACTTGCCTGGCGACTTCAGGGATTAAAAACGTTTTGAGCGGATTGTAATTAGGATTCAAAACTCTGAAATCTCCGGCCTACAACGAGGAATTCGTGTTAACCGGTATTAGGACTCTCCATTCTAATCGAAATAACGTCGGGAACGTTAATTGAATCCTTTAGGGAACTTTTATCGGATGCTTCGTGGACGCTATTGTTAGGAGTATGCCCTCGAATGCCACTCAGATGATGTTGAGTGAGGGCATTGTACTTGTAATTATGTAAATCATTAATATAAGGCATCGGATGTTTCTTTATATAGAGGTAGTTACTGGCATTCCTGACTCGTAAATATATATATAGAAACTAGTCCGTGTATTGGAGAGCAAAATGTTCCACTCCTTATTAGATAAGGGGGTCGGCACTGGAAAGATTTATAGCTCAAATACTTAATCGTTCGCAAGTCGATGAAACTTGACTGGGCGTTAAGTTTATATGAAGACTTGTATGACGTGTTCTTTGACAAAGAGAGTGCCTGTCGAACACTAATGGTTAGTGGGAGCACACATTATAGGTATGCTAATTGGATTAGTATACTCGGACCGACTCACCCTCGATTCGTCACACGGATTTCACTCTGGGACAGTCAATGACAGAATTGAAAGGTTGTGACAGGTATTCGTGAACCTTCGACTTGAGGATTTAATAGGGATGTGCTTGTGACGTCAAGATTTTCATTAGAGTAGTTCGATTGTAACGCCCCGACTTTCTAGGGTAAATATTGGGGAAAATAAATAAAAGGTAAATTTTGACAAAAATAATTTTCTTGAGAATATAAAAATTCTCACCTACAAAGTCGAGTCGCTATAATGACATAAAAATAAATACCTTTAAATAAGGTAACATTTCATCATAGATATGAGATAAAATTTTGCGGCGGAAGAATAAATCATAAATTAAAATTTCTAGTCAAAGTTTCCCCAAATATGTTTCAAAATATTAGACATAACGATAAACATCATGTAATAAATCCTCATTCATATGCCCTCTCGGCTCGCTCCTTCGTCCATCTGGCTCGGTTTAACCTGTGGGATCAATAAAGGTGGGGGTGAGCTTCCTTCAGCTCGTGGAAATTACACTGATCACAGTAATATACAATCTCATGGAAAGCATAACATGAATAATCTATCACATTTTTCCTCAACGTTAATGCATACTCACAATATTATATATAGCATGAATCGAGCACGCGTAACACGAATATTGAGGTTGCGCAGGTGCCCCCGCAACAACATCAAACATAAACACAGTACCACACATAACATGAATCGAGCATGCATGTGAATATTGAGGTTGCACAGGTGTCCCCGCAACAACATATATCTTAGGATAGCCTCTTACACGAATATAGGTTAGCCTGATTTAAAACGTGCATCATAAATTTTAAACATGAATAGAACATCATATATACAGTCCAATTAAAGCAATTAAAGTGATAGTGAAAATTCCCACCTGAATAAATGATGATGTCTGACTTGAAATGAAGGTGCTCGACTCACAGTCCTAAGCCCGTAAATCCTCGATAAAGTCTACATATAATAATAATAATTATAATCCTTACAATTTACTATCTAATAAATGAAAAGATACGAATATCACTATATAATAACTGAAAATAAATTTTAATTGCTTATTAATATTAACCGAAGAGTTAACATTATTAATGACTGAAATCAAAATATTTAGGCAATAATTCGGATTAATCATTAATATAAATGGAAATTCAACGTTTTAAATGTTTCGGTCAAAATTAGAATTTAACTGAAGTTTGAAAGTTGGCTGGGGTCAGATTGTAAGACTTGAGAAGCTGACTGGGTTAAAATCAAATTAATTAAAACTGGTTGGAGATGAATTGAATTTTTTTGAAAATTGAGAGGACTAAATTGCAAAGCCCTAATAATTCGCGGGTATATAAACCCTTATCCTTCACCTCAGTCGACATCACCTTCATTTCTCACCCTACTACTCCCGTTCTTTCTTCTCTCTTCTCTCTCTGCACCTTACTCGTCGGCCTCTCTCTCTAAAATTGGCCGGAAATAAAAAATCACACACGCACACACAGTAAATCACACACGCACACACACAGGCCACAACGGATGAAAAAAATACAAATCGCCGGTGGATCGGCTCGGGTGCAGCAGTGCAGGGTTCGGGTTTCTGCCCTCTAGTAATCGGCGGCGGCGGCGGACTACAAGGCGGCGACTGAAATCACTGTGGGTGGACGTTCTTCTATGGCAGCTCGTCGCCAAGCTCCTATTCCGGTCAAGTATGGGTTCGGGCTCGAAGGTTTCGACCCACATCCAAAAATTTGAAACGGGTTTGGGTCATGGGTTGGTCTGGCTTGGCCCAATTTGGGGGTTTGAATACCGTGTTCGAGCTTAGCCGATTGAAGGTAATGCAAATCGAATTTGATGTCTGAATTTGAGTTCGGGTTGAGGTGAAATTGAATGGTGTTGCAAAAAAAAAAAATTCGGATTTGATTTGGGTTTGGGAAAGTCGAAGTGTTGGAAAAAAAAATCTGAGTTGCGAAATTCTGGATTCGGGCAGTTTGGAACTGATTGATTTGTTTGGGAAGATGAAAGTCGGGGTGGATACGTCTGAAGTTTCGATTTTTGTTTTCTGTTTCGGTTTTATTGATTCATTGGTTTCAGATTTGGCATCCGGTTATTGTTAGATTCAAGCAAAAATATTGAAATTTGCAGACTAGTAAGAGACAACTAGGAGATGATTTTTTTACCTTGCTGAAGGGAGAAGATGAGGAACTGAAGGTGGTCGTTCCGGGACTGGAATGATTCTGAGCAGAAGAGTTTTCTCGAGACGGCCGGTTCGATGAAACTCATGCCTTCTTCTCCTTCCTTTGTGTATCGAAAATTTTTCTGTATTATATTGTATTGTATTTTTTTTGTTGGATGTTTGAACGATGGGTGCAAGAGATTTCTGCACTGTAGAGTTGCTAGGGTTGGGGACGGCTGAGGGAAAAGAAAACTGTATTCTGTGTATATTTATTTTTTGTACTGCAGATGTATTGTATTTATACTGTATTAACAATTAGAGTTGGGGTAATCTCTGGACTTAATTATTGATTTGGGTCAGCACAATATGTTTGGGCCAATGATAATAATAATAATAATGATAATAATAATAATATTAATAACAATAATGATAAAAATAAAAATAGTAATAATAACGGTAGTAATGATATTAATAATATCGATACTAATAATAATAATATCGAGAGTATTAGAAATGATGATATAGAAATAATACTGATAAAAATATTAATATGGTTTCTATTATACATATTATTATTATTAATGATAATACGTCTAATTATCATATTAATAAAAATGACAAATATTAAATGTTCTGAAATTAACTTGAGAAATTGACTCGGGCTAGGACTTGTGATACGTCGAAATAAATATTCGTGATTCTCTAAATGGAATTAAATAGCATGAAATACATTATAATATTATTATAATTAATAATATTGCATTATAAAAATGGTGGGTATTACATCCTACCCCTCTTAAAAATAATTTTGTCCTCGAAAATAAATGATATACCTCGATTGAAGAAATTTGGATAACGAGGTTGGAGTTCTTCCTCGCGCTCCCAAGTGGCTTCATCCTTACTGTGGTTACGCCATTGGATTTTGACAAACACCTTCTCTTTGTTTCTCAACTTCCGGATTGATCGGTCAAGAATCAGTTCTGGTTGTTCTTCATAAGTAAGATCTTTGTTCATCTACACGGCGGTATAGTTGATGACGTGGCTGGGATCGTGCACATACTTCCTCAATAATGATACGTGGAAGACGTTGTGCACAGCCGAAAGTTCCGGGGGTAAAGCCAAGCGGTAAGCTAACTCTCCAATCCGTTCAAGAATTTCGAATGGTCCAATGTATCTTGGCCTCAACTTGCTCCTTGGGCCAAAACGAATAATTCCCTTGGTAGGAGATACCTTCAGGAATACCTTGTCGCCAACACAGAATTCGAGATCTTTCTCATGCTTGTCGGCGTAAGACTTCTGGCGATCCTGTGCTATCTTGATCCTCTCACGAATCTTATCCACCATATTAACTGTCTGTTCGATCATCTCGGGACCCAAAATTCTCCTTTCACCTACCTCATCCCAATACAGCGGTGATCGACACTTCCTACCGTATAAGGCTTCATACGGTGCCATACCGATCGTCTATTGGTAACTATTGTTGTAAGCAAATTCTACGAAAGGCAACAGTCGTTCCCAATTATTTCCCATGTCTAACACATGCTCGCAACATATCCTCAAGGATTTGGATGGTCCTCTTGGACTGACCATCAGTCTGAGGATGATAGGCAGTGCTAAAATTCAACTGCGTTCCCAAGGCTTTTTGCAAACTCTCCAAAAAACGCGATGTGAAACGAGTATCCCTGTCTGATACTATAGATACTCGCACTCCATGCAATTTAATAATCGCATGGATATAAAGTTGGGCATACTGATCCATTTGAAAGTTCATCTTAATTGGGATAAAATGAGCTGACTTTGTGAGTCGGTCGACAACAACCCAAATAGCATGGTTTCCTCTTTCTGTTCGAGGAAAACCTACCACAAAGTCCATCGTAATGTGTTCCCATTTCCATTCTGGAATATGAAGTGATTTAAGTAGTCCAAAGGGACGTTGGTGTTTTGCCTTCACTTGCTGGCAAACTATACACTTTCTAACAAAGTCTGCCACATTTCTTTTCAAACCTTCCCACCAAAATGTCCCCTTAAGGTCTTGGTACATCTTGGTACTCCCAGGGTGTGCTGTATATGGAGTATTATGTGCCTCCTTCAATATTGCTTCTCTCAACTTGACAACATTGGGCACACAGATCCTCCCTTCATAGTACATTGTGCCATCATCGGACACACTGGATCCCTTATCCTCACCTGAAAGAGTACGTTCTTTCATCTTGACCAAGAAGTCGTCCTGTCCTTGACCTTCTTTGATCTGTTCCCTCAATGTTGGTTGTACCACCAAACTAGCCAATAACGACTCAACTGGATTCGATGGTGTAGCCATCTCAAGGTTCATCCTTGCAAATTCTTTGACCAAGCTTTCCTTTTTGGTCAACAAACAAGTTAGGTCTCCTCTTTCCTTACGGCTTAGTGCATCAGCAACTACGTTTGCTTTACCAGGGTGGTAATGAATTATACAATCGTAGTCTTTGACCAACTCTAGCCATCTGCGTTGTCTCATATTCAATTCATTTTGTGTGAAAATATATTTCAGACTTTTGTGGTCTGTATAGATTTCACACTTACCTCCATAGAGGTAATGCCTCCAAATTTTCAAGGCATGAACTACCACTGCTAATTCTAAATCATGAGTAGGGTAGTTAAGCTCGTGCGGTTTCAACTGTCTCGAAGCATAGGCAACTACCTTGCCCTCTTGTATCAATACACATCCCAAGCCTTGTTTGGATGCATCACTGTAGATGACGAACTCTTTCGTCGGATCGGGAATCGTCAAAACTGGTGCAGCAGTCAATCTTCGTTTAAGTTCTTGGAAACTCCTTTCGCATTTCTCATTCCATAAGAAAACTTCTCCCTTTCTAGTCAATTTTGTCATCGGTGCAGCTATCTTCGAAAATCCCTCGATAAATCTCCAATAATAACCGGCTAATCCCAAGAAGCTGCGAACTTCATTCGCATTACTTGGTACTTTCCAATCATTGACTGCCTCAACTTTAATCAGGTCAACCTCAATTCCTTTAGAAGTGACCACATGTCCCAAAAATGCAACTCGGTTAAGCCAGAATTCACACTTGTTGAACTTCACATATAACTTCTCCTTGCGCAGTATTCCCAGTACTGTTCTAAGATGCTGCTCATGTTCAACCTTGGTCTTTGAATATACAAGTATGTCATCTATGAATACAATGACAAACTTGTCCAAATAAGGTTGAAATACACGATTCATGAGATCCATGAATACCGCTGGCTCATTAGTCAAACCAAATGGCATCACTATAAACTCATAGTGTCCATATCGAGTTCGAAATGCGGTCTTCGGGATATCATCATCCTTAATCCTCAGTTGGTGATATCCGGATCTCAAATCTATTTTGAGAACACTCCCGAGCCTCCAAGTTGATCGAATAGGTCCTCAATTCTAGGAAGTGGATATTTATTCTTTATCGTGAGTCGATTAAGTTCACGATAGTCTATGCACATCCTCAAACTTCCGGCCTTCTTCTTAACGAAGACTACTAGCGCACCCTATGGCGAAACACTCAGTCGGATAATCCAGAGTCGAGCAGTTCTTGGAGTTGTACTTTCAGCTCTTGCAATTCCTTAGGCGCCATCCTATAGGGAGCCTTCGATATTGGTGCCGCTCCTGGCACTAAATCAATCGAGAACTCAACTTGACCATTCGGTGGAACTCCGGGCAAGTCTTCAGGAAATACATCTGGATACTCCTTGACGATAGGTACATCATCTACCGTCTTCTCCGAAGTCGTTTTCCCCATCACATTCACCAAGAATCCTTGGCAACTACGCTTCTTCAACATCTTCACCACTTTCATGGCTGAAATCACCTTCGGGGTACTAGAGTATCTTACTCCCTCGAATACAGTCTTAACATCAAAAGACGGACATAAAGTTACCCTTCTTTCGGAGCATTCAATTACAGCTCCATGCTTGTTCAACCAATCCATACCCAAAATGACATTAAAATCGCTAAGTTCAACTATGTGCAAGTTGGCTAAGAAGCTATGTTCGTTAATCTCTATCTTCACATTGTAAGTTATCGAGTCTACACGCACTACTCCCCCCGCAGGCATGCTAACTAACAAAGATCTAGGGGCTTTGCTACTTCTACAACCAATCATAGTACAAAGCTTCCTAGATATGAATGAATGAGATGCACCCGTATCAAACAAAACCAAAGCAGGAATATTAGCAACTGATAACATACCCGACATAGTTTGGGGCTCAGTCCCTTCTTCTGTATCGGCCATGCTATACACTCGAGCTTTGCCTCCAGATCTTTGACCTTGCACATTATTGTCTGGGCCTTTTCCTATTTTCGGACACGCTGGGGCCACGTGTCCTTCCTCACGGCAATAGTAGCACCGCTTCTGACCAAGCATACATGCACCTTTATGCCCCTTGCCACAAGTAGCACATGTAGGTTTATCGGACTGGGGTTTCACCCCCGAGGATCCAGTCTTAACATTCTTCTTGCTACCACCTCCTTTCTCGTGCCACTTGCGTTTGTTATTTGCTGCAACCGGTGGTGCCCTTGCCTTTTCCACGTCTAAACTATCAGAAATGTCCTCGGCCCTTGCAACTGCTTCATTATAGCTCAGATGACCATGACCAGCCAAATGATGACGAATCCGGTCACGTAGTCTATCCCGGAATTTCTGAGACTTCATGTCATCCATCTTGACCATGTGGGGAGCGAAACAGCACATATGGTTAAACTTGCGCTCATAGTCGGTAACCGACATTCCACCTAGGGTTAGATCGAGGAACTACTTCTGCATCTTGATTTTATAGGCCCTCGGGTAGTACTTTTCCATAACCATCTCTTTGAACTGGTCCCAAGTGAATACATCCTTTTCATATTACCGGTTGTATGAATCGATTGGATCGGTTCAAATTGTTGATTGGATCAATGTATCTCTACGCTTTCCATTTATATAGTATTTATTAGATGAATACTTTTGAACGGGGATGTGGTTCGTGGACTTGGTTTTAAATCGTTTGTTTTATTCGATTAGGTTGTAAAGGCCGTTTTTAGCATATTTATTTTACTAGAAATATTTGTATCTATGATGCAATTTTCAATGTAAAATTTATATGTAATGGCGAAGACCGGAGGAAGATCCGTTTCGAGAAGACGAAGATTCAAGATGAAGACTTGTTAGATTACGAAGTTTTTGTTTTCTAGGAACGGTCCATGAACCACATGTTGGTAGCAACTAGGTTGTAAATGGTTGTTTCATATTGTATGAATGCCACAAACGCGCTTAAATGAATTAATGTGCAAAATGTAACATTAATCGCGAAAATTCTCCCACGACAAATTATTAAGCTTATAAGCTTTCAAGGTTTTCCTTCCCTCCATCGAGCTTTTGGGAAATTGAAATCCAAACCGGATGTGCTATGCTTCCGAGTTATCGGGGTAGTCGTTCGGGCAGGACGGATAAATTACCAGGAGTGCATTGGATGCCTTTGGTTGGAGCAAATTTTATCCCTATAAACCTGATAGGTTGCCGGAAAAGATTCAACTGTGAAACTGATTTGCGTCGATGGTATAAACTTAACTTGTTCACGAACCATAGAAACCATATAGGTTGAGGGGGGTGAACAAGGGGAAAAAGAAGATCGAATCATCCATTAGATGGGTTGGTGTTGGACACCACTCTATGAATATTAATAGACTAAAAACCTGTTCGGTTGCCCTCTATTAAGATTTATAAAGAACTCGATCACCACTATGAAGTAGAGCAACAATACTTCCGGATTTCACATGGGAGTGTGTTATTCTGATAAAAAATAGTGGGAGCTGGGTAACAAGAATAGAAAAGACCTTAATTCTATACTCAGATCATAATATAACAACTCACTAATAAATCTGTTATACTTAATGCAGACATAACTCTCAATATGACAATAAATCCACTCGCAATTCTACTCGAGAAGAACACCCTGATTGGACCTAACTTTGTGGACTGGATCCGCAATCTGATGATTATCCTCAACATAGAGGCACTGGGATACGTCTTGGAGACGGATATTCCGGCGCCTCCTGTGCGGACCAGAGCCAATCAGGAAGAGATCGAAAACTACGAAAAGTGGGTTAAGGATGTCATAAAAGTCTGTGCTTACATGATGGCTTCTATGTCAAATGAGCTTCAGAGAGCACATGAGAAAATGACTTCTGCTAGGCAGATTCTATCTCACTTAACCGAACTTTATGGTGAGCACAATAGAACTACTAGATATGAGATATCCAAGCAACTATTCGGTGTAAGGATGAAGGAAGGTGAGAAGGTTTGGGAACACGTCCTCAAAATGATATCCATGATCGAGAGTTAGGCTCTTAATTTTAAAATGGATACTTCTCTCCAAACCGACCTTATCCTACAGTCTCTCCCTGATTCCTCCCACAGTTTGTTATGAACTTAAATTGTAATGAGATTGCATGTAATTTAGCTGGGCTAATGAACAAACTTGTGACTGCTCAGTCTCAGATGAAGACTCCGCGGATGAAGGAGTCTGCTCTTGTGATTTCTTCTGGACCTCGGAGGTCTAAGAACAAGAATAAAAAGACCAAGAAGCAGATTGGACCACATGTCAAGGACTTCAAGGGCAAGGGCAAGGCCCCAACGGTTCTGAAGAACAAGAAGAAGAAGGATGCTTTTCTCAAGTGTGGTGAGCTGGGCCACTGGGCTAGAGACTGTCCGATTCTTCATGGCACTTCAGGTACAGAACTTTTAGTTTTGGAAACAAATTATTCTGCTACTGTATTTTCTACTTCCTGGATACTGGATTTTG
Source organism: Orobanche coerulescens (assembly GCA_033398695.1). Lineage (NCBI taxonomy): Eukaryota > Viridiplantae > Streptophyta > Magnoliopsida > Lamiales > Orobanchaceae > Orobanche > Orobanche coerulescens. The sequence continues at coordinate 102,347,270 of CM065804.1, forward strand.
GTGCTAGTTCTCACATTTGTACCGTGAATCAGGATCTGGAACAAAGTAGGAAGCTTGGAGCTGGAGAAGTAATGATCACTGTCAGAAGCGGGCATAGTGTCGAGGAAACCGACATAGGATCACTTCTTTTGGGTTTAGAATCCGACTTTGTTTTGACTTTAGAATATGTACTTGTTTTGCCCAAGGGGCATTAAAATATTGTATCCATTCTGGTCATAGAACGAAAGGCTTTTTATTTTTCATTGGTGATGGTTCCTGCAAAATTTATTTCAGAAATAAACTAGTGGGTACTGCTACATTGTTAAATGGATTGTATCATCTAAATCTCAGCAACAAATTAGTTGTGAATACTATGACTAGAAAATGTGGTAGGGATGAAACCAATCAAGTTTTGAAATGACATCTAAGACTTGGTCATGTTGGTCAGACCAAGGTTTACAAAATGGAAAAAGATGGACTTATGGGTACATTGGGATCGGATCCCTTTCCTACTTGTGAATCTTGCCTTAAAGGCAAAATGACTAAGTCCCCCTTAACAGGGACTTTTGAAAGAGCCGATGATAAACTGGGATTAATCCATACCGACGTATGTGGTGCTTTGGAAGCAGCACGTGATGGATATCAATACTTCATTACATTTACAAACGATCATACTAGGTATGGTTATGTATACTTAATGAAACATAAATCCGAGGCCTTTGAGAAATTCCGGGAATTCAAGGCCCTAGTCGAAAAACAAATTGGAAATCATATCAAAGCACTTCGGTCGGACCGAGGTGGCGAGTATATATGTACGGAGTTCGACGAGTTCCTTAAGGAACATGGAATAGTCTTACAACTAACACCTCCATGTACTCCTCAGTTAAATGGTGTGTCAGAAAGAAGAAATCGGACCTTGTTGAACTTGGTCCATTCCTTGCTGGGCTATACTGACTTACCAATTTACCTGTGGGGCTATACACTCCTGACTGCCGCTTACATCTTGAACAAATGTCCTTCCAAATCCGTTCCTAAAACTCCACATGAGATGTGTGAGGGCAAGAAACCAAGTCTTAATCATATTAGGATTTGGGGATGTCCCGCCTATGTCAAGAAGACTAAGGTGGAAAAGTTGGAAGCTAGGTCCACGAAGGGACATTTCATTGGATTCCTGTCTGGAATGATGGTGTATCTATTCTACATGCCCGAAGATCGAAGGATCATTGTTGCTTTACAAGCACACTTCCTGGAAGATGAGTTCATTGAGGAAGGCGGAGTAGGTAGAAGTATTTCTTTGGAAGAATACAATGAAACTCCCCGGGAGACACCTGTGCAAGAAACCGGAATCAAACCTTCTAAAACACAAGTACAACCACCTCGTAGGTCTAGTAGGGTGTCTCATTTACCTGAGAGGTATGGGCTTGTACACTTGGAGGAGCTGGGTCTCCATGAGGTTCCAAGTGATAGCCAAGAGACTGACCCAACGACCTATGCCCAAGCGATGGTGGATGTAGACTCCGCGAAATGGCGTGAAGCTATGGAATCTGAGATAGACTCGATGCATGTCAATTAGGTCTCGACTATAGTAGACCGCCCCGAGGGCATAATGCCTATTGGGAATAAGTGGATCTACAAGAGAAAGACTGATGGAGATGGCAAGGTTGACGCCTATAAGGCCAGGCTTGTGGCAAAGGGTTATACCCAGAAGGAAGGGATCGATTACCACGATACCTTCTCGCCTGTAGCCATGATCAAGTCTATTCACATGATGCTTGCTATAGCTGCCTACCAGGATTATGAGATATGGCAAATGGACGTAAAGACGACTTTTCTTAATGGATTCCTAGAGGAGGAAATCTATATGGAGCAGCCTATAGGCTTTGTGTCCGAAGTCGATATTCAGAAAGTGTGCAAGCTTCAGCGTTCCATTTATGGACTGAAGCAAGCATCGTGTAGTTGGAACCTTTATTTTGACGAGCTGGTCAAAGAGTTTGACTTCGTGCAAAATGAAGAGGAACCTTGTATATACAAGAGGGTTAGTGGGAGCAAGATCGCATTGTTAGTACTATATGTGGATGACATTCTACTAATGGGAAATGATGTGGGAATGTTCACTTCTATGAAAGCTTGGGTTTCGAGTAATTTCTCTATGAAAGACTTGGGAGAAGAAACCTATATTCTTAGAATTCGGCTCTACCGGGATAGAGCGAAGAGAACAATAGGTCTTTCCCAAGCACTCTATATAGATAAGATCTTAAAGCGGTTTAAGATGGATGATTCTAAAAGAGGGTCCCTTCCGATGCGACATGAAATAAAACTCACCTCGAAGATGTGTCCTCAAAGTGAGGAACAACGAAAGAAAAGGAGTAATATACCATATGCTTCGGCCGTGGGTATCCTTATGTATGCTATGTTGTGTACGAGACTTGACATTGCGCATGCTGTAAGCGTGGTGAGCAGGTTTCAGGCAAACCCAGGTAGGGCACATTGGACTGCCGTAAAGAACGTTCTCAAGTACTTAAGAAGGACTAGAGATATGGTTCTGATGTATGGCGGTGGTGTAATATCCTAGAATTTCACTATGATTTTTCGCAGTATTATATCTGAGTTGTATTGTACAGAGTGGGACCGACACAGTATGGGTGGATAATTTTGGGAACTGTGATAGACGTGCCAGTATATCTATTGAGGCTATATTTAATTCTACGAGATCACATGCTTGATGTGTTTTTCGATGTCGGATATACTGTATGAGTATTGTACAATTGCCGTACTTGGTCGACAGTTGCATTCGAGGTATCGTGCATCAGAAGTATCGTATGAGAATGATTTTGGGACGAGCATATGTATTCAGTATGTGCGTATACGTATTCAGTATATTGAGACAGCAGACATAAGCAAAATGACCAAGTAGGAAAGCCATTACGTATGCTACATAATGGAGCTTACGTACGTAACAAAGCAAGCTTAACGTACGTTAATTTGTGTACACAACGTACGTTATGAAGAGAATTAGATAGGATCGAGCTGTGGTCAATAGGTGGCCCGGTATCGGCAGCTTTCGGCGCGGATGTGGACAGGCGAGTCAACTTTGAGCCTTACATACGTTAAGGATGTATCATTACGTACGTTAAAAAGGCGCATTACTGTAGCAAGTCAACTGTGTATTACGTACGCTACAGTGAGGGTATTACGTATGTAACACAAGGTGCGAAATAAGACAGTGAGCCCTGTAAGCCGATTACGTACACTATACAGGACATGTAGCGTACGTTAAAGAGGCTTACATATGTTAAGGTTTGGTCTTAACATACATAACAAACTGTGCAAGTTATATATTAAGAATTGGTCTTTCATTTCCTCACCAGAGGAAACACATTTCTTCCTCCCAAACTTCATTCCTCCTTACTCCTGGCCCTAATCCCGACCCTTGTACCTTGGTTAAGACCTTGGTGAGTTGATTAGAAGCTTGAAGCTTGGAGTTCTTGATGTTTTTGGAAGTGTTTGATCCTTGGGATTCTTCTTCAAGAGGTATGTTGGATAACTCTTCTCGTTGATTCGGATTTTGATATTGTTGTTGACGTTATCCTTCGTATAATGATAATTACGGTGTCTTTTTTGTGATTCTTGAGGTTGTATGAATTTTATATTGAAGAACAAAATGATGTACACCTTGGATTATGAATTAGATGATGGTTTAGATGATAGAACCATCGAATTACGTCGTTTTGTTAGCTACAAACATGATTATGGATTAATTCATGTTCTTAAAGAACTCTTGAGTTATATATGTCGTGATTTTACGGAAATTGGAAGGATTACGGTTAATTTCCGTATATGATTATTCGTGATGAAAACCGGTAATTGAATTTCTATGAACTTACAAAGATGAGCCGTGTTAATCCGAAATTAAGATTGAAGTCGGAACCAAGAATGTTGAAGACATTGTTAGAATTATTGATTATCGAATTTTGGCTTGTATTCGTATTGTTAAGAGTTGATATGGTTTGGTTTCGTATGATCGAGATGTCGTTGAACCGTTGAGTTGATTGGTTGATTATATCGGTTGTTAATTTTTATTGAACGCATCGTTAATTGATCAATACGTTAGGTTGCGTTAAGTGATCATTGATGATTAACCGTTGTGCTGCGATTGGAATTGGAGAATGTATGGATCGCCTTGGTCGGGGCTGCGGAGCTTGTAGATGAAGACGACGGGATTGGTAACAACTTCATCGGTATCGAGGCAAGTTATGCCTGCTCAGTTCATAACGTTTAATAAATGATTTTGTTTTCATTTCATTTATGATTCATATAGCAATGGTATCATGGAATATGAATTGTCGGGACGATGGTATGTATATTATGCTTGAACTAAGATAAATCATAATGTATATGATTTTAAAGATGTCTAGTGGAAATAGAGACGTGAATTATATTTGGTCTATTATGTGAGAGATTAGATATTAAGATTAGTAATCATGCCGACATTGAACTCGAGGTGGTCTGGTATTAGTTATGGACTGTACTTCATTTTGGATTATTCAGATACCCGTGTGTTCATTCAGGGATGTTGGTCGTGGAAAGGTTAGCGTCTCCAGCTTGAGGTAAATTAATATTGCCAGATTATGATAATCATCCTGTGGTATTATTGCATGTGTGTGTTGATACTTCATGTGATGAGTATGCATCATTATTGTTACGTTTTGTGATGTGCTCTTTCTTTGAGCTGTGATATGTTGGGCCGATGTGTTAGGGGATAAGACCTAAATGGCACCTATGTTCCGGGGTATTCCTGTGTGGATACCTTCGTGACACTTGGTTGCGACCTTGGGGTATTTTGTGATTGCATAAACTGTGTTAGGGGATAAGACCTAAATGGCACCTACGTTCTGGAGTATTCCTGTGAGATGCTTCCGTGACCCTTGGCTGCGGCCTTGGGGTTTATATGTTAATATTATATGCATTGTTGAGCATGCTATGAACTATTGTCTGGTGGAAATACGACATTGTGGTCGTATTGGCCTTTCATGATCGAGTTATCGTTGCCTTCTTGGAAATTCTTCTGATCCTTGTTGGATATGCATTTCCTCGAGTTTTGTCGTCATGTTGTATCGTGGCATATCTAGAGTCGGATACGTTCCGATCGTTCATGTGTAGGATTTTCGGTGTGGGCATGTGTAGCATATGTTGGTTTCGACCTCATATTGAACCGTGCACACGAGACATACTTCGTGAGGCTGATTAGGTACGAGACCAGATGCGTATCTGATCAATACCGTGGTTGGCTTGTACACGGACACATGTCCGGATCGGACGTATCGTTACGTACATCTTGAGTCTTATTGATTGGTCGTTCACAGTCCATATATAATCGGATCTGTTCGATAGTCGGGTTGTCTTTGAAATCCCGTATATATAATTTGTATATGGTTGACAATTTTATTCCCTCGTGTATCTGTCACCGTTGACCCTTTACTGATCTCATTTGGAGTTACCATATTGTTGGTCAACTCATTTGTTATCGACCCTTTATTAATCTCGTTTGGAGTTCACCCTATCATTGATAATCTCGTTCATTATTGATCCTTATTGATTCTGTTTGGGAGTTTGCCTTAACGTTGGTATTCTCGATTGTTGATCTTTTATTGATCTTATTGGACTTTATCGTACCGTTGGTATTCTCGGTTGTTGGCCCTTGATTGATCTTGTTGGAGTTTACCGTGTCGTTGGTATTCTCGGTTGTTGATCTTTTATTGATCTTATTGGAGTTATCGTACTGTTGGTATTCTCGGTTGTCGATCCTTCATTGATCTTGTTGGGGTTTACCGTATTGTTGGTATTCCCGGTTGTTAGTCCTTCATTGATCTTGTTGGAGTCACCACATCATGGTATTCTCGTTCATGGGTGATCCTTTGTCGATCTTGTGTGGAGTTATCATGTCATTGATATTCTCGTTCTGATGCATTGGTTGTTTATCATTATTGATTGTGTGAGCATTCATGCTTTGTACTGATATCCGAGACTTGTCATTGTCTCGAGACAGTTGATTTACAGATGTACCGTGTGATATCGATTTTATCAGAATTGGGGTCCGATTGTGCGACCCAGCGGACAGGATTGGTCATGGAAAGATTACTCCGTATTTGAGATGTATTTATGTTTTTGAGAATCTTGGTATCGTTTTGAATGCAGTACAGATGGTTATTTTAAATCCATTCGTTACGTGAGGACGCGAGATGTGGATTATGGTAAGGATTTATTTGATATGGATTGTGATGGATCGGTAAGGTTACTGTAAATATTATTCTTACCTTGTAATCACATTGATATGTAATTGTATATGATGATGTGATCGTTATCATTGTTGAGTATTATGACTGACCCCGTCGGGGGCTTTATCTTTTAGGTACTCGGAGTTTGAGCTAGTAGCGTTCGTGAAGGGATGAGCTTTCCGGTGATACTGGCTATGGCATGGTTGTTGCGATTTGTGTATTCTTTTGTGGTTGTTACGATTCCGCTGCAAATGTATTTAATCATGTCTCTATCCGCTACGTGTAAAATTTTATAATGGCTTTCAGTATCTTTCTAACTCGTGTATACTTTCTAAATGCCCTTTTGGCGTCTTTGCCTTGTGCTTTCAAATGGTATTTCCTGACGGTAATTGGGAACAACGTTTTGAAAAATATTTGAGTATTTAAAACTTTACCATCATCGGCCTTTTTGGCATTTTTAAACATTTGCGAAAATGATTTTAGCCTTGTGGGTTCCAAAATGCTGCCCATGGTGCTGTAATATTCCCGGTTGGCTTTGGGGGTGTTACAGGTGGAGAATTGGATGTGGTGGCATTCACTGATTCGGACTTCTAAGAACAGAAGGATGACTCGATGTCTACTTCTGGCTACATATTTACTCTTAATGGAGGAGCAGTATCTTGGCGTAGCGCCAAGCAAAGCGCGACTGCTGATTCCACCTGTCAGGCTAAGTATCAAGCAGCCTTGGAGGCTTCCAAGGAAGGGTTCTGGATTAAGAAGTTTCTGGGAGAACTTCAAGTGATACCATGTGCTGAGCTACCTGTGCCGCTGTACTGCGACAACGACGTAGCTGTAGCGCAGTCCAAGGAGCCGAGGTTTCACAACAGCACCAAACATATTGAGAGGAAGTATCATCTCGTAAGAGAATTTGTTCGCAAGAGATACATTGTGCTGCACAGAGTAGACTCGGCCGACAACGTCGCTGATCTACTGACCAAGCCACTTTCTCAGACTTGCTTGGAGCGTCATCTGGAGAACATGGGTATTAGATACCATAGTATGTGGCATTGAGTGCAAGTGGGAGATTGTTAGGAGTATGCCCTTGAATTCCACTCAGAGGATGTTGAGTGAGGGCATTGTACTTGTAATTATGTAAATCATTAATATAAGGCAATGGATGTTTCTTTATTTACTGGTAGTTACTGGCGTTCCTGACTCGTAAATATATATATATATATATATATATAGAAACTAGTCCATGTATTTGAGAGCAAAATGTTCCACTCCTTATTGGATAAGGGGGTCGACACTGGAAAGGTTTATAGCTCAAATACTTAATCGTTCGCATGTCGATGAAACTTGACTGGGCATTAAGTTTATGTGAAGACTTGTATGACGTGTTCTTTGACAAGTAGAGTGCCTGTCGAACACTAATGGTTAGTGGGAGCACATGTTATAGGTATGCTAATTGAATTAGTATACTCGAACCGACTCACCCTCGATTTGTCACACAGATTTCACTCCGGGACAGTCAATGACGGAATCGGAAGGTTGTGATAGGTATTCGTGAACCTTTGACTTGAGGATTTAGTAGGGATGTGCTTGTGACGTCAATATTTTTATTAGAATAGTTCGACCCTGTAAACCGAGAGGTGAAGGTCAACCTCGACGTGCGTCTTGACGGGCAAGTAGCAGGTCCTACTGAATACCAAGATAGAATTCTTTCTCCCGTTAGTGAGCGGGTTATATGTCCTATGCGGCAATTGGCAGATGAGATCATAAGTCTTTGGCCAAAGCATTGGAGCTAGTTGTATTGGATACACGAGAGCTCGATGATCTCGATTTGCATTAACGCATGCATAGCGTCAAGTACAGATAGGGTTTGACTGACCGTGACCCTATAACTTGATCGATACATTTGAAAGAAGGGTTTATACATATACTGGTATTCACGATAGAATGGTTCTTGAATGATCCCATCATTCGTTCTCAGTTAGGGTACAGTTTAGGCCGCTAGGCTGGCTAGGTGGTGCTACTACTCTTTGGTTCCTCCCATTGCTGACTGAGACGGACCTACCGAGTCACGCAATAGGATTGACGACGGAATGAATCGAGCTTATTATCTCGTTATGAATATTAGATATTGGATATCTAAATTGGGACATTGAATGTCTAAATCGATTTATTGGATAAATTGATTTATGGCCTAATGAATTAAATATATCACTGGGTGATTAATTTAATTCATGAATATATAATTATTTCTTAGAGAAATTAATTATGTTATTTTGTATTTGATATGTTTAATTAATTGAATTAATTAAATGATATAAATACATCGGAACAGAATCGAAGTTTATCGGTTTGGACTCACGGGCGTCCAAAACGAACCGAACTTGTCCGATTTCTACATGGACCGCCCCCTACATTTCCACCCACTTTCCTATTGGACTCTTGTTCCATTCTTTAATACATGATCATTGTGTTGGTGGGGTTTTATTCTCATAAGATGAGTTGTTCATGTGGGGGAGTTAAATAAAAGGAATGTGAAGACACACTCACCTCACTCCATTCAAATGCATACGTGAGAATTGAGAGAGTTCAAGAGAGAGAAAATAGTTTCTCAAGTCTTCTTCTTCCTTTTCTTCATTTTGGTTCTTGGTTGTTCTTGGAACATCAAGAGATTTTGAGAGATATAGATTATACACTTAGAGTGTTATAATCAAAGGCTTCATCATCCTAGCTCTAGCCGTATCCTTGGAGGATAGCAAGGTGATCGTTATCCCGTTCATTTCTCCGGTGCGTGGCAAGTAGAGGCATTGTATTTTCGACATTGGATCATTCAAGTACTTGAAGCGCTTTGGATCATAAGAAATTCGTTTAAAGCTTGGGGAATAGCTCAAGAGAAGGAATCCATTTAATCAACGGACTACAAGGGTGAGTATCTAATATCTCTTGTGATTTCGTTTATATATTCGTATATACGTAGCTCGATTGACCCTCGTAGGGATTCGGATCGAATTGATTTTTGTTTTACCGCTTCCGCTGGGCCTTCGATTTAGGCACCGAATCCCAATAGCTATCTGATTACGAGGGTTTAAACGAAGATTTTGATTTTTGTTCCGTTAGAATCGATAACAACAGTCCCGGGATATTCGATATATAACCATTTTCAAGTTTTAAACAAGTATAAATCCAAAATCTCAAAAAACAAGTTTTAGGGTTTATGGTTTAATTACTTCCAATCTGGCGAAGTTGGCCTGACTCGCTCGTTATATACTCGTTATCTGATCCCTCTGAAGATTATGGAATGTTTAACAGCTCAAAAATCACTCAAGAACACCTGTTTTTTAAGGAAGGCCGAAAGGTTGGGGAAAGGATGCTGGAAAACGCAGGAAACTGCCCTATTTATAGGGCTATTCGATCAACACGGCGCTGGACCCGGCGGTGCTTGCGCCGTTTCCATAAGGCGGCCGAGAGTTCCTGGAAAGTGCTGGAAGCTGTCCGGGCGGTTTGGACGACACGGTGTTGTACCCGGCAGTTCCTACGCTGTGTTCTGAAAGGCGACCGACACACGGTGCAGCGTGCCGCGCAGCACGGCGCTCACAGCGCCGGGTGCTTCACCGGGTGCCGCTGACTGACATCCCTATCTTGCTTTCGCCGTAACTTGTTCGTTCGGGTTCAGAATCACTCACTGTTTATTCCATTAGAAAGCTCACTCAATATTCTACGATTTTCTATAATTTAGGATATTTGAATTTTTTTCGAGATTTATGGTGATTGATCAAAGTCGATCCTGACGCACAACACCTTCCACAAAGGTCTACCTTTATTTATTACAGGATATTACACCCTATCCCCCTAAAAAGAAGTTTCGTCATTGAAACTTGAAATGGAAAGGGGATTGATGAAATACATTCAAGTTATAGATCATCTCCATGAATAATTTCATTTTTCAAGCGCAAATATTAAACTAGTACATATTTGAGAGCAAACACCAATACATAGTATGCCCCGTTAAGCATATCTCACGGGTTGATGACGATGGGGTCTTCTTCGATCACTTCTTCAGGGTCCTCTTCGGGATCTTCCTTGAGATCCTCTTTGGCCTATGCGACTTCTTGCCCCACGACCATTGGGAGGATAGCAAGGATCTCCTCAGCGTTGGCCCATATCATCGCCCTCTCTTGCTGGATCTGGTCTTGGAGGACCTCTCTCGCCTGAGTGTACTGTGCCTCTCCGATACCACATTCTGTAACACCCCCGCGATTTACGGAGATATTACAGCGCCGTAGATTCTTTTTGGAGCACCTACCAGGCTTAGATCAATATAAACCACATTAATCACCAACAAAATCGAGACATTCCCACACTTTAAAACGAACATCAACTCCAATATGACATATATCACAAAGTATACCAAAACATGGTCCTGTTGGATCACAACAGACACAACAACCCACAACTGATCCAACAACATCAACAACAACTAACAACAACACATTAAACCATATATGACAGTACCCATGCGAGTATAAAAACCAAAACACGACTCTGACCATGACAAAAAGACCACTGACTCAAAATGATACATGATATCAGTGTTGCTCGTCATCCTCGTGCCCTTCCTACACCGGCTCGCCACTAAGACCTGTACCTGTGCAAGTACAACGATTTCAGAATATGTACAACAAATGAATAACATAAATGACGGTGCCATCACGGATATTCCGGAATAGAGTACCACAAGACCAAACGTAAAACAACTTCCCGAGTTACACTGGCCCTGTACCTCACCCGAGATACACACCCCAGGAGTTATTTAAAGGTATTTATTTTTATGTCATTATAGCGACTCGACTTTGTAGGCGAGAATTTTTATATTCTCAAGACAATTATTTTTGTCAAAATTTACCTTTTATTTATTTTCCCCAATATTTACCCTAGAAAGTCGGGGCATTACAATCCAACTACTCTAATGAAAATCTTGACGTCACGAGCACATCCCTACTAAATCCTCAAGTGGAAGGTTCACGAATACCTATCACAACCTTTCAATTCTGTCATTGACTGTCCCAGAGTGAAATCCGTGTGACGAATCGAGGGTGAGTCGGTCCGAGTATACTAATCCAATTAGCATACCTATAATGTGTGCTCCCACTAACCATTAGCGTTCGACAGGCACTCTCCTTGTCAAAGAACACGTCATACAAGTCTTCATATAAACTTAACGCCCAGTCAAGTTTCATCGACTTGCGAACGATTAAGTATTTGAGCTATAAATCTTTCCAGTGTCGACCCCCTTATCTAATAAGGAGTAGAACATTTTGCTCTCAAATACACGGACTAGTTTCTATATATATATATTTACGAGTCAGGAACGCCAGTAACTACCACTAAATAAAGAAACATCCAATGCCTTATATTAATGATTTACATAATTACAAGTACAATACCCTTACTCAACATCATTTGAGTGGCATTCGAGGGCATACTCCTAACAATAGCGTCCACGAAGCGTCCGATAAAAGTTTCCTAAAGGATTCAATTAACGTTTCCGACGTTATTTCGATTAGAATGGAGAGTCCTAATACCGGTTAACACGAATTCCTCGTTGTAGGCCGGAGATTTCAGAGTTTTGAATCCTAATTACAATCCGCTCAAAATGTTTTTATCCCTGAAGTCGCCAGGTAAGTACTTTGATTGTGTTTGATGTACTTCGTGTGAATATGTGGTATCAAAATATGGTATTCATGCAAGTGCTTTGATTGTGTTTGATGTACTTTGTTTGAATAGGTATTTCGGAAAATGTATCACTTGGTTGGGTTATACAACCAGCGAGGGCCTGATGAGGACTCTTGGGGTGTGTATCTCGGGTGAGGTATAGGGACAGTATAACTCGGGAAGTTGTTTTACGCTTGGTCTTGTGGTACTATATTCTGGAATATCCGTGATGGCACCGTGATTTCTGTTATTCATTTGTTGTACATATTCTGGAATCGTTGTACTTGCACAGGTACAGGTCTTAGTGGCGAGCCGGCGCAGGAAGGGCACGAGGATGACGATCAACACTGATATCATGTACTCCCTCTGTCCGCCACCCATGTGCAACAATTTCCTTTTCCATCCATCTGCAACCTGTGCGCATTGTTTATTTTTGGCATTTTTTTACCCTTTCACAATACAAGTGGGTCCATTTACTCCACTCACAACACATCCTACCAACTAAGTCAACTCAAATATTAAAACCCGTGTCGGTCAAAAGAGTGTATATGGGTGGTGGACGGAGGGAGTATCATTTTGAGTCGGTGGTCGTTTTGTCATGGTCAGAGTCGTGTTTTGGTTTTTATACTCGCACGGGTGCTGTCACATATGGTTTAATGTGTTGGTGTTAGTTGTTGTTGATTTTGTTGGATCAGTTGTGAGTTGTTGTATCTGTTGCGATCCAACAGGACCATGTTTTGGTATGCATTGTGATGTATGTCATAATGGAGTTGATGTTGGTTTTAAAGTGTGGAAACGTCTCGGTTTTGTTGGTGATTAATGTGTTTTATCTTGATCTAAACCTAGTACCAAACGTAAAAGAACTTCCCGAGTAATACTGGCCCTGTACCTCACCCGAGATACACACCCCAGGAGTCCTCACCAGGCCCTCGCTGGTTGTATAACCCAACCAAGTGATACATTTTCCGAAATACTCATTCACACAAAGTATATCAAACACAATCAAAGCACTTGCATGAATACCACAATCTGATACCACATGTTCACACGAAGTACATCAAACACAGTCAAAGTACTTGCCTGGCGACTTCAGGGATAAAAACATTTCGAGCGGATTGTAATTAGGATTCAAAACTCTGAAATCTCCAGCCTACAATGAGGAATTCGTGTTAACCGGCATTAGGACTGTCCATTCTAATCGAAATAACGTCGAAAACCTTAATTGAATCCCTCAGGGAACTTTTATCGGACGATTTGCGGATGGTATCTGATTACGAGGGTTTAAACAAAGGTTTTGATTTCTGTTCCACTAGAATCGATAAGAACAATCCTGGGATATTCGATATATAACAATGTTCATGTTTTAAACAAGTATAAATCCGAAATCTCGAAAAACAAGTTTTAGGGTTTATGGTTGAATTACCTCCAATATGGCGAAGCTGGCCTGACTCGCTCGTTATATACTCGTTATCTGATCCCTCCGAAGATTATGGAATGTTTAACAGCTCAAAAATCACTCAAGAACACCTGTTTTATAAGGAGGGCCGAAGGGTTGGGGAAAGGATGCTGGAAAACACTGGAAACTGCCCTATTTATAAGGCTATTCGATCAACACGGCGCTGGACCCAGCGGTGCCTGCGCCGTTTCCATAAGGCGACCGAGAGTTCCTGGAAAGCACTGGAAGCTGTCCGAGCAGTTTGGAAACACGGCGTTATACCTGGCAGTGCCTGAGCCGTGTTCCGAAAGGCGGCGGACACACGGCGCAGCGTGCCGCGCAACACGGCGCTCACAGCGCTGGGTGCTTCGCCGGGTGCCGCTGACTGACATCCCTGTCTTGCTTTGGCCATAACTTGTTCGTTCGGGTTCGGAATGACTCACCGTTTGTTCCATTAGAAAGCCAACTCAATATTCTACGATGTTCTATAATTTTAGGATCTTTGAGTTTTTTTACGAGATTTATGGTGATTGATCAAAGTCGGTCCAGACGCACAGCGCCTTCCAGGATCGTAGAACAGGACTGACTTTGATCAATCACCATAAATCTCGGAAAAAAACTCAAAGATCCTAAAATTATAGAACATCATAGAATATTGAGTTGGCTTTCCAATGGAACAATCAGTGAGTCATTCCGGACCCGAACGAACAAGTTATGGCCAAGGCAAGACAGGGATGTCAGTCAGCGGCACCCGGCAAAGCACCAGGCGCTGTGAGCGCCGTGTTGCGCGGCACGCTGTGCCGTGTGTCGGCCGCCTTTCAGAACACGGTGCATAACACGGCGCAGGCACTGCCAGGTACAGAGCCGTGTTGTCCAAACTGCCCGGATAGCTTCCAGCGCTTTCCAGGAACTCTCGGCCGTCTTATGGAAACGGCGCAAGACACGACGTAGGCACCGCCGGGTACAGCGCCGTGTTGATCGAATAGCCCTATAAAAAAGAATCTACGGTGCTGTAATCTCTCTGTAAATCATGGGTGTGTTACAAGTCTCTACTATGATATCCGACATAATATTCCGTTATGGAATTTCAATGACAAGGCTAGGCCTACATGGCCAAAATAAAAATACGACAATATCCACGAGCCTTGCTCGGATAACACAAAATAACAAGAATTTACAAGCTGGAGAATACTCCAATAACTGACCGACCAACATGAACCCCAAACAACTTGGACTAGTATTGCTCGAATGCCCCATTGCCATCGTCATGCCCCTGTGTCTTAACTCCCTCCTCGCAAATACCTAAAATATGAAAATATGTTCCGCCCCACGGGGTCAGTCATCCAGATAATGAATATAAAATACATGTACAACATGATATGCATCCAAAGGCAAAACAAATGGTACAACAATGATACGAGATGCTCACAAACAATGGTAAAAACCAACCATTCGTGAAACACTATGCCCACGACATACAATCAATACCTACTCACCAGGTCAGGATACAAGTGCCCAACGACGAGTAATCAATATAGGACACAAACACGAATTACTCGAAGGCAAACCAGCCAAAAGCTGAAACAGATAACAACAACGATGCCCGAAGGCTCCAATGGAAACACCAATACATCGCACATGGCCTAAAATCCCTTAGCCGAAGCTGTAAAAAATCACAATAGCCTGAAAGCCTTCAACCGAAGCTGCAAATCATAACAATGGCCTGAATGCCCCTCAGCCGAAGCTGCTAATCAATAATGAGATGGCCGAAGCCAAACAGCCCGAAGCTGTATCACAATGAGGTAGCCGAAGTCACACGGCCAAAGCCGTATCACAATGAGGTGGATAAAGTCACACATCCGAAACTGTATCACAATGAGGTAGACGAAGCCACACAACCAAAGTTGTATCACAATGAGGTGGACGAAGCCACATATCCGAAGTTGTATCACAATGAGGTGGATGAAGCCACACAGCCGAAGCTGTCATCAAATGACCGTGACCTACCGAACTGTAGGTGTTGGGAAACCAACCACGAAGGTTCAAGCCCCAAGCTTACCCATCGAGTGCTAGCCTAGACTAGCCTCCAAAACACAAATACTCACAAACGGCAACAATCACAAAATTACCGAATTCACAAGAACGATAATGTGCTGTCTTGAGTCAGCCAACACGACAACGATAACTCACGGATGGGTATCGTCCTCGGCGGTCCCAATTCAAATACCACGATTGCCTTAGAACGGTCAATCGATAACAATAATACCACGGATGGGAAACATCCTCGATAGTCCCAATTCAATACCTCGATTGCCTTAGAACGACCAATCGATAACAATGACACAATGGATAGAAACCATCCCAGACAGTCCCAATTCAATACCTCGATTGCCTTAGAACGACTAATCGATAACAATGACACAACGGATGGGAACCATCCTCGACAGTCCTAATTGAATACCTCGATTGCCTTAGAATGACCAATCGATAACAACGAAACAATAGATGCATCAGTACTTTTAATCGGTTACCGATGACGGAGATGATAATCGAATACGTCAATGCCTTCAATTGGCCAATAAAACATCAATAGCAAAACATAATATCAACACCCATATCAATGTCTTAATCGAACATCAATATCAACAATAACAATCGATACATCGATACCACGAACCAGCTATCGACAACAACAATAACAACAAGAGTCTCAATGCCTTAAATCAGCCATTGACGAAAAATAATAATATTTGGCATAATTGCCGAAGGGTATTATATCGAACAATTCTCTTATATCAACAAATCATAGAGACTACGTCTCGAAATAATACAGCACATTCATACACATACATGATAACATTAATCTCATTGACCAGTACAAGTATAAAACTTGCCTCAAACCGAAGGCGATGAAATCCTGCCACGAACGATGAACGGCATCCTTAAACAATCTCAAGCACTCGAACAACCTTTAATAAAATACAATTCATTCAGTAACACAATATCGATGTTCAAAACAACATAGTAGATAACTTCGATTCAATCATGAATCGATCAAACCACACAGGCGAATATCATAGTCCTCAACTATGAATTCTAACATCCTCCAATCACCTCAATGATCAATTGATATGATCATAATGTTCTTAATACTTGTGAAAAATAATTCAACAAGGATTATCAAGAACAACATCACCTTAATCGTCCTATTATGTTGATATCATCATAATCACCCCAAGATCATCATTACACTACAAACATGATGTCTAAACAACCATCAATCATCAATTCATCCTGAATTTCAGATTAATCAATAAGATTAGCTTAACAATTTCAAGATTATGATCATTATATCATAACTCATTATAATCCTACACTAAAATGGTTAAAATCTCCCAAGAACACAACAAACATCAATAATCATCTCATAGCTATGTTAATCATCGAACAATCTTAACATAACTCTTCCTAAACATGATTATAATCTCCATGTATTCTTAAAATATCAAGAGCACACTCATCCTCAAGTCATAATCATCATGTTCTCAACATATATAATTAAAACCCATCAAGAATCATGATATCCTCCAACAGTCCGTCAATACACGAAGTAATCATCAACAACATCATCATAATCTCGAGATTAACACAAGATTAACCAACATACCTCTTGAAAATGAAGAACAACCTCAAATCCTTCAAGAAACCACCTCAATCTTCAAGCTTCCAAGCTCTAATCCAAGTTCTGGAGCTCCAAAGCAAGTTGGAAGGGTCTAGAATTCATGAAGGAATGCACATGGATGATTTCTAGAGAGAAATATCGGAATTAGATCATGTAGAAATGAAAGACAAAAAATATCTTTATAATCTGGACTCTCCATTATGGCCGCTATCCTCTACAATTAACGTACGTTAAATAATTTTATGTATGCTATCATTATTTGTAGCGTACGCTATGCCCTGCCAGAAGCTACTGCCTCAAAAACAAAACATCCTTACGTATGTTATCCAAACCAATGCACGTAACAACCTCGACATAACTTACGTTAGCAGCCATGCATTGCATACGCAATGGGCGTTGACTTAGCTGTCCCAATCAAACAAAAATGGTCCAGCCGTGCTCGGCCCCACACACCGAAAGTCGGATGCGATCTGATACTCTGTGTTACGTACGTAACCAACATGGTTTAACGTATGTAACCCTCCATATGTAGCATATGTTAGCTATGCATATAGCGTACGCTATGGCTAGTATACTTAGCCAAAATCAAAACTCACCAAGCAACATCCAATCGGTAAAGCAACACCGATGACAACATAAATATTTCAACTCCGAAATATCCCAATACAATTTACATTGTATCCGTCTAATACAACTGAACTCATACAATTCCAAATGATTACGTACAATGCTATAGTAAAAGAAAAAAATAAATTACCCCAGATATTACATACTCCCCCCTTTAAAAGAGTTTCATCCCTGAAACTAAGGGTATATAACTCGGGATATGAACTATTCATCCGGATCTGAAAACAACATCTCCAGGAATACTCCTCAATATGAACCACTTCGCCTGAGCAACTGGGCCAATCCCTCGAGTCCCCGCATCTCCTCTGCCTGAAGAAGGCGAAAATCAAGTGATAAAACACTCAACCAAGTGCGAGATCAGTCGAATCATGACTCCTCTGCTAGTGACCAGCCAGAAAGGCGTACCACCCACATGAGTTGTAACACCGGCATACACATCTAGAGGAAGCCGCTCATTGTACATGTCTACACAATCATCGGTGTACACTTCCCGTACTCTTTGGCATCGGACGCCAATGCAAACACTGGCTCACGCCACACAAGGATAACAACAATGCATATATAGTCCACGGGACCATATCGTTCACATGCCCAAGCCCTCAAGACTTGACGTCTCAAATCACAACCAAGATTTACCCAGATTATCACAAAAGCTCAGGTACAACACCAAAAGAAAAGTAAAAAAAATAAAATCAAACAATCTCAAATCTCATGATTCTCAAATATTATCGTTACAAGATAGATCAACAACAAATGGTTCACATAAATCAAAATGTCATCAGTGAAGACAACCACGAACTGATCCAAATAGTCTATGAAAACCCGATTCATTAACTCCATGAATACCACAGGTGCATTAGTTAACCCAAACGGCATTACCACAAACTCATAATGACCATAGCGTGTTCGGAAAGCCGTCCTTGTGATATCCGACTCTCGAATTCGTAACTGATGATATCCAGATCATAGGTCGATCTTGGAAAATACTGAAGCTCCCTGAAGTTGATCCAAAAGATCATCGATACGGGGTAGAGGATATTTATTCTTGATCGTCACCCGGTTCAATTCCCGGTAATCAATACACAAGCGAAACGAACCATCCTTCTTCTTGACAAATAACACTGGTGCTCCCCACGGGGATGCACTCGGTCGAATATAACCCTTCTCATTCAAATCCTCCAATTGATTCTTCAACTCCTGCATTTCGGTCGGGGCCATCCGGTACGGTGCCTTCGATATTGTGGACGTACCAGGCTCTAACTCAATCGTGAATTCTACATCTCTTTGTGGAGGCAAACCAGGTAACTCGTCTGGAAATACATCGGCATATTCTCTCACTACTGGAATATCCGTCAACATTATTGATGATTTCTCGGTCTTGGTCATATAGCACCAATAACCAACACACCCCTGACTGAGTAATTTTACTGCTTTCATCGAGTTGATGACTCTCCCGGAACAACTGGGATTACCTCCCTGAAATACACATTTGACCCCATCGCCTGAAATGATAGTGACCATATGCTTACGGACACTAATGATGGCATCATGATGATCCATCCAATCAATACCCAAGATGACATCGTCTCATAGTAAATCTACCATTATTAGGTCTGCTAACCAATCACGGCCATGAAGCTGAATCGGACAATCCTTAATCTCACGATTCCCGATAATTCTTCTACCACCAAGTAGACCAATGACATAAGGCTCACAACTAGTAGCACTACCTAGACGTAGTCTACTCAAACATGACTCGGAGATGAATGAATGCGATGCACCAGTATAAAAAAGGGTACACACAGGTTGAGATAGAATATCGAGTGTACTTGAGATCATGCGGGCCTCTGGATCGTCGGTCTTCTTCATCTCATAAATTTGGGGCTTGCCGGCCCCCGAACCGGACGCTCCCGTCTGATAGCTCTTGGCTCCGCCTTTATTTGCTCCTGTCATCTTGAACGACGCGGATTGAGTGGCCTAATTCTGAACTGCTGACTGTCTCGGGGCCTGAGATGACGCCGGAGTAGGTTTGGAGTCCCTTCGGTAAAAATGGGCCTTATGCCCAGCAATCCCACAGTTATGGCATGTGATAGTCTGCCTCAGACACTTGGTGCTAAAATGGCCCTGTTCTTCACAGTTGAAATAGGTGATGGCCGAACTGGCCGCTCGTAACTGAGATTCCGCGGGTCTGGGCGCCACAGGAGGTCACTCAGAGAAAGTAGAGCCTGCACGAGGCTTCTTGAAAGTTGCCTGACTACCTTCAGACTGATTATGATTCTTTGACTTCTTGCTAGCAGATTGCTGCTTAGCAATCTCCTTAGCAGTAAGCTCATAAGTAAGAGCTTTGTCGATGAATTCGGCCAGAGTTGTGCAATTGTGATTAAGCAACTGCATCTGCATACGAGGTTTCAACCTCTTGCTGAAATACTTGATCGTGTCCGCCTCTTAATGAATAATAGATGAGGCGAAAGGAAGTAGCTCCTGAAATTTCTCGGCAATGGCGAGAATATCATCTTCCACCGAGGGGTCGGGAGTGAGTAATTCTGATAACTTGGCCTCTTTGAGTGGGGTCGGATAATACCTCTCCATCATGAGAGTCTTGAATTGATCCCAAGTACAAGATCCGTCGGTGGGCTTCAACGATAACCACCATGAATGAGCGCTCTTACCCAGATAGTAAACCGCAACTGAAACTTTGTGTCCTTCGGGACACTCCACCATGTCAAACAACTTCTCGAAATGCTCGAGCCAGTGAACAATATCCGCCGGCTCAGATGAGCCCTCAAAAGTAGGTGGTCTCTGGCGAGAGAGGTCGCCAATAATACTGCTCACACTCCTACCTTGCCTCTGAGGTGGCGGCGGAGGAGCCTGCTGATTCTGAGTAGCTGAGTTCTGCATCGTCTCCATGAGGCGTGCCATCTGTGTCATCTGGGCCATCATGCCCTGCATAAAAGCGAGGGGATCAACCTAAACACCTTCTGAATGAGCTGTGTCCCGGGTACGACAGTGAATGATCATTTCCAGGTGAATGAGTGGCGGCGTCGCTGCTCGATGAATTAGCATTATTCCTCGCGTTCGCACGTGTATTCACACGAGTTCTCGGGATTCGGCCCGCACCGCGGCCTTTTCCCCCGCGTCCTCTACCAGCTCTTTCCATACTGAAGTGGGAAAGTCACAAGATGATTATATATCTCGCATGAATATCACATTATGATTACGTTGTGAAATGATGAAAATGAGCATACGCGCTCAAACACAATGATTACATGAGTGATCAACTGAAGTGACGTGATTATCTGATGAAATTCTTGAAATGATTATCTTGAACAAGTTAACAAGATTAGTGATACGATCCTCAAGATCAACAACTGAGCAGTGAAATGAACTGAGTGATTAATGAGTTAACATGATCGACATGATCAGAATGAAAATGATGAATGAGGATTGTTGACTGTTGAATGATGAATGAGTGATTCTTATGGCCAGAAATTATATAATGGCATCAGAAATCTTACTGTTCTTTGGTCTGAGGGGCTCGGCTCTTGCACAGGTCACACATGACGTGGAAATCCAATGATACTAGTCTGATGAACGATGATTTCAAATGAGATATGACTTGAAAGGTAATACTCAAAACCACTATCCGATACCAACTCTGTAACACCCCAAACTAGGCGAATATTACAGTGCCGTGGACCCCCGATTGGGACCCTCTAGGCGAATGAAAATTAATGAATTAAGTAATATAATTATAGTACCAAACCACATTATATCATTAATTACTCCGATGAGGAGTTTAAAGTACAACACACCCAGGAAAATACAAAATATAAGTATATTTTATATGAAGATAAAATATACAACACCGAATAAAAATGAACATCCAAACGGAAATCTGCAGCGGAAATAAAATGAAGAAAACATGAATGACTGAAAGGACCGGGCCCCCGTACTCGTATCACTGGGACTCCTCACCGTCAACGTTCTCTTCCCGTGCCTTATCCTTGCCATGACCTGATAACAACATCCCCCAACGGGGTCAGTTGCACAGAACAACAATCCTCAAGAGTTGAATAAACACAATCATGATATATCTTAATTATGAAATTAAGCTGAAGAGGGGCATCATAGTACGCCTGTAATGGTATGTGCAAGTACACAAGACGAGTGTCCAGACACACCCGCCTTTGTACCTAATTAGTCTCACGGAGGTACGTTACCGTGTGCATAGTCCAATGTATCGTTGAACCCAATCACATGACTATCACGTGCCCGACTAAAAATTTAACACATCCCCACCCGACCACGCAATATGAACCTAGAAGGTCATATGGACAAGAATGACCATGAAGAATATTAATAAAACAATCCGACAAAGTCAAGAATAACACACCGACATGAAATGATAGTGAAATGAATGAGAGCTCAATAGAATGATTGGAACCGTCGTTCCTCGTGAATGAAGTGGTTATTTGACAATTACAAGTCCCAATACGGTTAACACATTATGAATGAATTATGATTATGAATGAGCAACAACGAAAAGAATGAATATCCTTTTAATCGAGTAAGAATTAACTTACTCAACACCGGTGAAGAATGTCCTTCCTCGAACAACGTCCTAAAATGAGATGTCGGTCGCTCGAACAACCTTGAATAACACAATTTCCAATAATCCGCTCAATATACGTATCAAGCATGAATTACGACTAACTCAAAGGTCGATACAACAATATCCAAACTCATTGAGGCATTCAAACAACCACTTAGCGAACATCAACCCTTGATCATAACCAAAACCCAAATATATCGAAACCAACTCCAAAATGAGTAGTTCAATCCAACAAAACACCTTCAATGACATCAATAATCCAATAGGAATCCACAAATCGAGTTAACGACAACATCTAATCGAAAACCCCCAATTATCAAAGTCAACTCTAAAGTATTCTTGATTAATTCTCCAAATATTCATCAAATCCGAAAAACACATCAATAAATCCATAGAATACATTTATCCAAGGTAAATAATCCATATCTAGCATGTTCCAACATAAATCCAAGCTTACATGAAGAGATCAGAAGAAAAATACTCAAAATCCGAAATTCTAGATCCAAGAAATAATTACCTTGATTTGATGTGTTGGAGAGGATGAAATGATGATTAGTCCAACTCAGAAACTTGAAGATGATGATAAGTGAGTGCATCTCAAAGAGATTATTCCAAATCGCTCGAAAACGCCCGAAATCGCCCAAAAACAAAGTGAGAAGTGAGAAATGACGAAACCTGGGCTGACTGTCCTATTTATACTGTTCCAGCTTAGCGCATGCTAAGCCCTCATATTTAGCGTGCGCTAGCGAGTTAACCGGACAGTCCAGTGAGCTATGACTGCCTTGTTACCGTGCGCTAACTCCTCCCGATAGCGTGCGCTAACTCCTCCCGATAGCGTGCGTTAACTCAAAAAGTTAGCGTGCGCTAACTGATATCTGATACCCAGCGACTGGAGTCCAGAACCTCCTGTTCTCTGATCTGCTCGTGATAGCGTATGCTACACCCAAAATTCAGCGTGCGCTACAACACCATTAGCGTACGCTAATATCCATTCATAACGTACACTATGAATTATTCCAAATCAGCCCAGTACCCACTGGACTCTGCTTGATCGACCTTAGCGCGCGCTACACCGATTGCATAGCGTGCGCTATCTGAACTCACTAGCGCGCGCTACTTACCATTCGTAGTGTGCACTACTACAACTCAACTGCAGTCTAGTACCTTCTGTACTGTCAGCCTGAACCACGCTAGCGTGCGCTAATGATGAGAGGTAGCGTGCGCTACCCGTACTCAATTAGCGTGCGCTAAAGAGAGTACGTAGTGTGCGCTACTCCTCACATATAGCCCATTACGACGAAGATAATGATGATAACCACGGCTCGATCCTCCAACCAGGTAGAAAGACGAATAATAACTGATGTATGATACAAATACTCTGATCGGTGAATACAATGAATGAATATGAACGATGAATGATCATTAATGAGTGAATAATTACTGAGTGACAATTACTGAATGATAATGACTGAATTACATCCGGGTATTACAAACCTTATGTCCGTCTGTTTATATCAAGACCGTATTTGAGGGTGTAAGATACTGTAGTACCCCATAAGTGATTTCAGCCATGAAAGCTGTGAAGATGTTGAAGAAGCGAAGTTGCCAGGGATTCCTGGTGAATGTGATGGGGAGAAAAACTTCGGAGAAGACGGTAGCTGATGTACCTATCGTCAAGGAGTATCCAGATGTCTTTCCCAAAGACTTGTCGGGAGTTCCGCTGAGCCGTCAAGTTGAGTTCTCAATTGATTTAGTGCCTGGAGCGGAACCAATATCGAAAGCCCCATATAGAATGGCGCCCAAGGAATTACAAGAGCTGAAAGTGCAACTTCAGGAACTGCTTGACTCTGGATTTATCCGGCCGAGTGTTTCGCCATGGGGTGCGCCAGTACTCTTCGTGAATAAAAAGGATGGAAGTTTGAGGATGTGCATAGACTATCGTGAGATTAATCGACTCATGATAAAGAATAAATATCCACTTCCTAGAATATAGGACCTATTCGATCAACTTGGTGGATCAGGAGTGTTCTCGAAAATAGATTTGAGATCCGGATATCACCAACTGAGGATTAAGGATGACGATATACCAAAGACAGCATTTCGAACTCGATATGGACACTATGAGTTTATAGTGATGCCATTTGGTTTGACTAATGCCCCAGCAGTATTTATAGACCTCATGAACCGTGTATTTCAACCTTATTGAACATGAGCAGCATCTTAGAACAGTATTAGGAATACTGCGCAAGGAGAAGTTGTATGCGAAGTTCAACAAGTGTGAATTCTGGCTTAACCGAGTTGCATTTTTGGGACATGTGATCACTTCTAGAGGAATCGAGGTTGATTCGGTTAAGGTAGAGGCAGCCAATGATTGGAAAGTACCGAGTAATGAAAATGAAGTTCGCAGCTTCTTGGATTTAGCTAGTTATTATTGGAGATTTATCGAGGGATTTTCGAAGATAGCTACACCAATGACTAGATTGACTAGGAAAGGAGAAGTTTTCTTATGGAATGAGAAGTGCGAAAAGAGTTTCCAATAACTTAAGCAAAAGTTGACTGCAACACCAGTTTTGACGATTCCCGATCTGATGAGAGAATTCGTCATCTACAGCGATGCATCCAAGCAAGGCTTGGGATGTGTATTGATACAGGAGGGCAAGGTAGTTGCCTATGCTTCGAGGCAACTAAAACCACACGAGCTGAACTACCCTACTCACAATTTTGAATTAGCAGCGGTAGTTCATGCCTTGAAGATTTGGAGACATTACTTGTATGGAGGTAAGTGTGAAATTTATACAGACCACAAAAGTCTGAAATATATTTTCACACCAAAGGAAATGAATATGAGGCAGTGCAGATGGCTAGAATTGGTCAAAGACTACGATTGTACAATCCATTACCATCCTGGTAAAGCAAACGTAGCTGCTGATGCACTGAGCCATAAGGCGAGAGGAGACCTAGCCTGTATGTTGACGAAAGAGGAAAGCTTGGTCAAGGAATTTGCAAGAATGAACCTTGAGATGGCTACACCATCGAATCCAGTTGAGTCGTTATTGGCT
This sequence comes from Orobanche coerulescens, assembly GCA_033398695.1. NCBI lineage: Eukaryota > Viridiplantae > Streptophyta > Magnoliopsida > Lamiales > Orobanchaceae > Orobanche > Orobanche coerulescens. Next base: position 102,372,642 of record CM065804.1, read on the forward strand.
AGTTTGGTACCTTGAGGAAGCAGATCAAAGAAGGTCAAGGACAAGATGACTTTTTGGTCAAAATGAAAGAACGTACTCTTTCAGGTGAGGATAAGGGATTCAGTGTGTCCGATGATGGCACAATGTACTATGAAGGGGGGATTTGTGTGCCCAATGTTGTCAAGCCGAGAGAAACAATATTGAAAGAGGCACATAATACTCCATATACAGCACACCATGGAAGTGCAAAGATGTACCAAGACCTTAAGGGGATATTTTGGCGGGAAGGTTTGAAAAGAGATGTGACAGACTTTGTCAGAAGGTGTATAGTTTGTCAACAAGTGAAGGCCGAACACCAACGCCCCTTTGGACTAGTTAAATCACTTCATATTCTGGAATGGAAATGGGAACATATTACGATGGACTTTGTGGTAGGGTTGCCTCGAACTAAAAGAGGAAACCATGCTAATTGGGTTGTACACCAACTCACAAAGTCAGCTCATTTCATCCCAGTTAAGATGAACTTTCGAATGGATCAGTATGCTCAACTTTACATCAGTGAGATTATTAAGTTTCATGGAGTGCCAGTCTCTATAGTATCTGACAAGGATACTCGTTTGACATTACGTTTTTGGGAAAGTTTGCAAGAAGCCTTAGGAACACAGTTGAATTTTAATACGGCCTATCATCCTCAGACTGATGGTCAGTCTGAGAGGACCATTCAGATTCTTGAGTATATGTTGCGAGCATGTGTGTTAGACATGGGCAATAATTGGGAACAATCGTTGCCTTTGGTAGAATTTGCTTACAACAACAATTATCAGTCGACGATCGGTATGTCACCGTATGAAGCCTTATACGGTAGGAAGTGTCGATCACCATTGTATTGGGAGGAAGTAGGTGAAAGGAAAATCTTGGGTCCCAAGATGATTGAACAGACAGTGGGTGTGGTGGATAAGATTCGTGAGAGGATCAAGATAGCACAGGATCGTCAGAAGTCTTATGCCGACAAGCATAGGAAAGATCTCGAATTCTGTGTTGGCGGCAAGGTATTCCTGAAGGTATATCTTACCAAGGGAATTATTCGTTTTGGTTCAAGGAGAAAGTTGAGGCCGAGATATATTGGACCGTTCGAAATTTTTGATGAATTGGAGAGTTAGCTTACCGCTTGGCTTTACCCCCAGAACTATCGGCCGTGCACAACATTTTTTATGTATCGTTGTTCAGAAAGTATGTTCACGATCCCGGCCACGTCACCAACTATACCGCCGTGGAGGTGAACAAAGATCTTACTTATGAAGAACAACCATAAGTTATTCTCGACCAATCAGTTCGCCAGTTGAGAAACAAAGAGAAGGTGTTTGTCAAAATCCAATGGTGTAACCACAGTAAAGATGAGGCTACTTGGGAGCGCGAAGAAGAACTTCAAGCTCGTTATCCGAATTTCTTCAATGGAGGTATATCATTTATTTTTGAGGGCGAAAATTTTTTCTAAGAGGTGTAGGATGTAATATCCGTTATTTTTATAGAATAATATTATTATTTATAATAATATTAATAATGCATTTTATTTCATTTAATCTCATTATATTACCGAGTGAGTAATTGTTGTACAATTACTTTCATTACACGTACAATTCAAATTCATGTAATCTCATTTAATAAGATCATAGACATTTTCATGATATCTCATATTCTAAACCCGAGTCAATTTCTCAATTTAATTTCAAAAACATTTAATATTAGTCATTGTTATTAATATTATAATTATTAGAGGTATTATTATTAATAATAATAATATTTATAATAGGAACAATATTAATATTTTGACGGTATAAATATTTTCATCATTTCTATATCATTATAAATATTATTCTCAATATTATTATTACTATTAATATCGATATTATTAATATTATTACTGCGATTATTATTATTGTTTTTTTATTATTATTATTATCATTAACCTGAAATAATAAAGCCCAACAAATCATATACCAAATACTCCTAGGGTTACAACCCTAAACCCAGGAATATAAATACATAATTTCTACAGTACAAAAAATAAGAATACACATAAAATACATCATACACCTACAAGTCTGCGGCCGTTCCCTCAAACCAGCAAAGTTTGTACTGGCCTTCTCAGCAAAGTTTGTACTGGCCTTCTCAAAATTCTCTCCGACAGAGGTAACTCCGATCTTCTATCCTTTTCCTTTATTTTCTTCGTCGTCCTGATCATATAATCACTCTGATATTCATACAATCACTCTGTTATTCGCAATGAACATCAAATACGCAGTTTCATATCCATTTGTTCTTATTATATTGCAAATTTTAACTAAAATTTAAGAAAAACAAGAACCAAACCAAAAGAAACCATCAAATCCATCAATTGAATTTCAAATTCGATGACCCATAATTTGCTGTTCGTCGAGCCATAAACCACATCTTTGAAAATTTCAATTCTAGATCCGGCCAAGCCCAAAAACCAAATGCAACCGAATCAAATCGATCTCAGACCCAACATACCTTTTCATCCGAGTTCATCCGACTCAGAATCCCAAATCCGGGCCGAGCCTGAATCCAAAAATTTCCGACCTTCAAACCTCTCAACCCATCTTCAATCTTCAATTTCTGGTTGATTTGGATTTCAGAGCCCAGTACCCATTTTGGCATAACCCCATTCCTAACAACCCAATCCAATCCTCGGAACACGTAGCCCTAAATCATACTTAAAAACCATAAACCCGAGAACAAAGTCGGAGCCCGCACCTGCGACTCGCCGGAATCATCATCGTCGCAAGTTGCCCATCCGCCCTAGGAACGCCGCTGCTTCTTCTTATTCTGGAGTGTCGCAGGTCACATGTTGTGTGTGTGTGTGTATGTGATATTCTGCATATTTTGCCTCCGGCAGAGAGAAGTTTTCAGAGAGAGATTTGTTGAGAGAGAGAACCGAACGGAAGAAAGTTTTTGGCAGAGAGTTTCTTTAGAGAAAGTTCTGGAGCGAAGGACGGGGGGAGAAAGGAAGACTATTGGCTGACCCGTGGGGAAATAAGAGTTTTATACCCTTTAGTTTTTAGGGTTATGCAATTTAACCCCATATTTCTGACTACTTCGATTTTTACCCCAGTCAGTTTCCAATTGTTTTTCGATCGACCCGAATAGCTCTTAATATTCAATTCCAGTCCTATTTTGACCAACCATTGTTAAGACTCTTCAATTAATATTAATAATCAGTTTCAATTATATGCATCATATTTTATTTCCAACCATTATAACATAATATTTTAAAATGATTATAATTGTTATTATATGTAGATATTAACAAAGAATTACGGGCTTAGGACTGTGAGTCAAGCATTTTCATATTCAAATTCAAGCAACATCATTTATTCAGGTGGGAATTTTCACTATCACTTTAATTGATTTAAATGGATTGTATATATGATACTCTATTTATGTTTAAAATTGATGATACATGTTGTAAATTAGGCTCAGCTGTATACGTGTAGAGAGGCTATCTTAAGATATATTTTGTGTGGGGACACCTGCACAACCTCAATATTCACATGCGCGCTCGATTCATGTTATATGTGGTATTGCGCGTATGTTTCATTTGTTGCAGGGACATCTGCGCAACCTCAATATTCGTGTTATGCGTGCTAGATTCATGCTATACGTAATATTGTTTGTATGTATTCATGTTGAGGAAAAGATATGATAGATTATTCATGTTATGCTTTCTATGAGATTGTATATTACTGTGATATGTGTGATTTTCACGAGCTGAAGGAAGCTCACCCCCACTTATATTGATCCCGCAGGTTAAACCGAGCCGGATGGACGAAGGAGCGAGCCGAGAAGGCATATGATGATATTGTTATTAAACGATGTTTTTCTTTATGTCTCATGTTTTGAAATTTATTTGGGGAAACTTTTTATTAGGAATAATAATTTATAAATTTTTCTTCCGCCGCAATTATTACTTCTTATTTATGTCATGTCATTGCCTTAATTAATAGGCATTTATTTTAGTCACTGTAGCGACTCGACTTTGTAGGTGAGAATTTTAATATTCTCAAAGGAATTTATTTTTGTCAAAATTCACCATTTTATTTATTTTCCCCTATAATTACCCCTAGAAAGTCGGGGCGTTACATATATCAATAACAACATCAACATAATTCGGAAATCCATCTTACAAGCACGTTTGAACGAATCACCATTCCTACAACACGAAGAGTCTTAACCAACATCTTCAACCTCTTGTCACAATTCCATTTCATCATGTATAACATCATCATACATACTAGGATAAACCAACATGCTTCCTAACATGTAAACATCCTTCTAAAACGAACTACTATCGAATGGATGCGAATATTACCTTATATTGACGAACTATGGTGAAGAACAATCGGACTTCCTCCAAGAATCATTAACAACTTTAAGAACAAAGCTCTAACCCATGCTTTCAAGCTTAATGTTGTTAAAGGTGATCATTTCTACAATCATTCAAGTGTTTGGAACCTCAAAACCTCACCAAAGAACTCTATCTATCGGATGAAGGGAAGAAATGGTCGAAATGAATAATAATACCTAACTACACACATATATACTGCACATTATTAGCGTGTGCTACTCTCACTAAATAGCGTGTGTTACCTGCCATAGCGTGCGCTAACTGACTTTGATAGCATGTGCTATCGTGGTCCAGAGGCTACCGCCTTGCTTCGCACAATGATTTACGTATGCAAAACCCATGTCGTAGCGTACGTAATATCGACGTTGACTTGTTACATTAATATACTCATAGCGTGCGCAATTCTCCAACAATAGCGCACACTAATACCTGTTGACTCGATAATCTGAACCTACTCCGAAGATGCCTGGGTCCACACGCCGAAAGCAAACGACAATGCCCGGATTCCCTTTGGTATTAGTGTGCATTAATCTCTACGCTTAGCATGCGCTAATCCTCCATTGAAAACGTCCGTTGACCTTATCAGGACATGCGCCGAAAGTAGCCAGGTCCACACGTAGATTCCCTCTGATCTATTTTGCACTAGCGTACATTATGCATTAGCGTGCCCTAAATGTTGATGACTTATGTCGGGACCTACGTGTCGGCCACAGCCTGATCCTATCCAATATAATCTTACGTACGTTAACGGTTCTTCTTAGCATACGTAAGCTCCGCACGTTAGTGTGCGCTAAGTCCTCATACTAACGCACGTTAATCAGGCTATACTTAGCCAATTCCAACTGTTCCTATCCTTCGTCTCAACACACTGGATACGTATACATGACATGCTGAATACATATTCATTCCAATAGTATTCTCATATGATACACAATATCCTCAAATGAAATTGTCGATCAACTACGACAATTATACCAATACAGATGTCTCACTCCTTCAATTATTTTATCCATACTGTACAGATTCCACACTGTACAATATAACTCGGATAAAATAACACTAAACAACCATAGTAGAAATTCAGGTTATTGCATTCTACTCCACTTAAAATAAGTTTCGTCCTCAAAACATGCAATCCGATCACAATCAAAAGTCCAACCATAATATCCAGAATCATCATGAAACCGATCAATCATCATTAACGAATAACCAAAACAGTATACTTACAAATGCGTGAAGTCGATGATCACCTGCGATACTAGCTAATGACCCCACTTCAAAGCCTCAATACGCTTACAATCACAATTTCACAAATTTCAACAAAATACATCGTTATAACTGAATTATGGAATAATCCATCCGTGTCAAATCCTGTCTGTCTGATCGCACAATCAAGTCCCAATCCTGATAAAAGCCAATAATACACGATACATCTGTGAAACAACTGCCTAAAACAATGGCAACAACTCCCTAAACATCGAAACACAAAGACCGAATGCTCATACGATTAATAACAATGATCAACTAATAAATTAACTAATAATATCATCGACATGATAAACTCCAATACGACCAACCAAAGGTCAAAACACAACCGAGAATATTATCAACATGATAAACTCCAATACTACCAACGAAGGATCAATAATAACCGAGAATACCCTCACATGGTAAGCTCCAACACGATGAACACAGAACCACAGGGACAGATATACGAAAGAATAAAATTCTCAAGACGTTACACAAATCACAAACAGTAGATCTCAAAGAAACACGCCCAACTGTTGAACATACCCCTCGGCGTATGAACAACCAGTCGTAAACTGACGAACATACCTAATCATACATGGAGTATGAACGACTAATCAATATGGCTCAAAAGTCAAAAATCACTATAACAAAATCACGCTACTACCACATCAATAGAGCCACATAGCACATATGCCCCGGTTTCACAAAACCCGAAGTTCCGAAATCATATTCTATACTAAATCTACAACACGCGATATATTTCTCTTATCTGATCAACCAACCGGTCGTCCTTGGATAACCAAACTACCATAATGAAGTTCGAATCTCTTTTCATCGTACCATTGATGTGTTATCCGGTTTGTGAGTCTCACTCGGAACTTCACCATGATATGCATTATGTACTATGTTTGTACGTATACCAATCACATTTTCAAAACAGCTTGAAATCATATAATCTTGTCAATAAAAATCCATTTCCGAAAGTTCTTTCAAGAATTTCAAAACCCCAAAAATGTATATGTATATATTCGTGAGACTAAAACTAATTTTTGAAAATTTAAACCGGCTCGTTCATGTCAAGTTCTCAATGACAATTCTTTTTGAATATACATGATTAAGTAAAATGAAATTATGCAAATGATTGACCACCTCCATACTCCTATACCAATTTGGCTAGTCACCCATTCCACTGACATTCGGTCGGAAAATCACACGATAGAATCCAAAATATTATTGTATAGACTTGGTTAAAATCATCTTTTCCACATATGACTTGCTATATCGACCACTATTCCATTCCGAAACACTTCAACTATGCCATGATGAAATATATTTTTAAAGACAACAATACTGTCTCTCAAAATAAATTTAAGAAAATACATTTTCATGACAGCGAGCAAAATAGTTTATAAAAAATATATCATGTTGAAAAGTATCATTTTTAAATGCTCAAAAACAGTTTCATATATCTCAAAATAAACTAGCATGACTACATGTTCCTCTAAACAATTCACAACATTTCTCCCAAATGCACAACTCCGTTTTTCCATGTTTAACCGACATATTAATTTTCTATAATCATAGCTTCTCAAGATAATCGGTTTTGTCCAAACTATTATATTCTGCTACCTCATACTTGTAACACCCCCAGAATCAAACCGGGAATATTACACGCCGCAGACCCTCTCCATGAGGATCCACCAGGCTAGACATCTAAACAACACAGTACATTACATACCGACATGATAAAATACAAAATCAATAGACCAACTTGGTCTTTCGTCACTAACATAGAAGTCAAAAATACACATTTATATCTCGACTCATACCCATGCAAGGGTAAAATACACTCACAAACAAAAAGTACGACAGCGGAAAAGACCATACACGTACTCCGACTAACTGCACCCAAAACTGGTCTTCATGTGATTAGTATCATTCGCCTTCCATCATGCTTCGCGCCGATCCTGTGTTTTGCTCCCAAACCTGCATGTACCTGGATGCAAAACAGACATCCACCCCCCGAATACTTGGAAGTTAGCAAAACTCCACTGTTTTGCTAGTACAAGTATAAAGTGAAAATACGAGCCATACATAACACATTCCGAGAATACAACAAAAGACTTCCCGAGATATTTTGTTAATTAAAAATAGTTCAAGTCTTGAAAGTAGAAACGAAACAAGAAAGCACTTTGAAACACTTCCAAATCTCGAGAGTTTTGAAAACATTTATGATTGAAAAGTTTTTAATTCATCGAAAGCCACTTAGGGTCACAGCCCCAAAGTTCATTTTCCAAAATGCAAATCCGTTAACGAAACACGGGGTCCACGACCCGATCATTCCGATCACCAAACACAGGGTCCACGACCCGATCATTTCGATCACCAAACACAGGGTCCACGACCTGTTCATTTCGATCACCAAACACAGGGTCCACGACCCACTCATACACTTCAATTCACTTCCAAAAACACATTACACATAACACATTATTTTAATGCCATTTTAGCCAAACACCATGACTTGATATATAATGTCTCTCGACCCCGAGCACCAAGCATTGTGATACTCCGGACATATCACAATTAATCATTAGTGCACACTCTGGTAATTCTCACGACCTGGTCTGGCCCTCAAGCCACCAAGTCCTTGTGTGCCCCATCGAGCAATCCCCAGGTGAGAATGCCCACTCAAAGTAACCCTCGCGACCCGGTCCATCCGCTAAGCCAGCAGGTCCCCGTGTGACCCCGTCGAGTCAATCACCGAGTGAGAGTTCCCGAGAACAACCTTAAAACTCTCATCAATTTCTCATTTCCAAAACCACAATCCTCAAGAGTCAATCACAATATATGTAGTCGAGATATTTTGCTAAAATGGCCAAATTATCTAATATATACTCACGACCCAGAATTAATACTATCCACAGGGAAGCACACTTATCTCAACAATACCGAACGACACAACCAATATCACACAACTCACATATTCACACACATCCGTATGACTCCAAGCACAATGTTAACAAAATAATTGAACTTTAAACTTACCGACGACAAAATCACACATAATGGCATCACTCGAAAATAAGGTGATCCTATACTCGACACTAACACACATAGTCAATTGGGCACATTAATTCCCGAACACAAGAATTATTTTTTAAGAAAACCATAGTAAATATACCGATTCTTGTGAAAAATGGTTGTAAACAATTCGTTTAGCACATATCGTTGATTACCAACCATTATATCCACAAAACACGTAATGTATGGGCAAGATACTTGCCTCGATAATCGATACCGGATACTCCGACGAACATGGATCAATCGGGAAATCTCGAACGCCCACAACTCTCCGGCGGAAACGACGGCAACACAACCGATCGGGGAACGGCGAACGGAAGGGTTCCGACTCGAGTTCTTCGCAAGGAACCTGACCCTAACATCATATCATGAATAAATTGACGATGGTACTAGGAAGAATAATCGTAGAATGCCCGAATCCCCTTTGTGACATTTTATCGAACACCTTCAAGGCGTCGATAGAAACTCAATAAAACGACGAATCCTCGGCAATCCAACCGTGGAAAAATAAGGGATTCGATATAATACAACTTAGTAATGATCAATCCATCACTATTCTAAGTTATTACGGATCAAACGGGCGAAATCAAGCAAAACCCCCAATTTCCCAAAAACTAAGGTTTTAGGAAAACTAACCTTGATTCGTTGGATTGAAGGATGTTATGTGATGATCAATCGATGATATGAACTCCAGAACTTTGTGGATTAATTGACAAACATCATGGCTTCAAGTTCCCCAAGGCTCCAGTCGTGAAAGAGAAAGAGAGAAATGGGAAAAATGACTGAAACTGGACTGCTCGGCCATATTTATACTAGTGCAGCCTAGCGTGCGCTAGGCTGCCGAGCTAGCATGCGCTAACGGGCGATCATGGTCGAGAATGTTCGGTCGGGACCCGCCATCATGCACTGGACACGTGCGCTGTCGGCCCGGGCCGCAATCCAGAGACTTCCTGGACTAGACTGCTCGGCCAGGTAGCGTGTGCTACCTGCCGCTGTAGCGTGCGCTGTGTCCGCCAGTGGCGTGCGCTACCTGCTGCCCGGCCGAAGTCTAGAACCCCTCTGCCCCTGCTGTCTCGGCCGACTAGCGCGCAGCCTAACCGCCGAAGGCAGGCGCTGCCTCCGGCCAGAAGGCGTGCTACCTTCCGGCCGTAGCGTGCGCTACGCCGGTTCCTGCCGCACCCGTCCGGCCAGTGCCGGCACCCATCCGACCAGTGCCCACAACCGTCCGAAAAGCTTCGTCTTTATGTGCGAGAAATCTACCCATGTAAAACGAGAGAAGTCATTAATGATTACAAGATTACAAGATAAAGTTAGCCATTAAGACTTGCACATCTAGATGGACCAATTAAATCTATAGGAACCAATTCAAGAATACGGCAAGTGAAAATTTCAAGTTCGTGTTAGAAAGATTCTTTTGTGTGTTTTCCTTTGATGCAAGGCTCACACAAGTGTTTTCGATCAAACATGAATTTTGGTAAGCCAGGACCAAATCATGTATAGATAATTTTGAAATAATTGGTAGAGATGTGTGTCCTAACTTTCAATGCCATAGCAGATTTCCTCGAGAGTTACAAGACGTTTCTCACCAAAAGAGTATTCATCACACAAATCAACAATTTAAATATTCCTGCATCTTTGACCGACAAATGCAACTTTATTCTTCTTGAAGGCAATGCATTTAGTTGCTCCAAAAAGAACAATGAAACCGTCATCACAAAGTTGAAACACTAAGTAAATTATGGTGTAAACCTTCAACAAACAAAACACTATTTATGGAGGGTGAAGGTTCCTTACCTACCTTGCCGACCCCAATAATCTTACCCTTCTTGTTGTCCCTAAGGTTACATGTTCTTGTTCTTTATATTCAAAGTCCTCGAACAAGTCCTTGGTGCCACACATGTGTCTCGAGCACCCACTGTCAATTTACCACTTGTTTCTCTCTGAAGGAGGTACCTACAAAAGTGGTTTGTTTTGATTGTTTCGGTACCCATGCCCTCTTGGGTCCTTTCGAGTTAGATATATAAATTGCATTAGGTATAATTGTTCATTTTAGAGCCCATATCCTTTGAGTTTGATAGTTCTTAATTTGAACACATATTTTCATTTTGTCCAATTTTAGAATGTTTTTGACACATAGGGATTCTCAAATTAATACATTCATTTTCTTTGGGTATATAAGTTTTAATGAGAGGTTCTTCTATTTTAAACGGATCAAAACCATGTCCATGTTTTCACCAAGAAAATCTTTGTATTGAATGAAGTTGCTCAAATTTTTCGTTTCCAAGTGAAAATTTTATTCGCCAAGTATTTTATCTACTTTTGAGTTATAAGCAACTCATTTTTCAAATCATTTTCTTTTTCCAAACATGAGATATGATCAATTTCAACATCTTTGCCTTTATTTCGTAGATTTCAATTTCGATTTCGAGAGATTTTATTTTTCTTTTCAACGATATGTTTACTTTTACAATCTCGTCGTACTCGTTATTCAATGATTCAAAGGCGTTTAGAAGTTCATCATCCTTATTTGATTCACATAAGTCTAAAAGATCATCATCATAAATAGAACTAGCCTCATTGATAGATTCTTTTGAATCAAGAGCCATAAAGGCGAGATTAGATTCCTTGGCTCTTTCGATTTCATCCTCGTCATTGCTACAAGAGACAATTAGAACTCCCTTATTCTTGTTCTGTTCAGTTTGACCCTTGAGAGCCATCCCTCGATAATTCTTAGCGTAGTTCCCAGATTGGCCACACATTCGACAATTATTGTCGAATTTCTCCGTAGGAACATTATGATTTTTATTTGGTCGGTTCGGGAATTTTGACCAAGTTCGGGGCGAAACTTCTTTTAAGGGGGGTAGAATGTAATACCCGAGATTCTCGGTTCCGATTATTTTTGAATTTTTGTCGATTGCGCCGTTCATTTTGTTCTGTTGGCGATTTCTTGAGATTTTCCCCTATGTTGGGTACGACCCGATGTACCGTGTTGTGGTGTTTGTCGGGTACGACTTATCGTTGCGTAAGTTGAGCTAATAGTATGTCTCGCTTTGTTATGTGTTCGTTTTCGATTTGGATCGTTGGTGTTGTCCGTTAGTGTTTCGTTGCATGTTGAATAATTATTGTTTTGTCGAGGAGTATCGTTTTTGTGCATTTGGTCGACTTTGAAAGATCACCACCGGCGCATATAAAGTCTAAAAATTCTGAAACTTTACAATGTGATAGAGCATCAAATTAGCTTTCCAATGGTTCAAACGGCGAGTCAATCGGAGTCCACCATGGGCTCCGATACCATATTTGTAACACCCCCAAAACCAACCGGGAGTATTACACGCCGTGGGCCCCGCGCCGGAACCCACCAGGCTAAAAACTAAATACAAGAACGACAAAAAAAAGGCCGATGACAGTAGTATTTTCCAAAACTCACAAAATCATTTGAAAATACCAACTACCATCAAAATGATCAAGGCCAAAAACTCGGTTAAGGGAATCGGTTTTCAAAATGAAACTCAGTTGGCAAAAACCAAAAGCCATTTGAAAGAACTCACGCAGCGGATAGAAATACAGTCCAAGATATATACATCAATAATGATATACACAAACAAAATACACGATTCCCCAACAATATGCCACAGCCAGTATTGTCCAGAATCCTCGCCTCACGATCACTACCATCAAAGTCCTCAATACCTGAAAAACAAGTCCCACAACGGGGTCAGCAATAATGCCCGACAAATAACCGCAAGTACATAAACATAAATATTCACATGCCATGCATCATGAGAATAATAACCTCAACGATAACCTTACCACTTCCGGTAATCCAACGATTTTCGTCAAAATCCCAATATCACGATAATACCATAAAAATCCCAGTATCACAACAATACCGTATACTTTCTCGTACATAATCCTCTATGTACGATTACCTTAAAACATACCTCTATCCGGACTTCCTTCCGGAATGCATACCACAGACCAAGAATATCCAAAATGACATCAACAATATCCGAATACTACAATCTTCCCAAGATTGTCCAAGTATCTCAACAATCATCAACTGTGCATTCTAATCCTTTTAAATCATCACTGAACATTCGTCAATATGCAATACGACATAAAATACTTATGAAATGCAAATGGAATTACTCATCAAAACATTACAACGGAACAAGTAAACACTTGCCTGGATATCAGTATGACAAAACCACCACCGAACTCATCATCCTCGTCTACGAGCTCTACAGCCCTGACTGGACTGAATTTAGGGCCTTCAACGCGGCACATCGGTTATACCTATGGGTTAATCAACCTAGAACAATAATTATATCAATAATCAAACCAATTTGGTAACAATGATCATAATATATTCAATCCAGAATTCAACCTCTTATCATGATTTAACTCCTCTAAATCGATCACTGAAATTATCATGATCCAGAAATCTATCTCAAAACAGTTTAAACGAACCATCATCTTTATAATATGAAGAAACATCGAAACTCTTATCAAAATTCCATTGAATAATATCGTTATATGATTATCCAACATGTTCCTCACATGTAATCATCCTTAAAAACGAACCATAAATAAAAAGGGATACCAAATTTACCTGGATTAGACGAACCAAAAAGAAGAACACTTGAACTCCATTCCAAGAATCATGAATAACTTGAAGAACAAGGCTTGAATTCATGCTCTCAATATAATGTTGTTAAATATTATCATTATACAGTGTTTGGGAACCTCAAATACATCCCAACTCTCTCTATCCCGACTGAAGGAAGAAAAATGGACGAAATGCCTCTCAGCACTCGTCTGTCCCTTTTTATAATATTCATTATTAGCGTGCGCTAACATCTCATGTTTAGCGTGCGCTACAGCCTTAGCGTGCGCTAACTGACTTTGTTAGAGTGCGCTATCGCAGCCCAGAGGCTACTGCCTTGCTTCATAAACTAGCTTACGTACGTAATGCCCATGCATTAACGTACGTAAAACATCCTGCCTAGCGTACGCAAGTCATTGACCTTAGCGTGCGCTATCCGAAGTTGACTTGCTACAGTACACACCTACCACTCGTGCCCCCACATGCCGAAAGCATCCGCGATTATCGGGATTCCTCTGACCGATCTGGAATTAGCGTGCGCTAACCATACGGTTTAGCGTGCGCTAGCCCTACATGACAAACACCCGCTGACCTTATCTGGACACGCGTCGCAAGTGGCCGGGTCCACTCACCGAAAGCCAAGATTCCTTGTCGGACGATCTAATATTAGCGTGCGCTAACCATCCTTAGTAGCGTGCGCTAAATGCCGATAAACATCAACCCGGGCCTACATGTTGGCCGCCTTCCGAATCTTTCCCAGAAAGTCTTACGTACGTTAAGGACCCTCCTCAGCGTACATAATGCGAACCTATTAGCGTACGCTAACTACACACCGTAGCGTGCGCTAAGCATATCTCATAGCGTGCACTATCGTGGCTGTGCTTAGCCATATTCAGCTATCTCGACCAACATCTCGACATACCAAACGATCATAATGAATACATATACGCATTTCAATAACATTATCATACGTTCACAACATTCTTAAGCACAATTATCCATCAACGATATCCAACATATAAACGAAAAATATATCCGAAAAATCAGGGTATTACATAGATTCATGATGGGAAGCTGTGTAAACTTAAGGAAAGAATCGCACAAGGCGAGAAATCTGAGCATGTCAGGCGATGGAATACTAAGATTCAAGCACCATACATGCGTTCCCGATAATGACGAACTCAAGAAGAAAATTCTATCAGAGGCTCACTGCTTTCGGTATACAATTCACCCAGGCAGTAATAAGATGTATAAGGATCTGAAGAAACACTACTGGTGGGTGAACATGAAGAACCAAGTAGCAGAATTCGTAGCAAGTGTTGACACAAAAAGGATTTTGATGATAATTTCATTCAAAACATTTAATTAAATCAATCTCAGCACGTTACTACATTGAAGGAACAAAATGATGTTAGCGCACGCTATCTATTCAAGAGTAGCGCACGTTATCGAGGAATGCATATTCAGCCTAGTCAGTCAGCTACAGTCCAGTGAACTTACCTGATGGATAGCGCACGCAAATCGTTCAACATTTGCGCACGATAAATTACTACAATTAGCGCACGCTATACAATAATATTAACGCACGCTATCGCATCATTCAGTCAGAGGACAGTGAGGTTTGGAATGAAAATGGAAACGGTCTTGCGCACGCTACGAACAATTATTTACGTACGCTAATCCAAGGACTTAGCGCACGTTATTCTACATTGCTTGCGCACGCTACCTAATATGGTCAGTAGTCTAGTAGCTATTGGACTCAAAGTAAAAAGGGCTTTACGTACGCTACACACGTAACTAAAGAATACATTTAGCGCACGCTACGACATATTATTAGCGTACGCTAAAATCAGTCAACAAGCTTACCGTTGGAATTTCTACCATTAGAAAGCAAGAGTTAATGAAGATCCGTGAATTCTGGAAAAGCTGGAAATAATTAATACTAGCGCACGCTAGTCATGCTTGCTAGCGCACACTAAGTTCAAAATTAGTCGTTGGATAAAGAGACGTTGGGGAGACAAACCAACATTTTCAAAGTCAAGATTGAAGACCTGTTGACCAGCCGATAACGCACGCTACGAGTACATGACTAGCGCACGCTAGTCATACAATTTTACCGTTGGAACAATCTTGTGACCGTTTAGGAAAACCAAGTCAGAATCGACAGCGCACGCTAGAAGACATTATTAGCGCACACTAATAATACGATTTTCAGTATTTGAAGAATGGCTCTCACCTATAAATACCCATGGGACTTGGGTATCAAAAACACAACTTCAAGCATACAAGCATACAAGCATACAAGCATTATTGAGATCAAATTGCTACTGATTAATATATTATAAGTTGTGAGAAGGAAAGATACAAGAGTGATATTCTTTGTAATATCTATTATACTTTGTATTCTTTCATTTGATTGTAAGTGTTGCATCACTTACAATTGAGCGTAAGAGAAACGAATCAAGAGTCACTAATCCAGTGTTATTAGGATCTTTGATCCGGCATTGTTAGGATTATACTCCCATATTCGTATAGTGAGGATTATCTAGTTCCTATAGAACACTAGATAAACAAAAGTTTATATTGAGAGAGAGGTTGAGCTTGGACTGATAGAAGACAAGCGGTTGTAACGGTTGTGAACTCGGACCGATCGAAGACGAGTCAAATTTGTGGTTGTTCTTGAGCCAATAGAAAAGGAAGTCGGAGAGAGGAGGCAAGTTGCCGAACCTCTATAAATCTTTGAGTCTTTATTTTCCGCACTATTTTTCATTTATTCGCAAGAAATTTTGTTATTCCGCATTCCCACTATTCAAACCCCCTTCTAGTGGTAAATTTATCTCTTCAGTTGGTATCGGAGCGGGTCACTTTTTAAAGGTTTAACCACCTAAGAGAAAAAGATCCGCAAATGGCACTTCTTAGCCAAATCGAAGGAAATGCTCTCAACCGTCCTCCTTTCTTCGACGGTTCCAATTTCATGACATGGAAAAAGAAAATGGCTATCTTCGTTCAAGCCTACGATATTGAAATTTGGAAAGTTATCGCTCTTGGTCCGAAGCTTGCTAAGAAAGATGATGGATCATTGAAAAAGATCGACAAATTCAATGACGAGGACTAGAGGAACACACGCGTCAACTCACGAGCTACTCAACTTCTCTATTGCGCTCTTAATCCCGAAGAACTCAATAGGATATCGTCCTACGAAAGCACAAAGGAAATTTGGGAAATTCTCGAAGTCACTCATGAGGGAACCACCCAAGTCAAGGAAACCAAAATCAACATGCTACTTCATGACTACGAACTCTTTTCCATGAAAGACGAGGAAACGATCACAAACATGTTGGATCGATTTTCGGCTATAACCAATGGTCTTGCATCTTTCGGTAGGCCTATATAGAGCAGTGATAAAGCAAAGAAAATTCTTCGCTCATTGCCACGAGAATGGGATGCTACGATTATCGCGATTATGGAATCCAAAGATCTCAACAAACTCGAGTTTAGTGCCCTCATCGGGTCACTTATCAATTATGAGATCGTTCTCAAGTCTAGAGGCACCAAACCAAAGCCTCGGGAAAGAGTAGTCGCATTCAATGTTGATAGCGACGTTGAGGAAGATGTTCCCGAAGATGAAGACGACGAGGAACTTGCTCTCTATGCCAAGAACTTTAGAAGGTATAAAAGCCTAATTTAAAAGAGGCGAAGTTTTCTTGGTCGGGATGGCAAACCGGAGCAAAATAAGAGTGGCTATACTCCCATAAAGAAGTTCGACAATAATTGTCAGAAATGTGGTCAAGCCGGTCACTATGCCAAAGAATACCGGGGATCCTCTTCAAAGCCTCAAATGGAAAAATTCAAAAAGAAGGAGGTCCTAATCGCTTCTTGGAGTGATGACGAGGAGGAAATTGAAAGATCTCTAGACGCAAATGTCGCATTCATGGCACTCGACTCCGAAAGTAATATCGAGGTAAGTTCTAAACTCAATGATGACGAATATGACTCTTTTGATTTTTGTGATTCACAAGAAGTTCATCATGATGATGAGTTATTAAGTGCATTTGAATCCTTGAATACGGAGTATGACGAGATGGTTAAATTAAACATATCTTTAAAGAGAAAAATAAAATCTCTAGAACTCGAAAATTCCTCTCTTCAAAACAAAGGCAAAACTATTGAGATCGACCATACCTTATGCCTTGAAAAGGAAAATGTTTTGAAAATCGAATTGACGAAAACTCAAAAGGAGCTAAAATATATTTTGAACAAATTTACTCTCGGAAATGAGAAATTCGAAAGGCTTCTATCAATTCAAAAATCGCCTTTGCTAAAACACGGTCTTGGTTTCGATCCTTTTAAACGGGAACAATCCCTTATCAACCTTGACAAAATAAAGAAAACCGAAACCGAGAACTCAAAAGATTCTTCCAAACGAGTTCATGATGTTAATGTTCGTTCAAAGTTGAGAACCATCAAAGTTAAGCAAATATGGGTTCCTAAAGGGACAATTGTTCCCAATGCTATAAGCATAGTTAACTTTGGAGGACCCAAACGGGCTTGGGTACCGAAACAACCGAGAAACTCTATTTTTGTAGGTACCAGCACCAAGGAAAAGCAAGTGGTACATTAATAGCGGATGCTCAAGGCACATGTGCGGCTCCGAGGACTTATTTGAAGACCTCGAATATCAAGAACAAGGACATGTGACCTTTGGGGATAATCAAAAGGGAAAAATCAAAGGCATTGGCAAAGTCGGTAAGGAACCTTCTCCCTCTATCAACAAAGTATTGTTTGTTGAAGGTTTGCATCATAATCTTCTTAGCGTTTTGCAACTTTGCGATGAAGGTTTTAAAATTCTATTTGAGCAAACGCATTGCACGGTATTTAGAAATAATAAAATTGCTTTCATTAGTTTGAGATGTGGAAACATCTATATTGTTGATCTTAATGATAAAAGTTCATTCAATGAAAAATGTCTTATTACTTTGGATGATAATGCATATTTATGGCATCGAAAATTGGGGCATACTTCTCTACCTATCATTTCTATTTTATCTAGACACGACCTTGTTCGTGGATTGCCCAAACTCAAGTTTGATAGAAAGCATTTGTGTGAATCATGCATAAAAGGGAAACACACTCGAGAATCTTTTAAACCAAAATTCGAGGTTTCCACTAGTCGAGTTCTTGAACTTGTGCATATGGATTTGATTGGACCATCTAGACATGTTAGTTTAAATGGCAAACTTTACACTTTGGTTATTGTTGATGATTTCTCTCGATTTACTTGGGTTAGATTATTAGCACATAAGGATGATGCATTTTCCGAGTTTTCTAAATGGTGTCGTTTGGTATCAAATGAGAAAAATCTCTCCATAATTTCTATTCGCACCGATCACGGAGGTGAATTTGATTGCACTCCGTTTGAACTCCTATGTGATAAATACAGGATGAATCATAACTTTTCCGCCCCTAGAACGCCTCAACAAAATGGAGTTGTTGAAAGGAAAAACCGATCTTTGGAAGAAATGTCGAGGACTATGCTTAATGAATACTCTCTTCCACGATATTTTTGGGCCGAAGCTATCTTTACCGCATGCTATGTGATTAACCGGGTTCATGTTTGTAGAACTCCTCTTAAAACCCCATATGAATTATGGAAGGGCAAAAAGCCCAACATAGCTTATTTTCATCCTTTCGGTTGCAACGTATTTATTTTAAACAATGGTAAGGATAACTTGGGGAAATTTGATGCTAAATCCGACTCCGGAATATTTCTTGGTTATTGCACTAATAGCAAAGCATATCGTGTTTATAATATTAGAACGAATAAAGTTGAAGAGTCTATACATGTTAAATTCAATGATATGATCTCACCCCCGAGAAAGGTAGAATATTTTGATGATGCAGGTACTTTTCCGGATCCCTCACCCGAAGTGAAGAAAATTTCGGAAATTGAAACGAACAAAATCGTTGATTTACCGAAAGATTGGAGGCACATCAAAGACCATCCAAAGGATCTCGTGATTGGGAACATTGAAGACGGTGTTCAAACCCGAAGGAGAACCACCGAATTTATGGCTCATTGTGCTTTTGTATCCGAAATAGTTCCCAAGTATATATCCAAAGCTCTCAATGATGAAAGTTGGGTGATGGTAATGCAAGAGGAGCTTGTGCAATTCATGCACAATAATGTATGGAATTTAGTTCCCGCTCGTAAAGATAAAACAATTATCGGAACTAAATGGGTGCATAAAATCAAGAGTGACGAAGACGGTTATCCAATTCGAAATAAATCTCGTTTGGTCTCTCAAGGGTATAATCAAGAGGAAGGTCTTGATTATGAAGAAAGTTTTGCTCCCGTGGCTCGACTCGAAGCCATCCGCTTGTTATGTGCATTTGCCGCCCATAAAAAGATCAAACTATTTTAAATGGATGTAAAAAGTGCATTCTTGAATGGTTACATTCAAGAAGAAGTCTACGTCAAGCAACCTCCCGGCTTTGAAGATCATCAATTTCCGGATCACGTCTACAAGCTCAACAAGGTACTCTACGGGTTGAAGCAAGCACCCCGAGCATGGTATGATCGTTTAAGTCAATTATTAATTGCAAATAATTATAAAAGAGGCAAAGTCAATAATACCTTGTTTGTGAAAATATTGAATGATGATATACTTGTTTGCCAAATCTACGTTGATGACATTGTATTTGGAGCTACTAATGAATCTTTGTGCCAAGATTTCTCTAATCTTATGAAAGGAGAGTTCGAGATGAGTATGATGGGAGAATTAACATTCTTCCTCAGGCTTCAAATCAAGCAATGCGAAGATGGAATCTTTATCCATCAAACGAAGTACTTAAACAACCTCCTTAAGAAATTCAAAATGGAAAGTAGCACGTTGTTAGTGTAACTATCGCAAGTGCACGATATCGTATTAAGTAGTAAGTAGACTTTTTGAGTCCGGTTTATCGATCCCACAAGAAAGTTTGGTTATAATTTGAATTATACACTATTAGTCTATTTTTATAGATACTAAGATGAGTGAAACACACAATTAAAAAGTTTGGTTTAATAAGTGCAAAGAAAATGCAATAATAGTTCTAATATTTTAAGGAAATGAAAATATTGCAATAATAATAGATTGATTAAACGATAAAATGAAATAGTTGGGATTACAAACTTAGTTCGTCGTTAGTTATAAAAGATGTATAGGAGATCATAAGATGAATTTACTTATTATGTTGTGTAGATTTGATTTTCCTTAAAAAGACGGTTTCTCTTTCGAACTATAAAACGCCCCTTACATATTGAATCAATCCACTATATTTCTATGTTGATTGGCTTCAATACATAGCATTAGGATTTATGAAAATAACTCAAAGAATCATCTAAGGACTAGAGGTATATTTCTATCCCCTAGGACAACTTAGAGTGAAGATCATTTGATCTAATCAAACATATTTTCTTTCGAAACATATGAAGACCATAAATATCGTCATTTATTGGCCAAATAAATAAAGATTGTTAAAACAATGAAAATCACACACAATAATAAGTAATTCACAATAGATCTTTATACAAACATAAATAACATGACTAACCTTGTTTATAATCCCAACTAAAGGTTACTTAGCCCATGAAGGGTTTATTATACATATTACAAGCTTTGGTGGTCATTATTAGTTGAATCAAGAGAAAGAATTGACCCTAACTCCCTTAGTAGATAAAGGAGATAGAAGCAATAAACTCTCCGAACAACATATGCTATACCACACTTACAAATATCACTCAAGAACACAAGTGTGTTCTTCACACAAAAAGAAAAGTTTACAAAAAATGGAAAATTATAAGATGAATGATGAAGGATCTAAGGGGTCTATTTATACACTTAAAGTCATCTAATAGCTCCAAAACTCCAGCATTATTACATTAAATCGGATCAATGCCAGCCATCCCCTCAATAATACACAAAAAGTATAAAAAATTAGACAAATCATAACAATCTGTCAAGAGTTACGGCCGTAACATTCAGAAGTTACGGCCGTAACTAGGGTGACTTACGACCGTAACATTCTGTAGTTACGGCCGTAACTTGGCTTCGTAAAATTGCTCACTGGATGCTTTGATAGTTACGTTTTTAGCCCAGAATTTCTCAGACTTTGCGTTTTTGCCCCCACATCTTCTTCGGATGATAACTTTTGATATATAACTCTGATTTTGAATCCGGAAAGACTGCCGAATTCATCTCGGAAAGCCCTACAACATGAAAATATCAAAATTCAACAAAGAGAATATTTAATAAACATGTTATTTCTTGAGTAAATCAGTTATTTAATCCGATAATCACCCGATAAAAATAAAATTATTAAAACTAATTAATTAAAAGCAAAAAAACGAGTAGACTAGCTCAATTATGGGTGAATTTTATCGATACAAACCATAGATAAGTGTACAAAACTGACACTTATCAGTAGCAAGGTGATATCTACTCCAATGTCTTCATCATTAAAGCTCGAAAAAGATGAAAATGGCAAATCCGTAGATCAAAAATTATATCGAGGTATGATCGAATCTTTGTTATATTTGACTGCATCTAGGCCAGACATAATTTTTGCTACATGTTTATGTGCTCGATTCCAAGCTAATCCCAAGGAATCACATTTAACTGCTTGCAAACACATTTTTCGTTACTTGAAAGGAACTATTGGACTAGGTCTATGGTATCCTTATTGCTTAGATTTTAATTTAATTGCATATAGTGATGCCGATTTCGGTGGATGTAAAATTAACAAAAAGAGTACTAGTGGTATTTGTCATTTTATTGGATCATGCTTAATATCTTGGGGAAGTAAAAAGCAAACCAGTGTAGCATTGTCTACAGATGAGGCCGAATATGTCGCTGCAGGGAGCGCATGTGCTCAGGTGTTATGGATTAAAAATCAACTCCGCGACTACGGCATATATTTTGAAAATTCCCCTATTCTATGTGATAATACAAGTGCAATAAATTTGAGTAAAAATCCTGTATTGCATAGTAAAACTAAACATATAGACATTAGACATCATTTTCTACGCGATCATGTTCAGAAAAAGGATATCTGTTTAATTTTTGTTGGGACGAAGGATCAACTTGCTGATATCTTTACAAAACCTCTTCCCGAAGAATCGTTTAATTCTATTCGTTTACAACTTGGTATGGGACATATAGACAATTTTTGAAATAAGCTTTCTACTCAAGATATCAATATCCTTGATTCGCTTCATTCGCTAGCACGCGCTAGCTTCACTTCCTTAACGCGCGCTAAATCCTGCTTTCGATAGCGTACGCTAATCCTCTCTGCCTTGCGTACGCTAATTAAAACCTTTTGTATTCCATATCAGCTACTGGAAAGTCCAGTAAGCTTCCCAGTTTTATCTAATGTACGCTAACTTTATGTTCCTAGCGTACGCTAACTATAAACCCAGTTGACTATATATAGTCCGTACGACCCAGTAACACTTTCACCCTTTTCTAATGCACGCAAACGCAAGAAAACCCACTTTCAGAAAAACCCTAGCCGCAAATCCGAATCCTCAAATCTTCCAATTCCTTCACTATGTCTAGCAAGGGACGAAAACCCATAGGGAAAACCTACAAACGCCCTCGCGATACCGAATACGACGCAACCCGATTTGTTTCATACATCTCATCGAAGGTGTTCTTCGATATCCTCCCGCAGGAGAATCTTACCGATTGCTATTTCTTTAATTTCAGCAGTCTTGAACGGGTTAAGGTTAGTATTCGTGAGTTCTTTGAAGCATTAGGGATAGCTCGATTTGTGGAATGCAAAGAAATTATTTACCCTGCCTGTGTCCGCGAGTTTTATGCAAATTTGCACTTGGGTGACAGTGATGGTAATGGTGGATTAGTTCTTGGTAGCCTGGTGAATGGAACTGTGGTGAAGATTTCCTCGGAAATACTTCACGAGTTATTTGGTTTGTCGAAGGATGGTTACGATTGCGTTGGGAAAACTATTGCCGAAGAGTCTCTTGTGTCCGAAAGAGATGTTGCTGATTTTTTGTGCTCAAAAATAGTCATCGAAGTTACGGATGAAGTTTTCGAGAATAATGATTTCGGCATTCAGATTCGATTGTTGTTGGCTGCCCTTAGGGGTGTGCATCGGGTGAAACAGATCCGATCCGATCCGAATTTCGGATTAATCCGAAAATTCAGACAAGGTTTTGGACAACCCGAAATCCGAACCGAAATTTCGGATAGAATTCGGATCAGTCCGAAATTGGATCGAATTTTTCGGTTCTAATCCGAAATATCCGATTTTTTTTGGTTACAAAAGATCGATACTAGAAATATCCTCCTCCAATCTCAGAATATACTCAGAATTAACCTCCAAAAAACGCAATATCAGTCATACTCAGAAATCAGAATTAACAATCCGAAATATTTCTCTTCCCATATTTGTCTTCCTCCATCATCAATCATCCAAATCCGACGAAAATTGCAGAAAAATGTTACAAAATGAATTTCAGAAACTAACAAAATCCATAAAAACTAGAAAAATCAAAATAAAATAAACCCAAAAATTAAAGTAACAAAATCAATCAAGAGATAACCCCACAAAGAAACCTTATTTTTTGGACAAGATGAATTCGACTTAATTTCGAATCTTCACTTTCTTCTGCTTCTGCAGTCGCGAATCTATGGTTTCAGGCCCCTTCTCCGCCGTCGGGTGACCGCCATCTGGTCCGTAAAAGCATGCACTCTGTTTCTTCTATTTCTGAGGTCGTAGTGGGAAGTGGGAAGGAACTGGGAATATTTGGATCTAGAGTGGAGGCGCCGGGATGAGTGGTGTGGGAAATGGGTTACTGATTAGGGTTTCTGATATTTAAAGGGAAAAATGAATCATCTCACGGTCAAACACCTAACCTAACACATTTAATGAGGGCAGGGCACCGCCCACTTACCCATGTGACCATGTCACCTCCCCCCAAAAGTCTGATATTGATATTTAAAAAATGTTTTTTTATTTTTAATTTCAGATCAAATCGGATTAATCCGAAAACCCGCGGATTTAATCCGATCCGATCCTAAATTTTTGGATCTAAAAAATGCAGATCCGAAATCCAATCCGACGATACCGGATCAGGTCGGTTTGGATCGGATTATCAGATTTTCGGATTGAATTTTCGGGTTCGGTTTATATGCACACCCCTAGCTGCCCTAACCAAGTGTTTGATGCCAAAAGTTAATACCCAACGCAAATTAGTAGGCGTCGACAAGAATGTGGTGTATCATGTGTTGAAGGATGACAGGGTGAACTTTACCGGTATTGTGCTAAACTGAATGAAGGCGAAAGGGGATTCACTTCGTTCAAAGAATTACATGTCGAGGACTCGGAAATCTGGACTTCCTTTTGGCTCTATTCTCACGGTGATCTTCCAGCATTTTCACGTTGACTTGTCGAGTGAGGCACCCATCCCGGTGTCTCGGGGACACGAAATAAGCGACCTAACCCTCAAAGCTATGTTGAAACATACAATAGAGGGTGGGTGTTGTTTCCGTACCTCCGAGAAGATGATCAAGTACCGAAGGGGACGCGAATGCCAACACCAGTCGAACGTGTGATGCACCGAGGACCCCATACGCTTAGGGAGATACAAACCAGGGAATTTGTTCGCCATCCGAAGACGAAAGGGAAGCGACCGATGCGAGACGCCGTCATGGAGGAAGAAGAAAGTGATCTTTGTGCTCGGATGAGGAGCATCGAGACCTCTCAGCTGGAAATTCGAGAGGATGTTCGATCTCTTCGCACGGAAGTCGGGTCTTTTCGTTCGGAAGTCGGGGAAGTTTGTGGGCTGATCTCCGATTTCATTCGTTACACACATCCGTCGTTCCCATTCCCATCCTCCTCTTCCGATGCAGCACCTTAGAATCTAGGAACTTGATGTTTGATTGGAGAAGCTTAACATTCGAATGGTCTTTATGTTTCATGTCTTGAAATTTTATGTATTACATTGAACTTTGTTTTAATGATATTTGCATTTCGCTTCATTTGGTATTTGCTGTATTATTGTCTATGTGATTTCGTTTTGGTTCATGATATTTGTTAAGAAGGCAACAATTCAGGGGGAGTTCCTTTTTGTTTATGTCAAAAAGGGGGAGAATACTCCAAAAACCGAAACGCACTAATATATCGAACAAGTTACCTTGATTCGAATCATTTAAAATGTTTTTGCTGGTATAAATTAAATGTTTTGATATCATCAAAAAGGGGGAGATTGTTGACTCAAAAAGGATTTTGATGATAATTTCATTCAAAACATTTAATTAAATCAATCTCAGCACGTTACTACATTGAAGGAACAAAATGATGTTAGCGCACGCTATCTATTCAAGAGTAGCGCACGCTATCGAGGAATGCATATTCAGCCTAGTCAGTCAGCTACAGTCCAGTGAACTTACCTGATGGATAGCGCACACAAGTCTTTCAACATTTGCGCACGCTAAATTACTACAGTTAGCGCACGCTATACAATAATATTAACGCACGCTATCGCATCATTCAGTCAGAGGACAGTGAGGTTTGGAAAGAAAATGGAAACGGTCTTGCGCATGCTACGAACAATTATTTACGTACGCTAATCCAAGGACTTAGCACACGTTATTCTACATTGCTTGCGCACGCTACCTAATATGGTCAGTAGTCCAGTAGCTACTAGACTCAAAGTAAGAAGGGCTTTGCGTACGCTACACACGTAACTGAAGAATATATTTAGCGCACGCTACGACATATTATTAGCGCACGCTAAAATCAGTCAACAAGCTTACCGTTGGAATTTCTACCGTTAGAAAGCAAGAGTCAATGAAGATCCATGAATTCTGGAAAAGCTGGAAATAATTAATACTAGCGCACGCTAAGTTCAAAATTAGTCATTGGATAAAGAGACGTTGGGGAGACAAACCAACATTTTCAAAGTCAAGATTGAAGACCTGTTGACCAGCCGATAACGCACGCTACGAGTACATGACTAGCGCACACTAGTCATACAATTTTACCGTTGGAACAGTCTTGTGACCATTCAGGAAAGCCAAGTCAGAATCGACAGCGCATGCTAGAAGACATTATTAGCGCACGCTAATAATACGATTTTCAGTATTTGAAGAATGGCTCTCACCTATAAATACCCATGGGACTTGGGTATCAAAAACACACAACTTCAAGCATACAAGCATACAAGCATACAAGCATACAAACATTCTTGAGCTCAAATTGCTACTGATTACTATATTATAAGTTGTGAGAAGGAAAGATACAAGAGTGATTTTCTTTGTAATATCTATTATACTTTGTATTCTTTCATTTGATTGTAAGTGTTGTATCACTTACACTTGAGCGTAAGAGAAACGAATCAAGAGTCACTAATCTGGTGTTATTAGGATATTTGATCCGGCATTGTTAGGATTATACTCCCATATTCGTATAGTGAGGATTATCTAGTTCCTATAGAACACTAGATAAATAAAAGTTTATATTGAGAGAGAGGTTGAGCTTGGACCGATAGAAGACAAGCGGTTGTAATGGTTGTGATCTCGGACCAATCGAAGACGAGTCAAATTTGTGGTTGTTCTTGAGCCAATAGAAAAGGAAGTCGAGAGAGGACGTAGGCAAGTTGCCGAACCTCTATAAATCTTTGAGTCTTTATTTTCCGCACTATTTTTCATTTATTCGCAAGAAATTTCGTTATTCCGCATTCCCACTATTCAACCCCCTTCTAGTGGTAAATTTATCTCTTCAGCAAGATGTTTGACTTGTCAAAGAGTGAAGGCTGAACACCAAAGACCATCAGGATTGCTACAGCCGCTCGAGATTCCCGAATGGAAATGGGAACTAGTCGCGATGGACTTCGTGACAAATCTACCAACAACCAGCGGAGGATATAAGACGATCTGGGTAGTAGTGGATAGACTTACAAAGTCAGCTCATTTCCTACCCGTAAGGAAGAATGACAGTCTACAGAAGCTAGCAAGGACGTACATACGAGAAATCATTAGACTGCATGGTGTACCTGTAGACATTGTGTCAGATCGAGATCCCAGATTTGTCTCCAGATTTTGGAAGAGTCTTCATCAAGAATTTGGGACAACATTGAGTTTCAGCACTGCGGCACACCCTCAGACGGACGGACAATCCGAGAGAATGATCCAAATCCTTGAGGATATGTTACGAGCATGCGCACTGGATTTTCAAAAGGGTTGGAGTCACCACCTACCCTTAGCCGAGTTTGCGTACAACAACAGTTATCAGGCAACTATCGGAATGTCTCCATATGAAGCATTATACGGAAGAAAGTGTCGATCGCCAATACATTGGGAGATTGACGACCAATGGACACGAAAGAGCAAGCAGAACCGAGACTCAATAGCAAGAGTTGATCTAGTAGAAGATGCCATGGACAAAGTTCGAGTCATTCGAGATCGTATTTGTACTGCTCAAAGCCGGCAGAAGAGTTATGCAGACCGGAGGAGAAAAGATTTAGAGTTCAACAAGGGCGACAAAGTATTCCTTCGCTTATCACCACGTAAAGGATTAATCAACTCAAGGAAAGGAGGAAATCTTAGCCCCAGATACGTCGGAACTTTCACGATACTAGAGGGAATTAGAAATTTGGCGTATCATCTCGAGCTACCAATCGAGCTTGCCAGAATGCATAACGTGTTCCATGTCTCAAGATTGAAGAAATACCATCCGGATCCTGAGCATGTCATCACTCATTACATGCCACCAATCAAAGAAGATCTAACCTACATCGAGAAGCCGATCAGAATCGTAGATCAACAAGTACGCTAGCTGAGAAATAAGAATATTCCGTTAGTCAAAGTCATTTGGTTGAAGCACAACAGAGAAGAAGACGCCACATGGGAAAGTGAAGAAGAGATGAAGAAATCTTACCCCGAACTATTTTAGAGGGAATTTGGGGACCAAATTCTCTTAAGGAGGGAATGATGTAGAACCTCATAAATTTGATAGTTAGTATAGGTACGACATATCCTATTGTAATATGATTGAGTAACAATTGCTATATAGCACAATATAATCTAAGTTTACCATTTATTTTACTCAATTTATCAATTTTGAAATTCATATGTCAAACCGTATAATTAATTAAATAAGAAAATGATATCTATCTAATGGACAACTTGTCAAACCTAATAAGTCAAGCCCAACCTATAAAATCTATAAGACTTAAAAATACAACTTAAAGCCCAATCTAATCACCTAGCCCACTTTATTAAACAAATACTTAATATCTATATCTATATACACCTAAAATACAAGAAAAAATATATAATAACACACACACACACACACATGGGGAGGCCATAAGGAGGAATATAAGACACCTAGAGTCTTCATGTCCCCCATGCAAGACACTATTCTAAGACACCTTAGCCACATGTCACTAGTTTTCTTTACACCTCCAACTTCTCAAGCCACTTTATACCCCTCTTAAATACATACACCACCCAACACACTCTCATTCTCCCAACACATACAAAAAATATGAGATTTAGATAGAGAGAGAGAGACAAAAATTTGAGCAAGAGAGATAAGGAAGGGAGGAAGAAAGAAGAAGAAACAAGAGGGAGGTAAGAACTACACTTCATACATTTGTTTTTTAACTTATTTATTCTTCCCTTTCTAACTTAAAACCTAACATGCAATCAAAATAATTATACATAGTGGGATGATACATGGGCTGAAATGTATAGGAGGAGGAAGAGAGGTCCTTTTTCAACCTACGAGACCTAGAATCAACTTCTACCGACAAAGAACGAGGTGGGTAAAATATTTTTCTTTTTAAAACTCCTATATGTAAGTTACTTTCAAAGTAAATTAATAATAATGATATAATGCATGTCCTTTCTATGTAGTTATATAGTTCATTCATCATATATCATTAGCATTCAAATTAGTTAGTAACTTGTTGCATGTGAAAGTACCGATTTGATGACTAGAATGAAATGCATAAATATCTTACCAACCAAACATGATTGCTATCCATTATATTCTGGAAATTCATTTTTAGGAAGTTTATTTTGTTTATATAAATATGCATGTCTAGTTGGATGCTTAAATCGTGGCCTAACAAAGATAGAACGGTTAAAACAAGCTTAAGATACGAACTAAGTGAAGGTAAAGATAATTAGGAAAATTATTGCTTAAAAGATGTAATCTGACTTAAGGACAGAAAATACAACATAGTTACTTGTTAATCACCTATCCTTAAAATTTTATAAGAAACGGGAACCGTTTTCCAAGCCAACGGGCCAAAATCGTCAAAACACGGAAATTGTGTAAAATCTACAATTGTGAAACAACTAATTGAAATCCGTGTAATTTCAGTTTGGAACATCAAAAAAGACATAATAACATGTTTAGCCTCTGCCCTTAAAGTTTCATAGTGATTGGATCCATTCCCGGTGTCTACGGACTAAAAAATTACAATTAAGATAAATTAAGGGGTCAAAATAGTAAAATCCCCCAAAAAAAATCCGGAGCCAAGACAAAAATTTCACCTTCTGGATTGAAGTAATGACTTATATAAGAATAAATATTCTGACCTTAAAATTTTGTAGAGATCGGAAGTCGTTTTGAGATTTGGGGCCAAAATGTAATAATCAATAAAATTGGGGTCAAATAGCAAATTACAATAAAATTGAAATCTAAGACGAAATTACAATACTCTCGACTGGAATATTAAATTTTTAAAAAGGTACGTATGATATCTGAAAAAATCTTATAACAATCGAAGTAAATTTCGATCAAAACGATATTTTAAAAAGTTTTGGGGCAAAACGAAAATTTTGGAAAAATCGGTCAGAAACCGAAATTCTGGAAATTTACCCAACACTTAAGCTCAAAGTTCAACATGAACTCTCCTGTAAGTTTCGTCACCATCCATGATGAAAACTAAAATTTACGGGTATAATAACCCACTTCGCAAGAATTATGTGCGGGATCGTAATTTTGGAAATTTTAATTCAAAAATTAAAGATTGAAAATTTACTAAATCTGAAATCAATAATCACAATTATATCTTAAAGATATGTCAACAACCGAACCATAATCTCGTGCCACGAATAAACTCCAAATCAGAATCATATAATCGAATTACACTAAGTACCGTAATTAATTGAATGCATGACTCTGGTTGTATGATGTGTATGCACCGAAAATGTGACTAACTTATAATCACATCTAACCTGGAACTAAGTGTCTCACAAACAAAGTGCCACAGACAGGACTGACTCTAATTCTATCGGGACAAAGTGCCATGTCAACGGACGGGGGCCACCTCTTGAGCCCATACAAAATAGAGGGCCGATCAAAGATCTGGGGGCCACCTCTTGAGTTGTAAGGGCCACCTCTAGAGTCCCGAATTTGTGTCAGGGACGGTTAGACCAAGTTTTGGATCGAGCAGCACGACTGCGGTTCATGAACAAGGCTACCGTCGTTTCCTATTCCCTTGAAGCCGAAGGACAGAGTGATCCTGAGGTGACTGGGTCGTAGACTTAGGGTATAATCGCGATTATGGTGTGATCCGGGTATTAAACCCCATCTAAGGACATACCGAGCCCAGATAAGAGATAAGGTAGCACGCCACCAAGTGTGAGAGCTTTTAGCTCAAAGGCCAAGGTTATAAGGACGGTCCGACAAACGCCCAAGGCTACGGTTATTAAACCAAAGGTCGTGGCGAAAGTCATAGTCCGATCTCTGATAACGGTCTAAGACGTCATAAGGAGGCCAAGGGACTTTGTCACATAGACGACCTCCCGAAGCTAAATATTCACTAGGCGCTTGACGCCACATGTTGTCATACTTAACATCAATCTACGGAGATTGACTGTTCACTCATGCCATAATTCATTACATTCCTTTGAAAACTTGTACTATCTATAGACAAAGATATTTTCAAAAGTGGGAGTAAATATATTATCCTTCAAAATCGTTTTTTTTATATATATATATATATAAATTGAATTCAAGGAAGTATTTGAAAATAAACTCATCATCTCGGGGACTTTTAGAAGTAGAAACTTTTTCGGACCTCAAGTCCAAGTTACCAAACCTTTTCCGAAATCATTAGGGCCTCAGCTCGGTTCTTGTTTCAAAACACATTAGCTAGAATATCATCACGGGTATGTGACCCAACATCTCGTACTCGTCAAGTAACGAACCCTGGAGGTCATGATTGGCCGTACCCGGTTCCACATACACATTTTTCGTACACATCATGTACCGAACTCCAGAGGTCACGACGGACCGTACCTGGTTCCACATATTCACTGTTCGTACACATCATGTACCGAACTCCAGAGGTCACGACGGACCGTACCTGGTTCTACACATTCACTGTTCGTAGACATCATGTACCGAACTCCAGAGGTCACAGCGGACCGTACCTGGTTCCACACATTTACACTGTTCGTACACATCATGTACTGAACTCCAGAGGTCACGACGGACCGTACCTGGTTCCACACATTCATTTCGCCACGCGTAAATATCATCTCAAGACACTACCACGAAACAATACACCTTATTACAAATATATCCTACCAATCAAAAATACCCCACAATACGTACCCAAGTATATAATCAATCTGATCCAAATATCATAATCATCACGGTACCTCATTCAAGAATGACCACGCACAACATAAAAACACGGTTAATATCATCAACACAAATTCACAACATGAAACAAGCAAATATATATCATCGACACAATCAACGCCCGAAATAATCTATTCACACGAATCATATCCACAAAGGCAATCCAAGTCATCGTAAACCTAACACGTAACCTCTGTTCGCAAGACACAAATCGTATAAGCAAGATACTTGCCTCGTTAACCGATACCGAACACTCCGATGAACACAGCTCAACCGGGAAACCTCGAACACCTACAATCCTCAGGCGAAAACAACGAAAACATGATTACAATGACTATAACATCCGAAAACAATGCGAAACATGCCAAGAATCAAAGTATAATCCGTGGAGTCATTTAATCGGACATTAAATGCTAGAACACAAAAATCACGGTTGGGCTCCACAAATTCGAGATACGGATATACAATCCATAGAACAAGACTAATAATACTCAATAACATCAACCGATTCATCAAAATCGGACGAACAACGAAATCAAGAAGGAAATCCTTGTAACACCCCGAGATATTCGGAATAATTATAGCGTCGTAAACCCTTTATATAAGAATTTGCAAGGCTAAATTAAAAGAAATACTGATCAATACGAATAATATCACTAATAGTTGTGTAATTTAGGAACCCGTTTAATCACCCAAAACAAACCATTTAATACAAATTCTCGAATCACCATCAAGAACACACATACTCGAGTACTTAACACAAAACCAAAATACCAAAACAATTCAGACGGATAACACCACTGTGCCCCTTCGTCATCATGCCGACACTGTGGTTGCTTCCCCGCTCCTCGGCTACCTGAACATCAAACAAATGTCCACCCTCGTAGGGTTAGCAAAATGATGCTAGTACAAGTACCATAATTATACAAAATCAGATATGCAACAACAATGCATAGAAAAAACACAAAACACCGACTTCCTCTACCGGAATCCAACGATGCGAATCCACATGATTCCATTAACGCAACACAAGGTAATTTAATGATCCAGCGCCCTCAGCATAGATCCCAAGATGATCCCGTCGGACCAAGATGAGGTGGAAAACCCGTCCAATGATCTAGCGCCCTCAGCATAGATCCCAAGATGATCCCGTCGGATCAACACAACATATACAATACAACTATGTATACACCTATGCAAATCACTATGTTCATCAACTAGAACAACATATGAATCAATAACATGAACGACATTATGACAAATCAACTTAGATGATCTCATGTTCAACAACATGAATGACAATATGCATGATCAAAATCATCAACATTAAACCAAAATCAAATTAAGATACTTGCCACAAAAATGACGACAAGGATCGATACTTCTAATAACCTTCAACCCGCTTGAAGAACTCTCATTCGATCAATTCACAATATCCGAACCTTAATTATACAATAACACCAATATAAGTAACGGTTTCGGATAATCACTTCTAAACATTATATGAATCATGAAAAGACATAATCTATCCGATTATGATAAACATATTAATATGCCTCAAGCCATACCAGTCGAGTCATCACTACAATTCTTATCTGAACAATAATCTCATAATGTTTCAATCAAGTCTAAACGCATTTTTTGATTGAATTCTTCAATTATACCTCATGATTGTTCGTTCTACAAGGATCCTAACCATACCCATCATCAATACAACGCAACATGGTTTCAAAATTATCTTGAAGAACACCATAATCATCACATAAAAATCGTTACTAGGTTTAACATGATCATCACCTTCTTCTACAAGGAATTAACCCTAAGTTCATCCAATTCAATTCTCCAAAACATGTTGTTCGATTCCTAAAGTTCATAACAAGCTCAATAACCTCAGTAATCTACTCATGAACATTCCTAAGAGCATGAATTCCAGACGGTTAGAGTATCACATAGCCTACTACGGAAGGAAACGATGAATACACTCGGCGGAATTCAACACTAGGGCTTGAACACCGATACAAGATGCTTCCCAAACTTCAGCCACCAAGTAGAGAAGCTAAATCAAAGGTTATATTGTGGGAGAGGCTCTCTGGACTCACAGAACTTGGACATGGAGCGAAGAAGACAAGGTGTGAAATGAAATGGGTTGGTGTCTTATTTATAAGATTCTGGTCTTTGCGTACGTTAGCCACAAGGTACTACGTATGCTATAGCCTTAATGTACGTTATGTGCAAATTATTACATACATTAACATTCGTCAGTAGCTCACTTCCTCATTTTCTGACTTCCTTAACCTACGTTAACCATCATCTTAACGTATGTAATATGTTCTGTGTAGCATACGTTATTATACTCCTTTAACATACACTATGCCTCGTTGACTTGCTTTATCAAAAAGCTGTCTAGGTTCACGCGGGGAAAATCTGACACTGTCACCTCCTGGCTCCACACGCCGACCTTATCTGATATGCATTTGATTGTTTCTTACGTACGCTATGCTTCAACTATAACGTACGTTATCTATAGATCATAACGTACGTTATTCTCAACAGCTAGCATACGTTATGACGTGCAGATGCATGCATGCATGTATTGGAAAGTCTGAACATAGGAATACGAAGACGGAAATCACACTTTGATTATTAATACCACATAATCAAATGCTACAAGTTTCGAATACAGGTAAAATACACAATAATTATCCGAGTATGACAATCCCAAAGCCAACCCTAGGAGATTTCAAGAAATTACCTTCGATCCGGACGAATAAAGTGGAAGATGATAATAGATATGAATCAAGCTTCCCAAAATGATGCACAATGATACCTCAGATCACTACGTTTGAGTCCCATCCGAAAATCGCGGAAGAAGAAAGAGAAATGGAAAAAATGGCTGTCTCACCCGTCGCCCAGCCTATATATAGCCGAGCATGTTACGGCCGTAACATGCAGTAACTTACGGACATATCTCGACACTTACGGACATAATCGGCATCTCCTTAGGGCCGTAACCAGATTTCCCAGGCCACTGCCCAAAATGCCTGGGCGCATTATGGCCGCAAGTCGGACAGACATTACGGCTGTAATACTCATCACCTTATGGCCGTAACTCAACCATCACTTACGGCCATAACCAGACCTCTCCGGTTACTGCCCAGAACATGCGGATGCCTTATGGCCGTACCCGGTAATGTATTACGGCCGTAACTCATCCATGCCTTCCGACCGTAACCCGTATACCACCAATCCGACAGTCTGCTTAGACGTTCGACAACATCTCGGTCACACTAACGCACCGTCTATGATTCAAAACAATAACGAGCCAATTATGAAACATGACGTATCACACCACAAGCACATATTTAATCAAAGAAACGCACGCGACGACAAGTCTCACTCGACGAACACTACAACAGAATACATCATACCGTACTGACAGAGAAACAATTTCACATAATCATAATGAAACAAAATAACCGACACCAAATGACAAATAGTTCAAGGAAACCATAATTAAAAATCTAGGGTATTACATTCTACTCCTCTAAAAACAAGTTTCATCCCGAAACTTAAAACGAACCACAGCACGAAAATAAATCAAAGGCAAGAACAACAGACATCAATGATCTCTATGAGTCGATATCGACACTAGCACCGAAGATTGAGTATCGACCACAGCAAACACTCTCTCACAATACTGGGCTCGGTGCCCCTTGTGTCCACAGTTATAACAAGTCACCGGTGGTGCCTTACAATTCGCACATTCATGGCCCAGAACATTACAGTTGAAACATCTTGGGGCACTGCCAGAACTCAAAGGCACCGACCTGGGTCTTTTAGATTATCCAACTGATCGAGAAGGTTCCATACTCAACTGATATGAGGGTTGAAGTTTAGGAATCCCCATTTCCTTGCTTCCTGATGCGCCATCAGAAATCTTCTGTTTCTTTGCTACAGATACAAACTCTGTAGACATTATAGCCATTTCAAATGCTAAGGCTCGATCATGATAGTCCTTCATCGTAGTACACATAAAAGGAGACATACACTGCCGAACATGAGGTTTCATATGCATATAGAAACAACGAACCTTATCTGCCTCACTTCTCACTTGATCGCGAACATAACATAGTTGCCGATTATAGTCGACTATTGCCTGAGATATCGACACATCCTGGGGCGTAGCCGAGAAAAAATCAAAAATCCGGCGCTCTCGAATAGGCAACGAACAATACTATTCCTCTATGGAAGTCTTGAACTAAGCCCAAGTATCCATATGATCATTAGGTGCTACGACCTACCATGAGTCTGCAGCTTCCTTGTCGAGCAGGTACTGAGCAATGGGTACCCTCCTTTCATCCGGATAAGCTACATCATCAAATGTTCTGTCCAACTGGAAGAGCCAGTTCTCCCAACCTAACGAGTTAGAAGAACCTGCAAAACGAGGCGAGTGCATTCTCATCACATCTCGTAACCACTTACTAGCTCCATTATCCCCATATGGGTTCTCATTCCGGTGCACGGTCTAATTCATCTGCGTCAACTAGTCAACCACCTGACGAAGGATGGTGGCGGCGCCAACGTCATTATTACCTCTGGCTGATTGCCCCTGATCACGCGACTGGTCATCCCGACCATCTGTATTGAGCTGATTGGCACTCGACAACGAGCGAGTCGCCCTCTCATGCTCCTGATTATGATGATTACCACGACTACGTCCTCGACTTCGACCTCTCGGCATACTTAACGGACCACCATTCAGAATAACAAAACAAAACGTCACATAATCAACATAGGACAATCAAATAGAAACATATTAAAATATCCACTCCAAGTCATTACACGAATACACGAATGATCACTGCAACAATAGAACTTAATTTCATAAGTAATCCACATGGCCACATAAACAGAAATGTATGACCTTTACCAAAAAAAAAACACGGTCAAAACCATATACATATCACTGGGGTCAAACATTTGTAACATTCTTTAAATATAAATTTTTTTCGAGGTGTTCGTTCAAATGATAATATTTTAAAGTTCTTGAGTTTGAATGATTTTGCTCAAATGAGTTTTTAAAAAAATATTTTAATACCTCGGCCATTTAGTCAAAATCATGAACCCATTATCATAACTATTTCGTTTTGAAATCATTTGCAAAACAACATTTTGAAATATCAAATCTACTCGATAACTGATATCATCATAATGACCTTATCAATATACATCATTAACCCCATTAACGACATACAGGGTAACCACATGTTACCATGCCGTTCCATCACGGATAACAATGCACATGGTAATCCACGGCCATGCCCCTTTAGCATCGACCCCCAGATGTTTCGCTCAACCATCCCCGGGTGGAAAACCCCTTGCACTCGAACTAGTCATTTCTATAGATCAACTATCATATTAGGATAACGTCATGGAATAATACAATTAAATCAGACTATGTCATCACAACAATTAGGTTTACAACCAAAATTTGCTAGCAAGAATGGTAATGATCAACAACACGTAAATAATATCCTTACAGGATAAACAACCGAGTGCAACATTAATGATACAATAGTTAAAGTTCACAATCGTCACTGGCGGACCACACGACTATATCCATAGGAATCAAACGATCGACAAAGAGCACAAATACCACTGTAACAACAAAATTACTGTCGTGATAGTCACAAGCTTACGGCCATAATAATATGCAGTTTACGGCCATAACAACTAGGAGATTACGGCCGTAACACCAACGTCTTACGGCCGTAACATCTAATAGCTTACGGCCGTAATGGGAAACATCTTATGGCCGTAATCACTAGATGCAGGACAACAGAATTGTCTCAGTAGCCCCGAAATGGCTTCGAAGGTTAAGGATCGACTCCTAACAATATATCCCGACATTTAGAAACACTGCAAAATTCTCCGACGAGCATAACAACATAACAAACTTGTCGCAACGACTTAGTCCCAACACACAAACACATAACGTTTTATATTCCGAAAATCAAAGTCGTTTTGCAAAATAAAATAAAAAATCCAAAATCCTTTCGATCATATCCAAAATGACGGTGACATTTTGCAATGTTCGAAGTACTTTAAACACATCTATCAAATACCGTATGAAGGTGTCATTTGAAAATACATGACCAACTCGTCAAAGTTCAACCGGTTTCAAAATCCATATAGAACTGTTGTTTAACCGCACCATCAAAATATTTTCAAAAATCGATTTTTCCAAAAAAACATACTCACGCCCATGAAATCTTTCAGGAAACCGTTTTCAGACTTACACGCAGCGAACATAATTACAACTACCAAAAAATAATCGAACTCGAAACCACATGCCCAATCGGCAAACAAGATCACTGTAACGCCCCCCAAAATTGCCGGGATGCTACAGTGCCGTGAATCCCGTGTGGGACCCACATGGCAAGTTTTTAAAGAGTTTAAAAATTCATCATAAAATAATTTGCGGAAAGTAGCTCCATGATAGCGTAAGTACGAAACGAAATACTTTAAAAAAAAACAAGCCCGCGTACACGGTTATTACATAACGTGGAATGTTTTCAGAATTCAATTTAAGAAACAAAATAGCACGGCTTCTCCCCAACACTGCTCAAGCCTGACCGAAACCTTAGGTAACGTCCTGCACATATTCAACAAGTTTTCCTGACACGACGAATCATGCCAGCCAACCTAGGTCAGACAATAGGAATAAAATTCATAGATAGATTCAGATAAATCTGCAGTACAATGTTATTACTTGGTAAGGCAATATATCGCAGAATACTCAACATTATCTCATCTATCAGCACATAAAATACCAAGGTCGCAACCAAGGGTCACGGAAGCATCTACACGAGAATACTCCGGACGTGGGTACCATTCAGATTTTATCCCGCAACACAGTTCCATACGGTATATCAACATATAAACTCCCAAGGTCGCAACCAAGGGTCACAGAAGTATCTACTGAGGAATACTCCGTACAAGATAAGTAAAACGAGCACAAGTCCACAGATAGTGACACACATTAAATTTTGGAATTTAATATAACATAGTTCGAGCAAAGGTTCACTTGTCTCAAGTCCAACGAGGTAATTCCCTTCAAGCAACGATAGATCGAACGACCACTATTGATCGTGAGATCAACCTAATTACATTTTTGCGATTAATACCTCGTAAGGTATGAGTAACAATGTTTTGCCCCACTTCCTGATTGAGTTATTATCATCCTTCAACTTACTAACGTTTTGACCATGATTCTACGATTGATGATAGGGTGAACCACCTACGATTCTCAATTTCTAGATTATCAATTGTCACAACATTACGATCACAATACTACTTGCAATATTCATCCAAGACGACTATACTACAACCAAAATCATCTATTTACTAACTACTAGTTCAAAATCAACTTTAGGGTGGAATGGTCGAGCACAATTCTAGCATAATTATCGTTTACGATTGTTTGTCTAATTCGGTATTTGATAACTAATTCACTTTAACAATTTTAAATGAGTTTAAAAATGATAATCGAATCAATTCAACACAATCTATTACATGACTAGGACAATAGAATCGTCAACATAGGTTTACTCCTAATGTTACAATCCAATATACAATTTTCACAACGGTATGTATACGAATCGCTAGTCCGAGATAGACTTACATTTAACAATTATGATTAATATTAGTTTAATGGTTTGATTATTATCAAGAGTTATAGACTACCCAAAAACCCGAAATCATAACTATCAACACCAAAATAGATTCAAAGGTTAGATGAACTCACCTTACTTAACGAGGGGCGAGGAAGAACAACAAGGAACGATGAAGAACGGAAGGACAACCACTACAAAAAAAACAGTTTTTACCAACGCCATTTACCGACGCCCGTACCGCCGTTGTTAAACTTATAATTTACCGACGCCATTACCGACGCCTGTTATTTAATTGATTTACCTACGCCATTGCCGACGACCGGTTCGCAAACTTATTTATTTTTTTTCACAATTAACGACGCCATTTACCGATACCCTTACCAACGCCACTTTGGCGTTGGTAAATTTTTATTATTATTTTTTTTTCTTTTTTTACAATTAACAACGCCGTTTACCGACGCCATTTACCAACGCCTTTTTTTTTTTAATTTAACGACGCCGTTTACACCATTACCGATGCCATTTCGGCGTCGGTAAATTTTTTACACTATCCCACATCGAAAAAACAGTAGTGTTTTAGGTGGTTTATAAACCAAAATCCTTCTCAACCATTTGAAATTGAATGGAGCCCGAACCTGACCCACCCGGACCCGGACCCGACTCGCTCGGACTGACCGGACTGACCGAACGACTACTTTGAGCCGGACCTAACCCGCCCGAGCCACTTTGAGCCGGACGTGACCCGTCGAGTCGACGACTTTTTAGATTTTTTATTAATTTAACGATGCCAAAAATGGCGTCGGTAAATGGCGGCGTCGGTAAAAAATTACCGTCGAGCGTTTTTCCAACGGCGGGTTTCCGTCGGTAATGGCGTCGGTAATTTTTTTACCAACGCCATTTTCTGTTTTACCAA
The DNA here is from genome assembly GCA_033398695.1 of Orobanche coerulescens. NCBI lineage: Eukaryota > Viridiplantae > Streptophyta > Magnoliopsida > Lamiales > Orobanchaceae > Orobanche > Orobanche coerulescens. Next base: position 102,413,246 of record CM065804.1, read on the forward strand.
CGGCATTTGGCGTCGGTAAAAACTGTTTTTTTTTTGTAGTGAACACCCTCAAAGCCTTCTCCGGAGCTTGATCAACCTACTCTACTAGGATAACACTCGATTAGTGAGGCTAAAATCAATTTAGGGAGGCTGGGGGATGGTATATGGGAGAGAGGAAGTGATTTTGGATCGGATGAAATGAAAGGGAAGGTATTATTTTATAAAACCAGGATGGCTTTACGTACGTTAGGCCTTAAGCTTTACGTACGTAAGCCCTGTTACGTACGTTATGTCAAATGTGTAATATCCGCTTTTTTCTTCTTTTTCCGATATTCCCATTTTGGTGTATTTTTGTTTTTAGCGACTCGCTTGTAACCATATCGATATTTTGAATATATTTTATTCTGGAGTTTCTCCATTTGGACGAGTTTTGGAGATGTTTTGATATTATTCCGTTTTATGTCACGTATTGTTGCATGGACGTTAAATTATCGTAGAACTAATCCGATTTGGTAAATTCTTTGGTTGAACGAGTTCGTATGGTTGAGTTGTTCATGTTGCGAGTTTCGGTTTGTTGATCCGACGTCGTATCACGACTTTGGACGTTTGGGCCATTTTGTAATTCCCTAAGTTACGGGGTAGTTTCTGTCCTTGTCATTTCCGAACCCTCAGGTAGTCGGAATCATGTTTCATTTTATTTCTTTAGTCGCTGGCTTGAATCCGTCGGAAGTGTATCCGTTGGTCGTGGATACGCCTTGTTATTTCCCGATCATTTCCTCGTCGAGAAGTGATTCAGATTTTTTTTGCCTGCTGTCACAGGCCATGTTACGGCCGTAAGCCGTATATGTTACGGCCGTAATAATCGAGAGTTACGGCCGTAAGTTTTCCTTTATACGGCCGTAACAAGAGTTCATTTTTCTGCACTTTGGTCCAGTGAGGAGTTACGGGCTTAACACGCTAGAGTTACGGCCGTAAGAATTGTTACGGCCGTAACCTCATTTTGATACGGCCGTATGTCGACTTCTTCAGATTGCCCAGTTTCATTCTTGGGAACAGTTACGGCCGTAAGGCAGGAGAGTTACGACCGTAATGTTCCTATATTATGGCCGTAAGTTATGGATGTTACGGCCATAAGACCTGCCGGTATATAAACTGGCAACAGCCGTATTTTTCTCATTTCTCACCTCTCTCACTTCTCTTTGCGGCGGGAACGACTTGGAGAGCTAGGGTTCGTCCGATTTTTGCCCAAACACCATTGTAGGAGTATATTCAAGCTTCGTATCATCAACCTATCACTAATCATTCATTGTTCATCGTCGAATCAAGGTAAAATTTCCTAGAACCCTATTTTGGGGATGATTTCGGGGTTTTCACGTTTTCGTCAGATCCGTTCCATTTTGTTGATTAATTCATGATGAATATGATTAATCTTGTTGGTATTCTTCATTTTCCTATGGATTCATGGTGTATTTCGTAGTATCTTTCGTTATCGAGAGGGTTTGGTTGTGGTCCGCCCTCGTTGTTGTTTTCGTACGAATATACATGAATCGTAGGTGGGTTTTCGGGTGTATTCCATTTCCATAATCGTTTAGAAGTGGTTGTGATTATATTCTTCGAATTGTTAGGTTCGTTTCTGCCGGTTCCTCGCGGTTGTGTTTGGTTCTTCATTTCCGTTCGTGTCGCCGTCTGTTGATCAAGGCAAGTACTCTTACGTTCTTACAATCTTGACATAGTAGTATTGTATGAGAAATGGTATGTGTGTGTTTATGCTCACTACGGGTTAGATCTGACGGGGTCTCGGTAGGGGTCCACATAGACGTGGATCGACGAGCTTACTTTTAACCACTACAGGTTAGATTCGATGGGGTCTCGGTAGGGGTCCACAGAGACGTGGATCAACGGTTAATTGTGGTATATTTTACAAATGTGATTTGATTATGGCATTTCCGGAAATGAGTGCTTTGGAACTATGTTTTCACGATTGCATGCATTGACTATATGTATAAGGTGTAAGTTGTTCATTTGGTTACTTGTACTAGCGTAATTGCTAACCCCTTTGGGGACCCAGTTTGGGGAAATTCATTTTATAAATTTCAGGTCAGGTTCATCGAGATAAACGGGCGTTGGACCAGTACGCGGATGATGGCCAGGAGTGATGATTGTGCATGAGTGTGTTTCTATGGTTTTTCCTTTCTTTTGATGCGTTTATCCTTTGTAAACTAATAGAAGTACTCGAGTACTTAGGGGTTCTTGTTTGTCCGGATTGAAACTTGGTCCGTTATGTTTGTGTTGGATGTTTGAGTTGTGTTTGACCGGTTGAGCCGGGTGAATTATTTTGTTTTGCGTCTTTATGATGAGGTGATGTTATGTTGATTCCGCGAGTCGACGAGTATGTGGGTCGTTTAGCCTGGCGGGTCCCACGTAGGGATCCGCGGCGCTGTAATATATCCTGAATACCTTGGGGGTGTTACAGAAAATGGCATCAGAGCACTAGGTTTATGGGTACCTAGGCTTGTCGGTTTATTGGGTCTTGTTGTGTTTTGTTTTACACATCGTCGTCACGCTGCCATGATTCCAGTACTACCAGTGTCCGCAAGTTTTTCCTTACTCTGTTCCTTGTTTCCTTGTATCGCACCTTTGATTCTCGATTTGTGATTGTTTTTCTTCTCGTACTTAACATCGTATGGCTTTTGCTACTTATTTAACTCCAGTATGGATGCTGGAAGAGGCCGTGGTCATGGTCATGGACGCGGCCGGGGACGTGGGGCAGCCGGTGGGGCGGCCACGTCGCATTCTTCGGGATCCGGCAACACCAGTGATCGACATAGCCATGCTTCTTCTCAAGATGGTGCCGACCTTGGTGTTGCGGCCGTTATGCAACAAATGGTGAACCAAATGGCGGCGATAGCTCAGGCGGTTCAGAATCCAGCCAATGCTGCTCGGGATGGAGCTGACCATTGGCTTCAGGATATCATCAAGATACATCCTCCTCAGTTTACGGGAGCCTCAGACCCGATCATCTGGGAAGGGTGGATCAAGGAGATATCTAAAGTCTTTGTTGCCACCAACTGTCCCGAGGACCGTAAGGTCCCTATTGCCCAGTATTTTGACGCTACTGATTGGTGGGAGGCCGTTGGGCCTAAGGATCACGTTGCTTCGTGGGCGGAATTCAAGTACCTGATAGAGACTGAGTATTGCCCATGGCCGGTTAGACAGGCTCGAGTCCACGCCTTCTATGATGATCAACCACGAAATATTCCTGTCTCTCAAGCTATTGCCGATTTGAACAGGGAGTTGGGCTACGTGAAGACCCAAGTTGTCGAGGAGAGCGACAAAATTTTTCACTTTTCCAGACGGATGAATTCGGGACTATATGTCTGGACTCGTCTGCACCACTTTGAAGGATTATTAGAGTAGGGCTCTTGCGTATGATATGTTAGTAACGGCTAGTGAGGCAGCCCGCGAAAGCAAGAAGCCAAAATCCACCGGGAATTTTTTGGGCCACAAGGGTGGGGGTCAGCAGAAATCCCAATCTGCTAATCTTCCCGCCGGTAGTGGTCCAGCTCGTTCCGCTAGGGGTTCCCGCGGAACTACCAGTGCTCCTTCGCGTGATGTGAAGTGTTTTAATTGTGGCCGTACAGGCCACGTCAGTCATACTTGTTTGAGACCTTTGCTGACGTGTAATCAGTGTGGCCAGCCGGGCCACAAGGCTGCTTTCTGTCCTGAGAGGGAAAGAATCCTAGGTGCCCGGGATTCCTTTCCAGCGCCTAGGGAACCAAGTGTGAATCAAGGATCGTTTGTTTCTCAATCTCTGCCGAGTGCTAGTCGAGGGAGAGGTCGAGGTCAGCCCGCTAAGGGGGGAGCTTCCAGTGTCGGCTCCGCCCACCCAGCGGCTACTATGGCGATAGGTACCGTTCATATTCATTCTCATCCTATCAGTGTGCTTTTCGATTCTGGTGCTACGCATTCATTCATATCTCTGGAGTGTGTGCGCTGTTTGAGTCTCGACTGTTTGAAGCCTTGTGAGCCCTTCATCGTTAAGCTTCCTAGCGGTGATAGGATCGTTGGTGATCAAGAGGTTTGAGACTGTTCTGTGCTTATTTGTGAGAGGGCTTGGCCCTCTAATCTTATTGTTGTGGGTATTGAGGGTGAGGATTTGATTCTCGGGGATGATTGGCTTGAGCGGCATGGTGCAATCATGAACTACCGCATGAGGATCATCACCATGCTAGCCGAAGACGGCACCGAGCACTCATTCGTGGGGCGAAAGAGAAACCAAAAGTTCGTAATTAATGCCTTGAAGGCGATGAGACTCCTACGAAAGGGGTGTAATGGTCATTGGTACTACGCCTTGAAGGCGGAGAGTGGTGGAGTCGAGGTTTCATCGATTTCAATTGTTAGTGAATTTCCTGACGTCTTTCCTGACGAGTTACCGGGGTTGACACCGGACCGTGAGGTAGAGTTTGCTATCGAGTTAGAGCCGGGTGCGGCTCCGATTTCGAAGGCGCCGTATCGCATGGCACCTTCCGAGATGTCCGAGTTGAAGAAGCAGTTGAGTGAGCTTCTAGAGTCTGGATATATTTGACCGAGCGCTTCGCCTTGGGGCACACCAGTTTTGTTTGTTCGGAAAAAGAATGGTTCACTGCGTTTGTGTATCGACTATCGCGAGCTAAACAAGGTGACCATAAAGAACAAGTATCCTCTGCAAAGGATTGATGACTTGTTCGATCAGTTGCAGGGAGCTGAGGTATTCTCGAAAATCGACTTGAGATCGGGGTACAATCAGCTTCGGGTGAAGGAGTCCGACGTTCCAAAAACAGCTTTTCGGATGAGATACGGACATTATGAGTTTGTGGTCATGCCCTTCGGGTTAACTAATTCGCCGGCGGTGTTCATGCAGTTGATGAACCAGGTCTTTATTGAGTATTTGTATAAGTGTGTCGTCATCTTCATTGACGATATCCTTGTTTATTCGAGGAACGAGGAGGAACACGCGTATCATTTGCGAGTAGTGTTAGACATTTTGAGAACCGAGCAACTCTATGCAAAGTTCTCGAAATGTGAGTTCTGGCTGAAAGAAGTGATGTTTCTAGGTCACGTGATTTCAGCCGAGGGACTTCGTGTGGACCCGCAGAAGACTGAGGCAGTGTTGGATTGGGCACCGCCTAAGAACGTGAAGGAGGTCTGTAGTTTCTTGGGCTTGGCTGGCTACTACCGTAGTTCGTCGAGGGTTTATTGAAACTAGCTCGGCCACTTACACAGTTGCTCCAGAAGTCCGAGAAGTTCGTCTGGAATGACGAGAGACAGTCGAGTTTCGAGGAGCTGAAGAGACGTTTGACTTCAGCCCCGATTTTGGCGTTGCCATGTGGCAATGAGGGTTTTGTCGTTTATAGCGATGCTTCGGGTCAGGGTCTTGGGTGCGTGTTGATGCAGCACGGCAAGACTATTGCGTTTGCATCGAGATAATTGAGGCCATATGAGTTTAACTACCCTACTCACGATTTGGAGTTAGCGGCAGTTGCTTTTGTGCTCAAGATTTGGCGTCATTATCTTTTTGGCTCTGCATGTCAGATTTTTACCGATCATAAAAGTCTGAAGTCTATATTTACTCAGCGGGAGTTGAATATGAGGCAGAGGAGGTGGTTAGAGTTGATTAAGGATTATGACCTCGAAATCCTTTTATCATCCGGGCAAGGCGAACGTTGTGGCCGATGCCTTGAGTCAAAAACCGGTTGTGTTGAGGGCGCATGAGACCCTTACTTCTCAAACTGAGCTTCAACGGGATTTGATTGGGTTGAGTGTTGAGATTTTGTTGCCTGGAGCCGTAGGGCAACTTTGTGCTTTAGATATTTCGTAGCCTCTGATCGATGAAATTAGACTGAAGCAGCTGGAAGATCCGATGATTATTCAAATCCGAGAAAACGTTCTTAAGGGAAAGTCTCCTGGGTTTGTGATTCATGAAGATGGGATATTGAGATTCCAGAGTCGTCTGTGCATACCGAACGACTCGGAATTGAGACAGGGTATTTTGCATGAGGCCCATGCTACGCCTTACTCCGTTCATCCTGGATCGAGTAAGATGTACAAGGACCTGAGGAGGAATTTCTGGTGGAATGATATGAAGGAGGAGGTCACACGGTTTGTAGCGAGATGTTTGACTTATCAGCAGGTCAAGATCGAGCATCAGCGACCAGCTGGGTTATTGCAGTCACTTCCTGTTCCGGAATGGAAATGGGAAGACATAACGATGGACTTCATCACGAGTTTGCCGAGATCGGGGTCGGGCATGAACATGGTTTGGGTGATTGTTGATCGTCTGACCAAGTCGGCACATTTTCTGGGCATCAAGGATACTTGGGGCCCAGAGAAGTTGCCTCGTGTGTTTATTGCGCAGATTGTGAGGCATCACGGTACTCCGAAGTCTATTGTTTCAGATCGGGATGGCCGTTTTGTATCGCACTTTTGGCAGGCGGTGCATAAGGCGTTAGGTACTCGTTTACGACTGAGCACTTCTTTTCATCCTCAGTCGGACGGGCAGTCGGAGCGCACTATCCAGACACTTGAGGATATGTTGCGCGCTTGTGCTCTCGAGTGGAGCAGTGACTGGGAGGAACACTTGCCATTGATCGAATTTACGTACAACAATAGTTGGCACGCATCGATTCGTATGGCACCATATGAGGCGCTTTATGGGCGGCGGTGCCGATCACCGATTTGTTGGAATGAGGCATCCGATTTGGTCGGGACCGAATCGGATATCATTTTAGAGACGAGACGGAAAGTGGAATTGATTAGCGAGAGGATGTTGACTGCTCAGAGCCGACAGAAGTCATATGCCGACGTCCGTCGTCGACCTTTGGATTTTGATGTGGGAGACCACGTTTTGCTAAAGGTGTTGCCGACGCGGGGAGTTTTCCGTTTCGGGAAAAAGAGGAAGTTGATCCCGAGGTTTATTGGGCCCTTTGAGATTCTCGAGAGAGTCAGTGAGTTGGCATACAGGTTAGCGTTACCTCCAGCTTTGAGCCGTGTTCATAGCGTTTTCCATGTTTCCCAACTGGGGAAATATGTCGCGGATCCTAGTCACGTCATCGATTATGGTGAGATTGATATTGCTAAGGATATTACCTTCGAGGAGCGTCCCTTGAATATTCTGGAGCGCCGTGAGAAACGACTAAGGCATAAAACCATTCCCTTGGTCAAGGTGCAGTGGTCGAGGCATGGTGTCGAGGAGGCAACATGGAAAACCGAAGATAGCATGCGTGCTAAGTACTCCGAGTTGTTTGTTTCTTAAGTTTCGGGACGAAACTTATTTTTAGTGGGGTAGAATGTAATATCCGCTTTTTTCTTCTTTTTCTGATATTTCCATTTTCGTATATTTTTGTTTTTAGTGACTCGCTTGTAACCATATCGATATTTTGAATCTATTTTATTCTTGGAGTTTCTCTATTTGGACGAGTTTCGGAGATGTTTTAATATTATTCCGTTTTATGTCACGTAATGTTGCATGGAAGTTCAATTCTCGTAGAACCCGTCTGATTTGGTAAATTCTTTGGTTGCACGAGTTCGTATGGTTGAGGTGTTCGTGTTGCGAGTTTCGGTTTGTTGATCCCACGTCGTATCACGATTTTTGGACGTTTGGGCCATTTTGTAATTTTTCTAAGTTACGGGGTAGTTTCTATCCTTGTCATTTCCGAACCCTCGGGTAGTCGGAATCATGTTTCATTTTATTTCTTTAGTCGCTGGATTGAATCCGTCGGAAGTGTATCCGTTGGTCGTGGATACGCCTTGTTATTTCCCGATCATATCCTCGTCGAGAAGTGATTCAGATTTTTTTGCCTGCTGTCACAGGCCATGTTACGGCCGTAAGCCGTATATGTTACGGCCGTAATACTCGAGAGTTACGGCCGTAAGTTTTCCTTTATACGACCGTAACAAGAGTTCGTTTTTCTGCACTTTGGTCCAGTGAGGAGTTACGGGCGTAACATACTAGAGTTACGGCCGTAAGAATTGTTACGGCCGTAACCTCATTTTGATACGTCCGTATGTTGGCTTCGTCAGATTGCCCAGTTTCATTCCTGGGAACAGTTATGGCCGTCCGTAAGTTACGGATGTTACGGCCGTAACAGCTGCCAGTATATAAACTGGCAGCAGCCGTATTTTTCTCATTTCTCACCTCTCTCACTTCTCTTCGCGACGGGAATGACTTGGAGAGCTCAGGTTCGTCTGATTTTCGCCCAAACACCATTGTAGGAGTATATTCAAGCTTCATATCATCAACCTATCACTAATCATTCATTGTTCATCGTCGAATCAAGGTAAAATTTCCTAGAACCCTATTTTAGGGAAGATTTGGGGGTTTTCACGTTTTCGTCCGATCCGTTCCGTTTTGTTGATTAATTCATGATGAATATGATTAATCTTGTTGGTATTCTTCATTTTCATATGGATTCATGGTGTATTTCGTAGTATCTTTCGTTATCGAGAGGGTTTGGTTGTGGTCCACCCTCGTTGTTGTTTTCGTACGAATATACATGAATCGTAGGCGGGTTTTCGGGTGTATTCCATTTCCGTAATCGATTAGAAGTGGTTGTGATTATATTATTTGAATCGTTAAGTTCGTTTCCGCCAGTTCCTCGCATTCGTGTTTGATTCTTCATTTCCGTTCATGTCGCCGTCTGTTGATCAAGGCAAGTACCCTTATGAACTTACAATCTTGACATAGTAGTATTGTATGAGAAATGGTGTGTGTGTGGTTATGCTCACTACGGGTTAGATTCGACGGGGTCTCGGTAGGGGTCCACAGAGACGTGGATCGACGAGCTTGCTTTTAACTACTACGGGTTAGATCCGACGGGATCTCGGTATGGGTCCACAGAGACGTGGATCGACGGTTAATTGTGGTGTATTTTACAAATGTGATTTGATTATGGAATTTCCGGAAATGAGTGCTTTGGAACTACGTTTTCACGATTGCATGCATTGACTATATGTGTAAGGTGTAAGTTGTTCATTTGGTTACTTGTACTAGCGTAATTGCTAACCCCTTTGGGGACCCGGTTTGGGGAAATTCGTTTTATGAATTTCAGGTCAGGTTCATCGAGACAAATGGGCACTGGACCAGTACGCGGATGATGGCCGGGCGTGATTATTGTGCATGAGTGTGTTTTTATGGTTTTTCCTTTCTTTCGATGCGTTTATCCATTGTAAACTAATAGAAGTACTCGAGTACTTAGGGGTTCTTATTTGTCCGGATTGAAACTTGGTCTGTTATGTTTGTGTTGGATGTTTGAGTTGTGTTTGACCGGTTGAGCTGGGTGAATTATTTTGTTTTGCGTCTTTATGACGAGGTGATGTTATGTTGATTCCGCGAGTCGACGAGTATGTGGGTCGTTTAGCCTGGCGGGTCCCATGTAGGGATCCGCGGCACTGTAATTTACCCTGAATACCTTGGGGGTGTTACAAATTGGTTAACAAAATAAAGAAAGCTCGGAACTTACTGACCGAAATAACACCGATCATTACGTACGTAATGCTGGCTCAGTACGTACAACACCAGTTGACTTACCTATCGCTGTCACGCCGAAAGTTGTCCTGACCATGCGGATCAAGATTCTCATCCGAGACTGAAGACTGAATTACGTACATAAGGCCTAATCCTTAGCGTACGTAATGCCATGATACTTAGCATGCGTAATGCTTAGCACATAATGTGTAATACCCGAGATTTTTGATGTGTAATTGAACCTTGTGGCATTGTAATTGTTGTATTTTGATCTGAGTATTATTCTCTGTATTTTATGATCCGGTGTTGTTGAGCGCATGACTGCATGATTGTGTTCAATATTGTGATTTTTGCGCTTGTAGCGCACGCTATCGACTAGGCGTAGCGTACGCTAATTTGGGTTTAGTAGCGCACGCTATATATGAACCTTCGCGCGCGCTACACGTAGTCAGCATGATTGAGACGTGTTGGTAGGTGAGATCAGGCCGGGGATCTTGGTCAGATTATGTCGGGATGAACCTGGACGACTTTCGGGAAAAAGCCAAGTCAACGCGGTAGCGCACGCTACTCATTTGAGGATAGCGCACGCTAAATGCTGAGTACAGTGAAGTCAGTAAGTTTCAAATAGCCGTTAGCGCACGCTATGAATATGGGCTAGCACGAGCTAATAACGATTTTCTATATATAGGACAACATCCTTTTTCATATTTTCAGACTTTTCACTTCCCACATCCGAATTCTTGGACTTAGAGAGTCACTCTCTTCATCTTAAACCCTTCATATCATCATCCTAGCCCGAGTTGAAGATTGTAGATCGTTGGAGATTGGTGTTCAAGCTCTCGGTGTTGAATTTCTTCAAAGTTCCTTCGTGTTCTTCGCTACTTTGAGGTAGGTGATTCTTCACCAATATTAGTATTATTCTGAAGGATGTTTTGATCATGATTTGGGATTATCTAGTCAGTTAAAATTCGTACATAGTCGAACATCATGTTGTTAGAAGGATATTTTCGATGTTTCGGTATTTCTCCATCGTATAACCGTTGAACCTTTTTTAGTGTTTGGACTCCTAAGCATGTTCATGTATCTTCTAACCGATATTGGCCAGTTCATGGAGATTAGCAAGTTCTTAGGTCTTTACATAATGGAATCATACGTTTAGGATTTGAAATGGTTTGAACTTGAGGTATTTTCTTGAAGATCAAGATGAATTAAGATGTTGTGATGGTTATACGTATCCTTGTACCTTGAAGTCGTTTAATCCGTAAAGATCTTTCACAAATCGTATGAGCATAGTATGGATGGAGATGACATGTTTTATCACTGACGATTTCATGAGTTTCATCACCATTAGATCAGTTTTCTGCCCAATAGTAAACTGCCATGCACAGGTAGCGCACGCTAAGATGTATGTATTAACGTGCGCTATCGGGAATGAGTAACGTACGCTACGTTTGGTACGTAACGTACGTTATGTCATCAGGCGAGTCAGTCGGCTAATCAGAGAGGATTGCCGGTACATATGCTAGCGTATGCTAGACTTCGTCGTTTACGTACGCTAACGGGCAGGCTTAGCGCACGTTACGTAGAGTACGTAGCGTACGCTAAGTAGTTCAGGCAGATTGCGTTTTTAGAGCTTTCGTCCGTAGATCGGGTTGTTAGACATTCATACGACTTAAGATAAATTCTATATTATTTATTTTGTTAAGGTTTGAGCTTGCTACGTTGATCGAAGGAGACGGCCTTCGAGTGTGTTGAGATCGTTGGAGTGATTTTTTCTTGCCATCTTTGAGGCAAGTATCGTATTTTAAGTTATTGATATTGTATTGTTGATCGTGTATACGATTTATTCGTGTTTTTGAACATGAGATTATATTCTTTGAGTTGGCATGATACTTACGTCGATGAATGTGTTGATTTGCATGTGTGTATGCATAATGGTATTGTTTGTGTTGTAAATGATCCGAGGGGATAATGAGGATCTATGCTGAGGGCGCTGGATCGAATGTCCACCATGCGTTGGTCCGACGGGATCATCATGGGGATCTATGCTGAGGGCGCTGGATCATTGGACGGGTTTTCCACCATGCGTTGGTCCGATGGGATCATCATGGGGATCTATACCGAGGGCGCTGGATCGTTGGATTACCCTGTATTGTGTTGATGGAATCGTGGGGATTCACATCGTTGGATTCCGATGACGGAAGTCTGTTTTGTATGTTTTTTTTTGCATTGATGAAACTTGTATTGTGATACTTGTACTAGCATCGTTTTGCTAACCCCTTCGGGGGTGGACATTGTTTTGATGTTCAGGTAGCCGAGGATCGGGGAGGCAACCACAGTACCGACATGACGATGAGATGGCTCAGTGATGTGGTTGATGTTTATTGTTATTGTGATTTGTCTTTCTGGTTCACTTTAGTACTCGAGTATGTGTGTTTTAATAATGTCATTTCGATATGGTTGTATAAATTAACTCCCTGGATCAGTTGAACCGGTTCTGTATTTCAAAATTCAGTGGCACTATTGAATTATGTTTACATTTCTTTTAATTAGCCTTGTAAATCCTTACTTAAAGGGTTTACGGCGCTGTAATTATTCCGAATATCTCAGGGTGTTACAGAATATGGTATCGGAGCTAAGATTCATGGATATCTTGGCAGTCGGGTTTTAGTTGGGTCTGTTTATGTTATTTTCGGGTCGTTTGTAACATCACTGCTGAGCCAGCATCGTCGTGTGGACCGTGGTTGTAAGTCTCCTAATCTCAGTTACTACCGTTTTACTTTAAATCCTTTTTGTGAATATTGACGGACTTTCTTTTAGAAAAGTTGCCCTGGATATTGAATATTTGTGTTTACAGTATGTTGAGGGGAGGTCGTGGACGCAGACGCGGTCGTGGACGCGGATGTGGAAATGCGAGATTCCCATTCCGGAGGACAGCAGGGATTAGCAAATAATAATGCAGATCCTAACGTGCCGGGAGTGCTTCAACAGGTGGTTGGTCAGATAAACCAGTTTGCTCAGGTTGTTGATCGCATGCAGACGGCAATGGGACAGCCGCATAACGAGGATAACCGGGGAGACAAATGGCTTACCGAAGTGGTCAAATTGCATCCTCCAAAATTTGACGGTTCTGCTGAGACGCTTTCTTGGGATCATTGGCTGAAGGAGTTAGAGAAGATCTTTGCAGGGATTAACTGTCCCAATGACAGAAAGGTTCTGGTCGCCCAGTATCTTCTGACGGGGGAGGCTTTCGACTGGTGGGAGACCATTCGACCTGAGGAGCATAATGTTGACTGGACAGAGTTCAAATTAATGATGGAAGCACAGTATTGTCCTCGCCCAGTTAGAGAGGCACGAGTCCGGGAGTTTTTCTCACCACAAAATTCAGAGGCATCTGTGACCGACGTGATTAAGGCTTTTAATCACCAGTTGACTTATGTACGCCACTTGGTCAGGACCGAGGCGGAGAGGATTTTCCATGTTGACATGCGGATGAAGCCGGAGATTCAACAATATATGTCCGGATTTGAATGTACCACCCTGCGATAGTATCAGGACAAGGCACTGGCCTATGATATGAAAGAGGCGGCAGTAGAGAAATCAACGGAAGCAAAGAAGCAGAAAGTGGCTGGCAACTTCACGGAGAATAAGAGTAGTGGGCCCCGTAAGGGCCAGTCCTCATTTCATTCGTCCAGGAGGCCTCCACATCCTTCTCGAGGCGGAAAGAAGTTCTGGGCAGCACCGACCATTTCAGACGCAGGAAAGAAATGTTATAACTGCGGCAAAGCGGGGCATGTTCGACGTGACTGTTTCGCACCTGCTGTGACCTGTTTCGAGTGTGGACAGGAAGGGCATCGCGCAACATTTTGTGGAAATGCGACTCGATCTTTTGGTACTCGCACTCCTGCACTCGTTCCGAAGGACACTAGTGTAAACCAGACGCAGCAAAGTGGTTTCCAGTAGCAGAATGTTGGGAAAAGAGAAGCATCTAGCGCTGAGTCCGTTGCTCTGTGTATTTATGAGATGAAGAAGTCAGACGATCAGAACATGGCTGTTGCATCAGGTACGATTCAGATCCTTTTGCAACCAGTTAATGTCTTATCCGATTCAGGAGCTACGCGTTCTTTTATATCTTTGAACTGTGTTAATCGTTTGAAGATCTCGTGCTTGTATGATTGTGAACCTTATGTTGTGGGATTACCGAGCGGAGAGAAAATCGTGGGAACCCTAGAAACTATAGATTATCCAGTGTCTATAGGAGGGAGAGATTGGCCATCGAATCTTATTGTAGTTGACATCTACGGTGATGATTTAATTCTCGGAGACGATTGGCTCAACCGTTATGGAGCTATTCTGAATTACCGAAAAAGGGTCATTTCTATCATTGCTGATGATGGGTCTGAACACTTATTCAGAGGATGGAGACCGGGAAGCTCGGGAAAATTGATCAAAGCGATGAAAGCAGTGAAATTACTGAAGCAGGGATGTCATGGAATTTGGTGCTATGCCATGAAGAAAGAAGAGGGAGTAGAACTCTCATCTATTCCAGTTGTGAATGAATTTTCAGATGTATTCCCTGACGAACTACCTGGGTTACCTCCGCAGAGAGAAGTGGAGTTCACCATCGAATTAGAGCCTGGAGCCGTTCCTATTTCCAGAGCACCATACCGCATGGCGCCAACCGAGATGTATGAACTAAAGAAGCAACTGGAGGAATTATTGCAGAAGGGTTATATTCAACCTAGCGTTTCTCCTTGGGGCGCGCCCGTTCTCTTTGTCCAGAAGAAACATGGATCCCTCCGATTATGTATTGATTACAGGGAGCTAAACAAGGTGACGATCAAGAACAAGTATCCTATACCTCGGATCGACGACTTGTTTGATCAACTGCAAGGGGCAAGGGTATTCTCGAAGATTGACTTGCGATCAGGATATCATCAGTTGAGAATTAAGGAATCGGATGTACCTAAATCTGCTTTCAGATCCCGGTACAGGCACTATGAATTCATGGTGATGCCATTCGGACTTACCAATGCTCCTGCGGTATTTATGCAATTGATGAATCGGGTGTTCTTAGAATACCTAGACAAGTTTGTGGTCGTTTTCATCGATGACATCTTGATTTATTCGAAAGACACAGAGGAGCATGCCGAGCATTTGCGTATGGTTTTGTGCATCTTGAGAAATGAACAACTTTATGCGAAGCTTTCCAAATGCGAGTTCTGGCTTAGGGAAGTAACCTTCCTTGGGCATGTGATATCAGCTGACGGAGTTCAGGTGGACCCAAATAAAGTCGAAGCAATCTTGGAATGGGAAGCTCCTAATAACGTGAAAGAAGTCTGAAGCTTCTTAGGACTTGCTGGATATTATCGCCGTTTTGTAGAGGGATTTTCCAAAATTGCTCGTCCACTCACTCAAGCATGGTAAAACTCAAAAGTTCACGTGGGATGAGAAATGTCAGGTTGGTTTTGATGAACTTAAGAAGAGACTGACGACAGCACCTATATTAGCATTACAAGATGGAACTGATGCATTCATGGTATACAACGATGCTTCAAATCAGGGTCTGGGATGTGTGTTGATGCAAAAGGATAAGGTGATTGCCTATGCTTCTCAGCAATTAAAACCGTACGAAGTTAATTACCCGACTCATGATCTGGAGTTAGCAGCTGTGGTCTTTGCCTTGAAAATTTGGCGACATTATTTATACGGCACTCATTGTCAGATCTTTACAGACCATAAGAGCCTCAAGTACATTTTCAGTCAGAAAGAATTAAACATGAGGCAGAGAAGATGGCTGGAATTGATCAAGGATTACGACTTGGAAATTCTCTATCACCTGGGTAAAGCAAACGTAGTAGCCAATGCATTGAGCCGTAAACCTATTTATCTTCGAGTGTTGGAAGCACTTACGTCCCAAACCCGCATTCAACGAGAACTGATCCGTGAAGGGATTGAAGTATGGTCACCAGAAATCCAAGGGTAACTATATGTGATGGAACTAACTTCGTCCCTAGTCGAGGAAATCAAATCTAAGCAGTTGAACGATTCTCTGATCCTTCGGTTATGTGACGAAGTAAAGAAATGAAAGGCCCCAGGATTCGTGATACAAGATGATGGAGTTATGAGATTTCAAGGTCGACTTTGCGTTCCCAATGATGATGATTTGAGACGGACAATTTTGAAGGAAGCTTACAGCGCTCCCTATTCTATTCACCCAGGCAGCAGTAAGATGTATAAGGATCTAAAACAAAACTTCTGGTGGGGAAATATGAAGAAGGACGTAGCAGAGTGAGTTTCAAAGTGTTTGACATGTCAGCAGGTTAAGATTGAACATCAGCGACCTGCCAGAATGTTAAAACCACTTCCGATTCCCGAATGGAAGTGGGAGGATATCTCGATGGATTTCATCACCAGTATGCCAAGGACCAAGACGAGAATGAACATGATTTGGGTTGTAGTTGATCGACTAACCAAGTCGGCTCATTTCCTAGGAATTAAAGATACTTGGGGACCCGAGAGATTGGCGCGAGTATTTATTGCAGAGATAGTCAGATTACATGGGACACCGAAGACCATTATTTCAGATCGGGATGGTCGCTTCGTGTCGCACTTTTGGAAGGCAGTTCACAGGGCTTTGGGGACTGAGCTGAACTTTAGCACGGCTTATCATCCTCAGACGGACGGTCAGTCCGGAAGGACTATACAAACAGTAGAAGACATGCTAAGAGCTTGTGCTTTGGATTGGTCAACTGATTGGGAAGTTCACTTGTCATTGATTGAATTCACCTCCAACAATAGTTGGCATGCTTCTATTAAGATGGCACCGTTTGAAGCTTTGTACGGGAGAAGATGTCGATCACACCTGTGCTGGTATGATTCTTCGGAATTGATTGGGACAGAACCGGAATTGATAATTCAGACTCAAGAGAAGATAGCTTTGATTCGGGAAAGACTATTGACTGCCCAGAGTCGACAGAAGTCATATGCAGATGTACGTCGTCTCCCTCTAGAGTTCGACAATGGGGACCACGTACTATTGAAGGTGTCTCCTACACGAGGGATTTTCCGTTTTGGGAGGAAAGGTAAGCTAAGTCCGAGATATATCGGGCCATTTGAGATCCTCGAGAGAGTTGGGGATTTAGCATATAGGTTGGCCTTACCGCCATCGCTGAGTCACGTTCACAATGTGTTTCACGTATCCCAATTGCGGAAATATGTACCGGATCCCAGTCATATCATTGAGTTTGATGAGATCGAGATAGCTAATGACGGCACCTTCGAAGAGAGACCAATCAAGATACTGGAGAGTCAGATCAAACAATTGAGGAATAAACCAATACACTTGGTTAAAGTACAATGGTCAGGGCATGGAGCTGAAGAGGCCACTTGGGAAACAGAGGACAGTATGAAGGCTAGATATCCGGAGTTGTTTTCATCTTAAGTTTCGGGACGAAACTTCTTTTTAGGGAGAGAGGATGTAATACCCGAGATTTCTCATGTGTAATTGAACCTTGTGATATTGTAATTGTTGTATTTTGATCTGAGTATTATTCTCTGCATTTCATGATCCGGTGTTGTTCAGTGCATGATTGCATGATTGTGTTCAATATTGTGATTTTTGCACTTGTAGCGCACGCTATCGACTAGGCGTAGCGTACGCTAATTTGGGTTTAGTTGCGCACGCTATATATGAACCTTAGCACGCGCTACACGTAGTCAGCATGATTGAAACGTGTTGGTAGGTGAGATCAGGCCGGGGATCTTGGTCGGATTATGTCGGGATGAACCTGGACGACTTTCGGGAAAAAGCCAAGTCAACGCGGTAGCGCACGCTACTCATATGAGGATAGCACACGCTAAATGCTGAGTACAGTGAAGTCAGTAAGTTTCAAATAGCCGTTAGCGCACGCTATGAATATGGGCTAGCGCGCGCTAATAACCATTTTCTATATATAGGACAACATCCTTTTTCATATTTTCAGACTTTTCACTTCCCACATCCGAATTCTTAGACTTAGAGAGTCACTCTCTTCATCTTAAACCCTTCATATCATCATCCTAGCCCGAGTTGAAGATTGTAGATCGTTGGAGATTGGTGTTGAAGCTCTCGGTGTTGGATTTCTTCAAAGTTCCTTCGTGTTCTTCGCTACTTTGAGGTAGGTGATTCTTCACCAATATTAGTAGTATTCTGAAGGATGTTTTGATCATGATTTCGGATTATCTAGTCAGTTAAAATTCGTACGTAGTCGAACATCATGTTGTTAGAAGGATATTTTCGATGTTTCGGTATTTCTCCATCGTATAACCGTTGAACCTTTTTTAGTGTTTGGACTCCTAAGCATGTTCATGTATCTTCTAATCGATATTGGCCAGTTCATGGAGATTAGAAAGTTCTTAGGTCTTTACATAATGGAATCATACGTTTAGGATTTGGAATGGTTTGAACTTGAGGTATTTTCTTGAAGATCAAGATGAATTAAGATGTTGTGATGGTTATACGTATCCTTGTACCTTGAAGTCGTTTAATCCGTAAAGATCTTTCACAAATCGTATGAGCATAGTATGGACGGAGATGACATGTTTTATCTCTGAAGATTTCATGAGTTTCATCACTATTAGATCAGTTTTCTGCCCAATAGTAAACTGCCATGCACAGGTAGCGCACGCTAAGATGTATGTATTAACGTGCGCTATCGGGAATGAGTAACGTATGCTACGTTTGGTACGTAACATACGTCATGTCATGAGGCGAGTCAGTCGGCTGATCAGAGAGAACTGCCGGTACATAAGCTAGCGTATGCTAGACTTCGTCGTTTACGTACGCTAACGGGCAGGCTTAGCGCACGTTACGTAGAGTACGTAGCGTACGCTAAGTAGTTCAGGCAGATTGCATTTTTAGAGCTTTCGGCCGTAGACCGGGTTGTTAGACATTCATACGACTTAAGATAAATTCTATATTATTTCTTTTGTTAAGGTTTGAGCTTGCTACGTTGATCGAAGGAGACGGCCTTCGAGTGTGTTGAGATCGTTGGAGTGATATGTTATTGCCATCTTTGAGGCAAGTATCGTATTTTAAGTTATTGATATTGTATTGTTGATTGTGTATACGATTTATTCGTGTTGTTGAACATGAGATTATTTTCTTTGAGTTGGCATGATACTTACGCCGATGAACGTGTTGATTTGCATATGTGTATGCATAATGGTATTGTTTGTGTTGTAAATGATCTGAGAGGATCATGAGGATCTATGCTGAGGGCGCTGGATCGAATGTCCACCATGCGTTGGTCCGACGGGATCATCATGGGGATCTATACTGAGGGCGCTGGATCGTTGGACGGGTTTTCCACCATGCGTTGGTCCGACGGGATCATCATGGGGATCTATACCGAGGGCGTTGGATCGTTGCATTACCCTGTATTGTGTTGATGGAATCGTGAGGATTCACATCGTTGGATTCCGATGACGGAAGTCTGTTTTGTATGTTTTTTTTTTGCATTGATGAAACTTGTATTGTGATACTTGTACTAGCATCGTTTTGCTAACCCCTTCGGGGGTGGACATTGTTTTGATGTTCAGGTAGCCGAGGAGCGGGGAGGCAACCACAGTACCGACATGACGATGAGATGGCTCAGTGATGTGGTTGATGTTTATTGTTATTGTGATTTGTCTTCCTGGTTCACTTTAGTACTCGAGTACGTGTGTTTTAATAATGTCATTTCGATATGGTTGTATAAATTAACTCCCTGGTTCAGTTCAACCGGTTCTGTATTTCAAAATTCAGTGGCACTGTTGAATTATGTTTACATTTATTTTAATTAGCCTTGTAAATCCTTACTTAAAGAGTTTACGGTGCTGTAATTATTCCGAATATCTCGGGGTGTTACATAATGTACGTAAGGTTTTGGTGTTCACTAAGTTATTATCACATTTAATCCTTAAATCGTGACTTCCCTTTAGACTCGTCCAGCAATTTCTCGGGGAACAAGACGTTGGCCACCATCATATTCGCACCTATAATTGCTCAACGACATCAAGGTATGTCACCGACATATCATCAACATCATATAATTACATCATAAAAACACTAAGTGCGGACAAGCTTTTTTACGTGACAATACGGTCTAAACATAACGTATAAAAGTACATTCAGCGCAATGGAGCACGTTTATTTAATCATATATAAAAAAAAACGAGGTACTCAATATGAAAAAACATGTAATACTCGTGGTATTACAATCACCAACTCAATCAAACACTGCTCGTAAACACCAAGTTTAAACATATGTCAAGACCATTGAGTTCATCACGAACCCTACCGTCATTACATTTTCTGGAACACATCAAGGTTCACAGTGTTCACATTATATTGCACCACTCGGTGCGTATACCATCAATTCATTCATCTCAATATACACGCGGTGTACCACAAGTGTCAAACACTAATTCCATTTCACAACACTATGCAAACAAAATTATGCACCACAAATATCGCACATAAATGAAATCATGAAACACGGATACCTCGCATAAAAGAGAAGATTTATGGTCACAGGCCACACAGAGATGATGGTCGCCCACGATACTAATCTCATCCGACAATACATACGACACGTTGTGACTATGCACAACTCAACTTGTTACCCAACAACTCAAATGACAAGATAACACATTACTCGACAAATCACGACTCGACTTGACCCGCCAGCCTAGGTTTCGCGACATCATCTCTCAGCGTTGGCCGCCCCATTACTTATCTGCGGTTGCTATTAGGCGTATTTGGAAGATTGCTTGGTAGTCGGTTCCATTGTATCTCTTTTATTTTTTTCTGTTTCGTGCTGTTGGTGCACCTTCTGTAATGGTTGCTGGGTACTGGCCTGCCTTGTTGGCCAATCTTATTTATTTAATGCAATTGACTTTTCACAAAAAAAAAAAGTATGGGAATATTACACGTCGTATATCCTTCCAACGAGGATCTACCTCGCTAAACATCACAAAACGACCAAGTGTTTGCCTAGCCGGGGGCAAACAATACAATGATACGGACCGTTAAGGTTAATTATAAACAACTACACTGACCGATAAGGTCGTACGACTGACACAAACAGAAAAATACAATTCTTTATAATAAATACCCACGCAGGGGTAAAGATACAAAATAGCGGAAGGCGGATTACAACTCTGACGATGCAACACAACTCGATTTAACTCCCAATTCTTGATTAGTATCGTAGCTCGTCACTTCCTGTACCGATAATGTGACTGCTCCCCCAAACCTGCATGTACCTGGATGCAAAACAGACATCCACCCCCGATTACTCGTGGGTTAGCAAAATTCCAATATTTTGCTAGTGCAAGTATAATTCTATACGAAATGTAACAAGCAAATAGCAACCACGAATTAGATACAACAATCAACTATCAAAACATTCCCGAGAGGTTTTAGAATTTTGAATTCAAGCAAAGAAGTATTTGAAAATAAACTCATCATCTTGGGGACTTTTAGAAGTAGAAACGTTTTCGGACCTCAAGTCCAAGTTACAAAACCTTTTCCGAAATTATTAGGGCCTGAGACCAGTTCTTGTTTCAAAACACATTAGCTAGAATATCATCACGGGTCCGTGACCTAACATCTCATACTCGTCAAGTAACGAACCCCGTAGGTCACGATGGACCGTACCCAGTTCCACATGCACATTGTTCGTACACATCATGTACCGAACTCCAGAGGTCACGACGGACCGTACCTAGTTCCACATATTCACTGTTCGTACACATCATGTACCGAACTCCAGAGGTCACGACGGACCGTACCTGGTCCACACATTCACTGTTCGTACACATCATGTACCGAACTCCAGAGGTCACAGCGGACTGTACCTGGTTCCACACATTTACACTGTTCATATACATCATGTACCGAACTCCAGAGGTCACGACGGACCATACCTGGTTCCACACATTCATTTCACCACGCGTAAATATCATCTCAAGACACTACCACGAAACAATACTCCTTATTACAATTATATCCTACCAATCAAAAACACCCCACAATGCGTACCCAAGTATATAATCAGTCCGATCCAAATATCATAATCATCACGATACCTCATTCAAGAACGACCAAGCACAACAAAACAACACAGTTAACATCATCAACACAAGCTCACAACATGAAACAAGCAAATATATATCATTTACACAATCAATGCCCGAAATAATCAATTCACACCAATCATATCAACGAAGGCAATCCATCGTAAACCCAACATGTAACCTCTATTCGCAAGACACAAATTGTATAAGCAAGATACTTGCCTCATTAACCGATACCGAACACTCCGATGAACACGGCTCAACCGGGAAACCTCAAACACCTACAATCCTCCGGTGAAAACAACAAAAACATGATTACAACGAGTATAACATCCTGAATCAATGCGAAACACGCCCAAGAATCAAAGAAAAATCCGTGGAGTCATTTAATCAGACATTAAATGCTCAAGTCTCCTTTAGAACACAAAAATCACAGTTGGGCTCTAAAAATTCGAGATATGGATATACAATCCATAGAACACGACTAATAATACTCAATAACATCAACCTATTCATCAAAATCGGACGAACAACGAAATCAAGAAGGAAATCCAAAAGGCAACCCTAGGAGATTTCAAGAAATTACCTTCGATTTGGACGAATAAAGTGGAAGATGATAATATATACGAATCAATCTTCCCAAAATGATGCATGATACCTCCGATCACTACCCTTGAGTCCCAGTTGAAAATCACGGAAGAAGAAGCAGAAAGGGGAAAAATGGATGTCTCACCCATCGCCTAGCCTATATATAGCCGAGCATGTTACGGACGTAACATGCAGTAACTTACGACCGTAACTCGGCACTTACGGCCATAATCGGCATCTCCTTATGGCCGTAACTAGACCTCCCGGGCCACTGCCCAAAACGCCTGGGCGTATTACGGCCACAACTCGAACAGACATTACGACCGTAATACTCATCACCTTACGGCCGTAACTCGACCATCACTTACGACCGTAACCATACCTCTCGGGTTACTGCGCAAAACGTGTGGATGCCTTATGGCCATACCCGACAATGAATTACGGCTGTAACTCGGCCATGCCTTACGGCCGTAACCCGCATACCACCAATCCGACAGTCCGGTTAGACGTTCGAGAACGTCTCGGTCACACTAACGCACCATCCATGATTCAAAACAGTAACGAGCAAATTATGAAACATGACGTATCACACCACAAGCACACATTTAATCAAAGAAACGCACGCAACGACAAGTCTCACTCGACGAACACTGCAACAGAATACACCATACCGTACATGACAGTGAAACAAATTCCACATAATCATAATGAAATAAAATAACTGGCACCAAACGACAAATGGTTCAAGGCAACCGGAATTAAAAATCTCGGGTATTACACTTGGTTACCTGAAAACCATGCGAGTCAAATCAAACATGATCAGTGGAGCCTGAATCAGCTATCCACGAAGTGGACGAACAAGCTGCCAAACATGTTTTGACTACTAGTGCACGATACATACCTTTCTTAAGAGCAGGGCAGTCCACTTTAAAATGTCCTTTCTGACCGCACTTGTAGCACTTTCCCTTTGGCTTTTTGTTCACCTCTGGGTGAGGAGCCTTGCTTTTCACCTTAAGAGTTGCCACATGCTTCTGTCTCACTTGTTTCTTCTTCTTCCCCCACTTGGGTTTAGAAGTTGAAATACTAGTAGTCGCAAGACCTTGATACCCTTGCCTGAAGAGACCTTCTGCAGCTTGAAGCTCTGTCAGCAATTCCGCCAAGGTATACTCCATACGATTCATATTGTAGTTAAGACGGAACTGCTCAAAGCTACTAGGTAAGCTACCTAGGATGATATCGGCCTGCATTTCCGAATCGAGAATAGCCCCTAAGATATCAAGTTCGTTTAGTTGAGAAATAATCTTTAGAACATGATCCCTTACCGGTATTCCAGCATTTGGGTCGTCATCAAGACCCTCATTGCATTTTGCCTAGCCGCCCGGTTCTGATGACCAAACATCTCGCCGAGATTTTTCATCATTTTCACGGACGTGTACACACTCTGATGCTGATGCTGCAATACATTTGCTAAAGAAGCTAAGATGTAACAGCGAGCCATCTCATCGGATTTCTTCCATCTGTGGAATTCTTTCACCTCATCGGGTGTCTAATCCGATCTCGCTCCAACAGGCATTCCTCGATTAGAATAAACTTACGTTCTTCAACAGTCAGGACAATATTAAGGTTACATTTCCAATCAGCAAAGTTAGTGCCATCTAGTTTGTTTTTTTGAGAATTATAGCAAGTGGATTGAAAGACATCTGAGATAAAAATTAAAAACATCCATCACATAATGCATAGCAAAATATATTGAAAAACCTCAAAACACAATATATATGCAAGCAACCAACACCTCCAAAAACCTGCATATGCAAGCCACGATCGTGTGGACGTTTACACAAACATTTTTAAGTAGAGTTTTACGTCTTTAATTTTACTATCTAGTCAATTTCGTTATATAAGTAAAATTAATAGTTGGTTCCTCTTGGCTATGTATTAATTAACATAGATTCCGATGGGCAGCTTATTAATTAATACACCTAAGTGAACACCATAATTTAACATCCTTAAAATATTATCATTTAAATAATAGTCCTACAGATGGAGAGATCCTATCATAAAAAATAATATTTACAATATGCTATCATTTGAAATTTAAAACTAGTGAACCTATAATTAGCACATCCGATATGGAGGAAGACTCTAATGTCAATGCGAATGCTAATTACTTCACAATTTAAATTAATTATGGATGGCACTTTGATTTTATTTTCAAGAAATAAATCAATTTAATCACTTAGTTGTTTTAGCCTTGAGGTTCTTAAGTTTCTCGTCCTAACATGCAAGAAACATATCACGCATACAGTCATACATGTCACACATCAAAACAGTAAAAACCAAAATAAAGCATGGATAATTAAATGTTCCAATTCTCATGGTCTTCTTCCTTGATTTGAATCCGAGAAAATCTTCGACTCGATTTCTCCCACTGGATCAAGTATCTCGTCACTCCTCCCCGGTCGGGCCGTGGAATTCAAAAATTAAAATTTTACTTTTATGCAAAATTAATTACATAAAAAAAATTAATTTTAAATCCCGACTCTCCAGCGGATGCAACGAACGGCGGTAAAATGTAGCAGACCAAAAGCTGGGCGGCCGACCCGAGCCGTGGCTGGCCGGACGAGCTTCGCATCCTCGGCGGCAAGTCCGTGGCCGCTCGGCGGCCGTGTCTTTTCGGCATCGCCGAAATCTTCTTGTCGGCCGCGATCGGCCAGCCGATCCAGCGATCCCGTTACGCTCTACTTCTTCGTGATTCCATCTTTTCCAAATTCGATTACAATTTTACAAAAAATAAAATACATCGATTTTACATAAAGATTGCATGAAAAAATAAAAATCCTAGATCTACCAGCGGTTTTTTTCACGTGAAAAACCATTACATGCCTCAAACCGGGCCAAACCAACAATTGCATAAATAAGAAAATTAAATAAATAAACTATTCACATAAATCATGATAATTGGATCATATTTCCTGCAAGAACAGATCTAGCAAAATACAACAATCATCAAATTACATGAATATTTAAATTGCTATCAATTAATCACCAAAATTAATTAAAATAGCAAAAACCTAAAATTTGTCGCCGATACCAATTGTTGGAAATAAAAGGTAGCGGAAGCGAAGTTGGTGAAAGTTTAATAATCGCATTTTACGCATCCACGAGCACAAGCTATTTTGGCATGCTAATTAATTAATTAATTACTAAGATTAATAAGCAACTTAAATATTATTTATTATTTATTAAATAAATATGTTGGTAATTGAATATCCTAATCTAGATCTAAAAAATCATAGGATATTACCGTAATGTGACCCAGCAGTGGCTATTACAAGGTCCGTGGACCCCCCTAAGGACCCACCAGGCGATATCACGATATAGACTTACAACCTTACAATGTGGCACCGTACCACAATAAAAACCCCGATGTGGAGTATAAGTTATACATGTCTTTAATACGAGCAAGCGTACACAGGATCCAAATTCGGTACAGACCATATGACGATGGGCAATACCTAACAGATTATAGTACATTCATCCGACACAAAATAAAATGAAAATCACAATAATACATAACCGAATATCAAAAGACTCGGGGCCCCCGAAATAGCATACTTCAAAACCCTCCGTCGCCATTGTGCTCTTCCTGTGCCTTGCCCTTTCCTCGCCCTGAAATACAAGTATTTCGCCCCAAACCACAGGGTCAGCTATACATGATAATAATTCTCATGACATTATACAATTCATATATATACTGATCTCAAAGAAAACCATCGACTACTGAATATACCCCGAAGGCGTATGAACAATCAGTCCCAACTGTCGAACATAACCAAATATACGAATGACCACAGAATATGGCTCAAGACGGATGTCACAGTACGCCCGACCCGGAAATGTGTCCGTGCACATGTCCACCCCGTATACGGAATCCAGAATATACGTGGGACGATGTACCTAATTAGCCTCACGAACTACGTCTCGTGTGCACGATCTAAATGCAGAAAACATCCACGCATGATCATCAAGTGCCCGGCTAAAAATCCTACACATAACCAATCGACACGCAGATATGACTCCAGAGATGTCACGAGGCAACATGACAACGAAAATCAACGAATTATACCTTTATCAAGGAAACTGAACAACTCACTCAAGTGTCAACAAAGCTCAAAAGGACTGACGGTAACAAGGACGGTAATTTCGGGTGTATCATCCCCAACCCCATTACAATACGATCAAGAGTATCACCATATCACGAATCATAGATTATCAGAACATTTCATACACATGAAACGCATAATAATCACAAGAATTCAACCATCATTATAACCAAGCAAGATAGCTTGCCTCAATTCCGTAGATGAATAATCCTTCTGTGAATGATCAAATGAACGGTATCCTCGTCTAACAATACTCACGTGAACAAGCAACCTTGAATGAAATGTAATTCATTCAACAACACATTCGTATGATAACGGTATTATTACATGAACAATATTTGTAAATTTACTTGAATAAATCAACTATCCTATTGATCACTTTAATGGTCCAATTATAAATCATCATATGTTTATCATGTTCATTATATATTCTAACATTAATGTCGAATACTTGAGGTCTAGTATATTATCAATGTAATATCGTGAAAATATCTTTTCAAATCATCGACACTCCCAATTACGATATAAGTTTGTGTTTAATTACGTTCTTCATTATTTTACCAACGATTACATTCAAAACTGATTACTATATGAAACATAAGTTTAAGTTTTTAGTGAACTAAGAACATCATCTTAATTTACGTCTCTTAACACGCACGAATTAATGAAATGGAATTCGGCTACTCCTCTACCGCATTTGTATCATCCTATTCAACACAATCCTCTTAAGAACATTATCAACCTATTAATGTAGTGATTAACACCCTTTAACAAAATCGATTAATTTGAACATATGAAGATTACAACTTCCTTCAATCAACATCCATTGTTTTACTTTTGAAGAATTTATTAAAAGCCTAGTTATATCATTGGACACTTGAAATTTCAAAAGTAACTTCATCCCATCTTGCGAAGATCATCTTCAAAGGGTTAACATAATCTTTCCAACAATTTTATTACAAAGGTTTTAGAGGCCAAAAATCATGGTTCCATATTACCTTCAAGAATCAATTGAATGTTCAAGACAAATTTAACATTTCTCACCTTTAATCATTAAGGATATCATCCCTAACATGTTCCTAGTGTTGAGACTATAATCAACTTCCGATTATCATGTTATACATCAGGTTTTATGTATATCATTATCAACACAATCACATTATGAAGTTATTTACATCAAGTAGTAACACTAATACCCTCAATGTTAATCTTCACTTAGTTTGAGCATGATTCAATTAACTTATCATGTTTACACTAGCTTAAACTAACATTATGTGAAGTATTTATCTACTAACATCATCATAAGCATGGAATCGATATGAGTTAAAGAAAGACCAACCTCAAAATGAGGAACAACACCAACACTTCAAGGGATACACTTCAATCTCTAACTCTCCAAGTCACCAATCAAGTGTTGAAGATCCAACACAAGTTAGAAGGGCTTAGAAACGAAGTTGGAAGGGAAAAGAATTGTTTTTCTCAGTTGGGAGGTTGAAAGGGTCGAGTAGGAAATGAATGGCAAGTCATACATTTATAATCTGAACTCGGCATTACGTACGTTAACGAAAGTGGTTAACGTACGTTATAGTCCTTACGTACGTAATCTCATGATCATTAGGTACGTAACCAATTTCATCAGATCTTTCTGCCTCAAAACCCGCCATTCTTTACGTACGTAACTATATAGCTATTACGTACGTAATAGCCGTTGACTTGGCTGTCACGATCGACTCCCGACCACCTACCCCCGCTCGGCCCCACCCGCCGAAAGGCGGACTGCTGGTGGATCTCCCGCATTACGTATGTTAATATATGGATGTTATGTACGTAAGGCGACATACATAGCGTACGTTAAGAAGATAGGTTAACGTACGTTAAGTGCTATAACAAGCATAAATGGAATTCTCCCAATATCACCCAACAATTAATATAGTATGAATGACCTTGATTCCAACTTAACATAATTCGTCGATATACTTGCTACAACAACACAGATATGGTGCGAAAATACTTAGCTTAAATCAGAAAATACAATATTAAAGGCGAGGCTATTACATACTCCCCCCCTTAAAAGGAGTTTCGTCCCCGAAACTAAGGGGTAAATAGTTCGGGGTATTTCTCTCGCATGCTATCTTCAGTCTCCCACGTAGCTTCCTCGACTCCATGTCTCGACCACTGAATTTTTAATAAGGGAATTGCCTTGGTCCTTAGCTGTTTAATTCTTCTCTCAAGTATCTGCACAGGCCGTTCTTCATACGAATGGTCATCAGCTATTTCGACCTCGTCGAAGTGAATAACGTGGCTTGGATCAGCAACATACTTCCTTAACTGAGATACATGGAATACGTTGTGAATCCGGCTCAAAGCTGGTGGTAATGCTAAACGATAGGCTAGGTCGCCTACTCGTTCCAGGATCTCAAACGAACCAATATACCTTGGGCTCAACTTGCCTCTCTTCCCGAATCGGAAAACACCTCTAGTAGAAGATACTTTGACTAGTACATGGTCACCAACCTCAAACTCGAGTGGTCGTCGACGATTATCTGCATATGATTTCTGGTGGCTTTGGGCTGTTAATAGACGACTTTTGATCAGGGAAATCTTTTCGCGGGCTGCCAATAACATATCAGGTTCCGTACCAATAGATTCAGACAAATCATCCCAGCACAAAGGGGACCTACAACGACGACCATACAATGCCTCATAAGGTGCCATCATGATTGAGGCGTGCCAGCTGTTATTATATGTGAATTCTACCAACGGCGGTTGGGCTTCCCAGTCAGGCTTCCAATCGAGAGTACATGCCCTCAACATATCCTCGAGAGTTTGAATTGTCCTCTCAGACTGACCGTCGGTCTGAGGATGAAAAGCCGTACTGAAGTTCAACTGTGTACCCATAGCATGATGAACCGCCTTCCAGAAGTGCGACACGAACCGTCCATCCTGATCTGATACAATACTCTTAGGGGTGCCATGCAGTCTCACAATCTCTTTGATGAATAATTGGGCCAATCTCTCAGGGCCCCAAGTATCCTTGATCTCCGAGAAGTGGGCTGATTTAGTCAATCGATCCATAATCACCCAAATCGTATTCATGCCTCGACGGCTCGTCGGCAAGCTAGTAATAAAATCCATCGATATGTCTTCCCACTTCCACTCGGGAATCGGAAGCGGTTTCATCATGCCAGCTGGTCGTTGATGCTCAATCTTAACCTGCTGACAGGTCAAACAATTCGAAACGAATTCGGCAACCTCCCGTTTCATCTTACCCCACCAATAATACGACTTCAAATCCTTATACATTTTGTTTGATCCCGGGTGTATGGAATACGGGGTAGCATGAGCCTCCTTCAGAATAGTATTCCTCAACTCTTCGTCTGCTGGTACACATACTCGGTTTTTAAAGCGTATCAGTCCATCCTCGTGAACCACGAATCCAGGGGCCTTCCCCTGATCGATTTATCCTCGAATTCTGGATAAGAATGGGTCCGTCATCTGTTTCGTCCTGATCGTCTCATCAAGCAATGATGAAATCTCAAGCGTGCACAGTTGTCCGTGAATGCGTTGTAACCAGACCTCAATCTCTGGTCTCATGAACTCTAATTGCAATTCCTTCTGGGCGGTCAAACGAGCCAGTATCTGCTCCTGCACCGTCTTACGGCTCAAGGCATCGGCAACCACATTTGCCTTGCCTGGATGATAAAGGATCTCTATATCATAGTCTTTGATTAGCTCTAACCACCTCCTTTGTCTCATATTCAACTCCTTCTGGGTAAAAATATACTTCAGGCTCTTGTGGTCCGTAAAAATCCAGCAGGTAACTCCATACAGATAGTGGTGCTAGATTTTTAAAGCAAACACTACGGCTGCTAACTCCAAGTCATGAGTCGGGTAGTTGACCTCGTAAGACGCCTTCGTATGCGGACGCATAGGCGATCACTTTCCCGTCCTACATTAATACGCAGCCAAGGCTCTGTCTCGATGCATCGCTATATACCACGAATCCTTCCGTTCCTCTAGGTAGTACCTAAACAGGTGCCGAAATTAATCGACTTTTGAGTTCATCAAAACTTTGCTGACATGCTTCCGACCACAAGTACTTCTTATCTTTTCTCAACAGATTAGTCATCGGTTGAGCAATTTTGGAAAATCCTTCCACGAATCGTCTGTAATAGCCTGCTAGACCCGGAAAACTACGAACTTCCTTCACGTTCTTCGGAGGTAGCCAGTCTCGGATAGCTTCTGTCTTCTGTGGGTCTACTCTTACTCCATCTGCTGATATCACATGTCCCAGAAAAATAACTTCAGACATCCAGAATTCACACTTAGAAAATTTTCCATAGAGTTGTTCTCGCCTTAATGCATCGAGAACCTGGCGGAGGTGACACTCATGCTCCTCATGATCACGAGAGTAGACCAGGATGTCGTCAATAAAAACGACTACAAAACGATCCAGATAATTAATAAAAACCCGATTCATCAATTCCATGAACACTACAGGTGCATTAGTCAGTCCGAATGGCATGACAACGAACTCATAATGCCCATAGCGAGTGCGAAAAGCTGTCTTCGGGACGTCAGACTCTCGAATCCGCAATTGGTGGTACCCAGATCTCAAGTCGATCTTGGAAAATACATCGGCTCCCTGGAGCTGATCCAATAGATCATCGATGCGAGGTAAAGGATATTTGTTCTTAATTGTTACTTTGTTCAGCTCCTGGTAATCAATACACAAACGCAGCGATCCGTCCTTTTTCCTTACGAATAACACCGGCGCTCCCCAAGGGGATGCACTGGGTCGAACATATCCTTTCTCAGTTAATTCTTCAAGTTGTCTTTTCAACTCCTGCATCTCAGTCGGGGCCATACGATATGGTGCTTTCGAAAGCGGGGACGTCCCTGGCTCCAACTCAATGGTGAATTCTACCTCTCGCTGTGGGGGTATTCCTGGAAGCTCTTCTGGAAATACATCTGGATAATCTCGAACTACTGGAATATCAATCAATTCGACTGGCCGGTCAGTTGTCTTGGTCATGTAACACCAATAACCAATGCATCCACTGGTTCGGTAATCTCACACCTTCATAGGCGATGACTCTCCCAGAATGATTGGGATTATCACCCCGAAAAATACACTCGACGCCATCATCCGATGTGACGGTCACCATTCGCTTACGGACGCTAAGCACAGCATCGTGACGATCCATCCAGTTGATACCCAAGATTACATCATCTTTAGGTAAATCAACCACAATCAAGTCGGACAACCACTCACGGTTGTTCATGCTAATCGGACAGTTCTGTACTTCACGACTCCCAATAATTCTTCTCCCATCGGGTAGACCAATTACATAAGGTTCACAATCGGTAACATGATTCAAATGAAAACGACTCAAACAAGAACTAGACAAAAAGGAGTGTGAAGCACCAGTGTCAAAAAGAACACAAACAGGCTGAGAGTGTATCTCGAGAGTACCTGCAATCATGCTGGCTTCGGGATCATCGGCTTTCTTCATCTCGTAGACTCTGGGTTTTGCAACCCCGGAATCAGGTGTACCATCTTGATTTCCACGGCCCATCCCTTTGTTCGCCCCGGTAGTCTGGTAAGAAGCGGACAGAGGAGCACTTTCCTGAACAGAAGACTGTACTAGAGCAAGAGATGCTACTGGAGCACGTCCGAGTCCACCCCGGCAATAGCGAGCACGATGACCGTTCTTTCCGCAAGTGTGACAGGCAACGGCCGGCTTCGGACACTTGGAGCTGATATGCCCCTGGTCCCCACAGTTATAACACACGACAGGTGAGCTGATTGCCCGAGAGTGCGTTCCTGTCGGTTTCGGTGCCATAGGTGGCCGTTCAGAAGGATTTGGTACAAGCTGGGGTTTCTTGAATACCCCCCGGTTACTGTCTCATTGGGTCTGGTTCCTGGATCTCTTGTTGGAAAACTGAGGCTGCTTCATAGAAATCTCCTTCGCAGTAAGTTCATACTCCAAAGCCTTCTCAATAAACTCTGGTAAGGTCGTACAGTGGTGATTGAGTAATTGCATCCTCATTCGGGGTTTAAGCCTCTTGAGGAAATATTTGATCTTATCAGCTTCCGAACGGACAACTGACGTAGCAAAAGGGAGAAGTGCTTGGATTTTTTCAGCAATCGCTAACACATCCTCGTCTTCCGATGGGTCGGGGTTTAGTAATTCGGACAGTTTGGCTTCACGGAGGGGTGCAGGATAGTAACGATCTAGCATAAGATTCTTGAATTCCTCCCAAGTACTCGCGCCATCGGCAGGCCTCACAGAAAGCCACCAAGTATGGGCACTCTTACTAAGGTAGTAGGCGGCCACAGCAACTCGATTTTCCTCTGGGCACTCCACCATCTCGAACAGTTTTTCGAAATGCTCTATCCAGTGTACAATGTCAGCAGGCTCAGATGAGCCTTCAAAAGTCGGAGGTCGCTGTCGTGATATGTCGCTAATAATCCGGCTCACGATCCCGCCAGGCACCAGAGGCGGAGGCTGTTGTCCCTGCTGTTGACCAGTAGTATTTCTCTGCATAGCTTCCATCAGCTGACCCATTTGGGTCATCTGGGCCATCATGCCCTGCATCACGGTGTAAGGATCGACACGTGCATTCTCTCCGGTGTGGTGTGATTGGTCCCTAGAAGGCGAATCACTGCCTGCGGAACTCTGTTCCACATTCGCGCGTCTGTTGGCTCGTGGTATCGGAATTCGGCCTCTTCCGCGGCCTCGTCCCCCTCTGCCACGGCCTCTCGGATTCCTTTCCATACTGAAAGAATCAAGTCACAAGTACAGTTCGATTTATCAATCATAATTCATGCTAAGTTAATAGCAACAGGGAATTTCCTATCCAACAAAGCAGTTCGTAAAGAATCACTGGCACTACAGGTGTTACACACTCAATATCATATCAACATCAAGTCGAAACAATTCCAATCACATAATTAACTTAGGTTCACCTCAAACAGATGAATTTTACCTTATGTTAGCAATATGCCAAGATAAGTAAGGAGACCAATACATCGTCAATATCATGCCAGTAATAAAATTATGGTTCGTGAGAACATACCGTATTTGACGGGTCAGGCGCTTGCACAGGTTACACGTGGCACGAAGGTTTCTTGATGCTATTTCGATTCTACAATGACTCAAAATAAAAACACACTCTCTGATACCATCTTCTCGTAATGCCAGCAGTGGCTATTACAGTGCCGTGGACCCCCTACCGGGACCCACCAGGCGATATCACGATATAGACTTACAACCTGACAACGTGGCACCGTACCACAATAAAAACCCCGATGTGGAGTATAAGTTATACATGTCTTTAATACGAGCAAGCGTACACAAGATCCAAATTCGGTACAGACCATATGACGATGGGTAATACCTAACAGATTATAGTACATTCATCCGACATAAAATAAAATGAAAATCACAATAATACATAACCGAATATCAAAAGACTTGGCCCCCCCGAAATAGCATACTTCAAAACCCTCCGTCGCCATTGTGCTCCTCCTGTGCCTTGCCCTTTCCTCGCCCTGAAATACAAGTATTTCGCCCCAAACCACAGGGTCAGCTATACATGATAATAATTCCCATGACATTATACGATTCATATTTATACTGATCTCAAAGAAAACCATCGACTACTGAATATACCCCGAAGGCGTATAAACAATCAGTCCCAACTGTCGAACATAACCAAATATACGAATGACCACACAATATGGCTCAAGACGGACGTCACAGTACGCCCGACCCGGAAATGTGTCCGTGCACATGTCCACCCCGTATACGGAATCCAGAATATACGTGGGACGATGTACCTAATTAGCCTCACGAACTACGTCTCGTGTGCACGATCTAAATGCGGAAAACATCCACGCATGATCATCAAGTGCCCGGCTAAAAATCCTACACATAACCAATCGGCATGCAGATATGACTCCAGAGATGTCACGAGGCAACATGACAACGAAAATCAACGAAGTATACCTTTATCAAGGAAACCGAACAACTCACCGAAGTGTCAACAAAGCTCAAAAGGACTGACGGTAACAAGGACGGTAATTTCGGGTATATCATCCCCAACACCATTACAATACGATCAAGAGTATCACCATATCATGAATCATAGATTATCAGAACATTTCATACACACGAAACACATAATAATCACAAGAATTCAACCATCATTATAACCAAGCAAGATAACTTGCCTCAATTCCGTAGATGAATAATCCTTCTGTGAATGATCAAACGAACGGTATCCTCATCTAACAATACTCACGTGAACAAGCAACCTTGAATGAAATGTAATTCATTCAACAACACATTCGTATGATAACAGTATTATTACATGAACAATATTTGTAAATTTACTTGAATAAATCAACTATCCTATTGATCACTTTAATGGTCCAATTATAAATCATCATATGTTTATCATGTTCATTATATATTCTAACATTAATGTCAAATACTTGAGGTCTAGTTTATTATCAATGTAATATCGTGAAAATATCTTTTCAAATCATCGACACTTCCAATTACGATATAAGTTTGTGTTTAATTACGTTCTTCATTATTTTACCAACGATTACATTCAAAACTGATTACTATATGAAACATAAGTTTAAGTTTTTAGTGAACTAAGAACATCATCTTAATTTACGTCTCTTAACACGCACGGATTAATGAAATGGAATTCGGCTACTCCTCTACCGCATTTGTATCATCCTATTCAACACAATCCTCTTAAGAACATTATCAACCTATTAATGTAGTGATTAACACCCTTTAACGAAATCGATTAATTTGAACATATGAAGATTACAACTACCTTCTATCAACATCCATTGTTTTACTTTTGAAGAATTTATTAAAAGCCTAGTTATATCATTGGATACTTGAAATTTTAAAAGTAACTTCATCCCATCTTGCGAAGATCATCTTCAAA
Organism: Orobanche coerulescens; assembly: GCA_033398695.1. Taxonomy (NCBI): domain Eukaryota; kingdom Viridiplantae; phylum Streptophyta; class Magnoliopsida; order Lamiales; family Orobanchaceae; genus Orobanche; species Orobanche coerulescens. The sequence goes on from CM065804.1 coordinate 102,448,559, forward strand.
GGGTTAACATAATCTTTCCAACAATTTTATTACAAAGGTTTTAGAGGCCAAAAATCATGGTTCCATATTACCTTCAAGAATCAATTGATTGTTCAAGACAAATTTAACATTTCTCACCTTTAATCATTAAGGATATCATCCCTAACATGTTCCTAGTGTTGAGACTATAATCAACTTCCGATTATCATGTTATACATCAGGTTTTATGTATATCATTATCAACACAATCACATTATGAAGTTATTTACATCAAGAAGTAACACTAATACCCTCAATGTTAATCTTCACTTAGTTTGAGCATGATTCAATTAACTTATCATGTTTACACTAGCTTAAACTAACATTATGTGAAGTATTTATCTACTAACATCATCATAAGCATGGAATTGATATGAGTTAAAGAAAGACCAACCTCAAAATGAAGAACAACACCAACACTTCAAGGGATACACTTCAATCTCTAACTCTCCAAGTCACCAATCAAGTGTTGAAGCTCCAACACAAGTTAGAAGGGCTTAGAAACGGAGTTGGAAGGGAAAAGAATCGTTTTTCTCAGTTGGGAGGTTGAAAGGGTCGAGTAGGAAATGAATGGCAAGTCATACATTTATAATATGAACTCGGCATTACGTACGTTAACGAAAGTGGTTAACGTACGTTATAGTCCTTATGTACGTAATCTCATGATCATTACGTACGTAACCAATTTCATCAGATCTTTCTGCCTCAAAACACGCCATTCGTTACGTACGTAACTATATAGCTATTACGTACGTAATAGCCATTGACTTGGCTGTCACGATCGACTCCCGACCACCTACCCCCGCTCGGCCCCACCCGCCGAAAGGCGGATTGCTGGTGGATCTCCCGCATTACGTACGTTAACATATGGATGTTACGTACGTAAGGCGACATACATAGCGTACGTTAAGAAGATAGGTTAACGTACGTTAAGTGCTATAACAAGCATAAATGGAATTCTCCCAATATCACCCAACAATTAATATAGTATGAATGACCATGATTCCAACTTAACATAATTCGTCGATATACTTGCTACAACAACACATATATGGTGCGAAAATACTTAGCTTAAATCAGAAAATACAATATTAAAGGCGAGGGTATTACATACTCCCCCCCTTAAAAGGAGTTTTGTCCCCGAAACTAAGGGGTAAATAGATCGGGGTATTTCTCTCGCATGCTATCTTCAGTCTCCCACGTATCTTAAGTAGGATTAGGGAAGGACTCCTAATAGACCTCAAATTTACTTATGAGGACCTTTCCTAATATATTGAGTCTATTAATATCAATTCAATCCACTAAAGAATTAATGCACTTCCAGCCCAAATCCCAATTTACGAAATCGGGCTCCTTATTGAAATATATTATTTCCCGTGTTTAAGATATCGAATGTCCATTAATTAATTATAAGCTACTGATAGTTTTAATTAATTAATATTTTATCCAAGAGTAGTACCACTCGAACCTTATTATTATATCGGAACTAAATCCACCTACAGGGTTTAATTTAATAATCATTATTGAGCTCCTCAAAGGGACATCATCAACCCGCACGAGTCAGGAGATGATTTCTAGTAATAATATTAACTTTCATATAAATAATATTATTGCCCAAGATACGAAACTTATTAAGTCAATCGTTTTGAGTCTAACCCCTGGTAAATCAAAGCAATAAGTACTATAAATATACAATTAAATATTATATACTTAGAATTAAGAAATAATAATTATTCGAGATTTACGTTCTTCTTTCAGTCAATACAGAAGACACTATCTCACTTTGATCCTTTTCAACGTATGCAAATAGGCTAATGTATGCTAATAGTCAAGGCCAACTAATTTCAAGCATACACTACAACTTTTCATATAATTTGTCTAATAATTATATAGGTTGTGAACTATTATATTATTTCATAAGGCACCGATAATGTGTTCTTCCATGTAACACTAACACACCACATTATCTACAATATAAAATAATTAGACATTTAATTTGCATAACCATAACGTGAATAAATATCAAAACATGTGATTGAATGTAATTAATATTCTCATAGGTAGTTACAAGGAAATAAGGTAATACAAGCATAAAATATGCTTTGCAGTACACAACCCTAACACATAGTGCGTCATTCAACTTAACACACCAATCCTTCCTTGAAGGTTGTACAATCTTTTCAAGGATTCCTTTAATCTGCTTATTACTCGTTTCCACTTGTCCTGATGTTCGGGGATGGTTAGGAATAGCTATTTTAAGATTAATATGGTACTTTTTCATCAGTTTTTCAAAAGCCTGTTACAAAAATGGGATCCCCCATTACTAATGATTGCTCTCAGAAAGCCGAAATGACTTAAAATATTTTCTTGCACAAATTTTAAACTATTTGAGCATCATTAGTTCGTGTTGCAATAGCTTCCACCCATTTTGACACATAGTCAACTACAAACAGGATGTACTCAAAATTAATGACTTAGGAAATGGCCCCATGAAGTCAATTCTCCATACGTCAAAAATTTCGATAACTAAATTATTTGTCAAAGGCATTTCATTTCTTTTTCCAATATTTCCTATTCGTTGACATCAGTCACATGAAATATAAAATTGATGTGCATCTTTGAAAAGTGAAGACCAATACATCCCTAATTGGAGAATTTTAAAAGCAGTTTTACGACCTCCAAAATGTTCTCCACAATTATACTCATGACAAAATGTCAAAATATTTTTTTGTTCATTTTTTGGAATACAACGTCTGATAATATCATCTTTATCGATTCTAAATAAGAAAGGATCATCCCAAAAATAACTTCGACAAGTGAAGAGAAATTTTTTTCTTTCTTGAAAAGATAAGCCAGTTTTTAACGTTCCACATGCAAGGTAATTTCACAATATCAGCATACCAAGGAGTTGTATTAACTTGAAAACATTGTTCATGAGGAAGTGATTCAGGGATAGTATCGTACTTTTGCAAAGCAAGTGTGTCATCGTTAATTATGAGTCGTGACAAATGGTCAGCGACCACATTTTCACTCCCTTTTCTATCTTTGATTTCTACGTCAAATTCTTGCAACATTAAAATCCATCTAATTAGTCTTGGTTTAGCTTGTGGCTTTTTTTAGTAAATATTTTAATGCTGCATGATCACTCTGCACTATTACTTTTGACTAGACGATATAAGATCGGAATTTGTCGAGGGCAAAAAATATAGCTAACAACTCTTTTTCCATGGTCGTGTAATTTACTTGGGCCTCATTGAGGGTAAGACTGGCATAGTAGAGTACACGATATACTTTATCAACTTTTTGACCGAGAACTGCCCCTACCGCATAGTTTGAAGCATCACACATTAGTTCAAATGGTAAGGTCCAGTCTGGTGAAATAACTACAGGAGGTGAAATTAACTTTTCTTTCAGGTTATTAGAAGCGGTTAAATATTTTTCATCAAAGATAAAAGGGGCATCCTTAGAAAGTAATTTACACAAAGGTTGGCTTATTTTTGAAAAATCTTTTATAAATCTTCTGTAAAAACTGGCATACCCAAGAAAACTCCTAATACCTTTGATATTGGTTGAAGGAGGTAATTTTTCAATTACATCAATTTTAACTTTATCAACCTTAATTCCTTCACTAGAGACTATATGTCCCAAGACAAATCCACTAACCACCATGAAATGGCTTTTCTCCCAGCTTAAGGTTAAATTACTTTCTATACATCTTTGTAGGACTTTAGATAATTTATTGAGGCAATCAGAAAAGGATGATCCAAAAACTGAAAATCATCCATAAATACCTCAATAAAATCTTCTACCATGTCGGAAAAAATAGAAAGCATGCACCTTTGGAAAGTTCCAGGTGCATTGCAAAGCCCGAAAGACATTCTCCTAAAAGCAAATGTTCCGAATGGACAAGTGAAGGTTGTTTTTAATTGATCCCATGGTGCAATTGCTACTTGATAGTATCCTAATAAACCATCAAGAAAGCAATATAATTTATGACCAGAAAGTTTATCTAACATTTGATCAATAAATGGTAGGGGAAATGATCTTTTTTGGTTGTTGCATTAAGTTTGCGATAGTCAATACACATTCGCCAACCTGTAGTAACTCTAGTAAGGATAATTTCTCCTTTGTAATTTTCAACTACAGTAATTCCACTCTTTTTTGGTACAACGTGTACTGGCCTCTGTAATATCCATACTTTCTATTATTGGTAATTTCTATTTTTGGTGTATGTCCATTTTAGACGACTAGCTTGTTACTGTTTTGGAATTCTGAATCTATTTTGTTCTTGGAATTTTTCCATTTAGACGAGTTTCGGAGATATTTTTATGTATTTTTGTCTTGAGCTATGTTTTATCGCGTGTACGTTCGATTCTCGTAAAACTCGTTCGATTTCATTATTTTTCCTTTTTCCATGAGCTCATATGGTTGAGTTGATCATGTTGTGAGTTTCGGATTGTTAATCCGACGTCGTATCGTGATTTTTCGGACGTTTGGGCCATTTTGTAATTTCCTAGAAGTTTAGAAAATTTTATCTTCCTTGTTGTATTTCGGATTCCCAGATAGCTGGAAGTGTATTTTCTTTCAAAACTTAGCTTCGTCGTTATGGATACCTCGTGTTTATACTTCTTGTTCTGTCCTTGGGTTACGTTCCGTCTTTGTATCGTTTTGTGCAGGAAACGGTGTTCAGCAGTGTGGAACTGCTGCATGCATAACGCACGTTATGCAATCTTCTTAGCGTGCTCTATCGATACCTGCATAACGTACGTTATGCATTACAGGTAGCGTACGTTATGGCCTTCATCAAATAGTACAGAATGTTCTGTCGGGCTCTTACGTACTTTAACTTGTAGGAGGTTACGTACGTAAACCTCTTAGCGTACGTTAACGATATGTGTTAACGTACGTAATGCACTGTCAGGTGTTTAAATCTTGAGTTGACCTCAGACGCGTTATTTCTATTCTTTTTCTTTCCTTTGCTCGCGACGGGAGTTCTTTGAGCGATTTGTGCGATTCGTGCAGAGCAGTTCGTAGAGTTCCTCCGTAGGTCGATTATTGTGTTCCAAGTGAGGTTAATTACCATCATAATCATCCTTCTCCGTCCGAATCGAGGTATATTTCTTTAGAACCCTAACTTTTGGGGATTTCGGGATTTTGATATGGTTTTACCCTTTGAAACCGATTTAGCTCCGATGAGTTGTTAGATTTCGATTTCATAGTCGTAATTCCTTGCTACCTATATAGTTTAACGGATTAAACTTCAAGGTTTTCACCGTTACTAGATTAGAATCATTTATGACTTCGTAGTGACCGACTAATTATCCTAACGGGTAGAATTATGATGAATTCTTATGTTTCTGCATTATTGAGATTGTTTGTATACCGTTATTGTGTTAGGAACGGATTTGTGAAGATTGTTCGGACCGAATCCTTTTCTTTCGCCGTCCTTCATTTCATTTTATCCAATGCAAGTATATGTATCACATTCCGTAATGTGTGTTACGGTTTCGATATGAATGATGAATCTTGACCTTTTGGGTGTGTGAGTTACTTATTCCTCCACCCGGAGCGTTCGACGGGACGTCTGGGGGTCGATACTAAGGGGTACGATCGAGGAAGTGGACTTGGGTGCATGTGTGGTTGAACTTCCACCTGGAGTGTTCGACGGGGCATCTGGGGGCTGATACTAAGGGGTACGACCGCGGAAGTGGTTTTCCACCAGGAGCGTTCGACGGGGCGTCTGGGGGTCGATACTAAGGGGTACGGCCACGGGTTACCAGTTGTGAATATTTGTGATATTGTGATGATTTCTTAAACTGTTTGAATGCCAATGTGATATTCCGAAATATGGCTTTTCAAATGTTTTCTAAATGAGATGACTGTGTAAATTGTATCTGTATATAATGTAGTGTGATTGTGTACTTGCACTAGCTATTCGAATGCTAACCCCTTAAATGGGGGAATGCGTCTTATGCATTTCAGGTATTGGTCGAATTGAGGAGCTGGCATGGGATACGCACGCAAAGGATGGACCGGCATGATGATGAAACTCGAGTTTGTAATAGATGTTTTGTTATTATGTCTACTTGAGTGTTGGATATTATTTGGTTTCTTTAATCTTGGTTAAAGTACCCTGCGTGGGCAATGAACTCGTATTAACTCGTACCTCTTGATGTCCGAATAAATTGTTTTGGCCGAGGCCACGACCCCATTTTACGATGATTATTATGTCTTATGAGTATTGTTTGTGAATTTTGAGTCATGTGTTAGCCTGGTAGACCTTGTGAAGGTTTTACAGCGTGTAACATCCTTTAAGTGAATTTGGGGTGTTACATTTATGGTATCGGAGCATTAGGTTATGAATACCTAGGCTGTTGGTTGATTTTGGGTCTGTCAGTCGTGTCGTTAGAGTCGTTGAGCCTAATATCATCGTGCCACCATCTCTTCGTGCGACCTGTGGCTGTAAGTCTCCTCGAACTCTTATATTTCTGTAATTCATTTCCTTGTGTTGTTTGGAATTATGAATTATGGTACCGACTTTGCAAACTGTGAATTTTTCTGATCTTGTGCCTTTCATATCTTTTCTTCAATATGTTGAGAGGTTGGGATAGACCAGTTAGGGGGCGTGGCCGAGGCCATGGTCGTGGTGCAGATAATGAGGAAGCTCCACTTTCTCAGTCCTCTGCGGGTTCGGCCTCTCATTCAGTGCTGGACACTCTACCTCTGAGTTCTGACGGGCAGCAGAATTTGTCAGTCAGCCTAGATCAGTCATCGGGGAGTAATGCCGACATGGGAGCTACTACTGTACTTCAGCAGCTGGTAGCTCAGGTTGCCCAGATAGCTCAGGGTGGACGCCAGAATCTGCCCCCGACTCTTGAGGACGAAGCTAATAAGTGGCTTCAGAAGGTGACTAAGATGCACCCTCCTCGTTTCACTAGATCTTCTGACTCCCTCGGTTGGGAGAATTGGCTCTTTCAGTTGGGCAGAACTTTCGATGCCGTAGCTTCCTGATAACAGGAGGGTACACATTGTTCAGTACTTCCTGGATAAGGAAGCTGCGGAATGGTGGGAGGCTGTGGCGCCCAGAGACCGCCCAGCCACTTGAGAGGAATTTAAGAATGCTATGGAGGCAGAATATTGTCCACCGCCAGTCAAAGAACGCAGGATTGTGGAATTCTTCACTGCCACCTCAGGATGTGCCGATTTCTCAAGCCATCATCTCTTATACTCAGCAGTTGGGATTCATGAAGGATCAGGTGAGGACTGAGTCTGATAAAATCCGTTATTTCAATATACGCATGAAGCCGCATATCAGGCAGAGTATGGCACCGCTCATGTGTGCCACCTTGAAATAATACCAGGATCGCGCCCTAGCAATCGAGATGGCTGACCCGGAATCAGTTTTGGGTTCCGAGGCCAAGAAACAGAAGACAACTGGCAGTTTTTCAGCCGGTAAGAGTGCTCGATTTTCGAAATCTAAGTCTGCTCCTACACCAGGGAGGAGGCTGTTTCATCAGGCCCGGGGATCTCAGGGTAACCGTTCAGTCCAGTCTGTTGGATCTCGCGGCAGAGTTTGTTTTAACTGCAACCAATATGAGCATTTGAGGAAGGATTGCCCATTCCCTTTAGTTTCTTGCTTTACTTGCGGATAGATCGGGCACCGGGCCACTCATTGCGAGAGGGCTACCAGAGTCGCCAGAGCTCCGTATACCACCGCCGTTCAGAAGTAGCTTAGCATCAATCAGAAGACTCCAGTCACTCAGGTTCCTCAGAGTTCAGGTCGTGGTCGGGGTCGAGGTCAGTCGGACCGCCAAGCTGCATCTAGTTTGGGCTCAGTCCATCCTAGGTTGTATCAGATGAGGCGTACATAGGAGATAGACGTTCCGATGGCGTCAGGTACCACTCAGATCCTTTCTCATCTAATTTCGGTGTTTTTTGATTCGGGTGCTACCCACTCTTTTATTGCTTCGGATTGTTTGTGCCGTATTGGTATTGACTGCTTGTTTGAGTGTGAACCGTTTGTAGTAGGTATGTCTAGTGGGGATCGTATGGTTGGGAACCAGGAGGTTAGGGATTTCCCAGTGAGGATCGGGAGTCGGGATTAGCCCTCGAATCTCATTGTTGTAGACCTTAAGGGCAAGGATTTGATCCTCAGGGACGATTGGTTGGATCATCACGGTGCCATCATGAACTATCGGACTCGTACTATCTCGATAGTGGCTGAGGATGGCACAGAGCATATACTTGTTGGTTGTAGGCCGGGTAGATCGGGTAATGTTATTAGTGCCTTGAAGGCGATAAAACTTCTGAACCAGGGCTGTGTAGGCTACTGGTGTTACGCTTTGAAGGTGGAGAATGGTGGAGTTGACATGTCGTCTATTCAAGTTGTTAGTGAGTATCCCGACGTATTTCCGGATGACTTGCTTGGATTACCACTGCAGCGGGAGGTTGAGTTTCCTATTGATCTAGAGTCGAACGCAGCTCCTGTTTCTCGAGCGCCGCATCGTATGGCACCGTCAGAGATGTTAGAATTGAAGAAGCAGTTGGGAGAGTTGCTATATAAAGGGTATATTCGACCGAGTGCATCGCCTTGGGGTGCACTTGTGCTTTTTGTTAAGAAGAAGGATGGTTCGCTTCGTTTATGCATCGATTATCGATAATTAAACAAGTTAACCATCAAAAATAAGTACCCTTTGCCCCGGATCGATGACTTATTTGATCAGCTTCAGGGAGCGATAGTCTTCTCGAAGATTGACTTACGATCGGGCTACTACCAATTGAGGATTTGGGATAGCGATATACCAAAAGCTGCTTTTCGGACGATATATGGCCATTACGAGTTTGTGGTTATGCCGTTCAGGCTAACCAATGCCCCGGTAGTGTTCATGCAGTTTATGAACAAAGTCTTTATTGAGTATCTGAACAAATTCGTACTCGTCTTTATCGACGACATTCTTATCTATTCCCGGAGTCAGGAGGAGCACGCCTTACATCTCCGGACTGTGTTAGATATTTTGAGAGCTGAGCAACTGTACGTGATGTTCTCTAAGTGTGAGTTTTGGCTCAAGGAAGTGATATTCCTCAGGCATGTGATTTCAGCGGAGGGAGTTCGGGTAGATCCACAGAAGATAGAGGCAGTGATGGCTTGGGAATCACCGAGAAATGTGAAGGAAGTGGGGAGTTTTCTGGGACTTGCAGGCTATTATTGTAGATTCGTCGAAGGATTTTCTAAGATCGCTAGACCACTCACCCAGTTACTCCAAAAGACTCAGAAGTTTGAGTGGACCGCAGACAGGCAGGACAGTTTTGATGAGTTGAAGAGACGGTTGACTACCGCATCCGTTCTAGGCTTGCCCCAGGGGAACGAGGATTTTGTGGTTTATGTGATGCTTCGGGACTCGGACTTGGATGTGTCTTGATGTAGAGAGATAGAGTCATTGCTTATGCATCCCGTCAGTTGAAACCTTACGAAGAAAACTACCCTACGCATGATTTAGAATCTGAGAAACATCGCATTCTCAATTAACCAAGTTTTAGCTCGATCGTTTAGAGTCTGAGAAACATGGCATTCTCAATTGATCCTCATTTAGATTTTGTAAAGGAAAAGTTTGAATTACGGAATAAAATTCCCGAATGAAGTTCAAAAGATCTTCATTTGACATTACGTAAAATGAGGGCAATTGATTAAAGTGAAGATGTTTTAATTCATACTTTCTAGCAGCTTCCCCTAATACAATACAAGATGTAGATGTACCTATAACAGGACGTGCAAAATCACGCATATAGGTTACTCTTGGTGTTGGTTCATTCGCCATCTCAAGTTCTTCAAGTATTATTTCGAGAGGTATTTTTTTTATTTTCTTTTATTTTTGGTTCCTCTCTCGGTTCCCGTTGAATATTATTAATATATGGTTAGAGATCTTCTTTAAGAGGTCTACGCCCTTGGATTCAAAGAAAAGAACAGAAGTACGAGAAAAAACAAAAAAAAGAAAGAAAAAATAATGAACATAGAAATATCACAAAAATAGTAATTTTAACACCGAACCCCGACAACGGCGCCAAAAACTTGTTCGCTCAAAATGTACTTGTAAAAATATCGACTCGCAAGTAAACGAGGTGTTTGTAGTATTGATAAGTTTACCAAGGTCGTTTCACTTGAGGATCGTTTTTGTTTGTTAAAATTACAATAATTATGAATTCACAAAAAATAATAATTTTTAAACATTCTGAATAATTTGAGTTTTCTGATATGAACTAATTTGTAGAGATACAAATACAAGAATTAAATTCTATAAAAGAACTTTAATTATAATAATTTAAATAAGACAAAGCAGCAAGAATAAAAATGACTTAATGTAGAATTATACTGTTTTTGATAATAAAGATTCTAGGGATTCAGATTATTAAATAAATAACTCGAGCATTATATCAATTTGTTAACTATGAGATTTAATAATTAGATAAATATTATATCTTCAGAAAAAATTATTTGATAAATTTCGTATTCACAAATCATTTTAACAGAAGTTTATATTTAAATAATCTAATTACTTTATCCAACTAAATAATATATTTTGGATTCATATTTAGTTCGTTGGGTAAAATAGTACCTTTCAGATTAATAATTAGCCTTTTTAATTAAATTTAGATTTGCAAAAATATTTCCTTCCGGTCTCTATTTTGCATTTGTGAATTACAACAATTTAAATTAAATAAAGCACATTAATAAATTCAATATAAGCTCGAGTATTTAATTTAAGTCATCCTAACTATAGAATATAAAATTTAGATTATATTCATATTGACACATAAAATTACGAGACAGATAAATATTGACATATTCAGAATAAATACAGCAGAAATTAAAAAAACTTAATTGATGTAGATAAATTAAATTGAAAGGGAAATGCTGAAACTGATAAAGAGAGAGACTTATCCCAATATGCCAATTGATCCAAACAGCTTGAATGTAACGTACGAACTTAAATTAAAAATTATAATAATAAATAACAACATAAAGGTGAATTTTATCTGATAAAAATAATATTAGCTAAACTTTATTTGGAATATAATTTGGGGTGCACTATTTATTCATGTGTATTATAGTATAATTAAATAAAACATAAATACAGAAAATAAATACAAAAATTAAATTATAAAAAATTGATATGTATTCTGTATTGTTAGGAACACCTATTAGATTTTGATGATGACATCCCTGTATTATTTCATTATTCAAATGTATTTTTAAAAATACTTGGCAAAATGTAAAGAAGAACCAAATGAGTATCTTCGATAGGCCTTAAGTTTTTAGGCTTAGTGATTAGTTATAGAATCGACTAAGTACAGACCAAAGAACTTTATTTTCAAAAGAGTTCAGATAAGAAAAGATCAGAAGACTTTATCTCAAAGAAGTTAAAAGATAGAGAACTTCAAGTCAGAGAACTTCAAGTTAGATAACTTCAAGTCAGGGAACTTCAAGTCAGATAACTTCGAGTCAGGGAACTTCAAGTCAGATCAGAGAAGATCATCTCTGAGAAGGTTAGATCATAGAAGTTCAGAGCAGAGAACATCAGAGAACTTTACATCAGATAAGGTTGACTGCACTACAGGCAGTTTTGACCAAGTTACTTCAGACAGTTTCTCAGTTCAGCCAAGATACTCAGTCGTCAGCAATCACAGAAAGTCACATTGAGTAGAAGGAAGCATGCTCTAATAGTAGTAGATGACTACTCATGATATACACGGGTTGTTTTTCTCTATAAAAAGAGTGAAACACTAACAAAGTTACCTGAGCTGCTAAGGAAGATCCAGAATGAGAAATCCCTCTCAATCATCAAGATCAGATCAGGTAGAGGAGGAGAATTTCTCAACAAGACACTCACTGAGTTCAGTGATCAGAATGGGATCCAACACGAGGTTTCTGCAGCCAGGACTCCACAGTAGAATGGTGTTGCTGAAAGAAGAAACAGAACCCTGAAGGAAGCTGCCAGGTCGATGATTGCAGAAGGTGACCGGCCAAAGAGGTTCTGGGATGAAGCTGTCAACACAGCATGCCACACTCAGAACAGGAGTAGGATTTTAGGGAGACATGGCAAAACTCCCTATGAGGTTTGGAATGGCAGAACACCAACTATTGCATATTTTCATATTTTTGGTTGTAAGTATTTCATCCACAACAAGGGTAAAACCCAACTGAATGCCTTTGATGCTAAAACTGTCTCTTTATGGGATACTCACAAATAACCAAGGCATACAGAGTATTTAACAAAAGAACCTTAGTTGTGGAAGAAACACCTCATGTTGTGTTTGATGAGTCTACTATTGAGTACAGGAATCAGGTGGAATTAATTGAGAAAAAGCTCAAATCAGCCACCTTAGAAGAAGTCACCATTCATGACACAGGAATGATGGACTCACCTGCAGATCAGCCTAAAGACCCAACTGCAGATCAGATAGGACCTCAAAACCTAGGTGATCCAGATGCAGCTGATGAAGACCCATCTGTAGCTGATAAAGACCCATATGCAGAACAGACAGGATCAATCCAAGCCAAAGCAGTCTGTGTTTCTAGAGAAAAACGGATTTCAACAAAGGCAAGGTGGACAATACCCTATTCAGAGTAGAGCATGAAGGCCACATATTATTAGTACAAATATATGTGGATGACATTATATTTGGCTCAACCAACCCAGAGCTATGTGAGAAGTTCTCAAATCTCATGCAAGGAGAATTTGAGATGAGTATGATGGGCAAGCTGAATTTCTTTCTAGGTTTGCAAGTCAAGCAGATGAATAATGGAATTTTCATCCATCAAGCTAAATATACAATAGACTTAATCAAGAGATTTGGAATGGATTCAACTAAGACAGCAAGAATCCCAATGAGCACAAGCCTACACCTAGATGCAGATGAAGGAGGCATATCAGTGGATTCAACCCACTACAGAGGACTTATTAGATCACTCCTTTACCGGACTGCAAGCAGACCAGATATATCTTATGCTGTAGGAGTTTGTGCAAGATTTCAATCCAAGCCAAAGCAGTCTCACTAGGAAGTAGCTAAAAGGATTATCAGATACCTTAAGTCTACAGTCAATGTTGGACTATGGTATCCTAAAGATGACAACTTTGAGCTATCAGTATACTCAGATGCAGACTTTGTAAGATACAAGATCAATAGGAAAAGCACTAGTGGAATGCACCAATTCCTAGTAACCAGATTAATATCCCGATTTAGCAAGAAGCTGGTATCTAACTCAATATCAACCACAGAGTCAGAATATCTAGCTGCAGGTAGCTGTTGTCCACGGATTCTATGGATAAGGGACTACAACATCATTGCAAATGAAGTCCCAATATGGTGTGATAAAAACAGTGCAATTGCAATAACCAACAATCCAGTATTGCACTCAAGGACAAAGCACATTGATGTTAGACATCATTTCATCAAATACCATGTGCTTAACAAGAGAGTTAGAGTGGAAAGAGTTAGCACTGAATACCAAATTGTTGACATATTCACTAAACCTTTGCCAGAAGAAAGGTTTTTTTGAGCTAAGCAGGGAACTTGGTCTACTAGATTGGAAATCTAGTACAGATGAAAAAGCTACCTGATCAGAGTAGACAAGGAACTCACCAGATCAGACGAGACGAGAAGCCGAAGGACAGACGAAGAAGCCTAGTTGACCTCAGGCAACACAATCCACCTGATGAAAGAACAGACAAGAAGTCGAACAGTCAAATTAGCTAAGTTTCTAGACCAACTCATGAATATTATATTATTTTCTTTATACACATGGACAAACACACGTTCACACGACCTACACGATGTCCAATCAAATTCAACCATCATTCCTTAAACCGATAAAAATCGTACCACCGGTTGATTATTTTATTACTAAAAATTCAAAGAGTCTTTTCAACTTGCTACTTAAGGCGATAAAAATCAATTCACAACTTTACCATCTTCAAGCTTTTAGAACCCTAATTTTCAGAAGCATAAAAACTCCTTCAATATTCAATACACTCGGCGAAAATGTTTCTTTGCAGAAATGGAAGCATATTTCGACGGAGTCAACCTAAAGCTCGTGAAAGACTAGATCATTTTCAGTATCGTGGTCGACTTTGAAGGACTCCTGGCGACGAACCCAACAGGCAGAATGACGACCATTATCATAATGATGAAGAAAAATGGAATCTACAGTTTTCTCAACATCACCCCCAAACAGATGTGCAAAGAAGCTGTTATCTATTTTTACAAGGAGGCCCATGTGATGGAGCATGGCATCTCAAGCATGATTCGTGGCGAGGAGGTCGATATAACTCCCCACACAATCGCAAATGCCTTTAATCTGGACACATTGCAGTCGAGGCTCTTAAACAAAGCTCTACTGAGACATGGTACGAGATTAAGCTGCCCAAGGAGCTTTCGAAGGTCAAACTCACGGCGAAAAAGAATGACCTGGAGAAGGAATATAGATACGTTCTGGATATCACTAACAAGATAGTCGTGGACATGGCTGGAAGTTATGACTAGTTGTCTTCCGCCAAATACATGGTGTTTGGTGCTCTCATCCAGTCAAAATGAATCAAATAGCCTGATTACATCTATAGACAGTTGGTTCGAGAAGTAAATAAAGTGAGCTAGGATGAAGATGAGAAAAAGTTCAAACAGAAGCTCGCTTTCGGAACTCAAATCAGCTGGATACTGGAGCGTCTCGGAAAAGCTAAAAGAAAGACGGACCCTTTCCAAACCAGCAAAAGACTTGGTCATATGGACCACGAAATCATGAAGACCTTTGGAGAGAAGAAGGAAAAAGCTGCAAGGATCATCAACGAAATATCCTCTGGTCCACCTAAGTACAGAGGACCCTCGGATACAGAATCAAACGACCTGCGGGAACTGCAGCAGATATTACGCCAAAGTTACCTACAGCCGAGAAGCCATCTGCAGATGACTCTGACAACAAAAACACTCCCCTGTCCACGCGGTTCAAAAGAAAGTCACCTGTACCAGAGAAGGTTCAAATTCAAGCTTCACCAGAGAAGAGGCAGAGAGGCCAGGTGAACTACTCCCCTGATACAAATGAAGAAGAGGTGCAGCATGTTATCCCACCTGCACCGACTAAAGATCCATCTACTCAGATGCAGATAATCATCTCACCTGCACCTGCCCAGGCTCCCGACCAACCGGAGCTGATGATAGACAACATTCCCCTTCTCACTCTTCCATGCATTACAAAGGAAGAATAGGAAAAGGAGCTAATTGAGATTCCTGCTGCCAACTACTCATTCAACCTGAAGACCAGCAACCCCCAAGGACTCTCAGCAGCACAACTGAAGTTGGTAAAGAAAGAAGTGCTTAAATATTCCTTCATCAACATGTACAAGGAATGGAAAGAGTTTAGGATGTATAATTTTTATGAACTTAAAACTCTCGTAGATAAGACCTCCTCGGAACACCTTATAGCAGTAGAACAACTTATCATGTTATTTTTCATGAGACTAACGTGCAGGTTCTACTTAAGGGGGATTGGTTCATGCTTCACTTCAATCAGAACATGGACCAATTCATCCTCCAAATAATGAAGGAGGGTCTGGAGTGTGGATTATTTGATGAGGAGGCTGATGAGAAAAAGGAGGAAGTTGAAAAAGTTGTAGTTGAAAATGTAGCTGGAGAGGATGAAAGGGAAGCTGCAGTTAAAAATGTTGAGGTAGAAACTTCAGCTGAACAAGGTGAAGTTGAAAATGTTGAACATGTTGAAAAAGAAGAAGAAGAAGTTGAAAAGTCAGATGAGAAAGAAGAAGAAAAAGAGAAAGAAGAAGAAAAAGAGAGAAGGAGAAAAAGAGAAAGAAGAAGAAAAAGAAGAAGAGAAAGAAGAAGAAGAAGCCAAAGAAGGAGATGAAAAGAAAGATGATGATGCTGATGATGGAGCACCTGATCAAGCTTCCAGCTCATATCATCCAGATGAGGATGACAGATCGGGGACCTCAGACAAAACCCCATCTGATCAGCCACCCGCAGACAGGTCAACTGCCAACAGACCTGTAGCAGTTGAAGACTCAGGTGAACACTCACCTCAGGCAGTACCTGAAATTTCAATATCACCTGAGTTAACTGAGCTAATCAGAAGACTTGTCAAGGAGACAGTTGGCAAGCTATTAGAAACTGAGGTAAAGCCAGATCTCAGTCTCTCAATCTGAAGATGAATGCTCTGCTCAATAAGAAGGACCTTTCTCCAAAACCTACGAATTCCAGAATGCCACTTGGAATGTCTGATTTTATGACAAGGGTGGAAAAGCAGCTGGCATCTATTGTTGATGCTGGAAAAAAGGGGGAACGAAAAGGTAAAGAGCACATCAGAGCTCCTGAGTTCAGACAAGGGGAAGAGAGGGAAGAAAGGGAAGGCAAGGGAGAAGAGATAGGCAAGAGTAGAGAACTACCTCTCATCCAAGCTGGGACTTCTCAACTGAAGCGAAAGAAGATGGCTGAACCATCTGAAGATCCACCTGCAGCCAAGAAGAGAAGGACCAGGCAGGATCCTGAGCAAATATTTGCATGGTAGGTAAAGGAGCTATGGTTTGTTGAGGAACTTTTACCTGCTGAGATAGACCATATATGGGGAGGAGCAAAGAGGCAGTTCATAGAAAAATACTACCTCTGAGAATTGCTCCAGGAGAAAGATTGCTCCCCTCACAAGTCGTTCATAAACTTTATGTCCTCAACATGGCCAAAGCTCTGGGCTGCTCCAAAACAACAAGCCAAGAAATTCGATGCCTATCCTATGATCCCCAACTTAACACCTGAAGAAGCCCTACACTAATGAATAATGAACTGGATGAGCTGGCTCTTCAGAAGGAGATCAAGAAACTATGTGTGGAGAATAACTTCACTTCACATGAGGAACAAGAGTTTGCATCATTGGTAGTCAGAAGGAAATATGGACTAGATACGGTTTCCAAGAAGCCAATTGGTGCAAATCCTATAATATCTATACCTCCATCCAAGCTGAAGGTTGCTAGAGGAGGAGGAAAAGGGAGATTATTAGGTTAGGCTTGTAATTTAGTTTGGAACTTACCTGTAAATCTATTGTAATTTACTTGTATTTTGATCATTCAAACTGCTCTGTATTGTAATCATCAATAAAATCTCTATAACAGTCGTTTGAATGACAACCACTAGTTGTCTCAAAGGAATACTGAGTTTGATGTGTGTCATGCACCTTATTTTTGCAGACTTATTTACATTTGAATGCTTTAGTTTTGCCATCATCAAAATAGGGGGAATTTGTTAAGAATACATATTAGATTTTGATGATGACATCCCTGTATTAATTCATTATTCAAATATATGTTTAAAAATAATTGGCAAAATGTAAAGAAGAACTAAATAAGTATCCTCTATTGGCCTTAAGTTTTTAGGCTTAGTGATCAGTTGTAAAATCGACTAAGTACAGACGAGAGAACTTTATTTTCAAAAGAGTTCAGATAAGAAAAGATCATAATACTTTATCTCAGAGAAGTTAAAAGACAGAGAACTTCAATTCAGATAACTTCAAGTCAGGGAACTTCAAGTCAGATAACTTTGAGTCAGATCGGAGAAGATCATCTCAGAGAAGGTTAGATCTGAGAAGTTCAGAGCAGATAAGTTCAGAGCAGAGAAGCTCACAGCAGAGAACATCAGAAAACTTTACATCAGATAAGGTTGACTGCACTACAGGTAGTTTTGACCAAGTTACTTCAGTCAGTTTCTCTGTTCGGCCAAGATACTCACTCCACGTCAGCAAGGGTTGAAAAGTCAACAATCACGGAAAGTCACATGCAAGACGTAGGAGACAAACTGGAGAGATTCCCAGAAATCAAGGAATTTAATATTCATCAAGATCCACGTTCTGAAGAATTCATACTTATTACAATTAAGAATAATGGAACTCAAACAAGAAAGTCTTTCAAACGGTCGGAATTGAAATGGGAATCAAGCCTTGCAATGGATTGATAAGATAAACAAAGAAGTCCACTCTCCAACGGATGGATTTGTTACAATAGTGCAACGTCTATGAAGGAAGCTCAAGGATCGTACTATATATATCCGAAGATATAAACTGAGCAAAGTACGATGAGAACACTATTCCCAAGCAATCAAAGCAATCAAAGCTAAAGGCAATCTATAGCATCATGAAGAGAAAGCATAAGCAATCATATTCGAAGGAGATCTTTAGTTGGAGAAGACAAAACTCGTGTCTAAAACTTGAGTACCGGGGTTACATTCTTGGACGAGGTTCTTGAAAGTAGAGAGGTTGTAAAGGCATCCAAGAATCGTAGATTAAGAGGTGCAAGGTAGCCAAAGGGAGTTGCAACGGCAAGGAATTCCACTTGTTGGAAGATGTTGGAATTGGTTGAATCACTGTAACATTTATCACTGATTGAGAGTTATAGTGAATTCATCTCCAACTGGTTTGGAGAAAAGTGGATTAGTAGAGGATTACTCCACCTATGAGACCACTATAAGTGCATGCGTATTTTACTGCTTTAAACATCATATCTACCTGCTGCATGTAACACCCCGAGATATTTGGAATAATTACAGCGCTGTAAACCCTTTAAGTAAGGATTTACAAGGCTAATTAGAAGAAATGTAAAATATACAACAGTACCAGGAAAGTTCCAAATACAAAACCGGTTTGAGACAGATCAAATGAGTCATTATTACAACCATCTCGAAATTTTAATAAGACACGCGTACTCGAGTACTGAAAAATAAACCAAGAAGACAATCACAATAACAATAAACATCCTCCACATCACTGAGCCACTTCATCGTCATGTCGGTACTGTGGCTGCTTCCCCGCTCCTCGGCTACCTGAACATCAAAACAAATGTCCACCCCCGAAGGGGTTAGCAAAACAATGCTCATACAAGTATCACAATATATAAATCAACGATGCATCAAAATACATACAAAACGGACTTCCGTCCCCGGAATCCGACGATGCGAATCCTCACGATTCCATCAACACAATACAGGGTAATCCAACGATGCAGCGCCCTCGGTATAGATCCCCATGATGATCCTGTCGGACCAACGCATGGTGGAAAACCCGTCCAACGATCCAACGCTCTCAGCATAGATCCCCATGATGATCCCGTCGGACCAACACATGGTTGACATTCGATCCAGCGCCCTCAGCATAAATCCTCATGACCCCCTCGGATCATTTATAATATAAACCATGCAATCATGCATACATATATGCATTTCAATATGTTCATCAATACGAACAATTAATAATGAATACCACGAGAAATCGAAGAAATTAATCTCATACTCGACAACATGAACAAAACTATATGCATGATCAAAGTTCCAACGTAAACCAAACTCAACATATGATACTTGCCTCGAAAATGGCAAGAATAAAATACTCCAACAAATGTCACGCGTCCGTATGCCACCGCCCCTCGATCGACCCCTATGCAAGGCTCGGACCTTGTTCAAAAAGAGATACAAGGAACTTAACATACTAGCCGATACTAACGTACGATCACCTAATACTTAAAATCGTAAAATAGTGACGTAAGGCCGGTGCATGGTTAGTACACTAGATGAGGGCTGAACCGGAAAATGATAATACACTTCATGAGAGTTGAACGATCATTTCGAAAGTGAAGTGCCGATGTTTATGAGTTCCAAGGTTTACAAGATGTTAAAGATTTCGGTTTCTAAGTATGAGATTCAAATTCCAAATTCTCATATGTCCGGCTATTATGATTTTACCACAAATATTACTCAAGATGACAAGCATGCCCAAGTATTACGCAAGAAAACGACACTACGGTGATCCGGTTTGGGTTCAAGGACATGGCCAATTTATCATCCACATGAACATGAAAAATATTGTCAACACAAATTCTTCTAACATACATGAATCTCATCAGTGAAACATCGAAGGTGTTCATAGAATTTAACTGAAATCATGCTCATTATTCCAACAAATTAAGGATACTACATGCTACGGTTTTCATCCACCGAGGCTAAATCGATACTCTAATTAATGGAAGAAAAACAAGGTATAATCGGGTCCTAATCTCCAAAATATGGTGCTGGACTTCAAAAGATCATTAACTAGTCCAATGATTTCCAAAACAAGCTCAAAGCATAGCTAAGAACATAAATTCTAGCTTGGTGAATCATAACATACCTTAAACGGAAGGATAAGTTGGAATAACTTGATGAACTTTATGTCCAAAAGCTAGAACACCGATCCTCAAAGCCTCTTGTCTTCAATGATGTGTTAGGAAGCTGAATATGAAGGTTGAAGATGGAGAGGGTAGCTCTCAAAGTCACAGAAATAAGTTGTGGTTTGAAATCGAAGTCTGAAAATGAAGGAGGGTGCTGTCCTATTTATAAAAAATGGTTATTAGCGCGCGCTACCCCATACCCACAGCGTGCGCTAACGGGCTTGCAGCCTACTGTTCTGCCTGGTCTCGACTTAGCGTATGCTAACATCCCTCTTACGTGCGCTAAGTACATCATTTAGCATACGCTACCACTCACATAGCGTGCGCTAATGGCCATACGAAGCTTACTGACCTCACTGTACTCAACATTTAGCATGCGCTATCCTCATACCAGTAGCGTGCGCTAAACATCGTTGACTCGGCTTTTCCAAAAGCCGTCCAGGTTCATCCCGACATAATCCCAACGAGATCCGCGGCCTAATCTCACCTACCAACACATCTCAATCATGCTGACTACATATAGCGCGCGCTAAGGTTCATATATAGCGTGCGCTACTAAACCCAAATTAGCGTACGCTACGCCTAGTCGATAGCGTGCGCTACATGTGTAAAAATCACAATACTGAACACATTCATGAAATCATACGCTCAACAACACCGGATCATGAAATATGAAGAATAATACTCAGATCAAAATGCAACAAATACAATATCATAAGGTTCAAATACACATCAGAAATCTCGGGTATTACATCCTCTCTCCCTAAAAAGAAGTTTCGTCCCGAAACTTAAGATGAAAACAACTCTGGATATCTAGCCTTCATACTGTCCTCCGTTTCCCAAGTAGCCTCTTCAGCTCCGTGTCGTGACCATTGCACTTTAACCAAGTGTCTTGGATTATTCCTCAATTGTTTGATCCGACTCTCAAGTATCTTGATTGGTCTCTCTTCGAAGGTGCCGTCATTAGCTATCTCGATTTCGTCGAAATCAATGATATGACTGGGATCTGGTACATACTTCCGTAACTGGGATACATGAAACACATTATGAACGTGACTCAGCGATGGTGGTAAGGCCAACCTGTATGCTAAATCCCCAACTCTCTCGAGGGTCTCAAATGGTCTGATATATCTCGGACTCAGCTTTCCTTTCTTTCTAAAATGGAAAATTCCCCGGGTAGGAGACACCTTCAATAGTACTTGGTCCCCAATCTCAAACTCCAGTGGGCGACGGCGCACATCAGCATAAGACTTCTGTCGACTCTGGGCAGTCAACAGTCTTTCCCGAATCAAAGCTATCTTCTCCTGAGTCTGAACTATCAATTCCGGTTCCGTCTCGATCAAGTCCGAAGAATCATCCAAGCACAGGGGCGATCGACATCTTCTCCCGTACAAAGCTTCAAATGGTGACATCTTAATAGAAGCATGCCAACTATTGTTATATGTGAATTCAATCAACGACAAGTGAACTTCCCAGTCAGTTGACCAATCCAAGGCACAAGCTCTAAGCATGTCTTCTACTGTCTGAATAGTCCTTTCGGACTGACCGTCTGTCTGAGGATGATAATCCGTGCTAAAGTTCAGCTCAGTCCCCAAAGCCCTGTGAACTGCCTTCCAGAAGTGCGACACGAAGCGACCATCTCGATCTGAAATAATGGTCTTCGGCGTCCCATGCAATCTGACTATCTCTGCAATAAATACTCGCGCCAATCTCTCGGGTCCCCACGTGTCTTTAATTCCTAGGAAATGAGCCGACTTGGTCAGTCGATCAACTACAACCCAAATCATGTTCATTCCTGTCTTGGTCCTTGGCATACTGGTGATGAAATCCATCGAGATATCCTCCCACTTCCACTCAGGGATCGGAAGTGGCTTCAACATTCCGGCAGGTCGCTGATGTTCAATCTTAACCTGATGACAAGTCAAACACTTCAAAATGTATTCTGCTACGTCCTTCTTCATATTTCCCCACCAGAAGTTTTGTTTTAGATCCTTATACATCTTACTGCTGCCCGGGTGAATAGAATATGGCGTGCTGTGAGCTTCCTTCAAAATTGTCTGTCTCAGAACATCGTCATCAGGAACGCAAAGTCGACTCTGAAATCTCAGAACTCCATCATCCTGTATCACGAATCATGGGGCCTTCCCTTTGTTCACTTCATCACATAATCGAAGAATCAGAGAATCATCCAACTGCTTAGATTTGATTTCTTCAACCAACGACGAAGTTAGTTCCATCACACACAATTGCCCTTGGACTTACTGCGACCACACTTCAATTCCTTCACAGATTAGTTCTCGTTGAATGTTGGTTTGGGACGTAAGCGCTTCCAACACTCGAAGAGAAACAGGTTTTCGGCTCAGTGCATCAGCTACCACATTTGCTTTGCCTGGATGATAAAGGATTTCCAAATCGTAATCCTTGATCAATTCCAGCCACCTTCTCTGCCTCATATTTAGTTCCTTCTGACTGAAAATATACTTGAGGCTCTTATGATCTGTAAAGATCTGACAATGAGTGTCGTATAAATAATGTCGCCAAATTTTTAGAGCAAAGACTATAGCTGCTAGCTCCAAATCATGAGTCGGGTAGTTAACTTCGTACGGTTTCAACTGTCGAGAGGCATAGGCAATCACCTTATCCTTTTGCATCAATACACATCCCAGACCCTGATTTGAAGCGTCGCTGTATATCATGAATCCATCTGTTCCATCTGGTAATGCTAGTATAGGCGCTGTCGTCGATCTTCTCTTAAGCTCATCAAAACCTGCCTGACATTTCTCATTCCACACGAATTTTTGGGTTTTCTGCATCAGCTGAGTAAGTGGACGAGCAATTTTGGAAAATCCTTCTACAAAACGGCGATAATATCCAGCAAGTCCCAAGAAACTCCGGACTTCTTTCACATTATTAGGAGATTCCCATTCCAAGATTGCCTCGACTTTCTTCGGGTCCACCTGAACTCCGTTAGCTGATATTACATGCCCAAGGAAGGTCACCTCTTTAAGCCAGAATTCGCATTTAGAAAGTTTCGCATAGAGATGTTCCTTTCTCAAAGTGCTCAAAACGATACGCAAATGCTCTACATGTTCCTCTATGTCTTTCGAATAGATCAAGATGTCATCGATGAAGACTACCACAAATTAATCTAAGTATTCTAAGAATACCTGATTCATCAATTTCATAAATACCGCAGGAGCATTGGTAAGTCCAAATGGCATCACCACGAATTCATAATGCCCGTACTGGGATCTGAAAGCAGATTTCGGTATGTCCGATTCCTTAATTCTCAACTGATGGTATCCTTATCGTAAGTCAATCTTCGAGAATACCCTTGCCCCTTGCAGTTGATCAAACAAATCATCGATCCGAGGTATAGGATACTTGTTCTTCATCGTAACCTTGTTTAGCTCCCTGTAATCAATACATAATCGAAGGGATCCATCCTTCTTTCGGACAAAGAGGACGGGTGCTCCCCAAGAAGAGACGCTAGGTTGAATATAACCCTTATGCAATAATTCCTCAAGCTGTTTCTTTAATTCATACATCTCGGTTGGCGCCATACGGTATGGTGCTCTAGAAATAGGAGCGGCTCCAGGCTCTAATTCGATTGTGAACTCCACTTCTCTCTGCGAGGTAACCCAGGTAGTTCATCAGGGAATACATCTGATAATTTATTCACAACTGGAATAGAGGAGAGCTCTACTCCTTCTTTCTTCATGGCATAACACCAAAATCCGTAACAACCCTGCTTTAGCAATCTCACTGCTTTCATCACTGTGATCAATTTTCCTGACCTTCCCGGTCTCCATCCTTTGAATAAATGTTTAGATCCGTCATCAGCAATGATAGAAATGACTCTCTTTCCGTAATTCAAAATAGCTCCATAGCGATTGAGCCAATCATCTCCGAGAATTAAATCGTCACCAAGGATGTCGACTACAATAAGATTTGATGGCCAATCTCTCCCTCCTATAGTCACTGGAAAATCTCTAGTTTCTAGGGTTCCCACAAGTTTCTCTCCGCTCGGTAACCCCACAACGTAAGGTTCACAATCATACAAGCACGAGATTTTCAAACGATTAACACAGTTCAAAGATATGAAAGAATGTGTAGCTCCTAAATCGAATAAGATACTAACTGGTTGCAAAAGGATCTGAATCGTACCTGATGCAACAGTCGTGTTCTGATCATCTGACTTCTTCATCTCATAAATACGCGGAGGAACGGACCCAGCGCTGGATGCCTCTCTTTTCCCAACATTCTGCTACTGGAAACCACTTTGCTGCGTCTGGTTTACACTAGTGTTCTTCGGAACTGGTGCAGGAGTGCGAGTACCAAAAGACCGAGTCGCATTTCCACTAAATGTTGCGCAATGTCCTTCCTGTCCACACTCGAAACAGGTCACATGACGTGCGAAAAAATCACGTCGATCATGCCCCGTTTTGCCACCGTTATAATATTTCTTCCCTGCGTCTGAAACGGTTGGTGCTGCCCGGAACTTCTTTCCACCTCGAGAAGGATGCAGAGGCCTCCTGGATGATTGAAATGAGGACTGGCCCTTACGGGGCCCACTACTCTTATTCTCCGTGAAGTTGCCAGACACTTTCTGCTTCTTTGCTTCCGTTGACTTTTCTAGTGCCGACTCTTTCATATCATAGGCCAGTGCTTTGTCCTGATACTGTCGCAAGGTGGTGCATTCAAATCCGGACATATACTGCTGAATTTCTGGCTTCATACGCATGTCAAAATGGAAAATCCTCTCCGCCTCGGTCCTGACCAAGTGGCGCACATAAGTCAGCCGGTGATTAAAAGTCTTAATCACGTCTGTCAGAGATGCCTCTAAATTTTGTGGTGAGAAAAACTCCCGGACTCGGGACTCTCTAACTGGGCGAGTACAATATTGCGCTTACATCATTAATTTGAACTCCGTCCAGTCAGCATTATGATTCTCAGGTCCAATGGCCTTCGACCAGTCAAAAGCCTCCCCAGTCAGGAGATACTGGGCTATCGGAACCTTTCGGTCGTCAGGGCAGTTAATCCCTGCAAAGATCTTTTCTAACTCCTTCAGCCAATGATCCCAAGTAATTGTCTCAGCAGAACCGTCAAATTTTGGAGGGTGCAATTTGACCACCTCAGTAAGCCATTTATCCCCCCGATTATCCTCGTTATGCTGCTGTCCCATCGTCGTCTGCATGCGATCAACAACTTGAGCAAACTGGTTTATCTAAGCAACCACCTGCTGAAGCACTCCTGGCACGTTAGGATCTGCATTATTATTTGCTGATCCCTGCTGTCCTCTAGAATGGGAATCGGTTAGACTAGCGGATAATTCTGGGGTAGACGCCAAATCTTCCTTTCTCGCATTTCCTCGTCCGCGTCCACGACCACGTCCGCATCCACGACCTCCCCTCAACATACTGTAAACATAAATACTCAATATCCAGGGCAAACTTTTCTAAAAGAAAATCCGTCAATATTCACAAAACAAGAATTAAATAAAACGGTAGTATTTGAGATTAGGAGACTTACAACCACAGTCCACACGACGATGTTGGCTCAGTAGTGATGTTACAACCGACCCATAATCCAATAACGTAAACAGACCCAACTAACCCGACTGCCAAGATATCCATGAATCTTCGCTCCGATACCATATTCTGTAACACCCCGAGATATTCGAAATAATTACAGCGCCGCAAACCCTTTAAGTAAGGATTTACAAGGCTAATTAGAAGAAATGTAAAATATACTACAACAGTACCATGAAAGTTCCAAATACAAAACCGGTTTGAGACAGATCAAATGAGTCATTATTACAACCATCTCGAAATATTAATAAGACACGCGTACTCGAGTACTGAAAAATAAACCAAGAAGACAATCACAATAACAATAAACATCCTCCACATCACTGAGCCACTTCATCGTCATGTCGGTACTGTGGCTGCTTCCCCGCTCCTCGGCTACCTGAACATCAAAACAAATGTCCACCCCGAAGGGGTTAGCAAAATAATGCTAGTACCAGTATCACAATACATAAATCAACGATGCATCAAAATACATAAAAAACGGACTTCCGTCCCCGGAATCCAACGATGCAAATCCTCACGATTCCATCAACACAATACAGGGTAATCCAACGATCCAGCGCCCTCGGTATAGATCCCCATGATGATCCCGTCGGACCAATGTATGGTGGAAAACCCATCCAACGATCCAGCGCCCTCAGCATAGATCCCCATGATGATCCCGTCGGACCAACATATGGTGGACATTGGATCCAGCGCCCTCAGCATAGATCCTCATGACCCACTCGGATCATTTACAATATAAACCATGCAATCATGCATACATATATGCATTCAAATATGTTCATCAATACGAACAATTAATAATGAATACCACGAGAAATCAAAGAAATTAATCTCATACTCGACAACTTGAACAAAACTATATGCATGAGCAAAGTTCCAACATAAACCAAACTCAACATATGATACTTGCCTCGAAAATGGCAAAAATGAAATACTCCAACAAATGTCACGCATCCGTATGCCACCGCCCCTCGATCGACCCCTATGCAAGGCTCGGACCTTGTTCAAAAAGAGATACAAGGAACTTAACATACTACTCGATACTAACATACGATCACCTAATACTTAAAATCGTAAAATAGTGATGTAAGGCCGGTGCATGGTACGTACACTAGATGAGGGCTGAACCGGAAAATGATAATACACTTCACGAGAGTTGAACGATCATTTCGAAAGTGAAGTGCCGATGTTTATGAGTTCTAAGGTTTACAAGATGTTAAAGATTTCGGTTTCTAAGTATGAGATTCAAATTCCAAATTCTCATATGTCTGGCTATTATGATTTTACCACAAATGTTACTCAAGATGACAAGCATGCCCAAGTATTACGCAAGGAAAACGACACTACGGTGATCCGGTTTGAGTTCAAGGACATGGCCGATTTATCATCCACATGAACATGAAGAATATTGTCAACACAAATTCTTCTAACATACATGAATCCCATTAGTGAAACATCGAAGGTGTTCATAGAATTTAACTGAAATCATGCTCATTATTCCAACGAATTAAGGATACTACATGCTACGGTTTTCATCCACCGAGGCTAAATCGATACTCTAAGTAATGGAAGAAAAACAAGGTATAATCAGGTCCTAATCTCTAAAATATGGTGCTGGACTTCAAAAGATCATTAACTAGTCCAATGATTTCCAAAACAAGCTCAAAGCATAGCTAAGAACATAAATTCTAGCTTGGTGAATCATAACATACCTTAAACGGAAGGATAAGTTGGAATAACTTGATGAACTTTATGTCCAAAAGCTAGAACACCGATCCCCAAAGCCTCTTGTCTTCAATGATGTGTTAGGAAGCTGAATATGAAGGTTGAAGATGGAAAGGGTAGCTCTTAAAGTCGCGAAAATAAGTTGTGGTTTGAAATGGAAGTCTGAAAATGAAGGAGGGTGCTGTCCTATTTATAAAAAATGGTTATTAGCGCGCGCTACCCCATACCCACAGCGTGCGCTAACGGGCTTGCAGCCTACTGTTCTGCCTGGTCTCGACTTAGCGTACGCTAACATCTCTCTTACGTGCGCTAAGTACATCATTTAGCGTATGCTACCACTCACATATTGTTCGCTAACGGCCATACGAAGCTTACTGACCTCACTGTACTCAACATTTAGCGTGCGCTATCCTCATACCAGTAGCGTGCGCTAAACATCGTTGACTTAGCTTTTCCAAAAGCTGTCCAGGTTCATCCCGACATAATCCCAACGAGATCCACGGCCTGATCTCACCTACCAACACGTCTCAATCATGCTGACTATGTATTGCGTGCGCTAAGGTTCATATATAGCATGCGCTACTAAACCCAAATCAGCGTACGCTACGCCTAGTCGATAGCATGCGCTACATGTGCAAAAATCACAATACTGAACACATTCATGAAATCATACGCTCAACAACACCGGATCACGAAATATGGAGAATAATACTCAGATCAAAATGCAACAAATACAATATCATAAGGTTCAAACACACATCAGAAATCTCGGGTATTACACTGCATACATACTAAACTGTTCCATTGATTAATTATCTGCAGAGAGCATTCAGTTATCTGTTATCGTCATCAGCTGACTTCCACATACTTGTCTGCGGACGGCTCTATGTCATCTGTACCTATCAGCTGAGAAACTCACCTGACTTCAGGAAAAGTGTTTCAATAAGTCTATTCACCACCTCTAGACTTATTCCTGATGACTTGTGACCTACATGTATTTCATTCTAAATTCTGCTACGTACTATTCTTCCTACTCTTTTTTTTTTCCTTTTTTGCATTGAGAAGGTACTGCTATTTATAGCAGTACATCACCATTGCAATTGAAAGATGCTGCTCATTATTGCAGCATCTTATCTTTACTATAATTTTGCATCGTTCAAAATCAATCAGTAGGTAAGGGAAATAAGAAGGAATTAATACAATCTGATCCACCATGTCATCCCTGACGTAGCGAAATTTCACGCGGGGGGTGAGATCCATGCACCAATCGGACGGTTCTGGTCCGGCATGTGTATCTCACGCGTTGGTTGTGCGAATGGGCCTCTGATGACACGTTGAAAGGGCGTGTGGGGCGTGTGTCCTGCTGACGTGGTGTGACACATGGCATCATTTTATTGGTCGAGGTGTGACAGGTGTTTGCCCTGCTGACATTACATGACACGTCGCATTGTTTTATTAGACCGTCCTTACACATGTGCACTGACGTGGAGGTTGGTTGGCATGTGTTGTGACGTCATGCTGACATCATCTGACGAATCTGCTTCCGCCACCTGTCCTGATATTAGTGGTCTGCGAATTTTAATTTTCCTCCAAAACCTTGAACGACAATAACTTCTTCCGACGAACTCGGATTCGAATGAACTTTTTTCAAATGATCGTCTCGACGAGAAGAATAAAACGAGACCACTCATGAATATATTCGGAATCGTTAAAAATATTGCCCTTAAGAATGACAGATATGTCTTCACCCGGTGTGTTAATCTGCAGATAAAATTTAATTTCCACTAATATAACAAAAATTATACATAATTACTGAAAATTATACTAGAAGTAAAATAATGCAAACACACGAAAAAATATTATAAATTATCACACAAAATACATATATATATATATATATATATAATATTCTAATAAAAATACTAACAAAAGTATACCAAACAAGCCCGGTGTCCGGACACCACGGGATCGAATCCCGCCAACATCACAAATGTTTTGCGAATTTTCCATGACCCACGAGTTCTAGTCTATGCTTCGCAGCCTGACCCGAACTGGTCTGCCGACCCGCTAGAAACAGATCAGTTCCAGAATAGTTCTGGACATAAAAAATCGCAAAAACAGTCCAAAAAATTGATTTTTAACGATCCAATTTAATTAAATTAAATCAGAAAAATATTTAGAAAATCTCTATTTCATAAATATGATCAAGAGCATAATTTTATATGATCAAAATATATAAACACGTTCTACATAAATAATTAAATTACTTGCAAGTTGGCTCTGATACCACTATTGGATTTTACGTGTATCTAATACAAGAAATTTGAGCCAAAATGCAGCGGAATAATTATCGAAAAACACAGATGAGTATCTTCGTACAGTAATTTAACTTATTTAGTTAAGAGTTCATCGAATTACCTTAATTCGAAGAACAGACCTAAACCCGGACCAGAAGCTGATGAGAATCATCTTCCTCTTTCAATGATCCACATACGAACAATTGGTACAAGCCGGATTGCTCGATCCTTATGAATAATGTTGATAAATAGTACAACAAATAATTTCTTGCTAGAAGGATTTGTACTATTGATCAAAATCAACAAAGGGAAGAAGACAGAGATGGTCCAACCGAACTTCTTGGACTGAAAACAAGAGTCAAATTCTAGTATTTGCTTAGTTACCCCTAAACTTGTTAAATAATATAATATATATAATACCTTATAATATATATTACTTATTATTTAACCGTCTAATAGATATAATATCCAATATTATATTTACCATTCCCAGTTCATACTTATAAAGTTCAAATTCTTTCTCAATCTTAAGTAGACTGATTGAATCAAATGACTCTTCATTTGAGCATGGCCATGCTTTTCCTTCACTCCTACTTATCGAGGACCCCCGCAGATATCTCTCTCCCCAAAGAGAGGGACAAATCCCCATCTTGATTTCTCATTACCCTCTACATGACTCCCACTAATCCCGATCGCTAACATTTATGATCACCATGTTTCAGATGACGTTGGATTACGTCAAGGTATAACAGTTATCATATTGGACTCTATGACAATCTCAGGTTCAAGGATTTATTGACATACTGTTATATTGAGATTCACTTATGACATTTTCATGCAATGATCTCAATGCGGGTTTGTGCAGTATTGTGTTCTCTAACTAATACCCATAAATTTGATTCGTACCATATGCATAATCATCCCATGATTATCAATCAAACTTATTCTGGCATATTAATCACCTGAGTCTCCACTCTACGTGATTTGACCAGGGATATATGTTAATCTTATTATTCGTGAATAAATATTATTTGATTATTACAGTATTAAAACGTGCACACGTTATAATAATCAACGAGAATTAGATGATATCAAATACCTTTATTTAAATGTGACAATTATAAATCTAGGCACATTGAATGTCCTAGGGCACTATTCCCAACAATATGCTGTTGGAAACTACTGTATGCAGATCCTAAGGATGCAGCAGCAGCTACAGGACTATGGCATTCAGGCAAGAGAAACTCCAATAATGTGCGATAACACTAGTGCAATCGCAATTTTGCACAATCCTGTATTGTACTCGAGGACCAATTACATTGACATGAAGCATCACTTTATTAGGATTCATGTGGAGAATAAAGATGTCCGGCTCGAGAAAATTCATACAGACATTCAGTTAGCCGACATCTTTAAAAAGCCTCTTACCACAACAAGGTTCTATATGCTCCGCCAGGACTTGGGAATGCTACAGCTCAACTAAAACTCCCTGTAATTTTTAAATTTCACCCATCAATTGAGGGAGAATACTATAAGACCCATGAATACAGTATCCACTTTAATTAATCGTACACTCAGAACTACAAGTTATATCCTTACTGTAGGAAGAAGAAGATATAATTACATTTCTACACATGAAGTGTGCATTAATTAAGGGGTAACACAGTAGGACCCCAAGAAGACCACACTAATCATCAATTACAGTAAGAGTTGGATCTTATATGTACCTTTTAAGGGGAAGGCTGTACTTTTACAGATACAGAATAAATACTATATGATTTCAATTGTTATCTTAAGCATATCAAATTTCATACACTTAAACCTTTTTCAAAATAGTTTTTAGTCCACGTGCATCATCTAAATTTAAGACAATTTATCTTTCAATACTGAAACGTAAGGTTCAGTGCCCATATTGATTGAGCGGCTGTTTTCCCAAATATCTGTCCCAAAGTTGTTTCAAGACACTTGATGGTAGCATCTTGAGCTTCTCTCGCCTGCTTGCTCTCTTGCATGCAATGGAACTATCATCTGAAGGACACCTTTGAGCAGGTGGCGGCGAGTGACGTTGGAATTGTTGTTGTGGTCCTTACTAGAATTGATTTTGCTAAGTCGGGTACTGCCATTATGAATTGAAGTTCTATTGCTGTTGTGGGTACCACTGCTGCTGGAGCCGATACTGATTGAACTGCTGTTGAGGATGTCGGTTTTGAAAATTCTCTCCAAATCCTTGTCCTTGGCTCTAATTCTTTCCATCGAAAGTCAGACTGATTTTGCAATCCCGAGTACCACTTTAGTCTGTTCTGATTGAATCCTTGCCCTTGCTCAAATTGTTGTCGTGGAGGATATCCTTGCGCAGCATAAACATAGGCTCCTCCTTCATATGTTAGCTCCCCCATTCTTTGACACTCATCAGTTCGTTCGGGATCAGTTCAATTACCTCTTTTGCTTTTTCCAGAATTACACTCCTCCAATTGATGTCGTCAATGCACGGCGTTAATTTCTTTTTCCGACTTCTGAAACCTTGCATACACAACACTAGTAAGAGGATTAAACACACACTGGAGGGAGAAAAATATCCAAACAAAAAGAAAAAGAAAAAGAAAAATAATGCAACACAAGTAATCCCCTAAAGCTTTCCCTGGCAACGGCGCCAAATTTGTTCAACCCAATAATCCTAGATTGCATGCAATTAAACGTGTTCATAATAGAATTAATAAGTTGACCCAAGTAGTAGTCTCAAGGAAATCTTAACAGGGCAATTGTTTATATTGCGAAAAAGAAAAGAAAATGAAAGCAATAAAAATAGGGTTTAATAGTTGTTTAACTGAGAGAACTGAAAGGCGGATTATTCTAGGCGGAAAAATAAACCCGAATCTAAGAACACAAATAAACCATGATCATAAACATAATAAAAAGAGAAAGGCAATAACTCACAACTTGAATGAAAAGAAGTTGAACTTGAATTGAATCCGTGGTGGAAATCGTCACAAATCCGTACGAATAAACATAATTGAAAGCTATTTAATAGTCTATGAGAAACTAAGAGTAAAATCTGAAAAAACAATAAAAGGGTTTCTATGTTTTCACGATGTGGCCGTCACGATGTGGATGCCCTAAAAGTCTGACTCGTACATATAGCGGTTTTGCACCGCCTTCAGCTCGCTGATTGCCTAGATAAAGCGGTCTCTCTCTTGACTCTTTATTCCGAATTGCCTCACCTCCGTCGGCGGTCGCCTTGGATAAGCGACCGCTCTCTCGACTTGCTGTCCCTAACTCATGCCCTGGCGGAGTGTTCTTCTGAGAAGAGCGAGCGCCTTCTTAAGTTTCTGCCTTCCACCCTCAATGCTTGCCACACACACACAATGCAGTCTCTCCATCTGGGCGACTGCTTAGATTAGTTCCTTCCTTGCTTGCAACTTTTACCGCACCTACACATGGCGATCTCCTTGTCCAAGCGCCCGCTCTGGCCAATCTTGCTTTTGGCTCCAAGTCTTGTCCATCTCTTCGATTTCAAACAAATAACCTATGTTTTTGGGAAAAAACCTGTACTTTTCACACAATACTTGATCAAGAAGAATAGTGCATTTTTTACTTTAAAACAACATGATCCAAGTCGAAAACTAACCAAAATTCACCCTTAAATATATTCATATTACGACCAAAATAGAGGTAATACCCTCAACGTCTAAGGTCCTCCACATAGGAGTAAGAAGTTTATTAAAATCTAGGCATACAGAACTTATGATTTTAACTAGACTCATCGCTGTATCATTCACACAGATTGATACAAATGACTGTAGCTTGAGCTGTTCACACCGATTGGCTTTGGGCTTCTTCTGATACAGATTGAAGCTTCATCCTGAACTCTATTCTTCCCACGCAGGTCGGAATAGCTTGACTTAGTCCACACAGGGCTAAGGATCTCAACAGTAGGTTTTTGAAGTATAACAAATTGAACAACAGATGTAGGCTTTGTTGTAGATGTGTTGTTCTTTGTTGAGGACTTGGATATTTCTTCAGTCAAGATATACGCTGTATGATTGAAGAAATATATTGCTCTTTAGATGATAAGCTCGATGCTTAGTCTAGCAGGTGTTCATTTTTCAGTAGTTAGCAAGGTCCTTTTGCCTGGGATATTTTTAACCTTGGAAATAGAATAAATGTAGTCGTTGGCCGGTTGGTGAGATTTAGACAACTTTGATTGGCGGATTCAGAATGTTTGAATCAAAGGTGTTTTGTATTAAAGGTTCTTCTTTCTGTAGTCTCTTCAGCCATATTAAATGCTGTCCTGTCAGCATTAAATGCTACTTTAAAACTGAATACTTTATGAATAAAGAAAGTTTATTTCACAACGGTTTGAAGTCCCTTCTAGTTCCCGTTAGTTTTTTGTTTTACTTTTCCTAAGTAAAACACCTACGACATTGTTCGATGTAGACGACGCTCATTTTGTTGTACTCTTAAGGCTTAGCTGTAGGATTTGTCTTCTTAGGGCGCTGAATGATTTTGCGTGTAGGGTACATTTATCAAAATATCGGGTATTATTTCTCCTAAAAAAATTTCCCTTTTTGATAATGCCAAAACCCTTAAAAAGACGAGGCTGTCTTCAATTCTTTTGTCGAATGATCTGATCTTTAAGACTTAGACTACAATTTGAACTGCTAGCAGGCAATTTATAAAATTATAAGTACTACATGATGAAGTGTATTACAACTTAAATTACAATTGACTAGTAGGCGCAATCTTACAGTAAGTAATCTTACTAGAGTACAACTTAATCTATGAACTGTTCGTAGACAAGTTCTTACAGCTTTAGACTTATCAAGGTTTCATACTTACTAAATAGTTCAATATGAATCGTAATCAATGCAGTAACTGAAGATCACGAGCTTAATCTTTTGAGGTAAAATAAAATTTTTCATTGATTATAGTGCGGTTCAGAATTGAAATGATTCATCGAAGAGCATAGAGAAAGGAAAATAAATACAACTATCAGAAGTTATCCCCTATAATGTTGATGCTTCCAGGACTTTCGAGAGGGGTCATGCTCGGTTCATTTCGACCAGTTGACTAAGGAGTCTCTACCTCGGTCCCCATAGATGCTTCTTCCTTTCTAGGAGACATGAAGTCGAGAATCTACTCTTCTGGGTGAGTTATTCGATCATTCTTCAGCTATTTAGACTTCAGTTTAATTTGCAAGTTAAGGCTTTCCTTCTGACATGAGCCTTGAGAACTCCTTTGAAGCATCCTACAGATTCTTGAAATGGTTGAACATGGCAGATTTCCTGATGGGAGTACAAAAAGCATCTCAGAAGTTCATTATTCTTCTACGCCTCCAACTCCTCAGTTGATGGCTTCCTGTCTGTATGGAGTAAGATATCATCAGGCTTCTACACTGTAATTTTCCATGGAAATTGGGATCCTGGAACTCAAGATGAGAACCAGTTACCATGCATCCTCTTTATCCTTAACCTGGCGTGGGTCCGGCCAGTCCTCTGATGGTTGTAGTAACATTGCCATCCAGTGTAGCTTCCATCTCCTTTTCTTTCTCCATCCTCCATCTCCTTCCAGCCTCGCTGTCCTCTTCCCCCTTTTTGGTACTATCAAGCTCTATAACTTTACCATGAATACCCCGAAGAATATCCATTGGTTCAGCCTGCTTGTCTTTAAGATCTTTCACCGAGTCCACCAGACCGGCGAACACTGCTGTTAGGTCGTCAATTTTCTGATCATGAGCAGTGAATCTAGATCCATTGTACTCGAGTGAGGCAACCGTATTGGCTTCCGCAACTCTCAACTTTTCTTGCTCCTGCTTTAGGATCCTCTCCTGATGCTGTTTAAGCTGGTTTAGTGCCTTCCACAAGACATTCGACATGAGGCGAAATGCTTCTTTAACATCCTGCACAGCTCTTTGAAGCATGGGTAGTTCATCCTGAGCAGTTTCTGGCATCCAGTCGAGTTCCTTTCCGAAATCATACATAGATTTGACAGCATCCTGTAATATGACAGTTTGTCAACCAATTTCCTGAAGTTTCTCTATTCCAGCTTCAGTGCGGGGAGACTGTGGATGAGCAACTTTGGAGTCAAAGGGCTCTCCTGATGTTTGATGATGACATTATGGTTTGGATTTTGGGGACCGTTGTCAGCTTGGAAGTCCTCATCTGGTTCAGATAATGAACCTGTAGGGATTGGAGTTGATACCTGTTCGGTGGCTGTAACCTCTGTTAGTTCAACTGTTGTTACTATCTAAGAGACAGAAGGGACTGATTCCTCCTTCCTCATTTCGGTGACCATAGACAGTTGTACAGGAGGGACTGATTCTTCCTGTTGGCTCTTAACTTCTGTCTTTTCCTTAGAAGGGACTAAATCCTACTATTGAACGGTGCATGATTCATCTTCCTCAGTCGGAGGGACTGATTCCTCCTTAGAGGGAGATGCAGGTTTTTCAAGTTGCTGGTCTGGTGCAGCTTGACCCGATGATGTCCCCTGGCCCCTGGCGGCCTTAGACTTAGCAACATCTTTATCGTGAGCATCTTACGGCTCATCGTCAGACCTGCCTTTAGGGCGTCGTCATCCCCATTTGAGTCAGGATATGAATTTGAGCCCTGAGTCATATCGTCGGACTGTTTCTTCCCTTTCTATTGGGCCTTCCCCTTTTCCAAATAATATGTTGTGATCAGATCATGGCAAAAGGGATCATCTCATCTGATCAGGACTTCGACATTTTGGGTGTCCGTGACCTCCAAGACAACCAGAGCTTCCTCCTTCCAATCTTCCCAGTTATACAGAGTGTCGTATGGGGGTTGGGCAATCTTGTAGGCTTTCAATACTTTGAAATATTCAAATGCTTTGTTGATTTGGACCTGGAGTACTATCTTATTAATGATGTCAGTGGGGGAGGGACTCCGAACACTAGAGGGTTCCGATATTTGGTTGGGATCCTCTACATTTATGGGAGCCTATTGAGGACAGGGATCCCTGACAGGGTGGGATACCCTATTGGGGGAGGGACTCCTTACACGGGTAGGGTCCCTGTTAGGAGTGGTGGCTATCGGCTCTGAAGGGGCAGCCGATTCTCCAATGCCTTCCAACTTAATAAACAACTAGTCATCCGTCATAGTCGTAACATTCTCAGGAATGGCTGTGCGAGCATCCATTGTTTCTTACATAGGAGTTGCGTCCTGTAGGTCAGCTACTGCAGCGAAGGGTGCAGTAGGCGGAACTGCCTCAGTGACCACTGTAGTCACTTGGGGTAATGTAGATGTAACACCCATATGATTTACGGA
The DNA here is from genome assembly GCA_033398695.1 of Orobanche coerulescens. Taxonomy (NCBI): domain Eukaryota; kingdom Viridiplantae; phylum Streptophyta; class Magnoliopsida; order Lamiales; family Orobanchaceae; genus Orobanche; species Orobanche coerulescens. The sequence goes on from CM065804.1 coordinate 102,485,719, forward strand.
GATATACAGCGCCATAGATTCTTTTTGGGGAACCTACGAGGCTTTGACCGACATAAAAATACATTAACAAACAACGAAACTGAGACATTCACACACTTAAAACGAAAAAAATCAACTTCAATACGACATACATCACGAAATAACTCAATACATTAACCCTAGGATCATAACTGATACAACCATCACAATTGATCCACAACATCAATGGCAACCAACGACAACATAATATACAATACATGAGCGTACCCGCTCGAGTACAAAACCAAAATACCACTCCGACCATGACAAGATGACCATAGACTCAACATAACCCATGATATCAATACTGCCCACCAAGATCGTGTCCATTCTGTGCTGGCTCGCCTGCTGAACCTGTACCTGAATACACAACGAGTATATTCACCCCCAAAGGGGGTCAGCAAGAAGCCGGTGCAAGTACAATGATTCCAGAATATGTACAACAAGTGAATAAACAACAGAAATCACAGTGCCATCATGTATATTCCGGAATACAATACCACAATCAACATCACAAAACAACCTCCCGGGCTATATTGGCCCTGTACCTCACGCGAGATACACACCCCAGTAGTCCTCGTCAGGCCCTCTCTGGTTGTACAACCCAACCAAGTGATCTGTAGATACACGCAGTCTAACGAATCCCAGGGGCCCCTCGCAGGTTTTACTGGGCTCGCACACACTCAGTAATCACATGGCACAAATCACATTTTCTGAAATTACCACTTTTTCCAAAATCACATTTTTCATATATTCACATGAAGTACAATAAACCAAATCAAAGTACTTGCCTCGATTAGAACAACACAGGAAATGTTGAACGGAAAGACCTACGATCCGAATTTCTTCAATGATTCGATCCTAACACAACCAAATACCAAATCAAGCACAAAACTACAGAAACGGAAGGATTCACCTTATGTTCTACCCTTAGGGATATTAGATCGAACACTATGGGGACAGAGTTGTACATACTCTATTTAACGGATGAAACTCGAAATTAAATCCGTAGACTTCAAGGAAAATAAGGAATTATGACTTCATGATCATAATTTTAACACAAATCAAAGCTGAAACGGACTAGAAAGATGAAATCCCAACAAAACCGAAAATTCCCAAAAACTAGGGATTGAACAATCTTACGTTGATTTGGATGATGAACTTGATGAAATATTATTAGATCGAGACTATGAACTCAGAAATGTTGTATGGTGAAATCTGGCAAAAACTATGCTTCCCTATGCTCCAAGTCGCCCAACCGTCGGAGAAGAAGAGAGATATGGAGAAATGACGAATTCTAGAACATACAGGCCTATATATACTGGGCACGATTAGTGCGCGCTACGGGTTGAAGTAAAGCGTGCGCTATCATCTGAAAGGCAGTGCACTGTTGGTTGGAAGGCGGTCTAGAAGCTTCTGTTTGACTTCGCTAGTGTGCGCTACACAGGCATTAACGTGCGTAACTAACCAGTGTTATCCCGCGCTAGCTCCACAATAGCGTGCGCTAACTGCTTGTGTCCAGACTGCAGAAACACTCTGTCCTTACTGTCCTGCCGAAATAGCGCCCGTTACACACGATTAACCTGTGTTAGTACATCACAATAACATATGTTAGTCCACTATTAGTGTGCGCTAATGCCCTGTTACAGAATCCTGAAAGCTTTATGCACAATCAGCTTAACTTGCACTACGAACAAGAGTAGTGTGCGCTACGGATACATGGTTAGCGTGCGCTAGCAATACAGTCTATCGTGCGCTAACTGCTACTTTCTAGCATTAAAAACCACAAAGTGCGGTCTGAATAAAACACATCCTGATAATTATAGAACTCGACAATTACTAACCATCAATATTCCAATACCATCACCAATATACACATGTTCCCAAATGTCCAACGAAACAACATGGAAATTACAATTCAATTCTCAACAATTATGTCCAAAGTAGCACCCACGAATAATAAAATACACAAATATAATAATAAAGTGTGCGGATATCACAGTAGGAACAGCTTCCGACTTGGAAGACTTCTTTGTCTTCAGCTTCTTCTTGTTTTTCTCGACAGTTGCAGGAGAGCTGCTGTCGGGAATGAATCTTTTTTACTGACGAGCTTCTTATTGCTCTCATCAGCCTTGGCCTTCGATGAGTGATTGGTAACATCTCTTAGGTCACTCAATGTTGGTAAACATAAGGGGTTGGGCCTATTGGAGAGAAGAGTTGCTTTGTTGAATACGGGGCTTGGAACCACCTAAGAATTTGCCAACATGAATCTTCTTTGCAGCAGGTGGCTGCTGTATGCCACAACAAGTCAATAAGTAGTTCAGAATCAGGCCTACAACCTTGTTTGCTGAATCTTTCTTGTAATCCTCCTTCTGTAGGCGTTCATGATCACTTGTCACCAATTGACCTTCTATCCAGACATGACGGCAACCATCATACAAAACCTCAGATTGGTACACATCTCAAAGGGTCCAGCACGGTTCTCCACAACCCTGCAACATAAATGATGAAGATAATAATAGGGTACGGCGAAGTTTCTCTTGTGGAATGATGGATGGACTTGAGATGGCATGGAGTTACCGGTGAAAATATTCCAATAGGCTACCAACAAATTTTCATAGCCAAAAGTTTCCAGCTCCCTCAGCTCTCCTTCTCCTACATAGTGCTCACAATAGCAATAAGAGAAGAGCCCTTCTTTTCAGATGCATAATGAAATTCAGCATCTAGAAAGAATTCCTCCACAATCACTTGATCATAGTTATCTGGGTGAAGGCTACCCAGTTATACAGACCGATTTGCTTAACACAGGAAATAGCAAGATTCATCCCAGTCATATCTTCGTCCTCGGAGATGATACGCTATTGAAGAACAAAGCGAGCAAAGAATCGTCCGTCAAGAATAGTGTCCTTCTTCTTCTTCGGAGAAATTGATGAAGTTTGAGAAGAAGACATTTTGCAGTAGGTAGAGAAGATAGAAAGATTTTAAAATATAATAGTTGTATGTTGTAGGCTCGTTTAATATGGAGAAAGCGTAAAGAGTCTATGGATCAGCAAACTGTCCCTTTTATGCTGTGCAGGAAGGCTATATCATAATGAACGGTTAGATTTAAATGATGGGAACCGTCTTAGAATAACCGTATAGGATGAATTCAGATGTAACGGGTACATATAATGCATCAGTTTTCGAAATTATTGCTTAGTCCCACCTATGACACATTTCAGCTTCCACTATTGCACGTTTAGGTGTTTTGAATTTAAAAATCACAGGATTTAAGGTACTAAAATCTAGATGGTTCTGTCCTATGTTGGCCCTATGATTGCTCCTCCAACTGTATGTACCTGGAAATACCAAATGTATCCACCCCCAAAGGTGTCAGCAACTGCCGGTGCAAGTAAAACGAATACATAAAACATACTTTACATCATTGACCTTGCTACTCATGCATCATGAAGCAATCAAGGTATCAAATAAAATCAGACATGATTATAAAATGTCTTTGGACCTCTCGAGTTTTTGATATACATTCAAAACAATTTAACAAACTCTAATAAATTCCATAATTAACCACCCCGGGAAATTTTATAAATACATTTTTCGAAAATCTTCGTCAAAAGGTTTTTAAAACCGTTTAGGGTTCGTGGCCCCATAATTCTTGTCACAAACTGGTAAGGATATTTGGTCTCAATTGAACTCGATTAAGAAAACAACTCGGACCCAAGGTCTAGAAAGTTCTGTTGCTCAGCAAATCAACAAGGTTATACCAGTATTACTCAACTTCATACCCGCTGAGTGCTCAGCTTCAAAGGAGGGTCCGCGAACTAGACCATTTATCACAATTGATACCATGATCATCCCTAAACCGCATCAATGGGTTCACGGTATCTAGGGAACCACCAGGCCTTAACAGCTCTCACCTGGTAGGATGATCCTTGGTTCCAACTGCCCTAATACCAACCCTGTCAAGAAGAAGGGTCTTTTCAAGCGTATCATACCTATACGGTTGGTATCAGTGACCGTGCCTGACTGGTTTCCCTGGATGTACACTCTCAACAGGAGTCGCACAATACGGCTTAACACGGCCCGACAACACTCCCGCCCTTGCCGACTTCGGACACCATTCCACGGAAGAACATAGTTCACACAAGTCACGTAATTCACATAATTCACATAAGTCATCCATTCACATCAATTAATATAGGTACAACTAAGTATCATATAATGCCACTTTAACACATACGTATCTTATTTAAGGCTTACATATCATGTCACTATTTCCTGTCAATACGGAGGTAACCCTAACATTTATAAGTCTCGTAATCATACCTGAATTTTCATATCTTTAGGGTTAAGACTTGTGTCCGTAATGTTCCTCCAGTTGTGGCTGCAATCTACCTTTCCTTAAGACCGTAACGTTCCATTGGTTGCAGCCGTAACCTTGTTCCCTTGCGGTCGTGCCATGCTAACTCTTGAGGTTATGTCGTTGTTACTTCTCCCAGCCACACTCGATGTCCTTATATGTGTATAAAAGCGGGGCCTGAGGTTGTGTTTAATCCTATATTCCCCACCGTCCGATTCTTCTTTCCGTGGTTATTGGTGACAAGCCCGTTTAAGAACTATTGTTGAGTATCGAACTTTGTCGATACAACTATAATTATTATCTAATGAGTCAATGAATTAAAAGTGGTTATATAGTGTCATAAGAATTCATTATATGGATTTTAAGAATAGCGAGAATTCACATCATTAGCTAGTTAAAGAATTTAAAACCATGGGGCCTTACATCCTTCCCCCTAAAAATAAGTTTCGTCCTCGAAACTTGGAACGGAAATGACAACAAGAATTTCTTCCGCGCGAGCTCGTATCATTGCCCTCTCTTGATGGATCTGATCTTGAAAGGCCTCTCCTGCATGACTGTACTGGGCTTCTCTCTTCAAGAGTGCGCCATACTGTAGCCAGTTGGGCTTATAGCTGCACAACACATTCGCATTCCTGTGCAGCTGCCTCTTGTATAGCCTAACTTGCGTCTCAATGAAATTGTGCTAATGGATTCTAAATAGCTGATATGTTCCTGCCAGTGTGGATGTAGGTAGAACCCGTTCTTATAAGGTTATTCAAATGATCCTATTTGGCTCACGTCCTTAGTTTTGCTAAAGATGTACCCTTTAGGGTCTTATATACTCGAGCTGACTTTAAGTCAGTAGTCCTAGCGGGCACTACAAGGGATTATTAACGGCCATTATTATGGCGGTTCGGTGGTCCAAAGTCGGTCAGCCATTTTGCCCGCGAGGAAAATATCTTGGCGACCGCTATCGTGGCAGTTTGGTAGCCAAAAACTCGCTTTGAACCTTAAATCGGTGAGGATCATTATGGCTACCGAGTGTTCTTGTACGTTGTGGGTGCTCTCCTAAAGACTCCCGGATGGCCACAACTTTACGGCCTTTCTATCACAAGATTCTTCTGGTTATTATGTTTGGTTTGCCCAGAAGGTTGAATGGCGATGGAATGGTTGTCAGAAATTATTGAAATGGATTCCTAATATTAAACGATTAACCCCTAAACACCACCGATAGATGTCCTCGAATAACCATTATATATATAGTCCATGCTATTATTGCACGTTGATTGTGTGGTACCTCACCAAGTGACATCAACACGGGACATATAAACAAGTAAATGTAAATATGGGACAGAATCGGGGGTTAAAGAAACAAAATCACAAGGAAAATTTGGAATTAGAAATTACACCAGATTAACAAATGGGGTCTCACAGTAGGAATATGATATAATAATCATATAATAAAATAAGTGACAAAAGAAAATGGGGCAAAACATGATTTTCACTAGTCACTGAGGGTCTCTACCTTAGCTCGAACGAGATTAGATAATGTTTCGCACTACATCGCTCGGTGTCCGTCCTATCCGCAAGTGTATTATTTAATTAGTGGCAATCAAAAATTGTTACAAACATGACTAGGGCATCCACAATTATAACATATGGGTTTAGCGTTGGGATTTTCGCTACTTTTGCCTTTCATAAGACTATTGGAAGTTTTTTACTTCTTCACTTTACTGCATTGCGAGTATCCGGCTTTAATGAACTCTATTACCCCATCTCTCACTGTTGGAGGAATTACTATATCATTAAAATGTAATATTAGACAATACCTAGCCTTACGAGACCTTTGAATTCCTCCGATGTTACTTCGTGATAATCAGGTTTACTGATCCACCACCATCTGCTAGCATCATTGGCAAGAAAATATTAGGCGATGGAGACTTTCCTTTAGTTAAGGTAGCCAACCTACTCAAATCTTTTCTCCATCTCGGACAACCAATAGTCCCATTTGGGTCTATTGGAAGAACTACCGAACTGAGGATGATGCAAGCTATTCACTTTTTGGAGTTATATGTCGGCCTTTAGACCTCCTGTCTGTGTCACCACAGTCGACTTGGGCTGTTGTATGGCTTGCATTATTTATCCCATATGGGTCGTCATTTGCCAAAGTATAATAAGGTCGTTTCCATTCATACACTTGCCGCGGGTCATTGGGTTTTGATCGTTACAATGACTACTCATGTTTACTAAAGAACAAACTGGGGAATTACGACCCTGGTTACAGTCATACTTATCTCCCAATTTTCTTGCATACTACACGATTTGCCCATGTAATGTGATGTCAATTTAGACAAGGTGTAACCGAGACACAAAAAAATGTTTACCTAGTACTTATTTCACCGTTCATTTCAATCAACTCATCACGGCTGAACTATAAATTACTAACTATTACACTCGCTCCACACATTCAGTCTATCGCTTTCATGGCGAAATATAGGTTTCATATTAATAAAATAATGCGTATCTCTAAGTTATAATGATTGAATAGAGGAGACTTACATTCACAGGTTGGCAAGAACGGAAACCGCACAGCGATTCCAGTCACTCCCATTTTTCTTTGATCCATATCGACTCTACGACACAAGACCCAACTACACCCAAAAGTCTAGGTTTTCTGAACCTAATCTCCGATACCATATTCTGTAACACCCCCTAAGTTTTCGAGGCATATTAACCGTAAATCCTTCCTCAAGGATTTACCAGGCTAGATTACAAAATAACTTGTATAGATTCGCTTTTAAATAAATTATTCCAGTAGAAATTTATGTAATATAAGAACAAAGTACCGACCAGTAAGGTCGAGCACTCAGTCTGAAACACATATCGACCGGCGAGATTGAATACATGACATAATGACTAATTACAAGATCAATGAAATACACAACACACAGGCTCCACATATCCTGACATTGACCTTACTGCATGGCCGTTGGTATCAAATCCCCTGACTCTTGGATCGGTTAGCATCACTGGGGTTCTTTGTCCTGCGCCGGCCCTGTGATTGCTCCTGCACCTCTAAGTAGGACACACCAAATGTATCTACCCTGGAAGGGGTCAGCAACTGCCGGTGTAAGTAAAACGAATACATAAAACATACTTTACATCATTAACCATGCTACACATACATCGTGAAGCAATCAAGGTATCATATAAAATCATACATTGATTATAAAACATCTTTGGATCTCCCATGGGTTTTTGAAATACATTGACAACAATTACAAAAAATTCACTGAGTTCCATAATTAACCACCCCGGGAAATTTTATTAAAACATTTTTCGATAATCTTTGTGAAGAGGTTTTCAAAACCGTTAGATTTCACGGCCCCATAACTCTTGTCACAAACTAATAATGAGATTTAGACTCAATTGACTTCCGTTAAGAAAACCACTGGGACCTGCGGCCCACAAAGTTCCGTTACTCAGCAAATCAACAGGGTTATACCCGTATTTCTCAACTTCATACCCCAGAGCCCTCGTTAGGGCAATCCCCGGTTAAATAACCCACTGAGTGCTCAGCATAAAAGGAGGGTCCGCGAACCAGACTACTTAACGTGGTTGTATGGTGGCGTAAGAATTCATTATATGGATTATCGGAAAAGCGAATATTCACATCGTCATCTAGTTTAAGAATTTAAAAGCACGGGGCCTTACATCCTTCCCTCCTAAAACGAAGTTTCGTACTCCAAACTTGGAACGGGAAGGAGGATGTTAAAACAAATTAGAATTACAACTTGTTGTGCACTTTATGATTAATAGCTAACGTACTACAACCTGTCATGTCCGCAAATAATCTTCTTCTTAAGCAGAATGTATCACATCGATACATAGCTGCGAGCAAATATTATATTAATACATTATTTGTGATAAACTTATGAGAAATATTTACATCTACGTCTGTTGTACCCATGGCATGCCTTTCTAGACATATTTTATGGGTTAATGACGATGGGGTCATTCTCAATATCTTCTTCGGGGTCCCCTTTTAGATCTTCTTGGGGTCCTCTTCAACTTCTGTGACTTCTCGTTCCACTATTAGAACTGGGGCTGCTGGGAGGACAACAAGATTTTCTTCCCCACTGGCTCGTATCATCTCCCTCTCTTGATGGATCTGATCTTTAAACGCCTGTCTTCCTTGATTATACTGGGCCTCTTTCTTAAAGAGTGCACCATACTGTAGCCAGTCGGGCTTATAGATGCACGACATGTTCGTGTTCATGTGCAGCTGCCTCTTGCGTAGCCTGATTTGCGTCTGGATGAAATTGTGCTAATTCTTCTAAATAGGTGATATGTTCTTCGCAATAAGTATGTACGGGAAGATCCATTCTTATAAGGTTATTCAATTGTTCCTCTTTTGCTAAAGAAGTACCCTTTAGAGTCTTATATACTCGTTGAGCCGACTTTAAGTGGCTGGTCCTAGCGAGCGCTACAAGGGCTTCTTAAAGGCCGTTATTATGGCGGTTTTGTGGACCAATCTTGGACAGACATTATGGCCGTGAGGAAAACTTGGCGGTCTCTATCATCGCAGTTTAGCAGCCAAAGACTCGCTTCGAACCTTAAATCGGTGAGGATTGTTATAGCGACCGAGTGTTCCTGTACGTTGTGAATGTTGTACTAGAAGATTCCCAGATGGCACAACTTTACAGCCTTCCTATCATAAGATTCTTCCAGTTATTATGTTTGGTTTGGCCCTAGAAGGTTAAATGTGATGGACTGGTTGTGGAAATTATTGAAGTGGATTCCTGATATTAATGATTAACCCCTAAACCCTATGGATAAATGTCCTCGGATTAGCATTATAATGATAGCCCATGCTATTATCGCGCATTGATTGTTTGGTACCTCCATAAGTCACATCAAGGCGAGACATGTAAACAAGTAAAAGTATATATGGGACAGAATTTGGGGTTAACAAAACAAAAACATAAGGAAAAATCGAAATTAGAAATTACAACATATTAACAAAATGGGGTGTCCGAGTAGGAATAGGATATAATAATCATACAATAAAATAAGTAACAAAAGCAAATAGGGCCAAACATGATTTTCACCGGTTGTTAAGGGTCTCGGCCTAAGCTCAAACGAGATTGGAAATTGCTTCGCACTTCATCGCTCGGTATCTGTCCTGTCCGCAAGTGCAGCATGTAATTGGTGGCAATCTACAATTGTTACGACGGTGACTAGGGTATCAAATTATAACATCTGGGCCTAGCATTGGAATTCCCTGCTACTTTTGCCTTTCGTAAGACTATTGGAATGTTTTGACTTCGTCGCTTTACTGCATTGAGAGGATCCGGCTTTAATGTGTTAGGAATATAATTTTAAGATTTTGATGATGTCATACCTATATTCAAGATTACTTCAAATGTATGTACTTGGTATTTTAAAGAAGAACCAAATGAGTATCATCTATAGGACTTTAAAAGATTAGGTTAAGTATTGATCACGTTGATCAAATAGAAATTTGGCTAAGTATAGAATAGGCATATTATCAGCCGAGATTTTGGTCAACGCAAGATATCAGCCAGGTTTGATAGATAAAACATCAGTCGGGTTTCGGTCAAAGAAAAATATCTGTCGGGTTTGACCACGTATGAAGTACAACTAAATATCTCAAAAGATAATTTTGGCTAAGTATATAACAGCCAAAATATCAGCTGAGTCTTAGTTAAAGAATAATATCAGCTGAGGTTTGACCAAGGGAATAGCAGCCAACTTTCTAAGACCGGATATCAGACAGTTTTTGTCCAGGCAGAATATCAGCCAGATTTGACCAAGAGAAATATCAGATGAGTTTTATCGCAGATGATATATCGGCCAAGTTTGGATATCAACTGTCCACGTCAGCAAACGTTAAAAAGTCAACAATGACTGCAAAACACATGAAAGCCAAGGAGATAAAGTGATTGATTCCAAGAATTTAAGGAATAGAGTATTCATCAAGAATCGCACCCTGAAGACATTCTAAATATAGTAATCAAGGAAAGCGGCGCAACGAGAAGATACATCTTCAAATGGTCAGATTTGAAGAAAGGGACAAAGCCTTGAAAAGAGATGAAAAGATAAACAATGAAGTCCACTCTCCAATGGGCGTAATCTTACAAGATGCAATGGCTATGATGAAGCTCAAAAACATATTATAAATATCTGAAGAAATATTGAGCAGAAGAACGATGCGAATAATACTTACAAGCAATCAAAGTAATCAAAGAAATCGAAGCAAATATATAGCATCGTGAAGAGCAAGTTAATGACAACACTCTTGTCTTTAAGTTCGAGTGCGAGGTTACATTCTTGAACGCGGTTCTTGAGATTAAAGAGGTTGTAATACATCCACGGGTTCTTAATGGAGAGGTGATAGGCAACTTGCGAGTTGTTGATGCATCCACGGGTTTTCAATCAAGAGGTGTTAAGCAATCAGGGAAGGAGTTGCAACGGTCATGGGTTTCTTCTAGTTGGAATCTATTGTAACAGAATCCATTGTAACATTAATTTTACTAGTTGAAAGTTATAGTGAATTTTCTCCAACTAGTTTGGTGAGAAGAGGACTAGTAGAGGATTACCCCACCTCTGAAACCACTATAAAAGTGTTGTGTAATTTACTGCTTTAATCATCATACTTATCTGTTGCATTCATATTAACTATTGCACCTAAAGTCAGCTGTCATTCCGCAAAACCATTTTGAGAAAGGCTATCTGCATTATTATCAGCCGAGTAACCTTAGCTGCATTTACTTCAGCGTGTTTTTGAAAATAGTTATTTAAGCAATATATTTTATTAGTCTATTCACCCCTATAGACTTATATCTGAAGCCTTGTGACCTACACATGGTATCAGAGAGGTTGGTTCAATTTTACCAAACCAGATCCATATACATGAGTATATATATATAAATCTCTAATAATAGAACACATGCAACACATGCATTCTAGATTACCTATTTTCTTTGTTGATGAATATGACTTATGGAAAATAAGAATGCAGGCACATATATCATCCATTCATGATATGTGGTGTATAATTGAGAATGGACACTTCACCTTCGTCAAGGACAATATAAATGAGGAAATTGATGCAGGGAAACCAACGCAGATTCCCAAAAGAAGAACAGAGATGACCATAGAGGAAATAAAGATGGCTAACCTTGACAAACGGGCCAGAGATATCCTTAGGTAAATCGACCACAATCAGATTTGACAACCACTCACGGTCGTTCATACGAATCGGACAGTTTTGCACTTCACAATTCCCAACAATTCTTCTACCATCGCGTAGTCCAATTACATAAGGTTCACAATTGGTAACATAATCTAATTGCAAACGACCCAAACAAGAAACAGATAAAAAGGAGTGTGAAGCACTAGTATCAAAAAGAGCACAGACGGGCTGAGATTGGATCTCGAGAGTACCTACAATCATGCTGGCTTCGGGATCGTCGGCCTTTTTCATCTCATAGACTCTGGGTTTTGCAGCCCCGGTACCAGATGTACCAGCTTGGTTTCCACAGACCATCCCTCTGTTTGCCCCGGTAGTCTGATAAGAAGCGGACGGAGGTACACGGTCCTGGACAGAAGACTGAACTGGAGCATGAGCTGCTGCTGGAGTACGTCCTGGTCCATTCTTACAATAACGAGCACGATGTCCATTCTTCCCAAAAGTATGGCATGCGACGGCCGACCTCGAGCATTTGGAATTGATGTGCCCCTAGTCTCCATAGTTATAGCACACAACAGATAGGCTAACCTCTCGAGGTTGCGATCCGGTTAGCTTCGATTCCATGGGTGGCTGTTCAGAAGGATTTGGCACTGGTTGGGGCCTCTTGAATGTTCCCCAGTTGCTATCAGTCTGGTTCTGGTTCCTGAATTTCTTGTTGTTAGACTATGGTTGCTTCTTGGAAATCTCCTTTGCGGTAAGTTCGTATTCCAATGCTCTCTCGATGAAATCCGGCAGGGTCGTATAGTGATGATTCAACAGCTGCATTCTCATTCGGGGTTTAAGCCTCTTGAGAAAATATTTGATCTTATCAGCCTCTGTTCGGACAATTGTCGAGGCAAAAGGGAGAAGCGCCTGGAATTTCTCGGAAACAGATAGTACATCATCATCTTCAAACGGGTGTGGATTCAGCAATTCTGACAGTTTGGCCTCGCGGAGAGGACCTGGATAGTAACAGTCTAACATCAGGTTCTTGAATTCCTCCCAAGTGCACATGCCATCCGCTGGCCTCACCAAAAGCCACCAGGTGTGGGCGCCCTTGCTAAGATAGTAAGCTGCTACAGACACGCGATTCTCCACTGGGCAGTCCACCATCCCGAATAGTTTCTCGAAGTGTTCAATCCAATGCACAATTTCAGCAAGCTCAGAGGAGCCTTCAAAAGTCGGGGGTCACTGGAGGGAGATGCCACTGATGATCTGACTCATGGGTCCGCCATGTATAGGAGGTGGTGGATGCGGCCCCTGCTGCTGGCCAGTAGTAGCTCTCTGCATTATTTCCATCAACTGGCCCATATGGGTCATACGCGCCATCATGCCCTGCATAACAACGTAAGGATCGACACGTGCATTCTCGTGTCCGGTGTGGTGCGATTGGTCGTTAGGAGGCGAATCACTGCCTGCGGAACTCTACTCCAAATTCGCACGCGTGTTGGCTCGAGGTATCAGGATCCGGCCCCTTCTGTGGCCTCGTCCCCCTCTACCACGGCCTCTTAGATTTCTATCCATACTGAAAGATCCAACAATAATAATATTCAGAAGTATAGTTCAAGTCCGTCGTTATGACCAAGTAAAAATTCATGCTAAATTAAGAGTAACAAGGAACTACATTTTCAAGAAAATAGTTCACAATGATTTATCGACACTACGGATGCCACACAGAATATCATATCGACGTTGGGTCGAACAATTTCAATCATATAATCAATCCAGAATTTACCTCAAAATATCACTTAGATGAATCTTACCACAGATCCTCGAAATATCAAGATCAATAAAGAGATCTATTCCGATATCAATATCACGTCAGTAATTAAAGCATGGCTCATAAAGTACATACTAAATTGGTTCGTCGGGTCAGGCGCTTGCACAGGTCACACGTGACACGAAGGTCTCTTGATACTAGTTCATTTCGCAACGACTCTTAAAAGAAAACGACTCTCTGATACCATCTTCTGTAACACCCCAAAAAGGCAGCCATTACAGTGCCGTGGACCCCACACTGGGACCCACCAGGCAATACCAAAAACAGACTAAAAATGCAATACTTGTGATACCGAACCACAATAAATAGTATTTACTCCGATTAGGAGTTTACAATAATATGGCCAACGGTCTTAATATACACAGGATCTAGAAACGCAAGTATAAACCATATGGAGATGGAATATACCTCAATTAATAATATATTAGGTCAACAACTTAAATAAAGCGGAAAGATAAAATTACACGATTTTGAGCATAACCGGACAACAGAAAGACTTGGGGCCCCCAGACTAGTATCCTTCAAACCCTTCGCCGTCACCATGATCTTCCCGTGCCTTGCCTTTTTCTCGACCTAAAATACAACACAAGTATTTCGCCTAACATAGGGTCAGATATACATGATAAATGATTTCTAAAAGACATTATACAATTCACATATATATTAGATCTCAAGGAAAACATCCTGACTAAATGAACATACCCCTCAGGCTTATGAACGATTAGTCACAAAATGTCGAAGACATCCAATTATACATGGACTATGAACGACCAAAATAGTATGGCTCAAGATGGACGTCACAGTGCGCCCGATCCGGAAATGTGTCAGTGCACATGTCCACCCCGTATACGGAATCCAGGATATACGTGGGACAATGTACCTAATTAGCCTCACGAACTACGTCTCGCGTGCACAGTCTAATACGGAAACATCCACGCATGACTATATATGTGCCTGGCTAAAAATCCTACTCAATAACCAATCGGAACGCATATATGATTCCGAATATATCACGATACAACATGACAACGAATTCATTAAATCACATATCCGATTAAGGATCAAGGAACTCACCGAAATGACAATAAGGATCAATGATATCAACGGTTCAAAGGTGACGAACTTGGGAATGCAATCCCATGAAGAAAACGGAACATCATCAAGAATAATATCAAATCACGGATCACAAATTCATAAGTGTTTCATATACATGAAACACATAACCATCACAAGAATCCAAACATCATTATAACCAAGCAAGATAACTTGCCCCAATACGGAGACGAGAATAATCCTTCCTTGTCGAACGAACGAACGGTCCTCGATTAATATCGCTTACTCAAACAATCAACCTTGAATGAAATATACTTCACTCAATAACACATTCATATAATCATCGATATCGAATTTAGTGAGACGACATTCTAATTTCCATTTGGATAGTTCAACTTTCTCAAGACATCGAAGTTCTATTCCAAGAACTCTATTTACTTCATTCCACTCTTACAATTGGTTTACAAGACATTATCGAATATTTGCGAGAATAAGAATTGATCAATTATATGTTAAACAATCATCTTGTATCATTTAAGCCTATCAAGAACATCACAATTGATCGAAAGTGAAAATCTGCACAACCTTGTTCAATCACTATGTCAAGTTTATTTAGTTATAAATTTATATTATGATCATGAAGATTATCTCATATTAACACCATCCTTATAATCTTCTTACTAACCTGGAGAATCAAATATCACACCTGTGAATTCACCTAGCTTAGGTTCAAGAACATCACTCTAATCTTCTAATATTCATCAAGGAGTTCTTAAAACATTTTATGAGAAAAATTCCAACAATCAACCTTAACTACAAGAAAACAAGGATTATTATTGTCCTAATGATGTTATTAGTCCAGTAAGAAGAGTGTGATTCTACTAAACATGCTTACCACCATATAAAACATCAAGAACACATCATTCCAAACCCTTAATTATCATATTCATCACCAAGTTGTTAAAAGCTTAACGACAAACATGTTTTACTTGATTAATTCAACATTAGGTGTAGTATACTCTATCACTAACATTATAACTAAATTGTAGAGTGAAATCATACAACATACCTTCAAAAATGAAGAACAAAACGCCAAAACCACAAGAACACACTCCAAGCTTCAAGAATAACTCTAAACTTCCAATCAACAAGCTCCAAATCAAGATGCAAAGCTCAAA
The DNA here is from genome assembly GCA_033398695.1 of Orobanche coerulescens. Classification (NCBI taxonomy): domain Eukaryota; kingdom Viridiplantae; phylum Streptophyta; class Magnoliopsida; order Lamiales; family Orobanchaceae; genus Orobanche; species Orobanche coerulescens. The sequence goes on from CM065804.1 coordinate 102,501,339, forward strand.
CACAAGTTGGAAGAAGGTCTGTGATAACCGGGCATGTGTGTTATGTGGCTCTACTACTGTGGTAGTTGCGTGATTTTTGTGTAACTCGATTTCTGGCTATTTTGAACTATATTGTTTTGATTCTGTGTGATTTTTGAGTACTGTCGTAGTGATGTGTGGGTTTGGGGAGAGTTGGTGTTTCCGAGACCGATGAGGCAGGGAGTGTCGCCGGTGCCGTGGTCATGTGCAATGTGCGGCTCCAACCGGGAAGTGAACGCCGGTGCGAGGCACGTGCAATGTGCGACTTTTGATGTGGAGTGGAACGCCGGTGATACGGGCATGTGACAAGGAGCGGCTCATGCGCTTTAGGTGAGGAGACACAGCGTCACAGATCCCACAAAACTCGACAGTGCTCTAAACTTGTTGTTGTCTTGGCGGAGACTAATCGTTTTCAAATTGTGATTATTCCTGTTTTGGCATTCTTGTTGTGTCGAGATTTTTGAAATGGTGTCATATGCTAGTATCACGGGAGATCTTCGACTTCACAGACATTGAAGTATGTTGTTCGGATTATTCGATAATTCTTGGTTATCTTGGTGATTTTGGATTTTCTGTTGAATTGTTGTTTGTGCGAGTGACTACAAGTTTCGAGGACGATTATTTTTAAGGGGGGTAGAGTGTAATACCCTGATTTTTCGGATATATTTTTCATTTATATGTTGGATATCGTTGATGGATAATTGTGCTTAAGGATGTTGTGAACGTATGATAAGGTTATTGAAATGCATATATGTATTCATTATGATCGTTTGGTATGTCGAGATGTTGGTCGAGGATAGCTGAATATGGCTAAGCACAGCCACGATAGTGCACGCTATGAGATATGCTTAGCGCACGCTACGAGGCACGAGTAGCGCATGCTACGGTGTGTAGTTAGAGTACGCTAATAGGTTCGCATTATGTACGCTGAGGAGGGTCCTTAACGTACGTAAGACTTTCTGGGAAAGATTCGTAAGGCGGCCAACATGTTGGCCCGGGTTGATGTTTATCGGCATTTAGCGCACGCTACTAAGGATGGTTAGCGCACGCTAATATCAGATCGTCCGACAAGGAATCTTGGCTTTCGGCGTGTAGACCCGAACACTTGCGACGCGTGTCCAGATAAGGTCAGCGGGTGTTTGTCATGTAGGGCTAGCGCACGCTAAACCGTATGGTTAGCGCACGCTAATTCCAGATCGGTCAGAGGAATCCCGATAATCGCGGATGCTTTCGGCATATAGGGGCACGAGAGGTAGGTGTGTACTGTAGCAAGTCAATTTCGGATAGCGCATGCTATGGTCAATGACTTGCGTACGCTAGGCAGGATGTTTTACGTACGTTAATGCATGGGCATTACGTACGTAAGCTAGTTTACGAAGCAAGGCAGTAGCCTCTGGGCTGCGATAGCGCACGCTACCAAAGTCAGTTAGCGCACGCTAAGGCTATAGCGCATGCTAAACATGAGATGTTAGCACACGCTAATAATGAATATTATAAAAGGGGACAGACAAGTGCTGAGAGGCATTTCGTCCATTTTTCTTCCTTCAGTCGGGAGAGAGAGAGTTGGGATGTATTTGAGGTTCCCAAACACTGTATAATGATAATCTTTAACAACATTATATTGAGAGCATGAATTCAAGCCTTGTTCTTCAAGTTATTCATGATTCTTGGAATGGAGTTCAAGTGTTCTTCTTTTTGGTTCGTCTAATCCAGGTAAATTTGGTATCCCTTTTTGTTTATGGTTTGTTTTTAAGGATGATTACATGTGAGGAACATGTTGGATAATCATATAACGATATTATTCAATGGAATTTTGATAAGAGTTTCGGATGTTTCTTCATATTATAAAGATGATGGTTCGTTTAAACTGTTTTGAGATAGATTTCTGGATCATGATAATTTCAGTGATCGATTTAGAGGAGTTAAATCATGATACGAGGTTGAATTCCCGATTGAATATGTTATGATCATTGTTACCAAGTTGGTTTGATTATTGATATGATTATTGTTCTAGGTTGATTAACCCATAGGTATAACCGATATGCCGCGTTGAAGGCCGTAAATTCAGTCCAGTCAGGGCTGTAGAGCTCGTAGACGAGGACGATGAGTTTGGTGGTGGTTTTGTCATACTGATATCCAGGCAAGTGTTTACTTGTTCGGTTATAATGTTTTGATGAGTAATTCCAGTTGCATTTCATAAGTATTTTCTGTTGTATTGCATATTGACGAATGTTCAGTGATGATTTAAAAGGATTAGAATGCACAGTTGATGATTGTTGAGATACTTGGACAATCTTGGGAAGATTGTAGTATTCGGATATTGTTGATGTCATTTTGGATATTCTTGGTCTGTGGTATGCATTCCGGAAGGAAGTCCGGATAGAGGTATGTTTTATGGTAATCGTACATAGAGGATTATGTATGAGAAAGTGTACGGTATTGTTGTGATACTGGGATTTTTATGGTATTATCGTGATATTGGGATTTTGACGAGAATCGTTGGATTACCGGAAGTGGTAAGGTTATCGTTGAGGTTATTATTCTCATGATGCATGGCATGTGAATATTTATGTTTATGTATTTGCAGTTATTTGTCGGGCATTATTGCGAACCCCGTTGTGGGACTTGTTTTTCAGGTATTGAGGACTTTGGTGGTAGCGGTCGTGACGCGAGGATTCTGGACGATACTGGCTATGGCATATTGTTGGGGAATCGTGTATTTTGTTTGTGTATATCATTATTGATGTATATATCTTGGACTGTATTTCTATCCGCTGCGTGAGTTCTTTCAAATGGCTTTCGGCTTTTTGCCAACTTAGTTTCATTTCGAAAACCGATTCCCTTAACCGAGTTTTTGGCCTTGATCGTTTTGATGGTAGTTGGTGTTTTCAAATGATTTTGTGAGTTTTGGAAAATACTATCGTCATCGGCCTTTTTTTGTCGTTCTTGTATTTGGTTTTTAGCCTAGTGGGTTCCGGCGTGGGGCCCACGGCGTGTAATACTCCCGGTTGGTTTTGGGGGTGTTACAAATATGGTATCGGAGGCCATGGTTTGTGATAACCGGGCATGTGTGTTATGTGGCTCTACTAGTGTGGTAGTTGCGTGATTTTTGTGTAACTGGATTTCTAGCTATTTTGAACTGTATTGTTTTGATTCTGTGTGATTTTTGAGTACTCTCGTAGTGATGTGTGGGTTTGGGGAGAGTTGGTGTTTCTGAGACCGACGAGGCAGGGAGTGTCGCCGGTGCCGTGGTCATGTGTAATGTGCGGCTCCAACCGGGAAGTGAACGCCGGTGCGAGGCACGTGCAATGTGCGGCTTTTGATGTGGAGTGGAACGCCGGTGATACGGGCATGTGACAAGGAGCGGATCAAGCGCTTTAGGTGAGAAGACACAACGTCACACATCCCACAAAACTCGACAGTGCTCTAAACTTGCTGTGGTCTTGGCGGAGACTAATCGTTTTCAAATTGTGATTATTCCTGTTTTGGCATTCTTGTTGTGTCGAGATTTTTGAAATGGTGTCATATGCTAGTAACACAGGAGATCTTCGACTTCACAGACATGTAAGTATGTTGTTCGGATTATTCGATAATTCTTGGTTATCTTGGTGATTTTGGATTTTCTGTTGAATTGTTGTTTGTGCGAGTGACTACAAGTTTCGAGGACGAAACTTATTTTTAAGGGGGGTAGAGTGTAATACCCCGATTTTTCAGATATATTTTTTGTTTATATGTTGGATATCGTTGATGGATAATTGTGCTTAAGGATGTTGTGAACGTATGATAATGTTATTGAAATGCGTATATGTATTCATTATGATCGTTTGGTATGTCGAGATGTTGGTCGAGGATAGCTGAATATGGCTAAGCACAGCCACGATAGCGCACGCTATGAGATATGCTTAGCGCACGCTATGAGGCACGAGTAGCGCACGCTATGGTGTGTAGTTAGCGTACGCTAATAGGTTCGCATTATGTACGCTGAGGAGGGTCCTTAACGTACGTAAGACTTTCTGGGAAAGATTCAGAAGGCGGCCAACATGTAGGCCCGGGTTGATGTTTATCGGCATTTAGCGCACGCTACTAAGGATGGTTAGCGCACGCTAATATCAGATCGTCCGACAAGGAATCTTGGCTTTCGGAGAGTGGACCCGGCCACTTGCGACGCGTGTCCAGATAAGGTCAGCGTTTGTTTGTCATGTAGGGCTAGCGCACGCTAAACCGTATGGTTAGCGCACGCTAATTCCAGATCGGTCAGAGGAATCCCGATAATCGCGGATGCTTTCGGGATGTGGGGGCACGAGTGGTAGGTGTGTACTGTAGCAAGTCAACTTCCGATAGCGCACGCTAAGGTCAATGACTTGCGTACGCTAGGCAGGATGTTTTACGTACATTAATGCATGGGCATTACGTACGTAAGCTAGTTTACGAAGCAAGGCAGTAGCCTCTGGGCTGCGATAGCGCACACTAACAAAGTCAGTTAGCGCACGCTAAGGCTGTAGCGCACGCTAAACATGAGATGTTAGCGCACGCTTATAATGAATATTATAAAAGGGGACAGACAAGTGCTAAGAGGCATTTCGTCCATTTTTCTTCCTTCAGTCGGGAGAGAGAGAGAGTTGGGATGTATTTGAGGTTCCCAAACACTGTATAATGATAATCTTTAACAACATTATATTGAGAGCATGAATTCAAGCCTTGTTCTTCAAGTTATTCATGATTCTTGGAATGGAGTTCAAGTGTTCTTCTTTTTGGTTCGTCTAATCCAGGTAAATTTGGTATCCCTTTTTGTTTATGGTTTGTTTTTAAGGATGATTACATGTGAGGAACATGTTGGATAATCATATAACGATATTATTCAATGGAATTTTGATAAGAGTTTCGGATGTTTCTTCATATTATAAAGATGATGGTTCGTTTAAACTGTTTTGAGATAGATTTCTGGATCATGATAATTTCAGTGATCGATTTAGAGGAGTTAAATCATGATACGAGGTTGAATTCCCGATTGAATATGTTATGATCATTGTTACCAAGTTGGTTTGATTATTGATATGATTATTGTTCTAGGTTGATTAACCCATAGGTATAACCGATGTGCCGCGTTGAAGGCCGTAAATTCAGTCCAGTCAGGGCTGTAGAGCTCGTAGACGAGGACAATGAGTTTGGTGGTGGTATTGTCATACTGATATCCAGGCAAGTGTTTACTTGTTCGGTTATAATGTTTTGATGAGTAATTCCAGTTGCATTTCATAAGTATTTTCTGTTGTATTGCATATTGACGAATGTTCAGTGATGATTTAAAAGGATTAGAATGCACAGTTGATGATTGTTGAGATACTTGGACAATCTTGGGAAGATTGTAGTATTCGGATATTGTTGATGTCATTTTGGATATTCTTGGTCTGTGGTATGCATTCCGGAAGGAAGTCCAGATAGAGGTATGTTTTATGGTAATCGTACATAGAGGATTATGTACGAGAAAGTGTACGGTATTGTTGTGATATTGGGATTTTTATGGTATTATCGTGATATTGGGATTTTGACGAGAATCGTTGGATTACCGAAAGTGGTAAGGTTATCATTGAGGTTATTATTCTCATGATGCATGGCATGTGAATATTTATGTTTATGTACTTGCGGTTATTTGTCGGGCATTATTGCTGACCCCGTTATGGGACTTGTTTTTCAGGTATTGAGGACTTTGGTAGTAGCGGTCGTGAGGCGAGGATTCTGGACGATACTGGCTATGGCATATTGTTGGGGAATCGTGTATTTTGTTTGTGTATATCAGTATTGATGTATATATCTTGGACTGTATTTCTATCCGTTGCGTGAGTTCTTTCAAATGGCTTTCGGCTTTTTGCCAACTGAGTTTCATTTCGAAAATCGATTACCTTAACCGAGTATTTGGCCTTGATCGTTTTGATGGTAGTTGGTGTTTTCAAATGATTTTGTGAGTTTTGGAAAATACTACCATCATCGGCCTTTTTTTGTCGTTCTTGTATTTGGTTTTTAGCCTGGTGGGTTCCGGCGCGGGGCCCACGGCGTGTAATACTCCCGGTTGGTTTTGGGGGTGTTACAATCTGTGCTTCTTGAATTTCCTTAAGTAGGTCCGGCTTTACTAATAAATTAGCACATAGAACATGTGTCTTAGCCTGCTTTCAGTTCCATTGGACTATTTCTCTCAAGGCGTTCCATTCTCTTACCATAAGTCTAGCTACACTGGTTTTCCTACTCAGGGTATCTGCGACGACGTTGGCCTTGCCCGAATGATGTTGAATGGTGAAGTTATAATCTTCAAGAAGTTCTATCCACAGTCTCTGTCTTAGGTTCAAATCCTTCTGAGAGAACAGATATTTGAGACTCTTGTGGTCGGTGAAGATAGTGAATGTAGCTCCATAGAGGTAGTGCCTCCATTTCTTTAATGCGAATACTATCGCAGCGAGTTCAAGGTCATGGGTCGGATAATTCATCTCGTGGATTTTTAGCTTTCGGGATTCATAAGCCACAACCTTGCTGTTTTGCATCATCACAACTCCTAATCCTTCCTTTGAAGCATCGCTATATACCACAAATCCTTCACTCCCTTCGGGAAGTGTTAGAACAGGTGCGGTGGTGAGTTTTCTCTTGAGTTCCTGGAAACTCGTCTCACACTTATCGTTCCACTCAAATTTAATGTGTTTCTCCGTTAGTTTTGTGAGTGGTCCTGCGATTTTTGAGAAGTCTTTAATGAATTTGCGGTAGTAACCTGCAAGTCCAAGAAAGCTTCGAATTTCTGTGACTGTTTCTAGCCTCTTCCAGTCTAGAATAGTCTCTACTTTTGATGGATCTACTGCAATTCCTTCTCCGGATATGATGGGTCCTAAAAATGCTACTTTTCTTAACCAGAATTCACACTTACTGAATTTACCATACAATTTATGCTTCCTTAGCGTTTCTAGCACTAACCTCAAGTGAGTTTCGTGATCCTGATCTGCTTTGGAATAAATGAGTATGTCGTCAATGAATATTACCACGAATTCATCCAGATACGGTTGGAATACACGGTGCATTAAATCTATAAATGCATCCGGTGCGTTGGTCAATCCAAAAGGCGTCACCATAAATTCGTAATGACCATACCTAGTTTGAAAGGAAGTCTTTGGTATGTCGTCCTCTTTGATCCTTAATTGGTAATATCCTTGCTGAAGGTCAAACTATGAGTAAACTGTTGCTCCTTGTAGTTGGTCGAATAGCTCGTTGATCCTAGGAAGTGGATACTTGTTTTTGATAGTAATGTTGTTAAGTTCTCGGTAATCGATACATAATCTTAGTGTGCCATCTTTCTTCTTTAAGAATAGCACTGGTGCTCCCCAAGGGGATATGCTCGGTCGGATAAATCTAAACTCTATCAGTTTATGCAACTGAATCTTCAGTTCTTGTAGTTCTAGTGGGGCCATTCGATACGGCGTTCTAGCCACATGTGCCTTTCCTGGAAAGATATCAATGTTGAATTCAACTTCCCTATCTGGAGGTAGAGAAGTAAGTTCCGTGGGGAAAATATCACGATATTCTGATATTACTGGTATCACTTCGATCTCTGATTTGCTATTAGGTTTGTTCATGACAAAAGCCAGATATCCTGTTGCTCCCTTCGAAATGGCCTTCCTTGCTTTCGTGGCTGATATGATTGTGGCCGAGTTAATCCTAGCATTCCCGTGTAGCTCAACTACTGGGTGATCGGGTTTACAGAATCGGACTATCTTAGAATAACAGTCAAGTTGTGCATAGTTCTTAGATAGCCAATCCATTCCGAGTATGAGGTTATACTCAAGTATGGGAAGGAGAATTAGGTCGGCAGGAAAACAATGACCCTCAACTATTACTTCACAATCCTTAAATACCAAATCCGTTTCATGGCTCGCACCTATAGGTGTGGATACTTCTAACCTTACGGGTAGTGACTATTGAAGTGAGTGTTAATTAAGATGCTTGCATTTGGTTGTTGAGTATCAAGAAATGTTATCATTATTCAACATTATTATTACACTCGCTCTGCCGTTTCATGAAAAAATACAACATTGGATAAGGAAAAGTAGGTTTTCCTTACCAACTATCGATAGTAGGTAACATCTCAAAGAGACAGCTCATAGGACGGAAATACACAGATAATTATTAAGGAAATATGTCTTAATAATTCAAATCAAAGTGTAAGCTTTTGCAAGGTTTGGATTTCGCCCCATTCGGATGGGTCGAATATTTTGAATAATGCCTTGCAGTAATAGCTTTACGTCTTCCGAACGAATAGCAACACAGAACTTTAATAAGTTGAAATTAGCCATCACTATTCCAAATGAATAGTATAGCGACTTAATTTAGACAATGCCAAATGGCGATGCTTACTCGGAATGAATAGCAAATGGATTGAAATATTCCATAATGAAACTCTATTAAGCATGAATTATCATCAAGGTTGTGAATTTAATGACTCAACAAATATGCTTATACGACATCAGCGACCAAGAAATAATAATACCCCATTTTGAAAAGTAATGAGATTTATTGGAGTTCAGAGGATCTGATAAGTGAAATAATCTATGTTCGTTTCAAGAGTTCAATAGGAGAAGTGATTTAATCGGGAAATTGCCGTGAATACTTAATCAAGTATCTTGGCCAATGACTTGGGAAATTTGAATTTGACTATGCCTATTCCAAGTGAATAGCGACAAGTCGAAAGAGATCTTAATGAGAATTGACTCGAGAAATCTACACTAGGACTCATTTCTATGGTTCACTTCGTCCTAGGTGGAATTCCCATCTAAGTCCGAAGAATCTTATACTGGAAAAGCTCGATGTAAGTGTCCTTCTTACAAAGCGAGCTCCGATACCACATCTGTCACACCCCCACACCGGGGTTGGACGAGAACGCGACAGCTAACGTAATAAATAACGTTTGTGATAATACATTCTAGTAAAGCATACATATGCCAGATCTTAACCCGGTGAACTAAGATTGGTTATTTCATAGAAAAGAAATAATCAAGAGTACAGCAGAATTATTACATCAAGTGCAAAAGAGTACATCGGAAACCAAAATACATTGTGACACAGGAATAAAAAGAAGCGTTAAAGCAGCATCCTAATTCCTACGTCTTGGTAATACTTTGAGGATGATCTTCACTGGTCGTCAGCATCTCTCTCTTATGCCTCTTGATTCTCTTCATCTAGTGGGGTTTTAGAAAACAATTCGAAATGGGGTGAGATCAATGGATTCTCAATGAGTGGGGTTTTGATTATTTTCTCAATTTATATATATATATATATAACCATTTTGAAGGATAATATATTTACTCCCACTTTTGAAAATATCTTTGTCTATAGATAGTACAAGTTTTCAAAGGAATGTAATGAATTATGGCATGAGTGAACAGTCCATCTCCGTAGATTGATGTTAAGTATGACAACATGTGGCGTCAAGCGACTAGTGAATATTTAGCTTCGGGAGGTCGTCTATGTGACAAAGTCCCTTGGCCTCCTTATGACGTCTTAGACCGTTATCAGAGATTAGACTATGACTTTCGCGATGACCTTTGGTTTAATAACCGTAACCTTGGGCGTTTGTCGGACCGTCCTTATAACCTTGGCCTTTGAGCTAAAAGCTCTCACGCATGGTGGTGTGCTACCTTATCTCTTATCTGGGCTCGGTATGTCCCTAGCTGGGGTTTAATACCCGGATCACACCATAATCGCGATTATACCCTAAGTCTACGACCCAGTCACCTCAGGATCACTCCGTCCATTGGCTTCAAGGGAATAGGAAACGGCAGTAGCCTTGTTCATGAACCGCAGCCGTGCTGCTCGATCCAAGACTTGGTCTAACCGTCCCTGACACAAATTCGGGACTCTAGAGGTGGCCCTTACAACTCAAGAGGTGGCCCCCGGATCTTTGATCGGCCCTCTGTTTCGTATGGGCTCAAGAGGTGGCCCCCGTCCGTTGACGTGGCACTTTGTCCCGATAGAATTAGAGGCAGTCTTGTCCGTGGCACTTTGTTTGTGAGACACTTAGTTCCCGGTTAGACGTGATTGTAAGTTAGTCACATTTTCGGTGCATACACATCATACAATCAGAATCATACATTCAATTAATTACGGTACTTAGTGTAATTCAATTATATAATTGTGATTTGGAGTTTATTCGTGGCACGAGATTATGGTTCGGTTGTTGACATATCTTTAAGATATAATTGTGATTATTGATTTCAGATTTGGTAAATTTTCATTCTTTAATTTTTGAATTAAAATTTCCAAAATTACGGTCCCGCCCATAATTCTTGCGAAGTGGGTTATTATACCCGTAAATTTTAGTTTTCGTCACGGATGGTGACAAAACTTAGAGGAGAGTTCATGTTGAACTTGGAGCTTAAGTGTTGGGTAATTTCCAGAATTTCGGTTTCTGACCGATTTTTCCAAAATTTTCGTTTTGCCCCAAAACTTTTTAAAATATCGTTTTGACCCAAATTTACTTCGATTGTTATAAGATTTTTCAGATATCATACGTACCTTTTTGAAAATTTAATATTCCGGTCCAGAGTCTTGAAATTTCGTCTTAGATTTCAATTTTATTGTAATTTGTTATTTGACCCTAATTTTATTGATTATTACATTTTGGCCCCAAATCTCAAAACGACTTCCGATCTCTACAAAATTTTAAGGTCAGAATATTTATTCTTATATAAGTCATTACTTCAGTCCATAAGGTGAAATTTTTGCCTTGGCTCTTGACCCCTTAATTTATCTTAATTGCAATTTTTAGTCCGTAGACACCGGGAATGGATCCGATCACTACGAAACATTAAGGGCATAGTATAAACATGTTATTATGTCCCTTTTGATGTTACAAACTGAAATTACACGGATTTCAATTAGTTGTTTCACAATTTGTAGATTTTACACAATTTCCGTATTTTGACGATTTTGGCCCGTTGGCTTGGAAAACGGTTCCCGTTTCTTATAAAATTTTAAGGGTAGGTGATTAACAAGTAATTATGTTGTACTTTCTGTCTTTAAGTCAGATTACATCTCTTAAGCAATAATTTTCCTAATTATCTTTACCTTCACTTAGTTCGTATCTTAAGCTTGTTTTAACCGTTCTATCTTTGTTAGGCCATGATTTAAGCATCCAACTATACATGCATATTCATATAAACAAAATACACTTCTTAAAAATCAATTTCCAAAATATAATGGATAGCAATCATGTTTGGTTGGTAAGATATTTATGCATTTCATTCTAGTCATCAAATCGGTACTTTCACATGCAACAAGTTATTAACTAATTTGAATGCTAATGATATATGATGAATGAACTATATAACTACATAGAAAGGATATGCATTATATAATTATTATTAATTTCCTTTGAAAGTAACTTACATATAAGAGTTTTAAAAAGAAAAATATTTTACCAACCTCGTTCTTTGTCGGTATAAGTTGATTCTAGGTCTCGTAGGTTGAAAAAGGACCTCTCTTCCTCCTCCTCTACATTTCAGCCCTTGTATCATCCCACCATGTATAATTATTTTGATTGCATGTTAGGTTTTAAGTTAGAAAGAGAAGAATAAATAAGTTAAAAAACAAATGTATGAAGTGTAGTTCTTACCTCCCTCTTGTTTCTTCTTCTTTCTTCCTCCCTTCCTTCTTCTCTCTTGCTCACGTTTTTGTCTCTCTCTCTATCTAAATCTCAGATTTTTTGTTTGTGTTGGGAGAATGGGAGTGTGTTCGGTGGTGTATATATATAAGAGGGGTGTAAAGTGGCTTGGGAAGTTGGAGGTGTAAAGAAAACTAGTGACATGTGGCTAAGGTGTCTTAGGATAGTGTCTTGCATGGGGGAGATGAAGACTCTATGTAATATCCGTACTTTCTATTTTTAGTAATTTCTATTTTTAGTGTATATTCGTTTCGGACGACTCGCTTGTTACCGTTTTAAAATTCTGAACCTATTTTGTTCTTGGAGATTTTCCGTTGGGACGAGTTTCGGGAATGTTTTTGCATAATTTTATCTTGAATTATATCTTGTCGCATGTACATTTGATTCTCGTAAAACTCGTTAATTTCCATTGTTTCTTGGTTTGCATAAGTTTGTATGGTTGAATTAGTCATGTTGAAACTTTCGGTTTGTTAATCCGACGTCGTATCATGATTTTCGGGCACTTGAACCATTTTTGTAATTTCCCTGAAGTTTAGGGAGTTTTCACTTTGTTTGTTACATTACGGACTCTCCGATGATCGAGATTATATTCTCTTCCAACGCTCAACTTTGTCGTCTTGAATATTCCGTGTTTATGTTTCCGGATTCTAGTCTTGCTTCGCGTTTCGATAATTTTTGTGCTGTTGGCAGCAGTGTACTGAGCAGTACTGGACTGCTGCCTGAGTAGCGCATGCTACTCCGGATTTACTTGCGTGCGCTATCACTGTGTGATTAGCGTACGCTAATCTGTGGTTCGTAGCGTGCGCTAACGATTTCAGTGGTCTGGACAGTAGGTTCAGTATTTCAGTACTGGACCAGGTAGTGTACGCTAATTCAGCGTTAACGCACGCTAATTCCTAGCATTAGCGCATGCTAATCATGTTAGCTTGCGTACGCTAACTGGAGGACAGTAGGCAGACTGTTCTTCCACGCCCCGTTAGCGCACGCTAATGCTTGTGCGTAGCGTGCGCTAAGAGTGCTTAATATAAATAGGACAGCAGCAGTCAACTTCGTCATTTTTCCTTCATTTCTTATCCTTCTCGGCTTTGAGCGATTCCAGAAGAGGGTTAGGGCCGATCCCGACTGAATATCAACATCCACTACCGTCCGTGCATTCCTTGCGTGAATTCTTCAAGTTCCTAACACTTTCCACCATCTGAATCAAGGTAAAAATGCCTGAAAACCTTGTTTTGAGATTTTAGGGAAATTTTGGGGATTTCTTGGGATTTGACTCTTTTAGTCCGAGTTATCATTGGATTGTCGCTAGACCTCGATCCTGTACTTGTAATCCTTCATTTTTATTGATGATTTGTGGTTTTAAACTCCAAGTTTTCCATTATTCGTCACTTATAGTCGACGATACCCAAGTTATGTTCGACAAATGGTAGCAGCGGGTAGAACTAGGATGTGTTCCAATGTTTTCGTAGTTTTAAGATTGGTTGTTCGTCGTTATTGTGTTAGGATCCGATTTGGGAAGATTATTCGGGCCAAAACCTTTCCGTTCACCGTTTTCCTTCACGTCGTACTAATCAGACAAGTACATGTATTACATTTCATTATGTATTTTGTGTTTTCGAAATAAATGATGAATTATGGTTTTCAAGTGCGTGAGTTGTGTTCCTTCCACCCGGAGTGTCCGATGGGATGTCTGGGGGTCGATACTAAGGGGTACGGCCGCAGAAGTGGACTTGGGTGTGTGTGTGGTTGAACTTCCACCCGGAGTGTCCGACGAGATGTCTGGGGGCCGATACTAAGGGGTACGGCCGCGGAAGTGGTATCCCACCCGGAGCGTTCGACGGGATGTCTGGGGGTCGATACTAAGGGGTACGGCCACAGGATACCAGTTGTGATTTTGTGATATCGTGATGATTGAAACTGATTTGATTGCCAATGTAGTATTCCGGAATATTTATGGCAAATGATTTCTGATTGAGATGATTGTGTAAAAACCGCATTTGTATATAATGTTGTATAATTGTGTATTTGCACTAGCTATTCGAATGCTAACCCCTTAAATGGGGGAAATGCGTCTTATGCATTTCAGGTATCGGGAGAGCTGAGGAGCAGGCACGGGACATGCACGTAAAGGATGGGCTGGCTTGATGATGTGGCTCGAGTCTGTATTTTTATGTTTTGTCATTGCATTTGTCGAGAACTGGAGTTAGACTGTTTACTTCTAAACTTAGTTTAAGTCCCCTGCGTGGGCAATGAGTTGATATTTACATTATGTTCCATGTACTCCGTTAAAATGTTTTGGCCGAGGCCACGTCCTTATTTACTTTTGAGTGCATCTTTTTGGATTTCATTGTGGTTACGTGTCATGTGTTAGCCTAGTAGACGCTACGAGGGTTCTACGGCGTGTAATGTCCCATTTGTGAATTGGGGTGTTACATTTATGGTATCGGAGCCTAGGTTTTGAATACCTAGGCTGTCGGTAAATTTTTGGGTCTGTCAGTTGCGTCATTTGAGTCAGTCGTTGAGCCTCATATCATCATGATACCGTCTTTTCGTGCGACCTATGGCTGTAAGTCTCCTCGAACTCTTATATTTCAGTAATTCGGTTTCTTGCATTGTTCGGAATTGTGAATCGTGATACCAACTTTGTCAATTGTGAATCTTTCTGATCTTGTTCTTTTCATTTTTCCTTCAGTATGTTGAGAGGTCGTGGTAGACCAGCTAGGGGACGCGGCTAAGGCCATGGTCGGGGTGCTGATAATGAAGAGGGCTCACTTTCTCAGTCCTCTGCGGACTCAGCCTCTCACTCAGTGCCGTCGGGTAATAATGCCGACGCCGGGGCTACTGCCGTACTTCAGCAGTTAGTACCCCAACTTACTCAGATAGCTCAGGGTGGACGCCAAAATCCGCCCCAAACACCTGAAGAGGAAGCTAGTAAGTGGCTTCAGATGGTGACTAAGATGCACCCACCTCATTTCTCCGGATCTTCTGACTCCCTCGGTTGGGAGAATTGGCTCTTTCAGTTATCCAGGACCTTCGATGCCGTATCTTGTCCCGAAGACAGGAGGGTACATATTACCCAGTACCTCCTGGATAAGGAAGCTGTGGAATGGTGGGAGGCAGTTGCGCCCAGAGACCGTCGAGCTACTTGGGAGGAATTCAAGGCTGCTATGGAAGCAGAATATTGTCCACCGCCAGTTAAGGAGCGCAGAATTGTGGAGTTCTCTCCACGTGCCTATTTCTCAGGCCATCATTACTTACAATCAGCAGTTGGGTTTCGTGAGAGATCAAGTGAGGACGGAGGCTGATAAAATATGTTACTTTAATATGCGCATGAAGCCGCATATCAGGCAGAGTATGGCACTGCTCATGTGTGCCACTTTGAAGGAGTATCAGGATTGCGCTCTAGCGATCGACATGGCCGCACCGGAAATAGAGTTGGGTAACTAGGCCAAGAAACAGAAAACGGTTGGCAGCTTTTCAGCCGGCAAGAGTGGCCGATTTTCGAGAGCACAGTCTGCCCTTACACCTGGGAAAAGACCGTTTCATCAGGATGGGGGATCTCAGGGTAATCATTCAGTCCAGTCCGTTGCTTCTGGTGGCAGGTTTTGTTTTAACTGCAACCAATATGAGCATTTGATGAAGGATTGCCCTTCTCCTCCAGTTACTTGCTTTACTTGCGGGTAGACCGGGCATCGGCTAGCCCATTGTGGGAGGGCCACCAGGGCCGCTAGATTTCCGACTACCACCCCCGATCAGAGGGATCACAACACTCCAGCTACTCATGTTCCGCAGAGTTCGGCTCGTGGTAGGGTTCGGGGTCAGCCAGATCGCCGTGCAGCATCGAGTTCGGGTTCAGTTCACCCCCAATTGTATCAGATGAGGCGCACAGAGGAGGCAGACGTTCCGGTGGCATCAGGTACCACTCAGATCCTTACTCATCTAATTTCAGTGCTTTTTGATTCGGGTGCTACCCATTCCTTTATTGCTTCGGATTGGCTTTGACTGCTTGTTTGAGTGTGAACCGTTTGTAGTGGGTACGCCTAGCGGGGATCGTGTGATTGGGGACCAGGAGGTTAGAGATTGCCCAGTGAGGATCGGAAGCCAGGATTAGCCCTCGAATCTCATTGTTATATACCTTAAGGGTGAGGATTTGATCATTGGGGATGATTGGTTGGATCATCATGGTGCTATCATGAACTATCGGACTCGTACCATCTCGATAGTGTCCGAGGACGGCACCGAGCATACTCTCGTCGGTTGTAAGCTGGGTAGATCGGGGAGTGTGATTAGCGTCTTGAAGGTAATGAAACTTCTGAACCAGGGTTGTGTCGGCTACTTGTGTTATGCTCTGAAGGCGGAAGATGGTGGAGTTAATTTGTCTTCGATTCCAGTTGTTAGTGAATACCCCAACGTATTTCCGGATGACTTGTCGGGATTACCACCACAGCGAGAGGTGGAGTTTCCTATTGATCTAGAGCCGAATGCGGCCCCTATTTCTCGAGCGTCGTACCGTATGGCACCGTCAGAGATGTTAGAATTGAAGAATCAGTTGGGAGAGTTGTTAGATAAAGGGTATATTCGACCGAGCGCATCGCCTTGGGGTGCGCCTGTACTTTTTGTTAAAAAGAAGGATGGATCGCTTCGTTTATGCATCGACTATCGAGAATTAAACAAGTTAACCATCAAAAATAAATACCCTTTGCCTCGGATTGACGACTTATTTGATCAGCTTCAAGGGGCGACAGTCTTTTCGAAGATTGATTTGCGATCGGGCTACTACCAGTTGAGGATTCGGGATAGCGATATACCGAAAGCTGCCTTTCGGACGAGATATGGCCATTACGAGTTTGTGGTTATGCCTTTCGGGCTAACCAATGCCCCAGCATTGTTCATGCAGTTGATGAATAAAGTTTTTATTGAGTATCTGGACAAATTCGTAGTCGTCTTTATCGATGACATTCTTATATATTCACGGAGTCGGGAGGAGCACGCCTTACATCTCCGGATTGTATTAGACATTTTGAGAGCTGAGCAGTTGTATGCGAAGTTCTCTAAGTGTGAGTTTTGGCTCGAGGAAGTGATGTTCCTCGGGCATGTGATTTCAGCAGAGGGAGTTCGGGTAGATCCGCAGAAGATAGAGGCAGTGATGGATTGGGAGCCACCTAAGAATGTGAAGGAGGTGAGGAGTTTTCTGGGTCCTTCCATCTATTACCGTCTATTTGTTGAGGGATTTTCTAAGATTACTAAACCGCTCACTCAGTTGCTCCAGAAGACTCAGAAATTCGAGTGGACCACAGACAGATAGGGTAGTTTTGACGAGTTGAAGAGACGACTAACTACCGCACCCGTGTTAGCGTTGCCTCAGGGGAACGAAGATTTTGTGGTATATAGTGATGCGTCAGGCCTCGGGCTCGGATGAGTTTTGATGCAGAGAGACAGGGTTATTGCCTATGTGTCCCGCCAGTTAAAACCTTATGAGGTGAATTACCCCACGCACGATTTGCAGTTAGCTGCGGTCGTCTTCGCCTTAAAGATCTGGAGGCATTATCTCTATGGGTCGTCGTGTAAGATATTTACGGACCACAAGAGTTTGAAGTATATCTTCAGTCAGAAAGAGTTGAATATGAGACATCGTAGGTGGTTGGAGCTAATTAAAGATTACGACCTCGAGATACTTTACCATCCGGGTAAGGCTAACGTAGTGGCTGATGCGTTGAGCCGGAAGCTGATGGCGTTACAGATGTTAGAGGTACTTACACCACAGAGTAGGATCCAGTAAGATTTTATTTGTCAGAATATCGAGGTTTGGGTTCAGAGAGTTCAGGGTCAGTTATGTGCGTTGGAGATCACTTCATCCTTGACTGATGATATCAAGGCGAAACAGTATGATGATCCGTTTTTGGTCCAGTTGAGGGAGGATGTGAGGAAGGGGAAAGCCCCTGGATTTGTGGTCCAGGATGACGGAGTTTTGAGGTGTCGCGGCAGATTATGTGTACCGGATGGCATTGAGTTGAGGCAGAAGATCTTGAGTGAGGCTCATACTACGCCTTATTCCATACATCCTGGTACGAGCAAAATGTACAAGGATGTGAGGAGTAACTATTGCTGGAGCAATTTGAAGACGGACGTTAGCGACTTTGTGTCGAGGTGTTTGACCTGTCAGTAGGTTAGGATCGAGCATCAGCGACCCGCGGGGCTTTTGCGACCACTTCCTATCCCGGAGTGGAAATGGGAGGATATTTCTATGGATTTCATTTCTGGTATGCCTAAGACTCGGACTGGAATGAACATGATTTGGGTTATTGTTGATCGACTAACCAAATCAGCTCATTTCATGGGTATTAAGGACACTTGGGGGCCGGAGAGGCTGGCATGAGTGTTTATTGCAGAGATTGTGAGATTGCATGGGACTCCTAGGAGTATTGTTTCAGATCGAGATAGCCGGTTTGTATCACATTTTTGGCAGGCTGTTCATCGAGCTTTGGGTACTGAGTTGAGACTCAGTACGTCTTACCACCCTCAGACTGACGGACAGTCAGAGTGGACGATCCAGACGTTGGAGGATATGTTGAGAGCCTGTGCCTTAGATTGGAAGGATGATTGGGAGTCGCACTTGCCGTTGATCGAGTTCACGTACAACAATAGTTGACACGCCTCGATCAAAATGGCACCGTTTGAGGCATTGTATGGGAGGAGGTGCAGATCGCCGTTGTGTTGGGATGATGCGTCCGAGCTGATTGGCGCCGAGCTCGATATGGTAGTTGAGACGAGAGAGAAGATTGCTCTGATTCACCATAGGCTGTTGACGGCCCAGAGTCGGCAGAAGTCCTATGCCGATATGCGTCGCCGGTAGTTGGAGTTTGAGGTGGGAGATCATGTCTTACTTAAGGTGTCGCCAACACGGTTAGTTTACCGCTTCGGTCGGAAAGGGAAACTTAGTCCGAGATATATTGGGCCGTTTGAGATGTTAGAGAGAGTTAGAGAGCTTGCCTATCGGTTAGGCTTGCCGCCATCCTTGAGTCACGTGCATAACGTATTTCATGTTTCCCAGCTTAGGAAGTACGTACCGGACCCTAGCCATATTATTGATTTTGGAGAGATCGAGTTGGGACCCGACATTACCATCGAGGAGAGGCCGATTCAGATTTTAGAGCGTCGGGTGAAGCAACTTCGTCATAAAACCATTCCTTTTGTTAAAGTTCAATGGTCGAGGCATGGATCCGAGGAAGCCACATGGGAGACGGAAGGGAGTATGCGGTCGAGATATCCCGAGATATTCGCGTTATAAGTTTTGGGACGAAACTTATTTTTATGGGGGAGAATGTAATATCTGTACTTTCTATTTTTAGTAATTTCTATTTTTAGTGTATATTCGTTTCGGACGACTCGCTTGTTATCGTTTTAAAATTCTGAACCTATTTTGTTCTTGGTGATTTTCCGTTGGGACGAGTTTCGGGAATGTTTTTGCATAATTTCATCTTGAATTATATCTTGTCGCATGTACGTTTGAATCTCGTAAAACTCGTTCGTTTCCGTTGTTTCTTGGTTTGCATAAGTTTGTATGGTTGAATTAGTCGTGTTGAAACTTTCGGTTTGTTAATCAGACGTCGTATCATGATTTTCGGGAACTTGGACCATTTTTGTAATTATGTTTAGGGAGTTTTCACTTTGTTTGTTACATTACGGACTCTCCGATGATCGAGATTATATTCTCTTCCAACGCTCAACTTTGTCGTCTTGAATATTCCGTGTTTATGTTTCCGGATTCTGGTCTTGCTTCACGTTTCGATAATTTTTGTGCTGTTGGCAGTAGTGTACTGAGCAGTACTGGACTGCTGCCTGAGAAGCGCACGCTACTACGGATTTACTTGCGTGCGCTATCACTGTGTGATCAGCGTACACTAATCTGTGTTTCGTAGCATGCGCTAACGATTTCAGTGGTCTGGACAGTAGGTTCAGTATTTCGGTACTGGACCAGGTAGTGTACGCTAATTCAGCATTAACGCACGCTAATTCCTAGCATTAGCGCACGCTAATCATGTTAGCTTGCGTACGCTAACTGGAGGACAGTAGGCAGACTGTTCTTCCATGCCCCGTTAGCGCATGCTAATGCTTGTGCGTAGCGTGCGCTAAGACTGCTTAATATAAATAGGACAGCAGCAGTCAACTTCGTCATTTTTCCTTCATTTCTTATCCTTCTCGGCTTTGAGCGATTCCAGACGAGGGTTAGGGCCGATCCCGACTGAATATCATCATCCACTACCGTCCGTGCATTCCTTGCGTGAATTCTTCAAGTTCCTAACACTTTCCACCATCCGAATCAAGGTAAGAATGCCTGAAAACCCTTGTTTTGAGATTTTAGGGAAATTTTGGGGATTTCTTGGGATTTGACTCTTTTAGTCCGAGTTATCATTGGATTGTCACTAGACTTCGATCGTGTACTTGTAATCCTTCGTTTTTATTGATGATTTGTGGTTTTAAACTCCAAGTTTTCCATTGTTAGTCACTTATAGTCGACGATACCCAAGTTATGTTCGACAAATGGTTGCAGTGGGTAGAACTAGGACGTGTTCAAATGTTTTCGTAGTTTTAAGATTGGTTGTTCATCGTTATTATGTTAGGATCGGATTTGTGAAGATTATTCGGGCCAAAACCTTTCCGTTCACTGTTTTCCTTCACGTCGTACTAATCAGGCAAGTACATGTATTACATTTCGTTATGTATGTTGTGTTTTCGAAATGAATGATGAATTGTGGTTTTCGAGTGCGTGAGTTGTGTTCCTTCCACCCGGAGTGTCCGACGGGATGTCTGGGGGTCGATACTAAGGGGTACGGCCGCGGAAGTGGACTTGGGTGTGTGTGTGGTTGAACTTCCACCCGGAGTGTCCGGCGGGATGTCTGGGGGTCGATACTAAGGGGTACAGCCACGGAAGTGGTATCCCACCCGGAGCGTTCGATGCGATGTCTGGGGGTCGATACTAAGGGGTACGTCCACGGGATACGAGTTGTGATTTTGTGATATCGTGATGATTGAAACTGATTTGATTGCCAATGTAGTATTCCGGAATATTTATGGCAAATGATTTCTGATTGAGATGATTATGTAAAAACCGCATTTGTATATAATGTTGTGTAATTGTGTAATTGCACTAGCTATTCGAATGCTAACCCCTTAAATGGGGGAAATGCGTCTTATGCATTTCAGGTACCGGGAGAGCTGAGGAGCAGGCACGGGACATGCACGTAAAGGATGGGCTGGCTTGATGATGTGGCTCGAGTCTGTATTTTTATGTTTTGTCATTGCATTTGTCGAGAACTGGAGTTAGACTGTTTACTTCTAAACTTGGTTTAAGTCCCATGCGTGGGCAATGAATTGATATTTACATTATGTTCCATGTACTCCGTTAAAATGTTTTGGCCGAGGCCACGGCCTTATTTACTTTTGAGTGCATCTTTTGGGATTTCATTGTGGTTATGTGTCATGTGTTAGCCTGGTAGACCCTACGAGGGTTCTACAGCGTGTAATGTCCCATTTGTGAATTGGGGTGTTACACTCTAGGTGTCGTATATTCCTCCCTATGGCCTCCCCGTGTGTGTGTGTGTGTTATTATATTTTTTTTGTATTTTAGGTGTATATAGATATAGATATTAAGTATTTGTTTAACAAAGTCGGCTAGGTGATTAGATTGGGCTTTAAGTTGTATTTTTAAGTCTTATAGATTTTATAGGTTGGGCTTGACTGATTAGGTTTGACAAGTAGTCCATTAGATAGATATCATTTTCTTATTTAATTAATTATACGGTTTGACATATGAATTTCAAAATTGATAAATTGAGTAAAATAAATGGTAAACTTAGATTATATTGTGCTATATAGCAATTGTTACTCAATCATATTACAATAGGATATGTCGTACATATACTAACTTTCAAATTTATGGGGTTCTACACTATCGTTGGTAATATCATTCGTTACTGATCTTTTATATATCTCGTTTGGAGTTCACCCTATCGTTGGTAATTTCGTTCGTCATTGATCCTTTGTTGATCTTGTTTGGAGTTTACCATATCGTTGGTATTCTCGGTCGTCGTAAATCCTTTATTGATACTGTTTGGATTTTACCTTACCATTGGTATTCTCGGTCGTCGTTGATCCTTTATTGATACTATTTAGGGTTTACCTTATCGTTGGTATTCTCGGTCGTCGTTGATCTTTTATTGGTTTTGTGGTAGTTTACCATATCATTGGTATTCTCGGACGTGATGATCCATTATTTGATCTTGTTGGAGTTTACCACAGCGATGGTATTCTCTTTCGTGGTTGGTCCTTTGTTGATCTTGTGTGGAGTTATCATGTCAATTTTCACTAATTTCTCAAATTACTCGTCAATTTACGTGTTGTTACTTATATATTAACAAGTATTTGTTAACGATACACTTATTTAAAAAGTTATTGATTGAATTAACATAATATATTACATATCATGTGTAGTCTATATGTTCTCAATGTATTAGTTCGTAACGATAAGTTCATCATCTGTATGAAATATCTCATATACTAATGAAATACACGAAATGACAAATACGAGTTTGTATAAGAAGTCATATAGTAATTAATGTTTGAACAAGCAATTTTAGAATCACAAAACATCCTCCTAGATAATACAATAAATCAAATTGGCAAAAATACCTAAAGTTCATGTGCACATGATGGGACACACGGTCGTGTGCACAAGAACATCAACAATTTTCACTAATTCCTCAAATTACTCGTCAATTTACATGTTGTTACTTATATATTAACAAGTATTTGTTAACGATATACTTATTTAAAAAGTTATTGATTGA
Source organism: Orobanche coerulescens (assembly GCA_033398695.1). Classification (NCBI taxonomy): domain Eukaryota; kingdom Viridiplantae; phylum Streptophyta; class Magnoliopsida; order Lamiales; family Orobanchaceae; genus Orobanche; species Orobanche coerulescens. The sequence continues at coordinate 102,523,890 of CM065804.1, forward strand.
ATGAACATAATATATTGCATATCATGTGTAGTCTCTATGTTCTCAATGTATTAGTTCGTAAGAATAAGTTCATCATCTGTATGAAATATCTCATATACTAATGAATTACACGAAATGACAAATACGAGTTTGTATGAGAAGTCATATAGTAATTAATGTTTGAACAAGAAATTTTAGAATCACAAAACATACTTCTAGATAACAAAATAAATCAAATTGACAAAAATACCAAAATTTCATATGCACACGATGGTGCACATGGTTGTGCCCACGATGGGACACACGGTCGTGTGGACACGGTCATGGCAGCCATCGTGGGCACACGACAGCAGCAACCCATGACCGTGGGCAGGTTGCACACGATCGTAACCCACGATGGCTACAATCGTGTGCAACCATCGTGTGCAACACAGAGCTGGCCTGGATTTACCAACTTCACCATAAACCATTTTACGTGTGATTTAACATCACAACACATTAATCTTGCCAAAACTGTCTAACGACAACATAAAGATTTAACAACACGACACATTAATCTTGCCACAACACAACACAACACACCATCAACCATTTTACATGTCTAACGACAACATAAAGATTTTAGTAGCTAAACCATATCTATATTTCTTAATGTATTTCTCATTAAGTTCCTTGATTTGGTGCCTTCCTACTGGGTTTTGCAGAGATGAGTCGATCCAAGTACATGCACGTGAAGGGCCACAACCGTTATTGTCGTTTTGTATGAACTGTAGTTCTCTGGCATAATTTTGAGACTCATCCCTGTGTCATAATTCTTCTTCGATTGGTTGTTCAGACAATACCCGGATTGAGCTAGCACATGAGGCATCAGACGAGTAATTGGTCGCAGTTGGTTGAATCGGTATCGACCATCTTGGTGTTGGTGTGACAAGGAATCGTACAACTCCACGGTCTATGTTATGATGTTAATCTTTATAGTCACCCAGTGGCTCTGGTCGAGGCAACAAATTGCAATAATCTGTTGAAACATAATATGTAAGCATATAAAATCATCACATCAAACATAGCGAATCATTTATAAATATAAATTTCAAGCTTACTTCGTCGCAATTTCAGCATGGAAGCGCATTTGGTCTATCAAGACCTGTCATGTAGTCCTCGATGGATTTAGGAATTTTCCAATCTCTGTAAACTGGCTTCCCGGTCAACTTGATACCAAGTGGATCATCCGGATGGAGTCTTGCAAACTCATTGGCCATAACTAACTACAAAAAGCCAAACCACAAAATAAAAAAATCCACATCACACCAATGATATACAAGCGAGTAATTTATAGAACTTACGTAAAATTGGGAGCCGGCAAGTACAATGCCAACTCTACCGACACCAACACTACGGACTCCCCTCCGAAGCCTTGCTCGAGTCGCAAGCACATAACAATCTATCACCTCGGCATCAAAGTCTTCACGACTAGACTCTATCCGGTCAAATAACACCTGGGTGAGAGCATGCCTAGTCTCCAAATACTGGACAATAGAATCATGTGGCTGCTCCCTCCTAAACTGTAAGTACAACTTCTTCAGAGCCTCGCTATCTCTTGGAGGCGCCACCACAAAAGTCTCCCGAAGAGCAACACATGGTCAATTCACTCGCGGTGGAAGACTACGCTCACCCAACTGCTGCGTCCCGGCACTCTCACTAGTATAAATATCCCCTTTACTGACACTAAAATAGTGTCAGTAATTATTTTTACTAACACTTTATAATTGTGTCAGTAATGCTAAAGCCAGAAAATACTGACACTAAATTTTAGTGTCAGTAATACAAGTGTCAGTAAATACCGACACTAAAATAGTGTTAGTAATTATTTTTACTGACACTAAGAGAGTGTCAGTAATTAGTTTTACTGACACTAAACATTAGTGTCAGTATGTTCTGGCTTTAGCATTACTGACACTAATATAAAGTGTCAGTAAAAATAATTACTGACACTATTTTCGTGTCAGTATATGTTCAGATTTGTGAAAAAAAAACTATTTTTATCTCAATTCTGTTATTATCTTAACTATATTTTTTGGTTTAATTACGAGAAAAAAATACCATAAATTAAAATTATCAAACAGACAATTCACTCATAAAACATCCCAAATGCATTATTAAATTGAATAATCAACATCGATCGATGACGTTTTAGTCTCGAAAAAAAAGAGCAGAGAATACAAAACTCAAAATCTTATTAAACTACTACTAGAACAAAATCAAAGCACTACAGAATCTTAGTAAAAGAGCACAACAGTACAGTACAACTCAGAATCTAAGAATTCACATTAGAATCTAAGAATTCACATTAGCACAGCAGTCCAGCACATTAGAATCTAAGAATTCAACTTGGCAAGTATAAAAGTCTGTATTTTAGCACCACATATTTTTCAAGTAGAGCTAAAGTGGATCTCAATTAATTTCCCCTGCAACAAGTTTATCAAGCCAAATATTTGTAAGTTGACTACTAAAGATTAATGTTGGATACTAATTCAAGTAGGAAGTAATGGACAGAGAGAACTCACGAATCGGCTGGAGTTATCATTCCTGGATGTTTTAGCATTACCAAAGGCAAGATGAGCAAACAAACAAAGATGTTTTAGGAGGTAAATGAATAAAACATAAATCTCTGAAGTCAAGATGAGCAAACAAAAAAGACATTACGCAGCAACGGAGCCTAATACCAGATGATCCAACACAATAGCTAAGACACCAACACCAGCATTCCAAAAATTTATCCTCCTATAGCGGGACTGAAAATAATTTCCTGCATCGAACAAGCCATATAAGGTTATTTCTTACTGATGATCACAGTTCACAAGAACTAAGAAAGATGCATGATGATTTGCATTATAAATTATGTAATGGAATATATTATAGCAATTAACTCAACGCATCGCCGTCTCATAAATTTTCTATGCGGGTGGAAAAACTTATGATGGTGACGAAATTTTCGAATTTCATCGCATTTATCTATCATATGAAGGTCGTCATATGAAGGTTTGATCAGGAAGGGAGGCCGGTGTAAAACTTTGCTACTGCATGAATTCATACTGTCGCATTTCTTTTATTGATTGACACTATAAACATCATGCCATGATGATGATGATGATGATGATGAGATGCATTAACTTGATCACACACTAGACATGTATCACTTCTTTCCATCCATTCAAGAATACAAGCAAGGTGAAAATGATGTTCACATTTTGTCATGATTTTGGGGTTCTCAGCATCATATTCTGCAGAACAAGTATAAACACGAAGGTTAAATATCATAAGGAGATCACTAGTTAGTTTAACATAGGAAAGTGGTAGTACAGGTTAAGTTTAATTACAAAGGTTTAACCTAATTACCACAAAATAAAAGTTCATAAATACAAACCTCTGGGGAATAATAGCAGGCAACAACAACACAGGGTGCATCGAGATATCTCTACGTTAGGTTAGGTATGTTATTCATCATATAAACTGATTCTCGTATAGCAAGTCCTATGCTCTCAATCACCAATCTTAAACTTATTAAATTTCTTCAGTATGGTTTCTTTATCTATAATAAAGAAAGATGACAAGCTATTTCCTAGCTAGTTGACCACATTACCAAATAGGAAACTTCGTATCAAGGTTTTCGCAGTAAAACATACTTTCTCGGCATCTTGCTTTGATGTGAATTTAACAAATGCAAATCCTTTAGATCACCTATAAAAGGAAAATATAGGCAAAGAATATGTAAACAATAAACACATGTCAAGGAAAGAATAGCTCAAACCAAGGGACAAATGTTTATATGAATACCCTGTCTCAAGATTTTGAGGATTAACTACATCCCATACAAATCCTACAGCAGCAAACATCTCTCTAATATCTGCCACTGTAGCCTGCAAAGCAATAGTCAACAAAACTGACGATAAGGATACTAGCATTCATAAAACAAAATTAACAAGAAAGATCTTCCAAAAATTAAAGATAAAGCAAGACCTGAAAATGCAAACTTGATTATCGAACTTAAAAATCAAAATATCTAAGTAAATGACAACAACCTTCAATGGAAGATTTCTGACAATAAGCTTCCACTTCTGAGTTTTAGAGCCCTGGGACGACACATATAACATTCAGAAAAAAAATTCTTGGTGAAAAATCCAGAAGAAACTCATGATTGAAGCAATAAGTGGCAACCAACAACTATAAACATCTAAGCTGCAAAACATAGAGGCTATGGAACTCTCTTATATGGACAAACGCTAAGAACAAGTTCAAAATCAAAGATAATACCAACCACCATGCAATCTAAAATTCAGGTCGAGCATAATCTGAATTTTCTCAACCTGATTATGACTAATTTCTTGCATAAGCAGATTTTGACCAACTCAACGTACTCAAAAGAACGTCTACATGGCATAAAGCAATTCAAGTACTCCAAACAACCAGAAAACCTTATGCAATCAGGAGAACTATTTGCATTATGTAGAAGTTTTGGAGAACTGGAAGAAAATGTTCGGCAAAATTAGAACAATTTAACCATGAAGAATTACAACATAAATCAATATTTGTGATGAAAATATTTTGCCCAGGTGGTTGCCAAGTGCACAATTTATCCCATGAAAACAAATATAAGCTGAGCCCCAAATTGTTTGTATTGAACAATGGAGTGTGACAGAGTTCCAACTTCCAAACCAATAAGACAGTCTGCAGTATTTTGTTTTTTGTTAAACTTATTAGAATTAAGTAGCCACATGTAATATTGGAAATTCAAACTTAACCTCTGCCAACCAACCCTACAGTCGAAGACATATTTTACACGACAAAGATGTAAAGTTTAGACTCATTGAACCGTATACGTATAAACCTTCATGTTATGAACCGTATACGTATAAACCCTTCAATCATATGTCTCGATCAAATATTAGGGTCACGACAATGTGAAACCCTATTGTAACTTGGCTCTATGCATTTGTTAGTGGAAATCAAGATTATCAGGCTCTCGTGTACCAAATAAAACTAGCTTTAAATAATTTGGCCAAAGACTTACGATCTTATTTGCCACTAACCACATATGATATTTACTTATTCACTTACATGAGAAAGAATCCTATCTTGGTATTCAGTAGAGACTGCTACTTGCCCACCAAGTTGCACTTCGAGGTTGACCCCACCAGCCGGTGATTGGATCGAACTATTTTATTGTCTAACTTAATGTCAAAGCATATCTCCTACAGAACCCTCAAGTCAAAGGTTCATGTATACCATCACAACCTTTCGATTTAATATTGACGATCCCAGATTGAAATCCATGACTGAATCAAGATGAGTCGTCTCCAAGTATACTAAATCCCATTAGCATAATTATAATGTGTGCTCCCACTAACCCTTAGTGAAGATAGGGACTCTCCATGTCAAAGTACATGTTATACAAATCTTGTCTAAACCTAATGCCCAGTTAAGTTTTATCGACTTGCGAATTAGTCAAGCATTCGACCTAAACACTTCTAGTGCCTATCTCATTATATTCTTAAGGAGTGGAATGTTTGATCTCAAATTCCAAGACTATTATTCTATATACCAAATAATTATGCCATTGATATACAATAATATAGCAATAATAAATGTCTTATTCTAATGATTTTCATAATTACTATACAATTGTAACACCCCCAAACCATTTTTGGGTTGTTGCACGCCGTAGACCTTTCCGTAAGGATCCACCAGGCAAACGCAGAACAACTCAACCATAATTGAGCAATAAGGTCAATCTACACGAAAATCAATAGAAAAAATATACAATGACCATAACCAACAATACGTGTATACTCTCAATATATAATTACTACAAGACGTCAACATTCCCATGCAAGGGTAGAACACGACAACAAAAGAAAACTACAACACGACAATAATGACATTATACCGACTCTCTTGTGATTAGCATCATGGTCTTCATCATATTCCATGTTGATCCTGCGAATGCTCCCGAGCTCTGAATACCTGAATGCATAAAAGGCATCCACTCCCTGAATACTCGGGAGTTAGTAAACTGGAATTTTGCTAGTGCAAGTACATAATATACAAGCTATACCAATCATATTTCATTATATAAATATAATAGTCAATCATTGATAATATTCTATTAAAGTTCCACGAGGTATTCACTTTAATAAAAGCATTTCAAAATCCTTGAATTCGCATAGTTCTCTGAATAAAATTTGAAAGATACTTTTGATACCTCAGGTAGTTTTACCAAAACTATAGACCATAGTTCATAAATATATCATTTTATTCAGGTGCCATTCTAGTCAAGTACCAAAGACCTATATATAATATATCTCAGCGCCGAGAACAAAACGTTGTGATATTCCGGACATATCACATTTATCGCCAAAAACAACATCAACAAAAATAACACAACACACATGGTAACCCGTGGCCGTGCCCCTTTGCATCATCCCCCAGAGGTCCCGTCGAACCGTCCCCAGGTGGGAAACTACTTCCGCAATCCAGACCTTTAGCTTGGATCCCAAGAGGTCCCGTCCAACCGTCCCCAGATGGAAGAACAACTCACACACACTTACGTTTCACAACTTTCACAAGTTACGGGCATTAAATATAATATATATATATAGTTAAGGCACTTGCTAGAAATGGCCACTTTCATCGACATGCATTCTCAACCAAGGAATAATACATTTAAGATCAATCGAACAAACATCGATCGTCCAATGATACCCCAATTACCAATTTCACCACAATCATTTACAGGAATCCTCAAATCACGAAGTAATATAAGTGCACATATATTACAATCACAGTGGTACCCTCTAATCTCAAACAACACGATTTGCACCAACAACCACATGCCTATATATAATTATTAAATAACATAATTATAACAAACTCGGTCACTTAATCACTAAAATATTCAGATCAAGACGATAACATGAAAAATGACAAATATATTTATATTCAAGAGAAATATGAGATGTATAGACTGTAACACCCCGAGATATTCAGGATTATTACAGCGCCGTAAATCCTTGTTGTAAGGTTTTACTAGGCTAAGAATTTAAAAACAACATTATTAAATACCAACCATAAAATTAATTATTACATCATCAGTCTGAAAAGTACAAATCAGCCAACACCCGAAAGTAAACCTCAAAAGACAAATAAAACGACAGCGTACTCGAGTACTTTATTAAAACAAAACACATTCTGACAAATCATCCCGGCCGTAACATCACTCACCCTCGTCATCATGCAGCTCTAGTGGTTGTTTCCCCATCCTCCTGTATCCTGAAGATAAAACAAATGTCCACCCCCGAAGGGGTTAGCTCAACGATGCTAGTACAAGTACGATAATTATACAACAACAGATTATTCAACATCTCATGAAGAATCAAGACAACATCATCAATAACAACAATAACAACGAGTCTCTAGTACGAGAAGACTCACAATAACGTACACAACATGATAACCACAACATGACATCACAACATACACATGAAAATTTTGATGATCCAGCGTTCACTATATATATCCCAAGATGATCCCGTCGGACCAACACGAGGTGGAAAAAACTGTCCAATGATCCATCGCATGCTAGCATAGATCCCAAGATGATCCTGTCGGACCAACACGAGGTGGACATAGACACATATGCACGCCAACATGTATAACATCAATACATAAAACATAATTAAAGTACTTGCCTTAGAAAGACGATAAGGATTAAAATACTTCAACGATGGTCAATACGCCCTAAGGTCGCCCCTTCGATCAATCACTTTGCAAAGCTCGGACTTTATTCAAAAATAAATTACAATGAGTTTAACTTACGTCACATAGCTAACGTACCGACATCTAACGTCCTAAGTTACGTCCGATAACTATCTATGTATAGCCGGTTCATGGTTCAACTACTCGATGAACGCTAAGTCGAACTAATGACATACTTCATGCTAATCAAATGACCATAGCGGAGATGAAATGTCGACGTCTACGAATTTCAAGGACATGCATGTCATCACAATCCAAACTTCAATCTCGATTATCAACTTCCAATATATGGTTCGGCTAATCTTACAATTCATATAAAAGGTATGATTCAAGATATACGAATATTAAAACATACTTTGAAGGGAGATGATACAACCGTGATCTAGGTTCGATTCTATTATCACCAACATAATGTAACACCCCCAGATCGAACCGGGAATATTACACGCCGCAGACCCTCTCCGTGAGGATCCACCAGGCTAGACATTAAAACAACACATTACATTACATACCGACAAATCAAAATAACGAACCAATAGACCGATTTGGTCTTTCGTCACTGACTTACAAATAAAAATACCTAAACTCCTCCAGACTCATACCCACGCAAAGGTAAAATACTTACCACAACGAACAATAAGACAGCGGAAAAGACAATACAATGGACTTCGACTAACTTAACCTAAAACTGGTCTTCGTGTGATTAGTATCATTCGTCTTTCATCATCTCTCGTACCGATCCTGTGACTTGGTCCCGAAAACCTGCATGTACCTGGACACAATATAGATATCCACCCCCCGATTACTCTGGGGTTAGCAAAACTCCACTGTTTCGCTAGTGCAAGTATAAAGTGCAAAAACGAGCCATACACAAAACATTCCGAGAATACAACGAAAGACTTCCCGAGATATATTTAGTTAAAAATAGTTCAAGTCTTGAAAGCAGAAACGAAGCAAGTAAGCATTTTGAAAACATTTCCAAATCTCGGGAGTTTTGTAAACATCAGAAATTGAAAAGTTCTTAATTCCTCGAAAGCCATTTAGGGTCACAGCCCCAAAGTTCATTTTCCAAAATACAAATCCGTTTAACAAAACACGGGGTCCACGACCCAACCATTTCGGTCACAAAACACAGGGTCCACGACCCGATCATCCACTTCAATTCACTTACAAGGACACATTACACATAACACATTATTCTTATGCCATTCTAGCCAAACACCAAGACTCGATATATAATGTATCTTGACCCTGAGCGTAAAGCATTGTGATACTCTGGACATATCACAATTAATCATCAAAACATCAACATCAATATCACAGAAACCACACTTGGTAACCCGTGGCCGTACCCATTAGTATCGGCCCCCAGTGGCCCCGTCGGACCGTCCCCAGGTGGGAAACCACTTCTGCGGTTGTACCCATTAGTATCGGCCCCCAGAGGTCCCGTCGAACCGTCCCCAGGTGGAAGAACATCAACACACGCTCCCAAGTCCACTTCCGTGGCCGTACCCATTAGTATCGGCCCCCAGAGGCCACATGCCATCCCCAGGTGGAAGAGTAACAACTCACAGATTTCAAAACCACAAATCTCAAAGGTCAAACACATAAAATATATATATAGTCGTGGTACCTTGCTAGAATAGCCATATTATCCAACACGTACTCACGACCCAAAACTATATCTATTCACAAGGGAGAACAAGATTTCAACAGCACTGAATGACACAACCAATATCACACAACTCAAATATTCATCCATAACCACGTGACTCCAAGCACATAATTTCACAAGAGAATTACACTTTACATTTACCAACACCATAATCATACATAATGACATCACACGAAAGTAAGATGATCCTATACTCGTCACTAGCACACATATCCAACTAAGCATATTAATTCCCGACACACACGGTTCACCTTTACGAAAACCATGATGGTAAATATACCGATTCTTTTGAAAAATGGTTATAGATATTTATTTAGCACATATCGACACTTAGCAACCATTATATCCACAAAACACGTAATGTATGGGCAAGATACTTGCTTCGATAATCGATACCAGACACTCCTACAATCACGGCTCAGTCGGGACACCTCGAACACCTACGATTCTCCGGCGAATGAAATGAATACACCCACGATCGAGAAGCTTGAAGAAAACGACGAACGGAAGGGTTCCGACTCGAGTTCTTCACAAGAATTCGACCCTAACAACATATAATCAATAAATCATCGATCATACAAGGAAGAATAATCGTAGAACGCCCGAGAACTCCTCTCTGACATTTTACCGGACACCTTCAATGCGTCTATCAAGAACTCGACCAAAACAACGAATCGATACGATACAACCATGGAATATCAAGGGAAAAGATGTAATACATCTAAATAATCATCAATCCATCATAATACCAAGTTAAATCAGATTAAACGGACGAAAACAACCAAAACACCCAAATTCCCCAAAACTAGATTTCTAGAAAATCTGACCTGATTCGGAGGATCGGAGGATGTTATAGGATGGATGATTGATGATATGAACTCCAAGACTTCATGGATTTATTGTCCAACAACATCTCTCCATGATTAACCAAGCTCCAGCCGCGGAAGGGAAGAAATCGAGTGAGAAATAGCTGGAGAAAAACGCCTGCTGGCCTTAAATAGGCTGACTGCACAGTGTGCCGCGGCCCAGCCAAAGTGTGCCGCGGCACATGGCCAAATCTGCCGGCAGTGACTCGGCAGTGTGCCGCCGCCCTGCCGGCATGTGCCGCGGCACAAGGTACAGAGTGCTCGGCCAGAACTGGAAAATGAAAGTGACTTAGCTATTTCGACCATAACTCCCTCGTCCGGACTCCGATTGACGCACCGTTTGAACCATTGGAAATCTAACTCGAGGCTTTATAATATTGCAAAGATTTAGAATTTTTGGAATTTCCAAAAATTAATGGTGATTTAACAAAGTCGAACTCATACGTGAAAAAGTCGCTAAAGAACACGAAATTCCACATAACGACACCGAGACGAACTCGGATGACAAAAAGTGTAGAATTAATCATTCTCGAAATGACGAAAAGGTAACAATAGAGTCGCTAAGATGGACTTCCGCCAAAAATAAAAATTACCGAATGAAATTACTGAATGATATTGATCGAATTACAACCGGGTATTACATACCCTTCCCCTTAAAAAGAGTTTCGTCCTCGAAACTAAGGGTAAAAAACTCGGGATATGAACTATCCATCATGATCTGAAAACAATAATGTCCAAATAGTTCTCGGGACCAAATCAATCGCACGCCCAAGTCCCCAAGACTTGACGTCTCGGATTACAATGAACAATTTTCCAAATTATCACGAAGTCTTGAGTACAACGCGAAAGGGACGAATTCTCAACAAACGATCCAAATCGAAAACGAACACATAACAAAGCAAGACATACTATTAGCTCGACTTGCGCAACGATTAGTCGTACCCGACGAACACCACAACACGGTACATCGTGCCGTACCCAACATAGGGGAAAATCTCAAGAAATCGCCAACAGAACAAAATGAACGGCGCAATCGACAAAAATTCAAAAATAACCGGAACCGAGAATCTCGGGTATTACATTCTACCCTCCTTAAAAGAAGTTTCGTCCCGAAACTTAAAACATGAAACAATCCAGGCAGAGCCACTCTAGATGACACATGATTCCGATAACTTGAAGATCGGGAAAGACGATACGAAGGCAACCACCCCAAAACTTTGGGAAATTACAAAATGGCCTAAACGCCTGAAACATCACGATAAGAAAACGTATAACCAAACCGAACTTCACAAAACATCTAACAAGGTTAAACAGACTTACGGAGAAATACGAACAACAATTTCGAACGGGATTCGCAAGAATCGATCTCAAATGCGGAAAAGTCGCCAAAAAGCACGGAACTCAGTAAAACGACACCGAAACGAACTCAGATGTTAACAAGTGTAAAATGAAACATTCACAGAAGGACGAAACGGTCACAGAAGATCCGTTAAAACGGACTCCTACCAAAAAATTTTTTTACCGAAAATCGAAAATTGCGGATATTACATCATATAATCTTTAAAAGAGGTTTCGTCCCCGAATCCTAAACAACGAGAATGAAGTGCTGGAGTAGCAACTTTCCTGGCCATATCCTCTTGGTCCCGCATCTGATCTCCACGACTAACTGTACCGCGGTCACGACCGTATCCTCTGTCCCTAGACATACTAAGCGGATTCTCACTCGATACGATGGCACAACTTCGCGAAAATAATATGCTAAAGTACCAACCCAGCACGATATAACACATAAGGTAATTGATAACAACTAAATAAGAAAATCCATGAGGTATCCTTTTAAATAATTTCATTTGGAAATCCTTGGATTCGTGCGCTATTCAAAATAAAACCTTGAAAGTATTTTTGGTACCTCGGTTTGTTTCATCAAAACCCGTAAACGACGGACTTTAACCGTCTCATTTGACATCACTTGCAAAACAATATTTTTTTTAAACATCATCATTATAGAGTGATTCAAGATCGCGTACGATAACTGGCTCAGTATAGAAAACTTTTCTAAACCCGAGTTTGAAGTTTTAAATCGAGTAAGATTTTTTATCTTCCACAGTATATTGTTGAAAATAAAAATTGTATTGATTTTTGAAAATAAAGATTTTATGATGTGAAAGATTTCTGAAATCATGTACTCGGATTATTTGAAAATACAACAATACGTCAAAAATCATTTTCGAAAATCCTCTCAACACTACACAAAAATCAACGACGGTAATATTTTACAAAATGTCTACATGTACTTTAAAACAACTCTTTCAAATACCGTTGAGGTTTTATTTGAGAATCCGAGGCCGGCCTGTCAATTCTAAATAATTTTCAAAGTACGCACAGAGCCGCCGATTAATCGAATCATCGAAACATTATGAAATTTTCAGGGTGGCGTTTTCGAACACACACACACAGCAGACATAATTTAAACAAAATCAATTATCACCTAGCGCTACAAAAAGTCTTAACACTTATACCCACACAACAGTTGCATCGCTAGACAACACACATAGAATACCGTCGAAGATGATTGACTGCAAAACATAGACCTGACGGCTAAAAATGCGGTTCCATAGCCTTTGCCCATGCTGATTAGCGCCCGTTACAACAAAGATTAGCGTGCACTAAACATGCCATTTTAGCGCACGTTAGCCTCGTACCAAGCCTGCGCTAACTGCTCTAATCGACAACACGATTGCAAACATATATGAGGTAATACTAGACTCGAATGTTACAAATAAGTAACAACATACGAGTCTAAATGTCATCGACTCACATAATTATAACATCTCACAAGCAACCATCAAAAGAAAATCATCCTACAAAAACGAAAATTTTACTTCTCGATAAAGAGGACTATCTCAACACATACATACCGATGGACTCAACATTCGCGTTACTATTTTAATCATAAAACTGGCACCACTGCCCAACAATGAGAGTATCATCAATACACATCTTCTGACAAACATTCATGAAACCGGAAAGTTACAAACGAGAGTCACGTCTTGAGTATATTTTGTAGACCTTATTTGAGTTAAAAACTCGTGTTTTGAAAACTTTTAGTATGAGATTAAAATGAAATATCGGTAGATGAAGTCTCAAAAATTTGACCTTGAGGTCATCATACAAAAATCAAAAATTTTCCTCCCTTGGAGAACATTTTAAAAAAAAATTACGACTCCCCGAAAGCCTTTCGAAAACTTAAAATTCCAAGGTTGTTACTCTTGCAAGAAAAACAGTTCATACAAGGATACATTTAGCAGTATCACTCTTCATTCTAGCACAAAACGAGAATCGACAAATATATGTCACTTACTCACGATGCACCTTCAAATACTACTACATAACACAGAATCACACAGGCTCGTATAGCTCATGGTACAACATGTAGTAGGGAGACTTACATCCACAGATCGCACGAAGATGATGGTTGCACCATGATACTAATCACGACCGACATCCTGCACGACGCGCCGCGACACGACATCGCGGACTCAATAAGACAAGACAAGACAAGACCCAACAATACACGATCGACCCGACACCTAGGTTTCCGCAACCTAAGCTCTTATACAATAAATGTTACACCCCCAGATCAATCCGTGAATATTACACTCCGAAGACCCTCTCCGTGAGGATCCACCAGGCTAGACATCAAAACAACACATTACATTACATACCGATAAATCAAAATAACGAACCAATAGACTGATTTGGTCTTTCGTCACTGACTTACAAATAAAAATACCTAAACTCATCCAGACTCATACCCACGCAAGGGTAAAATACTTACCACAACGAACAATAAGACAGCGGAAAAGACAATACAATGGACTTCGACTAACTTAACCCAAAACTGGTCTTCGTGTGATTAGTATCATTCGTCTTTCATCATCCCTCGTACCGATCCTGTGACTTGCTCCCGAAAACCTGCATGTACCTGGACACAATACAGATATCCACCCCCCGATTACTCGGGGGTTAGCAAAACTCCACTCTTTCGCTAGTGCAAGTATAATGTGCAAAAACGAGCCATACACAACACATTCCGAGAATACAACGAAATACTTCCCGAGATATATTTAGTTAAAAATAGTTCAAGTCTTGAAAGCAGAAACGAAGCCAGTAAGCATTTTGAAAACATTTCCAAATCTCGGGAGTTTTGAAAACATCAGAAATTGAAAAGTTCTTAATTCCTCGAAAGCCATTTAGGGTCACATCCCCAAAGTTCATTTTCCAAAATACAAATCCGTTTAACAAAACACGGGGTCCACGACCCAACCATTCCGGTCACAAAACACAGGGTCCACGACCCGATCATCCACTTCAATTCAATTACAAGGACACATTACACATAACACATTATTCTTATGCCATTCTAGCCAAACACCAAGACTCGATATATAATGTATCTTGACCCCGAGCGTAAAGCATTGTGATACTCCGGACATATCACAATTAATCATCAAAACATCAACATCAATATCACAGAAACCACATATGGTAACCCGTGGCCGTACCCATTAGTATCGGCCCCCAGAGGCCCCGTCGGACCGTCCCCAGGTGGGAAACCACTTCCGCGGCCGTACCCATTAGTATCGGCCCCCAAAGGTCCCGTCGAACCGTCCCCAGGTGGAAGAACATCAACACACGCTCCCAAGTCCACTTCTGTGGCCGTACCCATTAGTATCGGCCCCCAGAGGCCACATGCCATCCCCAGGTGGAAGAGTAACAACTCACAGATTTCAAAACCACAACTCTCAAAGGTCAAACACATAAAATATATATATATATATATATATATATAGTCGAGGTACCTTGCTTGAATGGCCATATTATCCAACACGTACTCACGACCCAGAATTATATCAATTCACAAGGGAGCACAAGATTTCAACAGCACTGAATGACACAACCAATATCACACAACTCACATATTCATACATAACCACGTGACTCCAAGCACATAATTTCACAAGAGAATTACACTTTACATTTACCGACACCATAATCATACATAATGACATCACACGAAAGTAAGGTGATCCTATACTCCTCACTAGCACACATATCCAACTAAACATATTAATTCCCGACACACACGGTTCACCTTTACGAAAACCATGATGGTAAATATACCGATTCTTTTGAAAAATGGTTATAGATATTTATTTAGCACATATCGACACTTAGCAACCATTATATCCACAAAACACGTAATGTATGGGCAAGATACTTGCCTCGATAATTGATACCAGACACTCCTACAATCACGGCTCAGTCGGGACACCTCGAACACCTACGATTCTCCGGCGAAGGAAATGAATACACCCACGATCGAGAAGCTTGAAGAAAACGACGAATGGAAGGGTTACGACTCGAGTTCTTCACAAGAATTCGACCCTAACAACATATAATCAATAAATCATCGATCATACGAGGAAGAATAATCGTAGAACGCCCGAAAACCCCTCTATGACATTTTACCGGACACCTTCAAGGCGTCTATCAAGAACTCGACCAAAACAACGAATCGATACGATCCAACCATGGAATAGCAAGGGAAAAGATGTAATACATCTAAATAATCATCAATCCGTCATAATACCAAGTTAAATCGGATTAAACGGACGAAAACAACCAAAACACCCAAATTCCCCAAAACTAGATTTCTAGAAAATCTGACCTGATTCGGTGGATCAGAGGATTTTATAGGATGAATGATTGATGATATGAACTCCAAGACTTCATGGATTTATTTTCCAACAACATTTCTCCACGATTAACCAAGCTCCAGCCGCGGAAGGGAAGAAATCGAGTGAGAAATGGCTGGAGAAAAATGCCTGTTTGCCTTAAATAGGCTGACTGCTGATACGATATCTAATATTCCAATCGAAGAAGCTCCAATAAAAATCGACATCCACGACGATACAAATTCGCATGGTCATGCATCATTATACTTGGGAGAAAAGAACACGCGGATTGGAGTTACGTTGTTAATCGGAACCGGAGTAACGTAAAACTCGATGACGGAATCAGTCCAAAAGCATGAGAATTCGGCCACATCATGCTTGAAAGGGACCCTTACTTGACTTCATATCTTTGGCAAGATAATAAAGATATTTCTCCTTCCCCACCTTACTACAAATCGGCCAAAGCATAAGATTTGATGAAGATTTTCATCAAATATCTTCTTCATGTCATAATCACCATGATAAGTCCAAGATGCTCCTTCCCCACCTTCCTTCAAATCGGCCAAGGGATGATATTTGGTGAAGATTTTCTTCATGTCACCATCACCATAATAAGTCCAAGATTCATCAAAGATTTCTTCATGTCATAATAACCATAATAAAACCAAGATGCTTGGTATCTCCTCCTTAGATATTTCGGCCGAATGGAAGCATGCTAGGAAGTTTCGTTTTCTCGTTTTGTTGTATTTTCTTACGGTTGGAAACTACTATATATAGTAGTACTTGTTGTATTTGTAAATCATCTTGAATATTAATAAACCTTGTATTTCTTTGAAATATACGTTAAACGAGTTCAACAAAACTTTAGTTATTGTTTCGACGCGTCTCGAGATTTTAACTTGATCAATTCTCAATAGGTCTTGGGAAGAGATTACCTTTATCGAGTTATAGGTCTAATTCGGTAAAACACATCAAAATCCGTATACCATACTACTTCACGGCCGAAATCCACTCAATCACCCCTTGTAATTTTCGAGTGATACTTTGATACTTGTCAAGACATAATAATCTTCCGTTGTATTTTATACGCATTACTTACGTAATTCGTATCATAAGTGGTATCGGAGACATTTGTCTCACGGTTCTCGACGTTACTAAGAAGATGGCATTCACCGATGAAGAAGTAGCACAACTACGTGACGTTCTTCGCGGCTTACCGGAGCCCAGAATCCAGGCACGACGAGGATACGACACCATGCATGCACCACGACATGCTGATGAATACAAGACAAGCGAACTTCCGGAGTTCGTAGGCGGCACCGATCCCGAGGCTTATTTGGAGTGGGAAAGGAAAATTGAACGAATGTTTGAGTTCAAGGATCTCAATGACGAGGTACGTTGCAAGTATGCGATTCTCAAACTTGGAAAGGGAGCTTCCCTTTGGTTTGAGCGAATGAAGACACAAAGAGTTCGTGCTGGTAAGGAGAAGATACGTTCGTGGGATTCTCTAAAAAAAAAACTACGAAAAAGATATGTCCCGGCTACACACAAGTTAAGTTTGTATCGAAAAATTTCTGACCTCACGCAAGGAAAGTTAAGTGTCGAGGAGTACATCGAGGAGTTTGAAAACTTATCCTTGATGGGAGAACTTGAAGAAAGCGAAGAATTACGGATGTCCCGTTTCCTACGAGGTTTGAATAAAAATATTGCAAATTCCGTGTAACTCTACCCCTATTCCGACTTTGATACTTTATGCGGACTTTGCATAAAGTTGGAAAATCAAAACAAGACAAAACTTTCTAAACCCGAATTCCCATCTAAATATGGAAATACCAACTTTGGCGCGAGTTCTAGCTCGTTTCCAAAAACTGTCACCACAAGTCCACCCGTTACTACCATTCCAAAAAATCCTATCACCCCAAAAGAAACAAGCCTATCTAAAGTCCGATGTTTCAAATGTCAAGGATTTGGACACTATCAAAGTGCTTGTCCAAATCGAAGAATAGTGACGTTACGAGAAGCCATAGCCGTCCGAGAAGAATTACTAGCCGAAGAAGAAAGAATTGGAGACGTTTTTAACTTAGAAGCCGATGAAGAAGAAGAAGATTGCGAGGCATACGATGCCTCGAACTATGACACGAACCTCGTCCTTCGCATGTTACAAACGAAGGTGGCCCCGAGTGACATAGAACAACGAGACCAAATCTTTCACACGAAGTGTCGTGTCGGAGAGATATGGTGTAGCTTGATCATTGACGGTGGAAGTTGTACAAACGTGGCATCAAGCGAGATGGTCTCAAAGCTCGGATTAATCACCACGGCTCATCCAAAGCCGTATGCACTCCATTGGCTCGATGATGGAAATAAGGTGAAAGTTTCAAGACAAGTGACGCTCGGACTCACCATGGGTTCGTATGGTGATGATATTACATGCGATGTACTACCGATGGACGCATGTCACGTATTATTGGGAAGACCTTGGTTATTTGATCGGGACGTACTACATCGATGGAGGAGTAACGAGTATGAGTTACGTGACAAAGGTAAAAAAATTGTTCTTAAACCTATGTCACCTCAAGCTATCCGAACGATGAGTTCAAAAAAAATCGAAGGGCCGAAACTTACGATGCTTGCCAACGAGAAAGAAGTCGAACACGCCATTGACGATGGCGAACGTGTTTATTTAATGATGATCAAAGAATTTCGAAACCTTGCTACCAAATCACACCACGAAGGAGAGATAGAGACACTGTTACACGAGTTCGCGGATGTATTTCCCGAAGATTTGCCGGTGGGATTACCACCTATCCGCGGAATCGAACACCAAATTGATCTTGTACCAGGAGCTCCATTACCGAACAAAGCGGCGTATCGTTGTAATCCCGAAGAAACCAAAGAACTACAACGTCAAATTGACGAGCTCATGAGTCACGGATATGTCCGAGAAAGTTTAAGTCCGTGTGCGGTTCCAGTCCTACTTGTACCAAAAAAAGACGGATCATGGCGAATGTGTATTGACAGTAGAGCCGTGAATAACATCACCGTCAAGTATCGGTTCCCCATCCCGAGACTAGACGACATGTTAGACGAGTTGCATGGCTCGGTTATATTTTCAAAAGTTGATTTACGGAGCGGATACCATCAAATTCGCATGCGAGAGGGAGACGAATGGAAGACGGCATTTAAAACAAAAAATGGATTTTACGAATGGGTTGTGATGCCATTCGGCCTCACTAATGCCCCGAGCACTTTTATGAGGTTGATGAACGAGGTTCTCAAACCTTTCTTGGGAAAGTTTGTTGTCGTATACTTAGACGACATTTTGATCTACAGTCGATCCTTAGAGGAGCATCTCGAACATTTGCGGCACGTGTTTGAAACTCTAAGGGAACAGAAACTTTATGGAAAGCGGGAGAAGTGTACTTTCCTAGTCGAGAGTCTTGTCTTTCTCGGCTATGTCGTTTCTAAAGAAGGAGTGTCGGTGGACCAAGAGAAGATCGCGGCCATCAAGTCTTGGCCGATACCAAAAACAATCACGGAGGTACGATCATTTCATGGCCTAGCTTCTTTTTACCGACGATTCATCCGGGATTTTAGCACCATCTCCAGTCCGATCACGGAGTGTCTTAAAAAAGGAACCTTTGCATGGAACGAGGCGGCCCAAAAGGCTTTTGAAAAATTAAAGGGAAAGTTATGTGAAGCGCCGATTTTGACGTTACCCGATTTTTCACAACCATTTGAGGTGGAATGCGACGCTAGCGGAGTTGGAATCGGGGCAGTACTTATTCAAAGAGGCCGCCCCATCGCCTATTTTTCGGAGAAATTAAGTGGCGCCCGAGTTAATTATTGTACTTACGACAAGGAGTTCTATGCTATCGTGAGAGCACTCGATCATTGGAGTCACTATTTATGTTCGAAACATTTCGTGTTACATTCGGATCACGAGTCGTTGAAATACATCAACGGACAAAGCAAGCTAAGTCCGAGACATGCAAAATGGGTGGAATTTTTACAATCTTTTCACTTTTCATCCAAGTACAAAGACGGGAAGAGTAATATAGTGGCGGATGCACTATCAAGACGGTATGCCTTACTGTCGATTCTAGATGTTCGTTTGTTGGGGTTCGAGACTTTGAAAGATCATTACAGTGACGATTTGGATTTCGGAGAAATTTTCACCCGTTGTCAAACGGGCCCGTACGAAGAATTCGTTTTACAGGATGGCTTTCTTTTCAAGGGAAATAAATTATGTGTGCCGAGACATACAATTTGGGAATTGCTAGTTCGGGAGGCGCACGGAGGAGGACTAGCCGGTCATTTCGGCTCGGCCAAGACCGTAGAGGTGCTAAAAGAACATTTCTTTTGGCCAAAGATGTATGGTGACGTGAGCACAATCGTGAGTAAATGCGTCACTTGTCACATGATGAAAAGTTCGTTCAAGCCAAGTACATATATGCCATTACCAATACCTTTACGACCATGGGAGGATGTCTCGATGGATTTTATTGTTGCTTTACCTCGTACTCAACGGGGCAAAGACTCGATCATGGTGGTCGTCGACCATTTTTCGAAAATGGCTCACTTTATAGCATGCCACAAAACCGATGATGCAAGCAATGTGGCGGACTTATACTTCCGGGAAATAGTTCGTTTACACGGAGTTCCAAAAACTATCGTGTGGGATCGAGATTTTAAATTTCTGAGTTACTTCTGGAATACATTATGGAGAAAAGTGGGTACTAAACTTCTATTCAGTACTTCACATCACCCATAAACCGATGGACAAACCGAAGTAACTAATCGAACCTTGGGAGCATTATTGCGAGGATTGGTGAATAAAACACAAAAGGATTGGGACGTTAAACTTGCACATGCGGAATTCGCATACAACCGATCACCCGGCTTCGCCACGGCCCATTCACCTTTTGAAATAGTATACGGGATAAATCCGCACATGCCATTGGATTTTATTCCGTTACCAAGCGACGAATTGGTTCACAAAGACGCAGAATCAAAACTCAAGTCAATGATGAAGTTACATGAAAAGGTACGAGAACGGATTAAAGAAGTGAATGAAATTTACAAACGGAAGTCGAACAAAAATAAAAAAGCGAGATTATTTGATGTTGGCGACTGAGTTTGGATACATTTGAGAAAAGAACGATTCCCAAGCAAACGCAAGAACAAATTGATGCCGAGAGCCGAAGGTCCATACAAAATTGTGGGAAAAGTGAACGACAACGCCTACAAAGTAGAACTTCCGGGCGATTACGGAGTACACGCGACTTTCAACGTAGGGGATCTCTCGCCTTACCTTGACGACGATGGCATTACGGAATTGAGGTTAATTCCTTTCAAAGAAGGAGGGAATGATACGATATCTAATATTCCAATCGAAGAAGCTCCAATAAAAATCGCCATCCACGACGATACAAATTCGCATGGTCATGCATCATTATACTTGGGAGAAAAGAACACGCGGATTGGAGTTACGTTGTTAATCGGAACCGGAGTAACGTAAAACTCGACGACGGAGTCGGTCCAAAAGCATGAAAATTCGGCCACATCATGCTTGAAAGGGACCCTTACTTGACTTCATATCTTTGGCAAGATAATGAAGATATTTCTCCTTCCCCACCTTACTACAAATCGGCCAAAGCATAAGATTTGATGAAGATTTTCATCAAATATCTTCTTCATGTCATAATCACCATGATAAGTCCAAGATGCTCCTTCCCCACCTTCCTTCAAATCGGCCAAGGGATGATATTTGGTGAAGATTTTCTTCATGTCACCATCACCATAATAAGTCCAAGATTCATCAAAGATTTCTTCATGTCATAATCACCATAATAAAACCAAGATGCTTGGTATCTCCTCCTTAGATATTTCGGCCGAATGGAAGCATGCTAGGAAGTTTCGTTTTCTCGTTTTGTTGTATGTTCTTACGGTTGGAAACTACTATATATAGTAGTACTTGTTGTATTTGTAAATCATCTTGAATATTAATAAACCTTGTATTTCTTTGAAATATACGTTGAACGAGTTCAACAAAACTTTAGTTATTGTTTCGACGCGTCTCGAGATTTTAACTTGATCAATTCTCAATAGGTCTTGGGAAGAGATTACCTTTATCGAGTTATAGGTCTAATTCGGTAAAACACATCAAAATCTGTATACCATACTACTTCACGGCCGAAATCCACTCAAATTCGGTCACCCCTTGTAATTTTCGAGTGATACTTTGATACTTGTCAAGACATAATAATCTTCCGTTGTATTTTATACGCATTACTTACGTAATTCGTATCAACTGCACAGTGTGCCGCGGCCCAGCTAAAGTGTGCCGCGGCACATGGCCAAATCTTCCGGCAGTGACTCGGTAGTGTGCCGCGGCCCTGCCGGCATGTGCCGCGGCACAAGGTACAGAGTGCTCGGCCAGAACTGGAAAATGAAAGTGACTTAGCTATTTCGAGCATAACTCCTTCGTCCGGACTCCGATTGACTCACCGTTTGAACCATTGGAAAGCTAACTCGATGCTTTATAATATTGAAAAGAATCAGAATTTTTGGAGTTTCAAAAAATTAATGGTGATTTAACAAAGTCGAACTCATACGTGGAAAAGTCGCTAAAGAACACGGAATTCCACAGAACGACACCGAGACGAACTCAGATGACAAAAAGTGTAGAATTAATCATTCTCGGAATGACGAAAAAGTAACAATAGAGTCACTAAGATGGACTTCCACCAAAAATAAAAATTACCAAATGAAATTACTTAATGATAATGATCGAATTACAACCGGGTATTACATACCCTTCCCCTTAAAAAGAGTTTCGTCCTCGAAACTAAGGGTAAAAAATTCGGGATATGAGCTATCCATCATGATCTGAAAACAATAATGTCCAAATAGTTCTCGGGACCAAATCAATCGCACGCCCAAGTCCCCAAGACTTGACGTCTCGGATTACAGTGAACAATTTTCCAAATTATCACGAAGTCTTGAGTACAATGCCAAAGGGACGAATTATCAACAAATGATCCAAATCGAAAACGAACACATAACAAAGCAAGACATACTATTAGCTCGACTTGCGCAATGATAAGTCGTACCCGACGAACACCACAACACGGTACATCGTGCCGTACCCAACATAGGGGAAAATTTCAAGAAATCGCCAACAGAACAAAATGAATGGCGCAATCGAAAAAAATTCAAAAATAACCAGAACCGAGAATCTCGGGTATTACACATAATCATTCCATTCTAATCATGGATACGAAGAAGGTTATCAATCCAAACACCTCTTACAAAATATGAACTAATCTCGCTGAAAACCCCTAATAGTCTTAGAAAACTTATTCGAAATCATTATTCGAAGTCATTAACAATCTCAGAAAACTACATTCTAGGGTTCAACCCAACAAGGCCTGACTTAATTCTCTTAATAATGAAGGGAAACCAAAGTGTAACCAAATCCAAACTTCCTAAAACATGGTATCTGATTACTACAACACCCTTGGAATCTAATCATCTCAGAGGCATGCTCATAATCATCACTAAGAACATGAATTTCAGTTGGTGAAGGATCAACATACCTTAATATAGACTCTCGAGTATCTTAATTGCTTGACTCGACTCTCGAGTATCTTAATTGGCTTCTCCTCGAACGTGCCATCATTAGCTACTTCAATCTCGCCAAAATTAATGACATGACTGGGATTTGGTACATATTTCCGCAACTGAGATACGTGAAACACATTATGAACATGACTCAGCAGGGTGGCAAGGCCAACCTGAACGCCAACCCCCAACTCTTTCAAGAATCTCAAATGTTCCAATATATCTTGGACTCAGCTTTCCTTCCTTCCAACATAAGGGTGATCTCCATCTTCTTCCATACAACGCTTCGAATGGTGCCATCCTAATGGAAGCATGCCAACTATTATTGTACGTGAACTCAATCAACGGTAGATGAATTTCCCAATCAATCGACCAATCTAAGGCACAAGTCCTCTGTTGGAACATTTTACTCCATACATGTATTAATAATGTTTTAATGATTAAGTTGTTACACAAAACAAAACAAAAAATAGATGAAGCAAAGCATCGAAGGAAACGAAGTGCAAAAAGCTGAAAATACATGCTTAACGTACGTAAGAATGATATCTTAATATACGTAATGTTCTAAGTTAGCGTAAGTAAAATGTTAATGATAACGTACGTAACCAAGTAATCAGAATTTAAACGAGAAGAACGTTGGACGAGTCAAAGTCAAAAAGGCGGCAACGGACATATGACGTCAGCGATGACGTAAACTTAACATACGTAATGGATTATTGACTAACGTACGTAATATTTAAGACAGATGCCACTGAACTATTTTATGAAGAAGCTAACATACGTAACTGGTGGAGGTTAACATACGTAATATTGCTAGCATACGTAATATGATGGAGATGGCGTACGTAATGGAACTTCAAGGTGCTAACGGATAGTAAGGCTCCAATGCCTATAAATACCACGTCCTTGGTATTCATCCATACAACAACTTCAAGCAAAGCATACATTCATGAGAGATTGATATACTTACATTGTTGTTGTGATATTGAGCTTATATTGCTAGTTTGAGTGTCTATACATTCAACATATACACAAGAGGTAAAAGAAAAGATACGATTAGATTCGGTGTTATTAGGATCAAGGATCCGACATTATTAGAATCGCAATCGCTATCTAGTACCGATCGAATGCTAGAGCGGTTGATTCCTTATCCGATAGAAAAGAAAAATGGTTTAACTTGGACCGACACAAAGACAAGTACGAGTGGTTTATCACGGACCAATAAAAGACGTGATTGTAACGGTTATCCCTCGACCGATAGAAGAGAGGTGCAGAGGTTTTTATCTTGAACCTATAGAAAAAGATACTGAGAGAGGATGTAGGCTCGTTTATAGCCGAACCTCTATAAATCCTTGTGTCGTTTAATTTCTGCAGATTTATTTTACACTTCCGCACAACGGCGCATATTCTGATCTCGATCCAACAATTCATATCAGAGCAGTGCCTCCAATACATGGCTTAACATCCGAGGAGTCGATCCAAATGGCATTTCAATTTGCTCCAGTCGAAGGCCTTGCTCTTAACTGACCACCATTTTTTGATGGCGCAAATTTCATGACGTGGAAGAAAAAGATGTCGATCTTCAGTCGTGCCCATGATATAGAAATTTGGAGATCATTTGTCTTGGCCCAAAAGTTCCAATCAAATCCAACGGATCTCTCAAGAGTTTCGAAGAATATAATGATGAGGATTGCAAGAACGACCATCTAAATTGTAAGGCTACTCAACTCTTATATTGTGCCTTAAATCCGGAAGAGGTCAATCGAATCTCATCGTGTGAAAGTGCTAAAGAGATATGGAAAATTCTTGAAATCACACAAGAAGGGACAACTCAAGTCAAGGAGACAAAGATCAATATGCTTCTCCATCACTATGAGCTATTCATGATGAAAGGTGACGAGTCCATCACCAAGATGCTCGATCGATTTTCGGTCATCACAAATGGACTTGCTTTGTTCGGTAAACCATTATCTAGTAGTGAAAAAGTCAAGAAAATTTTACGATCACTACCTAGTGAATGGGACGGCACCGTGACTGCGATTGTGGAATCGAAAGATCTCAATACGCTTGATTTTAGTGCCCTCGTTGGTTCGCTAATTAATTATGAGATAGTGTTAAAATCACGAAGTGTCAAGCCAAAGCCGAAGGAAAGATCAATAGCCTTAAAGGCTAAGATGTCTAAGAAGGAAGTAATCCCGGTTGAAGAAAGCGACGAAGAATCGGCATATTATGCCAAGAATATTAATAAGTTCCAAACCTTAGTAAACCGGAGAAAGAAGGACATCTCGGGCGAATCTAAGAAATTCGACAACTCTTGTCGATTATGTGGAAAACCAAGCCACTTTGCTTAGAATTGCCGAGCTAAACTCAAGAATGAGGTCCTCGTTGCAACATGGAACAATGACTACGAAGATGTTGATTTTATCAATCAAAATAATCTCGCTCTCATGGCCCGAAGTTCATTCGACGATAGCGACGTCAAAAGCCAAGTAAGTAATTCTTACGATGAACTTTTTGAAGCATTTGAATTATGGCATACGGACTATCAAAATGCTTTATCCAAAATTAAATCCCTTCAACTTAAAAATAAATCTTTGGAAACTGAAAATTCCAAAAGTCTGGAAAAGGGAAAGTTTGTTGAGATCGATCATTCTAAATGCCTTGAAAATGAAAATATTTTAAAGGATGATCTTGTTAAAATGCAAACCGAGCTCAAAAATTTAACGAAGAAATTTTCTCTCGGAAACGAGAATTATGAAAATATGCTCTCGGTTCAAGAATACACGTTAAATAAAGAGGGGTTAGGATTCAAACCACATTTTAAAAATGAATCCGTAAATTCAAAATACCCCGGTGTGAAAAATGTTGGAAAACTGGGAACCATATTTCAAACTGTAAGAGCCCAAGACGGACGATTAAAGTTAAGAAAATTTGGGTTCCTAAAGGACCAATTGTTTCAAATATCGTCTATGTCTCGAAAGAAAAACCGACTTTCGGTTGGATCCCCAAAAAATAATTTTTGATATTTTACAAAGGGGGAGATAATATTTTCAGGTGGAGTATTTTTTAAAACGGGTATAACTCCATCCTATTATTGCATATTTTTTTATATATTCAAATTGGTATCCTTTATATTTTTTTTACTTTTTGTTGAATACAAAAAGGGGGAGAAGAAGTTGAATCGGATAAAAGCGTCATGAAAGATATGACGAGAGAAATAAAAAGTAAAAAGGAGGAGAAAATAATAAAAATCGAAGAAGTCGAAAAGGAGAAGAAAAGCATACAAAAAGGGGGAGAAACGAAGGAGTTGAAAACTGAAAAACAAAGAAGTCGAAAATGACAGAAAAGGAAAAAATGGGTGAAAGTAACGAAACAATCAAAGTCGAAAACTTTGAAATGTACATATATATATAATTTTATTTTGCAGGTTTTTATCCAATTCAAGGGTTGTTTTGTAATCATCAAAAGGGGGAGATTGTTGGAACATTTTATTCCATACATGTATTAATAATGATTTGATGATTAAGGTGTTACACAAAACAAAACAACAAAGAGACGAAGCAAAGCATCGAAGGAAATGAAGTGCAAGAAGCTGGAAAATACATGCTTAACGTACGTAAGAATGATATCTTAACGTACGTAATGTCTCTAAGTTAACGTACGTAAAACGTTAATGATAACGTACGTAACCAAGTAATCAGAATTCAAACGAGAAGAACGTTGGACGAGTCAAAGTCAAAAAGGAGGCAACGGACATATGACGTCAGCAATGACGTAAACTTAACGTACGTAATGTATTATTGACTAACGTACGTAATGTTCAAGACAGAAGCCACTGAACTATTTTATGAAGAAGCTAAAGTACGTAACCAGTAGAGGTTAACGTACGTAATATTGCTAGCGTACGTAATATGATGGAGAGAGCGTACGTAATGGAGTTTCAAGGTGCTAACGGCTAGTAAGGCTCTAATGCCTATAAATACCACATCCTTGGTATTCATCCATACAACAACTTCAAGCAAAACACACATTCATCAAAGATTGATATACTTACATTGTTGTTGTGATATTGAGCTTATATTGTTAGTTTGAGTGTTTATACATTCAACATATACACGAGAGGTAAAAGAAAAGATACGATTAGATTCGGTGTTATTAGGATCAAGGATCCGGCATTATTAGAATCGCAATCGCTATATAATGAGGTTTATCTAGTATCGATAGAAAGCTAGAACGGTTGATTCCTTGTCCGATATAAAAGGAAAACGGTTTAACTTGGACCGACACAAAGACAAGTATGAGTGGTTTATCACACAACAATAGAAGACGTGATTGTAACGGTTATCCCTCGACTGATAGAAGAGAGGTGCAGAGGTTTTTATCTTGAATCTATAGAAAAAGATACCGAGAGATGACGTAGGCTCGTTTATAGCCGAACCTCTATAAATCCTTGTGTCGTTTAATTTCCGCACATTTATTTTACACTTCCGCACAATGGCGCATATTCCGATCTTGCTCCAACATCCTCAACATGTATTCTACTGTCTGAATAGTCCTCTCGGACTGTCCATCTGTCTGAGGATGATAAGTTGCGCTAAAGTTCAGCATGGTTCCCAAGGCTCTATGAACTGCTTTCCAAAAATGTGATACGAAGTGACCATCTCGATCTGAAATAATGGTCTTCGGTGTACCATGAAATCTGACTATCTTCGCAATAAAAACTCGTGCCAACCTCTCTGGTCCCCAAGTATCCTTAATGCCCAGGAAATGAGCCGACTTGGTTAGACGATCAACTATAACCCAAATCATATTCATCCCCATTATGGTCTTTGGCATATTGGTGATAAAGTCCATCGATATATCTTCCCACTTTCATTCAGGAATCAGAAGTGGCTTCAATATTCCGGCAGGTCGCTGATGTTCAATCTTAACCTGTTGGCAAGTTAAACACTTCGAGATGTATTCCACCACATATTTCTTCATGTTGCCCCACCAAAAATTCTGCTTCGGATCTTTATACATCTTACTGGTGCCTGGGTGAATAGAATAGGGCTCACTGTGAGCTTCCTTCATGATTGTCTGCTTCAAAACATCTATATCGGGAACACGAAGTCGACTTTGGAATCTCAAAACTCCATCCTCATGGATTACAAATCCTGGGGCCTTTCCATTGCTCACTTCATCACGTAACCGAATCATCAGTGGATCATCTAATTATTTAGATTTGATTTCTTCGATCAACGATGAAATTAATTCAATCACACATAATTATCCTTGGACGCCTTGTAACTATACTTAAATTCCTTCACAGATCAATTCTTGTTGTATGCTTGACTGGGACGTGAGTGTCTCCAGCATTCAAATCGAAATGGGTTTTGTAATATCCGGATAAATTGTTGGGTATTTTCGTCCGTATTTGAACCCTGTATTACCTGAATTGGTGCTATCAATAATCAAAGTACGATCGTTTTCGTATTCGTATCCTCATGCATGATAATATCAACTTTTAATCCTTCACATGCAACTACCTCGTAACGCACGCTAACAGGTAAGCGTAACATACGTTACGAACTGGAGATAGCGTACGCTACGAGATAGACGTAGCGTACGTAAGGAGGTCAATAATTGAATAGGCTGGATAGCACATGGACGGCTGGTGGTGGGGCTCGGAAAGATTCCCGCGGATGAACCTGGACAGTTTTGGGGTCAACGGGTGTTAACGTACGCTAAGGTTTGTAACTAGCGTACGCTAATGTTTGTAGCTTACGTACGTAATGCGTAGGGTGTAACGTACGTAAGCTAGTACAGAACGAGATAGTAAGCTATCAGTGACCGATAGCGTACGCTAAGATCGAATGATAGCGTGCGCTAAGTCGATTACGTACGTAAATGGCTAAGGCTAACGTACGTAAAGCTCAAGATATTATATATATGGACAACACCCCATTTCATTTCACTTCGTCCCTATCACTTGTACTTCGTTTTCCTTCATTTCTAGAGAGTCTCCAGCCCTCTAAAACACCTATAGATCACATAAACTCGATCATTTAAGTTACGAAACATCTTGGATTGATATTCAAACAATCGGAGTTGGATGCTACCTCTTGTCTCTGCGTTTCTTTCATATTAAGGTATGTTAATGCTACCTAAACCTTGAATTCGTGTTCTTAAGGATGTTATGAACATACCACCGGGATTATTAAGCTCCATAAATGATTTTTATCCGAACACCATGTTTTTGGAAGTTGGAATGTTCATGCTTTAGTTACCCTAGTTAAGAACGTTATAGTCCGATTCTTATTATGATGATCAAGTAAGAAAATTTTCTGAGATTAATAAACCGTATTGTATGGTGTTTCCATAATGATCATAGACTTAATGTTGGTAACAACCTCAGATTTTCCGAACTACCTTTGAGGATGTATAATCAATATTTGGAGTGAGTCTTATGATGGGAGGATTAACCGGGAATTCGTAGACATCAACACCGTAGGATCACTATGATTCACATGAGTATGATATGTGTGAATATAACGTACCTTAAGCTCTATGCATTACGTACGTTATACCCTCAGGCAATGCAGTCGTCTGAACTGAGAAGAACTGTCCAATGCATGCTTAGCGTGCGCTAATCCTTGTAGCTTACGTGCGCTAACGTGCAGACGTAACGTACGTTACGTGTGTGTGTAACGTATGTTACGAAGAGAACAGTTAGGGTTCGGCCATCTTTTTATGCTTTTCCTCGTGTGATTGATTGCTTATTTAATGATAGGATATTAAGGACGAATTTCCTACGATAATCCAGTGTTGAGCCTCTCCGATCGTCGTTTTCGTTGGAGTTCTGGATTGTTCCAATCAACTGTATTTCCGGAGTATTCGCGAGAGATTACCAAGGCAAGTACCTTGATATACGAATTATAATTACGTGAAATCATTGTTGCTGAAGTGTATGAATCATGTTATGAATATCTGCATTTATATGATATATATATATGCATGGATATATGTATAGATATATGTTTATGTATATGAATATACATATGGAGATAAATTTTGGGTGATTCATACCAATATTAGTCGACGTACTCAACCTAGACTAAAGTACGAATAATATTTATAGAGGTAATATGGTAATGTTTGTATTTTCGGTTGAGTTACGGTATAAGGATATTTATGTAGTATTAATTGATAGTGTTGAAGGCCTAATGTGCTAAGTCTTGATGAATAACGTGCGAGCTATTGTTTATTTTGCGTAGTTGCGTACTGGCGAATAAATTATGTGAATTGATGAACTGATTTGATAATTGTTGCAACGGTTGACTGTGTGCTTGGTATTTGTGATAATGTGAATACTTGTTATGAGAGACGTCATATCCGGGTACCTCTGAGGGCGGGGCGTGCACTCCGGCCTGATGTACGCTGCAATGAGCGGCTCCATATGATTGGTGAACACCGGTGTTACTTAATGCGCGAGCAAGGGGCGGCTCCTGTGGGAGTGAACGCCGGCGCGGTGACATGTGCAATGGGCAGCCAATATAGTGGAGTGAACACCGGTACACAGGTGTGCAAGGGAGGCGCCTGGCAGGCTTATTGGTAACGGATATTTGAGTGATAGCTAAGACCCCGTTACCAAATGATTTTCGAAATTTAAATCTTTGCAACTTGCTTTAAATGTTGGTCTTGATGTAGACCGCGATTCGTGTTTTCTAGAGTTCGTTCCAACTTGTTCTAAATGTTGGTATCAGGGTTAACTAACCAAGGATATTTGTGAGATCTCAGGGTTAATTAATCAGGGGTCTTGAGCAGGTTTTGTCGAATGAGAGGTTGTGCCTTTGATTGTACTGTGTTGATTATTCTGTGTATTGGGTCGAGGACCCCGTGAGATGTTGAGATTTGATCTCGTGATGATATTATTTAGATTGGGCCGAGAACCCCGTGAGATGTTGTAATGATTCGCTTGTGATAGTGCTTTATCATTTGGGTCGAGGACCCCGAATAACGTTGTAATAGTTTTCTTGCAAATTGTTTTCCACATGTTGGGTCAAGGACCCGAGAGCTTTTGAAGTATTTTCTAAAATATTTCCATCTGATTTTCAAAACCCCAAGATGGCCCGAGTCAATATTAATGTTTTCGAACTTTCTTATCAAAATACTTTTCCTTTTATAAAAAGGGATTTTTCTGACTCCTTGGGCTCGTTTGAAGTTTCATTGGTGTTATGTTCTGTACGGAGAATATGACAATGTGATTATCTTTCACCTTGCGTATGTAATGCTATTCTGTGTTGACCATTTGAATGTGTGGTTTGTGTTAAGGTTTCACGACTGTTGAGTTTTGTGTTATTATTATTCGTATATCTTGTGTATTATGTACTTGCACTAGCAAAATTCCAGTTTGCTAACCCCCAAGTTTTCGGGGTGGGTGCACATTATGCGCTCGAGTTTTGGCGGCTCGGAGCGATCACGGGATTGGCTGGGAAGGAGATGGAGGACAAATGATACTAATCACACCAGAGTCAGAGTCTTTTCTTTTGTTTCATTTGGTCGGTAATTCTCTGTCGTTCGAGTATCCACCCTTGCATGGGTGTAGTTTTCATTTCTTAAATTGAGTTGTCGTTCTTTTCTGTGTTCAAGTTTATTTTTGTCATTGAGATGTAAAGTTCATTTGTTTCTGAATTGTTTAAATGACCTTGTCGGTCTGCGTTGTATTTAGATTGACCCCGGGCGGTCAATCATTTTGTAGTCTAGTAGAGTTTAGCCTTGTAGATCCTTGTAAGAAGGGCCTACGTCGTGTAACATTTACGGATGTATTCTGAAGGTGTTACAAATATGGTATCGGATCTTAGGTTTGCGAAAAACCTAGGCCGTTGGGTCAAGTCTATGTCTTGTGTAAGTCGCGCGCGTCAGAGTTGTGATTAGTATCGTGGTTCCAACATCATCTTCAAGCAATCCGTGATGGTAAGCCTCCCGAATCGTAAGTCCCTTATATACGTATTGGATTATATTGTGCTTAACGTGAACCTAGGGTTTGAACTTGTTAGAGATTATATTGTTTTACGATATCACCTGCGTATACGCGTCGAGTGAGAATGGTTATGTAGTATACTTCGGTAGTCGAACATATTTATCGATTTCTGCATTTCAGTAGGATAAATCTTTGAGTGTTAATTTTATCCGCTGCGTGAGTACTTTGAAATGACTCTTGACATTTTGGCATTTTAGTCTTGCACATTTAACGGTATTTTTATGACGGTATTTAATATTTTACAAATGATTTTGTAAGTTTTGCAAAATGCTACCGTCATCGGCTTTTGGCATATTTTGAAATGATTTTTAAATGGTTTTTAGCCTGGTAGGTTCCGGCGCAGAATCCCCGACATGTAATATTTCCGGGCCGAATTACAAACATTTCAAAGTAGTGTTTTGAAATTTTCCTAGCATTGTAAACCTCATGATTTAATGTAGTCATGTCGAATGGTCACGTACTTTGGTTAAAAATTATTTCGAATAAACATTTTGGTAGAAGAGGAAGGATTTTCAAAATTGTGGTATTTGGGACTCAACATTTTTGAAATATTTCAAACTAGTTATAAATTGATTTTCAATTTTCTTGTAGGCATTACTCGAAAATAAACTTTTTTTTTTCAGAGTCATTGTATAAACTTCCTCTTCCAAAACAAAGGACAGTATTTACAAGTTTTGAGCACAACGTGACTCGGCTTTTGTTTCGAAATTTTTTTAATAAAAGCATACGCATAATGATCGTCCTAGACAAAGGACTGGAAGTTGATTTCAGAAAATTTCGTGCTTTACGATATTACCGTTATTCTAAGGATGCTTATTAAACCTTATGTTGATAATTGTGGTATACCGTACAACCGACTATGTGATAACAATAAACGGTACTATCTGCATTAGCATGATGAGCCCTGGCGGATGTAGACGTAATATAAGAAGCGGAAGCGGTGAGGTGGTTCGTACGACAACGATTCATGTTACGGTGAAGGAATATCAAGATCAGACGATAACCTATGAAACCGCCTCAGTGACCGAGCCAACGAGCGGAGAAAAGAGACCGAGGACATCTGGAAAATTTTTGGGCGGTGACGAGACTAAGGTTCTCAAACCCCCACGTCGTTCGAATGTGTCGTCTTCGCGGTCGAGAATGAGCATTGGGAATCCCCAACCAGCGTCGGTGACTCCCGGTAAGAAGAGAGTGTGCTTCAACTGCAACCGTACGGGACACATCCCTGTAAACTGTCCCTCCCCACTCTTCACTTGTCATCGGTGCGGGTGTGAAGGCCATCGGGAGAAACATTGTGAGATAATTTCCAAATTGGCAAAGAATGCTACTCTGTCGGTGAGCAGAGCAAGTGGCCGGAGAATGTCCCGAAACCTTATGTCTTCTGCTGAAGAGCCTATCATAGGCGAATGAAGATTTTGTGCTGTGTTCTAGTCGTTGCTGTTTCCAACAATCGTGACTTTGATTGTTTTTCATTTTAATTGCTTTTCGTTTCCAACTCCTGCTGTTTTAATTTTCGGGGCTGACATGTCTTCTTAGTACGGGGACACGTAGTACCCGTGCTCTTCTTAGTATTTTTGGTGTTGGGAGACTTTCATTGTTGATGATTCATCTGTGATCCTCTTGACAATTTCAAACTACCATGTTCTACTGAACCTACCATCATTCGAACGAATTTCAGAACCGATTTGTTAAACTTTGTGAATTATTGTGGTCTATTCACATCTGAACTTAATCTTTCCAGAATTTTGTTCGAAACTATTTGTTCCCACTCGTGCGATTAATATTTCCAATGTGTTGTGAACTTGAATACGGTGGGTCGAGCTCGACACGCGATTTTGGTACGTCTGAGCCGTTTGTGAATTTCCTTAATTTCGTGAGCTTCTACTTCTCCACTCTAACTTCTGATGTTCACGTGTAATTTATCGCCTCAATTGACGTGCCAGATGCTTCCTAGGTCCAATCATTATATTTTTAGAACCTTGCTTTCGCGCATAGCTCGTGATGTTTTGAGGCTGAACAAGTAGTTATTTTTTCTTGGTTGTTCCACCACTCTACTTTAAGTTTCGGGATGAAACTTCTTGATAGTATGTAATATCCGGATAAATTGTTGGGTATTTTCATCCGTATTTGAACCCTGTATTACCTGAATTGGTGCTATCAATAATCGAAATACGATCGTTTCCGTATTCGTATCCTCATGCATGATAATATCAACTTTTAATCCTTCATATGCAACTACGTCGTAACGCATGCTAACAGGCAAGCGTAACGTACGTTACGAACTGGAGATAGCGTACGCTACGAGATAGACGTAGCGTACATAAGGAGGTAAATAATTGAACAGGCTGGCTAGCACATGGACGGCTGGTGGTGGGGCTCGGAAAGATTCCCGCGGATGAACCTGGACAGTTTTGGGGTCAACGGGTGTTAACGTACGCTAAGGTTTGTAACTAGCGTATGCTAATGTGTGTAGCTTACGTACGTAATACGTAGGGTGTAACGTACGTCAGCTAGTACAGAACGAGACAGTAAGCTATCAGTGACCGATAGCGTACGCTAAGATCGAATGATAGCGTGCGCTAAGTCGATTACGTACGTAAATGGCTAAGGCTAACGTACGTAAAGCTCAAGATATTATATATATGGACAACACCCCATTTCATTTCACTTCGTCCCTTTCAATTGTACTTCGTTTTCCTTCATTTCTAGAGAGTCTCCAGCCCTCTAAAACACCTATAGATCACATAAACTCGATCATTTAAGTTACGAAACATCTTGGATTGATATTCAAACAATCGGAGTTGGATGCTACCTCTTGTCTCTGCGTTTCTTTCATATTAAGGTATGTTAATGCTACCTCAACCTTGAATTCGTGTTCTTAAGGATGTTATGAACATACCACCGGGATTATTAAGCTCCATAAATGATTTTTATCCGAACACCATGTTTTTGGAAGTTGGAATGTTCATGCTTTAGTTACCCTAGTTAAGAACGTTATAGTCCGATTCTTATTATGATGATCAAGTAAGGAAATTTTCTGAGATTAATAAACCATATTGTATGGTGTTTCCATAATGATCATAGACTTAATGTTGGTAATAAGCTCAGATTTTCCGAACTACCTTTGAGGATCTATAATCAATATTTGGAGTGAGTCTTATGATGGGAGGATTAACCGGGAATTCGTAGACATCAACACCGTAGGATCATTATGATTCACATGAGTATGATATGTGTGAATATAACGTACCTTAAGCTCTATGCATTACGTACGTTATACCCTCAGGCAAGGCAGTCGTTTGAACTGAGAAGAACTGTCCAATGCATGCTTAGCGTGCGCTAATCCTTGTAGCTTACGTGCGCTAACGTGCAGATGTAACGTACGTTACGTGTGTGTGTAACGTACGTTACGAAGAGAACAGTTAGGGTTTGGCCATCTTTTTATGCTTTTCCTCGTGTGATTGATTGCTTATTTAATGATAGGATATTAAGGACGAATTTCCTACGATAATCCAGTGTTGAGCCTCTCCGATCGTCGTTTTCGTTGGAGTTCTGGATTGTTCCAATCAACTGTATTTCCGGAGTATTCGCGAGAGATTACCAAGGCAAGTACCTTGATATACGAATTATAATTACGTGAAATCATTGTTGCTGAAGTGTATGAATCATGTTATGAATATCTGCATTTATATTATATATATATATATGCATGGATATATGTATAGATATATGTATATGTATATGAATATACATATGGAGATAAATGTTGGGTGATTCATACCAATATTAGTCGACGTACTCAACTTAGACTAAAGTACGAATAATATTTATAGAGGTAATATGGTAATGTTTGTATTTTCGGTTGAGTTACGGTATAAGGATATTTATGTAGTATTAATTGATAGTGTTGAAGGCCTAATGTGCTAAGTCTTGATGAATAACGTGCGAGTTATTGTTTATTTTGCGTAGTTGCGTACTGGCGAATAAATTATGTGAATTGATGAACTGATTTGATAATTGTTGCAATGGTTGACTGTGTGCTTGGTATTTGTGATAATGTGAATACTTGTTATGAGAGACGTCATATCCGGGTACCTCTGAGGGCGGGGCGTGCACTCCGGCCAGATGTACGCTGCAATGAGCGGCTCCATATGATTGGTGAACACCGGTGTTACTTAATGCGCGAGCAAGGGGCCGCTCCTGTGGGAGTGAACGCTGGCGCGGTGACATGTGCAGTGGGCGGCCAATATAGTGGAGTGAACGCCGGTACATAGGTGTGCAAGGGAGGCGCCTGGCAGGCTTATTGGTAACGGATATTTGAGTGATAGCTAAGACCCCATTACCAAATGATTTTCGAAATTTAAATCTTTGCAACTTGCTTTAAATGTTGGTCTTGATGTAGACCGCGATTCGTTTTTTCTGGAGTTCGTTCCAACTTGTTCTAAATGTTGGTATCAGGGTTAACTAACCAAGGATATTTGACGAGATCTCCAAGGGTTAATTAATCAGGGGTCTTGAGCAGGTTTTGTCGAATGAGAGGTTGTGCCTTTGATTGTATTGTGTTGATTATTCTGTGTATTGGGTCGAGGACCCCGTGAGATGTTGAGATTTGATCTCGTGATGATATTATTTAGATTGGGGCGAGAACCCCGTGAGATGTTGTAATGATTCGCTTGTGATAGTGCTTTATCATTTGGGTCGAGGACCCCGAATAACGTTGTAATAGTTTTCTTGCAAATTGTTTTCCACATGTTGGGTCAAGGACCCGAGAGCTTTTGAAGTATTTTCTAAAATATTTCCATCTGATTTTCAAAACCCCAAGATGACCCGAGTCAATATTAATGTTTTCGAACTTTCTTATCAAAATACTTTTCCTTTTATAAAAAGGGATTTTTCTGACTCCTTGGGCTCGTTTGAAGTTTCATTGGTGTTATGTTCTGTACGGAGAATATGACAATGTGATTATCTTTCACCTTGCGTATGTAATGCTATTCTGTGTTGACCATTTGAATGTGTGGTTTGTGTTAAGGTTTCACGACTGTTGAGTTTTGTGTTATTATTATTCGTATATCTTGTGTATTATGTACTTGCACTAGCAAAATTCCAGTTTGCTAACCCCCGAGTTTTCGGGGGGTGGGTGCCTGTTATGCGCTCAGGTTTTGGCAGCTCGGGAGCAGTCACAGGATTGGCTGGGAAGGAGATGGAGGACAAATGATACTAATCACACCAGAGTCAGAGTCTTTTCTTTTGTTTCATTTGGTCGGTAATTCTTTGTCGTTTGAGTATCTACCCTTGCATGGGTGTAGTTTTCATTTATTAAATTGAGTTGTCGTTCTTTTCTGTGTTCAAGTTTATTTTTGTCATTGAGATGTAAAGTTCATTTGTTTCTGAATTGTTTAAATAACCTTGTCGGTCTGCGTTGTATTTAGATTGACCCCGGTCGGTCAATCATTTTGTAGTCTAGTAGAGTTTAGCCTTGTAGATCCTTGTAAGAAGGGCCTACGACGTGTAACATTTACGGATGTATTCTGGAGGTGTTACAGGTTTGTGGCTCAGTGCATCAGCCAACACCTTCGCTTTTCCTCGATGATAAAGAATTTCCATGTCATAGTCTTTAATCAATTCCAGCCATCTCCTCTGTTGCATGTTCAACTCTTTCTGACTGAAAATGTATTGAAGACTCTTATGATCTGTGAAGATCAGATAGTGAGTCCCGTATAAATAGTGTCTCCATATCTTCAGGGCGAAAACAACAGCTGCCAATTCCAAATCGTGTGTTAGATAATTAACTTCATATGGCTTCAACTGTCGTGAAGTGTAGGCGATCAGCTTCTCATTCTACATCATTACACAACCGAGACCTTGATTTGAAGCGTCACTATAAACTATGAATCTTTCAGTTCCTTATGGTAGTGCTAGAATTGGAGCCGCCGTCAATCTCTTCTTCAATTCATCAAAACTGGCCTGACACATCTCGTTCCATTTAAACCTTTTAATTTTCTGCAGTAATCGAGTAAGTGGATGGTTAATTTTGGAAAACCCTTCCACTAACCGACGATAATACCCAGCAAGTCCTAAAAAACTTCTGACTTCCTTCACGGTCTTAGGAGACTTCCATTCCAAAATTGCCTCGGCTTTCTGGGTATCTACTCGGATCCCTTCCGCTGAGTACCACGTGACCAAGGAACATCACTTCCTTTAGCCAAAATTCACATTTAGAAAATTTGGCATATAAATGCTCGCTTCTCAAGAGGTTCAAAACAATTCTTAAGTGCTGCGCATGCTCTTCCGGACTCTTAGAGTAGACCAAGATATCATCGATAAACACCACTATGAATTTATCCAAGTACTCTATGAATACTCGATTCATTAGATGCATAAACACAGCAGGCGCATTAGTGAGA
Organism: Orobanche coerulescens; assembly: GCA_033398695.1. Taxonomy (NCBI): domain Eukaryota; kingdom Viridiplantae; phylum Streptophyta; class Magnoliopsida; order Lamiales; family Orobanchaceae; genus Orobanche; species Orobanche coerulescens. Next base: position 102,563,012 of record CM065804.1, read on the forward strand.
CCAAACAGCATCACTAAAAACTCATAATGCCCATAACGAGTTCTGAGTGCTGTCTTCGGGACATCAGATTCTTTAATCCTCAATTGATGGTATCCTGATCTCAAATTGATCTATTTAACTCTCGATAGTCGATGCACAATCGAAGCGATCCATCTTTCTTTCGAACAAATAGAACTGGTGCTCCCCAAGGCGAAATATTTGGCCTAATATAGCCCCTGTCCATCAATTCCTCTAGTTTCTTTTTTAGTTCAAACATCTCGGTACGTGTCATTCGATACGGCGCCTTAGAAATTGGTGTAGCTCCTGGCTCAAGCTTGATAGTAAACTGTACATCTCGTTGTGGAGGCAGTCCAGGTAATTCGTCAGGAAACACATCTGGAAATTCGCTCACAACAGGAATAGATGAAAGCTCTACTCTTCCTTCTTCTTTCTTCATTGCATCACACCAGTACCCGATACAGCCAAGCTTTAGTAGTTTGATGGCTTTCATAGCTTTGATTACTTTCCCTGAGCTACCTGGTCCCCATCCTTCGAATAATAATTTTGAACCATCATCGGCTATCATCGAGATATTCCTCTTCCGGTATTCCATAATTGCTCCATAACGGCTAAGTCAATTGTATCCAAGAATTAGATCGTCTCCTTGTATCTCTACTACAATCAGATTTGAGGGCCACTCTTTGCCTCCAATTGTTACAGGAAAATATCTAGTTTCTAAATTCCCCATAATTCTTTCCCCACTTGGTAAACCCACAATATAAGGCTCACATTCATGAAAACAATAAATGTTCAAATGTTTTACACAAGACAAAGATATAAACGAATGTGTAGTTCCTGTATCGAATAAAACACTAACTGGTTGTGAAAGGATCTGAACGGTACCTGATGCGACAGCTGCATTCTGATCATCTACCCTTCTCATCTCGTAAAGGCGTAGAGGAGCGGACCTAGCACTCAATGCTTATTTTCGGTCGTACTGTCCTCTTCCCGTACCTCGGGCGAAATTTTGGGGTGGCTGAACATTCTGTTGCGTCGGAGGGACACTCGATTCTTTCTGAACTGGCTGTGAAGTACGATCTCCAAAAGAATTTGTAGCCTCTTCACAGAACACCGCACGATGTCCTTCTCGTCCATAATCATAACACGTCATGGAGGGAAGTGGACAATCGTGTCTATAATGTCATGTCCGACCATAGTTAAAACATTTCCTGGCTGCATCGGCCATTGCTGATACTGATCTGGAGTTCTTTCCACCTTTGGATGGATGTGGAGGCCTCTTTAATGAATGAAAGAATGACTGGGTTTTGCGGAGCCCACTACTCTTGTGTTCCGTAAAACCACCAAAGACCTTTTGCTTCTTGGATTCAGAAAACTTTTCCATAGCCGCTTATTTCATTTCATACGGTATAGCTTTGTCTTGATACTGGCGGAGAGTGGTGCATTAAAAACCTAACATGTAACTCTGTATTTCCGGCTTCATTCTCATATCAAAGTGAATCATAATTTCTGCATCAGTTCTGACTAGGTGTCGAACAAACCCAGCTGCTGACTAAAGGTCTTAATCGCCTGAGCCACCAGCACATCTGAAGACTGCGCGGAGATAAACTCTCGAACTTTGGCTTCTCTCATCGGACGAGGGTAGTACTGAGCTTCCATCATAAGTTTGAACTCTCCCCAATCGGCATCATGATCGATAGGTTGGATAGTTTCCCACCATTCAGATGCTTCTCCCGTCAGGAAATATTGAGCAATGGAGGCTCTCCAGTCGTCTGGGCAGTTAATCCTTGCAAATACATTCTCCAGTTCTCTCATCCAGTGATCCCACGTCGGCGTCTCAGAAAAACCATCGAACTTCGGCGGGTGCATCTTCGCCACCTCCTGTAACCATATATCTCCTCGATTTTCTAAGTCTGGGACGCCTTGCTGTCTCTCTCCCGGCTGCAATCCTACCGCCACTTTCATTCTGTCCACAACTTGAGCAAATTAAGTCATTTGGTTGACCACTTGCGAATGATGTCGGGAACAGCAGGTTCGGCATTTGCTTCCACGGTTTGCTCTCGTCCATTATTGACGGACTCTTGTTGTTCGCCAGAACTGTAGCTACCCTAATTTGACAGTGAATCAGGAATAGAGCGTGAAGCCTCCCTCTCGGCATTTCTACATCCGTGTCCACGACCGCAACCACATCTACGTCCTCCTCTCAGCATACTGTAAGCATGCATACTCAATACACAGGAAAGAATCGTTCTAACGTTCAATTATCAAAAAGGACATAATATGTAAAGGAGAAGATAGAGTTTATGAAACTTACAACCACCGCTCGCATAAAGACGTAGGCAGTACCGTGATGTTATTCAAGGCCGGTTAACCCCAAAAAGACAAATCTGCACACTAATTTAACCCAACGGCCAAGATATCCATAATCTTAGCTCCGATACCACAGTCTGTAACACCCCAAGATATTCAGGATTATTACAGCGCCGTAAATCCTTGTTGTAAGGATTTACTAGGCTAAGAATTTAAAAACAATATTATTAAATACCAACTGTAAAATTAATTATTAAATCACCAGCCTGAAAAGTACAAATCAACCAACACCCGAAAGTAAACCTCAAAATACAAATAAAAAGACAGCGTACTCGAGTACTTTATTAAAATAAAACACATTCTGACAAATCATCCCAGCCGTTGCTGGGTTGTATACATTGTAGCATACTTTACGCTTGTATTACCTAATTTCCCAGTATTTATCTATGAGAATATTTATTTTATCACATATTTTGCATATTTATTCACGATATGGTTATGCAAATATTGTCTAAATTACTTTATATTGTAGATAATGTGGTGTGTCGAGGCACACAGAAGATCATATTATCGGTTCCTTATATAGTAACAATTAGTTCACAACCTATATAACATTAGACCGTTATGTGAGAGGTTGTAATATATGCTGGAGATTGGTTGGTCATGACCATTAGCATATATTAGCGTATTCGGTATACGTTGAACAGGATCGAGGTGAGATAGATTCTTCTGTACTGACTATAAGAAGAACGCACATCTCGGACAATTATTATTTCTTAATTCTAGTGATTATTATTTAATTATATATTTAATATTTATTGCTTTGATTTTTCATGGGTGAGAGCCACGATGATTGACTCAATATGCTTGATATTTTGGGCAATATTATTATTTATATAATAATTAATATCATAGCTAGAAATCGTGTCCCGACCAATAGGGTTGATCATGTCCCTTGAGGCACTCGAAAGGATTATTATATTAAATCCTGCAGGTGGAATTAATTTTCCGATATAATAATAAAAGTCGAGTGGTATACTCACGTATAACACATTAATTAATTAAAAGTTGTCAGTAGCTTAAATTAATTAATGAACATAGAATATCTTAAACACGGGAAATAATTAATTCAAAAAGGAGCCCAATTTCGTAATTTGGGATTTTGGTAGGAAGTGCAATTAGTGTTGTTAGCGAATCGAATTTTTTTGATTCGATTCGTGACTCGAATTCGTTTAGGCCGATTCGTATTCATTTTTTTTGAATTCAAATTCGAATTCGAATTCTACTTTATATTCGCTGACATAACGAATCAGAATACAAATCTGACGGTATTCGATTCGTTTTGTTCACGAATATTCGATTCGCATCAATTATTTATATATTTAGTATATTATATATATATATATATATATATATAATCAAAAGGGTTTCATTTCATTTCTCCGTCTTCTTCTACTGCTAGTCTTGTTTTCATATCACATTATGGTGGTTTTTGGCTAGTATTATTTTTTTTTTGGTGAATTGTATTATTATTTTTAGGTTGTATTGCAACTTTTTTATGATAAAATTTTGAATCTTTCATTCAATTCTAAGCAAATAAAATCAAATCGAATACTCGAATCGAATCGAATAATTCGAATATCCATATCGAATCGAACTCGAATCAACTTTTAATATTAGAAAAAAAATCGAATTGAATCGAATAGTTTCACGAATACGAATCGAATACAGTAGTATTCACTTCGATTCAATTCATTTACAACCCTACGTGCAATATCAACCTTTTAGTGGACTAAGTTGATATTAATAGAGTCATCAAATTAGAAAAAGTCCTAATATTGGGAAGATGATCTCTATTGGGAGTCCTTACCTTATCCTCCTTAAGGTCCGTAGAGTAGCCCAACACACCTATAAATAGGACACATATGGGGGCCGATTTTCATACCCTTGTTGGCACAAGAATTCCGATTTTTTCTCTTATTTTGTGTTTAACTATGGATCTTGACTTGTATCTTGGATTCCACAATTTAGCTAACACAATATTTTTCTAAATACATAAATATTCAAGAAAAATAGAGAAAAAAATTTGTGAGGTATTTCCTGAAGAATTTTCGGCCTATCCCATACTGCAAGTCCAAGTTTGATCCGGTAGATTATTGCCCACACGATATCCGGATCTTAGACGGGATATACTCTAGAAGATCTTGAGGTAGAAATACAAGAAGGTCAAGGAGGAGTATGAAGGGGAGTTCAATCGACCCATAAAGAATTTTTCCGCCACTTCGCTTCAAAGGTATGAATTACTAATTTATACTGCGTAAATACATATATTTAAATTGTTAATTAATCTGTTTAATTAATTAATTGACAAGCCTAAATAGATCCTCTATTTATGTTGGTTAGTTTATAAAACCTTTTCTTCCATCTCGCTTCGGCTGCGTTTTATACTCCAACAATTGGTATCGGAGACGGTCTTTAGTTTCTGTTCAATTTATTTAATTTGTGATTAATTTGCTAGCAATTTAAATATTCATATGGTATGATGTTTGGAATATTTTTGCTAGAAATTGTCTTGCAGGTGAATATGATCAAATTATCATGGCTATGTGATTTTATTTATTTATTTACGCATTTCGGTAATTTGGCCCGGTTTTGTTGCGTGTATAAAGTTTTTCCAGTGAGAAAATCCACGGGTAGAATAGGATTTATTTTTCCTTGTAATTTTTGTTGTAAATTCGATGTATTTTATTTGGTGTAAAATTTGTAATCGAATTGGAATACACAAAGTACTGAAGGAAAAGAAGTTCAGCGCGAAAAGAAGTCCTGATCGGACGAACCGACCGAGACGAGCCTGCAGCCGATCGGGACTCGGCCAGCTTGCTATCTCAACCGAATATGGCTTGCCGCGCTCGGCCAGCAGCCGGGTGCCGGGCCGCGGGTCGGGTCGGGCAGCGGGTCGGGTTTTTGTCCAGACAGGTTCGTTCAGTGTATGGTCCTATTCATTTATCCGCCGTTCGTTGCGTCCGTTGGAGCACAATAATTTTAATTTGGAAATTTCTTGTGCAATTAATTTTGCATGGAAGAAAGTTTCTATATTTAACATTTTTTGTGCCCCAACCGGGAGGAGGTGAAGAGATGCTTGAAGCAGTGGGAGCAAAAGAGTCGAGTATTTTCTCGTTATTCAAAATGAGGAATAAAAGCCATGATAATTGGCTTTGATTATCCAATTTTTTATGTTGGTTTTACTGTTTTGATGAATGGCATGTATGGATGTATGCGTGATATGTTTCTTGCATGATAGGACGAGAAAATTACAAACCTTAATTTTTCAAAATAACTAAATGATTTTAATAATTGATTTTTCAAAATCAAATTGGCCTCCATAATTGGTTTAAATTGTGAAATAATTAGCATGCGCGTTGACATTAGAGTCTTCCTCTATATCGGATGTGCTGATTATTGGATCACTAGTTTTAAACTTCAATTAGATTGCAAAAAGGTAAATATTATTTTTTATGATATGACCTCTCCATCTGTAGGACTATTATTTAAATAATATTCAAAGGATTGTTAAAGTATGGTGCTCACTTAGGTGTATTAATTAATGAGCTCCCCATCGGAGTCTATGTTAAATTTAATACATGGCCAAGAGGAACCAACTATTAATTTTACTTGTCAAAACGCATCTTGACTAGATAGTAAAATTAAAGACATTAAAATCTACTTGAAAAATATATATGTAAACGTCCACAGTAACGTGGCTTGCATGTGCGATTTTTTGAGGTGTTGGTTTGTAAAACCCTAAATTTTGAATTCACAATTTTGCGCCTAATTTAAACTTTAACGCTTTGTAATAATTAATAAATACACGTAAACTATATGTTATATGTTATTAATACATTATGAATTTTAATCTAAGGTATATATACTATAATCGGCCCCTCCCCCTCCTATATGTCATGATTTTATTTTTTTTAATGCATGAGATGAGAACAATCTAGATGTCTATATCTCAAAATATGGAAGATACTCCTTGTCTTTTTCCTTGGCCTCAATCACGACACTTTCCCTCCTTAACACACGTTTCTTCCATTCATATAATCGGACTCCCTCTCCTTTTCTTTGCACCGATACTCAAACCCTAAATCATCAAAGTTCTGGTTTCTGTCTTCTCTCAAGATCAAGAAGAGGTTGAAGGCTCGTTGGGCTGTTCCTTGCTCTCTTGTTTTCTGTCTCGTTCCAGTCAAGAGGTATCATCATCGCCCTTTTTGTTTTCTTTTCCATTCGACAAACCTAAAACATGCATAATCTGAATATAACAATCACTAACCTAATACATATTTAACGAGACTTAGGGTGTGTAGATTTGTGAATTTGATTCTGGCAGATTTGTAACCTTGTTGAGAGATGGCTGTAAATAGAGTTATACTATAGGGTTTTACATGTTTACTTACCCTAAAATTAAGTTGATGATGTCTATTTTCTGAATATGTAAGCCTCTTGGTCGTTGGATGTCGGGAAAGTGGTTGTTTGATTTTTACAAGATTGGTTGTCAAATATGGGAATTTTGAGTCTGATTTCAGTCGGTTTATAGGATTTTTGTTTCAAAAACTATAACGATTTATAACCCCAAATTTTTGAAGGAGAACATCTAACATGTTTAGTAGTTAGTGTAATTTTTGTAGATATTTCTGAGGTCTATAAATGGGTCTGATAAATGAAAACTTTTCTGGTATACCATCAGGTCATAATTCTGAGTAGTCTAGGTTAAGGAATTCTTGTGTCATAGTATCACTTTGAAATAAAATCCAGGAAATTTACAGTAAGTATATAACATGTATAAATATATATAATAATTATTTGAGCACCTCAGTGAGTATATAATTATGGTTTTAACTTTATAAACAAAGGGACCTGAACGTGATAAAATCTAAATTATAAACTAAGCTAAGAGTTTGGTTTAACCAATCTTGTTTTGCTCCTAATTCATTTGAAACACCAATCCAAGATACTTTCAGACCTATGTTATGAATACTTACTATTTGACATATGAAGCCCTAAAACACATTAATGTGTGAGCTAATATGTATTTATAATCCGTTATGACCTTTAATGAACGTATAAGTAATATATAATTATAATTCGTATAGATTCAGTGAAGGAGGAGTGATCCACCTTTTCTTGTGTTCATTTTCCATTTGGTTTCATTTTCTAAGGTACAGATATTCTGCCCTTTTTCAGTAAGGGTTTCTCATGACTTGTTTTTCTGATGTTTGTTATTTGATGCCATTGGTCCATATTTGCTTTGTTATTCGTTTTATTATTCCTTGATGCTATATTCATTTTCATAGTCATCATCTTAGTGGACAATTAGAAATTGTCCCTCACGATTATTATATACATCACTTGCCTATTTATGTTGCCCATATTTTTTTAACTAGTCATGGAGGTTCCATAACCTTGCCATTGATGCACCAATGATATTGACACTATCTGTGGAGGTATGACTTTATCCACGGCGTTCCCATTTGTTTATATTGCTATATATAGTGCACTTGGCCCGTGTATATTATATGTATGCTTAGTCTAGAACTTGGCATATGTATATCTGTTTTGCAGGGAGCGTATGGATGCCTCATAGGTACTTAGTTATATTTAGAATTTGGTGAATGGACTTGTTTGTGTGCAATACACCCCATTTCACATTAGTACATGTGGAGAGCTAGACTCCTTTGTATAATTTGCTATTTGTTTGTTACTCGGTCATTTTCCTTTGTTTATGCTTGACATCCGTTCCATATTTTCCTTTGTTTAAGTTTTGACTCCTTCATCGTTTGTTCCATATTTCCTTCGACATCTTGTTCAGCAGGTTCTCTTGGATTCATTCACTATTTCTTTTGTTTATGCTTATTACCTTTCATTATCTATATCTGTTTACTGAGCGTTAGCTCAACCGCATTTTCTTTTCTCTGCGGTAGGTAATAAGCGGGATGCTGGGCATGAGTGATGAGACTAGGAGCTAGAGGACCTACCCATCTTTATATTCCCATTTATGGAGTATTTTAAGACTTAGTATTTTGGAGTTTTATTTCATTTCAGACTTATGTTTTGGATTATTTCTTTCATTGAGACTTTGTCGAGATTATACTTTGGAAGTCGTTGTTTTACATGACTTAGTATTTATTTTATAGTAAAGTCTTCCGCTTGCGTTAGTATGTTCTGATTGGCACCATAATGTTACATTTTGGCCCTTTTCGGATTGGGGTATTACAATTATGGTATCAGAGACTAGGTTCGACCTGTAGAGCTTAGGTTATGACCTGTGAGGATTGGGTAGACATTAGGCTTCCTTCTGCTTTAACCATTTTCCTTTATATTTTGATCTTAACCTCTAATCTTGTCTTCGCTGTTTCGGTTATTGATCTTTTATATGGTGAACACTCGTGCTACTAACTCATCTGGAGGTGATGAAGTTTTAACACGGCTGTTGCTGCGGCTGTTCAAGCCTTGTTACCAGATCTAACTGCCAGGATTACTGACGAGATTCATCAGACAGGGACTTCTGGTGGTTCTGGTGGGGATGTTCCCCCCACTATGCATGTTTGGCTAGAGCGGTTTGGGAAGCAAAAACCCAAATCATTCAGCACTGCTAACACTCCAGTCGATGCTGAGAACTGGATTGCACATGTGGAGAAGATTTTCGAGGTGTTAGGTTGTGCGGATGAATTTGAAGCTAGGCTGGCTAGCTATAAGCTGGAGGGTGATGCCTTGAGTTGGTGGAAGGCATTCATGCAGGCTAAGGGTGGAGATGTTTTTGTTGGTTCTATGACTTGGCAGGAGTTTCGTGATGCTTTCTTTCTATAGTATTTCCCTAGATCAGAACAGCAAAAGTATGAACGTGAGTATCATACTATCTGTCAGTTGGAGGATGAAACTACTGGTGAGTTCATGAAGAGATTCCTTTGTTTGGATGGGTTTTTGGGGTCTAAGGCTGATACACATGAAGAGCAGGCCAAGAACTTTAAATGGGCGTTGAAAGATTGGATTCTTGATGGTATTGTGAACACAGAGTTCGCAGATGTCGCCCATGTTGCGAACGCGGCTCGTAACATTGAGATTCTTCGAGAGAGGTCCAGGAACAGTAATAAGAGGAACAGGGAAGGCAACATGATTCGACCGGCTTTGTCACCTACTCTAGTGAATACCCCGAAGGTGCAGGTTCAGAGAAACTATGATAGGCGGGGTGACAGTTAGAGGTTTGGGCGTGACCCTGGTCAGCATTTCAACCGTGCTTCTGGGTCTGGTTCTGGTTCTTCTAATCAGAAGAGGTTTCCTAATCAGGCTACTTTTCCCCCATGTGATACATGTGGGAAGCTGCATCCAGGAAAACCGTGTCACAGAGTCACTGGAGGTTGCTTTTCTTGTGGTGTAGTAGGACATAAAGCTCGTGAATGTCCTAAGAATAATGGAAAGGGTAATGGGAAACAGCCATTTGCTAAAGGTCGGGTGCTTGACTTGACCAGAGATCAGGAGGCGACTGCTTCAGGTACCATTATAGGAACCTTATATATGTTTGGTTGAGATATTTTTGTCTTATTTGATACTGGTGCAACTCATTCCATGGTATCTGTTTCATTTGCTAATCATATTACAATCCCATCTACATTACTTGACTATGCCTTATCTATATCCACCCCTATGAAGAATCAAGTAATTATTAGCCATGAATTTAAGAACTGTCCCTTACATTTTGACGACAAAATTCATTTTGCCAATCTATTTCCTTTGGAGATGTGCGACTTCGATATCATTCTAGGCATGGATTGGTTGACGGAACATAGAGCGACGATTAACTGTCATGCCAAATGTGTCATCTTTGGTGACCTCAGTAATTTTGAATTCATTTATCATGGTTCTCGACCGGTTAAGTCTATGAAAATCATTTATGCTTTAAAAGCCCGTACCTTGATCTCACACGGTTGTGAGGGTTTACTAGCTTCCATCAAGGATACTTCTGTGGATGAACCTCGCCCTGAGAATCATCCTGTTGTCCGAAATTTTTCTGATGTATTCCTAGAAGAGATTCCGGGAATACCTCCTGAACGTGAAGTTGAATTCAGCATTGAGTTGATTCCTGGTGCTGAACCTATTTCGAAAGCTCCTTATCGTATGGCTCCTATTGAGTTGAAGGAATTGAAAGAGCAAATTCAAGAACTTTTGGAACGTGAATTCATTCGTCCGAGTGTATCTCCATGGGGTGCTCCTGTTCTATTTGTGAAGAAGAAGGACGGTAGTATGAGACTGTGTATTGACTACCGTGAGCTGAACCGTATCACGATCAGAAACCATTATCCGTTACCTCACATCGACGACCTTTTTGATCAACTTCAGGGTGCAAAGTTCTTTTCCAAGATTGATCTGAGATCTGGCTATCATCAACTACGGGTGAAGGAGCAAGATGTTCCTAAGACTGCATTCCGTACTCGCTATGGCCATTATGAATTCTTGGTGATGCTGTTTGGTTTAACCAGTGCTCCAGCTGTGTTCATGGATTTGATGAATCGTGTCTTCACGAATTCTTGGACAAATTCGTTATTGTATTCATTGACGACATCCTTGTTTATTAGAAGACGAAGAAGGAACATGAAGAGCATCTTTATATTGTGTTGGAGATTTTACGTCAAAAAAAGCTGTATGCTAAGTTTTCGAAGTGTGAATTCTGGTTGGGACATGTGGCATTCTTGGGTCACATCATATCTGCAGATGGTATTACCATGGATCCTGCAAAGGTTGAGGCTATCACTAAATGGCCGAGACCGACAACTGTGACAGAAGTTAGAAGTTTCTTGGGTTTTGCAGGTCATTACAGGAGATTTGTGGAAGGATTCTCACGCTTGGCCTTACCGTTGACTAAACTTATGAGGAAAGGTGAGAAATTTGTCTGGGATGAAGAACGGGAGAAGAGTTTTGAGGAACTGAAGAAGAAGTTGGTTTCTGCTCCTATACTTACTTTACCTTCTGGATCTGGTGGTTACCAAATCTACAACGATGCTTCAAAGAAAGGTCTTGGATGTGTATTGATGCAACATGGAAAGGTTATCGCCTATGCATCAAGACAGCTGAAACCTTATGAGGCTAATTATCCCACTCATGATTTAGAGTGGGCAGCGGTGGTGTTTGCCCTGAAAAGTCTGAGGCATTATCTGTATGGGGAGACATGTGACATCTTCACTGATCATAAGAGCCTCAAGTATATCTTTACTCAGAAGGAGCTGAATATGAGACAGAGTCGTTGGTTGGAACTTCTTAAGGATTACGACGCAAACATTCAGTATCATCCAGGCAAGGCGAATGTGGTTGCTGATGCTTTTAGTAGGAAGTCTGTAATTCTGGATAGTCTTGATATTGCACCAAAGATTATCAACGACTTGGAACTTATGGAGGTGGAACTATGTGTTCGTGGTTATGATGGTTATTGGGCGAGTTTGAAGGTTGAACCTAACCTTATACTTCGGGTTAAGGATGCTCAGAAAGACGATGGTGAATTGTGGTCTATAATTCAGAACTTGGAGGTAGGTAAACAGACGGAATTTTGTGTTGATGATGATAGAATTGTATGGTATAGTGATCGTTTGTGTTCCTAACTATTCTTCTATTCGGGAAGCTGTGTTGTCTGAAGCACACAGTTCTCCGATCACTATTCATCCTGGTTCAACCAAGATGTATTGAGATGTGAAATAGAACTTCTTGTGGAATGGGATGAAGCAGGATGTGGCTACATTTGTGGCCAAGTGTTTGACATGTCAGCAGGTGAAGATTGAGCATCAACATCCTAGTGGTCTCTTATAGCCTTGGGATATTCCTACTTAGAAGTGGGATCAAATTTCCATAGACTTCGTGACAGGATTACCTCGCACACAGAAGAAGCATGATGCTATTTGGGTTGTGGTTGATTGTTTAACCAAGTCAGCTCACTTTTTACCTATTCGTAAACATTATCTAGTTGGTAGAGATTTTTCGACAGGAGATTGTTCGACTACATGGTACACCTACAGCTATTGTATCCGATAGAGATCTGTGTTTTACTTCTCGTTTCTGGAAGGGTTTGCAAAAGGCGTGGGGAACTAGACTCAAGTTTAGCACGGCTTTTCATCCTCATACAGATGGTCAGACTGAGCGGACAATTCAGACTTCAGAAGATATGTTGAGGTCTTGTGCTCTTGAATGGACGGGTAATTGGGACGAATACTTATGTCTGGTGGAGTTTTTTTATAACAACAGTCGGCATGCTAGTATCAAAGGTGCCCTGTTTGAACTATTATATGGGTGGAAGTGTAGAGCACCTATCTATTGGAACGAAGTTGGGGAAAGACTTATTGAGGGTCCTGAATTGATTAAGGTGACTAACAAGAAGGTTGCTATTTCTAAGGAGAAACTCAAAGAAGCAAGGGCACGACAAAAGAGTTATGCAGATCGCCATAGGAGGGACCTAGCATTTAATGTTGGGGATCATGTTTTCGTTAAGGTGTCACCGTGCAGAGGTGTTAAACACTTTGGTATTAAGGGGAAGTTGAGTCCACGTTTCATCGGGCCGTTTGAAATCTTAGAGCATGTTGGTGAAGCTTCGTATCGTTTGGCGTTACCTCCTCAGCTATCTCACGTGCATGATGTTTTCCATGTGTCTCTTTTAAGAGACTACAATTATCATCCGCTTCATGTGGTTTCATATCCGTTGGTTCAAATCCATGATGACTTATCATTTGTTGAAGAACCTGAGGCTATTTTAGACCGTCAAGAAAGAGTCATGAGAAACAAAGTCATTCCGTTTGTCAAAATTCTTTGGAAGAATCATCCCGAGCGCGAAGCTACTTGGGAGACCGAAGAATATATGCAAGCTAGCTATCCGAATTTCTTTCCGTGACTTGGTATGTTTTTGTTTAATCATTTCATTTCAATTTGGCGGACTAAATTTTCTTTTTAGAGGGGAAGAGTTGTAAAACCCTAAATTCTGAATTCACAATTTTGCGCCTAATTTAAACTTTAACATGAGCTTTGTAATAATTAATAAATACACCTAAACTATATGTTATATGTTATTAATACATTATGAATTTTAACCTAAGGTATATATATACTACAATCGGCCCCTCCCCCTCCTATATGTCACGATTTATTTTTTAATGCATGAGATGAGAACAATCTAGATGTATATATCTCAAAATATGGAAGATACTCCTTGCCTTTTTCCTTTGCCTCAATCACAACACTTTCCCTCCTTATCACACGTTTCTTCCCTTCATATAATCGGACTCCCTCTCCTTTTATTTGCACCGATACTCTGTAACACCCCCAAAACCGTATGGGAATATTACACGCCGTAGACCCTTTCCACAAGGATCTACCAGGCTAAACATCCATAAACAACCAAATGCTTGCCCGGCCAGGGTCAAACAATATAATAATCCAGACCGTTAAGGTCACTTACACATAAACACACAGACCGATGAGGTCACACAACTCTATCAACAGAACTGACTAACAACATTACCCACACAGGGGTCGAAACACAATACAGCGGAAGACTGAATCAACTCTAACAATACAATCAAACTCTACCAACTCTCGACTCTTGATTAGTATCGCAGCTCGTCATCCTCTTGTGCCAATCGTGTGGCTGCTCCCCTGAATCTGCATGTACCTGGACGCAAAATAGACATCCACCCCCCGATTTCTCGGGGGTTAGTAAAACTCTACTGTTTTACTAGTGCAAGTATCAAATCATACGAAATGTAACAAGAAAATAATAATAGTGAATCAAATATAATAATCAAGTATCAAAATATTCCTGGGAGGTTTTCACAAGGAAAGATAAGCTATGAAGCATTCGAAAATAAGATTATCGTCTCGGGAATTTTTAGAATTTCAAAACCTTTCGAAAATCTTAGGGTCTTAACCTAAATCTCAAAATTGTATTTCAACAATTTACAGTACGAAAACATTTCCATAAATCTCGTGGGGCTCGGCCCAACATTCTATTCTCAAGACTATCTTACAAAAAGTTTGATTTACAAAACATGATTCGTGACACCGTGATCCCCTGTCACGTGTCTCCGTAGGTTCAACAACCCGCACGGACTAATCCAATCACAACAATCACAACAATCAATCATGCTCATGACTCCGTGATCGCTTGCCACGAGTCTCCGTAGGTTCAACAACCCACACGGATTGAGCCAACACAACAATCACCACAACCAGTCCCGACCCCGTGAACCTGTGTCACGTGTCACCGTAGGTTCCTTCGAACCCGCACGGTTGGACGTACTGTGTCCTGATACCATGGACCTGTGCCATGAATCATCGTAGGCCTCGTCAGACCCGCACGATTGGACCTCAGCACCACACACTAAGTTCTGATCCCATGGACCTGTTCCATGAATCCTCGTAGGCCCCGTCGAACCCGCACGAGTGAACTTAGCGTTCCAGAACACCACATTCACATTCACATTACAACAATGAGCGCAGTTAGTCAATCACGTTGATCACCACAAAATCATACATCATACGCACATAACACAATCTCAATACTCTCAACAAAACTATCATCAATCAATGACACACAACCAACATAACACACGTTTGGTACACAATACATTGCACAACCAAGTGTACAACCATCCATATGTACGTCGCAATCCTGCACAAATGGCACAACACCTAACACGTATACCAATATAACACTATTATCACAAAGCCTTCAAATTGCGGAATACACAACCAATTCAAATGGAACATATTTACGAAGGCAAGCAAAATCATCATAATTATCATACGTGATTATTAGTCACAAGATACAAGTCGTATAATAAGATACTTGCCTTACTAACCGCTACCGAATGCTCTGAAGAACACGGTTCGACCGGGAAGCTCGGACCCCAAAGAAGGCAACGAACGGAAGGGTTCCGACTCGAGTTCTTCACAAGAATTCGAACATATAATCAACAAATCATCGATCATACGAGGAAGAATAATCGTAGAACGCCTGAAAACCCCTCTATGACATTTTACCGGACACCTTCAAGGCGTCGATCAAGAACTCGACCAAAACAACGAATCGACACTATCCAACCATGGAATAACAAGGGAAATGATATAATACATCTAAATAATCATCAATCCATCACAATCCTAAGTTAAATCGGATTAAACGGACGAAATCGAACAAAATACCCAAAATCCCCAAAATCAGATTTATAGAAAATCTGACCTGATTCGCTCGATCAAAGGATGTTATAGGATGGATGATTGATGATATGAACTCCAAGACTTCATGGATTTATTGTACAACAACATCTCTCCATGATTCCCACACCTCAAGCCGCGGAAGATAAGGAAGAGAATGAGAAAAATGGGTGAAAAACACGCTGCCAGGCCTTAAATAGGCAGCTCAGTGTGCCGCGGCCCAGCCGAAGTGTGCCGCGGCATAGGGCCAAATCTGCCGGCAGTGACTCGGCAGTGTGCCGCGGCCCTGCCGGCATGTGCCGCGGCACAAGGTATAGAAGGGTCGGCCAAAGATTGAAAAATGTGTGCGTGACGCGGCTCGGCCAAGTGTGTCGCGGCCCTTCCGGCAGGCTGCTCGGCCAAAACTGGAACATGTGAGTGACTTAGCTATTTCGACCATAACTCCCTCGTCCGGACTCCGATTGACTCACCGTTTGAACCATTGGAAAGCTAACTAGATGCTTTATAATATTGCAAAGACTAAGAATTTTTGGAGTTCCCAAAAATTAATGGTGATCTAACAAAGTCGAACTCATACGTGGAAAAGTCGTTTAATAACACTGAACTCAAGAAAATGACATCGAAACCCGAACCTGAATACGAATCGAAGATACGGTCACGAAGTACTCGCAAAGACGAATCTAAGAGCTAATAGACCACACGAATATAAGTACTCGAAATTCGACAACGGAAGGTAATTACCGCAAACTTTGGGAAATTACGAAAATGGCCCAAAACATCTGAAAATCACAATACGTGATCGAATAACCCAACGCAACATGAAAAATAACATCAAATGAACTGACGAGAAACTCAAACCAACAGTTTCGGACGAGATTCGAAAGAATCGAACTCAAGTGCGGAAAAGTCGTTAAGAAACACAGAACTCAACAAAACAATACCGAAACGAACTCGGATGACAAAAAGTGCAGAATTAATCATTCTCAGAATGACGAGACGGTCCCAAGCGAGTCGTCGAAATGGACCTCCGCCGAAAAAATAAAATTACCAGAAATCCGAAATTGCGGATATTACATACTCAAACCCTAAAATATCAAAGTTCTGGTTTCTATCTTCTCTCAAGATCAAGAAGAGGTTGAAGGCTCGTTGGGCTGTTCCTTGCTCTCTTGTTTTCTGTCTTGTTCCAGTCAAGAGGTATCATCTTCGGCCTTTATTTTTCCATTTGACACACCTAAAACATGCATAATCTAAATATAACAATCACTAACCTAATACATATTTAATGAGACTTAAGATTTGTAGATTTGTGAATTTGATTCTGGAAGATTCGTAATCTTGTTGAGAGAGGGCTGTAAATAGGGTTATACTATAGGTTTTTATATGTTACTTGGTCGTTGGAGGTCGGGAAGGTGGGCGTTTGATTTTTACAAGATTGGTTGTCAAATGTGGGAATTTTGAGTCCAATTTCAGTCGGTTTATATGATTTTTATTTCACAAACTATAACGATTGAGAACCCCAAATTTTAGAACGAGAACATATAACATGATTAGTAGTTACTGTAATTTTTGTAGATTTTTTTGATGTGTATAAATGGGTCTGATAAATGAAAACTTTTCTGGTATACCATCAAGTCATAATTCTGAGTAGTCCGGGTTAAGGAATTTTGTGTCATAGTATCGCTTTGAAATAAAATCCAAGAAAATTACAGTAAGTATCTTTCATGTATAAGTATCTATGATATTTATTTGAGTACCTCAGTGAGTACATAATTATGGTTTTAACTTCATAAACAAAGGGACCAGAGCGTGAGAAAATCTGAATTATAAAATAACCTAAGAGTTTGGTTTAACCTATCTTGTTTTGCTCCTAATTCATTTGAAACACCAATCCAAGATACTTTCAAACCTATGTTATGAATACTTACTATTTCACATGTGAAGCCCTAAAACACATTAATGAATGAGCTAATATGTATTTAAAATCCGTTATGATTTTAATGAACGTGTAAGTAAGATATGATTATAATTCGTGTAAATTTAGTGAAGGAGGAGTGATCCACCTTTCCTTGTGTTCATTTTCCATTTGCTTTCATTTCCTAAGGTACATATATTCCGCCTTTTTCACTAAGAGTTTCTCATGACTTGTTTTCCTGATGTTTGTTATTTGATGCCATTGATCTATATTTGCTTTGTTATTCGTTTGATTATTCCTTGATGCTATATTCATTTCCATAGTCATCATCTTAGTGGACAATTAGAAATTGTCCCTTACGGTTATTATATACATCATTCGCCTATTTATGTTGTCCATATTTGTTTAACTAGTCATGGGGGTCCATGACCTTACCATTGATGCACCAATTATATTGACACTATTTGTGGAGGTGTGACTTTGTCCACGGCATTCCCATTTGTTTATATTGCTATATATAGCGTACTTGGCCCATGTATATTATATGTATGCTTAGACTAGAACTTGGCATATGTATATCTGTTATGCAGGGAGCGTATGGATGCATCCTAGGTACTTAGTTATGTTTAGAATTTGGCGAATGGACTTGTGTGTGTGCAATACACCCCATTTCACATTAGTACATGTGGAGAGCTAGACTCCTTTGTACAATTTGCTATTTGTTTGTTACTTGGGCATTTTCCTTTGTTTATGCTTGACATTCGTTCCATATTTTCCTTTGTTTAACTTTTGACTCCTTCATCGTTTGTTCCATATTTCCTTCGACATCTTGTTCAGCAGGTTTTCTTGGATTCATTCACTATTCTTTCGTTTATACTTATTACCTTTCATTACTTATATCTGTTCACTGAGCGTTAGCTTAGCCGAATTTTCTTTGCTCTACGTCAGGTAATAGGCGGGATGCTAGGCATGAGTAATGAGAGTAGGAGCTAGACGACCTACCCATGTTTAGATTCCCATTTATGGAGTATTTTAAGACTTAGTATTTTGGATTATTATTTCATTTCAAACTTATGTTTTGGATTATATCTTTCATTGAGACTTTGTTGAGATTATACTTTGGAAGTCTTTTTTTACATGACATAGTATTTATTTTATAGTAAAGTCCTCCGGTTGTGTTAGTATGTTCTGATTGGCACCATAATGTTACATTTTGGCCCTTTTCGGGTTGGGGTGTTATATGGTTGACTGCATATATATTGTGTTTTAAGATTTTTCAATATATTTTGCATCGAATTATGTGATGAATGGTGTTTTAATTTTATTCTCAGATGTTTTTCAATCCACTAGCCGTCATTATCAAAGAAAATAAACTTGATGGCACTAACATTGCCAACTGGAAAATAAATCTTGACATTGTCCTGACTGCCGAGGGGCATAAATTTATTTTAACTGAGAAAATCCCTCTGGAACCAGAACCGGATGAAACTCTTGAAGAGTTGGCTGAATTCCAAAAATGGAAAAAGTCTGATGAGATGGCTCGCTGTTACATTTTGGCTTCACTGACAAATGTATTGCAGCATCAGCATCAGATGATGGCCTCAGCAGCAAAAATGATGAAAATCTCATCGAGATGTTTGGTCATAAGAACCGGCGGCTAGGCAAAATGCAATGAGTGTGTTGATGACAACCCAAATGTCTGAAGGGACTCCACTAAGGGATCATGTTCTGAAAATGATGTGTCATTTGAACGAACTGAGCATACTAGAGGCCACTATCGATGCCGAGTCGCAGGTGGATATTATCTTGGGCAGCTTTCCAAGAAGCTTTGAGCAGTTATGCCTCAACTACAATATGAATCATAGGATTTATGCTTTGGCGGAACTTCTGACAGAGCTTCAATATGTCGAAGGTCTCTTCAGACAAGGTTATCATCAATTTCTTGCGGCAATCGGTGGTAGTTCTTCAAAACCCAAATGGGGAAAGAAGAAAAAGCAGGTTGGCCAGAAGCAAGTGGCAAACTTCAAAGCTAAGGGCAAGGCTCCTCAGTCCAAGGCTCCTCAGTCTGAGGCAAACAAAAAACCGAAGGGCAAATGCTATAAGTACGGCCTGAAGGGGCATTTCAAGAGTGACTGCCCTAAGAAAGGTACGTCTCATGCACTAGTAGTCAAAACATGTTTGGCTGCCTGTTCTATCACTTCGTGGATAGTAGATTCGGGCTCCACTGATCATGTTTGTTATGACTCGCAGGGCTTCCAAGTAACCAAGATACTTAGTGCGGATGAGATTACTATTAGCTGGGGCGACTATTCCAGGCTGAAGGCTGTTGCAGTGGGAGTCGTGCAGTTAAAAGTTAATGATAGGATTCTAGTCCTAAATAATGTGTTATTAGTACCTGATTTTAGAATGAATTTAATTTCAGTTTCTAAATTGCGTTGTGATGGATAATCAGTTTCTTTTGAAGATAATGCAGTTATTAAAAGAAAAGGTGAATATGTTTGCACGAGTACTTATAATAAATGACTTTATATCATTAATGTTGCACCAGCTCTCTTGCATAATTATAAATCACTTAATTCTTTGACTAATCCTAATAAAAGAAAAGAATCTTCGAGCATAAATCAAACATATTTATGGCATTTACGATTGGGTCATATTAACCTTAGAAGGATTCAAAGATTGGTGAGCGATGGCCCACTGGATTCGCTCCAAGTTGAGTCATTTCCAATCTGCGAATCCTGTCTAGAAAGGAAAATGACTAAAAGGGTTTTCCAAAGCAAAGGAAATCGTGCACAAAATGTATTGGAATTAGTACACACCGATTTATGTAGTCCAATAAACATCCAGGCTAAGGGTGGTTTCTAATACTTCATCACGTTTATAGATGATTATTCGAGATATGGATACATCTATTTGATGCGACGTAAGTCTGAATCTTTTGATAAGTTCAAAGAATTCAAGGTTGAAATGGAGAAGCGTCAATGACAGAGTTTCAAGTCATTACGATCTGATCGTGGTGGCGAGTATCTTAGTGGAGAGTTTTTGGATTTCTTGGCACATGGGGGGATTACTTCCCAGCTCACTGCGCCTGGTACACCACAACAAAATGGTGTTGCTGAAGGAAGGAATCGTACTTTATTATATATGGTTAGGTCAATGATGAGTTATTCTGATTTGCCTATTTTGTTTTGGGGATACGCCTTGGAAACAGCGGCGTATATTCTAAACTTGGTGCCTTCGAAATCAGTTCCAAAAACACCCACAGAACTGTGGAATGGGCGCAAGCCCAGTCTAGGACATGTTCGGATTTGGGGTTCACCAGCACACGTGCTGAATAAGGAAGTTGATAAGTTGGCATCTCACACAGAAGTACGAGTGTTTGTAGGATATCTAAAGGGAACGAAGGGTAGCTTATTCTACAGTCCTAAAGATCAGAAGGTCATTGTTAGAAACAATGCCCGGTTCATAGAGGAGGACTATGTAATAAGCCACAACCCTAGGAGTGAGGTCATTCTAGAAGAACTGAGGGGCGATATTTCGATAATACCAATTGTACAAACACCTAGTGTACCACGTATCGACACTATTTTGGATATGCAAACCAAGGACATGCCTCATCATAGTGGGAGGGTTATTCGTCAACCTGAACGTTTAATCGACGTGGCAGAATCTTCGGACCACTCCCAGAACCAGGATGAAACAGATCCATGTACGTATAAACAGGCAGTTCAAGACAAGGATGCTGAATCCTGGCAAATAGTAATGGAATCCGAAATGGGATCTATGGATTCTAACCAAGTGTGAGAGCTAGTAGAGCTACCCAATGGGGTAAAACCCATTGGAAGTAAGTAGGTCTACAAGCGTAAGAGAGGATCAAAAGGGAAGGTTGAAACGTTCAAAGTAATGCTTGTTGCGAAAGGTTACACTCAGAAGGAGGGCATCAACTACGATGAGACCTTTTCGCCAGTAGCCATGCTTAAATCGATCCGGATTCTCTTAGCTATAGCTATGTATTTGGATATGGAGATTTGGCATATGGATTTCAAGACTGCGTTCTTGAATGGGAGTCTTGATAAAGAAATCTATATGGGCCAACCTAATGGATTCATTGCTGAAGGAGAGGAGCACTTAGTGTGCAAGCTTAAAAGAGCCATTTATGGTCTCAAGCAAGCATCAAGGTCTTGGAACATGCGATTTGATGAGGTCATTCAATCGTACCATTTTGAACAGTGTCTTGGTGAGGTTTTTGTATACAAAAAGTGCGATGAAAACGTGCTAGTGTTTCTTATACTGTACGTAGATGATATACTTCTAATTGGAAACAATGTAAAGGTATTATCAGACGTAAGGGTATGGCTGTCTGAGGGGTTCGATATGAAGGATTTGGGAGAAGCCGGGCACATCCTTGGTATTAAGATCTTTCGAGACCACAAGAAAAGGATGTTGTGCTTCTCTCAGGCATCCTATATCGATATGGTGCTAAAGCGGTTTAGCATGGAGAATTCTAAGAAAGGTTTCTTACCTTACAGTCATGGAATTCAGCTATCTAAGGCTATGTGTCCTAAGACACAGAAGGAGATAGATGACATGAAGCGGGTCCCTTATGCTTCGGCAGTGGGAAGCCTCATGTATGTTATGCTTTGCACTAGGCCTGATATCTGTCATGTTGTAGGCATGGTGGCGAGATATCGGTCGAACCCAAGACCGGGACATTGGATTGCTGTCAAGCATATACTCAAGTACCTGAGAAGGACTACGGAGCATATCCTTGTATATTAATCAGATATACTTTGTCCTTTAGGTTACACTGACTCAGATTTCAGTGCGGACAAAGAATAGTCGAAATCAACTTCCGGATATGTTTTCACTTTGGGAGGTGGAGCCATCAGTTGAAGGAGTGTGAAGCAGAAATGCATTGCAAACTCTACCACGGAAGCCGAGTATGTAGCAGCCTCAGAGGTAGTTAAAGAGGCGGTATGACTCAAGTACTTCCTAAAGAATTTGGGTGTGAATCATAATTTGCCTATGAGTATTATACTTTATTGTGATAATACCGGTGCTGTTGCAAATTCGAAGGAACCACGGGCCCACAAAGCAAGCAAATATATCAAGAGCAAATATCATATCATTCGAGATTTTGTGAAGAGAGGGACGATTATTGTCTCCAAGATAGCATCTGAAGACAACCTAGATGATCCTTTCATGAAAGGGTTGCCCTCAAAGTCATTTGAAGGGCATATGGAAGGAATGAGGTTGAGATGTATGGCAGCATTGCTTTGAGTATAAGTGGGAGATATACATAGTCTAGATAGTATACTTCAAAAGTATGTTTTGAGTATACGCAGGAGATTGTTAGGGTTGTATACATCAAAGCATACTTTATGCTTGTACTACCTAATTTCCCGGTCTTTATCTATGAGAATATTGATTTCATTTATCACATGTTTTGCATATTTATTCACGCTATGGTTTTGAAAATCTTGTCTAAATTACTTTATATTGTAGATAATATGGTGTGTCGAGTCACACAGAAGATCACATTATCGGTTCCTTATATAGCAATAATTAGTTAACAACCTATATAACATTAGACCGTTATGTGAGAGGTTGTAATACATGCTTGAGATTGGTTGGTCTTGACCATTAACATATATTAGCGTATTCGGTATACATTGAACAGGATTGAGGTGAGATAGATTCTTCTGTACTCACTATAAGAAGAACGCACATCTCAGACAATTATTATTTCTCAATTCTAGTGATTAATATTTAATTATATATATTTAATATTTATTGCTTTGATTTATCATGGGTGAGAGCCACAATGATTGGCTCAATATGCTCAATAGTTTGGAAAATATTATTATTTATATAATAATTAATATTATAGCTAGAAATCGTGTCCCGACCAGTCGGATTAATCATGTCCCTTGAGGCACTCGAAAGGATTATTATATTAAACCTTGCAGGTGGAATTAATTTTCCGATATATAACACATTAATTAATTAAAAGGTGTCAGTAGCGTAAATTAATTAATGGATATGGAATATCTTAAACACGAAAAATAATTAATTCAAAAAGGATCCCAATTTCGTAATTTGGAATTTTGGTAGGAAGTGTAATATCAACCTTTTAGTGGACTAAGTTGATATTAATAGAGTCATCAAATTAGGAAGAGTCCTTATATTGGAAAGATGATCTCTATTGGTAGTCCTTACCTTATCCTCATTAAGGTCCCTAGAGTAGCCTAAAACACCTATAAATAGGACACATATGGGGGCCAATTTTCATACCCTTGTTGGCACAAGAATTCCGATTTTTTCTTCTTATTTTGTGTTTAATTGTGGATCTTGACTTGTGTCTTGGATTCCACAATTTAGCTCACACAATATTTTTCTAAATACATAAATATTCAAGAAAAATAGAGAGAAACATTTGTGAGGTATTTCTTGAAGAATTTTTGGCCTATCCCACACTGCAAGTCCAAGTTTGATCCGGTAGGTTATTGCCCACACGATATCCGGATCTTGGGCGGGATATACTCTAGAAGATCTTGAGGTAGAAATACGATAAGATCAAAGAGGAGTACGAAGGGGAGTTCAATCGACCCAGAAAGAATTTTTCTACCACTTCGCTTCAAAGGTATGGATTACCAATTTATACAGCATAAATACATATATTTAAATTGTTAATTAATCTGTTTAATTAATTAATTGACAAGCCTAAATAGATCCGCTATTTATGTTGGTTAGTTTACAAAACCTTTTCTTCCATCTCGCTTCCGCTGCATTTTATACTCCAACAACCGTAACATCACTCTGCACCTTCATCATCATGCAACTCTAGTGGTTGTTTTCCCATCCTCCTATATCCTGAACATAAAATAAATGTCCACCCCGAAGGGGTTAGCACAACGATACTAGTACAAGTACAATAATTATACAACAATAGATTATTCAACAACTCATGAAGAATAAAGACAACATCACCAACGACAACAATAACAACGAGTCTCTACTACGAGAAGACTCACAATACCGTACACAACTTGATAACCACAACATGACATCACAATATACACATGGTAATTCCGACGATCCAGCGTTCACTGCATAGATCCCAAGATGATCCCTTCGGACTAACACGAGGTGGAAAAACCTGTCCAATGATCCAGCGCACGCTAGCATAGATCCCAAGATGATCCCGTCGGACCAACACGAGGTGTACATACCATGACGACACATATGCACGACAACATGTATAATATCAATACATAAAACATAATTATAGTACTTGCCTTGGAAAGACGATAAGGATTAAAATACTTCAACGAATGTCAATACGCCTGAAGGTCGCCCCTTCGATCATCACTTTGCAAAGCTCGGACCTTATTCAAAAATAAATAACAAAGAGTTCAACTTACGTCACATAGCCAATGTACGAACATCTAACGTCCTAAGTTATGTCCGAGTTAACATTCTACGTATAGCCGGTTCACGGTTCAACTACTCGACGAACGCTAAGTCGAACTAATGACATACTTCATGATAATCAAATGACCATAACGGAGATGAAATGTCGACGTCTATGAATTTCAAGGATATGCATGTCATCACAATCCAAACTTCAATCTCGATTATCAACTTCCAATATATGGTTCGGCTAATCTTAAAATTCATATAAAAGGTATGATTCAAGATATACGAATACTAAAACATACTTTGAAGGGAGATGATACAACCGTGATCCAGGTTCGATTATATTATCACCAACATAATCATCCCATTCTAATAATGAATATGAAGAAGGTTATCAATCCAAACACATCTTACAAAATATGAACTAATCTCGGCGAAAACCCCTAATAGTCTAAGGAAACTTATTCAAAATCATTATTCAAAGTCATTAACAATCTCAGAAAACTACATTCTAGGGTTCAACCCAACAAGGCTCGACTTAATTCTCTTAGCAATGAAGGGAAACCAATGTATAACTAAATCCAAACTTCCTAAAACATGGTATCCGATTACTACAATACCCTTGGAATCTAATCATCTCAGAGGCATGCTCATAATCATCACTAAGAACGTGAATTTCAGTTGGTGAAGGATTAACATACCTTAATATAGAGGAGACGACGAAACACTTAGTGAAACTCAACACCGGAAGCTTGAGCTCCAAACCAAAAGGTCTAAGATCTTCTAGACCAAGCGGAGAGGTTGATACATGGGGTTCATAATGTTGCGGAACACTCAAATTTGCAGAAAATTGGACAAGGGGTGGAG
The DNA here is from genome assembly GCA_033398695.1 of Orobanche coerulescens. NCBI lineage: Eukaryota > Viridiplantae > Streptophyta > Magnoliopsida > Lamiales > Orobanchaceae > Orobanche > Orobanche coerulescens. Next base: position 102,588,759 of record CM065804.1, read on the forward strand.
GTGAAATGAAAAGAGGTTGATGTGTATAAATAGAGTTTTAACCTTACGTACGTTATCCACAAAACATTACGTACGTTAGTGGCCTAACGTACGCTAACAACAAATCCTTGCGTACGCTATCATCTGTCAGAAGTTCACTGTCTCATTTTCTAACATCCATAACGTACGTTAACAATTCTTTACGTACGTAATTCGATCTTCATAGCGTACGTTATCTACCCGTCTTTAACGTACATTATGCTCGTTGACTTGCTTTATCAAAAGGTTGTCCAGGTTCACGCGGGGGAATCCGACACCATCCCCATCCGGCTCCACACGCCGACTTCACATTGTCTTGTCTTGACCGTATCTTACGTACGCTATGCCTACAACATAACATACGTTATCCACAGCCCTTCGCGTATGCTATGTACACTCTTTTACGTACGTTAATATCATGCAGATGCATGTATGAATTTACAAACTCCACACAATGCGATCATGAATATAGGAATACGGATACGGATTAATCATACTTCAATTATTCATACAACATAATCTAACACCACAAGGTTCAAATACAGATGAAAATACATCACAAAAATCGAATTATTACATAGACAGTGTACTTGCCTTCACCGAAGATGGTTTACTCGAGATACGCCTAGCTCGGTCAACCCGATCGATCCATTGAAATTCCAACCTTTATTATAAATACATAATAGACAATTCAATATGAAGGTCCAATTTATTATCTAATAATTACAAGGTAATTGATCGGCTAATATAATACCTCAATTGTGGCCCTTAATTTATCGATCGAACCAAACGACCATTGATACTCATTCCGGAATCATATCTCGATTTAATTAATGATGGAGATCATAATCCAAATTCTTGAACGACTACTTTGACAACAAATTCCGAGCTCGAACTCACTCTGCAGGTCTAAGTACACCGATCCACTCGTCGACCAATTTCTCAGACCTTCATCTACGCTTACGTTCTCCCCGTCGATAATTTCAACACAAAAACATACACACAACCAGGATATATATATATATATACACACACAGGCACGTATACACAGCACGCACGCACACACGACACAAACATATTCACACCAAAAGACACACACACACAAACACGTTTTACACACACACACACACACACACACACACACACATATATATATATATATATATAAAATACATATATATATATAATACATATATACATATATACAAAACACACACACGACACAAACATATTCACACATACAGCACAAACAAAGACACACACACACACACTCATACTTATAGACACACACAAACTTACACACACACAGAGCTGCATCGAACCACAATCGGCCGCCACCAACCAAAAACCACAAACCCATCACCAAGACCATAAAAAAAACCACCGCCATTTTCTTGAGCTCCACCTCGTCGGAACCTGTTTTCTTCTGCTCAAGCTGCCATGAAAGAAATCACAGCCTAAAAGCTCGGTCAGCCTGGATGGTAATAGACTATATAAATATAATAAATATTTTAGTCAAAGTTATTGAAAACAAGGTTAGCATAAGTCATATTAGTTAGTCAAAATAATCCCTAAATTATAGCCTAAATTGTAGCCTCTAATTATCATTGTAAATATTATATATTACCCTAAGGAGGAATGAGAAAGGGCGGGCAATCATTCTTACATAGTATCGGGAGACTAGGTTTTCTTTAACCCTAGCAGCCTCCACCTCCTGCATCTCCTTCTCCTTCCTCTTTCATTTTTTTTCTTCTCTTCATCTCCCATGGGAGACGCCATAAAATTGCATCCCGCAACAACTGTCGCCAATATTAAAACTTGCATCCCTATCGTCCTCGATTATGAAGGTAATAAGTTCAACAATTGGTCTACCCTATTCAAGCTTCATTGCAGAGCCCATCCGGTGATCGACCACATCATCCCGGACCCCACAAAATCATCATCTTTGGCTACTGCTACAGAAGCGGAGAAACTTGCTGCCAAAGCCTTGTGGGAGAGGCTCGATGACATTGTTCGTCAATGGATTTATGGCACTATATCGAATGATCTCCTTAATATGATCATCGATCAAGATGATATCGCCGCCGACGCTTGGAACCGGCTAATCACTCTTTTCCAAGACAACAACTCGACTAGGGCTCTTGCTCAAGATGCAAAGTTTACAAACACCAAGCTTATTGACTTTCCTAATGTCAAGGCTTATTGTACTCGTCTCAAAGTTCTCTCCGACAACCGGAGGAATATCAAACATAAGGTCTCAGATGAACGACTGGTTCTTCGCCTTCTTCTCGGCCTCACGGACGACTCCAATCATTTTCGGACCACCGTTCAACAGCGTGTCCCTCTGCCCTCCTTTGAGGTTGTTCGTTCGATACTTGACCTTGAAGAAGAGAACAATGGCGACGAGCTGGCCGCCGAATCAGGTCCCACCACTGCCCTTCTCTCTCATCATGTTGCTAATGACTCTTTTCCTCTTAATGGACAACACTCACCTGAAAATTTCAACCACAATCGCGGAAATTCAACCTAAAAAGGGAAGAAAAACAACCGCGGCCGTGGCGGCGGTGGCAACCGCAACAACCGCGGTGTTGGACACAATGGGAACATTGGTAGCGGCAGCGGAAATCGCAACCACCAGCAAACCAACAACCACTCCTCTAGGCAGCAGACAGCCGCTGCTCCACAGCCTTGGTTCTATCCACCATGGGCACCCTGGGGACCATAGCCTTGGGCCACCCCGCCATGTCCGTATCCTACTGCAGGCTGGTAGTAGCCACGGTCGCTGGCACAACAGCAGCCTTCTCCAACGTAGGCGGGTATTATTGGTCAGCGTCCCCCTCAAGCATATTATGCTGCTCCTGTTCCAACAAATGCAGGCTATATGCCCACTGATATTGCGTAGGCTATGCATACAATGTCTCTGACTCCGCCTGACGAGAACCACTGGTATATGGATACAGAAGCAATATCTCACATGACCTCTTCCCAAGGTAATCTCACGTATTTCTTTCAATTGAGAAAAAATAACGGCATTATTGTTGGTAACGGTAGCATGATTCCAGTTCACGGTTATGGCCATACATCTCTTACATCCACTAATCCATCCTTAAACCTGAAAAATGTCCTACATGCACCCAAACTAATCAAAAACCTTATATCTGTTCGTAAATTTACTACCGATAATATGGTTTCCATTGAGTTTGATCCTTTTGGGCTTTCTGTGAAGGATTTGCGGACGGTGAGCAACCTAATGAGATGTGAGATTACGGGTAACCTCTACCCATTCACAACAAAATCTCAAGCCATTTCCAAAACACCTTCTGCTTTTGCTGTTATTTCACCCAATGTGTGGCACTCCCGTTTAGGTCATCCGGGCGATGCAATTTTTTGTTCTTTATGTAGTAGCAATTATATTAAATGTAATAAAGCCAAATTTGATGTTAGCCATTCTTGTCCTTTGGGGAAATTAATTAAAATGCCATTTTATGATTCAATTTCGACTACTACTATGCCTTTTGATATTGTTCACAGTTATTTATGGACGTCACCCATTCTTAGCTCATCTGGTCATCGATATTATGTATTTTTCTTAGACAATTACACAAATTTTCTATGGACTTTCCCAATCTCCAATAAGTCTCAAGTCCATAATATTTTTTTTGACTTTTCGCACATATATCCGAACGCAATTTGAGAGGGAAATCAAAGCTTTTCAATGTGATAATGGGCGTGATTTGCTAATGGTCCTTTTCATAAATTTTGTGAACAACATGGGATGGTTTTTCGGTTTTCTTGTCCTCATACTTCACCACAAAATGGTAAAGCTGAGCGAAAAATTAAATCAATCAATAAAATTGTTCGTACAATGCTAGTCCATGCTTCTGTGCTACCTTCATTTTGGCACCATGCATTGGCCATGGCCACGTATTTACACAATATTTTGCCCTCCAAACTGCTAGCAAACAAGACGCCAACTCACATCCTTTTTCAAAAGAATCCCTCTTATTCTCATTTACGGGTTTTCGGGTGCTTATGTTTTCCTCTATTTCCCTCTACCCAAATACATAAGCTATAACCTCGATCAACTCCGTGTGTCTTTCTAGGTTATCCTTCTAACCATCGGGGGTACAAATGCTATGATTTATCGAGTCGTCAAATAATTATTGCTCGACATGTGTGGTTTGATGAAACAAATTTTCCTTTCTCAAAAATCCATACCCCAACTTCAACCTCTTATGATTTTTTGGGCGATGAGATTTTTCCCTCTTAGATTTCATATTCTAAATGATTTGGCCAATTTTGACCAATCCACTAAGCAGGTGCAACAAGTGCATCCCATTAATATGCCTGCTTTCCCATTGGCCCATCCACTGCACTCTCCTCACTATTCAGCAACAGTCAACCCAGACACCTACCCACAGCCCACTACACCTACCCCTACCCGCATGACTACACATAGTCAACATGGAATTGTCAAACCAAATTTAAAATATAAAAGTCATGTCTTCCATGCCACAACTGCATCCATCTCTCCAATTCCCCAGAACCTGGTTATTGCTCTTAATGACCCGAATTGGAAAAAAGCTATGCGTGATGAATATAATGCTCTAATTGATAGTAAGACTTAGGAATTGGTACCTCGTCCATCAAATGCTAATATTATTCGTTCTTTGTGGATTTTTCGGCATAAAAAGAAATCTAGTGGTACTTTTGAAAGGCATAAATCACGTCTTGTAGGTGATGGCATGTCTCAACGGGAGGGAATTGACTGTGATGACACTTTCAGTCCGGTTGTTAAACCAACCACTATCAGGGTAGTTCTCACTATTGCTTTGTCTCTTTCTTGGTCCATTCATCAACTTGATGTCAAGAATGCTTTCCTCCATGGTAATTTGAACGAAATTGTGTACATGTACCAGCCCTTGAGTTTTCGAGATCTGGCTCTTCCGAATCATGTTTGTCTTCTGCGAAAATCACTTTACAGCTTGAAACAAGCACCCCGGGCATGGTATCAGCGATTTGCTGAATATGTGGCAACCATTGGTTTTTCACACAGTGCTTCTGATAATTATTTATTTATTTATTGTCGTGGAAAGGATGTTGCATACATTTTGTTGTACGTAGATGATATTATTCTAACTGCATCTTCAGACTCTCTCAGACTCAGCATTATGTCCAAGTTGGCTACGGAATTTGCAATGAAAGATTTGGGTCCGTTGAGTTACTTTTTAGGGATATCCGTCTCTCGGGACAAAAATAGCATTTTCATGTCTCAGAGATCTTATGCAGATGATATTCTTAATAGGGCAGGCATGTCATATTGTAAGCCCTGTCCCACTCCAGTTGATACAAAAGGCAAACTAAGCGCTTCCACAGGCACTCCATTTGAGGATCCTAGAAAGTATCGTCGTCTGGCAGGTGCTTTGCAATATTTAACATTTACTCGCCTGGACATCTCAAATGTTGTACAACAGGTTTGCCTATTTATGCATGCTCTGAAAGTTGAACATATGGAGGCACTGAAATGCATTTTGCGTTATATTCGAGGTACGATTGATTTAGGTATGCATTTATATAAATCCTATCTACAATCACTATTATCATACACATATGCAGAGTGGGGAGGGTGTCCGGATACTCGACGATCAACCTCGGGTTATTGTGTATACTTAGGGGATAACTTGATTTCTTGGTCTTCCAAACGCCAACCTACTCTTTCAAAGTCTAGTGCCGAAGCTGAGTATCGAGGCGTTGTGAATGTTGTCTCCGAATCTTGTTAGATTCGAAATCTATTGCTTGAGCTCAATTGCCCCATTCGAAAAGCAACTTTGGTCTATTGTGACAATGTGAGTGCCATATATTTATCTAGAAATCCGGTACAACATCAACGTACCAAGCATATTGAGTTAGACATTCACTTTGTTCGGGAAAAGGTTAAACGCGGATAAGTACGTGTCCTACATGTTCCGTCCCGTCATCAGATTACCGATATTTTCACCAAAGGTCTTCCGCGCGTACTATTTGATGATTTTCGGGACAGTCGAACCGTTCATAAACCAACCGATTCAACTGTGGGGGTGTAATAGACTATATAAATATAATAAATATTTTAGTCAATGTTATTGAAAATAAGGTTAGCATAGGTCAGATTAGTTAGTCAAAATAATCCCTAAATTATAGCCTAAATTGTAGCCTCTAATTATCATTGTAAATATTATATATTACCCTAAGGATGAAAGAGAAAAGGCGGGCAATCATTCTTACAGATGGACATCCACATCTCCGACCCGCCTGGAAGTCCAGCCAAGTCATCGCCAACTTCAGCCCAAGGCCCGAAATGCCGCAACCCTCCGTTGACCATGACGTCCCGAATAGATCCAACCTCTCCCTGACATCTTCAATCGAAAGTACATCCTCTTGAAATCCTGTTTCCCCCCACCGTCGAACAATTTGGCCATCGCCCATCGAAACTCCGCTTCCCATCTGTCGTCCCTCCGCCAAAACCACGCCAGGTGGTTCCTGAAATCCTCAACCTAAAGATGGCGTCTAGTAGCCTAAGACTGCCGCTGTCACCGCCTCTAATGCCATAGCTATCGGATCGATCGCCATGAAAGGGAGGTATGGAGTTGTGTTTACCAGAGGGAGAGAGAAATTAAGAGGGATAGAGAGGCTGACTTCAGAGAGAGAAAAAGAAAAATAAAGTCCCGCCCCTCTTCTTAATTGGTCGATTATAGGTTTAGTTGGGCCTGTTGGGCCCAACTCTTAAATGAGGAAAAAGATAAATCCTCAAAGGCCTAAAACCACAATTAATAAAATTGTGATCCATACTATTATATTTTTATCTCCTTTAATTTAAAATTCTCTGATCAAATTATTGGATGGTATTGATTGTCAACCACTCCACAATATTTCGGTAAATTACACACAGGTCTTTCTGGTCCGGAACTAAGAGCTATTTAAAATATTAAAATTTTAATTCTAGCAAAATTCCAATTTTAAATTCCTGGATATTACATATTATCCCACTTAAAATAAGTTTCATCCCCGAAACTTATAATGTCTCAACCATCTCACTGTAACCGCTGTTCTAAGTGTTGATTGCGGACTAGTTCAATACCATACAACACCCCAAGTATCGATCAGTAAAACTAACAAATTAGAAAGTGGCAACTCTGCGGTTGTAACATATATATATATATCAGTTCCAATACATCTAAGAACGATAAACTATAATCCCAGCTATCACAAAGACCAAAAACATGCGTCGGGCTCATAGTATCATAGTACTATATATCTCTATTTACTGTCCAATACTAAAATGTCCCCATACTAGAAGTCCTACTCCAGCTTCCACGAAACTGAACTCTCATCACAATATGATGCTCATAAAAGAAATGCAATATAAACATACATTGGTCATTTTTTTAATTGACATACTTGAAATTGTAATACCCGGTTATGAATTTATTTATTATCATTCAGTAATTGTCACTCAGTAACCTTCACTCTTGATTAATCATTCATCATTCATTTCCAATCGACTGTATTTCATCGTGATTGGTAGTTTTGTATTGGAATTACCATTTATTTCGTGTTATTAGGCTTAATTAAACTCATGCAAGTTATGTATGTCGGATCCTTCATCATTCGTAACGAGAAGGGGGAATTGTTGCATTATTGTTCCAGCCGAGAGTTACGACCGTGACTTATGTTACATTATGGCCATGACATGCGTTCGTTGGTTTAAGGATGTTTTTGATGACGCCAACTTACGGCTATAAGTTTTGCAGGATACGGACGTAAGAAATGATCTTTGTGTTCTGGGTGTTGTCGACGAAGTGTTGTTACGCCCGTAAAGGTAGAAATGTTACGGCCGAGTCCGGGAATTTGGACATTATGGTTGTTTCACCAAAGGCTACTTACGGTCGTAAGGGAGTTGTGTTACGGCTGTAAGTCGGGAAGTTTGGATGGGATAGTTTTTCGACGAGGCATAGTTACACCCGTAAGGGAGTTTGGTTACGACCGTAATGTCGTTGACTTGGGTTGGTTACGGTCGTAAGGTGGCAGAGTTACGACCATAACTCTGTGTAGTATTTAAAGACATGGACGGGACTTTTGTGCTCATTTCTCCATTTCTTCATTTGAGTCCGAGAGAGAGGTTCTTGGGAGAGGATTTTTCATCATCAAACACTTGTGTGTTCTTGTTCTAACCATCTACCTTTGATTGTGGTGCTTGGAAAGTCGATTAACACGAGTTCGACGGATCAAAGGGTTTGGATCTTCAAAGGTAATTTCTTCAAAACCTTAGATTTTGATTTTGAGATGGAGTATGATGTTTTGGACATTATAATCATGATATGTGAAGGGATATGCATATGATTATGAGTCTTTATGAATTATCATTAGATTGTTGGGGGTTTATTCAAAAACACTTTGAATGTTGATTTTGGAATTGGGGGTTTTGACTAGATGTTGTTGAAATCCCGAATTGTGTATTATTTTTTGGAATATTGATTGTGCTGAGGATGTTTTGTTGGATTGAATCACTCTTTAGAGGCTTGGTGTCGATATAATTGAGTTTGGTTGTAAACAATTGAAGATTGTTTACAACATGTTGGTCAAAATGCCCTAATGAGTTTGGGTTTGTTGTATCGACTTCTTGAGTTGGTTATGATCATAGTTGATACGTTTATTAAGCGAATTATTGGTAATTGTGTTATTCAAGGTTGTTCGAGCGACCGATATTTCCATTAAGGATGTTTGTTCGAGGAAGGACATTTCATCACCGGTATTGAGGCAAGTTAATTCTTGCTGAGTTAAAAGGATAATCTTTCCTTTCGTTTTTGTTCATTCATACATATAATTAATTCATAGTATATCAATCATGTTGAGACTTGTAATTATCAAACTAATCATTTAATTCATGAGGAACGACGGTTCAAATCATTTCATTTGAGCTATCACTCATTGCGTTATCATTTCACCTCGGTGAGTCATTCTTGGCCCTTGTCGGATTTCTATTCATTATCATTCATTATGTTCGCTTTTGTTCTTGTGACCTTCCGGGATCGTATTGCATTGCCGGGTGGTATATGTGTGGAATTTTTAGTCGGGCACAATATGGTCATGTGTATATGCGGGTATCCGGACACATTGGACTGTGCACACGGTAACGTGCCTCCGTGAGACTAATTAGGCAAAGTGCGGGTGTATATGCGGGTTTCTGGACACTCGGGTACTTGTGCACTTGCACATCTCATTCGAGCGTACTCTGATGCCCCTCTTTCAGCCTTAATTTCATAACTAAGACATGTGATTATTGTAATTGTTCAACTCTTGAGGATTGTTGTTTTGTGTAACTGACCCCATTGGGGATGTTGTTTTTCGGTCATGGCAAGGCAAAGACACGGGAAGAGAACGTTGACGGCGAGGAGTCCCAGTGATACTAGTAGGGGGGCCCAGTCCTTTCAGTTATTCATGTTTTCTTCATATGTATTTTCCGCTGCAGTTTCCGTTTGGATTTTCATTTCATTCAGTATCGTATATTTCATCTTCATATGAGATATATATGTATTCTGTATTCCTGAGTGTATTGTACTTGAAACTCCTCATCGGAGTAATTGGTAATATAATGTTGTTCGGTACTACAATTATATTATTTAAATCATTATTTTTCATTCGCCTGGTGGGTCCCAGTTCGGGGTCCACGACACTGTAATAGCCGCCTAGTTTGGGGTGTTACAGAGTTGGTATCGGGGAGTGGTTTTGAATACTACTTATCTGAGTCAGGTCTCATTGAAATCATCATTCATCATACTAGTATCATTCGACTTTCGCATCACGTATGACCTGTGCAAGCGCTAAGCCCCTCAGACCAAAGAAAGGTATGATTTCTGACGCCATGGTATAATTTCTGGCAATAAGAATCACTCATTCATCATTTATCAGTCAACAATCCTCAATCATCATTTTATTTTGGATCATATCGATCATGTCAACTCATTAATCACTCAGTCAATATCATTGTTCAGTTATTGATCTCGTGGATCGTATTATCAATCTTGTTAACTTGTTCAAGATAATCATTTCAGGAATTTCATCAGATAATCATGTCACCTCAGTTGATCTTTCATGCGACCTTGTCATATTCCGGCATAACGTCGACGATCATTTTACTGCATTATTAATGCGTTCATTGTGCTAGAGCGTGTATGCTCATTATTATCATTTCATAATGTAATCATAATGCGATATTCATGCGAGATCTATAATTATCATGTGACTTTCCTACTTCGGTATGGATAAAGCTGTCAGAGGATGCAGGGGAGAAGGCCGCGGTGTGGGCCGAAACCCAAGAGCTCGTGTGAATACCCGCGCGAACGCGAGGGATGTCATTAGTTCAACGGGTGGCGATTCTGCCAACTCAGCTGACGATGCTACTCATTCATAGGGAGATAATCATTCACTGTCAGAGAGTCGTACCTGAGGTACAGCCCAATCGAAAGGTGTTGGGTTGACCCATTCATATTTATGCAGGGCAAGATGGCCCAGATGACTCAGATGGCACGTCTGACGGAGACGATTCAGAATTCAACCACTCAGGCTCAACAGGCCCCTCCGCCGCTGTAACACCCCAAACTAGGTGGACATTACAGTACCGTGGACCCCGATTGGGACCCACCAGGCGAATGAAATTTAATGAATTACACAATATAATGTAGTACCGAACCACATTATTCCATCGATTACTCCGATGAGGAGTTTCAAGTACAACACACCCAGGAGAACAGAATACATGTATATTTTATGTGAAGATAAAATATACAACACTAAATAAATGACAATCCAAATGGAAGTGCAGCGGAAAAATACATAACAAGAAAGCATGAACAAATAGATGGACTAGGGCCCCCTACTAGTATCACTGGGACTCCTCGCCGTCAATATTATCTTCCCGTGCCTTTGCCTTGCCATGACCTGAAAACAATATCCCCCTACGGGGTCAGTTACACAGAACAACAATCCTCAAGAGTTGAACAAGCACAATCATTAAATATATTAGTCATGAAATCAAGCTGAAAAGGGGCATCATAGTACGCCCGTAATGGGACGTGCAAGTGCACAAGACGAGTGTCTGGACACACCCATCCTTGTACCTAATTAGTCTCATGGAGGCACGTTATCGTGTGCACAGTCTATTGTGTCGGTGAATCCTTCACATGTCTATCGTGTCCCCGACTAAAAATTCCACACATAACCACCCGACCACGCAATATGAACCCAGAAGGTCACAAGAACAAAAGTGACCATGATGAATATCAATGAATAACAAATCGACAAGGGTCAAGAATGACTCACCGAGATGAAATAATAATGAAATGAATGATAGCTCACTGAAATGATTGGAACCGTCGTTCCTCGTGAATTGAATGATTAGTTTGATAAATACAAGTCTCGACATGAATAGTATATCATGAATGAATTATGAATATGAATGAACAACAACGAAAGGAATGAATATCTTTTTAACTGAGTAAGAATTAACTTACACAAATACCGGTGATGAAATGTCCTCCCTCGAACAAACGTCCTTAATGGAATATCGGTCGCTCAAACAACCTTGAATAACATAATTACCAACAAATGCTCAATATATGTATCAAGTACGATTATAACCAACTCAAAGTCGATACAACCATAACCAAACTCATTGGGTCATTTCGAAAACCACTTTGTAAATAATCTCCCATTATTTACAACTAATCCCAATTTATTGAAAACCAACCTCCAAATGAGTAATTCAATCCAACAAAACACCGTCAACACAAACGATAATCCAATAGGAACACTCAAATCGAGATTACGATAACATCTAGTTGAAAACCCCAATTCCAAGTCAACCTTCAAAGTGTTCTTGAATAAAATTTCCAACAATCCGATGATAACTCATAAAAACTCATAATCATACGTATATCCTTCACAAATCATGATTATATCATCTAAAACATCATGCTCCAACTCAAAATCGAATCTAGGGTTGAAGAAATTATCTTGAATTAGGATGAAGAATCTTCAAATATATTGTTAATCCACACCACAACTTGAAGAAGATGAAATTCTACGAGATAGATGATGCAAAAATGCCCAATAATCGCCCACAAGATCGCCCAAGGAGAAGAGGAAGAAGGAGGATGATGAAATGAGCTTTCTCTTTCACAAAACCCTCTGAAAAAGGCTATTCTGCTCCGCGTGCCGCGGCACGGACTGAGTGTGCCGCGGAGAGCGGCCAAAAATAACTCCCAGCATTCAGCTTAGGGCTGCGGAACGGACAGCAAAGGGCCGTGGCCCACGGTACAGCAGTGCCCGCTCCATCTGCACAAGATGTGTGCCGCGGCGCACACATCCTTGTGCCGCGACGCACACTATTCGGGCCAAAAAATGACTAAAAATGACCTCGGAAGAGAATGAAAGCAATAAGATTCAATACATGGGAACAATAACACGAAATGGAAGTGCGGAAACCCCAAAATGGTGGTTCCGAGCAATAATTACAAGGGTTTGCCCAACAATAGCACGATTCGAACAAGGAGTAAATTTTGAAATGGTATAAACTCCAATATCAACTTCGACTAACGAAGCAATTACAACAATCAAGATAATATTCTCATCTCGATTCTCAAGCAAGGTTGAAACAATGAACAATATCGATACATGACCAAAGTTACTCCGAACGGTGAACACGAATGAATGAATATGAATGATGAAGGATTATTAATGAGTGAAAAATTACAGAGTAACAATTACTGAATGAAAATAAATGAGTTCACATCCGGGTATTACATACTCCCCCCTTAAAAAGAGTTTCGTCCTCGAAACTAAGGGTCAACAAATCGGGATAACTCTCCTGCATACTATCCTCGGTTTCCCAAGTAGTCTCTTCGACTCCATGTCTAGACCACTGAACCTTAACCAAAGGAATCGTCTTGTTCCTCAATTGTTTGATTCGCCACTCTAAGATTCGTACTGGACGTTCCTTGTACGTATGATTATCTGCGATCTCGATTTCATCGAAGTGAAGTATGTGGCTAGGGTCTGCAATATACTTCCGCAACTGAGAGATATGAAACACGTTGTGAATTCGGCTCAGGGATGGAGGTAAATCCAACCGATAAGCCAGATCGCCTACTCGATCCAAAATCTCAAATGGTCCAATGAATCTCAGACTCAGCTTTCCTCGCTTCCCGAAATGGAAAACACCTCGACTCGGGGATACCTTGACCAAGACATGGTCACCTGCCTCGAATTCTAATGGTCGATGATGATTATCTGCATATGATTTCTGTCGACTCTGAGTGGTTAACAAATGACTCCGGATCAACGCTACCTTCTCACGAGCAGCTAATCGCATATCGGGTTCAGTGCCGATCGATTCTGATAAGTCATCCCAGCATAGGGGAGATCGACAATGACGACTGTATAAAGCCTCGTAAGGTGCCATCTGAATCAAAGCATACCAACTATTATTGTACGTGAACTCGATCAACGGTAGTTGGGATTCCCAATCATCTTTCCAATCGAGGATGCATGCCCTCAACATGTCCTCCAATGTCTGAATAGTTCTCTCTGATTGTCCATCAGACTGAGGGTGAAAAGCCGTGCTGAAATTGAGCTGAGTTCCCATGGCACGATGAACGGATTTCCAAAAATATGACAAGAATCGCCTGTCATGATCAGAAACGATACTCTTAGGAGTACCGTGTAGTTTCACTATATCTTTGATGAATAACTGGGAAGTCTCTCTGGACCCCACGTAACCTTAATCTCGAGGAAATGAGATGACTTAGTTAAATGGTCCACAGTTACCCAAATTGTATTCATGCCACGATGACTCGTCGGAAAACTCATGATGAAGTCTATTGAAATATCCTCCCACTTCCACTCTGGAATAGGGAGCGGTTTCAGCATACCCGCCGGTCGCTGATGTTCTACCTTGACTTGCTGATAGGTTAAACATCTCGAAACAAATTCTGTGACTTCTCGCTTCATATTACTCCACCAGTAATTTTGTTTCAAGTCCTTGTACATCTTGCTAGACCCCGGATGAATAGAATAAGGGGTAGCATGGCCTCTCTCAAAATCGAGTTTTTCAACTCGTCATATGCCGGAACGCAGAACCGATTCTTAAATCGCAAAAGTCTGTCCTCGTGGACCACAAATCCAGGGGCGTTCCCCTGAGCCACATCTTCTCGAATGCGTAACAAAAATGAGTCTGAGCCCTGCTTCAGTCTGATCGCATCCTCAAGTGGCGATGAAATCTCCAGCATACAAAGCTGCCCTTCTATACGCTGTAACCAAAACTCGATCTCATGCCTTAGGAATTCCTGTTGAAGCTCTTTCTAAACAGTTAAACGAGCAAGCATTTGCTCCTGAACGGACTTACGGCTCAAGGCATCGGTGACAACATTCGCCTTACCCAGGTAATATTGAATCTCGACATCATAATCTTTAATAAGTTCCAACCACCGTCTCTGACGCATATTTAACTCCGTTTGAGTAAATATATACTTCAAGCTCTTATGATCAGTGAAAATCTAACAGGTGACGCCATAAAGATAATGACGCCAGATCTTCATCGCGAAAACCACGTCCGCTAGCTCTAGGTCATGGGTCGGATAGTTGACCTCACAATGTCTCAGCTGTCGTGAAGCATAGGCAATCACTTTCCCGTTCTGCATTAATACACATCCGAGACCTTGTCCGGACGTGTCACTATAAACCACGAATCCTTTCATCCCTTGCGGTAAATAAAGGAGAGGTGACGAAATTAAACGGCTTTTAAGCTTTTCAAAGCTCTGTTGACACGCGTCAGACCACGTGTATTTCTTACCCTTCCGCAAAAGGTTCGTCATGGGTTGAGCAATTTTAGAAAATCCTTCCACAAATCGTCGGTAATAGCCTGCTAATCCGAGAAAGCTTCGGATTTCCTTAACATTCTTCGGAGGTTGCCAATCTCGGATAGCCTCCGTCTTCTGAGGGTCGACACGCACTCCGTCTAATGAAATCACATGTCCGAGAAATTTCACCTCGAACATCCAGAACTCACATTTGGAAAATTTTCCATAGAGTTGCTCTCGTCTCAACACGTCGAGAACCTAATGAAGGTGAACTTCGTGCTCCTCTCGGTCACGAGAATAAATCAAAATATTGTCTATGAAAACAACCACGAACTGATCCAAATAGTCGATGAAAACTCGATTCATTAATTCCATGAATACCGCAGGTGCATTAGTTAACCCAAACGGGATTACTACAAACTCATAGTACCCATAGCGTGATTGAAACGCCGTCCTTGTGATATCCGACTCTCGAATTCGCAATTAATGATACCCAAATCTTAAATCCATCTTGGAAAATACTGAAGCTCCCTGAAGTTGATCTAAGAGGTCATCAATACGGGGTAGGGGATATTTATTCTTGATTGTCACCCTGTTCAACTCTTGATAATCAATACACAAGCGAAATGAACCATCCTTCTTCTTGACAAATAACACTGGTGCTCCCCACTGGGGCGCACTCGGTCGGATATAACCTTTCTCGGTCAATTCCTCCAGTTGATTCTTCAATTCCTGCATTTCGGTCGGGGCCATCCGATACTGTGCCTTCAATAATGGGGACGTACCGGCTCCAACTCTATCATGAATTCCACATCTCTCTGTGGAGGCAAACCAGGTAACTCGTCTAGAAATACATCAGCGTATTCTCTCACTACTGGGATATCCGCCAACGTCACTGATGGTTTCTCAGTCTTGGTCATACAGCACCAATAACCGACACACCCCTAATTAAGTAATTTCACTGCTTTAATCATATTAATGATTCTTCCAGAACAACTGGGATTACCCTCCTGAAATACACACTCGACTCCATCGTCTGAAATGATAGTGAACATACGCTTACGGACATTAAGGATGGCATCATGATGATCCATCCAATCAATACCCAAGATGACGTCGTCTCTCGGTGAATCTACCACGATCAGCTTCACCTACCAAACACGGACATTAAGCTGAATCGGACAATTCTTAATCTCACGATCTCTGATAACTCTTCTACCGTCAGGTAGAGCAATGATATAAGGTTCACAACCAGAAGCACTATCCAGGTGAAGTCTACTCAAGCATGACTCGAAAATGAATGAATGCGATGCACCAGTATCAAAAAGGGTACACATAGGTTGAGATAGAATTTCGAGTGTACCTGAGATCATTTAGGTCGCTGGTCCTCTTCATCTCAGAATTCGGGCTTGCTGCCTCGAACCGGATGCCCTGCCTCGATAGCCGTGGCTCCGCCTTTTTTTGCTCCCGTCGTTCTAAACGATGCGGACTCAAGTGGTTTGATTCTGAACCGCTGATTGCTTCGGGGCCTGAGATGTCACCAGAGTAGGTTTGGAGTCTCTTCGGCATAAACGGGCCCTATGTCCGGCAACCCCACAGTTATAACACGTGATA
This sequence comes from Orobanche coerulescens, assembly GCA_033398695.1. NCBI lineage: Eukaryota > Viridiplantae > Streptophyta > Magnoliopsida > Lamiales > Orobanchaceae > Orobanche > Orobanche coerulescens. The sequence continues at coordinate 102,605,285 of CM065804.1, forward strand.
GACGGCATCGAACACCTAGTGCTGAAATGACCCTGCCCTCCACAATTGAACCAGGTGATGGCCGAACTGGCTGCTCGGGACTGGGACTCCGTAGGTTTCGGCGCCATAGGAGGTCGCTCTGAAAAAGTAGGGCCCGCACGGGGTTTCTTGAAGGTTTCCTGACCGCCTTCGGACTGATTATGATTCTTTGATTTCTTGCTAGCAGATGAAGGTTGATGCTTAGCAATTTCCTTTGCAGTAAGCTCATATGTAAGAGCTTTCTCGATTAAATCGGCCAGAGTGGCGCAGTGATGATTAAGCAATTACATCTGGGCCATCATGCCCTGCATAAAAGTGAGTGAATCAACCCGAACACCGTCCGATTGAGTTATGCCCCGGGTACGACTTCCTGGCAGTGAGTGATTATTTTCGGGTGAATGAGCGGCAATTATCATTATTCCTCGCGTTCGCGCGTGTATTCACATGGGCTCCCGAGTTTCGGCCCGCACCGCGGCCTCTTCCCCTGCGTCCTCCGATGGCTCTCTCCATACTAAAGTAGGAAAGTCACATGATAATTATAGATCTCGCATGAGTACTGCATTATGATTTTCTGGCATTAAGAATCACTCATTCATCATTCATCAGTCAACAATCCCCAATCATCATTTCATTTGTGATCATGTCGATCATGTTAACTCATTAATCATTTAGTCAATCTCATTATTCAGTTGTTGATCTTGTGGATCGTATTATCAATCTTGTTAACTTGTTCAAGGTAATCATTTAAGGAATTTCATCAAATAATCATGTCACCTTAGTTGATCCTTCATGCAATCATTGTGGTGTCAGAAATCTTACTGTTCTTTGGTCTGAGGGGCTTGGGTCTTGCCCAGGTCACACGTGACGCGAAAGTCCAATGATACTAGTCTAATGAACGATGATTTCAATAAGACATGACTCGGAAGGTAGTATTCAAAACCACGCTCTGATACCAACTCTGTAACACTCCAAACTACGTGGACATTACAGTACCGTGGACCCCGACTGGGACCCACCAGGCGAATGAAATTTAATGAATTACACAATATAATGTAGTACCGAACCACATTATTCCATCGATTACTCCGATGAGGAGTTTCAAGTACAACACACCCAGGAGAACAGAATACATGTATATTTCATGTGAAGATAAAATATACAACACTGAATAAATGACAATCCAAACGGAAGTGCAGCGGAAAAATACATAAGAAAGCATGAAAAAATAGATGGACTGGGGCCCCCTACTAGTATCACTGGGACTCCTCGCCGTAAACGTTCTCTTCCTGTGCCTTTGCCTTGCCATGACCTGAAAACAATATCCCCCAACGGGGTCAGTTACATAGAACAACAATCCTCAAGAGTTGAACAAGCACAATAATTAAATATATTAGTCATGAAATCAAGCTGAAGAGGGGCATCATAGTACGCCCGTAATGGGACGTGCAAGTGCACAATACGAGTGTCCAGGCACACCCGTCCTTGTACCTAATTAGTCTCACGGAGGCACGTTACCGTGTGCACAGTCCATTGGGTCGGTGAACCCTTCACATGACTATCGTGTGCCCGACTAAAAATTCCACACATAACCACCCAGCCATGCAATATGAACCCAGAAGGTCACAAAAACAAAAGTGACCATGATAAATATCAATGAATAACAAATCGACAAGGGTCAAGAATGACTCACCGAGATGAAATAATAATGAAATGAATGATAGCTCACTGAAATGATTGGAACCGTCGTTCCTCATGAATTGAATGATTAGTTTGATAATTACAAGTCTCGACATGAACAGATGAATATGAATAAACAACAACTAAAGGAATGAATATCCTTTTAACTAAGTAAGAATTAACTTACACAAATACCGGTGATGAAATGTCCTCCCTCGAACAAACGTCCTTAATGAAATATCGGTCGCTCGAACAACCTTGAATAACATAATTATCAACAAACGCTCAATATACTTATCAAGTACGATTATAACCAACTCAAAAGTCGATACAACAAAAACCAAACTCATTGGGGGCATTTCTACAACCACTTTGTAAACAATCTCCCATTATTTACAACTAATCCCAATTTATCGAAAACCAACCTCCAAATGAGTGATTCAATCCAACCAAACACCATCAACAGAAACGATAATCTAATAGGAACACTCAAAATGAGATTACGATAACATCTAGTTGAAAACCCCAATTCCAAGTCAACATTCAAAGTATTCTTGAATAAAGCTTCCAACAATCCGATGATAACTCATAAAAACTTATAATCGTACGTATATCCTTCACAAATCATGATTATATCATCCAAAACATCATGCTCCAACACAAAATCGAATCTAGGGTTGAAGAAATTACCTTGAATTTGGATGAAGAATCCTCAAATATGTTGTTAATCTACACCACAACTTGAAGAAGATGAAATTCTCCGAGGTAGATGATGCAAAACGCCCAAAAATCGCCCACGAGATCGCCCAAGGAGAGGAGGAAGAAGGAGGATGATGAAATGAGCTTTCTCCTCACAAAACCCGCTGAAAAAGGCTATTCTGTTCTGCGTACCGTGACACGAACTGAGTGTGCCGCGGCCCACGTCCAAAAATAACTCCCAGCATTCAGCTTAGGGCCGCGACATGACCAGCAGAGGGCCACAGCCCATGGTACAGCGGTGCCCGCTCCATCTGCACAAGATGTGTGCCGCGGCGCACAATATTCGGGCCCAAAAATGAGTAAAAACGACCCGGGAAGAGAATGAAAGCAATAGGATTGAATACATGGGAACAATAACACGAAATGGAAGTGCGGAAACCCCAAAATGGTGGTTCTGAGCAATGATTACAAGGGTTTGCCCAACAATAGCACGATTCAAACAAGGAGTAAATTTTGAAATGGTATGAACTCCAATATCAACTTCGACTAACGAAGTAATTACAACAATCAAGATAATATTCTCGTCTCGATTCTCAAGCAAGGTTGAGACAATGAACAATATCGATACATGACTCAAAGTTACTCCGAACGGTGAATATGAATGAATGAATACGAATGATGAAGGATTATTAATGAGTGAACAGAGTGACAATTACTAAATGAAAATAAATGAGTTCACATCTGGGTATTACTGCCGCCACCTCAGAGGCAAGAGAGGAGTCTAAGCAGTATAATCGGCGACATCTCTCGCCAGAGGCCACCTACTTTTGAGGGCTCATCTGATCCGGCGGATATTGTTCACTGGCTTGAACATTTTGAGAAGATATTCACTATGGTGGAGTGTCCCAAAGGGCACAAGGTTTCAGTTGCGGCTTACTATCTGGGTAAGAGCGCTCACTCTTGGTGGCTATCTCTAAATCCCACCGACAGATCTTGCACTTGGGCCCAGTTTAAGACCCTTGTGTTGGAAAGATATTATTCGGCCCGACTCAGGAAGGCCAAGTTATCATAATTACTCAATCCCGACCCCTCAGCTGAAGAAGATGTTCTCGCCATCGCCGAGAAGATTCAGGAGCTACTTCCTTTTGCCTCATCCATTATCCACTCTGAGGCGAATAAAATCAAGTACTTCAGTAAGAGGTTGAAACCTCGTATGCAGATGCGATTGCTTAATCATCATTGCGCTAGCCTGGCCGAATTCATCGAGATCTCTTATGAGATTACGGCTAAGGAAATTTCTAAGCAACAATCTTCATCTGCTGGCAAGAAATCGAAGAATCATAATCACTCCGAAGGTAGTCGGGTAACTTTCAAGAAGCCTCGTACAGGCTCTACTTTTATTGAGCAACCTCATATGGCACCAAAACCTGTGGAATCTCAGTCCCGAGTGGCCAGTTCGGCCATCACCTGTTTCAACTATGGAGAATAGGGTCATTACAACACTAAGTGTCTGAGGCAGACTATCACATGTAACACTTATGGGATTGCCGGGCATAAGGCCCGTTTCTACCGAAGAGATTCCAGACCTGCTCCGACGACATCTCAGGCCCCAAAGCTGTCGGCTGTTCAGAATCAGGCTACTCAGTCCGCGTCATATAAGATGACGGGAGCAAATAAAGGCGAAGCCCATAATTATCAGACAGGAGCATCTGGTTCAGGGATGGAAAAGCCCTGAATTTATGAGATGAAGAGGACCGACGATCCGGAGGCTCGATTGATCTCAAATACACTCGAAATTCTATGTCAACCTGTGTGTACCCTTTTTGATACTGGCGCATCACATTCATTCATTTCTGAGTCATGTTTGAGTAGATTACACCTGGATAGTGCTACTAGTTGCGAGCCTTATATTATTGGTCTACCAAACGGTAGAAGGATTATCGGGAATCATGAAATTAAGAACTGTCCGATTCAGCTTGAGGGCCGTGAATGGGTGGCAGAGCTAATCGTGGTAGACTTACCTAAAGACGATGTAATCTTGGGTATTGATTGGATGGATCTTCATGATGCCATCCTTAGTGTCCGTAAGCGTATGGTCACTATCATCTCAGACGATGGAGTCGAGTGTGTATTTCAGGGGGTAACCCCAGCCATTCCGGAAAAGTTATTAATATGATTAAAGCAGTGAAGTTACACAATCAGGGTGTGTCAGTTATTGGTGCTATATGACCAAGACTAAGAAATCATCAGTGATGCTGGCGGATATACCTGTAGTGAGAGACTACGCCGATGTGTTTCCAGACGTGTTACCTGGTTTACCTCCACAGAGAGATGTTGAATTCACAATATAGTTGGAGCCTGGTACATCCCCAAGATCGAAAGCACCATATCGTATGGCCCCGACCGAGATGCAGGAACTGAAGAATCAACTGGAGGAATTGACCGAGAAAGGTTATATCCGACCGAGTGCATCCCCGTGGGGAGCACCAATGTTACTTGTCAAGAAGAATGATGGTTTTTTTCACTTGTGCATTGATTATCGGGAGCTGAACAGAGTGATGATCAAGAATAAATATCCCCTACCCTACATCGATGATCTCTTAGATCAGCTACAGGGAGATTCAGTATTTTCCAAGATCGATTTAAGATCTGGGTATCATCAGTTGCGAATTCGAGACTCGGATATCGCAAGGACGGCGTTTCGAACACGGTATGGGCACTACGAGTTTGTAGTGATGCCGTTTGGGTTAACTAATGCACCTGCTAGTTTTCATCGACTATTTGGATCAGTTCGTGGTTGTTTTCATAGATGACATTTTGATTTATTCTCGTAACCAAGAAGAGCACGAACTTCACCTTCATCAGGTCCTTGACGTGTTGAGACGAGAGCAACTCTATTGAAAATTTTCCAAACTCTATTGAAAATTATAAGAGTTTAAAGTATATATTTACTCAGAAGGAGTTAAACATGCGACAGAGATGGTGGTTGGAACTGATAAAGGATTATGATATTGAGATATAATACCACCCTGGTAAGGCGAACGTTGTCCCGATGCCTTGAGCCGTAAGCCCATTCAGGAGCAAATGCTTGCTCGTTTGACTGCTCAGAAGTAACGTCAATAGGAATTCCTAAGACCCGAGATTGAGGTCTGGTTATAGCGAGTGCAAGGGCAACTTTGTATGTTAGAGATTTCATCACCACTGGAGGAGCCGGTCAGAACGAAATAGGGTTCAGACCCATTTTTGTTGCGCATTCGAGAGGATGTGGCTTAGGAGAAAGCCCCTAGATTTGTGGTCCACGAGGATGGGCTTTTGCGATTTAAGAACCGATTATGCATTCCAGCGAAAGGCTCATGATACCCCTTATTCCATTCATCCTGGGTCTATCAAAATGTACAAAGACTTGAAACAAAATTATTGGTGGAGTAATATGAAGCGAGAAGTCGCAGAATTTGTTTCGAGATGTTTGACCTGTCAGCAAGTAAAGATTGAACATCAGCGACCGGCGGGTATGCTGAAACTGCTCCCTATTCCAGAGTGGAAGTGGGAGGATATTTCAATAGACTTCATCACGAGTTTGCCAATGAGTCGTCGTGGCATGAATACAATTTGGGTAATCATGCACCATTTAACTAAGTGAGCTCATTTATTTGAGATTAAGGATACGTGGGGTCCCGAAAGACATGCCCAGTTGTTCATTAAACAGATCGTGAGATTGCACGGTACTTCTACGAGTATCGTTTTTTTATCGTGATGGGCGATTCATGTCACATTTTTGGAAATCCGTTCATCGTGCCATGGGAACTCAGCTAAATTTCAGCACAGCTTTTCACCCTCAGTCCGACGGACAATCAGAGCAAACTATTCAGACGTTAGTAGACATGTTGAGAACATGTGTTCTTGATTGGAAAGATGATTGGGAAGCTCAACTACCGTTGATCGAGTTCACATATAACAATAGTTGGCATGCTTCGATTAAGATGGCACCTTACGAGGCCATATACGGTCATCATTGTCGATATCCATTGTGTTGGGATGATTTATCAGAATCAATTGGGATTGAGCCCGATATGCTATTATCCACCCGCGAGAAGGTAGCGTTGATCACGAGTCGTTTGTTGACTGCTCAGAGTCGACAAAAATCATATGCAGATAATCATCATCAACCATTAGAGTTCGAGACATGTGACCACGTTTTGTTCAAGGTATCTCCGAGTCGAGGTATCTTCCGTTTCAGGAAGAGGGGAAAGTTGAGTCTGAGATTCATTGGACCATTTGAGATTTTGGATCGAGTAGGTAGTCTGTCTTATCGATTGGATTTACCTCCGGCTTTAAGCCGAGTTCATAATGTGTTTCACGTCTCTCAGTTGCGGAAGTATGTTGCCAACCCGAGTCACATACTTCAGTCTGATGAAATCAAGATCGCAAATGACCATACGTACGAGGAGCATCCTGTATGAGTCTTAGAGCGACGAACCAAACAGTTGAGGAACAAGGCGATTCCTTTGGTTAAAATTCAATGGTCTAGACACGGAGTCGAAGAGGCTACTTGGGAAACCAAGGATAGTATGCAGGAGAGTTACCCCGAATTGTTTGATACTTAGTTTCGTGGACGAAACTCTTTTAGGGGGGAGTATGTAATACTCGGTTATGAATTCATTTATTATCATTCAGTAATTGTCACTCAGTAACCTTCACTCTTGATTAATCATTCATCATTCATTTCCATTCGACTGTATTTCATCGTGATTGGTAGTTTTATATTGGAAGTACCGTTTATTTCGTGTTATTAGGCTTAATTATACTCATGCAAGTTATGTATGTCGGATCATTCATCATTCGTAATGAGAAGGCAGAATTGTTGCATTATTGTTCCAGCCGAGAGTTACGGTAGTAACTGATGTTACATTACGGCCGTGACATGCGTTCGTTGGTTTAAGGACTTTTTCGACGAAGCTAACTTACGGCCGTAAGTTTTGCAGGATAAGGCCGTAAGAAATGATCTTTGTGTTCTGGGTTTTGTCGACGAAGTGTTGTTACGCCCGTAAAGGTCGAAGTGTTACGGTCGTAAGGCCGGGAGTTTGGACATTATGGTTGTTTCGCCGAAGGCTACTTACGGTCGTAAGGTAGTTGTGTTACGGCCGTAAGTCGAGAAGTTTGGACGGGATAGTTTTTCGGCAAGGCATAGTTATACCCGTAAGGGAGTTTGGTTACGGCCGTAATTCCGTTGACTTTGGTTGCAGCCGTAAGGTGGCAGAGTTACGGCCGTAACTCCGTGCAGTATTTAAAGACATGGATGGGACTTTTGTGCTCATTTCTTCATTTCTTCATTTGAGTCCGAGAGAGAGGTTCTTGGTAGAGGATTTTTCATCATCAAACACTTGTGTGTTCTTGTTCTAACCACCTACTTCTGATTGTGTTGCTTGGAAAGTCGATCAACACGAGTTCGACGGATCGAAAGGTTTGGATCTTCAAAGGTAATTTCTTCATTACCTTAGATTTCGATTTTGAGATGGAGTATGATGTTTTGGACATTATAATCATGATATGTGAAGGGATATGCATATGATAATTAGTCTTTATGAATTATCATTGGATTGTTGGGGGTTTATTCAAGAACACTTTGAATGTTGATTTTGGAATTGGGGTTTTTTATTAGATGTTGTTGAAATCCCGAATCGTGTATTCCTTTTTGGATTATTGATTGTACTGAGGATATTTTGTTGAATTGAATCACTCTTTGGAGGCTTGGTATCGATATAAATGAGTTTGGTTGTAAACAATTGAAGATTGTTTACAACATGTTTGTTAAAATGTCCAATGAGTTCGGGTTTGTTGTATCGTCTTCTTGAGTTGGTTATGATCATAGTTGATGCGTTTATTAAGTGAGTTATTGGCAATTGTGTTATTCAAGGTTGTTCGAGCGACCGATATTTCCATTAAGGACATTTGTTCGAGGAAGGACATTTTATCATCGGTATTTAGGCAAGTTAATTCTTGCTCAGTTAAAAGGATAATGTTTCCTTTCGTTGTTGTTCATTCATACATATAATTCATTCATAGTATATCGATCATGTTGAGACTTGTAATTATCAAACTAATCATTTAATTCACGAGGAACAACGGTTCCAATCATTTCATTTGAGCTATCACTCATTGCGTTATCATTTCACCTCGGTGAGTCATTCTTGGCCCTTGTCGGATTTCTATTCATTATCATTCATTGTGGTCTCTTTTGTTCTTGTGACCTTCCGGGATCGTATTGCGTTTCCGGGTGGTATATGTGTGGAATTTTTAGTCGGGCACACTATGGTCATGTGTATATGCGGGTATCCGGACACATTGGACTGTGCACATGGTAACGTGCCTTCGTGAGACTAATTAGGCCAAGTGCAGGTGTATATCAGGGTTTCCGGACACTCAACTACTTGTGCACTTGCACATCCCATTCGGGCGTACTATGATGCCCCTGTTTCAGCCTTGATTTCATAACTAAGACATGTGATTATTGTAATTGTTCAACTTTTGAGGATTGTTGTATTGTGTAACTGACCCCGTTAGTGATGTTGTTTTTAGGTCATGGCAAGGCAAAGGCACGGGAAGAGAACATTGACGGGGAGGAGTCCCAGTGATACTAGTATGGGGCCCCAGTCCTTTCAGTTATTCATGTTTTCTTCATATGTATTTTCCGCTGCAGTTTTCGTTTGGATTTTCGTTTCATTCAGTATCGTATATTTCATCTTCATATGAGATATATATGTATTATGTATTCCTAGGTGTATTGTACTTAAAACTCCTCATCGGATTAATTGGTAATATAATGTGGTTTGGTACTACAGTTATATTATTTAAATCATTATTTTTTCATTCACCTGGTGGGTCCCAGTTGGGGGTCCACGGCATTGTAATAGCCGCCTAGTTTGGGGTGTTACAGAATTAATTATTTTTTTTTTCAAACTCCAGTTTTAAATGGCCAAGTTTTTACAATAGATGAATACTTCGATCGAAAAAATCGTTAACTTTCAAAGTGCCTTCACGACTTTATTAAATATGTTGCAAAGATAATACTCGCCAATAGTATACGAACGCGTTCGAAATAAATTTAAAATTCAAAATGTGAGTTCAATTGCCCAGTCTTATAATTATCATTTCAAAATATAATGGTTAAATTTATTTATTTCACGAAATATACTTTCGCCGTCAAATATATTTTTGCAAATTGAAATTAGGGGAATTAGTTTCTCAAACCTCGTGCAAAATACAATTAGAAAACTCGAGGTACGAAGTATGAAGTTTGAAATCACTTTCTTGCACATGCTTGTCCTACGCTCGCCTCACTATTGCAACAACTGTTTATAAAAATCTCGCCTAATCAGCATACTGTTCGAATCATGAATACTTACTCCCTAATATATCAGACGATATTCAAGAGATATCATCTTGTCTGTGACCGCCATTGGGCCGACTTGTCGTCCATCATACAGAAATAATTACCCGTATCATATAACACCATTCTCATCACGTATGTTCGCTTGGGGGCACCTACCCCACTTAAAATATTCATACGCACCAAATAAAAATCGAAATAAATTTCCACTCTACCCAAAATTATCAAGATCTGCATCTTATATTTTAAAAATCTTATTATTCAACTCGTTTGATAAAAATTCCAGGACTTTCGCCCTTTGTAAACCATCGAAATATTTTATTTCTCAAAAACTTCAAACTACTTTACAATATATATCTGTATCATGGACGTTTTGAATTTTCAAATATCAAAAACTCTTTCTTAAAATTGTCATAGTTACCCTTTTACCCAAATCTAAAATTATTATTTTCCCCATTTTAAAATACTCACAAGAGATTTAATATAAAATATTGATGCGTCAATTTGTCGTTCAAGACATAAACAAAAATTGTTTTTAATCCTCCGAAGAATTTACCAGAGTTGCAAAAATCAACTCATTTGTCCAAATTAACAAAATAGTTGGTACGTCACAAGTCGTCAGGAATAAGTCTAGAGGGGGAGTGAATAGACTTATCAAAACTTTTTCCTAAAAGTCAGGTGAGTTTCTTAGCTGTGATTAGTACAGATGAATTATGTCGTCTGCAGACAAATTGTAACACCCCCAAGTTATTCAGGATATATTACAGCATCTTGAGCCCCGCCATTGGACCCACAAGGCTATAAACACGCGGAACCATGAACTTTGACCGATAAGGTCCAATCATAATCCAATGGAGGACAATAAAATTGGCACTCAAGACAATATCAAATGAGACCGAATACAATACATCAAGAATAAATCCACAAGGAAACACATGCCAAACCATCAAGAAGTCAGAAAACAGTACTCGAGTACTCAGAATCATTTCAAGTACAACGTCACTGAATGAATGAAATACAAAGTATAAGCAATGACAAGACACAGCATCACACTTTCCCATCGTCTTCATACTGACCCGGTACATCCCTATACGCTCGTCTGGATCCTGAAATACATGAAAGGTATTTCCCCCAAAAAGGGGTTAGCCGTCGAATAGCTAGTACAAGCATATCGAATATGAAACACAACACTTCTCGACAATAAAGTAAATGTAATTATCATCTCTTAAACTCAAGACTAGTATTCCGGAATAAATAAATCTCATAGCATCATATTCAATACATACATGATTAACCGTGGAACCACACCAAAGGCAACGGAATTCTCGGAGGACCCGTCGGTCCGTCCTAGAGTGGTTAACCCGAAATATCCGCGGAACTGCACCAAAGGCTACGGAACCCTCAGAAGACCCGTTGGCCCATCCCAAAGTGGATATATATACCATCATACAATTCATATACCTTACTTTCAAAGTCGATAACGTATAATCATAAACATATACTTGCCTTTGAGACATCACGAATCGGGAGGAAAAGTACACAAGTTCGGTAGGTACAAGAATACACTTCCAGCACCTAAACGATTTGTAAGGAATACGATAATTAATAATATATACTCAAATCACATAGAGAAATTCCCGAAACCCGCCTACGATTCACAAAACTCCAAGGATAATCACTTAGAGGTTGGAAGTCATCCAAATCCTCTCAAATCCGAACAAAATATAAAAACGTCCATATAACCGTAGGGGAAACGTGGGTATGGGGTAGATACATCATAATCTCAAAGAGTTCAAGCTCCGAAATGGATAAATCGAACAAATCTAAGAAAACCCCACAATTCCCAAAACTAGGGTATCAAGGAATTTACCTTTATTTGGAAAGTAGAAATTGATTGGATGTTGTATAATCTTTGTTATCCCACCAAAGGTGATGTTAGATGATGAATAGCCTCCTCCAAATCGCCTCAGAATCGCCCCTCTCATGCTCTCTCTTGTCAGAAATGAAGAAATGAAAGTAAAAATGACGAAGAGCAGGGCTGTCCGTCCTTAAATACTGCGTTCAATTAGCGCGCGCTATGCCTCAGAGTTAGCGTGCGCTAACGGGGTTACCCATTAGTCCACTGGATACTGACCTGCGATGTTAGCGTGCGCTACGCCACACCTATAGCGTGTGTTAGCGTGCGCTAATTGCCATTCCCGTGAACAAAATCCAGCTTCTGTCTCTACCAACTCAACGCTTTAGCACGCGCTACTCAACACGAATAGCGTGCGTTAGCACACGCTAAGCGTGCGCTAATTGGTTGAATCAGAAATATTGCTGCAAGGTCCGATCAAAACAAACATGTTCTGGAAAACACGAACCTCAGGAATAAACAACATCTCAAAAGGTGCTTACAAGAGCGACAAAATGAACAAACGTCACAGTCAAAATTCATGAAAAATACAGGTATTAAATTCTCCACTTATAAAAAGAAGTGTCATCCCGAAACTTAAGAACAAAAAGTTCGGCGTATTCCGATCTTATCTTTTCTTCCGTCTCCTAAGTCACTTCCTCGACTCCATGTCTCTATAATACCCGGTCGTAATTCAGTCATTATCATTCAGTAATTTCATTCGGTAATTGTCACTATGTAATTTTTCACTCGTTATAATCATTCATCCATGTTCACCGTTCGGAATAACTTCGAGTTGTGTATCGATATTGTTCATTATTCCAACCTTACTCGGGAATCGGGACGAGAGTATTATCTTGATTGTTATAATTGATTCATTAGTCGATGTTGACATTGGAGTTCATGTCATGTCTAATCTCCTCATTGTTCGAATTGTGTTTTGTCGGGCAAATCCTTGTAATCATTGCTTGGAACCACCGTTTTGGGGTCTCCGTACTTCCATTTCGTGTTATTGTTTCCCAAATATTGATTCTTATTGCTTTTATTCTCTTCCCGGATCATTTCTCATCATTTTAGAACCCAATGGGGGTGTGGGCCGCGGCACACCCGTTTTCCAGTTATTGGCCGAGCAACCTGTACTGTGGGCCGTGGCACATGCCGGCAGGGCCGCGGCACACTGCCGAGTCACTGTCACGGCACACTCGTCCGGGCTGCGGCACACTCGTGTTGCAACTTATCGGCCAACCCCTCTGTACCGTGGGCCGCGGCACATGCCGACGGGGCCATGGCACACTGCCGAGTCTCTGCCGCGGCACACTAGTCCGGGCCGCGGCATGCTGCCGATCGCTGGGGGCTGTTTTTGGCCCTGTGCCGCGGCACACTTCGGCCGGGCCGCGGCACACAGTGCAGTCAGCACTATAATTGTGTTTTTTCAGCGAGTTCAACCCATTTTTCTCATTTCATCCACCTTGTTCCGAGAGAGAAGGCTTGAGGGAGAGGATTTTCATCATCTATCACTTGAGTATTCATTTTTCATCATTTTCATTCAGTTGTGAAGCTCAGATTGTTGATCTAACGCGATTTCATCGGATTAAAGTACTTGGATCTTCAAAGGTAATATTCATCAAACCCCTTGGATTTCGATTTTGTATTGAGATATGATGTTTTGGATGTTAAGATCATGTTGTATGAAGTGATATACACATGATTATGGACATTTTTGATTATTCATTGGATTATTGAAGGATTATTCAAGAACACTTTGAATATTGTGTTGAAATCACGATTAATTGTTGTTGAAATCACTTTGAACACTTTGGGGGTTTTCGATTAATTGTTGTTGAAATCACGATTTTGGATATTCATAATGAATTATTGATCGTATTGAAGATGTTTTTTTGGTTTGAAACACTTCTTGAGGATTTGATGTTGGTATTATTGAGGTTTGGTTATAAACAATCGAAGTTTGGCCACAAAGTGTTCGATATAATGCCCCAATGAACTTGGTTTAATCGTATCGACGTTTTGAGTTCGTTATATTCGTGTTTGATTCGTATATTGAACGGATTGTTGGTAATTGTATTATTCAAGGTTGTTCGAGCGACCGATATCTCAATTAGGACGTTGTTCGTGGAAGGATAATTGCCACCGGTGTTGTGTAAGTTAATTCTTACTCGGTTAAAAGAATATTCATTCCTTTTGTTGTTGTTCATTCATAATCATAACTCATTCATCATTGTATTAACCGTATCAATACTTGTCATTGTCAATTAATCACTTCAGTCACAAGGAACGACGGTTCCAATCATTTCATTGAGCTGTCATTCATTTCACTATCATTTCATCTCGGTGAGTCATTATTGATTTTCGATGTCACTTTGTTATCTCGTGGCATTCCGGGTCATACTGGCGTGCCGGTTGGTATGTGTAGGATTTTCATCTCGGGCACATTTAAGTCGTGTGTAGGTTGTTGGCCTCATATTGGACTGTGCACACGAGTTGATTGCTTTGTGAGACTGATTAGGTACAAGACCACATGTGTATTCGATCGATACTCGTTGGTGGCTTGTGCACAGACACATTTCCATCCCGGGCGTAGTGTGGCGCCACCCTTTGAGCCGTACTGTTAGTTGATTCATACAGCATGTTTGATTGCGTATGTTTTCAACAAGAGTGGGTGATAATATAACCTATTCATTTTTGATCGAACTTGTGGTTTATACAGCATATATATGATTGTGTTTATTCAACTCTTGAGGATTGTTGTTTTGTGTAACTGACCCCGTTGGGGAATATTGTTTTTCAGGTCATGGCAAGGCGAAAGCACAGGGAGAGCACGTTGACGGCGAGGAGTCCCAATGATACTAGAAGGGGGGCCCAGTCTTTTCAGTCATTTATGTTTCCTTCATTTATTCTGCTGCAAACATTCCGTTTGAATACTCATTTCACTCAGTGTTGTATGTTTTATCTTCATATAAAATATACATGTATTCTGTATTATCCTGGATGTGTTGTATGAAACTCCTCATCGGAGTAATTATTGTTGTAATGTGGTTCGGTACTAAATTTACCCTGTGTAATTCATTCATTTTCATTCGCCTAGTGGGTCCCAATCGGGGGTCCACGGCACTGTAATGTCCGCCTAGTTTGGGGTGTTACAGAGTTGGTATCGGAGCGTGGTTCTGAATACTACCTTCCGAGTCATGTCTCATTTGAAATCATCGTCATCGGACTAGTATCATTGGACATTCGCGTCACGTGTGACCTGTGCAAATGCCGAGCCAATCAGACCAAGAACTGTAAGATTTCTAACGCCATTGTATAATTTATGGCAATAATCATTCATTCATAATTCATCAGTTAACAATCCTCAATCATCGTTTTCATTTTGACCAGGACGGTCATGTTAACTCATTTATCACTCAATTCATTTCATTACTCAGTTGTTGATCTGGAAGATCATATCATTAATCTTGTTAACTTGTCCAAGATAATCATTTCAAGAATTTCACTAGATAATCATGTCACTTCATTTAATCATTCATGTAATCACTATGCTAGAGCGCGTGTGCTTATTTTCATCATTTCATGGCATAATCATAACGTGATATTCATGCGGGGAAATATAATCATCATGTGACTTTCCTACTTCAGTATGGAGAGAGCAAGAAGAAGACGTGGAGGACGAGGCCGCGGTGCGGGCCGAATCCTGAGAGCTCGTGTGAATTCACGTGCGAACGCGAGAAATAATGCTAATTCATCGAGCAGCGACGCTGCCACTCATTCACCTGGACGTGATCATTCACTATCGGGGAGTCGTACCCGGGATACAGCTCAGTCAGAAGGTGTTCGGGTGGACCCACTCGCTTTTATGCAGGGCATGATGGCCCAAATAACTCAGATGGCTCAACTAATGGAGACAATGCATAACTCAACTACTCAAAATCAACAGGCTCCTCCGCCGCCACCTCAGAGGCAAGAGAGGGGTGTAAGCAGTATTATTGGCGATATCTCTCGCCAGCGACCACCTACCTTCGAGGGCTCATCTGAGCCGGCGGATATTGTTCATTGTCTTGAGCATTTCGAGATGTTATTTGCTATGGTGGATTGCCCTGAAGGGCATAAAGTTTCAGTTGCGGCGTACTATATTGGTAAGAGCGCTCATTCATGGTGGTTATCGTTGAAGCCCACCGATGGATCATGTACTTGGGATCAGTTCAAAACTCTCATGATGGAGAGGTATTATCCAGCCCCACTCAGGGAGGCTAAATTGTCGGAATTACTCACTCCCGACCTCTCAACGGACGACGATGTTCTTGCCATCGCCGAAAAATTTAGGAACTTCTTCCGTTCGCCTCATCTATCATTCACTCTGAGGCGGACAAGATAAAGTATTTCAGCAAGAGGCTGAAACCTCGTATGCGGCTACAGTTGCTTAATCATAATTGCACCACTCTAGCCGAATTCATCGAGAAAGCTCTTACTTACGAGCTTACTGCTAAGGAGATTGCTAAACAACAACCTTCATCTGCTGGCAAGAAGTCTAAGAACCGTAATCAGTCTGATGGCAGTCACGCCACTTTCAAGAAACCACGTGCGGGCTCTACCTTTTCTGAGCGACCTCCTATGGCCCCTAAACCCGCGGAATCTCAGTCGCGAGCGGCCAGTTTGGCCGTCACCTGTTTCAACTGTGAAGAACAGAGTCATTTCAGCACCAAATGTCCGAAACAGTCTGTCACGTGCCATAACTGTGGAATTGCTGGGCATATGGCCCGTTTTTGCCGAAGGGACTCTAAACCCACTCCGGCGTCATCTCAGCCCTGTGACATCTGGCCGTGCGTAATCAAAGATTCAGCCACTGGCTGCTCAAGACGACAGGAGCTAAAAAAGGCGGAGCCATGAGCTATCAGACGGGAGCATCTGGTTCGGGGGCCGACAAGCCCCGAATTTACGAGATGAAGAAGAACGACGATCCAGAGGCCCGAATGATCTCAGGTACACTCGATATTCTATCTCAACCTGTGTGTACCCTTTTTGATACTGGTGCATTGCATTCATTCATTTTTGAGTCATGTTTGAGTAGACTACGTCTGGGTAGTGCTACTAGTTGTGAGCCTTGTGTCATTGGTCTACCTGATGGTAGACGAATTATCGGAAATTGTGAGGTTCAGAATTGTCCGATTCAGCTTCAGGGCCGTGTATGGCTAGCAGACCTAATCATGGTAGATTTACCGAGAGACGACGTCATTTTGGGTATTGATTGGATGGATCGTCATAATGCCATCATTATTGTTCGTAAGCGTATGGTCACTATCATTTCAGACGATGGGGTTGAATGTGTTTTTCAGGGAGGTAATCCTGGCTGTTCTGGTAAGGTCATTAACTTGATGAAAGCAGTGAAATTACCCAGTCAGGGGTGTGTTGGTTATTGGTGCTATATGACCAAAACCAAGAAATCATCAGTAATGTTGACGGATATTCCGGTAGTGAGGGATATGACGATGTTTTTCCAGACGAGTTACCTGGTTTGCCTCCACAGAGAGATGTGGAATTCACGATTGAGTTGGATCCCAGTACGTCTCCGATATCGAAGGCGCCGTACCGGATGGCCCAGACCGAAATGCAGGAATTAAAGAACCAACTTGAGGAGTTTTTCGATAAAGGTTATATCCGTCCGAGTGCATCCCCGTGGGGAGCACCAGTGTTGTTTGTCAAGAAGAAGGATGGTTCGTTCCGCTTGTGTATTGATTACCGGGAATTGAACCGGGTGACGATCAAGAATAAGTATCCTTTACCCCGTATCGATGATCTTTTGGATCAACTTCAGGGAGCTTCAGTATTTTCCAAGATCGACTTAAGATCTAGATATCATCAGTTGCGGATTCAAGAGTCGGATATCGCAAGGACGGCGTTTCGAACACGCTATGGTCATTATGAGTTCGTAGTTATGCCGTTCGGGATAACTAATGCACCTGCGGTATTCATGGAGTTAATGAATCGGGTTTTCATCGACTTTTTGGACCAGTTTGTTGTTGTCTTTATCGATGACATTTTGATTTATTCTCGTGATCGATAGGAACACGAGGTTCATCTTCATCAGGTTCTCGACGTGTTAAGACGAGAGCAACTTTATGGAAAGTTCTCCAAGTGTGAGTTCTGTATGTCCGAAGTGACTTTTCTCGAGCATGTAATTTTATCAGATGGAGTGCGTGTTGATCCTCAGAAGATGGAGGCTATCCAAGATTGGTTACCTCCGAAGAATGTTAAGGAAATCCGAAGCTTTCTCGGATTAGCTGGTTATTATCGGCGGTTTGTGGAAGGATTTTTTAAAATCGCTCAACCAATGACGAACCTTTTGTGAAAGGATAAGAAATACATGTGGTCCGATGCGTGTCAGTGGAGTTTTGAGGAACTCAAGAGCCGGTTAATTTCAGCACCTGTACTTTCCTTGCCGCAAGGGACAGAAGGATTTGTGGTTTATAGTGATGCGTCCGGACAGGGTCTCGGATGTGTACTCATGCAGAATGGGAAGGTTATTGCTTATGCTTCACGGCAATTTAGACCTTACGAGGTTAATTATCCGACCCACGACCAGGAGTTAGCAGCCGTGGTTTTTGCATTGAAGATTTGGCGTCATTATCTTTATGGCGTTACCTGTCAGATATTCACCGATCATAAGAGTTTAAAGTATATATTTACTCAGAAGGAGTTAAATATGCGACAGAGATGGTGGTTGGAACTAATTAAATATTATGATATCGAGATCCTTTACCACCCGGGCAAGGCAAATGTTGTCGCCGACGCCTTGAGTCGTAAGTCCGTTCACGAGCAGATGCTTACTCGTTTAACAGTTCAGAAGGAGCTTCAACAGGAATTTCTGAGACCCGAGATCGAGGTCTGGTTACAGCGAGTACAAGGGCAACTTTGTACGTTGGAAATTTCATCACCACTTGAGGAGGCGATCAGGGAGAATCAGGGTTCGGACCCATTTTTGTTACGCATTCGAGAGGATGTGACTCAGGGGAAAGCCCCCGGATTTGTGGTCCATGAGGATGGACTTTTGCGTTTTAAGAATCGGTTGTGCGTACCGGCGAATGACGAGTTGAAAAACTCGATTTTGAGAGAAGCTCATGCTACCCCTTATTCCGTTCACCCGGTCTAGCAAGATGTATAAAGACTTGAAACAAAATTACCGGTGGAGTAATATGAAGCGAGAAGTCGCGAATTTGTTTCGAGATGCTTAACACGTCGCCAAGTCAAGATAGAACATCAGCGACCGGCGGGTATGCTGAAACCTCTCCCTATTCCAGAATGGAAGTGGGAGGATATTTCAATGGACTTCATCACGAGTTTGCCGACGAGTCGTCGTGGCATGAATATGATCTAGGTGATTGTGGACCGCTTAACTAAATCAGCTCATTTCCTTGAGATTAAGGATACGTGGGGTCCCGAGAGACTTGCCCAGTTATTTATCAAAGAGATAGTGAGATTGCACGGTACTCCTAAAAGTATCATTTCTGATCGTGATGGGCGATTCGTGTCTCATTTTTGGAAATCAGTTCATCGTGCCATGGGAACTCAGCTTAATTTCAGCACATCTTTTCACCCTCAGTCTGATGGACAATCAGAGAGAACTATTCAGACATTAGAGGACATGTTGAGGGCATGCGTCCTCGATTGGAAAGATGATTGGGAAGCCCAACTACAGTTGATCGAGTTCACGTACAATAATAGTTGGCATTCTTCGATTAAGATGGCACCTTATGAGGCCTTGTACGGTCGTCGTTGTCGATCTCCTATGTGTTGGGATGACTTATCAGAATCAATCGGCACGGGGCTCGATATGCTTATAGCCGCCCGTGAGAAGGTATCTTTGATCAGGAGTCGTTTGTTGAACGCTCAGAGTCGACAGAAATCATATACAAATAATCGTCATCGACCATTAGAGTTCGAGACAGGTGACCACGTGTTGGTCAAGGTATCCCCGAGTCGAGGTATCTTCCGTTTCGGGAAGCGGGGAAAGTTGAGTCCAAGATTTATTGGACCGTTTGAGATTTTGGAACGAGTAGGCGAGCTAGCTTATCGTTTGGCCTTACCTCCGGCGTTGAGCCGAATTCATATTGTATTTCACGTCTCTCAGCTACGGAAGTATCGACGAAATCGAGATCACGGATGATCATTCGTATGAGGAGCGTCCTATACGAGTGTTAGAACGGCGAATCAAGCAGTTGAGGAATAAGACGATTCCTTTGGTTAAAATTCAGTGGTCTAGACACGGAGTCGAAGAGGCACTTGGGAAACCGAGGATAGTATGTGGGAGAGTTATCCCGAGTTGTTTGACCCTTAGTTTCGGGAACGAAACTCTTTTAAGGGGGGGTGTATGTGATACCCGGTCGTAATTCAGTCATTATCATTCAGTAATTTCATTCGGTAATTGTCACTATGTAAATTTTCACTCGTTATAATCATTCATCCGTGTTCACCGTTTGGAATAACTTCGAGTTCTGTATCGATATTGTTCATTGTTTCAACCTTACTCGGGAATCGAGACGAGAGTATTATCTTGATTGTTATAATTGATTCATTAGTCGATGTTGACGTTGGAATTCATGTCATTTCTAATCTCCTCATTGTTCGAATTGTGTTTTGTCGGGAAATCCTTGTAATCATTGCTTGGAACCACCGTTTTGGGGGCTCCATACTTCCATTTCGTGTTATTGTTTCCCAAATATTGATTCCTATTGCTTTTATTCTCTTCCCCGATCAGTTTTCATCATTTTAGAACCCAAGGGGGGTGTGGGCCGTGGCACAAGGAGTGTGCGCCGCGGCACACATGTTTTCCAGTTATTGGCCGAGCAGCCATGGGCCGCGGCACACTGCCGAGTCACTGCCGCGGCACACTCGTCCGGGCCGCGGCACACTCATGTTGCAACTTATCGGCCAACTCCTCTGTACCGTGGGCCGCGGCACATGCCGGCTGTGGCCGCGTACACGCCAGTCTCGCCGCGCACACTCGTCCGGCCGCACGCCGCCGATCGCCGGGTCATGCTGGCCCCGTGCCGCAAAGACACTTCGCCGGCCGCGGCACACAAAGGCAACAAGACTATAATTGTGTTTTTTCAAATGAGTTCAACCCATTTTTCTCATTTCATCCACCTTGTTCCGAGAGAGAAGGCTTGAGGGAGAGGATTTTCATCATCTATCACTTGAGTATTCATTTTTCATCATTTTCATTCGGTTGTGAAGCTCGGATTGTGGATCTCACACGATTTCATCGGATTAAAGTACTTGGATCTTCAAAGGTAATATTCATCAAACCCCTTGGATTTCGATTTTGTATTGAGATATGATGTTTTGGATGTTAAGATCATGTTGTATGAAGTGATATACACATGATTATGGACATGTTTGATTATTCATTGAATTATTGAAGGATTATTTAAGAACACTTTGAATATTGTGTTGGATTTGGGGGTTTTCGATTAATTGTTGTTGAAATCACGATTTTGGATATTCATAATGGATTATTGATCGTATTGAAGATGTTTTGTTGGTTTGAAACACTTCTTGGGGATTTGATGTTGGTATTATTGAGGTTTGGTTATAAACAATCGAAGTTTGGCCGCAAAGTGTTCGATATAATGCCCCAATGAACTTGGTTTAATCGTATCGACGTTTTGAGTTCGTTATATTCGTGTTTGATTCGTATATTGAACGGATTGTTGGTAATTGTATTATTCAAGGTTGTTCGAGCGACCGATATCTCAATTAGGACGTTGTTCGTGGAAGGATAATTGCCACCGGTGTTGTGTAAGTTAATTCTTACTCGGTTAAAAGGATATTCATTCCTTTTGTTGTTGTTCATTCATAATCATAACTCATTCATCATTGTATTAACTGTATCAGTACTTGTCATTGTCAATTAATCACTTCAGTCACAAGGAACGACGGTTCCAATCATTTCATTGAGTTGTCATTCATTTCACTATCATTTCATCTCGGTGAGTCATTATTGATTTTCGATGTCACTTTGTTATCTCGTGGCATTCCGGGTCATACTGGCGTGCTGGTTGGTATGTGTAGGATTTTCATGTCGGGCACATTTAAGTTGTGTGTAGGTTGTTGGCCTCACATTGGACTGTGCACACTAGTTGATTGCTTTGTGAGACTGATTAGGTATAAGACCACACGTGTATTCGATCGATACTCGTTGGTGGCTTGTGCACGGACACATTTCTATCCCGGGCGTAGTGTGGCGCCACCCTTTGAGCCGTACTGTTAGTTGATTCATACAGCATGTTTGATTGCGTATGTTTTCAACAAGAGTGGGTTATAATCTAACCGATTCATTTTTGATCGAACTTGTGTTTTATACAGCATATATATGATTGTGTTTATTCAACTCTTGAGGATTGTTGTTCTGGTAACTGACCCCATTGGGGAATATTGTTTTTCAGGTCATGGCAAGGCGAAAGCACGGGGAGAGCACGTTGACGGCGAGGAGTCCCAATGATACTAGAAGTGGGCCCCAGTCTTTTCAGTCATTTATGTTTCCTTCATTTATTCTGCTGCAAACATTCCGTTTGAATACTCATTGCACTCAGTGTTGTATATTTTATCTTCATATAAAATATACATGTATTCTGTATTATCCTGGATGTGTTGTATGAAACTCCTCATCGGAGTAATTATTGTTGTAATGTGGTTCGGTACTACATTTACCTTGTGTAATTCATTCATTTTCATTCGCCTAGTGGGTCCCAGTCGGGGGTCCACGGCACTGTAATGTCCGCCTAGTTTGGGGTGTTACAGTCTCGATCATTGCACTTCAACCAACGGAATGGTTTTTTGCTGAGGCTGTTTCTCACGACATTCCCGGACCTTCACGGGTCTCTCTGAAAAGGTAATATCCTCGGCTACATCAATCTCACTATAGTCGATAATATAACTTGGATCCGGCACGTACTTCCTCAACTGAGAAACATGAAAAACGTTATGGACATGACTCAAAGCTGGAGGCAAGGCCAAGCGATAAGCTAAGTCTCCAACCCTGTCAAAAATTTCAAACGGTCCGATACACCGCGGACTAAGTTTCCCCCTTTTTCCGAAGCGAAAAAAAACTCATTTGGTCAGCGATACCTTGAGTAGAACATGGTCTCCAAAATCGAATTCCAATTGTAGACGATGAGTATCGGCATAAGATTTGATATGTTGAAGGGCATTCCCAAATTACAAAATGAACTCAACTACAACCTTCTGTACTGTATTCAGACAACACCAAGAATCCCCAAAACATCATCATAACTCATAAATGTGGTATGAACTATCTGTGCCAAATCCTATCCGTTGGATTGCACCGTCAAATCTCAATCTGGATCAAACCCAACATCACATAATATATTTGTAGATCAACTACCACAAAACAATGATAACAAGTCTTGAAACATCAACGTACAGTCCCAATGCTCATATGATCAATAGCAATGATCAACCAATAAATCTACCGAGAATATCATCGACGTGATAAACTCCAACACGATCAACAAAGGATCAACAACGACCGAGAATACCATCAACATGGTAAACTCTAAACGATCAACAAAGGATCAACAACGACTCAGAATACCATCAATATGATAAACTCCAAACGATCAACAAATGGTCAACAACGACCGAGAATACCATAAACATGATAAACTCCAAACGATCAACAATGATGGATCTCAAAGAAATAACTCCAACTGTCCGACATACCACTCGGGCGTATGAACAACCAGTAGCAACACGTCGAACATACCCAACCACAAATGGAGGATGAACAACCAATCCTTGTGGCTCAAAGATGGACGTCACAATATGCCCAATCCGGAAATGTGTTCGTGCACATGTGTAATCCGTACGGAATCCAGGATATACGTCGGACATGTACCTAATTAGCCTCACGGACTAACGTCTCGTGTGCATGGTCTAATGCGGAAACATCCATGCACGACTATAGTGTGCCCGACTAAAAATCTTACACAATAACCAATCGGCATGCATATATGACTCCAGGTATGTCACGATGCAACATGACAACGAAACTCAAATAATCATATATCCAATAAGGATCAAAAGACTCACTAAAGTGAACAATGACAACTGACAATGAAAGGTCGACATGACCAATCGATAACCAAACAATAATCCACGAATCATCATCCCGAATGAATGATCAACACGATCAACGATCTCAATACAAATAGTCCTGGGATCAGCATCCCTCAACGAAACAATCAACATGAATCCCATCATATGGGACATCAACATACAACATATACAACAATTTACCAGAAGAATTATCCTCATAACGGAACAATACTTAAATTACCTCAATGCCGGAGATAATATCCTTTTCCACGAGCGACATCCCTGAACGAATACACCGTTATTCAAATAATCTCCAATGAGGTACCGCCCATTAATATCAGTAAGCCACCATCCCGACACCAATGTCAATACGATAAACTATCTTCGATATCCGACATTCCATATCACAGGCCAAGGCTAATTCACATCTCCGTCTTCAATCAAACACAATTAAATCATATACATTATGATTTGATCCAAACTAGGGCACAATATACAAACCATCATCCCGGCGATTTACATTTATATATCATTGCTTTATGAATTATAAATGAAAAGAAACTGGAACCATTCATTAAATATTATAAACTGAACAAGTATAACTTGCCTCGATACCGATACAATGAAGTTGCTACCAATTCAATTGCCTTCGTCTATGAGTTCCTCAGCCCTGACCAAAGCAATCTACGAACTCTTCAACCTTAACCGCAACACAACGATCATAATCCACGATCAAACATCACAACTTATTGTAAGAAAAAAAAGATCAATAAACAACAAGTTTGATAACGATCAATATCAATATAACCAATCCACAAACCCAATGGTTCCACAATATCTCGATTAAACACAGTCTGAATAATCCAACTCAAAAAATTACGAATCCATGTCCACAATACGAGCCGAAATCCGATAATCATATCAACAACCAATTCAAACTAATAATAAAGGTCTAAATGTTATCGATTCCAAATTCAATCTTAAATACGAATTAACAAGGTTCCTCCTTGTAAATTAATAGTTAAAATTTATCGATGATCATCATCAATTCGAACCATCCAATTAGTTCAACATCATAGATAATCATATTCTAAGGTTGTCAAACAATTCAATCATTCGACTCGAACACTTGTTCAACACGTATGGACTTCCAAACTCAGAGATGAATAATAATCTCATCAAACTCGTAATCATATTCGTATTCCTATACGAATATTATATCAAAACACATAATTTAGCTCTAGACATGAATATTCCATATTCATATCCAAAACACACACTTCTTATAATTGTTCATCATCTCATATAATTAAAGAGTCTCTCATGAACATGAATTAATCCGAAATCACGTCCATAATCGACCAAACGACATAATATGATGTGTTCTAACATCTAAGCCATCATGTAACTCATAGTCTAAGGCATATATCATCATAACATCAAGAATCGCAACAATACTACCAAGAACACTAAGATTCCCTAACCATGCTCATCACAGCATAACATAATCCAACATATAAGTCATCATGTCATCTTCTTCCTTAACAAACTTCCGGTGGAATATCAAGAATCATCATAACGCCTCCATAAACTATTATCATACGAACTAATCATCAACAACGACGTCAAAATCCAAAATGAAGGGAGATATTAACCAACATATCTCTTGAAGATAAACAACACTATTCAAAACCACACGAATCATATCAACATCCGCACCTCAGCAATAATATCAACATAACTCAGTAATCCATCCCATAATCATACTTATCAACTCATATACATGACGATTATTAACTCAATAACATCATATACAATCCAAGACGAAATCCCAAAGTGAAGAGTAATTACCTATTCGAAGAAATGGATTGAATACCAAGGTTGAATCCGTTCTCAATCACTTCCAAGCTCCAATGTCGTTAAGGACGATCAACCCCACAATACTCAAGTGTCTGGATCCTCAAAATATCCTCGAAGAACACTCTCTATTGGATGAAAGGAAGAGATCGACGAAATGACGAATAATCCCCAACCGCACATATATACTGCACATTATTAGCGTGCGCTACTATTACTAGATATCGTGCGCTACTTGCCATAGCGTACGCTAACTGACTTTGTTAGCGTGTGATGTCGTAGTCCTGAGGCTACTGCCTTACTCTGTACTGTGATTTGCATACGCAATGCCCATGCAATAATGTACGTAAATACTCCGTTTTGCGTACGCAAGTCTCCAATCTTAGCATGCGCGACTCGTAGTTGACTTGTTTGTCTGCACCTGCTCCGAAGGTGGGTCTAAACGCCGAAAGCAACCGACAAATCCAAGATTCCCTTTGACCGATTTACAATTAGCGTGCATTAATCCCACGCTTAGCGTGCGCTAATCATTCATAGTAAACATCCGGTGAACTTATCAGAACATGTCCCGAAGGTAGCCGGGTCCACACGTGGATTCCCTCTTATCTGTTCTGCACTAGCGTGTGCTATCATTCGCCTTTAGCGTGCGCTAAGCCTGCACATTAGCGTGTGCTATGTCCTCGTACTGGAGTACATTAATTCAGGCTACACTTAGCCAATTCTATCTGTTCTGTCCATCGTCTCAACATACTGAACACATACATACAACATACTCGATCCAAGAACATTCTCATATGATATACCCGATATCAAAATTAAAACAACCTGTCGATCAAGTACGACAATTATACAGATACAATTGTCTCAGTTCTCAAATTATTTTATCCATACTGTATAGACACCATGCTATCCAGTACACCTCAAATAAAATAACGCGAAAAATTTATACTAAAAGTCCGGATATTACATACTACCCCCCTTTAAAATAAGTTTCATCCTCGAAACTTGCAATCCTGCCACAAACAACAGATCAACCCAAAATTTCCAAACTCGTCACAAAAGCAATCATTTGTCGCCACAAGTGAATAACCAAAATAGTATACTTACAGGTGCGTGAAGCCGATAAACTCCTGTTATACTAGCAAACGACTCCCATACAAAATCTCAACACAATACCAACACACACCAATATCGCAATTAGCAATTTTGACAATATATCAAGGAAGATTCCATGTCCGCGACCATGACCACGACTCTGTCCCCTGTCAGCAGACATTATGAAGGACACACACGTACGTAAGTATAATCCAAATCACACATTCTCGAAGTGACCGATTCCCAAGAATAGCAAACTAAAAGCAAAGCGATTAAGAAAACACAAGAAGAGTGAGAGGACTTACAAGTACCGATCGCACTGTGATGATGGCAAAGTGGTAATACTGTAGGCAAACGATGACCCAATCGATCCAAAAGACCGACAGCCTAGGTATCCATAAACCTACGCTCCGATACCATATTCTGTAACACCCCCAAGTTATTCAGGGTATATTACAGCGCTGTGAGCCCCTCCGTGGGACCTACAAGGCTATAAACATGCGGAACCATGAAATTTGACCGATATGGTCCAAGCATAATCCAATAGAGGACAATAAAATTAGCACTCAAGACAATATCCAATGAGACCGAATACAATATATCAAGAATCAATCCCAAGGCAACACAGGCCAAAACATCAAGAAGTCAGAAAACAGTACTCGAGTACTCATAATCACTTCAAGTACAACATCACTGAATGGATGAAATACAAAGTATAACCAATGACAAGACACAACATCACACTTGCCCATCATCTTCATGCCGACCCGGTACATGCCTATTCGATCGTCTGGATCCTGAAATACATGAAAGGTATTTCCCCCAAAAAAGGGTTAGCCATCGAATAGCTAGTACAAGTATATCGAATATGAAACACAATACTTCTCGAAAATAAAGTAAATGTAATCATCATAAAATAAAGACTAGTATTCCGGAATAACTAAATCTCATAGCATCACATTCAATACATACGTGATTAACCGTGGAACCGCACCAAAGGCAACAGAACCTTCAGAGGACCCGTCGGTCCATCCCATTGTGGTTAACCCAATATATCCCTGGAACCACACCAAAGGCTACGGAACCCTCAGAGGACCCTTCGGCCCATCCCAGGGTGGATATATACCATCATACAATTCATATACCTTACTTTCAAAGTCGAGAACATACAATCATAAACATAGACTTGCCTTTGAGACATCACGAATCAGGACGAAAAGTACACAAGTTCGGTAGGTCCGAGAATGCACTTCCAGCACCTAAACGGTTCGTAAGGAATATGACAATTAATAACATATACTCAAATCACATGTAGAAACTCCCGAAACCCGCCTATGATTCACAAAAATCCAAGGATAATCACTTAGAGGTTGGAAATCATCAAAATCCTCTCAAATCCGAACAAAGTACAAAAACATCCATATAACCATAGGGAAAACGTGGGTATGAGGTAGATACATCATAATATCAAATAGTTCAAGCTTCAAAACGGATAAATCGGACAAATCTAAGAAAATCCCAAAAATTCCACAAACTAGGGTATCAAGGCATTTACCTTGATTTAGAAAGTAGAAATGGATTGGATGTTATATATTCTTTGTTATCCCACCAAAGGTGATGTTAGATGATGAATAGCCACCTCCAAATCGCCTCAGAATCGCCTCTCTCGTTCACTCTCGTCGAAAAATGAAGAAATGAAAGTAAAAATGACGAAGAGCAGGGCTGTCCGTCCTTAAATACTGCGTTCAATTAGCGCGTGCAATGCCTCAGAGTTAGCGTGCACTAACGGGGTTACCCATTAGTCCAGTGGATACTGACCTATGATGGTAGCGTGCGCTACCCCATCCTTAGCGTGCACTATGCAACACCGATAGCGTGCATTAGCTCACGCCTAGCGTGCGCTAACACCAGTCCCGAGAACAAAATCTAGCTTCTGTCTCTGCCAAACTCAACGCTTTAACGCGCGCTACAGGCGATGCTAGCGTGCGCTATTCAACATGAATAGTGTGCGTTAGCACACGCCTAGCGTGCGCTAATTGGTTGACTCAGAAATATCGCCATAAGGTCCGATCAAAACGAACATGTGCCAGAAAATACGAACCTCATAAATCAACAACATCTAAAAAGGTGCTTATAAGAGCGACAAAACGAACAAACGCCACAGTTAAAATTCATGAAAAATATAGGTATTACACAGATAATGCGGAAAACACAGCTGATGACGATACAAATAACTTAAAGTTGTCTGCAGTTAACTTCTAATGGAACAATAAATATGAATGCAACAGTTAAGTATGATGTGTAAAGCAATAAATCACATAGGCACTTATAGTTGTTTCATAGGTGGGGTAATCCTCTACTAGTCCACTTCTCTCCAAACCAGCTGGAGATAAATTCACTATAAATGTCAACCAGTGATAAATGTTACAATGAATTTTCCCTAGTTACAACAGCTTCCAACCAGTGGAAACCCGTGGTCATTACAACTCCTTTGACTGCCTAGCACCTCCTGATTGAAAAATCTTGGATGCCTCAACAACTTCTAGAGCTGTCTATCACCTTCCAATAAAGAACCCGTGGATGCCTTATCAGTCGCACAGCTTCTGAAAACCTCGTTCACAGAAGTACCCCGAACTCAGCATTAAAGACGAGTTTTTATCTTCTCCAGCTAAAGATCTTCTCAGAATATAACTGTTTAAAGCTTTGCTCTTCACGATGCTATTGTTTGATTTGATAGATTTGATTGCCTTGAATACTTTGATTGCTTGTGAGTGTTGTTCGCATCGTACTTTGCTCAATTCATATCTTTAGATATTTATAGTACGATTCTTGGAGCTTTCTTTATAGACATTGCACTACTGTAACAAATCCGTCTGTTGGAGAGTGGACTTCTTTGTTTATCTTATCAATCCATTGCAAGGCTGGATTCCCTTTTTAATTCTGACCGTTTAGAAGACTTTCTTGTAATAGCGCTGTATTTATTGATTTGAATAATCATAAAGTCTTTAGAATATGTATCTCGGTGAATATTTAATTCCTTATTTTCAGGGAATCTTTTGGCTTGTCTCCTCACGTCCACATGTGACTTTCCATAATTGTTGACTTTTTAACCCTTGCTGACTGGACTGGGTTACTTGGCTGATATCCTGACTGAGAACTTACCTGATATCTCTTGGTCAAACTGTCTGATGTGCAGTCAACATTCTCTGATGAAAGACTTCTCTGATATAGCTTCTCTGAGATAAAATTCTCGGTCCCGATGAATCTTCTCTGCTCTGAAGTCTTCTGACCTGATGAATGTTCTCTGGTCTGATGGTCAAACTTCAGCTAATGTTTGTGTTAACTCGATCTCATCTGATATCTTGACTGCAGATTGGTTTTGGTCAATCTTCTCTGATATTCCTGTTGACCAACACTTGTCTAATGTATCGTCTTCTTCATCTTTTGACTGCAGCTTAGATTGGTCAAACCTCTCTGATGTTTTGCATTTGACCAAGACCTCTCTAAAAAATGAACTTGCCTGATAACTTCTCTGATAAGTTGCAGTTCCATACTTAGACGATTTTCTACTGACAATTTAGACTTAGCCTAAATTTTAAGGCCTATAGAATATACTCATATGGTTCTTCTTACAAGTTTCCAATTACTTAAAACATACATTTGAATAATCAATCAATACATGGATGACATCATCAAAATCTAATAAGTATTCTTAACAAATTCCCCCTATTTTGATGATGGCAAAACTTAAAGCATTTCAAATGTAATCAGGTCTGCACAAAGTAAAGTGCAAGACACAAGTAAAACTCAGTCTTTTTGAGATAACTAGAGGTTGTGTTCAAGTGACTGTTATAAAATTTTATTTGAAGTTACAATACAGTGCAGTTGAATGGACAAAATATAGGTAAGCAAATTATAAGTATTACAAAATTACAAGTAAATTACAAAGTAAGATTACAAGTAAAAATTACAGAAAATTAATCTATCTTCTTCTTCCTCTTACTCTTCTGATCTTCAATTTGGATGGAGGGAGAGACCTCAAGGGTTTTGCTTCAATTGGCTTCTTGGAGACTGGGCTAACCCATATTTCCTTTTGATTATCATAGACGCAAACTCTTGCTCCTCAGCAGATGTGAAGTTGTTCTCAACACACAGTGCCTTGATTTCTTCTTGAAGAGCTAGTTCATCCAGTTCATTGTTCATAAGAGTGGGGGCTTCTTCAAGTCTGAAACTAGGAATCATGTGATAGGCATCGAATTTCTTTGCATGTTTTTTCAGAACTGCCCAAAGTTTTGGCCAAGTTGAGGACATGAAATTGATGAATGTTTGTTGTGGGGAGCAATCTTTATCCTGGAGCAACTCCCAGAGATAATATTTCTCTATAAATTTCTTCCTTGCTCCTCCCCACATTGGAGCTGCGCCAGCAGGTAAAAATTCTTCAACAAACCAAAGCTCCTTTCCTTCCCATTGGTATTTCACCTCTGGTTCCTATCTGGTCCTTCTCCTTTTGGCTGCAGGTTGGTCATATGATGATGCAACTACTTCTTTTCTCTTGTGTTGAGAAGTCCCAGCATGTAGGAGAGGGAGGTCATGTCTTCTCTTAGTTCTGACTTCCTCTATGACATCCTCCTCACTGTCTTCCCCCTGCCTGATATGTTCTCTGCTTCTCTCTTCCCTTTTTCCTCTCTCTTCCCCCTTTTCGCCAGCATCAGTAAGGGTAGCTAGCTGCTGCTCTACCTTGTCCATAAGATCAGAAATGCCAAGGGGCATTCTGGAGTTAGTAGGTGGTGGGGAAGGGTCCTTCTTTTTAAGCAGTGTGTCCATTTTTGCATCAAGGGACATCAGGTCGGGTTTGACTTTGTTGGAATATAAAACGCAGTGGAAGCGAGATTGAATATTTGAATATATTTGGTTTAATAAACTAACCAACAAAATTGTGGATCTATTTAGGCTTATCAATTAATTAATTAAACAGACTAATTAACAATTTAAAAATTAGTATTTACGCAGTAGAATTGGTAATTCATACCTTTGAAGCAAAGTGGTAGAAAGATCCCTTTTTGGCCGACCGAACTCCTCCTTGTACTCCTCCTTGATCTTCTTGTATTTCTACATCAAGATCTTTTAGAGTATATACCGCCTATATCCGTATGTCGTGTGGGCAACAATCTACCGGACTGCTTAGACTGCAATATGGATCGACCGAAATTTTTCCCAAGAAATACCTTACGAATTTTTCTCTCTATTTTTCTTGAATATTTTAGTATTTAGAAAAATATTGTGCTAGCTAAATTGTGGAATCCAAGACACAAGTCAAGACCCACAATTAAACACAAAGTATGAAAAATCGAAATTTCTTGTTCACTAATGGTAAAAAAATCGGCCACCCCTTATGTTCTATTTATTGGTGTTTTGGGCTACTCTAGGGACCTTAAGGAGGATAAGGTAAGGACTCCCAATAGATTTTATCTGACCAATATTAGGACTCTTCCTAATATAATGAATCTATTAATATCAACTTAGTCCACTAAGAGGTTGATATTGCACTTCCTACCAAAATTCCAAATTACGAAATTGGGCTCCCTTTTGAATTAATTATTTCCCATGTTTAAGATATTCCATATCC
Organism: Orobanche coerulescens; assembly: GCA_033398695.1. NCBI lineage: Eukaryota > Viridiplantae > Streptophyta > Magnoliopsida > Lamiales > Orobanchaceae > Orobanche > Orobanche coerulescens. The sequence continues at coordinate 102,637,667 of CM065804.1, forward strand.
ATTAATTAATTTAAGCTACTGACAGCTTTTAACATGAGTATACCACTCGAGCTTTATTATTATATCGGAAAATTTATTCCACCTGCAGGGTTTTATATAATAATCCTTTCGAGTGCCTCAAGGACATGATCAACCCGACTGGTCAGGACACGATTTCTAGCTGTAAGATTAATTATCATATAAATAATAATATTGTCCAAAATATCGAGCATATTGAGTCAATCATTTTGGCTCTCACCCATGACAAATCAAAGCAATAAATATTAAATATATATAATTAAATATTAACCACTAGAATTAAGAAATAATAATTGTCCAAGATGTATGTTCTTCTTATTGTGAGTACATAAGAATCTATCTCACCTCGATCCTGTTCAACATATACCGAATACGCTAATATATGCTAATGGTCAAGACCAACCAATATTAAGCATATATTACAACCTCTCACATAACGGTCTAATGTTATATAGGTTGTGAACTAATTATTACTATATAAGGGACCGATAATGTGATCTTCTGTGTGTCTCGACACACCACATTATCTACAATATAAAGTAATTTAGACAACATTTGCATAACCATAGCGTGAATAAATGTGCAAAACATGTGATAAAATGAATTAAATATTCTCATAGATAAAGACCGGGAAATTAAGTAAAACAAGCATAAAGTATACTTTAATGTATGCAACAACACCGGTATTATCATAATAAAGTGTAATAGTCCTAGGCAAATTAGGAATCACACCCAAATCCTTTAGGAAGTACTTGAGCCATACCGCCTCTTTAGCTGCCTCTGAGGATGATACATATTAGGCTTCCATGGTAGAGTCCGCTATGCATTTCTGCTTCACACTCCTCCAACTGATGGCTCCACCTCCCAAAGTGAAAACATATCCAGAAGTTGATTTCGAATTTTCTTTGTCCGAACTGAAATCTGAGTCAGTGTAACCCAAAGGACAAAGTGTATCCGATTGATATATAAGCGTATGCTCCCTAGTCCTTCTCAGGTACTTGAGTATATGCCTGACAGCAATCCAATATCCCGGTCCTGGGTTCGACTGATATCTCGCCACCATGCCACTACAACATGACAGATATCAGGCCTAGTACAAAGCATATCATACATGAGGCTTCCCACTGCCGAAGCATAAGAGACCAGCTTCATGTCATCTATATCCTTCTGTGTCCTTGGACACATAGCCTTAGATAGCTAGATTCCATGTCTATAAGGTAAGAAACCTTTCTTGGAATTCTCCATACTAAACCGTTTTAGCACCATATCGATATAGGATGCTTGGGATAAGCACAACATCCTTTTCTTGCAATCTCGAAAGATCTTAATACCAAAGATGTGCCCGTCTTCTCCCAAATACTTCATATCGAACTGCTCAGACAGCCATGCCCTTACGTCTGATAATACCTTCACATTGTTTCCAATTAGAAGTATATCATCTACGTACAGTACAAGAAACACTAGCATGTTTCCATCGCACTTTTTATATACACAAACCTCACTAGGACATTGTTCAAAACCATACGATTGAATGATCTCATCAAATCGCATGTTCCAAGACCTTGATGCTTCCTTGGGACCATAAATGACCCTCTTAAGCTTGCACACTAAGTGCTCCTCTCCTTCAGCAATGAGTCCCTCAAGTTGGCGCATGTAGATTTCCTTATCAAGACTCCCGTTCAAGAACACAGTCTTGAAATCCATCTGCCAATTCTTCATATCCAAATTCATAGATATAGGTAAGAGAATCCAGCTGGATTTAAGCATGGCTACCGGCAAAAAGGTCTCATCGTAGTCGATGCCCTCCTTTTGAGTGTAACCTTTTGCAACAAGTCTTGCTTTGAAGGTTTCAACCTTCCCTTTCGATCCTCTCTTACGCTTGTAGACCCACTTACTTCCAATAGGTTTTACCCCATTGGGTAGCTCTACTAGCTCCCACACTTGATTAGAATCTATAGATCCCATTTCAGATTCCATTTCCGTTTGCCAGGATTCAGCATCCTTGTCTTGAACTGCCTGCCTATACGTACATGGATACATTTCATCCTAGTCCGTGGAGTGGTCCGAAGATGCTCCCATGCCGATGAAATGATGAGGTTGATGAACAACCCTCCTACTATGACGAGGCGTGTCCTTAGTTTGCGTATCCACAATAGTGTCAATACGTGGTACACTGGGTGTTTGTACAATTGGTATTGTCTAAATCTCACCCCTAAGTTCCTATAGAATGACCTCACTCCTAGGCTTGTGGCTTATTACATAGTCCTCCTCTAAGAACCGGGCATTGGTGCTAACAATGACCTTCTAATCTTTAGGACTGTAGAATAAGCCACCCTTCGTTCCCTTCGGATATCCTACAAACCCTCGTACTTTTGTACGAGATGCCAACTTATCAGCTTCCTTATTCAGTACGTGTTCTGGTGAACCCCAAATCCGAACATGTCCCAGACTGGGTTTGCGCCCATTCCACAGTTATGTGGGTGTTTTTGGAACTAATTTCGAAGGCACCAAGTTTAGAATGTACGCCGCTGTTTCCAAGGCATATCCCCAAAATGAAATAGGCAAATCAGAATAACTCATCATTGACCTAACCATCTCTAATAAAGTACGATTCCTTCATTCAGCAACACCATTTTGTTGTTGTGTACCAGGCGCAGTGAGCTGGGAAGTAATCTCCTCATGTGCCAATAAATCCAAAAACTATCCACTAAGATATTTGCCACCATGATCAGATTGTAGTGACTTGATACTTTGTCCATTATGCTTCTCCGTTTCAGCCTTGAATTCTTTGAACTTATCAAAAGATTCAGACTTACGTCGCATCAAATAGATGTATCCATATCTTGAATAATCATCTATAAACTTGATAGAGTACTGAAACCACCCTTAGACTCTATGTTCATTGGACCACATACATCGGTATGTACCAATTCCAATACATTTTGTACACGGTTTCCTTTGCTTTGGAAAGCCCTTTTAGTCATTTTCCCTTCCAGACAGGATTCACAGATTGGAAATAACTCAACTTGTAGTTAATCCAATGGGCCATCGTTTACTAATCTTCGAATCCTTCTAAGGTTAATGTGACCCAATCGTAAATGCCACAAATATGTTTGATTTATGCTCGAAGGTTCTTTTCTTTTATTAGAATTAGTCAAATGATTAAGCGATTTATAATTATGCAAGGGAGTTGGTGCAGCATTAATGATATAAAGTCTTTCATTATAAGTACTCATGCAAACATATTCACCATTTCTTTTAATAATTGCATTATCTCCAAAAGAAAATGAATATCCATCACAACACAATTTAGAAACTGAAGTTAAATTCATTCTAAAATCAGGTACTAATAATACATTATTTAGGACTAGAATCCTATCATAAACTTTTAACTGCACGACTCCCACTGCAACAGCCTTCAGCCTGAAATAGTCGCCCCAGCTAATAGTAATCTCATCCGCACTAAGTACTTTGGTTGCTTGGAACCCCTGCGAGTCATAACAGACATGATCAATGGAGCCCGAATACTATCCACGAAGTGATAGAACAGCCAGCCAAACATATTTTGACTACCAGTTCATGAGACGTACCTTTTGTTAGGAATATGCCCTCGAATGCCACTCAGGGAATGAGAGAGTAGGGGCATTGTACTTGTAATTATGGAATAAATAATAAAAAAGGGCAAATCGATTCATTCACTGTTTATTGTATTTCAATTGCATTCTTGACTTGGTAAACATTGAAGTGAAGTCCATGTAAATAAACTGAACATTCCATTCTCGTTATGGGATAAGAGAAAATGCACTGGAAGTGTTTAAAGTTTATTTACGTAAATCGTTGGCAAGTCAATAAACTTAAATGGGCATTAAGTTTTAATAAGACTTGTATAACTGATGCTAGGACGTGTGCACGTCTTGATAGCATAGTTATAAAGTATATTGGTGGGACCAGTATACTCGAACACGACTCATACTCGATTCAGTCACACGGTATTCACTCTCGAAGAGTCGATGACGAATCACAAGGTTGTGATAGTGTATGCGGACCTTTGACTTGAGGATTCAGTAGAAGATTTGCCTGTGACGTTTAGTTTGTCATTAGAGTAGTTAGACTCATTTGCTTAATTGCTGAGTCGACCTCGAAGTGCGGACTATACGGGCAGGTAGCAGTCTTTACTGTATGCCAAGAAAGGATTTTATCTCCTGTTAGTGAGCAGGCGTATGTCCTATACGGTTAATGGCAAATAAGATCATGAGTCTTTGGCCAAAGCATTCTGATATAGTCGTATTAGATACACTATTAATCAGTCGGTCTTGATTTGCATTAACACATGTATAGAGTCTAGTCAATAGTAGGGTTTGACTTTACCGTGACCCGAAGACTTGACCGGGACATCTGATAAAGGGTCTATACGTATATAGTATTCATGACATAATGGTTCTGGAATGATCCCTTCATTCGTTCTCGCCGGGTTTACAAAGGCGGCCCGCTAGGCTGGCTAAGTGCTGCCCGCACTCATTGGTTCCTCCCAATGCCGGCTGAGACGGACCTACGGAGTCGCGCATCAGGAGCGTTGACGGATAAATGTGAATTTATTATCTTTCTATAAATATTAGATATTGGATATCTAATTATGATTTATTAGATAAATCAAAATAGCGGTCTTATGAATTAAAATTAAGTTACCGGGTGATTAATTTAATTCATAAATTATATTTCTTAAAGAAATATATTTGTATTTGATATTATTAATTAATTAGATTAATTAATTAATATAAAAACATTGGTGATTAAACGGAGTGTATTTAACGGAGTCGTTTGACGAACGTCCAGTACACGAGCCGAGTGACTCGGCTCGTTTTCTAGGAAACTTCCACCATGGGTCGCCCTCCCTCTCCCCACATCACATGGAATCATTTCCATGCATGTGTATGTGTTAGTTGTATTTTTGTTATTATGTGTTGACATTTTATCTCAATTATATGATTTGTATTATATGTTTGAGATAATATAAATACAACACATTATAACAACTACTACACACACACACTTGCAAAGTGAGAACCTCTTGGCAAAATTGTGAGCTGCCTGCCGAGAGATTAAGTGAGGAAGGGAGAGAATTTTTTTTTTTCAATTTTCATCTTAGAGGTGAAAGGAATTCAAGAAAAAATAGAGAGAAAATTCCTACGGTAACTTCCTAGCCGTGTTCTTGGAGAACGAAGTTACATCGAATTTTCCGGGCAACTTCCGACGCGTGTGAAGTAGAGGCTTCGAATTTTCGGTGCTTGGAACGAAGGGATTTCGTGTTCGGGACGGGATCGTGATCATCGTCTACACTTTACGAAGATTTATTTCAAAGGCTTCAAGGGTATGAATCTTTATCTTTGTATTTTTTTTTTCGTATATACGTTACTTGATCGATCCTGTTTGGGATTCGTATTTATTTCCGCTGCGCATTTCGTTTTATTTTCGGAATCCCAACAGTGGTATCGGAGCGAGGTCAATGTTTCCGTATATACGATTATTTGTGCATTTTGAATGCTTTTGGATAATGATTATGATTTAGAATCATGTTTGGAATAATCGTAGATTTTAAATTGTTTGTTGTAGCATCACGTTTTTGGAAACGGGCCGAAAAACGAAGAAATGGGGTCACGGCAGCGGTGCCGGCAAGATCACTGGCCGCCGCCTGTGTTGCCGAGCATGATCGGCCATGTCTCGCCACAAGCCGAGAATGATCGCCACCGCCGAGCAATGGCTCGGCCAGCAAAGTTTTTGGCCCGATTTTGAATCGCCGCGGCCGGGCCTAAAACCGAATTATCCGGACTCGCTTTAAGTTTATATTTCGTTGTAATTATTTCCCAAAATTTATATTGTATTTTAATTTGACTAAATTAATATTTGGAATATTTTTCGTGTTAAGGGAAATAAATTAAACGAGAATATTATTTTGGCCGGATTACTTCGAACGAATTAAAATGACGAATATTAGTATTAATTGGATTAATACCATTAAAATTGAATAGATTAATTTTATATTGATTGGATTAATATATTAATTGATTATTTAATTTTAATGCCACTTTATATTAATTGGATTAATTTAGTAGAAATTGATTAGATTAATTTATATTAAGATTAATTGTTTAATTTCGTTGCCATTACATGTTGCATGGAATCCTTATGTGATGGTGATATAGCTCGTGGACTTAGTTTTTTTTTATTCGTTCGATTCGATTGGGTTGTAACGGCCGTTTTGAGCCTATTTATATTTACTAGAAAAACTTGTATAGGATGCAATTTTTCAATGATGTAATTATTATTTTGGGTATGAAGAAGACCGAAGACAACCGACCGAGAAGACGAAGAATCGAAGACTTTTTTTTTTTATTGGGTCATTCGCTTGGCCCAGTACTTAGGAATTAGGTCCATGAGCTATATGTTGGTAGTAACTAGGTTACTGTTTTCTGTTTTTCATTTTGAATGATTGACAAACCAACAAACGCGCGTATAATTGAATTAATGTGCAAAGTGTAACATTAATCGCGAAATTCTCCCGACTACAAAGAGACTAAGTTTGAAAAAGGTTACGAGGTTTCCTACCCTCCATCAAACTCGTAGAAAATTGATACCCGAGCTGGTGTGCTATGCTTCCGAGTTATCGGGGTAGTACATTTGGTAGAGGTTGAAAAATTCTTGAGTGCATTAGATGCCTCCGGTTGGTGATAAATTTCGCTCCTAGAAACCTGATAGGTTGCCGGGTGAGATTCAATAGTCAAACTGATAGACGTTGATGGTCAACAACTTAGATAGTCTGGATTGCCAAGAAACCTGATAGGTTGAGGGCATGAAGACTAGGGGTAAAAGAAGATCAAATCATCCGTTAGACGGGTTGGTGTTAGACACCACTTTACAGAGATTAATTGGCAAGAAACCTGATAGGTTGCGTCAGTTAAAATTTGTAAAGAACTTGATCACCACTAAGAAGTCGATCTAACCATGATTTCCGGATTATAACATGGGAGTGTATAATTCCGATAAAATTAGTGGGAGCCGAGACAAGAATTATACAAGCCCTTAAGTTCTATACTCGGTCATAATTAAACAAGTCACTAATTTAATCTTGTCTAAATCTTTGCAGAAAACGAAATTGAATCTCTCTAAAATGGCTAAAAACCCACTTGCAATACTACTTGAAAAGAATCTCCTAACTGGCCCTAACTTTGTTGACTGGTTGCGGAATCTGATGATTGTACTCACTATAGAGTCTCTGGGATACGTCTTGGAGGCGGACATTCCACCGACTCCAATCCGGACTAGGGGTAATCAGGAAGACATTGACGTCCATGAAAAATGGGTCAAGGATGATGTGCTAGTCTGTGGTTTTATGATGGGCTCAATGACTAATGAGCTGCAGAGAGCGCACGAGAAAATGAATTCTGCTAGGCAGATTCTCGCACACTTGACCGAACTTTATGGAGAGCACAGTAGGACTGCTAGATATGAGATATCAAAGCAGTTGTTCTGTGCTAGGATGAAAGAAGGGGAGAAAGTGGGAGACCACGTCCTCAAGATGATCTCTATGATTGAGAGGCTCGAGGTGCTCAACTTTAATATGGATTTATCCCTTCAAATTGATCTCATCCTTCAATCTCTACCTGACTCTTTCACGCAGTTTGTAATGAATTTCAACTGTAATGAAATTACATGCACATTAGCTGGGCTAATGAATAAACTGGTGACGGCGCAGTCTAACATGAAGACTAAACCGAGAGAGGCTGCTCTTGTGATTTCTTCTGGGCCTAAGAGGTCCAAGAACAAGAAGAAAAAGACCTACGAGCAGTACAAACCCAAGAAAAGGGTGCAAAAAGGAAAGGGCAAGGCCCGAAAGGTTCAAAAGGTAGGCGGTCCAAAACCTACGGACAAATGCCTTGAATGCGGTGAGTGGGCACATCGCGAAGGACTTGTCCCAAGATTAATGGCGCATCCGCACGGAACTTTTGTTTTTGAAACTAATTGTTCCGCCATCGTATATTCTCGCTTCATGGATTCTCGGATTCAGTGCCACTTCTCACATTTGTACTATGAATCGGGATCTGGAACGGCGTAAAACTTGAAGTCGGGAAATAATGATCACTGTTGGAAGCGGACAAAGTGTTGAGGCAACCGATATTGGATCAATCCTTCTGGGTTTAGAATCTGGTTTTATTTTGACATTAGATGAAGTACTTGTTTTGCCCAAGGGGCATAAAAACATTGTATCCATTCCAGTCTTGGACCGGAAAGGATTTTGTTTCTTCATTGGCAATGGCAGTTGTAAAATTTATTTTCAAATAAATTGGTTGGAACAAATACATTGTTGAATAGTTTATATCATCCGAACATGCAAAATAAAGAGTGAACACTATAACTAGGAAACGTGGTAGGCAAGATACTAATCAAGCTCTTAAATGGCACCTTAGACTTGGTCATGTTGGTACCAAGGTTCGAAAATGGAAAATGATGTACGTTTAAGACCATTGGGTGTAGAACCCTATCCAAAGTGTGAATCATGACTTAGAGTCAAAATGACTAAGAACACCTTCACAGGGACAAATGAAAGGGCTGCCGATAAACTTGGATTGGTGCATACCGATGTTTGTGGTGCTTTAGAAGTAGCCCGAGACGGATATCAATATTTCATAACGTTCACAGATGATCATACTAGGTATGGGATTGTGTACTTAATGAAACATAAATATGAAGCCTTTGCTAAATTCAAAGAATTTAAGGCCCTAGTTGAAAAACAAACTCGATGTCATATCAAAGCACTTTGGTCGGACCGAGGTGGCGAATATATGAGCACTGAGTTTGATGAGTTCCTTAAGGAACATGGAATAGTTTCACATTCACGCCTCCGGGAACTCCACAGTTAAATGGTGTTTCAGAAAGGAGAAATCGGACTTTGTTGGAAATGGTTCGCTCCATGTTAAATTACACTGATTTACCTATTTACCTGTGGGGGTATGCCTTACTAACCGCTGCCTATATCCTAAATAGATGTCCTTCCAAATCTGTTCCTATCACTCCGCATGAGATGTGGAAGGGTAAGAAACCAAGCCTTAATCACATAAGGATTTGGGGATGTCCAGCCTATATAAAAAAGGCTAAGGTGGACAAACTGGAAGCGAGGTCCATAAAAGGACGTTTCATAGGATACCTAGAGGACTTGATGGGTTATCTATTCTACATGCCAGAAGACCATAGGGTCGTTGTGGCATTACAAGCGCACTTCCTTGAGGATGAATTCATTCAGGAAGGTGGCTCGGGTAGAAATATCTCTTTGGAAGAGCATAATGAAACTCCTAAGGAGACATCTGATCAGGGATCAAGAACCTAACCTATTATAACACAACCTCCACTTCGAAGGTCTGATAGGGTATCTCACTTACCTGAGAGGTATGGCTATACACATGTCGAGGAACTGGGTCTCCACGATGTTGCGATAATTCTTACACGCAAGTGCACGTCAGCGTTTACAAGTAATAAAGTGATAAGTAGAGTATCGTTCCCACGAGGACTGAATCTCTAACTACCGATTTTTGTGTATTCCAATTTTATTTGAACAATCGAATTTGGGTTTTTTGCAATTACTAACTAAAAGAATTACTAAAAGACTAGTAGAAAACGATGGCTTGAATAAAATAAATCAAATGATGAATAAGTCTAGGATTCTGAATCCACCTCAGTTTATCCGAATTTACTCTCGATTATCCGTAATAAATAATTTTCCCAATTTATTGAAGGCGGAGATTGCTAATATATTCTACCGCCTCTCCCGAGGTCAATAGATTTATCTAAAGGCGAATAACGCACTCTATGACTAGGTGAATTAATTCGTCAATAGGCGAAAGGCATAAAATCTCCCAAAAGCCACGTAGTTCCTATGAGTATATTCCTATCTCACAGAATAAAACGGTCCTCACCAATAGTTCCTCACCAAATCTCCTCTCCCGATTCGAATTGAATGATTAAATCAATACAACTATTGGCCAGATAATTGCAAGCATTAAACACAATTGGGACAACTCAATAAAAAGGTAATTAATTGGATAATCTCAAGAAATTCGTCAAAACATAGGTTTCATCAAAACCCTAGATTAGGGCTTTAGCCTGACATACTAATAATTGAAAATACAGAATAGATAAATGAAAGCATAAAAATCAAACGCAGATGAAGCTCGGATTCCTCCGTTCTTCAGCTTCCGCCTTGTGCTCTTGAAGTCTTCTGCTTCCCTCTTCTTCTGCCGTCTCCAAGCTTAAGCTCCAAAAGATTAAAAGATCCAAAGATAATTAATTAGGGTCTTAAACCCTATTTATAGCTCAGCATATCCTCCAAATCGCGTCCATATCCGTAGGTCGAAAACTGGCTTCGAAACGGCCCTAATTCGCGCGGACAACCAAAAACCGCCAAGTGTGCCGCGGCGCACTAAACCTGTGCCGCGGCACAGAGCCTTCAGCTGGATGCCTGGGCGTCCTCAATTTCTTCTGTGTCGCGGCTCACCTGGGCTGTGCCGCGGCACAGAGTACAGTTTACTCTGCCTTTGGCTGGGTGTCTTCCTGTGCCGCGGCCCTGCTTCCTTGTGCCGCGGCTCATAGTCCAGATTTGCCGTTTTCGCCCGTTTTGCCTCGTTTTAGCTTCCGGACTTCAATTTCCTGTCAATCATACAAAATTAAGGCATTAAAGGCTCATTTAGACAATTTCACTCTCCAAAATACTACAAAATAATGATAAATAAGCGTATAAAAATACGCCTAACAAATACCCCCAAACTTAAGCCTTTGCTTGTCCTCAAGCAAAAAGAATTAAATTCAATAAAAGAATGCCGTGAATCATCGTGCAACTCATAGTGTTCAACCTAATCAATACTATCCTGTAATTCTCTCTAAATAATACAAGTGTCATAATAGCAAGCTGCACTCAGAATAATGATTCCGCAAAGTAATCAAGTTCGATCCTAATCACTCGTTCATGAAGAAAATCCACTCAAAGATTAACAAAACGTGAGTCAAATCGACCGTCAATATGAAAGGCTAAAATAAACAAGCTAGTTCGTCCCTGCTCCACGGTCTAGTGGCACAATTTTCACGAGTTTCATAACAAATAAACCTCGGACAAGATCCCCTTATATATATGTTCAAGAATTTGATTCGAGTTGACCACTAGGTTAGGATCTCGGGATGTTTCATCGGGATAATCCTAGGTGGAACTTCCATTCTCATGTATTGGAAAACCGTTTGACGTAAAAGACACTCATGGGGCACATGGATGCTTCTAGTTACTAAGTTCCGTCTACAATGGAGAAACAACTCGAATATATAATTTCCGCATGTTCGAATCAAGGTCGCCGCTTTACGCGAGAGTAAACAATGGTCACGCGAATACCCCGGTTACTTGTGCTCCTATCATTGGCACATGTGAAATATCTAAATTACTAGTCTAATCAGGGTCGTCGTTTTACGCGAGAGTAAACAACGGGTCACGCGAATGCCCCCGGTTACTAGACTTCCCTTCATAGAACGACATTATCTCGACTTTTGGGAAAAACTGACCGACTCTAAACTCAATCTGAGTGCCAACACAACTAATATAACTAGACGAATAACTAACCGAAAAATGTAACCAAACGTATTGATGGTGATTTTAAAACAAGTATGTATCGTCTCTTATCTGCCAAGACCTCTACAATCACGAAAAATTTTGGACCTAAATGAATACTAAGCAGAACAGAAATAACTGACTACAACTCGACTAAAACTCGACCGTTTCTTCAGAGATAAAAACAGTGTCGTAACATCAGTATCACACAAATAGAAGCACGAAAAATTCACGAATAAAGGAGAATTAAGACAAGCAAGGCTATCCAAACGTATATAAAAAAAATAACGCAAAGCAATGAAAAGTCCAACAAAATAAAGTACAGCAATGAATGTAGCAACTGAAAGTAAATCCCCCCCCCCAAACTTAGGACGTACATTGACAAAAAATAATATGCAATAAAAGTAAAAGGCCAAGTACTTCCCTCCAGTCCGCTCAGGAGCTGGTGCCGGCATCATCCGGTGAGGAGGGTGGTGTGGCTGGCCGGGCGGGTGCAATAAATGGCCCGTCGGGATGCATGATATGGGCCGTCTATACGGCAAGGTGCTCCTGATGATAAGCATCCCTCGCAGCCAGACGCCTCGCCTCTCGTCGGCTGGCCCGGCGGGCCTGCTCTCGCATCTCGGCTCTGACGGCAGCAATAAGGCTCTCCCGCTCCGTCCGCTGCTCCTCTCGCATGGCAGCCATCAAACTCTCCCTCTCTCTCCTCATCTCATCTCTCTCTCCTCGTCTCCTCTCTCATCTCCTCTCTCTCTCTCCTCAGATCCTCCCTCAGCCCATCAAACAACTCCTGCAACCTCGCTCTGTCGGGTGGCGGGCCGGCATCTCCATGTGTCAACAAAAGCGGCTCGGGGGATCCCTCGTGGGCCTCCTCTAGTATAAATCCTCTCCCCTGAGCGTGCGCCGGCGCTCCTCCCCACTGGTCAAAGTGTGATATGATGCGGTGGTCGATCGGGGCCTGGGGGGCAAGCATCGGCTCGTCGTCTAACCACGTCAGCCCCGACTGCCTACACAAAGCGCAGATGAGAGAGGGGTGCTTCAACCCTGTCTTGGCCCCCATGGATACACTGGAAGATAGAACGGACTAGGATGGGGGCCACATCGAAACGCAGCCCGGAAGTGGTAGCATAAAGTGTCCGGGCGCGGGAGAGAAAGACAGTACGGATCTGGGTGGTGGGGTCAATGCGTGCGCAGATAAAATAAAGCCAGGCACGCCCGAGCCGGCTGAGGCGCGAGCTCCTGAAGTGGAAAGTGGAATAACCCTGTGCTCGCTGCTCCTAGTCGGAATCGGGTTGTGCAATGGTCTCGAGCAGGGCCTCCTTCGTGAGGCTGGTCATCACTCGGTCATAGGCCGACTCATCAACCAACGGAAGCCCAAACAGCCTCCGAATAGCAGCCGTGGAGAAATCAACTGTAACCCCTCGGACATCGACCTGAGTCCGAGACTCTAATGACGGCAACGTATGCCCTGCCCGAATGTGCTTCAGCAGTGTGCTGGCGTAGAACTCGTGCACAATCGAGATAACCGCTGGCTCGGGAGGTGCAGCAAATCTGGCCCACCCCATCTCATCAATCATAGTGAGCAATTCCCCGTCCTGAGGAGCTGGAGTAAATCCCCTCTCCGGAATAAGCGGTCGTGGCCGGATCTTTTCATTGAAGATCTTGTGAATTTCAGGGTCCAACCGGTGCCCCTCCGCCTCGGCCCGACCACGAGAGGTCTCCTCGAGTGGGAGATCACCAGGTCCTAGATCTCTTGCTCGGTTTCTTTGTTCTCGCCATAATCGGTCTGAAAAGTACAACACGAGGGTTTATTCACGCAAACAATAATAACATTGATCTACACTCGGCTAAGGATGTCCAAATGAAATCCCGAATTTAACAAAATAGCGCATTCGTGAGAGAAGGATGAAATTGGACTTAAGCGTTTAACCTGGATGTAAGGGTTGGGCTTGTCAGTAAATTCGAGCGTATGCGTTGCACGAAAATTCAAAAGATTGCTTTTCCAAAGAAAATTTTTCACTTAGGCAATTTATCAAACACCTTGAGGGCACGAGTTTACTTGAAGAATAAACATGGCTATAGCTCGATTCAACCCCCAAGAACAGAAACACAATTCAATCATCATCAACACAACACACTCAACTCATTCATATTCCGATTTAACCATGAAAATTCGATTAAAACTACCATGTTATTCCCTAAACCATCCTAGAAATTTTGAAGGAGAATAAACATGTTCAATCCATCCAAAGCATAAACAACTTTCAAATTTAAACCATAAGCAAGTAGAGATTAAAGATTGGAACATACCTTTTGGTTTTGTGAAGATTGCAAGAAGAAATCGCAAGAAAAATTTTTTTTGAAGGATGCTTCGGCCGATTCGCGCGCAGGTAAGGGAGAGGGAAGGGAAAAAGAAAAACATACCTGGGAGTTCGGCCGATTGAGAGTTATAAGGTACCTGGCCCCTTCGAATTCTGTATTGTGCGCCGCGGCACAGCTAAAGTGAGCCGCAGCACAGGGTACAGTCCCTTTTACCTGTGTTCTCGTGTTGTCGTGTGCCGCGGCACAGATTTCATGTGCCGCGGCTCAGTGCTCAAGTGTGCCGCGGCTCATTTATGCCGTGCCGCGGCACAAGGTACAGTTGGTTTAGCCTCCCCTTACGATTTATATGTGCCGCGGCTCACAATACCTGTGCCGCGGCTCAGACTTCAGTTTCTTCCCTAGGACTTTTTTGCACAGAATTTTGAGCAGAACTCGTTAAAAGCGAGAGGCAGAAGCAAATTGAAGCACAAAAATGAAGAAAAAATAGAAATCAAAGATGCAAGAAAAATAAAGGAATGCAAAAATCTACAACTACGAACTCGGGTTGCCTCCCGAGAAGCGCTAAGTTTATAGTCTTCAGCCGGACCTATTGGAAAACATTAGTTCACTTTTCGCAAACTTCATTTGATTTCCGCCCCGTTCATCGAACCGTTCGTATATTTGTTAAAATTATGACCATTGGTCGTCAGCGATTCGACTTTCGGTTCGGTCATCAAATGTTGTTTGCGGAAGGGTTTCGACGTGAACAACTTCCCGAAACACCCGGTTTTTCCATGACTAATTGTCCGCTGGGCTTTCGGCTTACTCTCCTCCTTCACAAACGCACTCAAGGCTGCAGCAGATTTGTCCTCATGATCGAGGAGCGCCACTCGTTCTACATCCTTCTTAAGACTTGGACCATTTAACACAAAATCTGAATTTTCCCACCGACTATGTTTTCGGTGCTTTCCTCTTTCAACTGCATCTACCCTTTCACCTTGTAACCTTTTATCAACACTTCCGGGACATTGGAAAGATTTGAACACTTGAAAAGTAACTTGCTCGTCTTGGACCCTCAGAGTTAACTCCCCTTTTTCCACGTCTATAAGGGTTCGGCCAGTCGCTAAAAATGGTCGTCCCAAGATGATTGGAATATCTTCATCTTCCTCCATGTCGAGTACGATGAAATCGGCCGGAAAGATGAACTTATCAACTTTGACTAATACATCCTCAATCACTCCCCTTGGATATTTGATCGATCGATCCGCCAATTGTAAGGAGACTGTTGTTGGCTTGGCTTCCCCAATATCCAGCTTTTTGAAAATCAACAGAGGCATGAGGTTGATACTAGCACCAAGATCGCATAGTGCCTTATTAAAAGAAAGATTCCCCATGGTGCACGGTATGTTGAAGCTTCCCGGATCTTTCAATTTAGGTGGTAGCTTCTTTTGAAGAATTGCGCTGCATTCCTCCGTCAAGGCGACCGTTTCAAACTCCTCAAGCTTTCTTTTCTTCGATAATATCTCTTTCATGAACTTAACGTAACTCGGCATCTGTTCCAACGCGTCGGCGAACGGAATGTTTATGTGAAGCTTTTTAAACACGTCAAGGAACTTAGAAAATTGTTTGTCCGCCTTTTTCTGCTGTAATCTCTGCCGAAACGGGACGGGGGGCACACATGTCTTCGAGTTATCCGGCAACTTTATTGAAGGTTTCAAATCCTTCGACTCCTCTGGCTCTAAATCTTTCTTTTCCTCAATTTCCTTCTTCTTTTCACACCGCTCGGGCTGATCCAGCACCTCTTTCCCGCTTCTCAAGCTGATTGCGTTTAGACTCTCTCTAGGATTTGTCTCTGTTGTACTCGGCAATGCTCCCTCCGGGCGAGCTGTCAACACATTAGCGATTTGGCCCAGCTGGACCTCCAAGTTTCGAATGGAAGCGGAATGATTTTGCAATGTTGCTTCAGTACGGGTCATAAATTGACTCGTATTTGCCGCCAATTTTGCAAGTGCTTCCTCGAGAGACACTTTGGGAGCGGGAGGGGCCGCCGTTGATTCCGAGCGAACGGGGCTGGTTTGAGTTCATCCATTTCTCCATGAAAATTTGGGATGATTGCGCCACCGGATTATAAGTGTTGGAGTACGGGTTATTCTCGCCGATTTCCATTTCCCACGAATTGAGCCTGCTCCATCGATGTTGCTCGAGCGGGTTTCCAACTTGACACTCCGCTCGGGTGTGATCCGTTACACCAATTGCATGTCTCTATGGTAACGGGGCTGGTGCGTGCGTAAATGCTCGAGTCATTGGGTCAAAGCGGCGACTTGAGCTGACAAGGTGGAAATCGGATCATTACTTGAAACTTCCATAACTCTCTTCGGTGTCAATCTTTCCGATGGCCATTGGTATGCGTTTGCGGCCATAGCTTCCAAAAGCGAGTGTGACTCGGCCATAGACTTTCCCATCAAGGCCCCACCAGCGGCTGCATCCACGAGAGTGCGTGTAGAAGCACTCAAACCAGTATAGAACGTCTGAATCTGAAGCCAATCAGGAATGCCGTGATGAGGGCATCTTCGTAGCAAATCTTTATATCGCTCCCACGCCTCGTGGCGCAATTCCATATCGTACTGACCAAAGGTGGTTATTTCGTTTCTCAACCTCGCCGTCTTAGCAGGTGGGAAGAATTTGGCAAGGAAGGCTTGCGCTAACCCCCCCCCCCCCCCATGTTGTAATCGACCCCGGCGGTAAGGAATTTAACCAAAATTTCGCTTTATCCCTCAAAGAGAAAGGGAAAAGCCTCAATCGGATGGCATCGTCGGTGACACCATTAGTCTTGAACGTGTCGCATATCTCAAGGAAAGAAGCAATATGGGCATTCGGGTCGTCATTCGGCAGTCCACAGAATTGGCTCGCCTGCACCATCTGAATAATAGCGGGCTTGATCTCAAAATTATTGGCTTGGATAGTGGGACGCCAAATTCCCGAAAAATTAGCATTGATCTGCGGCATGGCATAATCTCGAAGAGCTAGTTCCGGTTGAACTTGCCGCACTTGGTTATCTCCTCCTTGGACTTCGATATTCTCGGCCATGTTGCCCGTCGTCTGCAAGTCTCTTTTCTCCTTCTTGTTCCTTCTTAGAGTGCGCTCGAGCTCGGTATCTAAAGGTAGTAGGCCTTCGTTACCGAGTTTTCTCATGCACTACACGAAAGGTCCTGAAAGAAAAAAAACAAATAAACGAAATTAAATACACAAAAATAAAAATAAAACGTTCAAATTAAGACTAGAAATACTTAAATCGATATTAGAAAATTTCAATCCCCGGCAACGGCGCCGAAAACTTGTTGCGATAATTCTTACACGCAAGTGCACGTCATCGTTTACAAGTAATAAAGTGATAAGTAGAGTATCGTTCCCACGAGGACTGAATCTCTAACTACCGATTTTTGTGTATTCCAATTTTATTTGAAAAATTGAATTTGGGTTTTTTGCAATTACTATCTAAAAGAATTACTAAAAGACTAGTAGAAAACGATGGCTTGAATAAAATAAATCAAATGATGAATAAGTCTAGGATTCTGAATCCACCTCAGTTTATCCGAATTTACTCTCGATTATCCGTAATAAATAATTTTCCCAATTTATTGAAGGCGGAGATTGCTAATATATTCTACCGCCTCTCCCGAGGTCAATAGATTTATCTAAAGGCGAATAACGCACTCTATCCCTAGGTGAATTAATTCGTCAATAGGCGAAAGGCATAAAATCTCCCAAAAGCCACGTAGTTCCTATGAGTATATTCCTATCTCACAGAATAAAACGGTCCTCACCAATAGTTCCTCACCAAATCTCCTCTCCCGATTCAAATTGAATGATTAAATCAATACAACTATTGGCCAGATAATTGCAAGCATTAAACACAATTGGGACAACTCAATAAAAAGGTAATTAATTGGATAATCTCAAGAAATTCGTCAAAACATAGGTTTCATCAAAACTCTAGATTAGGGCTTTAGCCTGACATACTAATAATTGAAAATACAGAATAGATAAATGAAAGCATAAAAATCAAACGCAGATGAAGCTCGGATTCCTCCGTTCTTCAGCTTCCGCCCTCTGCTCTTGAAGTCTTCTGCTTCCCTCTTCTTCTGCCGTCTCCAAGCTTAAGCTCCAAAAGATTAAAAGATCCAAAGATAATTAATTAGGGTCTTAAACCCTATTTATAGCTCAGCATATCCTCCAAATCGCGTCCATATTCGTAGGTCGAAAACTGGCTTCGAAACGGCCCTAATTCGCGCGGACAACCAAAAACCGCCAAGTGCGCCGCGGCGCACTAAACTGTCTGCGCACAGAGCCTTCACTGGATGCACAGGCGTCCTCAATTTCTTCGTGCCGCGGCTCACTGGGCCGCGGCTGCGCACAGAGTCTGATTTACTCTGCCTTTGGCTGGGTGTCTTCCTGTGCCGCGGCCCTGCTTCCTTGTGCCGCGGCTCATAGTTCAGATTTGCCGTTTTCGCCCGTTTTGCCTCGTTTTAGCTTTCGGACTTCAATTTCCTGTCAATCATACAAAATTAAGGCATTAAAGGCTCATTTAGACAATTTCACTGTCCAAAATACTACAAAATAATGATAAATAAGCGTATAAAAATACGCCTAACACACGACACACCTGATAGCAGTGAAAACGACCCTGTTACCTATGACCAAGCGATAGTGGATGTAGACTCTGATAAATGGCAAGAAGCAATGGAAGCTGAGATAGACTCGATGCATACCAATCAGGTCTGGACTCTACTAGATCTTCCAACTGGCATGAGGACTATTGGAAATAAATGGATCTATAAGAAAAAGACTGATGGGGATGGCAAGGTTGATGCCTATAAGGCCAGGCTTGTGGCAAAGGGTTACACCCAAAGGGAAGGAATCGATTATCATGATACCTTCTCGCCCGTAGCTATGATAAAGTCGATTCGCATGATGCTTGCCATTGCTGCCTATTATGATTATGAAATATGGCAAATGGATGTCAAAACGGCTTTTCTAAATGGATACCTCGAGGAGGAAATCTATATGGAACAGCCTAAAGGTTTTGTGTCCAAAGCTAATATTCATAAAGTGTGTAAGCTGCAACGAGCCATTTATGGTCTGAAGCAAGCTTCTCGGAGTTGGAACCTTCGATTTGACGCGATTAAGGACTTTGACTTGAGCGAAATGAGGAGGAACCGTGTGTTTACAAAAGATCGATGGGAGCAACATTGCGTTCTTAGTACTATATGTAGATGATATTCTACTTATAGGAAATAACATAGCAATGCTCAAAGACGTGAAAGCTTGGCTTTCTAAAACGTTCTCCATGAAAGACTTGGGAGAAGCTTCCTATATTCTAGGGATCCGTCTTTACAGAGATAGACCACGAAGAATGATAGGACTTTCCCAAGCCCTTTATATCGATAAAATCCTGAGAATAT
Organism: Orobanche coerulescens; assembly: GCA_033398695.1. NCBI lineage: Eukaryota > Viridiplantae > Streptophyta > Magnoliopsida > Lamiales > Orobanchaceae > Orobanche > Orobanche coerulescens. Next base: position 102,657,086 of record CM065804.1, read on the forward strand.
TCAAGATGGATGAATCTAAAAGAGGGTTCCTTCCCATGCGACATGGAATTCATCTCACCACGAAAATGTGTCCTCAAAGTGAGGAAGACAAGAGAGAGATGAGTAAGGTACCCTATGCCTCGGCAGTGGGTAGCCTCATGTACGCTATGTTGTGTACGAGACCAGACTTAGCCTACGCTGTGAGTATGGTAAGTCGATTTCAAGCAAACCCGAGAAGGGAATATTGGACTGCCGTAAAAACATTCTTAAGTACTTAAGAAGAACTAGAGATTTAGTTCTTACTTATGGTGGTGGAGAACTGAAGGTGATTGGATTCACCGATTCTGATTTTCAAGGAGACAATGACGACTCTAAGTCGACATCTGGGTATTTATTTACTCTCAATGGAGGAGCAGTATCTTGGAGAAGCTCCAAGTAAACCGCTACTGCAGATTCCACCTGCCAAGCAGAGTATCAAGCTGCCTCAGAGGCTAGCAAAGAAGCATTTTGGATGCAGAAGTTCATACAAGAACTTCAAGTGGTGCCTAACGCGGAGTTGCCTATATCACTATTCTGTGATAATGATGGAGTTGTCGCCCAAGCCAAGGATCCGAGGGCTCACCACAACACCAAGCATATAGAGAGAAAGTACCACATCGTTCGAGAGATGGTGGAAAAAGGATATGTTTCATTGCAAAGAGTAGACTCAGAAGACAATGTCTCTGACCCGCTGACTAAGCCATTATCTCTGGCCGTCTTGGAAAGACATCTGAAGAACATGGGTATTGGATATCATGATGTGTGGCATTGAGTGCAAGTGGGAGATTGTTAGGAATATACCCTCGAATGCCACTCAGGGGATGAGAGAGTAGGGGCATTGTACTTGTAATTATGGAATAAATAATAAAAAAAGGGCAAATCGATTCATTCACTGTTTATTGTATTTCAATTGCATTCTTGACTTGGTAAACATTGAAGTGAAGTCCATGTAAATAAACTGAACATTCCATTCTCGTTATGGGATAAGAGAAAATGCACTGGAAGTGTTTAAAGTTTATTTACATAAATCGTTCGCAAGTCAATAAACTTAAATGGGCATTAAGTTTTAATAAGACTTGTATAACTGATGCTAGGACGTGTGCACGTCTTGATAGCATAGTTATAAAGTATATTGGTGGGACTAGTATACTCGAACACGACTCATACTCGATTCAGTCACATGGTATTCACTCTCGAAGAGTCGATGACGAATCAAAAGGTTGTGATAGTGTATGTGGACCTTTGACTTGAGGATTCAGTAGAAGATGTGCCTGTGACGTTTAGTTTGTCATTAGAGTAGTTAGACTCATTTGCTTAATTGCTGAGTCGACCTCGAAGTGCGGACTATACGGGCAGGTAGCAGTCTTTACTGTATGCCAAGAAAGGATTTTATCTCCTGTTAGTGAGCAGGCGTATGTCCTATACGGTTAATGGCAAATAAGATCATGAGTCTTTGGCCAAAGCATTCTGATGTAGTCGTATTAGATACACTATTAATCAGTCGGTCTTGATTTGCATTAACACATGTATAGAGTCTAGTCAATAGTAGGGTTTGACTTTACCGTGACCCGAAGACTTGACCAGGACATCTGATAAAGGGTCTATACGTATATAGTATTCACGACATAATGGTTCTGGAATGATCCCTTCATTCGTTCTCGCCGAGGTTTACGGCGGCCCGCTAGGCTAGCTAAGTCCGCCCGCACTCATTGGTTCCTCCCAATGTCGGGCCGAGACGGACCTACTGAGTCGCGCATCGGAGCGTTGACGGATAAATGTGAATTTATTATCTCTCTATAAATATTAGATATTGGATATCTAATTATGATTTATTAGATAAATCAAAATAGCGGTCTTATGAATTAAAATTAAGTTATCGGGTGATTAATTTAATTCATAAATTATATTTTTTAGAGAAATATATTTGTATTTGATATTATTAATTAATTAGAGTAATTAATTAATATAAAAACATTGGTGATTAAACGGAGTGTATTTAACGGAGTCGTTTGACGAACGTCCGGTACACGAGCCGAGTGACTCGGCTCGTTTTCTAGGAAACTTCCACCATGGGCCGCCCTCCCTCTCCCCACATCACATGGAATCATTTCCATGCATGTGTATGTGTTAGTTGTATTTTTGTTATTATGTGTTGACATTTTATCTCAATTATATGATTTGTATTATATGTTTGAGTTAATATAAATACAACACATTATAACAACTACTACACACACACACACACTTGCAAAGTGAGAACCTCTTGGCAAAATTGTGAGCTGCCTGCCGAGAGATTAAGTGAGGAAGGGAGAGAATTTTTTTTTTTCAATTTTCATCTTAGAGGTGAAAGGAAATCAAGAAAAAATAGAGAGAAAATTCCTACGGTAACTTCCTAGCCGTGTTCTTGGAGAACGAAGTTATGTCGAATTTTCCGGGCAACTTCCGACGCGTGTGAAGTAGAGGCTTCGAATTTTCGGTGCTTGGAACGAAGGGATTTCGTGTTCGGGACGGGATCGTGATCATCGTCTACACTTTACGAAGATTTATTTCAAAGGCTTCAAGGGTATGAATCTTTATCTTTGTATTATTTTTTTTGTATATACGTTACTTGATCGATCCTGTTTGGGATTCGTATTTATTTCCGCTGCGTATTTCGTTTTATTTTCGGAATCCCAACACCTTTCTTAGGGCAGTCTCTCTTGAAATGCCCCTTCAGACCGCACTTATAGCATTTGCCCTTCGGCTTTTTGTTTGCCTCGGACTGAGGAGCCTTGGACTGAGGAGCCTTGCCCTTAGCTTTGAAGGTTGCCACTTGCTTCTGGCCAACCTGCTTTTTCTTCATTCCCCATTTGGGTTTTAAAGAAGTAGCACCTGTTGCCGCAAGAACTTGATGATAACCTTGTTTGAACAGTCCTTCAGCAGATTGAAGCTCTGTCAGAAGTTCCACCAAAGTGTATGTCCTACGATTCATAATGTAGTTATGGTGGAACTGCTCAAAGCTTCTTGGTAAGCTGCCCAAGATAATATTGACCTGCGACTCCACATCGATAGTAGCCCCCAGTATGCTCAGTTCGTTCAAATGAGACATCATTTTTAGAACATGATTCCTTACTAGAGTCCCTTAAGATATTTGGGTTGTCATCAACACCCTCATTGCATTTTGCCTAGCCACCCGGTTCTGATGACCAAACATCTCGGTGAGATTTTGCATCATCTCCGCGGATGAGCCCATCGTCTGATGCTGATGCTGCAATACATTTGTCAGTGAAACCAAAATGTAACAACGAGCCATCTCATCAGACTTCTTCTATTTTCGGAATTCATCCAACTCTCCAGGAGTGGCATCCAGTTCTGGTTCAAGAGGGCTTTCCTCAGGACAATGTCAAGACAATGTCAAGATTTCTTTTCCAGTCGGCAAAGTTAGTGCCATCAAGTTTATTTTCTTTGAGAATAACAGCTAGTGGATTGAAATACATCAGAGAATAAAATTAAAAACACCATTCATCACATAATTCGACGCAAAATATATTGGAAATCCTTAAAACACAATATAAATACAGTCAACCAACACCTCGAAAAAACCGTACATGCAAGCCACGTTAGTGTGGACGTTTACATATACATTTCTCAAGTAGATTTTAACGTCTTTAATTTTACTATCTAGTCAAGATGCGTTTTGACAAGTAAAGTTAATAGTTGGTTCCTCTTGGCCATGTATTAAATTAACATAGACTCTGATGGGGAGCTTATTAATTAATATACCTAAGTGAACACCATAATTTAACAAACCTTAGAATATTATTTAATGATAATAGTCCTACGGATGGAGAGGTACTATCATAAAAAATAACACTCTCCTTTTTGTTATCTAATTGAAGTTTAAAACCAGTGAGCTAAAAATCAGCCCATCCAATGTGGAGAAAGACTCTAATGTCAACGTGCATGCTAATTATTTCACAATTTAAACCAATTTTGGAAAAATAAGGTGTTTAATTTTCTCGTCCTAACATGTAAGAAACATATCACGCATACATCCATACATGTCATACATCAAAATAGTAAACCCAACAAATAATTAAAACTGGATAATTAAATCCAATTATCATGGCATCTATTCCTCGTTTTGAATAACGAGAAAATCCTTGGCTCTTTTACTCCCACTGCTTCAAGCATCTCGTCACCTCCTCCTGGTTGGGGCACAAAAATTGCCAAATTTAGAAATTTTCTTCCATGCAAAATTAATTGCACAAGGAATTTCTAACAAAAAAATTTATTGTGCTCCAACGGACGCAACGAACGGCGGATAAACGAATAGGACCATACACCGAACGAACCTTCCCGGACAAGCCCGACCCGCTGCCCGACCCGACCCGCGACTACCTGGCCTAGACTATCGGACCTGCGACCCTGTACAACCCGACCCGACCGGCTGGACTCAGGTCTGCCCGACCCGAGGCGCCCGCGGCCGAAACAGCATATGCTGGCCGAGTCCTGATCGGCAGCAGGCTGCTCTCAGTCGGTTCGTCCGATTGGGACTCCTTTTTGTGCTAGACTTCTTTTCTTTCGTACTTTGTGTATCCAACTCGATTATAATTTTATACTTAATAAAATACATCGAATTTTACAACAAAAATTACAAGAAAAAATAAAATCCTATTATACCCATGTATTTTCTCATGGGAAAAACTTATACATGCCTCAAAACCGGGCCAAATTACCAAAAAACACGTAAATAAATAAAAATATCACATAGCCATGATAATTGGACCATATTTACCTGCAGGACAATTTCTAGCAAAATATTCCAAACATCATACCATATGAATATATTAAATTGCTAGCAAATTAATCACAAAATTAATTAAATGAACAGAACCTAAAGACCGTCTCCGATACCAATTGTTGGAATACAAAATGCAGCGGAAGCGAGATTGAATATTTGAATATATTTGGTTTTATAAACTAACCAACAAAATTGTGTATCTGTGTAGGCTTGTCAATTAATTAATTAAATAGACTAATTAACAATTTAGATATACGTATTTACGCAGTGGAATTGGTAATTCATACCTTTGAAGCGAAGTGGTAGAAAGATCCCTTTTTGGTCGATCAAACTCCTCCTTGTACTCCTCCTTGATCTTCTTGTATTTCTACCTCAAGATCTTCTAGAGTATATCGCGTCTATATCCGGATGTCGTGTGGGAAACAATCTACCGGACTGCTTGAACTGCAATATGAATCGGCCGAAATTTTTCCCAAGAAATACCTTACGAATTTTTTTCTCTATTTTTCTTAAATATTTTAGTATTTAGAAAAATATTGTGTTAGCTAAATTATGGAATCCAAGACACAAGTCAAGATCCACAATTAAGCACAAGATATGAAAAAATCGAAATTTCTTGTTCAATAATGGTAAAAAAAATCGGTCATCCCTTATGTCCTATTTACAGGTGGTTCGGCACTCTAGAGGAGGATAAGGTAAGGACTCCCAATAGATTTCATCTTACTAATATTAGGACTCTTCCTAATATAATGAATCTATTAATATCAACTTAGTCCACTAAAAGGTTGATATTGCACTTCCTACCAAAATCCCAAATTACGAAATTGGGCTCCCTTTTGAATTAATTATTTCCCATGTTTAAGATATTTCATGTCCATTAATTAATTTAAGCTACTGACAGCTTTTAATTAATTAATATGTTATACATGAGTATACCACTCGAGCTTTATTATTATATCGAAAAATTAATTCCACCTACAGGGTTTAATATAATAATCCTTTCGAGTGCTTTAAGGAACATGATCAACCCGACTGGTCGGGACATGATTTCTAGCTATAATATTAATTATCATATAAATAATAATATTGCCCAAAATATTGACCATATTGAGTCAATCATTTTGGCTCTCACCCACGATAAATCAAAGCAATAAATATTAAATAATTAAATATTAATCACTAGAATTAAGAAACAATAATTTTTAGGAGATGTATGTTCTTCTTATAGTCAATACAGAAGAATCTGTCTCACCTCGATCATATTCAACGTATACCGAATATGCTAATATATGTTAATGGTCAAGACCAACTAATCTCAAGCATATATTACAATCTCTCACATAACTGTCTAATGTTATATAGGTTATGAACTAATTATTACTATATAAGGGACCGATAATGTGATCTTTTTTGTGACTCGACACACCACATTATCTACAATATAAAGTAATTTAGACAACATTTGCATAACCATAGCATGAAGAAATGTGCAAAACATGTGATAAAATGAATTAAATATTCTCGTAGGTAAAGACCGGGAAATTAGGTAATACAAGCATAAAGTATGCTTTGATGTATACAACCCTAACAGACTTCAGTTGCCAGAAGCTTTGCAACTGTCTATTCCACTAAGCGTCTGATCAGCTCAGTGACTGCGGGTAAGATTGGGACCCCAGAAACTGTCTGTGGTGAATTTCCACCTGAGTCCTCAACTGCAGCTGGTCTCTTGGCAGTTGACTTGTCTGAGGGGAGACACCTATCTGCTGGTTGTTGATCAGATGGGGTCTTGACTGGGGTACCCGATCTGTCATCTTCAGATGACTGATGAGAACAGGAGGCTTGATCAGGTGCTCCATGCTCATGAGCATCATCATCTTTTCTCTCTTCCTCCTTTTCTCCTTCTTCCTTTTCTCCAACTTCTTCTTTTTCTACTTCTTATTTCTCACATTCTTCTTCCTGTTCTATTTCTTCTGTTTTCTCTTTTTCAGCTTCATCAACTCCTTTCTCGACTTCTACTTCTTGCTCCTTTTCAACTTCTCCTCCTTCCTCCTGTTTTTCAACTCCTTGTTTTTCAGAATATTCCTTTTCAATCTCTTCAATTCTTATTTCTTTTTGTTTTTCCCCTTCTCTCTTCTCATTATTTTCAACTTTTCCTTCCTCTCCGAAGGTTTTCCCACCTGAAACACCCTCTATAATGTAGCGGACGAATAGGTCCATATTTTCTTTAAAATTGGATAGGAACCAGTTCTCCTGGAGTATTAAAATAACATTTATCACATGACAGAACAGCATGAGAATGTGCTCTGTAGCCTGGGGATGCTCCCAGGTACTTCTCTCAACAAATTCTTTCAGTTGAGTGAAGGAAAGTGATTTCAAATCTTTCCACTCATCATAGATATTGGCAAAAGAAAATTTTAAAGATTGTTGCTTTACCATCTTGAGTTGATCGGTTGTTAAGTTCAGAGGATTATTCTCTCGGAGGTTGAGAAAATATCCTGCGTTAGGTATCTCGATTGTCAATTCTGCCTATTCCTCCTTGGTCATGCTCGGAAGGGTCAGAAGTGGAATTACTTCAGCCATCATATCAAATTGATTTGGCTGATCCTCGGCATGGGCAGGTACATGTGTGCAAATGATCTGCATCTGAGCTGCAGTGTCTTCAATGTAGGATCAATATTGGTCGGTATCGCCGTTTGGAGATAGAGTTATAAAACTCTTTCGCGTTGCGGAAGCGATTTAAATAAAGGTGCAAAAATTAAATCGACACAAGATTTATAGAGGTTCGGACAAACGTCCCTATGTCCTCTCTTCGATATCTTTTTCTATCAACCTCTGAACCTCTCTTCTATCGGTCGAGGGATTACCGTTACAAACTCGTGTTCTATCGGCTTGAGTAAACTGTTCACACACTTGTCTTTTTGTCGGTCCAAGTTAAACCGTTTTCCTTTTCTATCGGACAAGGAAACAACCTATCTAGCTTTCTATGGGTACTAGACAAGCCTCACTTGGATAGAGATTGCGATTCTAACAATGCCGGATCCTTGATCCTAATAACACCGAATCGAATTTTATCCTTCCTTTTACCTCTCGTGTATGAGTTTTTGTGTATCATACTTAAACTCTTGACAATATAAGCTCAAGTACAACAACTAAAATGATTACAATGATATCTCAAGTATGAATGATTTGCTCAAGGTTGTTGTATAGATTAATACCAAGTGGTTTGGTATTTATAGCCTTTTTCGTCCAACTAGCCGTTAGCTCCATTTGACTATTTAGCGTGCGCTAGCCTTCTTGCGTAGCGTACGTTAAGCCCGTTACATACGTTCTAGATGTCCTGTACCATACGTTATCGACTTCCAGTTTCAGTCCAGTGGCTTTCGTTTCTTCCATTACATACGTCGTCACTTCATATTACGTATGTTAACTATACGATGTAACGTATGTGAACCATATATCTGTTGTATGCAATTTGTTAAAGTATCCGTTGAGCGCTTGACTTTGACCCGGAATCTTCCAATGTTCATCTGATTTGAAATCTCATTACGCACGCTAACCTGTCTGTATTACGTACGTTATCAGGTAGCGCACGTTATCTCCTACGCGTTACGTACATTATGTACTATCAGGTGACTTTCCTTCAGGGCTGATCAGGTAGCATTCCTCTCGTCTGATCAGGTAGCTTTCCTTCAGGGCTGATCAGGTAACATCTTACTGACCTGTTTGATCATGTGACTTTGTCCAGCTTAAATTCCTTTGTTGTTTTGTTTTGCTTCCTTGTTGTTTTTCGTTGTTTAACAACTAATCATCAGAACTCGATTAATGAATATTTGGAATAAAATATTTCAACAATCTTCCCCTTTTTAATGATTACAAAACAACACATTGAATTGGATAAAACCTGCAAAATAAAATATATATATTTGTACGAATCAAAGTTTTCGGCTTTGATCGTTTTGTTAGTTTCTCCCATCTTATTTTTTTCTCCTTTTCGACTTCTTCTTTTCATTTTTCAACTTCTTTGTTTTCTTTTTCGACTTTCTTCGACTTTTCTCCTTTTTATTTTTCTCTCCTCCTTTTTACTTTTTATTTTTCTCGTCATTCTTCCATGACACTTTTTATCCCATTCACCTATTTTCTCCTCCTTTTTGTTATCAGCAAAAAGTGTAAATAAAATGCAAATAACATCATGATAAATAAAATGTATGCACAAAGGGTAAACTGCCCCTGACAAAAATATCTAGGGCTAGGATAGTTCGGTTTCTTGCAAAAAAGTAAGGAACCGAAGTTCCAAATGTGTTATGTAATTTGGGTTCGGTTCCTGACTTTTTTCTCCAGGAACCGAATTTCTAGGAACTGAAGTAATTTTACCAAAAAACCGAAAAAATCGAACCGAAATTTACATATCAAAATTTTCAGAAATAACCGAAAAACCCAAAAATTTTTCTGTTACTTCAATTAATTTGGTTATGTTGATATTATTACCTTTGTTTTTCTTTTTCAAGGGAAAAGAACAATTAACTCAAAAAGACAGTTCTCATACAACTCATTACATATCATCCAAAAAACAAGAGAAAGAAGAAGAAGAAATTTGAGCAAAGTTAATTAGCAGTTAACTTGAGCTTAAATCAAATTACAGTAAAGTATGAAATTGGTGAAAACAAAGATAATCATAAACTCGATTGTTTTTAATTTGTAAGGTTAGGTTTTTTTAGTTTATATAGTGTATAGAAAGTAGAAACATCTAAAATAAAATAACTATGGGTAGTACGGTTAGCATGGGTTTTAATTTTGTGTTCGGGTATAATGGGTTTTGATTTTTTGTTCCGTTATTGTCACGAATTTCGGGTAGTATGGTTATTGAAATTTTGAAATTACAATAACCGAACCCGAACCCGAAATTTATTGCAGGACCCGAATCCAAAATTTATAAATAATTTTTTTCTTAAAACTCGAACCGAACCGAAATATCAATTTCGGGTCGGATCTTCAGTTATTCGGGTCCTAAGTCCTAGACCTAAAAATCTCCTCCTTTTTAAAAACATATAATACTCCCCCTGATTAAAATACTAATTGATAAAAATTAATTTTTGGGGATCCAACTGAAAGTCGGTCGTTTTTCATTTACATAGATGATGTTCGGAATAGTGGTTTCTTTAGGGATCCAAAATTTTTTAATTTTGATCGTCTGTCGTGGGCTTTTACAATTTGAAATATGATGCCCAATTTTTGAACATTTTTTACATCGGGGTATTTTGAAATTTAAGGATTCGTTTTTAATATGGAGTTTGAATCCTAACCCCTGTTTATTCAAAGTATATTTTTGAACACAAAGCATTTGTTCAAATTTATCATTACCGTATGAAAATTTCTTTGTCAAAACTTTAAGTTCGTCTTTTAAAAGATCATTCTTTAAAAATTTTTATTTTCAAGACATTGAGAATGATCGGTCTCGGTAATTTTCCCTTTTCCAAGAATTTTGGAAATTTCAATTTCCAATAATTTATTTTTAGATCGGAGGGATTTAATTTCGGATAAAGTATTTTGAAAGTCGGTATGCAATAACTCGAATGATTCAAATAATTCGTCTTGAGACGATGTACTTACCTGGCTTTCGACGTCGCTTTCGTGGAATGTACTTCTTGCCATAAGTGCGAGGTTATTTTGATTATCGAAAGATTCGTCCTCGTATTCATCACTCCACATAGCAATTAGGACTTCCCTCTTTTGATTTGCTCGGCAATTCTTCGCAAAGTGGCCTGGTTTACCACAGATTCGACAGTTGTTGTCGAATTTCTTAGATTCGCCCATCTTGATGTCTTTCTTTCTCTGGTTTAATATGTTTTGAAACTTATTAATATTGTTGGCATAATATGCCGATTCTTCGTCACTTTCATCCACCGGGATTTCTTCTTTCCGAGACATCTTAGCTTTCATAGCTATCGTTTTTTTCTTCGGTTTTGGCTTGTTGTTGCGTGATTTTAGAACAATCTCACAATTTATTAGCGAGCCAACGAGGGGGCTATAATCGAGCGTATTGGGATCTTCAGATTCCATTATTTCCATCATGGTGCCGTCCCATTCACTAGGTAGTGATAGTAAGATTTTCTTGACTTTCTCACTACTTGATAGCGGTTTCCCGAACGAAGCTAGTCCATCGGTGATGACCGAAAATCGGTCAAGCATGTTGGTGATGGACTCGTCACCTTTCATCATGAATAACTCATAGTCATGGAGAAGCATATTAATCTTCGTTTCCTTGACCCTCGTATGTGATTTCAAGAATTTTCCATATCTCTTTAGCACTTTCGCACGATCAGATACGGTTGACCTCTTCTGGATTTAAGGCACAATATAAAAGTTGAGTGGCCTTACAATTTAGATGATCGTTCTTCCAATCCTCATCATTATATTCTTCGAAACTCTTAAGAGATTCGTCGGTTTTGATTGGAACTTTCGGGCCAAGACAAATGATCCTCCATATTTCTATATCATAGGCACGAATGAAGATCGACATCTTTTTCTTCCAAGTCATATAATTTGATCCATAAAAGAGTGGTGGTCGGTTCAAGGCAAGACCTTTGGCCGGGGCAAATTGGAACGCCATTTGGATTGACTTCTCTTTGGATGTTAAGCCGCTTCTATGAGGTACCGCTCCGATACCAATATTGGAGCAATATTGGTCGGTATCTCCGTTTAGAGATAGAGTTATAAAACTCTTTCGCGTTGTGGAAGCGATTTAAATAAAGGTGTGGAAATTAAATCGACACAAGATTCATAGAGGTTCAGCCAAACGTGCCTACGTCCTCTCTTCGATATCTTTTTATATAGGACGAAGATCAACCTATGCACCTCTCTTCTATCGGTAGAGGGATTACCATTACAAACTCGTCTTCTATCAGCTTGAGTAAACCGTTCACACACTTGTCTTTTTGTCTGTCTAAGTTAAACCGTTTTCCTTTTCTATCGAACAAGGAAAGAACCAATCTAGCTTTCTATGGGTACTAGACAAACCTCACTCGGATAGAGATTGCGATTCTAACAATGCTGGATCTTTGATCCTAGTAACACTGAATTGAATCTTATCCTTTCTTTTACCTCTCGTGTATGAGTTTTCGTGTATCACACACTCTTGACAATATAAGATCAAGTACAACAACTAGAATGATTACAATGATATCTCAAGTATGAATGATTTGCTCAAGGTTGTTGTATAGATTAATACCAAGTGGTTTGGTATTTATAGCCTTTTTCCTCCAACTAGCCGTTAGCTCCATTTGACTATTTAGCGTGCGCTAGCCTTCTTGCATAGCGTACGTTAATCCCATTATGTACATTATAGATGTCCTGTAGCATACGTTATCGACTTCTAGTTTCAGTTCATTGGCTTTCGTTTCTTCCTTTACGTATGTTGTCACTTCAGATTACGTAAGTTATCTTCTTTCTCTAGCGTACGTTAACTATACGATGTAGGGTACGTTAACCATATATCCGTTGTATGCAATTTGTCAAAGTATCCGTTGAGCGCTTGACTTTGATCCAGAATCTTCCAACGTTCATCTGATTTGAAATCTCATTACGTACGTTAACCTGTCTGTATTACGTACCTTAAATTGCCTTCGATAGCGTGCGCTATACAATGCGTATAGCGTGCGTTAAGCTTATCATCTGCAGTCAACTTTGACTCATCTGATCAGGTAGCGTATGTTATCTCCTACGCATTACGTACATTATGTACTATCAGGTGACTTTCCTTCAGGGCTGATAAGGTAGCATTCCTCTCGTCTGATCAGGTAGCTTTCCTTCAGGGCTGATCAGGTAACATCTTACTGGCCTGTTTGATAAGGTGACTTTGTCCAGCTTAAATGCCTTTGTTCTTTTGTTTTGCTTCCTTGTTGTTTTTCTTTGTTTAACAACTAATCATCAAAACTTGATTAATGAATATTTGGAATAAAATATTCCAACATTTAGTGGGATCAAGTACAGGTGACTTATCCATCTGCTCTACTTCGACTGCTTCTTCTTCAAATACAAGGCCTCTCTGCCTTTTAGGTGACTGGTCGTGGGTTGAGGTAATGTGGACAACCTCCTCTATCGCGGGTAACTTTCTTTTAAATCTCATGGACAGAGGAGTGTTGTCTGAATCAGATCGTCTGCAGGTGACTCTCGGGCTGCAGGTGACTTTCTGACTGGAGGTGACTTCTTCACTGCAGGTGGGGTTGATGTGATTTCTTCTCCTGATCTGTGGTATCAGAGCAGACTTCGTCTGAGTCCGATGGCACTCGGTAGGCTGTGGGTTCACTATGCATCTCCTTCAACATCTGGGCTGCTTTCCTTTCAACGCCCAATTTCTCCAAGGTCTCCTGGTCCAGATGACCAAGCCTCTTGTTTCCATGGAAAGGGTCCACAACTCCCTTTGCCTTTCTTAGGGAGTCCAAGATCCAACTGATCTGGGTTCCGTAAGCAAGCTTCGTCTTGAACTTTTTCTCTTCTTCTATCCAGCTTACTTTATTGACTTCTCGGACTAAGTGCCTGTAAATGTAATCATGCCAGTTAATCCTCTGGTGCTGGATAAGGGCTCCCAGCACCACAAACTTAGCAGATGACAGCTGGTCATAGCTGCCTGCCATCCCCATCATGATCTTGTTGGTTATGTCCAGGACATATCTGTAGTCCTTCTTCAGATTGCCTCTCTTAGCCGTGAGTTTTACCTTGGTCGGCTTCTCTGGCAACTTTATCTTGTACCAGGTTTCCACTGAACTTTGCTTGAGGGCTTCAACCGCATTGCCCCAGTTATTCATCTTGAAAGCATCTGCAACGGTTTCGGGAGTAATAGTGACTTATTCTCCAAAAACCGAGCTCGTGATTTCGTCTTCGTTGACTTGAGCTTCCTTGAAAAAACATATAACAACCTCCTTGCATAGCTATTTCGGGTTGATATCCAGGAAGGGATAAATCCCGTTCTTCTTCATCATTCTGATAATGTAGTGCATCTCATTGGTGGCCGCTAGGTTTTCCTCCAATAGTCCTTCAAAATCTACCACGATACTGAAGATGATCTGGTCCTTCACGTTTTTTAGGTTGACACCTTCGAAATACTGGGTAGCGTCCATTTCTGCAAAGAAAATTAAGCTTTTTGACTGAGTATAGTGAATATTCAAGAATTTTTCTTGCTTTCGGAAGTTAGGGTTTCTTAAGCTTGAATACGGCAAAGTTTTGTGAAATGATTTCGACTGTCGTATATAGCCATTCGAAAAGACGCTTTAAACTTAATAAGTAGGCGGAGGTCCAATTTTTTGAGAAGTTTAAAATGACAGTTGAATTTTATTGGACATCATGGCGGTAGTGTGAACATGTGTTTGTCCACATGTAAACAATATAATAAGAAATGAGAAACTTAGCTGGTTGACCATTTGACTTTTTGACTGCTCTGCATCAGGTAAGTTGTGTCGCCTGTGGTTGATGTCAGCTAGCATTTCCTTGACTAGTCTGCATCAGGTAGCTTCCTCGTCTGGTCTCCACATCAGGTAGCTTTCTGCATCAGGTAGCTTTTTGTCGTCTAGTCTCCATATTAGGTAACTTTTTTTCCGTCTGGTCTAATCATCGGGTAGCTTTTCCTCAGTTGATATCCGCATCAGGTAGCTTTCGCGTCTGTACTAGATTCCCAATCTAGTAGTCCAAGTTCCCAGCTTAGCTCCAGAAATCTTTCTTCTGGTAAAGGTTTGTGAATATGTCAGCAATTTAGAACTCCATGCGGACTCTTTCCACTCTAACTCTCTTATTTAGCACATGGTCTCTAATGAAATGATATTTGACATCAATGTGCTTTGTCCTTGAGTGTAATACTGGATTGTATGTTATCGAAATTGCACTTGTTGGCCACTAAGTATACAGAATACAGCTTGGAAAGTGTTTAAGCAACAAGTTGTACGATTTTCAAGTTTAGAGTGTGTAGCGGAAGACTTGTAACTATAAGTTGCAGTAAATACAGCAACTCGATATGAAGTGTATACTTAAAATTAATCACATTTTATGAAAACAGTAACAGCAGAAAGTAAATAACATAGGATTTAAAGTGGTTCGAGGTAAACCCCTCTACGTCCACTGATCCTCCACACAGGAGTAAAACGTTTATTATAATCACTACGTACACAACTACGTGACTATAATCAATTCTATCCTTGTATCGTTCACACAGATTGATACAAAGACCGTCGTTTTCAACCGTTCACACGGATTGGCTAAAGCTTTCACTTGACTAACTTCTTCACACACAGTTCAGAAGCTTTGTCTCTTCAATGCAGATCCGTCACACACAGTTCAGGAAAAGCAAGGCTTTCTCAGTCCACACAGGGCTGATGGGTTTGTTCAATGAAAGAACGTTTGTTGAACAATAGCTTGACTTTCTTGATCTTGAGCTGATGATGTGTTGTTCAAGGTTGAGCACTAGTATATTTCTTCTCTCAGAATAGGTAGTATGCTTGAAGAAATATGTTTGCTCAGATGTATATTCGTGTAAGTACTTTAGGTGACTGGTCTTCAAACTCTTGGGGATATATATAGCTTCTGAATAGATCCATTGGGAATAGATCCGTTGAGCCAATAGACTGTTCCTACGTGTTGATGGACAAGATCCGGTTTTGCTCCTTGATTGAAGATCTTTGTCTGATGGTATTTAAATACTTTATCCCTTCAGTATTTAAATACTTCTTTTCAATGGGACTTTGACTTTAGCAAATAACTAAGATTCCTTTCCAAACGGTCTTCAGTCCTGATTCGATAGGTATTGAAGTTCTTAATACTTTACAGCTTGAATGTTGTATCTATTTATCCTGTAGGCTATAGTGGAGTAGTCACTGTATGGAATGTTGATGTATAAAGAGACATCTTCCATACTTGGCACTTTTAGACTCTGTTGCTGTATGATGGCATGATGAGAAGTCTTCGATACATGTCGGCAACTTCGATTAGAATTTCGATACAGCTGCTTGCTGTATGCTGGTCATTTATCATCTTGTTGTATGCTAGCTTGCTGTATGAAGCTTGTTGTTTGGTAATTACCAAAACAACATTGTTTTTCCCAATAATTTCCCTCTTTTTGATAATTTCCAAAACTTCTTGATGATGCCCCAAAATTTTGATGCCAAAACCTCTTTGAAACATCTTTAATGGGAGACTTTCTCTTTGGTATTCTGTTGAATGTTCAATTATCATTCTGTTGTATGATCGAGGCACTTGTCATCTTGTTGTATGTTTGACAATGCAAGATACAGGAAGTTTATCCAACTGTACGATCATCATCGGGACAGCTACTTGCTGTATGATGACTTATACGAAGTCTTGCTGTATGTTGGTAATTTGAGAAGACTTCGATATAGGATTTGTTTATTCCAAAAGTTTCCCTCTTTTTGATAATGTCTTGAGCAGACTTTTTAATCTTCTGTCGAATGATCTGGTCTTCAGCACTTAGTCTAAAAGAAATGTGAACTACTTGCAGGCAAGTTCTAAAATGTAGCATCTAATAGGGAAGTGTATTACATCTTAAACTTATGATTGGCACGCAGGCACAATCTTACAGTGTGATCTAGTTGAGTACAACTGAACCTATGAACTTTGTTCGCAGACAAGTTCTTACAACTTGATACTTAAACTTGTTTTATTGCAGCAATAAAAGTTGAGTTGAGTTTAAATTCGCGTCGTTAGAGATAGTGAAGTCCAGATGTCATGCAAAGCATTTTAAAAAAAAAGTTTGAATATTAAAACAGGGCATGTGGACTTAAAAATGTTTGCGGTTCATAATGGAATAAAACTTATCAAGTATAATTGATGTCCTATAGTGTAAATACTGTATCCGCGAATAATACAGCGTTCCCCCTTAAAAGGTACATACAGGATTCAATTCTTACATTAATGTTCGGATTAACACTGTATTCATGGGTCATATTGTATTCCCCCGTAATTAATGCACATGTCAGCTATAGGAAGGTTTCATGCCTTCTCTGTCCTACAGTGCTGTCTGACTATTCTGAGTGTACAATTAATTAATAGTGGATACTGTATTCTTGGGTCTTACAACGTTCCCTCTCAATTAATGAGTAAAAGAATAAAAACTTACAGGGAGTCTGGCTATAGCATTCCCAATTCTTGTCGAAGCATAGAAATCAAGTAAATTTGGGTCCTGGTGTGATAGTGCCTTTTGGTACCCAAATTTGCCGGACAGTAATTGGTTTATTGTAGGTTACTTTTGGTCCGTGTTTGATATATCTACGTGGGGCAAGCATGTAGCTGCAGTAATCATGATTATTATGCATGTAAAATTGAGAGTTATAGTTATTATTCCAGTACGATTGCCCCCTGGGTCACCAGTTGGATTCCCAAAGCTGTTGTTGATACTGCGCTGCGACTTGTTTTCTTGATGGATAATAGGGCTCCTGTATCCAATATCTAGGCGCGCTGTACTGAAAGTACTGCCCTGCGGGCCTTTGATATTTGGATATAGCCTTCTTTCTGAACGGTTGTTGGCGCTGTTGATATGCTCGGGGAGCATGCTGTTGGTTACGCCTTGCAGGTCTGAGTGGCTGGTGATTCCGCTGTCTGGAATATGAATATGGTGGCGGGATGGTAGCTTTTGCAGTTCGCGGTGCAATAGGTTCCTTCACAGGACTCAGAATTTCTTCCGATACAGGAATCGGTTCCTCACTTCTGACGAATATCGTACTAGATTTTTCTTTGTTGGAGAACGAGTTGTATCCTAAGCCACGTTTATCATGAGCATGTTGCCCAGTGCTTAAGATCTCTTCCATTCTATTAGAGGATTTCTGGAAAGAATTCAAGATTGTCTCTAATTCTCCTTCAGGTTTCTCGAGAGATTTTCCTTTGGCTTCGATTAGAGCCAAATCATTTGTCTTGCTTTCAAGATGAGACTTAGTCTCTGTAATATCCGCAATTTTGATTTCTGGTAATTTCTTTTTTTGGTGGAAGTCCATCTTAGCGACTCTATTATGTCCGTTTCTTCATTCTGAGAATGATTAATTCTACACTTTTTGTCATCCGAGTTCGTCTCGGTGTCGTTCTGTTGAGTTCCGTGTTCTTAAGCGACTTTTCCACGTATGAGTTTGACTTTGTAAAATCACCATTAATTCTTGGAAACTCCAAAAATTCTGAATCTTTTCAGTATTATAGAGCATCAAGTTAGCTTTCCAAAGGAGTTATGGTCGAAATAGCTAAGACTGCACCGTGTGCCTTTTTGATCTTTGGGCAGGCATGCCGCGGGCGCTATACAGCCGGGCCGCGGCACAAAACTGTTTTGCTGGGCATTTTTGGCCTTGTGCCATGGCACACTCAGCCCGTGCCGCGGCACACAGTGCAGATTCTTCTATAACTGCGTTTTGTTGAGAAGAACAAGCTCATTTCTTCATCTCACTTCTTCCTCTCTTCCTTGGGGCGATTTTAGGCGATCTTGGGGTGTTTTAACATCATCAAAACTCATAGATTCTCATCTTCTTCAAGTTGTAGTGTGGATCAACAACATATTTGTGGATTCTTCATCTTAATCTAAGGTAACTTCTTCAACCTTTGAATTCGATTTTGTGTTGAGATATGATGTTTTGGACGTTATAATCGTGTTGTATAAAGTGATATACTTGTAATTATGAATTGTTAAGGATATTCATTGGATTATTGTAGGATCATTCAAGAACACTTTGAATATTGAGTTGGATTTGGGGTTTTTTGATTAATTGTTGTTGAAATCACGAATTTGGATATTCATATTGGATTATTGATCGTATTGAAGATGTCTTGTTGGTTTGAAACACTTATTGGGGATTTGATATTGGTATTAATGAGGTTTGTTTGTAAACAATCGAAGATTGGCCATAACGTGTTCGATATAATGCCCTAATGAACTTGGTTTAGTCGTATCGACGTTTTGAGTTAGTTATACTCGTGTTTGATTCGTGTGTTGAACCAGATTGTTGGTAATTGTGTTATTCAAGGTTGTTCGAGCGACCGACATCTGATTTAAGACATTGTTCGTGAAAGGACATTCTTCATCGGTGTTGTGTAAGTTAATTCTTACTCGGTTAAAAGGATATTCATTCCTTTCGTTGTTGTTCATTCAAAATTATAGTTCATTCATAATGTATTAACCATATTGAGACTTGTAATTGTCAATTAATCACTTCAGTCACGAGGAACGACGGTTCCAATCATTTCATTGAGCTACCATTCATTTCACTATCATTTCATCTCGGTGAGTCATTATTGATTTCGATGTCACTTTTGTTATCTCGTGACATTCCGGGTCATACTGGCGTGCCGGTTGGTATGTGTAGGATTTTCATGTCTAGCACATATTAAGTCGTGTGTTGGTTGTTGGCCTCACATTGGACTGTGCACACGAGAAGATCACTTCGTGAGACTGATTAGGTACAAGACCACACGTGTATTCGATTGATACTCGTTGGTGGCTTGTGCACGGACACATTTCCATCCCGGGCGTAGTGTGGCACCACCCTTTGAGCCGTACCGTTAGTTGATTCATACAGCATGTTTGATTGCATATGTTTTCAACAGGATTAGGTTATAATCTGACCGATTCACTTTTGATCGCATGTGTTCGACGGTTTGGGATTTTGATCGAACTTGTGGTTTATACAACATATATGATTGTGTTTATTCAACTCTTTAGGATTGTTGTTCTGTGTAACTGACCTCGTTGGGGGATTTTGTTTTTCAAGTCATGGCAAGGTAAAAGCACGGGAATAGAACGTTGACGGCGAGGAGTCCCAGTGATAATAGTAGGGGCCCCCAATCCTTTCAGTCATTCATGTTGTTGTCATTTATTTTCCGCTGCAGATTTCCATTTGGATACTCCGTTTCATTCAGTGTTGTGTATTTTATCTTCACATAAAATATACATGTTTTTGGTATTATCTTGGGTGTGTTATAATGAAACTCCTCATTGGAGTAATTTATGATATAATGATGTTCGGTACTACAATTATATTATTTAATTCATTAATTTTCATTCGCCTGGTGGGTCCCAGTCGGGGGTCCACGGCACTATAATATCTGCCTAGTTTGGGGTGTTACAGAGTTGGTATCGGAGCGTGGTTTTGAATACTACCTTCCGAGTCATGTCTCATTTGAAATCATCGTTCATCAGACTAGTATCATTGGACTTTCGCGTCACGTGTGACCTGTGCAAGAGCCGAGCCCTTCAGGCCAAAGAACAATAAGATTTCCCTATTTATCAGTTTCATTTGTAATCATGTTGATCATGTCAACTCATTAATCACTCAATTCATTTCATCACTCAGTTGTTGATCTTGAGGATCATATCATTAATCTTGTTAACTTGTTCAAGATAATCATTTCAAGAATATCATCAGATAATCATGTCACCTCAGTTAATCATTCATGTAATCACTGTGTTAGAGCGCGTATGCTCATTTTCATCATTTCATGACGTAAATCATAATGCGGTACTCATACGAGATCTATGAATATCATGCGACCTTCCTACTTCAGTATGGAGAGAGCTGTCAGGGGATGCACGGGGAGAGGCTGTGGTGCAGGCCGAAATCCGGGAAATAATCACTCACTGCCAGGAAGTCATACCCAGGACTCAGCTCGTTCGGAAGATGTTCGGGTTGATCCACTCACTTTTATGCAGGTCATCATGACCCATATGTAATTGCTCAATCATCATTGCGCCACTCTGGCCGAATTAATCGAGAGAACTCTCACGTATGAGCCTGTTGCTAAGGAAACTGCTGAGCAACAACCTTCGTCTGTCAGCAAGAAATCAATGAAGCCTAATCAGTCCGAAGGCGGTCAGTCAACCTTCAAGAAGCCTCATGCGAGTCCTAACATTTCTGATCGACCTCCTACGGCGCCTAATCCTGCGGGATTTCAGCCCTGAGCGGCCAGATCAGCCATCACCTGTTTCAACTGTGGAGCGCCGGGTCATTACATCACTAAGTGTCTGACCGTCTATCACGTGCCATAATTGTGGGATTGTTGGGCATAAGGCCCGTTTTTGCCGAAGGGACTCCAAGCCGACTCCGGCGGCATCTCAAGCCCCGAAGCAATCAGTGATTCAGAATCAGGCTGCTCAGTCAGCGTCGTTTAAGACGACGAAAGCGATTAAAGGCTGCTCAATATTCATTAGATTATTGAAGGATTATTCAAGAACACTTTGAATATTGAGTTGGATTTGGGGGTTTTTGATTAATTGTTGTTGAAATCACGAATTTGGATATTCATATTGGATTATTGATCGTATTGAAGATGTTTTGTTGGTTTAAAATATTTCTTGGGGATTTGATATTGGTATTATTGAGGTTTGGTTGTAAACAATCAAAGATTGGCCACAACGTGTTCGATATAATGCCCCAATGAACTTGATTTAGTCGTATCGACGTTTTGAGTTAGTTATACTCGTGTTTGATTCGTGTGTTGAACCGGATTGTTGGTAATTGTGTTATTCAAGGTTGTTCGAGCGACCGATATCTCATTTAGGACGTTGTTCGTGGAAGGACATTCTTCATCGGTGTTGTGTAAGTTAATTCTTACTCGGTTAAAAGGATATTCATTCCTTTCGTTGTTGTTCATTCATAATTATAGTTCATTCATAATGTATTAACCGTATTGAGACTTGTAATTGTCAATTAATCACTTCAGTCACGAGGAACGACGGTTCCAATCATTTCATTGAGCTACCAATCATTTCACTATCGTTTCATCTCGGTGAGTCATTATTGATTTCGATGTCACTTTTGTTATCTCGTGACATTCCGGGTCATACTGGCGTACCGGTTGGTATGTGTAGGATTTTCATGTCTGGAACATATTAAGTCGTGTGTTGGTTGTTGGCCTCACATTGGACTGTGCACACGAGAAGATCACTTCGTGAGACTGATTAGGTACGAGACCACACATGTATTCGATTGATACTCGTTGGTGGCTTGTGCACGGACTCATTTCCATCCCGGGCGTAGTGTGGCGCCACCCTTTGAGCAGTACCGTTAGTTGATTCATACAGCATGTTTGATTGCGTATGTTTTCAACACGATTGGGTTATAATCTGACCGATTCACCTTTGATCGCATGTGTTCGACGGTTTGGGATTTTGATCGAACTTGCGGTTTATACAGCATATATGATTGTATTTATTCAACTCTTGAGGATTGTTGTTCTGTGTAACTGACCCCGTTGGGACATTTTGTTTTTCAGGTCATGGCAAGGTAAAAGCACGAGAATAGAACGTTGACGGCGAGGAGTCCCAGTGATACTAGTAGGGGGGCCCAATCATTTCAGTCATTCATGTTGTTGTCATTTATTTTTCGCTGCAGATTTCCATTTGGATACTCCGTTTCATTCGGTGTTGTGTATTTTATCTTCACATAAATCATACATGTTTTCGGTATTATCTTGGGTGTGTTATAATGAAAATCTTCATCGGAGTAACTGATGATATAATGTGGTTTGGTACTACAATTATATTATTTAATTCATTAATTTTCATTCGCCTAGTGGGTCCCAGTCGGGGGTCCACGGCACTGTAATATCCGCCTAGTTTGGGGTGTTACAGTCTCATTTAGGTCATGAGCAAGTTGATGATTGCTCTCCATGTGTTTTTCTAAATTGACTTTGCTGTTTTCGCAGTCGACAGACATATTTTCGTAATTATCCTTCAGCAAGTCGTTTTCTTCCTTCAGCTCTAGGTTAGTATGTTTTCTCTTTTTAATGTCTCATGGGTCTTTTGAATGTTATTAAATTCATTCAACATATTTTCAAAGGTATGAGATATATTTACAGGAATAGTTGAGGTATCTTGTTTATTAATGAGGTATCCATATGTGAGTAAATAGGAAAGATAAATTGTTTTCGAAGAAAATAAGTGATTTAGGATCTGATTCGGTTAAAAATACGACTGATTCTTTTTAAAATCAACCGCTCCGATACCACTTGTTGGCCACTAAGTATACAGAATACAGCTTGGAAAGTGTTTAAGCAACAAGCTGTACGATTTTCAAGTTTAGAGTTCATAGCCGAAGACTTGTAACTATAAGTTGCTGTAAATACAGAAACTCAATATGAAGTGTATACTTAAAAATAATCACAGTTTATGAAAATAGTAACGGCAGAAAGTAAATAACACAAGATTTAAAGTGGTTCGAGGTAAACCCCTCTACGTCCACTGATCCTTCACACAGGAGTAAAACGTTTATTATAGTCACTACGTACACAACTACGTGACTATAATCAAACCTATCCTTGTATTGTTCACACAGATTGATACAAAGACCGTCGCTTTCAACCGTTCACACGGATTGGATAAAGCTTTCACTTGACTAACTTCTTCACACACAGTTCAGAAGCTTTGTCTCTTCAATGCAGATCCATCACACACAGTTCAGGAAAAGCAAGGCTTTCTCAGTCCACACAGGGCTGATGGGTTTGTTCAATGAAAGAACGTTTGTTGAACAACTGCTTGACTTTCTTGAGCTTGAGCTGATGATGTGTTGTTCAAGGTTTAGCACTTGTATATTTCTTCTCTCAGAATAGGCAGTATGCTTGAAGAAATATGTTTGCTCAGATGTATATTCGTGTAGGTACTTCAAGTGACTGATTTTCAAACTCTTGAGGATATATATAGCTTCTGAATAGATCCGTTGGGAATAGATCCGTTGAGCCAATAGACTGTTCCTACGTGTTGATGGACAAGATCTGGTTTTTGCTCCTTGATTGAAGATCTCTGTCTGATGGTATTTAAATACTTTATCCCTTCACTATTTAAATACTTCTTTTCAACGGGACTTTGACTTTAGTGAATAACTAAGATTCCTTTCCAAATGGTAATCAGTCCTGATTCGATAGGTATTGAAGATCTCAGTACTTTACAGCTTGAATGCTGTATCCTTTTATGCTATAGGCTATAGTGGAGTAGTCGCTGTATGGAATGTTGCAGTATGAAAAGACATCTTCCATACTTCCTTTTAGACTCTGTTGCTGTATGATGGCATGATGAGAAGTCTTCGATACAGGATCGGCAACTTCGATTAGACTATCGATACAGCTGCTTGCTGTATGCTGGGCATTTATCATCTTGCTTTATGCTAGCTTGCTGTATAAAGCTTGTTGTTTGATAATTATCAAAACAAGATTGTTTTTCCCAACAGCATTATTGTTGTCACACCATATTTGAACTTCATTTGCAGTGATGTTGCAGTCCCTTAGCTGTTGTCTGATCCATAGGGTTTGTGCACAACAGCTGCCTGTAGCTAGGTACTCTGACTCGATTATGGAAATTGAGTTGGATACTTACTTCTTGCTGAACCATGATATTAGTCTGGTTCTTAGGAATTGGCACGTTCCATTGGTGCTTTTCTTATCAATCTTGCATCCTACAAAGTCTGCATCTGAGTAGCCTGATAATTCAAAATTATCATCTTTGGGATACCATAGATCAACATTGATTGTAGACTTAAGGTATCTGATTATCCTCTTAGCTTCTTCCTGGTGAGACTGTTTTGGCTTTGACTGAAATCTTGCACATACTCCCACTGCATATGAAATATCAGGTCTGCTTACAGTGAGGTATAGAAGTGATCCAACAAATCCTCTATAGTGAGTTGGATCTACTGAAATGCCTCATTCATATGCATCAAGGTGTAGGGATGTGATCATTGGTACTCTTGTTGGTTTGGCTGAATCTATACCAAATCTTTTGACTAAATCCCTAGTATACTTGGCTTGATTGATGAAGATTCCTTTGTCCATTTGCTTGACTTGCAAACCAAGAAATAAATTAAGCTTTCCCATCATACACATCTCAAATTCTCCTTGCATGAGATTTTAGAACTTCTCGCATAGCTCCGGGTTGGTTGATCCAAAGATGATATCATCCACATATATTTGAGCAATATGTGGTCTTCATACTCCACTCTGAATAAGGTCTTGTCCACCTTTCCTTTGTTGAATCCATTCTTCTCCAGAAACATAGATAGTGTCTCATACCAAGCTCTTGGTGCTTGCTTGCGTCCATATAGAGCTTTCAACAGCTTGTATACGTTGTCTCCTTTGACAAATCCGGGGGGTTGCTCCACATAGACTTCTTATTCTAGGATTCCATTGAGAAAAGCCCTTTTGACATCCATCTGGTAGACTTCAAAATCCTTGTATGTTGCATATGCAAGAAATAGTCTGATAACTTCAAGTCTTGCTACAGGTGCATAGGTTTCATCAAAATCTATTCCTTCACATTGAGCATATCCTTTTGCAACGAGTCAGACTTTATTCCTAACAACAGCTCCATCTTCATCACATTTGTTTTTGTACACCCATTTGGTGCCTATGACTTTCTTGTGATCTGGTCTGTCTGTTAGTTCCCAGACATTATTTCTTTCCATCTAGTTGAGCTCTTCTTGCATTGAAATTATCCATGAGCAGTCCTCCAGAGCTTGATCTATCGTTTTGGGTTCCATCTGAGACATGAAACATGAGAACATTTCCATTCCCACCGGTTCTGTGGATTGTCTGGTTCTGACTCCATCAGTTAGGTTTCCAATTATCTGTTGAATGGGATGATCTCTGAGCCATTTGGGGATATCTTCTTCAGGGTTTGTTACCTATGTTGAGTTGCTTTGGTGAACTTCTTCTCCCTCTGCATCAGCTTGGTTCTGGTCTTCTTGATATGCAATAGGATCAACTACGGTTTTGTCATCTGCAGGTGGGATTTCTATCTGCTCTGCAGATGCGTCTTTGTCAGCTACCGATGGGTCTTCATCAGCTGAAGATGGATCAGGTAGGTTTTGGGATCGTATCTGATCTGCAGTTGAGATCTTCAGGCTAATCTGCATGTGGGTCTCTAGGCTGGTCTATAGGTGTGTCCATCATTCCTGTGTCATGAATGATAACTTCTTCTAGGATGGAGGATTTGAGCTTTTTCTCAATCGATTCCACCTGTTTCCTGTACTCAACAGTCGACTCATCAAACACAACATGAGGTGTTTCTTACACAAATAATGTTCTTTTGTTAAATATTCTGTTTGCCTTGCTTATTTGTGAGTATCCCATAAAGAGACCATCGTCAGTTTTAGCATCAAAGGCGTTCAGTTGGGTTTCACCATTATTGTGGATGAAACACTTACAACCAAATATATAAAAGTATGCAACAATTGGTGTTTTGCCATTCCAAACCTCACAGGGAGTTTTGCCATGTCTCCCTACTATAATACTCCTATTCTGAGTATGGCATGCTGTGTTGACAACTCCAGCCCAGAACCTCTTGGGCAGGTCATCTTTTAGCAATCATCGACCTGGCAGCTTCCTTCAAGGTTCTGTTTCTTCTTTCAGCAACACCATTTTGCTGAGGTGTTCTTGCCGCAGATACTTCATGCTAGATTCCATTCTGATCACTGTACTCAGTGATTGCCTTGTTGAGAAATTCTCCTCCTCTATCTGATTTTTATCTTGATGATTGATAGAGATTTCTCATTATGAATCCTCCTTAGCAGCTCAGGTAACTTTGTTAGTGTTTCACTCTTTTTATAAAGAAAAACAACCCATGTGTATCTTGAGTAGTCATCTACTACTACTAGAGTATGCTTTCTTCCACTTAATGTCCTTGGCTTGATGGGCCAAAGAGATCCATATGAAATAGATCTAAAATCCTGATGGTGAGAGTGGTAGGCTGATCTGGCTTGAATGATGCTCTGGTCTGCTTTCATTTCTGGCATGCATCACAGAGAGCTTCTTTCTTGAAGACTTCTTCTGGAAGTCCTCTGACCAGCTTTTGAGAGCTTATCTTGTTGATGGCTTTGAAGTTCAGGTGACATAATCTCTTGTGCCTAGGCCATCCATTTTCAGCAATTGTCTTAGATAGAAAACAGTTGTTTAGAGTGCCTGTACTCCAATCTATCATATAGACATCTCTTCTTCTGATAGGATATAAATCACCATGCATTTCCAAATGGTGAAGACTACTAGATTCTTCTCATCACAGAATTGGCTTATGCTCAGCAGATTGTATTTGAGCCCTTTGACATAGTGGACTTTGGATATGGTTATATTTCCTCTGTGTAGCTCTCCAAATCCTTTGGTCTGACCTCTAGAGCTATCTCCAAAGGTTACATATGGGCCTCTTTCTTTAGTGTAATTTGAAAGCACCTTCTTATTCCCTGTCATGTGCCTTGAGCATCTATAATCTACAAACCATTATTCACCTCCTATTGTTGAACTTGAGGAGATGTGGTAGTAGTCCTTCCACCTTTTCTGCAATCAAACAAGCAGAGATTTAGGTACCCAAATTTGTGTGGGTCCTTTGGGGTTAGTAGGCTTCCTGGAGAATTGATTTCTCCTTGGATTATAAAAGTTATGGTGTCTACCCATATAAGGTGTGTGCTGTCTGGGTCTATATCCTTGGTTAGGATTGTGTATTGGATATGCCTCATCAAATTTGTTGTGTGGGCCATTTCTAAATCTTGGTTGAGACCATTTGTTAAATCGTTGGGGTCTCCACACCTGTTCATTTTGGAAATTTGGATAACCTTGAGGTTTACATTTGCCTCTCCCATTTTGAAATCTGTTTTTAGGGAGTCTTTGGTAATAGTTGGCATAATGTCTTGGGTGCTGCTTTTGCCTTGGCCATTGCCTAGTCTCCTGTCTAGGTGGCTGCCTTGTCAACCTTGGCTGCTGCCTAAACTTTTGACTGGGATACTGCCTATTTTGAAATATGGGTTTATATGTAGGCTCAGCAGCTTGGACAATTGTTTCTCCCTTGATAAAAACGTTTTTTAAACTAGAGGGAGTGTTCGGGTCATATCTAGAATAAAGTGGCCTCTTGTTCATACACAATTCATCCAAGGTTATAGATGCCTTGAGGGATGTTATTTCCTTAGCTTGTGTATTACTTAGCTGTGTCAGTTTGGCAAACTCATATTTAACATGAGCAAGTGCAGCCAATTTCTCACTGTTTAATACAGTTAACCTTTTAATCACATCTGTAGTATTATCAGCCGGGTTTTTCAATTTTTCAGCATGTTTTTCAAATTCAGATTTGATTTTGTTAACCCTAGGCCGAGTTTTTCAAAGTTATTTTTCAGCTGCCTATTCTCATCTTGAAGTTGTGTTTTCTCGGCTGTCATAGTTAAGTGTGCAGATTTTAATTTTTCATCTCTCCGATTTCTTTTTCTATTGGCTAAAGAACAACCACACACACTTGTCTCGTCTTCTATCGGTCCGAGCACAACAACCGTTACAACCGCTTGTCTTCTATTGGTCCAAGCACAACCACTCTCAAAATAAACTTTTTGTATCTAGTATTCTACTGGAACTAGACAATCCTCACTTACGAATGTTGGAGTGTAATCCTAACAATGCCGGATCAAAGATCCTAATAACACTAGATTAGTGACTCTTGATTCGTTTCTCTTACGCTCGTGTATGAGTGATGTAACACTCACAACCAATGAAAAGAATACAAAGTATAAGAGATATTACAAAATGTATCACTCTTGTATCTTTTCTTCTCACAACTTAGAATGCAATAATCAGTAGTAATCTGAGCTCAAGAATGCTTGAATGCTTAAATGCTTGAATGCTTGAAGTGTGTGTTGAGATACCCAAGTGATATGGGTATTTATAGTGTCAAGTCCTTCTTCATATGCTGAAAAACGTATTATTAGCGTGCGCTAATAATTATTCATAGCGTGCGTTATCGGCGCTTGACTTGGCTGATATGAACGGTCTGTAAACTGTTGCAACGGTAACAATACAAGTCTAGCGTGCGCTAGATGGTCTTCTGTAGCGTGCGTTAACGTTGGTCAACAGGTCTTCACTTTTGACTTTGAATCATGTCGGTTTGTCTCCCCAACGTCTCTTTTCCAACAAATAAAATTGTACTTAGCGTGCGCTAGTACTTATACTTAGCGTGCGCTAGTATTATTTAATATTAGCTTTCCAGATTTTCATGATTTCCTTTTTGACCTCTGCGTTCCAATGGATAAGTTGACTAATGGTAGGAATTTGAATGCTTAATGTTTTGTAGCGTGCGCTACATATTTTCCAGATAACGTACGTTAGCTTGTATAACGTACGTAAATGCTTTATTATTTGAGTCCAGAGACTACTGGACCTTCAGTATGCTTCCGGTAGCGTACGCAAATAATTTCATATAGCGTGCCTTAATATTTTTCCGTAGCGTGTGCAAATGATTTCCCTTTTTCTGTCCAGACCTTACTGTCTTTTCTGCCTTGTTTAAGTGGGACGCGATAGCGTGCGCTAGAGAGAGAAGATAGCGTGCGCTAATTTTAGCAATTTAGCGTGCGCTGATAATATAGACTTTGCGTGCGCTATCCATCAGGTAGGATTCCAACTTGACTGTAGGTGACTTGCCTGTCTGCTTAAGACCCTCGATAGCGTGCGCTACTCTGCATCCTGCAGCGTGCGCTAGGAACAAGTTTCTCCTTCAATGAAACATCTCGTTGAGATAGATTTTGTTAAATGTTTTGAATCTTATCATCATCAAAATACTTTTGAGTCAACAATCTCTCCCTTTTTGATGATGTCAAAACATTTAATATATTCCTGCAAAACCATTTAAAATTTTCAAATCAAAGTAATTTGTTCGATATGTTAGGATGTTCGGTTTTGGAGTGTTTCTCCCCGTTTTTGACATTAACAAAAAGGACTCCCCCTGAAATTTTGGGTATACAACAAAATACCAATCAAATGACATAGGTCAAAACAGCACACATAATTAAGACATTAACGACCCAAAGTACATATAAACCAATAAGTATGAAAAACATCAAAGGGAATGCGCAGTTCATTAACAAAAATAATCCAATCATTACAAACAAATAACCAATGCATAAGACATCAAAAGCATATGAAATAAAGTTTGCTACGTCAAGAATCAAGATCCTAAAAACTAAGACGCTTGGTCGGATGAGGATGGAAACGGGAAAGACGGATGAGTGAATCGGATAAAGTCTTCAATCAGCCCACGAACTCCTTGAACTTCCGAACGGAGAGAACGGACATCTTCACGAATTTCCAGCTGTGAAGATTCGATGATACGCATCCGGGTAATGAGATCGCTCTCCGCTTCCTCGGTGAATGATTCTCTCATTGGTTGTTTGCCTTTGGTGGTAGGCTTCCTCACAGACTCCTGTTTGAAGTTCTCGAATGGTGTTCAGCCCACGTCGAGTAATCCGTTCTTCCGGCGTCGGCATTCTAGTCCTTTTCTCCACTTGATCATCTTCCTTAAGATATGGAAAGAGAATCCAGCCCCGGTTGACGGTCCTCACATAATGCATGGCCTTGAGCGAGTAGTCGGAAATCTCATAGCTGCTGGACACAGGAATAGCCTTGTCTTTCGTTAAGTCCACTTTATGAAATTTAAAAATCGCCGTTAGGATAGAGCCGTATGGCATTCTAGCCTTGCGGGTCCTTGAGGCATAGTTTTTGGACCGAAAGAAATTGCCTTTGACTTTCATCCATCCCGTAACAATGGCGGCGAAATCAATCCTATCGTCGCTCAGCACTCGATATACCATGTACTTATCGATCCAAACCAATTTGTGCTGAGTGTTGACCTTAGGCATGATGCATTTGGTGTGCGCGACCAATAAGAGCCGAATATTAATTCCGAAGTCATTATTCTCGAAGACCTCATCGGTGATATCGATGACATCTTTCGAGCTTAAGAACTCCTTGACTTCAAGCTTAGTCACACCAGATTCTTCAGCAATAGACTTCTCCGAACAAGCAAAACCATCCGACGATAACCCAAACAAGTGATTCAAAATCTCCGAGGAGACTTTCACCACTGTACCACCAACCAAACTTCCCAGAACTAAGGACGAAGATCCTTCACTCTCAGCAACATATAGATGTAATACCCAGTTGTAATTCAGTAATTATCATTCAGTATTTATCATTCAGTAATTTCACTCGTTAATGATCATTTGTCACTCATATTCAATCATTGTATTCATCGTTCAGATTAATTGTATCATGTATCAATCGTCGTTCATCACTAATCTAATTGGAGTTTCGTGCCGTGTTTATCATCATTGTCATTTTCATTGTGGGCTGTGCGTGAGGAGTAGCGCACGCTACGTACTCTTTTTAGCGCGCGCTAATTGAGTACAGGTAGCGCACGCTACCACTCAGCATTAGCGCACGCTAATGTTACCCTGGCTGCAGTCCAGAAGGTACTGGACTGCAGGTGAGTTATAAGTAGCGCACGCTACGAGTGGTAAGTAGCGCGCGCTAGTGGGTTGTAGTAGCGCACGCTAATATTTGGTGTAGCGCGCGCTAAGGACGGATCAGGTTGAGTCCAGTGGCTACTGGACTGCATTGGATTAATTCATAGCGCACGCTATGAGTGGTTTTTAGCGTACGCAAATGGTGTAGTAGCGCACGCTAATTGTTGGTTGTAGCGCACGCTACCGAGATCAGATCAGAGGACAGAAGGTTCTGGACTCCAGTACTGGGCATCAAATAATTCGTTAGCGCACGCTAACATTTTGGTGTTAGCGCACGCTAAGTGCATAGCCGTAGCGCACGCTACAAAAAGGTACGTAGCGCGCGCTACCGTTTTCGGTCAGTGGGTACTGGACTACCCAAAATACCCGTTAGCGCACGCTACGCACAAGGGCTAGCACACGCTAATCTGGAGCAGTATAAATTGGACAGTTAGCCTGAGTTTCGTCATTTTCTCACTTATCTTTGTTTTTAGAGCGACTTCGGGCGATTTCGGGCGACTTGGAGTGTTCTCTTCGAGCTGCTATCACCCATCATCATCTTCAAGTCTTTGAGTTGGATAAATCATCACTTCATCAGCTCTTTAACATCAAATCAAAGGTATTAATCTCTTGGATCTAGAATTTCGGATTTTTGAGTTTTCCTTCCGATTTCTTTGTATAAGCTTGGATTGTTGTTGGAATATGTTAGATATGGATTATCTACCATGGATAAATATATTCCTACGGATTTAATGGCTATTTTGGGAATTTATTTCAAGAACCCTTGGGATTGACTTCGGTTAATTTGGGGATTTTCCGATTGATGTTGTGTAATCTTGAATTGTGGATTCCTATTGGATTATTGATGTCATTGATAGTGTTTTGATGGTTTGAAATACTCATCTTGGAGTTGGTTTCGATATATT
The DNA here is from genome assembly GCA_033398695.1 of Orobanche coerulescens. NCBI lineage: Eukaryota > Viridiplantae > Streptophyta > Magnoliopsida > Lamiales > Orobanchaceae > Orobanche > Orobanche coerulescens. The sequence goes on from CM065804.1 coordinate 102,689,077, forward strand.
CAAGTTTGGATATTGTTGTAGCGACGTTTGAGTCGGTTATGATCGTATTTGATTCGTGTAATGATCGAATTATTGGTAATTGTGTTATTCAAGGTTGTTCGAGCGACCGACATTTCATTTAGGACGTTGTTCGTGGACGGACATTCTTCATCGTTGTTGTGTAAGTTGATTCTTACTCGGTTAAAAGGATATTCATTCCTTTTGTTGTTGATTATTCATAATCATAACTCATTCATCATGGTATTAATCATATTGAGACTTGTAATTGTCTAATAATCATTTCATTCACGATGAACGACGGTTCCAAATCATTTCATTGGGTTATCAATCATGTCACTATTATTTTCATCCCGGTGAGTCATTCTTGGCCTTGTCGAATTATTACTCATTGATATTCAGTGTGGTCATTCTTGTTCATATGACCTTCTGGGTTCATATTGCGTGGCCGGGTGTGGCTGTGTGGAATTTTTAGTCGGGCACACGATGGTCATGTATTGGGTTCACCGATACATTTGACCGTGCACACGGTAAAGCTTAACTCCGTGAGACTAATTAGGTACAAGGACGGGTGTGTCCTGTCATTCGTCTTGTACACTTGCACAGAACATTACGGGCGTACTATGATACTCCTCTTCAGAGTAATTCATAACTAAGGATATTTCATAACTTCAGTTAAATCATGATTGTGTATTTTCAACCCTTGAGGATTGTTGTTACGTATGGCGGCCCGTTGGGGATTTTGTTTTAGTCACGGGAAGGCAAAGGCACGGGAAGAGCATGTTGGCTAGGAGTCCCAGTGATACTAGTAGGGGCCCCATCATTCGGTTATTTGATCATTCAGTCATTTCAGTCATTTCCGTCATTTGTATTCTCCGCTGCAAATTCCATTTGAGATGTTTATTTATTCAGAGTGGTGTATTTTATCTTCATATAACATATACTAGTATTCTGTGTTGTCCTGGTGTATTGTACTTAGGCTCCTCATCGGAGTATTTGGTAATATAATGTGGTTCGGTACTACAATTATGTTATTTATGTCATAAGTTTTCATTCGCCTGGTAGGTCCCAGTCGGGGGTCCACGACACTGTAATATCTGCCTAGTTTGGGGTGTTACAGAGTTGGTATCGGAGTGTGGTTTTGAATACTACCTTCCGAGTCATGTCTCATTTGAAATCATCGTCATCGAACTAGTATCATTGGACTTTCGCGTCACGTGTGACCTGTGCAGATGCCGAGACAATCAGACCGAAAGAACTGTAAGACTTCTAATGCCATGGTATAATTCCTGGCAATAATCATTCATTCATAATTCATCAGTTAACAATCCTCAATCATCATTTTCATTTTGACCAGGACGGTCATGTTAACTCATTAATCACTCAATTCATTTCATTACTCGGTTGTGGATATGGAAGATCATATCATTAATATTGTTAATTTGTTCAATATAATCATTTCAATAATTTCATCAGATAATCATGTCACCTCAGTTAATCATTCATGTAATCACTGTGTTAGAGCGTGTATGCTCATTTTCATCATCTCATGTCATAATCATAACGTTATATTCATGCGAGAAATATAATCATCATGTGACTTTCCTACTTCAGTATGGAGGGGGCAAGAAGAGGACGTGGAGGACGAGGCCCTGGAGCGGGCCGAATCCCCAGAACTCGTGTGAACACACATGCGAATGCCAGGAATAATGCTAATTCATCGAGTAGCGATGCTGCCATTCATTCACCTGGACGCGATCATTCACTATCAAGGAGTCGTACCCGGGACACAGCTCAGTCATAGGGTGTTCGGGTTGACCCGCTCGCTTTTATGCAGGGCATGATGGCCCAAATGACGCAGATGGCACAACTTATGGAGACGATACACAACTTAGTCAATCAGAATCAACAGGCCTCCGCCGCCACCTCAGAGGCAAGAGAGGGGTGTAAGCAGTATCATTGGCGATATCTCTCGCCAGCGACCACCCACCTTCGAGGGCTCATCTGAGCCGGCGGATATTGTTCATTGGCTCGAACACTTCGAGAAGCTATTTGCAATGGTAGAGTGTCCCGAAGGACACAAAGTTTCAGTTGCGGCTTACTATCTGGGTAAGAGCGCTCATTCTTGGTGGTTGTCGTTGAAGCCCATCGAAGGATCATGTACTTGGGATCAGTTCAAGACTCTCATGATGGAGAGGTATTATCCGGCCCCACTCAGAGAGGCCAAGCTGTCAGAATTACTCACACCCGACCCCTCAGCAGACGAGGATGTTCTCGCCATTGCCGAGAAATTTCAGGAACTTCCCCTTTTCGCCTCATCCATCATTCATTCAGAGGCGGATAAAATCAAGTATTTCAGCAAGAGGCTGAAACCCCGTATGAGACTACAGTTGCTTAATCATAATTGCACCACGTTGGCCGAATTCATTGAGAAAGCTCTCACTTATGAGCTTACTGCTAAGGAAATTGCTAAGCAGCAACCTTCGTCTGCTAGCAAGAAATCGAAGAATCGTAATCAGTCTGAAGGCGGTCAGACAACCTTCAAGAAACCTCGTGCGGGCTCTGCTTTTTCTGAGCGACCTCCTGTGACGTCTAAACCCGCGGAATCTCAGTCTCGAGCGGCCAGTTCGGCCATCACCTGTTTTAACTGTGGGGATCTTGGTCATCTCAGTACCAAGTGTCCGAGACAGACTATCACGTGTCATAATTGTGGGATTGCTGGGCATAAGGCCCGTTTTTGCCGTAGGGACTCCAAACCTACTCAGACGTCATCTCAGGCCCCTAAGCAGTCAGCCGTTCAGAATCAGGCCACTCAATCAGCGTCGTTTAAAACGACAGGAGCGACTAAAGGTGGATTCTATAGCCAGCAGATGGGAGCGTCCGGTGCCGGGACTAGCAAGCCCCGGATTTATGAGATGAAGAAGATCGATGATCCAGAGGCCGAATGATCTCAGGTACACTCGATATTCTATCTCAACCTTTGGGTACCCTTTTTAATACTAGTGCATCGCATTCATTTGTTTCCGAGTCATGTGTGAGTAGACTACGTCTGGGCAGTGCTACTAGTTGTGAGCCTTATGTCATTGGCCTACCTGATGGTAGACGAATTATCGGTAATCGTGAGATTCAGAATTGTCCGATTCAGTTTCATGGTCGTGTATGGCCAGCGGACCTAATCGTAGTAGATTTGCCGAGGGACGACGTCATCTTGGGTATTGATTGGATGGATCGTCATGATGCCATCATTAGTGTCCGTAAACATATGATCACTATCATATCAGACGATGGGGTTGAATGTGTGTTTCAAGGAGGTAATCCCGGCTGTTCTGGTAAGGTCATTAATTTGATGAAAGCAGTGAGATTACTCAATCAGGGGTGTGTTCGTTATTGGTGCTATATGACCAAAACCGAGAAATCATCAGTAATGTTGATGGATATTCCGGTAGTGAGGGAATATGCCGATGTTTTTCCAGACGAGTTACCTGGTTTGCCTCCACAGAGGGATGTGGAATTCACGATTGAGTTGGAGCCCGATACGTCCCCGATATCGAAGGCACCGTACCGGATGGCCCCGACCAAAATGCAGGAATTAAAGAACCAACTTGAGGAGTTGTTCGAGAAGGGTTATATTCGACCGAGTGCGTCCCCGTGGGGAGCACCAGTGTTATTTGTCAAGAAGAAGGATGGTTCTTTTCGCTTGTGTATTGATTATCGGGAGTTGAATAGGGTGACAATCAAGAATAAGTATCCCTTACCCCGTATTGATGATCTCTTAGATCAACTTCAGGGAGCTTCAGTATTTTCCAAGATCGACTTAAGATCTGAATATCATCAGTTGCGGATTCGAGAGTCGGATATCGCGAGGACGGCATTTCGAACATGCTATGGTCATTATGAGTTTGTGGTTATGCCGTTTGGATTGACTAATGCACCTGCGGTATTCATGGAGTTAATGAATCGGGTTTTCATCGACTTTTTGGATCAGTTTGTTGTTGTCTTCATCGATGAAATTTTGATTTATTCTCGTGACCGAGAGGAACACGAGTTTCACCTTCATCAAGTGCTAGACGTGTTAAGACGAGAACAACTTTATGGGAAGTTTTTCAAATGTGAGTTTTGGATGTCCGAAGTGACGTTTTTCGGACACGTAATTTCATCAGACGGAGTTCGGGTCGATCCTCAGAAGACGGAGGCTATTCGAGATTGGCTACCTCCGAAAAATGTTAAGGAAATGCGAAGTTTCCTCGGATTAGCGGGTTATTATCGGCGATTTGTGGAGGGATTTTCTAGAATCGCTCACCCCTTGACGAACCTTTTGCGAAAGGATAAGAAATACACGTGGTCCGACGCGTGTCAACGGAGTTTTGAGGAACTCAAGAGCCGGTTAATGTCAGCACCTGTACTTTCCTTGCCGCAGGGAACGGAAGGATTTGTGGTTTATAGTGATGCGTCTGGACAGGGTCTCGGATGTGTGCTCATGCAGAATGGGAAGGTTATTGCCTATGCTTCACGGAAATTGAGACCTTACGAAGTTAATTATCCGACCCACGCCTTGGAGCTAGCAGCCGTAGTGTTCGCTTTGAAAATCTGGCGTCATTACCTTTATGGCGTCACCTGTCTGATATTCACCGATCATAAGAGTTTAAAGTATATATTTACTCAGAAGGAGTTAAATATGCGACAGAGACGGTAGCTGGAATTAATCAAAGATTATGATATCGAGATCCTTTACCACCCGGGCAAGGCGAACATTGTCGCCGACGCCTTGAGTCGTAAGTCCGTTCAGGAGAAGATGCTTGCCCGTTTAACAGTTCAGAAGGAGCTTCAGCAGGAATTTCTTAGACCCGAGATCGAGGTCTGGCTTCAGCGAGTTCATGGACAGCTTTGTATGTTGGAGATCTCATCGTCACTTGAGGAGGCAATCAGAGAGAATCAGGGTTCAGACCCATCATTGTTGCGCATCCGTGAGGATGTGGCTCAGGGGAAATCCCCTGGATTCGTGGTCCACGAGGATGGACTTTTGAGATTTAAGAATCGGTTGTGCGTACTGGCGAATGACGAGTTGAAAAACTCGATTTTGAAAGAAGCTCATGCTACCCCTTATTCTGTTCATCCGGGGTCTAGAAAGATGTACAAGGACTTGAAACAAAATTACTGGTGGAGTAATATGAAGCGAGAAGTCGCAGAATTTGTTTCGAGATGCTTAACCTCTCAACAAGTTAAGATTGAACATCAGCGACCAGCGGGTATGCTGAAACCTTTTCCTATTCCCGAATGGAAGTGGGAAGACATTTCTATGGATTGCATCACGAGTTTGCCGACGAGTCGTCGTGGCATGAATACGATCTGGGTGATCGTGGACCGCTTAACTAAATCGGCTCATTTTCTTGAGATTAAGGATACTTGGGGTCCCGAGAGACTTGCCCAGTTATTCATCAAAGAGATAGTGAGACTGCACGGTACTCCTAAAAGTATCATTTTCGATCGTGACGGATGGTTTGTGTCGCATTTTTGGAAATCAGTTCATCGTGCTATGGGAACCCAGCTTAATCTCAGTACCGCTTTTCATCCTCTGTCCGATGGACAATCAGAGAGGACTATTCAGACATTAGAGGACATGTTGAGGGCATGCGTCCTCGATTGGAAAGACGATTGGGAAGCCCAACTACCATTGATCGAATTCACGTATAATAATAGTTGGCATGCTTCGATTAAGATGGCACCTTACGAGGCCTTGTACGGTCGTCGTTGTCGATCTCCTTTGTGTTGGGATGACCTATCAGAATCAATCGGCACCGAGCCCGATATGCTTATAGCCGCCCGTGAGCAGGTAGCTTTGATCAGGAGTTGTTTTTTGACCGCTCAGAGTCAACAGAAATCATATGCAGATAACCGTCGTCGACCATTAGAGTTTGAGACAGGTGACCACGTGTTGGTCAAGGTATCCCCGAGTCGTGGTATCTTCCGTTTTGGGAAGAGGGGAAAGTTGAGTTCGAGATTCATTGGACCGTTTGAGATTTTGGATCGAGTAGGCAAGTTAGATTATCGGTTGGCTTTACCTCCGGCGTTGAGCCGAATTCATAATGTGTTTCACGTCTCTCAGTTGCGGAAGTATGTTGCCGACCCGAGTCACATACTTCAGTTCGACGAAATCGAGATCGCGGACGATCATTCATATGAGGAGCGTCCTATACGAGTTTTAGAGCGGCGAATCAAAGAGTTGAGGAATAAGACGATTCCTTTGGTTAAGATTCAGTGGTCTATGCACGGAATCGAAGAGGCTACATGGGAAACCGAATATAGTATGCGGGAGAATTACCCTGAGTTGTTTGACCCTTAGTTTCGGGGACGAAACTCTTTTAAGGGGGGGTGTATGTAATACCCGGTTGTAATTCAGTAATTATCATTCAGTATTTATCATTCAGTAATTTCACTCGTTAATGATCATTTGTCACTCATATTCAATCATGGTATTCATCATTCAGAGTAATTGTATCGTGTATCAATCGTCGTTCATCACTAATCAAATTGGAGTTTCGTGCCGTGTTTATCATCATTGTCATTTTCATTGTGGGATGTGCGTGAGGAGTAGCGCACGCTACGTACTCTTTTTAGCGCGCTCTAATTGAGTACAGGTAGCACACGCTACCACTAAGCATTAGCGCACGCTAATGTTACCCTGGCTGCAGTCCAGAAGGTACTGGACTGCAGGTGAGTTATAAGTAGCGCACACTACGAGTGGTAAGTAGCGCGCGCTAGTGGGTTGTAGTAGCGCACGCTAATATTTGGTGTAGCGCGCGCTAAGGACGGATCAGGTTGAGTCCAGTGGCTACTGGACTGCATTGGATTAATTCATAGCGCACGCTATGAGTGGTTTTTAGCGGACGCAAACGGTGTAGTAGCGCACACTAATTGTTGGTTGTAGCGCACGCTACCGAGATCAGATCAGAGGACAGATGGTTCTAGACTCCAGTACTGGGCATCAGATAATTCGTTAGCGCACGCTAACATTTTGGGGTTAGCGCACGCTAAGTGCATAGCCGTAGCGCACGCTACAAAAAGGTACGTAGCGCGCGCTACCATTTTCGGTCAGTGGGTACTGGACTACCCAAAATAGCCGTTAGCGCACGCTACGCACAAGGGCTAGCGCACGCTAATCTGGAGCAGTATAAATTGGACAGTTAGCCTGGGTTTCGTCATTTTCTCACTTCTCTTCGTTTTTGGAGCGACTTCGGGAGATTTCGGGCGACTTGGAGTGTTCTCTTCGAGCTGCTATCACCCATCATCATCTTCAAGTCTTTGAGTTGGATAAATCATCACTTCATCACCTCCTTAACATCAAATCAAAGGTATTAATCTCTTGGATCTAGAATTTCGTATTTTTGAGTTTTCCTTCCGATTTCTTCGTATAAGCTTGGATTGTTGTTGGAATATGTTAAATATGGATTATCTACCATGGATAAATATATTCCTACGGATTTAATGGCTATTTTGGGAATTTATTTCAAGAACCCTTGGGGTTGACTTCAGTTAATTTGGGGATTTTCCGATTGATGTTGTGTAATCTTGAATTGTGGATTCCTATTAGATTATTGATGCCATTGATAGTGTTTTGATGGTTTGAAATACTCATCTTGGAGTTGGTTTCGATATATTCAAGTTTGGATATTGTTGTATCGACGTTTGAGTCGGTTATGATCGTATTTGATTCGTGTAATGATCGAATTATTGGTAATTGTGTTATTCAAGGTTGTTCGAGCGACCGACATTTCATTTAGGACGTTGTTCGTGGACGGACATTCTTCATCGTTGTTGTGTAAGTTGATTCTTACTCGGTTAAAAGGATATTCATTCCTTCTGTTGTTGATTATTCATAATCATAACTCATTCATCATGGTATTAATCATATTGAGACTTGTAATTGTCGAATAATCATTTCATTCACGAGGAACGACGGTTCCAAATCATTTCATTGGGTTATCAATCACGTCACTATTATTTTCATCCCGGTGAGTCATCCTTGGCCTTGTCGAATTATTATTCATTGATATTCAGTGTGGTCATTCTCGTTCATATGACCTTCTGGGTTCATATTGCGTGGCCGGGTGTGGCTGTGTGGAATTTTTAGTCGGGCACACGATGCTCATGTATTGGGTTCACCAATACATTGGACCGTGCACACGGTAAAGCTTAAATCCATGAGACTAATTAGGTACAAGTACGGGTGTATCCGGTCATTCGTCTTGTACACTTGCACAGAACATTACGGGCGTACTATGATACTCCTCTTCAGCGTAATTCATAACTAAGGATATTTCATAACTTCAGTTAAATCATGATTGTGTATTTTCAACCCTTGAGGATTGTTGTTCTGTGTAACTGACCCCGTTGGGGGATTTTGTTTTTAGGTCACGGCAAGGCAAAGGCACGGGAAGAGCATGTTGATGGCAAGGAGTCCCAGTGATACTAGTAGGGGGCCCCAGTCATTCCGGTTATTTCAGTCATTCAGTCATTTCAGTCATTTCCGTCATTTGTATTCTCCGCTGCAAATTCCGTTTGAGATGTTTATTTATTCAGAGTGGTGTATTTTATCTTCATATAAAATATACTAGTATTCTGTGTTGTCCTGGTGTATTGTACTTAGGCTCCTCATCGGAGTATTTGGTAATATAATGTGGTTCGGTACTACAATTATATTATTTAATTCATAAGTTTTCATTCGCCTGGTGGGTCCCAGTCGGGGGTCCACATCACTGTAATATCCGCCTAGTTTGGGGTGTTACAATAGATTCGCGTAAAATTCACGAACCAATTCGGGAAAAATGGGTTCTTTGCACTCAACAAAATGAGATATGCTAATTGAAGAAAAGAATTCGAAAATAGCGATGTTCGCCCATTCCAGACTATGAAAGTTGAAATAGTAACAATCTGTGAGGTGTTCTTGTGGGAGAACCTTAGAATACACTCGAAAATCGGAATGCTGCGGACGAGACAAATCGGGAGTTGTCAAATGCCAGTTCGCGAGTTCTTTTGTATTGCTTTTCCATGGCAACTCTTCCTTTGCTCTACATGATTTTGAGTAGGAATTTAAAGATTTGATGAAGATTATCGGAAGTATAGGAATCGGATTTAGCTAGGGTTCTTTCTCAGAAAGGGGATCTGGAGCTTGCGTGCGTTATGAAAGAATGTTTGACTTGTCTGGACTGTTCAGTGTTATATAGGAAAATGAAAGGTTTTAATTAGCATACGCAAGGAATATGGTTTTAGCGTACGCTATCGAAGAAAAATTCGTTCAGGAATATGGGATTAGCGCACGTTAAAGAGATAAGGCTAGTGCGCGCTAGCGAAAGAAACATTTCTAAGAAATTGATTTCTCGAGTAGATAACTAGATTTCAAAAATTGTCAAGATTTCCCATACCAAGTTGCAAACGAATAGTATTAAAGGATTCCTCTGGAAGAGGTTTCGTAAATATATCAGCAAGTTGATCTTTCGTCCCTACAAAAATTAAGCAAATGTCTTTCTTTTGCACATGATCACGTAAAAAGTGATGTCTAATATCTATATGCTTAGTCCTACAATGCAACATGGGATTTTTGCTCAAATTAATTGCACTAGTGTTATCACATAAAATTGGGGTATTTTCAAATAAATGCCGTAGTCGCGGAGTTGATTTTTAATCCATAATACTTGCGCACAGACACTCCCTGCAGCAACATATTCAGCCTCAGTTGTGTACATCACTACACTGGTTTCTTTTTACTTCCCCAAGATATTAAACATGAACCGAGGAAGTGACATGTACCACTAGTACTCTTTTTATCAATTTTACATCCGCCGAAATTGATGGCGCTGTATGCAATCAAATTAAAATCCAAGCAAGAAGGATACCATAGACCCAAACCGATGGTCCCATTCAAGTAACGAAAGATACGTTTACAAGCAATTAAATGGGATTCCTTAGGATTATACTGGAATCGAGCACATAAGCATATATCAAATATTATGTCTGGCCTAGAAGCAGTTAAATATAGCAAAGATACGATAATACCTCGATATAATTTTTGATCCACGGGTTTGCCATTTTCATCTATTTCTAATTTCAACGATGATGACATTGGCGTTGAAATCACTTTGCTACTCTCCATTTTGAATTTCTTGAGGAGATCGTGAGAGTACTTCGTTTGATGGATAAAAATTCCATCTTTGCATTGCTTAATTTGAAGCTCGAGGAAGAATGTTAATTCTCCCATCATACTCATCTCGAACTCTCCTTTCATAAGATTAGAAAAATCTTGGCACAATGAATCATTAGTAGCCCCAAAAATAATGTCATCAACGTAAATTTGGCAAACAAGTATATCATTATCCAATATTTTTACAAACAAGGTATTATCGACTTTATCTCTTTTATAATCATTAGCAATTAATAATTGACTTAAACTATCATACCATGCTCGGGGTGCTTGTTTCAAACCATAGATTGCCATGTTGAGCTTGTAGACGTGATCTAGGAGTTGGTGATCTTCAAAACCGGGAGGTTGCTTGACATATACTTCTTCTTGAATATAGACATTCAAGAATGCACTTTTCACATCCATTTGGAATAGCTTGATCTTCTTGTGAGCCGCAAATGCACATAACAAACGGATGGCTTCGAGTCGAGCTACGGGTGCAAAACTTTCTTCAAAGTCAAGACCCTCTTCTTGACTATATCCTTGTGCGACCAAACGAGATTTATTTCTTATGGGATAGCCCCCATTTAGTCTCGATAATTGTTTTATCTTTAGGAGCGGGAACTAAATTCCATACGTTATTGTGCTTGAATTGAACAAGCTCCTATTGCATTGCCATCATCCAACTTTATCATCAAGAGCCTCGAATATATTTTTGGGAACAATTTCGGATACGAAGGCACAATGAGCAATATATTCTGTGGTTCTCCTTCGAGTTTGAACACCATCTTCAATATTTCCAATCATGAGATCTCTTGGATGGTCTTTGATGTGCCTCCAATCTTTCAGTAAGCCCTCGATTGTCTTCTTTTGGATTTTCGAAATTTTCTCCATTTCGTTTGAGGGATGAGAATCTGGAAAAATACCTGCATCATCAAAACATTCTACCTTTCTCGGGGGTGAGATCATATCATTGAATTTAACATGAATAGATTCTTCAACTTTATTAGTTCTAATGTTATAAACACGATATGCTTTGCTATTTGTAGCATAACCAAGAAATATTCCGTAGTCGGATTTAGCATCAAATTTCCCCAAGTTATCCTTACCATTGTTTAAAATGAACACATTGCAACCAAAAGGATGAAAGTAAGATATATTTGGCTTTTTGCCCTTCCATAGTTCATACGGGGTTTTAAGATGAGTTCTACGAAGATGAGCTCGGTTGATCACATAACATGCCATAAAAATTGCTTCGGCCCAAAAATATTGTGGAAGAGAGTATTCATTAAGCATAGTCCTTGACATTTCCTCCAAAGATCGATTTTTCCTTTCAACAACCCCATTTTTTTGAGGCGTTCTAGGAGCCAAAAACTTGTGATAAATACCATCTTTGTCACATAAAAGTTCAAACGGAGTGCAAACAAATTCACCTCCGTGATCGGTACGAATAGAAATTATAGAAGGACTTTTCTCATTTTGCACCAAATGGCACCATTTAGAGAACTCGGAAAATGCATCATCTTTATGAGCTAGAAATCTAACCCAAGTAAAAGGAGAATAATCATCAACAATAACCAAAGTGTGAAGTTTACCATTTAGACTAATATATCTAGATGGTCCAATCAAATCCATATGCACAAGTTCAAGAATGCGACTAGTGGAAACCTCGAATTTTGGTTTGAAAGATTCTCGAGTATGTTTCCCTTTTATGCAAGATTCACACAAATGTTTCCGATCAAATTTGAGTTTGGGTAATCCACGGACTAGATCGTGTCTAGATAAAACAGAAATGATGGGTCGAGATGTATGCCCCAATTTACGATGCCATAAATATGCATTATCATCCAAAGTAATAAGGCACTTTTCATTAAATGAACTTTTATCATTAAGATCAACAGTATAGATGTTTCCACATCTCAAACTGATGAATGCAATTTTATTATTTCTAAATGCCGTGCAATGAGTTTTTCTAAAGAAAATTTTAAAACCTTCATCGCAAAGTTGAGAAACGCTATGTAGATTATGATGCAAACCTTCAACAAATAATACTTTGTTAATAGAGGGAGAAGGTTCCTTACCGACTTTACAGATGCCCTTAATCTTTCCCTTTTGATTGTCGCCAAAGGTCACATGTCCTTGTTCTTGATATTCAAGGTCTTCAAACAATTCCTCGGATCCGCACATGTGCCTTGAACACCCGCTACCAATGTACCACTTGCTTTTCTTTGGTGCCGGTACCTACAAAAATAGTGTGTCTCGGTTGTTTCGGTACCCAAGCCCTTTTGGGTCCTCCAAAGTTAACGATACTTATAGAATTTGGAACAATTATCCCTTTTGGAACCCATATTTGCTTAACTTTGATGGTTCTTAATTTTGAACGGTTGTTGACATTATGAGATCGTTGTTCGGGAGGAGTTTTTGAGTTCTCGATTTCAGTTTTCTTTATTTTGTCAAGATTGATAAGAGATTGTTCTCTTTTAAAAGGGTCGAAACCAAGACCATGTTTTAGCAATGGAGATTTTTGAATGGATAAAAGCTTTTCGAATTTCTCGTTTCCGAGAGTAAATTTATTCAAAATATATTTTAACTCTTTTTGAGTTTTCGTCAACTCAATTTTGAAAACATTTTCCTTTTCAAGGCATAATGTGTGATCGATTTGAATAGTTTTACCTTTATTTTGAAGAGAGGATTTTTCGAGTTCTAAAGATTTTATTTTCCTCTTTAAAGACATATTTAATTTAACCATCTCGTTGTATTCTATGTTCAAAGATTCAAACGCACTTAATAATTCATCGTCATGATGAACTTCTTGTGAATCGCAAAAATCGAATGTATCATATTCATCATCATTAAGTTTAGAACTTAACTCGATATTGCTTTCGGAGTCGAGTGCCATAAATGCGAGATTTGCATCGAGAGATCTTTCAATCTCCTCCTCGTCATCACTCCAAGAAGCGATTTGAACCTCCTTCTTTTTGAATCTTTCGATTTGAGGCTTTGAAGAGGATCCTCGGCATTCCTTGGCATAGTGACCGAATTGACCGCATTTCCAACAATTATTGTCGAACTTCTTTATAGGAACATATCCATTCTTCTTTTGTTCCGCCTTGCCATCCCGACCAAGGAAACTTCGCCATCTTTGAATTAGATTTTTATACCTTCTCAAATTCTTGGCGAGAGCAAGTTCCTCGTCATCTTCATCTTCGGGAACATCTTCCTCAACATCTCTATCAATATTGAATGCGACTACTTTTTCACGAGGCTTTGGTTTAGTACCTCTAGACTTGAGAACGATCTCATAGTTGATGAGTGACCAGATGAGGGCACTAAACTCGAGTTTATTGAGATCTTTGGACTCCATGATCGCGGTAACCGTGGCATCCCATTCACGTGGCAACGAGCGATGAATTTTCTTAGCTTTGTCGCTACTAGATATAGGTTTTCCGAAAGATGCAAGTCCATTCGTTATAGTCGAGAACTGATCCAACATATTTGTGATCGTTTCCTCGTCCTTCATGGAGAAGAGTTCGTAGTCATGAAGAAGCATGTTGATTTTAGTCTACTTGACTTGGGTGGTTCCTTCATGAGTTACTTCGAGGATTTCCCAAATTTCCTTTGCACTTTCGTACGAGGATATCCTATTGAGTTCTTCGGGATTAAGGGCGCAATATAGAAGTTGAGTAGCACGTGAATTGATGTGCGTGTTCCTCCACTCTTCGTCGTTGAACTCGTCGAACTTTTTCAACGATCCATCTTCTTTCTTGGCGAGTTTTATACCAAGGGCAATGACTTTCCAAATTTCAATATCATAGGTTTGAACGAATATAGCCATTTTCTTTTTCCATGTCATGAAATTGGAACCGTCAAAAAAAGGAGGACGGTTGAGAGCATTTCCTTCGACTTGGCCAAGAAGAGCCATTTGCGGATCTTTTTCCCTTAAGTGGTTAAACCCTTAAAAAGAGACCCGCTCCGATACCAACTGAAGAGATAATTTCACCACTAGAAGGGGGTTAAATAGTGGTAATGCGGAATATCAAACTTTCTCGCGAATAAAGGTAAAATGTGCGGAAAGTAAGACTCAAAGATATATAGAGGTTCGGCAACTTGCCTGCATCCTCTCTCCGACTTCTTTTTCTATTGGCTAAAGAACAACCACACACACTTGTATCGTCTTCTATCGGTCTGAGCACAACAACTGTTACAATCACTTGTCTTTTATTGGTCCAAGCACAACCACTCTCAAAATAAGCTTTTTCTATCTAGTGTTCTATTGGAACTAGATGTAATACCCGATTGGAATTCAGTCATTATCATTTAGTAATTATCATTCAGTTATTGTCACTCAGTAATTATTCACTCAGTAATGATCATTCATCATTCATATTCATTCATTGTATTCACCGATCAGAGTATTTGTATCGTACATCAGTTATTATTCGTCCTCCTACCTGGTTGGAGGATCGAACCGTGATTATCATCATTGCCATTTTCATAGTGGGCTGTGTGTGAGGAATAGCGCATGCTACGTACTCTCTTTAGCGCGCACTAATTGAGTACGGGTAGCGCACGCTACCTATCCCTATGAGAGCACGCTACCTCTCCGTATTAGCGCACGCTAATGTGGTTCAGGCCTGCAGCCTAGAAGGCACTGGACTGCAGTCGAGTTGGAGTAGCGCACGCTACGAATGGTAAGTAGCGCACACTAGTAAGTTTGGATAGCGCCCGCTATGCAGTTAGTGTAGCGCGTGCTAAGGCTGATCTGGCAGAGTCCAGTGGGTACTGGACTGATCTGAAATAGTTCATAGCGCACGCTATGTGTAGATTTTAGCGTACGTTAATGGTGTAGTAGCGCTCGCTGAAACTGAGGTGTAGCGCACGCTATTGCGAGCAGACCTAAGGACAGATGGTTCTGGACTTCAATTACTGGACATCAGATATTCAGTTAGCGCACGCTAACATTTGAGGTTAACGCACGCTAAGTATATGGCTGTAGCGCACGCTATAAAAGGTACGTAGTGCACGCTCCCATTTCGGACAGAGGGTACTGGACTACCCAGGACACCCATTACGCACGCTAAATATCAGGGCTTAGCGTGCGCTAAGCTGGAACAGTATAAATAGGATAGTCAGCCCAGGTTTCGTCATTTCTCACTTCTCACTTCGTTTTTGGGCGATTCCGGGCGTTTTCGGGCGATTTGGAAGAATCTCTTCGAGCTGCACTCACCTATCATCATCTTCAAGTTTCTGAGTTGGATTAATCATCATTTCATCCTCTCCAACACACCAAATCAAGGTAATTATTTCTTGGATCTAGAATTTCAGATTTTGAGTATTTTCCTTCCGATCTCTTCGTGTAAACTTGGATTTATGTTGGAACATGTTAGATATAGATTATCTACCTTGGATAAATGTATTCCTATGGATTTATTAATATGTTTTTCGGATTTGATGAACATTTGGAGAATTAATCAAGAACCCTTGATGTTGACTTTGGTTATTTTTGGGGGTTTCCGATTATAGTTGTCGTAACTTCAAGTTGTGGTTTCCTATTGGAATATTGATATCAGTGAAGGTGTTTTGTTGGATTGAACTACTCATTTTGGTGTTGGTTTCGATATATTTGGGTTTTGGTTATAATCAAGGGTTGATGTTCGCTAAGTGGTTGTTTGAATGCCTTAATGAGTTTGGATATTGTTGTATCAACCTTTGAGTAGTTGTAATTCATGCTTGATATGTATATTGAGCAGATTATTGGTAATTGAGTTATTCAAGGTTGTTCGAGCGACCGACATCTCTTTTTAGGACGTTTGAGGAAGGACATTCTTCACCAGTGTTGAGTAAGTTAATTCTTACTTGGTTAAAAGGATATTCATTCATAATGTATTAACCGTATTGAGACTTGTAATTGTCAAATAATCACTTCATTCACGAGGAACGACGGTTCCAATCATTCTATTGAGCTCTCATTCATTTCACTATCATTTCATTCGGTGAGTCATTCTTGACTTTGTCGGATTGTTTCATTAATATTATTCGTGGTCATTCTTGTTCATATGACCTTCTAGGTTCATATTGTGCGGCCGGGTGGGGATGTGTGGAATTTTTAGTCGGGCACGTGATGGTCATGTGTTGGGTTCACCGACACATTGGACTGTGCACACGGTAACGTACCTCCGTGAGACTAATTAGGTACAAGGACGGGTGTGTCCGGACACTCGTCTTGTGCACTTGCACATACCATTACGGGCGTACTATGATGCCCCTCTTCAGCTTAATTTCATAATTAAAATATATCATGATTGTGTTTATTCAACTCTTGAGGATTGTTATTCTGTGTCACTCACCCCGTTGGGGGATGTTGTTTTCAGGTCATGGCAATGCTAAGGCACGGTAATAGAACGTTGACGGTGAGGATGTAATACCCAGTTGTGATTCAATCATTATCATTCAGTAATTGTCATTCAATAATTTACACTTGTTAACAATCATTCATCATCCACATTCATTCATTCGTGTTCACCGTTCGGAATAACTTCGAGTCATGTATCGATATTGTTCATTGTTCAACCTTGCTTGGGAATCGAGACAAAAATATTATCTTGATTGTTGTAATTGATTCATTAGTCAATGTTGACATTGGAGTTCATGTCATTTCAAATCTCCTCATTGTTCAAATCGTACTATTGTTGGGTGAACCCTTGTAATCATTGCTTGGAACCACCGTTTTAGGGTTTCCGCACTTCCATTTCGTGTTATTATTTCCCAAATATTGATTCCTATTGCTTTTATTCTCTTTCCTGGTCATTTCTCGTCATTTTAGGACCCGAGGCGTGTGAGCCGCGGCACAAGGGAGTGTGCGCCGCGGCACACATATGTTGCAGATTTTGGCCGACCCGTCTGTACTGGGGGCCGCGGCTCCTGCCGGCAGGGCCGCGGCGCGCTGCCGAACTACTGGCCAGATTTTTGGCCCTGTGCCGCGGCACACTCGGCCGAGCCGCGGCACACTGCCGAGCGCTGGGGGTAGATTTTGGCCCTGTGCCGCGGCACACTCGGCCAGGCCGCGGCATACAGTGCAGACTCCTTATAACTGTGTTTTGTTGAGGAGAACAAGCTCATTTCTTCATTCCACCTCTTCCTATCTTCCTTGTGGCGATTTTGGGCGATTTTGGGGTGTTTTAACATCATCAAAACTCAGAGATTTTCATCTTCTTCAAGTTGTAGTGTGGATCAACAACATATTTGTGGATTCTTCATCCTAATCTAAGGTAACTTCTTCAACCCTTGAATTCGATTTTGAGTTGGAACATGATGTTTTGGATGGTGTAATCATGAATTGTGATGGATATATGTGTGATTATGAGTTTTTACGAGTTGTCATCGGATTGTTGGATTTCTCAAGAACACTTTGAAGGTTGACTTGGAGTTGGGTTTTGCAATTTGATGTTATCGTAAACCCGATTTGAGTATTTCGTTTGGATTATCAATTGTATTGATGGTGTTTTGGTGGTTTGGA
This sequence comes from Orobanche coerulescens, assembly GCA_033398695.1. NCBI lineage: Eukaryota > Viridiplantae > Streptophyta > Magnoliopsida > Lamiales > Orobanchaceae > Orobanche > Orobanche coerulescens. The sequence goes on from CM065804.1 coordinate 102,706,764, forward strand.
TCATTCAATAGAAGTTGGTTTTCGATACAATTGGGTTTAGTTGTTTAGGATGGGAGTTTGTTTTCAAGGTGTTTGTCGAAATGCTTCAATGAGTTTGGATTTATTATATCGACATCTTGAGTTGGTTATGATCTCTTTTGGTTCGTATATTAAGCGAGTTGTTGATAATTGTGTCATTCAAGGTTGTTCGAGCGACCGATAGTTTCCCTTAGGACGTTGTTCGAGAGAGATTGTATCATCACCGGTGTTAAGGTAAGTTAATTCTTACTCGGTTAAAAGGATACTCATTCCTTTTGTTGTTGTTCATTCATAAATCATAATCATTCACCGTGCACTAATCATGTTGAGATGTGTAATTATCAAAATAATCATTTCATTCATGAGGAACGACGGTTCCAATCATTATAAAGAGCTATCATTCATTTCACTATTATTTCATCTCGGTGAGTCATTCTTGACCTTTGTCGGGCCATCATGGTCACTTTTGATAGTGTGACCTTCTGGGTTCATATTGCGCGCCCGGGTGGGGATGTGTGGAATTTTTAGTCGGGCACGTGATGGTCATGTGTTGGGTTCACCGACACATTAGACTATGCACACGGTAACGTACCTCCGTGAGACTAATTAGGTACAAGGATGGGTGTGTCCGGACACTCGTCTTGTGCACTTGCACATACCATTACGGGCATACTATGATGCCCTTCTTCAGCTTAATTTCATAATTAAGATATATCATGATTGTGTTTATTCAACTCTTGAGGATTGTTGTTACGTATGGCGACCCGTTAGGGATATTGTTCGTGTCATGGCAAGGCTAAGGCACGGGAAGAGAACGTTAACGGTGAGGAGTCCCAGCGATACTAGTAGGGGGCCTCAGTCCTTTCAGCCATTCATGTTTTCTTCATTTTATCTCCGCTGCAGATTTCCATTTGGATGTTCATTTTCATTGGGTGTTGTATATTTTATCTTCATATGAAATATACTTGTATTCTGTATTTTCCTGGGTGTGTTGTTCTTGAAACTCCTCATCGGAGTAATTAATGATATAATGTGGTTCGGTACTACAATTATATTACTTAATTCATTAATTTTCATTCGCCTAGTGGGTCCCAGTCGGGGGTCCACGACAATGTAATATTCGCCTAGTTTGGGGTGTTACACTAGACAATCCTCACTTACGAATGTTGGAGTATAATAATAACAATGTCGGATCAAAGATCCTAATAACACCGGATTAGTGACTCCTGATTCGTTTCTCTTACGCTCGTGTATGAGTGATGCAACACTCACAACCAATGAATAGAATACAAAGTATAAGAAATATTATAATATGTATCACTCTTGTATCTTTTCTTATCACAGCTTAGAATGCAATAATCAGTAGTAATCTGAGCTCAAGAATGCTTTGAATGCTTAAATGCTTGAATGCTTGAAGTTGTGTGTTGAGATACCCAAGTGATATGGGTATTTATAGTGTCAAGTCCTTATTCATATGCTGAAAAAACGTATTATTAGCATGCGCTAATAATTATTCATAGCGTGCGTTATCGGCGCTTGACTTGGCTGATCTGAACGGTCTGTAAACTGTTCCAACGGTAACAATATAAGTCTAGCGTTCGCTAGACGGTCTTCTATAGCATGCGTTAACGTTGGTCAATAGGTCTTGACTTTTGGCTTTGAATCGTGTCGGTTTGTCTCGCCAACGTCTCTTTTCCAACGGATAAAATTGTACTTAGCGTGCACTAGTACTTATACTTAGCGTGCGCTAGTATTATTTAATATTAGCTTTCCAGATTTTCCGGATTTCCTTTTTGACCTCTGCGTTCCAACGGATAAGTTGACTAATGGTAGGAATTTGAACGCTTAGCGTGTGCTAACAAGTGTTTTGTAGCGTGCGCTACATATTTTCCAGATAACGTATGTTAGCTTGTATAACATACGTAAATGCTTCCTTATTTGACTCCAGAGACTACTGGACCTTCAGTATGCTTCCGGTAGCGTGCGCAAATAATTTCATATAGCGTGCGTAAATATTCTTCCGTAGCGTGTGCAAATGATTTCCCTTTTTCTGTCCAGACCTTACTGTCCTCTCTGCCTTGTTTAAGTGGGACGCGATAGCGTGCGCTAGAGAGAGAAGATAGCGTGCGCTAATTTTAGCAATTTAGAGTGCGCTGATAATATAGACTTTGCGCGCGCTATCCATCAGGCAGGATTCCAACTTGACTGTAGGTGACTTGCCTGTCTGCTTAAGACCCTCGATAGCGTGCGCTACTCTGCATCCTGTAGCGTGCGCTAGGAACAAGTTTCTCCTTCAATGAAACATCTCGTTGAGATAGATTTTGTTAAATGTTTTGAATCATCCAGTAATTGTCATTCAATAATTTTCACTTGTTAACAATCATTCATCATCCACATTCATTCATTCATGCTAACTGTTCGGAATAACTTCGAGTCCTGTATCGATATTTTTCATTGTTCAACCTTACTTGGGAATCGAGACAAGAATATTATCTTGATTGTTGTAATTGATTCATTAGTCGATGTTGACATTGGAGTTCATGTCATTTCAAATCTCCTCATTGTTCAAATCGTACTATTGTTGGGTCGACCCTTGTAATCATTGCTTGGAACCACCGTTTTGGGGTTTCCGCACTTCCATTTCATGTTATTATTTCCCAAATATTGATTCCTATTGCTTTTATTCTCTTTCTGGGTCATTTCTCGTCATTTTAGGACCCGAGGGGTGCGAGCCGCGGCACAAGGGAGTGTGCGCTGCGGCACACATATATTGCAGATTTTGGCCGACCCGTGCATCTGGCTGCGGCTCTGCCCGGCGGGGCAGCGGCTGCTTGCCGAACCACTGGGCAGATTTTGGCCCTGTGCCGCGGCACACTCGGCCAGGCCGCGGCACACAGTGCAGACTCCTCATAATTGTGTTTTGTTGAGGAGAACAAGCTCATTTCTTCATTTCACCTCTTCCTATCTTCCTTGGGGCGATTTTGGGGTGTCTTAACATCATCAAAACTCAGAGATTTTCATCTTCTTCAAGTTGTAGTGTGGATCAACAACATATTTGTGGATTCTTCATCCTAATCTAAGGTAACTTCTTCAACCCTTGAATTCGATTTTGAGTTGGAACATGATGTTTTGGATGGTGTAATCATGAATTGTGATGGATATATGTGTGATTATGAGTTTTTACGAGTTGTCATCGGATTGTTGGAAGTTTTTCTCAAGAACACTTTGAAGGTTGACTTGGAGTTGGGTTTTGCAATTTGATGTTATCGTAAACCCGATTTGAGTATTTCGTTTGGATTATCAATTGTATTGATGGTGTTTTGGTGGTTTGGATCATTCAATAGAAGTTGGTTTTCGATACAATTGGGTTTAGTTGTTTAGGATGGGAGTTTGTTTTCAAGGTGTTTGTCGAAATGCTTCAATGAATTTGGATTTATTGTATCGACATCTTGAGTTGGTTATGATCGCTTTTGGTTCATATATTAAGCGAGTTGTTGATAATTGTGTTATTCAAGGTTGTTCGAGCGACCGGTAGTTTCCCTTAGGACGTTGTTCGAGAGAGATCGTATCATCACCGGTGTTAAGATAAGTTAATTCTTACTCGGTTAAAAGGATACTCATTCCTTTTGTTGTTGTTCATTCATAAATCATAATCATTCACCGTGTACTAATCATGTTGATATGTGTAATTATCAAAATAATCATTTCATCCACGAGGAACGACGGTTCCAATCAGTTCAAAGAGCTATCATTCATTTCACTATTATTTCATCTCGGTGAGTCATTATTCACCTTTGTCGGGCTGTTATTCATTACTAATCATCATGGTCACTTTTGATAGTGTGACCTTCTGGGTTCATATTGCGCGGCCGGGTGGGGATGTGTGGAATTTTTAGTCGGGCACGTGATGGTCATGTGTTGGGTTCACCGACACATTGGACTATGCACACGGTAACGTACCTCCGTGAGACTAATTAGGTACAAGGACGGGTGTGTCCGGACACTCGTCTTGTGCACTTGCACATACCATTACGGGCGTACTATGATGCCCCTCTTCAGCTTAATTTCATAATTAAGATATATCATGATTGTGTTTATTCAACTCTTGAGGATTGTTGTTCAGTGTAACTGACCCCATTGGGGGATGTTGTTTTAAGGTCATGGCAAGGCTAAGGCACGGGAAGAGAACGTTGACGGTGAGGAGTCCCAGTGATACTAGTAGGGGCCCCCAGTCCTTTCAACCATTCATGTTTTCTTCATTTTATCTCCGCTGCAGATTTTCGTTTGGATGTTCATTTTCATTGGGTGTTGTATATTTTATCTTCATATAAAATATACTTGTATTCTGTATTTTCCTGGGTGTGTTGTACTTGAAACTCCTCATCGGAGTAATTAATGATATAATGTGGTTCGATACTACAATTATATTACTTAATTCATTAATTTTCATTCGCCTAGTGGGTCCAAGTCGGGGGTCCACGGCAATGTAATATTCGCCTAGTTTGGGGTGTTACACTAGACAAACCTCACTTACGAATGTTGAAGTGTAATCCTAACAATGTCGGATCAAAGATCCTAATAACACCGGATTAGTGACCCGCGATTCGTTTCTCTTACGCTCGTGTATGAGTGATGCAACACTCACAACCAATGAAAAGAATACAAAGTATAAGAAATATTATAATATGTATCACTCTTGTATCTTTTCTTCTCACAGCTTAGAATGCAATAATCAATAGTAATCTGAGCTCAAGAATGCTTTGAATGCTTAAATGCTTGAATGCTTGAAGTTGTATATTGAGATACCCAAGTGATATGGGTATTTATAGTGTCAAGTCCTTCTTCATATGCTGAAAAAACGTATTATTAGCATGCGCTAATAATTATTCATAGCATGCGTTATCGGCGCTTGACTTGGCTGATCTGAACGGTCTGTAAACTGTTCCAATGGTAACAATATAAGTCTAGCGTGCACTAGACGGTCTTCTGTAGCGTGCGTTAACGTTGGTCAACAGGTCTTGACTTTTGACTTTGAATCGTGTCGGTTTGTCTCGCCAACGTCTCTTCTCCAACGGATAAAATTATACTTAGCGTGCGCTAGTACTTATACTAAGCGTGCCCTAGTATTATTTAATATTAGCTTTCCAGATTTTCCGGATTTCCTTTTTGACCTCTGTGTTCCAACGGATAAGTTGACTAATGGTAGGAATTTGAACGCTTAGCGTGCGCTAACAAGTGTTTTGTAGCGTGCGCTACATATTTTCCAGATAACGTACGTTAGCTTGTATAACGTACGTAAATGCTTCCTTATTTGAGTCCAGAGACTACTGGACCTTCAGTATGCTTCTGGTAGCGTGCGTAAATAATTTCATATAGCGTGCCTAAATATTCTTCCATAGCGTGTGTAAATGATTTCCCTTTTTCTGTCCAGACCATACTGTCCTCTCTGCCTTGTTTAAGTGGGACGCGATAGCGTGCGCTACAGAGAGAAGATAGTGTGCGCTAATTTTAGCAATTTAGCGTGCGCTGATAGTATAGACTTTGCGTGCGCTATCCATCAGGTAGGATTCCAACTTGACTGTAGGTCACTTGCCTATCTGCTTAAGACCCTCGATAGCGTGCGCTACTCTGCATCCTGTAGCGTGCGCTAGGAACAAGTTTCTCCTTCAATGAAACAGCTCGTTGAGATAGATTTTGTTAAATGTTTTGAATCATCCAGTAATTGTCATTCAATAATTTTCACTTGTTAACAATCATTCATCATCCACATTCATTCATTCGTGTTCACCGTTCGGAATAACTTCGAGTCGTGTATTGATATTGTTCATTGTTCAACCTTGCTTGGGAATCGAGACAAGAATATTATCTTGATTGTTGTAATTGATTCATTAGTCGATGTTGACATTGGAGTTCATGTCATTTCAAATCTCCTCATTGTTCAAATCGTACTATTGTTGGGTCGACCCTTGTAATCATTGCTTGGAACCACTGTTTTGGGGTTTCCGCACTTCCATTTCGTGTTATTATTTCCCAAATATTGATTCCTATTGCTTTTATTCCGTTTCCGGGTCATTTCTCGTCATTTTAGGACCCGAGGGGTGTGAGCCGCGGCACAAGGGAGTGTGCGCCGCGGCACACATATGTTGCAGATTTTGGCCGACCCGTCTGTACCGGGGCTGCGGCTCCTACCGGCAGGGCCGCGGCACGCTGCCGAACCAGGCGATTTTGGCCTGTGTCGCGGCTTCCGCCCGCTGCTGGGCGATTTGGCCCCGTGGCACCACACCTGAACTCCTCATAATTGTGTTTTGTTGAGGAGAACAAGCTCAATTCTTCATTTCACCTATTCCTATCTTCCTTGGGGCGATTTTGGGCAATTTTGGGGTGTTTTAACATCATCAAAACTCAGAGATTTTCATCTTCTTCAAGTTGTAGTGTGGATCAACAACATATTTGTGGATTCTTCATCCTAATCTAAGGTAACTTCTTCAACCCTTGAATTCGATTTTGAGTTGGAACATGATATTTTGGATGGTATAATCATGAATTGTGATGGATATATGTGTGATTCTGAGTTTTTACGAGTTGTCATCGGATTGTTGGAAGTTTTTCTCAAGAACACTTTGAAGGTTGACTTGGAGTTGGGTTTTGCAATTTGATGTTATCGTAAACCCGATTTGAGTATTTCGTTTGGATTATCAATTGTATTGATGGTGTTTTGGTGGTTTGGATCATTCAATAGAAGTTGGTTTTCGATACAATTGGGTTTAGTTGTTTAGGATGGGAGTTTGTTTTCAAGGTGTTTGTCGAAATGCTTCAATGAATTTGGATTTATTGTATCGACATCTTGAGTTGGTTATGATCGCTTTTGGTTCATATATTAAGCGAGTTGTTGATAATTGTGTTATTCAAGGTTGTTCGAGCGACCGGTAGTTTCCCTTAGGACGTTGTTCGAGAGAGATCGTATCATCACCGGTGTTAAGATAAGTTAATTCTTACTCGGTTAAAAGGATACTCATTCCTTTTGTTGTTGTTCATTCATAAATCATAATCATTCACCGTGTACTAATCATGTTGATATGTGTAATTATCAAAATAATCATTTCATTCACGAGGAACGATGGTTCCAATCAGTTCAAAGAGCTATCATTCATTTCACTATTATTTCATCTCGGTGAGTCATTCTTGACCTTTGTCGGGATGTTATTCATTACTAATCATCATGGTCACTTTTGATAGTGTGACCTTCTGGGTTCATATTGCGCGGCCGGGTGGGGATGTGTGGAATTTTTAGTCGGGCACGTGATGGTCATGTGTTGGGTTCACCGACACATTGGACTGTGCACACGGTAACGTACCTCCGTGAGACTAATTAGGTACAAGGACGGGTGTGTCCGGACACTCGTCTTGTGCGCTTGCACATACCATTACGGGCGTACTATGATGCCCCTCTTGAGCTTAATTTCATAATTAAGATATATCATGATTGTGTTTATTCAACTCTTGAGGATTGTTGTTCTGTGTAACTGACCCCATTGGGGGATGTTGTTTTAAGGTCATGGCAAGGCTAAGGCACGGGAAGAGAACGTTGACGGAGAGGAGTCCCAGTGATACTAGTAGGGGCCCCCAGTCCTTTCAGCCATTCATGTTTTCTTCATTTTATCTCCGCTGCAGATTTCCGTTTGGAAGTTCATTTTCATTGGGTGTTGTATATTTTATCTTCATATAAAATATACTTGTATTCTGTATTTTCCTAGGTGTGTTGTTCTTGAAACTCCTCATCGGAGTAATTAATGATATAATGTGGTTCGATACTACAATTATATTAATTCATTAATTTTCATTCGCATAGTGGGTCCCAGTCGGGGGTCCACGGCAATGTAATATTCGCCTAGTTTGGGGTGTTACACTAGACAATCCTCACTTACAAATGTTGGAGTATAATCCTAACAATGTCGGATCAAAGATCCTAATAACACCGGATTAGTGACCCGTGATTCGTTTCTCTTACGCTCGTGTATGAGTGATGCAACACTCACAACCAATGAAAAGAATACAAAGTATAAGAAATATTATAATATGTATCACTCTTGTATCTTTTCTTCTCACAGCTTAGAATGCAATAATCAGTAGTAATCTGAGCTCAAGAATGCTTTGAATGCTTAAATGCTTGAATGCTTGAAGTTGTATGTTGAGATACCCAAGTGATATGGGTATTTATAGTGTCAAGTCCTTCTTCATATGCTGAAAAAACGTATTATTAGCATGCGCTAATAATTATTCATAGCGTGCGTTATCGGCGCTTGACTTGGCTGATCTGAACGGTCTGTAAACTGTTCCAATGGTAACAATATAAGTCTAGCGTGTGCTAGACGGTCTTCTGTAGCGTGTGTTGACGTTGGTCAATAGGTCTTGACTTTTGACTTTGAATCGTGTCGGTTTGTCTCGCCAACGTCTCTTTTCCAATGGATAAAATTGTACTTAGCGTGCGCTAGTACTTATACTTAGCGTGCCCTAGTATTATTTAATATTAGCTTTCCAGATTTTCCGGATTTCCTTTTTGACCTCTGCGTTCCAACGGATAAGTTGACTAATGGTAGGAATTTGAACGCTTAGCGTGCGCTAACAAGTGTTTTGTAGCGTGCGCTACATATTTTCCAGATAACGTACGTTAGCTTGTATAACGTACGTAAATGCTTCCTTATTTGAGTCCAGAGACTACTGGACCTTCAGTATGCTTCCGGTAGCGTGCGCAAATAATTTCATATAGCGTGCCTAAATATTCTTCCGTAGCGTGTGCAAATGATTTCCCTTTTTCTGTCCAGACCTTACTGTCCTCTCTGCCTTGTTTAAGTGGGACGCGATAGCGTGCGCTAGAGAGAGAAGATAGTGTGCGCTAATTTTAGCAATTTAGCGTGCGCTGATAGTATAGACTTTGCGTGCGCTATCCATCAGGTATAGACTGTTGATGGATCTCTCGCATTACGTACGTTAACATATGAATGTTACGTACGTAAGGCTACGTACATAGCGTACGTAAAGAAGATAGGTTAACGTACGTTAAGCATAAATGGAATTCTCCCAATATCACCCAACAATTAATATAGTATGAATGACCATGACATAATTCGTCGATATACTTACTACAACAATACAGATATGGTGCGAAAATACTTGGTTTAAATTAGAAAATACAATAGTAAAGGCGAGGGTATTACATACTCCCCCCCTTAAAAGGAGTTTCGTCCCCGAAACTAAGGGGTAAACATCTCGGGGTATTTCTCTCGCATGCTATCTTCAGTCTCCCACGTAGCTTCCTCGACTCCATGTCTCGACCACTGAACTTTTAATAAGGGAATCGCCTTGTTCCTCAGCTGTTTAATTCTTCTCTCAAGTATCTGCACAGGCCGTTCTTCATACGAATGGTCATCGGCTATTTCGACCTCGTCGAATTGAATAATGTGGCTTGGGTCAGCAACATACTTCCTCAACTGAGATACATGGAATACGTTGTGAATCCGGCTCAAAGCTGGTGGTAACACTAAACGATAGGCTAGGTCGCCTACTCGTTCCAGGATCTCGAACGGACCAATATACCTTGGGCTCAACTTGCCTCTCTTCCCGAATCGGAAAACACCTCTAGTAGGAGATACTTTGACTAGTACATGGTCACCAGTCTCAAACTCGAGTGGTCGTCGACGATTAGCTGCATATGATTTATGGCAGCTTTGGGCCGTTAATAGACGACTTTTAATCAGGGAAATCTTCTCGCGTGTTGCCAATAACATATCAGGTTCCGTACCAATAGATTCAGACAAATCGTCCCAACACAAAGGGGACCTACAACGACGACCATACAATGCCTCATAAGGTGCCATCATGATCGAGGCGTGCCAGCTGTTATTATATGTGAATTCTACCAACGGTAGTTGGGCTTCCCAGTCGGGCTTCCAATCGAGAGCACATGCCCTCAACATATCCTCTAGATTTTGAATAGTCCTCTCAGACTGACCGTCGGTCTGAGGATGAAAAGCCGTACTGAAGTTCAACTGCGTACCCATAGCACGATGAACCGCCTTCCAGAAGTGCGACACGAACCGTCCGTCACGATCTGATACAATACTCTTAGGGGTACCATGCAGTCTCACAATCTATTTGATGAATAACTGGGCCAATCTCTCGGGGCCCCACGTATCCTTTGTAACACCCCCAATCCGCTCAGGAATATTACACGCCGTAGACCCTCTCCTCGAGGATCTACCAGGCTGATAACTAAAATCAAACATCTAAACATCGCCTTTGAAGCTAAAATGACCCAGTAGACCGACTTGGTCTTTCAATAATAACATTCAACTCAATTCCAAACACATACCCACGCAGGGGTCAAAACACAATAAACTCCCGTACAACGGGGAAAAGATATTGCAGCGGAAAAGAAAATACAACTAGATCAATACGACATCAACGGATCCTCGTGTGATTAGTATCGTTCATCTTTCATCATCCTTCGTGTAGACCCTGTGTTACGCTCCAAAACCTGAATGCAAAAAAATAGACATCCACCCCCCGAATACTCGGGGGTTAGCAAAACTCCACTGTTTTGCTAGTGCAAGAACAAAGTGCAATTACGAGCCATACAATTCACATTTCACGAATAACAATAACCAGGAATCCTCAAAAACCCAAACGTAACGAAAAGTACTTCCCGAGGCATGAGTTTGGTAAACATTTCTCAAAACCGAAAGATCACAAAAAAAAGGAAGACCATTTATAAAACAGTTTTAAAGATGCCATCGAGAGTTTTAATAGAAAACAATTTGCAAGAAAGCCACTCAATCAACACAAACGAGTCTTCACAAATATTACCACGGGATTCTCGACCCAAAACCAAATAATATCAACACGAGATCAATCATCTCAACATTCCACAGGGTCCTTGACCCAATACACAGAATAGCAACACAGCCCATCAAAGACAAAGCCTCTCGTTCGACCAGTACTGCTCAAGACCCCTGATTAATTAACCCTCGGAGATCTCGTCAAATGTCCTTGGTTAATTAACCCTGATACCAATGTTTAAAACAAGTTGAAACACACTTTCAGAAACACGACTCATGGTCTATAACGAGACCAGCATTTGGAAAGAGTTGAAAGAATTTTGAAATACGATAATCATTCGGTAACGGGGTCTTAGCTATCACTCAAATACCCATAACCAATAAGCCTTCCAGGCGCCTCCACTGCGCACCTGTGCACCGGCGTTCACTCCACTATGTTGGCCGCTCCTTGAACATGTTACTGCGCCGGCGATCACTCCCTCAAGAGCCGCCCCTTGACACACGCATTATGTAACACCGGCGTTCACCACCCATATGGAGCCGCACATTGCAGCGTACACCAGGCCGGAGTACACGCCCCGCCCTCAGAGGTTCCCGGATATGACGTCTCTCAATAACAAGTATTCACATTGTCACAAACATCAAGCACACAGTCAATCGTGTAACGATTATCAAATCAATACACCAATTCACATAATTCATCCGTCAGTCCACGACCACACGAATAAATAACAACACGCTCGTCAACCATAACGCGACGGGAATAAGCAATATACGTACGCACGCATTATCAAGCGAAACATCAACACCAAATATATCTAAAGGATTCACGTAGTCACTTACAACCTACGAAATTTACAAAACACACGCGTTTTGAAAGTGAGCCTTTAACGAGGCTAGCCGAATCTTTTGAAAACTCATTTCAAACAAATAAACAGACACACCAAGATGATCACTAATTATCATATCCACAAAACAAGAATAGTATGGACAAGGTACTTGCCTCGAATAAGAACAACGCGGAGAATCGACCGAAGTAGGTTGACACGACCCGACTACGAACCCGCCGACTCCACCGATCGCCAACTAACGTTCATAAACTACGAAGGACAATAACAACGATGAAATGAATTCCATAACACGACTCAAAGCCGTTGAATTCAAAGAACGAATGACGAAAGTTCAAGTATTTTCCCCAAAACGGCCAAGAACACGATTCGTCCCGACAAAACACGAAAATGGAATTCCAAGTTGAAATATGGATATACATTCCATAGAATATGTTTAACAACATCATTTAACCACAATCTACCCAACAAAAACGGATGGAAAACGAGATCGGGAGCAAATCCCCCCAAAAGTCGATTCGAAGGAAATCAAGAAATATACTTCGATTCGACGAAGAACAATGGATTAAATGATGTTAAACACAAGAATACTACCAAGATTAATCATACCCATCATGAATTAATCAACAACACGGAACGAATCGGACAAAAATGCAAAAATCCCCAAATTCACGAAATTAGGGTTCTAAGGAAGATTACCTTGATTCGCTGGATCAAAGGATGATAACGGATGATTGATTGATGTTATGAACTCGAGAACTTCATGGATTTGTTGTTAAACAACATGGCTTCGTCACCCATGAATCGCCAGCCGCGGACGGAGAAGGAAGGAAATGAAAAACGAGATGAAATGTGACTGCTCTGTCACATTTATACTAGGCCGGACTAGCGCGCGCTAGTCGCCGAGCTAGCGTCTTCTCGGCCCGTGCCGCAATCGATGACCTCTTGGACTAGGCGCTCGGCCAGTAGCGTGCGCAGCCTTGGCCGTAGCGCGCTACTGCCGGTCGTAGCGTCGCAATGCCCGGCGATAGCGTCGCTACACAGCCGATCTGGCCGATTCGAACCCGGGACTCCACTGTCCGGACCGATAGCGTCGTTAGGCGGCCGATAGCGTCGCTACACTGCCGGTTAGCGCGCGACCTTCCGGCCGTGGCGTGCGCTTCGCCGGTTCTACCGCACCGTCCGGCCGGTGCCTGCAATCGTCCGGCGATCCAACCGTCCGGCCAGTGCTCGAACACGAGGGCTCGACGACTCGATTTCCGAAAACGTACGGAATGAACACGACGAAAAGTTCGCGGACAACATCAACGACCCGAAATGAAAATATAATACCATAATTAATCATATGCGACCAAGAAACGGGTCGAGACAACAATTACAGATACGGATACCCGTAATTTTTAAGAAATTACAAAATGGCCAAAAACACCCGGAAATCACGATACGTGATCGAATAACCAAACCGAAGTTCACAACACGTCTAACAAAGTTAAACGGACTTAGGGGAAACTCGAAACAGCAGTTTCGAACGAGATTCGCAAGAATCGAACTCAAGTGCGGAAAAGTCGCTAAAAAGTACGGAACTCAACAAAACGACACCGAAACGAACTCGGATGTCAAAAAGTATAGAATTAATCATTCTCAGAATAATGAAACGGTCATGAGCGATTCATCAGAACGGACTTCCGCTAAAAAAATAAAAAAAGAAAAGAAATTACCGGAAATCGAAAATTGCGGATATTACATTCTACCCTCCTTAAAAGAAGTTTCGTCCCGAAACTTAAAACAAGTAGGGAGAAGCAATATCCCGCCAGGAAAACTCAACGAGATACGCAATGAAACGCATAACTAATGCCCAACGGCGAAACGTTACAAACAACGCAATGGAATATACGGTGTGAAAACACGCTCCACGACGACCAACACAACGTCGCCGTTAGGGATATAATAAAACCAACAAGTGACAAGCGTCATCAAATGGATAATACAATCAAGTGAATTATCCGAACAATCACAAAACACAATGAACGAAAATCAATACGATTGACCAACCCAACGGTACATCAATCAAAACGCGAGCCAATCGCTGAACAAATACGGAATTCCACCGCCCAAGGGTTGGAAGATCGAAAACGAGACTACTTTCCCAAACTTAAGGGAATTAGGAAGGAGCCTGAATGCTCAACAATCACGAAACGAGAACAAAAACCGAACAAGCAAACGATCGAGACAACAAAGATCGAACAATCATGTCCGAAACACGAAGGATAATAAAATTCAAACAACAACTCCCAGGATGATCTGGTGAGAACTACAAGACATGCATTCCCATAAGATCCACAGGAAAGGGAATAGCGATTGAAAAGTCACAACGACAAACGAGTTATTTCGAAACAATACCACCCTCGTTCGATCAACAAAAGCAAGGGATAAGGAAAGTTCAGAAAATATTATCGAGCATAAACGAGTCGACAGAGTCGAAAACATAGGAGTTCCAAATCCGATCCACTTCGAATAAAAGAACTAATAGAACCAGATGATGTCACTCCCGAACAAGGTTCACAAGAATCGAACCGAACCCGAAAAAGTCATAGCGATAACCAGATCGACCCACAACAAGGTCGCAGCTCGTTCGGACGATGAAACCGAAATACAGAACAAGTTCATAAAGTATCAACGAACATGAGCGAATCGATAGACTGGAGAAAGAGAAAATACAGAAGTCAAAATAATACGGGCATTACCTCCGACCTCGTCCACGAAATTCACAAAAACAGGAGCAAGGTAACAAGACATTAAACAACCGACACATAGCGGAACGATCACCGATGCACACGGTCACACCAAACCAAGCTCTAACAGCTCGCACATGCGCGATAACGCAGAAATCACCACGAGATGGAAACATTCAACACCAACATTCCACCTCTCACAGAGGACTAACACAACAAATGTGTGGAAAACAACTCAACGCTCACGCCGCCAACTCGAACATCAAAATGAAAATGCGTACATCATACATACATACCCAGCCCTCAAACGGGAATGGATAGGTTTTAAAAACGAAAACCTCATTTTGAAAATAATTTAGAAGAACAACGGTTGATCTTGAGTATCACCTTTCAAAAAGTACAAACGTGAAACATCGTTATCGAGACATTGGAGAACCATTTCGCATTTGATAAAAATGAGGACACTTTCTCTTAGTGAAAACTTTCAGAATATTCGACCCTCAGGTCTAAATAAAAATGTTTCTAAAACATTAAAAATATCCCAAAGCATTTTGGTCCTCGAAGTAGAAAATTTTTTGAAATATATTGTGGCACCTAGGATGTACCACAAGAAAATAACTCATTTGAAAAGTATGTCTCGAAATTTATTTTTCTAAGATACTCAAGGTTTTTTTTTAAATCCAATAGGCCAGAATGCCCAAACTCACACATATCGACGTTTACTAAAACAACTCCTAGTACACGCATCAAAACATTTAAAATCAAGACAATACATGTGTTTAAACGGAAATAAACGAGAAAATACCACATCCAGAACAAAACCACCGACCCCATTCGAGGCCTCTAAGGACCTCCCGCACTGGCTAGTGAACAAGTCGAATGCGTATAAGCACAAAGCTTCCACAATAGAACTTGTAAAACATGCAAATTGATTCGAAAACCATCAGCAACGGACAAAAACAACAATAAAAAGACATCACAAGCGACGACACTCCTCGTATAAATCAAATACGAGAGTCGACTAAATACGTATCGTGAAATCAAAATCCACATAAGGATTCCACCACTTAACAAATAATCATAAAAATAGCTCGTGTCACACGAGGCACAACACAAAGAAGGGAGACTTACTTCCACAGGTCGCACGAAGATGATGATCGCCCCACGATACTAATCACGACCAACAAACTCAAACGACGCGTCGCGACACGACTCAGTCAGATAAAATCCGACGAAACAAGACTCAAACAACACGACTTGACCCGACAGCCTAGGTTTCCTCAACCTAAGCTCCGATACCATAAATGTAACACCCCCAATCCGCTCAGGGATATTACACGCCGTAGACCCTCTCCTCGAGGATCTACCAGGCTGATAACTAAAATCAAACATCTAAACATCGCCTTTGAGGCTAAAATGACCCAGTAGACCGACTTGGTCTTTCAATAATAACATTCAACTCAATTCCAAACACATACCCACGCAGGGGTCAAAATACAATAAACTCCCGTACAACGGGGAAAAGATACTGCAGCGGAAAAGAAAATACAACTAGACCAATACGACATCAACGGATCCTCGTGTGATTAGTATCGTTCATCTTTCATCATCCTTCGTGCCGACCCTGTGTTACGCTCCAAAACCTGAATGCAAAAAAATAGACATCCACCCCCCGAATACTCGGGGGTTAGCAAAACTCCACTGTTTTGCTAGTGCAAGAACAAAGTGCAATTACGAGCCATACAATTCACATTTCACGAATAACAATAACCAGGAATCCTCAAAAACCCAAACGTAACGAAAAGTACTTCTCGAGGCATGAGTTTGGTAAACATTTCTCAAAACCGAAAGATCACAAAAAAAAGGAAGACCATTTATAAAACAGTTTTAAAGATGCCATCGAGAGTTTTAATAGAAAACAATTTGCAAGAAAGCCACTCAATCAACACAAACGAGTCTTCACAAATATTACCACGGGATTCTCGACCCAAAACCAAATAATATCAACACGAGATCAATCATCTCAACATTCCACAGGGTCCTTAACCCAATACACAGAATAGCAACACAGCCCATCAAAGACAAAGCCTCTCGTTCGACCAGTACTGCTCAAGACCCCTAATTAATTAACCCTCGGAGATCTCGTCAAATTTCCTTGGTTAATTAACCCTGATACCAATGTTTAAAACAAGTTGAAACACACTTTCAGAAACACGACTCACGGTCTATAACGAGACCAGCATTTGGAAAGAGTTGAAAGAATTTTGAAATACGATAATCATTCGGTAATGGGGTCTTAGCTATCACTCAAATACCCATAACCAATAAGCCTGTCAGGCGCCTCCACTGCGCACCTGTGCACCAGCGTTCACTCCACTATGTTGGCCGCTCCTCGAACATGTTACTGCGCCGGCGATCACTCCCTCAAGAGCCGCCCCTTGACACACGCATTATGTAACACCGGCGTTCACCACCCATATGGAGCCGCACATTGCAGCGTACACCAGGCCGGAGTACACGCCCCGCCCTCAGAGGCTCCCGGATATGACGTCTCTCAATAACAAGTATTCACATTGTAACAAACATCAAGCACACAGTCAATCGTGTAACGATTATCAAATCAATACACCAATTCACATAATTCATCCGTCAGTCCACTACCACACGAATAAATAACAACACGCTCATCAACCATAACGCGACGGAAATAAGCAATATACGTACGCACGCATTATCAAGCGAAACATCAACACCAAATATATCTAAAGTATTCACGTAGTCACTTACAACCTACGAAATTTACAAAACACACGCATTTTGAAAGTGAGCCTTTAACGAGGCTAGCCGAATCTTTTGAAAACTCATTTCAAACAAATAAACAGACACACCAAGATGATCACTAATTATCATATCCACAAAACAAGAATAGTATGGACAAGGTACTTGCCTCGAATAAGAACAACACGGAGAATCGACCGAAGTAGGTTGACACGAACCGACTATGAACCCGCTGACTCCACCGATCGCCAACTCACGTTCATAAACTACGAAGGACAATAACAACGATGAAATGAATTCCATAACACGACTCAAAGCCGTTGAATTCAAAGAACGAATGACGAAAGTTCAAGTGTTTTCCCCAAAACGGCCAAGAACACGATTCGTCCCGACAAAACACGAAAATGGAATTCCAAGTTGAAATATGGATATACATTCCATAGAATATGTTTAACAACATCATTTAACCACAATCTACGCAACAAAAATGGATGGAAAACGAGATCGGGAGCAAATCCACCAAAAAGTCGATTCGAAGGAAATCCAGAAATATTCTTCAATTCGACGAAGAACAATGGATTAAATGATGTTAAACACAAGAATACTACCAAGATTAATCATACCCATCATGAATTAATCAACAACACGGAACGAATCGGACAAAAATGCAAAAATCCCCAAATTCACGAAATTAGGGTTCTGAGGAAGATTACCTTGATTCGCTGGATCAAAGGATGATAACGGATGATTGATTGATGTTATGAACTCGAGAACTTCATGGATTTGTTGTTAAACAACATGGCTTCGTCACCCATGAATCGCGGCCCATGACGGAGAAGGAAGGAAATGAAAAACGAGATGAAATGTGACTGCTCTGTCACATTTATACTGGGCCGGACTAGCGCGCGCTAGGCTGCCGAGCTAGCGTGCGCTATCGGCCCAGGCCGCAATCCAGTGACCTACTGGACTAGACTGCTCGGCCAGGTAGCGTGCGCAGCCTTCCGGTCGTAGCGTGCGCAATGCCCGACAGTAGCGTGCGCTACTTGTCGAGCCTGACCGATTCTAGAACCCCAGGACTCCACTGTCCAGACCCGATAGCGTGCGTTAGGCCAGCCGATAGCGTGCGCTACACCTACCGGTTAGCGCGCAGCGACCCTTGGCCAGCGTGCGCTTCGCAGTTCTGCCGCACCCGTCCGGCCGGTGCCCGCATCGTCCGGCCGATCCATAACCGTCCGGCCAGTGCTCGAACACCAGGGCTCGACGACTCGATTTCCGAAAACGTACGGAACGAACACGACGAAAAGTTCGCGGACAACATCAACGACTCGAAATGAAAATATAATACCATAATTAATCATACGCGACCAAGAAACGGGTCGAGACAACAATTACAGATACGGATACCCGTAATTTTTAAGAAATTACAAAATGGCCCAAAACACCCGGAAATCACGATACGTGATCGAATAACCAAACCGAAGTTCACAACACGTCTAACAAAGGTAAACGGACTTACGGGAAACTCGAAGCATGATTTGAGCGAGATTCGCAAAAATCGAACTCAAGTGCGGAAAAGTCGCTAAAAAGCACGGAACTCAACAAAACGACACCGAAACGAACTCGGATGTCAAAAAGTGTAGAATTAAACATTCTCAGAATAATGAAACGGTCATGAGCGAGTCATCAGAACGGACTTCCGCTAAAAAAAGAAAAAAAAAAAAGAAATTACCGGAAATCGAAAATTGCGGATATTACATCCTTGATCTCCAAGAAGTGGGCTGATTTAGTCAATCGATCCACAATCACCCAAATCGTATTCATTCCTCGACAGCTCGTTGGCAAGCTAGTAATAAAATCCATCGATATGTCTTCCCACTTCCACTCGGGAATCGGAAGCGGTTTCATCATGCCATCTGGTCGTTGATGCTCAATCTTGACCTGCTGACAGGTCAAACATTTCGAAACGAATTCGGCAACCTCCCGTTTCATGTTACCCCACCAATAATACGACTTCAGATCCTTATACATTTTGTTCGATCCCGGGTGTATGGAATACGGGGTAGCATGAGCCTCCTTCAAAATAGTATTCCTCAACTCTTCGTCTGCTGGTACACATACTCGGTTTTTAAAACGTATCAATCCATCCTCATGAACCACAAATACAGGGGCCTTCCCCTGATCGATTTCTCCTCGAATTCTGAATAAGAACGGGTTCGTCATCTATTTCGTCCTGACCATCTCATCAAGGATGGTGAAATCTCAAGCGTGCACAGTTGTCCCTGAATGCGTTGTAACCATACCTCAATCTCTGGCCTCATGAACTCTAATTGCAACTCCTTCTGGGCGGTCAAACGAGCCAGTATCTGCTTCTGCACTGTCTTGCGGCTTAAGGCATTGGCAACCACGTTTGCCTTGCCTGGATGATAAAGGATCTCGATATCATAGTCTTTGATTAGCTCTAACCAGCTCCTTTGTCTCATATTCAACTCCTTTTGGGTAAAAATATACTTCAGGCTCTTGTGGTCCGTAAAAATCCGGCAGGTAACTCCATACAGATAGTGGCGCCAGATTTTTAAAGCAAACACTACGGCTGCTAACTCCAAATCATGAGTCGGGTAGTTGACCTCATAAGGGCGCAACTGTCTGGATGCATAGGCGATCACTTTCCCGTTCTGCATTAATACGCAGCCAAGGCCCTGTCTCGATGCATCGCTATATACCACGAATCCTTCCGTTCCGTTAGGTAGAACCAAAACAGGTGCTGAAATTAATCGACTTTTGAGTTCATCAAAACTTTGCTGACATGCTTCCGACCACAAGTACTTTTTATCTTTCCTTAACAGATTAGTCATAGGTTGAGTAATTTTGGAAAATCCTTCCACGAATCGTCTGTAATAGCCCGCTAGACCCAGAAAACTACGAACTTCCTTCACGTTCTTCGGAGGTAGCCAGTCTCGGATAGCTTCTGTCTTCTGCGGGTCCACTCTCACTCCATCTGCTGATATTACATGTCCCAGAAAAAAAACTTCAGACATCCAGAATTCACACTTAGAAAATGTTCCATAGAGTTGTTCTCGCCTTAATGCATCGAGAACCTGGCGGAGGTGACACTCATGCTCCTCATGATCATGAGAGTAGATCAGGATGTCATCGATAAAAACGACTACAAAACGATCCAGATAATTAATAAAAACTCGATTCATCAATTCCATGAATACTGCGGGTGCATTAGTCGGTCCGAATGGCATGACAACGAACTCATAATGTCCATAGCGAGTGCGAAAAGCTGTCTTCGGGACGTCAGACTCTCGAATCCGCAATTGGTGGTACCCGGATCTCAAGTCGATCTTGGAAAATACAGCGGCTCCCTGGAGCTGATCCAATAGATCATCGATGCGAGGTAAAGGATATTTGTTCTCAATTGTTACTTTATTCAACTCACGGTAATCAATACACAAACGCAGCGATCCGTCATTCTTCCGTACGAATAACACCGGCGCCCCCCAAGGGGATGCACTGGGTCAAACATATCCTTTCTCAGTTAACTCCTCAAGTTGTCTTTTCAACTCCTGCATCTCAGTCGGGTCCATACGATATGGTGCTTTCGAAAGTGGGGACGTCCCTGGCTCCAACTCAATGGTGAATTCTACCTCTCGTTGTGGGGGTAATCCTGGAAGCTCTTCTGGAAATACATCTGGATAGTCTCGAACTACTGGAATATCATCCAATTCGACTAGTTGGTCAGTTGTCTTGGTCATGTAACACCAATAACCAATGCATCCCTGGTTCAGTAATCTCACAGCCTTCATAGCGCTGATGACTCTCCCAGAATGATTGGGATTATCACCCCGAAAAATACACTCGACGCCATCATCAGATGTGACGGTCACCATTCGCTTACGAACGCTAAGCGCGGCATCATGACGATCCATCCAGTCGATGCCCAAGATTACATCATCTTTAGGTAAATCAACCACAATCAAGTCGGACAACCACTCACGGTTGTTCATGTGAATCGGACAGTTCTGTACTTCACGACTCCCAATAATTCTTCTACCATCAGGTAGACCAATTACATAAGGTTCACAATCGGTAACATGATTCAAATGCAAACGACTCAAACAAGAACTAGACAAAAATGAGTGTGAAGCACCAGTATCAAAAAGAACACAAACGGGCTGAGAGTGGATCTCGAGTACTGCAATCATCTTTGGCTTCGGGATCATCTGCTTTCTTCATCTCGTAAACTCTGGGTTTTGCGACCCCGGAAGCAGGTGTACCAGCTTGATTTCCCCAACCCATCCCTTTGTTTGCCCCGGTAGTCTGGTAAGAAGCGGATGGAGTAGCACGTTCCTGAACAGAAGACTGTACCGGAGCAAGAGATGCTACTGGAGCACGCCCGAGTCCACCCCTGCAATAGCGAGCACGATGACCATTCTTCCCGCAAGTGTGATAGGCAACGGACGGCTTCGGACACTTGGAGCTGATATGCCCCTGGTCCCCACAGTTATAACACACGAAAGGTGAGCTGATTTCCCGAGAGTGCGTTCCTGTCGGTTTCGGTGCCATAGGTGGCCGCTCAGAAGGATTTGGTACAGGCTGGGGCTTCTTGAACATCCCCCGGTTACTATCTCCCTGGGTCTGGTTCCTGGATCTCTTGTTGGAAAACTGAGGCTGCTTCTTGGAAATCTCCTTCGCAGTAAGTTCATACTCCAAAGCCTTCTCAATAAACTCCGGTAGGGTCGTACAGTGGTGATTGAGTAATTGCATCCTCATTTGGGGTTTAAGCCTCTTGAGGAAATATTAGATCTTATCAGCTTCCGAACGGACAACTGACGTAGCAAAAGGGAGAAGTGCTTGGAATTTTTCAGCAATCGTTAACACATCCTCGTCTTCCGATGGATCGGGGTTGATAATTGGACGATTTGGCTTCACGGAGGGGTGCAGGATAGTAACGATCTAGCATAAGATTTTTGAATTCCTCCCATGTACTCGCGCCATCGGCAGGCCTCACAGAAAGCCACCAAGTATGGGCACTCTTACAAAGGTAGTAGGCTGCCATAACAACTCGATTTTCCTCTGGGCACTCCACCATCTCGAACAGTTTCTCGAAATGCTATATCCATACAATATCAGCAGGCTGGGATGATCCTTCAAAAGTCGGAGGTTGCTGTCGTGATATGTCGCTAATAATCCGGCTCACGATCCCACCAGGCACCAGAGGCGGAGGCTGTTGTCCCTGCTGTTGACCAGTAGTATTCCTCTGCATAGCTTCCATCAGCTGACCCATTTGGGTCATCTGGGCCATCATGCCCTGCATCACGGTGAAAGGATCGACACGTGCATTTTCTCCAGTGTGGTGTGATTGGTCTCTAGAAGGCGAATCACTGCCTGCGGAACTCTGTTCCACATTTGCGCGTCTGTTGGCTCGTGGTATTGGGATTCGGCCTCTTCCGCGGCCTCGTCCCCCTCTGCCACGGCCTCTCAGGTTCCTTTCCATACTGAAAGAATCAAGTCACAAGTACAGTTCAAGTTATCAATCATAATTCATGCTAAGTTAATGGCAACAGGGAATTTCATATCCAACAAAGCAGTTCGTAAAGAATCACTGGCACCGCAGGTGCTACACACTCAATTTCAACATCAAGTCGAAACAATTCCAATCACATAATTAATTTAGTTTTTCCTCAAACAGATGAATTTTACCACATGTTAGCAAGATGCCAAGATAAGTAAAGAGACCAATACGTCATCAATATCATGCCAGTAATCAAATTATGGCTCATGAGAACATACCGTATTCGACGGGTCAGGCGCTTGCACAGGTTACACGTGGCACGAAGGTTTCTTGATGCTATTTCGATTCTACAATGACTCAAAAAAAACACTCTCCGATACCATCTTCTGTAACAACCCAAAAATGGTGGCTATTACAGTGCCGTGGACCCCTACCGGGACCCACCAGGCGATATCACAATATACATTTACAACCTGACAACGTTGCACCGTACCACAATATTTATCAAAACCCCGATGTGGAGTATAAGTTATACATGTCTTTAATACGAACAAACATACACAGGATCCAAATTCGGTACACACCATATGACGATGGGCAATACCTAACAGAGCATAGTACATTCATCCGACACAAAGTAAAATGAAATTCATAATAAAACATAACCAAACATCAAAAGACTCGGGGGCCCCGAAATAGCATACTTCAAAACGCTCCATCGCCATTGTGCTCCTCGTGTGCCTTGCCCTTTCCTCGTCTTGAAATACAAGTATTTCGCCCCAAACCACAGGGTCAGCTATACATGATAATAATTCTCATGACATTATACAATTCATATATATACGGATCTCAAAGAAAACAATCGACTACTGAATATACCCCGCAGGCGTATAAACAGTGAGTCCCAACTGTCGAACATAACCAAATATACGAATGACCATATAATATGGCTCGAGACGGATGTCACAGTACGCCCGATCCGGAAATGTGTCCGTGCACATGTCCACTCCGTATACGGAATCCAGAATATACGTGGGACGATGTACCTAATTAGCCTCACGAACTACGTCTCGTGTGCACGATGTAAATGCGGAAAGCATCCACGCATGATCATCAAGTACCCGGCTAAAAATCCTACACATAACCAATCGGCACGCAGATATGACTCCAGAGATGTCACGATACAACATGACAACGAAACTCAATGAATTACACCTTTATCAAGGAATCGAACGACTCACCGAAGTGTCAACAAAGCTCAAAAGGACCAATGGTAACAAGAACGTTAATTTCGGGTATATCATCCCAACACCACGATAATACGATCAAGGGCATCACCATATCACGAATCATAGATTATCAGAACATTTCATACACACGAAACACATAATAATCACAAGAATTCAACCATCATTATAACCAAGCAAGATAACTTGCCTCAATTCCGTAGATGAATAATCCTTCTTTGAATGATCAAACGAACGGTATCCTCGTCTAACAATATTCACGTGAACAAGCAACCTTGAATGAAATTGAATTCATTCAACAACACATTCGTACGATAACGGTATTATTACATAAACAATATTCGTAAATTTTGAGTACCTGGCAGCATCGGATGCAGCTAAGGAAGCCGTATGGATCAAGAAGTTCGTTACCGAACTAGGAGTGGTGCCGACCATCCAGGGTCCCATAAGCCTTTATTGTGACAATAATGGTGCTATTGCACAAGCTAAAGAGCCTAGGTCCCATCATAATTCTAAACATATAATCAGAAAATATCACCTAGTCAGAGAGATCGTCAGACGAGGAGATATTATAATATGCAAAGTAGCAACGAAAGAGAATGTTGCATATCCACTTACCAAGCCTCTCTCACAAGGAAAGCATGTTGAGCATGCTAGAGCGACAGGACTAAAAGTCATGAATGAATGGTCCTAGTGCAAGTGGGAGATTGTTGGGAATAGTGCCCTAGGACATTCGATGTGCCTAGATTTGTAATTGTCACATTTAAATAAAGTTATGTGATATCATTTATTTCTCATTGATTATTATAATGTGTGCATGTTTTAATATTATAATAATCGAATAATAGTTATTCACGAATAATAGGATTATTCAAACGTCCCTGGTAAAATCGCGTTGAGTAGAGACTCAAGTGATTAATATACTAGTATAAGTTTGATTGATAATCATCGGATGATTATGCGTATGGTACGGATCAATCTTATGGGTATTGGTTGGAGAACTAATACTGGACCGACCCGCATTGAGATCACTGCATGGAAATGTCATAAGTAAATCTCAATATAACAGTATGTCAATAAATCCTTGAACCTGAGATTATCATAGAGTCCAACATGATAACTGCTATGCCTTGACGTAATCCAACGTCATCTGAAATATGGTGATCATAAAGGTTAGCGATCGGGATTAGTGGGAGTCATGTAGAGGGCAATGAATAATCAAGATAGGGATTTGTCCCTCTCTTAAGTGAGAGAGATATCTGCTGGGCCCCTCGATAAGTAGGACTGAAGGAAATGCATGGCCATGCTCAAATGAAGAGTCATTTGATTCAATCAGTCTACTTAAGATCGAGAAAGCATTTGAACATAAATAAGTATGACAGACTCCACGACTTAGTTCAAATATGATATCGCGTGACAAAGGGATTTGACACGTTAAAAGGTTTAATGGACTATTAACTTATATTATTTGGGTAATCATAATGTCTTGCTAGAGGCCGCTTACGATTTATTATTTAATAAGGTATTAAATAATTGCCAACATAATATAAGCCTTTTGGGTCGCACGTACGACAATTATAGACAAGTAGGAATAAATATCAACTGGGAATAATAAATATAATATTGGATATTATATTTATAAGGTGATTAAATAATAAGTAATATATAATATTGGATATTATATATATTGTATTATTTAATAAGTTGAGGGGCAACTAAGCAAATACTAAATTATTAAATCTAGGGATTACTTAGTATAAATAAGAGATCCATGAAAAGGAGTTGTCATAAGAACTCCTACAAAAAATCGCCCCCTTCCAAGAAGAAGAAGAAAAAGTCGACCTCTTCCTCATACTGTAGGAGAACGAAGTCAGTCGTCTAACCCTATTCCCTTAGTTGATCTTGATCAATAGTACAATCCTTCTAGTAAGGAACTTGTGTTGTACTATTTATCAATATTATTCGTAAGGATCTAGAAATCCGGCTTGTGGAATTGTTCGTGTGTGGATCACCAAAAGAGAAAGGAGATATTCATCTGCGTCTAGTCCGGATCTAGAATTGTTCAATCGGATTAAGGTAATTCGATTAACTCTTTAATTAAACAATTAAATTAGTGCATGAGATCCTAAATTGGGTTTTCACGTTTATTGTTCCGCTGCATTTTTACTCCGATTATTTTGTATTCGATGCATAGAAAACCCAACATTTTATTGTCCTCCATTGGATTATGCTTGGACCTTATCGGTCAAAGTTCATGGTTCCGCGTGTTTATAGCCTTGTAGGTCCCACGTCGGGGCTCACAGCGCTGTAATATACCCTGAATAACTTGGGGGTATTACAGAATATGGTATCGGAGCTTAGGTTTATGGATACCTAGGCTGTCGGTCTTTCGGGTCGATTGAGTCATCGTTTGCCTACAGTATCACCACTTTGCCATCATCACAGTGCGACCGGTACTTGTAAGTCCTCTCACTCTTCTTGTGTTTTCTTAATCGCTTTGGTTTTAGTTTGCTATTCTTGGGAATCGGTCACTTCGAGAACGTGTGATTTGGATTATACTTACGTACGTGTGTGTCCTTCATAATGTCTGCTGACAGGGGACAGAGTCGTGGCCATGGTCGCGGACGTGGACTCTTCCTTGAGATATTGTCAAAATTGCTAATTGCGATATCGGTATGTGTTGGTATTGTGTTGAGACTTTATATGGGAGTCGTATGCTAGTATCACGGGAGTTTATCGGCTTCACGCACCTGTAAGTATACTGTTTTGGTTATTCGCTTGTGGCGACAAATGATTGCTTTTGTGACGAGTTTGGAAATTTGGGGTTGATCTGTTGTTTGTGCTAGGATTGCAAGTTTCGAGGATGAAACTTATTTTAAAGGGGGGTAGTATGTAATATCCGGACATTCAGTATAAATTTTTCACGTTATTTTATCTGAGGTGTACTGGATTGCATGGTGTCTATACAGTATGGATAAAATAATTTGAGAACTGAGACAATAATTGTCGTATTTGATCGACAGGTTGTTTTAATTTTGATATCGGGTATATCATATGAGAATGTTCTTGGATCGAGTATGTTGTATGTACGTGTTCAGTATGTTGAGACGACGGACGGAACAGTTAGAATTGGCTAAGAGTAGCCTGAATTAATGTACTCCAGTACGAGGACATAGCACATGCTAATGTGCAGGCTTAGCGCACGCTAAAGGCGAAGGATAACACACGCTAGTGCAGAACAGATAAGAGGGAATCCACGTGTGGACCCGGCTACCTTCGGCACATGTTCTGATAAGGTCAACCGATGTTTACTATGAAAGATCAGAGCACGCTAAGCGTGGGATTAACGCACTCTAATTGTAAATCAGTCAAAGGGAATCTTGGATTTGTCGGTTGCTTTCGGCGTGTGGACCCACCTTCAGAGCAGGTGCAGACAAACAAGTCAACTACGAGTCGTGCATGCTAAGGTTGGAGACTTGCGTACGTGAAGTAGAGTATTTACGTATGTTATTGCATGGGCATTGCGTATGCAAATCACAGTACGTTGTAAGGCAGTAGCCTCAGGACTAAGATAGCACACGCTAACAAAGTCAGTTAGCGCACGCTATGGCGAGTAGCGCACAATATCTAGTAATAGTAGCGCACGCTAATAATGTGCAGTATATATGTGCGGTTGTGGATTATTCTTCATTTCGTCCATCTCTTCCTTTCATCCAATAGAGAGTGTTCTTCGAGGATATTTTGAGGATCCAGACACTTGAGTATTGTGGGGTTGATCGTCCTTAACAACATTGGAGCTTGGAAGTGATTGAGAATGGATTTAACCTTTGTATTCAATCCATTTCTTCAAGGAGGTAATTACTCTTCACTTTGGGATTTCATCTTGGATTGTATATGATGTTCTTGAGTTAATAATCATCATGTATATGAGTTGATAAGTATGATTATGGGATAGATTACCGAGTTATGTTGATATTATTGCTTAGGTGCGGATGTTGATATGTTTCGTGTGGTTTTGAATGGTGTTGTTTATCTTCAAGAGATATATTGGTTAATATCTACCTTCATTTTGGATTTTGACGTCGTTGTTGATGATTAGTTCGTATGATAATAGTTTATGGAGGTGTTATAATGATTCTTGGTATTCCACTGGAAGTTTGTTAAGGAAGAAGATGTCATGATTATTTATATGTTGGATTATGTTATGTTGTGATGAGCATGGTTAGGGAATCTTAGTGTTCTTGTAGTATTGTTGCGATTCTTGATGCTATGATGATATATGCCTTAGACTATGAGTTAGATGATGGCTTAGATGTTAGAACAGATCAGATTATGTCATTTGGTCGATTATGGACGTGATTTCGGATTAATTCATGTTCATGAGAGACTCTTGAATTATATGAGATGATGAACAATTATAAGAAGTGTGGGTGTTTTGGATATGAATATGGAATATTCATGTCTAGAGCTAAATTATGTATTTTGATATAATATTCGTATAGGAATATGAATATGATTACGAGTTTGATGAGATTATTATTCATCTCTGAGTTTGGAAGTCCATACGTGTTGAACAAGTGTTCCAGTCGAATGATTGAATTGTTTGATAGCCTTAGAATATGATTATCTATGATGTTGAACTAATTGGATGGTTCGAATTGATGATGATCATCGGTAAATTTTAACTATGAATTTACAAGGAGGAACCTTGTTAATTCGTATTTAAGATTGAATTTGGAATCGATAACATTTAGACCCTTATTATTGGTTTGAATTGGTTGTTGATATGATTATCGGATTTCGGCTCGTATTGTGGACATGGATTCGTAAGTTTTTGAGTTGGATTGTTCAGACTGTGTTTAATCGAGATATTATGGAACCGTTGGGTTTGTGGATTGGTTATACTGATATTAATCGTTATCGAACTTGTTGTTTATTGATCTTTTTTTTTCTTACAATAAGTTGTGATGTTTGATCGTGGATTATGATCGTTGTGTTGCGGTTGAGGTTGAAGAGTTCGTAGATTGCTTTGGTCAGGGCTGAGGAACTCGTAGATGAAGACAATTTAATTGGTAGCAGCTTCATTGTATCGGTATCGAGGCAAGTTATACTTGTTCAGTTTATAATATTTAATGAATGGTTTCGGTTTATTTTCATTTATAATTCATAAAGCAATGATATATAAATGTAAATCGTCGGGATGATGGTTTGTATATTGTGCCCTAGTTTGGATCAAATCATAATATATATGATTTAATTGGGTTTGATTGAATACGGAGATGTGAATTAGCCTTGGCCTGTGATATGGAATGTCGGATATCGAAGATAGTTTATCGTATTGACATTGGTGTCGGGATGGTGGCTTATTGATATTAATGGGCGGTACCTCATTTGAGATGATTCGAATAACGGTGTATTCGTTCAGGGATGTCGTTCGTGGAAAAGGATATTATCTCCGGCATTGAGGTAATTTAAGTATTGTTCCGTTATGAGGATAATTCTTCTGGTAAATTGTTGTATATGTTGTATGTTGATGTCCCATATGATGGGATTCATGTTGATTGTTTCGTTGAGGGATGCTGATCCCAGGACTATTTGTATTGAGATCGTTGATCGTGTTGATCATTCATTGGGGATGATGATTCGTGGATTATTGTTTGGTTATTGATTGGTCATGTCGACCTTTCATTGTCAGTTGTCATTTTTCACTTTAGTGAGTCTTTTGATCCTTATTGGATATGTGATTCTTTGAGTTTCGTTATCATGTTGCATCGTGACATACCTGGAGTCATATTTGCGTGCCGATTGGTTATTGTGTAGATTTTTAGTCGGGCACACTATAGTCGTGCGTGGATGTTTCCGCATTGGACCACGCACACAAGACGTTAGTCTGTGAGGCTAATTAGGTACATGTCCCACGTATATCCTGGATTCAGTACGGGGTAGACATGTGCACGAACATATTTCCGGATTAGGCATAATGTGACGTCCATCTTTGAGCCACAAGGATTGGTCGTTCATCCTCCATTTGTGGTTGGGTATGTTCGACGTGTTGCAACTGGTTGTTCATACGCCCGAGGGGTATGTCCGATAGTTGGGGTTATTTCTTTGAGATCCATCATTGTTGATCGTTTGGAGTTTATCATGTTGATGATATTCTCGGTCATTATTGACCCTTTGTTGATCGTGTGGAGTTTATTATGTTGATGGTATTCTCGGTCGTTGTTGATCCTTTGTTGATCGTTTGGAGTTTATCATGTTGATGGTATTCTCGGTCGTTGTTGATCCTTTTTTAATCATGTTGGAGTTTATCACGTCGATGATATTCTCGGTAGATTTATTGGTTGATCATTGCTATTGATCATATGAGCATTCAGACTGTACGTTGATGTTTCAGGACTTGTTATCATTGTTTTGTGGTAGTTGATCTACAAAAATATTATGTGATGTTGGGTTTGATCCAGATTGAGATTTGACGGTGCAATCCGACGGACAGGATTTGGCACAGATAGTTCATTCCACATTTATGAGTTATGATGATGTTTTGGGGATTCTTGGTATTGTCTGAATAGAGTACGGACGATTGTAGTTGAGTTCATTTTGTAATTTGGGAATGCCCTTCAACATATCAAATCTTATGCCGATACTCGTCGTCTACAATTGTAATTCGATTTTGGAGACCGTGTTCTACTCAAGGTATCGCTGACCGAATGAGTTTTTTTTTCGCTTCGGAAAAAGGGGGAAACTTAGTCCGCGGTGTATCGGACCATTTGAAATTTTGGACATGGTTGGAGACTTAGCTTATCGCATGGCCATGCCTCCAGCTTTGAGTCATGTCCACAACATTTTTCATGTTTCTCAGTTGAGGAAGTACATGCCGGATCCAAGTTATATTATCGACTATAGTGAGATTGATGTAGCTGAGGATATTACCTTTTCAGAGAGACCTGTGAAGATCCGGGAATGTCGTGAGAAACAACCTCGGCACAAAACCATTCCGTTGGTTGAAGTGCAATGATCGAGACATGGAGTCGATGAAGCGACTTAGGAGACGGAAGAAAAGATAAGATCGGAATACCCCGAACTTTTTGTTCTTAAGTTTCGGGATGACACTTCTTTTTAGAAGGGGAGAATTTAATACCTGTATTTTTCATGAATTTTGACTGTGGCGTTTGTTCGTTTTGTCACTCTTGTAAGCACCTTTTGAGATGTTGTTGATTCTTGAGGTTCGTGTTTTCCAGAACATGTTCGTTTTGATCAGACCTTGCAGCGATATTTCTGAGTCAACCAATTAGCGCACGCTATTCGCGTTGGGTAGCGCGCGCTAAAGCGTTGAGTTGGTAGAGACATAAGCTGGATTTTGTTCTCGGGACTGGCAGGTAGCGCACGCTAACGCATGCTATCGGTGTGGCGTAGCGCATGCTAACATCGCAGGTCAGTAGCCGCTGGACTAATGGGTAACCCCGTTAGCGCACGCTAACTCTGAGGCGTAGCGCACGCTAATTGAATGCAGTATTTAAGGATGGACAGCCCTGCTCTTCGTCATTTTTACTTTCATTTCTTCATTTCCGACAAGAGAGAGCACGAGAGGGGCGATTCTGAGGTGATTGGAGGAGGCTATTCATCATCTAACATCACCTTTGGTGGGATAAGAAAGATTATACAACATCCAATCCATTTCTACTTTCCAAATCAAGGTAAATTCCTTGATACCCTAGTTTTGGGAATTGTGGGGTCTTCTTATATTTGTCCGATTTATCCATTTCGGAGCTTGAGCTCTTTGAGATTATGATGTATCTACCCCGTACCCATGTTTCCCCTATGGTTATATGGACGTTTTTGTACTTTGTTCGGATTTGAGAGGATTTGGATGATTTCCAACCTCTAAGTGATTATCCTTGGAGTTTTGTGAATCGTAGGCGGGTTTCGGGAGTTTCTCCGTGTGATTTGAGTATATATTATTAATTATCGTATTCCTTATGAATCGTTTAGGTGCTGGAAGTGCATTCTTCTACCTACCGAACTTGTGTACTTTTCCTCCCGATTCGTGATGTCTCAAAGGAAAGTATATGTTTATGATTGTACGTTTTCGACTTCGAAAGTAAGGTATATGAATTTTATGATGCTATATATCCACTCTGGGATGGGACGATGGGTCCTCTGAGGGTTTCGTAGCCTTTGGTGCGGTTCCGCGGATATTTTGGGTTAACCACTCTGGGACGGATCGACGGGTCCTCCGAGGGTTCTGTTTCCTTTGGTGTGGTTCAATGGTTAATCATGTATGGATTGAATATGATGCTATGAGATTTAGTTATTCCGGAATACTAGTCTTGAGTTTAAGAGATGATAATTACATTTACTTTATTGTCGAGAAGTGTTGTGTTTCATATTCGATATGTTTGTACTAGCTATTCGACGGCTAACCCCTTTTGGGGGGAAATACCTTTCATGTATTTCAGGATCCAGACGAGCTTATAGGCATGTATCGGGTCGGCATGAAGATGATGGGAAAGTGTGATGCTGGGTCTTGTCATTGGTTATACTTTGTATTTCATCCATTCAGTGATGTTGTACTTGAAATGATTATGAGTACTTGAGTACTGTTTTCTAACTTCTTGATGGTTTGGCCTGTGTTGTCTTGTGGATTGATTCTTGATGTATTGTATTCGGTCTCATTTGATATTGTCTTGAGTGGCAATTTTATTGTCCTCCATTGGATTATGCTTGGACCTTATCGGTCAATGTTCATGGTTCCGCATGTTTATAGCCTTGTGGGTCCCACGGCGGGGCTCACGGCGCTGTAATATACCCTGAATAACTTGGGGGTGTTACAATATGTCTGCAGACGACATAAGTCATCTGTACTAATCACAGCTAAGAAACTCACCTAACTTTCAGGAAAGAGTTTTGATAAGTCTGTTCACCCCCCCCTCTAGACTTATTCCTGACGACTTGTGACGTACCAACTATTTTGTTAATTTGGACAAATGAGTTGATTTTTGCAACTCTGGTAAATTCTTCTGAGGATTAAAAACAATATTTGTTTATGTCTTGAACGACAAATTGATGCGTCAATATTTTATATTAAATCTCTTGTGAGTATTTTAAAATGGGGAAAAATAATAATTTTAGATTTGGGTAAAAGGGTAACTTTGACAATTTTAAGAAAGAGTTTTTGATATTTGAAAATTCAAAACGTTCATGATACGGATATATATTGTAAAGTAGTTTGAAGTTTTTGAGAAATAAAATATTTCGATGGTTTACAAAGGGCGAAAGTCCTGGAATTTTTATCAAACGAGTTGAATATTAAGATTTTTAAAATATAAGATGCAGATCTTGATAATTTTGGGTAGAATGGAAATTTATTTCGATTTTTATTTGGTGCGTATGAATATTTTAAGTGGGATAGGTTCCCCCAAGCGAAGATACGTGATGAGAATGGTGTTATATGAGACGGGTAATTATTTCTATATGATGGACGACAAGTCGGCCCAATGGCGGTCAGAGACAAGATGATATCTCCTGAATATTGTCTGATATATTAGGGTTCATGATTCGAACAGTATGTTGATTAGGCGAGATTTTGATAAACAGTTGTTGCAATAGTGAGGCGAGCGTAGGACAAGCATGTGCAAGAAAGTGATTTCAAACTTCATACTTCGTACCTCGAGTTTTCTAATTGTATTTCATGAGGTTTGAGAAACTAATTCCCCTAATTTCAATTTGCAAAAATATATTTGACGGCGAACGTATATTTCGTGAAATAAATAAATTTAACCATTATATTTTGAAATGATAATTATAAGACTAGGCAATTGAACTCACATTTTGAATTTTGAATTTATTTCGAACGCGTTCGTATACTATTGGCGAGTATTATCTTTGCAACTTATTTAATAAAGTCGTGAAGGCACTTTGAAAGTTAACGATTTTTTCGATCGAAGTATTCATCTATTGTAAAAACTTGGCCATTTAAAACTGGAGTTTGGAAAAAAATAATTATTTCTGTAACACCCAAAAACTAGGCGGCTATTACAGTGCCATGGACCCACCAGGCGAATGAAAAAATAATGATTTAAATAATATAACTGTAGTACCAAACCACATTATATTACCAATTACTCCGATGTGGAGTTTTAAGTACAATACACCTTGGAATACATAATACATATATATCTCATATGAAGATGAAATATACGATACTGAATGAAATGAAAATCCAAACGAAAACTGCAGAGAAAAATACATATGAAGAAAACATGAATAATTGAAAGGACTGGGGCCCCCTACTAGTATCACTGAGACTCCTTGCCGTCAACGTTCTCTTCCCGTGCCTTTTCCTTGCCATGACCTAAAAACAACATCCCCAACGGGGTCAGTTACACAAAACAACAATCCTCAAGAGTTGAACAATTACAATAATCACATGTCTTAGTTATGAAATCAAGGCTGAAAGAGGGGCACCATAGTACGCCCGAATGGGATGTGCAAGTGCACAAGTAGCCGAGTGTCCGGAAACCCTCATATACACCCGCACTTGGCCTAATTAGTCTCATGGAGGCACGTTACCATGTGCACAGTTCAATGTGTCCGGATACCCGCATATACACATGACCATAGTGTGCCCGAATAAAAATTCCACACATATACCACCCGGCAACATAATACGATCCCGGAAGGTCATAAGAACAAAAGCGACTACAATGAATGATAATGAATAGAAATCCGACAAGGGCCAAGAATGACTCACCGAGGTGAAATGATAACGCAGTGAGTGATAGCTCAAATGAAATGATTGGAACCGTCATACCTCATGAATTAAATTATTAGTTTGATAATTAAAAGTCTCAACATGATTGATATACTATGAATGAATTATATGTATGAATGAACAACAACGAAAGGAAAGATTATCCTTTTAACTGAGCAAGAATTAACTTGCCTCAATACCGGTGATGAAATGTCCATCCTCGAACAAACATCCTTAATGGAAATATCGGTCGCTCGAACAACCTTGAATAACACAATTACCAATAACTCACTTAATAAATGCATCAACTATGATCATAACTAACTCAGGAAGTCGATACAACAAACCCGAACTCATGGACATTTTAACAAACACGTTGTAAACAATCTTCAATTGTTTACAACCTAACTCATTTATATCTATACCAAGCCTCCAAAGAGTGACTCAATCCCACAAAACATCCTCAGTACAATAAATAATCCAAAAAGGAATACACGATTCGGGATTTCAACAACATCTAATAAAAAAACCGCAATTCCAAAATCAACATTCAAAGTGTTCTTGAATAAACCCCCAACAATCCAATGATAATTCATAAAGACTCATAATCATATGCATATCCCTTCACATATCATGATTATAACGTCAAAAACATCATACTCTATCTCAAAATCGAAATCTATGGTTTTGAAGAAATTACCTTTGAAGATCCAAACCCTTCGATCCGTCGAACTCATGTTAATCGACTTTCCAAGCACCACAATCAAAGGTAGGTGGTTAGAACAAGAACACACAATTGTTTGATGATGAAAAATCCTCTCCCAAGAACCTCTCTCGGACTCAAATGAAGAAATGGAGAAATGAGCACAAAAGCCCCGTCCATGTCTTTAAATACTACACAGAGTTACGGTCGTAACTCTGCCACCTTATGGCCGTAACCAACCCAAGTCAACGACATTACGGCCATAACCAAACTCCCTTACAGGCATAACTATGCCTCGTCGAAAAACTATCCCGTCCAAACTTCTCCACTTACGGCCGTAAGTAGCCTTCGGCGAAACAGCCATAATATCTAACCTCCCGGTCTTACGGCCGTAACACTTCGACCTTTACGGGCGTAACAACACTTCATCGACAAAACCCAGAACGCAAAGATCATTTCTTATGGCCTTATCCTGCAAAACTTACGGCCGTAAGTTGGCTTCGTCGAAAACATCCTTAAACCAACGAACGCATGTCACGGTCGTAATGTAACATCAGTTAATGCCGTAACTCTCGGCTGGAACAATAATGCAACAATTCCGCCTTCTCGTTACGAATGATGAATGATCCGACATACATAACTTGCATGAGTATAATTAAGCCCAATAACACGAAATAAATGGTACTTCCAATATAAAACTACCAATCACGATGAAATACAGTCGAATGGAAATGAATGATGAATGATTAATCAAGAGTGAAGGTTACTGAGTGACAATTACTGAATGATAATAAATGAATTCATAACCGAGTATTACATACTCCCACCCTTAAAAGAGTTTCGTCCATGAAACTAAGTGTCAAACAATCCGGGGTAACTCTCCCGCATACTATCCTTGGTTTCCCAAGTAGCCTCTTCGACTCCGTGTCTAGACCACTAAATTTTAACTAAAGGAATCACCTTGTTCCTCAACTATTTGGTTCGTCGCTCTAAGACTCGTATAGGACGCTCCTCGTACGTATGGTCATCCGCGATCTTGATTTCATCAGACGGAAGTATGTGACTCGGGTCGGCAACATACTTCCGCAACTGAGAGACGTGAAACACATTATGAACTCAGCTTAAAGCCGGAGGTAAAGCCAATCGATAAGACAGACTACCTACTCGATCCGAAATCTCAAATGGTCCAATGAATCTCGGACTCAACTTTCCCCTCTTCCCGAAATGTAAGATACCTCGACTCGGAGATACCTTGACTGGTCACCTATCTCGAACTCTAATGGTTGATGATGATTATCTGCATATGATTTTTGTCGACTCTGAGCAGTCAACAAATGACTCCTGATCAACGCTACCTTCTCGCGGGCGGATAATAGCATATCGGGCTCAATGTCGATTGATTATGATAAGTCATCCCAACATAAGGGAGATCGACAACGACGACCGTATAAGGTCTTGTAAGGTGCCATCTTAATCGAAGCATGCCAACTATTGTTATACGTGAACTCGATCAACGGTAGTTGAGCTTCCTAATCATCTTTCCAATAGAGAACACATGTTCTCAATATGTCTTCTAACAACTGAATAGTTCGCTCTGATTGTCTGTCGGACTGAGGGTGAAAAGCTGTGCTGAAATTTAGCTGAGTTCCCATGGAACGATGAACGGAGTTCAAAAAATATGACACGAATCGCCCGTCATGATAAAAAACGATACTCGTAGAAGTACTGTGCAATCTCACGATCTCTTTAATGAACAACTAGGCAAATCTTTCGGGACCCCACGTATCCTTAATCTCAAGGAAATGAGCTGACTTAGTTAAATGGTCCATGATTACCCAAATTGTATTCATGCCACGACGACTCAATGGCAAACTCGTGATGAAGTCCATTGAAATATCCCCCCACTTCCACTCTGGAATAGGGAGCGGTTTCAGCATACCCGCCGGTCGCTGATGTTCTATCTTGACTTGCTGACAGGTCAAACATCTCAAAACAAATTTTGCGACTTCTCGCTTCATATTACTCCACCAATAATTTTGTTTCAAGTCTTTGTACATTTTGCTAGACCCTGGATGAATGGAATAAGGGGTATCATGAGCCTTTCTCAAAATAGAGCTTTTCAACTCGTCATTCTCCGGAACGCATAATCGGTTCTTAAATCGCAAAAGCCCATCCTCGTGGACCACAAATACGGAGGCTTTCTCCTAAGCCACATCGTCTCGAATGCGCAACAAAAATGGGTCTGAACCCTGTTTCGTTCTGACCGCCTCCTCCAGTGGCGATGAAATCTCTAACATACAAAGTTGCCCTTGCACTCGCTATAACCAGAACTCGATCTTGGGTCTTAGGAATTCCTATTGAAGTTCCTTCTGAGCAGTCAAACGAGCAAGCATTTGCTCCTGAACGGGCTTACGGCTCAAGGCGTCGGGACAACGTTCGCCTTACTAGGGTGGTATTGTATCTCAATATCATAATCCTTAATCAGTTCCAACCACCGTCTCTGTCGCATGTTTAACTCCTTCTGAGTAAATATATACTTTAAACTCTTATGATCGGTGAAAATCTGATAAGTGACGCCATAGAAGTAATCACGCCAAATCTTCAATGCGAAAACCATGGCCGCTAGCTCCAGGTCATGGGTCGGATAATTAACCTCATAAAGCCTCAATTGCCGTGAAGCATAAGCAATCACCTTCCCGTTCTGCATTAATACACATCCCAGATCGTGTCCGGATGCGTCACTATAAACCACGAATCCTTCCTTCCCTTGTGGTAAAGAAATGAAAGGCACTGAAATTAAACGGATCTTGACCTCCTCAAAACTCTGCTGACACACGTCAGACCACGTGTATTTCTTATCCTTCCGCAAAAGGCTCATCATAGGTTGAGCGATTTTATAAAATCCTTCCACAAATCGCCGGTAATAGCCTGCTAATCCGAGAAAGCTTCGGATTTCCCTAACATTCTTCGTAGGTTGCCAATATCGGATAGCCTCCATTTTATGAGGGTCGACACATACCCCATCTCATGAAATCACATGTCCAAGAAATGTCACCTCAGAAATCCAGAACTCGCATTTGAAAAATTTTCAATAGAGTTGCTCTCGTCTCAACACGTCGAGGACCTGATGAAGGTGAAGTTTGTGCTCCTCTTGGTTACGATAATAAATCAAAATGTCATCTATGAAAACAACCACGAACTGATCCAAATAGTCGATGAAAACTAGCAGGTGCATTAGTTAACCCAAACGGCATCACTACAAACTCGTAGTGCCCATAGCGTGTTCAAAACGTTGTCCTTGCGATATCCGACTCTCGAATTCGCAACTGATGATACCCATATCTCAAATCGATCTTGGAAAATACTGAAGCTCCCTGGAGCTGATCTAAGAGATCATCGATGCAAGGTAGGGGATATTTATTCTTGATCTTCACTCTGTTCATCTCCCGATAATCAATGCACAAGTGAAAAAACCATCCTTCTTCTTGACAAATAACATTAGTGCTCCCCACGGGGATGCACTCGGTCGGATATAACCCGGCAATCCCACAAGTGTTACACGTGATGGTCTGCCTCGGACACTTAGTGCTGTCCACAGTTGAAACAGGTGATGGATGGACTGGCCGCTCGGGACTGAGATTCCGCAGGTTTTGGCGTCATAAGAGGTAGCTCAGAAAAAGTAGAGCCTGTACGAGGCTTCTTGAAAGTTGCCCGACTAACTTCAGAGTTATTATGATTCTTCGATTTCTTGCCAGCAGATGAAGATTGTTGCTTAGCAATTTCCTTAGCAGTAAGCTCATAAGTAAGAGATTTCTCGATGAATTCGGCCAGGGTAGCGCAATGATGATTAAGCAATTGCATCTGCATACGAGGTTTCAACCTCTTACTAAAGTACTTGATTTTATTCGCCTCAGAGTGGATAACGGATGAGGCAAAAGGAAGTAGCTCCTGAATCTTCTCGGCGATGGCGAGACCATCTTCTTCCGCTGAGGGGTCGGGACTGAGTAATCTTGATAACTTGGCCTTCCTAAGTGGGGCCGGATAATATCTTTCCAACACAAGGGTCTTAAATTGGGCCCAAGTGCAAGATCTGTCGGTGGGCTTCAGAGATAGCCACCAAGAGTGAGCGCTCTTACCCAGATAGTAAGCCGCAACTGAAACCTTGTGCCATTCGAGACACTCCACCACAGTGAATAGCTTCTCAAAATGTTCAAGCCAGTGAACAATATCCGCCGGATCAGATGAGCCCTCAAAAGTAGGTGGCCTCTGGTGAGAGATTTCGCTGATTATACTGCTCACACTCCTCTCTTGCCTCTGAGTTGGCGGCAGTAATACCCGGATGTGAACTCATTGATTTTCATTCAGTAATTGTCACTCTATTCACTCATTAATAATCCTTCATCATTCGTATTCATTCATTCGTATTCACCGTTCGGAGTAACTTTGAGTTGTGTATCGATATTCTTCATTGTTTCAACCTTGCTTGAGAATCGAGATGAGAATATTATCTTGATTGTTGTAATTGCTTCGTTATTCGAAGTTGATATTGGAGTTCATACCATTTCAAAATTTACTCCTTGTTCGAATCGTGCTATTGTTGGGCAAACCCTTGTATCATTGCTCAGAACCACCAGCTTGGGGTTTCCGCACTTCCATTTCGTGTTATTGTTCCCATGTATTGAATCCTATTGCTTTCATTCTCTTCCCGGGTCGATTTTAGTCATTTTTGGGCCCAAATAGTGTGCGTCGTGGCACAAGGATGTGTGCGCCGCGGCACAAGGATGTGTGCGCCGCGGCACAAGGATGTGTGCGCCGCGGCACACATCTTATGCAGATAGAGTGGGCACCACTGTACCGTGGGCCACGGCCCTCTGCTGGTCGTGCCGCAGCCCTAAGCTGAATGCTAGGAGTTATTTTTGGCCGTGGGCCACGGCACACTCAGTCCGTGTCGCGGCACGTAGAACAGAATAGCCTTTTTCAGCGGGTTTTGTGAGGAGAAAGCTCATTTCATCATCCTCCTTCTTCCTCCTCTCCTTGGGCGATCTCGTGGGCGATTTTTGGGCCTTTTTGCATCATCTATCTCGGAGAATTTCATCTTCTTCAAGTTGTGGTGTGGATTAACAACATATTTGAGGATTCTTCATCCTAATTCAAGGTAATTTCTTCAACCCTAGATTCGATTTTGAGTTGGAGCATGAGGTTTTGGATGCTATAATCTTGATTTGTGAAGGATATACGTACGATTATGAGTTTTTATGAGTTATCATCGGATTTTTGGAAGTTTTATTCAAGAATACTTTGAAGGTTGACTTGGAATTGGGG
Organism: Orobanche coerulescens; assembly: GCA_033398695.1. Classification (NCBI taxonomy): domain Eukaryota; kingdom Viridiplantae; phylum Streptophyta; class Magnoliopsida; order Lamiales; family Orobanchaceae; genus Orobanche; species Orobanche coerulescens. The sequence goes on from CM065804.1 coordinate 102,747,518, forward strand.
TTTTCAACTAGATGTTATCATAATCTCGTTTTGAGTGTTCCTATTGGATTATCATTTGTGTTGATGGTGTGGTTGGATTGAATCACTCATTTGGAGGTTGGTTTTTGATAAATTGGGATTAGTTTAAATAATGGGAGATTATTTACAAAGTGGTTGTCGAAATGGCCCAATGAGTTTAGTTATTGTTGTATCGACTTTTGAGTTGGTTATAATCGTACTTGATATGTATATTGAGCGTTTGTTGGGAATTATGTTATTCAAGGTTGTTCGAGCGACCGAGATTCCATTAAGGATGTTTGTTCGAGGGAGGATATTTCATCACCGGTATTTGTGTAAGTTAATTCTTACTCGATTAAAAGGATATTCATTCCTATCGTTGTTGTTCATTCATATTCATAATTCATTCATGATATACTATTCATGTCGAGGCTTGTAATTATCAAACTAATCATTCAATTCACGAGGAACGACGGTTCCAATCATTTCAGTGAGCTATCATTCATTTCATTATTATTTCATCTCAGTGAGTCATTCTTGACCCTTGTCGATTTGTTATTCATTGATATTCATCATGGTCACTTTTGTTCTTGTGACCTTCTGGGTTCATATTGCATGGACGGGTGGTTATGTGTGGAATTTTTAGTCGGGCACACGATAGTCATGTGAAGGGTTCACCGACACAATGGACTATGCACACGGTAACATGCCTCCATGAGACTAATTAGGTACAAGGACGGATGTGTCCGGAACTCGTCTTGTGCACTTGCACGTCCCATTATGGGCGTACTATGATGTCCCTCTCCAGCTTGATTTCATGACTAATATATTTAATTATTGTGCTTGTTCAACTCTTGAGAATTGTTGTTCTGTGTAACTGACTCTGTTGGGGGATATTGTTTTCAGGTCATGGAAAGGCAAAGGCACGGGAAGAGAACGTTGATGGCGAGGAGTCCAAGTGATACTAGTAGGGGGGCCCAGTCCATCTATTTTTTCATGCTTTCTTGTTATGTATTTTTCCACTGCACTTCCGTTTGGATTGTCATTTATTCAGTGTTATATTTTATCTTCACATGAAATATACATGTATTCTGTTCTCCTGGGTGTGTTGTACTTGAAACTCCTCATCGGAGTAATCGATGGAATAATGTGGTTCGGTACTACATTGTATTGTGTAATTCATTAAATTTCATTCGCCTGGTGTGTCCTAGTCGGGGGTCCACGACACTGTAATGTCTGCCTAGTTTGGAGTGTTACAGAGTTGGTATCAGAGCATGGTTTTGAATGCTACCTTCCAAGTCATGTCTCATTGAAATCATCATTCATTAGACTAGTATCATTGGACTTTCGCGTCACGTGTGACCTGGGCAAGACCCAAGCCCCTCAGACCAAAAAACATTAAGATTTCTGACGCCATGGTATAATTTCTGGCATTAAGAATCACTCATTCATCATTCATCAGTCAACAATCCTCAATCATCATTTCATTTGTGATCATGTCGATCCTGTTAACTCATTAATCATTCAGTCAATCTCATTATTCAGTTGTTGATCTTGTGGATCGTATTATCAATCTTGTTAACTTGTTCAAGGTAATCATTTCAAGAATTTCATTAGATAATCATGTCACCTTAGTTGATCCTTCATACAATCATTGTATTAGAGCGCGTATGCTCATTATTATCATTTCATAACATAATCATAATGCGGTACTCATGCGAGATCTATAATTATCATGTAACTTTCCTACTTTAGTATGGAGAGAGCCGTCGAAGGATGCAGGGGAAGAGGCCGCAGTGCGGGCCGAAACTCGGGAGCCCATGTGAAAACACGCGCGAACGCGAGGAATAATGCTAATTCAACCCGCGGCGACGCTGCCACTCATTCACCCGAAAATAATCACTCACTGCCAGGAAGTCGTACCCGGGGCACATCTCAATCGGACGGTGTTCGGGTTGATTCACTCACTTTTATGTAGGACATGATGGCCCAGATGCAATTGCTTAATCATCATTGCGCCACTCTGGCCGATTTAATCGAGAAAGCTCTTACTTATGAGCTTACTGCGAAGGAAACTGCTAAGCATCAACCTTCATCTGCTAGCAAGAAATCAAAGAATTGCAATCAGTCCGAAGGCAGTCAGGCAACCTTCAAGAAACCCCGTGCGGGCCCTACTTTTTCAGAGCGACCTCCTATGGCACCAAAACCTGCCGAGTCCCAGTCCGGAGCAGCCAGTTCGGCCATCACCTGTTTCAACTGTGGAGGGCAGGGTGATTTCAGCACTAGGTGTTCGACGCCGTCTATCACGTGTTATAACTGTGGGGTTGCCGGGCATAAGGCCCATTTCTGCCGAAGAGACTCCAAACCTACTTTGGCGACATCTCAGGCCCCGAAGCAATCAGCGGTTCAGAATCAGACCACTCAGTCCGTGTCGTTTAGAACGACGGGAGCAAAAAAGGGTGGAGCCCACAGCTATCAGACGGGAGCATCCGGTTCAGGGGTTGGCAAGCCCCGAATTTATGAGATGAAGAGGACCGGCGACCAGGAGTCTCAAATGATCTCAGGTACACTCGAATTTCTATCTCAACCTATGCGTAACCTTTTTGATACTGGTGCATCGCATTCATTCATTTTCGAGTCATGCTTAAGTAGACTTCACATGGATAGTGCTTCTAGTTGTGAACCTTATATCATTGGTCTACCTGACGGTACAAGAATTATCATAGATCGTGAGATTAAGAATTGTCCAATTCAGCTTAATGGCCGTGTTTGGTAGGCGAACCTGATCGTGGTAGATTTACCGAGAGACGACATTATCTTGGGTATTGATTGGATGGATCGTCATGATGCCATCCTTAGTGTCCGTAAGCGTATGGTCACTATCATTTCAGTAGATAGAGTCGAGTGTGTATTTCAGGAAGGTAATCCCAGTTGTTCCGGAAGAATCATTCATATGATGAAAGCAGTGAAATTAGTCAATTAGGGGTGTGTCGGTTATTGGTGTTGTATGACCAAGACTAAGAAACCATCAGTGACGTTGGTGGATATCCCAGTAGTGAGAGAATACGCCGATGTATTTCCAGACGAGTTACCTGGTTTGCCTCCACAGAGAGATGTGGAATTCACGATAGAGTTGGAGCCGGTACGTCCCCATTATCGAAGGCACCGTATCGGATAGCCCCGACCGAAATGCAGGAATTGAAGAATCAACTGGAGGAATTGACCGAGAAAGGTTATATCCGACCGAGTGCACCCCAATGGGGAGCACTAGTGTTATTTGTCAAGAAGAAGGACGGTTAATTTCGCTTGTGTATTGATTATCGAGAGTTGAACAGGGTGACGATCAAGAATAAATATCCCCTACCCCGTATTGATGACCTCTTAGATCAACTTCAGGGAGCTTCAGTATTTTCCAAGATCGATTGAGTATCATTAGTTGTGAATTTGAGAGTCGGATATCGCAAGGACGGCGTTTCAAACACGCTATGGGCACTATGAGTTTGTAGTAATCCCATTTGGGTTAACTAATGCACTTGCAGTATTCATGGAATTAATGAATCGAGTTTTCATCGACTATTTGGATCAGTTTGTGGTTGTTTTCATAGACGATATTTTGATTTATTCTCGTGACCGAGAGTAGCACGAAGTTCACCTTCATGAGGTTCTCGACGTGTTGAGACGAGAGCAACTCTGTGGAAAATTTTCCAAATGTGAGTTCTGGATGTTCGAGGTGACATTTCTCGGACATGTGATTTCATCAGACGGAGTACGTGTCGACCCTCAGAAGACGGAGGATATCCGATATTGGCAACGTCCGAAGAATATTAAGGAAATCCGAAGCTTTCTTGGATTAGCAGGCTATTACCGACGATTTATGGAAGGATTTTCTAAAATTGCTCAACCCATGACGAACCTTTTGCAGAAGGGAAAGAAATACACGTGGTCTGACGCGTGTCAACAGAGCTTTGAAGAGCTTAAAATCCGTTTAATTTCATCGCCTATCCTTTCTTTACCACAAGGGACGGAAGGATTCGTGGTTTATAGTGACGCGTCCGGACAAGGTCTCGCATGTGTATTAATGCAGAACGGGAAAGTGATTGCCTATGATTCACGGCAGCTGAGACCTTATGAGGTCAACTATCCGACCCATGACCCAGAGCTATCGGCTGTGGTTATCGCGATGAAGATTTGGCGTCATTATCTTTATGGCATCACCTGTTAGATTTTCACTGATCATAAGAGTTTAAAGTATATATTTACTCAAACGGAGTTAAATATGCATCAGAGACGGTGGTTGGAACTGATTAAAGATTATGGTATCGAGATTCAATATCACCCGAGTAAGGCGAATGTTGTCGCCGATGCCTTGAGCCATAAGCCCGTTCAGGAGCAAATGCTTGCTCATTTAACCATTCAGAAAGCGCTTCAACATGAATTCTTAAGGCATGAGATCGAGGTTTGGTTACAGCGTATACAAGGGCAGCTTTGTATGCTGGAGATTTCATCACCACTTGAGGATGCGATCAGACTGAAACAGGGCTCAGGCTCATTTTTGTTACGCATTCGAGATGATGTGACTCAGGGGAAAGCCCCTGGATTTGTGGTCCATGAGGATGGACTTTTGCGATTTAAGAATCGGTTCTGCGTTTCGGCAGATGACGAGTTGAAAAACTCGATTTTGAGAGAGGCCCATGCTACCCCTTATTCTATTCATCCGGGGTCTAGCAAGATGTACAAGGACTTGAAACAAAATTAATGGTGGAGTAATATGAAGCGAGAAGTCGCGGAATTTGTTTCGAGATGTTTAACCTGTCAGCAAGTCAAGGTAGAACATCAGCGACCGTCGGGTATGCTGAAACTGCTCCCTATTCCAGAGTGGAAGTGGGAGGATATTTCAATGGACTTCATCACGAGTTTGCCGACGAGTCGTCGTGGCATGAATACAATTTGGGTAATTATGGACCATTTAACTAAGTCAGCTCATTTCCTCGAGATTAAGGATACATGGGGTCCAGAGAGACTTGCCCAGTTATTCATCAAAGAGATAGTGAAACTGCACGGTACTCCTAAGAGTATCGTTTCTGATCGTGAGGGGCGATTCGTGTCAAATTTTTGGAAATCGGTTCATCATGCCATGGGAACTCAACTCAATTTCAGCATGGCTTTTCACCCTCAGTCTGATGGACAATCAGAGAGAACTATTCAGACATTGGAGGACAAGTTGAGGGCATGCGTCCTTGATTGGAAAGATGATTGGGAATCCCAACTACCGTTGATCAAGTTCACGTACAATAATAGTTCGCATGCTTCGATTCAGATGGAACCTTACGAGGCCTTATACGGTCGTCGTTATCGATCTCCCCTATGCTGGGATGACTTATCAGAATCGATCGACACTGAACCCGATATGCGATTAGCTGCTCGTGAGAAGGTAGCGTTGATCCGGAGTCATTTGTTGACCACTCAGAGTCGACAGAAATCATATGTAGATAATCATCGTTGACCATTAGAATTCGAGGCAGGTAACCACGTCTTGGTCAAGGTATCCCCGAGTCGAGGTGTTTTCCATTTCAGGAAGCGAGGAAAGCTGAGTCCGAGATTCATTGGACCATTTGAGATTTTGGATCTAGTAAGCGATCTGTCTTATCGGTTGGCTTTACCTCCAGCCCTGAGCCGAATTCATAACGTGTTTCATGTCTCTCAGTTGCGGAAGTATATTGCAGACCCTAGTCACATACTTCAGTTTGATGAAATCGAGATCGTAGATGATCATACGTACGAGGAACGTCCTGTACGATTCCTTTGGTTAAGGTTCAGTGGTCTAGACATGGAGTCGAAGAGACTACTTGGAGGAAGAGACATAGTATGCGGGAGAGTTATCCCGATTTGTTGACCCTTAGTTTCGAGGACGAAACTCTTTTTAAGGGGGGAGTATGTAATACCCGGATGTGAACTCATTTATTTTCATTCAGTAATTGTTACTCTGTAATTTTTCACTCATTAATAATCCTTGATCATTCGTATTCATTCATTCGTGTTCACCCTTCGGAGTAACTTTGGTCGTGTATCGATATTGTTCATTATTTCAATCTTGCTTGAGAATCGAGACGAGAATATTATCTTGATTGTTGTAATTGCTTCGTTAGTCGAAGTTGATATTGGAGTTTATACCATTTCAAAATTTACTCCTTGTTCGAATCGTGCTATTGTTGGGCAAACCCTTGTAATCATTGCTCGAAACCACCGTTTTGGGGTTTCCGTGCTTCCATTTCGTGTTATTGTTCCCATGTATTGAATCATATTGCTTTCATTATCTTCGCGGGTCGTTTTTAGTCATTTTTTGTCCCGAATAGTGTGCGTCGCGGCACAAGGATGTGTGCGCCGCAGCACACATCTTGTGCAGATGGAGCGGGCACCACTGTGGGCCACGGCCCTCTGCTGGCCATTCCGCGGCCCTAAACTGAATGCTGGGAGTTATTTTTGGCTGCCGTCTGCGGCACACTCAGTCCGTACCGCGGCACGCAGAGCAGAATAGCCTTTTTCAGCGGGTTTTGTGAAAGAGAAAGCACATTTCATCATCCTCCTTCTTCCTCCTCTCCTTGGGCGATCTTGTGAGCGATTTTTGGGCATTTTTGCATCATCTATCTCGAAGAATTTCATCTTCTTCAAGTTGTGGTTTGGATTAACAATATATTTAAAGATTCTTCATCCTAATTCAAGGTGATTTCTTCAACCCTAGATTCGATTTTGTGTTGGAGCATGATGTTTTAGATGATATAATCATGATTTGTGAAGGATATACGTATGATTATGAGTTTTTATGAGTTATCATCGGATTGTAGGAAATTTTATTCAAGAACACTTTCTAGGTTGACTTGGAATTGGGGTTTTCAACTAGATGTTATCGTAATCTCGATTTGAGTGTTCCTATTGGATTATCGTTTGTGTTGATGGTGTTTTGTTGGATTGAATCACTCATTTGGAGGTTGGTTTTCGATAAATTAGGACTAGTTGCAAATAATGGGAGATTATTTACAAAGTGGTTGTCGAAATGCCTCAATGAGTTTGGTTATTGTTGTATCAACTTTTGAGTTGGTTATGATCGTACTTGATACGTATATTGAGCGTTTGTTGGTAATTATGTTATTCAAGGTTATTCGAGCGACCGATATTCCATTAAGGACGTTTGTTCGAGGGAAGACATTTCATCACCGGTATTTGTGTAAGTTAATTCTTACTCGGTTAAAAGGATATTCATTACTTTCGTTGTTGTTCATTCATATTCATAATTCATTCATGATATACTATTCATGTCGAGACTTGTAATTATCAAACTAATCATTCAATTCACGAGGAACAACGGTTCCAATCATTTCAGTGAGCTATCATTCATTTCATTATTATTTCATCTCGGTGATTCATTCTTGACCCTTGTAGATTTGTTATTCATTGATATTCATCATGGTCACTTTTGTTCTTGTGACCTTCTGGGTTCATATTGCGTGGCCAGGTGGTTACGTCTGGACTTTCTAGTCGGGCACACGATAGTCATGTGAAGGGTTCACCGAGACAATGGACTGTGCACACGATAACGTGCCTCCGCGAGACTAAGTTGGTACAAGGACGGGTGTGTCCGTACACTCATCTTGTGCACTTGAACGTCCCATTACGGGCGTACTATGATGCCCCTCTTCAGCTTGATTTCATGACTAATATATTTAATGATTGTGCTTGTTCAACTCTTGAGGATTGTTGTTCTGTGTAACTGACCCCGTTGGGGGATATTGTTTTCAGGTCATGGCAAGGCAAAGGCATGGGAAGATAACATTGACGGCGAGGAGTCCCAGTGATACTAGTAGGGGGGCCCAGTCCATCTATTTGTTCATGCTTTCTTGTTATGTATTTTTCCGCTGCACTTCCGTTTGGATTGTCATTTATTCAGTGTTGTATATTTTATCTTCACATGAAATATACATGTATTCTATTCTCCTGGGTGTGTTGTACTTGAAAATCCTCATCGGAGTAATCGATGGAATAATGTGGTTCGGTACTACATTGTATTGTGTAATTCATTAAATTTCATTCGCCTAGTGGGTCCCAGTCGGGGTCCACGACACTGTAATGTCCACCTAGTTTGGGGTGTTACAGCCGCGGAGGGGCCTGTTGAGCCTGAGTGGTTGAATTCTAAATCGTCTCCATCAGACGTGCCATCTGAGTCATCTGGGCCATCTTGCCCTGCATAAATATGAATGGGTCAACCCGAACACCTTCTGATTAGGATGTACCTCGGGTACGACTCTCTGACAGTGAATGATTATCTCCCTATGAATGAGTAGCATCGTCAGCTGAGTTGGCAGCATCGCCACCCATTGAACTAATGACGTCCCTCGCATTCGCGCGGGTATTCACACGAGATCTCGAGTTTCGGCCCGCACCGCAGCCTCCTCCCCTACATCCTCTGACAGCTTTATCCATACTGAAGTAGGAAAGTCACATGAATATCGCATTATGATTACATTATGAAATGATAATAATGAGCATATACGCTCTAACACAATGAACGCATTAATAATGCAGTAAAATGAACGTCGACGTTATGCCGGAATATGACAAGGTCGCATGAAAGATCAACTGAGGTGACATGATTATCTGATGAAATTCCTGAAATGATTATCTTGAACAAGTTAACAAGATTGATAATACGATCCACGATATCAATAATTGAACAATGATATTGACTGAGTGATTAATGAGTTGACATGACTGATACGATCTGAAAGAAAATGATGATTGAGGATTGTTGACTGATAAATGATGAATAATTGATTCTTATTGCCAGAAATTATACCATGGCGTCAGAAATCATACTGTTCTTTGGTCTGAGGGGCTTAGCGCTTGCACAGGTCATACGTGATGTGAAAGTCCAATGATACTAGTATGATGAATGATAATTTCAATGAGACCTGACTCGGATAAGTAGTATTCAAAACCACTCTCCGATACCAACTCTGTAACACCCCAAACTAGGTGACTATTACAGTGTCGTGGACCCCCCACTGGGACCCACCAGGCGAATGAAAAATAATGATTTAAATAATATAACTGTAGTACCGAACCACATTATATTACCAATTACTCCGATGAGGAGTTTCAAGTACAATACACCCAGGAATACAGAATACATATATATCTCATATGAAGATGAAATACACGATACTGAATGAAATGAAAATCCAAACAGAAACTGCAGCAGAAATTACATATGAAGAAAACATGAATAACTGAAAGGACTGGGGCCCCCTACTAGTATCACTGGGACTACTCGCCGTCAACATTCTCTTCCCATGCCTTTGCCTTGCCATGACCGAAAAAAAACACAATGGGTTCAGTTACACAAAACAACAATCTTCAAGAGTTGAACAATTACAATAATCACATGTCTTAGTTATGAAATTAAGACTGAAAGAGGGGCATCAGAGTACGCCCGAAGGGGATGTGCAAGTGCACAAGTATCCGAGTGTCCAGAAACCCGCATATACACCCGCACTTGGCCTAATTAGTCTCACGGAGGCACGTTACCGTGTGCACAGTCCAATGTGTCCGGATACCCGCATATACACATGACCATAGTGTGCCCGACTAAAAATTCCACACATATACCACCCAGCAACGCAATACGATCCCGGAAGGTCACAAGAACAAAAGCGAACAAAATGAATGATAATGAATAGAAATCCGACAAGGGCCAAGAATGACTCACCGAGGTGAAATGATAACGCAATGAGTGATAGCTCAAATGAAATGATTGGAACCGTCGTTCCTCGTGAATTAAATGATTAGTTTGATAATTACAAGTCTCAACATGATTAATATACTATGAATGAATTATATGTATGAATGAATAACAACGAAAGGAAAGATTATCCTTTTAACTGATCAAGAATTAACTTGCCTCAATACCGGTGATGAAATGTCCTTCCTCGAACAAACATCCTTAATGAAAATATCGGTCACTCGAACAACCTTGAATAATAAAATTACCAATAAATCGCTTAATAAACGTATCAACTATGATCATAACCAACTCAAGAAGTCGATACAACAAACCCGAACTCATTGGGGCATTTTAACCAACACGTTGTAAACAATCTTCAATTGTTTACAACCAAACTCAATTATATCGATACCAAGCCTCCAAAGAGTGATTCAATCCAACAAAACATCCTCAGCACAATCAATATTCCAAAAAAGAATACACAATTCGGGATTTCAACAACATCTAATCAAAACCCCCAGTTCCAAAATCAACATTCAAAGTGTTTCTGAATAAACCCCCAACAATCCAATGATAATTCATAAAGACTCATAATCATATGCATATCCCTTCACATATCATGATTATAATGTCAAAAACATCATACTCCATCTCAAAATAGAAATCTAAGGTTTTGAAGAAATTACCTTTGAAGATCCAAACCCTTCGATCCGTCAAACTCGTGTTAATCGACTTTCCAAGCACCACAATCGAAGGTAGGTGGTTAGAACAAGAACACACAAGTGTTTGATGATGAAAAATCCTCTCCCAAGAACCTCTCTTTCGGACTCAAATGAAGAAATGGAGAAATGAGCACAAAATTCCCGTCCATGTCTTTAAATACTACACAGAGTTACGGTCGTAACTCTGCCACCTTACGGCCGTAACCAACCCAAGTCAACGACATTATGGCCAAAACCAAACTCCCTTACGGGCATAACTATGCCTCGTCGAAAAACTATCCCGTCCAAACTTCTCGACTTACAGCCGTGACACAACTCCCTTACGGCCGTAAGTAGCCTTCGGCGAAACAACCATAATGTCCAAACTCCCAGCCTCAGCCGTAACATTTCGACCTTTACGGGCATAACAACACTTCGTCGACAACACCCAGAACATAAAGATCATTTCTTACGGCCGTATCCTGCAAAACTTACGGCCGTAAGTTGGCTTCATCAAAAACATCCTTAAACCAACGAACGCATGTCACGGCCGTAATGTAACATAAGTCACGGCCGTAACTCTCGGCTGGAACAATAATGCAACAATTCCTCCTTCTCGTTACGAATGATGAATGATCCGACATACATAACTTGCATGAGTATAATTAAGCCCAATAACACGAAATAAACGGTACTTCCAATACAAAACTACCAATCACGATGAAATATAGTCGATTGGAAATGAATGATGAATGATTAATCAAGAGTGAAGGTTACTGAGTGACAATTACTGAATGATAATAAATGAATTCATAACCGGGTATTACAATTTCAAGTATGTCAATTAAAAAAATGGCCAATGTATGTTTATATTGCATTTCTTTTATGACCATCATATAGTGATCAGAGTTCAGTTTCGTGGAAGATGGAGTAGGACTTCTAGTATGGAGACATTTTTGTATTGGACAGTAAATAGAGATATATAGTACTATGATACTATGAGCCAGACGCGTGTTTTTGGTCTTTGTGATAGCTGGGATTACAGTTTATCGTTCTTATATGTATTGGAACTGATATACATATATATATATACATATATATATGTATATATATATATATATATGTTACAACCGCAGAGTTGCCACTTTCTAGTTTGTTAGTTTTACCGATCGATTCTTGGGGTGTTGTATGGTATTGAACTGGTCCGCAATCAACACTTAGAACAGCGGTTATAGTGAGATGGTTGAGACATTGCAAGTTTCGTGGATGAAACTTATTTTAAGTGGGATATTATGTAATATCCAGGAATTTAAAATTGAAATTTTACTAGAATTAAAATTTTAATATTTTAAATAGCTCTTAGCTCCGGACCAGAAAGACCTGTATGTAATTTACCGAAATATTGTGGAGTGGTTGACAATCAATACCATCCAATAATTTGATCAGGGAATTTTAAATTAAAGGAGATAGAAATATAATAGTATGGATCACAATTTTATTAATTGTGGTTTTAGGCCTTTGAGGATTTATCTTTTTCCTCATTTAAGAGTTGGGCCCAACAGGCCCAACTGAACCTATAATCGACCAATTAAGAAGAGGGGCGGGACTTTCTTTTTCTCTCTCTGAAGTCAGCCTCTCTATCCCTCTTAATTTCTCTCTCCCTCTGGTCAACACAACTCCATACCTCCCTTTCATGGCGATCGATTCGATAGCTATGGTATTAGAGGCGGTGACAGCGGCGGTCTTAGGCTACTAGACGCCATCTTTAGGTTGAGGATTTCAGGAACCACCCGGCGGGGTTTTGGCGGAGGGACGATGGATGAGAAGCGGAGTTTCGATGGGCGACGGCCAATTTGTTCGACGGTGGGGGAAAACAGGATTTCAAGAGGATGTACTTTCGATTGAAGATGTCGGGGAGAAGTTGGATCTGTTCGGGACGTGATGGTCAACAGAGGGTTGCAGCATTTTGGTCCTTGGGCTGAAGTTGGCGATGACTTGGCTGGACTTCCAGGCGGGTCGGAGATGTGGATGTCCATCTGTAAGAATGATTGCCCGCCCTTTCTCATTCCTCCTTAGGGTAATATATAATATATTACAATGATAATTAGAGGCTACAATTTAGGCTATAATTTAGGGATTATTTTGACTAACTAATCTGACTTATGCTAACCTTATTTTCAATAACTTTGACTAAAATATTTATTATATTTATATAGTCTATTAAACCCCCACAGTTGAATCGGTTGGTTTACGAACGGTTAGACTGTCCAAAAATCATCAAGTAGTACGCGCGGAAGACCTTTGGTAAAAATATCGGCAATCTGATAATGGGACGGAACATGTAGGACACGTACTTGTCCGTGTTTAACCTTTTCCCGAACAAAGTGAATGTCCATCTCAATATGCTTGGTACGTTGATGTTGTATCGGATTTCCAGATATATATATATATATATATATATATATGGCACTCACATTGTCACAATAGATCAAAGTTGCTTTTCGAACGGGGCAATTGAGCTCAAGCAATAGATTTCGAATCCAACAAGATTCGGAGACAACATTCGCAACGCCTCGATACTCAGCTTCGGCACTAAACTTCGAAAGAGTAGGTTGGCGTTTGGAAGACCAAGAAATCAAGTTATTCCCTAAGTATACATAATAACCCGAGGTTGATCGTCGAGTATCCGGACACCCTCCCCAGTCTGCATCTGTGTATGATAATAGTGATTGTAGAGAGGATTTATATAAATGCATACCTAAATCAATCGTACCTCGAATATAACGCAAAATGCGTTTCAATGCCTCCATATGTTCAACTTTCGGAGCATGCATAAATAGGCGTTGTTGTACAGCATATGAGATGTCCGGGCGAGTAAATGTTAAATATTGCAAAGCACCTGCCAAACGATGATACTTTGTAGGATCCTCAAATGGAGTGCCTGTGGAAGCGCTTAGTTTGCCTTTTGTATCAACTGGAGTGGGACAGGGCTTACAATATGACATGCCTGCCCTATTAAGAATATCCTCTGCATAAGATCTCTGAGACATGAAAATGCTATTTTTGTCCCGAGAGACAGCAATCCCTAAAAAGTAACTCAATGGACCCAAATCTTTCATTGCAAATTCCGTAGCCAACTTGGACATAATGCTGAGTCTGAGAGAGTCTGAAGATGCAGTTAGAATAATATCATATACGTATAACAAAATGTATGCAACATCCTTTCCACGACAATAAATAAATAAAGAATTATCAGAAGCACTGTGTGAAAAACCAATGGTTGCCACATATTCAGCAAATCGCCGATACCATGCTCAGGGTGCTTGTTTCAAGCCGTAAAGTAATTTTTGCAGAAGACAAACATGACTCGGAAGAACCGGATCTCGAAAACCCAAGGGCTGGTACATGTACACAGTTTCGTTCAAATTACCGTGAAGGAAAGCATTCTTGACATTGAGTTGATGAATGGACCAAGAAAGAGACAAAGCAATAGTGAGAACTACCTTGATAGTGGTTGGTTTAGCAACCGGACAGAAAGGGTCATCACAGTCAATTCCCTCCCGTTGAGACCTGCCATCACCTACAAGACATGCTTTATGCCTTTCAAAAGTACCACCAGATTTCTTTTTATGCTGAAAAATCCACAAAGAACGAATAATATTAGCATTTGACGGACGAGGTACCAATTCCCAAGTCTTACTATCAATTAGAGCATTATATTCATCAAGCATAGCATATTTCCAATTCGGGTCATTAAGAGCAATAACCGGGTTCTGGGGAATTGGAGAGATGGATGCAGTTGTGGCATGGAAGGCATGACTTTTATATTTCAAATTTGGTTTGACAATTCCATGTTGACTATGTGTAGTCATGCGGGTAGGGGGAGGTGTAGTGGGCTGTGGGTAGGTGGCTGGGTTGACTGTTGCTGAATAGTGAGGAGAGTGCAGTGGATGGGCCAATAGGGAAGCAGGCATGTTAATGGGATGCACTTGTTGCACCTGCTTAGTGGGTTGGGCAGAATTGTCCAAATCATTGAGAATATGAAATCTAAGAGGGGAAATCTCGTCGCCCAAAAAATCATAAGAGGTTGAAGTTGGGGTATGGATTTTTGAGAAAGAAAAATTTGTTTCATCAAACCACACATGTCGAGCAATAATTATTTGACGACTCGATAAATCATAGCATTTGTACCCCCGATGGTTAGAAGGATTACCTAGAAAGACACACGGAGTTGATCGAGGTTGTAGCTTATGTATTTGGGTAGAGGGAAATAGAGGAAAACATAAGCACTCGAAAACCCGTAAATGAGAATAGGAGGGATTCTTTTGAAAAATGATGTGAGTTGGCGTCTTGTTTGCTAGGAGTTTGGAGGGCAAAATATTGTGTAAATACGTGGCCATGGCCAATGCATGGTGCCAAAATGAAGGTGGCACAGAAGCATGGACTAGCATTGTACGAACAATATTATTGATTGATTTAATTTTTCGCTCGGCTTTACCATTTCGTGGTGAAGTATGAGGACAAGAAAACCGAAAAACCATCCCATGTTGTTCACAAAATTTATGAAAAGGACCATTAGCAAACTCACGCCCATTATCACATTGAAAAGCTTTGATTTCCCTCTCAATTTGCGTTCGGATATATGTGCGAAAAGTCAAAAAAATATTATGGACTTGAGACTTATTGGATATTGGGAAAGTCCATAGAAAATTTGTATAATTGTCTAAGAAAAACACATAATATCGATGACCAGATGAGCTAAGAATGGGTGACGTCCATAAATCACTGTGAACAATATCAAAAGGCATAGTAGTAGTCAAAATTGAATCATAAAATGGCATTTTAATTGATTTCCCCAAAGGACAAGAATGACAAACATCAAATTTGGCCTTCTTACATTTAATAGAATTGCTACTACGTAAAGAACGAAAAATTGCATTGCCGGGATGACCTAAACGGGAGTGCCACACATTGGGTGAAATAAAAGCAAAAGCAGAAGGTGTTTTGGAAATTGCTTGAGATTTTGTTGTGGATGGGTAGAGGTCGCCCGTACTCTCACATCTCATTAGGTTGCCCCCCGTCCGCAAATCCTTCACAGAAAGCCCAAAAGGATCAAACTCAATGGAAACCATATTATCGGTAGTAAATTTACGAACAGACATAAGGTTTTTGATTAGTTTGGGTGCATGTAGGACATTTTTCAGGTTTAAGGATGGATTAGTAGATGTAAGAGATGTATGGCCATAACCGTGAATTAGAATCATGCTATTACCTTGGGAAGAGGTCATGTGAGATGTTGCTCCTATATCCATATACCAGTGGTTGTCGTCAGGCGGAGTCAGAGACATTATATGCATAGCCTGCGTAATATTAGTGGGCATATAACCTGCATTTGTTGGAACAGGAGCAGCATAATATGCTTGAGGGGGACGTTGACCAATAATACCCGCCTGCATTGGAAGAGGCTGCTATTGTGCCAGCGATCCTGGCTGCTGCCAGCCTGCAGTAGGATACGGGCACAGCGGGGTGGCCCAAGGCTGTGGTCCCCAGAGCACCCATGGTGGGTAGAACCAAGGCTGTGGAGCAGCGGCTGTCTGCTGCCTAGAGGAGTGGTTGTTGGTTTGCTGGTGGTTGCGATTTCTGCCACCGCTACCAACGTTCCCATTGTGTCCAACATCGCGGTTGTTGCGGTTGCCGCCGCCGCCATGACCGCGGTTGTTTTTCTTCCCTTTATAGGTTGAATTTCCGCGATTGTGGTTGAAATTTTCAGGTGAGTGCTGTCCATTACGAGGAAAAGAGTCATTAGCAACATGATGAGAGAGAAGGGTAGTGGTGGGACCTGATTCGGCGACCAGCTCATCGCCATTGTTCTCTTCTTCAAGGTCAAGCATCGAACGAACAACCTCAAAGGAGGGCATAGGGACACGGTGTTGAACGGTGGTCCAAAAATGCTTGTAGTCGTCCGTGAGGCCGCAAAGAAGGCGAAGAACCAGTCGTTCATCGGAGACCTTATGTCCGATATTACTCAGGTTGTCGGAGAGAACTTTGAGAGGAGTACAATAAGCCTTGACATTAGAAAAGTCAATAAGCTTGGTGTTTGTAAACTTTGCATCTAGAGCAAGAGCCCTAGCCGACTTGTTGTCTTGGAAAAGAGTGATTAGCCGGTTCCAAGCATGGGTGGCGGTATCGTCTTGATCGATGATCGTATTACGGAGATCATTCGATATAGTGCCATAAATCCATTGACGAACAATGTCATCGAGCCTCTCCCACAAGGCTTTGATAGCAAGTTTATCCGCTTATGTAGCACTAGCCGAAGATGATGATTTTATGGGGTCCGGGATGATGTGGTCGATCACCAGATGGGCTCTGCAATGAAGCTTGAATAGGGTAGATCAATTGTTGAACTGATTACCTTCATAATCGAGGATGATAGGGATGCACGTTTTAATATTGGCGACAGTTGTTGCGGGATGTAATTTTATGGCGTCTGCCATGGGAGATGAAGAGAAGAAAAAAAATGAAAGAGGAAGGAGAAGGAGATGCAGGAGGTGGTGGATGCTAGGGTTAAAGAAAACCTAGTCTCCCGATACCATGTAAGAATGATTGCCCGCCCTATTTCATTCCTCCTTAGGGTAATATATAATATTTACAATGATAATTAGAGGCTACAATTTAGGCTATAATTTAGGGATTATTTTGACTAACTAATCTGACTTACGCTAACCATATTTTCAATAACTTTGACTAAAATATTTATTATATTTATATAGTCTATTACCATACAGGCTGATCGGGCTTTTAGGCTGTGATTCCTTTCTCGACAGCTTGAGCAGAAGCAAACAGGTTCCGGCGAGGTAGAGCTCAAGAAAATGGCGGTGGTTTTTTTTTTTTTATGGTCTTGGTGATGGGTTTGTGGTTTTTGGTTGGTGGCGGAAGATGGTGGTTCGATGCAGCTCTGTGTGTGTGTGTGTAAGTTTGTGTGTGTCTATAAGTATGAGCGTGTGTGTGTGTCTTTATTTGTGCTGTATGTGTGAATGTGTTAGTGTCGTGTGTGTGTTTTGTATATATGTATTATATATATATATATGTATTTTATATATATGTGTATATATATGTATTATATATATATATATATATATGTGTGTGTGTGTGAGTGTGTGTGTGTGTAAAACGTGTTTGTGTGTGTGTGTGTCTTTTGGTGTGAATATGTTTGTGTCGTGTGTGCGTGCGTGCGTGCTGTGTATACGTGTGTGTGTGTGTGTATATATATATATATATATATATATCATGGTTGTGTGTATGTTTTTGTGTTGAAATTATGGACGGGGAGAACGTAAGCGTAGATGAAGGTTTGAGAAATTGGTCTACGAGTGGATCGGTGTACTTAGACCTGCCGAGTGAGTTCGAGCTCGGAATTTGTTCTCAAAGTAGTTGTTCAAGAATTTGGATTATGATCTCCATCATTAATTAAATCGAGATATGAATCCGGAATGAGTATCGATGAACGTTTGGTTCGATTGATAAATTAAGGGCCACAATTGAGGTATTATATTAGCCGATCAATTACCTTGTAATTATTAGATAATAAATTGGACCTTCATATTGAATTGTCTATCATGTATTTATAATAAAGGTTGGAATCAATGGATCGATCGGGTTGACCGAGCTAGGCGTCGAGTAAACCATTTTCGGTGAAGGCAAGTACACTGTCTATGTAATAATCGGATTTTTATGATGTATTTTCATCTGTATTTGAACCTTGTGGTGTTAGATTATGTTGTATGAATAATCAAAGTAGGATAAATCCGTATCCGTATTCCTATATTCATGATCGCATTGTGTGGAGTTTGTAAATTCATACATGCATTTGCATGATATTAACGTACGTAAAAGAGTGTACGTAGCATACGCGAAGGGCTGTGAATAACGCACGTTATGTTGTAAGCATAGCGTACGTAAGATACGGTCAAGACAAGACAATGTGAAGTCGGCGTGTGGAGCTGGATGGGGACGGTGTCGGATTCTCCCGCGTGAACCTGGACAACCTTTTTATAAAGAAAGTCAACGAGCATAATGTACGTTAAATAGGGGTAGATAACGTACGCTATGAAGATCGAATTACGTACGTAAAGAATTGTTAACGGACGTTATGGAGGTCAGAAAATGAGAC
Source organism: Orobanche coerulescens (assembly GCA_033398695.1). Classification (NCBI taxonomy): domain Eukaryota; kingdom Viridiplantae; phylum Streptophyta; class Magnoliopsida; order Lamiales; family Orobanchaceae; genus Orobanche; species Orobanche coerulescens. The sequence continues at coordinate 102,766,164 of CM065804.1, forward strand.
AGTGAACTTCTGACAGCTGATAGCGTACGCAAGGATTTGTTGTTAGCGTACGTTAGGCCGCTAACATACGTAATGTTTGGTGGATAACGTACGTAAGGTTAAAACTCTATTTATGCACATCAACCTCTTTTCATTTCACCTCCACCCATTGTCCAATTTTCTGAAAATTTGAGTGTTCCGCAACACTATAAACCCCATGTATCAACCTCTCCGCTTGGTTTAGAAGATCTTAGACCTTTTGGTTTGGAGCTCAAGCTTCCGGTGTTGAGTTTCACCAAGTGTTTCGTCGTCTCCTCTATATTAAGGTATGTTGATCATTCACCAACTGAAATTCATGTTCTTAGTGATGATTATGAGCATGCCTCTGAGATGATTAGATTCCAAGGGTGTTGTAGTAATCGGATACCATGTTTTAGGAAGTTTGGATTTAGTTATACATTGGTTTCCCTTCATTGTTAAGAGAATTAAGTCGAGCCTTGTTGGGTTGAACCATAGAATGTAGTTTTCTGAGATTGTTAATGACTTTGAATAATGATTTTGAATAAGTTTTCTGAGACTATTAGGGGTTTTCACCGAGATTAGTTCATATTTTGTAAGAGGTGTTTGGATTGATAACCTTCTTCATATTCATGATTAGAATGGAATGATTATGTTGGTGATAATATAATCGAACCTGGATCACGGTTGTATCATCTCCCTTCACAGTATGTTTTAGTATTCGTATATCTTGAATCATACCTTTTATATGAATTTTAAGATTAGCCGAACCATATATTGGAAGTTGATAATCAAGATTGAAGTTTGGATTGTGATGACATGCATATCCTTGAAATTCGTAGACGTCGACATTTCATCACCGTTATGGTCATTTGATTAGCATGAAGTATGTCATTAGTTCGACTTAGCATTCGTCGAGTAGTTGAACCGTGAACCGGCTATACGTAGAATGTTAACTCGGACATAACTTAGGACATTAGATGTTCGTACATTAGCTATGTGACGTAAGTTGAACTCTTTGTTATTTATTTTTGAATAAGGTCCGAGATTTGCAAAGTTATTGATCGAAGGGGCGACCTTCGGGCGTATTGACATTGATTGAAGTATTTTAATCCTTATCGTCTTTCCAAGGCAAGTACTTTAATTATGTTTTATGTATTGATGTTATACATGTTGTCGTGCATATGTATCGTAATGGTATGTACACCTCGTGTTGGTCCGACGGGATTATCTTGGGATCTATGCTAGCGTGCGCTGGATCATTGGACAGGTTTTTCTACCTCGTGTTGGTCCGACGGGATCATCTTGGGATCTATGCAGTAAACGCTGGATCATCGGAATTACCATGTGTATATTGTGATGTCATGTTGTGGTTATCATGTTGTGTATGGTATTGTGAGTCTTCTCGTAGTAGAGACTCGTTGTTATTGTTGTCGTTGGTGATGTTGTCTTTATTCTTCATGAGTTGTTGAATAATCTATTGTTGCATAATTATTGAACTTGTACTAGCATCGTTTTGCTAACCCCTTCGGGGTGGACATTTATTTTATGTTCAGGATACAGGAGGACGGGAAAACAACCACTAGAGTTGCATGATGATGAGGGTGCAGAGTGATGTAACGGCTGTTGGAGTATAAAATGAAGCGGAAGTGAGATGGAAGAAAAGGTTTTGTAAACTAACCAACATAAATAGCGGATCTATTTAGGCTTGTCAATTAATTAATTAAACAGATTAATTAACAATTTAACTATATGTATTTACGTTGTATAAATTGGTAATCCATACCTTTGAAGCGAAGTGGTAGAAAAATTCTTTCTGGGTCGATTGAACTCCCCTTCGTACTCCTTCTTGATCTTATTGTATTTCAGCCTCAAGATCTTCTAGAGTATATCCCGCCCAAGATCCGGATATCGTGTGGGCAATAACCTACCGGATCAAACTTGGACTTGCAGTATGGGATAGGCCGAAAATTCTTCAAGAATACCTCACAAATTTTTCTCTCTAAATTACAGTGCCGTGGACCCCCGACTGGGACCCACCGGGCGAATGAAATTAATGACTTAAATAATATAATTGTAGTACCGAACCACATTATATCATCAAATTACTCCGATGAGTTTCATTACAACACACCCAAGATAAAACAGAATACATGTATATTTTATATGAAGATAAAATATACAACACTGAATAAAATGAGTATTCAAACGGAAGTCTGCAGCGGAAATAAAATGAAGAAACACGAATGACTGAAAAGGACTGAAGCCCCCTACTAGTATCACTGGGACTCCTCACCATCAACGTTCTCTTCTCGTGCTTTAGCCTTGCCATGACCTGAAAACAACATCCCCAATGGGGTCAGTTACACAGAACAACAATCCTCAAGAGTTGAACAGTATACAACAATCACATAAATGAATTAATGAATTAAGTTGAATGATGAGCATCAATGTACGCCCGAATGAAATGCGTAAGAGCACAAATAGCCGAGTGTCCAGAGTCCCGCGTATACACATTACCATGGACACAGTCCAATGTGTCCGGAGTCCCGCATATACACATGACCATAGTGTGCCCGACTAAAATTCCACACATGCACCAACCGGCCATGTAGTATAATTCCGGAAGATCACCAGAACAAAATGACCAAGGTGAGGAGTAATGAATGGAATCCGATAAGGATCAGGAACGACTCACCGAGATGAAATAATGACACCACGTGTAATAGCTTCAATGAAATGATTTGGAACCGTTGTTACTTGTGAGTTACATGATGAGTTGATAAATACAAGTCTCGACATGAACGATATATTATGAGTGATTTACATGTATGAATGAACAACAGCGTAAGGAATGAATATCCTTTTAACCGAGTAAGAATTTACTTACATAATACCGGTGTTGAAATGTCCTTCCTCGAACAACGTCCTAAAAAGAGATGTCGGTCTCTCGAACAACCTTGAATAACACAATTACCAATAATCCGCTCAATATACGTATCAAGCATGAATTATGACTAACTCAAAGGTCGATACAACAATATCCAAACTCATTGAGGCATTCAAACAACCACTTAGCGAACATCAACCCTTGATTAACCAAAACCCAAATATATCGAAACCAACTCGAAAAATTAGTAGTTCAAGCTAACAAAACACCTTCGATGATATCAATACTCCCATAGGAAACCACAACTCGAAGTTACGACAACTATACTCGGAAACCCCCAAAAATAACCAAAGTCAACACCAAGGGTTCTTGATAAATTCTCCAAATGTTCATCAAATCCAAAAAACATATCAATAAATCCATAGGAATACATTTATCCAAGGTAGATAATCCATATCTAACATATTCCAACAACAATCCAAGCTTACACGAAGAAAAACAGAAGGAAAATACCCAAAATCCGAAATTCTAGATCCAAGAAATAATTACATTGATTTGATGTGTTGGAGAGGATGAAATGATGATAAATCCAAATGACAAGCTTGAAGGTGATGATGGATGAGTGCATCTCGAAAAGATCTCTCCGAATCTCCCAGAATAACCCGGAATCGAAGTGAGAAGTGACAATGATGAATCTGAGCCGGACTGTCCTATTTATTGTAATTCCAGTTTAGCGCACGCTACGACCTGATATTTAGCGTGCGCTAACGGGTTAACCAGACAGTCCAGTGAACTCTGACTGCCTCGTTAGTGTATGCTACGAACATGATAGCGTGCGCTAATGCCCTCCCGATAGCGTGCGTTATCTCCAAATGTTAGCATGCGCTAGCTAAATACCTGATGTCCAGTGACTGAAGTCCAGAACCTCCTATCCTCTGACCTGCTTGCTATAGCGCGCGCTACGTCCAATAATCAGCGTGCGCTACAGCCCCATTAGCGTACGCTAAAATCCACTCATAGCGTGCGCTACGAATTATTCCAAAATCAGTCCAATACCCACTCGACTCTGCCTGATCGGCCATAGTGTGCGCTACACTGACTGCATAGCGGGCGCTATCCGAAATTACTAGCGTTCGCTACTTACCTTTCATAGCGTGCGCTACCCCAACTCGGCTGCAGTCCAGTGCATTATGGACTGTAGGCCTGAACCACATTAGAGTGCACTAATACGAAGAGGTAGCGTGCGCTACCCGTACTCAGTTAGCGTGCGCTAAAGAGAGTACGTAGCGTGCGCTACTCCTCACACACAGCCCACTATGAAGATGACAATGATGATGACCACGGTTCGATCCTCCAACCAGGTAGGACGACGAATAATAACTGATGTACGATACAATTACTCTGATCAATGAATACAATGAATGAATATGAACGATGAATGATCATTAATGAGTGAATAATTACTGAGTGACAATAACGGAATGATAATTACTGAATGATAATGACTGAATTACAACCGGGTATTACATACACCCCCTTAAAAGAGTTTCGTCCCCGAAACTAAGGGTCAAACAACTCGGGATAACTCTCCCGCATACTATCCTCGGTTTCCCAAGTAGCCTCTTCGGCTCCGTGTCTAGACCACTGAATTTTAACCAAAGTAATCGTCTTGTTCCTCAATTATTTGATTCGCCGATCTAATATTCGTACGGGATGCTCCTCATACGAATGATCATCTGCGATCTCGATCTCGTCGAACTGAAGCATGTGACTCAGATCGGCAACATACTTCCACAACTGAGAGACGTGAAACACATTATGAATTCGGCTCAACGCCGGAGGTAAGGCCAATCGATAAGCTAGCTAGCCTACTCGATCCAAAATCTCAAACGGTTCAATGAATCTCGGACTCAACTTTCCCCTCTTTCCAAAACGGAAGATACCTTGACTCGGGGATACCTTGACCAAAACATGGTTACCCGCCTCGAACTCTAATGGCCGACGATGGTTATCTGCGTATGATTTTTGTCGACTCTGAGCGGTCAACAAATGACTCCTGATCAAAGCTACCTTCTCACGGGCGGCTATAAGCATATCGGGCTCGGTGCCGATTGATTCTGATAAGTCATCCCAACACAAATGAGATCGACAATGACGACTATACAAGGCCTCGTAGGGTGCCATCTTGATGGAAGCATGCCAACTATTATTATACGTGAACTCAATCAACGGTAGTTGGGCTTCCCAATCATCTTTCCAATCGAGGACACATGCTATCAACATGTCCTCCAATATCTGAATAGTCCTCTCTGATTGTCCGTCGGACTGAGGATGAAAAGCTGTGCTGAGATTAAGCTGAGATCCCATAGCATGATGAACTGATTTCCAAAAATGTGACACGAATCGCCCGTCACGATCAGAAACGATACTCTTAGGAGTACCATGCAATCTCACTATTTCTTTTATGAACAACTGGGCAAGTCTCTCGGGACCCCACGTATCCTTAATCTCAAGGAAATGGGCTGACTTAGTAAGACGATCCATAATTACCCAAATTGTATTCATGCCACGACGACTCGTCGGAAAACTCGTGATGAAGTCCATTGAAACATCTTCCCACTTCCACTCTGGAATAGGGAGAGGTTTCAGCATACCCGTCGGTCGTTGATGTTCTATCTTAACTTGCTGACATGTTAAACATCTCGAAACAAATTCCGCGACTTCTCGCTTCATATTACTCCACCAGTAATTTTGTTTCAAGTCTTTGTACATCTTGTTAGACCCCGGATGAATGAAATAAGGGGTAGCATGAGCTTCTCTCAAAATCGAGTTTTTCAACTCGTCGCCCGCCGGTACGCATAACCGATTCTTAAATCGCAAAAGTCCATCCTCGTGGACCACAAATCCAGGGTCTTTCCCCTGAGTCACATCATCTCGAATGCGTAACAAAAATGGGTTCGAACCCTGATCGCCTCCTCAAGTGGCGATGAAATCTCTAACATACAAAGTTGCCCTTGTACTCGCTGTAACCACACCTCGATCTCGGGCCTCAGATATTCCTGCTGAAGTTCCTTCTGAATTGTTAATCAAGCAAGCATCTACTCCTAAACGGACTTACGACTCAAGGCGACGGCGACAACGTTCGCCTTGCCCGGGTGGTATAGTATCTCAATATCATAATCTTTGATTAGTTCCAACCACCACCTCTGCCGCATATTTAACTCCTTCTGAGTAAATATATACTTCAAGCTCATATGATCGGTGAATATCTGACAGGTAACGCCATAAAGATAATGAGGCCAAATCTTCAATGCGAACACCACGACTGCTAGCTGCAGGTCATGGGTCGGATAATTAACCTCGTAAGGTTTCAATTGTCATGAAGCATAAGCAATAACTTTCTCGTTCTGCATTAGTACACATCCGAGACCCTGTCCGGACGCATCACTATAAACCAAAAATCCTTCCGTCCCTTGCGGTAAAGAAAGGACAGGTGCTGAAATTAATCGGCTCTTGAGTTCCTCAAAAATCTGCTGACACGCGTCGGACCACGTGTATTTCTTATCCTTCCGTAAAAGGTTCGTCATGGGCTGAGAAATTTTAGAAAATCCTTCCACAAATTGCCGATAATAACCAGCTAATCCGAGGAAACTTCAGATTTCCTTAACATTCTTCGGAGGTTGCCAATCTCAGATCGCCTCCGTCTTCTGAGGGTCGACACAAACTCCGTCTGATGAAATTACATATCCGATAAATGTCACTCCGGACATCCAGAACTCACATTTAGAAAAATTTCCACAAAGTTGCTCTCGTCTCAACACGTCGAGCACCTGATGAAGGTGAAACTCGTGCTCCTCCCGGTCACGAGAATAAATTAGAATGTCATCAATAAAGACAACCACAAACTGATCTAAATAGTCAATGAAAACCCGATTCATTAATTTCATGATTACCGCAGGTGCGTTAGTTAACCCAAACGGCATTTCCACAAACTCATAATGACCATAGCGTGTTCGGAACGTCGTCCTTGCGATGTCTGACTCTCGAATTCGTAACTGATGATATCCAGATCTCAAGTCGATCTTGGAAAATACTGAAGCTCCCTGAAGTTGATCCAAAAGATGATCGATACGGGGTAGAGGATATTTATTCTTGATCGTCACCCGGTTCAATTCCCGGTAATCGATACACAAGCGAAACGAACCATCTTTCTTCTTGACAAACAACACAGGTGCTCCCTACGGGGATGCACTCGGCCGGATATAACCATTCTCGGTTAGATCCTATAATTAATTCTTCAACTCCTGCATTTCGGTCAGGGCCATCCGGTACGGTGCCTTTGATATTGGGGACGTACCAGGGTCCAACTCAATCGTGAATTCCACATCTCGCTGTGGAGGCAAACCAGGTAACTCGTCTGGAAATACATCTGCATATTCTCTCACTACCGGAATATCCGTCAACATTACTGATGGTTTCTCGGTCTTGGTCATATAGCACCAATAACCGACACACCCCTGATTAAGTAATTTCACTGCTTTCATCAAGTTGATGACTCTATCTGAACAGCTGGGATTACCTCCCTGAAAAACACATTTGACTCCATCGTCTAAAATGATAGTGACCATATGCTTACGGACACTAATGATGGCATCGTGATGATCCATCCAATCAATACCCAAGATGACGTTGTCTCTCGGAAAATCTACCACGATTAGGTTTTCTAACCAATCACGGCCATGAAGCTGAATCGGACAATCCTTAATCTCATGATTCCCGATAATTCTTCTACCATCAGGTAGACCAATGAGATAAGGCTCACAACTAGTAGCACTACCCAGACATTGTCTACTCAAACATGACTCGGAAATGAATGAATGCGATGCACCAGTATCAAAAAGGGTACACACAGTTTGAGATAGAATTTCAAGTGTACCTGAGATCATTCAGGCTTCCGGATCATCAGCTCTCTTCATCTCATAAATTCGGGGCTTGTCAGCCCCGGAACCGGATGCTCCCGTCCGATAGCTGTGGGCTCCACCTTTGTTAGCTCCCATCGTCTTAAACAACGCGGACTGAGTAGACTGATTCAGAACCGCTGACTGTTTCGGGGCCTGAGATGATGCCGGAGTAGGTTTGGAGTCCCTTCGGCAAAAATGGGCCTTATGCCCCGCCATTCTACAATTATTGCACGTGACGGTTTCCCTCAAACACTTCGTGCTGTAATGACCCTGTTCTCCACAGTTGAAATAGGTAATGGCTGAATTGCCCCCTCGTGACTGAGATTTCGCGGGTCTAGGTGCCATAGGAGGTCGCTCAGTGAAAGTAGAGCCCGCTCGAGGCTTCTTGAAAGTTGCCTGACTGCCTTCAGACTGATTACGATTCTTTGACTTCTTGATAGCAGATGAAGGATGTTGCTTAGCAATATCCTTAGCAGTAAGCTCATAAGTAAGAGCTTTCTCGATGAATTCGGCCAGAGTGGTGCAATTGTGAATAAGCAACTGCATCCGCATACGAGGTTTCAACCTCTTGCTGAAATACTCGATCTTGTTTGCCTCAGAGTGAATAATAGATTAGGCGAAAGGAAGAAGCTCCTGAAATTTCTCGGCGATGGCGAGAATATCATCGTCCACTGAGAGGTCAGGAGTAAGTAATTCTGATAACTTGGCTCTCTGAGTGGGGTCGGATAATACCTCTCCATCATGAGAGAGTCTTGAATTGATCCTAAGTACATGATCCGTCGGTGGGCTTAAACGATAACCACCATGAATGAGCGCTCTTACCCAGATAGTAAGCCGCAACTGAAACTTTATGACCTTCGGGGCAATCCACCATAGCAAATAACTTCTCGAAATGCTCAAGCCAATGAACAATATCTGTCGGCTCAGACGAGCCCTTGAAGGTAGGTGGTCTTTGGCGAGAGATGTCGCCAATAATACTTCTCACACCCCTCTCCTGCCCCTAAGGTGGGGGCGGAGGAGCCTGTTGATTCTGAGTAGCTGAGTTCGGCATCGTCTCCATGAGGCGTGCCATTTGAGTTATCTGGGCCATCATGCCCTGCATAAAAGCGAGTGGGTCAACCCGAACACCCTCTGAATGAGCTGTGTCCCGGGTACGAATCCCTGACAGTGAATGATCATTTCCAGGAGAATGAGTGGCGGCATCGCTACTCGATGAATTAGCATTATTCCTCGCGTTCGCACGTGTATTCACACGAGTTCTCGGGGTTCGGCCCGCACCACGACCTCTTCCCCCGCGTCCTCTGCCAGCTCTTTCCATACTGAAGTGGGAAAGTCACAAGATGATTATATATCTCGCATGAATATCACATTATGATTACGTTATGAAATGATGAAAAGGAGCAGACGCACTCAAACACAATGATTACATGAATGATCAACTGAAGTGACGAGATTATCTGATGAAATTCTTGAAATGATTATCTTGAACAAGTTAACAAGATTAATGATACGATCCTCAAGATCAACAACTGAATAGTGAAATGAACTGAGTGATTAATGAGTTAACATGATCGACATGATCACAAATGAAAATGATGAATGAGGATTGTTGACTGTTGAATGATGAATGAGTGATTCTTATTGCCAGAAATTATACCATGGCGTCAGAAAAATTACTGTTCTTTAGTCTGAGGGGCTCGGCTCTTGCACGGGTCACACGTGAGACGAAAGTCCAATGATACTATTCTGATAATGATTTCAATGAGACATGATTCGGAAGGTAGTATTCAAAACCACGCTCCGATACCAACTCTGTAACACCCCAAACTAGGCGGATATTACAGTGCCGTGGACCCCCGACGGGGACCCACCAGGCAAATGAAAATTAATGACTTAAATAATATAATTGTAGTACCGAACCACATTATATCATCAAATTAATCCGATGAGGAGTTTCATTACAACACACCTAAGATAAAACATATTACATGTATATTTTATATGAAGATAAAATATACAACACTGAATAAAATGAGTATTCAAACGGAAGTCTGCAGCGGAAATAAAATGAAGAAAAACGAATGACTGAAAAAGACTGGGGCCCCCTACTAGTATCACTGGGACTCCTCGCCGTCAACGTTCTCTTCCCGTGCTTTAGCCTTGCCATGACCTGAAAACAACATCCCCCAACGGGGTCAGTTACACAGAACAACAATCCTCTAGAGTTGAACAGTATACAACAATCACATAAATGAATTAATGAATTAAGTTGAATGATGAGCATCAATGTACGCCCGAATGAAATGCGTAAGAGCACAAATAGCCGAGTGTCCGGAGTCCCACATATACACCCGCTATTGGCCAAATTAGTCTCACGATCCAATGTGTCCGGAGTCCCGCGTATACACATTACCATACGCACAGTCCAATGTGTCCGGAGTCCCGCATATACACATGACCATAGTGTGCCCGACTAAAATTCCACACATGCGCCAACTGGACATGCAATATAATTCTAGAAGATCACCAGAACAAAATGACCAGGGTGAGGGGTAATGAATGGAATCCAATAAGGATCAGGAACGACTCACCGAGATGAAATAATGACACCACATGTGATAGCTTCAATGAAATGATTTGGAACCGTCGTTACTTGTGAGTTACATGATGAGTTGATAAATACAAGTCTCGACATGAATGATATATTATGAGTGAATTACATATATGAATGAACAACAACGTAAGGAATGAATATCCTTTTAACCGAGTAAGAATTTTCTTACATAATACCGGTGTTGAAATGTCCTTCCTCGAACAACATCCTAAAAAGAGATGTCGGTCGCTCGAACAACCTTGAATAACACAATTATCAATAATCCGCTCAATATATGTATCAAGCATGAATTACGACTAACTCAAAGGTTGATATAACAATATCCAAACTCATTGAGGCATTCAAACAACCTCTTAGCGAACATCAACCCTTGATTATAACCAAAACCCAAATATATCGAAACCAACTCCAAAAATGAGTAGTTCAAGCCAACAAAACACCTTCGATGATATCAATATTCCCATAGGAAACCACAACTCGAAGTTACGACAACTATACTCGGAAACCTCCAAAAATAGCCAAAGTCAACACCAAGGGTTCTTGATAAATTATCCAAATGTTCATCAAATCCGAAAAACATATGAATAAATCCGTAGGAATACATTTATCCAAGGTAGATAATCCATATCTAACATATTCCAACAACAATCCAAGCTTACACAAAGAAAAACAGAAGGAAAATACCCAAAATCCGAAATTCTAGATCCGAGAAATAATTACCTTGATTTGATGTCTTGGAGAGGATGAAATGATGATAAATCCAAATGATAAGCTTGAAGGTGATGATAGATGAGTGCATCTCGAAAAGATCTCTCCGAATTTCCCAAAATCGCCCGGAATCGAAGTGAGAAGTGAAAATGATGAATCTGAGCCGGACTGTCCTATTTATAGTAATTCCGGTTTAGCGCACGCTACGACCTGATATTTAGCTTGCGCTAACGGGTTAACCGGACAGTCCAGTGAACTCTGACTGCCTCATTAGCGTACGCTACGAACTTGATAGCGTGCGCTAATGCCATCCCGATAGCGTGCGTTAACTCCAAATGTTAGCGTGCACTAGCTAAATACCTGATGTCCAGTGACTGAAGTCCAGAACCTCCTGTCCTATGACCTGCTCGCGATAGCGCGCGCTACGTCCAATGATCAGCGTGCGCTAATGCCCCATTAGCGTACGCTAAAATCCACTCATAGCGTGCGCTATGAATTATTCCAAAATCGGTCCAGTACCCACTGGCCTCTGCCTGATCGACCTTAGCACGTGCTACACTGACTGCATAGCGGGCGCTATCCGAAATTACTAGCGTGCACTACTTACCTTTCGTAGCATGCGCTACTCCAACTCGGCTGCAGTACAGTACCTTCTGGACTGCAGACCTGAACCACATTAGCGTGTGCTAATACGGAGAGGTAGCGTGCACTACCCGTACTCAATTAGCGCGCGCTAAAGAGAGTACGTAGCGTGCGCTACTCCTCACACACGGCCCATTATGAAGATGACAATGATGATGACCACGGTCCGATCCTCCAACCAGGTAGGACGACGAATAATAACTGATGTACAATACAATTACTCTGATCGGTGAATACAATGAATGAATATGAACGATGAATGATCATTAATGAGTGAATAATTACTGAGTGACAATAACGGAATGATAATTACTGAATGATAATGACTGAATTACAACCGGGTATTACATACACCCCCCTTAAAAGAGTTTTGTCCCCGAAACTAAGGGTCAAACAACTCGGGATAACTCTCCCGCATACTATCCTCGGTTTCCAAAGTAGCCTCTTCGACTCTGTGTCTAGACCACTGAATTTTAACCAAAGGAATCGTCTTGTTCCTCAACTATTTGATTCGCCGCTCTAAGATTCGTACGGGATGCTCCTCATACGAATGATCGTCTGCGATCTCGATCTCGTCGAACTGAAGCATGTGACTCGGATCGGCAACATACTTCCGCAACTGATAGACGTGAAACACATTATGAATTCGGCTCAATCCCGGAGGTAAGGCCAATAGATAAGCTTGCTCGCTTACTCGGCCCAGAATCTCAAACGGTTCAATGAATCTCGGACTCAACTTTCCCCTCTTCCCAAAATGGAAGATACCTCGACTCGGGGATACCTTGACCAAAACATGGTTACCCGCCTCGAACTCTAATGGCCGACGATGGTTATCTGCGTATGATTTTTGTCGACTCTGAGCGGTCAACAAACGACTCCTGATCAAAGCTACCTTCTCACGGGCGGCCATAAGCATATCGGGCTCGGTGCCGATTGATTCTGATAAGTCATCCCAACACAAAGGAGATCGACAACGACGACCATACAAGGCATCGTAAGGTGCCATCTTGATCGAAGCATGCCAACTATTATTATACGTGAACTCAATCAACGGTAGTTGTGCTTCCCAATCATCTTTCCAATCGAGGACACATGCTATCAACATGTCCTCCAATATCTGAATAGTCCTCTCTGATTGTCCGTCGGACTGAGGATGAAAAGATGTGCTGAGATTAAGCTAAGTTCCCATAGCACGATGAACTGATTTCCAAAAATGTGACACGAATCGCCCGTCACGATCAGAAACGAAACTCTTAGGAGTACCATGCAATCTCACTATTTCTTTGATGAACAACTGGGCAAGTCTCTCGGGACCCCACGTATCCTTAATCTCAAGGAAATGGGCTGACTTAGTAAGACGATCCACAATTACCCAAATTGTATTCATGCCACGACGACTCGTCGGAAAACTCGTGATGAAGTCCATTGAAACATCTTCCCACTTCCACTCTGGAATAGGGAGAGGTTTCAGCATACCCATCGGTCGCTGATATTCTATCTTGACTTGCTGACAGGTTAAACATGTCGAAACAAATTCCGCGACTTCTCGCTTCATATTACTCCACCAGTAATTTTGTTTCAAGTCTTTGTACATCTTGCTAGACCCCGGATGAATGGAATAAGGGGTAGCATGAGCTTCTCTCAAAATCGAGTTTTTCAACTCGTCGCTCGCCGGTACGCATAACCGATTCTTAAATCGAAAAAGTCCATCCTCGTGGACCACAAATCCAGGGTCTTTCCCCTGAGTCACATCATCTCGAATGCGTAACAAAAATGGGTTCGAACCCTGATCGCCTCCTCAAGTGGCGATGAAATCTCTAACATACAAAGTTGCCCTTGTACTCGCTGTAACCAGACCTCAATCTCGGGCCTCAGATATTCCTGCTGAAGTTCCTTCTGAATTGTTAATCGAGCAAGCATCTGCTCCTGAACGGACTTACAACTCAAGGCGTCGGCGACAACGTTCGCCTTGCCCGGGTGGTATAGTATCTCAATATCATAATCTTTGATTAGTTCCAACCACCGCCTCTGCCGCATATTTAACTCCTTCTGAGTAAATATATACTTCAAGCTCATATGATCGGTGAATATCTGACAGGTAATGCCATAAAGATAATGACGCCAAATCTTCAATGCGAACACCACGACTGCTAGCTGCAGGTCGTGGGTCGGATAATTAACCTCGTAAGGTCTCAATTGTCATGAAGCATAAGCAATAACTTTCCCGTTCTGCATTAGTACACATCCGAGACCCTATCCGGACGCATCACTTTAAACCACAAATCCTTCCGTCCCTTGCGGTAAAGAAAGGACATGTGCTGAAATTAATCGGCTCTTGAGTTCATCAAAACTCTGGTGACACCCGTCGGACCACGTGTATTTCTTATCCTTCCATAAAAGGTTCGTCATGGGTTGAGCAATTTTCGAAAATCCTTCCACAAATTGCCGATAATAACCAGCTAATCCGAGGAAACTTCGGATTTCCTTAACATTCTTCGGAGGTTGCCAATCTCGGATCGCCTCCATCTTCTGAGGGTCGACACAAACTCCGTCTAATGAAATTACATGTCCTAGAAATGTCACTTCGGACATCCAGAACTCACATTTGGAAAAATTTCTACAAAGTTGCTCTCGTCTCAACACGTCGAGCACCTGATGAAGGTGAAACTCGTGCTCCTCCCGGTCACGAGAATAAATTAGAATGTCATCAATAAGGACAACCATGAACTGATCTAACTAGTCAATGAAAACCCGATTCATTAATTCCATGATTACCGCAGGTGCATTAGTTAACCCAAACGGCATTTCCACAAACTCATAATGACCATAGCGTGTTCGGAACGCCGCCCTTGCGATATCTGACTCTTGAATTCGTACCTGATGATATCCAGATCTTAAGTCGATCTTGGAAAATACTGAAGCTCCCTGAAGTTGATCCAAAAGATCATCGATACGGGGTAGAGGATATTTATTCTTGATCGTCACCCGGTTCAATTCCCGGTAATCGATACACAAGCAAAACGAACCATCCTTCTTCTTGACAAACAACACAGGTGCTCCCCACGGGAATGCACTCGGCCGGATATAACCCTTCTCGGTTAGATCCTCTAATTAATTCTTCAACTCCTGCATTTCGGTCAGGGCCATCCGGTACGGTGCCTTTGATATTGGGGACGTACCAGGCTCCAACTCAATCGTGAATTCTACATCTCTCTGTGGAGGCAAACCAGGTAACTCGTCTGGAAATACATCGGCATATTCTCTCACTACAGGAATATCCGTCAACATTACTGATGGTTTCTCGGTCTTGGTCATATAGCACCAATAACCGACACACCCCTAATTAAGTAATTTCATTGCTTTCATCAAGTTGATGACTCTATCGGAACAACTGGGATTACCTCCCTGAAAAACACATTCGACTCCATCGTCTGAAATGATAGTGACCATACGCTTACGGACACTAATGATGGCATCGTGATGATCCATCCAATCAATACCCAAGATGACGTTGTCTCTCGGAAAATCTACCACGATTAGGTTTTCTAACCAATCACGGCCATGAATCTGAATCGGACAATCCTTAATCTCATGATTCCCAATAATTCTTCTACCATCAGGTAGACCAATGACATAAGGCTCACAACTAGTAGCACTACCCAGACGTTGTCTACTCAAACATGACTCGGAAATGAATGAATGTGATGCAACAGTATCAAAAAGGGTACACACAGGTTGAGATAGAATTTCAAGTGTACCTGAGATCATTCAGGCTTCCGTATCATCAGCTCTCTTCATCCCATAAATTCGGGGCTTGCCAGCCCCGGAACCGGATGCTCCCGTCCGATAGCTGTGGGCTCCGCCTTTGTTAGCTCCCGCCGTCTTAAACGACGCGGACTGAGTAGCCTGATTCAGAACGACTGACTGTTTCGAGGCCTGATATGATGCCGGAGTAGGTTTGGAGTCCCTTCGGCAAAAATGGGCCTTATGCCCCGCCATTCTACAATTATTGCACGTGATGGTTTGCCTCAAACACTTCGTGCTGTAATGACCCTGTTCTCCATAGTTGAAACAGGTAATGGCTGAACTGGCCGCTCGTGACTGAGATTTCGCGGGTCTGGGTGCCATAGGAGGTCGCTCAGTGAAAGTAGAGCCCGCTTGAGGCTTCTTGAAAGTTGCCCGATTGCCTTCAGACTGATTACGATTCTTTGACTTCTTGATAGCAGATGAAGGTTGTTTCTTAGCAATATCCTTAGCAGTAAGCTCATAAGTAAGAGCTTTCTCTATGAATTCGGCCAGAGTTGTGCAATTGTGATTAAGCAACTGCATCCGCATACGAGGTTTCAACCTCTTGCTGAAATACTTGATCTTGTTTGCCTCGGAGTGAATAATAGATTAGGCCAAAGGAAGAAGCTCATGAAATTTCTCGGCGATGGCGAGAACATCATCGTCCACTGAGAGGTCCGGAGTGAGTAATTCTGATAACTTGGCTCTCTGAGTGGGGCCGAATAATACCTCTCCATCATGAGAGTCTTGAATTGATCCCAAGTACACGATCCGTCGGTGGGCTTCAACGATTACCACCATGAATGAGCGCTCTTACCCAGATAGTAAGCCGCAACTGAAACTTTATGCCCTTCGGGGCAATCCACCATAGCAAATAACTTCTCGAAATACTCAAGACAATGAACAATATCCGCCGGCTCAGACGAGCCCTCGAAGGTAGGTGGTCTTTGGCGAGAGATGTCGCCAATAATACTTCTCACACCCCTCTCCTGCCCCTAAGGTGGGGACGGAGGAGCCTGTTGATTTTGAGTAGCTGAGTTCGGCATCGTCTCCATGAGGCGTGCCATTTGAGTCATCTGGGCCATCATGCCCTGCATAAAAGCGAGTGGGTCAACCCGAACACCCTCTGAATGAGCTGTGTCCCGGGTACGAATCCCTGACAGTGAATGATCATTTCCAGGAGAATGAGTGGCGGCATCGCTGCTCGATGAATTAGCATTATTCCTCGCGTTCGCATGTGTATTCACGCGAGTTCTCGGGGTTCGGCCCGCACCACGACCTCTTCCCCGCGTCCTCTCCCAGCTCTTTCCATACTGAAGTGGGAAAGTCACAAGATGATTATATATCTCGCATCAATATCACATTATGATTACGTTATGAAATGATGAAAAGGAGCACACGCACTCAAACACAATGATTACATGAATGATCAACTGAAGTGACGAGATTATCTGATGAAATTCTTGAAATGATTATCTTGAACAAGTTAACAAGATTAATGATACGATCCTCAAGATCAACAACTGAATAGTGAAATGAACTGAGTGATTAATGAGTTAACATGATCGACATGATCACAAATGAAAATGATGAATGAGGATTGTTGACTGTTGAATGATGAATGAGTGATTCTTATTGCCAGAAATTATACCATGGCATCAGAAAAATTACTGTTCTTTAGTCTGAGGGGCTCGGCTCTTGCACGGGTCACACGTGACGCGAAAGTCCAATGATACTATTCTGATGAACGATGATTTCAATGAGACATGACTCAGAAGGTAGTATTCAAAACCACGCTCCGATACCAACTCTATAACACCCCAAACTAGGTGGATATTACAGTGCCGTGGACCCCCGACTGGGACCCACCAGGCAAATGAAAATTAATGACTTAAATAATATAATTGTAGTACCGAACAACATTATATCATCAAATTAATCCGATGAGGAGTTTCATTACAACACACCTAAGATAAAACATAATACACGTATATTTTATATGAAGATAAAATATACAACACTGAATAAAATGAGTATTCAAACGGAAGTCTGCAGCGGAAATAAAATGAAGAAACACGAATGACTGAAAAGGACTGGGGGCCCCTACTAGTATCACTGGGACTCCTCGCCGTCAACGTTCTCTTCCCGTGCTTTAGCCTTGCCATGACCTGAAAACAACATCCCCAAACGAGGTCAGTTACACAAAACAACAATCCTCAAGAGTTGAACAATATACAACAATCACATAAATGAATTAATGAATTAAGTTGAATGATGAGCATCAATGTACCCCCGAATGAAATGCGTAAGAGCACAAATAGCCGAGTGTCTGGAGTCCCGCATATACACCCTCTATTGGCCAAATTAGTCTCACGATCCAATGTGTCCGGAGTCCCACGTATACACATTACCATGCGCACAGTCCAATGTGTCCGGAGTGCCGCATATACACATGACCATAGTGTGCCCGACTAAAATTCCACACATGCGCCAACTGGCCATGCAATATAATTCCGGAAGATCACCAGAACAAAATGACCAGGGTGAGGAGTAATGAATGGAATCCTATAAGGATGAGGAACGACTCACCGAGATGAAATAATGACACCACATGTGATAGCTTCAATGAAATGATTTGGAACCGTCGTTACTTGTGAGTTACATGATGAGTTGATAAATACAACTCTCGACATGAATGATATATTATGAGTGAATTACATACATGAATGACCAACAACGTAAGGAATGAATATCCTTTTAACCGAGTAAGAATTTACTTACATAATACCGGTGTTGAAATGTCCTTCCTTGAACATCGTCCTAAAAAGAGATGTCGGTCGCTCGAACAACCTTGAATAACACAATTACCAATAATCCGCTCAATATACATATCAAGCATGAATTACGACTAACTCAAAGGTTGATACAACAATATCCAAACTCATTGAGGCATTCAAACAACCTCTTAGCGAACATCAACCCTTGATTATAACCAAAACCCAAATATATCGAAACCAACTCCAAAAATGAGTATTTCAAGCCAACAAAACACCTTCAATGATATCAATATTCCCATAGGAAACCACAACTCGAAGTTACGACAACTATACTCGGAAACCTCCAAAAATAACCAAAGTCAACACCAAGGGTTCTTGATAAATTCTCCAAATGTTCATCAAATCCGAAAAACATATCAATAAATCCGTAGGAATACATTTATCCAATGTAGATAATCCATATCTAACATATTCCAACAACAATCCAAGCTTACACAAATAAAAACGGAAGGAAAATACCCAAAATCCGAAATTCTAGATCCGAGAAATAATTACCTTGATTTGATGTCTTGGAGAGGATGAAATGATGATAAATCTAAATGATAAGCTTGAAGGTGATGATAGATGAGTGCAGCTCGAAAATATCTCTCCGAATTGCCCAAAATCGCCCGGAATCAAAGTGAGAAGTGAAAATGATGAATCTGAGCCGGACTGTCCTATTTATAGTAATTCCAGTTTAGCGCACGCTACGACCTGATATTTAGCTTGCGCTAACGGGTTAACCGGATAGTCCAGTGAACTCTGACTGCCTCGTTAGCGTACACTACAAACTTGATAGCGTGCGCTAATGCCATCCCGATAGCGTGCGTTAACTCCAAATGTTAGCGTGCGCTAGCTAAATACCTGATGTCTAGTGACTGAAGTCCAGAATCTCCTGTCCTCTGACCTGCTCGAGATAGCGCATGCTACGTCTAATAATCAGCGTGCGCTACTGCCCCATTAGCGTACGCTAAAATCCACTCATAGCGTGCACTACGAATTATTCCAAAATCAGTCCAGTACCTACTGGACTCTGCCTGATCGACCTTAGCGCGCGCTACACTGACTACATAGCGGGCGTTATCCGAAATTACTAGCACGTGCTACTTACCTTTCGTAGCGTGCGCTACTCCAACTCGGCTGCAGCCAGTGCCTTCTGGACTGCAGGCCTGAACCACATTAGCGTGCGCTAATACGGAGAGGTAGCGTGCACTACCCGTACTCAATTAGCGTGTGCTAAAGAGAGTATGTAGCGTGCGCTACTCCTCACACATAGCCCATTATGAAGATGACAATGATGATGACCACAGTTCGATCCTCCAACTAGTTAGGACGACGAATAATAATTGAGTACTATACAATTACTCTGATCGGTGAATACAATGAATGAATATGAACGATGAATGATCATTAATGAGTGAATAATTACTGAGTGACAATAACTGAATTATAATTACTAAATGATAATGACTGAATTACAACCGGGTATTACAAAATGAAATCAATATTCTTATAGATAAAGACCGAGAAATTAGGTAGTACAAGCATAAAGTATGCTTTGATGTATACAACCCTAACAATCTCCCACTTATACTCAAAGCATGCTTTTGAAGTATACTATCTAGACTATGTCTATCTATCTCCCACTTATACTCAAAGCAATACTGCCATACATCTCAACCCCATTCTTTCCACATGCCTTTCAAATGACTTTGAGGGCAACCCTTTCGTGAAAGGATCATCTAGGTTGTCATGAGATGCTATATTGGAGACAATAATCTTCCCTCTCTTCACAAAATCTCGAATGATATGATATTTGTGCTTGATATATTTGCGTGCTTTGTGGGCCCGTGGTTCCTTCGAATTTGCAACAGCACTGGTATTATCACCATAAAGTATAATACTCCTAGGCAAATTAGGAGTCACACCCAAATCCTTTAGGAAGTACTTGAGTCATACCGCCTCTTTAGCTGCCTCTGTGGCTGCTACAAACTCGGCTTCCATGGTAGAGTCTGCTATGCATTTCTGGTTCACACTCCTCCAACTGATGGCTCCACCTCCCAAAGTGAAAACATATCTGGAAGTTGATTTCGACTATTCTTTGTCCGCACTGAAATCTGAGTTAATGTAACCCAAAGGACAAAGTATATCCGATTAATATACAAACATATGCTCCGTAGTCCTTCTCAGGTACTTGAGTATATGCTTGACAGCAATCCAATGTCCCGGTCCTGGGTTCGACTTATATCTCGCCACCATGCCTACAGCATGACCGATATTAGGCCTAGTGCAAATCATAGCATACATGAGGCTTCCCACTGCCGAATCATAAGGGACCATCTTCATGTCATCTATCTCCTTATGTGTCTTAGGACACATAGCCTTAGATAGTTGAATTCCACGTCTGTAAGGTAAGAAACCTTTCTTGGAATTCTCCATGCTAAACCGCTTTAGCACCATATCGATATAGGATGCCTGAGATAAGCACAACATCCTTTTCTTGCGATCTCGAAAGATCTTAATACCAAGGATGTGCCCGGCTTCTCCCAAATCCTTCATATCGAACCGCTCAGACAGCCATACCCTTACGTATGATAATACCTTTACATTGTTTCCAATAGAAGTATACCATCTACGTATAGTACAAGAAACACTAGCACGTTTCCATCGCACTTTTTGTATACAAAAACCTCACTAGGACACTGTTCAAAACGGTACGATTGAATGACTCATCAAATCGCATGTTCCAAGACCTTGATGCTTACTTGAGACCATAAATGGCTCTTTTAAGCTTGCACACTAAGTGCTCCTCTCCTTCAGCAATGAATCCCTCAGGTTGGCGCATATAGATTTCTATATCAAGACTCCTGTTCAAGAACATAGTCTTGACATCCATATGCCAAATCTCCATATCCAAATGCGCAGCTATAGCTAAGAGAATCCGGATCGATTTAAGCATGGCTACTGGCGAAAAGGTCTCATCGTAGTCGATGCCCTCCTTCTGAGTGTAACTTTTCGCAACAACCATTACTTTGAAGGTTTCAACCTTCCCTTTCGATCCTCTCTTACGCTTGTAGACCCACTTACTTCCAATGGGTTTTACCCCATTGGGTAGCTCTACTAGCTCCCACACTTGGTTAGAATCCATAGATCCCATTTCGGATTCCATTGCTGTTTGCCAGGATTCAGCATCCTTGTCTTGAACTGCCTGCTTATACGTACATGGATCTGTTTCATCCTGGTTTGGGGAGTGGTTCAAAGATGGTCCCATGTGGATGAAACGTTCAGGTTGATGAAGAACCCTCCTACTATGATGAGGCATGTCCTTGGTTTGCGTATCCACAATAGTGTCGATACGTGGTACACTAGGTGTTTGTACAATTGGTATTGTCGAAATCTCGCCCCTAAGTTCTTCTAGAATGACCTCACTCCTAGGATTGTGGCTTATTACATAGTCTTCCCCTAAGAACCGGGCATTGGTGCTAATAATGACCTTCCGATCTTTAGGACTGTAGAATAAGCTACCCTTCGTTCCATTTAGATATCCTATAAATACTCGTACTTCTGTGTGAGATGCCAACTTATCAGCTTCCTTATTCAGCACGTGTGCTGGTGAACCCCAAATCCGAACATGTCCTAGACTGGGCTTGCACCCATTCCACAGTTCTGTGGGTGTTTTTGGAACTGATTTCCAAGGCACCAAGTTTAGAATGTACGCCGCTGTTTCCAAGACGTATCCCCAAAACGAAATAGGCAAATCAGAATAACTCATCATTGACCTAACCATCTCTAATAAAGTACGATTCTTTCCTTCAGCAACACCATTTTGTTGTGGTGTACCAGGCGCAGTGAGCTGGGAAGTAACCCCCCCATGTGCCAAGAAATTCAAAAACTCTCCACTAAGATACTCGCCACCACGATCAGATCGTAATGACTTGATACTCTGTCCATAACGCTTCTCCGTTTCAACCTTGAATTCTTTGAACTTATCAAAAGATTCAGACTTACGTCGCATCAAATAGATGTATCCATATCTCGAATAATCATCTATAAACGTGATGAAGTATTCGAAACCACCCTTAGCATGGATGTTGATTGGACCACATAAATCGGTGTGTATTAATTCCAATACATTTTGTGCACGATTTCCTTTGCTTTGGAAAACCCTTTTAGTCATTTTCCCTTCTAGACAGGATTCGCAGATTGGAAATGACTCAACTTGGAGCGAATCCAGTGGGCCATCGCTCACCAATCTTTGAATCATTCTAAGGTTAATATGACCCAATCGTAAATGCCACAAATATGTTTGATTTATGCTCGAAGATTCTTTTCTTATATTAGGATTAGTCAAAAAATTAGGTGATTTATAATTATGCAAGGGAGCTGGTGCAGCATTAATGATATAAAGTCCTTTATTATAAGTACTCGTGCAAACATATTAACCTATTCTTTTAATAACTGCATTATCTTCAAAAGAAAGTGATTATCCATCACAACGCAATTTAGAAACTGAAATTAAATTCATTCTAAAATCAGGTACTAATAACACATTATTTAGGACTAGAATCATATCATTAACTTTTAACTGCACGACTCCCACTGCAACAGCCTTCAGCAATAGTCGTCCCAGCTAATAGTAATCTCACTGCACTAAGTATCTTGGTTACTTGGAACCCCTGTGAGTCATAACAAACATGATCAGTGGAGCCCGAATCTACTATCCACGAAGTGATAGAACAGGCAACCAAACATGTTTTGACTACTAGTGCATGAGACGTGCCTTTCTTAGGGCAGTCACTCTTGAAATTCCCCTTCAGACCGCACTTATAGCATTTGCCCTTCGGCTTTTTGTTTGCCTCGGACTGAGGAGCCTTGGACCGAGGAGCCTTGCCCTTAGCTTTGAAGTTTTCCACTTGCTTCTGGCCAACCTGCTTTTTCTTCTTTCCCTATTTGGGTTTTGAAGAACTACCACCGATTGCCGCAAGAATTTGATGATAACCTTGTCTGAAGAGACCTTCGACATATTGAAGCTCTGTCAGAAGTTCCGCCAAAATGTAAGTTTTACGATTCATATTGTGGTTGAGGCAGAACTGCTCAAAGCTTCTTGGCAATCTACCCAAGATAATATCCACCTGCGACTCGGCATCGATAGTGGCCCCCAGTATGCTCACTTCGTTTAATTGAGACATCATTTTTAGAACATGATCCCTTACTGAAGTCCCTTCAGACATTTGGGTTGTCATCAACACCCTCATTGCATTTTGCCTAGCCGCCCGGTTCTTATGACCAAACATCTCGGTGAGATTTTTATCATTTCTGCGGCTGAGTCCATCATCTGATGCTGATGCTACAATACATTTGTCAGTGAAGCTAAAATGTAACAGCGAGCCATCTCATTAGACTTTTTCCATTTTTGGAATTCAGTCAACTCTTCAAGAGTTGCATCCGGTTCTGGTTCCAGAGGGCTTTCCTCAGTTAAAACAAATTTATGCCCCTCGGCAGTCAGGACAATGTCAAGATTTCTTTCCAGTTGGCAAATTTAGTGCCATCAAGTTTATTTTCTTTGAGAATAACGGCTAGTGGATTGAAAGACATCTGAGAATAAAATTAAAACACCATTCATCACATAATTCGATGCAAAATATATTGAAAAATCTTAATACACAATATATATGCAGTCAACCATGTAACACCCCAACCCGAAAAGGGCCAAAATGTAACATTATGGTGCCAATCAGAACATACTAACGCAAGCGGACGACTTTACTATAAAATAAATACTAAGTCATGTAAAAAACGACTTGCAAAGTATAATCTCAACAAAGTCTCAATGAAAGAAATAATCCAAAACATAAGTCTGGAATGAAATAAAACTCCAAAATACTAAGTCTTAAAATACTCCATAA
The DNA here is from genome assembly GCA_033398695.1 of Orobanche coerulescens. NCBI lineage: Eukaryota > Viridiplantae > Streptophyta > Magnoliopsida > Lamiales > Orobanchaceae > Orobanche > Orobanche coerulescens. Next base: position 102,790,484 of record CM065804.1, read on the forward strand.
ATGGGAATCTAAACATGGGTAGGTCTTCTAGATCCTACTCTCATCACTCATGCCTAGCATCCCGCCTATTACCTGCCGCAAAGCATAGAAAATGCGGCTGAGCTAACGCTCAGTGAACAGATATAAGTAATGAAAGGTAATAAGTATAAACGAAAGAATTGTGAATGAATCCAAGAAAACCTGCTGAACAAGATGTCGAAGGAAATATGGAAAAAACGATGAAGGAGTCAAAACTTAAACAAAGGAAAATATGAAACGGATGTCATGCATAAACAAAGGAAAATGCCCAAGCAACAAACAAATAGCAAATTGTACAAAGGAGTCTAGCTCTCCACATGTACTAATGTGAAATGGGGTGTATTGCACACACACAAGTCCATTCACCAAATTCTAAACATAACTAAGTACCTAGGATGCATCCATACGCTCCCTGCATAACAGATATACATATGCCAAGTTCTAGACTAAGCATACATATAATATAAACGGGCCAAGTGCGCTATATATATACTAAGCCATATATGGGCTTCAGTCATACCTAAAAAATTGTGTTCACAGCCCAAAAAGTATTGGTAAAGAAAAAAAAACAGGTTACGGCTACACTTTGACCAAATTTGAGGGTGTTACAAAAATGGGCGCTGCCATAGGGGTCTACGCTAACACTTTTATTGTTTTTCGTAACACTGCGGAAAGGTGTAGTTGTAGAACCCTATGCCAACACTTTTTGGTTCTATTCCTACACCTTGAGAGGTGTTATTGTAGACCTATACCAACACCGTTATCTATGTGGTGACACCATTAAAAGTATAGCTGTATACCTATGGCTACACCTGTATAGTACTACTGTAACATAAAATTGTGAAACACTTCGATATTGTTGGCAACACCCTTTTAATCATTATGGCTACACTTGTTTCTTAAACAATTTAATATCTTTGGCTACACTATGTTATTCTTTCGCCAACACGTAAAGAGTATATTTTTGGGGTCAATGGCTACATTTTCGCAGGTCTTTTACCAACAATATAATTGCTAAAAATCAACATATGGTATTTAAAAATAGAGTTACCCATTAATAATAAATTTAAATATCCCAATATATAAAAGGTTATCAAACAACCATCCAAATACATAAACCATCCGAATAACAACATAAATCCAAAATGAATATAAGGATGCTAAGGATCCTATCGGAATGATTCGAACCACCAAAGGGCCGAGTATATCCACCTGTTATAAAAAGTAGTGATACTCATCACAGTTTGCATCCATGTTAATCTCCACAACACATTCAGAACCTGCAGTAGAAAAAAATTGCCGCTTAGGGTTTGTTTATCAAACAGAATCTGAAACACAAGAAAATGCATGTGTATGATATTGGCAAAATAAGCGCTGAGCCCCATGGTGTAGTAGAAATAGTACCCAATAGTCGAGAGTTATCAAGAGCTGGTATACCTCCAGTGGGTACCTGCAATATCAAAAAAAAATTGAGCTTAAAAATAATATATAAATTAATCAATTTAATTGAAAATAATAATATTACACAGTATACACGTCTACAAATGATTATTGTTAATGTGTTTTATATACCATGGGATGTGATGATAGAAATGGTGCGAGGTGTTTTTTCACCCCAATGGGCCCCATATCGGGTTCACCCCCAGCGTGAGGAATACAGAATGTTTTGTGGAGAGTGAGATGGCAAACATCAGCACCAATAAAGCCAGAGCTCGTTAGACCAACCTGTAGGCACAAATAGTTGGTTATCATTAAAATAAAATATGTCATTTGGAAACAAGATAATAGCTAACTTAATGCAACATCGGATAAACAGGCTAATACATAGTTACTTCGTGTGACTAACAGTAATCTTAAAACTGAGAAGTATCTGATAAAGTAAGTAATCAAACAAATATAACGTTATGGTCGGACCATGAAATCCAGTCAGTTCGATCATGAGCGTACCAGGAATGGGCCATGACATGGTCGGACCATGAAATCCGTAGTCCATGAAACGTTTAGCAACATCTTCAGGCTAGATTCCAGCCATAGTCCATGGTTATATAAACATGTGAATGTTACTATTAACTTAAATTTTACTTTGAGCAAAGTGCACACCAATGACACCATTAGTTGCATCAAAAAACAAAATTTTGGCGTAAGCACACCCCAGTAAAATGGCGCGATAGTTGGTGCTGGAGTTAACTAACATTCACAGAAATACAGGAGCCATTACTAGAGGTATGGTAGCCAACATTTTCGTGAGAACATGAATTAATGGTCCTGCTGTGTCTTTGAATGGGTCTCCTACATTGCAAAGAAAACAAATATTAGAAATGGGTTAACTATGAAGAGTATCCTTGGGCCTTGAGGCTGGATCTAATTACAAAAAAAAAAGCACTCAAAATTACAAATAATATCCAATATTTTGTTTTGTCTTGCATTTACCTCCTCCATAAGCAAAAAAGATTTTCAAAAACCCTTTGCATTTGAAAAGATACTACTGTCAGCCCCTCAATTTCAACACTGAATCAACAACTATGATAACATATACACAGTTGCGTATCACCAGTAATTGCTGCTTTGTGACAATCACTCCCTTTGCCTCTGAGAGCACCTGTTTCGATGTATTTCTTAGCATTATCCCAGGCACCTCCGTCAGTGTTGAGGATAAGAGCCATGGGGATGCCGGAAAGTGTGGCGGGCATCAACATTGAAGCTACAACTTTGGCCCCAAGCAGAGAATGACCTGTATAGTAGCCTAGCACCCGGAATATAAAACCTAACAAAAAAAGGTTGTATTCATTGAACAACCAGACCAACCAATCATAGAAAACTAGTTAGAAAATGTTATTCACAAGAATTATATTTTAAAAAGAAGTAGAGATAGAATGCGAGCAAGCAAATTGTCTGTTATTTAACATTTGATTCCACCTTTAGAATTTAGAGCTGATGGTACGTCTTCAGACGAAAAAAATCTGACCAACACATCATGCAAGATATTAAATAGAACTAAGCACTCTTGCTCTTTTGGCATGGAAGTACTCCATAAGACCAAAATAGTTAAAGTTGCAACCATAGTAGTCAACAACATTCTTAGCGGCCGCTATAGCGCATAGCGATGCGATGCGACCGGCCACCGCTATTCCCTGATAGTCGCGGCGACGATTAGGGTAGCGGCCGCGAACTGCCGCTTTCTGCGCTATTGCGCAGTAGCGATAGTGGTCATAGCGGCCGCTAAGTTCAATTTTATATATATTTTTTTATTTTCGTAAAATAGAAATAAATAATAATAATAATAATAAAACCCAACCCTGATTAATAAGCCCAAACCCAACACATACCCACTGCAAAAAACCCAAACTCCAAGCCGATTGCCTCCGCCCAACTCCAAGCCGAGCATCGCTGCTGTCTTCGTCCAAGTAGATGATCGACGCCCTTAAAGTAAGTATTTTTTTAACTTCTTTTTGCTTCTGTAATAGCTGTGAAGCTTTTGTTTTGTATAGCATTGGTTTTTGAATAATATTTTCTCTAAATAAGTGTTTTTCATATAATTCTTAAAGTAAATTAAGTTTTTGTTATTAAATTTGCTTGGTATTTTTTTAATAAAAATGTTTGCAAAATAGTTTAGTTTTACATTTGAGTTTAGAAAACACTTACCAACAGCTGCAGGTGATGTAATGGCCAACAATCCAGGCTTTATCATCTCCCTTGAAGACGCAGATGCAACGATAGATACACAACGACCATAATCAGGTTTCTCCTTATAATCCTGAAACACATGAGCAAATATTATGCACCTTGGTGATGGAAGATCCAAGACATGCCACTAAACCTTAAAACACATGATTGCGATACTGACCATGATTCCTGGCCTATCAATGAATTGTCTTCTTACTTCATTAACAACCACATGAGCACTTCGACCGACAGCAGCACAGACCCATGCACTAAATAAGCATAGATCCCAATAGACCACCAACAAACACTTCAGGGACGGAAATGTCAACCTGCAAACGAGGTTTGAGAAAAATAAAACTTACATACCAAAATAACCAAGGCAATAATTTATTGAGAGCTAACTAAATAAATATACAGCTCCGAAGAAGCAAAAGGTAAAAAGAAATAGAGATTAATAATGCAAGTTTAACATTGTCCGCAAAGTAAACACCCTATTCACTTATTTATGATATCTTACAACTCACTTTAACACTGTGTTTATACCCTGGTGAAGATAATGATTTAGTATGGCCTTATACCATGAAATCCATTGTCCACATGAAATTATCTACTCAAAACCACTTATTCAATACATCAGGATAAAGTGCAATCCGAAATTGGCCTGAACCATAAACCCGAAACCTCAAGGCTAACCCAAAAATTCCACCAAACTCAGTGACGATAAGAACCCATCAAAATCAGAAAAAAAACATGAATCACCAGCCTGAATCAAGTCGGAGCTAATTCTGTTCTTATCCGCCTTAAAACCATATCTCAAAACTCAACGTTTCGAACCTGAACCGGAAATCTTCCCCGCCCTGTAGCCACTAACCCGCCATTGGTCCCGATAACAAATCCAGTCACCACCATTACTCACCAAGGCGTGACCTCAATTCGTTTTGAATTCAATTCCGACCTAGAATCTGCCTGATGCCACTGCTCTTGGCTTTGCCTCGTCACTCTGGTCGGTGTGGAATGAGAGGAATGTCATTCGGGAGTCTTCAACCTTGTCAATAAATTTATGTACGGAAGGAATATTTGATTTTGGAGGAAAGAAAAGGGGGGTACAGTCTATGGAGAGACCCCATGTAGTGCATCCGACAGGGGATGCACTACATGGGGTCTCTCCATGGACAGAACCGGGAGGGGGAGAGAACAAATAGAGAGATGGAGCAGAGAATAAATCGGCGGGGCTGAATTTGCAATATCTGTTGAAAAAGATACAATGATGCCATGTTTATGAAGCACGCATGTGAAGCAAGCCTGTTGAGAATAATAAAAATGAGAACACGCTTTCACCTCAGACTGTAATTTGGCAACACGTTTTCGACCATCACACTTTTAGAGTAGGTTATATACTATATGAAATATATATATATATATATATAGAGAATACATATATATATAACTTATATTTACTTTTCCTACTTTTATATATATATATATAAGATATACGATACGAAAGGTATTTGCCGGTTGGCTGGTCAACGGTTGAGCTGTGGGAGAGTTGAGGGAAAGAGTTTGGAGTTGAGAGTGAATAATTGAAGTTTGACCCGCTTAATTGAAATATTTGGACAAATATTGAGCCTGCTTATTTAATTGACTAATATTCGGACAATCATTGAGCTCACCTATTTTTTATTGATTTTTAAAGACCAACGGCTACACATTTTTTAAAGACCAATGGCTACACCGACTTCAACGTTACCATAGATACTGAATAATGTATACCGTAACAGTGATTTATAGCAATGCTAACACCGGAAAAAAAGTGTAGGCCTAGATCACTTACAAGGTATATATGGTTATACTTTTTCTTGTAACGTTGAAAAATGCGTTGTTAAGGCCCATATATGGCGTAGTGATAGCAATATAAACAAATGGGAACGCCGTAGACAAAGTCACACCTCCGCAGATAGTGTCAATATCATTGATGCATCAATGGTAAGGTCATGGAACCCCCATGACTAGTTAAACAAATATGGACAACATAAATAGGCGAATAATGTATATAATAATCATGAGGGACAAATTCTAATTGTCCACTAAGATGATGACTATGGAAATGAATATAGCATAAAGGAATAATCAAACGAATAACAAAGCAAATATGGATCAATGGCATCAAATAACAAACATCAGGAAAACAAGTCATGAGAAACCCTTACTGAAAAAGGGCGGAATATTTGTACCTTAGGAAATGAAAGCAAATGGAAAATGAACACAAGGAAAGGTGGATCGTTCCTCCTTCACTAAATCTACACGAATTATAATCATATATTACTTATACGTTCATTAAAGTCATAACGTATTTTAAATACATATTAGCTCATTCATTAATGTGTTTTAGGGCTTCACATGTGAAATAGTAAGTATTCATAATATAGGTTTGAAAGTATCTTGGATTGGTGTTTCAAATGAATTAGGAGCAAAACAAGATAGGTTAAACCAAACTCTTAGCTTATTTTATAATTCGGATTTTATCACGTTCAGGTCCCTTTGTTTATAAAGTTAAAACCATAATTATATAGTCACTGAGGTGCTCAAATAATTATCATAGATACCTACACATGAAAGATACTTACTGTAATTTTCCTTGATTTTATTTCAAAGTGATACTATGACACAAAAATTCCTTAACCGGGACTACTCAGAATTATGACCTGATGGTATATCAGAAAAGTTTTCATTTATCAGACCCATTTATACACCTCACAAAAATCTACAAATATTACAGTAACTACTAAACATGTTATATGTTCTCTTTCTAAAATTTGGGATTCTCAATAGTTATAGTTTGTGAAATAAAAATCATATAAACCGACTGAAATTGGACTCAAAATTCCCAGATTTGACAACCAATCTTGTAAAAATCAAACGCCCACCTTCCCGACCTCCAACCACCAAGAGGCTTACATATTCAGAAAATAGACATCATGAACTTAATTGTAGAGTAAGGAAACATATAAAAACCTATAGTATAGCTCTATTTACAGCCCTCTCTCAACAAGATTACGAATCTGCCAGAATCAAATTTACAAATCTATAAACCCTAAGTCTCGTTAAATATGTATCAGGTTAGTGATTGTTATATTCAGATTATGCATGTTTTAGGTGTGTCGAATGAAAAAAAAGGGCGATGATGATACCTCTTGACTGGAACGAGACAGAAAACAAGAGAGCAAGGAACAGTCCAATGAGCCTTCAACCTCTTCTTGATCTTGAGAGAAGATAGAAACCAGAACTTTGATGTTTTAGGGTTTGAGTATCGGTGCAAAGAAAAGGAGAGGGAGGCTGATTATATGAAGGGAAGAAACGTGTGACAAGGAGGGAAAGTGTCGTGATTGAGGCCAAGGAAAAAGGCAAGGAGTATCTTCCATATTTTGAGATATATACATCTAGATTGTTCTCATCTCATGCATTAAAAAATAAATCGTGACATATAGGAGGGGGAGGGGCCGATTGTAGTATATATATACCTTAGGTTAAAATTCATAATGTATTAATAACATATAACATATAGTTTAGGTGTATTTATTAATTATTACAAAGCTCAGGTTAAAGTTTAAATTAGGCGCAAAATTGTGAATTCAGAATTTAGGGTTTTACAACTCTTCCCCTCTAAAAAGAAAATTTCGTCCGCAAAATTGAAATGAAATGATTAAACGAAAACATACCAAGTCACGGAAAGAAATTCGGATAGCTAGCTCGCATAGATTCTTCGGTCTCCCAATTAGCTTCGCGCTCGGGATGATTCTTCCAAAGAATTTTGACAAACGGAATAACTTTATTTCTCATGACTCTTTCCTGACGGTCTAAAATAGCCTCAGGTTCTTCAACAAATGATAAGTCATCATGGATTTGATCCAACAGATATGAAACCACATGAAGCGGATGATAATTGTAGCCTCTTAGAAGAGACACATGGAAAACATCATGCACATGAGATAGCTGAGGAGGTAACGCCAAACGATACGAAGCTTCACCAACACGCTCTAAGATTTCAAACGGCCCGATGAAACGTGGACTCAACTTCCCCTTAATACCAAAGTGTTTAACACCTCTGCACAGTAACACCTTAAGGAAAACACGATCCCCAACATTAAATGCTAGGTCCCTCATATGGCGATCTGCATAACTCTTTTGTCGTGCCCTTACTTCTTTGAGTTTCTCCTTAGCAATGGCAACCTTCTCGTTAGTCACCTCAATCAATTAAGGTCCCTCAATAAGTCTTTCCCCAACTTCGTTCCAACAGATATGTGCTCTACACTTCCGACCATACAATAGTTCAAACGGGGCACCTTTGATACTAGCATGCCGACTGTTGTTATAGGCAAACTCCACCAGACATAAGTATTCATCCCAATTACCCGTCCATTCAAGAGCACAAGACCTCAACATATCTTCTGAACTCTGAATTGTCCGCTCAGTCTGACCATCTATCTGAAGGTGAAAATCCATACTAATCTTGAGTCTAGTTCCCCACGCCTTTTGCAAACCCTTCCAGAAACGAGAAGTAAAACGCGTATCTCTATCGGATACAATAGTTGTAGGTGTACCATGTAGTCGAACAATCTCCTGTCGAAAAATCTCTGCCAACCTGCTAACTAGATAATCTCTACGAATAGGTAAAAAGTGAGCTGACTTGGTTAAACAATCAACCACAACCCAAATAGCATCATGCTTCTTCTGTGTGCGAGGTAATCCTGTCACGAAGTCCATGGAAATTTGATCCCACTTCCAAGTAGGAATATCCCAAGGCTGTAAGAGACCACTAGGATGTTGATGCTCAATCTTCACTTGCCGATATGTCAAACACTTGGCCACAAATGTAGCCACATCCTGCTTCATCCCATTCCACCAGAAGTTCTGTTTCACATCTCTATACATCTTGGTTGAACCAGTATGAATAGTGAACGGAGAATTGTGTGCTTCAGATAACACAGCTTCCCGAATAGAAGAATCGTTAGGAACACACAAACGATCACTATACCATACAATTCCATCATCATCAACACGAAATTCCGTCTGTTTACCTTACTCCAAGTTCTGAATTATAGACCACAATTCACCATCGTCTTTCGGAGCTTCCTTAACCCGAAGTATAAGGTTAGGTTCAACCTTCAAACTCGCCCAATAACCATCATACCCACGAACACATAGTTCCACCTCCATAAGTTCCAAGTCGTTGATAATCTTTGGTGCAATATCAAGACTAGCCAGAATTCCAGACTTCCTACTAAAAGCATCAGCAACCACATTTGCCTTGCCTGGATGATACTAAATGTTTGCATCGTAATCCTTAAGAAGTTCCAACCAATGCCTCTGTCTCATATTCAGCTCCTTCTGAGTAAAGATATACTTGAGGCTCTTACGATCAGTGAAGATGTCACATGTCTCCCCACACAGATAATGCCTCCGAATTTTCAGGGCAAACACCACCGCTGCCAACTCTAAATCATGAGTGGGATAATTAGCCTCATAAGGTTTCAGCTGTCTTGATGCATAGGCGATAACCTTTCCATGTTGCATCAATACACATCCAAGACCTTTGTTTGAAGCATCGCTGTAGATTTGGTAACCACCAGATCCAGAAGGTAAAGTATAGGAGCAGAAACCAACCTCTTCTTCAGTTCCTCAAAACTCTTCTCCTGTTCTTCATCCCAGACAAATTTCTCACCTTTCCTCATAAGTTTAGTCAACGGTAAGGCCAAGCGTAAGAATCCTTCCACAAATCTCCTGTAATAACCCGCAAGACCCAAGAAACTTCTAACTTCTGTCACAGTTGTCGGTCTCGGCCATTTAGTGATAGCCTCAACCTTTGCAGGATCCATGGTAATACCATCTGAAGATACGATGTGACCCAAAAATGCCACCTGTCCCAACCAGAATTCACACTTCAAAAACTTAGCATACAGCTTCTTTTGACGTAAAATCTCCAACACAATATAAAGATGCTCTTTATGTTCCTTCTTCGTCTTCGAATAAACAAGGATGTCGTTAATGAATAAAATATCGAATTTGTCCAAGAATTCGTGGAAGACACGATTCATCAAATCCATGAACACAGTTGGAGCACTGGTTAAACCAAACGGCATCAGCAAGAATTCATAATGGCCATAGCAAGTACGGAATGCAGTCTTAGGAACATCTTGCTCCTTCACCTGCAGTTGATGATAGCCAGATCTCAAATCAATCTTGAAAAAGAACTTTGCACCCTGAAGTTGATCAAAAAGGTCATCGATGTGAGGTAACGGATAATGGTTTCTGCTCGTGATATGGTTCAGCTCACGGTAGTCAATACACAGTCTCATACTACCGTCCTTCTTCTTCATAAATAGAACAGGAGCACCCCATGGAGATACACTCGGACGAATGAATCCACGTTCCAAAAGTTCTTGAAGTTGCTCCTTCAATTCCTTCAACTCAATAGGAGCCATACAATAAGGAGCTTTCGAAATAGGTTCAGCACCAGGAATCAACTCAATGCTGAATTCAACTTCACCTTTAGGAGGTATTCTCGGAATCTCTTCTGGGAATACATCAGAAAAATCTCGGACAACAGGATGATTCTCAAGGCGAGGTTCATCCACAGAAGTATCCTTGATGGAAGCTAGTAAACCCTCACAACCGTGGGAGATCAAGGTACGAGCTTTCAAAGCATAAATGATTTTCATAGACTTAACAGGTCGAGAACCATGATAAATGAATTCAGAATTACTGAGGTCACCAAAGATGACACATTTGGCATGACAGTCAATCGTCGCTCGATGTTCCGTCAACCAATCCATGTCTAGAATGGTATCGAAGTCGCACATCTCCAAAGGAAATAGATTGGCGGAATGAATTTTGTCATTAAAACGTAAGGGAAAGTTCTTAAATTCATGGCTAATAATTACTTGATTCTTTATAGGGGTGGATATAGATAAGGCATAGTCAAGTAATGTAGATGGGATTGTAATATGATTAGCAAATGAAACAGATACCACAGAATGAGTTTCACCAGTATCAGATAAGACAAAAATAGCTTGACCAAACATATATAAGGTTCCCGTAACGGTACCTGAAGCAGTCGCCTCCTGATCTCTGGTCAAGTCAAACACCCGACCTTTAGCAGCTGGTTGTTTCCCATTACCCTTTCCATTATTCTTAGGATATTCATGAGCTTTATGTCCTACTACACCACAAGAAAAGCAACCTCCAGTGACTCTGTGACACGGTTTTCCTGGATGCAGCTTCCCACATGTTGCACATGGGGGAAAAGTAGCCAGATCAGGAAACCTCTTCTGATTAGAAGAACCAGAACCAGACCCAGAAGCACGGTTGAAATGCTGACCACGGTCACGCCCAAACCTCTAACTGTCACCCCGCCTATCATAGTTTCTCTGATCCTGCACCTCCGGGGTATTCACTAGAGTAGGTGACAAAGCCAGTCGAATCCTGTCGCCTTCCCTGTTCCTCTTATTACTGTTCCTGGACCTCTCTCGAAGAATTTCAATGTTACGAGCCACGTTCGCAACATGGGCGACATCTGTAGACTCTGTGTTCACAATACCATCAAGAATCCAATCGTTCAACGCCCATTTAAAATTCTTGGCCTGCTCTTCATGTGTACCAGCCTTAGCCCCCAAAAACCCAGCCAAACAAAGGAATCTCTTCATGAACTCACCGGTAGTTTCATCCTCCAACTGACGGATAGTATGTTACTCACGTTCATACTTTTGCTGTTCTGATCTAGGGAAATACTGCATAAAGAAAGCATCACGAAACTCCTGCCAAGTCATAGAAGCAACAAAAACATCTCCACCCTTAGCCTGCTTGAATGCCTTCCACCAACTCAAGGCATCACCCTCCAGCTTATAGCTAGCCAGCCTAGCTTTAAATTCATCCGCACAACCTAACACCTCGAAAATCTTCTCCACATGTGCAATCCAGTTCTCAGCATCGACTGGAGTGTTAGCAGTGCTGAATTATTTGGGTTTTTGCTTCCCAAACCGCTCTAGCCAAGCATGCATAGTGGGGGGAACATCCCCACCAGAACCACCAGAAGTCCCTGTCTGACGAATCTCATCAGTAATCCTGGCAGTGAGATCTGGTAACAAGGCATGAACAGCCGCAGCAACAGCCGTGTTAAAACAGCTTCATCACCTCCAGATGAGTTAGTAGCACGAGTGTTCACCATATAAAAGATCAATAAACGAAACAGCAAAGACAAGATTCGAGGTTAAGATCAAAATATAAAGGAAAACGGTTAAAGCAGAAGGAAGTCTAATGTCTACCCAATCCTCACAGTTCATAACCTAAGCTCTACAGGTCAAACCTAGTCTCTGATACCATAATTGTAACACCCCAATCCGAAAAGGGCCTAAATGTAATATTATGGTGCCAATCAGAACATACTAACGCAAGCGGAAGACTTTACTATAAAATAAATACTAAGTCATGTAAAACAACAATTTCCAAAGTATAATCTCGAGAATGTCTCAATGAAAGAAATAATCCAAAACATAAGTCTGAAATGAAATAAAACTCCAAAATACTAAGTCTTAAAATACTCCATAAATGGGAATCTAAACATGGGTAGGTCGTCTAACTTCTACTCTCATCACTCATGCCCAGCATGTAATATCCGGATTTATTACGGTGTATTTCATCTGTATTCAAACCCTGTATTATTCGGATTGGTGGTTTTGTTTATTGGAGTATGATATTTCGTGCATTGATATCATTGTACATAAGTATAGAAACATGCAAATTGCTCATGCAACCTCGTGTTAGCGCACGCTAAGAATGTATCTTAACGCGCCCTATCGGGCTATTATTAGCGCACGCTATGCAGGTAGGAGTAACGTGCGCTAAGGACTCAATTATTGAGCGGGACAGCTAGCACATGCGCCACCGACATGGGTCCGGATAAGATTCCATGACGCACCCGGACAATTCTGAAGTCAACCATTATTAGCGCACGCTAAGGAATGCTTAGTAGCGTGCGCTAACTTGTTAAAATGCAGAATATTATAAATAGGACAACAACCATCTTGGCTTTCATTTCTTTCGCCCATTCTTCATTCTTGAGAGTTCAGAGAGTTGTAATAATACTCCTATACACTTAGAACACATCTTGTTGGTGATTGTATATTGGTTATCACTTGGGATTATTCATTGAAGTGGAATAGCACCTTGACGTGGCATACAACCAACCGGAGTTGGATTCTACCTTACGGTTCAGTGATTTTCATCATATTAAGGTATGTTCAATCTATCTCAAGACTTAGAGTTGGATTTTAACGATTTGGATGATCATGTTAACAAGATATGGATTTTCATAGATGAATTATCCAAGTATATCATGTTTGGAATAGTGAGATGAATAAGCCTTAAATACCTTGATTATAATCATCATGATTCGAATCTTATTACACTGAATATGTGAAGAGAAGCTTCTATCATTGGTAAACCGAATCTAATAGATGATTTCATAGTAATCTTGGACTAGACGTTAACATCCTTATTGTTAGATAAATCTAAAGGTTTGATCATGGAAGGATTTATCTAGTATAGACAGAACGTTTATCAACTTCAGCATGATAATATAGATTGATATAGAGGTGTTGATATCAACCGTTAAGCTTTTCGAATTGTCGTATGAAGATTTGTAGTCGAAATGGAATATGGTTTTATATTGGTATGCATATCCTTGAATCCGGAGTTGTCATTATTCATAAAATCATTCATAAGGGTATGAACATGGTATTCATGGAAGTAACATGAATTAGTACGCAAGATTTCATTGTTTCGATCATGGCAAGAACAGTTTACTGCTCAGCAGTAAACTGCCATGCATAGATAGCGCACGCTATGCTATGAAGTTTAACGTGCGCTATCGAGAACGAGTTAGCGTGCGCTACCTTTAGTACGTAACGTACGCTAGACCATCAGATTAGTCAGTTGGCTGGTCAGTGAAGTACTGACCATGCATAGTTAGCGTACGCTAGTCTTTGTTGTTTGCGTGCGCTATCGGGCAGACTTAACGCACGCTACACAGAGTACTTAGCGTGCGCTAAGCAGTTCGGGCAGATTGCATTTTATGAACTTTTGGCCGTGAATCGAATTGTTAAACATCCGTATGACGTGAGATAAATCCTATATCATTTCTTTTGTTAAGGTTTGATCTTGTTGCATGATTGATTGAGGAGGACGACTTTCGAGTGTTCGTTTTTGTGGAAGTATTGTTCTTGTCTTCAAACCGAGGCAAGTACTCTAATTAGAATTGCTTATATTATGATAATTATGATGTGATTGTATCGTGTAAAAATGTTGTGAATATATGTCCACCATGCGTTGATCCGACGGGAATCATCATGGGAATCTATAGTTGTGTGCGCTGGATCGTTGGACAGGTAGTTCCACCATGTGTTGGTCCGACGGGATCATCATGGGAATCTATAGCTGTGTGCGCTGGATCGTTGGAATACCATCAGTATGTTGAAACTGTTATAATATGATATGTGTTGTGGATATTCTCGTTGGAGAAACTTGTTATGATATAACTGTTGATTATATCACTGTTGTATGATTATTGTACTTGTACTAGCATCGTTGTGCTAACCCCTTCGGGGGTGAACATTTGTGTATGTTCAGGATCTAGGAGAGCGGGAAAACAACAACTGGAGATGCATGACGACGAGGGTGCAGAGTGATGTTCCGACCGGGTTTACTGTCTGTTATTTGTTGGTTATTTTAATAAGTACTCGAGTACGTCGTCGATTTATAATGTTTGGATTTTAGTGATGTAATAATAAGAACTCTTCTTAGAATATTTGTAATTTCGGTTTGAACCAGTCGGTTGTATTTTATTTCAGAAATTTCATAAACTGGTATCTGTTATTGTCATTTCCTTTATTTAGCCTTGTAAATTCTTATGTAAAGGATTTACGGCGCTGTAATACTCCTGAATATATCGGGGGTGTTACAGAATATGGTATCGGAGCTAAGATTATGGATATCTTGGCCGTTGGGTTAAAATAGGGGTCATTTGTGTCTTTTGAGGTAACCGGCCGTAAATGACATCACTGCACTGCCTACGTCTTCATGCGAACGGTGGTTGTAAGTTCCTAAACTCTATCTCGTTCTTTACACGTTGTGTCTCTTTATACTTGAATATTAGAACGATGTCTTTTTACGTATATTAAATACTTGTGCTTACGGTATGTTGAGAGGCGGACGTGGGACGTGGTCGCGGTCGTGGACGCGGACGAAGGAATCTTTGAAAGGAGGCGTCGCCTTCTAATCAGGCTAGTCATAGCTCAGGCGAGCCGCAGCAATCCATCAATAACGAACCGGAACCTGGTGTGCCAGAAATCCTTCGTCAAGTCGTGAACCAGATGACTCAATTCGCTCAGGTCGTGGACCGAATGCAAGTGGCGGCAGGAATTCAGCAGGGAGATGGACAACAAAGGATTCCTGAAATGGGAAATCGAGGTGACCGATGGTTACAAGAAGTGGCAAAGATGCAACCACCCAAATTTGACGGCTTTTCCGAGACTCCCACTTGGGACCATTGGTTGAAGGAACTAGAGAAAATTTTTGCTGGAATTAATTGCCCGGACGACAGGAGAGCTCCTATTGCCCAGTACTTTCTGATAGGGGAAGCATCCGAGTGGTGGGAAGCTATCCGACCTGCAGATCATGATGCCGATTGGACGGAATTTAAAATGATGATGGAAGCTCAGTATTGCCCTCGTCCTGTGAGGGAAGCCAAAATTCGGGAATTTTTCTCCGCTCAACCATCAGACGAACCCGTATCCCGATGATTAAGACGTTTAACCAAAGAAGCAAGCATTTGTTCGACATCCGGTCGAGCAGATGCGAGATGATGATTCATTTTGAAATGAGGATGAAACCGAAATCCAGAGGTACATGTCCGGTTTTGAATGTACCACTCTCCGCCAATACCGTGATAAGGCGTTGGCGTTTAAATAAAAGAAGCGGAATGGAGAAGTTTACGGAGTCGAAGAAACAGAAAGTCTCTGGTACTTTTACAGAGCACAAGAGCAGTGGGCCCCGCAAGGCCCAGTCTTCTTTTTCTTTCAAGAAACCTCCGCACCCATCTAAGAGCGGAAAGAATTACGGAACAATGTCAGCCACGACGGATACAGCTAGGAAGTGCTTTAACTGTGGTCGCCTGTGCCACCTTTGGCGTGATTGTTTGCGCACTCCAGTTACATGTTTTGAGTGCGGACAGGAAGGGCACCGTGCGACGTTTTGTAAGGACGCCACTAAGTACAATGGAACCCGTTCATCACAGCCAGTTCAGAAGGAAGCCAGTGTCCAACAGACGCAGCAAAGTGTTCAGATGCCTCAGAATTTTAGCCGCGGGCGAGGCAGAGGACAATGGGACCGAAAGGGGACATCGAGTGCCGGATCTGTTCCCCCACATTTGTATGAGATGAGGAGTACAGATGATCAGGATGCTGCTGTCGCATCAGGTACTGTCCAAATCCTTTCCCAGCCAGTTAGCGTTTTGTTCGATACAGGAGCTACACATTCTTTCATATCTTTGTCTTGTGTAAATCGTTTGAATATTTCCAGTTTTTATACTTGTGAACCTTATGTTGTTGGTTTACCGAGTGGAGAGAGAATTGTCGGAAATTTAGAAACTAGAAATTTCCCTGTATCATTTGGGGGCAGAGAGTGGCTCTCAAATCTGATCGTGATAGAAATGCAAAGAGATGACCTGATACTCGGAGACGATTGGCTTAATCGGTATAGAGCAATTGTAGACTACCGAAGGAGGAATATTTCATTGATCACTGATGATGGCTCCGAAGTACTGTTCGAAGGATGGAAACCAGGAAGCTCAGGAAAATTGATCAAAGCGATGAAAGTTGTCAGATTGTTAAAACAGGGCTGTACCGGATATTGGTGTTATGCAATGAAGAAAGAAGACGAAATTGTGGAACTTTCGTCCATTCCTGTTGTGAACGAATTTCCAGATGTATTTCCTGACGAGTTACCTGGGCTACCTCCACGAAGGGATGTGGAATTTACCATTGAGCTGGAACTCGGAGCTACACCAATTTCCAAGGCACCGTACCGTATGGCACCTACTGAGATGTACGAACTGAAGAAGCAACTGGAGGAGTTACTGGACAAGGGCTATATTCAGCCAAGCGTTTCACCCTGGGGAGCGCCAGTTCTTTTTGTCCGAAAGAAGGATGGATCGCTCTGACTGTGTATTGATTATCGAGAGCTGAACAAGATGACGATTAAGAACAAGTATCCGTTGCCACGGATTGATGATCTATTTGACCAGTTGCAAGGGGCAACGGTATTTTCTAAAATCGATCTGAGATCAGGATACCATCAGCTGAGGATTAAGGAATCTAATGTCCCGAAATCATCGTTCAGAACTCGCTACGGGCATTATGAGTTTGTAGTGATGCCGTTTGGTCTCACTAACGCACCTGCTGTATTTATGCAATTGATGAACCGTGTGTTCATTGAATTTTTGGATAAATTTGTGGTCGTGTTTATTGATGACATTCTGGTGTATTCTAAGAGTCCGGAAGAACATGCGCAGCATTTGCGGATTGTATTGGAACTTTTGAGAAACGAGCAATTGTACGCCAAACTTTCTAAGTGTGAATTCTGGATAAAGGAAGTAATGTTCCTCGGCCATGTGGTGTCAGCTAAAGGAGTCCGAGTAGATCCTCAGAAGATCGAAGCAATTATGGATTGGAAGCCTCCAAAGAACGTGAAAGAAGTCCGAAGCTTCTTAGGACTTGCTGGATATTATCGTCGATTCGTGGAAGGGTTTTCTAAAATCTCCCGCCCACTTAATCGACTCGAGAAACTCAAAAGTTTGAGTGGAATGAATTGTGTCGATTAGATTTGATGAATTGAAGAAGAGATTGACGACGCACCGATTCTATCACTTCCATAGGAACCGAAGGATTCATAGTTTACTGATGATGCTTGAACCAAGGACTTGGGTGCGTATTGATGCGTAATGATAAGGTGATCGCTTATGCGTCGCATACCTGAAACCTTATGAAGTAAATTACCCGACACATGATTTGGAGTCGGCAAGTAGTTTTTGCTTTGAAGATCTGGAGGCATTATCTCAGACGGACTCACCGGATCTTTACGGATCATAAGAGTCTAAAGTACATATTCAATGTAAAGAGTTGAACATGCGGCAAAGAAGATGGTTAGAACTCGATTAAGGACTATGACTTGGAGATTTTATATCATCCAGGCAAAGCGAATGTAGTGGCCGATGCACTTAGCCGCAAGCCTGTTTCTATTCAGATGCTGGAGACGCTGACCTCTCAACTTAGCCTTCAACGAGAGATGATTCGTGAAGGAATTGAAGTGTGGTTACAAAGAGTCCAAGGACAATCATGCGTGATGGAGATAACTTCATCATTAACCGAAGGAATCAAATCTAAATGCATGATGATCCTCTGATGATTCGGTTACGTGATGAAGTGATCATAGGAAAGGCCCCCGGATTCATAATTCATGATGATGGAGTTTTGAGATTTCAGAACCGACTCTGCGTTCCCGATGTAGATGTTCTGAAACAGACGATTATGAAGGAAGCTCACAGTTCGCCCTATTCTATCCACCCGGGCACCAGTAAGATGTATAAGGACTTGAAGCACAATTTCTGGTGGGGCAACATGAATAAAGATGTAGCGGACTATGTTTTGAAATGCTTGACTTGTCAGCAGGTTAAGATCGAGCATCAACGGCCTGCCGGAATGTTGAAGCCACTCCCGATTCCTGAATGGAAGTGGGAGGACATATCTATGAACTTTATCACTAATATGCCGAAAACCAGGACAGGAATGAACATGATTAGGGTGATAGTTGATCGTTTAACCAAATCGGCTCATTTTCTAGGCATTAAGGATACGTGGGGACCAGAGAGGTTGGCACGAGTATTTATTTCGGAGATAGTTCGATTGCATGGTACGCCGAAGACCATTGTTTCTGATCGAGACGGCCGTTTTGTGTCTCACTTTTGGAAAGAAATTCATAAGGCCTTGGGGACCGAATTGAACTTTAGTACAGCTTATCACCCGCAGACTGACGGACAATCTGAGAGAACTATACAAACGGTGGAAGACATGCTAAGGGCCTGTGCCTTAGATTGGTCAAACGATTGGGAAGTTCATCTACCGTTGATTGAATTTACCTACAACAATAGTTGGCATGCTTCCATTAAGATGGCACCGTTTGAGGCATTATACGGAAGGAAATGCAGATCGCCCCTATGCTGGGACGATTCATCGGACTTGATCGGAACAGAACTAGAGTTGATCGAGCAGACTCGAGAGAAGATAGCCTTGATTCGTGAAAGGCTGTTGACTGCCCAGAGTCGCCAGAAATCCTATGCGGACGTACGCCGCCGCCAATTGGAGTTCAGTATCGGAGACCATGTACTTTTGAAGGTTTCTCCTACTCGAGGAATCTTTCGTTTCGGAAGGAAAGGAAAGCTGAGTCCGAGATATATCGGACCATTTGAGATCCTCGAGAGAGTTGGGGAGTTGGCATACAGATTGGCATTGCCGCCGTCATTGTGCCATGTTCATAACGTATTCCACGTATCCCAGTTACGGAGGTATATACCAGATCCTACCATATCATTGATTTCAAGTAGATCGAAGTCGAGAAGGATGGGACGTTTAAAGAAAGACCGGTTAAGATACTCGAGAGTCGCGTTAAGCAGCTGAGGAACAAACCAATCGTTTTGGTCAAAGTTCAATGGTCACGTCACGGAATGGAAGAAGCCACCTGGGAAACGGAAGCTGATATGAAGTCTAGATATCCCGAGTTATTTTCGTCTTGAGTTTCGGGACGAAACTCCTTTTTAGTAGGAGAGTATGTAATATCCGGATTTATTACGGTGTATTTCATCTGTATTCAAACCCTGTATTATTCGGATTGGTGGTTTTGATTATTGGAGTGTGATATTTCGTGCATTGATATCATTGTACATAAGTATAGAAACATGCAAATTGCTCATGCAACCTCGTGTTAGCGCACGCTAAGAATGTATCTTAACGCGCGCTATCGGGCTATTATTAGCGCACGCTATGCAGGTAGGAGTAACGTGCGCTAAGGACTCAATTATTGAGCGGGACAGCTAGCACATGCGCCAGCCGGGACATGGGTCCGGATAAGATTCCCGCGGACGCACCCGGACAATTCTGAAGTCAACCATTATTAGCGCACGCTAAGGAATGCTTAGTAGCGTGCGCTAACTTGTTAAAATGCAGAATATTATAAATAGGACAACAACCATCTTGGCTTTCATTTCTTTCGCCCATTCTTCATTCTTGAGAGTTCAGAGAGTTGTAATAATACTCCTATACACTTAGAACACATCTTGTTGGTGATTGTATATTGGTTATCACTTGGGATTATTCATTGAAGTGGAATAGCACCTTGGAGTGGCATACAACCAACCGGAGTTGGATTCTACCTTACGGTTCAGTGATTTTCATCATATTAAGGTATGTTCAATCTATCTCAAGACTTAGAGTTGGATTTTAACGATTTGGATGATCATGTTAACAAGATATGGATTTTCATAGATGAATTATCCAAGTATATCATGTTTGGAATAGTGAGATGAATAAGCCTTAAATACCTTGAGTATAATCATCATGATTCGAATCTTATTACACTGAATATGTGAAGAGAAGCTTCTATCATTGGTAAACCGAATCTAATAGATGATTTCATAGTAATCTTGGACTAGACGTTAACATCCTTATTGTTAGATAAATCTAAAGATTTGATCATGGAAGGATTTATCTAGTATAGATAGAACGTTTATCAACTTCAGCATGATAATATGGATTGATATAGAGGTGTTGATATCAACCGTTAAGCTTTTCGAATTGTCGTATGAAGATTTGTAGTCGAAATGGAATATGGTTTTATATTGGTATGCATATCCTTGAATCCGGAGTTGTCATTATTCGTAAAATCATTCATAAGGGTATGAACATGGTATTCATGGAAGTAACATGAATTAGTACGCAAGATTTCATTGTTTCGATCATGGCAAGAATAAGCATCGCTCAAGAAGAATCGCCATGCATAGATATCGCACTCTATGCTATGATGTTTAACGTGCGCTATCGAGCACGAGTTAGCGCGGCGCTACCTTTGGTACGTAACGCACGCTAGACCATCGACGAGTCGATTGGGCCGGGTCGGTGAAGTAATCGACCATGCATAGTTAGCGTACGCTAGTCTTTGTTGTTTGCGTGCGCTATCGGGCGGACTTAACGCACGCTACGCAGTACTTAGCGTGCGCTAAGCGATTCGGCGGTGCATTTTATGAACTTTTGGCCGTGAATCGAATTGTTAAACATCCGTATGACGTGAGATAAATCCTATATCATTTCTTTTGTTAAGGTTTGATCTTGTTGCGTGATTGATTGAGGAGGACGACTTTCGAGTGTTCGTTTTTGTGGAAGTATTGTTCTTGTCTTCAAACCGAGGCAAGTACTCTAATTAGAATTGTTTATATTATGACAATTATGATGTGATTGTATCGTGTAAAAATGTTGTGAATATATGTCCAGCATGCGTTGATCTGACGGGAATCATCATGGGAATCTATAGCTGTGTGCGCTGGATCGTTAGACAGGTAGTTCCACCATGTGTTGGTCCGACGGGATCATCATGGGAATCTATAGCTGTGTGCGCTGGATCGTTGGAATACCATCAGTATGTTGAAACTGTTATAATATGATATGTGTTGTGGATATTCTCGGTGGAGAAACTTGTTATGATATAACTGTTGATTATATCACTGTTGTATGATTATTGTACTTGTACTAGCATCTTTGTGCTAACCCCTTCGGGGGTGAACATTTGTGTATGTTCAGGATCTAGGAGAGCAGGAAAACAACCACTGGAGATGCATGACGACGAGGGTGCAGAGTGATGTTCCGACCGGGTTTACTGTCTGTTATTTGTTGGTTATTTTAATAAGTACTCGAGTACGTCGTCGATTTATAATGTTTGGATTTTAGTGATATAATAATAAGAATTCTTCTTAGAATATTTGTAATTTCGGTTTGAACCAGTCGGTTGTATTTTATTTCAGAAATTTCATAAAATGGTATCTGTTATTGTCATTTCCTTTATTTAGCCTTGTAAATTCTTATGTAAAGGATTTACGGCGCTGTAATACTCCTGAATATATCGGGGGTGTTACACAGCATCCCGCTTATTACCTGCCGCAGAGAAAAGAAAATGCGGCTGAGCTAACGCTCAGTAAACAGATATAAATAATGAAAGGTAATAAGCATAAACGAAAGAATAGTGAATGAATCCAAGAGAACCTGCTGAACAAGATGTCGAAGGAAATATGGAACAAACGATGAAGGAGTCAAAACTTAAACAAAGGAAAATATGGAACGGATGTCAAGCATAAACAAAGGAAAATGCCCAAGTAACAAACAAATAGCAAATTGTACACAGGAGTCTAGCTCTCCACATGTACTAATGTGAAATGGGGTGTATTGCACACACACAAGTCCATTCACCAAACTCTAAATATAACTAAGTACCTATGATGCATCCATACGCTCCCTGCAAAACAGATATACATATGCCAAGTTCTAGACTAAGCATACATACAATATACACGTGCCAAGTGCGCTATATATAGCAATATAAACAAATAGGAACGTCGTGGATAAAGTCACACCTCCACAGATAGTGTCAATACCATTGGTGCATCAATGGCAAGGTTATGGAACCTCCATGACTAGTTAAAAAAATATGGGCAATATAAATAGGTAAATGATGTATATAATAATCGTGAGGGACAATTTCTAATTGTCCACTAAGATGATGACTATGAAAATGAATATAGCATCAAGGAATAATCAAACGAATAACAAAGCAAATATGGAGCAATGGCATCAAATAACAAACATCATGAAAACAAGTGATGAGAAACCCTTATAGAAAAAGGGCGGAATATATGTACCTTAGAAAATGAAAGCAAATGGAAAATGAAGTATCACTTTGAAATAAAATCCAGGAAAATTACAGTAAGTATCTAACATGTATAAATATATACAATAATTATTTGAGCACTTCAGTGAGTATATAATTATGGTTTTAACTTTATAAACAAAGGGACCTGAACATGATAAAATCTAAATTATAAAATAAGCTAAGAGTTTGGTTTAACCTATCTTGTTTTGCTCCTAATTCATTTGAAAAACCAATCTAAGATACTTTCAGACCTATGTTATGAATACTTACTATTTCACATGTGAAGCCCTAAAACACATTAATGTGTGAGCTAATATGTATTTAAAATCCGTTATGACTTTAATGAACGTATAAGTAATATATAATTATAATTCATGTACATTCAGTGAAGGAGGAGTGATCCATCTTTTCTTGTCTGATCAGGTGACTTTTGCCTTCTCGTCTGATCAGGTGACTTTTGTCTTCTCGTCTGATCGGGTGACTTTTGCCCAGCTTGATTGTCTTTATTGTTTTGTTTTGCTTCCTTGTTGTTTTTCTTTGTTTAACAACTAATCATCAAAACTCGATAATTAATATTTGGAATAAAATATCCCAACAATCTCCCCCTTTTTGATGATTACAAAACAACACTCTTGAATGGGATAAACCTGCAAAATATAAGAATAAAATATATATACAGATCAAAGTTTTTGACTTTATCTGTTTCGTTAGTTTCCATCTCCCATCTTTCCTTTTTCTCCTTTTCAACTTCTTCTTTTCATTTTTCAACTCCTCCTTTTCTTTTCATCTTTTTCGACTTTCTCCTTTGTCTTTTCCTGATCTGTAGTTTTTATTTTTCTCATCATTCTTCCATGACTCTTTTTCCATTCTTTTATTTTTCTGCCCTTATACCATTCTTCTCCCCCTTTTTGTCATCAGCAAAAAGTGCATGTATGATAAAATCGATAATGATAAAATCGATAAGAAAATATAATGTATGATTAATGCAGAAATGGGTGAACTCCCCCTGACAAATATATCCCTTTTTAAAAAATATAACAACTCCCCCTGAGTTAAATATTAATTTTGAAAATATCAAAGATAAAGATACTATTTGATGAAATATTTAATTTTGATTTTTGGGGATCCAACTGATAGTTGGTTTTTCTTTTGATACATAGACGATATTCGGAATAACGGTTCCTTTTGAAATCTAAATAGTTTTAGTTTTTATCGTCCGACGTGGGCTTTTTCAATTTGAAATGTGATGCCCAATTTTTAAACATTTGTGACAACGGGGTATTTTCAAATTTAAGGATTCGGTTTTATTATGCGGTTTGAATCCTAACCCATGTTTGTTGAACATATATTTTTGAACAGAAAGCATATTTTCAAATTTCTCGTTTCCGAGAGAAAATTTCTTTGTTAAAGCTTTAAGTTCGTCTTCAACTTTCAAAAGATCATTCTTTAAATTTTTTTCAATATCAAGACAATTTGAATGATCGGTTTCTAAAGATTTCCCTTTTTCAAGAATTTTAGAAATTTTGGTTTCCAATAATTTATTTTTAACCTTAAGGGATTTTATTTCGGATAAAGCATTTTGATAATTAGTGTTCAATAATTCGAATGCTTCAAATAATTCGTCTTGAGACGATGTACTAACCTGGCTTTCGACTTCGCTTTCGTCGAATGAACTTCGTGCCATGAGAGCGAGATTATTTTGATTGCAATCATTATCTTCATCTTCATTGCTCCATGTTGCAACGAGTACTTCCTTCTTAGGATTTGCGCTCCGTCAATTTTTAGCAAAATGGCCTAGTTTACCGCAGATTTGACAGTTGTTGTCGTATTTCTCAGATTCGCCCGATTTGATGTCCTTCTTTCTCCGGTTCAATTAGTATTGAAACTTATTAATATTTTTGGCATAATATGCCGATTTTTCATCACTTTCATCGACCGGGATTTCTTATTTACGAGACATCTTAGCTTTCATAGCTATTGATCTTTCCTTCGGCTTCGGCTTTGCATTCCGAGATTTTAGTACAATCTCGTAATTAATTAGAGAACCAACGAGAGTGCTAAAATCAAGATTATTCAAATATTTCGATTCCATAATCGCCGTAACCGTGTCGTCCCATTCCTGAGGTAGTGATCGTAGACTCTTCTTTGCTTTTTCACTACTCGAAAGGGGTTTCCATAACAAGCTAATCCATTTGTAATAACCGAAAATCGGTCGAGCATGATTGTAGTGGATTCGTCGTCTTTCATTTGGAATAGCTCGTAGTCGTGGAGAAGCATGTTAATCTTCGTCTCCTTGACTTGATTTGTGCCTTCGTGTGTCACCTCTAGCATCCTCCATATCTCCTTGGCACTATCACATGATGATATCCGGTTGTGTTCTTCTGAATTTAAAGCACAATATAATAATTGCATTGCTTTGCAATTACAATTGTCATTTTTCCAATCGGAATCATCATACTCTTCGAAAATTTTAAGCGTACCGTTGGAATTCATTGGAATTTTCGGACCAAGACATATCACATTCCATAGCTCGATGTCGTAGACTCGAATGAATATCGATATCTTCTTTTTCCATATTATGAAGTTCGATCCATCAAAGAATGGAGGTCGATTCAGAGCAAGACCTTTGACCGGGGCAAGTTGAAATGCCATAAGATCTTCCTCGGATGTTAAGAAGATTTATATGGATACCCGCTCCGATACCCACGTGAGGTTTGTCTAGTACCCATAGAAGGCTATATAGGTTGATTCCTTATCCGATAGAAAAGAAAAACGGTTTAACTTGGACCGAAAAAAAGACAAGTGTGTGAATGGTTTATCTCGGACCGATAGAACACGAGAATTGTAACGGTAATCCTCGACCGATAGAAGAGAGGTGCAAAGGTTGATCTTTAGCCTATAGAAAAAGATACGGAGAGAGGACGTAGGCACGTTTGGCCGAACCTCTATAAATCTTGTGCCGTTTATCTTTACGCACTTTATTTACGCTTCCACACAATAGTGCATATACCGAATATATACCAACAGGTTGCGCCGTAGTCTGGATATCTACAGAGATTGATGTAACCTCTATAGCCTTTTATTTAGAAGCCTTCCTCAGTTTCTTCTTCGGCTTCTCAACAGCAAGCAGTGATTTGCTGTGAGATGTTCTTATTTTTCACTTCTTCGATTTGTCTTCACTCCCGAACTTGAGAGTGACATCCCTTGGATCATCAGAGATAGGGAGATATCCGGCAAAGGGTCTTGTCGCAATGAGTCCGTCTTTGTTGTAGGCATGGGTCTTGCTTCCGCCTATGTATTTGCCAGGGCCAATCTTCTTGGCTCTTTTGGATTGAGAGACATCGCACTTGGTAAGGATGTTGTTGAGTATAAGGCCAAACGACTTCTTCTGAGTACCAGGTTTGGAAGATTCTTCCTGTATCCTCTTCAGAACAATCTGGCATCAGTTTACTCGTTCGCCAAACATGATGGCGACCATCATTCCGAAATGCAGATTTGTGTACATTTCAAATGCACTAGTTCTATTCCCAGCAACACGACAACAGAAATCGTGTAAGTAGACAAAGGGCAGGCAAAATATTTTCTTGGCAAGATGGATGGACATTCTTGTCCGAAGCATCGCCAATGAATAATCCCTAGTAAGGGGTGAGGACTTCTTGTGACCTAAAGGTCTCAAGCTCTTCCATCGTCAGGCCATCAGACGGCAGCCTATAAATGTTCTCCAGAAGCTCCTTGTCAACGCAGATCTGAACTCCATGGATGGTAGCAGAAATGTCGGACACATCTGCTCCTCTTTTCAGAGAGAAGAACCGAATAGAGGCGTCGAGAGGCCTTGTTGCCGGATTCTGGAAACAATCAGTTCCATCGCGTCAACATCCTCGGATTCAATGTGAAGTCTTTCAAGAACGACGGATCTGGCAAAAATTCGCCCATCGATAATATAGTCTTTCTTCAGAGAAGATGTCTGAGAATATGCATTGATTACTGAAGAAAAGTAAGTGAAGTAGCAAAGAAAGCAGTAAAATGTAGTAAGTGATATAGGCTGTTTGTTCTTAAACTCGTTTAATATGCATAAAGCATAAAGAGTCGAAGGGAGCAAGAAACAGTCCTTTTATATTGTGCGGAGAGAATTAGGGTTACGAAACAGTGAACAGTCAGATTTAAGGGATGGGAACCATCTTTGAAAAAACGAACAGGATGAACTGAGATTAACTTGTATATCTTATCTATCCATTTTTTTAAATGATAACCGGTCCCACTTCTGACAATTCAACTTCCCTCATTGCACTAAATGGCAGTTTGAAATTATTAAAATCACGGCGTTTGAGATAGTAAAGTCTAGATGTCGTGTAGAGCATTAAATAATAAAAAGTTTGAATTTTAAACAGGGCACGTGGAGTAAACCTGTTTTCAGTATGAATAGAATAATAATGTATATTAATTGACGTCCCATAGTATATATACTATATCCGCGAATAATACAGTGTTCCCCCTTAAAATGTACATACAGGATATAATTCTTACAGCAATGTTTGGAATAATATTGTATTCTTGGATCTTACAGTATTCTCCCTCAATAGATGAGTAAAAGCATAAAAACTTACAGGGAGTCAGGCTGTATCATTCCCAATTCTTGTCAAAGCATACACAATCTGTTTGTGCTGAGAGGTTTGGTAAAGATGTCGGCTAACTAGATGTTTGTATGAATTTTCTCGATCTGAACATCCTTATTCTCAACATGATTCCGGATGAAGTGATGCTTCATATCAAATGCTTAGTTCGCGAGTGCAATACAGGGTTGTGCTTTATTGCAATTGCACTCGTGCTATCGCACATGATCGATGTTTCTTTGGCGATCATTCCATAATCAGATAATTTTTATTGCATCCAAAGAATCTGCATACAGCAACTTCCAGCAGCATAGTATTCTGATTCAGCTGTGGAAAGCGAGTTTGCCAATTGCTTCTTACTGAACCATGACATAAGTCTAGGTCCAAGAAAGTTGACAAGTACCGCTTGTACTCTTCTAGCTTGCAGCCACCGAGATCTGAGTCATTGTAACCAACCAAATCGAATCCACCTTCCTTAGGATAACACAGTCCTGCATCGGCTGTTCCTTTAACGTACTTGAGGATTCGTTTAGCTGTTGTGAAGTGTGATTCTTTAGGTGCTACTTGATACCGAGCACACACTACAGCAAATAGGATACCAGGTCTTCTAGCTGTTAGGTACAGGAGTGAGCCTATAAGCTTCCTGTAGAGTGATTGATCAACCGGCTTTCCAGCTTCGTCAGCACTAATTTGCACGTAAGTGCTCATGAAGGTTGACGAGCATTTGGAGTTATTCATCCCTGACTTGTTGAGTAGCTCCTTGTTGTACTTCTCTTGGTTGATGAAGATTCCTGTAGGCAACCGCTTTACCTGCAATCCTAGGAAATAACTAAGTTCCCCCATCATACTCAATTCAAATTTACTTTGCATGAGATGAGAGAACCTTTGACATAAAGCAAGGTTAGTGGAACCAAATATAATATCATCTACATATATTTGAACCATAAACAGGTCATCACCTTCCTATATCTTAAATAGAGTCTTGTCCACAGCCCCTTTCTCGAATCCATTATTGGTTAGGTACAGGGACAGGATTTCATACCACACTCTAGGTGCTTGCTTAAGTCCATACAAAGCTTTTTGTAGTCTGTATACAAGGTCTCCGCCTTCTATGTTGACAAACCATGGTGGTTGTTCAACATAGACTTCTTCGGTGAGGTCTCCATTCAGGAATGCGCTCTTAACGTCCATTTGATATACAATAAAGCTCTTATGGGTGGCAAAAGCTAAAAATATCCTAATGGCTTCTAGTTTGGCTACAGGGGCAAATGTTTCATCGTAGTCTATGCCTTCTTCTTGTATGTAGCCTTGTGCGACTAGACGGAATTTGTTCTTGATAACAAGTCCGTTCTCATCCTTGTTGTTTCCAAATACCCATTTAGTTCCTATCACGGCTTGATGCTCAGGTCTGGGTACTAGATACCATACATTGTTTCTTTCGAAACCATTAAGCTCTTCTTCCATTGAAGTGATCTAGTGAGAATTGTTTAGAGCTTCTTTGGTAGAAACAGGTTCGGATTGAGCTAAGAATACAGCGAATGTGCACATGGAAAGTCTTCTAAGTTCAGCTTGAGATTTCCATACAGGAGGGTTCTTCTTACACACACAGTACAGTTCCTTGTGTACTCTGTATTCTCCTACGGGTAGATACTCCAGCATCAATGTCTCCTACGATTAACTCCTGTGGGTGATATCTCAACCATCTTCTATCGGGTTCTAGTTCGTCATCCCGTACTGTATCTTGATGTGTTGTAGTTTCAGCTTCAGCTTGTACAACATTAGCTTCAACTACCCTATTGTTACAGCTGCAGGGTTGATCTCTAACTCCACAACAGGCTCTATTGGAGTTGGAGGGTCATCAATGGAGAGTGTTTGGATATTCTAAGTCAGATTTGCTACTCCTGTAGGATCATTGTGAGGTTCATCGAACACTACGTGTACATATTCCTCAACTGTCAGCTTCCTTTTGTCAAAGATTTTGAAAGCCTTGCTGACAGATGAACATCCTACAAATATCCCTTCATCCAACTTTTCATCGAAGGCTCTAAATTGGTCTTTCCCATTATTCAGAACATAACATATGCATCCAAATATGTCAAAATATGAAACCAGTGGAGTTTTGTTGTTCCATACCTTGTATGCTGTTTTGTTGTGATACTTGTTGATGATACAGTGGATTTGTGTATAGCACGCTGTATTTGTTACTTCACCCCAGAAATGCTGCGGCAACTTGCTTGCGGTGATCATGGTTCTTGTTGCTTCTTTGAGCGTCCTGTTCTTTTGCTCGGCAACACCATTTTGTTGAGGAGTCTGAGCATATGAGTATTCATGCTGTATTTCATTATCCGAGCATTATTGCTCTATAAAGCGGTTAGTGAATTCAGTACCTCTGTCGGAATGAATGGGCACGATACTCAACCCTTTCTCATTCTGAAGCTTTCTCAGGTGCTCGGGCATTTTTGTTATGGTTTCCTTCTTCTTGCTCAGTAAGATTTTCCAACTATACCTGGAATAATAATCAACAATAATGAGGCAATATTTCTTACATCCCAAAGTTACATGGTCTACTGGACCGTAGAGATCCATATGTAGCATTTGCAGAACTCTGTGAGTGGACATGTGTGATTTGCTTTTCAGGGTGGTTTTGACTTGTTTGCCTTTCTGACAGGATCCGCAGACGCTGTGTTTTTGGAATGACACATCAGGCAAACCTCTAACTATTCCCTGTCTATCGAGCTTGTTGATCATCTTGAAGTTGATATGAGACATCCCCTTGTGCCACAGCCAGCTTAGATCTACAGTGCCTGTAACACCCCGAGATATTCGGAATAATTACAGCGCCGTAAACCCTTTAAGTAAGGATTTACAAGGCTGATTAAAAGAAATGTGATTACAATCCAACAATACCACAAATTTCAAGTTACAAAACCGGTTCCAATTGATCCATTGAGTTAATTAATACAACCATATCGAAATGATATTAATAAGACACGCGTACTTGAGTACTGAAAATGAACCAAGAAGACAAATTACAAAAACAACAAACATCAACCACATCATTGAGCCATTTCATCGTCATGCCGGTACTGTGGCTGCCTCCCCGCTCCTCGGTTACCTGAACATCAAAACAAATTTCCACCCCCGAAGGGGTTAGCAAATCGATGCTAGTACAAGTATCACAATACAAATTTCATCAATGCATTATAAAACATACAAAATGGACTTCCGTCATCGGAATCCAATGATGTGAATCCTCACGATTCCATCAATACAATACAGGGTAATCCAACGATCCAGCGCCCTGGGTATAGATCCCCATGATGATCCCGTCGGACCAACGCATGGTGGAAAACCCATCCAACGATCCAGCGCCCTCAGCATAGATCCCCATGATGATCCCGTCGGACCAACGCATGGTGGACATTCGATCCAGCACCCTCAGCATAGATCCTCATGATCCCCTCAGATCATTTACAACAAAAAAATACCATTATGCATACACATATGCAAATCAACATGTTCATCGACGTAAATATCATGACAACTCAAAGAATATAATCTCATGTTCAACAACACGAATAAATCGTACACAAGATCAACAATACAATATCAATAAGCTTAAAATACGATACTTGCCTCAAATATGGCAAGAACAAATCACTCCAACGAATCTCAACAC
This sequence comes from Orobanche coerulescens, assembly GCA_033398695.1. Lineage (NCBI taxonomy): Eukaryota > Viridiplantae > Streptophyta > Magnoliopsida > Lamiales > Orobanchaceae > Orobanche > Orobanche coerulescens. The sequence goes on from CM065804.1 coordinate 102,821,531, forward strand.
ACTCGAAGGCCGTCTCCTTCGATCAACGTAGCAAGCTTGAACCTTAACAAAAGAAATAATATAGAATTTATCTTATGTCGTACGAATGTCTAACAACCCGGTCTACGACCGAATGCTCTAAAAATGCAATCTGCCTAAACTACTTAGCGTACGCTACGTACTCTACATAACGTACGCTAAGCCTGCCGGTTAGCGTACGTAAACGATGAAGTCTAGCGTACGCTAACTTATGTACCGGCAGTCCTCTCTGACCAGCCGACTGACTCGCCTGATGACATAACATACGTTACGTACCAAACGTAGCGTACAGTATTCATTCCCGATAGCGCACGTTAATATATACATCTTAGCGTGCGCTACTCAGGTATGGCGCCATCTTGGCAGAAAACTGATCTAATGGTGATGAAACTCATGAAATCTTCAGTGATGAAACATGTCATCTCCGTGCATACTATGTTCATACGGTTTGTGAAAGATCTTTATGGATTAAACGACTACGAGCTTCAAGGATATGTATAATCGTCATAACACCATAATTCATCTTGATCTTCAAGAAATATCTTAAGTTCAATCCATTTCATGTCCCCAAAACGTATGATTCCATTATGTGAAGAATTAAGAACTTGATAATCTCCATATACTGGTCACAATCGGTTTGCAGCTTCATGAATATGCTAGGAGTTCAAACACTAAAAGGTTCAATGTTTTATACGATGAAGAAGTACCGAAACATCGAAAATATCCTTCTAACACATGATGTTCGACTACTTACGAATTTAACTGGCTAGATAATCCCAAATCATGATCAAAACATCCTTCAGAATACTACTAATATTGGTGAAGAATCACCTACCTCAAAGTAGCGAGAACACGAAGGAACTTGAAGAAATCCAACACCGAGAGCTTGAACACCATCCTCCAATGATCTACAATCTTCAACTCGGTCTAGGATGATGGTATGAAGGGTTTAGGATGGAGAGAGTGACTCTCTATGTCTCAGAATTCGGGTTTGGAAAGTGATGAAAGCTGAAAAAAATGAAAAAGGGTGCTGTCCTATATATAGAAAATGGTTATTAGTGCGCGCTAGTCCATATTCATAGCGTGCGCTAATGGCTATACGAAACTTACTGACTTCGCTGTACTCAGCATTTAGCGTGCGCTATCCTCATATCATTAGCATGCGCTACCACGTTGACTTGGCTTTTCCCGAAAGCTGTCCAGGTTCATCCTGACATAATCCGACCAAGATCCGCGGCCTGATCTCACCTACCAACACGTCTCAATCATGCTGACTACGTATAGCGCGCGCTAAGGTTCATATATAGCGTGCGCTACTAAACCCAAATTAGCGTACGCTATGCCTAGTCGATAGCGTGCGCTACAAGTGCAAAATCACAATATTGAACACAATCATGCAATCATGCGCTCAACAACACCGGATCATGAAATACGGAGAATAATACTCAGATCAAAATACAACAAATACAATATCACAAGGTTTAATTACACATCAAAAATCTCGGGTATTACATCCTCTCTCCCTAAAAAGAAGTTTCGTCCCGAAACTTAAGATGAAAACAACTCCGGATATTTAGTCTTCATACTGTCCTCCATTTCCCAAGTGGCCTCTTCAGCTCTGTGCCGTGACCATTGTACTTTAACCAAGTGTATTGGTTTATTCCTCAATTGTTTGACCCGACTTTCAAGTATCTTGATTGGTCTTTCTTCGAAGGTACCATCATTAGCTATCTCGATTTCGTCAAAATCAATGATGTGACTGGGGTCTGGTACATACTTTCGCAATTGGGATACGTGAAACACACTATGAACGTGACTCAGCGATGGCGGTAAGGCCAACCTGTATGCTAAATCCCCAACTCTCTCGAGGATCTCAAATGGTCCGATATATCTCGGACTTAGCTTACCTTTCCTCCCAAAACGGAAAATTCCTCGTGTAGGAGACACCTTCAATAGTACGTGGTCCCCAATCTCGAACTCTAGCGGGCAACGACGCACATCAGCATAAGACTTCTGTCGACTCTGGGCAGTCAACAGTCTTTCCCGAATCAAAGCTATCTTCTCTTGAGTCTGAACTATCAATTCCGGTTCCGTCCCGATCAAGTCCGAAGAATCATCCCAGCACAGGGGTGATCGACATCTTATCCCGCACAAAGCTTCAAATGGTGCCATCTTAATAGAAGCATGCCAACTATTGTTGTAGGTGAATTCAATCAATGGCAAGTGAACTTCCCAATCAGTTGACCAATCCAAAGCACAAGCTCTCAGCATGTCATCTACTGTTTGTATAGTCCTTTCGGACTGACCGTCCGTTTGGGGATGATAAGTCGTGCTAAAGTTCATCTCGGTCCCCAAAGCCCTGTGAACGGCCTTCTAGAAGTGCGACACGAAGCGACCATCTCGATCTGAAATAATGGTCTTCGGCGTCCCATGCAATCTGACTATCTCTGCAATAAATACTCATGCCAATTTCTCTGGTCCCCACGTGTCTTTAATTCCTAGGAAATGAGCCGACTTGGTTAGTCGATCAACTATAACCCAAATCATGTTCATTCCCGTCTTGCTCCTTGGCATATTGGTGATGAAATCCATCGAGATATCCTCCCACTTCCACTCAGGAATCGGAAGCGGTTTTAACATTCCGGCAGGTCGCTGATGTTCAATCTTAACCTGCTGACAAGTTAAACACTTCAAAACGTACTCTGCTACGTCCTTCTTCATATTTCCCCACCAGAAGTTTTGTTTTAGATCCTTATACATCTTACTGCTGCCTGGGTGAATAGAATAGGGAGCGTTGTGAGCTTCCTTCAAAATTGTCCATCTCAAATCATCATCATCGGGAACGCAAAGTCGACTTTGAAATCTCAGAACTCCATCATCTTGTATCACGAATCCTGGGGCTTTTCCTTTCTTTACTTCGTCACATAACCGAAGGATCAGAGAATCATTCAACTGCTTAGATTTGATTTCCTCGACTAGGGACGAAGTCAGTTCCATCACATATAGTTGCCCTTGGATTTCTGATGACCATACTTCAATCCCTTCGCGGATCAGTTCTCGTTGAATGCTGGTTTCGGACGTAAGTGCTTCCAACACTCGAAGAGAAATAGGTTTACGGCTCAATGCATCGGCTACTACGTTTGCTTTACCCGGATGATGGAGAATTTCCAAGTCGTAATCCTTGATAAATTCCAGCCATCTTCTCTGCCTCATGTTTAATTCTTTCTGACTGAAAATGTACTTGAGGCTTTTATGATCTGTAAAGATCTGACAATGAGTGCCATATAAATAATGTCGCCAAATTTTCAAGGCAAAGACCACAGCTGCTAACTCCAGATCGTGAGTTGGGTAATTAACTTCGTACGGTTTTAATTGCCGAGAAGCAGAGGCAATCACCTTATCCTTTTGCATCAACACACATTCCAGACCCTGATTTGAAGCGTCGTTGTATACCATGAATCCATCAGTTCCATCTGGTAATGCTAATATAGGTGCTGTAGTCAGTCTCTTCTTAAGTTCATCAAAACCACCCTGGCATTTCTCATCCCACATGAACTTTTGAGTTTTCTGTAACAGCTGGGTGAGTGGACGAGCAATTTTGGAAAATCCCTCTACAAAACGGCGATAATATCCAGCGAGTCCTTAGAAGCTTCGAACTTCTTTCACGTTATTAGGAGCTTCCCATTCCAAGATTGCTTCAACTTTCTTCGGGTCCACCTGAACCCCGTCAGCTGATATCACATGCCCAAGGAAGGCTACTTCCCTAAGCCAGAACTCGCATTTGGAAAGCTTCGCATAAAGCTGTTCATTTCTCAATGTGCTCAAAACCACACGCAAATGCTCGGCATGCTCCTCTGTGTCTTTCGAATAGATCAAGATGTCATCAATGAAAACGACCACAAACTTGTCTAGGTATTCTAAGAATACTCGATTCATCAATTGCATAAATACTGCAGGAGCATTGGTAAGTCCGAATGGCATCACCACGAATTCATAGTGCCCGTACCGGGACCTGAAAGCAGATTTCGGTATATCCGATTCCTTAATTCTCAACTGATGATATCCTGATCGCAAGTCAATATTCGAGAATACCCTTGCCCCTTGCAGTTGATCAAACAAGTCGTCGATCCGAGGTATAGGATATTGTTCTTGATCGTGACCTTGTTTAGCTCCCTGTAATCAATACATAATCGGAGGGATCCATCTTTCTTTCGGACAAAGAGAACGAGTGCTCCCCAAGGAGAAACGCTAGGTTGAATGTAACCCTTCTGCAATAATTCCTCCAGTTGCTTCTTTAGTTCATACATCTCGGTTGGCGCCATGCGGTATGGTGCTCTGGAAATAGGAACGGCTCCAGGCTCAAATTCGATAGTGAACTCCACTTCTCTCTGCGGAGGTGACCCAGGTAGTTCGTCAGGGAATACATCTGAAAATTCATTCACAAATGGAATAGATGAGAGTTCTACTCCTTCTTCTTTCTTCATGGCATAGCACCAAATTCCATGACATCCCTGCTTCAGTAATTTCACTGCTTTCATCACCTTGATTAATTTTCCCGAGCTTCCCGGTCTCCATCCTCTGAATAAGTGTTCAGATCCATCATCAGCAATGATAGAAATGACCCTCTTTTGGTAATTCAGAATAGCTCCATAACGGTTGAGCCAATCGTCTCCGAGAATTAAATCGTCACCATGGATGTCAACTACAATAAGATTCGATGGACAATATCTCCCACCTATAGACACTGGAAAATATCTAGTTTCTAGGGTTCCCACAATTTTCTCTCCGCTCGGCAAACCCACAACATAAGGTTCACAATCAAATAAACACGAGATTTTTAAACGATTAATACAGTTCAATGATATGAAAGAATGTGTAGCTCCTGAATCGAATAGGACACTAACTGGTTGCAAAAGGATCTGAATCGTACCTGATGCAACAGCAGTGTTCTGATCGTCAGATTTCCTCATATCGTACAGGCGCGGAGGAACGGACCCAGCACTGGATGTCTCTCTCTTCCCAACATTCTGCTGCTGAAATCCACTCTACTGCGTCTGGTTCACACTTATCTCTTTCGGAACTGGCGCTGGAGTGCGAGTACCAAACGATCTAGTCGCCACTCCACAGAATGTTGCGCGATGTCCTTCATGTCCACACTCGAAATAGGTCACAGCAGGTGCGAAACAATCACGTCGAACATGCCCTGTTTTGCCACAGTTATAACATTTCTTCCCTGCGTCTGAAACGGTTGGTGCTGCCCGGAACTTCTTTCCGCCTCGAGAAGGATGTGGAGGCCTCCTGGACGAATGAAATGAGGACTAGCCCTTGCGCGGCCCACTACTCTTATTCTCCGTGAAGTTGCCAGACACTTTCTGCTTCTTTGCTTCCGTTGACTTTTCTACTGCCGCCTCTTTCATATCATAGGCCAGAGCCTTATCCTGATACTGTCGCAAGGTGGTACATTCAAATCCGGACATATACTGCTGAATTCCCGGCTTCATCCGCATGTCGAAATGGAAAATCCTCTCCGCCTCGGTCCTGACCAAGTGGCGCACATAAGTCAGCTGGTGATTAAAAGTCTTAATCACGTCTGTCACAGATGCCTCTAAATTTTGTGGTGAGAAAAATTCCCGGACTCGGACCTCTCTAATTGGGCGAGGACAATATTGCGCTTCCATCATTAATTTGAACTCTGTCCAGTCAACATTATGCTCCTCAGGTCGAATGGCCTCCCACCAGTCGAAAGCCTCCCCAGTCAGAAGATACTGGGCGATCGGAACCTTTCTGTCGTTAGGACAGTTAATCCCTGCAAAGATCTTCTCTAACTCCTTCAACCAGTGATCCCAAGAAAGCGTCTCAGTAGAACCGTCAAATTTTGGAGGATGCAATTTGACCACTTCAGTAAGCCATTTGTCTCCCCGGTTATCCTCGTTATGCTGCTGTCCCATCGCCGTCTGCATGCGATCAACAACCTGAGCAAACTGGTTTATCTGGGCAACCACCTGTTGAAGCACTCCCGGCACGTTAGGATCTGCATTATTATTTGCTGATTCCTGCTGTCCTCCGGAATGGGAATCTGTTCGACTAGCGGTTATTTCTGGGGTAGACACCGAATCTTCTTGTCTCGCATTTCCATGTCCGCGTCCGCGTCCATGATCTCCCCTCAACATACTGTAAACACAAATACTCAATATCCAGGGCAACTTTTCTAAAAGAAAGTCCGGCAATATTCACAAAAAGGAATTAAATAAAACGGTAGTAATTAAGATTTAGGAGACTTACAACCACGGTCCACACGACGATGCTGGCTCAGCAGTGATGTTACAAACGACCCGTAAATAACATAAACAGACCCAACTAAAACCCGACTGCCAAGATATCCATGAATCTTGGCTCCGATACCATATTCTGTAACACCCCGAGATATTCGGAATAATTACAGCGCCGTAAACCCTTTAAGTAAGGATTTACAAGGCTGATTAAAAGAAATATGATTACAATCCAACAATACCACAAATTTCAAGTTACAAAACCGGTTCCAATTGATCCATTGAGTTAATTAATACAACCATATCGAAATGATATTAATAAGACACGCGTACTCGAGTACTGAAAATGAACCAAGAAGACAAATCACAAAAACAACAAACATCAACCACATCACTGATCCACATCAATGGCAGCCTTACAAGTCTGGGTGGCTGAGGATCCCGCTGTCGACGATATGACTTTGGTGGCGGAATGGCAGCCTTTGCTGTACGCGGGTCAGCTGTTACCTTTATGGGACTCGGGATCTCTTCACGTACAGGAATGGGTTCGACACCCCTGACAAACACTGTAATAGTTTTCCCTTTATTGGAGAATGAGTTGTATCCTAAGACACTTTTATCATGAGCATGTTGCCGATGCTTAGAATTTCTTCCATCCTTTTAGATGATTTCTCGAAAGATTCAAGATGGTCTCTAGTTCTCCGTCTCGTTTCTCGAGAGTTTTTACTTTGGCTTCAAGTAGAGAGAAATCATTTGTCTTGCTATCTTGGTCTCATTTAGATCATGGGCAAGTTGATGATTGCTCTCCATGAGTTTTTCAAGTGAGACTTTGCTGTTTTCACAAATCGATGGACATATTTTCGTAATTATTTCTCAGCAAGTCGTTTTCATCTTTCAGCTCTAAGTTAGAAATTTCGAGCTGTACGTTTTCTCGTTTCAATGTCTCATGGGCCTTTTGAATGTTTTTGAATTCATTCATCATATTTTCGAAAGTATGAGATGCATTAACACTACCAAAAAAAGTACTTTAGCCGACGACCCGAAAAAAAACGGCCGACGACTATAAAGTGTCGTCGGCTAAACTTCGCACTTTAGCCGACGACTCAAAATACCGTCGGCTAAAGGGTTTTAGCCGACGACTTGGTGGAGGTCGTCGGCTAAAGCTCGAAATAGTCGTCGGCTATATTAAAGAGATTTAGCCGACGACCGTGACAACGTTTAGCCGACCGAAAAGAAAAAAAAAATAATTTACTTTAGCCGACGACCTAGATCTAGGTCGTCACTAAACTCCTTCCGAAAAAATAATAATGTAATGGTTTAGCCGACGACCTAGATCTAGGTCGTCGGCTAAACCATTTTTTAAAAAATAATTTACTTTAGCCGACGACCTAGATCTAGGTCGTCACAAACTCCTTCCTAAAAAAATAATAATGTAATGGTTTAGCCGACGACCTAGATCTAGGTCGTCACAAACGCTTTTTAAAAAAAAATTACTTTAGCCGACGACCTAGATCTAGGTCGTCGGCTAAACTCCTGCCGAAAAAAAAATAAAAATGTAATGGTTTAGCCGACGATCTAGATCGTCGACTAAACACTTTTTTAAAAAAAAAAAAATATACTTTAGCCGACGACCTAGATCTAGGTCGTCGGCTAAACCTCCAAGTGAAAATCATTTATAGTTCAGGGAACACCTGTAACACCCCCAAGTTATTCAGGGTATATTACAGCGCCGTGAGCCCCGCCGTGGGACACACAAGGCTAAACATACGCGGAACTATAAAACTTGACCGAGAAGGTCTACATATAATGGGGAGAAAGACGATACAAAGGTATCCAAAAACATAACCAATGTATTCACAGACATTATATCACAAATCAATACTTCGGCAAACACAGGCCGGAACTTCAAAGAAGGAGGAAAACAATACTCGAGTATTCAATAATCAATCCAGTACAACAACACTGAATGGAAAACTCAAAACATAACTGGAAGACCAACACAGTATCACACTTGCCCACCATCTTCATGCCGACCCGGTACCTGCGTGTCCGATCTCCTGGAACCTGAAATACATGAAACGTATTTCCCCCATAAAGGGGTTAGCCGTCGAATAGCTAGTGCAAGTATATCAATATGAAACACAATACTCCTCGACAATAAAGTAAATGCAATCCGTCAATTCATCAATTTAAGACTAGTATTCCGGAATAACTAAAATCTCATAAGACGTATGTGAATGCCGTAGAAACGGTTCGTTCACCTCATACGCCGTTACGTATGTGAATGCCGTCAAAACGGTTCGTTCACCTCATACGCCGATACATGTAGGAATGCCGTCAAAACGGTTCGTTCATTACATGCCAATCAATATATCTATGAATGCCGTAAAAACGGTTCGTTCATGATATGCCATCAATATTTCTTACTTTCAAAGTCGAGAACGTACAATCATAAATGTATACTTTCCTTTGAGACATCGAGAAATTGAACGGAGGAAGGGTATGAGTTCGGTAGGTCCAAGAACGCGTTTCCGGCACCTAAACGATTCGCAAGGAGTATGATAATCAATCATCCATATTCAAACTACACGAAGGAACTCCCCAAATCCGTCTACGATTCATAAAGATATACGGATAATCAACTAAAGGTTGGGAAATCGTCCTAAATCTCGCAAGTCCGAAAACGGCACAATCTAAACCATAAAATCGTAGGAAAAGTATACATACGGTATAGATACATCATAATCTCAAGGTTCTCAAGCTTCAAAACGGGTAAATCGGACAAATCTACGAAAAACCCCAAAATTCCCAAAAGGTAGGGTTCTAAGGATTTTTACCTTGATTCGGACGTTAGGAGGAATTAGATGTTGAGAAATCCTTGTTCTCCAAGCAAATATATTGTTGTTAGAAGGAAGATCGCTTCCAATCGCCTAAGATCGCCTCTCCCGAGTGATTCCCGTCGAAAAGGAGTGAAGAAGGTGAGAAATGACGAAAATAAAGTCAACTGCCATATTTATATATGTCCAGTCTAGCGCACGCTACGCCTCCTTCATTAGCGTGCGCTAGCGAAGTCACCGGATAGTCCAGTGGCTTCTGTCGGTCTCGTTAGCGTGCGCTAATCATCTGTCCCTAGCGTGCGCTAGCCCAAAATATGGCATCCGATCGGAGTCGTAACTTCCGACTCGCCTGCGCCAATACTTAACGTGCGCTCGCGATGTTAGCGTAGCTTTAGCGTGCGCTAGCCGAGCCTAGCGTCGCTATCGATAGTCGAAAACCGGCAACTTCACGCCTCTGGCGGCCGGCCGGTAGCGTGCGCTACGGACGGATGTTAGCGTGCGCTACTATACATGGATAGCGCGCGCTAACAAACTCCTAGCGTGCGCTAATCCGTCGATCAGAAGAGCGGCCAATCTTGGTTCGACTGGCGATACTCTTAGCGCGCTACGGCTCAAAGCTAGCGTGCGCTAATCAAGCAGAATTAGCGTGCGTTAGCCTAGGCCTAGCGTGCGTTATATCTCTGGTCCAGAACATTTCCGCAAGGTCCTAAACGACATGATCAACAACCAAACGAGATACGAACTCAATAACAATATCGATAACATCTCCAAACCTTTACAGAGTGTCAACATAAGAGAAACGGCAAGGTCAAATAGTCAATAAAAGTTCGGGTATTACATTCTCCCCCTCTAAAAAGAAGTTTCGTCCCGAAACTTAAGAAATAAATAGTTCGGGGTATTCCACCCGCATCTTCTCTTCCGTCTCCCAAGTTGCCTCCTCGACTCCATGTCTCGACCATTGCACTTTAACCAGTGGAATGGTCTTATGCCGAAGTTGTTTCTCGCGACGCTCAAGAATCTTCACGGGTCTCTCCGGAAAGGTAATATCCTCGGCTACGTCAATCTCACCGTAGTCGATGATGTGGCTCGGATCCGGTACGTACTTCCTCAACTGAGACACATGAAAAACACTATGGACGTGACTCAAAGCTGGAGGCAACGCCAAGCGATAAGCTAAATCTCCAACCCTGTCCAAAATCTCGAAAGGTCCGATATACCTCGGACTAAGTTTCCCCTTTTTCCCGAAGCGGAAAACTCCACGTGTCGGCGACACCTTGAGTAAGACATGATCCCCCACTTCGAACTCCAAGGGTCGACGACGAGTATCAGCATAAGATTTCTGACGACTGGCAGGCGATAATCGGTCCCGGATAATAGTAATCTTTTCCTTAGTCTCCATCAACATATCCGGCTCCGTCCCAACTAGCTCAGAAGCCTCGTCCCAACATAATGGCGACCTACATCGCCTACCATAAAGTGCCTCGAAGGGTGCCATTTGGATCGACGCATGCCAACTATTATTGTAAGCAAACTCGATCAACGGCAAGTGAAGCTCCCAATCATTACTCCAGTCTAAGGCACAAGCCCGTAACATATCTTCCAACGTTTGAATCGTCCTCTCTCTGTCGACCATCCGACCGAGGATGAAAAGAAGTGCTCAATCTCAACTCGGTACCCAAAGCACGATGAACGGCTGCCAAAAGTGCGATACGAAACGGCCGTCTCGATCAGAAACAATGGTTTTGGGGGCACCGTGTAACCTCACGATCTCAGCAATAAAGGTTCGAGCCAGTCTATCCGGCCCCCAAGTATCCTTAATACCCAAAAAGTGTGCAGACTTGGTCAACCGATCGACAACTACCCAAATCATATTCATTCCGGCCCGAGTTCTCGGCATGCCAGTGATGAAATCCATAGAAATGTCTTCCCACTTCCACTCGGGAATGGGAAGCGGTTTCAACAACCCCGCTGGTCGTTGATGTTCGATCTTGACTTGTTGGCACGTCAAGCACCGTAGTACAAACTCCGTAACATCCTTCTTCATGTTATTCCACCAAAAATTTTGCTTCAGATCTTTGTACATCTTACTCGTCCCGGGGTGGATTGAATAAGGCGTAGCATGCGCTTCTCGGAGAATTCTCTGTCTCAACTCTAAATCGTTCGGAACACAAAGCCTACCCTGAAATCTCAGAATACTATCCTCGTGTACCATAAAGCCAGGAGCTTTTCCTTTAATTACATCTTCCTTTAATTGAGAAATCATCGGGTCACTCCACTGCTTCCCTTTGATGTCATCAACTAAAGACGAAGTAATTTCGAGAGTACACAGTTGCCCCTGCACTCGTTGAAGCCAAACTTCTATCCCTTGCTCAATTAAGTCCTGACGAATTTTCGTCTGAGGTGTAAGAACCTCGAGCATTTGAAGAGATGCCGATTTGCGGCTCAACGCATCCGCAACGACATTAGCTTTTCCGGGGTGGTAAAGAATATCCAAATCATAATCCTTTATCAACTCTAACCAACGCCGTTGTCTCATATTCAGCTCCTTCTGACTGAAAATATATTTCAGACTCTTGTGATCGGTATAAATCCGGCACGGAGAACCATACAAATAATGTCGCCAAATCTTGAGTGCGAAGACAATTGCGGCTAATTCCAAATCGTGAGTAGGATAATTCATTTCGTAAGGCTTTAATTGTCGTGACGCAAAAGCTATTGTCTTATCATGCTGCATAAGGACACAACCTGTGCCTTGACCCGAAGCGTCATCAGAACCGCAAAGCCTTCGCTACCATGTGGTAAAGTTAGAATCGGCGTCAAGTCAATCGTCTCTTTAGTTCATCGAAGCTCTTGTCTCTCATCCGTCCAAACAAACTTTTCGGTCTTACGGAGTAATTTCATAGCGGTCGAGCGAGTTTCGAGAACCCTCGACAAACCGAGTAATACCAGCAAGGCCCAAAAAGCTACGAACCTCCTTAACATTTTTAGGCGGTGCCCAATCTAGCACCGCCTCGATCTTCTCATGGTCTACACGAACCCCTTCGGCCGAAATCACATGGCCGAGAAACATAACTTCTTCCAACCAAAACTCGCATTTCGAGAATTTTGCATAGAGGTGCTCGGTTCTCAAAATGTCTAAAACCAAACGCAAGTGTCGGGCATGTTCCTCCTTATCTCGCGAATAAATTAAGATGTCGTCAATAAAGACGACTACACACCTGTCGAGGTACTCGATGAATATCTTATTCATTAACTGCATGAATACTGCCGGTGCATTAGTCAACCCGAAAGGCATAACTACAAATTCATAATGCCCATATCTCGTTCGAATCTTTGTCTTCGGAACGTCTGACTCCCTCACCCTGAGTTGGTAATACCCGGATCTTAAATCAATTTTCGAGAAAACTGCAGCCCCTTGCAATTGATCAAATAAATTGTCTATACGTGGCAAAGGATACTTGTTCTTGGTTACTTTGTTCAGCTCACGGTAGTCAATGCACAAACGTAGTGAACCATCCTTCTTCCGCACAAAAAGAACAGGCGCGCCCCAAGGCGAAGCACTCGGTCTGATATACCCTTTTTCCAGAAGTTCTCCCAACTGATTCTTCAATTCTTGCATTTCGGAGGGTGCCATCCGGTAAGGTGCTTTAGAAATCGGATCCGCATCTGGCTCTAAGTCCACGGTAAACTCTATTTCTCGATCTGGCGGTAATCCCGGGAGGTCATCCGGAAAAACATCAGGATACTCATTAACAACCGGAATCGAAGAGAGATCGACTTCGTTTCCTTCCATTTTCAAGGCATAACACCAATAGCCCGCACAACCTTTATTCAAAAGTTTTACGGTCTTCATGGCACTGATAAGCAACTTGGATAGACCCGACTTACGTCCCAAAAATGAGTACTCGGATCCGTCTTTAGTCATCATGGTGATAACCTTGGTACGGTAGTTCATAATCGCTTGATGATTATCAAGCGATCCTCGCCGAGGATCACATCCTCGCCCTCTATATCAACTACAATCAAATTCGATAACCATCCCATACCGTATATACTCACCGGAAAATCTCTAATCTCCCGATTCCCCACAATCCTATCCCCGCTGGGCAGTTTCACGATAAAGGGATCGCAAGTAGTTAAACAAGTTATATTCAGACGGCGTACACATTCCAAAGATATAAAAGAATGTGTAGCACCCGTATCAAAAAGTACACAATTTGGATGAGATAGAATATGAATGGTACTGAAGCCACCGCCGCGTCGGGTTAAATGCGCTCGGCGCATCTCATAAACCCGTGGTTGTACCGAACCGACGCTAGAGTTCCCCCTCCGGCATTCTCGCCCCGTCCCCGGCCCCTGCCAAAATTCTGCCGAGGTTGACCAAAAGATTGACGTTGATTAATACCTTGATCAAGTGGTGTTGGGGCGAAGCCCGAGTGTCCAAAGTCTGGTTCGGCTCGGAACAATAAAGCCTCTATGCCCCATCGACCACACGTGTGACACTTCAATAATGGGAAGTAGCACTCCGAACTAAAGTGGCACAGACGACCACAATTATAGCAAGTCATCGTGCGATTTGAGGTACACAGGTGGAACGGTAACCCCTCTTCCCTTTATTAGAACGCGACGACTATCCGTGAAACGGTTAGTAAATGCGAGACTTCAAAGTTGCCACCTTTAGATCCGAAAAATTTCCCGCAACTTTCTGTTTCTTCGGTTCTACAACGGTATCGATGTCGTGGCTAAACATATCCTGGGCTAAAGCTCGTCACGATACTCTTTCAGCGTGGTACAAGCAAATCCGGCCATGTACCGTCGTAAGTCCAAATTCATCCGCATATCAAAATAACGGATCTTATCACGCTCGTTACGCACTTGATCCTTCACATGGATCAATTGTTGGTTGTACTCCACGATCGCCTGCGAAACGGGAATATCCTGTGGTTTAGCCTCGAAGAAGGCTCGGATTCGGCTCTCTCGTACCGGCCAAGGGCAAAACTCGGCCTCCAAGAGCTCCTTAAATTCATCCCACGAGGCAATACGATCCTGTGGCTTGATGACCTTCCACCAAGTAGCGGCCTCCTTAGTGAGGAAATACTGAGCAATTGGTACTTTCCTCACCTCGGGGCAATCAACCGCCTCGAAAATCTTCTCTAATTCCGCTAGCCGCCTTCCCACTTAACGGGTGCAGTGGCACCGCCAAACTGTGGAGGGTGCATACGGATTACATTCTGTAGCAAGGCATCCGTGTTTGGGTTCGGGTTATTCAGCTGAACAGTTTGGGCCAAAATAGTCATCTGAGTAGCCAATTGTTGAAGTGCATTCGCCACTCCAACGTCCGCGTTGTTCCCCTGACCGTCTGATTGGTCGTGCTGACTCTCGGTGTCGGGATGCACCGAGTTCGACAGATTGGGGTTGGTCGACCCCGCAACTGAACTGATGGAAACGGCCGCGCCACGACCTCTTCCTCGTCCACGGCCACGACCACGGCCACGGCCCCTACCAGCTGACATACTGAAGAACACACAAGGTACGTAAGCACAATTCAAACACACGTCATTAAGGTGATCGATTCGCAAGAACATCCTTAGATGAAGCATAATGAATAAGGAAACATCAGAAGAGTAAGAGGTCTTACAAGTACCGGTCGCACTGTGATGATGGCAAAGTAGTGATACTGCGGACAAATGACAACTCGATCGACCCAAAAGACCGACAGCCTAGGTATCCATAGACCTAAGCTCTGATACCATATTCTGTAACACCCCCAAGTTATTCAGGGTATATTACAGCGCCGTGAGCCCCGCCGTGGGACACACAAGGCTAAACATACGCGGAACTATAAAACTTGACCGAGAAGGTCTACATATAATGGGGAGAAAGACGATACAAAGGTATCCAAAAACATAACCAATGTATTCACAGACATTATATCACAAATCAATACTTCGGCAAACACAGGCCGGAACTTCAAAGAAGGAGGAAAACAATACTCGAGTATTCAATAATCAATCCAGTACAACAACACTGAATGGAAAACTCAAAACATAACTGGAAGACCAACACAGTATAACACTTGCCCACCATCTTCATGCCGACCGGTGCACCTTTGTCCGATCTCCCGGAACTGAAATACATGAAACGTATTTCCCCATAAAGGGTTAGCCGTCGAATAGCTAGTGCAAGTATATCAATATGAAACACAATACTCCTCGACAATAAAGTAAATGCAATCCGTCAATTCATCAATTTAAGACTAGTATTCTAATAACTAAAATCTCATAAGACGTATGTGAATGCCGTAGAAGCGGTTCGTTCACCTCATACGCCGTTACGTATGTGAATGCCGTCAAAGCGGTTCGTTCACCTCATACGCCGATACATGTAGGAATGCGTCAAAGCGGTTCGTTCATTACATGCCAATCAATATATCTATGAATGCCGTAAAAGCGGTTCGTTCATGATATGCCATCAATATTTCTTACTTTCAAAGTCGAGCGTACAATCATAAATGTATACTTGCCTTTGAGACATCGAGAAATTGAACGGAGGAAGGGTATGAGTTCGGTAGGTCCAAGAACGCGCTTAGGAACCTAAACGATTCGCAAGGAGTATGATAATCAATCATCCATATTCAAACTACGAAGGAACTCCCCAAACCCGTCTACGATTCATAAAGATATACGGATAATCAACTAAAGGTTGGGAAATCGTCCTAAATCTCGCAAGTCCGAAAACGGCACAATCTAAACCATAAAATCGTAGGAAAAGTATACATACGGTATAGATACATCATAATCTCAAGGTTCTCAAGCTTCAAAACGGGTAAATCGGACAAATCTACGAAAAACCCCAAAATTCCCAAAAGGTAGGGTTCTAAGGATTTTTACCTTGATTCGGACGTTAGGAGGAATTAGATGTTGAGAAATCCTTGTTCTCCAAGCAAATATATTGTTGTTAGAAGGAAGATCGCTTCAATCGCCTAAGATCGCCTCTCCCGAGTGATTCCCGTCGAAAAGGAGTGAAGAAGGTGAGAAATGACGAAAATAAAGTCAACTGCCATATTTATATATGTCCAGTCTAGCGCACGCTACGCCTCCTTCATTAGCGTGCGCTAGCGAAGTCACCGGATAGTCTAGTGGCTTCTGTCGGTCTCGTTAGCGTGCGCTAATCATCTGTCCCTAGCGTGCGCTAGCCCAAAATATGGCATCCGATCGGAGTCGAACTTACGGCTACGCCTGCTCAATACTTAACGTGCGCTCGCCAATATTAGCGTGCGTTATGTCAGATCTTTAGCGTGCGCTAGCCGAAGCCTAGCGTACGCTATCTGATAGTCCAGAAAACCTGGCAACTTCACTGCCTCTGCTGACCAGCCCGGTAGCGTGCGCTACGGACGGATGTTAGCGTGCGCTACTATACATGGATAGCGCGCGCTAACAAACTCCTAGCGTGCGCTAATCCGTCAGTCCAGAGAGCAGCCCGAGTACTGGTTCTGACCTGACTGATACTCTTAGCGCGCGCTACGGCTCAAAGCTAGCGTGCGCTAATCAAGCAGAATTAGCGTGCGTTAGCCTAGGCCTAGCGTGCGTTATATCTCTGGTCCAGAACATTTCCGCAAGGTCCTAAACGACATGATCAACAACCAAACGAGATACGAACTCAATAACAATATCGATAACATCTCCAAACCTTTACAGAGTGTCAACATAAGAGAAACGGCAAGGTCAAATAGTCAATAAAAGTTCGGGTATTACAACACCAACCCAATCTTGCACCTCTCCCCGCTAAAGAGCACATTTCTATTCCCGATTCTTTCAATTATTCCCAAAAAAAGCTTGTGAGTTGCTACTTTGAGTTGTGCTAGCTGGAGTGACGAAGGTTTCTACCGGTTGTTATAATCACCATTTCGATTAAGGTATGTATTTTATTGTATTTTTTATTGTGATTTCGAAACTTTGTATTATTCATGTTACATTCGATAGCTTTTATGTAAAATGATTAAGTTTTATGATGATAATCATTATGATTAATTGTTTGTTGTGATTTCATTTATAATTTGAACAATATTAGTTAGTTGGATTAATATTGGAAAATGTATACATTTTCAGGATGGATAAGAGTTGGATTGGGTTACGAAAATGGGATCCAAGTGTAATGGATGGGATGAAGCAGTTTATGAGATTTGTAAAGAGCACGACGGTGGTAATACGTTGCACTCTTGTCCATGTAATAAATGTAGATGTCGCAGTTGATATGTTTCGTTTTCCATTTGATGAGGTGCAGGAACACCTAAAGAAGAATGGTTTTGGAGTAAATATACATGTTGGATATACCACGGTGAAGCACCGACTCGTTATTCCGTATGATCACGGACAATTTAGTGGTAACGACGGGTTCACCGATCCGAAGAGGAGGTTGATTGATGATGTGTTTGGTTTTTCCGAGACGTTTGTACCAACTGAGCAAATCCCACGACCCCGTAGACTGTTGCCTTGCAATACTGCTGGGCTTGACAGGTACAATAAGCTAATTCAACTCCAACAGACGCCTCTATACCCAGGGTGTAACATGACTGCTCTTGATTGTGTTATGGAAACGATGAGATTAAAGGTGGAAAACAAATCATCCATCAAGTCTGTAGATGATTACTTGGAGCTTACGAGTAATATGCTTCCACAGGGTCATCATCTTCCTAATACATATTCAAAAATGAGACAAATTTTGAAAGATCTTGGTCTTTCCTACATTAAGATCCACGTCTGCATGTATGATTGTGTTCTATTCTGGGGGCATCCTAATGAAGACCTCACGAGATGTCCTGTATGTGATACAGAGAGATATAGGATCACTCCTTCTGGAAAAGAGAAACCGGTGAAGGTACTTTGGTATTTTCCATCAAGGACAAAGTTGGAACGGCTTTTTATGTCTCCTCACACGGCAAAAGCAATGAGATGGCATGCCGAGCCGCGCACTAATGACAGGGATACTATGATACACCCTTCAGATGGAGAAGCGTGGAAGCATATAGATAGGGAGTATCCGAATTTTTCTTCAGATATCCGAAATATGAGGCTCGGGATTGCATCTGATGGTTTCAACCCTTTTGGTAACATGAGTCTTTCATATACCATATGGACTGTTGTAGTGATTCCTTACAATCTTCCTCCGTGGATGTGTATGCGGAAGGAGTATAATATGTTGACCTTGTTAGTCCCGGGGCCGGGATATCCGGGAAAGTGTATCGATGTGTATATGAGACCGTTGATAGAGGAGCTGAAATTGTTGTGGGAGCAAGGTCATCCCACGTACGACAGTTATTCGTCCGAGGCATTCTACTTGCACGCCATGTGTATCGGCACTATTAGTGATTTTCCTGCATATGGAATGCTGTCTGGATATGTTATTAGAGGATATAGAGGTTGTCCAGTGTGTTTGAATGCAGATTGTGCTAGGTACCACTGTAGGAAAGTTATCCGAATGCGTCATCGGATATGGCTTGACAGGGAACATGAGTCGCGTATGGATGCTGCAGCATTTGATGGCACTGTAGAAATGGGCGAGCCACCACGACAGTGGACAGGTGATGAAATACTATCAATTCTTAATGAGTACGATTTTGGTCAGCTTAGCAACCATCCTGATGTGCTTGCAGCAACCCCTGAAAGGCCCGACATGTATAAGTATTGGTCGCACAAAAGTATATTCGGGAATTGCCTTCTTGGTCAAGTTGCGATAAGGAACTTCTTGGATGTCATGCACATTGAAAAGAATGTTTGCGAAAGTGTGGTTGGGACAACCTTAGGTTGGGATGGAAAGACCAAAGACGGGCCAAAAGCACGCAAAGGTTTGGAAGAAATGAGCATAAGAAAACATTTGTGGTTGAAAACTGTCAAGGGAAAACAAAAAATGCCTAAGGCAGCTTACACCATCAACTGAAAGCAGAAGAAGAGATATTTTGCTAGATAAAGACTGCTAGGTATCCTACCGGGTATGCTGGAAATATAGGAAGATGTGTTAATTTCAGGGAGAACAAGTTAACTGGTTTGAAGAGTCATGATTGTCATATCCTACTCCAATGCCTATTTCCGGTGGTAATCCTTCTATTATTACATTTCGACATTTAGATAATTTTGGCAGTGGATTCTAGTTGTGTTGTTGTAGTACTCTTGTATATTTATATTTGTGTTACAATTGTGTAAGTGATTTTATTGACGCTACTAGTATGTTGATGAAATTAATGTTCTTGAATATGTTGTGCGTTGATTGTTGTTGATAATGAGAGCTGGTGTATAAAAATTGCAGGTGTAAAAAATACAGGTTTTGGGATCCCAAAATCTGAATTAATTTTTTTTTTTTTAAAAAAGGGTTTTAGCCGACGACATATAAGACGGTCGTCGGCTAAAGTAATTTATTTTTTTTTAAAAAGGGTTTTAGCCGACGACAAATAAAGCTATTAGTCGGCTAAAGTAAATTTTTTTAAAAATAGGGTTTTAGCCGACGACCTGTAAGACGATCGTCGGCTAAAATAATTTAATTTTTTTTTAAAAATGGTTTTAGCCGACGACATATAAGACGGTCGTCGGCTAAACTATATTTTTTTTTTAAAAAAAAATGGTTTTAGCCGACCGTCTCGTTAAGGTCGTCGGCTAAATTTTTTTTTTTTCCAACAGGTTTAGCCGACGACCCTTTAGTAGTGGTCGGCTAATGGTTGAACTTTAGCCTACGACTGCACAAAGGTCGTCGGCTAAACCTTGGCCGACGAATATCGGCCGACGGTTTTTTAGCCGACGGCTGGCATGATTAGCCGACGACTTTGGGGTTTAGACGACCACTTTAAGTCGTCGGCTAAAGTCTGATTTTTGGTAGTGTAATAGGAATATTGGATGTTGAGCTTACCTCATCATCGTTATCTTCATCGTCCTCTAAATCTTTAGCCATAAAGTACATGTATGCTTTATCTTCGAGCTCATCATCGAACGAGTCACTGTCAGTGATTGCCTGAAGACATTCCTCGGTCTTGGTTGGTGCGGGCGAGGCTTATGATTCGACAATCAGGGCCTTGAGCTTGTTTTTCCAAGCACGCCTCCTTTCATCTTTTTCCTGTTGCTCGGCTTCCGGCAACTTTTGGACTTTAGGATGCGGACATTTATTTGCATAATGTCCTGGTTTCCTGCAGTTGTAGCATAGATTAGAATCACCAGATGGAGAAGATTCAGAACTTACTTTGTGAAAAGGTTTGGGCCTGTATGCAGTCTTTCCAGACTGTTTGATAAAGTTCTTGAATTTGTGAATGAGAAGGGCCATTTCATATTGTGACAGGATGTCATCGTCACTATCAGCATTCTTGTGGGCAGATTTGGATATGCTGGGCATGCTGTGTCTCCTGCCAGACACAGCGGCTAGTGTTGTAGTCCTAGCAGGTGACTCTTCGGCCTTCTCTCTCCAGTCAATATCATACTCAAAAGCTTTGAGGTCAAAGAAGAGGTCAAAAGTAGAAATGTCGTTAAGATTACATGACACACGCATAGCTCTTGTTTTAATGTCCCATCGGGCAGGGAGTGATCTAAAAATTTTCAATTTTTCTCCTTTTGGGTATACACTTTACCAACAATGCCAGTGAATCTGAGGTCAAGCTCCTCAAGAGTTTCAGATGATTTCATTTCAAATGATTCAAATTGCTGAGTGAGTTTTGAATTTTTTTTTTCTTTTGAGAGCTCAGTTCCCTCACAAATCATCTTGAGTTTATCCCAGATTTCCTTGGCTGTCTTACAACTTTTTACCTTCGAGAATGTGCACTTGTCAAGAGTGACAAATAGCACATTCTTAGCAATGTTGTCGAGGTTCGCACGCTTTCGATCATCGGTCGTTCATTGCTCACGCTCCTTCTCGAGCATCTCTGCATGAGGTTGTCCTTCTATCCTTGCGGCGGGATTAACCTTCATTATCTTGATAGGGCCATCTTGGATGACAGATATCATCTCTTCGTGCATTGCGGCAAGATGTGCTTCCATCCTAATTTTCCAATCATCAAATTTGTTAATTGACACCATAGGAACCTTGTATATCATAGAGGTATCCATGTAAGAAAATAGGAAGGATAAAGACTGTTTTCAAAAAGAATGTGTGATTTTGGATCTGATTCGGTTAAAAATACGACTGATTCTTTTTAGAATCAACCGCTCTAATACCACTTGTTGGCCACTAAGTATACAGAATACAGGTTGGAAAAGTGTTAGTACACAAGTTGTACGATTTTCGAATGTGAGTGCGTAGCGGAAGTTTGTTTAAGTGAGTTGTTGTAAATACAGCAACTAAGCTTTCTCCTGTTAGCTTGGTGCGTACAGGGTTTTGCAATGTATACTTATATATAAATCACAGTTATGAAAACAATAAAGGCAGAAGGTAAGAACACACAATATAAAGAGGTTCGGGGTAAACCCCTCTACGTCTACTAGTCCTCCACACATGAGTATAATGTTTATTAAAATCACACGTACACAACTATGTGACTTTAAACATATCCTTGTATCGTTCACACAGATTGATACAGTGACTGTAGCTTTCAACCGTTCACACGGATCGGTTGTAGGCTTCTTTGACTTGCTTCTTCTCACACAGATTGAAGTTTCGTCCTATTCGTCCCACACATGTCAGAATATCTTTTCCTTAGTCCACATAGGGCTAAGTTTACTCAAAGGTAATAATGGTGAAATCACTGGTTTGAACCGCAGCTTGAACACTTGATGATCTTAGGATGATGATGTGTTGTTCATGATGACCGAGTATATTTTTTCTCTCGGATATTGATATATGCTCGAAGAAATATATTTGCTCTTGTAAGCTTGATTGACAGAATAATCTCTATTATTGTTGTCATTGCTTTTCGTTCGTATTCGTCGTATCTTGCAATGTCCTCTTGCATGGACTATTTATAACATTGGAATAGATCCGTTATAAATATGTCTATTGGCTGATTGGTGAGCAAAAGTCCTTTCTGATTGGTTGATTGACTTTCAAGATGCTATATCCGGATTTTTCTCCTTGTCTGAAGACCCTTGTCGGTTGGTATTTAAATACTTTATCCGATCAGTATTTAAATACTTCTTTCACTACACCATATATGGATTTCAATAACACCTGAAAAACTGTGTTCAAAAGTCCAAAAAGTGTTGTTGAAGGCAAAAAAACAGGCTACAGCTACACTTTGACCAAATTTGAAGGTGTTACAAAAATGGCCGTTACCATAGGGGTCTAAGGTAACACTTTTCTTGTTTTTGGTAACATGTGAAAAAAGTGGAACAATAGACCCTATGTTAACACTTTTCTTGTCTGTGCCTACACTAGATTTTGTGTTGATGTATACTTAAGGCTACACTTTTTATATATTTAGTGACACAAATATTTGTATAGCTGTGTCTCTATGCTAACACTCATGAGGTCTAATGTAACATTAAATTGTGAAACACTTTGACATCTTTACCAACAACTTTAACACTATGGCTACACTTATATATGAACAGTTCTAACTTTTGCCAACACACTTTTAATCTTTGCCAACACAATTTCTATATTTTGCCAACAGGAAGAATTATAAATTAGAGTCTATGGCTATATTTTTCATGGTTTTTACCAATATTTTTCATGGCAAAAAGCAATGTTATATTGGAAAATAGATATTACCATAAAACAGTCAATACCATTAAAACACTGTCAACCATAACATCCAAAACCATAACAACATCCAAAATACATGACTGCCAAATATTCAATCCATAATCAAACAGCCAAATGCACTTACATAACCCAACATCCAAAATCTAACTTAAAATGGCATTCAACAATTAGCTTAAGTACTATTTAATAGCTAAGAACAAGTTACCATCACAATCGATAAATACAACAAAACTACTTGAGTCACTTAGCAAAATTTCATCATCTCAGCCCCCCACAAAACGACAGCTCTAGTTGCCTCATGGTCTACGTCGAGCAGAATGTTTTGCGTCTCCGACTTCTTTCCTCGCACTCTCAGTTGTAGAGTATGTTGTTGTATTTGAGAAGAGCCCCGATTATCTCCCTCAGTTGAAGGAAGTTTCCAGCCTCACACTGCTATGCTGGCCAGTTTATGGCCCACTATTACCAATCACCAAACGAATCAACAGTTAACTACAAAATACAACAATTAGCCAAAAAAAAAACTACAGAGCACATCAGTTAAATTCTGATACAAAACACATGACATACCATGATCATGATAAACTAGAAATAAAACGTGAAAAACTATCATTATAAGCATCCAAGATTTATCATTATAAGCAACCAAGATTTGAATGCAAAAACACGACACTGATTTTTAAATAAAAAACCATTAAAGTAGTATAATATTCTTTTCAAGACGGAAAAATACCATGCATACATTTATGCCGAAACAAATCTAGTTGAGCACACAAACTCAGACTTTCTCCAAATCATAGCCAGCTACACGAAATCTAGTTGAATATATATAGTGACTTTTAGCTAACCTTGGTGGAATAATAGTTTTCGACTTGTTTTTCTGCAGTGAACCTTACACCCTTGGCAATCATAGAATTGAACCCACCGCACCAGATATTATAAGGCATCTCGAACCTAGAATGGTAAATGATAATGATTTAGTCTGAAGTCGTATATAACAAACTCAAGGCACAGATAAATGAATCAAAAATACCAAACGTTACTAAATATCTATATTTTCACCTAGCAAGAAATGCTAAACAAATCATGACCAGCCATGTAACTTCAGAAGATGAATGATCAGGTGCCACGAAAATTGTCAAGGCCAGTAGCAATGCCAGAAATGGAAAAAAATTCTCTGATTGAAACGAATATCAAATCTTCTTTCACATCAAGGAATTAGTAAGATACACAAATGTATTTAAGCTCCAAATGAGAGAGGGTTCAAATTATGTCGGCTAAAGCAAGCAAACAGAAAATTATGCCAGTTACTGACTTTGTTGAATAACATACAATGCAACAACTCGAAAGGCCATAGTAGCAGTCATGTAATATTAGCATCAAACTAATACTGCTTTCGTGATATTTTTCTGAAGCATATGTATTCAGAAGTGTTTTGAGTCGAACTAATTATCAGGATATGCATGATGCATCATGTTCTAAATATATAAGACATCAAAATAGTGACCAGTTGTAGGAAAACAAATATTTTTCCTAGTCAATGAGTGCAAGCAAAAAAATATTTCTTACGGACTGAACTATTTATTTACCAGGTGACTCAGAATAAATTCTTCAAAGCATAGCTTGAATAGATTTCTTACGGGCTCATTCCTAATCGATCTTCAGAAAACCTAATAATAAATCAAGCTCATAAAATTCCAAATCAAATCAAAAGACATCAGAGAACAAAAGGCATCAAATCAAATAAACACATAAAACATCAATTCATCAAATCAAAATCGAAAATAAACAAAAACTAATTCATGAAAAATGAATTTTCAGACAAACCAGCTCCAGTGGAAGAGATGAAATATTGTTGTCTGAAATATTAAGCTCTGCAAGAGAAGTGAGATTCTTAATGCTCTGCAGGCAAATAAAAAATGCAGTCAGTATAATTTCTGGACCTTATAACTGCACAGCGCAGTGTGTAAACTCTCAAATACTGATGAGTGAGCGCCAAGAAAGTGCTAATAAAATATCTAACTACAAGAAAGGCTACTGACTCTCTCAGACTATCCTTAGCATTTATTCCTTTATTGCTTCAATATTTCTCAACTACAAATAGCTGCTGCATAAGGTAGATGAAGATCTAACTTTCAAATCAGCTCCACCCCTCTGAGAATTTTCTTCTTTAAATTTTAAATATTGGAACAGAAAAGTAGATGGAAGATCTAACTTTTTGTATAACTAGAGATAAATACAAATCTTAACTAGTAATTTATAATTGAGCTTTAGAAATAATTTATTGTTTAATCAAATAAGAAGTCTATGCCAACCAATATCCTAGAATAATAGGCACTAGAAGCTCAGACTCTGCACTTCAGTACACAATCATTTACAAGCTCTTATTCAGCTTCAATAAAAGGAAGTCATTCATGAAAATCTAATAAAGTGAGAAATATTTATGCATGAACCCAAACAAAAATTGCATTGATATGCCACTTATATGGGAGTGATCTGATACAATGAGAAAGTTTTTTTAAGCTCTGATGAAAATTAATCTGCAATCATATGTCACTAATACAGTAATATCTCAGAGATCTGATATATTGAAAAAATGATGAAGCCGAGATGCACAAGATTAACTGATATTATCTATAGACTATATGAGAGGGGGGAGACTGAGATGTAACCTCTGGAATCGATTGAAGGAGATTTTGGCTGAAGTCAAGAACCCTTAACTGTTGTAAAGTCATTATAGCCAAAGAAAAAGCTGATATCTGCATACGTCTGCCCAAATACATAAGAAAAGTAAACAACTTTAACTAGCAAAGGAAGTAAGTTATGATACCTATCATACAAACCTACCTGGAGTAAAGTTCCTGCAGCTCTGGTAAGCTCGAAAATGCGGGGTTTTCTGGTAAAGAACCTGTGGCTCCACTCAGATCCAGAATCTGAAGCTTGGGAACAGCGTGAAAGCCATCTGAAGGGATCTGTTTAAAATAAAAGGTCATGAATATATAGATTAAAGAGGTGCAGTAGATGCAAGCACGAAAAGCTACACATGAAGGTGATGCCAAAGAAACGTTGGAGGTCAATCTTCTTTAACAATTGAGGGGACATACGTGTGGATCTCTACAAAAACCGTGAAAACTAATTTTTCTTTCAGTCGCGACTCCAGCCCTCATCCGATTGCCGCCGAATCGCCGCTCGTCTACGTTGCTTCCAAACCCCGTCTCGAAGCCCGACTCCTTTACCTTTCCGTCGGAAGTCCGAATCGACTCGGATCATTCACGGTGAGCGTCAGTCACTGCTCTAAGCGATGACACCATCGACATTGTTGCTCCGTCCCTCGGTCCTGCTAATCACCAAAGAAAGTTTCCACAAGAGAAGAGGAAAGGGATTCCCTGCTAGAGAGAGTCATACGACTTCTGAGAGAGAGATTGAGATGAGGAACCGACTTCTCATCGGGATAGGGATATTATATCCCATCATTTTACCTAGATTTTAATTTTAGTCCCTAAGTTTCTAATTCTTACAGTTTCGCCCCAATCAAATTTTACCTTTATAATTCGGAATGAAGAGAACGACTTGGAGAGCAAACCGACATATTATAAATATATTTAATATTACGTACTTCTTTTAAATTCCACTCAAGTTAATATGAAATGTTTAACATTATTTTCGACAATAATTTTCCGCTGCTGGATTTTACGGTTGTATTGGAGATTTGAAATCGTTTTAAATTCCGCAAAATATTTTAAAAAATATGTTTCTTAACGACTTGGAATTTCTACAAGTTTTTCTTATTATAAAAAAAATATATTCATAAAATACCTTATAAAAATCGGGTCGTTACAGTTGAAAATAATTTATCCAAACCGCCTAAAATATTTTAGCAAGCCCGTCTATTTCTTTTAGTATTTAGTTACATTTTTTAAATAGCAACGGCTACACCAAATTTTGTGTTAGCGTAGATGTTCAATTTAGTCTATGGTAACACTAATTTATATCAATAATACCGTTAGAAAAATGCGTAGACTTAAATCAAATTTGACCAATTTTAAGGCATCTAAGGCTACACTTTTCCTTCTAACATCAAAAAAAATATTGTTGAAAGCCATATATGGTGTAGTGTTTCAAAATGGTATTTTGACTTTTGTGAGTAAAGCAGATTCTATCACAACAGTCTTCAGTCCTGTTAGATAAGTGTTTGTTTTCCTAACACTTTCAGCTTGTATGATGTATCCAACATGTTACGATTATATTGTTGTAGTTGTAGGCTCTGTAGAAGACTATCTTCAATGCTGTATGGGAGGTGCTGTATGGGATTTCCAGACAGCTTCCATACTTAGCGGTATTTCGAATCCTTTGTTGTATGATGGCTTTTATTCTTGAGACAGCTTGCTGTATGTTGGCAGTTATCAAAATATTTATCCCAACAATAATCGTCCACATGATTAGGAGTATGGGAAGGTGGCAATTGTGGTATCGAACCTCTTGGCCCTCTTCCTTGACGAGATGAACATGCTATTTTTTTGTAGCAAAAATAATAAGCAAATTACCTAATTTAAGAACTTAAAAGAGAAGATTAATTAACCAAACGTCGTGCTTTACGCTAAGAATTGTAATAGAATCCATTAGCATTATATCTAAGAATGGTCAACTTTTCTTAATTTAGCACTTAGTTAATATATATATATATATAGAGAGAGAGAGAGAGCCGTAGTAGTAGAGAAAAGATAGTAATGATAACTCATTGGTGCAAGAAAATGGTACAGGGTGGGGGACATTTATAGGTGATAAAAAATTTAAAAATAAAAAAACCACCATTGGGCCCGTTTTAACCGCCAACCCCCCCCCCCCCCCCCCCCTCCCAAAAAAAAAATCCTAAAAATTATAATATTTTACAATATTTCAATATTTAAAGAAAAGATGGTTAGAACCGTCGGTTTGCAGCTCCGGAATACCACAAATCGAAACTGAACCGCCCGAAATAGTCATGGTTCCGATCTCGATTCGAACCGTGGTCAATGGGTTCCAAACCGACTGTTTCGGTTCGAACAGTGAACACCTCTATCAACACCTCTTGTTTGTCATCCACATAGCATCAAATTAAACACCCACCACATCAAATGTTTGACCACATCAAAATTTTACTTGGGTACAATATGGTATTTGGTAAGAGGCTTTTTAAGGTTACTTTTAGTGTTTGAGCTAATAATCCGGAAAAGCTACAATAATTAAATTTTGAAAAGAGGTAACTTTTAAGGTAGTTTTTTACGGTAGAATATAATTTAGTTTTATACTTCGACTAATCCAACAGCTATTTTTTCTATATTTTAATATTTTGACAGTCAACCTTTAACGAGTAACATATAACAGTTAATACAACAATTAATAGCTACTGCAACAACAAACAACTACTTGGGAATTGGTTGGTGGTCCAGTGGTAGAACACCTACACTTAAAGACACTCCTTTGGGAGAGGTCTTGGGTTCAATTCCCACCAAAGAGGTGAAAGATCCTCTAGCTCCCTGGGCTAGCTCGAGCGACCGCTAATCAATGTTTAATCTCACGTCAAGCGGCAGTGTGGGAATATTTCCTTGCTGAGAACTCGGAGGTGCTGACCAATCGGTGGGTCATTCACGAAGCTGTCTTTGAGAGAACCTAAGGCACGTTAATCGATTAAGAACTTCTCTGCGCGAAGTGTACAGAAAAGGCATTGGGAACCCTGGAATTGCTCGAGCGACTCGCGATTTACTTCTCTCAATGGATTAGGAGTGGGTTCATTGAGGGACTATAATTAGTCCGGCTAAACTGGGATCACCTAGTTATCAAAAAAAAAAAAACAACTACCATAATAATTATTCTTGAACAAGCCCCATATAGGCCATGTAGATTATAGACATGCTTTTGTACGCGTGTGACTGTTGATAAGTGCGCTTGGAGGCGTCAGATCAGAGTTGTGGATTCTTTTGTAGTGAGCGGTGCTGCAGTTGAGAGCCTTAGGGTTGGGTTGTCTCAGTTAGCTTTGACCTAGAGCATTGCATTTTTTACTTTTATTGTATTTTTTAACCTATTGCCTTTTGCGTGTGGTGTATTTTGACAGGGAGCTGTGCGCAGTCAACCTCTCTTCTGTTAGAGCAGCATTCATCGAGAGTGCAGTTGCCAAAATTCCCTTAGGTAAATCTTATGTGAATTAAGCCATGAGCTCAGGTATGGTTTTGAGCTTAGGGCATGGTCCGCATACATCTTACCCTCCCCAAACCCTGCTCTGAGCGGGATATACTGGGTATATTTGGTTTGGTTTGGTTTTCTTTTATACGCGTGTGGTGCAAGACTTTTGGATTAAATTGGGCCACTTATCAAATCCCAACACTAGTTACCCGTTGATGTCCTTTAGTTGCCTTACTATCAAAGTACAAATTCTATGCCGCTATTATTAGAGAAGACATCTCTGTCAATTAATGAAACAACAATTAAGGGATTCCAAAATATAAGAGTTTCCAGTTTCTTTCACCAATTCGTCGAACTCTGCCACTCAATGACATTACATGTAGCAATTGTGGAGAAAAATAATCGTCAGACTCTATCTGTGCAGGTAATGCATACTACATTTCCCCTAACATCCAGGCACATCTCCAGGTGCCAAAAGAAAAAGAGAGCTATCTAAGAGTGCTGTAACGATTTGTGCCATGCTTGGCCCAGTGGAACTTAAGATCAAGTGGAGCCGAAAAATCATATCCCTCCGCAGCAAGACGATTAAGCAACTTGCTAAACGCACTTCCGCTCATCTTTCGACCACCAACTCTTGAGTAGCGTTTATTTGCCACCTGTGGCAAGGGGTACATTGAAATTGTGGTTGTACAACAGGCAGACTGCCACCCACCATTTCCCCACCTGTAGCATGGCTGTGGTGAACCTGTGCACGTGCAAACCGGCACCGGCATGGCTGACTCGTCAAAATTAATTTGGTTCAAACCCAAATTATCTTTCCACGAGACCTGCTTCCCTGGGTCCTCATCATCACTTCTAAAATTCTGCTCATTATCCCAAACATTATTAGATGCAGCAAAATCCACCTGCTTAGCACTCACTCCTCCAGCCATTCTTTTGGCCACCCTCGGAGACTTGGCCAACTTCATTCCTCTTCCATCTTTCGGCTGCCTCCCTCTCCTGGTCTTGCCAGTCCCAGAAGCCTCTGTAACATTGATATCACTATCTATCGAACTCCCTCTCGGACTATACACAGCACGCATTTGCTGCTGATACTGGATGCATTTACCCCCACTTGCTAGTTCATTTCCCAGTAAATCAGGGATGATAGTGCTATTGTCATGCATACAGCTCTCTCGAAACCGTAGGGAAGCAATTGCTTCATCTCTATCTAGAATGGCAGCATTACATTCGGCAATTGCAGCATCTCTTTGCGACAGTGCCCGATCCCGATCTGCAGAAGCTCTCTTTTTCTCATCCAGTGCCATGTTCCTCTCTCTGATGGCAGCATCTCTCTCAGCCGTTATGGCCACAAAGGTCTTTATGGTAAAGTGATTATGGTCCTTCCATTAAAGAACAAAGTCAGAAAACACAATGTATCTTAGAAGGAATGACGGGGTAATAATAAGTATGGGATAGAAAAGCAAGTCACATAACATGTGTTACCAACCATCATTCTCTACTAGTTCTTTAGCATATTGGACTATTATCAATTCTCACCATTTCTCATCCAAAAATATTATTTCTGGTGCGTGGGAGCTGTCAAAAGTACTGGGCCACGCTACAAAATTAGTAGGAAGGTGAAGTGGTCTAGCTGGCCATCAGGCCAGGCCAAAAATAACGCTCACGTTCAGGCCTAAGAAACCCAGCCCTAACACCGAGCCGGGGTAAACATTGACAGCTCTAGGTTTTCTTTTTTGTGTGCGCGCGCGCCGGGGAGTAATGAACAATAGGCTTATAAACCAATGTTTTAAAAGGCTAAGGCGGGTTTGAAACCTAATGCCCAGATGAGGCGAGGCATACTAATGTGTAAGCCTCGAACTTATATATATATATATATATATATTTATAATACACATTATAATGCCCAGCCAAATTAATGTAATGTCAAATATATTACAATTAAAAGTTAAATTTATAATGTCAATTAATTCAGGAGACTGTATAATTGGATTAGGATAACACGTTCAATCTAATTCAAGTTCTGTAAATGTAAATTTATAAAAGGACGCAAAAGAGGAATCAAATTGTACACTTGAAAGTAAAATTAAAAGGAAATAAAAGAGGTACCAGATTTTAAATTCCGAATTATATACCTAAATCATCGATTTTTAATTCTATATAAAACGAAACCAGCAGAAAATAAAAACAAAACCAAGTAAATAACATTACGAAATCTGCTCCAATTTTGTGCAATAAGTGGGAGGAAGAAGATTTTAGTAGAAGAAGACGAAGCGACAGAAAAGTGAATCAAGGGATTTTGACAACAAACCCAAAACAAAAGTCGAAGCAAGGGCAAACCCTTGAGTTGGGATCCCTAATTCAGAAAATCTGAAAATGGTTTGCCGCAAGCTTTTGATGCGTACGTCAAAGAGGTAAGTGCGAAGAAGTGGGGTTTATTTATCCTCTTACCTCGAGAATTTCGAGGAAAATTTTCTCTTCATAGAACGGACCACACAGAAAAACAAAAAATAAAAGACACCTAATGAGGCATTCCAACAAGTACCCTTAGGACAGTGTGAAAAATCACCACTTCACGGCTGTTTCAGGGAACCTTCGCCGCTAGGCGAGCGTCAAGGCGCCGCCTCAAAACGCCTTTTAAAACATTTTGAAGATACTATAAACAAGAAGCTTGTTACTATTGAATATTCTCCTGTCCATGAATTTAAAGTTCCTTGACAAGTTTAAACGCCGCCAGAGTTGCTATTTCTTATATAATTAAAATGATAGGTGAATAAACACAAGTTGAATATATTAGTAACTGCAACTTTATTTATATTATGTAGTTAGAGATTGTGTCTTCTCAACGTGAGTTGACTCTCCACATATTTATAGTGGAGACATGATACAATAAATGATATGCAATAAATGCTACTATCTACCTCATTCTAATAGTTCCTACTAGCTTCTAAACTTATCTACTATTTTCTTTACATACTATTATTCGTGTTTACTACTCCCCCTTAAGCTCCAAGCATATATATCATATGTTCCCAGCTTGTTACAATATATAAGATGTGATCCTCCTACTTGACATGCCTGGTGTTGATCAAGTTATCTATAATCTTCTCACGGATAAAGTGACAGTCTACTTCATTGTGTTTAGTTCTTTCATGAAATACTGGTTATTGGCAATATAAATTGCGGCACGATTATCACACAATAAGTTCATGGGTCTAAATTGTTTAAACCCAAGCTCGTCGAGAATATGATTCAGCCACATCAACTCACATCACATCAACTCTGTACTCCGATTCAGCAATAAACCCTGCCACGACATTCTGCTTCTTGCTTTTCCACGACACCAGAGTTTCTCCAACAAATATGCAATACCCTGCAGTAGACCTATCATACGGACAACCTGCCCAATCCGCACCTGTGTACCCTTTGAACATGAATATTACCATTATTCTTGTATAACAAACCCTTTCCTGGAGCTCCTTTCAGTATCGTAATATCCGAATGAGCGCATCCCAATGACTTGTTCAAGGAGAAACCATAAATTGGCTAACACTAGTAGCAAATAAGATATCTGGTCACGTTATTGTCAAGTAATCTAGCTTACCAGCCAACCTTTTATAACTTTCGGGTTCTTAATAAGTCACCTTCATCTGGCATAAGTTTATTACTAGGATCCATAGGAGAGTCAATAGGTTTAGCCCCTAACAGTCCTGTCTCTGATAATAGATCCAACGCATATTTTGATTGTGATAAAGAAATTCCCATACGAGATCGAGCAACTTCAATTACAAGGAAATACTTTAGTGGACCAAGGTCCTTTGTGGAACTCACGATTTAAATACAACTTTAATTTCTCAATGTCTTCTTATTATCAGTAACAATAATATCATCCACGTATACCAGTAACACAATCTTTCCAGCCATACAATGTTGGTAAAAGACTGAATGATCAACCTCGCATCGTTGAAGACCAAACTTCATAATTACTTCACTAAATTTCCCAAACCATGCACGAAGGGATTGCTTTAGACCGTATAATGCCTTTTCCAGGCGGCATACAAGATCATACTCCCCCTGAGCAACAAACCCGAGAGGTTGCTCCATATAAATTTCTTTCTGCAAGTCGCCATGAAGGAAAGCATTTTTTATATCAAGTTGGTGTAACGGCCAAGGTTGTCAAGTTGGTAAGTCGAGTCGAGTCGACAAAGGTCCGACTGAGCGACTAGTCGACTAGTCGTTGACTAGTCAGTATGTAAAAAATAATAAATAATAGATATATATTTATACATGTGATGATATAAATTATAACATGTAATAAAATAACTTGAAATAACTTAGCAAAATATGTTCCAAAAGATGACATATAAGTTCAACACAAGGTTCAACACCACATAGAATCTACCATAAGTTTTAGTACAATGCATAACAAGAAAACATAATGAAAAAAATGCCTGCCTACTGCCCAGTTTTCTGAAAATGTACAGTACAAAACAAAGAATCAGTAACATCTCATGCTTGTAGTCACAACTTTGCTAACATAAAAATTAGTTTTTAATTACTTTAATAAACTAATGAAGAATTAAAACTAAAAAAACAGAATTAAAAACTGAAGGGAAAAGAAACCGAAAAACGGGAGTTAAGAAGGGAAGGTTAACAAACTGAAGGGCAAAGACTAACAGAAAAAAAAAAAAGACATCGACCTGGGCCCTGGAGTTGATCGCCCAGGAAGAATCGGCGATGTCTGCCGGGGATATCGGCGGCGGCGAGGGATATCGGAGGCGACGGGAGGATCGGCGGAGGTGGGGGA
This sequence comes from Orobanche coerulescens, assembly GCA_033398695.1. NCBI lineage: Eukaryota > Viridiplantae > Streptophyta > Magnoliopsida > Lamiales > Orobanchaceae > Orobanche > Orobanche coerulescens. The sequence continues at coordinate 102,855,292 of CM065804.1, forward strand.
TATCGGCGGCGGAACCATCTCTCTGTTTTCGCGTCTCTCGCTTTTCTCTTCTATCCTCTGTTCTCTCGCTTCTCTCTTTGCTTTGGTTGAGTTAGGGTTTTTTAGATAACAGATTAAGTAAACTGAAACGAGTCGACGGGTTTGGACGGTCAGTCGAGACACCTAGTCGACCAGGCTGACGACTGGAAGCGCAAGGCGCTCGACTAATCACAGGTTCCCTAGTCGAGTGGCCAAGTCGGGCGTAGCTTTCCGACTGGTCGACTAGTCGGCGACTAGTCGACGACTAGTCGACGACTTAACAACAATGGTAACGGCCAAAAGCAAAAAGCAGCTAGAAAAATGATTAGACGAACTGATGTCAGTTTAGCAACATGAGAGAATGTTTCCATATAATCCAACCCATAACCTGAGTATAGCCCACTGCAACTAAACGAGCTTTTAAACGATCAATTGTTCCATTCGAAATAAATTTTACCGTGTACAGCCAACGACGCCCAAAGGTCGTTTTTCCTTTAGGAAGAGTAACAAGGGTCCAAGTACCATTATCATGAAGTGCAGACATTTCCTCTACCATTGCTGCTCGCCAACCAGGATGAGATAAAGCTTCAGAAACAGATTTAGGATAGAAACTGATGATAACGAAGTAAGAAAAGCAGTGTGTGTTGGAGGCAAATAGTTTTAAGTGACAAAATTGGAAATTGGATGAACGGTACTACATGTACATTTACCTTTACGGAGAGCAACGAAAAGGTCATCATTTATGGCCGGTGATGGAACTGAAGGCACAGGAGATAATGGCGGAGTACATGATTCTTCACGACGCTGGAAGTGAGTTGAAACGACAACTAGTGGCGTCGGTCTCACGCTCCAATACCATGTAAGACTTTATTTATATTATGTACTTAGAGATTGTGGCTTCTCAGTCTGAGTTGAGTCTCCACATTAGTGGAGAATTGATACAATAAATGATATGCAATAAATGCTGCAAACTATTTACTATCGACCTCATTCTAATAGTTTCTACTAGTTGCTAAACTTATGTGCTATTTTCTTTGCATACTTTATTTTTGTTTAATAGTAACTACATAACATGTCATTATTAATCTTTTGCATGTTCTACATTTTAAAATTTTCACAGTTCTGGGTTCGGAAGCTGCTAAGGCCCTGTTTACTTTTTACTTAATCAGCTTAATGCTTAATCAGCTTAATCGATCAGCTATATTTTGTTGTTTACTTTCTACTTAATGATCTTAATAATGTCTTTTTCATTAAGCAACTTTTGGGATGTCCTTACCATTAAGACAGAAATGCTTTCCCAATATACCAAAATTACCCTCTTTAATAATAAAAGAATTGAGTATATATAGTATAAATTATCATATAATCTTAATTTTAATTGAGTATAAATAATATAAATTTAACATATATATTAATATTATACATTTAAAATTCATAAAATATAAGCTATTTATTGATAAAAAATTAATATAACTATATATATTAAAGTATAACTTAATATATTTATAAAAATATTGTCTAATTATTTAAATATATCTGAAAATTATAATATGATTTATGAATATAAATATATTATAATATAAATTAAAATATATATTATTTTATATTATATAAATTGATTTTTTTATAGTGACTATTAAAAAAATTAATATAACTATATATAATAAAATATAACTTAATATATTTATAAAAATATTGTCTGATTATTTACATATACCTAAAAATTATAATATGATTTATGAATATATATTATAATATAAATTAAAATATATATTATGTTATATTATATAAATTGATTTTTATATTGACTATTAAAAAATAATATAACTATATATTAAAATATAACTTAATATATTTATAAAACTATTGTCTAATTATTTAAATATATCTGAAAATTATAATATAATTTATGAATATATATTATAATATAAATTAAAATATATATTATGTTATATTATTTAAATTGATTTTTTATATTGACTATTAAAAAATTAATTTAACTATATATATTAAACTATAACTTAATGTATTTATAAAAATATTGTCTGATTATTTAAATATATCTAAAAATTATAATATGATTTATGAATATATATTATAATATAAATTAATATATATTATGTTATATTATTTAAATTGATTTTTTTATATTGACTATTAAAGAATTAATATAACTATATATATATATATATTAAAATATAACTTAATATATTTATAAAATATTTTCTGATTATTTAAATATACTTGAAAATTATAATATGATTTATGAATATATATTATAATATAAATTAAAATAAATATTATGTCATATAATTTAAATTGATTATATAAACTAAAATGCTCAATCCGTCCTTTATCAAAAAGGACTTAATTCATATTGAGGGGTAAAATGGTCATTTCTGTCATTCAGATAGTTCATTCAGAAAAGAAAGAAACAACAAGATATTTTTTCAAATCAGACAGATTAATCCACTCAGACAACTTAATCCATTCAGGTATTAATGGAAAAAAAGTAAACAGCCCCTAAGTCTTATTAATAAAGTTTGAGATATTGCCACATTATTTCTGATGTCTAAGAATCAACCCCATGACAGCTCAATCAATCCTTTATCATGCTCTTTTACCAAATTTAAGTTTCAACAAGTATGAATAAAAAAGGTGATTACAGAAAAGTGCAACATATTAACCATCACTAGCAGTATATAACATATAAATTCGTCCTCTAAGTGGCCTTTCCGGCACAAGTAGAATCAAATATATCACACATAAAACCGTAGTAGGTGAAATGACTTTACCATCAATAAGAATCACGTTTAATCTAGAAATCCATCCCCAAAGTGGCCTTCCCTGCACGCGAAACCGAATATATCAGATACCAATGCTAGACAACATGCAAAAAGTTCCTAATCACCTCAAATGACCAAATTAATCAGATGTCCACATTAGACAACATGCAACAAGTTCTACATATTTTACAACAGAATTATATTTCAGAAAGACAGGAAAATGTGTTTTTCTACATCCCAACATATTTTGCTTCGAGAATTATCTCCTGAACAAATAGTTTAAAGAATTTTATCTTCATTGTCCAGTAACTTGGGAAATTAGAAAAAAAGAACAAGAATGAGGGGAGAAAATTGCCCCATATACAGTAGATTTCCTAATGGTTGATCTAAGTTGTAAGATAATAGTGCAATAAAGTGGGGAAATGCACACTGAGTAAGATGGGTATACATTCAGAAACACAAACTACTACTCTAATGTCCAACTGAATAAATAACAAGAAAAACAACTGACGTTCACAAAACAAGAAGCTGATGATACCGGATTGACGAGCTCGAGTGAAGAAGACATTATTATTGTTATTTTTATTGTTATTTTCGGAATTGATATTAGAGTGTTAGTATTTTCAGTATTAGAAGTATATTAGGACTCTATTTTAATAAAATAATGGTCTATTAGGTTACCATATAGGTTAGGAGTATTTTTAGACATAATATAATAGGCTTTTGTATTGACTAGTCCGAGTGAAAAAGGCCAAAAGCGGACAAAATTACCAATTCCCGCGCGTATGACTACTTCGTAGCAGTTTTGGTATTTTAATCATAACTCTCTCATACGAAGTCCGATTTAGGTGATTCAAGCGGCCATTGAAAGTTAAAAGAAAGATCTATGAATCATGTGAAACGGTCCAAGGTCCAATTATACTTCTATCAAGCCACACGAACCGTTCAAATGTGTAGTGATTTTTATGGCCGAAAATTGATGAAGATTTGTGAAGATTTTGTCCAAGATTGATGAAGATTTTCCATGCCTTCATTTTTCAAGTTCACACCTTCATTTTCAAAGTCTTGCAAGAGAATCAAAGATAGAGATTTGGCTCACTCCACACCTCACCTAACTCGGCCGAACAAGAAGGAAGAAGATGCCAAGAAGTTGCTTCCATTTTCAAGCCTTTGTCAAAGTCTTACAAAAGAGTATCACATGGGAAAGATTTTGTCCCCTCCTTGAACTACCTCACGTCCAAAAGCAAGAAGTGGCCAAAGTTTGGTGTTGATTCCCTTTTCTTTGTCAAAGTCTTGATAGATTAGTTTAATGTTTGCTTGTTTTTTTAGTTTGATCTTGTTTGATCATGTTTGATCTTGTAAGGGCTATTTATAAGCCTCATCTTCAACCTTTCAAAGACATCTTGAATGTTACAAAACGAAATACACTTTGTATTACTTCTTGTTGAATGATTTTCAGCACACCTTGATTATAATTCGACGCGTCTTCGAGTTGTAATTTAATCGATTCTCAATAGGTCTTGAGGAGAGATTGCCTTATCAAACTATAGGTCTAGTTTGATAATTTACTTTCATATTATCTTGTTTACGGAAACCGAATTGCCCTACTTTCGGTTAAATCTTACGAGTGTTACACATATCGAGTGTTGAGAGTTTAAAAAAATATATCCGCTGCAATTACATGCGAATTTACGTCCGTCTTTATACGTAATTCGTATCATAAGTGGTATCGGAGCCCAAGGTCATCTCCTTGGGCGATTTATTCAACGAATTTTTTTTGTTGAGGTATTTTGTTATCAATTTTTCTTTCCAAAAAAAAATAAAATAAAAAAAAATGTTTGATTTCTGTTATCCGTTCTCCGAATCTTCAAGTTTAGATCTTGTTGTTGATTGGTCAAAAACTCCTGTTTTTGACGAATGCGATTGTGAAATTTGTTCACAAGTGAAATCACATCCGATTGGCATGAAAGACGATTACGAGGCAATTTTCTTCGGTCTTGAAATTGCATCCGATGAGTTCAACCACGATGATAAAGGTTTTACCTCACAAAGTAGCTATTATTTTTTTATAACTAATGATAGTTATTTTGTTGGTACTTCTCAGAAATATTACTATTGCCTCAAAGTGTTGAACCACACTCGAACGTCCGATAATTTTGATCTCTCTCCTTATCTTGATGACGACGGGATTGCGGAATTGAGGACAATTCCCTTTAAAGGGGGAGGGGATGATACGGGATTGACGAGCTCGAGTGAAGAAGACATTATTATTGTTATTTTTATTGTTATTTTCGGAATTGATATTAGAGTGTTAGTATTTTCGGTATTACAAGTATATTAGGACTCTATTTTAATAAAATAATGGTCTATTAGGTTACCATATAGGTTAGGAGTATTTTTAGACATAATATAATAGGCTTTTGTATTGACTAGTCCGAGTGAAAAAGGCCAAAAGCGGACAAAATTACCAATTCCCGCGCGTATGACTACTTCGTAGCAGTTTTGGTATTTTAATCATAACTCTCTCATACGAAGTCGATTTAGGTGATTCAAGCGGCCATGGAAAGATAAAAGAAAGATCTATAAATCATGTGAAATGGTCCAAGGTCGAATTATGCTTCTATCAAGCCACACGAACCGTTCAAATGTGTAGTGATTTTTATGGCCGAAAATTGATGAAGATTTGTGAAGATTTTGTCCAAGATTGATGAAGATTTTCCATGCCTTCATTTTTCAAGTTCACACCTTCATTTTCAAAGTCTTGCAAGAGAATCAAAGATAGAGATTTGGCTCACTCCACACCTCACCTAACTCGGCCGAACAAGAAGGAAGAAGATGCCAAGAAGTTGCTTCCATTTTCAAGCCTTTGTCAAAGTCTTACAAAAGAGTATCACATGGGAAAGATTTTGTCCCCTCCTTGAACTACCTCACGTCCAAAAGCAAGAAGTGGCCAAAGTTTGGTGTTGATTCCCTTTTATTTGTCAAAGTCTTGATAGATTAGTTTAATGTTTGCTTGTTTTTTTAGTTTGATCTTGTTTGATCATGTTTGATCTTGTAGGGGCTATTTATAAGCCTCATCTTCAACCTTTCAAAGACATCTTGAATGTTACAAAACGAAATACACTTTGTATTACTTCTTGTCGAATGATTTTCAGCACACCTTGATTATAATTTGACGCGTCTTCGAGTTGTAATTTAATCGATTCTCAATAGGTATTGCCTTATCAAACTATAGGTCTAGTTTGATAATTTACTTTCATATTATCTTGTTTACGGAAACCGAATTGCCCTACTTTCGGTTAAAGCTTACGAGTGTTGCACATATCGAGTGTTGAGAGTTTAGAAAAATATATCCGCTGCAATTACATGCGAATTTACGTCCGTCTTTATACGTAATTCGTATCAGCAACTGATTACGAAATGAAAACATTTAATATAAATGATGCTCAACATGGATGATGATGATACAAGGTATGAAAAGATTGGAACATGAGTACTCATAAGAGCATGTCTCACTATCCAAGATAAACACGATTTTTTTTAGTTCAAATTTGTAGTCAACAACCTATCATCTTCTCAAGGTTCTAAAAAACGCTAGGCGCTAGACGTTGGGATTGCTAACACCTAGCGCCCAGAGGATTAATCGGGAATTAGTCGGGGATTAATTGGACTAGGCGGATTTATTTATTTATTTATTATTATTATATATAAAAATTATATATATATATATGTAAAATAATTAAAAAATAGCTATAAACATATAGTTGATTATATATTAAATTTTTAAATATCGATATGCGTATAAAATAGTCCATAGTATTTCAATTTAGGAATTTATAGTACCGCTAAAATTAAAAAAATTAAAAAAATGCTTACCCGCCTAGGCGACCGCCCATCTGCCTAGGCGACCGCCTAGATGGCCGTCCAGCTTGATCAATTGGCTTTTAAAAGTCAAAACTCAAAGACTCTCTTTCACTTTAATTTGAAAATCCGGCTTGTTGTGTGACGGGATCTCGAAAGCGAAGAATGAGAGGAATCCCCCGGAAAGTCAAGGCATAGAAAGATGGTCTGAGGCAGGGTAAAAGGGTGGTTACGAGGTAACAGAAAAGCATTTCCTATGCGCCCGCCCAGCCCGCCTGGGCGGCCAATTAATCACCCAAACGCCTAGAACAAACGTCCAGGCCATAATCGAAACGTCCGGGAGCCGCCTAGCCCGGAGACGCCGCCTAGGCGACCACCCAGGCCGATTTTTAGAAAAGAGCATCTTCTAGTCTGCGTAGTCCTCAATTGAGATTACAAATGATGGATATTTGCTCTTCTCAATGTTCTCATGTTCTTTATCAAAAAGCAAGCGCACGCCAATGCACTCGCACGCGAATGCACATATATATATATATATATATTGTGTGGGAGTCATGTTCCATGATGTATGTGTTGATTTTACAATATCAATCACGTATTGTGACATGACAATAGCAATTATCTCAAACTCATCGCCGTCTCATGATATTTTCCATAAGAATGGAAAAAACTATGATGTTGACGGTTTTGGAATTTCGTTTTATTTCTCCTTCATATGAAGGTTGCGACAGGAAGGGCATCCGGCGTAAAATTTTGCCACTTTGTTATTTGCATGAGTTATGGTGTTAACTAATTTTAGACAATTAAACGACACTATAATCTTCATGCCACCGACCCCAACATAGTTGGGATTAAGGTGCTGTTGATGATGATGATGATATATTGTGTGGGTATCCTTCATTTAGATGGTATACTTTCATTGTTTTTTCATGGTATTCTACTACCAATACCCCTAAATGCCTACACCCCATTCGATACAAAGAAAAAGAAAATGCCACCATGTTAAACTAATTTTAGAGTGAAAGTCAATTTTGTAATATGCATTTGCATAAGGAGATAAGAATCCCCTAAGCCAAAATAGTTACACGAAAGTATTTAATTGAAGTTCATATATCATCCACAAGATTCATTAATTATATAACAAAACAATGTTTAAATCTACATTATTCTAGAATTTTGTAGACTCAGGAATGGATCAACCTATGCTCACAATCCATGCACACAAATACCAGATCTGAAACTTAAAAATATTAGCACATGTACATGATTCCGTCTTTTAGTATTGACAAAACATGTGAAAGTGCTTTCTTGACTTCGCCATTATGTGCACGTAAAGGTCACAAAGGCTTCAAGAGGTTTTTGCATTCTGTTGTGTTGGTAGCAATATTTAAAATAGTGTGAGCACGGCCAATAACGTTTTTGGTTCTGATAGCATGTATTGGAAATAACGTATAGCGGAAGCTATTCGGGACATGAATAGCGTAAACCAAACCAAACCAAACCAAGCCTTATCCCACTAGGTGGGGTCGGCTACATGAATATGACGTCTCCATTCTGCTCTGTGATAGATCATTCTTTCTGTTAAGCCCATGAGCTTTAAGTCTTTCGAAATAGTCTCTATCCAACTCTTTTTCGGTCTACCCTACCTCTACGCCCATTCGTGACTATCATAGCTTCACACCTTTTAACCACCTACTGAACGTCTTTTTACATGCCTATACCATCTCAGGCGATTCTCCCTCAATTTTTCCTCAATTAGGGCCACCCCTATTTTCTCCGGGATTACTTCAGTTCTGATTCTATCTTTGCGCGTCACGCCATACAATCCCCTTAGCATCATCATCTCTGTTACTGACATTCTTTGGATATGTTGATATTTCACTGGCCAACATTCTGATCCATATAACATCGCCAGTCTTATTGCCATTTTGCAATATTTACCCTTAATCTTTTGAGGACCTTCTTGTCACACAACACCCTAGTAGCACTATGATATTTATTCCATCCTACTTGAATCCTATGTCTAATATCGTCATCCACGGCCCCAGTATTTTGAATCATTGACCCCAAATCTTGAAAGACTCCTTTTCCGCTATTTTGTGCATGCCTAGCACCACATGCTTAGTACTGGCCCTTCTCGTTTTACTGAATCTACACTCATTGTACTCAGTCTTACTACGACTTGACTTAAAACATTTATTCTCCAAAGTTTCTCTCTACAATTCCAACTTCGCATTTACTCCTTAAAAATAACAAAAAATAAAAAAACTCATATCATACTAAAAAACATTAATAAATCATTAAAACATTTCAAATCTAACAATAAATGTAGTTATTTTCGTTTATTATTTTCATTCTTTCCACTATAGCCACACTATTTTCGCTACAGCATGCGTATAGTCACTCACGCCCTTTGTTCTACACGCTATTTACAGAACTCTATGCAGCGTTTTTGTGAAAATATGTGCTGTAGCGAGCTATGGAAATGATACTTAGAACGGTGGTTGGTAGGAAGTTGAGATATTTATCTACTAAACCTATTCATGAATTATCAAGCGTTCCTTATATGGAGAAAAATATCATCAAATTAATAGGTTGCATAACATTCGTCAATATCTAAAATAAAGGACCCCAACCTAGAGTAAGTACAAACACTAAAAAAAAAGGGTTAATTTCACAATAATATAGCTGGTCCAATTGACTAATCGATCATTCCATAGTCTAAATGGTTGAAATTAAGTGCTACCATAGAAATATCTTCTTTCACTTAATCCTCAGACTCATCCTCAACTTAATACCACTAAAAAAAGCTTCAGACAAAACCTATATATAGAAGAAGACCAGAAGTCACTCAACAGTCAATGAAACTGGATACTCCTCTAACATAGAGGAAACAGCTTGAATCTTACATCTTTAGAGTAAGTAAAAATTGTTTCAGAACACCCGATTTGATGAGGAAATATATAACAGTCTTAACATGATTTTGTTGCTACAAATCCAACAATCTGAAATACAAAAATTGTGAAAAAGTCCATGATGCACCAACTTATCAAGGAAATCATAATCTTCTTCCAAGTTCCAAGCAATTTAGTTGTAAATCTCCCGAGTAAGAAACGACTTACAATGCAGCTGTTTCTACAGTGGCCAGTATTAGAGATGAAGGGGGGAATAAGATGTTTTCTTATGCTCAGTTACAGAAGAAAATAACTGCAAAAACTCATTCTATTAAGCTAGGATGCCCTGAAGGGAAAGCAGGAATCTCGGTCAGACAGCCATTAGATAAGTCTCTACCTGCTAAGTGGTCCTTCCAGCCGGATAATCTAAAAACCCAGGATTTTCAGTATGGAATACCAAGTTTGCACCCACAATGGCAATTATTCTATTTCATAATAACAATTGGTTTTCATACTGTAAGATTATGTTTTTCTGTGGCATTTCTGCAAAGTAGGACAGTTGGAGAGACGTATTCCAAGTGGAGCCATTGAGAATCAACTGGACTGAGAATGCAAGCAGTTCTCATCCGAAAGAAGACGCCAGAAGCACACAAAAATGACAACCTAAAGAATGGAAAAACCACCTAAATATGCCTATTTTGGAGCAGAAGTTTGCCACCTGAGTTATTTTATTCCTAGTAGACCATTCCGTTAAAATAGAATAAACTAGTATAATATTAAAAAGTACAAAAAGAAGAAAGCAAATGCAAACTATACGGCAACAAAAACGCCCGTCAAAGAAGATCTAAGGCTGGTGGCAACGGAGCTCGGGTAGGGTGCGGCTAGGAGGTACCCGGGCGGTGAACACCGCCGCCACCCACCCGGGTACGGTGAGGGTAGGAGGTGGCCGGGTAACTTCCCCGCGTGAAGAGGTGTGAGGGTACATCTCTGGCTGGACCTTTTTAGTTTTCCCTTCTTCTCTCTCTCTCTATCTCTCTCTCTTTATTTTTTTTTTTTAAGAAATTTTAACCTCAAAGATACCCCTTTTACTATACTTGTTTCGATCTGTGACTCACTTTGATTTTGCCTAATCTCAACAAGGCACGGAGATTTTGATTTCCTTCGTTCCCAAGATTATTATGCTTTTTTTTTTTTTACAGTGCTTTTTTCACATGTTTTTTTTTGTTGTTCAAATTTACTGTGATTGGTTTATGAGTTCTTTGAAATTTTATGTGTGATTGGATGAAATTTTAATTCTTTTTGTGTATATTATCCACCCATCTCCACCGTGCTTTTTTTTTTTTGACTTTTCTTTTGGTCCTTAGTTATGCAAGAACTTTCGGATTTTTCTTTTCGTTGTCTGAATCACACAAGAATTATAGTTATGCACAAGTTATTCATTGAGGAGGACGAGCTTGGTAAAAGCTCGTCACGGTACACATCTGACTCGTATGCTTGGGAGTCATCGTGTCACAAGCTATCGAATTGTACTTGACTTGTCTTGTTATTTGACAAAATGGTTGGGTAAGTTTTAGGTAAAACATGATACATTTTTGGAAATTTTAACAAAACGGAACTTGCCGATCATTTTGGCAAGGAGGGAGTACTACTCTCTCTTATGCCTGTGTCACTAGAATTCCGTTTGTCGGCCTCAAATTAAATCATTTCATGTTGTTCTCCTTGAGTTTGCATCGGCGTGTTTCCGCAGAAGCTTATTACAACTTTCCTTGAGAAATTTGGACATTTTGACTATAAATTGCAATGAATATATATAAAAAAAAAATATAGCCATGTATGTACTTGTTATCTCACTTAGATTTTCGTAAGTGCAATGAACTACCTTTTTTGTTTTTGGGGTACCTTTTTAGTTGTTACCTGTTCTTGCATGTCGAGCAGCAGTTTTTTTAGTAGCTTTTAGTGTTTTGAGGTAGTATTTTTGAAAAGCATAAAGAAAAATAGCTTCTGGAGTAGAGGTAGCTTTTGGATTAGCTATTGCAGTTAAAAATGTAGTTTGTTGTTTGTTGATCGAACTGCTGATTATACTGGACACTCATGCTTTCTACAACTACTCTGACAAACAGCTATTATCAAGCTAACATCTACTGCAACATCCAAGCTATTTTTGCCGAACGGACCCTACATCTATGCACAGTATATGATGATGATATCAATTTGTACATGCGGCATTTATGTAGTTTATTGAAATATCATATAGAATATAGAATGGGGCATGAATATTAGTGTGAAATACTCCATTATTTGCGGTAGATTTAGGCTTATGGTTGTAGTGCACCATTTTGTCTGTAACCTTGTATTGCATTTATTGGTTGCTTGATTACGAACTGAACTGTTTCAGTTTCCTAGCTCACGATAATATATTCACAGTTCACCCTTGATCTGCCTTTGGTCGATAGCATATAAGGTTCTTTTTTAGTTATAACAGTGATGTATCTTTTATTTATGGCAGCGTGTACACTATTCCTTTTCAAGAAATCTCTGTTTTACAACCCAAAAAACATCAAACCTTTTACTCATCTTAACACTTTTATTTTACAAATTTTATAGTTTTATCATGGATCCTCGTAAATCCAAAGCCGGTTCTTCATCATCGAGGGGACGTGCACGCGGCGGTGCACGCGGCGGTGGGCAATTCGTCCGTGTTCAATCACAACCGGCTCCGTACGTTCCGGCAATGACTCAACAACCACAATATTATACACCGGCAATGACTTCTCCGCCATACTATCAACAACCACAATATTATCAACCACCTATGAATCAACCACCTATGAATCCTGCTCATTACGGTCCCGAATTCAACCCGTTCGAGTACCGTGACGCTCCACCGCTATATGGCGCGGATGATGAAGATGATGACATTGCTATTCCCGAAACGCAACTCCCAATCGGTATTGTATTTAAAAAATTTTATTTGTTACGTTATACTTTTATTTGTTAGAATATTGTAAATAAAAAATTTTATTTGTTACGTTATACTTTTATTTGTTAGAATATTGTATTTAAAAATTTTTATTTCTTATCATTTGTTAGAAAATGAAGAAGTTGAAGAAGCTCAAGAAGTTGAAGAAGCTCATGAAGTTCAAGTGCAAAGAAGAAGAATGCCGAATAGATCGGAAAGGAAAGCTTGGACGCCGGTCGAAGAGGTGGCGTTGGCAAAGCTTGGGTTCAAATCTCGACATGTAAGGTAGTCGGAAATGAACAAAGTAAAGAAGGTTTTGGAGAAGAATTCTTGAGCATTTCAAGGCAAACATTGTAGACACTCCTCGTGCGACTCACGGCTTGAACACAAAGTGGAGAAGTTTGAACGCCGAAATGGGTGTCTTTAATGGGTTAATGGATCCAACAAGTAATTTTTCTAATTATATACTTTTTACATTTTTTAGTTGATCTTTTGTAGTTTTTACATTGTCAATTTTTATTAGTCACATATTAATTTTTACTTTTATAATTGTAGAATCGTCTTGGCGAGTGGTTGTGACGATATTGACGTTATGACAAATGCATTGGCCGATTACCAAACCAAGCATCGAACGACGTTTGGTCATATCGACGCATGGCATGTTGTTAAGAACGAAGCAAAATGGTTGGAACAATCGGATATAACGCAAGGATCTTCGTCTCATTCCGACAAACGAAGAAAGTCGGCGGAATCCGGATACTACGAGACCGCAAGTAATGATGACTTTGTGATTCCGAATCTCAATGACGACACGATGCCTCGCATTCAAAAAAGAAAGGGCAAAAAGGTCGAAACCGATACGTCGTCAAAGGGTAGTGTTCATATGAGCTTCGAAGATTATACATCATCGAAAAAAGAAATATTGGTGAAGAGGGCGGAGATTAAAAATAAAAAGGATGAGGTGACCGAAAAGATGATGGAGGCAAAAATCTGTGCCATTGAACAAAAGTCGAGGTTGAGGGCGTTGAAAGCATTTCAAGCACCGCACGATCACATAACCGATCCGGATATATTAGAGACGGTTCTTGCCGAAAAACGTGACCTTGCGGAGAAATACGGATGGCGTTGCAATTTTTAAAAATGTTTTTTAGTATGTTGTTTTTAAGTATTATTTCTTTTTTTAGAATCTAATTTTTTTTTAGTATTATGTAATTTTTTTTGAAGTGTTTTGTAATTTCTTATTAAGTAAAAATAAAATATTATGTGTTTTTATTAAATTATTTGATATAATTTTAAATATAAAAAGGTAAAAAAAAAAAAAATTAAAAGTGGTGAGGGTAGATGAGCCACCATTGCCACTAAAAAATGGTGAGTGGGGGTAGAGTGGGAGTATATTGGGGGTTGGATGAGTTGGAAGAATGTTATTGGTGGGGAGTGGGGTAGATGAGGGTAGATGGGTGACGGTTGCCACCACCCAAAATGCAAGCACTTACCAATTTAACCCTCACAAGTTTCTCACATGTAAATTCAACACAGATTATCGAAAGCTACACCAAAATGAGGATATAAAACATACATCAGAAATAAGGATAACTGGCGACGCGAATACCTGAGGAATGATCAAGAAGAATCAGGCAACAACGAGTATTAACCAAGCATATCGAGAATATAAATCTTAAAAAAATATTTGAAAAAAAGAGCACCTCGGAGCATACCAGAAAGTGACTTCCGAAGAGAAGTTTCAGAATACAGATAGGGCAGACAACTCTCCTCTCTCCCTCCACCTTGATCTTGTCGGAGAAAAGAAAGTTGAGTTCAGTATGTTTGTTTATCCGGCGAGTTGCAGGAGACGATCAGATAAGATGCCTCTCTCTCCGTATATATTTTTTGCTTTTTCGTTTTTCTGAGTTGAGAATTTGATTCGATTAACGGTGAAGTTCAGGTTTGTCCTTGGGTGGTCCAAACGACAGCGTTTGATGGACAATTATGACCTCGCGTGCGCCATAATGCGTCGGGGCGTTTCCGGGACCCTCGTCTCGCTGCGCGACCTTCTCTTCTTTTTCTAATCGTCTTTCTTTTCAGTTTACTGATTGCACCTACTTTGTTCGAATAATAGTTTCTTTTCAAGAGGAACAATTGAACTTGACCGGTTATATAAATTTTCTTCAAAAGGACAGTTTGGTCCCTATGTTTTAAAAAAATTAAGTTGGTCCCTTATGTTGCGTTAAGGAACCAAGTTAGTCCAACGTTAGAAACATGCTTTTTATACCCCAAAAAACTCTACCACTCATTTTTACCACAAACTCAAATATTCACCTCCAAACCCTTACAGACAACAATTTTCACACAAAATCTCCCAGCAAATCTTTTTTATTTTTACAAAGTCTAAAAGTTCAACCAACATGCAATTTTCAACAAGAAGTTCTCCATGTGTCGGTACCCACTCGAGAAATCATCGTCATGTGCCAATTTACGAATGCTATTGTGGCGAGCCATGTAAGGTGCAAATCTCTCGGACTAACAAGAATCCCGGTAGAAGATATGTTAAGTGTGAAAATCAATGTAATTTTTGGTAGTGGATCGACCCTAAAAAGTGTGTTAGGAGTAAAGATAATATTCCGGGCTTGTTAAGATCAGCTAATTGCAAAGATGAAGAAATCAAAAATTTAAAGAAACAAGTCAAGTTTTGGTTTGAAGTAGCTATGGCTTTTATGGTGCTTGTACTGGTACTTCTGGTGATCGTGGTGGTTATATAACAAGCTAAATTCTTTATGTATTAATTATGTCTTATTTCACTTCAGTTGTAACAAAGATCCTAGGTGACCCTAATTTTGCTGAATCAAATATAATCAAGGAAGCTTTATTTTAATAATCTCTGCTCCTGTTCATTTGTACCTGCTGCTTTTATCTTTAAAAAAGAAACTATGTAATAAAATCAAATCAACACAACCACCTTGCAAGTCAACAAAGCCCCAAATTACATACTGAAAACAGCAAATCTTGTCCACAAAAAGCTGAAAATATGCTCTTAACAATGTTAAATGTTAATAGAACCAGCTTGCAAGTCAACAAAACAAGATAAGTGGTCCATCCACACAAAACAATATAAGTGGTTCATCCACTAAAAAAATATGCAATTGCTATAAAGTGTGACTACAATATTAGCCTGCAATTGCTATTCAATGTCTTCCAAAAAATCAGAAACACGAATCTATCTTTCTTACTAAACTCACAGATCAACCATTCTTGGTACATCTTCTTTCCTTTGTTGTCACCAAATCCACTTGTAGAGCCTTCCCTCTCTTGTTGCCTTGCACATTCTTATCAACTCTTCCATTGGTACGAAGTTCTTGTCATACAGCTGAAACTGCTATGATTTGAAGGTGGCTCTCGAATATGTATGCCTTTGTCAACACAAATGAAAGATCTTTTTGAAGCTTTTGACAGGTTTTCCTAACAAGACAAGGCAAAAAGTAAGACAAGCAGATCTGTTAACAAGGAAAGAGACGGACATGTTATCTTAACAAAGAAGGAGGCATAAATGAAATTTTGCATTTGAAATTTTCAGCTGAAAGCTGAAACTACTTGGTTAGTTTCAACCAAATACATAATGCTCTTTGTGATTTGAGAACTTTTTTGTTGTTTTACCTTCTTTGGTGACTTGAACTGTTTTATTTTTGGTTGTAACTTTGATTTAAGCAGCTTTTTAGCAACAGGTGTTGGGCACATTCTCTTGGAATGCTCTTCCTTGTGATATATCTCACATACCAAAAGTTTGTTGGGTTTTTATCGAACTAATAAGATTTATGATCTCATCATATATCAAAATAGAGCAGCAGAAGTATAATATAATATGTAAAAACCCTCTGAGGATCCAAGTATATTATAAAAGTATGAAGAACAAGATTGTTACCTCTTGTAGCATGTTTTCGATCGAGCCTTCTAGAGACGTTGCAAGAAGCGAGCGTCCTCTACGGTGTTGTGCGGCGATTTATACGCCTCGACGGTGATCGGCTTAAGGGCCGAGCGAACAAGCCAGCATCAGATAAACCAAGGCAGACTTGCCAAGCAAAGGACCTAGATCAATAGCAAGTACCGAGCGATTGACATCTAGGGCGATCGTCTCTTGGCACCGAGCGATCGACTCTAGCGTCCGACCGAGGACGACCGTCCTATGCCACGTGTAAAGCGAACATCCGTCAAGTCTACGAAGACTGAATCTCAGAGTGAAGACTCACGTGCAGATCCGCGAATGACGCCGCAGAATAAGGATCCTTGACTCCAGTCCATCAATAGCTATCGGTGACAAGGACAGCCTCACCTACCGACAGACCCGTCGAAAGGTCCTAGGTGGGACCTCCCAAAACAGTGACATGGGATGCGTGTTGCCTTCTCATTGGTTCGCATATCTGGATGCCAGCAGCAGCTGCGGACTTTAAGGAAACCATCCCATGTGCTAAGACGATCGCCTGCTTATTATAATGCAGAAAAGACGATCGCCCGTTTGGGATCAGGACATCCCAACTACCTCCTCTTCTATAAGGTGTAATATCCGTAACCTTCCATTTTAGCCGTTTCTATTTTTGTTGTATGTCTATTTTTATTCACTCGCTTGTAACCGTTTCGACATTTTGAAGCTAGTTTATTCTTGGAGTTTTTCCATTTGGACGAGTTTTGGTGATGTTTTCACGTGATTTCATTTTATGACATGTTTTGCCGTATGAACGTTCGATTCTCGTAAAACTCGTTCGTTTTCGTTGTTTCTTGGTTTGTGCAAGTTCGTATGGTTGAGTTGGTCGTGTTGAGACTTTCGGTTCATTAATCTGACGTCGTTTCGTGATTTTCGGGCACTTGGGCCATTTTTGTAATTTCCTATAAGTTTGGGGAATTCCATTTTTGTTTGTTGCATTACGGACCCCCCGGTGGTCGGAATTATATTTTCTTTCAGCGCTTAGCTCTGTCGTCTTGTATATTTCGTGTTTATGTTTCTGGATTCTGGCCTTGTCGTGCGTTTCGAGTTTTGTACCTTCGGCAGCAGCGTACTGATCTGAGCATTACTGAACTGCGCTACTCCTTATTCCCTTGCGTGCGCTATCGGTGTGCAGTTAGCGTACGCTAACTAGTTATTGTTAGCGTGCACTATCGAGTGGTATTTAGCGTGCGCTAAGCATGTCTAGCACACACTAGCGACATCGGGCAGTAGCTACTGGGCTGTTTGTAGCCCCGTTAGCGCGCGCTACCTTTTGATGGTTAGCGTGCGCTAACTATGCAATTTAAATAGATCAGCGGGCAGGTCAGAACAACATTTTTTTTCGTTCTTTCTCTCGTTTTCTTCTTCGGGCGACACAGAGGGCGATTCCCTTCAACTTCTATCCGAGAATTATTCGTATTCCACCACTGTAGAGTCGAGCTAACATATCATCATCAGCGTAATCATCCTTCATCGTCCGAATCCGAGGTATTTCTTCAGGAACCCTAAACTTGTCCAATTTGGGGGTATTTCGGGTTTTGTTGGATTAATTCCGAATTGTCCATATACGTTGTATATTTCCTCATCAATTGTTGTTATCGGATGAATCCCAATCCATTTTACCTAGTTAAATTCGCGAATTATCGATTCGGGGAGGTTTTGCGTAAACCCTCGCCCGTATCGATTGATCGTTCATTGTCATGGTTTGTAATCGGGGTTATGGGTGTATTCCATTCGATTATTGTTGTCCGTTGGGACTGAGTTATGTTGATCCTTCGTTTAGGAACTGTCGTTTTCCACCCGGACCGTTCGTAGTCGTATTTCAATTCTGATTCTTCAAAGATGTCTCAAAGGCAAGTACTTTACATTTGTTTACGCGTTCTAGTATATGAATTATGGCTATTCGTGGTTGTGTGGATGTATATGTAACACCCCAAACTAGGCGGATATTACAGTGTCGTGGACCCCCGACTGGGACCCACCAGGCGAGTGAAAATGAATGAAATACACAGGGTAAATATAGTACCGAACCACATTACATCATTAATTACTCCGTTGAGGAGTTTTCATACAACACACCCAAGGAAATGACCGAATACAAGTATATTTTATATGGAGATAAAATATACAACACTAAATGAACTCAAAATCCAAACGGAAATCTGCAGCGGAAATAAAATAAGGAAACACGCTGAATGATAGGATTGGGGCCCCCTATTAGTATCACTGGGACTCCTCGCCATCAACGTTCTCTTCCCGTGCCTTAGCCTTGCCGTGACCTGAAAAACAAAATCCCTCAACAGGGTCAGTTACACAGAACAACAATCCTCAAGAGTTGAATAAACACAATCATATATACTGTATAAACCACAAGTTCGATCAAAAATCTCAAACCGTCGAACACATGCGATCAAAAGTAAATCGGTCAGATCATAACACAAATCATGTTAAAAACATATGCAATCAAACATGCTGTATGAATCAACTAATGGTACGGCTCAAAGGGTGGCGCCACACTACGCCCGGGATGGAAATGTGTCCGTGCACAAGCCACCATCGAGTATCGATCGAATACACGTGTGGTCTTGTACCTAATCAGTCTCACGAAGTGATCTTCTTGTGTGCACAGTCCAATGTGAGGCCAACAACCAACACACGACTTAATATGTGCCCGACATGAAAATCCTACACATACCAACCGGCACGTCAGTATGACCCGGAATGCCACGAGATAACAAAAGTGACATCGAAATCAATAATGACTCACCGAGATGAAATGATAGTGAAATGAATGATAGCTCCATGAAAAGATTGGAACCGTCATTCCTCGTGACTGAAGTGATTAATTAACAATGACAAGTCTCGATACAGTTAATACAATATGAATGAGTTATGATTATGAATGAACAACAACGAAAGGAATGAATATCCCTTTAATTGAGTAAGAATTAACTTACCTTAACACCGGTGATGATACGATCTCGCTCGAACAACGCCCTAAGGAAACTACCAGTCGCTCGAACAACCTTGAATAACACAATTACCAAAAATGCTCAATATTCGAATCAAACACGGTTATAACCGACTCAAACGTCGATACAACAATATCCAAACTCATAGAGGTATTCTAACGAACACTAGCAAACACACATCCCTCGATAATATCCAATTCTCGAATATATCAAAACCAACTCCAGAATGAGTATTTCAAACCAACAAAACAACTTCAATGATATCAATAATCCCATAGGAATCCACAATTCGAGTTAACGACAACATCTAATCGCAAACCCCCAAAAATATCAAAGTCAACTCTAAAGTGTTCTTGAATCGACCCCAATATTTATGAAATCCGAAATATACGACGATAAATCCATAGGAATACATTTATCCAAGGTAGATAATCCATATCTAACATATTCCAACAACGATCCAAGCTTACACGAAGAAATCGGAAGGAAAAACCCAAAATCCGAAATTCTAGATCCAAGAAGCTTATTACCTTGATTTGATGTGATGGGGATGATGAAATGATGATTAATCCGAATGATAAGCTTGAAAATGATGATTGATGATTACACGTCGAAGAACACTCTCCAAATCGCCCAGAATCGTTCAAAACCACCGAAGAAACGAAGAGAAATGATGAATAACGTTAAAGGACTGTACTGTCCTATATATAGAAAATCACAGTTAGCGTGCGCTAGCTCCTGTGCGTAGCGTGTGCTAACGGGTGTACTGGTAGCCCAGTACCCTCTGATCGCAACGGTAGCGTGTGCTACGTACCTTTTGTAGCGTGTGCTACAACCATTTAATTAGCGTGCGTTAACACCAATGGTTAGCGTGCGCTAACGAATTATTGATGCCCAGTACTGGAGTCCAGAACCTACTGTTCTCTGATCCGCTCTCGGTAGCATACGCTACATTCAACATTTTACGTGCGCTACAACACCGTTTGCGTACGCTAAAAACCACTCATAGCGTGCGCTATGAATTAATCCAATTCAGTCCAGTACCAACTGGACTCTGCCTGTCCGACCTTAGCGCGTGCTACACCAAATATTAGCGTGCCCTACTACAAACCACTAGCGCGCGCTACTTACCATTCGTAGCGTGCGCTACTTATAACTCACCTGCAGTCCAGTGCCTTCTGGACTGCAGCCAGGACAACAGTAGTGTGCGCTAATGCTGAGTGGTAGCGTGCGCTACCTGTACTCAATTAGCGCACACTAAAGAGAGTACGTAGCGTGCGCTACTCCTCACACACAACCCACAATGAAGATGACAATGATGATACGCTCGGCCCGACTATTCAACCGGGTTGAATGATGGATAAAACTGATACGCGATACCAATATACCCCGCCCGGTGAATACAATGAATGAAATGAATGATGAATGATCATTAATGAGTGAAAATTACTGAGTGACAATTACTGAATGATGAATACTGAATGATAATGACTGAATTACAACCGGGTATTACATACTCCCCCCCTTAAAGGAGTTTCGTCTCCGAAACTAAGAGTCAAACAACTCGGGATAACTCTCCTGCATACTGTCTTCGGTTTCCCAAATAGCCTCTTCGACTCTGTGTCTAGACTACTGAATTTTAACCAAAGGAATCGCCTTATTCCTCAACTGTTTGATTCGCCGCTCTAAGACTCGTATGGGACGCTCCTCATACGAATGATAATCTGCGATCTCGATTTTGTCGAACTGAAGTATGTAACTCGGGTCGGAGACATACTTCCATAGCTGAGAGACGTGAAACACATTATGAATTCGGCTCAACGCCGGAGGTAAGGCCAATCGATAAGCTAGCTCGCCTACTCGTTCCAAAATCTCAAACGGTCCAATAAATCTTGGACTCAACTTTCCCCGCTTCCCGAAACGGAAGATACCTCGACTCGGGGATACCTTGACCAACACGTGGTCACCTGACTCGAACTCTAATGGTCGGCGACGATGATCTGCATATGATTTTATGTCGACTCTGAGCGGTCGACAAACGACTCCTGATCAAAGATACCTTCTCACAGGCAGCTATAAGCATATCGGGCTCGGTGCCGATTGATTCTAATAAGTCATCCCAACACAAAGGAGATCGACAACGACGACCATACAAGGCATCATAAGGTGCCATCTTAATCGAAGCATGCCGACTATTATTGTACGTGAACTCGATCAACGGTAGTTGGGCTTCCCAATCATCTTTCCAATCGAGAACACATGCCCTCAACATGTCCTCCAAAGTCTGAATAGTCCTCTCCGATTATCCGTCGGACTGAGGATGAAAAGCTGTACTGAGATTAAGCTGAGTTCCCATAGCACTATGAACTGATTTCCAAAAATGAGACACGAATCGTCCGTCACGATCGGAAACGATACTTTTAGGGGTACTGTACAATCTCACTATCTCTTTGATAAACAACTGGGCAAGTCTCTCGGGACCCCACGTATCCTTAATCTCAAGGAAATGAGCTGATTTAGCTGGGCGATCCACAATTACCCAGATTATATTCATGCCACGACGACTCGTCGGCAAATTCATGATGAAGTCTATTGAAATATCTTCCCACTTCCATTCTGGAATAGGGAGAGGTTTTGACATACCCAGTGCCGATGTTCTATCTTGGCTTCTTGTGGGTCAAACATCTCGAAACAAATTCCGCGACTTCCCGCTTCATATTACTCCACCAGTAATTTTGTTTCAAGTCTTTATACATCTTGCTAGACCCCGGATGAACGGAATAAGGGGTAGCATGAGCTTCTCTCAAAATCGAGTTTTTCAACTCGTCATTCGCCGGTACGCACAACCGATTCTTAAAACGCAAAAGTCCATCCTCGTGGACCACAAACCCGGGGGCTTTCCCCTGAGTCACATCCTCTCGAATGCGTAACAGAAATGGGTCTGAACCCTGATTCACCCTGATCGCCTCCTCAAGTGGCGATGAAATCTCCAACGTACAAAGTTGCCTTTGTACTCGCTGTAACCAGACCTCGATCTTGGGTCTCAGAATTTCCTGCTGAAGTTCCTTCTGAACTGATAATCGAGCAAGCATCTTCTCCTGAACGGCTTACGACTCAAGGTGTCGGCGACAACGTTCGCCTTGCACGGGTGGTAAAGTATCTCGATATCATAATCTTTGATTAGTTCCAACCACCGTCTCTGCCGCATAGTTAACACCTTCAGAGTAAATATATACTTTAAACTCTTATGATCAGCGAATACTTGACAGGTAACGCCATAAAGATAATGACGACAAGTCTTCAATGCGAACACCACGGCTGCTAGTTCCAGGTCGTGGGTCGGATAATTAACCTCATAAGGTCTCAATTGTCGTGAAGCATAAGCAATAACTTTCCCGTTCTGCATGAGTATATATCCGAGACCCTGTCCGGACGCATCACTATAAACCACAAATCCTTCCGTCCCTTGCGGTAAAGAAGGGACAGCTGTTGAAATTAACCGGCTCTTGAGTTCCTCAAAACTCCGCTGACACGCGTCGGACCACGTGTATTTCTTATCCTTTTTGAAAAAGGTTTGCCAATGGTTGAGTGATTTTAGAAAATCCTTCCACAAATCGCCGATAATAACCGGCTAATCCGAGAAAGCTTCGGATTTCTTAGCATTCTTCGGAGGTAACCAATCTCGGATAGCCTCCGTCTTTTGAGGGTCAACATGAACTCCGTCTGATGAAATTACATGCCCGAGAAACGTCACTTCGGACATCCAGAACTCACATTTGGAAAACTTCCCATAAAGTTGCTCTCGTCTCAACACGTCGAGCACCTGATGAAGGTGAAACTCGTGCTTCTCCCGATCATGAGAATAATTTAAAATGTCATCAATAAAGACAACTACGAACTGATCCAAATAGTCGATGAAAACCCGATTCATTAACTCCATGAATACTGCAGGTGCATTAGTTAACTCAAACGGCATTACCACGAACTCATAATGGCCATAGCATGTTTGGAACGCCGTCCTTGCGATATCCGACTCTCGAATTTGCAACTAATGATATCCATATCTTAAGTCGATCTTGGAAAGTACTGAAGCTCCCTGAAGTTGATACAAAAGATCATCAATACGGGGTAGAGGATACTTATTCTTGATCGTCACCTGGTTCAATTCCCGATAATCAATACACAAGCGGAATGAACCATCATTTTTCTTTGACAAACAACACTGGTGCTCCCCACGGGGACGCACTCGGTCAGATATAACCCTTCTCGGTCAAATCCTCTAATTGATTCTTCAATTCCTGCATTTCGGTCAGGGCCATCCAGTACGGTGCCTTCGATAATGGGGACGTACCAGGCTCCAACTCTATCGTGAATTCCATATCCCTCGGTGGAGGTAAAATAGGTAGCTCGTCTGGGAGTACATCGTCAAGCGATAACAATGATACCACGAATGGTTGAACACCTCGATTGCCTTAGAATGGTCAATCGATGACAATGATATAATGAATGATTGAATATCTCGATTGCCTAAGAACGGCCAATCGATGACAATACTACCAAGAATGATTGAACAACTCTGATTGAGTAATTTTACGGCTTCCATCATATTAATGATTCTTCTGGAACAACGGGGATTACCTCCCTGAAGTACACACTCGACTCCAACGACGGAAATGATAGTGACCATATGTTTACGAACATTGAGGATGGTATCATGACGATCCATCCAACTAATACACAATATTACATCGTTCTTAAGTAAAACCACCACGATTTGGTCCACCAACCAATTGCGGTCATTTAAGCTTAATCCAGTCAGTTCTTAACCTCATGATTTTTGAACATTCTTCTACCGCCAGGTGGACCAATGATACAAGGCCCACAATTAATAGGACTATCCAAGTGAGGTCTATTCAAATATGATTCGGAAATGAATGAATGCGGTGCACCAGTATCAAAAGGGGTAAACACAGGTTGAGATGAAATTACGAGTATACGTGAGGTCATTCGGGCCACCGGATCGTCGGTCCTCTTCATCGCGTGAATTCGGGATTTGCCGGCCCCCGAACCGGACTCTCCCGTCTGATACATATGAGCTCCGCCTTTGTTAGCTCCTGTCGTTTTAAACGACGCGGACTGAGTGGCCTGATTCGGAACCTCTGACTTGTTTGGGGCCTGAGATGTTGCCAGAGTGGGTTTGGAGTCCCTTTGGCAAAAACGGGCCCTATGCCCCGCAATTCCACAGTTATGGCATGTGACAGTCTGCCTCGGACACTTAGCACTGAAATGACCCTGTTATTCACAGTTGAAACAGGTGATGGCCGAACTGGCCGTTCGGGACTGAGATCCCAAAGGATTAGGCGCCGTAGGAGGTCGCTCAGAAACGTTAGGGCTCGTACGAGGCTTCTTGAAGGTTGACTGACCGCCTTCGGACTGATTACGCTTCGTTGATTTCTTGCTGCCAGATGAAGGTTGTTGCCCAGCAATTTCCTTAGCAGCAGGCTTATACGTGAGAGTCTTCTCGATTAATTCGGCCAGAGTGGCGCAATGATGATTAAGCAATTGCATATGGGTCATCATGACCTGCATAAAAGTGAGTGGGTCAACCCGAACATCTTCCGATCGAGCGGAGTCCTGGGTACGGTTTCCCGACAGTGGGCTATTATTCCCCGGGTTTCGGCCTACACCGTGGCCTCTCCCCGTGCATCCCTTGATAGTTCTGTCCATACTGAAGTAGGAAGGTCGCATGATAATCATAGATCTCGTATGAGTACCACATTATGATTTAAGTCATGAAATGATGAAAATGAGCATACGCACTCTAACACAGTGATTACATTAATGATTTACTGAGGTGACATGATTATCGGATGAAATTCCTGAAATGATTATTTTGAACAAGTTAACAAGATTACTGATATGATCTTCAAGATCAACAACTGAGTGATGAAATGAATTGAGTGATTAATGAGTTAACATGATCAACATGATAAAAATGAAATGATAAATGAGGAAATCTTACTGTTCTTTGGTCTGAATGACTCGGCTCTTACACAGGTCACACGTGACGCGAATGTCCAATGATACTAGTCTGATGAACGATGATATCAAATGAAACATGACTCGGAAGGTAGTATTCAAAACCACGCTCCGATACCAACTCTATAACACCCCAAACTAGGCGGATATTACAGTGCCGTGGACCCCCGACTGGGGCCCACCAGGCGAGTGAAAATGAATGAAATACACAGGGTAAATGTAGTACCGAACCACATTACATCATTAATTACTCCGATAAGGAGTTTTCATACAACACACCCAAGGAAATGACCGAATACAAGTATATTTTATATGGAGATAAATATACAACACTGAATGAACTCAAAATCCAAACGGAAATCTGCAGCGGAAATAAAATAAGGAAACACGGTGAATGAAAGGATTGGGGCCCCCTACTAGTATCACTGGGACTCCTCACCATCAACGTTCTCTTCCCGTGCCTTAGCCTTGTCGTGACCTGAAAAACAAAATCCCCCAACGGGGTCAGTTACACAGAACAACAATCCTCAAGAGTTGAATAAACACAATCATATATACTGTATAAACCACAAGTTCGATAAAAAATCTCAAATCGTCGAACACATGCGATCAAAAGTAAATCGGTCAGATCATAACCCAAATCCTGTTGAAAACATATGCAATCAAACATGTATGAATCAACTAATGGTACGGCTCAAAGGGTGGCGCCACACTACGCCCGGGATGGAAATGTGTCCGTGCACAAGCCACCTTCGAGTATCGATCGAATACACGTGTGGTCTTGTACCTAATCAATCTCACGAAGTGATCTTCTCGTGTGCATAGTCCGATGTGAGGCCAACAACCAACACACGACTTAATATGTGCCCGACATGAAAATCCTACACATACCAACCGGCACGCCAGTATGACCCGGAATTCCACGAGATAACAAAAGTGACATCGAAATCAATAATCACTCACCGAGATGAAATGATAGTGAAATGAATGATAGCTCAATGAAAAGATTGGAACCATCATTCCTCGTGACTGAAGTGATTAATTGACAATGACAAGTCTCGATACGGTTAATACAATATGAATGAGTTATGATTATGAATGAACAACAACGAAAGGAATGAATATCCCTTTAACTGAGTAAGAATTAACTTACCTTAACACCGGTGATGATACGATCTCTCTCAAACAACGTCCTAAGGAAACTACCGGTCGCTCGAACAACCTTGAATAACACAATTACCAAAAATGCTCAATATACGAATCAAACACGTTTATAACCGACTCAAACGTCGATACAACAATATCCAAACTCATAGAGGTATTCTAACGAACACTAGCAAACACACATCCCTCGATAATATCCAATTCTCGAATATATCAAAACCAACTCCAGAATGAGTATTTCAAACCAACAAAACAACTTCACTGATATCAATAATCCCATAGGAATCCACAATTCGAGTTAACGACAACATCTAATCGCAAACCCCCAAAAATATTAAAGTCAACACTAAAGTATTCTTGAATCGACCCCAATATTCATGAAATCCGAAATACGACGATAAATCCATAGGAATACATTTATCCAAGATAGATCATCCATATCTAACATATTCCAACAACAATCCAACCTTACACGAAGAAATCAGAAGGAAAAACCCAAAATCCGAAATTCTAGATCCAAGAAGCTTATTACCTTGATTTGATGTGATGGGGATGATGAAATGATGATTAATCCGAATGATAAGCTTGAAAATGATGATTGATGATTACACGTCGAAGAACACTCTCCAAATCGCCCGGAATCGCCCAAAACCGCCGAAGAAACGAAGAGAAATGATGAATAACATTAAAGGACTGTACTGTCCTATATATAGAAAATCCCAGTTAGCGTGCGCTAGCTCCTCTGCGTAGCGTGCGCTAACGGGTGTACTGGTAGCCCAGTACCCTCTGATCGCAACGGTAGCGTGCGCTACAACCATTTAATTAGCGTGCGTTAACACCAATGGTTAGCGTGCGCTAGCGAATTATTGATGCGCATACTGGAGTCCAGAACCTACTGTTCTCTGATCCGCTCTCGGTAGCGTATGCTACATTCAACATTTTACGTGCGCTACAACACCGTTTGCGTACGCTAAAAACCACTCATAGCGTGCGCTATGAATTAATCCAATTCAGTCCAGTACCAACTGGACTCTGCCTGTCCGACCTTAGCGCGCACTACACCAAATATTACCTTGCGCTACTACAAACCACTAGCGCGTGCTACTTACCATTCGTAGCGTGCGCTACTTATAACTCACCTGCAGTCCAGTACCTTACGGGTGCGGCCAGGCTGCGATGGCGTGCGCTAATGCTGAGTGGTAGCGTGCGCTACCTGTACTCAATTAGCACGCGCTAAAGAGAGTACGTAGCGTGCGCTACTCCTCACACACATCCCACAATGAAGATGACAATGATGATACGCTCGGTCCGACTATCCAACCGGGTTGAATGATGAATAAAACTGATACGCGATACCAATATACCCCGCCCGGTGAATATAATGAATGAAATGAATGATGAATGATCATTAATGAGTGAAAATTACTGAGTGACAATTACTGAATGATGAATACTGAATGATAATGACTGAATTACAACCGGATATTACAGTATATGTGTATGTTCACTTAGGGATGGTCCGGAGGGCCCTCAAGGGATACGTTGCCGTGAGTTTCGTATCGCGAACTATGGTTAACCACCCAGGGATGTCCGACGGGGCTCTGCGGGGTACGGTGGCCATGAGTCTCGTACCAAGGTTAACTTTGAATTGTTTTGTTGGAGAAAATGTGTTTTGTGCTTGTGCACCGTATAATATTCCGGAATATAAATGATTTCTAAAATAATTTTTGGCGCATATTTTCATCTGATTAGAATGGTAGTTCAAATGGATTGTACTTGCACTAGCAGTTGTTGCTAATCCCTTAAATGGGGGAAATACTTTTTGTATTTCAGGTACAGGTCTTGGAGACAAGCGAGCACTCAAGCCGTACAAGAATGATGGGCAAACATGATACTGTTCAGTAGTCATTTGTTGGTGTTCTGTTCTGTCATTTATTATTGATGTCTTGTTTTGGGATTCCTGTATTATGAAATTGGTTTAAGTACTCGAGTACTTCCTTTTTAAATTTATTAATGTTGTGTTCCCATTTTGGGAAATGGATTTGATGTCAGATTTTATTCGTCGGATTTTAGTCTTTTATTTGAATTGTCGTTTTGTTGATGATTGTATGTCGCTGTCGAATGTCGTGTTGGTACGTTATGTAGCGACCACTTTTCTAGGAAAATAATTCTCCAAATTAAGTTAAGAAGAATAAATAAAAATGCTGCAGCGGAAATACATCTCAAAAGACAAACTTAATAATTGCAAGTAATCTTCTCGAGTCATTGTTAAATCAAAACACACCTTGACGTAAGAATAAAACAAATTGAACACTTGTTCATAAACATAGTTTGAGGGAAATAACATCAAATAAATAAACATCTAATCATAGGCTTGATCATCCCACTCTCAATCGCATGCCACATCGAGCTCTTCAACCTGAAAGGGGTTAAATAGTGGGGTGAGCTTCGAACTCGCTCAGTGTGGAGGATACGCAATATGTCTACATTAATTACTAAATATATTAGCAACTATAAACAACATGACTGATAAATTCTGAAGCCCGTCGGCTAGCCCGAAGGCTTTAGGCAAAATTGAGTGCTTCTGACTGATTTGCACATTTAAGTGCTTCTGACTGATTTGCACATTTAAGTGCTTCTGACTGATTTCACGTGCACATACGAGACAATATATAAAGCAATTAAAATAAACAAAATCGTAATAAATCCCACACCTGGATAAAATTGCAGTTCTGAACTTGAATGTGATGAAATGCTTGACTCGATAATTCTAGGCCCGTAAATTCTTGTTATTATCTATGGATAATAATAGTTTATTATTAATATAATACTATGATTGAAAATAAAATGCAAGACATAATTTAAATTGAATATTAATTTATTAGAGAAATCTACGCATTTAATAGCTTGGATGGATAAAGCTGAATTTTAATTATTGAAAAGCCGGTTGAAGTAAAATTGAAGGAATTAAATATATAAGGACTGAAATTGAAGGAGTTATAAGGCTGGTTGGGGTTAATCCGTAAGAATTAACTATCTGAGGGATGGAATTGAAGGAAGTATAAATAGCCTGGGATCAATTGACAGAATTATAAAACTTAGGGGTGGAAATGAATTTGACCAAAGTTGGAATACAAAAGCCCCTTTCTCATCGTTGAAAGAAATCAGATTTAGACTCTTTCTACTGAAAACACATAAATCGCTCTCTCTCTCCCCCTTTCACTACCACCACTGCCCGTCTCTCCCTCTCACTCTAATTCTCCCCGTCTCTCACTCTCTCTGTAAAACACACACAGACACACCAAAACACTTGCACCAATTCGTGGCGGACAAAACATGAGGAAGCGGCGAGTTGTGGTTCAGGTATTGACGGAACTCAAAATGGCGGCGGCGCTTAGGTTGAGGGTCAGAAGATTCCCGATCGAAATTCTGGTTAAAAAGCCTGTACCCGATTTGGATTTTGATGAAATGGGTTTTGATATTAAGTGATTTGAGCATTGTTTCTTTCATGTTTCTAAAGTGTGTGTGTGTGAAATTTTATAATCAGTGAAAAAAATTCCGGCTGTTTGGGTTGAGGTGATTCCTCTAGTGTTTGGCCAAGGCTGAAGGAAAAAATATACTAGGCGGAGACATTTTTTTTTGGTGACTAACTCCCGTTCAGGGAAGAAGAAGGGGAGAATTTTTTTTAAGATTTAATAGCCCACGCATATGAGATGTACCTGTTGATTTGTGTTTGTCGGGTGCTTCCGAGATGCTGGAAAAATGCTGGTTGGGTTCTGATCATTGCTAAGTGTTCTTGTTGTTCTTTTTTTTTTTTTTTTTGCGGGTGGTTGCTATAACTGAGAATTTATGTATTGTTCTGAGTTTAATTTGGTGTTTGTGGTTTATACTAGAAATCGATAACTGATTCTTCCCATGATGAATAACGTCCTCCCCATGATGCCCACCACTCCACTAAGGTGGTTGATAGTGGGAAATGCATAAACCTCCTTCCATTTCTGATCGTGGTGAGTATAGGAGAGAGAAATATGGGCTGAAGGTTATAATGATGATTGGGCTCTTAATTAATTATAGGATTTGGGCTGAATATTATAATGAGTTTGGCTTAGGCCTGCCCAAAATGAATGGATATAAAATTAATTAAAATGGACTTGTGAAATCTTATGGGTACCGATTAATATTTCTTAAAATTTGACTCGGGCCTAGAAATGACGAGAAGAAATGATGAATTAAAATGAGAAATGAAACGAAACGAATCACTTGTCATGAATAATAATGGCACAAATAAAATTGCATGATCATGAAATAAAATGAATTAAACGATAAATTATTCGGGCATTAATTTAATAACATTGAACATGTTTTCTACAATTCACAATAAATGTATATGCGAAATCGGGGCGTTACAACCTACCCCCCTTTAACAATTTTCATCCTCGAAAATTAAGTTACATACCTTGAAAAATGAATGTTGGATACTTAGAACGGATCTCCTCTTCACGTTCCCAAGTTGCCTCATTTGGTCCATGACGACTCTATTTAACTTTTACCAATTTAACCTCTTTATTTCATAACTGATATACCTTACGCTCCAAAACAGCTGTAGGTACCTCCTCATAGGTCAGGTTCTTGGCTACATGTAACTCCTTGAAGTTGCATACGTGACCAGAATCATGTATGTACTTTTTTAGCATATAGACGTGAAAGACACTGTGCACTCCTGATAATTCCATCGGCAATGCCAAACTATAAGCAAGATCACCAACACGACCCAAAATCTCAAAAGGTCCGATATAACGAGGCTGTAGCTTTCCCTTTTTACCGAATCGTATTACTCCTTTCATCGGCACTACCTTCAGGAACACCTTCTCTCCAATCTCAAATTGGATATCTTTCTTTCGTTTATCCGCATAAGACTTCTGCCGATCCTGGGCAGTCTTAATTCTACTTTTGATTTCGGCTATCTTCTCTACAGTCTGCCCGATCAATTCTGGACCCAAAATTTTTGCTTCTCCAACCTCACTCCAATAAAGGGGAGATCGACATTTCCTTCCGTACAGAGCCTCATATGGGGCCATTTGTATAGTCGCTTGGTAACTGTTGTTATAAGCAAACTCTACTAACGACAAAATATTTTCCCATTTTTCACCAGTATCAGGAACACACATCCTCGACAAATCTTCAAGTGTCTTGATAGTCCATTCTGATTGACCATCGGTTTGCGGATGATATGCAGTACTTAAATTCAATTTAGTGCCCAATGCACTTTGCAGACTTTTCAAAAATTTCGAAGTAAATCATGGATCTCTATCTGAGACGATCGACACTGGAACGCCATGTAACCTCACGATCTCCCGAATATAAATCTCTGCATATTGTTCCATACTGTAAGTCATCCTCACAGGTAGAAAGTGAGATGACTTCGTCAAACGATCTACTATAACCCAGATAGCGTCGTTCTTCCTCACGGTTCGTGGCAGACCAACCACGAAATCCATTGTGATATGCTCCCATTTCCATTCTGGGATTTCCAACGGTTGGAGTAAACCTCCTGGTCGTTGGTGTTATGCCTTCACCTACTGACATATCATACACTTCTCCACAAATACACTAATGTCCCGTTTCATTCCTCTCCACCAAAAGAACTTCTTCAGGTCGTGGTACATCTTTGTACCTCCCAGGTGAGCGGAGTATGGTGCATTGTGAGCCTCTTCAAGGATTTGCTTCCTAAGGGATGGATCCTTAGGAACACATAACCTCCCATCATAAGTCAAAACATCGTCTGCGACAACGACAAATTTCTCAATACTCCTATCTTGTGCTCGATCTTTCATCTTGCACAAGAACTTATCACTTGGTTGAGCCTCCTTAATCTTACCCCTCAAATTTGGTTGCAAGATCAAAGATGATAGGATTGCTCTTGAACTCTTTGAAGGCTCAACTACCTCAATCCACAATTCGGATAACTCCTTTATCAAACGCTCCTGATCGGTCAAGCAAGCTAAGTCACCTCTAGTCTTCCGACTCAAGGCATCAGCTACCACATTAGCCTTACCCGGATGGTAATGAATAGTACAATCATAGTCCTTCACCAATTCTAACCATCGCCTTTGTCTCATGTTAAGGTCCTTCTGTGTGAAAAGATACTTCAAACTTTTATGTCAGTGTATATCTCACACTTCCCTCCGTAGAAATAGTGGCGCCAAATCTTCAGTGCATGTACTACAGCAGCCAACTCCAGATCATGCATTGGATAGTTCAACTCATGTGGTTTCGATGCATAGGCTACTACTTTACCATGTTGCATCAGGACACAATCCAGCCCATGCTTTGAGGCATCACTATAAATAACAAAGTCTTCCGTCGGATCAGGAATTGTTAATACTGGTGCCGAGGTTAGTCTCATTTTCAACTCTTGAAAACTTTCCTCGCACCTGTCGTTCCATTCAAACCTCACGCCTTTCCTTGTTAACTGGGTCATAGGATTGGCGATTTTCGAAAATCCTTCGATAAACCTTCTATAATAGCCAGCTAGGCCTAGAAAGCTGCGAACTTCGCTCGCATTCTTGGGTACGCCCCAACTACTCACTGTTACAACTTTATCGGGATCTACCTCAATTCCTTTTGAAGTCACCACATGTCCAAGGAATCCAACTCTGTTTAACCAAAACTCACATTTCTTAAACTTAGCATACAACTTCTCCTTGTGACGTGTCTCCAATGTAATCCTCAAATGTTCTTGGTGTTGTTCCTTGTCCTTAGAATACACCAAGATGTCATCTATAAAGACGATCATGAACTTATCCAAGTAAGGTTGGAACACCCTGTTCATCAAATCCATAAATACTACCCGTGCATTTCTCAGACCAAATGGCATCACTACAAATTCAAAATGTCCATAACGGGTTCTGAAAGCCGTCTTGGGAATGTTACACTCCATAATCTTCAGTTGGTGGTACCCCGACCACAAATCAATCTTCGAAAAGGTTCTGGTTCCCCTCAACTGATCGAATAGATCCTCAATTCTCGATAGTGGGTACTTTTTCTTCACCGTGAGTCGATTCAGCTCTCTGTAATCTATACACATCCGAAGTGACCCATCTTTCTTTCTTACAAACAGTACTGGTGCACCCCAGGGTGACACGCTAGGACGAACAAATCCGAGCTCCAGCAACTCTTGAATCTGGACCTTCAATTCTTGAAGTTCCTTTGGAGCCATTCTATATGGCTCTTTGGATGTAGGGGCCGCCCCAGGGACCAAATCAATACTAAACTCCACTTGTCGGTCGGGTGGGACTCCTGGCAAATCTTCTGGAAACACATCCAGAAACTCTCGTACTATAGGTACGTCTATAGGGGACACCTCATTAGTACGAGTGTCGACTAAACTCACCAAGTAACCATGACATTTCTCCTTCCTTAGACCTCTCAGTGCTTTCATGGCTGTGATTACTCTTGGTACTGTCCTACTCTTAGTACCATAAAAGGTGATCTACTCGCCTTCGGAACACCTCAATGTTACCTTCTTCTCACGGCAGCTTATATCGGCATCATGTCTATCGAGCCAGTCCATACCAAGGATCACATCAAAATCCATCGAGTTAATCAAATACAAGCTAGCGTCAAATTCTCTTCCTCATATCTCAATATTCTCATCAATCATTCTATTAGTGAGGATCGTATTTCCTGACGGTAAGCTAACCTCAAGAGAATCAATAGTTCTAATGCTTCTAGGACCAATGGCATGATAAAATTTTGCAGACATAAAAGTATGTGTGGCACCAGTGTCAAATAAAGCGAAGGCAGGCACATTAGAGATCATAAGCATACCTGACACCGTGCCGGGATTCTCATCTGCGTCCTTTTGTGTCAAAGTATAGATGCGAGCTTTTCCTCCAGAACCTTAACCTTTGGCCCTTTGGAGATGACAGTTCGAAGCTGAATGCCCTGGCTCCTTGCATCTGTAGCAGACACCTTTACCGTACATGCACTCCCCTCCATGATTCTTACCACACTTCGAGCACTCTGGCTTACTGGTTTGAGGCTTAGGTCCCGACCTTTGATCAACCTTTGCTTGCTTATTAGAAACCACGACCTTATTTTGGTTTCCATTCCAATGCCTCTTACCGGTACTAGGCTTCGTAGACTGTTGTTGATCCAGATTATGGCTAGCCTCAACCTCTTGGGCTCGAAAAACCGTCTCGGTATAGGGTAGCACCTTATGACCAGCCACGATGTGACGAATACTCGGGCGTAAACCACTTCGGAACTTAAGGTCCCTCTTTCGACCTATATCCACCATGTGCTCCACAAAGAAGCTTATTTGGTTGAATTTTCTCTCGTATTCTTCAACTATCATTCCTCTTGTTTGAGATTCCAAAACTCTCTCTCCATCTTCTCTCGGTAGTGCTGTGGATAGTACTGTTCCATCACTATTTCCTTGAATCGATCCCAAGTTAATGCAGCACGCTCGGCCGCTGGCCTCAAACGCCAATAGCTTACCCACCAACGTCCAGCATCCTCAACCATTTGATATTGGCCACAGAGAATTCTTTGCGCATCAGTGCACCCAATGAGCTCAAAGGTGCGCTCGAGCGACATGAACCATTCATCAACAAAAGTTGGTCCCTCTCGACCGTTGAATGATGGTGGTGTGAAATGTCGAAACTGTTGCACAACTTGTGCCTGAGTAGGAGCTGGCACGTTATTGTTGTGGTTATGTGACCTCCGTTATCACCACCACCAGCACCAAGGTTGGCATTCTCACTACTGAGATTATCTCCACCTCGGTTAGTTGGGGGTCCACGTCTACGAGTTGCCATTATCCTAAGGCATACCATACTCAATGATCCCTTAGTACTTACCCAACGAGAGGGGGAAATAAATTGGCGAGTTACATTGCATCTATAGGTTGAGAACCAGAGATTTCTAGCAATGATGATTTACGCATGTCACACATATACTTATGAATTTATAGGAAAACAATTTCATGACCAAATACTTTTTCATAAAATTTTTATGTACAAAATAGACTGAAGATGCATCTATAATGCATGAATCATGGTTGATCTGGTAAACTGCATTTATCACATAATGAATAATAATAACTTAATGTACCTTGGAGTCGACGTAGAGCGGCAGAGGTGGATGATCATAATTGCAAAAAAATATTTGATTACTTGCGAAAATGAAATTTTAGTTTTGAAAAAGAAACCATTTTAGCGAGTCTACAGAACCGTAGACCCGATCCGATACCACTTATGTAGCGACCACTTTTCTAAAATATAATTCTTCAAATTTTAGGAAGAATAAATAGAAATTTTGAAGCGGAAATGCATTTTAAAAAGACGAACCTAATAATCGCAAGTAATAATCTCATGTCACCATTAAATAAAAACATACTTTGACGTGAAAAAAAAATAATTCGAACACTTGTTCATAAACATAGTTTGAGGGAAATAACATTTAATAAATAAACATCTAGTCATAGGCTTGATCATCCCACTCTCAATCGCATGCCACATCGAGCTCTTCAACCTGAAAGGGGTTAAATAGTGGGGTGAGCTTCCAACTCGCTCAGTGTGGAGAATGCGCAATATGTCTACGTTAATTACTAAATATATTAGCAAGTATAAACAACATGGTGATAAATTAAGCCGTCGGCTGGCAGCTCAAGGCTTTATGCACAATTAAGTGCTTTTGACTGATTTGCACATTTAAGTGCTTCTGACTGATTTGTACATTTAAGTGCTTCTGACTGATTGCACATTTAAGTGCTTCTGACTGATTTCACGTGCACATACGAGACAATATATAAAGCAATTAAAATAAACAAAAGCGTAATAAATCCACACACCTGGATAAAATTGCAGTTCTGAACTTGAATGTGATGAAATGCTTGACTCGACAATTCTAGACCCGTAAATTCTTGTTATTATCTACAGATAATAATAGTTTATTATTAATATAATACTATGATTGAAAATAAAATGCAAGACATAATTTAAATTGAATATTAATTTATTAGAGAAATCTACGCATTTAATGGCTTGGATGGATAAAGCTGAATTTTAATTATTGAAAAGCCGATTGAAGTAAAATTGAAGGAATTTAATATTTAAGGACTGAAATTGAAGGAGTTATAAGGCTGGTTGGGGCTGATCCGTAAGAATTAACTATATGAGGGATGGAATTGAAGGAAGTATAAATAGTCTGGGATCAATTGACAGAATTATAAAACTTAGGGGTGGAAATGAATTTGACCAAAGTTGGAATACAAAACCCCTTTCTCATCGTTGAAAGAAATCAGATCTAGACTCTTTCTACTGAAAACACAAAAATCGCTCTCTCTCTCCCCCTTTCACTACCACCGCTGCCCGTCTCTCCCTCTCACTCTAATTCTCCCCGTCTCTCACTCTCTCTGTAAAACACACGCAGACACACCAAAACACTTTCACCAATTCACGGCGGACAAAACATGATGAAACAGCGAGTTGTGGTTCAGGTATTGACGGAACTCAAAATGGCGGCGGCACTTAGGTTGAGGGTCAGAAGATTCCCGATCGAAATTCCGGTTCAAAAGCCTGTACCCGATTTGGATTTTGATGAAATGGGTTTTGATATTAAGTGATTTGAGCATTGGTTCTTTCATGTTTCTGAAGTGTGTGTGTGTGTGTGTGAAATTTTATAATCAGTGAAAAAAATTTCGGCTGTTTGGGTTGAGGTGATTCCTCCAGTGTTTGGCCACGGCTGAAGGAAAAAATATACTAGGCCGAGACATTTTTTTTTCTGGTGACTAACTCCCGTTCAGGGAAAAAGAAGGGGAGAATTTTTTTTAAGATTTAAGAGCGCACGCATATGAGATGTACTTGTTGATTTGTGTTTGTCGGATGCTTCCGAGATGCTGGAAAAATGCTGTTTGGGTTCTGATCGTTGCTAATGTTCTTGTTGTTCTTTTTTTTTTTTTTTGCGGGTGGTTGCTATAACTGAGAATTTATGTATTGTTCTGAGTTTAAATTGGTGTTTGTGGTTTATACTGGAAATAGATAACTGATTCTTCCCATGATGAATAACTTCCTCCCCATGATGCCCACCACTCCGCTAAGGTGGTTGATAGTGGGAAATGCAGAAACCTCCTTCCATTTCTGATCGTGGTGAGTATAGGAGAGAGAAATATGGGCTGAATGTTATAATGATGATTGGGCTCTTAATTAATTATAGGATTTGGGCTGAATATTATAATGAGTTTGGCTTAGGCCTGCCCAAAATGAATGGATATAAAATTAATTAAAATGGACTTGTGAAATCTTATGGGTAACGATTAATATTTCTTAAAATTTGACTCGGGCCTAGAAATGACGAGATGAAATGATGAATTAAAATGAGAAATGAAACGAAACGAATCACTTGTCATGAATAATAATGGCACAAATAAAATTGCGTGATCATGAAATAAAATGGATTAAACGATAAATTATTCGGGCATTAATTTAATAACATTGAACATGTTTTCTATAATTCACAATAAATGTATAAGCAAAATCGGGGCGTTACACGTTAGCCTGGTGGATTCCACAGTGTGGGGTCCATGTCGCTGTAATATGCCCTGATCGTCTTGGGGCTGTTACAGAATATGGTATCAGAGCTTAGGTTTATGGATACCTAGGCTGTCGGTTATTTGGGTCTAGTCGAGTGTCGTTTTTGAACAGTATCACTACTATGCCATCATCTCAGTACGCCGGTGCTTGTAAGTTTTTCCTAACTTGACTCGTTATGTTGTTCTGTTCTATCCGTTTCTTGGTATCTTGTTGCGTTTTGCGTTTGAATTGTACTCACCCACTACTTCTTCAGAATTCCTGCTGGTAGAGGACGCGGGCGCGGTCGCGGACGTGGTAGGGGACGTGGTGCAGCCGGTGAGGCGGCCATGTCCGATAACTCGGGAACTGATTCGGCGATGCCTTCCTTGTCGAACAGTGTTCCACCTAGTTCTGGAGACCAAGCTCCAAAACGGCGAAGAAACGCGGAAGGCTCAGCCAAAACCGCCTGGTGGGCCGCGGCTCACGTAATCTGTGCCGCTGCTCAGCGCCGGATGCCTGGGCGCATATTTTCCTCCTAGGCCGCGACTCACTTAGGCTGTGCCGCGGCTCACGGTACAGTCCGCTCGGCATCCTGTTGTTCACCTGCGTGTGCCGCGGCCCGCTTTCGTTGTGCCGCGGCCCCAGGCCAAAAACTGCCGGTTTCGCCCATTTTTCGTCGTTCGAGCTTCCGGACTCCAATTTCCTACAAAACATATAAGAATAGTGTATTAAAAGCTCATTTATGCAGATTTAGGCTCAAGATGGATATAAAATAATGATAAATAAGCGCATAAAAATACGCCTAACACCGTTCAATGTGTTGACCTTCTAGAAACTGCATAACAGTTCATTTTCAAACTTAGCGTACTTTATTCTCAATCCTTTGCGTATGTTACGGTTGTTTTGTAACGTAGTTTGTCCAGCTATGTAACACTTTATGATTTTAACACATTCCACCGATACATGTGTGCGATTGTTACGTACGTTAGGCTACAAGTATTGCGTTTATGTGATGATTATTTTGTTTCTATGAACATCATCAAAATATTTGTGCTAAAATATTGTTCCAACAGTATAGATAATGGTGCCAAATTTTCTAAGCAAAACCACGGTTGCTAACTCCAGGTCATAGGTCGGATGGCTGACCTCCTAAGGCCTCAGCTATCTCGATGCATAGGCGATAACTTTCCCATGTTGCATCAATACACATCTGAGGCCTTGCCTCGATGCATCACTATACACCACGAACCCTTCCGTCCCTTGTGGCCAAACCAACACATAAGCTGAAATCAATCGACTTTTGAGCTCATCAAAGCTCTGTTGACACACTTCTGACCACATGTACTTCTTATTTTCCTCAAAAGGTTAATCAGCGACAGAGAGATCTTGCAAAACCATCCACAAATCGCCTGTAATAGCCTACTAACTCAAGGAAACTTCGAATTTCCTTCACATTCTTAGGATGCTGCCAATCTCGAATACCCTCCATTTTTCGTGGGTCACTAGAAACCCCATCTGCTGAAATCACATGCTCGAGAAAAGTTACCTCGTACATTCAAAACTCACACTTCGAAAACTTCCCAAAAAGCTGTTCTCATCTCAACATGTCGAGAACCTGATGGAGATGATTCTCATGCTCCTCAATATCACGGGAGTAAACCAAGATATTATCAATGAAGACGACCACGAGGCGATCCAAATAATTAATGAAGACATGGCGCCTAATTCCATAAACACCATCAGTGCATTCGTCAACCCAAATAGCATCACCACAAACTCGCAGTATCTACAATGAGTATGAAGGCCATCTTAGAAATATCCAACTCTTGGATGCTCAACTAATGGCAACCAGATCTCAAGTTAATCATGGAAAATACTGAAGCAACCTACAACTGATCCAACAGATCATGAATACAGGGTAAAGATACTTGCTCTTCATTGTTACCCCGTTCAGTTCTCGATAATCCATACATAGATGGAGATATGCGTCCTTCTTCCTCATAAATAACACTGGTTATACCCACGGGGATGACAAATAACACTGGGCTCTCCATGCGGATGCACTCGGTCGGATGTAACCCTTCTTGGATAACTCCTCAACCTGATTCTTTAACTCTTGCATCTCAGTAGTGTAACACCCCCGATATATTCAGGAATATTACAGCGCTGTAAATCCTTTACATAAGAATTTACAAGGCTGAATAAATGAAAAGACAATGACAGATACCAAATTATGGAATTATTGAAATAAAATACGACAGTTCTAGTTCAATACCGAAAATACAAATATCCAAATGAAGAATATTAATACATCACTGAAATCCAAACATCACAAATTTATGACGTACTCGAGTACTTATTAAAATAATCAACAACAGATAATAAACCCGGCCGGAACATCACTCTGCACCCTCGTCGTCATGCAGCTCTAGTGGTTATTTCCATGCTCTCCTGGATCCTGAACATAAACAAATGTTCACCCCTGAAGGGGTTAGCACAACGATGCTAGTACAAGTACCACAACATATTATTCAACATCTCACGAAGAATAATAATAACGTAATTGACAAAATACCAACGAGTCGTCTCCTACGAGAAACTCATAAATAACATACACAGATGATAATCACAACATGATATCACAACAAACACATGGTAATTCCGACGATCCAGCATTCACTGCCTAGAACCCACGATGATCCCGTTAGACCAACCCGTGGTGGAAAAATCCGTCCAATGATCCAGCGCACGCTAGCATAGATCCCCCGATGATCCCGTCGGACCAACACGAGGTGGACATACAACAATGACATATATGCACGACAATATGTATAACATCAATACGTAAAACAATTAAGGTACTTGCCTTGATTCGAAGACAAGAATATTACTTCCACGAAAAATGAAACACTCGAAGATCGCCCTTTCGATCAATCACGTAGCAAGCTCGAACCTTAAACAAAAGAAATAATATAAAGTTCATCTCACGTCGTACGGACATCTAACAATCCAAATTACAGTCTGTTGTGTCAAGAATTATACTCTTCGACCGGCGATCGCCTCAGAGATCGGGCGACCTAGCCATTGCCAAGCAGCCGAGGCCGAACTGCCGAGGCCAGACGACCTAGCCATAGCCGAGCAGCCGGGGCAGAACTGCCGACCGAAGGTCCCAGGACAAGTCCCGGTGTCGAGCGATCGACATCTAAGACGATCGTCTCTCGGTACTTGGCGATCGACTCCTGGTGGCCGACTAGTGGACGATCATCTCTCGGCACTTGCCGATCGACCCTTGGTGACCGACCGATGCCGACCCCTAGTGACCGACCAATGACGACTGCCTCATGCCGCTCGAAGCCGATGGTCATCCAGTCGGCAATGGCCGAAGCTCAGGACAGAACCCACGTGCAGTGCTGAGACAAGATCCACATTTCACGGATCATTGACCACAGCCTGTCAGCATCTTTCCACCAGCCGACAGGCCCGCCGAAAGGTGTCAGTAGGACCGCCTGTGACAGCAACTCCGGACGCATGCTGGCTCCTCATTGGACCGCACAGCTGGCTGCCAGCAGCTGCCTTGGACTTTAGGCAGACAACCCATGTGACTTGAAGACGATCGCCCCATTATTATATTGGACGAAAGGCGATCGCCCGCTAGGAAACAAGGCATCTCAGCCCCTATAAATAGAAGGCTCCCTGTACTCGGCCTCCCCTCGGGTCTTTTGCGATTTCAGCACACAACTTGGCTTTCCCTACTCTTGGCAACAGCTATCTCTCGGTTCATTCTTCTCTCTCAGCCTCTCTCACACAGAAGACGATCGGCCGAGAGCAAGAACACCAAAACTTCGCTCAAGAGCTGGATAATAGGATCTTTTTACACTCATTGTACTTAGATTCTCACATTAATACTTGTATCCACGAATATTTGTATTAATAACATCTCGCGAGAGCATTCAAGCCCGGGCCTAACAAACGCGGCAAATCTAGTGTTATTCACACCCCCTCGGAAGTGCTCCCGCAACCTTGTTTGTTGTCTGTCCATTCCCGCAGTATTTCATCTTCGGATAAATACTTCGGGCAACAACACAGTCGAAAGTTCATAAAACGTAATCTGCCTAGCTTGCTTAACGCACGCTACGTATCCTATATAGCGTACGTTAAGGCTACTTGTTAGCGCACGCAATTATACGAAGTCTAGCGTACGCTAACCATGCACTGTCAGTACCTCACTGATCAGTCGATTGACTCGCCTGATGATATAACGCACGTTACGTTCCAAGCGTAGCGTATGTTAACTTATGCCCGATAGCGCACGTTAACTATAAAGCTTAGCGCACGCTAAACATGTATGACAGTTCTTCCCTGGGCAGTCGACTGTTCTAACGGTGATGAAACTTACGAAATCCTCAGTGTTTAATATACGTTAACTCCATCCATATTCCATCTTGATTACAATTCTTATGCGGATTTCGGTGTTCTTAAGATTGATGCACTAGATTCCGATATCATCATTACATCCCGATTAAACCATGAAGATGAACTAACAATTCCAACTTATAAGAAAGGATGCAAAACTTCTACGATTC
The DNA here is from genome assembly GCA_033398695.1 of Orobanche coerulescens. Lineage (NCBI taxonomy): Eukaryota > Viridiplantae > Streptophyta > Magnoliopsida > Lamiales > Orobanchaceae > Orobanche > Orobanche coerulescens. Next base: position 102,898,114 of record CM065804.1, read on the forward strand.
TTTCCTAAGTCCATTTAACAAAAGTGATAACAACTTTACGTCTGCGAATTATGGTAACGTCATCAATACGGATAATCAATCTCAGAATATTTCTCTCATCATTCATCGTGGTAAGATGCTAATCATGATGTTTCCAACGATGATATCTTAAGTATAAACATTCCAACTTATAAACATGATGTTGTTTGGATAAGTCATCAATGGAACTCAATATCTTGATAGCATAATCCTCATATCCTTAATAACACGAATCCAAGGTAGGAGATAGTATTAACATACCTTATGATGAAGAAAACACTGAAACAATAGGTAGACTTCAACCCCGGTTGCTTGTGTGTTACTTCAAAGTGAGTTTCTTCTTCAATGATCAAGTGTAAGTACTCTCCAATCTTCAATGATCATGTAAGGAGGGTTTATATGTGTTTAGAAAGTAGGGAAGGCTCTCTGCACTTCCAAGGAAAGAAGAACAAGTGAAGGAAACGTAAACCAAATGAAATGAGGGTGCTTTTCCTTATATAATGTTTATGCATGCTAGCTGATTAGCGCATGCTATCTTACTATCCTTAGCGCATGCTAATTAGCGTTGACTCCAAGATTGTCTAGGTTCGCCCGTGGAAATCTAATCCGGGCCCATGTCTGGTCGGCGCATGTGCTAGCCGCTTAGCTCAATAATTGACTGCCTAACGCACGCAATTCTTCATAGCGTGCGCTAGTTTTAGCCGATAATGCACGTTAAGCTACATTCTTAGCGTACGTTATCACTAGTTTGCATGAGAAAATTTACAAATATGAGAAATATTATACTCCAATTATCGAGATCACAATTCCGAATAATACAGGGTTCAACAACAGATGAAATACACAATTATAAATCCGGATATTACATACTCTCCTACTAAAAAAGAGTTTCATCCCGAAACTCCAGATGAAAATAACTCTGAATATCTCGACTTCATGCTATCTTTCGTTTCCCAAGTGACTTCTTCCACTCCGTGGCTTGACCACTAAACTTTGACCAAAGCGATTGGTTTGTTCCTCAACTGCTTAACTCGACTCTCTAGTATCCTGACCGGTCTCTCTTCAAATGTTCCATCCTGAGCGATTTCGATCTCGCCGAAATCAATGACATGACTAGGATCCAATATATATCTCCGTAACTGGGATACGTGGAACACATTATGAACATGGCTTAATGACAGCGGTAATGCCAATCTGTATGCCAACTCTCCAACTCTCTCAAGGATCTCGAATGGTCCGATATATCTCGGAATCAGCTTTCCTTTTCTCCCAAAACGAAAGATTCCCCGAGTAGGAGAAACTTTTAAAAGCACGTGATCTCTAGTACTGAACTCCAATGGGCAACGGCGTACATCTGCGTAAGATTTCTGTTGACTCTCGGTGGTCAACATCCTTTCAAGAATCAAGGCTATCTTCTATCGAGTTTGCACGATCAATTCTGGTTCCATCCCAATCAAATATGATGAATCGTCCCAACATAGGGGCAATCTGCATCTTCTCCCGTATAATGCCTCAAACGGTGCCATCTTAATAGAAGCATGCCAACTATTGTTGTAGGTAAATTCAATCAACGGTAGATGAACTTCCCAGTCAGTTGACCAATCTAAGGCACAAGCCCTTAGCATATCTTCCACTGTTTGAATAGTCCTCTCGGATTGTCCATCTGTCTGCGGGTGATAAGCTGTGCTGAAGTTCAATTCGGTCCCCAAGGCTTTATGAACTACTTACCAAAAATGAGACACAAAACAACCGTCTAGGTCAGAAATAATGGTCTTCGGCGTACCATGCAATCGGACTATCTCTAAAATAAATACTCGTGCCAACCTCTCTGGTCCCCACGTGTCCTTAATGCCTAGAAAATGAGCTGATTTGGTTAAACAATCAACTATCACCCAAATCATGATCATTTCGGTCTTGGTTCTCGGCATAGTAGTGATAAAGTCCATCGATATGTCCTCCCACTTTCATTCAGGAATCGGGAGCGGCTTCAGCATTCCGGAAGCTCGTTGATACTCGATCTTAACCTGCTGACAAGTCAAACACTTAGAGACATACTCCGCTACATCTTTCTTCATGTTGCCCCACCAAAAGTTCTGCTTCAAGTCCTTATACATCTTACTGGTGCCCGGGTGGATAGAATAGGGTGAGCTGTGAGCTTCTTTCATAATCGTCTGTTTCAGAACATCGACATCGGGAACGCAAAGTTGGTTCTGCAATCTCAAAATTCCATCATCATGAATTACGAATCTGGGGGCCTTTCCCTTGATCACTTCATCACGTAACCGAATCATCTGAGGATCATCTGCTTGCTTAGATTTGATTTCTTCGGTTAACGATGAAGTTATTTCCATCATGCCTAGTTGTCCTTGGACTCTTTGTAACCATACTTCAATTCCTTCTTAAATCATCTCTCGTTGAATGCTGAGCTGGGAGGTCAGAGTCTCCAGCATCAGAATAGAAACAGGCTTACGGCTAAGTGCATCGGCCACTACATTTGCTTTGCCTTGATGATAAAGAATCTCCAAGTCATAGTCCATAATAAGTTCCAGCCATCTTCTTTGCCGCATGTTTAACTCTTTCTGACTGAAGATGTATTTGAGACTCTTGTGATCCGTAAAGATCTGACAGTGAGTCCCGTACAGGTAATGTCTCCAGATTTTCAAAGCAAAAACTACTGCTGCCAGCTCCAAATTATGCGTTGGGTAATTCACTTCATAAGGTTTCAGCTGTCGTGACGCATAAGTGATCACCTTATCATTCTGCATCAATACGCATCTGAGTCCTTGGATCGAAGCATCACTGTAAATTATGAATCCTTCAGTTCCCCGTGGGAGTGCTAAAATCGGTGCCGTCGTCAATCTCTTCTTCAATTCATCGAAGCTATGCTGGCACAACTCATTCCACTCAAACTTTTGAGTTTTCTGCAGTAGTCAAGTAAGTGGGCGGGTAATTTTGGAAAACCCCTCCACGAACCGACGATAATACCCAGCAAGTCCTAAGAAACTCCGGATTTCTTTCACGTTCATTGGAGGCTTCCAATCCATAACTGCTTCGATCTTCTGAGGATCTACTCGGACTCCTTCTGCTGATACCACATGGCCAAGGAACATTACTTCTTTTAGCCAGAATTCACACTTAGAAAGTTTGGCGTACAATTGTTCATTTCTCAACAGGTCTAACACAATCCGTAAATGCTGTGCATGCTCTTCTGGGTTCTTAGAATACACCAAAATGTCATCAATGAACACAACCACAAATTTATCCAAATACTCGATGAACACTCGGTTCATCAGTTGCATGAATACAGCAGGTGCATTAGTGAGACCAAACGGCATCACTACAAACTCATAGTGTCCGTAGCGAGTTCTGAACGCTGATTTTGGAACATCAGATTCCTTAATCCTCAGCTGACGATATCCTGATCTCAGATCGATTTTTGAAAACACTGTTGCTCCTTGTAACTGGTCAAACAAATCATCAATCCGTGGCAACGGACACTTGTTATTAATCATCATCTTGTTCAGCTCTCGATAGTCAATACACAGTTGAAGCGATCCATCCTTCTTTTGGACAAAAAGCACTGGTGCTCCCCAGGGCGAAACGCTTGGCTGGATATAGCCTTTGTCCAGTAACTCCTCCAGTTGCTTTTTCAGTTCGTACATCTCAGTAGGTGCCATACTATACGGGGCCTTAGAAATTGGTGTAGCTCCGGGTTCCAGCTCGATGGTGAATTCTACATCCTGTCGTGGAGGTAGTCCAGGTAACTCGTCAGGGAATACATCCGGAAATTCGTTCATAACAGGAATGGATGAAAGTTCCACAATTTCGTCTTCTTTCTTCATTGCGTAGCACTAGTATCCGGTACAACCCTGTTTTAACAATTTGATAGCTTTCATCGCCTTGATCTTCTTTCCTGAGCTTCCTAGTTTCCATCCTTCAAACAATATTTTGGAACCATCGGCAGCGATCAGCGAGATATTCCTCTTTCGGTAGTTTACAATAGCTCCATATCGACTAAGCCAATCGTCTCCGAGTATCAGGTCGTCTCCTTGCATTTCTATCACAATCAGATTTGAGAGCCACTCTCTGCCTCCAAATGATATAGGAAAATCTCTAGTTTCTAAGTTTCCAACAATCCTCTCTCCGCTCGGTAAACCAACAACATAAGGTTCACAATTATGAAAACCATAAATATTCAAACGATTTACACAAGACAAGGATATAAATGAATGCGTAGCTCCTATATCGAATAAAACACTAACTGTCTGGGAAAGGATCTGAATAGTACCTGATGCGACAGCAGCATCCTGATCATCTATTCTCCTCATCTCGTACAGACGTGGGGGAACAGATCCGACACTCGATGTACCCTTTCGGTCCCACTGTCCTCTACCTCGTCCGCGGCCAAAATTCTGAGGCATCTGAACACTTTGCTGCGTCTGTTGGATACTGCTTCCTTCTGAACTGGCTGTGGTGTACGGGCTCTAAAATACTTTGCAGCCTCTTTACAGAACACCGCACGATGTCCCTCTCGACCACAATCAAAACAAGTCACGGCAGGTAGGGGGCAATTCCGTCGATAGTGCCCCGTATGGGCACAGTTAAAGCATTTCCTGGTGACATCCGTCATGGTTGATGCTGATCCGAAGTTCCTTCCGCTCTTAGATGGGTGCAGAGGTTTCTTGAAAGAATGAAAGGATGATTGGGCCTTGCAAGGCCCACTACTCTTATGCTTCGTGAAACTACCGGAGACTTTCTGCTTCTTAGACTCTACCAACTTATCCATTGCTGCTTCCTTGATTTCATACGCCAATGCTTTATCCTGGTATTGACGGAGAGTGGTACATTCAAAGCCGGACATGTACATATGGATTTCTGTTTTCATTCTCATATCAAAATTGATCATCATTTCTGCATCTGTTCTGACCAGATGTCGAACAAATCCCAGCTGCTGGTTAAACGTCTTAATTGCCTGAGATACTGGCACATCTTAAGATGAGGGCAGTACTGAGATACTTTAGCTTCCATCATAGGACGAGGGCAGTACTGAGCTTCCATCATCAATTTAAATTCTATCCAGTCCGTATCATGATCTGCAGGCCGGATGGCTTCCCACCACTCGGATGCTTCCCCTATAAAAAAGTACTGAGCAATAGAGGCTCTCCGGTCGTCTGGGTAATCAGCGACTGAGAGATCTTGCAAAACCATCCACAAACCGCCTGTAATAGCCTACTAACTCAAGGAAACTTCGAATTTCCTTCACATTCTTAGGACGCAGCGAATCTCGAATACCCTCCATTTTTCGTGGGTCAATAGAAACCCCATCTGCTGAAATCACATGCTCGAGAAAAGTTACCTCGTACATTCAAAACTCACACTTAGAAAACTTCCCAGAAAGCTGTTCTCGTCTCAACATGTCGAGAACCTGACGAAGATGATTCTCATGCTCCTCAATATCACAGGAGTAAACCAAGATATCATCAATGAAGATGACCACAAGGCGATCCAAATAATTAATGAAGACTTGGCGCCTAATTCCATAAACACCACCAGTGCATTCGTCAACCCAAATGGCATCACCACAAACTCGCAGTATCTACAATGAGTATGAAGGCCATCTTAGGAATATCCAACTCTTGTATCCTCAACTAATGGCAACCAGATCTCAAGTTAATCATGGAAAATACTGAAGCACCCTACAACTGATCCAACAGATCATGAATATAGGGTAAGGATACTTGTTCTTCATTGTTACCCCGTTCAGTTCTCGATAATCCATACATAGATGGAGATATGCGTCCTTCTTCCTCATAAATAACACTGGTTCTACCCACAGGGATGACAAATAACACTGGGCTCTCCATGCGGATGCACTCGGTCGGATTTAACCCTTCTTGGATAACTCCTCAACCTGATTCTTTAACTCTTGCATCTCGGTAGTGTAACACCCCCGATATATTCAGGAATATTACAGCGCCGTAAATCCTTTACATAAGAATTTACAAGGCTAAATAAATGAAAAGACAATGATAGATACCAAATTATGGAATTATTGAAATAAAATACGACAGTTCTGGTTTAATACCGAAAATACAAATATCCAAATGAAGAATATTAATACATCACTAAAATCTAAACATCACAAATTTACGACGTACTCGAGTACTTATTAAAATAATCAACAATAGATAATAAACCCGGCCGGAACATCACTCTGCACCCTCGTCGTCATGCAGCTCCAGTGGTTGTTTCCCCGCTCTCTTGGATCCTGAACATAAACAAATGTTCATCCCCGAAGGGGTTAGCACAACGATGCTAGTACAAGTGCCACAACATATTATTCAACATCTCATGAAGAATAATAATAACGTAAATGACAAAATACCAATGAGTCTTCTCCTACGAGAAACTCATAATTAACATACACATATGATAACCACAACATGATATCACAACATACACATAGTAATTCCGACGATCCAGCGTTCACTGCATAGAACCCACGATGATCCCACCAGACCAACCCGTGGTGGAATAACCCATCCGATGATCCAGCGCACGCTAGCATAGATCCCCCGATGATCCCGTCGGACCAACACGAGGTGGATATACAACAATGACATATATGCACGACAATATGTATAACATCAATACGTAAAACAATTAAGGTACTTGCCTTGATTCAAAGACAAGAATATTACTTCCACGAAAAACAAAACACTCGAAGGTCGCCCCTTCGATCAATCATGTAGCAAGCTCGAACCTTAAACAAAAGAAATAATATAGAGTTCATCTGACATTGTACGGACATATAACAATCCAAATTACGGTCGAAAGTTCATAAAACGTAATCTGCCTGACTTGCTTAACGCACACTACGTATCCTATGTAGCGTATGTTAAGGCTACTTGTTAGCGCACGCAATTATACGAAGTCTAGCATACACTAGCCATGCACTGTAAGTACCTCACTGATCAGTCGATTGACTCGTCTGATGATATAACGCACGTTACGTTCCAAGCGTAGCATACGTTAACTTATGCCCGATAGCGCATGTTAACTATAAAGCTTAGCACACGCTAAACATGTATGATAGTTCTTCCCTGGGCAGTCGACTAACGGTGATGAAACTTACGAAATCCTCAGTGTTTAATATACGTTAACTCCATGCATATCACGTTCATCTCATTACAAATGATCTCACGGATTTCAAACATCTTCGAGATACAAGAATACGCATAATTATCACAACACCATATTCCATCTTGATTACAATTCTTATGCGAAGTTCGGTGTTCTTAAGATCGATGCACTAGATTTCGATATCATCATTACATCCCGATTAAACCATGAAGATGAACTAATAATTCCAACTTATGAGAAAGGATGCAAAACTTCTACGATTCTTTCCTAAGTCCATTTAACCAAAGTGATAACAACTTTACGTCTACGAATTATGGTATCGTCATCAATACGGATAATCAATCTCAGAATATTTCTCTCATCATTCGTCGTGGTAAGATGCTAATCATGATGTTTCCAACGATGATATCTTAAGTATAAACACTCCAACTTATAAACATGATGTTGTTTGGATAAGTCATCAATGGAACTCAATATCTTGATAACACGAATCCAAGGTAGGAGATAGTATTAACATACCTTATGATGAAGAAAGCACTCAAACAATAGGTAGACTTCAACCCCGGTTGCTTGTGTGTCACTTCAAAGTGAGTTTCTTCTTCAATGATCAAGTGTAAGTACTCTCCAATCTTCAATGATCATGTAAGGAGGGTTTATATGTGTTTAGAAAGTAAGGAAGGCTCTCTGGACTTCCAAGAACGAAGAACAAGTAAAGGAAACGTAAACCAAATGAAATGAGGGTGCTGTTCTTTATATAATGTTTCTGCACGCTAGCTGATTAGCGCACGCTATCTTACTATCCTTAGCGCACGCTAATTAGCGTTGACTCCAAAATTGTCCAGGTTCGCCCGCGGGAATCTTATCCGGTCCCATGTCTGGTCGGCGCATGTGCTAGCCGCTTAGCTCAATAATTGACTGCCTAATGCACGCAATTCTTCATCCGTAGCGTGCGCTAGTTTTAGCCGATAACGCACGTTAAGCTACATTCTTAGCGTACGTTATCACGAGTTTGCATGAGAAAATTTACATGTCGCTATACTCATGTACAAAGATATAAATATGAGAAATATTATACTCCAATTAGCGAAATCACAATTCCGAATAATACAGGGTTCAACAACAGATGAAATACACAATAATAAATCCGGATATTACAGGTAGGGGCCATATGATATGATGCTTTTAAAAGCGTGAACGTACTTGACTCCAACTCAACCGTGAACTCTACCTCTTGCTGTGGAGGTAATCCCGGTAACTCATTAGGAAAAATATCCGGGTAGTCTCAAACTACCTAAATATCGATCAACTCAACTGGTCGATCCTCGATTTTGGTCATATATTACCAATAACTGATACATCCCTTTCAATCTCATTACCTTCATCACACTGATGAATTTCCCGGAACGACTAGGATTAATACCCTGGAAAACACACTCGGAACCATCATCAGAAGTGACGACACCATTCGCTTATAAATACTGAGGACAGCCTCATGACGATCCATCCAATCAATATCCATAATACTTTCATCTTTGGGTAAGTCTACCACAATCAAATCTGATAACCACTTACGACCATCCATCTGAATCTGACATTTCTTGACTTCCCGATTCCCAATAATCTTTCTACCATCAGGTAGACTAATAACATAAGGCACGCATTTGGAAATAGAATCAAGATGTAGTCTACTCATACAAGACTCAGATATGAATGAATGCAAAGCCCCAATATCAAAGAGAGTGCACACAGGCCGAGAAAAGATCTCGAGTGTACCTAAAATTATCATGGCCTATAGATCCTCAGCCTTCTTCATCTCATAATTATGAGGCTCATCTTCCCCGGAACCATACGTACCTGCCTGACTACCATGTCCCGTACCTCCATTCGCCCCTGTCTTCTGAAAAGAGGTGGACGGAGAAGCATAATTATGAACAACAGACTATCCTGGGGCTTGAGAAACCACATGAGCCTGTCCAGAACCACTACCGACAAAATCCGACTAGATGACCATCAAGTCCACAAACATTACAAGTAATGTCTGGCTTCGGACACTTATTAGAAAATTGTCTACGCTCAAATAATGGCCGAACTAGCTGATCGGGACTGCGATCCTGTTGGTCTAGGCGCCATAGGTGGCTGCTTAGAATGAGTGGGGACAGGATAAGGCCTCTTGAAAGTCATACGACTACCATCGAACTAATTTTGATTCTTCGATTTCTTGTAGGAAGACTATGGCTGCTTCTTAGTAATCTCTTTCTGCATAAGCTCAAACTCGAGAGCCTTCGCAATGAATTTTCGGCAGCATCATATAGTAGTGATTAAGTAACTGCATACACATCCGAGCCTTAAACTCTTACTGAAGTACTTAATCTTATCAGTCTCTATCCGAGCTATCGAAGAGGTAAAAGGGAGTTCCTGAAACTTCTCGGCAATACACAACACATCATCCTCATCAGCAAGATTCGGGTTCAGCAACTCTGACAATTTGGCCTCTCGGAGAGAGGCCAGATAGTATCTCTCCAGCATGTCTGAAATTATTCCAATTACAACCATTGATAGGTTTTACAAATAATCATCAGGAATGAGTGCCCTTACTAAGATAGTAAGACGACACGACAACCTTGTTTTCCTTAGGACATTCTACCAAGTCGAACAGTTACTTGAAATGCTCGAGCCAATACATAATTTCAGCGAGTTCAGTAGAACCCTCAAATGTCAGAAGGTCGCTGGAAAAAGATATCGCCAATAACCCGACTAACACCCCCCCACTGAATCTGAGGCAGCGACTGGGGGTCTCTCTGCTGACCAGGAGCTGTCAAGGCTCGCATAGTATCCACCAATCTCGCCATCTAAGTCATTTGGGCCACCTTGCCCTGCATCAATAAATAGGGGTCGCCTTACATCCCCTCGTTCTGTTTGGTGTCCCAAGTACGGCTTCCCGAATTAGAAGCGCTTGTCACCGAAGAAACGGTAGCATTGTCGACCAAGTTGGCGGTTTCACTGCCCAACTCTGATCCATCACTACGTTCGCACATGCATTAACTCGTGGTATTGGGTTTTGGCCCGCTCCGCGGCCTTTTCCATCCTGCCACTTTCTCTGGTTCCTCTTTCGATACTGAAAGCATGAAAACTACAATCATGAGCATAGCCAATCCCATTTCATTATTAAATCAAAATACACCAAGTTAAGAGCATCTTTGAGCCACATGATCCAATTAATAAATCATTCCCACAAACCATGCCAAAAATAGCCTCGTAGCTCGACGCGAAGCCAGAAACAATACCTAAATGAACAGTTAAGTCCGAGAATGTCAACATACTGATAAACTCCAATAACATAATACAAGAATATAAAATACACTAATAAATTCCAACAAAGTAATCCGAGAATATCAATAAAATGATAAACTCCTACAATAATTACCGAGAATATTAATACCATGATAAACTCTAATAAATCATCCGAAAATATCAGTACTATGGCAAACTCCAACAGATCAACAAAAATGATCAAATAAATATATTAATTTAATCTTGCCAGCAATTAAATTATGGCATACGGGGCTCGTCACTTGCACATGTCATACGTGATGTGAAGATCTCTCGATACTAGTCCGATTAACGTTGACTCACAAGCAGAAATAATTTGGACGCATAGTATTCAAAACTACACTTCGAAACCAACTTCTATAACACCCCAAACCTCAAGATTTTTACAGTGCCGTGAATCTCCAATTGAGACCCACCACGTGAATCATAATATAGTAATCATCATAAAATAACTGCAGTACCATACCACATTATGCTACCAAATACTCCGATGAGGAGTTTATACAGATATTCTGCCTAATGGGTGCAAAATAATTTAAGATCGACAAAATACAAGTATATTTCATATAAAGATGGAAATACCAACACGATAAAAATATCGGAGAAAAACACATGCATCGGAAAATGAAAATACATCTGGAATCAAGAAGACTCGGGCCCCTGACTAGTATCCTCGAGATTCTTCGCCATCACCTAGATCTTCATGTTCCTTAGCTTTCCCACAAGCTAAAATATGATAAAAACAACATATTTCGCCCCAAAACCACAGGGTCAGTTACACAAGATAATAAATCTCAATAAAATGAACATATGCATGCAATTATAAATGCGGTATGAACAAAAAAATTATCATTCCAAAATGGATTATATGCAATCATACATGCTGTGTAAACCCAAGTCTGATTATAATATCATATTTTTGAACATATGTGATCAAAGATGAATCGAACAGATTATAACCCAATCCTATTGAAACACACGCAATCAAACATGCTACATGTATCAACCACATTTATGGCTCATAGGATGGCGCCACACTAAGCCTGGGATGGGAAATGTGTCAGTGCATATATCACCAGCATACTCGAAATCCTGATAACATATGTGTGATGATGTAACTAATCAGTCTCACGAGCATTCCCTGCCCGAGTGCACAGTCAAATCCGAGGTCAACTACCAACAGAAGACCATATGTGCCCAATATAAAAATCTTACACATACCAACTGGCACGCCAGTGCGACCCGAAATGCCACGATAACAAAAGTGACAATGGAATCAATAATGACTTAACAATTCGCAACAAGGGACAAAACGACTCAAGTGACGGAAATATGACTCCAAGGAGGATCAAACAACTCAATGGGGTGCAACGATAGTATCAATAAGACCCGAAACCACTGTTCCTCGATAAACGATCGACACGCTAAAAAACAACATCATTATGAATTGAAATTCATAAATCATGAATATACGTAAAACATACAACATATATAAGGCATAATATCATCATAACCATGCAAGAGAGTGCTTGCTCAATACCGAAGACGTAAAAATGCGATCACCCGATCAAAACGTCCTCCACGTAATGAACGATGAACGAGTAAAAAAAATGAAACCAATCAATCACATGAACAACCTTGAATGAAATACAATTCATTCAATAATATAATTCCACAACATCGATATCGAATTCAATGTATTTGATTGTTAGGAATATGTCCTAGGTTGCCACTCAGAGGATGAGAGAGTGAGAGCATTGTATTATAATCATGAACATCAATTGAATAAGGCATTGTTGCTATATTATTGCATATCATTAGAATCATGATTTGGTATATAGAATAGTAGTCCTTGCATTTGAGAGCAAATATTGCACTCCTTATGAAGATAAGGAGATAGGTATTTGAAGTGTTTAGGGCTTGAATGCTTAACTGGTTCGTAAGTCGATAAAACTTAACTGGCCATTAAGTATAGACAAGACTTGTATAAAATATACTTGACATGAAGAGCGTCTCTCTTCACTAAGAGTTAGTGGGAGCACACGTTATTGTTGGGATTTGGGGCCTAAAACGGAAGGCGCAACGGAATGATAATATTGATCTAATCAATAAACCGAACTCCTGAAACAAGATCAATCAAGCATCATATATATAAATATAATAAACCAAATTATGAATTAGAAACCATACCCTTGAAGTCCATTGATTAAATATTTAAGAAAGACAATCCAAGCTTTAGCAAAATCCCGAATACCAAAAACATCGTGCCTCTACGTATCACGCGTCGGAAGATGACTGAAAAATATTCTATCAACTTATTCTCGAATAATATGGATAGAAATAGATAAAATTAGCTTGTATTTATTTTTATAAATACTCTACGTATTTTATAAATATTATTTTTCCTCTCAAAATACACTTAAAATACAAGTGTATAAGACTTGAATTTTTTTTTCTCTCCCTAAATGACACCCACGGCTAAGCTTGTAAATGTGAGGAGGATGAATTTTTTTTATAACACAAAAACACCTCACACCACACTTCATGCCAAAAGCCTCACTTAATTTATACACCAATTGTATAATAAAATGTCCCACTTTGATTATCAAATCGTCTTAAAGATAAAAGAAAATCATACACCATGTAAATGTGGGGAGGGGGCGTCTAAACCTCAATAATGAGGTGTTGGTTCGTTTTTTATTCGTGAAATGGGCCCTCATGTATCTAGTCCGATAGATAAACCTTGGTATGTTTAAATATTAATACAATTACTTAATCTAACTAATTAGTTATACTTAATATAAATTCTCTAAGAAATAATATTAACAAAATTAATTATCCAGTAATTTATTTAATTCACGAGACCGATTTAGTATATCCAATAAATTAAATTAGACATCTAATTTCAAAAATTAACCAAGATATAATAAGCTAAATATAATTCATCGTCAATTCATGTGCCGCGACTCTGAGGTTCGTTTCAGTTAGCATTCAGAGGATCCAATGTATGTTAGCACCACCTAGCCAGTCCCGCAGCCTACACCATAACCCAACTCAGAACGAATGGTTGGGATCATTCCAAAATCCATTACGTTATGAATACCAATACGGATAAACCCTTCAATCATATATCCCGATCAAGTATTAGGGTCACGGTAATGTCAAACCCTATTGTAACTTAATTCTATCATTTGTTAGTGCAAACTGAGATCACCAAGATCTCGTGTATCGATTACAACTAGCTTTAAATTCTTTGGCAAAATACTTATAATCTCATTTGCCAATAACACCATAAGACATTTACATGTTCACTTAGAGGATAAAGAATCCTATCTTGGTATTCAGTAGAGACTGCTATTTGCCCGATAAGTTGCACTTTGAGGTTGACCCCACCAACCGATGTTGGATCGAACTACTCTAGTTATGAACTTAATTTCACAAGCATATCTCATACTGAATTCTTAAGTCAAAGGTTCACGTATACCTATCACAACCATTCAATTCAGTCATTGGCTATCCCCGAATGAAACCCGTGTGACCAAATCGAGATGAGTAGTCTGGTCTAAACTTAATGCCCAATTAAGTTTCATCGACTTTCGAACCAATTTAAGCATTCGAGCCCTAAACACATCCAATGTCTATCTCCTTATTTTCATAAGGAGTGGAATGTTAGCTCTCACATGTAAGGACTATTATTCTATATACCAAATCACGATGCCAATGATATACAATAATATAGCAATAATAAATGCCTTATTTAATTGATGTTCATAATTACAATACAATGCTCCTACTCTCCTCATCCTCTAAGTGTCATTGGAGGGCATATTCCTAACAATCTCCTACTTGCACTCAATGCCACATACTATGATATCTAATACCCATATTCTCCAGATATCGCTCCAATACCATCTGAGACAATGGCTTGGTGGATCAGCAACGTTATTTGCTGTGTCTACTCTCTGTAGTGTAACATTGCCCTCTTGAACCATTTCTCTAACAAACTGATATTTTCTCTCAATAGATTTCGTGTTGTGGTGAGCCCTAATATCCTTAGCCTATGCAACATATCCGTCGTTGTCGCAAAATAGCGCCACGGGTTGATCTGAGTCAGGGACCACTTGAAGTTCCTCAGTAAATTTCTCAATCCAAAATGCTTCTTTAGCAACCTCTGTGGCTGCCTGATATTCGACTTGACATATGGAAATTGCAATCGCACTTTGATTGGTACTTCTCCAATATGTTGCCCTCTCATTGTTTTGTTTATTTAGCATTCCATATCGAGGGTCCGTGTTGGCTTCCCTTTATTGTTGGTCTTCCCCGGGTATGCTTGGTGTATATGAAACACTTTTGATCACTTAATTCATTTTTACCGATAAAAAAAAAAGATATACCCTGATGTGGACATCTTCACATCCATGTCTCCCAGAAAATCCAAGTCCGTATATCCCTCCACTATAAGTTCTCCACCACCATATGTAAGAACCAAGTCTTTAGTTCTCTTCAGGTGCTTAAGAATGTTCTTTACAACAGTCCAATGTTCTTGCCCTGGATTTGACTGAAACCGACTTGCTATGCTCATATCACAGGTAATGTCCGATCTAGTGCAAATCATAGCGTATATGAGGCTACCCACTACCGAAGCATAGGGTACCTAACTCCTCTCATTTTCTGTCTTCCTCAATTTGAGGACACATTTGTGGGGAAAGATTTATACCATGTCGCATAGGTAGGAAACTTCTTTTAGAATCTTCCATCCTAAATCGCTTTAGGATCTTTTATATATAGAGGGCTTGGGAAAGACCTAACATTCTCTTTGCTCTATCCCGACAGAGATGAATACCTAGAATATAGGTAGATTCTCCCAAGTCTTTCATTGAGAACTCACTAGAAAGCTAAGCTTCACAGAACTGAGGATTCCTACATCATTTCCTATAAGTAGAATGTCATCCACATGTAGTATTAATAACGAAATTTTGCTCCCACTAACCTTCTTGTAAATACATGGCTTCTCTTCATTTTAGACAAAGTCAAACTCTTTGATTGTCTCGTCAAAACGAAGATTTCAACTTCGCGAAGGTTGCTTCAATCCATTAATGGCATGCTGAAGCTTACATTCTTTATGAATATCGGTTTCATATATGAATCCCTTAGGCTATTCCATATAGTTCTCCTCCTCAAGGAAAGTATTTTTCACATCCATTTGCCATATTTCATAATCTAAGTAGTCTGCTATGACAAGCATCATGCGAATAGACTTAATCATGGCTACAAGCGAGAAGGTCTAGAAGTAATCGATCCACTCTATGGGAATAACCCTTTGCCACAAGCCTAGCCTTATAGGTTTCGACCTTGCGATCTCCATCCATCTTTCTTTTGTAGATCCACAATAGGCACTATGCCCTTAGGACGATCTCCTAAAGTCCCAACATGATTAGTGCACAGAGTCTAATACAACTTCTATAGCCTCTCGCCACTTCGTGGAGTCTACATATATCATCGCTTGGTCATATGTAGAGGGATCATTCTCTTGACTACTTTTTGTCATCTCATGAGGACACAATACTTCTTGATGCAGATAACCATACCTCTCAGGTAAATGAGAAGCTCTACTCGACCTGCGAGGTTGTGTTTGTATTTTAGAAGGTTTTGTTCCAATATCTTGTACATGTGTCTCATTTGGTGTTTCTTTCATTTCTTCTAAAGTAATATTTCTACCTGTGCCTCCTTCGTGAATGAACACATCTTCAAGGAAGTGTGCTTGTAAAGCAACATTGATCCTATGATCTTCGTGTATATAGAATAGATATCTCATGGAATCCCTTGGATATCGGATGAAATGACCCTTCACAGACCTAGATTCCCACTTATCTACTTTAATCTTCTTGACATAAGTAGGACATCCCAAAATCCTAATATGATTAAGACTTGGCTTCCTACCTCTCCACATCTCATGTGGAGTCTTGGGAATGGATTTGGAAGGACATTTGTTCAAGATATGTGCAGCAGTAAGAAGGGCGTACACCCACGGGTAAATTGGAGATCGATATAGTTAAGCATGGAGCAAACCATGTCCAACAAGGTTCGATTCCTTCTTTCTGACACACCATTTAATTGTGGAGTAGCTAGAGAAGTAAATTGTGACACTATTTCTAGTTAAAGAACTCATCAAACTCAGTACTCATATACTCGCCACCTCGGGCCAACCGAAGTGCTTTAATATGATGACCTATTTGGTTTTCAACAAGGGCCTAAAATTCCTTGAATTTATCAAAGGCTTCAGATTTATGTTTCATTAAATACTTAAACCCATACCTAGTATGGTCATTAGTGAATGTAATGACATACTGAAATCCGTCCCATGCCACTTTAAAAGGGGCCCACATACGTCGGTATAGATCAATCCAAGTTTTTCAGTAGCTCTTCCAAAAGTCCCGGTAACTTAGTCATTTTGTCTTGAATGCAAGATTCACAAGTTGGATAGGCACCCAATCCCAATGGATCTGTAAGCCCATCTTTCTCCATTTTATGAACTTTGGTCTGACCAATATGACCAAGTCTAGTATACCACTTAAGTTCTTGATTTGTTTCATCCATACCATGCTTCGTAGTTATAGTGTTCACAGTAGTTTCATTCTTTATATTCAAATAGTATAAACCATTTAATAATGTAGCATTACCAACCATTTTATTTGAAAAATAAATACATTAGGACCCATCTCTAATAAAGAAATGGAATCCCTTACGGTCCATGACCGGAACTGATATAATATTTTTATACCCGTTGGGCAAAACAAGTATATCATCCAAAGTAATAATAAATTTAGATCTAAATCCAACATAAGTGATATGGTGTCAGCAGCCTCGACACTATGCCTGCTGCCTATTGTCACCATCACTTCTTCATCTTCAAGCTTCCTACTTCATTCTAAATCCTGGTTCATTGTACATATGTGAAAACTCGCACCAGAATCAAGTATTCAAGATGTAGAATAAATAGTTAAAGAACAATTCATTGCGGTCAAGTTTTGGACAATGTCTTTTCCAGTGGCCAAGCTCACCGCAATTTAGGCATGCATATGTCTTCTTGGCCACCTAATCTTTGGAAACATTGGATCCTTGCCCTTATCTTTCTGTACCTCATCTTTGGGCTTGAAATGTTTCTTGCCCTTATTTTTATTGTTCTTGAACCTCCAAGGCCCAGAAGAAATTACAAGTACAGCCTCCTTCGGCCTAGTCTTCATCTGAGACAGTGCAGTACTCAGTTTGTTCATCAGCCAGCCAAGTAAAAATCAATCTCATTGCAGTTGAAGTTCATTAAAAATTGAGGAAAGGAGTAAGGAAGTGACTGTAGTATAAGGTCGATCTGGAGAGAATAATGCATCCTAAAATCAAGAGCCTCCACTCTATCGGTCATGTATATTATTTTGAGGATGTGATCCCTAACTTTCTCACCTTCCTTCATCTTAGCGCCAAACAACTGCTTCGATATCTCATACCGGGTAGTTCTACTATGCTCTCTATAGAGCTCAGTAAGATGTGCCATAATCGCCCTTGAAGAGAATATGTACTCATGGGCCCTTTGGAGCTCACTGTTCATTGAGTCCATCATGAAACCTCGGACCCTGACATCATCTTTAACCCATTTCACATGGGCATCAATGTAATATCCGGATAAATTATTGAGTATTTTCATCCGTATTCGAACCTTGTATTATTCAAAATTGTGATATCATTAATCGAAGTATGATCTTTCCCGTATTCGTATCCACATGCATGATCATATCAACCTTGTAAATTTATACATGCAACTACTTCGTAGCGTACGCTAGCTAGTAAGCATAACATACGTTATGAGTCACAGAAAGCGTACGCTATGAGCAAGTCATAGCGTACGTAATGTCACGCCCCCACACCGGCGTTGGACGAGAACGCGACAGTTAACGTAATAAATAATGTTTGTGATAATACATTCTAGTAAAGGATACATATGGCAGATCTCAGCCCGGTGAACTAAGACTGGTTATTACATAGAAAAGAAATATTGAGGAGTACAACGGAATTATTACATCAAGTGCAAAACAGTACATCGGAAACCAAAATACATTATGACACAGGAATAAAAAGAAGCGTTAAAGTAACATCCTAAATCCTATGTCTTGGCAATACTTTGAGGACAGTCTTCAGTGGTCGTCAGCATCTGTCTCTTCTTCTTCTTAGTTCTCTTCATCTAGTGGGGTTTTAGAAAACAATTCAAAATGGGGTGAGAATAATGGATTCTCAGTGAGTTGGGTTTGGGTATTTAATGAGTTAATTATTTAATAAATAATATGTTTCTCCCAACAACAACAACAACAACAACATCTAAGCCTTAGTCCCAAAATGATTTGGGGTCGGCTAACATGAATCAAACTTTGAAACCGTCAATAATCGTTACATAAATAACATAAAAGGAAAAAAGAGGGAAAAGTAGAGAAAAAGCAAATAAAAAAGAGAATGAATGGAAAAAAAGAGAAAAAAAAAAAATAAAAAAGAAAAAAGATAACATGAAATAAAAGAAAATAGGAATTAAAAAAAAAAAAAAAAAGAATCAGACTCCATCCACCATCCGTATTCTTTCCCGCCACATTTGCCTCTCCATCGCCATACTTTCTCCAATTCGAAGAAACCGCATATCATTTTCAATCATCTTTATCCAAGTTTTCTTGGGTCTTCCTCTACCTTTCACAACATTACTTGCTCCCCAACTTTCTAGCCTCCTCACTGGGCATCAATAGGTCTTCTTCTCACATGACCAAACCATCGTAATCGATTCTCCATCATCTTGTCTTCTATAGACGCAACTCTTACCTTCTCTCGATCACCTCATTTTGAGCCGATCCTTTTTGTATGACCACACATCCATCGTAGCATACGCATCTACGCCACATTCATCTTTTGAACGTGACAACATTTCTGACCCAACACTCGGTGCCATATAACTTGTGCGAGGCCTAATTGCCGTGCGGTAAAATTTACCCTTTAATCTATGAGGCATGCGGGATCACATAAAACCCTGTGGCACTCTTCCACTTCAACCACCTGCCTTTATTACGTGAGCCACATCGCCATCTAGCTCTCCATCCTTTTGGATAATAGATCCAAGATACCGAAAGAAAGTGGATCCATGAACAACTTTCCCATCAAATGTGATCATCCCCGCCTCTCTATCACTGTTTTCGCTAAACCTACACTCCATATATTCAGTCTTACTTCTGCTCAGCCTAAAGCCTCGAGCTTCCCAAGTATCCCTTCAAAGTTCCAATTTCTGTTGCACTCCAACCTTCGTTTCATCAATCAACACAATATCATCTGCGAACATCATACATCATAACTTCTGCTCATTATGTTTCTCCCACTCTTGAAAAATAGTGTTGTTTAAAAATTGTGCAAGTTTTAAAGAAGAATATTATGAATTATGACATGAATGTATAGTCAATCTCCGTAAATTGCGGTTGAGTATGAATAATGCACGGCGTCGAGCGCCCAATTGAGTATTTAGCTTTTGGAGGTCATCTACATGACTAATCCCTTAGCCTCCTTATAACGTCTTAGACCGTTATCAGTGTTTGGCCTTTGACTATTGCCACGACCTTTGGTTTGTTAACCGTAGCCTTCGGCGTTTGTCGGACCGTCACTATAACATTGGCCTTTGAGCTTTATCGCTCACGCTTGGTGACGTGCTGCCTTATCTCTTATCTGGGCTCGATATGTCCTTAGCTTGGGTCTATGCCCGGATCATATCATAATCGCGACTATACCCGAATTCTACGACCCAGTCACCTTAGGATCACTCCGTCCTTCGGCTTCAAGGGAATAGGATACGACGGTAGCTTTGCCTAGAACCGCAGCCACGCTGCTCGATTTATGACTTAGACTAACCGCCCCTCATGCATATAATAGAAAAAGGGACTCTAGAGGTACTCGTACGGACTCTAGCGGTGGCTTCCACCCGAAGGTTTAGCACTTAGCTCCGTACAGCACTTACTCCCGATTTCAATTGAATAACAATTATTGTCGTGATTAACAGTGGTTATGCATCTTGTATGATATCAATATGATTATTTGATAGTATATGGATTTGGATAATCTAGAGGAATTAGTTCAACCGGTTGATGATTAGATTGCTATTGTGCGAGTCTAGCAAAATCTTATAATAACTCATAAACTTGAATAGTTCGGTACATATTGATTATACGTCCGAAAATTACGAACTTTAATGCAAAAAGTCCGTTATGATATGAGGATTGAATTCCAGAAGTTTCATGAATGTTTACCTTTCGTAAATTTCAATTCTGCCCTTCCGTCTTTTAAGTACTATCATTATTATTTTTACTATAATTGGATGAATTTGGATAATTCGGTACGGATTGATTATACGTACGAAAATTACGAACTTTATTGCGAAAAGTACATTACCATATGAGTATTTAAGGTCAGAAGTTGCATGAAAGGTTTACCTTTCGTAAATTACAATTCTGCCCTTCCGTCTTTTAAGTACTATCATTATTTTTACTAAAATATTATAAATTTGGATAATTCGGTACGGATTGATTATAAGTCCGAAAATTACGAATTTTATTGCGAAAAGTCCGTTATGATGTGAGGATTGAAGGTCAGAAGTTGCATGAAAGTTTTACCTTTCAATAATTACTGTTCTGCCCTTTCGTCTTTTAAGTACTATCATTATTTTTATTAAATTTTATAAATTTGGATAATTCGGTACGGATTGATTATAAGTCCGAAAATTACGAACTTTATTGAGAAAAATCCGTTATGATATGAGGATTGAAGGTTATAAGTTGTATGAAAGTTTTACCTTTCAGAAATTACAGTTCTGCCCTTTCGTCTTTTAAGTACTATCATTATTTTTATTTAGTTTTATCTTATAATTTTGATTAATTCGTTTGGATTCATTTAAACTCTGAAAATTATGAATCCAGTTGCGATTTGAACCTTACGACTTGTAATTTTAGATTACATTCTGCTTTAATTTTTATTCTTTTATAATTTACGATTTCACCCCTTTGTTTTGTCTTAATCGATATTTTAGTATTCGGGTCATATCTTTTTCGTTTCTTGTCGGATTGAACTCAAATTTTCGGGGTAGGCTCTTTATGTTATTATGAGTACAGAGAGTTCAACTTTTCTGGAAATTTTATTTTCGAAACAGTAATTTTCTGTAAATTACAGTTTTGGCTCCGAATTCTTGAAATTTATATTTTTGCCCCAATTTTCGATTTTAGTAAATTCCGATTTAGGTGAAATTTTATAGAGAACTTATTTTTGATATTTTAAGACTTAATTTTAACACATAATACCAAAATTATGGATCTTAACAATTTTACCTCAAATTTATCTTATTTAAACTATTTTAGTTTATCCTTCGAACTTAGGTTCAAATTATCAAATCTTCCGGTGACTAATTATCCTCTTACCATAGTCCAATATATAATCATATATTTTTGAGATTTTAATCCCCAAAGATCAGATTTGTCATACTCAACCAATATTTCCATCAATAATTAATTTGCACATATGATTAAAATATGACAAACAAAATTCAACAAATATCAAGACCATTAAATGCATGGTAATGAATGTCAATCAAGTATAGATAACCAAGGTTTTAATACTTGCATGCACCATATATTTAACTAGTATAAATTTTAAATAAGAGAAAAGAAAGAAACAATTTTACCCACCTCGATTTCTTGTCGGAAATAAATGGTTCTAGGTCTCGGAAGTGGAAGAAAACGATCTCACTCCTTGAACTACATGGTTCGTCCGATTCAAGTATCCATGCATCCATGATGCATATTTTGTTTGCATGTTTTTGAGATTAGAGTTAGATTAGGAAGTTTTTTTTTATACTTATAGAAGAAAAATAAAAGAAAAGTAGGAAAGAAAATTACCTATTTCTTGTTGAATTTTTCCACTTCCTCCTTCTTTCTTCTTCTTGGATCAGCCTCTCTCTCTCCAGTGCAGAGATTTTTTTTTGTGTGTGTTGTGAAATGGGAGGAGTTTACAAGGAGAAAGTATTTATAGGTGAGGTGTTAAGGTGGAGGTGTCATCAAGGCTTGCATGTAAGGGTACAAGTGTCTTGGAACAAGCTTGAAATTATGACAACATAAGTCTCCTTTGTTTTAATTGTGTAGGCAGATTTTTTTTCTTGTATTTATATATGTATGGTGTATTTTAGTTGTATTTGTTAAGTATTAGGCAGTAAGTTTAAGTTGGGTTGAGTCATGAGTGTTTTGGGCTAGGTATAGTATTTTAGGTGATAGGTGGTTTATTATTTAGATGGTCATAAGCCTATAATGCATCTAAGTTCAAATTTTAATAATAAGCCCACTAATTAAGTTATACTATTAGATTAAACAGCCCATTTAGCTAATAAATTAAAATTTATTAAAAATTTAAGTTAATTAAACTTATATGATATTATTATTTGTATTTATTAAATTGAAGTAATAAAAATAATTAGATTGTTGAACTTATAGAATTTATTTAGCTAATGTGACTATGCATAAGGTAAGAACTAATTTTATTCGATAATGAAATATTGTAAACTTTATTTTATTTATTAAAAATTAATAATCTAATCTACATACAAAATAATGGGGTCTCACATCCTCCCCACCTTGGGAGAATTTGGTCCCCAAATTCCTATCTGAATAGTTCTGGAAAAGTCTTCTTCATCTCATCCTCTGCTTCCCACGTGGCGTCTTCTTCTCGGTCGTCAATCTCCCAATGTATTGGTGATCGGCACTTTCTTCCGTATAATGCTTCATATGGAGCCATTCCGATAGTTGCCTGGTAGCTATTGTTGTAGGCAAACTCAGCTAAGGGTAGGTGGTGACTCCAACTCTTCTGAAAATCCAGTGCACATGCACGTAACATGTCCTCAAGGACTTGTATCGTTCGCTCGGATTGTCCGTCCGTCTGAGGGTGTGCTACAGTACTGAAACTTAATGCCGTCCCAAGTTCTTGATGAAGGCTCTTCTAGAATCTGGAGTCAAATCTGGGGTCACGGTCTGACACAATGTCTACAGGTACTCCATGTAATCTAACGATTTCTCGGATATACGTCCTTGCTAGCTTCTGCAGACTATTATTCTTTCTTACGGGTAGGAAGTGAGCTGACTTTGTAAGTCTATCCACGACTACCCAGATTGTGTTATATCCTCCACTGGTTGTTGGTAGATCCGTCACGAAGTCCATCGTGATTAGTTCCCATTTCCATTCAGGAATCTTGAGTGGTTGTAGCAATCCTGATGGTCTCTGGTGTTCAGCCTTTACTCTTTGACAGGTTAAACACCTTGCTACGAATTCTGCAACTTGGATCTTCATATTCACCCATCAGTAGTGTTTCTTTAGATCCTTATACATCTTATTACCACCTGGATGAATTGTATGCCGAGAGCAGTGAGCTTCTGCCAAAATTTTCTTCTTGAGTTCGTCTTTATCGGGAACACATATACGGTGTTTGAATTTTAGGGCTCTATCTTCCGACATGCTAAACTCAGATTTCTCATCTTGTGCGACCCTTTTCTTAAGTTTACACAATTTCCAGTCTTGTTTCTGTGCTTCTTGGATTTCCTTTAGTAAGTCCGGGGTCATTGACAAATTAGCGCACACAACGTGTGTCATAGACTGTCTTGGGTTCCATTGGGTTATTTCTCTTAGGGCATCCCATTCCCTTATCATGAGTCTAGCCACACTCGCTTTCCTACTTAAGGCATCTGCTACGACATTTGCCTTGCCCGGGTGATGCTGAATGGTGAGGTTATAATCCTCAAGAAGTTCTATCCACCGTCTCTGTCTTAGATTCAAATCCTTCTGAGAGAACAAATATTTGAGACTTGTGGTCGGTAAAGATGGTGAATGTAGCTCCATACAGGTAGTGTCTCCATTTTTTCAAAGCAAACACTATTGCTGCTAGTTCAAGGTCATGGGTCGGATAATTCATCTCGTGGATTTTCAGCTTTCGTGATGCATAAGCCACAACCTTGCCATTTTGCATCTGCACAGCTCCTAATCCTTCCTTGGATGCATTGCTGTATACCACAAATCCTTCACTTCCTTCGGGAAGTGTTAGTACTAGTGCGGTGGTGAGTTTTCTCTTGCGTTCTTGGAAGCTCAACTTACACTTATCGTTCCACTCAAATTTGACGTGCTTCTGCGTCAGTCTTGTGAGTGGTCCTGTGATTTTGGAAAAATCTTTAATGAATTTGCGGTAGTAATCCACAAGTCCAAGAAAGCATCGTATCTCTGTGACTGTTTGTGGCCTCTTCCAGTCCAAAATAGTCTCCACCTTTGATGGATCTACTGCGACTCCATCTCCAGATATTACGTGTCCCAAAAATGCTACTTCTCTTAACCAGAATTCACACTTAGTGAATTTGGCATATAACTTATGACTCCTTAGCGTTTCTAGCACCAATCTTAGGTGAGTTTCGTGATCCTGATCTGACTTGGAATATACGAGTATGTCATCAATAAATATCACTACAAATTGATCCAAATATGGTTGGAATATCCAGTGGATTACATCCATAAATGCATCCGGCGCGTTGGTCAATCCAAAAGGCATTACCACAAATTCATAATGACCATACCTAGTTTGAAAGGCAGTCTTCGGTATGTCATTCTCTTTGATCCTCAATTGGTAATATCCCTGTTGAAGATCGAACTTTGAATAAACCATTGCTCCTTGTAGTTGGTCGAATAATTCGTCGATCCTGGGAAGTGGATACTTGTTCTTAACGATAATATTGTTAAGTTCTCGATAATCGATGCACAATCTTAGTGTGCCATCTTTCTTCTTCAGGAATAGCACTGGTGCTCCCCATGGAGACACGCTTGGTCAGATAAATCCAACCTCTAGCAATTTCTTCAACTGAACCTTCGGTTCTTGCATTTCCAGTGGGGCCATTCGATATGGCGTTCTAGCCACAGGTGCCTTTCCTGGCAAGATATCAATGCTGAATTCAACTTCCCTATCTAGAGGTAGGGAAGTAAGTTCCGCGGGGAAAATACCATGGTATTCTGATACTACTGGTGTAGCTTCAATCTCCATTTTACTCTTAGGTTTGTTAATGACAAAAGCCAAATATCCCTTTGCTCCCTTCGAGATGCCCCTCCTCGCCTTCGTGGCTGATATTATTGGGGCCGAGTTAATTCTAGCATCCCCATGTAGTTCAACTACTGGGTGATCGGGTTTATAGAATCGAACTATTTTAGAATGGCAGTCGAGTTGTGCAAAGTGTTTAGATAGCCAATCCATCCCAAGTATGAGGTCATACTCAAGTATAGGGAGAAGAATTAGGTCGGCAGGGAAATAATAACCCTCAACTATTACTTCACAATCCTTAAATACCGAATCTGTTTCTCGGCTCGTACCCATATGTTTGGATACTTCTAAGCTTACAAGTATTGATTATTGAAGTGGGTGTTAATTAATATGCTTGCATTCGGTTGTTGAGTATCAAGAAATGTTATCATTATTCAACATTATTATTACATTCGCAATGTTGTTTCATGAAAAAAAATACAGCATTGGATAGGGGAAAGTAGGTTTTCCTTACCAACTATCGATAGTAGGTAACATCTCAAAGAGAGAGCTCATAGGACGGAAATACACAGATAATTATTAAGGAAATATGTCTTAATAATTCAAATCAAACTGTAAGTTTTTGCAAGGTTTGGATTTCGCCCCATTCGGATGGGTCGAATATTTTGAATAATCCCTTGAAATATTAGCGTTACGCCTTCCAAACGAATAACGTTGCTAAGTTGACTACAATGTACGCAGCAACACGGAACTTTAATAAGTTGAAATTAGTCATCACTATTCCAAATGAATCGTATAGCGACTTAATTAATTTAGACAATGCCAATTGGCGACGCTTACTCTGAATGAATAGCAAATGGATTGGAATATCCAATAATAAAACTCTATTAAGCATGAATTATCATCAAGGCTCTGAACTTAATGAGTCAATAAATATGCTTATAACCAGCGACTAAGAAATAATAATACCCCATTTTGAAAAGTAATGAGGTTTAGTGGAGTCCAAAGGATCTGATAAGCTATGTCCATTTCAAGAGTTCAATAGGAGAATTGATTTAATCAAGGAATTGCCGTGAATACTTAATCATGTATCTTGGCCAAGAACTTAGAAAATTTGAATTTGACTAGGCATATTCCTAGTGAATAGCGATAAGTCGAATGACATCTTAATGAGAATTGACTCGAGAAATCTACATTAGGTCTCATTTCTATGGTTCACTTCACCCTAGGTGGAATTCCCATCTAAGTCCGAAGAATCTTATCCTGGAAAAGCTCGATATAAGTGTCCTTCTTACAAAGCGAGCTCCGATACCACTCCTGTCACGCCCCCACACCGGGGTTGGACGAGAACGCGACAGTTAACGTAATAAATAACGTTTGTGATAATACATTCTAGTAAAGCATACATATGGCAGATCTCAGCCCGGTGAACTAAGACTGGTTATTACATAGAAAAGAAATATTGAGGAGTACAACGGAATTATTACATCAAGTGCAAAAGAGTACATCGGAAACCAAAATACATTATGACACAGGAATAAAAAGAAGCGTTAAAGCAACATCCTAAATCCTATGTCTTGGCAATACTTTGAGGACAGTCTTCAGTGGTCGTCAGCATCTGTCTCTTCTTCTTCTTAGTTCTCTTCATCTAGTGGGGTTTTAGAAAACAATTCAAAATAGGGTGAGAATAATGGATTCTCAGTGAGTTGGGTTTGGGTATTTAATGAGTTTATTATTTAATAAATATTATGTTTCTCCCACTCTTAAAAATAGTGTTGTTTAAAAATTGGTGCAAGTTTTAAAGAAGAATATTATGAATTATGACATGAATGTATAGTCAATCTCAGTAGATTGCGGTTGAGTATGAATAATGCACGGCGTCGAGCGCCTAATTGAGTATTTAGCTTTGGGAGGTCGTCAACATGACTAATCCCTTAACCTCCTTATAACGTCTTAGACCGTTATCAGTTTTTGACCTTTGACTATCGCCACGACCTTTGGTTTGATAACCGTAGCCTTCGGCATTTGTCGGACCGTCACTATAACATTGGCCTTTGAGCTTTATCGCTCTCACGCTTGGTGACGTGTTGCCTTATCTCTTATCTGGGCTCGATATGTCCTTAGCTTGGGTCTATGACCGGATCTTATCATAATCGCGACTATACCCGAATTCTACGACCCAGTCACCTTAGGATCACTCCGTCCTTCGGCTTCAAGGGAATAGGATACGACGGTAGCTTTGCCTAGAACCGCAGCCACGCTGCTCGATTCATAACTTAGACTAACCGCCCCTCATGCATATAATAGAAAAAGGGACTCTAGAGGTACTCGTACGGACTCTAGCGGTGACATCCGCCCGAAGGTCTTAGCACTTAGCTCCGTACAGCACTTACTCCCGATTTCAATTGAATAACAATTATTGTCGTGATTAACAGTGGTTATGCATCTTGTATGATATCAATATGATTATTTGATAGTATATGGACTTGGATAAGCTAGAGGAATTAGTTCAACTGGTTGATGATTAGATTGCTATTGTGCGAGTCTTAGCAAAATCTTATAATAACTCATAAACTTGAATAGTTCGGTACAAATTGATTATACATCCGAAAATTATGAACTTTAATGCGAAAAGTCCGTTATGATATGAGGATTGAATTTCAAAAGTTGCATGAAAGTTTACCATTCATAAATTTCAATTCTGCCCTTCCGTCTTTTAAGTACTCATTATTATTTTTACTATAATTGGATGAATTTGGATAATTCGGTACGGATTGATTATACGTCCGAAAATTGCGAACTTTATTGCGAAAAGTCCGTCACGATATGAGGATTTAAGGTCAGAAGTTGCATGAAAGTTTTACGTTTCATAAATTACAATTCTGCCCTTCCGTCTTTTAAGTACTATCATTATTTTTACTAAAATATTATAAATTTGGATAATTCGGTACGGATTGATTATATGTCCGAAAATTACGAACTTTATTGCGAAAAGTCTGTTATGATGTGAGGATTGAAGGTCATGAGTTGCATGAAAGTTTTACCTTTCAGAAATTACTGTTCTGCCCTTTCGTCTTTTAAGTACTATCATTATTTTTACTAAATTTTATAAATTTGGATAATTCGGTACGGATTGATTATAAGTCCGAAAATTACGAACTTTATTGCGAAAAATCCGTTATGATATGAGGATTGAAGGTCATAAGTTGTATGAAAGTTTTACCTTTAATCCTTGCTACAACAAGACTTAATCAATGAAGAAAAGATTAATCGGAGCTATTATAGCCAATCCTGAGTACAAAAGACTCGGATATAATCAATAAACCCGAGTTTTCATAGAGTTCCGACTCGAATGCATGTAACATGGTTTTATCTCCTATTAACAAGACTTAATCAAGAAGTAAAGGCTTAATAGGAGCTATTATATCCAATTCTTGATACAACAAGACTTAATCAAGAAGTAAAAGATTAATCGGAGCTGTTATAGCCAATTCTAAGTACAAAAGGCTCTAATGTAATCAATTAACCCGAGTTTCATAGAGTTTCGACTCGAATCCAAGTTACCTGGTTTTATGTCATATTAACAAGACTTAATCATGAAGTAAAATCTTAATATAAGCTATTATAGTCAATTCCCAATATAAACTACTCGAATCTAATCAATAAACTCGAGTTTTCGTATAGTTCTGACTCGAATACATGCAATGTGGTTTTATATCCTATTACCAAGACTTATCAAGAAGTAAAGGCTTAATCGGAGCTATTATATCCATCATTTGATACAACAAGACTTAATCAAGAAGTAAAAGGTTAATCGGAGTTGTTATAGCCAATTCTGAGTACAAAAGGCTCGAATCTAATCAATAAACCTGAGTTTTCATAAATTTTCGACTCGAATGCATGTAACATGGTCTTATCTCCTATTAACAAGACTTAATCAAGAAGTAAAGACTTAATCTAAGATATTATAGCCAGTTCACAATATAAAATACTTGAATCTAATTAATAAACCCGAGTTTTTGTAGAGTTCCGACTCGAATACATGTAATGTGGTATTATCTCATAATAACAAGACTTATCAAGAAGTAAAGGCTTAATCGGAGCTATTATAGTCAATCGTTACTACAACAAGACTTAATCAAGAAGCAAAATATTAATCGGAGCTGTTATATCCAATTCTGAGTACAAAATTCATTGTCGTATTACCCTGTTGCTCGACTCATCCTGTCTTCTGGTTACCTTTGCATATGGTTATAATGATCTTATTGAGAGTCGGCTGTTGTGGTAGTATCTCACTGATTTCTCGGTATTATATGCTGCTGAGCCTTGGGTCATTATGGGTGATTTATTTGCTATTTTGGACTCTAGTGAGATTTTGGGAGGGAAAGCCCCTCATTCTGACGATGAGCCGCCCCTGGTAGAGTTCAGAGAGCTTTGCAGGCGTGCGGATATTGAGACCCTTCCAATGGTAGGCTCTTGGTTCTCCTGGCATAACAAGAGCCCGTCTCCTAGATTTGTATGGAAACGTCTTGATATGGTGTTGGGTAACCCGCAGTGGTTTATTGAGCATGCTGATCGTACTTACTCTTGTGAGTTGCCGCGGACCTCTGATCATAGCCCTCTTATTCTAGGTCTTGATTGTTTGTCACGCTGTAGAGGTAAAATGTTCAGATTTGATAATTTCCTGGCCGACTCTGAGGATTTTCTCCCAGTGGTTAGGGACATTTGGCGTCATCATATTATGGGGGCCCCGTTTTATGCGATTTGTCGTAAGTTGGACGCCCTTAAGCCCGTTTTTCATGCTATGAGGAAGAGGAAAGGGGATTTGGCCTTGAATGTTGCTGCTGCTACTTCGTTCCTCTCTTCTTCTCAGAGTATCCTTAGGGACCATCCCATGGACGACTCGGTGTTATTGTTGGAGAGATGTTGTCGGTGGGTGTTCTCAGTTGTCGTGGCTCAGGAACAGTTTTCGCTCAGGCAGCGGGCAAAGTTGGCTTGGCTTAAGGATGGGGACCAGTGTTCTGCCTTTTTCTTCCGGCGGATTGCGTCTAGGCGAGTCAGATCTCGTATCTATAGACTTAATACGGAGGATGGTACTGAGTTGACTGACCCTGCTCTTATTAAGAATGAGGTTGTTGGGTTCTATGAGAGACTATTGGGTTACTCTAATCGGATCATGCCTTTATCTTTCAGTCAGGTTAGGCCTTTTATTTCCGCTTCTCTTTTGCCTGATGTTGCGGTGCACATGGTGAGACCAATTACTACTGATGAGGTTCGGTCTATGTTCTTCGAGTTTGATAAGGACAAGGCCCCAGGCCCTAATGGTTTTAATGCGGCCTTTTACCGGTGGGCTTGGTCGATTGTGGGTGGTAATATTTCGTTTGCTATTATGCATTTCATTGCTACGGGTAAGTTTGTCAGGCAGATCAATTCTACGATCATCTCTCTTGTTCCGAAAGTAGCCTTACCTAGGAGCATGTTGGATTTTAGACCGATCTCTTGCTGCAACTTATTATATAAGGCTATTTCGAAAATTATTGTTCACCGTATGCGTGATAGCTTGGATGCCTTGATTGACCCGGCTCAGAATGCTTTTATTCCTGGGAGAAGGATTAGTGATAATATCCTTCTTGCTCAGGAACTTCTTCATGGTTATGGGCAGAGGGGGATGCCTAAACGGTGTGTGTTTAAAGATGACCTTATGAAAGCTTATGACACTGTTGAGTGGGATTTTGTGCTGATTGCTCTGCAGTGTATGGATTTCCATCAGTCGTTCATCGCCTGGATCAGGGAGTGCATCACCACTACTGCATTTTCGGTATCATTGAATGGTGATGCTGAGGGGATCTTTAGAGGTCGTAGGGCACTTCGGCAGGGAGACCCCATCTCTCCTTATCTCTTTGCTATTGTTATGGAGGTGCTTCATGGTATTATTACTCGTGAGATTGCTCAGACCCCGGGGTTCCGGTTCCACTGGAAGTGTGAGGGTACCCGTACTTTCATGCTCGCCTTTGCAGATGATCTCCTTCTTTTCTGTAATCCATATGAGGTCTCTATTGGTGTTCTTAATGTAACACCCCCAAATCCTATTGGGTTATTACAGTGCCGTGGACCCCACGCCAGGAGATCCACCAGGCGAACATGACTAAAATACGTTAAATTAAACAACAAGGGAAAATCATAGTCCCTACCATGATATCCAACACAATATTCCGATAGGGAATTTCAACGACAAAAGTGGCCTACATGGCCAAAATGAAATACAACAGCATCCACGAACATCTTCGGGTAATCTGTTTCTGACAACAATCGACAAGACCGGAGTACACTCAACCGATCACCAACAATGAACAACTCGGACTAGTATCGCTCGAATGCCTCGTCGCCATCATCATGCCCCCGTGTCTCAACTCTCTCCTCGCAAGCACCTAAAACATGAAAACATGTTCCGCCCCAAAGTCGATCATCCATATAATGAATATCAAGTACATGTATAACATGATATGCATCCAAAGGCAGAATGAAACGGTACAATGATAATAATACGAGATGCTCACAAACCAATGTAAGAACCGAGCATTCGTGAAATACTATGCCCACGGCATACTATTAATACTGCTCAACAGGTTAGAACATAAGTGCCCAACGGCGAATCATAATCACAGTACCACAATGAATTACGACATGAACCAAACTAGAACTGAATTAATTATGAATCACAATGCCCGAAGGCTCCAATGAAATTACCAAGACAATCACAAAGGCCTTAAAGACACTCACCAAAGTGTCAAATATCACAATCACATGAAGTCGAAGCTTGACCAAGTTATTGATTAGGGCGAAGCCACGGCACGAAAACCGTATCACAATTAGGGCGAAGCCACGGCATGAAAGCCGTATCACAATTAGGGCGAAGCCACGGCATCGGCCGTATCACAATTAGGGCGAAGCCACGGCATCGGCCGTATCACAATTAGGGCGAAGCCACGGCATCCGGCCGTATCACAATTAGGGCCGAAGCCACGGCATCCACCGTATCACAATTAGATCATCCAATGACCGTGACCTGCTGAATTGCAGTCTTTGAAACCAACCGCGAAGGTTCAAGCCCCGGACTTACCCATAATGAGATCACCCGGTGGCCAGTGACCCTCTTGAATCGTAGGTGTTGGGAAACCAACCGCGAAGGTTCAAGCCCCAAGCTTACCCATAATGAGATCATTAACATGGCCGTGACTCATCGAGCTGTAGGTGTTGGGAAACCAACCGCGAAGGTTCAAGCCCCAAGCATACCCATAATGAGATCATTAACATGACCGTGACCATCGAATCGTAGGTGTTGGGAAACCAACCGCGAAGGTTCAAGCCCCAAGCTTACCCATCGAGCACTAGCGAGACTAGCCTCGAACATAATTAATCACAACAGTAACAATCCCAAGATTTCCAAACTCACAAGAGTAACAGCATGCTGCCTTGAGTCGGCCAACATGACAACAATAACTCACGAATGGGCCCCGTCCACGGCGGTCCCAAATTAACACCTCGATTGCCTTAAAACGGCCAACCGACAACAATGATGCAGTGGATGATTCAATACCTCGATTGCCTAAAACGGTCAATCGACAACAATGATACCATAAATGATTGAACACTTCGATTTGCCTGAGAACGGCCAATCGATAACAATGACACGATGAATGAGTGAATACCTCGATTGCCTTAGAAAGGTCAATCGATAACAATGATGCAAAGAATGATTGAACATTTCGATTTGCACGAGAATGGCCAATCGATAACAATGATACGATGAATGAGTGAATACCTAGATTGCCTTAGAAAGGTCAATCGATAACAATGATTTAGTGAATGATTGAACATTTCGATTTACGAGAACGGCAATTCGATAACAATGATATGAAGGATGCCTCGGCACCTTTAATCGATTCTGCAGCAGCGAAGGCGAGAGATGAATAAGCCAATGCCTTTAATCGGCCTGTACAGTTTTAATGACAATCCAAACAGGAATAACAATGATCTCAACGATGTCTTTAATTGACATCTATATTAACAACAATCGATACATCGATACCGCGAACCGGCTATCGACAATGACATTAATAATGAGTATCACAATGCCTTGAACCGTTAACGAACAACAAAAAACATTTGGCAAAATAGCACTAAGGTAACGTAACGAGCGATCTCTTGATATCAATGAATTCATGAAGAGACTAAGTCTCGGAATGATACAACACAATCATACACATATATGATAACATTAATCTCATTGACTAGTACAAGTATAAAACTTGCCTCAAACCGAAGGCGATGAAATCCCTCCACGAACAACGAACGGCGTCCTCCGGTAAACACAAGTACTCGAACCACCTTGAATGAAATACAATTCATTCAATAACACAATATCAATCGAAATCAACATAACGACCCGAAAGAAACTCTTTGAGGCATTTAATCGAACACTAAATGTTCAAAGTTCCTCAAGAGCCTAAAATCATCAATCGGGTTGAATGAATCGAAAATATGGATATACAATCCATAGAACACGATTAATAATGTTTACTAACATCAACCGATTCATCAAAATCGGACTAGAATCGAAAATCAAGAACAAATCTCGAAAAATCCAATCTAGGAGATTTCAAGAAATTACCTCGATCCGACGAAGAACAATGATTTGATGATGATATAATCGATAAGGATCCTCAAAAACGCTTAGAAATCGAGTGGAATCGACCAAAAACTCCATTTCCGATTTTCCCGTGCTTGCCGCACTTTTAGTGAAGAAATGTGATAAAAATGAAGTCTGGGCAGTCTTTGCCTATATATGGCCGACAGTTACGGCCGTAATCGGTGTCCTTACGGCCGTAACCGGCATTCGTCAAACTTCGCCCAGCGCCCGGCCACTTCTGGCCGTAGCAAGCGGGGCCTTACGGCCAGTAACTCACTTACGGCCGTATCCCAGTCACTTACGGCCAGAATCGCATTCGTCGAAAGCCGCACAGCACCGTCTGGCCGTAACTCTCGGCCCTTACGGCCGTAACGGCATTCGTCGAGGCCATGCACACGCGAGCACGTACGGCCAGAATCGCACCTTACGGCCGTAACTCGGCGAGCCGGCCGCTCGTAGTGGCCACTCCGACGGCAAGCGACCCGAAACCGAACACGAATACGAATCGAAGATACGGTTCTGAAGTACTCGCAAAGACGAATCCAAGCACTAAGAGAACACACGATTCCGACCATCCGATGTGTCGGAATTCGACAACGAAATAATTACCCCGGACTTTGGGAAATTACAAAAATGGCCCAAAGCGTCCGAAAATCACGATACGTGATCGAAACACGAACCAAAGCTCGCAACATGAATAATAACATTAAATGAACTTGTGAGAAACTCAAACAACTTGATTTGGACGAGATTCGCAAGAATCGAACTCGAGTGCGGAAAAGCCGTTTAAGAACACGGAACTAAACAAAAGCGATACCGAAAGCGAACTCGGATGACAAAAGAGCGAAATTAAATATTCTCGGAATGACGAAGCGGTCATGAGCGAGTCGTCAAACAGACTTCCGTCGAAAAAGAAAATTACGAAAAATCGAAATTGCGGATATTACATACTACCCCCTTAAAAGAAGTTTCGTCCGAAACTTAAAACAAGTAGGGAGAAGCAATATCCCGCCAGGAAAAATCGACGTGATACACACGAACAAGAATGATCACAATGAATGATAATGAATCGAAATCTAACAAGGATCAAGAATGACTCACCGGGGTGAAATGATAACGTAATGAGTGATAGCTCAAATGAAATGATTGGAAACATAGTTTCCTGTGAAGTGAATGATTAGTTTGATAATTATAAATCTCAACGTGATTGATATATGATGAATGAATTATTTGAATGAATGAACGACAACTGAAATGAATGATTATACTATTACCGAACAAGAATTAACTTGCTCAAAACCGGTGATGAATGTCCTATTGTATCACAGTTAAAGCAACAACAGTCGAACTCGTCGTCCGAGATGAAGATGCTCTCCCAGCACGAAGACGACTAGAAAACAATCTCTTGGACGTCGGAGTCCGATGTCCTTCTAACAGCTCTTTCCATTCCGAGGCAGGAAAGTCACGTGATAATTACAGATCTCGTATGAAGATCGCATTATGATTATGAGACGGAATGATAAGAATGAGCATACACGCTCTAACACAATGAATGCATTAATAATGCAATGAAATGATCGTCGACATGACGCCAGAATATGATAAGATCGCATGAAAGATCGAGTGAGGTAACATGATTATCTGATGAAATTCCTGAAATGATTACCTTGAACAAGTTAACAAGGTTGAAAATTCGATCCACAAGATCAACAATTGAACCGTGAGATGGACTGGATGATTAATGAATTAACTGAACAATTAGATAGGCGAGTGATGAATGAATTAAGCGAGCAATGAGATTGGTGAGTGACGAATGAATTAAGCGAACAATGAGATTGGTGAGTGATGAATGAATTGGTGAACAATGAGATTGGTAGTGACGAATGAATTAAGCGAACAATGAGATTATCGAGTGATGAATGAATTGGTGAACAATGAGATTGACTAAGTGATGAAGGAATTGGTGAGTGATGAATGAATTAATCGAGCAATGATATTGGTGAGTGATGAATGAATTAACCGAGTGATGAATGAATTATCGAGTAATGGTATTGGTGAGTGATGAGCGAATTAAGCGAGTGATGAATGAATTATCGAGTAATGATAGTGGTGAGTGATGGGACGAATTAAGCGAGTGATGAATGATATTGGTGAGTGATGAGCGAATTAAGCGAGTGATGAATGATATTGGTGAGTGATGAATGAATTAATCGAGTGATGAATGGGTTAACTAAGTGATGAATTAAGCGACTAATGATATTGGTGAGTGATGAATGAATTATCCGAGTGATGAATTAATTAATCAATAATGAGATTGGTGAGTAATGAATGAATTGACGGAACAATGAGATTGACTAAGTGATGAAGGAATTAATCGAGTGATGAATGAATTAATCGAGTGATGAATGAATTAACCGAGTGATGAATGATATTGGTGAGTGATGAAGAAATTAAGCGGTGATGAATGAATTATCGAGTGATGATATTGGTAGTGAGGAATGAATTAAGCGAGTGATAGATGAATTATCGAGTGATGATATTGGTGAGTGATGAGCAGATTAAGCGAGTGATGAATGATATTGGTGAGTGATGAATGAATTAAGCGAGTGATGAATGATATTAATCGAGTGATGAATGAATTAACTGAGTGATGAATGATATTAACTGAGTGATGAATGAATTAACTTGATCGACAAGATCAAAATGATGATTGAGGATTATTAACTGGTGAATGAGTTGATCCTTAGCACTTATACAGGTCACACGTGCTCCAAAACAATTAGTCATGAATCAATCATAACAATAATATCACATATATGTTTCCACAAAGCATGAATAATTAATGACATGATGAATGTATGAACATAAAGAGAATCGAGTCCTTACACAGGTCATACGAAGCTTCGAGGTCTCGCGATACTAGTCTTCACTGACGACGACTCGATGAATGAATGACTCGTGCAGTCGCACTAATATTACGACTCACAAAACCTGACCGACTAGATTGCCATAACCTGACAATCCCACTACTACCGCGTCGGTAGGGCCACATAACTCACATCTCAGGGTATTCCACAACCCAAAGCTCCGATACCATTTCTGTAACACCCCCAAATCCTATTGGGTTATTACAGTGCCGTGGACCCCACGCCAGGAGATCCACCAGGCGAACATGACTAAAATACGTTAAATTAAACAACAAGGGAAAATCATAGTCCCTACCATGATATCCAACACAATATTCCGATAGGGAATTTCAACGACAAAAGTGGCCTACATGGCCAAAATGAAATACAACAGCATCCACGAACATCTGTTCGGGTAATACAACACGACAACAACTGACAAGACTGGAGTACACTCCAACTGACTGACCAACAATGAACAACTCGGACTAGTATCGCTCGAATGCCTCGTCGCCATCATCATGCCCCTGTGTCTCAACTCTCTCCTCGCAAGCACCTAAAACATGAAAACATGTTCCGCCCCCTGTAACACCCCCAAATCCTATTGGGTTATTACAGTGCCGTGGACCCCACGCCAGGAGATCCACCAGGCGAACATGACTAAAATACGTTAAATTAAACAACAAGGGAAAATCATAGTCCCTACCATGATATCCAACACAATATTCCGATAGGGAATTTCAACGACAAAAGTGGCCTACATGGCCAAAATGAAATACAAAGATCCACGAACATCCATTGGGTATCTGTTTCTGACAACAATCGACAAGACTGAGTACACTCCAATCGATCGACCAACAATGAACAACTCGGACTAGTATCGCTCGAATGCCTCGTCGCCATCATCATGCCCCTGTGTCTCAACTCTCTCCTCGCAAGCACCTAAAACATGAAAACATGTTCCGCCCCCACGGTCAGTCATCCATATAATGAATATCAAGTACATGTATAACATGATATGCATCCAAAGGCGTAATGAAACGGTACAATGATAATAATACGAGATGCTCACAAACCAATGTAAGAACCGAGCATTCGTGAAATACTATGCCCACGGCATACTATTAATACCTGTTCAACAAGTTAGAACATAAGTGCCCAACGGCGAATCATAATCACAGAGTACCACAATGAATTACACGACATGAACCAAACTAGAACTGAATTAATTATGAATCACAATGCCCGAAGGCTCCAATGAAATTACCAAGACAATCACAAAGGCCTTAAAGACACTCACCAAGTCACAAATATCACAATCACATGAAGTCGAAACGACCAAGTCGTTATTGATTAGGGCCGAAGCCACGGCACGAAAACCGTATCACAATTAGGGCCGAAGCCACGGCATGAAAGCCGTATCACAATTAGGGCCGAAGCCACGGCATCCAGCCGTATCACAATTAGGGCCGAAGCCACGGCATCCAGCCGTATCACAATTAGGGCCGAAGCCACGGCATCCAGCCGTATCACAATTAGGGCCGAAGCCACGGCATCCAGCCGTATCACAATTAGATCATCCAATGACCGTGACTCTTTGGAATTGCAGTCTTTGAAACCAACCGCGAAGGTTCAAGCCCCAGACTTACCCATAATGAGATCACCCGGTGACCGTGACCTCTTGAATCAGTAGGTGTTGGGAAACCAACCGCGAAGGTTCAAGCCCCAAGCTTACCCATAATGAGATCATTAACATGACCGTGACCTCTTGAATCAGTAGGTGTTGGGAAACCAACCGCGAAGGTTCAAGCCCCAAGCTTACCCATAATGAGATCATTAACATGACCGTGACCTCTTGAATCGTAGGTGTTGGGAAACCAACCGCGAAGGTTCAAGCCCCAAGCTTACCCATCGAGCACTAGCGAGACTAGCCTCGAACATAATTAATCACAACAAGAATAATCCCAAGATTTCCAAACTCACAAGAGTAACAAGATGCCGCCTTGAGTCGGCCAACACGACAACAATAACTCACGAATGGGCCCCGTCCACGGCGGTCCCAAATTAACACCTCGATTGCCTTAAAGCGGCCAACCGACAACAATGATGCAATGGATGATTCAATACCTCGATTGCCTAAAGCGGTCAATCGACAACAATGATACCATAAATGATTGAACACTTCGATTTGCACGAGAACGCCAATCGATAACAATGACACGATGAATGAGTGAATACCTCGATTGCCTTAGAAAGGTCAATCGATAACAATGATGCGATGAATGATTGAACATTTCGATTTGCACGAGAATGGCAATCGATAACAATGATACGATGAATGAGTGAATACCTAGATTGCCTTAGAAAGGTCAATCGATAACAATGATTTAGTGAATGATTGAACATTTGATTTACGAGAACGGCAATTCGATAACAATGATATGAAGGATGCCTCGGCACCTTTAATCGATTCTGCAAGCGGCGAAGGCGAGAGATGAATAAGCCAATGCCTTTAATCGGCACATGCGGTTTTAATGACAATCAAACAGAATAACAATGATCTCAACGATGTCTTTAATTGACATCTATATTAACAACAATCGATACATCGATACCGCGAACCGGCTATCGACAATGACATTAATAATGAGTATCACAATGCCTTGAACCGGCCGTTAACGAACAACAATAAACATTTGGCAAAATTGCCGAAAGGTATCGTATCGAACGATCTCTTGATATCAATGAATTCATGAAGAGACTAAGTCTCGGAATGATACAACACAATCATACACATATATGATAACATTAATCTCATTGACTAGTACAAGTATAAAACTTGCCTCAAACCGAAGGCGATGAAATCCCTCCACGAACAACGAACGGCGTCCTCCGGTAAACACAAGTACTCGAACCACCTTGAATGAAATACAATTCATTCAATAACACAATATCAATCGAAATCAACATAACGACCGAAAGAAACTCTTTGAGGCATTTAATCGAACACTAAATGTTCAAAGTTCCTCAAGAGCCTAAAATCATCAATCGGGTTGAATGAATCGAAAATATGGATATACAATCCATAGAACACGATTAATAATGTTTACTAACATCAACCGATTCATCAAAATCGGACTAGAATCGAAAATCAAGAACAAATCTCGAAAATCCAATCTAGGAGATTTCAAGAAATTACCTCGATCCGACGAAGAACAATGATTTGATGATGATATAATCGATAAGGATCCTCAAAAACGCTTAGAAATCGAGTGGAATCGACCAAAAACTCCATTTCCCGATTTTCCCGTCACCGCACTTTTGAGTGAAGAAATGTGATAAAAATGAAGTCGGGCGGTCACTTGCTATATATGGCCGGCGAGTTCTGGCCGTAACCGGCAGTCCTTACGGCCGTAATCGGCATTCGTCAAACTTCGCCAGCCCTTGGCCGGCTTCTGGCCGTACCAGCGAGGCCTTACGGCCGTAACTCAGCACTACGGCCGTATCCGGCAGTCCTACGGCCAGAATCGCATTCGTCGAAGCCGCAGCACCCGTCTGGCCGTAACTCGGCCCTTACGGCCGTAACGCATTCGTCGAGGCCATGCTGCGAGCACGTGACGCCGAATCGCACCTTACGGCCGTAACTCGGCGAGCGGCCGGCCTCCGTAGCCACTCCGGCCCGACGACCCCGAAACCCGAACCTGAATACGAATCGAAGATACGGTTACGAAGTACTCGCAAAGACGAATCCAAGCACTAAGAGAACACACGATTCCGACCATCCGATGTGTCGGAATTCGACAACGGAAATAATTACCCCAGACTTTGGGAAATTACAAAAATGGCCCAAAACGTCCGAAAATCACGATACGTGATCGAAACACCGAACCAAAGCTCGCAACATGAATAATAACATTAAATGAACTTGTGAGAAACTCGAAACAACAGTTTCGGACGAGATTCGCAAGAATCGAACTCGAGTGCGGAAAAGCCGTTTAAGAACACGGAACTAAACAAAACGATACCGAAACGAACTCGGATGACAAAAAGAGCAGAATTAAATATTCTCGGAATGACGAAACGGTCATGAGCGAGTCGTCAAAACAGACTTCCGTCGAAAAAGAAAATTACCGAAAAATCGAAATTGCGGATATTACATACTACCCCCCTTAAAAGAAGTTTCGTCCGAAACTTAAAACAAGTAGGAGAAGCAATATCCCGCCAGAAAAATCGACGTGATACACACGAACAAGAATGATCACAATGAATGATAATGAATCGAAATCTAACAAGGATCAAGAATGACTCACCGGGTGAAATGATAACGTAATGAGTGATAGCTCAAATGAAATGATTGGAAACATAGTTTCCTGTGAAGTGAATGATTAGTTTGATAATTATAAATCTCAACGTGATTGATATATGATGAATGAATTATTTGAATGAATGAACGACAAATGAAATGAATGATTATACTATTACCGAACAAGAATTAACTTGCTCAAAACCGGTGATGAATGTCCTATTGTATCACGATTAAAGCAACAACGGTCGAACTCGTCGTCCGAGATGAAGATGCTCTCGGCCACGAAGACGACTAGAAAACAATCTCTTGGACGTCGAGTCCGATGTCCTTCTAATGACTCTTTCCATTCCGAGGCAGGAAAGTCACGTGATAATTACAGATCTCGTATGAAGATCGCATTATGATTATGAGACGGAATGATAAGAATGAGCATACACGCTCTAACACAATGAATGCATTAATAATGCAATGAAATGATCGTCGACATGACGCCAGAATATGATAAGATCGCATGAAAGATCGAGTGAGGTAACATGATTATCTGATGAAATTCCTGAAATGATTACCTTGAACAAGTTAACAAGGTTGAAAATTCGATCCACAAGATCAACAATTGAACCGTGAGATGGACTGGATGATTAATGAATTAACTGAACAATTAGATAGACTGAGTGATGAATGAATTAACTGAGCAATGAGATTGACTGAGTGACGAATGAATTAACTGAACAATGAGATTGACTGAGTGATGAATGAATTGACTGAACAATGAGATTGACTGAGTGACGAATGAATTAACTGAACAATGAGATTGACTGAGTGATGAATGAATTGACTGAACAATGAGATTGACTAAGTGATGAAGGAATTGACTGAGTGATGAATGAATTAACTGAGCAATGATATTGACTGAGTGATGAATGAATTAACCGAGTGATGAATGAATTATCTGAGTAATGGTATTGACTGAGTGATGAACGAATTAACTGAGTGATGAATGAATTATCTGAGTAATGATAGTGACTGAGTGATGGACGAATTAACTGAGTGATGAATGATATTGACTGAGTGATGAACGAATTAACTGAGTGATGAATGATATTGACTGAGTGATGAATGAATTAACTGAGTGATGAATGGGTTAACTAAGTGATGAATTAACTGACTAATGATATTGGCTGAGTGATGAATGAATTATCTGAGTGATGAATTAATTAACTGAATAATGAGATTGACTGAGTAATGAATGAATTGACGGAACAATGAGATTGACTAAGTGATGAAGGAATTAACTGAGTGATGAATGAATTAATCGAGTGATGAATGAATTAACCGAGTGATGAATGATATTGACTGAGTGATGAAGAAATTAACTGACTGATGAATGAATTATCTGAGTGATGATATTGGTAGTGAGGAATGAATTAAGCGAGTGATAGATGAATTATCCGAGTGATGATATTGGTGAGTGATGAGCGAATTAATCGAGTGATGAATGATATTGGTGAGTGATGAATGAATTAATCGAGTGATGAATGATATTAATCGAGTGATGAATGAATTAAGCGAGTGATGAATGATATTAATCGAGTGATGAATGAATTAACTTGATCGACAAGATCAAAATGATGATTGAGGATTATTAATGGTGAATGAGTTGATCCTTAGCACTTATACAGTCACACGTGCTCCAAAACAATTAGTCATGAATCAATCATAACAATA
The DNA here is from genome assembly GCA_033398695.1 of Orobanche coerulescens. NCBI lineage: Eukaryota > Viridiplantae > Streptophyta > Magnoliopsida > Lamiales > Orobanchaceae > Orobanche > Orobanche coerulescens. The sequence continues at coordinate 102,941,346 of CM065804.1, forward strand.
ATATCACATATATGTTTCCACAAAGCATGAATAATTAATGACATGATGAATGTATGAACATAAAGAGAATCGAGTCCTTACACAGTCATACGAAGCTTCGAGGTCTCGCGATACTAGTCTTCACCGACGGCGACTCGATGAATGAATGACTCGTGCGGTCGCACTAATATTACGACTCACAAAACCTGACCGACTAGATTGCCATAACCCGACAATCCCACTACTACCGCGTCGGTAGGGCCACATAACTCACATCTCAGGTATTCCACAACCCAAAGCTCCGATACCATTTCGTAACACCCCCAAATCCTATTGGGTTATTACAGTGCCGTGGACCCCACGCCAGAGATCCACCAAGCGAACATGACTAAAATACGTTAAATTAAACAACAAGGGAAAATCATAGTCCCTACCATGATATCCAACACAATATTCCGATAGGGAATTTCAACGACAAAAGTGGCCTACATGGCCAAAATGAAATACACAAAGATCCACGAACATGCATTGGGTAATACAACACGACAACAATCGACAAGACTGAGTACACTCCAGATCGACCAACAATGAACAACTCGGACTAGTATCGCTCGAATGCCTCGTCGCCATCATCATGCCCCCGTGTCTCAACTCTCTCCTCGCAAGCACCTAAAACATGAAAACATGTTCCGCCCCCTGTAACACCCCCAAATCCTATCAAGTTATTACGGTCTGTGGACCCCACGCCAGAGATCCACCAGCGAACATGACTAAAATACGTTAAATTAAACAACAAGGGAAAATCATAGTCCCTACCATGATATCCAACACAATATTCCGATAGGGAATTTCAACGACAAAAGTGGCCTACATGGCCAAAATGAAATACAACAGATCCACGAACATCATTCGGTAATACAACACGACAACAATCGACAAGACTGGAGTACACTCCAGATCGACCAACAATGAACAACTCGGACTAGTATCGCTCGAATGCCTCGCCGCCATCATCATGCCCCCTGTGTCTCAACTCTCTCCTCGCAAGCACCTAAAACATGAAAACATGTTCCGCCCCCACGGGGTCAGTCATCCATATAATGAATATCAAGTACATGTATAACATGATATGCATCCAAAGGCGTAATGAAACGGTACAATGATAATAATACGAGATGCTCACAAACCAATGTAAGAACCGAGCATTCGTGAAATACTATGCCCACGGCATACTATTAATACTGCTCAACAAAGTTAGAACATAAGTGCCCAACGGCGAATCATAATCACAGAGTACCACAATGAATTACACGACATGAACCAAACTAGAACCGAATTAATTATGAATCACAATGCCCGAAGGCTCCAATGAAATTACCAAGACAATCACAAAGGCCTTAAAGACACTCGGCCCAAGTCACAAATATCACAATCACATGAAGTCGAAATGACCTAAGTCGTTATTGATTAGGGCGAAGCCACGCACGAAAACCGTATCACAATTAGGGCGAAGCCACGGCATGAAAGCCGTATCACAATTAGGGCGAAGCCACGGCATCCGGTAGTATCACAATTAGGGCGAAGCCACGGCATCCACCGTATCACAATTAGGGCGAAGCCACGGCATCGGCCGTATCACAATTAGGGCGAAGCCACGGCATCCACCGTATCACAATTAGATCATCCAATGACCGTGACTGGAATTGCAGTCTTTGAAACCAACCGCGAAGGTTCAAGCCCCAGACTTACCCATAATGAGATCACCCGGTGACCGTGACCTCTCGAATCGTAGGTGTTGGGAAACCAACCGCGAAGGTTCAAGCCCCAAGCTTACCCATAATGAGATCATTAACATGACCGTGACCTCATCAATCGTAGGTGTTGGGAAACCAACCGCGAAGGTTCAAGCCCCAAGCTTACCCATAATGAGATCATTAACATGACCGTGACCTCTCGAACCGTAGGTGTTGGGAAACCAACCGCGAAGGGTCAAGCCCCAAGCTTACCCATCGAGCACTAGCCGAGACTAGCCTCCGTAACATAATTAATCACAACAAGAATAATCCCAAGATTTCCAAACTCACAAGAGTAACAAGATCGCCTTGAGTCGGCCAACACGACAACAATAACTCACGAATGGGCCCGTCCCACGGCGGTCCCAAATTAACACCTCGATTGCCTTAAAACGCCAACCGACAACAATGATGCAATGGATGATTCAATACCTCGATTGCCTAAAACGGTCAATCGACAACAATGATACCATAAATGATTGAACACTTCGATTTGCACGAGAACGCCAATCGATAACAATGACACGATGAATGAGTGAATACCTCGATTGCCTTAGAAAGGTCAATCGATAACAATGATGCAAAGAATGATTGAACATTTCGATTTGCACGAGAATGGCCAATCGATAACAATGATACGATGAATGAGTGAATACCTAGATTGCCTTAGAAAGGTCAATCGATAACAATGATTTAGTGAATGATTGAACATTTCGATTTACCTGAGAACGGCAATTCGATAACAATGATATGAAGGATGCCTCGGCACCTTTAATCGATTCTGCAAGCGGCGAAGGCGAGAGATGAATAAGCCAATGCCTTTAATCGGCACATGCTTTTAATGACAATCCAAACAGGAATAACAATGATCTCAACGATGTCTTTAATTGACATCTATATTAACAACAATCGATACATCGATACCGCGAACCGGCTATCGACAATGACATTAATAATGAGTATCACAATGCCTTGAACCGGCCGTTAACGAACAACAATAAACATTTGGCAAAATTGCCGAAAGGTATCGTATCGAACGATCTCTTGATATCAATGAATTCATGAAGAGACTAAGTCTCGGAATGATACAACACAATCATACACATATATGATAACATTAATCTCATTGACTAGTACAAGTATAAAACTTGCCTCAAACCGAAGGCGATGAAATCCCTCCACGAACAACGAACGGCGTCCTCCTAAACACAAGTACTCGAACCACCTTGAATGAAATACAATTCATTCAATAACACAATATCAATCGAAATCAACATAACGACCGAAAGAAACTCTTTGAGGCATTTAATCGAACACTAAATGTTCAAAGTTCCTCAAGAGCCTAAAATCATCAATCGGGTTGAATGAATCGAAAATATGGATATACAATCCATAGAACACGATTAATAATGTTTACTAACATCAACCGATTCATCAAAATCGGACTAGAATCGAAAATCAAGAACAAATCTCGAAAAATCCAATCTAGGAGATTTCAAGAAATTACCTCGATCCGACGAAGAACAATGATTTGATGATGATATAATCGATAAGGATCCTCAAAACGCTTAGAAATCGAGTGGAATCGACCAAAAACTCCATTTCCGATTTTCCCCGTCGCCACCGCACTTTTAGTGAAGAAATGTGATAAAAATGAAGTCTGGGCACACGCCTATATATGGCCGACAGTTACGGCCAGAATCGGCAGAGGCCTTACGGCCGTAACGGCATTCGTCAAACTCGCCCCGGCGCCCGGCCGGCCGCTTCTGGCCGTAGCAACCGAGGCCTTACGGCCGTAACTCGCACTTACGGCCGTATCCGTAGTCCTTACGGCCGTAACGGCATTCGTCGAAGCCGTCACTGCACCCGTCTGGCCGTAACTCTCGGCCCTTACGGACGTAATCGCATTCGTCGAGCCATGCTGCCGAGCACGTACGGCCAGAATCGCACCTACGGCCGTAACTCGGCCGAGCCGGCCGGCTCGGCCGTGGCCCTCCGGCCCGACGACCCCGAAACCCGAACCTGAATACGAATCGAAGATACGGTTACGAAGTACTCGCAAAGACGAATCCAAGCACTAAGAGAACACACGATTCCGACCATCCGATGTGTCAGAATTCGACAACAGAAATAATTACCCCAGACTTTGGGAAATTACAAAAATGGCCCAAAACGTCCGAAAATCACGATACGTGTGTTGTTGCCCAAAATATTTATCCGAAGATTAATACTGCTGGAAGACGGACAACAAACAAATGCGGGAGCACTTCCGAGAGAAGGTAAATAATACAAGATTTGCCGGGTTTGTTAGGCCCGGGCTTGAATGCTCTCGCGAGATGTTATTAATACGAATATTCGTGGATACAAGTATTAATGAGAGAAATCTAAATACAATGAGTGTAAAAAGACTCTGTTGATCCGGCTCTTGAGCGAAGCTCGGTGTTCTTCGTCCCGCCGGTAATCTGCTCGAGGAGAAAAGGCCGGGAGAAGTAAGACCGAAAGAAAGCTGTTGCCAAGAGTTGGATGTTAGCCAAGTGCTTGATGTTTGCTTCTGTATTGTGTGCTCAAATCGTGAGGTTGCAGAAGGAAGCTGAAGAAGTGTCCAAGTGCAGGGTGCCTTGTTTATATAGGGGCAGCCGGGTCCTGTCCTGTAGTAGCCGATCGCCTGCCGGCCATTAAAATAATCTGCCGACCGCCTGCCGGCCAATATAATAATGTGCCGATCTCCTGGGCTGTCGGGCTAAAGTCCAAATAAGATGCTGGCTGTCGGGCTAAAGTCCAAGGAAGAGGTCACGGCTTGGCGGTCCAATAAGGAGCCATCACGTGTCCGGAGTCAGTCAACATGTGGCCCTACCGACATGCTTTCGGCGGCCTGTCGGCTGGTGGAGGGAATCTGTCAGGCTTTGGTCAATGGCCCGAGATTCGCGGATCTTGTCTCGGCCCTTTGCACATGGTGCCAGTCTTGAGGCTCGGCCTTTACCGACTTGGATGGCCATCGGTGGTGATCGACCTGGATGGTCTTCGGAGATCGACATCGGCCAGTGGATGGAGGTCGCCAAGGGTCGGTCGCCAAGGGTAGGTCGCCAGGTGCCGAGAGACGGTCGATCGCCAAGGGTCGGTCGCCGAGTACTGAGAGGCGATCGTCTTGATGTCGATCGCTCGGCACCGGGATTCGTCCGGGGCCCTTCGGTTGGACAGTCTAGCACGTCCACTGGGTTAAGGCTCGGTCGCCTGGTCGCCGATCGGCAGGCTTGCCTTGGTCGCTCGGCAGTGACTCGGTCGCCCGTCCTCCTAGTCGATCGCCGGTCGGAAGGTGTTAATTCTTGACACAACAATTGCCCCCCAGCTTGCTCCTATGTTGAAGACATGGGGCGAGGTGGTTCTTGCTGGTGATCGTGTATGGATGAGGACGGGTGATCTGAGCTGACTTAGGACTCGGACTCGGGCTATCATAGTCGATTGGCTTAGCTATCTTTCGGTCTTGTACCTGCAAAAAACAACATTGGCCGATCCCCCATGGAAACTTGGTGGTTTCGCTTTGTTTGAGGAATCGTGCACAGTCGCGGAGATCGATGGACCGACCCCATGACCGTGTCTTGGTGCACAAAGACAATGAGTGCCTCGTGACTCACTTTATTATGAGGGTCCTCTGTTAGGCTGCGCCTCGCCTTGTTTTTAAACGAAAGGCGTGCGGTCTCGGTCTAGAGGAGTCCTTGCGCGGGGCAGCGTCGGATGAATCAACTCCACGCCCGCGGCTTGTTAGCTCTGCTTCCACCTCGGCCAGCCATGGAGATGGCCGACCTCGACGGTGTACGTTGAGACGGGGTTGTGGAATGAGTCTACCGATTAATGTTGGAGGGCCCTCCGACTACGCCCGGCCTCGTATTTAAACGAAGGCGGGCGATCTCGGCGAAAGGACCTTGCATGGCCGGCGGCCGGTTCCATCGGCCGGTGGCCATGGCTTTATGATGCGTGGTGGAGGCGATCTTATGCCTTAGTCCGTCATGTTATATCTTTGGATCGTAGATGGCGATCGTGTCCACCGGGTTCTTGATGATGTTGCGATCGGCGGATGATCGCGATCGCCGCTCGGCGGCCGATCGCTTTATTCGTAGGTCGGATATCGGCGATCGGCGGGAGCGATCCCTTATTCGTAATGTTGGATCAGTAGGCGGTGAGCGAGTCCTCGGCTCTTCCGGATAGTAGCGATCGGGGCCGAAGACGGAGGTCGTAAATGCGGCCGACCGATCTACTCTAAGTGAGAAGAAGCCTTTGCACAGACAGAAATCTGCGGCTCGGCCCTAAGGCTGCGTAGGTCGTCGGTAGGGTCTTCGTGAGATGCTGAACATAGGCGAAGCCACGAAAACCTCTTAGGACCGCGTAGAGGCGGTCTCATCGCTTACGGGCTCGCCGTTGAGGATGATCATGTCAACCCGGCCGATGTAGTCCGAGTCGGACTCTGTTCTCCTTGCACGATCCGCCACATGCGATGGGGACCTTCCGCCGAGCGGCCCAGTGGCGAAGTATTCCGTGAAGACGTGCGCCACTCGTTAAAGGAGCCGATGGACCGAGGTGGCAATGAAGTGTACCACCGGTGGGCGAGGTCGCCCGGTGTCGGAGGAACATTCGGCATCCGGTCGCGTCCGATGCCCCACACCGGTCATGTAGATGTTGAACTTGTGCGGGTGTGCTTGGGGGTCCGATCGCCCATGGTACGGGTGTCCGAGGAGGGGCGATCGTGTGCTTTGCCGGGCGAGCTCGATGTCGATCGCGAGCGGCTCGCTTGGCGGGCGATCGTCCTCACGGCGCCGCCCGGATTGCGAGCGCCTTCATGTCGTCGATCGACGTTGCATTGCGGCGATCGCGCGGCTCGGCCTTGCGGATCGGCTTTGGGAGCGGGGCCGAGGCGATCGTGTGCGATCTCGGACCCCAGCTGCTGCCGACCTCGGGAATTTGGCGGCGGGAGCCAGGCGGCCGGATCGCCTTGTGGGAGCCGGATAGGCCGAGCTCTGGTGACGGACACCAACTCCGTCGCCTCGTAGCCGGGCCGGACCGCCCGGCCGCTGTGTCGGGTCGCGCCGTGCGATCGAGACAGAGGCGTGCCCAGCTGAGCGCCTCTTCTTGCGGGCGAGAGCCTCCTGGCGCTCGCCGGCGATAGTGCCTTGAGCTTCCGCTTGAACTTCCGGCGGAGACCGAGGGGGCGGCAGCAGGAGGCGCGTCGAGAGCACTCCGTCGTTCTGAAGGGCGGCTATGGCCTCTTCGATCTGTTCATTGGTTCGAATCGATCGAGCGAGAGGCTCGGGCCGCCGTCCCGGGACGGATCGAGCGTCTCGATCGCGGCGGCTACCTTCCACCATCGGCCGCGGCTCGGGGCCCAGGGCGGAACAGGGTGCAGCCGGTTCTGCGGCTTTCTTCGACGCGGATGCGGAAGACATGATTTCTGAAGGATTTCTTTTGAAGTGCAGTGAGTGTCACTTCAAATATCTGCCCCGAGAACAGTGAGTGTTCTTCGGGACGGTGGGTGTAAAAAATCGAGGGTTGGATGCCCCTTCCTCTAGCGCCAATTGTTGTTGCCCAAAATATTTATCCGAAGATTAATACTGCTGGAAGACGGACAACAAACAAATGCGGGAGCACTTCCGAGAGAAGGTAAATAATACAAGATTTGCCGGGTTTGTTAGGCCCGGGCTTGAATGCTCTCGCGAGATGTTATTAATACGAATATTCGTGGATACAAGTATTAATGAGAGAAATCTAAATACAATGAGTGTAAAAAGACTCTGTTGATCCGGCTCTTGAGCGAAGCTCGGTGTTCTTCGTCCCGCCGTGTCTGCTCGAGGAGAAAAGGCCGGAGAAGTAAGACCGAAGAAAGCTGCCAAGAGTTGGATGTTAGCCAAGTGCTTGATGTTTTGCTTATTGTGTGCTCAAATCGTGAGGTTGCGAAGGAAGTCAAGAAGTGTCCAAGTGCAGGTGCCTTGTTTATATAGGGCGGGTCACATCTGTAGTAGCCGATCGCCCGGCCATTAAAATAATTCGCCGACCCCGCTGCCAATATAATAATGTGCCGATCTCTCTGGCCGTCGGGCTAAAGTCCAAATAAGATGTCTTGTCGGGCTAAAGTCGAGGAAGAGGCCGCCATACTTGGGCGGTCAATAAGGAGCCATCACGTGTCCGAGTCGGCCAACATGTGGCCCTACCGACATGCTTTCGGCGGCCTGTCGGCTGGTGGAGGGAATCTGTCAGGCTTTGGTCAATGGCCCGAGATTCGCGGATCTTGTCTCGGCCCTTTGCACATGGTGCCAGTCTTGAGGCTCGGCCTTTACCGACTTCGATGGCCATCGGTGGTGATCGACCTGGATGGTCTTCGGAGGTCGACATCGGCCAGTGGATGGAGGTCGCCAAGGGTCGGTCGCCAAGGGTAGGTCGCCAGGTGCCGAGAGACGGTCGATCGCCAAGGGTCGGTCGCCGAGTACTGAGAGGCGATCGTCTTGATGTCGATCGCTCGGCACCGGGATTCGTCCGGGGCCCTTCGGTTGGCCAGTCTAGCACGTCCACTGGGTTAAGGCTCGGTCGCCTGGTCGCCGATCGGCAGGCTTGCCTTGGTCGCTCGGCAGTGACTCGGTCGCCCGTCCTCCTAGTCGATCGCCGGTCGGAAGGTGTTAATTCTTGACACAACAACGTGATCGAAACACCGAACCAAAGCTCGCAACATGAATAATAACATTAAATGAACTTGTGAGAAACTCGAAACAACAGTTTCGGACGAGATTCGCAAGAATCGAACTCGAGTGCGGAAAAGCCGTTTAAGAACACGGAACTAAACAAAACGATACCGAAACGAACTCGGATGACAAAAAGAGCAGAATTAAATATTCTCGGAATGACGAAACGGTCATGAGCGAGTCGTCAAAACAGACTTCCGTCGAAAAAAGAAAATTACCGAAAAATCGAAATTGCGGATATTACACTTAAGAGGAGTATTGATATATTTGATTCTCTTTCAGGGTTGCGTGCTAACCCTGGGAAGAGTAAGTTTTTTCTCTCGGTGAGTGCTTTGGAGCAGGGGGCTCAGGTTGAGCAGTTATTAGGGTTTCAGATGGGCCAACTCCCTGTGAGGTATTTGGGAGTCCCTTTATCTTCATCGAAGCTCACAGTGGCTCAATGCTCTCCTATGTTTGACAGGATTGATGGTCGGCTGAGTGACTGGGCTTGTAGATCTCTGTCCATGGCTGGTCGTTGTCAGCTTATTCGGTCTGTGTTATCTGCTCCTCATATTTATTGGGCCTGTATTTTTATCCTGCCTAATGGTGTGCTTGCCCTCATTGAGAAACATTTAAGGCGTTTTCTTTGGAGAGGTTCTCGAGACTCTGGGCATGCTAAAGTGGCTTGGTCTAAGGTATGCTTGCCTGTAGTGTGTGGTGGCCTTGGTATTACTCCATTGAGGGTTCAGAACCAGGCTCTTATGACCCGCCATATTTGGGCTCTCCTGGCTGGGTCTTCTTGCTCTGTTTGGGTTAGCTAGGTTCGTTCGTATAGAGTTCAATAGTGTTATTTTTGGGATATTCCTATCTCTGTTGCGTCTTCTTGGTATTAGAAACAGCTACCAAAGTTGCATCCTCTTGTCATGGGAGCGTTTCAGTATTCTGTTGGTGATGGCTCTTCCTTCTGTTTATGGTCGGATCCTTGGCACCCTATGGGTTTGATTAGGCATTCTATGCCTAGAGCGCCTCTTTGAAGTGGCATTAATGTGCAAGCCCGTCTTGGCTCTGTTATTTCTGATGGTCATTGGGTTTGGCCGGTGGTTGATCGTTTTGAGATTCAGCAGGTTGTTTCTGCCCTCCCTCCTATCAATGGAGGCCAGGATCGCATCTCATGGAGACCGTATAGCTCTGGTTCCTATTCTTCCTCATCCGTTCTTCGTTTCCTTAGGGCGTATTCTCCTTTTGTTCCATGGCCCCCTCTCCTTCTTGGCCCCGGGAAGATTCCTAGGCACTCCTTCATCTTATGGTTGGCTATTCAGGAGCACCTGTCGACTATGGATAAGCCTTGGCTGTAGCATGAAGATGGTATTTGTGTCCTGTGTGGGATGGCGTTAGAGTCTCATTCTCACTTATTCTTCATGTGCCCTTACTCTAGTAGGTGCATATCTATTGCTAGGAGGGAGGTTAAATTTTGTTGGCCTCACTCTGAGTGGAGTACGGGTATTCATTGGGCGGCTAGGAGGTGGAGAGGTAAGCATGTGGTTAACGTGGCATACCGTATCTTTTTAGCGGCGTTGGTCTACTTACTCTGGCAGGAGCACAATGAGAGGAGATTCGGTCAGAGGTGTCGAGATTCACACACAGTTACTTTTCAGGGGATTGGTCTTGTTCGTGACATTATCTCTCAGCGTTGGCCACCTCATTCTTTATCTGCGGTCGCTGTTAGGCGTATTTGGAGGGTTGCTTGGTAATTCCATTGTAACTCTTTTATTATTTTTCTATTTCGTGCTATTGGTGCACCTTCTGTAATGGTTGCTGGGTACTGGCCTGCCTTGTTGTCTAATCTTATTTATTTAATGCAATTGACTTTTTCCAAAAAAAATCTAATCAATAAATCCAATTTTTCGTAGAGTTCGGACTCGAATACATGTAAACTGGTTTTATCTTTTATTAACAGGACTTAATCAAGATGTAAAGGCTTAACCAAAGTTATTATAGTGAATCCTTGATACAACAAGATTTTATCAAGAAGTAAAATATTAATCGGAGCTATTATAGCCAATTCTGGGTACAAAAAGCTCGAATCTAATCATTAAACCCGAGTTTTCATAGAATTCCGACTCGAATGCATTTACGTAGTCTTATCTCCTATTAACAAGACTTAATCAAGAAGTAAAGGCTTAATCGGAGCTATTATAGTGAATCCTTTCTACAATAAGACTTAATCAAGAAAGAAAAGATTAATCGGAGCTAATATAGCCAATTCTGAGTACAAAAAGATCGGATCTTATCAAGAAACCTGAGTTTTCATAGAGTTCCGACTCGAATGCATGTGACATAGTCTTATCTCCTATTAACAAGACTTAATCAAGAAGTACATGATTAATCGGAGCCATTATAGCCAATTCTCAATATAAAATACTTGAATCTAATCAATAAACCCGAGTTTTCATAGAGTTCCGACTCAAATACATGCAACATGGTTTTATATCCTATTAAAAAGACTTATCAAGAAGTAAAGGCTTAATCGTAGCTATTATATCCAGCCTTTGCTACAACTAGACTTAATCAAGAAGTAAAATATTAATCGGAGCTGTTATAGCCAATTCTGATACGAAATTGACTAGTCCAAATGGAGAAGACGAAGTAAGGATCGATATAAGCGGCCTTACAACACGCCATGCACATACTACTACATATTTAGGCGAGAAAACGGACACAAGACGTGTAGTGACCATGGTGCTCAGTCTCGGTTGTGTCATACGACACGGCCCGTGTCGCACTGTTCCGAAAAGGCGAAAACCCACTGCTCGGTGAAACCGTCCATGTGAGGCGACACGGCCCGTGCCGAACTATTCCGGAAAGTGCCGAAGGCACTGCCTACCCAACCCGACCGTGTCCCGGAACACGGTCGAGTGCTGCTCGTCCAGAAATGCCGGAACACGTTGCCTAGTTAACTCGGCCATGTCATGCGACACGGCCCGTGTCGGAAGTCGCCGGCCAGCACATTCACATGCTTTGTGTGTGTTGTTTTTCTCCTTTTCCTTTCTTTATCAAGATTGTGTGATCCCCCCCTAATATTTGATTCTTTTGTAATCTTTATATTTTTATCTTGATTCTTGTCTTTCTTTTCCAGATCATATGATCTTGCTTTTGATGATTAAGGGAGACTACTCTCCTATAAGTAATCTTTATTAGTATTGTAATAGATTATTGAATGTTGAAGAAAATAATACACTTTGTATTACATTCTTGTTGAATGAGTTTCATCAAAACCTTGATTATTATTCGACGCGTTTTTGAGTTTTAATCTGACCGATTCTCAATAGGTCTTGAGAAGAAATCATCTTATTGAGTTATAGGTCTAATTCGATAAATCCTTGTTCTTGATCATTCGAGTCTTCTTGATCGATATTGTTACTATATCCGATATTATCTCCATAATTTTACACTCGAATTACCCTATATAGAAAAATATACTTCCGCTACGATATACTTCCATACTTAGACTGATACACATTCACATTCCATGCGAATTCATATCATTAGTGGCATCGGAGCCCAAGGTTATTTCCTTGGCAATTTTATTGGCGATTTCTTGTGAAAACTATCTCGTGACTCTCTTGTTATGGATTTCTCCGATCCCGATTTCTTGATGAAACTCCATGACGCACTAAGCGGGTTACCGGAGCAGCATATGCAAGTAAGGTGCAAAGACGACGCATATGCACCGCACCATGCGGACGAGTTCAAAGTAAACGAACTTCCGGAGTTTGTCGAAGGTACCGATCCAGAAGCTTATTTGGAATGGGAACGGACGATTGAGCGCATGCTCGAATTCAAAGACCTTAACGACGAGAAACATTGCAAATATGCAATTCTCAAGTTAGGGAAGGTGCTTCTATTTGGTTCGAAGGAGTGAAGACACGAAGAGCTCGGGCGGGAAAAGAAAAGATCCGTTCGTGGGATTCATTAAAAAGAAAACTTCGTAATAGATATGTGCCGACATCACATCGGTTAACCTTGTACCGGAAGATTGCCGACTTCATGCAAGGAAAACTAAGTGTTGGTGAATACATTGAAGAGTTCGAAAGCTTGGTCTTAATAGGAGAATTAGAAGAAAACGAAGAGCAAAAGATGTCACGTTTTTTACGTGTTTTGAGTAAAAACATAGCTAACACGGTGGAATTGTACCCATATGAAGATTTCGATACTTTATGTGGACTATGTGTGAAGATAGAGTCCCAAAATAAGGTGAAGTTTTCAAGACCCAAATTTCCATCCAAATTCGAGGATCCAAGTATCGGTTCGAGTTCGACTACCAAAACAACCATACCGACTCCTACCCCTACTATGGTTCCTAAGGCCCCCTATGTGCCGAAGAAAACGAGCTTAACCAAAGTAATATGTTTTAAATTCAAGGGTTCGGTCATTATCAAAATGCTTGTCCGAACAAATGGGTGGTGACACTAAGAGAAGCCATCACGGTCCGAGACGAGTTGCTAGTCGAGGACGAAAGAGAAAGACTAGGTGATGTATTTAATTTCAACATGGAGGACGACGAAGAAGAAGAATGTGAAACTTACGATGCTCCAAACTATGATACGACCTTGGTTCTTCGTACTTTACAAGCCAAATCCTTTTCGAATGATTCGGAACAACGGGATCAAATATTTCACAGAAAGTGTCAAGTCGAGAACAAATGGTGTAGTTTGATCATTTATGGAGGAAGTTGTACCAACATAGCTTTGAGTGAGATGGTGACTAAACTCGGGCTGACCACTACGACTCACCCGAAGCCATACACTTTACATTTGCTCGATGATGGGAATAAAATGAAGGTGTCAAAACAAGTGAGAATCGGATTAACCATGGGTTTATGTTGATACAGGATTGACTAATACAAATGAAGAAGACGAGGTAAGAATCGACGTAAGTAACCTTACAACACGCCATGCACTTACGACTACATATTTTGGCGAGAAAACAGACACAAGACATGGAGTGACCATGGTGCTCGGTCTCATCCGTGTCATATAACACGGCCCGTGTCGCACTGTCCCGAAAAAGCAAAAGTCACTGCCTGCCGAACTCGGCCGTGTCAGGCGACACGGCCCATGCCGAACTACTCCGGAAAGTGCCGAATACGCTGTTCCATAACACGGTCGAGTCCTGCTCGACCAAGACTCTCCGAACGTGCAGCCGCGGCCGTGTCAAGCGACACGGCCAGTGTCGAATCACCAGTCTTCATTTTTTTATAGTCTTTGTGTGTTGTTTTCTTTATATTTTTTCCTTTCTTTATCAAGATTGTGTGATCCCCCCCTCTAATATTTGATTCCCTTGTAATCTTTATATTTTATCTTGATGTTTTGTCTTGCTTTTCAAGATCATGTGATCTTGGTTTTGTTTGATTTAGTTGATTGAGGAAGACTAATCTCCTATAAGTAGTCCTTCATTAGTCTTGTAATAGACATTGAATGTTGAAGAAAGAATACACTTTGTATTTTCATCCTTGTTGAATTATTTCATCAAATCCTTGATTATTATTCGACGGGTTTTCAAGTATTAATCCAATTGATTCTCAATAGGCTTGAAAATAAATCATCTTATCGAGTTATAGGTCTAATTCGATAAATCTTTGTTCTTGTTCGGTCAAACCTCCATGATAGATATTGTTACTAGATTATCTCCATAATTTTTTCATTCGAAATATCCTATCCACAAAAATATACTTCCGCTATGATATACTTCCATACTTATACATTTTCCAACCGACACATATTCACATTCCAAGCGAATTAGTATCATTAGTGGCATCGGAGCCCAAGGTTATTTCCTTGGCGATTTTGTTGGCGATTTCTTGTGAAAACTATCTTGTTACTCTCTTGTTATGGATTTCTCCGATCCTGATTTCTTGATGAAACTCCGTGACGCACTAAGCGGTTTATCGGAGCAGCGTATGCAAGCAAGGCGCAGAGACGACGCACATTCACCGCACCATGCGGACGAGTTCAAAGTAAACAAACTTCCGTAGTTTGTCGGCGGTACCGATCCAGAAGCTTATTTGGTATTGGAACAGAAGATTGAGCGCATGTTTGAATTCAAAGACCTTAACGACGAGAAACATTGCAAATATGCAATTCTCAAGTTAGGGAAGGTGCTTCTCTTTGGTTCGAAGGAGTGAAGACACGAAGAGCTCGAGCGGGAAATGAAAAGATCCGTTCGTGGGATTCATTAAAAAGAAAACTTCGTAATAGATATGTGCCGACATCACATCGGTTAACCTTGTACCGGAAGATTGCCGACTTCATGCAAGGAAAACCAAGTGTTGGTGAATACATTGTAGAGTTCGAAAGCTTGGTCTTAATGGTAGAATTAGAAGAAAACGAAGAGCAAAAGATGTCACGTTTTTTACGTGGTTTGAGTAAAAACATAGCTAACACGGTGGAATTGTACCCATATGAAGATTTCGATACTTTATGTGGACTATGTGTGAAGATAGAGTCCCAAAATAAGGTGAAGTTTTCAAGACCCGAATTTCCATCCAAATTCGAGGATCCAAGTATTGGTTCAAGCTCAGGTACTAAAAGCACCACGCCAAGTCTAGTCCCTATTACGGCTCCTAAGGCTCCCTACATACTCAAGAAAATAAGTTTGGCGAAGGTATGATGTTTCAAGTGTCAAGGGTTCAGTCATTACCAAAATGCATGTCCGAACAAACGGGTGGTGACACCAAGAGAGGCTCTTGAGGTCCGGGAAGAATTGTTAGTCGAGGACGAAAGAGAAAGGCTCGGTGACGTGTTTAACGTGGACGCTGAAGAAGAAGAGGAGTGCGAGGCTTATGATGCTCCAGCTTATGATACGACTCTAGTCCTTCGCACTTTGCAAGTCAAAACGGTTTCGAGGGATACGGAACAACGACACCAAATATTCCACACCAAGTGTCAAATCAAAGACAAATGGTATAGTTTGATAATCGATGGGGGAAGTTGTACTAATGTTGATATGGGGTCAATTAATACGAATGAAAAAGACGAAGTAAGGATCGACGTAAATGACCTTACAACACGCCATGCACGGACGACTACATATTTTGGCAAGAAAACGGACACAAGACGTGGAGTCTCGGTCTCGGCCGTGTCATATGACATGGCCCATGTCATGCTGTGCCGGAAGATCCACACTCACTGCCTGTCGAACTCGGCCGTGTCATCCGACACGGGCCGTGCCGAGATGTTTCGGACAAGCAAAACTGACTGTCCGCCGAACTCGACCGTGTCCCGAGACACGGTATAGTCGAACTCTTCCGGAACTTGCCGAAGGACTACTTGCCCAGCCCGACCGTGTCCCAAGACACAGTCGAGTCCTACTCGCCCAGAACGTCGGAACTGACTGCCCAGACAACCCAGCCGTGTTCCAAGACACGGTCGAGTCCTGCCGAACAAGATGCGCGTGGCCATGTCAAGCGACACGGCCCGTGTCCTGCCGGCAGCCCACCTTATTTTATAGCCTTTTGTGTGGTTTGTCTTTTCTTTTCCTTTTTTACTCATTTTTAGGGATTGCGTTTCCCCTAAATTATGATCTTGTGTTCCCCTTTGTATTTTATTTTGATTTGTTTTGATTATTCAAAGATTTTGTAATCTTTGAATTATTTTCTTTAATTATGGTAGGGAGACTTGGCTTCCTATAAGTAGTCTTGCATAAGTATTGTAATGGATGTTGAATGTTGAAATAAAAGATTACACTTTGTGTTTTCATCCTTGGTGAATGATTTTCATCGAACCTTGATTTTTATTCGACGTGTTTTCGAGTATTAATCCGATCGATTCTCAATAGGTCTTGAGAAGAAATCATCTTATCAAATTATAGGTCTAATTCGATAAACCTTTGTTCTTGATCGTTCAAGTCTTCTTGATCGATATTATCACTTTATCCAATATTACATCCATAAAACTACATCCGAAATACACTACTCATAAAAGACTTCCGCTATGATATTCTTATACACACTCTGACTGATACATATTCATCTTTCCGAGGGAATTCGTATCATTAGTGGTATCGGAGACCAAGGCTATTTCCTTGGCGATTTTATTGACGATCTCTTGTTCAAAACTATCTCTTGAATCTTGTTATGGATTTATCCGATCCCGATTTCTTGATGAAACTCCGTGACGCATTAAGCGGTCTACCGGAGCAACGTATGCAAGCAAGATGCGGAGACGACGCTCGTTCAACACACCATGCGAACGAGTTTACAGTAAACAAACTTCCGGAGTTCATTGGAGATACCGATCCCGAAGCCTATTTGGAGTGGGAACGGAAGATTGAGTGCATGTTCGAATTTAAAGACCTTAACAACGAGAAACGTTGCAAATATGCAATTCTCATGTTAGGGAAGGGTGCTTCTCTTTGGTTCTAAGGAGTAAATACATGAAGAACTCGGGCGGGAAAGTCAAAGATCCGTTCATGGGATTCTTTAAAAAGAAAACTTCGTAAGAGGTATGTGCCAACATCACACCGGTTAACCTTGTACCGAATGATTGCCAACTTCATGCAAGGCAAACTAAGTGTTGGTGAATATATTGAAGAGTTCGAGAGCTTGGTCTTAATGGGAGAACTAGAAGAAAACAAAGAGCAAAAGATGTCACATTTTTTACGTGGCTTAAATAAAAACATAGCCAACACGGTGGAGTTTAATCCATATGAAGATTTTGATACTTTATCTGGATTATGTGTGAATATAGAGGCCCAAAATAAAGTGAAGTTCTCAAGACCCGAATTTCCTCCCAAATTCGGAAATACAAGTGTCGGCTCAAGTTCGGGTACTAAAAGCACCGCGCCAAGTCCTGTCCCCATCACGGCGCCTAAGGCTCCATACGTACATAAGGAAACAAGTTTGGCGAAGGTATGATGTTTCAAGTGTCAAGGGTTCGGCCATTATCAAAATGTGTGTCCGAACAAACGGGTGGTGACACTCAGAGAGGATCTTGAGGTCCGGGAAGAATTATTAGTCGAGGACGAAAGAGAAAGGCTCGGTGATGTGTTTGACGTGGACGCTGAAGAATAAGAGGAGTGCGAGGCTTACAATGCTCCGGAATATGACACGAGTCTAGTCCTTCGCACTTTACAAGTCAAGACGATTTCGAGGGACACGGAACAACGAGACCAAATATTCCACACCAAGTGTCAAATCAAAGACAAATGGTGTAGTTTGATAATCGATGGAGGAAGTTGTACTAATGTTGCTTCAAGTGAGATGGTGACGAAGCTCGGACTCATCACTACTACTCATCCAAAACCATACGCGTTACATTGGCTTGATGATGGGAGTAAAGTGAAAGTTTCTAAACAAGTATGGGTCGGTTTAACTATGGGCTCGTATGGTGACAACGTACTATGTGATGTACTCCCGATGGATGCATGCCACATACTCTTGGGACGACCATGGCTATTTGATCGAGATGTTTTACATCGAGGGAGAAGTAACGAATATGAACTATGGGATAAAGGCAAGAAGATTGTGCTTAAACCAATGGTGCCGCAAGCCATTCATTCGATGAGTTCTAGTCAAGTGGAAAAACCGAAGCTTACTATGTTTGCTAGTGAGAAAGAGGTGAAACACGCTACTGATGTTGGCGAGCGTGTGTATTTGTTGATGATTAAAGAAACACGAGATGTGGACATGATTGTGCAAGGCAAAGGAGATATCGATACCTTGCTACGAGAATTTGCGGATGTCTTCCCGGAAGACTTACCGTCGGGTTTGCCACCCTTACGTGGGATTGAACACCAAGTCGACCTTGTACCGGGTGCATCACTCCATAACAAGGCTGCCTATCGATGTAACCCCGAGGAGACGAAGGAGTTGCAAAAACAAATCGAGTAGCTGTACGTTTGAGAAAGTTTGAGCCCTTGTGCGGTTCCGGTTTTACTTGTCCCGAAGAAAGATGAGTCATGGCGGATGTGTATAGATAGTAGAGCCGTGGACAATATAACCATCAAATATCGATTCCCAATTCTGAGACTTGATGATATGTTGGAAGAGTTGCATGGTTTGGTGATTTTTTCGAAAGTTGATTTGAGGAGCGGCTATCACCAAATTCGCATGCGAGAAGGAGACGAATGGAAGACGGCCTTTAAAACAAAACATAGATTATATGAAAGGCTCGTCATGCCCTTTGGCCTTACAAATGCACCAAGTACTTTCATGCGATTAATGAATGAGGTACTTAAACCATTTTTAGGAAAGTTTGTCATCGTATACTTGGATGACATCTTGATTTATAGTCGATCATTGCAAGAACATACCAGGCACTTGAGGAAAGTCTTCGAGATCCTTAGGGATCAAAAACTTTATGGGAAGAAGTAGAAGTGCTCATTTCTAGTCGAGAGTGTAGCCTTTCTTGGCTACATCGTTTCTAAAGAAGGAGTGTCGGTTGATCAAGCCAAGATCGAGGCGATTAAATCTTGGCCTACTCCCAACGCCTTCACGGAAGTCCAATCCTTTCACGGACTTGCTTCATTTTATCGGAGGTTCATACGAGACTTTAGTACTATTTCTAGTCCGATAACGGAATGCTTGAAAAAAGGACCGTTCGTGTGGAGCGGGGCCGCCCAAGGGGCACTTGAAAAATTGAAGACAAAAATGTGTGAGGCACCTATCTTGGCGTTACCCAAATTTTCACAACCGTTCGAAGTAGAATGTGACGCAAGTGGAGTGGGTATTGGGGCGGTTCTCGTCCAAGGGAGACGGCCGATTGCATACTTCTCGGAGAAATTAGGCGGGGCTCGACTCAACTATTGTACTTATGACAAGGAGTTCTATGCCATTATGAGAGCTCTTGATCATTGGAGTCATTACCTTCGGCCGAAACATTTTATCCTACATTCGGATCATGAGTCCTTAAAATATATTAACTGGCAACAAAAGTTGAGCCCGAGACATGCTAAATGGGTGGAATTCTTGCAATCGTTCCACATTTCCTCGAAATATAAGGATGGCAAGAGAAACATTGGGGCGGATGCATTGTCTAGATGGTATGCCTTGCTCTCTACTCTTTATATTCGTTTGCTTGGGTTCGAAACATTGAAGGAGTGTTATGATGGTGATGCGGATTTTGGTGAGATTTTCATTCGGTGTAAATCTGGTCCATTTGGAGAGTTTATGTTGCAAGAAGGATTCCTCTTCAAAGGAAATCGCCTTTGTTTATCCAAACACGCTATTCGGGAATTGTTGGTTTGGGAATCTCACGGTGGAGGCTTGGCCAGCCATTTTGGTTCGGCTAAAACGTTGGAGGTACTTAAGGAGCATTTTTATTGGCCGAAGATGCAAGGGGATGTACACGACATAATTAATAAGTGTGTTACATGCCATATTGCAAAGAGTTCGTTCAAACTGGGAGTATACATGCCTTTGCCGATTCCGGAAAGGCCGTGGGAAGATGTCTCAATGGATTTCAGTGTTTCCTTGCCTCGTACTCAACGAGGGAGAGATGCGATTATGGTTGTTGTAGAATGATTTTCGAAGATGGCTCACTTTGTGGCTTGTCACAAGACGGACGACTCGAGTAACATCGCTGATTTGTATTTTCGAGAAATCGTACGATTGTATGGGGTCCCAAAAACGATTGTTTCAGACCGGGACTCAAAATTCCTTAGTTGTTTTTGGAAAACCTTGTGGATAAAGGTGGGAACCAAACTCCTATTTAGCACGTCACATCATCCACAAATGGACGGTCAAACCGAGGTAACCAATCGAACTTTGGGCACTTTATTACCTGGTCTTGTGAGTAAAACACAACAGGATTGGGACTTGAAACTTGCACATGCGGAGTTCGCTTATAATCGTTCTCCTACTCATGCCACAGCACACTCTCCGTTTGAAGTAGTTTACGGACTAAATCCGTACATGCAGTTAAATCTAATTCCATTGCCAAGTGACGAGTTGGTGCACGAGGATGCGGAGTCAAAACTAAAATCGATGATGAAATTGCATGAGCAACTACGTAATCGAATCAAGGAAATAAACGAGGCTTACAAAAGAAAGTCAAACAAACAAAGAAGGCCGAGATTATTTGAAGTTGGTGATTTGGTTTGGTTGCATTTGAGGAAAGAGCGATTTCCGAGTAAACGAAAGAACCAATTAATGCCGCGAGCAGAGGGACCGTTTAAAGTAATCGCAAAGGTGAACGACAATGCATACAAATTGGAACTTCCGGGAGATTATGGGGTTCATGCAACCTTTAATGTTGGGGACCTATCGCCTTACATCGATGATGACGGAATTTCGGAATTGAGGACAATTCCATTTAAAGGGGTGGGAGATGATACGGGTTCAGTTAATACGACTGAAGAAGATAAAGTAAGGATCGACGTAAATGACCTTACAACACGCCATGCACGGACGACTACATATTTAGGCGAGAAAACGGACACAAGACGTGGAGTCTCGGTCTCGGCCGTGTCATATGACATGACCCGTGTCGTGCTATGCCGGAATATCCACACTCACTACCTGCCGAACTCGGCCGTGTCATCCAACACGGCCCATGTTGAGATGTCCCGGACAAGCAAAACTGACTGTCTGCCGAACTCGACCGTGTCCCTAGACACGGCTGAGTCGAACTCTTCCGGAACTTGCCGAAGGACTGCCTGCCCAGCCCGATCGTGTCCCAAGACACGGTCGAGTCCTACTCGCCCAGAACGTCGGAACTGACTGCCCAGACAACCCGGCCGTGTTCTAGGACACGGTCGAGTCCTGCCAACCAAGATGCGCGTGCCGTGGCCGTGTCAAGCGACACGACCCGTGTCCTGTCGGCAGCCCACCTTATTTAATAGCCTTTTGTGTGATTTGTCTTTTATTTTCCTTTTTTACTCATTTTAGGGATTGTGTTTCCCCTAAATTATGATCTTGTGTTCCCCTTTGTATTTTATTTTGATTTGTTTTGATTATTAAAAGATTTTTTAATCGTTGAATTATTTTCTTTAATTATGGTAGGGAGATTTGGTTTCCTATCAGTAGTCTTGCATAAGTATTATCATGGACATTGAATGTTGAAGTAAAAGATTACACTTTGTGTTTTCATCCTTGGTGAATGATTTTCATCGAACCTTGATTTTTATTCGATGCGTTTTCAAGTATTAATCCGATCGATTCTCAATAGGTCTTGAGAAGAAATCATCTTATCGAATTATAGGTCTAATTCGATAAACATTTATTCTTGATCGTTCAAGTCTTCTTGATCGATATTATCACTTTATCCGACATTACATCCATAAAACTACATCCGAAATACACTACTCATAAAAGACTTCCACTACGATATTCTTATACACACTCTGTTGGGATAACAAAAACCCTGTATCGATGCTGTTTGGATAGAAAATCCCTGTATCGATTGTATTGTCATAATGTTTTGACAATATGCCAAATCCTGAATACCGCCAATAGCTGTATCGAGAAGCTGATCAAGTATCACCCTGTATCAAAGACTTCTCACAGTCTCATCCATACAGCAAAGCTATCATACAACTAAGAGTCCCGCAAAGCTAAGTATGGAAGCTGTCTCGAAATATCAATACAACAATCGTTCCATACAGCCCTCAAACAGGATAAGAAGGAATCTTCAGTATTCGTTAGAAGTCAAGTCCCGTTGATAAAGAAGTATTTAAATACTAAAGGATAAAGTATTTAAATACTATAAGTCATCAGAAGATCTTGAAATCCCGCAATATCCGTATCTCAGTCAAATATCAGTTGTCGCGGAAGCTTGCTTAACGGATATATTTCAAACGGATATATTTCAGAGGCTATATATATCCCCAGAGTTTGAAGATCAAGAACTACTGAAAATATACAGAATACATTCAGAATATTCACGACTTACAAACGAACAAAGCTTACAAGAAATATCCAGAGCAAAATATATCTCCCTAAGCTTTCTGCTATTCTGATAGAAGAGATATGCAGTGCTCAAACCTTGAACAACACATTATCAGCTTAAAGCCCAGAAAGTCATAGCTGTTATTCAAACCCTGTTCTATCTTTGAACAAACTCATATCAGCCCTGTGTGGACTGAGGAATCCTTGCTACTCCCGAACTGTGTGTGACGGACTTGCATTGAAGAAGACGAAGCTTCAGAAATGTGTGTGAAGAAGCCAGTCAAGTGTTAGCTCAAACCAATCTGTGTGAACGGTTGAAAGCTAAGATCTTTATATCAATCTGTGTGAACGCTATATTGATTAAGTGTTGTTATAATTACGTAGTTGTGTACGCAGTAATTATAATAAACTTTTTACTCCTGTGTGGAGGACCAGTGGACGTAGAGGGGTTTACCTCGAACCACTTTAAATATTGTGTTATTTACCTTCTGCCTTTATTGTTTTATGAACTGTGATTATTTAAGTATACACTGCACACCGAGTTCTTTGTATCCTCGGCCAACTTCGTATTAAAGACTTCCGCTATGCACTCAGATTTAAAAACCGTACAGCTTGTTGTTTAGAACACTTTCCAAGCTGTATCCAGTATACTTAGTGGCCAACAAGTGGTATTAGAGCGGTTGATTCTAAAAAGAATCAGTCGTATTTTTAACCGAATCAGATCCAAAGTCACTTATTTTTATAAAACAGTCTTTTTCATTACTATATTCTCATATGGATACATCAATGATCAACAAAGTTCCTATGTTCTCTATTAATGAGTTTGATGATTAGAGAATCACGATGGAGGCTCATCTTGCAGCAATGCACGAAGAGATGATTTTTGTTATACAGGATGGCCCCATCAAGATAATGAAGGTAAATCCAGCTACAAGGATTGAAGGCCAAGCCCATGCTGAGATGATCGAGAAGGAGCGTGATCAATGGGCCACAGACGAAAGAAAGCGCGCCAACCTCGACAATGTTGCGAAGAATATGCTGTTTGTCACCCTCGATAAAGGCACATTCTCGAAGGTAAAGAGCTGTAAAGCAGCTAAGAATATCTGGGATAAACTCAAGTTGATTTGTGAGGGAACTGAGCTCTCCAAAGAAAATAAGATTTCCAAATTAACTCAGCAATTTGAATCTTTTGAAATGAAACCAACACTTGAGGAACTTGACCTCAGATTCACTGGAATTGTTGGTGAACTTGAAGCTTTGGGCAAAATCTATACTCAAAAGGAGAAAAATCTAAAAATTTTCAGATCTCTCCCTACCCGATGGGACATTAAGACCACAGCTATGCGTGTGTCTTGCATTCTTAACGAAATATCTACCTTTGATCTCTTTTCTGACCTCAAAGCATTTGAGTACGATATAGACAGGAGAGAGAATGCTGAAGAATCTCCCGCCAGTACTACAGCCTTAGCCGTTGTATCCAACCGCCGACACAGCATGCCCAGTCCGTCGAAGCCAAATTGCAAGAATGCTGACAGCGACGACGATATCCTGTCACAAGATGAAATGGCACTCCTCATGCACAAATTCAAAAATTTCATCAAGCAGTCTGGAAAGACTCCCTACAGGCCCAAGCCTGTTCACAAGGTAAGTACTAAAACTTCCTCTGGTGACGCTAACCTGTGCTATAATTGCAGGAAACCAGGACATTATGCAAACAAATGTCCTCATCCCAAAGTTCAAAGGTTGCCGGAAGCCGAGCAATAAGAGAGGGATGAACGAAGACGTGCTTGTAAAAACAAGCTCAAGGCACTAATAGGAGAATCAGAAGCCTCCCCCACACCATCCAAATCTGAAGAATGTCTTCAGGTAGTCACTAAAAGTGACTCATCTGATGATGAATTCGAAGATAAGGCATATATGTGCTTTATGGCAAAAGACACCCCGGAAGAAGAAGATAGCGATGATGAGGTAAGCTCAACCTCAATTATTCCAGTAGATGCATCGCATACTTTCTAAAACATGATGAATGAATTTAAGAACATTCAAAAAGCCCACGTGACTTTGAAAAATGAAAACATTCAGCTTCAACTTTCCAACATAGAGCTGAAAGAAGAAAACGACTTGCTAAAGATAAATTATGAAAATATGTCTATTGATTGTGAAAACAGCAAGGTCGAGCATGAAAAACTCGTGGAGAGCAATCATCAAGTTGCTCATCAACTAAGTGAGACTAAGTCTCAAAATGGAAGCAACACAAATGATTTTGTTCTACTTCAAGCAAAATTTAATACTCTCAAAAAACGAGAAAGCGAACTTTAGACCATTCTGAAATCTTTCTAGAAATCATCTAAAAGAATGGAAGAAATTCTAAGCATTGGGCAACATGCTCATGATAAAAGTGGCTTAGGATACAACTCATTTTTCAACAAAGGGAAAACTAGTACTGTGTTCGTCAAGAGTGTGGAACACATTCCTCTATCGGAAGAAACTCCAAGTCCTGTGAAGGAACCTGCTGCACTGCGAAAAGCAAAGGCTGCCATTCCGACCCCGCAATCCTATTAAAGACAGCAGAATCATAAACCATTCCAACCGGTAAGGCGCACGCAAAAGCATGCTCCCCGAGCATATCAACAGCGCCAAAAGCCGTTCAGAAAGAAGGTTGTATCCAAATACCAAAGGCCCGCACGGCAGTACTTTCAGTACAGCACGCCTAGGTACTGGATACAGTAGCCTCATTATCCATGAAGAAAGCAGGTTTCCGCACAGCATCAACAATAGCTCTGGGAATCTAACTGGAAACCCAGAAGGCAAGCTGTAAGGTCAAAGAAAATGGCTCCACCTCCGATACGGCATACGTACTTGATTAATAATAATAACCCTGATTTTTACATGCATAATGATTATCATGGATACAGTAACTACGTACATGCACCACGTAGATACCGCAAATCTGTACCAAATGTAACCTACAGTAAACCAATTATTGTCAGGAAAATTTGGGTACCAAAAGGCACTAACATTCACGGACCCAACAATCAAAGGGGACCTAAATCTACCTAATTTGTGTGCTACAGGACTTTTTGGAGAAGGACATATGGTACTTCGACAGCAGTTGCTCCCGGCACATGACAGGAGATAGAAGCAAGCTATCAGATTTCGTAGAAGGTCGCGGTCTAAAAGTGCGCTTGGGTGATAAATCTAAAGGAAGAACAAGAGGAAAAGGAAACCTTCTTGTCGGAAAATTTAAAGTCACCGATGTAGCTCATGTTGAAGGCTTACAGTACAATCTACTTAGTATTAGCCAGTTCTGTGACAAACAGTTCTCGGTGAAATTCTATATAGATCATTGTAGAGTCAAGAACATCCTAACCAAAGAAGTTGTGCTCATAGGAAGCAGATCAGGTAATATGTATATTGCTGACTGGATGCCTACGAGCTCCACAATTCCTTGTTTAGTTGCCAAAGGCACTGCAGATCTAAGTTGGCTATGGCATAAGAGGATGTCTCATGTCAACTTCAAGACGATCAACAAGCTCTCAAGACAGGGACTGGTTAGAAGATTGCCTAATGTATCATTCCAAAAAGACAGTGTCTGTGGACCATGTCAAAAAGGCAAGCAAATCAAGTCCACCTTGAAGAGCAAATTCTACCTTTCAACCCACAAAGTGTTGGAAATGCTACACATGGATCTCTATGGTCTTGTAGACCTAGTAAGTTTGGGAGGTAAGAAATACTGTGTCGTTGTTGTTGATGATTACTCCAGGTATGCTTGGACAATTTTCTTAAGCAAAAAGAAGGAAACAACATCAAAGCTGCCCGAGCTCCTGAGAAAGCTTCAAAATGAAAAAGGATCGAGTATCATGTCCATTCGTTCCGACAGAGGTACAGAATTTACTAACTGCTTTATAGAGCAATACTATTCGGAAAATGGGATACACCATGAATACTCAGCTGCCTATACACCTCAACAAAATGGTGTTGCCGAGCGAAAGAATAGGACGCTGAAGGAAACAACAAGGACAATGATTGCCGTAAGCAAGTTGCCACAGCATTTCTCGGGTGAAGCAACCAATACAGCATGCTACACTCAAATCTGCTGTATCGTCAACAAGCACCACAACAAAACAGCATACGAGGTATGGAACAACAAAACTCTGTTAGTTTCGTATTTTCACATTTTTGGATGCAGGTGCTATGTGTTGAAAAATAGGAAGGATCAACTTAGAACCTTTGATGAGAAGTCGGACGAAGGAATATTTGTAGGATATTCCTCCATCAGCAAAGCTTACAGGATCTTTAATAAAAGGAAGCTGACGATCGAAGAATCAGTTCATGTAGTGTTCGACGAAACTCACCATGACCCTACAGGAGTAGAAGCTGTTACTCAGAACATCCAACAACTTTCCATCTTAGATCCACCAACTCCCACAGAACCTGTTGTTGACTTAGAAATCAACCCCACAGCTGTAAGAATCGACGTAGATGAAGCCGATGCTGTAAAAACTGAAGCCGAAACTACAGCAACTCAAGATACAGTACAGGACCCCGAATTAGAACCCGACCGAAGATGGTTGAGAGATCACCCGCAAGAGCTGATCATTGGAAAAATTAATGCTGGGGTTTCTACTCGTAGGAGAATACAGAGTACACAAGGAAATGTACTTTGTGCACAAGAAGAACCAGATACTGAGATATCACCATTCCCTGAATGAAAATCTCAATCCGAGCTTAGAAGACTCAGTATGTGCACTATTGATGTATTCTTAGCCCAGTCTGAACCTGTTTCTACCATAGAAGCTCGCAATAATTCTCATTGGATAACATCTATGGAAGAAGAGCTTAACGGTTTCGAAAGAAACAATGTAGTACCCAGACCTACGCATCAATCAGTTATTGGAACCAAATGGATATTTAGAAACAAAAATGATCTAAATGGACTAATTATAAGGAATAAATCCAGACTAGTCGCACAAGGCTATATACAGGAAGAAGTCACAGACTACGATGAAACGTTTGCCCCTGTAGCCAGACTAGAGGCCATTAGGATATTTTTAGCATTTGCCGTCCATAAGAGCTTCATTGTATACAGGCTAAGGAAAGCACTGTATGGACTTAAACAAGCCCCTAGAGCATGGTATGAGACCCTGTCCCAATATCTAACCGATAATGGATTTGAGAAAGGTGTTGTGGACAAGGCCTTGTTCAAAATACAGGAAGGCGATGACCTTCTAATGGTTCAAATATATGTATATGACATTATATTTGGTTCAACTAACCTTGATTTATGTCAAAGGTTCTCTCATCTCATGCAAATTAAATTTGAAATGAGTATGATGGGAGAACTTAGTTATTTCCTAGGTTTGCACGTAAAGTAGTTGCCTACAGGGATTTCCATCAACCATAAAAAATACAGCAAGGAGCTTCTCAACAAATTTGGAATGAATACTTCCAAATCATCGTCAACCCCCATGAGCACTTCCGTGCAAATTAGTGCTGATTAAGCCAGAAAGCTGGTTGACCAATCACTCTACAGGAAGCTTATTGGCTCTCTCCTATACCTAACGGCTAGCAGGCCCGATATCCAGTTTGCTTTAGGAGTGTGTGTGAGATATCAAGTAGCAACTAAAGAATCACACTTCAATACAGCTAAACGAATCCTGAAGTATATTAAAGGAACAATCAATGTAGGACAGTGGTATCCTAAAGAAGGCGGATTCGATTTAGTTGGCTACATCGACTCAGATCTCGGAGGCTGCAAGCTAGATAGGAAGAGTACAAGTGGAACTTATCACTTTCTTGGACCTAGACTTGTGTCTTGATTCAGTAAGAAGCAATTGGCAAACTCACTTTCCACGGCTGAATCAGAATACTATGCTGTTGGTAGTTGCTGTATGCAGATCCTTAGGATGTAGTAACAATTGTCAGATTATGGGATTGAAGCCAAGGAAACGCCCATCATGTGCGATAGCACGAGTGCAATTGCAATAACGCATAACCCTGTATTGCACTCGCGCACTAAGCATATCCACATGAAGCATGCGAGCCCATGACAAGAACATAAAAGATATGTCGCATGTGCTCTCCTGCCTCGTTGAGAGAATGTCTAATATTGAGACGAAACAAGATGCTGCTTTGGAAATCCTGGAACGTCTTGATGAAAAGGTGTCATACCTTGATGATGCCAAAAACGAGGAAGAAGCAAGGGAAGCCACTAGTAGAATGAGGTTACAGCAAGAGAAAGAGTTGTTAGCTCCATTTGAAGACTCTATCACTGCAGACATAGCCCGTATCTCAACGCCGAACATGAGGATACAGGGAGAAAGACCAGAATTCTAGGATCCTAAGTATCCTTGGAAAAGCCTAGTCCGAAAGCCGCAATCTATGAACCTCCCGGCAGACCGACAACCTACCGCTGCAGAGATCAAAGAATGGAGGAGAAATGAACTGTTAAGATACTTTGTTGTACTTATCAGGGATTCCCCATTATTCAATAGATGCAGAACGGTGCAGGAAGCCGCAGAGGAATTCAAGACGAAGCTGGAAGTTGGAACACTCCCGTTACAGCTGTAGATGAAATCAAAGCACAAGAATGGTGACTTAGTGACCCACTCAGATGATTGGATTCTTATCTTCGACAAATCATATGAAGGTCGAGCCATTTATCATAATCGAGACAGGGAAGCACATCAATACTGGTGGAAGAACACCAAGAATGACCCGGAAAGACCTTGGAGGCATTCAGACTATAGGAGCTAAAATTCCTTGTATTATAGTTTTTGTAATCTTATCTTCCGAACAGCAAAATTTTGTACTCCTCATTTGAATATCAATAAAATTTTTTGCCTCTCTTGAAAGATTACAACTCATAATCTACTGTGTTCTTATATGTTCACAGTCACTTTATTTATTCTTACTGTATTCATATTATGAAACCTATCTCATACACAAGTTGTAAGAACTTGTCTGAGAACAGTTCATAGTTTAAGTTGTATGCATCTAGAAAACAATGTAAGATTGTGCCTGCGCGCCAATCATAAGTTTTCAATGTAACTTTCTTTTGATAAAAGCTGAACTTGCATGCGAGCAGTTCTTAGTGTTAAGCCAAATGCCGAAGGCCAGAACATTCGAAAGAAGACCAAGAAGTTTGCCCTACTTCAAACCGCTAAGTGTCAAAGTTTTGGCATCATCAAGGATGTTTGGATAACATCATAAAGTTTTTATAGAAGACTCGGAAGGACTTGGCAAATTATCAAAAAAGGGGGAAATTGTTGGGATAACAAAAACCCTGTATCGATGCTGGTTGGATAAACAATCCCTGTATCGATTGTATTGTCAGAATGTTTTGACAATATGCCAAATCCTGAATACCGCCAATAGCTGTATCGAAAAGCTGATCAAGTATCAACCTGTATCGAAGACTTCTCGTAGTCTCATCCATACAGCAAATCTATCATACAGCAAAGAGTCCCGCAATGCTAAGTATGGAGGTTGTCTTGAAATATCAATACAACAATCATTCCATACAGCCCTCAAACAGGACAAGAAGGAATCTTCAGTATTTGATAGAAGTCAAGTCCCGTTGATAAAGAAGTATTTAAATACTAAAGGATAAAGTATTTAAATACTATAAGTCATCAGAAGATCTTCAAATCCCGCAATATCCGGATCTCAGTCAAATATCAGTTGTCGCAGAGTCTTGCTCAATGGATATATTTCAAACGGATATATTTCAGAGGCTATATATATCCCCAGAGTTTGAAGATCAAGAACTACTGAAAATCTACAGAATACATTCAGAATATTCACGACTTACAAACGAACAAAGCTTAAAAGAAATATTCAGAGCAAAACATGTCTCCCTAAGCTTTCTGCTATTCTGATAGAAGAGATATACAGTGCTCAAACCTTGAACAACACATTATCAGCTTAAAGCCCAAAAAGTCATAGCTGTTGTTCAAACCCTGTTCTATCTTTGAACAGACTCATATCAGCCCTGTGTGGACTGAGAAATCCTTGCTACTCCCGAACTGTGTGTGACGGACTTGCATTGAAGAAGACGAAGCTTCAGAACTGTGTGTGAAGAAGCCAGTCAAGTGTTAGCTCAAACCAATCTGTGTGAACGGTTGAAAACTAAGATCTTTATATCAATCTGTGTGAACGATATATTGATTAAGTGTTGTTATAATTACGTAGTTGTGTACGCAGTAATTATAATAAACTTTTTACTCATGTGTGGAGGACCAGTGGACGTAGAGGGGTTTACCTCGAGCCACTTTAAATATTGTGTTATTTACCTTCTGCCTTTATTGTTTTATTAACTGTGATTATTTAAGTATACACTGCACACTGAGTTGCTGTATTCTCAACAACTTACTGTATTAAAGACTTCCGCTACGCACTCAGATTTAAAAACCATACATCTTGTTGTTTAAAACACTTTCCAAGCTATATCCAGTATACTTAGTGGCCAACACACTCCGACCGATACATATTCATCTTTCCGAGCGAATTCGTATCAAATGTAGCTTCAAGTGAGATGTTGACGAAGCTCGGACTCATCACTACTACTCATCCAAAACCTTACGCGTTACATTGGCATGAGGACGGGAGTAAGTGAAAGTTTTGAAATAAGTACGGGTCGGCTTAACTATGGGTCCACACGGGGACGACGTATTATGTGATGTACTCCCGGTGGATGCATGCCATATACTCTTGGGACGACCATGGCTCTTTGATAAAGATGTTTTACATCAAGGAAGAAGTAACGAATATGAATTACGGGATAAAGGCAAGAAGATTGTGCGTAAACCAATGTCACCTCAAGCCATTCATTCGATGAGTTCTAGCCAAATGGAAAAACCGAAACTTACTATGTTTGCTAGTGAGAGAGGTGAAACACGCTATTGATGATGGAGAGCGTGTGTATTTATTGATGATTAAAGAAACACGATACGTTGACATGGTTGTGCAAGTCAAAGGGGAGATCAATACCTTGTTACGTGAATTTCCGGATGTTTTTCCAAAAGACTTACCATCGGGTTTGCCGCCCTTACGAGGGATTGAACATCAAGTCGATCTTATACCGGGTGTATCACTCCCTAACAAAGCCACCTATCGATGTAACCCCGAGGAGCAAAGGAGTTACAAAAACAAATCGAGGAGCTAATAAACCGCGGGTACATTCGAGAAAGTTTTAGCCCTTGTGCGGTTCTAGTTTTGCTTGTCCCGAAGAAAGATGGATCATGGCGAATGTGTATAGAAAGTAGAGCCTTGAATAACATAACCATCAAGTATCGATTCCCAATTTCGAGACTTGATGATATGTTGGATGAATTGCATGGTTCGGTGGTTCTTTCGAAGGTTGATTTGAGTAGCGGCTACCATCAAATTCGCATGTGAGGAGGTGATGAATGGAAGAAGGCTTTTAAAACAAAACATGGATTGTACGAGTGGCTCGTCATGCCCTTTGGCCTTACAAATGCGCCAAGTACTTTCATGCGATTAATGAATGAGGTACTTAAACCATTTTTGGGAAAGTTTGTCGTCATATACTTGGATGACATTTCGATTTATAGTCGATCATTGCAAGAACATACCAGGCACTTGAGGCAAATCTTTGAGATCCTTAGGGACCAAAAGCTTTATGGGAAGAAGGAGAAGTGCTCGTTTCTAGTCGAGAGTGTAGCCTTTCTTGGGTACATCATTTCAAAGGAAGGGGTGTCGGTTGATCAAGCCAAGATCGAGGCGATTAAATCTTGGCCTACTCCTAAAACCATTACGGAAGTCCGATCTTTCCAAGGAATTGCATCATTCTATCAGAGGTTCATCCGAGACTTTAGCACCATTTGGA
Source organism: Orobanche coerulescens (assembly GCA_033398695.1). Classification (NCBI taxonomy): domain Eukaryota; kingdom Viridiplantae; phylum Streptophyta; class Magnoliopsida; order Lamiales; family Orobanchaceae; genus Orobanche; species Orobanche coerulescens. The sequence continues at coordinate 102,973,554 of CM065804.1, forward strand.
GTCTGATAATGGAATGCTTGAAAAAAGGACCGTTTGTGTGGAACGGGGCTGCCCAAGGGGCGTTTGAAAAGTTGAAAACAAAAATGTGTGAGGCACCTATCTTGGCGTTACCCGATTTTTCACAACCGTTAGAAGTAGAATGTGATGCGAGCGGAGTGGGTATTGGGGCAGTTCTCGTCCAAGGGAGACAGCCGATCGCATACTTCTTGGAGAAATTGGGTGGGGATCGACTAAACTATTGTACTTATGACAAAGAGTTCCATGCCATTGTGAGAGCTCTTGATCATTGGAGTCATTACCTTCAGCCGAAACACTTTATTCTATATTCGGATCATGAGTCCTTGAAATATATTAATGGGCAACATAAGTTGAGTCCGCGACATGCTAAGTGGGTGGAGTTCTTGCAATCATTCCACTTTTCATCGAAGTATAAGGATGGCAAGAGCAAAATTGTAGCGGATGCGTTGTCTAGACGATATGCCTTGGTCTTTACTCTTGATGTTCATTTGCTTGGGTTTGAGACATTGAAGGAATATTATGATGGTGATACGGATTTTGATGAGACTTTTACTCGTTGCAAATTTGGTCCATTTGGAGAATTTGCGATACAAGAAGGCTTCCTCTTCAAAGGAAATCGTCTTTGCTTGCCCAAACACGTGGTTCGGGAATTGTTGGTTTGGGAAGCTCATGGTGGAGGCTTGGCTGGCCATTTTGGTTCGACCAAGACATTGGAGGTACTTAAAGAACATTTTTATTGGCCAAAGATGCAAGGGGATGTGAATGACATAATTAGTAAGTGTGTGACATGCCATATTCTGAAGAGTTCGTTCAAGCCGGGAGTATAAAAAAAAGAAAAAAAAGAGTATACACGCCCTTGCCGATTCCGGAAAGGCCATGGGAAGATGTCTCGATGGATTTCATTATTGCTTTACCTCGTACTCAACGAGGAAGGTATGCTATTATGGTTGTTATCGATCGATTTTCGAAGATGGCTCACTTTGTGTCTTGTCACAAGACGGACGACGAATCTTGGTCGAGCAGGACTCGATCGTGTTCCGGAATACGGTCGGGTTGGGTAGGCAGTGCCTTCGGCACTTTCCGGAGTAGTTCGGCATGGGCCGTGTCGCATGACACGACCGAGTTCGGCAGGAAGTTGCTTTTGCTTTTCCAGAGCAGTGCGACATGGGCCGTGTCATATGACACGGCCGAGACTGAGCACCATGGTCACTCCACCTCTTGTGTCCGTTTTCTCGCCAAAATATGTAGTCGTAAGTGCATGGCGTATTGTAAGGCTACTTACGTTGATTCTTAACTCATCTTATTCATTTGTATTAGTTAATCCCGTATCATCTCCTCCCCCTTTAAAGGGAATTGTCCTCAATTCCAAAATTTCGTCATCATCAAGGTAAGGCGAAAGATCCCCAACATTAAAGGTTGCATGAACCCTATAATCTCCCGGAAGTTCTAAGTTATATGCATTGTCGTTCACCTTTGGAACTACTTTAAATGGTCCCTCCGCTCATGGCATTAACTTGTTCTTACGCTTACTCGGAAATCGCTCTTTTCTCAAATGCTCCTAAACCAAATCACCAACTTCGAGTAATCTCGGCTTTCTTTGCTTGTTCGACTTTCTTTTGTAAGTCTCGTTTATCTCCTTGATTCGATTACATACTTGCTCATGTAATTTCATCATTGACTTCAGCATCGACTTTGCATCCTTATGTACCAATTCGTCACTCGGCAATGGAATTAGATCTAACGGCATGTAAGGATTCAGCCCGTAAACTTCTTCAAACGGAGAGTGTGCCGTGGCATGAGTAGGAGAACGATTATAAGCAAATTCTGCATGTGCAAGCTTCAAATACCAATCTTTTTGTGTCTTGCTCACAAGACCACGTAATAAAGTGCCCAAGGTTCTATTGGTTACCTTGGTTTGTTCGTCCATTTGTGGATGATGTGACGTGCTAAATAGAAGCTTGGTCCCCACCTTTCTCCACAAGGTGTTACAAAAATAGCTAAGGAAAGCCTTAAATGCTTCTCAATGAGGGCAAGCACGCCCTTAGACAGGATAAAAATATAGGCCCAGTAAATGTGAAGAGCAGATAACACAGACCGAATAAGCGGGCAACGACCGGCCATGGACAGAGATCTACAAGCCCAGTCACTCAGCCTACCATCAATCCTGTCAATTAATGGAGAGCACTGAGCCACCGTGAGCTTCGATGAAGATAAAGGGACTCCCAAATACCTCACAGGGAGCTGGCCCACCTGAAACCCTAATAACTGCTCAACCTGTGCCCCCTGCTCCATAGCACTTGCCGAGAGAAAAATATTACTCTTCCCAGGGTTAGCGCGCAACCCCGAAAGAGAATAAAGATATCAATACTCCTCTTAAGAATACCAATAGAGACCTCATCTGGATTACAGAAAAGTAGGAGATCGTCTGCAAAGGCGAGCATGAAAGTACGGGTAGCCTCACACTTCCAGTGGTACCTGAACCCCGGGGTCTGAGCAATCTCACGAGCAATAATACTATGAAGCACCTCCATAACAATAAAATGAGATAGGGAGAGATGGGGTCTCCCTGCCGAAGCCCCCTACGACCTCTAAAGATCCCCTCAGCATCACCATTCAGGGATACCGAAAAGGCAGTAGTGGTGATGCACTCACTGATCCAGGCGATGAACGACTAATGGAAACCCATACACTGCATATCAATCAGCACAAAATCCCACTCAACAGTGTCATAAGATTTCATAAGGTCAAATTTAAACACACGCCGTCTAGGCATCCGCCTCTGCCGATAGCCATGAAGAAGTTCTTGAGCAAGAAGGATATTATCACTAATCTTTCTCCCAGGAATGAAAGCAGTCTGAGCCGGGTCAATCAAGGCATCCAAGCTACCACGCATACGGTGAACAATAATTTTCGAAATAGCCTTATATAATAAGTTGCAGCAAGAGATCGGTCTAAAATCCGACATGCTCCTAGGTAAGGCTACTTTCGGAACAAGAGAAATGATCGTAGAATTGACGTGCCTGACAAACTTTCCCATAGCAAGGAAATGCATAATAGCAAACGAAATCTCAACCCCACAATCGGCTAAACCCGCCGGTAAAAAGCAAGATTAAAACCATCAGGGCCCAGGGCCTTGTCCTTATCAAACTCGAAGAACACAGACCGAACCTCATCAGCAGTAACCGATCTAACCATGTGCACCGCAACATCAGGCGAAATAGAAGCCGAAATAAAAGGCCTAACCTCACTGAAAGATAAAGGCATAATCCGATTAGAGTAACCCAACAGCCTCTCATAGAACCCAACAACCTCATTCTTAATAAGAGCAGGGTCAGTCAACTCAGTACCATCCTCCGTATTAAGTCTATAGATACGATATCTGACTTGCCTAGAGGCATTCCGCCGGAAGAAGAAGGCAGTACACTGGTCCCCATCCTTAAGCCAAGCCAACTTGGCCCGCTGCCTGAGGGAAGACTGTTCCTGAGCTACGGAAACTGAGAAAACCCACCTACAACATTTCCCCAACAATAAAACCAAGTCATCCATGGGATGGTCCCTGAGGATACTCTGAGAAGAAGAGAGGAAAGAAGTAGCAGCTACAACATTCAATGCCAAATCCCCTTTCCACTTCTTCATGGCACAAAAAACGGGCTTAAGGGCGTCCAAATTACGACAAATCGCATAAAACGGGGCCCCCACAATATGATGTCGCCAAGTATCCCAAACCGCCGGGAGGAAATCCCCAGAGTCAGCCAAGAAATTACCAAAACTGAACATTTTGCCTCTGCAACGAGGCAAACTATCAAGACCCAGAATAAGGGGGCTATGATCAGAGGTCCGCGGTAGATCACAAGAGTAAGTACGATCAGCGTGATCAATAAACCACTGCGGGTTACCCAACACCCTATCAAGACGTTTCCATAAAGATCTTGGAGACGGTCTCTTGTTATGCCAGGAGAACCAAGAGCCTACCATCGGAAGGGTCTCAATATCCCCACGCCTGCAAAGCTCTCTAAACTCCACCAGGGGCGGCTCATCGTCAGAATGAGGAGCTTCCCCTCCCAAAATCTCACTAGTGTCCAACACAGCATTAAAATCACCCATAATGACCCAAGGCTCAACAGCATGTAATACTGAGAAATCAGTGAGATACTGCCACAACAGCTGCCTCTCAATAAGATCATTAGAACCATAGGCAAAGGTAACCAGAAGACATGACGAGTCGAGCAAAAGAGTAATACGACAATGAATAACTACGACTCAATAGCAATAATATCCACAGAAATAGAACCAGGATCCCACCCAATCTAGATCCTCTTCCCAGGCCCACATCCATAATCAGAGAACCACTTCCAAGAGCCAGAAATAAATGAAGAAACACGCCGGTAGTTACCAACCGAGACTCGCGTCTCGAGTAGAGCAATGAAACAAAGAATAAACGAGCTAATTACCTCCCGGACCGAGATCTGATGTTCAATCTGGTTAAGTCCACGAACATTCCACACAGCAATAGGGATCATTTAACAACATCGACCCGTGCTGCATCAATATGAGGGCCTAAAGGAGAAGGACTAGAACAGAGTGATGTGCCGACAAACTCAAGAACCTCAGACTCAATATCATCGGCAAAACCAGAAAGCGCCACAAACCTGTTGTGAGACGGCTCACACACACCAGCACCAGCCCTCCTAGGCGACACGATAGGAGAGCTGGTAGTAACCAAGGAGAAAGTAGAGACGCTACTCGACGGACCCGATCCATCAGAACGACCTCCAGAGCCCCCAGTTAACTCAACTCCTGGGCCCCCGGAACTAGTAGCAGGGCCTACTTCAGCCTGAGCGACCCCCCAGCCGGAACCAGTCCCAACGAAGACCTCGGACCACAAGCACCAGAGGGAGCAGGCTTAGCCACATAAATACGAGCCTGCTTGACCTGCTTCTGAATCAAAGGCTTTGAAATGCTCGGGCAAATCTGACCACGATGCCGGAATACTCTACAAACACCACACCGATGTGGTAACCATTCATACTCAACCTGGACCCTCCTAACACAAGGACAATCACCATCAGACGGAAGCACCATGAGAAACGAGCGAATCAGACTAGTATTAGCATCTAACATGATGCAAACTCGGGCATAATCCACTTTCAGACGGTTCCTGGTGAACACGTCAGCAAAAAGCGGCTCCCCTATAGCACTAGCAGTAATATTGAGCCCCTCGTCAGTCCAATACTCGAGATGGCCATTACAAAGTTTCACCCAAACAGGGACATGTTTAGGCTGAATCTTCAGAAGAGACATACCAAGCTTCCACCGGGTAAGGAGAATAGACTGGCCCTGAATCAGCCAAGGCCCTCCCTCTAACGCCTCGGTCAAAACTTGCTCACTTTCAAACTTAAAGAAATAAAATCCCCCCTCAGAGGAGAACACCTCCTTAAGACCCTTCCACGCAGACAGAAAGTAATTCTTATCAAATTTAGAGAAGGGGATTTCCCCCCAAAATAACCAATTAAGGTGTATTGCCACCTCTTAGTACCTTCAATGCCAACACTAACATCCGGTTTCACAATAAACTCGCCATTTTGAATTTCAGGTTTTTTAACAAATTTTTTTCCTAACACAACTGAAGGAAGAGGCAACTCCATCAGAATAAACACTAGAACCGAACCAAAGTTCAAAGATTTAGGTAATTCCGATACACTATTAACATTATCTTCACCAACCAAATCTCCAGCATTAATAATAGGCACATCATTACAATTTGACAACAACGGGGTAGAAATAGTAACCACACTTGATGCAGAACCACTACTAACGACGGACTCCAAATTAACACTAGGATCATTGAACATCAAGTCAGAATCTTTAATAGCAACATCAGCACAATTAATACTCAACAGATCACCAATACAGCTAGAAGCAGGACAAGGAGCAACAATACTGCCAAAAAAACTTGTGGAAGGAATTGGGACAGATGATGGGACGGACGGAACTGAAAATCGGGCAGGAGCAGGGTCGAACCGCAAATCACGTCTGGGTATCCGAGTAGGCCCCAGCCGACTGCCCTGCAAACCCGGATGCCAAATTCCACCGCCGCGAGCCAAAGCTGGAGCAGTAGGCGGAGCTAAACCATCACCAAAAATTCCTCCAATTTTAGACTTCATCAATTCCTGCTCAGAACCTTCGCACCTAGTTCAGAAAAACCAAGAACAGGAAAGAGCTAGCCGCCGTGACCGGAGGAGCAATCGACGACATCAACCTACACGATGCGGATGACGATATCCCAAAACTCTACAGCAAATTTGATAAAAAGGACTGAACCAGCAAGGATCCGAACCAGCCACCAACCAGACTCCAAACGCTGCACAACGCGACCTGCACAGGATACTAGGGCCGTCGCACCAACAGGGACACCACCGCACGAACTGCTGCCACAGCCAAACCATCGTAGCCGTTGACTAACAGGGATGAAGGTCCAAAGACCAGCAGCAAACCGAATGCCGATCGGAACCAGAAACCGAATTAACTACAGCTAAAGGTCCAACCACAATTCCACAATAAGTCGCAAAAAATAAATTGCGTAGAACACGCGAAGGAAAAATCGCACAACACAGAACTAGGTCATAAATCCGATTAAAAATATTGAAAGGAAGCTAACAAAAAACCGAACAACAATCGTTCAAACAAACTTCTGTTAAAATCACAAGATTAGGGAAGAAGGTTTAAGATTGGCCAAAGAAAAAGGGGAGCGTGTGTATTTGTTGATGTTTTGGGGCTGTATTTTTATCCTGCCTAAGGGCATGCTTGCCCTCATTGAGAAGCGTTTCAGGCATTTTCTTTGGAAAGGTTCTCGTGACTCTGGGCATGCTAAAGTGTCTTGGTCTAAGGTTTGCTTGCTTATAGTGTGTGGTGGCCTTAGGTATTACTCTGTTGAGGGTTCAGAACCAGGCACTTATGACCCGCCATATTTGGGCTCTCTTGGCTGGGGAAAAGTCAATTGCATTAAATAAATAAGATTGGCCAACAAGGCAGGACAGTACCCAGCATCCATTACATAAGGTGCACCAACAGCACGAAACAGAAAAATAATAAAAGAGTAACAATGGAACTACCAAGCAACCGTCCAAATACGCCTAACAGCGACCACAGATAAGGACTGAGGCAGCCAACGCTAGGAGATAATGTCACGAACAAGGCCAATCCCCTGGAAAGCAACTGTGCGTGGATCTCGACGCCACTGACCGAATCTCCTCTCATTTTGCTCCTACCAGAGCAAGTAGACCAACGCCGCTAAAAAGAACAGAAATTATAACAAACTATCGAAGGAAAACTCATTGGAATATTTAATCGAGCATTAAATGTTCAATATCTCCCAAGAACACTCGAATTGTCAATCGGGTTAAACCTACTCGAAATATGGATATACAATCCATAAAACACGATTAATAACATCGCATAACACCAACCAACTCATCAAAATCGGACTGGATTTGGAATCAAGAATATATCTCCAAAAAGTCAACTCTAAGGAGAAATGGGAAAAATACCTCGATCCGACGAAGAACAACAGATTAGATGATATTACAATCACCTAGAACCTTCCAAAACACCTTGGAATGGAACAAAATTGGCCAAGACCACGAACCCTAGTCGCCCTTGACTCACATCTGCGGAGGAAGAAGAAATGAAGAGGAAATGAGAATATAAGCCTGTTGTCTGGTTTATATATCGGACAGACTAGCGTGTGCTAATCAACATGTTCTAGCGCGCGCTATCGAAGTCACAATACAAAGTGTTCTGCCAAATGTACAGTTAGCATGCGCTAATAGCTAAGTATTAGCATGCGCTAACGAGTCCCAAAACCAGTCCAGTGGCTTCTAGAATGCCCAAGAACTACCAGTTAGCGTGCGCTACCCTCCCGTAGCGTGCGCTACCCTCCCGTAGCGTGCGCTAACTGCTGCACCTTAGCACGCGCTATAAAGGTGCATATCGTGCGCTATCAAACTCCCAGTCAAATGCAGCAACTACTGGACTGTCTCAGCCTATTCAGGTAGGGTGCGCTAACCAATACTATTAGCGTGCGCTAATGGGGGTCAGTGATAGCTACTGACTTCTGAATTCGTCACTTGATAGCGTGCGCTAAATGTAAACTTAGTGTGTGCTAAAACACTCGAAAACGATAGCAATAATACTCTCAAAGATGGGTACGACGATAGACTTCTCTGATCGAAACTTCAAGTTCAATAAATGAACGAAACACTCCAAAATATGCTCATCAAATGAGTCTGATCTCTAACCGAACTCATAATGACACTCCAAAAAGGTCGGAGTGAGGAATCGAAAGAAGTTCCCCAAAACTTTGTAAAATTACAAAACGGACCAAAACATCCGAAAAATCCAATAGAAGATCAAACAACCGAACCGAAGGTCACAACACGTCTAACAAAGTCAAATAAACTTACGGGACACACGAAGCTAAAGTTTCAAACAAGATTCACAAGAATCAAACTCAAGTGCGAAAAAGTCGCTAAGAAGCAAGGAACTCAACAAAACGACACCAAGACGAACTCGTATGACAAAAAGTGCAGAAATAATCATTCTCATAATGACGAAATAGTCACAAGCAAGTTGCTAAAAAAGACTCCTGCCAAAAAAAGAAATTTACTGAAAATTGAAATTGCGGATATTACAACAAGCTTGGTGGGCAGCACTGATATCATGCTTTATTTTGAGCCCGTGGTCGTTTTGTCATGGTCAAAGTCGTGTTTTGGTTTTCTACTCGCACGGGTACTGTTATATATTATATAATGTGTTGGTGTTAGTTGTTGTCGATGTTGTTGGATCAGTTGTGAGTTTTTGTATCTGTTGTGATCCAACAGGACCATGTGTTGGATTATTTTGTGATGTATGTCGTATTGAAGTTGATGTTGGTTTAAGTGTGTGAATGTCACGGTTTTGTTGTTTGTTAATGTATTTTATGTGGTCTAAGCCTGGTAGGTTCTCCAAAAAGAATCTACGGCGCTGTAATATCTCTGTAAAACACGGGGGTGTTACAGAATATGATATCAGAGCTTAGGTTTATGGATACCTAGGCTGTCAGTGTTTTTGGGGTCTGTTAAAGTTGAGTGGGTCATTGTCATGATATCGTTGGCATGTTATGGAAAACCCCCTAAATTCGATGACTTATCACATGTACAATGTACTAAATCATGATGTAATTTAATAATAGTTATTTTATGACATGATATAACCTACATCTATTTTATTTTATTTCACTCTTTAACTTTGTAATTTATTTAATAAACCAAATAATAAAAATTAAAATAGTGTGTTGATTCACCTATTGGGCTATTTGTCAACACCTAATTATGTAGACTCACTAATGGACTCAACCCAACTTAATAAAATCATAAGACTTGAAGTTACAATTCAAAGTCCAACCTAACTAATTAATTTATTTACCATTTCCATAATTTCTTATGTAAACCTCCCTAATCTAACTTTAATCTTAATACATGCAAATATAATTCTCACCTTGGGGTGCATGTGGATCGGCCAAACCATATAGTAGTAGAGGGGAAGTCGTTTTCTAACTTTCAAGACCTATAACCGACTAAATCCGACAAGATCGAGGTGGGTGAAAACTCTTTCAAACTTTCAAGTAGAAATCTCTTCTTTTACTTGTGATGCATGTGTTAAATCTGAAGTATTTCAAGATTCTATTGATATGATCTATGTTAAAATCTTCATGTTAAAATTACATGTTATGATTTTATGTATAGCTATGTGAAATTCATTTTCTTAAACATAATCCTCAAATATTATGAAAAATGTGAAAGTATGTACTAATATGAAATTATTGTATAAATGCATATTTTTAAAGATGTATGTTATGGTTATAACAACATGTAATAGGATTTATTGAAATTAAACGACGACTGATTTGGTAGTCGGGTGTCGATTTTGTGATAAATTGAAAGTTATATGTTTTCTTCTATATGTCGTTGAAACCCTACCAAAATCTGAAATATTGTGTTATATGATTATGTTATGATATATGGATAATTATTTGCGGCCAAAACGGGACTTGAAACGAGTAAACGGAGCTTTTGGGCATAAATTGTAATTTCTTAAAGTTTGGGGACTAAACTGAAAATTTCGAAAATAAAACATTCTGGACCTTGGGCAGTACATATTATACCATGTATAGGATGTACATAAAGTTTCAAGTAATTCGGAGTTCGATATCTAAACTTAATAGTCCAAATCGCAAATTTTAAAATAATTTCGGGGTCAAAATGCAAGAATTCCAAACTTCTGGACCAAGTCCGAAATTTTCTGGAATTTTCACAAATCTGGAATTCCAGGTTCATCATAAGTCATCTCGTAAAATTTCGTTAAATTCCGAGCTAAATTCATAGCTCTATAAGCCTCGGAACGATTTCCTTAAGTTTTGGGGCAATATCGTAATTTTTGGAAATTTCAGTCCCGAAACTGGAAATTTCCGAATTTTCATTAAATCTGGAGTCGAGGAATTATTTTTGGCTTCCTCATAAAATTTTATAACCATCCGATTTCGTTTCATACTCCAAACGCTTAGGTTTGAACCTAAGGGTAGAAACGTCCTTTCAAACTATTTCGGAAACTCTCGTTTCGTTTCATCGAACCTACCCATTTAATATATCTGATCTGAACCCATCAGACCGTTAATAAATTATTGAGAATATTTTCGAATTTATATACAAGTCCTATTCCGCATTACCGGGCCACAAATATAATTAACCATATTCCATACTTAATCAAAAGACGCTATTAACCTCACTGACCGAACGTTTTACGTGATACTTGTGAAACGCATCAAATTGATAACTGTGACTGTCCGGGAACTAAGTGCTATACAAACAAAGTGCCACGGACAGGTCGCCTCTAACTCTATCGGAACAAAGTGCCACATCGACGGACGGGGGCCACCTCTTGAGCCCATATGAAACAGAGTGCCGACCTACAATCTGGGGGCCACCTCTTGAGCTGTAGGAGCCACCTCTAGAGTCCCAAATCGTGTCGGGACGGTTAGACCGAGTCTTGGATCAAGCAGCGCGGCTGCGGTTCATGAACGAGGCTACTGTTGTTTCCTATTCCCATAACCGAGGAACGGAGTGTTCCGAGGGACCTGGGTCGTAGACTTGAGGTATAATCGCGATTATGGTGTGATCCGGGTATTGACCCACAGCTAAGGACATACCGAGCCCAGATAAGAGATAAGAAAGCACACGCTAAGTGTGAGAGCGAAGGCTCAGCTATTGGGGCGACGGTCCAAATCTTGGGGCGACGGCCTATATTGCTAGGAGTAATAAGAAGAGTCTAGAATCCAAAGTCCACAGAGAAAAAATCAATTTTGGTCCTCTAATGTTACCCCAAATCAAAATTGGTCCTGTAATTATACTTCTATCGGTTTTGGTCCTGTAATTTCACTTTGTCTCCACTTTTGGTCCTGTCGCCGGATGGTGATACACACACGCCTAACTCCGTCGCCAGAAAATTTTCCGGTCACTCACACGTTCTCATTTTTAGTCCTGTAATGTAGCTTGCAATCAATTTTGGTCCTGTAATTGGGCTCTCAATCGATTTTGGTCCTGTAATTTAACTCTCGGTTGATTTTGGTCATGTAATTTAACTTTCAATCGATTTTGGTCCTATAATTGAGTTCTAAATCGATTTTGTCATATAATTTAACTTTCAATCTATTTTTATCATAGAGAAAATTATCAAATTGGTCCCGTATGTGGGATCAATTGGCCAAAAAAACCCATCTATTTCCGACGGACAAAAAAACCCAACATCTCTCCCCTGATTTCGCCAATTTAGTCTTCGTCGCCGGCCGGAGTATTTTCCAGATATCGAAGCTGACGTGGCTGACACGTGGCAAAAATAGCGGGTCCATGGCAGGCCATGTGGCTGACACGTGGCAAAAAAAATAAAAAAAATTGTTTTGATAATTAAAAAATTAAAAAATAAATAAATAAAAAATTCTAATACTTTTATATTAATATTCCAGAATTAAAATTAATTATCTAATGTTCCAATTTTTTTTAATAAAATATTATCAAAAAAACCTCCATTCTTATTAATATAAGAATTTACTTATATTTTAATTTACTTATGTTGTTACCCAAAATATTATCCGGAGATAGTATTGCTGGAACGATCGAGTAACAAACAAAATGCGAGAACACTTCCGTGGGAAAATGGATAACACAAGATTTGCCGGGGTTGTTAGTCCCGGGCTTGAATGCTCTCGCGAGATGTTATTAATAAATATACTGTCGAGTACAAATATTAATGTTAGAATCTAATACAATGAGTGTAAAAGCTTCTAGTTATCTAGGCTTTAGAGCGCGTAGATTGCCGGAAGAACCAGATGGATGAATCTGTGAGTTCTTGCTTGGAATTTATGATGAATGTGTGTGAATGTCACTATGAATATGTTAGTGCTTGCCAAAAGAGCCTGTTGTTCTCTCTTTTGTGTGTACTTTTGCACTTAATTCGTGGTGGTATCCGTCCCTCTGGTCGCAACAGTGAGTTCTCTATTTATAGGGGACTAAGTAGTTGGGATCCCTCAGGCGATCGCGGGCGATCGCCGTTTTCTATATTAAAATAAACGGCCGATCGTCCCGTCACGTGGGCATGTTCCTTTGAGGTCCGAGGTTGCGCTTGGAGGCCACCGGTGAACCAATGGGAAGCCGACGCGCCGCGAGTCGCCGTCCGAGGAGGGTCCACTTCGTACCTTTCGCGGCCTTGTCGGTAGGTGCGGTAGGTGACAGCCGGGGTCAATGATCCTTTTGTTGGTATCCTATGGAGATCCGCGGGTGGGCCATCGTCCAAGATTCGGTCTTCGACGACTTTGACGGACGCTGGATCCCCACGTGGCATGAGACGATCGCCTCTGATCCGTTAGACAAAGACGATCGCCCGGTATCAAAAGACGATCGCCGTTACCAAAAGACGATCGCTATATTATGCCGGACTTTAGGTGTTCGTCCGAGTTTGGCTTCTATGGTTGACTTTTCGGGGAGGTCGCCGATCGCCTCTTGCGGCGAATTAATCGTCGCACAACAATGGCCCCCCCAGCTCGCCTTGATGTTGAAAACACGGGGTGAGGTGGCACTGTTGGCGATCGCCGATGTTTAGACGACCAGCCGATCTGAATTCAAATATGGACGACCTTCTTTCGCGTCGGGAGCAGCGGAAAAGAAGGCGGGCCTTTCACAAGCGGCCGGGACACGCGTGGCCGCCGTTAGGGGAATCCGACGGTTTGTCGACTGGCTTACCGGCATGCCCTCGAAAAGACGCCAGATGCGGGATTCGAGGGCCGCATTTAATGCGTCCCCACGTGACGGTTCCGATTCGGCCCCCGAGGTTTCTCCTTTTTGCACTTAGCCCTCGTTCCCATCTATAAAAAGGAGGGCTTCTTCTCCTTCACTTTTACGCGCCTTAGCATCCATAGCCGAATTTTTGCGTAAATTTCTCGAGCCTTTGAGTGCCGATCTTCTTCTTTTTCCTAGGTAAGATTAAATTTAACCTTCTCCTTATTTTTACTTTCCAATATGTCGGGAGGATCGAAAACCTTCGAGACCGAAGTTCTTCCACGCCGCCAAGGCTCGAACGGGAGGAGGTTCCGTTAGAGTGGATATGGAGACGGCCGCCGAAGCTATTCGAGCGGGATTGCACCCAAGAACTCGAAAACTTTTCAACGAGGCCGAGGTGGCGAGGACGGCGTGACGGCGGAGCAGGGGGTTCGCCGAGATGAAGACGATCCGGTGTGGGAGGCACAGGAAAGAGAGAGCGGATTCGGCCCCTCCTATGTGGCTTTTGCCCGGATGATGGAAACGATCACTGACCTTGCCCGAATTCGATTTCGAGGCCTACTCCGCCGCTCACCCTTACAAACATGTGAATCGGACGGTCTTTCAGCCGCCGTCCCGTCTCCGTGGACTCTCGGCCGATCCGAGTACGGCGACCAAGAATGACTCCGAGCCTGGAGGGCCAAATATCACATCCTCCGACGTTTCTCCACGTGCCCTTGAGAATGAGCGCGCCGACCAACCGCCCTGTGATATGGTCGCCGTCAACGAGATGATTATGGAGGCGGGTCTGCGATTCCCGTTGCCACTCGCCTCCTATTTGCCGATCGCTGGAATTTGGCGCCTCTTCAATCGACGCCAATGCTTGGCTGCAGATCATCTGCACGTTGACCTTGTTCGGCGGTCACCGTTATTTCGCTACCTTAGCGCTACTGGAGATGAATTATTTGTTTAAATCGTCGCAGAAAGGGACGATCGGCGGTTATCATATCCGAGGCCGAATCGGGAGAGTGGTTCTTGGCGTGCCGAATAAGACCAAGGGCGACACAGCAAAATGGTGTTGGGTCGGCGGGGCATGGCGATCGGCGTTGAGTGAAGGGCTGAATGAAGAGTGGAGATTCCCACTATTTTCCGGAGAGGAATCCGAGTAAGGATTTAAACTCTCCCTTTGATTGAGCTTGTCTTGACTGATCTAATTTCGTTTTCTTTTGCAGACCTCTCGTACGGCACCGGCGACCTCCCATTTGATTTCTTGATCGTTTGGGAGCGTATTCGTGCGTTGCCGAACTCCTTTATTGACGCTCGATCGCTTGCATCAAGCTCATCGGTTGGGGGCTCGTTTGTTTTGCTACCCTCGTCACTTGAAAGTTCAAGGTATGAGGTTAAGTGGTGTTTCCTTTCTTTGACGATCGTCTCCAAGATGTTGTTTTATTTTATCTAACTTGTTTGCACCTTTTCTTTGACAGAGGCTTATTTTCCCCGAATCGCCGAACCTCCGCCAGAGATAGCTATGTCGGACTTGGGAGTTCTTGGTCGCCTTAATTTGGGCGCGTTCCTGCGACGACGTCTCAACCTGCCCCGGTGACGAGACCCGCTGAGGCGCCGGTCGCCAAGCCGGTGGTCGAGGGAGAGGAACAGCTCAAACGCCGCAAGAGGCGGAGGTCGGAGTCCCCGTCGATCTCTGAGGCGGACGTATCGATTCTTGAGCCTCCGGTCGCTGCGGCTCCTATCTCCGCCATCCCGATGATGGAGCGTTCCGGCGCCAAGCCCACGGTCACCGGACCCCGGTCATCTGGCAGCTCGGCGAAGAAGATGGCGATCGCCGATGCGGAGACACCCCGGGGCAAGCCTTTTTTCGGACGCGACCCCGAGCTGGTCAATAGGTAAGAGTGGGTCAAAAGTTTTTCTGAGTTAGGCATTCCGAGCATGGTATGGGCTAACTCCTTGATTTCCTTGGTTTGCGCTGCAGGGTTCGCCTCGCCGACCCGGACGTCGCCCCCATGGTGCTGGATTTCCTGTCGAGCAAGGCTCCACAAGGTTCTCCGAAGTCCCCGCTACGTTCGCCAGCAATCACTTCCCTGCCCAAGGCTTGGACGACAGACCTTGTCGCGATCGCTCGTAGGCGATCTGGTGATGCCATGATGGCGACCGTTGCCCTGGATCTTCATGCGGCGACGATGGCAGTCCAAGCTGCTCGGGATTTTGAGGGGCGACCCTCCACCGCTCATCTCCATCGCGAGCTCGAGACCGCCCGGAATGTAAATATCGAGGATGCCAACCGGATTCGGTCGATGGAGAAAGAGTATGAGGAGACCGCCAAGGGCTAAGCAGGCGTGGATCGATTGAAGCAGAGCCGAGTCGCCCAAGGAAGCCGCCGATCGATCCAGAATAAGGAGAAGGAGACTCGTCGAAGCTCGAGGCTTCGCAGAGGAGGCGACCGGCCAAGGCTGCGGTGGATCGGCCTGGTGAGCCGGAGGCGCGAAGAGAGAGCCGGAGAAGGCCGGGCGAGAATGTTGCCAAGGCGGCCGAATCAAGGAGGTCGAGAAGACGGCGGCGGATCTCAAAGGGCACTGAAGGCGATCGAGGTCGATCCCTACCTTAACGTCGGGCACGTCGGCGAGTTCGCTTACTATTTGGCCTATGCCGACGCCGTCCGAGTTGCTAAAGGCAGGGTCGAGACCGGTCCTCTCGATGGAAAGCTTCGGATCCTATGTCTCCAAGCATCCTCTCAGTATCTGAATTCTCTCTGCCGATCCTTGATTTGGTCGACCTCGGGGTTGACTTGAGTTGGTATACCGGCAAACTCATTCCTCCCGAGGCCGATGCCCAAGCCGATCCGCGACCCGAGGGCGAAGACCAGCAGGCGGGGCTTTGAGAGGCTTTTTGTTTTTCCTCCGTAACTTGTACTTTTTTGTTGTAATGCCTTCAGGCCTTGAGATGTATGAAGCTTGTGTTTATGAATAAAATACTTCTTTTCTCATTCCGCGTAATGCATTATATGCGATCGCCTTTGACTGTTTGTGTGCAATTTTTTGCGAGTACGCGTATATTTGCTTTCGATTTTTTTTTTTTTTTTTTTTTTTTTTTTTTGTTCGTCCGGCCGATTGTCTGAGTGTTGAAAGTATTGACATGTTTTGAATTGGAATTCTTACTTGTAATTTTCGTCGGACGATCTCGATCGCCCTGCTCGTTTTTGAGCGAAGCCGATCGAATATGGTTTCTCTTTGTTCGATCGTATTTGAGAGTAGCTCGGCCTGCTCGTTTTTGAGCGAAGCCGATCGAATATGGTTTCTCTTTGTTCGATCGTATTTGAGAGTAGCTCGGCCTATCCCTGCCCCCTTGTTTTTGTTCACTTATAGTAAGTAAGGAAACAAAGACTAGTCTATCTGGCGAGCTATCTTCATTTTGCCGATTCTGAAGAGTAATGTGTGGTTGCGGCGTTCGATGGACCGATCTCCCCAATCGTGTCTTCGTGTGCGCGGGATATTTAGTATCCTGCGACTCACTTTTTGTGAGGGTCCTCCGTTAGGCTACGCCTGCCTTGTGTTAAAACGAAAGGCGGGCGATCTCGGTCTGGAGGAGTCCTTGCGCGGAGTGTTGTCGGCTTATTCGACACCACGTCCGCGGCTTGTCAGCTCTGTTTCCACCTCGGCCCGCCATGAAGATGGCGATCCTCGACGGTGTACGTTGAGACGGGGGTAACGGCACGTCGCATTGTTCGGGTTCACCCTGTTAGATGATGTACCTTGAGAACGTGCGATCGCGCCTCGATTTATTTTGGAGGGTCCTTCGGCTACGTCGGCCTCGTATTTAAACGAAGGGCGGACGATCTTAGCCCAAAGGAACCTTGCATGGGCTAAGCTGTCGGTTCCATCGACCTCCAGGACCATGGCTGCACTAATTTTACCTAGGATCGTCGTGATCAGCGATCGTCGGTGATATGCGATGCCTGGTGGGGCGATCGCCATAACAGATGGGATAACAAAAAATCTCATTATATTCCTCGTACATCATTGAAATCGAATACAAATTTATCACTGATAGTATTTTTTCAGATGCACGGCGTTCAATTGGTATTTGTCCGGAGTACCGTCAGGATGTTCCAGTTCGTAGGCTCCTTTAGTTAACCATCTGGATACTCTGAAAGGTCCTTCCCAGTTCGGACCAAAGACGCCTGTATGGGTTTGGATTTTCTTGAGGACGAGATCGCCCACTTGAAATCTTCTCTCTCTGACCTTTGAATTGAAAAACTTCTCGGCTCTCCTTTTGTGGATTGTGTTCTTCATTTCTGAGGTCAGCCGTCTTTCTTCAAGCATGTCTAGGTCGATTCGCCGGGCTACATCGTTGTCGGTTGTCATCTCCTGTTCGGTTCAATGGCTGAGGACGGCGATCTCCGAAGGAATCTCCGCTTCATTCGAAGGTAAGGGCGAACGGGGTTTCGCCGGTTGAATTGCGGGTCGTCGTTCGGTAGGACCATAAAACGTCTGGGAGCTCGCTCGCCCATCTTCCTTGCCTGGATTCGAGTCGTGCTTTGATCGTGTGTTTGAGGATCTTATTCACTGCCTCTACCTGCCCGTTCGTCTGAGGGTGATAGGGCGCTGAGAATAACCTTTTGACTCCCCACTTTTCACTGCATTGCATGACTTCTAAACCGTCGAATCGTTTCCGTTGTCGGAGATGATGGCACAGGGCAAACCGAATCGGCAAATTATGTTTTTCCATATAAACTTGATCACTTGTTCTTGGCGATCTTGTTGAGCGGTTCGGCCTCAGCCCATTTGGTGAAATAATCGACCCAACGATGGCGAACTTACGGCCACTGGAGCCGTCGGCAAGGGACCTATAAGGTCGATGCCCCATTGCGCAAATGGCCAAGGGCTATACATGGAGGTGAGCTATTCGGGTGATAGTTTTATGTTGGGGCCCATTATCCGACATCTATGACAAGATCTGCATAAGCGATCGCATCTTTCCGAAGTGATGGCCGAAAAATCCTTGTCAGTCGTCTTATGGAGGAGGGCTCGCCGCGTGGTTCCCACAAATCCCGTCATGGATTTCAGCTAAAGCAGGCCGACCTTCCTCCGGTGTAATACACTTGAGGAGGAAGGTGAAAGCTCGCTTGTAAAGCCGATCGTCGATAGGGTATACACAGTCGCAGTGGAGTTGGCGAGCTTTAACACGGTCGTCGAGGGACGTTCCGTCTTTAAGTATTTGATGAGCGAGTCATCCAATTCTCTTGGCGATGGCGACCGTGGTAACCAAATTCTGTCGATCGCCGGCCTTGCCGACTTTGTGATTTGGATGTTGGAGAAGTCGGTGCCCATCCGATGATGCTAGTTTGGAAAGTGCATCGGCACAGGAGTTGTGTTCTCTCGGGACTTGCTCGATTAGTACTTCTTCAAATTTTGTGCACATTTCGACCGGCTCTTGGTATTTGACCATCATTCGCGCGTGCCTCATATTCCCCCTTGACTTGGTTCACGACCAAAAGGGAGTCCATGTAGATATGGAGGCGTCGAACATCTAGGCGAGGCTAGATCAAGCCCGCCTACGAGCTTCGTATTCGGCTTCATTGTTGGTCGCACGAAAACCGAAACGCACGGCATTTGTGAAACTCGACCGTCTGGGCTAATGAGGACAATCCACCTGCTCTCGCCTTGGTATTGAGCCATCCACGTATAATTTCCAGGCAGTCGGCCGACTGGGTGGACTGTGAGGGAACGTTAATTCCACTACGAAGTCCGCCGAGCTTGGCCTTTGATCGCCGTGCGAGGAGCGTAAGTGATACCGTATTGTGCGATCTCCAGCGACCACTTGAGGAGTCGCCGTTGGTGTCCGTCGGTGCGGGACTTGTCTTAGAGGTAGAGTGGTTAGGACCTCCACTGGTGATCGAAGAAGTAAGCTCTCGGTTTCGTACACTCATGACAAGGGCATGGCGATCTTCTCCAATGGTGTGTAACGTGTCTCGGCGTCGTGAAGCGCCTGGCTAACATAGTAGATCGGCAAGTGGGCTTGCCCCTCTGCTCGCACTGCAGGCGGCACTCGGTCGACCTCGAGGCCGCTAAGTAAAGGAATAATTTTTCACCGGATCGGCTTTGCCAGGATCTCGGGGTTGGATAGATATTCCTTTATTTTGGCGAATGCTATCGGCTTTCTTTCGTCCCGCGAACTTCTTGTTCTTGATGGTCGCGAAGAAAGGCTTGCTTTATCGCCGAGCCGTGATATGAAAGCGGTTGAGGGCGGCTAGACACTGTGAGGCGTTGCACTGTTTGATGTTTCGCGGTTCCTGCATGTCAAGGATCGCTCGTATCTTGCGGGGTTCGCCTCGATCCCCCTTTGGCTCACTATGTGCCCCAAGAACTTCCGGAGCCCACCCGAAGTTGCATTTCTTGGGGTTGACTTCATGTTAAACTTCTCAAGGATGGCGAACGTCTCGGCAAGATCGTTGAGGTGATCTTCCTTCTTGAGGCTTTTGACCACGATATCGTCAATGTAGACCTCCATGGTCTTGCCGATCTGATCGGCGAACATCCTGTTGACTAATCACCGGTAGGTCGCCCCTGCGTTTTCAAGCCGAGCGGCATTCGACCCAAAAGTATATGTCTTTTACGTGTGGAAAGATGTGTGTTTTATGTCTTCCTCTGCCATTGGGATTTGATGATATCCGGCGAAGGCATCCATAAACGACATCATTTCGCAACTGCCGTGCTATCGACGGATGATCGATATGAGGCATTGGGAAGTGATCTTTTGGACATGCGCGTTGAGGTCGGTGAAGTCTATGCATAATCTCCGAGAGCGATCGGCTTTTGGCGAGCACCGCGTTGGCGACCCAGTGGTTCGTCGATTGCTACTCCGATCGATCATTCTTTGAGTAACCACGGACTTCTATGTCGAGCGCTGCGTATTTCTCGGGACCGAACTTCCTACGCTTACGGTGAACAGGTTTCATTGCGGTCGATCTTGAGATAATGGCGGGCGTGTTCGGGACTTATGCCAACCATATCTTGATGCGACCGGCAAAGACACCGATGTTCTTACGTAGCAAGTTGATCGAGATCTCCCTTTAATTCGCGGTCGATGCTCGCGCCGATCATACCTCCGTTCGGATGATCCGGATCCATCGTAATGCTTTCCAACTCTTCGGCGGGGCGGTCGCCTCTCGTTTGGTACGATCTCCGGACTCGGTCCTTGGATCGATGTCGAGACTTGGCTCGAAACCGATCCTTGGCTCGATGTCGTCCGTCGATCGATGAGAGATGGCGTCCCCTGAGTCGGGTTGGTACGAAGTCTCAGGCTCGTTGATCTCCATGGGTTGATCGTCGATCGCTTCAATGTTACATACAGTACGGGAAGTATTGAAAGAATTAACAACATAGGAGTAACTCAAACATCTCTTTGCCATTAGCTGATCTCCTTTTACAGTACCGACCGTCCCATCGGCAGTGGGGAATTTGATACAGTAAAAGAAAGATGAGGCGACCGCCTCAAAGGTTTCTAAAAAGGGGCGACCTAGGAACCCATTATAGATGCTGGGCCTATCTATGATTACAAAGCTTAGGTTCCTAGTAATCCTAACCTTGGGATCATAAAAACATATTAGCTCGACGGAGAGCTTGATCCTCCCGTAGGCTTGGACTGTGTTGTCGCCGAACCCTTGGAGCACGGTGTCGAAAGGCTTGATGAATTTGATCAGGTTGCCGAAATGGTCTAGGCGGATTTGAATATGATGTTGCAAAAACTCCCATTGTCGACCAACACGCGATCGACCGTCTTCCCAAGGATGCAAGCGGAGATCACTAGTGCATCCTCTTTGGGACATTGCACTCCTTCCCTGTCCTTGTTGGAAAAGGTGATGAGCGCGTCTCTAGAGATGGTCGGTTCGAAGTGCGGCAGCGTGGACCCGGCGAATGCCCTCGGCTCGGCTTTTCGTTTCTGTTCGACATGGTGGAAACCGGGAAAGACCCCCGAGGTTTCCACCTCCCGCTTGAAGCATGTTGACCCGGCCGCCAGAGTTGATCGGTGGGACCGAATCATCAGAGTATTCCGGCTCATGCTCGATTCTGGCGACCGGATTGGGAGGAGTTCTCTCGTGATGCCGACGTTCGCGCCCTCCGGTCCTTTCCGTCCTTGGTTCCGGCTTGGTGACCAAGTTGTCCAGTTTGCCTTCCTCAAACAATTGCCAGAGTTGCCTGAGGAGATCGCGGCATTGGCTAGTGTTGTGGCCGGGACTCTTATGATAGGCCACGAAATTTACTACGGTCTAGGTGACCGTGGTCTCTTATTGGCTTTGGCTTGGTAAGCCACTCGCGACCCTTGATCGCGTTGAAGATGTGGGCCGGAGATAAGTTGAGGTTGTGAAGAAGGTGGACCTCTACATCCTCGAAGGCTTTGAACTCGCCAGGCGGCTTGGCGATCGCCTTTCTGGGCTTGGCGACCGCCTTCTTCTGGACATGGGAGGGTGCTTTTCCTTCTTCGGATGGTCCCTCTTCTAGGCGGAGTGAGAGCATCCTCTGTCTGGCCAGAACCGGCGGCTTTGTTGCGGAAGATCGAATAGGTCGGGGGATATCTTTTGTGAGGTGCACGAACATGGGCGATCGTCCGTGGAATCCGCTCATAAGCGAGTTGAGAGCGATCTCGTCGGTGACGGCTCACCGGTGAGGACTATCTCGTCAACCCGGTCGATTTAATCCTCATCCGATTCATCCTTCCCTGCCCGATTTTCATCATGCGGTGAGGACCTTAAGGCGGCGACTTTGGCGGCGAAGTATGACCTGAAGTCGTTCGCTAGCTTCTCAAAGCAATTGATTGAGCGAGATGGTAGTGAGGTGTACCATCTGTGGGCGAGGTCGCCCAGAGTTAACGGGAACATACGACATTTCGTCGCATCTGAAGCTCCGCACCCGGTCATGTAGATCCGGAATTTGCTTAAGTGGGTTTCCGGATCCGATTTCCCCTCGTATAAAGGTGTTTGTGGGGGATTGATTGTTGGTTGGACTGGGGCGAGCTCGATCTGAGTCGTGAGCGGTTCGCTTGAACCAATGATCGATCTCCTGGCGCTTGCTCCATTTTCCATGAGCGCCCTCATGATGGTAGGCGTATCGCGGGCCCTCTGCCGTTCCCTGAGGATGGCTATAGCCTCCTCAATCTGTTCCGATGTCTGGAACTGGTCGAGTGAGAGGCTAGAACCGTCCCTCGGGGGCGGGAGTGAGAGCCTAGCGTCGCCACGGTCGCCTTCCGCCGTGGGCTGGGATTCGGTCCTCGCCGGGATAAGATTTCCGGCAGATCTCAGGGTGGCCCTCTTGGAGGTTGTTGCTGATGTCATTTTCTGATGGTTTTTCTATTGAAGAACAGTGAGTGTTTCTTCAAGTATATGTCCGGAGAACAGTGAGTGTTCTTCGAGACGGTAGGGAAAAATGAAGGTTTAGAAACCCTCCTTCTAGCGCCAATTGTTGTTACCCAAAATATTATCCGGAGATAGTATTGCTGGAACGATCGAGTAACAAACAAAATGCGAGAACACTTCCGTGGGAAAATGGATAACACAAGATTTGCCGGGGTTGTTAGTCCCGGGCTTGAATGCTCTCGCGAGATGTTATTAATAAATATACTGTCGAGTACAAATATTAATGTTAGAATCTAATACAATGAGTGTAAAAGCTTCTAGTTATCTAGGCTTTAGAGCGCGTAGATTGCCTAAGAACCGGATGGATGAATCTGTGAGTTCTTGCTTGGAATTTATGATGAATGTGTGTGAATGTCACTATGAATATGTTAGTGCTTGCCAAAAGAGCCTGTTGTTCTCTCTTTTGTGTGTATTTTTGCACTTAATTCGTGGTGGTATCCGTCCCTCTGGCCGCAACAGTGAGTTCTCTATTTATAGGGGACTAAGTAGTTGGGATCCCTCAGGCGATCGCGGGCGATCGCCGTTTTCTATATTAAAATAAACGGCCGATCGTCCCGTCACGTGGGCCTGTTCCTTTGAGGTCCGAGGTTGCAGTTGGAGGCCAGCTGGGTGAACCAATGGGAAGCCGGCCAGCGTCGCAGTCATTGTCCGAGGAGGGTCCACTCGTACCTTTCGGCGGCCTTGTCGGTAGGTGCGGTAGGTGACAGTGGGGTCAATGATCCTTTTTGTTGGTATCCTATGGAGATCCGCGGGTGGGCCATCGTCCAATTCGGTCTTCGACGACTTTGACGGACGCCGGATCCCCACGTGGCATGAGACGATCGCCTCGATCCGTTAGACAAAGACGATCGCCGGTATCAAAAGACGATCACGGTTACCAAAAGACGATCGCTATATTATGCCGGACTTTAGGTGTTCGTCCGGAGTTTGGCTTCTATGGTTGACTTTTCAGGGAGGTCGCCGATCGCCTCTTGCGGCGAATTAATCGTCGCACAACAACTTATATAAGAATTAATATAATATTTTATTAAAAGAATTAGAACTTTAGATAATTAATTTGAATTCTGGAATATTAATATAAAAGTATTAGAATTTTTTATTTATTTATTTTTTAATTTTTTAATTATCAAAACAATTTTTTTTAATTTTTTTTGCCACGTGTCAGCCACATGGCCTGCCATGGACCCGCTATTTTTGCCACGTGTCAGCCACATCAGCTCCGATGGCCGGAAAATACTCCGGCCGGCGACGAGGACTAAATTGGCGAAATCAGTGGAGAGATGTTGGGTTTTTTGGTCCGCCGGAAATAGATGGGGTTTTTTGGCCAATTGGTCCCACATACGGGACCAATTTTATAAATTTCTCTCTGACAAAAATAGATTGAAAGTTAAATTATATGACAAAATCAATTTAGAACTCAATTATAGGACCAAAATCGATTGAAAGTTAAATTACAGGACCAAAATCGATCGGGGGTTAAATTACAGGACCAAAATCGATTGAGAGCTCAATTACAGGACCAAAATTGATTGCAAGCTACATTACACGACTAAAAATGAAAACGTGTGAGTGATCGAAAAAATTTCTGGCGACGGAGTTAGGCGCGTGTGTATCACCATCCGGCGACAGGACCAAAAGTGGAGACAACGTGAAATTACAGGACCAAAACCGATTGAAGTATAATTACAGGACCAATTTTGATTTAGGGTAACATTAAAGGACCAAAATTGATTTTTTCTCAAAGTCCACATCGGTAGGATTCGAAACTGGATTGAGTGATCGACTGATTGACTAACTGCTTGACTTGACATCCGTCCACGAGGACAGGATTATAATATTACAATTACACAATGATTATTGTTTTATAAAATTTTGACGTAATTGTAATTGTTCTCATTTTTTTTCATAATTGATAAAATCATGCATCACTTAAAAGTTTTCAAAGGAAAGAGCCACACTCGCACCCGATCACCCACTCACTGAGACATTTTGTCTCACCCCACCGTTTTTCCTTTTAAACCAGAGAATGTGCAAACAGCAGAGGACGAAGAAGGCTTCGTGGAAGAGGCCGAATAGAAGATTGCCTTCAAGATTTAGGACTTCTGTTCTTAGAATTTTTGTTGTTATCCCAACTTGTAATAGTTAATTATGCTTCGTACTTAATTCGTTTGGTATTTTTCCGCTGCAAACTTATGAACAGTGTAATTTTGATTATCAGCTTTGTCACAGCGAATCTTAGTACATCGGGCTAAGATGGTTGTTTTGAAATATTATCCAATCGTTATTTTGCTTCCGCTATTTATTATTACATTTTGATTGATTAATCGACCGATGCGTCGTGCCCTCGTCCTTTCTGATGTTGGGGGCGTGATAGGAGTGGTATCGGAGCCCGCTTTGTGAGAAGGACACTTACAACGGGCTAACCAGGATAAGATTCTTCGGACTTAGACAGGAATTCCACCTAGGACAAAGTGAACCATAGGATTGAGACCTATTGTTTATTTCTCGAGTCAATTCTCATTAAAGATCTCTTTGGACTTGTCGCTATTCACTTGGAATATGCATAGTCAAATTCAAAATTCCTAAGTCACTGGGCATGCTACTTGATTAAGTATTCACGGCATTTCCCCAACTGAATCAATCATTCTGTTGAATTCTTGAAACGGATATAGTTTATTTCACTTATCCATTTCTCAAAGTCATATCACTATTCATTCTAAATTGATGAAGTTCCTTTAAACTCCACTAAACTTCATTGTATTCTTAAAATTGGAGTATTAT
Organism: Orobanche coerulescens; assembly: GCA_033398695.1. Classification (NCBI taxonomy): domain Eukaryota; kingdom Viridiplantae; phylum Streptophyta; class Magnoliopsida; order Lamiales; family Orobanchaceae; genus Orobanche; species Orobanche coerulescens. The sequence continues at coordinate 102,999,120 of CM065804.1, forward strand.
TATTCTTGGTCACTAGTATCGTATAAGAATATTTGTTGAATCATTAAGTTCACTGCCTTTATGATTATTCATGCTTAATAGAGTTTTATATTGGATATTAGATTTTCCGAGATACTGACTTAGTTTTATAATTAGATGGACCCCGCAGATCATAAAGATTTGACCAAGGAAAAATAAGAATACCCCTAGCTCGATATGTATGCTCAGGCGGATAAGCCAAACTTAACCAGAATCAACTTTAAGTGTTCTATCGTACACTTAATCCTACATGATAACACGAATTATTAATAACACCACATAAAATTGTTAATCCTCACACATTCCCTAAGCTATATTAGATGGCTGACCGAAGACGTGGACGCCCTCGCATGAATCGTGAAGAGCAGCATCAACGCGATGATCGCTCACGCTCTCCTCTATGAGGAGGAATTGGGAATGATGCCATGCACCAAGCCCTCACTCAACTGACGAACTTCTTACAACAACAGACTGCTAACAACGGGAACCACAACGAAACTCATGATCGTACCCTGGGAAGATTCTTACGTTTCAACCCGCCTACCTTTGACGGGGAACCCGACGATATCAAAGCTGAACTCTGGCTGGAGAAAATTGAGGGAATTTTCAACGCCCTTCAGTGTACTAATGAATGGTGGATATCACTGGCTGCATTCCGACTCGAGGCCGCAGCTCATGATTGGTGGAGGAGTGTCAACGAGCGCTGGACAGGAGAAAACCATGTCAGGACATGGGCTAACTTCCTGACCGACTTTCGAACTCAATACGTGTCAGCAGCAGCCAGAGAGGCTAGAGGAGACGAGTTCTACCACCTGAAGCAAGGAGCCATGACTGTCGCTCAATATGAAGCCCAGTTTAACAGGTTGTCTAAATACACACTGGGATTGGTAACAACTGAGGAGGACAAGCTCTATAAATTCACTAGAGGACTGAGGCAGTTGCTTCAACAGAGTCTTCTAACTGTCTAGTTGACGGCACTTACCCAAGCAGTGGAAGCCGCCACCCGGATCGAGAGCAGAACTGCGAGGTTAGCTCAACAACAAAGCCGTTTCTCCAACAATGCCAAGAGGCCTGCTACCCGACCAACATCAATGCCGCCACAGAAGTCTAAGAGGACGGGGACTCAAGGATGCTCGAGTAGAACAAAGGCACCAGTTCTCAACAAACCAACAGCGCCTTGCACCCACTGTGGTAGGAAAGGGCATAAGTCAGAGTTGTGTTGGAGGAAGCTCGGAAAGTGCCTACGTTGCGGTATCCCATATCATCAAATTCGAGAACACCCCGACGATCAAACCAGCTATTGCAGCCAAACCAGGAAATAACAAAGGGAAAGCCTCAGCTCGAGTATTCGCATTGACTGGTCAGGAGGCACCAGAGAACAACGATGTGGTGGAAGGTACACTTCTGATATCTAATCAACTTGCACAAATACTTATAGATCCAGGATCATCCCACTCGTTTGTTGCACCGCATTTCTCTAAGAAACTTGATAGACCGTTAGAATCTTTATCATTATGCCTAGAAGTATCTACCCCGATAGGAGTTAGTCAGCTAGCAGATAAAGTCCATTCTGCGTGTGATGTGATCATCAGTGGTAACTGTTACTCTGCCGATTTAGTAGTGCTTCCAATATTAGAGTATGACGTCATCCTAGGAATAGATTGCCTGTATAAGCACTACGCACAATTGGATTGTCATTCTAAGATAGTTAGGTTTTTCGAACCTAACAAGCCAATTGTGGAATTAATTGGAGACGCTAGAGTCAACCTAGCACCTATAATATTAGCTATCAAGGCTAGGAAGGCAGTTTCCAAAAGGGCAACCGGATTTTTAGCCTTCGTCATTAACAAGCCCAAGAGTAAGTTGGGCATAGAAACCATACGTGTAGTGTCCGTATTCCCTGACGTATTTCCCGAAGAATTAACCTCCCTACCACCTAATAGAGAGGTTGAATTCAATATCGAAATCATGCCTGGGAAGGCACCCATTGCAAAAGCACCATACCGAATGGCACCACTGGAGCTGCAAGAGTTGAAGGTCCAACGGCAGAAGTTACTCGACATGGGTTTTGTGCAACCCAGTGTATCACCTTGGAGAGCTCCAGTATTGTTTGTCAAAAAGAAGGATGGAACATTGAGGCTTTGTATAGATTACCATGAACTCAACAGCGTTATAGTTAAAAATAAGTATCCTCTCTCGAGGATAGATGAGTTGTTTGAACAACTCCAAGGAGCTACGGTGTATTCCGAGTTCGATCTTCAAGAAGGATACTACCAGTTAAAGATTAGGAATGAAGATGTTCCTAAAACTGCGTTCCAAACTAGATACGGACACTATGAGTTTTTAGTGATGCCTTTTGGACTCACGAATGCTCCTGCGGCATTTATGGATTTAATGCATAGAGTATTTCAACCATATCTCGACCAATTCGTAGTAATTTTCATCGGTGACATACTCATGTACTCTAAGTTGGAAAAAGATCATGAGAGACATCTTAGACTAGTGTTGGATACACTAAGGCAACAGAAGTTGTACGCCAAGTACAGCAAGTGTGAATTTTGGTTGAGGGAAGTGGCATTTCTACGCTATATTATTTCTGGAGAAGGGATTGCAGTTGATCCATATAAGATAGAAACTATTATGGATTGGAAGAGGCCAGAAAATGTAACTGAGATAAGAAGTTTTCTTGGACTTGCGGGTTACTACCGTAAATTCATCGAAGACTTCTCGAAGATAGCAGGACCCCTCACCCGGCTAACCCAGAAACAAGTAAAATTTGAATGGACGGATAAATGCGAGTCAAGTTTCCAGGAACTCAAGAAGAGACTTACCACCGCACCTATACTGACACTTCCAGAAGAAACCCAAGGATTTGTCGTATATAGTGACGCCTCAAAGGATGGCCTCGGTGCCGTACTGATGCAGAATGGTAAAGTTATCGCATATGCTTCCAGGCAACTCAAGACATACGAGAAGAATTATCCAACGCTTGACCTCGAACTTGCTGCAATAGTATTCGCCTTAAAGAAATGGCGACATCATTTATACGGCATTGAATTCACCGTGTTTACGGATCATAAAAGTCTCAAGTACCTATTTTCTCAAAAGGAACTTAATCTCCGACAGAGAAGATGGGTAGAGATTTTAAAAGATTACCATTGTGATATTCAACACCACCCAGGAAAAGCGAATGTCGTGGCCGATGCCCTAAGTAGAAAGGCTAGAGTGGCCCGACTCATGGTCTTAGAATGGCAAGGTCTCGAGGAACTGAGCTACCTGAAACCCATTCATGAAGGTACTCATTTAAATTGCGCCAACCTCATAGTTAAACCGAATCTATTGGACGCTATTCAATTAGCCCAAGAGAGAGATCCAAAACTTCAAGAGTTTAAGGACAAAATCGCTAAGGGCGAGAAACCCGAGTTTACAATTACCAAGGATGGAATTGTAAGGTTTAAGGGACGATTATGCATACCTCACGATGGGGAGCTCAAAAGACGAATTCTCGAGGAAGCTCATTGCTCGAGATATACGATACACCCAGGAGGTAACAAGATGTACCGAGACTTGAAGAAACACTTTTGTTGGGTAAACATGAAGAACCAAGTGGCAGAATTCATGGCGCGATGCCTCACATGTCAGAGAGTCAAAGCTGAACATCAGCAACCTTCAGGACTTCTACAGCCATTAGAAGTCCCTGAATGGAAATGGGAAATGGTTGTAACACCCCCAAGTTATTCAGGGTATATTACAGCGTCGTGAACCCCACCGAGGGACCCACAAGGCTAATCATACGCGGAACTATAAAACTTGACCGAGAAGGTCCAAATACAATGAAATGAAAGACGATACAAAGGGTATTCAAACCATGTCCGATGTATCCAAATACATCACAGTACAAAATCAAAACCTCGGCAACGCAGGGCGGAACATCAAGGGAGACTGAAAACGAACAATACTCGAGTATTCGATAACCATTCCAGTACAACAACACTGAATGGAGGAACACAACACCTAACCGGAGATAAAACACAGTATCATGCTTGCCCATCATCTTCATGCCGACCCGATACCTGCCTATCCACTCTCCTGGAACCTGAAATACATAAAAAGTTTTTCCCCCATAAAAGGGTTAGCCGTCGAATAGCTAGTGCAAGTATATCGAATATGAAACACAATACTCCTCGACAATAAAGTAAATGTAACCGTCCATTCATCAATTCAAGACTAGTATTTCGGAATAACTAAATCTCATAGCATCACATCAATACATATATGAATACTGTGGAACCGCACCAGAGGCTACGAAACCCTCAGAGGACTCGTCGGTCCATCCCAGAGTGCTTCGTTCATATCATCCGTGGAATCGCACCAAGAGTCTACGAAACCTTCAGGGGACCCGTCTGCCCGCCCCAGAGTGGATATAAATAATCATGCCATTAATATATCTTACTTTCAAAGTCGAGAACGTACAATCATTAATATATACTTGCCTTTGAGACATCGAGAAATTGAACGGAAAAAGGGTATGAGTCCGGTAGGTCCAAGAACGCACTTCCGACACCTAAACGATTGGCAAGGAATATGATAATCAATTATCCATATTCAAATTACACGAAGAAACTCCCGAAACCCATCTACGATTCATGAAAATACACGGATAAACAACTAGAGGTTGGAAAATCATCCAAACCCTCACAAGTCCGAAAACGGCACAATCCAATCCGTAAAATCGTAGGAAAAGCATGCATACGAGATAGATACATCATAATCTCAAGGTCCTCAAGCTTCAAAACGGATAAATCAGACGAATCTACGAAAAACCCCAAAATTCCCAAAAATAGGGTTCTAACGATTTTTACCTTGATTTCGAGGATAGAAATGTCCTAGATGTTGCATAATCCTTGTTATCCAACCCAACATGATGATATCTGAAGAAGGACTGCCTCAAATCGCCCCAAATCGCCTCTCCCGAGCTCTCCCGATCGGAAAAGCAGAAATGATGTGAAATGACAAGTGCAGGGGTTCACTGTCCCCTTATATACTGTCCCAGTCTAGCGCACGCTACGCCTCAGTATTAGCGTGCGCTAACGGGTCACCTGGTAGTCCAGTAAGTCAGAAAACCTCACTTCCTCTGCCGACTCAGCTCGTTAGCGTGCGCTACGGATGATGTTAGCGTGCGCTACTAACCACGAATAGCGTGCGCTAGCGAATCTCCTACCGTGCGCTAACTGCTAGTCCAGAGAGTGGAATTAGCTACTGCCTTTGCCCTGTCTGGTCCGTTAGCGCGCGCTACGGCTCAAAGCTAGCGTGCGCTACTCAAGGAGAATTAGCGTGCGTTAGCCTAAGCCTAGCGTGCATTATTCCTCTGATCCAGAACACTTCCGCAAGGTCTAAACAACACAATCGTGATCCAAACAGGGTACGAAACTCTAGATCAACGCCGACTACATCACAAAGAGTTTATAGAGCGACAAAACAAGAAGAACGGTAAGGACAAACAGTCAGTAAAAAGTATGGGAATTACAATAGTAACCATGGATTTTTTCACGGATTTACCGACCACAAGGGGAGGTTATAACACAATTTGGGCGATCGTCGATAGACTAACGAAATCATCACATTTCATGCGGGTTAAAAAGGACGACAGTTTGCAAAAGCTGGCTCGGACCTATATTAGAGAAATCGTTCGACTTCATGGAGTACCCGCGGACATAGTATCGGACAAAGATCCTAGATTTGTATCTCGTTTTTGGAAAGTCTTTCATAAGGAATTAGGAACCTCCTTAAGCTTCAGCACAAGTGCGCATCCCCAGACCGACGGGCAATCTGAGCAAACCATTCAGACCCTTGAAGAAATGTTACGAGCTTGTGTACTCGACTTTCAAGTAAATTGGGATCACCACCTACCATTAGCCGAGTTTGCATACAACAACAGTTACCAAGCGGCAATCGGAATGGCGCCTTATGAAGCTCTGTATGTGAGGAAGTGTCGATCTCTGCTCCATTGGGAAATTGATGACCATTGGACGCCGAAGACTCAAAGATCAAAACCTTCAGCAATGAGTACAGATTTGATGAAGGAAGCCGTAGATAAAGTACGACTAATCAAGGATAGGATCCGCACAGCACAAAGCAGACAAAAGAGTTACGCCGATCAACGTCGGAAATATTTAGAATTTGAAGTAGGAGATCAAGTATTCCTGAGGTTAACACCACGGAAAGGTTTGATAGTGTCAAGAAAAGGAGGAAAGCTGAGTCCCCGATATGTAGGACCATTCAAAATCACGAAAAGGATTGGATGACTAGCATACCGATTGGAAGTACCACCCAATCGGTCTGGAATACACGACGTTTTCCATGTTTCGAGATTAAAGCAGTATCATCCAGACCCAACGCACATCCTTACTTCTGACATTCCGCCGATCAAGGATAACTTGTCTTGTGAAGAGAAGCCAATCAAGATCCTCGACCGGCAAGTACGCGAATTGAGGAAGAAGCAAATTTCTTTGGTTAAAGTCGTCTGGTCGAATCACAACAGAGAGGAAGATGCGACGTGGGAGGCTGAGGAAGAAATGAAGAAATCTTACCCCGAGTTGTTCAAGTAGGAATTTGGGGACCAAATTCTTCTAAGGAGGGAAGGATGTAAAACCCCCTAAATTAGATGACTTATCACATGTACCATGTACTGAATCATGATGTAATTTAATAATAGTTATTTTATGACATGATATAACCTACATCTATTTTATTTTATTTCACTCTTTAACTTTGTAATTTATTTAATAAACCAAATAATAAAAATTAAAATAGTGTATTGATTCACCTGTTGGGTTATTTGTCAACACCTAATTACATGTACACTCACTAATGGACTCAACCCAACTTAATAAAATCATAAGATTTGAAGTTACAATTCAAAGCCCAACCCAACTAATTAAATCATTTACCATTTTAATTATAATCTTAATTTAACAAAAAAAATATAATAAAATATATACATTATGGACGGACAAGGTGAAGAAAAAGAGAGGAGAATCTTCATCTCCCATGCTAAGCCATTAACCTCCTTTTTACTTCCCAAGCCATTACACTTTCCAACCCCCATAATATCACCCTTAAATATACACACTTACCACTTAACCTCCTCTTCATTTCACACAACCAAAAAAAATCTGCATTTTGAGAGACTTAGAGAGAGAGGTCCGAGCCATTGAAGAGTGAAGGAGGAGGAAGAAAATTTTCAACAAGAAATAGGTAATCTCATCCCTTATAACTATTTCCATAATTTCTTATGTAAACCTCCCTAATCTAACTTTAATCTTAATACATGCAAACATAATTCTCACCTTGTGGTGCATGTGGATCGGCCAAACCATATAGTAGTAGAGGGGAAGTCGTTTTCCAACTTTCAAGACCTATAACCGACTAAATTCGACAAGATCGAGGTGGGTGAAAACTCTTTCAAACTTTAAAGTAGAAATCTCTTCTTTTACTTGTGATGCATGTGTTAAATCTGAAGTATTTCGAGATTCTATTGATATGATCTATGTTAAAATCTTCATGTTAAAATTACATGTTATGATTTTATGTATAGCTATGTGAAATTCATTTTCTTAAACATAATCCTCAAATATTATAAAAAATGTGAAAGTATGTACTAATCTGAAATTCTTGTATAAATGCATATTTTTAAAGATGTATGTTATGGTTATAACAACATGTAATAGGATTTATTGAATTTAAACGACAACTGATTTGGTAGTCGGGTGTCGATTTTGTGATAAATTGAAAGTTATATGTTTTCTTCTATATGTCGTTGAAACCCTACCAAAATCTGAAATATTGTTTTATATGATTATGTTATGATATATGGATAATTATTTGCGGCCAAAACGGGACTTGAAACGAGTAAACGGAGCTTTTGGGCATAAATTGTGATTTCTTAAAGTTTGGGGACTAAACTGAAAATTTCGAAAATAAAATATTCTGGACCTTGGGCAGTACATATTATACCATGTATAGGCTGTACATAAAGTTTCAAGTGATTCGGAGTTCGATATCTAAACTTAATAGTCCAAATCACAAATTTTAAAATAATTTCGGGGTCAAAATGCAAGAATTCCAAACTTCTGGACCAAGTCCGAAATTTTCTGGAATTTTCACAAATCTGGAATTCCAGGTTCATCATAAGTCATCTCGTAAAATTTCGTTAAATCCCGAGCTAAATTCATAGCTCTATAGGCCTCGGAACGATTTCCTTAAGTTTTGGGGCAATATCGTAATTTCTGGAAATTTCAGTCCCAAAACTGGAAATTTCCGAACTTTCCTTAAATCTGGAGTCGAGGAGTTATTTTTGGCTTCCTCATAAAATTTCATAACCATCCGATTTCGTTTCATACTCCAAACGCTTAGGTTTGAACCAAAGGGTAGAAACGTCCTTTCAAACTATTTCGGAAACTCTCGTTTCGTTTCGTCGAACCTACCCATTTAATATATCTGATCTGAACCCATCAGACCGTTAATAAATTATTGAGAATATTTTCGAATTTATATACAAGTCCTATTCCGCATTACCGGGCCACAAATATAATTAACCATATTCTATACTTAATTAAAAGACGCTATTAACCTCACTGACCGAACGTTTACGTGATACTTGTGAAACGCGTCAAATTGATAACTGTGAATGCCCGGAAACTAAGTGCTATACAAACAAAGTGCCACGGACAGGTCCACCTCTAACTCTATCGGAACAAAGTGCCACGTCGACGGACGGGGGCCACCTCTTGAGCCCATATGAAACAGAGTGCCGACTTACAATCTGGGGGCCACCTCTTGAGCTGTAGGAGCCACCTCTAGAGTCCCAAATTGTGTCGGGATGGTTAGACTGAGTCTTGGATCGAGCAGCGCGGCTGCGGTTCATGAACGAGGCTACCGTTGTTTCCTATTCCCATAACCGAGGAACGGAGTGTTCCGAGGGACCTGGGTCGTAGACTTGGGGTATAATCGCGATTATGGTGTGATACGGGTATTGACCCACACCTAAGGACATACCGAGCCCAGATAAGAGATAAGGAAGCACACGCTAAGTGTGAGAGCGAAGGCTCAGCTATTGAGGCGACGGTCCAAATCTTGGGGCGACGGCCTATATGGTAGGACTAATAAAGAGAGTCTAGAATCCAAAGTCCACATCGGGAGGATTCGAAACTGGATTGAATGATCGACTGATTGACTAACTGCTTGACTTTACATCCGTCCACGGGGACAGGATTATAATATTACAACTACACAATGATTATTGTTTTATAAAATTTCGACGTAATTGTATTGTTCTCATTTTTTTTTCATAATTGATAAAATCATGCATCACTTAAAAATTTTCAAAGGAAAGAGCCACACTCGCACACGATCACCCACTCACTGAGACCTTTTGTCTCACCCCACTGTTTTCCCTTTTAAACCAGAGAATGAGCAAACAGCAGAGGACGAAGAAGGCTTCGTGGAAGAGGCCGAATAGAAGATTGCCTTCAAGATTTAGGACTTATGTTCTTAGAATTTCTGTTGTTATCCCAACTTATAATAGTTAATTATGCTTCATACTTAATTCGTTTGGTATTTATTCACTGCAAACTTATGAACAGTGTAATTTCGATTATCAGCTTTGTCACAGCGAATCTTAGTACATCGGGCTAATATGGTTGTTTTGAAATTATCCAATCGTTATTTTGCTTCCGCTATTTATTATTGCATTTTGATTGATTGATCGATCGATGCGTCGCGCCCTCGTCCTTTCTGATGTTGGTGGCGTGACATGTTACCACCCGTGCCGCCTATGCTGGAAACCTCTTCGGATGTTGGTTATTTCTTTTCCCCAGGAGTAATTGTCTTTGTCATTGTATAATCTATTGTTGTAATCATTTTCTTGTTGAAACATTTCTTATTCTTCAGTGTGCCGAGGGGTAGAGCTGTCTGTCAATTCGGATGAGGCCGTGGTAGAGAAGCGGTATCTGAATCAGAGATGTCCATTTCAAATTCAGAATCTCATTCGGTGGTTACATCAGATCCGATTCCATCGGGAGGGGCAGGTGCGAGTGCAGAGGCCAACGTGCCTAATGTGCTCCAACAAGTTGTGACTCATGTGCGCCAATTGGCACAAGTGGTGCATAACATTAATACCTTCAAGACTGTTGAGGACCGATGGCTTCAAGAAGTCATGAAAATGAATCCTCCTAGATTTGACAGTTCCGGCGATGCAAACAATTGGGATCATTGGTTGGCTGAGCTAGAAAAGATATTCGACAGTATTGGCTGCCCTGAGGCCAAGAAAGTTCCAATTGCTCAATATCTGATGGTTGATGATGCTTCGGACTGGTGGAGGGCTATTAAACCCAAAGATCATGATGCCACATGTGGAGAATTTAAAGAACTAATGGAGGCACAGTATTGTCCGGGCCTGTATGGATAGCCAGAGTCAGTGAGTTGTTTAGAGCTCAACACGAAGATCTTCCTATTTCTGAGGCAATCAAGACGTTCAACAAAGAGCTAGTGTATGTTCAAGACCAGGTCAGGGATGAGACGACTAAAATACTTCATTTTGATGCTAGAATGAATCCTGGAGTTCGGAAGTACATGGCTGGTCTTGGATGTGCTATGTTGGGAGAGTATCAGGATAGAGTTATTGCGTACGAGATGGTGATAGTACCGGTTCAGATGGCTCATAGTTCGAAGAAGCCGAAATTTTCGGGCAGTTTTCGAGGAAGCGGATCGCGTAGGCCTCAATCTTTTGTAAAGTCTTCCGTTGGTTCACCCCAGCCCAGTGGAGGAACGCAGAGAGCTTGTTTTAATTATGGAGTTCCAGGACATGTCAGTTCTCATTGTTCATTACGTCCCGTTACTTGTTTAAAGTGTGGGAAGTAGGGACATCGGGCGTCATATTGTGAGATAGTAGGTAGAGTCCTTGCTAAGCAGTCTCCTACTCCAGTGGGCACAGTCACGGGTCAGCCAACTCTGAGTGTCAGACACGAAAACGGCAGAGGCAAAACCGAGTATAAGGATACTCCTAGTACTGGATCGGCCCCACCTCGATTGTATGAGATGAGATGGACTGATGATGTAGGGGCTGCCACTATGTCAGGTATTGTTCATATTCATTTGCATCCGGTAGATGTGTTGTTTGATTCTCGATCATCTCATTCTTTCATATATTTGTCTTGTGTGCGCCGTTTGGGTCTTGAGGGCCTATCTGTGTGTGAACCATTTATTGTTGGACTGCCGAGTGGGGAAAAGATAGTTGGGGATCAAGAGATTATTAGTTGTCCAATAACCATCGGCAGTAGAGATTGGCCGTCCGATTTAATTATGATTGATATGAAGGGAGAAGACTTGATTCTGGGTGACAACTGGTTAGATCGTCATGGGGCAGTAGTATATTATCATCGGAAAATAATTTCGATCGTTGCACAGGATGGTTCCGAATATGTCTTTGAAGGACAAAAACCATGTACTTCAGGAAAGACTGTTCGAGCTATGGAGGCGATGAAGTTGTTGCGACAAGGCTGTACCGGTTATTGGTGTTATGCAATAAAGACAGAAATTAGCGAGGTGGAGTTGTCCTCTATTCCCGTTGTGAATGAGTTTCCAGACGTATTTCCAGACGATTTGCCTGGATTGCCACCGCACCGAGATGTGGAGTTTACTATCGAACTAGAGCCTAATGCAGCACCAGTATCCAAGGCACCATACAGGATGGCCCCATCGAAAATGCAAGAGTTGAAAAAGCAACTGAGTGAATTGTTGGACAAGAGTTATATTCGATCAAGTGCGTCTCCATGGGGTGCACCGATATTGTTCGTATGGAAGAAAAAGGGATCTTTACGATTATGTATTGACTATCATGAGTTGAATAAACTCACTATCAAGAACAAGTATCCGTTACCGAGAATTCATGTTCTATTTGATCAACTGCAAGGGGCTATGATTTTCTCCAAGATTGACTTGAGGTCGGGATATTATCAGCTGCAAATTCGGGATTCGGATATTCTGAAGACGGCCTTTCAAACGAGATATGAGCATTATGAATTTGTGGTTATGCCTTTCGGTTTGACTAACGCTCCGGCGGTGTTTATGCAGCTTATGAACATGATATTTATCGAATATATCGATAAATTTGTGGTGGTATTTGTTGATGATATCTTAATTTATTCCAAGAGTAAATCGGAGCATGCCGAGCACTTGAAAATAGTGCTGAATATTCTGAGGGCTGATAAGCTTTATACCAAATTTTCTAAGTGCGAGTTCTGTCTGAAAGAAGTTTCTTTTCGTGGTCATATTATATTAGCTGATGGTGTTCGAGTGGATCCTCAGAAAATTGAAGCAGTCTTAACATGGAAACCCCTGAGGGATGTCAAAGAAGTTCGGAGTTTTCTAGGATTAGCTGGTTATTATTGTCGATTTGTCGAGGGATTCTCGAAAATTGCTCGACCATTCACGCAGCTATTATAGAAAACTCAGAAGTTTGAGTGGAGTGACGTGTGTCAGAAAAGTTTTGATGAGTTGAAGAAGAGGCTAACTACGTCAACGATTCTAGCCTTACCGCAGGGAATTGAAGGTTTTGTTATTTATATCGATGCTTCTAAACAAGGATTGGGATGTGTATTGGTGCAAAATGAGAGGGTAATTGCATATACATCTCGACAGTTGAAGCCATATGAGATGAATTATCCTACCCATGATCTTGAGTTAGCCGCTGTAGTGTTTGCGTTGAAGATATGGAGACATTATTTATATGGTTCTCCTTGTCGGGTGTATACAGATCATAAGAGTTTGAAATATATTTTCACTCAGAAAGAGCTAATATGCCTCAGCGGCGATGGTTAGAACTGATTAAAGATTATGATATCGACATTCTTTACCATCCAGGTAAAGCGAATATCGTTGCCGATGCTTTGAGCCGTAAGTCAATCGTGTTGCAGAGATTGGAAGTACTCACCTCCCAACCAAAGCTCAGACGAGAGTTATTTGTTTTGGAGATTGAAGTTTGTGTTAGGAGTATGCCCTCAAATGCCACTCGGAGGATGTTCAGTGAGGGCATTGTACTTGTTATTATGTAAATCATTATCATAAGGCAATGAATGTTTCTTTATTCTTGTGATTTACGCATTCCTAATATATATATATATATATATATATATATATATATATATATATATATATATATAAACTTCTCCGTGTATTTGAGAGCAAAATATTACACTCCTTATTGGATAAGGGGATCGGCATTGGAAAGGTTTATAGCTCAAATACTTAATCATTCGCAAGTCGATGAAACTTGACTGGGCATTAACTTTATGTGAAGACTTGTATGACGTGTTTTTTAACGTGGAGAGTGCCTGTCGAACACTAATAGTTAGTGGGAGCACACGTTATATGTATGCTAATTGGATTAGTATACTCGAACCTACTCACCCTCGATTCGTCACACGTATTTCACTCTGGGACAGTAAATGACGGAATCGAAAGGTTGTGATAGGTATTCGTGAATCTTGGACTTGAGGATTTGGTAGGGATGTGCTTGTGATGTTAAGATTTTCATTAGAGTAGTTCGACCCAGAAAACTGGAAGGTGGGGGTCAACCTCAACGTGCGTCTTGATGGGCAAGTAGCAGGTCCTACTGAATACCAAGATAGAATTCTTTCTCCTATTAGTGAATGTGTTATATGTCCTATGCGGTTATTGGCAGATGAGATCATAAGTCTTTGGCTAAAGCATTGGAGCTAGTTGTATTGGATACACGAGAGCTCGATGATCTCGATTTTCATTAACTCATGAATAGAGTTAAGTACAGATAGGGTTTGACTGACTGTGACCCTTTAATTTGATCGGGACATTTGAAAGAAGGGTTTATACGTATACTGGTATTCACGATAGAATGGTTCTTGAATGATCCCAAAAATTCGTTCTTAATTGGGGTACAGTGTAGGCCGCCAAGCTGGCCAGGTGGTGCTACTACTCTTTGGTTCCTCCAACTGCTGACTGAGACGGACCTACCGAGTCGCGCAATAGGATTCACGACAGAATGAATCGAGCTTATTCTCTCATTATGAATATTAGATATTAGATATATAATTTATTCGGACATTGGATGTCTAAATTGATTTATTGGATAAATTAATTTACTGCCTAATGAATTAAATAAATTACTGAGTGATTAATTTAATTCATGAATATAATTATTTCTTGAATAAATTAATTATGTTATTATGTATTTGATATGATTAATTAATTGGATTAATTAATTAATATAAATACATCGGAACGGAATCGGAGTTTATCTGTTTGGACTCACGGGAGTCCGAAACGGACCAAACTTTTTCCTACCCTTCTAGATGGCCGCGCCCCCCATTTCCACCTACCTTCCTCTTGTCTTTTGTTTCCATCTTTAAATGGAAGACAATGAATTGTGGGGTGACCTATCATGTGTATGAGTTGTTTTGGTCTTGTGGAATATTGAATAAAAGGTGAAGACTTGAATTCTCCTCACCCACCTATTGTACCATACGGTTGAGAGACAGTGAGAAAGAGAAAAGAGTTCCTTTTCCATAGTCTTCATCCTCTTCATTTCACTTCTTGATTGTTCTTGGAGAAAATCAAGATATTCATTGAGAGTGTGTGATCTATACACTTAGAGTGCAATTTTCACATTTAATAGCTTCCATCACTTGATTCTAGCCGTAACCTTAGAGTTTAATCAGGTGATCATCGTTCTGTTCGTTTCTCTGGTGCGTGGTAAGTAGAGACGTGGTTCTTTCGGCGTTGGATCATCTAAGAGCTTGGAGCGGATTGGATCGTAGGGAAATCAACTAAAGCTTGGGGAATCGCTCAAGAGAAGGACACCATTTAATCAACGAACTATACATAGCTCGATCGATCCTCGTAGGGATTCGGATAGAATTAATTTTCATTTTACCGCTTCCGCTGGGCCTTCGATTTAGGCACCGAATCCCAACAATGGTATAAGAGAGTAGGTCTTGCGATCGTATATATGATATTTAGCATTTGGAATGCTTGATTGGATGTAAATGATTTGGAATCATTTATAGTCATAATCGTGGTGTATGTTTTTCCGTTCGTTGTAGTCGTATTTTTCGTAAGTTTATGTCTAAATATAAATCTTTAATTTCTGGGAAATATAATTTATATTGAAGATATGGATGTTGAAATATAAAGATATTGGATATCCGGTCGAAAATTGAGCCCCAAATTGTCGTTGGACGGCCCGGGAGTGGTCCGAACGAAGGGGGCCGCGGCCCAGGTCTCAAGGGGCTGCGGCCCAGGGCTGTTGCAGCCCATATCATGCATTCTGGACTTGGGGCTGCGGCCCAGGGATCAGAGGGCCGCGGCCCAGGGCTGC
The DNA here is from genome assembly GCA_033398695.1 of Orobanche coerulescens. NCBI lineage: Eukaryota > Viridiplantae > Streptophyta > Magnoliopsida > Lamiales > Orobanchaceae > Orobanche > Orobanche coerulescens. Next base: position 103,014,550 of record CM065804.1, read on the forward strand.
TGGGCAGCCCTTCTTGCTGCCCGACATGTTTTGGGCACGGTCCATCCCCTTTCGGACCTGTTTCGAGCTTGTTTTCTTCGTGTATTCCTGGAAATTGATTTCCCACATTTTAAATTGGATTTAATATGATTAAAATGATATATGGTATTTCATTTTATAAGGGAAAATTGATTTATTGGAATACTTGTGATCGACCGAATTATTTTGAACATTTTCATATTACCGATTGTGTGAATTGATTGGATCGATTCTATTTGTTGTTTATATATTGATTGGATCAATGTATCTCTATGCTATCCATTTATATAATATTTATTGGATGAATGCTTTTGAATGTGAATGTGGTTCTGGACTTAGTTTTGAATCGTTCGGTTTTATTCGATTGGGTTGCAAAGGCCGGTTTGAGCCTATTTATTTTACTAGAAATATTTGTATCTAGGATGCAATTTTTCAATGTAAAATTTATATGTAATGAAGAAGACCGGAGGAATATCCGTTTCGAGAAGACGAAGATTCAAGACGAAGACTTGTAATTAGATTACGGAGTTTTTGTTTCTACGAACGGTCCATGAACTACATGTTGGTAGCAACTAGGTTGTGAATGGTTGTTCATATTGTATGAATGCTACAAACGCGCTTAAATGAATTAATGTGCAAAGTGTAGCATTAATCGCGAAAATTCTCCCACGATAAATTGTTATGTTTATAAGGTTTCAAGGTTTTCCATCCCTCCATCGAGCTATCGAGAAATTGAAATCCAAACCGGATGTGCTATGCTTCTGAGTTATCGGGGTAGTCGTTCGGGGAGGATGGATAATTAACCGGGAGCGCACTGGATGCCTTTGGTTGGAGCAAATTCTATCCCTAGAAACCTGATAGGTTGCCAGATAAGATTCAATTGTGAAACTGATTTGCGTCGATGGTATAAATTTAACTTGTTCACGAACCATAGAAACGGTATAGGTTTAGGGGAGTGAACAAGGGGAAAAAGAAGATCGTATCATCCATTAGACGGGTTGGTGTTGGACACCACTTTATGAAAATTAATAGACTAGAAACCTATTCGGTTGCCCTCTATTTAGATTTATAAAGAACATGATCACCACTATGAAGTAGAGCGAATGATACTTTTGAATTTCACATTGGAGTTTGTTATTCCGATAAAAATAGTGGGAGCTCGGTAACAGAAAAGACCTTAATTCTATACTCAGATCAATTAAATGAGTCACTAATTAATCTGTCATACTTAATGCAGACATAACTCTCAATATGACAATGAACCCACTCGCAATTCTACTCATAAAGAACACCTTGATCGGACCTATTGGATACTGGATTCTGGTGCTAGTTCTCATATTTGTACCGTGAATCAGGATCTGGAACAAAGTAGGAAGTTTGGAGCTGGGGAAGTGATGACCACTGTCGGAAGCGGGCATAGTGTCGAAGCAACCGACATAGGATCACTTCTTTTGGGTTTAGAATCCGGTTTTGTTCTGACTTTAGAAGATGTACTTGTTCTGCCCAAGGGGCATAAAAACATTGTATCCATTCCGGTCATGGATCGGAAAGGCTTTTCATTTTTCATTGGTGATCGTTGCTGCAAAATTTATTTTAGAAATAAACTAGTGGGCATTGCTACATTGTTAAATGGACTGTATCATCTAAACCTCAGTAACAAAGTCATTGTGAATACTATGACTAGGAACCGTGGTAGGGATGAAACTAATCAAGTTTTGAAATGGCATCTTAGACTTGGTCATGTTGGTCAGACCAAGGTTTACAAAATGGGAAAAAATGGACTTATGGGTCCATTGGGATCGAATCCCTTTCCTACTTGTGAATCTTGCCTTAAAGGCAAAATGACTAAGTCCCCCTTCACAGGGACTTTTGAAAGAGCTGCTGATAAACTAGGATTAATCCATACCGACGTATGTGGTGCTTTGGAAGTAGCATATGATGGATATCGGTATTTCATTACGTTTACATATGATCATACCAGGTATGGTTATGTATACTTAATTAAACATAAATCCGAGGCCTTTGAGAAATTCCAGGAATTTAAGGCCTTAGTCGAGAAACAAATTGGAAATCATATCAAAGCACTTTGGTCGGACCGAGGTGTCGAGTATATGAGTTTGGAGTTTGACGAGTTCCTAAAGGAACATGGAATAGTATCACAACTAACACCTCCAGGTACTCCTCAGTTAAATGGTGTGTCAGAAAGAAGGAACCGGACCTTGTTGAACATGGTCCGTTCCATGCTGGGTTATACTGACTTACCGATTTATCTGTGGGGGTATGCACTCCTGACTGCTGCATATATCTTGAACAGATATCCTTCCAAATCCGTTCCTAAAACTCCACATGAGATGTGGGAGGGCAGGAAACCAAGTCTTAATCACATTAGGATTTGGGGATGCCCTGCTTATGTCAAGAAGACTAAGGTGGAAAAGTTGGAAGCGAGGTCCGCGAAGGGACGTTTCATTGGATTCCTGTCTGGAACGATGGGTTATCTATTCTACATGCCCGAAGATTGAAAGATTGTTATTTCTTTGCAAGCACCCTTCCTGGAAGATGAGTTCAATCAGGAAGGCGGAGCAGGTAGAAGTATTTCTTTGGAAGAATACAATGAAACTCCTCAGGAGACACCTGTGCAATAAATTGGAACTAAACCTTCTGAAACACAAGTACAACCACCTCGTAGGTTTAGTAGGGTGTCTCATTTACCTGAGAGGTATGGCCTTGTATAATTGGAGGAGCTGGGTCTCAATGAGGTTCCAAGTGATAGCCAAGAGACCAACCCAACGACCTATGACCAGGCGATGGTGGGTGTAGACTCCGCGAAATGGCGTGAAGCTATGGAAGCTGAGATAGACTCGATGCTTGTCAATCAGGTCTGGACTCTAGTAGACCATCCCAAGGGCATAGTGCCTATTGGGAACAAGTGGATCTACAAGAGAAAGACTGATGGTGATGGCAAGGTTGACGCCTATAAGGCCAGGCTTGTGGCAAAGGGTTATACCCCAAAGGAAGGGATCAATTATCACTATACCTTCTCGCCCGTAGCTATGATCAAGTCTATTCGCATGATGCTTGATATAGCTGCCTACCATGATTATGAGATATGGCAAATGGATGTACAGACGGCTTTCCTTAACGGAATCCTCGAGGAGAAAATCTATATGGAGCATCCTAAAGGCTTTGTGTCCGAAGTCGATATTCAGAAAGTGTGCAAACTTCAGCATTTCATTTATGGACTGAAGCAAGCTTCACGTAGTTAGAACCTTCGTTTTGACAATGCAGCCAAAGAGTTTGACTTCGTGCAAAATGAAGCGGAACCTTGTGTATACAAGAGGGTTAGTGGGAGCAAGATCGCATTGTTATTACTATATGTAGATGACATTATACTAATGGAAAATGATGTGGGAATGCTCAATTCTGTGAAAGCTTGGCTTTCGAGTAAATTCTCCATGAAAGACTTGGGAGAAGCAACCTATATTCTTGGTATTCGGATCTACCGGGATAGAGCGAGGAGAACGATAGGTCTTTCCCAAGCCCTCTATATTGATAAAATCTTAAAGCAATTTAAGATGGATGATTCTAAAAGAGGGTTCCTTCCGATGCGACATGGAATAAAACTCTCCTCGAAGATGTGTCCTCAAAGTAAGGAACAACAAAAATAAATGAGTAATATACCATATGCTTCGGGTGTGGGTAGCCTTATGTATGCTATGTTGTGTACGAGACCTGACATTGCGCATGCTGTGAGCGTGGTAAGTAGGTTTCAGGCAAACCTAGGTAGGGAATATTGGACTGCCGTAAAGAACATTCTGAAGTACTTGAGAAGGACTAGAGATATGGTTATTATGTATGGCGGTGGAGAATTGGATGTGGTGGGGTTCACTGATTCGGACTTCCAAGGACAGAAGAACGATTCGATGTCTACTTCTGGCTACATATTTACTCTTAATGGAGGAGCAGCATCTTGGCGTAGCGCCAAGCAATGTGCGACTGCTGATTTCACCTGTCAGGCTGAGTATCAAGCAGCCTCGGAGGCTTCCCAGGAAGGGTTCTGGATTAAGAAGTTTCTGGGAGAACTTCAAGTGATACCATGTCTTTGAGTGCCTATTCCATGTCTTTGCGACAACGACGGAGCTGTAGCGCAGGCCAAGGAGTTGAGGTTTCACAACAGCACCAACCATATTGAGAGGAAGTATCATCTCGTAAGAGAATTTGTTCGCAAAGGATACATTGTGCTGCATAGAGTAGACTCAGCCGACAACGTCGCTGATCCACTGACCAAGCCACTTTCTCAGACTAGCTTGGAGCGTCATCTGGAGAACATGGGTATTAGATACCATAGTATGTGGCATTAAGTGCCAGTGGGAGATTGTTAGGAGTATGTCCTTGAATGCCACTCAGAGGATGTTGAGTGAGGGCATTGTACTTGTTATTATGTAAATCATTATCATAAGGCAATGAATGTTTCTTCATTTACTGGCAGTTACTGGCATTCCTAACTCGTAAATTTATATATATAGAAACTAGTACGTGTATTTAAGAGCAAAACATTCCACTCCTTATTGGATAAGGGGATCGGCACTGGAAAGATTTATAGCTCAAATACTTAATCATTCGCAAGTCGATGAAACTTGACTGGGCGTTCAGTTTATGTGAAGACTTGTATGACGTGTTATTTGGCGTGGAGAGTGCCTGTCAACACTAATGGTTAGTGGGAGCACACGTTATAGGTATGCTAATTGGATTAGTATACTCGAACCGACTCACCCTTGATTCGTCACACGGATTTCACTCTGGGACAGTCAATGACAGAATCGAAAGGTTATGATAGGTATTCGTGAACCTTCGACTTGAGGATTTGGTAGGGATGTGCTTGTGACGTTAAGATTTTTATTAGAGTAGTTCGACCCAGAAAATTGGAAGGTGGAGGTCAACCTCGATGTGCGTCTTGATGGGCAAGTAGTAGGTCCTACTAAATACCAAGATAGAATTCTTTCTCCTGTTAGTGAATGGGTTATATGTCCTATGCGGTTATTGGCAGATGAGATCATAAGTCTTTGGCCAAAGCATTGGAGATAGTTGTATTGGATACACGAGAGCTCGATGATCTCGATTTTTATTAACTCATGAATAGAGTTAAGTACAGATAGGGTTTGACTGACTGTGACCCTTTAATTTTATCGGGACATTTGAAAGAAGGGTTTATACGTATACTGGTATTCACGACAGAATGGTTCTTGAATGATCACAAAAATTCGTTCTTAATTGGGGTACAGTGTAGGCCGCCAAGCTGGCTAGGTGGTGCTACTACTCTTTGGTTCCTCCCATTGCTGACTGAGACGGACCTACCGAGTCGCGCAATAAGATTCACGACAGAATGAATCGAGCTTATTCTCTCATTATGAATATTAGATATTGGATATATAATTTATTCGGACATTGGATGTCTAAATTGATTTATTGGATAAATTGATTTACGGCCTAATGAATTAAATAAATTACTGGGTGATTAATTTCATGAATATAATTATTTCTTGGAGAAATTAATTATGTTATTATGTATTTGATATGATTAATTAATTGGATTAATTAATTAATATAAATACATCGGAACGGAATCGGAGTTTATCTGTTTGGACTCACGGGAGTCCGAAACGGACCAAACTTTTTCCTACCCTTCTAGATGGTCGCGCCCCCCATTTCCACCTACCTTCCTCTTGTCTTTTGTTTCCATTTTTAAATGGAAGACAATGACTTGTGGGGTGACCTATCATGTGTATGAGTTGTTTTGGTCTTGTGGAATATTGAATAAAAGGTGAAGACTTGAATTCTCCTGACCCAGCTATTGTACCATATGGTTGAGAGGCAGTGAGAAAGAGAAAAGAGTTCCTTTTCCATAGTCTTCATCCTCTTCATTTCACTTCTTGATTGTTCTTGGAGAAAATCAAGATATTCATTGAGAGTGTGTGATCTATACACTTAGAGTGCAAATTTCACATTTAATAACTTCCATCACTTGATTCTAGCCGTAACCTTAGAGGTTAATTTGGTGATCGTCATTCCGTTTGTTTCTACAGTGCGTGGCAAGTAGAGACGTGGTTCTTTCGGCGTTAGATCATCCAAGATCTTGGTGCGGATTGGATCGTAGGGAAATCAAATAAAGCTTGGGGAATTGCTCAAGAGAAGGACACCATTTAATCAACGGACTACAAGGGTATGTTTCTCGTATCATCTTGTGTTTTGTTTAATATTTGTATGTTTAATATCCGAATCCCTACGAGGATCGATCAAGAAACAAGAGGATGATTCTTTATTAGTCCAGCTACGAGAAGATGTTGTGAAAGGAAAGGCACATGGATTCATGATATACAAAGATGGTTTTATTCAATTTCAAGGCAGGATTTGTGTACCAAATAAGGATAATCTTAAGCAAGTAATTTTGAACGAAGCACATTCTACTCCGTACTCGATTCATCTAGGTACGAGTAAAATGTATAAAGACTTGAAGAAAAATTTTTGGTTTCCGAACATGAAGAAAGATGTAATGGAGTATATGTCGAAATGTTTAACTTGTCAACAAGTTAAAGCTGAAGATCAAAGACCTGCCGGAAAATTGCAGTTGTTACCGATTCCAGAATGGAAGTTGGAAGATATTGCGATGGATTTTATTATGGGAATGCCAAGAATGCGAATTGGGATGAATATGATTTGGGTAATCGTTGATCGATTAACCAAATCAGCACATTTTTTGGGCAATAAAGACACTTGGGGACCAGAGAGATTGGCCCGATTGTTCATTGCAGAAATTGTAAGACTCCATGGTACCCCAAAGAGTATTGTTTCAAATCGTGATGGACGTTTTGTATCACATTTCTGGCAAGCAGTACATCAAGCACTCGGTACTGAATTTAATTTTAGTACCGCGTATCATCCTCAAACAGATGGACAGTCGGAGAGAACCATCCAGACATTGGAAGTTATGTTGAGGGCATGTGCCTTGAATGGAAAGAAGATTGGGAAATCCATTTACCGTTATTTAAATTTGCACACAATAATATTTGGCATAGTTCAATTGGTATGGCTCCATTTGAAGCATTATATGGGAGACGATGTCGATCGCCACTTTGTTGGGATGAACCATATGAATTATTAGGAGTAGAGCCAGATTTGTTAATTCAAATGAGGGAAAAGATTGCCTTAATCCGACAGAATTTATTGAGCTCCCAGAGTCGACAAAAGTTATATGCCTATGTTCGACGCCGACCATTAGAGTTTTAGGCAGGATACAATGTGTTGTTGAAGGTATCGCCGACTCGTGGAGTTCTTCAGTTTGGTAAGAAAGGGAAGCTTAGTCCTCGTTATATCAGTCCTTTCGAGATCCTAGAAAAAGTAGGTGATGTGGCTTATCGACTAGCATTACCTCCAGCGCTTGCCACATTCATAATGTGTTCCATGTTTCACAATTGTGTAAGTATATTTTCGATCCTAGCGACATTATAGATTATGAAGAGATTGAGGTAAATGATGATGTTATGTATGTAGAGCAACCAGTAGCCATATTAGAGCATTGAGTGAAACAATTGCGACAGGAGGCGATTCCATTAGTAAAGGTTCGATGGTCTAAGCATGGAATTGTGGAATCTACGTGGGAAACTGAAGATATTATGCATGACTGATACCCTGAACTGTTTGAATCTTAAGTTTTGGGACAAAAGTTCTTTTTAGGGGGTAAGGGTGTAATATCCGCGTACTTTATTATTATATCTTCATATTCTATTATTCATGTGTGTTACTTTGGACGTATTTTGTTGAGAATTGATTTGTAATTTCCATGTTCTGTCGTTTGGCATTTGGAATCGTGTGTATATTAGTGATGGTATTGGAATGTTGATGGTTAGTAATTGTCGAGTTCTGTTATATTTGGGTTGTGATTGTTCTGACCAGACTTCGTGGTTTTAATGGTGGGAAGTAGCAGTTAGCGCACGCTAGATAGTATTGTTAGCGCACGCTAACCATGTATCCGTAATGCACGCTACTCTTGTTCGTAGCGCACGATAGGCCGACTGGGCAGTAAGCTTTCTGGATTCTAGAATGGGGCATTAGCGCACACTAATGGTGGACTAGCATACACTATTGTGATGTACTACTGCACGTTAATAGTGTGGTAACGCGCGCTATTTCGGCAGGACAGTGAGGAAAGAATGTTTCTAGAGTCTGGACACAAACAGTTAGCGCACGCTATTGTTGGAGCTAGCGCTCGCTAATGCCGGTATATAGCGCATGCTAATTTATGTGTAGCGCACGCTAGCGAAGTCAGACAGAAGGTCCTGGACCGCCTTCCAACCATCATTGCACCGCCTTTCAGCCGATAGCGCATGCTATACTTCAGCCATAGCACGCGCTATTCGCTACATGTATAAATAAGCTTGTATGTTCTAGAATTCATCATTTTCTCCATCTCTCTTTTCTTCTCCGATGGCTGGGCGACTTGGAGCGTAGGGAAGCATAGTTTTTTTTGACCGGATTTCACCATCCAACAACATTTTTGTGATCCTAGCATCAAGTGAACAACATCTCATCAACTTTCACCGTCCGAATCAAGGTAAAATTCGTCTGAACCCTAGTTCTTCATATTTTGGTATTTTTGCTAAGATATTCAATTCTAATTCGTTTTAGCTTCGATTTATACTGGATTATGATGTTGTAATACTTGAACCTTGTGTTCCTTGAACTCCATGGGTTTTGTTTCGAGTTTTCAACCGTTAATTGGAGTATGAACGACTCCGCCTTCGTAGTGTTCGATAGTCTGTCCCTAAGAGTAGAATTTGAAGGAAATCCTTCAGTTTCCGTAGTTTTATGCCTGATTTGGTACTTGGTTTTGTTAGGATCGAAATGTTGAAGAAGTTCGGATCATAGGCCTTTTCGTTGATCGTTTCCTGTGTTGTTCTAATCGAGGCAAGTACTTTGATTGCGTTTAATATACTTCGTGTGAACATGTGAAAAATGTGATTTTGTGAAAGTGGTATTTCAGAAAACGTGATTTGTGCCATGTGGTTATTGAGTGTGTGCGAGCCGAGTAAAACCAGCAAGGGTCCCCTGGGATCCGTTAGACTGCGAGTATCTGCGGATCACTCGGTTGAGTTGTACAACCAGAGAGGGACTGACGAGGACTCCTGTGGTGTGTATCTCGCGTGAGGTACATGGCCAGTACAACTCGGGAGGTTGTTTTATGATGTTGATTGTGGTATCGTATTCCGGAATATATGTGATGGCACTCTAATTTTTGTTGTTTATTCACTTGTTGTACATATTTTGGAATCGTTGTACTTACACCGGCTTCTTGCTGACCCCTTCAGGGGTGAATATACTTGTTGTATATTCAGATATAGGTCCAGTAGGCGAGCCAGCACAGGGCGGATACGAGCTTGGTGGGCAATATGGATATCATGTGTTATTTTGAGTCGGTGGTCGTTTTGTCATGGTTAAAGTCGTGTTTTAGTTTTGTACTCGCGCGAGTACTGTTGTATATTGTATAATGTGCTGGTGTTAGTTGTTGCCGATGTTGTTGGATCAATTATGAGTTGTTGTATCTATTGTGATCCAACAGGACCATGTGTTGGATTATTTTGTGATGTATGTCGTATTGAAGTTGATGTTGGTTTAAGTGTGTGAATGTCTCGGTTTCGTTGTTTGTTAATGTATTTTGTGTGTTCTAAGCCTGGTAGGTTCTCCAGAAAGAATCTACGGTGCTGTAATATCTCTGTAAATCACGGGGGTGTTACATAATACATACGATCGTAAATAGCTCACTGGAAGTCTGATTCAAAACCAGTTCTACGGACCTACTGTAATACCACTAGTATTTCATGCTTGATTACTTTGTACTGTATGAATTTTTGTAATGTGACGTCATTTATATTTATGTATTCCATTGAGTGCTATACAATTGTGCGATGTGGATGAAACGGAGGTGAAATGACTTGACGCGGTTGGACGATCGTCGGTGCGAATATGACGGTGGCCAACGTCTTGTTCCCCGATAATTGTTGATGAGTGGAAGTGACGGTCACCCCGAGATGGTTAGAATGCGATATGTAGCTAAAGGGTTGAATGTCTAAAGCACGCTAGAGTTTTGCCTAACGCGCGCTATAGATTATGCCTAATGTACGCTAAAATTCGAGTGTTACATACGTTAAGGTAGTTATATTACGTACGTAATGGGTTAGTTAGTCTCCCGACCAGAATCTTCCTTTTGACGTGGACGGAGCTACTTTCGGCGGGCTAGAGGACAAACGAGTCAACTCTTCATAGGGAACGCTATTCCCCAAATTTAACGTACGCTACCGACTGGAGCTTTACGTACGTAAAAATGACTTACGTACGTAACACTTGTGCACATTTCAATCAGTGGCAGTCTTTACGTACGTTAGCCTTAAACTGTTACGTACGTAACAAGCTTTATGTACGTAATACCGGTATCATTAACGTACGCTAACAAAAATGAGTTTTATAAAATGACACTTCCCTTCTACATTTGAACTACCTCAACATTACAAGAAACACCTTTGGTGAAATTCCTAACCTTATACTCGGTTCTTATCCTCTTATGTACTTGAATTAACATTGAGGGGGTGGTTTGTTGAGCTCCGGTGAAGATTATCCAAGCCATTCAAGTCACTTTTGTTTCTCCTCGTAGTTCTTGTGGATTCGTCAACTCTCTTCATTATTCTTCGTCCACTAAGGTAAGCCTACCAATCCCTGGAGTAATATCTTCGATGTTTTTTATTATACTTATTAGATTACGGGTATTGGGTATATTTTTGCCAACCTTCATAGACAATCTTTTCGGACAGAATTGTAGTAACCGGAGTTATCATTTCTCGTATGTTTCGTTTCATACAAATCATATCTATCATACGAAATTTCATTTCAATCATCACTAGGAGTGTAAAATTTGACGAATCAATTGTAGGAGAATTTGTAGTAATCCGTCACCGCATGTTCCATTGTTCGTAGCCACCCTTACCTTGCGATTTTTGACACTTAGTGAACTAGGGAAAACAATTCGATAGTATAATCGTCATTGAATACCAAACCACCAAAATTATTATGTAATGGTAATCCGCCAATTATAGTATTCGGAATATAGAATTGAATTAGAAATTATGAGATTCGATTATAATCATTTGTTGACAACCGAAAAATGATACAGATAAATCTTGTTGAGCAAATAGATATATCTAACGTTAACCGTAGAATTGAACGGTATAATGGTACGTAATGCTTATGAACTTAGAAACAATACTAATGTCGACAATTAAAACTATGCTAGGAATCTGATTAGGGAAGGGAGACTAGTTTTATTCATCATGATCCGTACGAGGTGTTAATCGGATATTACGTGACTAGGTTAAGCTCGAGCGGGCGTGGGGACTCCGGTTATCATAAAGCACCTACCGTCAGATCACAGGGAAGTGAAATCTTGCTCGAGAATTGCTAATATTAATGATATGTCCGTATGTGTGTATGTGCCATTTTTTATGAATGCCGACGGTTGTCTTTCTCTAAAATATGTTATAAATGGGCAGATGTGTTGGGGATAAAACGTGTATGGTACCCGTGTGGAAATGTGTTAGGGGATAAGACCCGAATTGGGCACCTATGTTCCGGGGTATTCCCGTGTGGATACTTTCGTGACCCTTGGTTGCGACCTTGGGGTTTATGTGATAAAAAGAGAGAGACAACGTCGGTTGTGTGATGAAATATCCCTATTGGTTATTTGGTACTGTGTTTGGTAAAATGGCGTATATCGTTGCTAGTAGTTGTTATTGGTATGCATTCTCTGACCCTGGTCATCTGGCATGATTCAACGTGCCAGGTAAAATTGTTCATCATGTGCAGGACATTCCCGAGGGGTCCGGTCAGACTTGAGCGGTGTTGGAATTATCTCTTGTCGCTGCTTAAATTAAATTAAATTTGCTTTCTTTTTAATAAACCTCCGCTGTGTAATAATTGAACTCTGAATTACGTTTTTCCTTAAAATCTTTCGACTCACGTTGTGTAAACTGTGAACTTAATGTTTTATCGCGATTTCCTTAAATTGTCTATTTTCTAACTAGCCTTAGGGGTCCTAGACGGGATTCACGACACTGTAATACCTCGGAAGATTTTGGGGGTGTTACAGAAAATGGTATCAGAGCATAATTCCTGGTTTAAATAAAATTTCTCCTAATTTTTCGAAGTTATTCCAGTCCAACACCCCAAGCAATCGTAACTCCTTGTGGGAATACAAAGTAAGTGATGTGTGTGTTTCTGTCTAAGTACTACATTTAATTGTAAACTGTGTATGGAACTGGCTTTAGATTAATACTGTCAGTAATGGCACGCTGAGGAGCTAGGAGGGTGGTGAATGACGCTCAGGGTTCCGCCGCAAACCACAATGAGGACGGGAACACTGCCGAGACCCATCCTGCTGGGGGCCAGCCGCCACCAGTTAATCAAAACGTTCAGGAGGCGGAATGCCAGAATAACAACCCGAGAGGCATGGACCCAGCTTTTGTTCAGGCCCTTGCCCAAGCTATCGCCATGGTCAACCAGGCGGAACGGATACCGGTCACCAACGTGGAGGAAAACGAAGAAAGAGACCGATGGTTGGGAGAGATGATGAAGGCTAGGCCTCCATTATTTGACGGGGCAGGGGAGAAACACGTGGACGACTGGATTTCTGAAATAGAGACTGCTTTCGAAGTGATCGGATGCCCAGAGAACCGGAAGGTGCCACTCGGGATTAATCAACTCCGTGACACTGCTGCACGCTGGTGGAGGACTTACAGGCCAGAGGACCGTGTGGTCGGGTGGACCGAATTTGCCCGACTACTGCCAGCGAGTACTGTCCCAGATCAGCCCGAACCACTCGCGCACGAGACTTTTTCAGTGCCGGACCTCAGAACATGCCAGTACTAGAGATCATTCGGGCCTACCGAACCGAGCTAAGTTACATCTCATAGATGGTTCCATCAGAAGATCAACGAATATGCCACCTTGCACAGAGGTTGCCAGAGGATGTACAACGCTATGCCGTCGGATTTCACTGCACTACCCTGAGGGCGTACGAGGACGTGGTCACAGCATATGCCGATACTGTTGTTAATACCGACACCGGACATAACTCGAAGAAGCAGAAGACATCAGTTTAGTCTGGGAGCAGCAAGAAAACGAACTCGGGGCCCACATCTTCTTTTAAGTCGGCAATTTCGTACCAACAGAAGGGTGCATCTGATCGCCTTACCGTAGGTACTGTTTCAATTGTGGCATGTCCGGGCATACTAAAGATCGGCGCCACCAAATGTTTCACTTGTGGAAAGAGTGGACACATGTCTCGTTACTGCTGGCGGGCCAATCCCACTCAGAACCCAGCTTCCCAACCAAGTCAACAAGGCTCTGTGCAATCCCCCAGGACGCCTGCTGTTTCCAACTACCGAGCTCCATCCCACCAGAACCAACCACCGCTACACGGTGCCGGACGAGGCCGTGGGCGCAGCGGTGGTACTTCATCATTTTCGGAGTCAGTACCGTCCCGCGTATTTGAGCTGAGGGCTACGGATGGTCAGTCTGTGCCAGCTATCTCAGGTACTCTTCTTGTTAACTCTCAGCCAGTGCATGTACTATTTGATACCGGAGCCACCCATTCGTTTATATATGTGAAATGTGTTGAACGCTTAAATCTTGTTTGTGTACCTTGTGAGCCCTTTACTGTTAAACTACCCGAGGGCAGTAGATTAGGCGGCGATCAGAAGGTTCGAGAATGTCAGATCTGCATCAACAATCATAGTTAGACCGCTAATCTTATGGTCTTTCCGCTCCAGAATGAAGATATCATATTAGGTATGGATTGGATGCCTTTGCACATAACGATCTTGGATACCTACCACTTGACTATTTCCATTACGGCTCATGACGGTACCACACATGTCATCATAGGAGGTGAACACTTTAGTACGAAAGGGTCTCTCAACATTCTCTCATCGGAAGTCTCCTACAGCTCTCGAAGGGAGTACTATTGGTGTTATGTTCTTCGAGAGGATACTTCACAACTTACAACCGCAAACATCCCGATGGTGAATGAATTTCCAGACGTCTTTCCCGATGAACTACCAGGGCTGCCACCGCACCGAGAAGTTTACCTTTCCATTGAACTCGAGCTGGGGACGAGACCTATTTCCAAAGCTCCTTACAGGATGGCACCGGCCGAGATGAAGGAATTAAAGATACAGCTCGAAGATCTGTTGGAGAAAGTGTTGATCTGCCCAAGCACCTCACCATGGGGCACGCCGGTACTTTTTGTTAAGAAGAAAGACAACTCTCTACGCTTGTGCATCGACTACAGGGAGCTAAATAAGGTTACTATCAAGAATCGTTACCCACTACCAAGGATTGATGACCTCTTGGATGAATTACAAGGGGCAGTTGTGTTTTCAAAGATCGATTTACGGTTCGGATATCACTAATTGAGAATTCGGGAGGAAGATATACCCAAGACTGCATTTCGATCGAGGTATGGACATTATGAGTATATCATGGTATCATTCGGATTGACTAATGCCCCAACCATTTTCATGGAACTGATGAACAGAGTTTTGATTGATTTCCTCGATAAATGCCTGGTGGTTTTTATCAACGACATCCTGATCTATTCTCGAAGCCAACAGGAACACGAGGAACATTTGAGGCAAGTGCTGAGCGTGTTAAGGCAACACCAACTTTATGCGAAATTTTTCAAGTGTGAATTTTGGATGCCGGAGGTAATTTTTCTCGGACAAAGACATTTCTATGGATTTCATCACGAGTTTGCCGACGAGTCGTCATGGCATGAACACAATCTGGGTAATTGTGGATCGCTTAGCTAAATCAGCTCATTTCCTTGAGATTAAGGATACGTAGGGTCCCGAGAGACTTGCCCAGTTGTTTATTAAAGAGATAGTGAGATTGAACGGTACTTCTAAAAGTATCGTTTCCGATCGTGACGGACGATTCGTGTCTCATTTTTGGAAATTAGTTCATCGTGCTATGGGAACTCAGCTTAATCTCAGTACAGCTTTTCATCCGTAGTCCGACGGACAATCAGAGAGGACTATTCAGACTTTGGAGGACATGTTGAGGGTATGTGTCCTCGATTGGAAAGATGATTGGGAAGCCCAACTACCATTGATCGAGTTCACATACAACAATAGTTGGCATGCTTCGATTAAGATGGCACCTTACGAGGCCTTGTACGGTCGTCGTTGTCGATCTCCTTTGTGTTGGGATGACCTATCAGAATCAATCGGCACCGAGCTCGATATGCTTATAGCCACCCGTGAGAAGGTAGCTTTGATCAGGAGTCGTTTGTTGACCGCTCAGAGTGGACAGAAATCATATGCCGATAACCGTCGTCGACCATTAGAATTTGAGACAGGTGACCACGTGTTGGTCAATGTATCCCCGAGTCGTGGTATCTTCCGTTTTGGGAAGAGGGGAAAGTTGAGTCCAAGATTCATTGGACCGTTTGAGATTTTGGATCGAGTAGGCGAGTTAGCTTATCGATTGGCTTTGCCTCCTGCGTTGAGCCGAATTCATAATGTGTTTCACGTCTCTCAGATGCGGAAGTATGTTGTCGACCCGAGTCACATACTTCAGTTCGATGAAATAGAGATCCCCGATGATCATTCATATGAGGAGCGTCCTATACGAGTTTTAGAGCGGCGAATCAAACAGTTGAGGAATAAGACGATTCTTTTGGTTAAAATTCAGTGGTGTAGACACGGAGTCGAAGAGGCTACTTGGGAAACCGAGGATAGTATGAGGGAGAGTTATCCCGAGTTGTTTGACCCTTAGTTTCGGGGACGAAACTCTTTTAAGGGGGGTGTATGTAATACCCGGTTGTAATTCAGTAATTATCATTCAGTATTTATCATTCAGTCATTATCATTCAGTAATTGTCACTCAGTAATTTCACTCATTAATGATCATTTGTCACTCATATTCAATCATTGTATTCATCGTTCAGAGTAATTGTATCGTGTATCAATCGTCATTCATCACTAATCTAATTGGAGAATCGTGCCATGTTTATCATCATTGTCATCTTCATTGTGGGCTGTGCGTGAGGAGTAGCGCACGCTACGTACTCACTTTAGCGCGCGCTAATTGATTACAGGTAGCGCATGCTACCACTCAGCATTAGCGCACGCTAATGTTGCCCTAGCTGCAGTCCAGAAGGTACTGGACTGCAGGTGAGTTATAAGTAGCCCACGCTACGAATGGTAAGTAGCGCGCGCTAGTGGTTTGTAGTAGCGCACGCTAATATTTGGTGTAGCGCGCGCTAAGGTCGGATCAGGTTGAGTCCAGTGGCTACTGGACTGAATTGAATTTATTCATAGCGCACGCTAAGAGTGGTTTTTAACGTACGCAGACGGTGTAGTAACGCACTGTTGGCCACTTAAGTATACTGGATACAGTTTGGAAAATAGTTTAAACAACAAACTGTACGGAATCTAAATCTGAGTGCGTAGCGGAAGTCTTGGATACAGTTAGTTTCCGTAGATACAGCAACGAAGAATTTGGTGTATACTTAATATATCACAGTAATTTAAAACAGTAAACGCTGAAGGTAAATAACACAGTAATTAAAGTGGTTCGAGGTAAACCCCTCTACGTCCACTGGTCCTCCACACAGGAGTAAAAAGTTTATTATAATTACTGCGTACACAACTACGTAATTATAAACAAACCTATCCTTGTATCATTCACACAGATTGATACAAAGAATGTCACTTTCAACCGTTCACACAGATTGGTTAAAGCTTTTCTTCTTGACTAGCTTCTTCACACACAGTTCCAAAGCTTCGTCCTTATTCGTCCCACACAGGTCAGAATAACTTGTTGAGTTCACACAGAGCTCGTTTTTTACACAAAGGTAATAGGTAGGTAACCAGGTAAGAACATCAGCTTTGAAGTTCTTGAGCTGATGATGGCTGTTCTTGATGTTGAGCACTGTATATCTCTTTCGTTCTTAATTGCGGTATGCTTTGGAGATATGTTTGCTCAGATGATAACTTTGATAGCTTGAATGTTAGGTTACTTCGGTAACTGATCTTCAATGTCTTTATAGGATATATATAGTCTCTGAAGAAAGTATCCGTTGAGATGTATCCGTTTGAATAAGATTTCCTTCAACGGGAGTATGACATGATCCGGATTTCGCGAGATTCTGAAGATCTGAAGACTGGCAGTATTTAAATACTTTATCCTTGAGTATTTAAATACTTCTTTGTTGAACGGGACTTGACTTGTGTTCTTTCTTGTCCTTTTGTGAACTGTATGGAAGATGACTGTGTTTAGGGTGTCGAGACAGTTTCCATACTTGGTCTTTTTACAAGACTACTTGCTGTACTGAAGAGCTTCACTTATGCTGATTCGAGGCAGGTCTTCGATACAGGATAAAGCCTCAAAGCTTCAATACAGATTCCTTTACTGTATTTGGCATATATATCAAAACCTCTAAATAACATTCGATACAGGGATTCGAGTATCCCGGCTGTTTCGATACAGGGTCTTTGTTTTCCCAACAATTTCCCCCTTTTTGACAATTTGCCAAGACTAACTTTCTTAACTCTTCGAGTCTTCTTGATGATGCCAAAACCTTCTTCATGAAGCATTTCTTCTTTGATGACTTCTCGCAGATTTCTTGGTCTTTTGTCAAAAGGTCTGACTTAGTGACTTAGTCTACAATAATGAACTGCTCGTAGGCACGTTCGATACAGTTTGAGATTTATTACAACTTAAGCCTATGATTGGCGCGCAGGCACAATCTTACAATGTATTCTAAGTTTACAACTGAAATTATGAACTGTTCGTAGACTAGTTCGTACAGCTTATTTTTCAATCAAGTTTATCTAACTTGAGATTCCTATCAAACAATTTAAGTAATCATACATAAACACAGTAGATTACGAGTTGTAATCTTTCAAGACAAACAAACGGTTTTATTGATATTCAAAAATGATTGAGTACAAAGTTTACTGTTTCGAATAGAAATTACAAAAACAAAAACAATATACATAAATTTCAGCTTTTTATCGATAATCCGCATGCCTCCATGGTCTTTTTCCGGGTTCGTTCTCGGTGCCGCGCCACCAGTTTTGAAGTGAATCATTGCCTCGATCCTGGTAAATCGCTCTTCCTTCATATGAACGATCAAAGGCAAGTATCCAATCTTCTGGATGGGTGACCCGATCTCCTCTTCTATGTTTTGATTTCATTTCGATTTGGAGAGGGAGTTTACCTTCTTCTAGCATCTTCGTAAACTTATCTGCCGCTTCCGCTAACGTTTTATAATTTTTGAAGATGGCGGATTCCCTGATGAGTCTGACAAAATATCTCATCAGTTCATTCTTCCTCCAGTGCTTTACTTCGTCGGCAGTTGGGTTGCGGTTGGTCGGCAGACGTATTTCCGAAGGTCTCTGAATAAGAGTTTGCCAAGGGACATTGGGGTCATGAAATTCCGGTCTGGAGCCTAAAATTTTAAAACTTTGGGATTGAGGTGCTAGCTTGTTCAATTGGGCAGTGATACTGTTCTGGGCAGCCTCAAATTCCCTTTCTTGTTGCAGCCTTATTCTCCTTGCAGCTTCTCGTGCCTCTTTCCCCTTTTTGGCTTCATCAAGACTTTGCAGGATTTCAAGAGCGGCGTCCTGTTTGGTCTCGATGCTGGTTATTCTTTCAACAAGGGTGGAAAGAGTCTTCGACATTTCTTGAATGGATTTGTCATGAGCACGCAGTTGAGAGCTGTTCTCAATCATTGCATAAGCGGTCTTGGCTTCAGCAATCCTTGTCTTTGTAGCTTCCTCCTTCAGCAGTTGCTCCTGCTTATCTTCCATGATCTTCAAGGCTTGCTTGAAAACTTCTGGCAAAAGGATGAATGCGTCGACAACTCGAGATACTTCGTGTTGAAGAGTGGTCATTTCTTCGACGGCAGAGGTGTGCATCTAATTCAGTGCCTTTTCAACGGAAGATAGAGCGTTTACTGCATCTTGGATAAATACAGTCTGAAGGCCAAGAGCTCGCAGGCGCTCTTTTCGTGCACCAGAGATCGGAGAATCTGGTTGGGCGAAGTCTGCAGCGCCGTTCAGTCTTCTTACATTCACGGATGGACGTGAAGTAAGTTGGACATCCTCAGGTTCGGTACCGTCCTCGGATTCCAAGGTTGAAGGGGCGGGAGCAGCTTCCTGTGGTTCGGCGACAGTTGGTGGAGAAGCTTCCTGTTGCGAAGACTCTTCAGCAATCATGGATGCAGGAGGGACTGAATCCTCCTGTTGGCTTTCAGGAATAGCTTCTTCGGTCGCAGCAGGCTCGGGTGCCTGTTCCAAAATTTCTTGAAGTTCCTCGACTGGAGGGACTGAATCCTCCTGGTCGGGAATGTTCTCGGGCTGTGGGGAAGGGGGATTGGCTTGGGTAGAAGGCCCTTCGTCTTTTCTAGGTGGAGAGGCGTCTCGGGCTTCAGCCTCTTCACGGCTCATTCTCAGACCTGCTTGTAGAGCATCGTCGTCGTCGTCTGAGTCATGATCGTCGTCATCTTTTGGATTAATGGGAGAATCCTATGACTTCTTCTTTCCTTTTCTTCTGGCGTCAGATTTGTGCAGCAGGTGGCTTTCAATTAGATCCTTGCACGAGGAGTTGTCCCATCGAAGCAGGGCCTCAATTTCAGTTGAGTCTGTTACCTCGGAGACGAATCTCTCTTCGTGGCACCAACCGCTCCAATTGTACAGTATGTCTTACGGAGCTAGTCTATAGCCTTTCCATTGCAGGAATCTTTCGTACGCGTGTTCAATTTGAACCGAAAGAAGTGTTTGATTTATGATCGAGTCAGGGGAGGGACTTCGAATAACGTCTGGAGACGCTGTTTCGAGGGATTCCTGTACAGGTATGGGATCCTGTACGGAAGATGGACTCCTTGCAGGGGATGGTGCCCCGAAGGATGATGGATCCTGCACGGGTGTGGGATCCCGCAGAGGAGAGCTTTTGGCTCCGAATGGGCAGCCGACTCGCTAAAGTCTTGAGCGTTGGCAGATGTCTCTATATCCGTCGTAGCCGCCAAAGGCTCGGGATCTACTGTCGATGCAGTAGGAGACACCTCTTCCACAGGGGTTGGGCCCTGGGGTTCTTCATCAGTGGGTTGCGCCACGGGGGAGACATCCTTGGAGTGCTTGGCTTTGATTTTTGAGAGCCTCCTGAGTCTCTTCTTGGACTTCTCACCAGCAGAGTGTTTCTTGCTGTGAGATCGCTTTCGCTTCTTTGAAGATTCCATTTCTGGGACCTTCACGGTTTCATCTCTTGGGTTGGCAGAAATTGGCATGTGCCTGGTTCTCGGGTGGTTGCAATGCATGGTGCTCTGGTTATACGCAGAGGGTTTGACACCTCCTAAGTATATCCTCGAGCTATTTTTCTTTGCATCGACGGATTGCGTCAGTCCGCACTTCGTCAGAATGAAGTTCAGCATTAAACCAAAGGATTTCTTTTGGGTGGCAGGTTTGCACACCTCTTCTTGAAGACGTTTCAGAATGATTTGGCACCAATTGACCTTTTCACAGGTCAAAATAGCTACCATCATCCTGAACCTTAAATTCGTGCACATCTCGAACGCACCGGTTCGGTTTTCAATGATCCTAGAGCAAAAGTCATGAAGATAAACAAAATGAAGAAGAAAATTTTTCTTGTGACAAGTGGTTGTCACCATATCAACCACTTTGGACCCTGTAAATAGTCCATAAAACTTGGTAATAAGCTCTTGAGACCCGAACGTCTCAAGTTGGTCCATGGTCAGGCCATCGGCGGGCAGCCTGTAGATTCTCTGGAGTAGGTCGCGATTGATGCAGATTTCCACTCCCTGGACTGTTGCAGTGATGTCAGCAACATGTCCTCCCTGGGCTAGTGACAGAAAACGGACGGCGGCGTTGAGGTAGAATTCCTCAACCAGATGGGCATCGTATTTGTCGGCGGTCTTGCTCCCGAAGCGATAGAGACCTTGTTGTTCAAGACGAGTAATGATATACTCCATCGGTTCTGAGTCGTTGGTTTCCGAGAGAATATGCTCGATGATGACAGGTTTGGAGAAGATCCGGCCATCAATGATGTTGGAGGATTTCTTCAGAACAGGGGAAGAATATTGACTAGCCATTGATGTTTTCTTAAAACAAAGGTGGAAGAAAACAGTCGAAATTCGCAGTGAATATGCGTAAAAATATGTAGTCGCTTGCTTGAGAACTCTTGTAATTGCGAAGCGTAAAGAGTCTCTAATGGCGTATACTGATCCTTTTATACTTGGGCGGCGAAACAGGGTTTTGCAGAGTACGAATGGTCAGATTTTAAGGGATGGGAACCGATTTTGAAATCAACGGTTAGGATGGACTGAGTGTAACTGGTACGCTAATCCATTAAAAGGTTTAAAAATAGAGCGGGTCCCACTTCTGACATAGGTTGATACCCTAAATGCCTAAAACGGCGGTTTAAAAATAATAAACAATTTAAAAACATCGCGGCTTTTGAGATTCAGTTGTCCAGATGTCGTGTAAGGCATTTAATGAACATGACGTTTGACATAAAAACAGGGCACGTGGACAAAAATTATTTTAAAAGGAAATAATATTATATTTATATACTGAATCGAAATCCTATAGCATGTGCTGTTCTCCGCGTCGATACAGCGTTCCCCCTTAAAAAGGTACTAATAGGTTTTAAATTCCATACAACAATATTTGGATTAATGCTGTATTCATGGGTCCTACAGTATTCCCCCTTAATTATTGCACACACCAGCTGTAGGATTCATATGACTTTGTTCGCTACAGTACTGTATTGATGATTCTGAGTATACAGATAATTAATGTTGGATACTGTATTCACGGGTCTTACAGCATTCCCCCTCAATTGTTGAGTAAAAACAGTAAATTTACTTACAGGGAGTCTGGCTGTAGTATTCCCAATTCTGTTCTGAGCATGTTGAATCTTGCTGTGTCGAGAGGCTTGGTGAAAATGTCGGCCAGCTGGATGTCTGTATGAACTTTTTCCAGGCGAACATCCTTGTTCTCGACATGATTCCTGATAAAATGATGCTTCATGTTGATATGCTTAGTGCGCGAGTGCAAAACAGGATTGTGCGTGATTGCAATTGCACTCGTGCTATCACACATGATTGGAGTCTCTCTAGCATCGATTCCATAATCTGACAGTTGTTGCTGCATCCAAAGGATCTGCATACAGCAGCTACCAGCAGCATAGTACTCTGATTCAGCCGTGGAAAGAGAGTTAGCCAATTGCTTCTTACTGAACCAAGATACGAGTCTAGGTCCGAGAAAGTGACAAGTTCCACTTGTACTCTTCCTATCTAGCTTGCAGCCTCCGAGATCCGAGTCGCTGTATCCAACTAAATCGAATCCGCCTTCCTTAGGATACCACAGTCCTGCATTGACTGTTCCTTTAATGTACTTCAGGATTCATTTAGCTGTATTGAAGTGTGATTCCTTAGGTGCAACTTGGTATCTAGCACACACTCCAACAGCAAACTGGATATCAGGCCTGCTAGCCGTTAGGTACAGGAGCGAACCAATGAGCTTCCTGTAGAGTGATTGGTCAAACGGCTTTTTGGCTTCATCAGCACTAATTTGCACGGAAGTGCTCATGGGGGTTGGTGAGGATTTGGAATTGTTCATTCCAAATTTGTTGAGAAGCTCCTTGCTTTATTTCTCCTGGTTGATGAATATACCTGTGGGCAACTGCTTTACCTGCAAACCTAGGAAATAACTAAGTTCCCCCATCATACTCATTTCAAATTTGCTTTGCATGAGATGTGAGAACCTTTGACATAGAGCAAGGTTAGTTGAACCAAAAATAATATCATCGACATAGATTTGTACCATTAGAAGGTCATCACCTTCCTGTATCTTGAACAAGGTTTTGTCGACAACACCTTTCTCAAATCCGTTGTTGGTTAGATACTGGGACAGGGTTTCGTACCAGGCTCTAGGGGCTTGTTTAAGTCCGTACAGCGCTTTCCTTAGCCTGTAAACTAGATCGATACCGTCTGTGTTGGCAAACCCTGGTGGTTGTTCAACATAAACTTCTTCTGCAAGCTCTCCATTCAGGAAAGCACTCTTGACGTCCATTTGGTATACGATAAAACTCTTATGGGTGGCAAAGGCTAAAAATATCCTAATGGCTTCTAGTCTCGCTACAGGGGCGAAGGTTTCATCATAGTCGATTCCTTCTTCCTGACAATAGCCTTGTGCTACTAGTCTGGATTTGTTCCTTATGATAAGTCCATTTCGATCCTTTTTGTTTCGAAATACCCATTTGGTTCCTATAACCGATTGGTGTGTCGGTCTGGGTACAAGATACCATACTTTGTTTCTTTCGAAACCGTTAAGCTCTTCTTCCATAGATGTTATCCAATGAGAGTTGTTAAGAGCATCTATGGTCGAAACAGGTTCGGACTGGGCTAAGAATACGGCGATAGTGCACATATTGAGTCTCCTAAGTTCGGATTGAGATTTCCATTCAGGAAACTGTAAAACTTCAGCATTAGATTCTTCTTGTGCACAAAGTACATTTCCTTGTGTACTCTGTATTCTCCTACGAGTAGAAACACCTGCATTAATGTTTCCAATGATCAGCTCTTGCGGGTGATCTCTCAACCATCTTCGGTCGGGTTCTAGTTCAGGATCCCGTACTGTATCGAAAGTTTCTGTGGGTACAGCTTCAGCTTGTACAACGTCAGCTTCATCCACATCGATTCTTACAGCTGCGGGGTTGATTTCTAAATCAACGACAGGTTCTATGGGTGTAGGTGGATCCAAGATAGATAGATGGTGAATGTCCTGGGTGATATCATCTACTCCTGTAGGGTCATGGTGTGGTTCGTCGAACACTACATGAACTGATTCCTCGATCGTCAGCTTCCTTTTATTAAAGATTCTGAAAGCTTTGCTGACGGAGGAGTATCCTACGAATATTCCTTCATCTGATTTTTCATCAAAGGTTCTAAGTTGGTCCTTCCCATTGTTCAATACATAACACCTGCATCCAAAAATGTGAAAATACGAAACTAATGGAGTTTTGTTATTCCATACCTCATAAGCAGTTTTGTTGTGGTGCTTGTTGACGATACAGCGTTTTTGAGTGTAGCACGCTGTATTGGTTGCTTCTCCCCAGAAACACTGTGGCAATTTGCTTGCGGCAATCATTGTCCGTGTTGCTTCTTTCAACGTCCTATTCTTTCGCTCGGCAATACCATTTTGTTGAGGTGTACGGGCAGCTGAGTATTCGTGCTGTATTCCATTCTCCGAACAGTATTGCTCTATAAAGCGGTTAGTAAATTCAGTACCTCTGTCGGAACGAATGCACACGATACTCGACGCTTTTTCATTTTGCAACTTCCTCAGGATCTCGGGCAACCTTGATGTTGTTTCCTTCTTCTTGCTAAGAAAGATCGTCCAAGCATACCTGGAATAATCATCAACAACAACCATGCAATATTTCTTACCTCCCAAACTTACTGGGTCTACAGGACCTTAGAGATCCATGTGTAGCATTTCCAACACTCTTTGGGTTGAAAGGTAGGATTTGCTTTTCAGGGTTGACTTGATTTGCTTGCCTTTCTGGCATGGACCGCAGACGCTGTCCTTCTTGAATGACACATCTGGCAAACCTCTAACCATACCCTGTCTTGAAAGCTTGTTGATTGTCTTGAAGTTGACGTGAGACATCCTCTTGTGCCATAACCAGCTAAGATCTGCAGTGCCTTTGGCAAAAAAACATGGAATTGAGGAGCTCATAGGCTTCCAGTCAGCAATGTACATATTACCTGATCTGCTTCCTGTAAGCACAACTTCCTTGGTTTGGGTGTTCTTGACTCTACAGCGATCTATATAGAACTTCACCGAGAACTGTTTATCACAGAACTGGCTAATACTAAGTAGATTATACTGTAAGCCTTCAACATATGCAACATTGGTGACCTTGAATTTTCCGACAAGTAGGTTTCCTTTCCCTCTTGTTCTTCCTTTAGACTTATCACCGAAGCGAACTTTTGGACCGCGACCTTCTACAAAATCAGATAGCTTGCTCCTATCTCCAGTCATGTGACGAGAGCATCCACTATCGAAGTACCAGGTATCCTCCTCTAGGATGTCCTGTAACAAAGAAATTAGGTAGATTTAGGTCCCCTTTGATTTTTGGGTCCATATATGTTAGTTCCTTTAGGTACCCAAACTTTCCTGACAGCAATTGGTTTACTGTAGGATGTACTCGGTACAGTGTTGCGATATCTACGGGGGGCATATTCGTAGTTGTTATAATCATGATAATTACTATGCATGTAAAATTCAGGGTTATTATTATTATTCCAGTACGAGTGCCGTCTAGGAGGTGGAGCCATTTTCCTAGGCTTAACAGCCTACCTTCTGGGTCTCCAGTTGGATTCCCAATGCTGTTGTTGATACTGAACTGGCATCTGCTGTCTTGAGGGATAACAGGGCTCCTGTATCCAATACCTAGGCGCACTGTACTGAGGGTACTGCCGTGCGGGCCTTTGGTGGTTGGATACCGCTTTCTTTCTGAATGACTTTCGGCTTTGATGATATGCTTGTGGAGCATGCTGTAGATTACACCTTCTGAGTGGTTGTTGGTTCCACTGTCTCGAATAGTAGAGTTGAGGGGGCGGAATTGCAGCCTTCGGTTTTCTCGGTACAGCAGGTTCCTTTATGGGACTAGGAGCATCTTCCGATTCTAGAATGTGTTCCACACTCTTGACGAACACTGTACTAGTTTTCCCTTTATTCGAACATGAGCTGTATCCTAAGCCACTTTTATCATGAGCATGTTGCCCAGTGCTTAGAATTTCTTCCATTCTTTTGGACGATTTTTCAAAAGACTTCAGAATGGTCTCAAGTTCAGTTTCTCACTTCTCGAGAGTTGTGATTTTGGTTTGTAGTAGAACCAAATCATTTGTCTTGCTCTCATTGTGGGTTTTAACCTCATTTAGTTCATGAGCAAGTTGATGATTGCTCTCCATGAGTTTTTCAAAATCGACCTTGCTGGTTTCACAATCAAGAGACATATTTTCATAATTTATTTTCAGCAAGTCATTTTCATCTTTCAGCTCTAGATTTGTCAATTGAAGCTGTATATTCTCAGTTTTTAGAGTCTCATGGGCCTTTTGAATGTTTTTAAACTCATTCATCATATTTTCGAAAGTATGAGATGCATTAGATGGAATAGCTGAGGTTGAACTTACCTCATCGTCATTGTCTTCATCTTCTCGAACATCTTTGGCCATAAAGCACATGTATGCTTTATCATCGAACTCATCGTCGGATGAATCACTTTCGATGACCACCGAAGACATTCTACCGATTTGGATGGTGTGGGGAGGCTTCGATTCTCCAATCGGGGCCTTGAGCTTGTCTTTCCAAGCACGTCTTCTTTCATCTCTCTCTTGTTGCTCGGCCTCGTGCAATCTTTGGACTTTGGGATGAGGACATTTGTTTGCATAATGGTCCGGTTTCTGCAGCTTATAACACGAGTTAGCATCACCGGATGATGTTTGGTACTTACCTTGTTGTGAGGTTTGGGCACGTAGGAGTCTTCCTGCAGTGTTTGATGAACTTTTTGAATTTATGCATTAGAAGCACCATTTCATCTTGTGACAGGATGTAAATGCGTCCATCACGGCATTCTTGTGACCGGGCTTCGACGAGCTAGGCATCTTTGTGTCGGCCGGTTCGTCTGACGGCGAGAGCTGTGACCTTTGAAGGAGATTCTTCAGCTTTCTCTCTTCTGTCAATGTCATACTCAAAGGCTTTAAGGTCAGAGAAGAGATCAAAAGTGGATATTTCATTAAGATTACAGGATACACGCATAGCTGTGGTCTTAATGTCCCATCGGGCTGGGAGAGATCTGAAAATTTTTAAGTTCTTCTCCTTTTGGGTGTAAATCTTGCCCAACGCTTCAAGTTCACCAACAATACCAGTAAATCTGAGGTCAAGTTCCTCAAGTGTTTCCGTTGGTTTCATTTCAAAAGATTCAAATTGCTGAGTAAGTTTTGAAATCTTCTTTTCTTTTGAGAGCTCAGTTCCCTCACAAATTAACTTGAGTTTATCCCAGATTTCTTTGGCTGTTTTGCAGCTCTTTACCTTTGAGAACGTGCCTTTGTCAAGAGTGACAAATAACGCGTTCTTAGCCACGTTGTCGAGATTGGCTCGCTTCCTTTCATCGGTTGTCCATTGCTCGCGTTCTTTCTCGAGCATTTCAGCATGGGCTTGGCCTTCAATCCTTGCGGCTGGATTGACCTTCATGATCTTGATCGGACCATCCTGTATAACAAAAATCATCTCTTCGTGCATTGCTGCAAGATGAGCTTCCATTCTAATTCTCCAGTCGTCAAATTCATTAATAGAGAACATAGGGACTTTGTTAATCATAGAAGTATCCATACTGATAATATAGGAATGAAAGAGACTGTTTTGAAAATAAGTGATTTGAATCTGATTCGGTTAAAAAGAAATACGACTGATTCTTTTTAGAATCAACCGCTCCGATACCACTTGTTGGCCACTTAAGTATACTGGATACAGTTTGGAAAATAGTTTAAACAACAAACTGTACGGAATCTAAATCTGAGTGCGTAGCGGAAGTCTTGGATACAGTTAGTTGCCGTGGATACAACAACGAAGAATTTGGTGTATACTTAATATATCACATTAATTTAAAACAGTAAAAGCTGAAGGTAAATAACACAGTAATTA
Source organism: Orobanche coerulescens (assembly GCA_033398695.1). Lineage (NCBI taxonomy): Eukaryota > Viridiplantae > Streptophyta > Magnoliopsida > Lamiales > Orobanchaceae > Orobanche > Orobanche coerulescens. Next base: position 103,042,404 of record CM065804.1, read on the forward strand.
AAGTGGTTCGAGGTAAACCCCTCTACGTCCACTGGTCCTCCACACAGGAGTAAAAAGTTTATTATAATTACTGCGTACACAACTACGTAATTATAAACAAACATATCCTTGTATCGTTCACACAGATTGATACAAAGAATGTCACTTTCAACCGTTCAAACAGATTGGTTAAAGCTTTTCTTCTTGACTAGCTTCTTCACACACAGTTCCAAAGCTTCGTCCTTATTCGTCCCACACAGGTCAGAATAACTTGTTGAGTTCACACAGAGCTCGGTTTTTACACAAAGGTAAAAGGTAGGTAACCAGGTAAGAACAGCAGCTTTGAAGTTCTTGAGCTGATGATGGCTGTTCTTGATGTTGAGCACTGTATATCTCTTTCGTTCTTAATTGCAGTATGCTTTGGAGATATGTTTGCTCAGATGATAACTTTGATAGCTTGAATGTTAGGTTACTTCGGTAACTGATCTTCAATGTCTTCATAGGATATATATAGTCTCTGAAGAAAGTATCCGTTGAGATGTATCCGTTTGAATAAGATTTCCTTCAACGGGAATATGACATGATCTGAATTTCGCGGGATTCTGAAGATCTGAAGACTGGCAGTATTTAAATACTTTATTCTTGAGTATTTAAATACTTCTTTGTTCAACGGGATTTGACTTGTGTTCTTTCTTGTCCTTTTGTGAACTGTATGGAAGATGACTGTGTTTAGGGTGTCGAGACAGTTTCCATACTTGGTCTTTTTACAAGACTACTTAACATCTTGAAGAGCTTCACTTATGCTGATTCGAGGCAGGTCTTCGATACAGGATAAAGCCTCAAAGCTTCGATACAGATTCCTTTACTGTATTTGGCATATATGTCAAAACCTCTAAATAACATTCGATACAGGGATTCGAGTATCCCGGCTGTTTCGATACAGGGTCTTTGTTTTCCCAACACGCACACTAATTGTTGGTCGTAGCGCATGCTACCGAGATCAGATCAGAGGACAGAAGGTTCTGGACTCCACTACTGGGCATCAGATAATTCGTTAGCACACGCTAACATTTTGGGGTTAGCGTACGCTAAGTGTTCAGCCGTAGCGCACGCTACAAAAAGGTACGTAGCGCGCGCTACCGTTTTCGGACAGTGGGTACTGGACTACCCAAAATACCCGTTAGCGCACACTACGCACAAGGGCTAGCACACTCTAACCTGGAGTGACTATATATTGGACAGTGTAGCCCAGTTTCCGTCATTTATCATTCTTTCTCATTCTCTCATCGGTTTCGGGCGATTTCGGGCGATTTGGAGAGTATTCTTCGAGGTGTATTCATCAATCATCATCTTCCAGCTCATCATTCAGATTAATCATTATTTCATCATCTTCATCACATCAAATCAAAGGTATTAATCTCTTGGATCTAGGAACTCGTATTTTTGGGTTTTCCTTCCGATTTTCTTCGTGTAAGCTTGGATTGTTGTTGGAATATGTTAGATATGGATTATCTATCTTGGGTAAATATATTCCTATGGATTTAATGGCTATTTTGGGGATTTATATCAAGAACCCTTGGGGTTGACTTCGGGTAATTTGGGGATTTCCGATTGACGTTGTTGTAATCTTGAATTGTGGATTCCTATGGGATTATTGATATAATTGAAAGTGTTTTGATGGTTTGAAATACTCATCTTGGAGTTGGTTTGATATATTCGAGTATGGATATTGTTGTATCGACGTTTGAGTCGGTTATGATCGTATTTGATTCGTGTAATGATCGAATTATTGGTAAATTGTGTTATTCAAGGTTGTTCTAGCGACCGACATTTCATTTAGGACGTTGTTCGTGGACGGACATTCTTCATCGGTGTTGTGTAAGTTAATTCTTACTCGGTTAAAAGGATTTCATTCCTTTTGTTGTTGATCATTCATAATCATAACTCATTCATCATTGTATTAATCATATTGGGACTTGTAGTTGTCGAAGAATCACTTCATTAACGAGGATCGGCGGTTCCAATCATTTCATTGAAACTATCAATCACTTAATTATTACTTTCATCTCGGTGAGTCATTCTTGACCTTGTCAGATTATTATTATTCACTGATAATCATTGTGGTCATTCTCATTCATATGGCCTTCTGGGTTCATATTGCGTCGCCGGGTGCGGATGTGTGGAATTTTTAGTCGGGCACGTGATGGCCATGTATTGGGAGTGACACATTGGGCTGTGCACACGGTAAAGATTAACTCCGTGAGACTAATTAGGTACAAGGACGGGTGTGTCCGGTCATCCGTCTTGTACACTTGCATAGAAAACTACGGGCGTACTATGATACTCCTCTTCAGCGTAATTCATAACTAAGGATATCTCATAACTTCAGTTAAATCATGATTGTGTATTTTCAACCCTTGAGGATTGTTGTTACGTATGGCGGCCCGTTGGGGATTTTGTTTAGTCACGGCAAGGCAAAGGCACGGGAAGAGCATCTTGTGGCGAGGAGTCAGTGATACTAGTAGGGGCCCGATCTTTCGGTTATTTGATCATTTGATCGTTTGATCATTTCCGTCATTTGTATTTTCCGCTGCAAATTCCGTTTGAGATGTTTATTTATTCAGAGTGGTGTATTTTATCTTCATATAAAATATACTAGTATTCTGTATTGTCCTGGTGTATTGTACTTAAGCTCCTCATCGGAGTATTTGGTAATATAATGTGGTTCGGTACTACAATTATATTATTTAATTCATCAGTCTGCATTCGCTGAGTGGGTCCCAGTCGGGGGTCCACGGCACTGTAATATCCGCCTAGTTTGGGGTGTTACACTAAATGGCAGGGTGTGAATATTGGATGGTATTTTATTGTATGAAATGAACTACGTAAGAAATGGTTATTGCAAAATTTTTATTTAACATGTTGCATTTATCTTTCAGTGATTGTTGCATATTCTTAAGTGTTGCATATTTTTAAATTAGTGTTGCATATAACAACCATGTTACAGCCGTGGCCAAAGGGTCCACTGCTGATGTGTCATTGGTTGTGGGCCCCACTATTCTAAACTGTATTCTCCTCTAAGCCAACACTATTTTCTGTTACATATATTTTGTTTTGTGTTGCACTATGTACATAATGCAATACTTTCCCTCTGTTGCATTAGAAAGGAAAAGTGTTGGACTAGAGGTCAAATGCCACGCGATCAGATGCAACACCCATAAAGTGTTGGATATATCAATTTCTGGCCTAAGGCAACAGAAAATGGGGCATAATGAAACAATAGGAAGCGTTACATATGAGCACTTATGGCGTAGTGGTGAATTTGCCGATGAGGGCAAATTTGTGGTATTCAGAAACTGTGTCGCACTCAGATTTTGTGAACATGGAAGTGTGGTTAGTGTGTGAAAAACCAACTGTACTGAATTTGACATCATTAGTATCTTCCATTGTAATGGCATCTCGATAAGATTTGTTCGCACCAGAATTTTGAGATATATGGGGTCCTGGGGGATAGAGGGCCGCTGGAGCCTAAGGATCCGGTTCAGATGGTGGGGTTTCTCCTTCTTCCAAACAATCCTTTGAGAAGCCATCTCCAGGAGCTTTACTTTGCACGGCTCGACCGACGTCTGCTTCCTTCTCTAAAATAGTGTACTTAATGATGTTTGCCGGGATATGATTTGCGAGCGACTGAATCATTTTTTGAGAAGGATCCGTGAACGGGGGAGGTGTTTTGTTGGTTGGATTCGCAGGTGTTGGGGTAGATGGGCTAGGGATTTTTTTTGTCAAACACGCCGCCAGAGCGCATCTGGGAGGGACGCCCGTCACGGGATAAGGGAAACCGCCGCCATGAGGATCCCCAACCATGATCACCAACCGCAACCACCACATAGGACATATAACCGTTCACTAACAGGAGAAAGAATCCTATCTTGGTATTTAGTAGAACCAACTACTTGACCGTCAAGACGCACATCGAGGTTGACCCCCACCTTCCGTTTTTCGGGGTCAAACTACTCTAATGTAAAATCTTATCATCATAAGCACATCTCTACTAAATCCTCAAGTCGAAGGTTCACGAATACCTATCACAACCTTACGATTCCGTCATTGACTGTCCCGGAGTGAAATACGTGTGACGAATTGAGGTGAGTCGGTTCGAGTATACTAATCTCATTAGCATACCTATAATGTGCGCTCCCACTAACCATTAGCGATCGACAGGCACTCTCCACGTCAATGAACACATCATACAAGTCTTCACATAAACTTAATGCCCAGTTAAGTTTCATCGACTTGCGAACGATTAAGTATTTGAGCCATAACCTTTTCAGTGCCGATCTCCTTATCTAATAAGGAGTGAAATGTTTTGCTCTCAAATACACGAACTAGTTTCTATATATATATTTACGAGTTAGGAATTCCAGTGACTACTGATGCGAAAATGAGTATTACAAATGAAGAAGATGAGGTGAGAATCGACGTAAGTGACCTTACGACACGCCATACACTTACGACGACATATTTAGGCGAGAAAATGGACACAAGACGAGTATTACCATGGTGCTCAGTCTTGGTCGTGTCATATGACATGGCCCGTGTCATGCTGTGCCGGAAAATGCCGAAGGCACTACCCGCCGAGCCCAGCCGTGTCATTCGACACGGCCCGTGCCGCACTGTCCCGGACAAGCGAAAGTCTCTGTCGGCCGAACCCGACCGTGTTAGGTGACACAGTCGAGTCCTACTCGTCCAGAAATGCCGGAACATCTGCCCGTCCAACCCGACCGTGCCAGGCGACACGGTCGAGTCCTACTCGTCCAGAAATGCCGGAACGCCTGCCCGTCCAACCCGACCGTGCCAGGCGACACGGTCGAGTCCTACTCATCCTAAAATGCCGGAACACCTGCCCAGACAACCCGGCCATGTTCCAGGACACGGTCGAGTCCTGCCCGGACAAGATTCGCGCGCCGCGGCCATGTCAAGCGACACGGATCGTGTCCTGCCGGCAGCTGCCTTTATTTTATAGCCTTTTTTGTTTTGTTTGTCTTTTCTTTTCTTTCTTTCTCATTTAAGGGATTGTGTTTCCCCTAAATTTTGATTTTGTGTTCCCCTTTGTATTTTATTTTGATTTGTTTTGATTATTCAAAGAGTTTGTAATCTTTGAATTGTTTTCTTTAATTATGGTAAGGAGACTTGGGTTTTTCTCTAAGTAGGATTTGATCATTATGTATGAAGCATTGAATGTTGAAATAAGAATACACTTTGTATTTCTATCCTTCTTGAATGATTTTCATCAAACTCTTGATTTTTATTCGACACGTTTTCGAGTATAAATCTGATCGATTCAAAATAGGTCTTGAGAAGAAATTACCTTATCGAACTATAGGTCTAATTCGATAAACCTTTGTTCTTGATCGTTCGAGTCTTTTTGATCGATATTATTATCTTATCCGATATTACATCCATATTCATACATTCGAGTTATCATATTCACAAAGTAAGACTTCCGCTACGATATAATTCCGTACCTATACAATTTCCAACCGATACATATTCACTTCCGAAGCTAATTCGTATCATTAGTGGTATCGGAGCCCAAGGTCATCTCCTTGGCGATTTTATTGGAAATTTCTTGTTAAGACTATGTCGTGACTCTCTTGTGATGGATTTCTCCAATCTTGACTTCTTGATTAAACTCCATGACGCACTAAACAGCTTACCGGAGAAACATATGCAAGCAAGACGCAGAGACGACGCACATTCATCACACCATGCAGATGAATTCAAAGTGAACGAACTTCTGGAGTTCGTTGGAGGAACCGATCCCGAAGCTTATTTGGAATGGGAACAGAAGATTGAACGCATGTTTGAATTCAAAGACCTTAACGATGAGAAACGTTGCAAATATGCAATTCTCAAGTTAGGGAAGGGTGCTTCCCTTTGGTTCGAAGGAGTGAAGACACAAAGAGCTCGGGCGGGAAAAGAAAAAATCTATTCGTGGGATTCGTTAAGAAAAACTTCGTAAAAGGTATGCGCCAACATCACATCGATTAACCTTGTACCGGAGGATTGCCGACTTCATGCAAGGAAAACTAAGTGTTGGTGAATACATTGAAGAGTTCGAAAGCTTCGTTTTAATGGGAGAACTAGAAGAAAACAAAGAACAAAAGATGTCACGCTTTTTACGTGGCTTGAATAAAAACATAGCTAACACGGTGGAATTGTACCCATATGAAGATTTCGATACTCTATGTGGACTATGTGTCAAGATAGAGGCCCAAAATAAGTTGAAGTTTTTCAAAACCGAATTTCCATGAAAATTTGAGGATCCAAGTACCGGTTCGAGTTCAACTACCACAACAATACCGACTCCTACCCCTACTACGGTTTCTAAGTCCCCCGGTGTACCGAAGGAAACGAGCCTAACCAAACTAAGATGTTTTAAATGTCAAGGGTTCGGTCATTACCAAAATGCTTGTCCAAACAAATGGGTGGTGACGCTAAGAGAAGCCAATACGGTCCAAGACGAGTTGCTAGTCGAGGACGAAGGACAAAGGCTAGGTGATGTGTTTAACTTGGGCGCCGAAGAAGAAGAGAAGTAAGAGACTTACGAGGCTGCCGATTATGATACGAGTCTAGTCCTTCGCACTTTACAAGTCAAAACGGCTTCGAGGGATATGAAGCAACGAGACCAAATATTCCACACCAAATGTCAAATCAAAGACAAATGGTGTAGTTTGATAATCGATGAGGGAAGTTGTAATAATGTAGCTTCAAGTGAGGTGGTGAAGAAACTCGGACTCATCACTACTACCCATCTAAAACCATACGCGTTACATTGGCTCGATGATGGGGGTAAAGTGAATGTTTCGAAGCAAGTGCGGGTCGGTTTTACTATGGGTTCATACGGTGACGACATATTATGTGATGTACTCCCGATGGATTCATGCCATATACTCTTGGGACGGCCATGGCTATTTGATAGAGATGTCGTGCATTGTGGAAGAAGTAACGAATATGAATTCCAGGATAAGGGCAAAAAAATTGTTCTTAAACCAATGCCACCTCAAATTATTCGTTCTATGAGCTCTAATCGGGTTGAAAAACCGAAACTTACCATGTTTGCCAGTGAGCGGAAGATGGAACACGCCATTGACGATGAGTCATGTCGTGATATCGGTGTTGCCTCGCAGAATAATTATTATTATTTTATTAATAATGATAGTTATTTTGTTGGTAATTCTATGGCACCCCCTACTACCTACCGCCTCAAGATTTTGAACCAGTTATACACCGCAGATATTTTCGAGGTCAAGTATTTAGAAGTATTGATTAATTCGTCTGGAAACGACGGGATTACGGAATTGAGGACAATTCCTTTTAAATGGGGAGGTAATGATGCGAAAACGAGTATTACAAATGAAGAAGATGAGGTGAGAATCGACGTAAGTGACCTTACGACACGCCATGCACTTACGAAGACATATTTAGGCAAGAAAATGGGCACAAGACGAGTATTACCATGGTGTTCGGTCTCGGCCATGTCATATGACACGGCCTGTTTCATGCTGTGCTGGAAAATGCCGAAGGCACTGCCCGCCGAGCCCGGTCATGTCATCCGACACGGCCCGTGCCGCGCTGTCGGACAAGTGAAAGTCACGGTTGGCCGAACCCGACCGTGTCAGTCGACACGGTCGAGTCCTACTCGTCCAGAAATGCCGGAATGCCTGCCCGTCCAACCCGACCGTGCCAGGCGACACGGTCGAGTCCTACTGTAGTTAAGTTGCTCCTAGGAGGTTATTTCGGGTTTCTAGGAGGAATACGAAATCAACTACAATACTGTAGTTAAGTTGCTCCTTCACGGTTTTGATGTTAATTCCGTTGAAGTAACTTCCATATTCTATTTCTGCATACGAAAGAAAATTTGTTTGAGTCTAGATAAAGTTCGAAATTTTTTCCTTTTCCTGCTTGTTAGAAATTTAGGATTTTGCTGAAGATAATAAAGTACAAAAATGAATTTCGACTAACTTATATAGAGTAAGGTGATTTAAATTCAGCCAGTTTGAAGGAAATTAATATTTTCATCGATTGGTCTTCAAGGGTCAAATCCTGTGAACTATTTAATTCTAATCCTGGATCGACATGGTCAAAAAGTAACTGCGAGTCTAGATCCGTGAACGGGGGAGGTGTTTTGTTGGTTAGATTCGCCGGTGTTGGGGTAGATGGGCTAGGGATTTTTTTTGTCAAACACGCCACCAGAGCACATCTGGGAGGGACGCCCGTCACGGGATAAGGGAAACCGCCGCCATGAGGATCACCAACCGTGATCACCAACCCCAACCACCACATAGAACATATACCCGTTCACTAACAGGAGAAATAATCCTATCTTGGTATTTAGTAGAACCTACTACTTGACCGTCAAGACGCACATCGAGGTTGACCCCCACCTTCCGTATTTCCGGGTCGAACTACTCTAATGTAAATATTAACATCATAAGCACATCTCTACTAAATCCTCAAGTCGAAGGTTCACGAATACCTATCACAACCTTATGATTCCTTCATTGACTGTCCTGGAGTGAAATACGTGTGACGAATTGAGGGTGATTCGGTTCGAGTATACTAATCTCATTAGCATACCTATAATATGTGCTCCCACTAACCATTAGCGATCGACAGGCACTCTCCGAGTCAATGAACACGTCATACAAGTCTTCACATAAACTTAATGCCCAGTTAAGTTTCATCGACTTGCGAACGATTAAGTATTTGAGCCATAACCTTTGTAGTGCCGATCTCCTTATCTAATAAGGAGTGGAATGTTTTTATCTCAAATACACGAACTAGTTTCTATATATATATTTACGAGTTAGGAATTCCAGTTACTACTGATGTAAAAACTAGTATTACAAATGAAGAAGATGAGGTGAGAATCGACGTATGTGACCTTACGACACGCCATGCACTTAATACAACATATTTAGGCGAGAAAACGGACACAAGATGAGTATTACCATGGTGCTCGGTCTCGGATGTGTCATATGACACGGCCCGTGTCATGCTGTGCCGAAAAGGCACTGCCTGCCGAGCCCAGCCGTGTCATCTGACATGGCCCGTGCCGCACTGTCTCGGACAAGCGAAAGTCACTGTCAGCCGAACCCGACTGTGTCAGGCGACACAGTCGAGTCCTACTCATCTAGAAATGCCAGAACGCCTGCCCGTCAACCCGACCGTGCTAGGCGACATGGTCGAGTCCTACTCGTCCAGAAATGCCGGAATGCCTACCCGTCCAACCCGACAGTGCCAGGCGACACGGTCGAGTCCTACTCATCCAGAAATGCCGGAACACCTATCCAGACAACCCGGCCGTGTTCCAGGACACAGTCGAGTCCTGCCCAATCAAGATTCGCGCGCCGCGGCCGTGTCAAGCGACACGGCCCGTGTCCTGCTGGCAGCTCCCTTTATTTTATAGCCTTTTGTGTTTTGTTTGTCTTTTATTTTCTTTCTTACTCATTTTAGGGATTGTGTTTCCCCTAAATTGTGATTTTGTGTTCCCCTTTGTATTTTATTTGGATTTGTTTTGATTATTCAAAGATTTTGTAATCTTTGAATTGTTTTCTTTAAGTATGGTAAGGAGACTTGGGTTTTCCTATAAGTAGGCTTTGATCATTATGTATGAAGCATTGAATGTTTAAATAAGAATACACTTTGTATTTCTATCCTTGTTGAATGATTTTCATCAAACTCTTGATTTTTATTCGACACGTTTTCGAGTATTAATCCGATCGATTCAAAATAGGTCTTGAGAAGAAATTACCTTATCAAATTATAGGTCTAATTCGATAAACCTTTGTTCTTGATCGTTCGAGTCTTCTTGATCGATATTATTATCCTATCCGATATTACATCCATATTCATACATTCGAGTTATCATATTCACAAAATAAGACTTCCACTACGATATAATTCCGTACCTATACAATTTCCAACCGATACATATTCACTTCCCAAGCGAATTCGTATCATTAGTGGTATCGGAGCCCAAGGTCATCTCCTTGGCGATTTTATTGGCAATTTCTTGTTAAGACTATCTCGTGACTCTCTTGTGATGGATTTCTCCAATCTCGACTTCTTGATTAAACTCCATGATGTACTAAATAGCTTACCGGAGCAACGTATGCAAGCAAGACGCAGAGACGATGCACATTCATCACACCATGTGGATGAATTCAAAGTGAACGAACTTCCGAAGTTCGTTGGAGGAACCGATCCCGAAGCTTATTTGGAATGGGATCGGAAGATTGAACGCATGTTTGAATTCAAAGACCTTCATGATGAGAAACATTGCAAATATGCAATTCTCAAGTTAGGGATGGGTGCTTCCCTTTGGTTCGAAGGAGTGAAGACATAAAGAGCTCGGGCGGAAAAAGAAAAAATCCGTTCCTGGGATTCGTTAAAGAAGAAACTTCGTGAAAGGTATGTGCCAACATCACATCGATTAACCTTGTACCGTAGGATTGCCGACTTGATGTAAGGAAAACTAAGTGTTGGTGAATACATTGAAGAGTTCGAAAGCTTGGTCTTAATGGGAGAACTAGAAGAAAACGAAGAGCAAAAGATGTCACACTTTTTATGTGGCTTGAATAAAAACATAGCTAACACGGTGGAATTGTACCCATATGAAGATTTTGATACTCTATATGGACTGTGAGTCAAGATAGAGGCCCAAAATAAGGTGAAGTTTTTCAAAACCGAATTTCCATCAAAATTCGAGGATACAAGTACCGGTTCGAGTTCAAATACCACAACAATACCGACTCCTATCCCTACTATGGTTTCTAAGGCCCCCGGCGTACCGAAGGAAACGAGCCTAACCAAAGTAAGATGTTTTAAATGTCAAGGGTTCGGTCATTACCAAAATGCTTGTCTAAACAAACGGGTGGTGACGCTAAGAGAAGCCATTACGGTCCGAGACGAGTTGCTAGTCGAGGACGAAGGAGAAAGGCTAGGTGATGTGTTTAACTTGGACGCCGAAGAAGAAGAGGAGTGCGAGACTTACGAGGCTCCCGATTATGATACGAGTCTAGTCCTTCGCACTTTACAAGTCAAAACGGCTTCGAGGGATACGTAGCAACGAGACCAAATATTACACACCAAGTGTCAAATCAAAGACAAATGGTGTAGTTTGATAATCGATGGGGGAAGTTGTACTAAGGTAGCTTCAAGTGAGGTGGTGACGAAACTCGGACTCATCACTACTACCCATCCAAAACCATACATGCTACATTGGCTCGATGACGGGAGTAAAGTGAAAGTTTCGAAGCAAGTGCGGGTCGGTTTTACTATGGGTTCATACGGTGACGACATATTATGTGATGTACTCCCGATGGATGCATGCCATATACTCTTGGGATGGCCATGGATATTAGATAGAGATGTCGTGCATCGTGGAAGAAGTAACGAATATGAATTCCAGGATAAGGGCAAAAAAATTGTTCTTAAACCAATGCCACCTCAAATTATTCGTTCTATGAGCTCTAATCGGGTTGAAAAACCGAAACTTACCATGTTTACCAGCAAGTGGGAGATGGAACACGCCATTGACGATGAGTCATCTCGTGATATCGGTGTTAACTCGCAGAATAATTATTATTATTTTATTAATAATGATAGTTATTTTGTTGGTAATTCTCTAGGACCCACTACTACCTACTGCCTCAAGATTTTGAACCAGATACACACCGCAGATATTTTCGAGGTAAAGTATTTAGAAGTATTGATTAATTCGTCTGGAAACGACGGGATTACGGAATTGAGGACAATTCCTTTTAAACTGGGAGGGAATGATACGAAAATGAGTATTACAAATGAAGAAGACATATTTAGGCGAGACGTCATGCACTTACGAAGACATATTTAGGCGAGAAAATGGACACAAGACGAGTATTACCATGGTGCTCGGTCTCGGCCGTGTCATATTACACGGCCTGTGTCATGCTGTGCCGGAAAATGTCGAAGGCACTGCCCGCCGAGCCTGGCCGTGTCATCCGACACGGCCCGTGCCGCACTGTCCCGGACAAGCGAAAGTCACTGTCGGCCGAACCCGACCGTGTTAGGCGACACAGTCGAGTCCTACTCGTCCAGAAATGCCGGAACGCCTGCCCGTCCAACCCGACCGTGCCAGGCGACACGGTCGAGTCCTACTCGTCCAAAAATGCCGGAACGCCTGCCCGTCCAACCCAACCGTGCCAGGCGACACGGTCGAGTCCTACTCATCCTGAAATGCCGGAACACCTGCCCAGACAACCCGGCCGTGTTCCAGGACACGGTCGAGTCCTCCCCGGCCAAGATTCGCGCGCCCCGGCCGTGTCAAGCAACACAGACCATGTCCTGCCGGCAGCTCCCTTTATTTTATAGCCTTTTGTGTTTTGTTTGTCTTTTCTTTTCTTTCTTTCTCATTTTAGGGATTGTGTTTCCCCTAAATTGTGATTTTGTGTTCCCCTTTGTATTTTATTTTGATTTGTTTTGATTATTCAAAGATTTTGTAATCTTTGAATTGTTTTCTTTAATTATGGTAAGGAGACTTGGGTTTTTCTATAAGTAGGCTTTGATCATTATGTATGAAGCATTGAATGTTGAAATAAGAATACACTTTGTATTTCTATCCTTCTTGAATGATTTTCATCAAACTCTTGATTTTTATTCGATGCGTTTTCGAGTATAAATCTGATCGATTCAAAATAGGTCTTGAGAAGAAATTACCTTATCGAATTATAGGTCTAATTCGATAAACCTTTGTTCTTGATCGTTCGAGTCTTCTTGATCGATATTATTATCCTATCCGATATTACATCCATATTCATACATTTGAGTTATCATATTCACAAAGTAAGACTTCCGCTACGATATAATTCCGTACCTATACAATTTCCAACCGATACATATTCACTTCCCAAGCTAATTCGTATCATTAGTGGTATCGGAGCCCAAGGTCATCTCCTTGGCGATTTTATTGGCAATTTCTTGTTAAGACTATCTCGTGACTCTCTTGTGATGGATTTCTCCAATCTTGACTTCTTGATTAAACTCCATGATGCACTAAACAGCTTACCGGAGCAACGTATGCAAGCAAGACGCAGAGACGACGCACATTCATCACACCATGCAGATGAATTCAAAGTGAACGAACTTCCGGAGTTCGTTGGAGGAACCGATCCCGAAGCTTATTTGGAATGGGAATGGAAGATTGAACGCATGTTTGAATTCAAAGACCTTAACGATGAGAAACGTTGCAAATATGCAATTCTCAAGTTAGGGAAGGGTGCTTCCCTTTGGTTCGAAAAAGTGAAGACACAAAGAGCTCGGGTGGGAAAAGAAAAAATCCGTTCGTGGGATTCGTTAAGAAAAACTTCGTAAAAGGTATGCGCCAACATCACATCGATTAACCTTGTATCGGAGGATTGCCGACTTCATGCAAGGAAAACTAAGTGTTGGTGAATACATTGAAGAGTTCGAAAGCTTCGTCTTAATGGGAGAACTAGAATAAAACGAAGAACAAAAGATGTCACGCTTTTTACGTGGCTTGAATAAAAACATAGCTAACACGGTGGAATTGTACCCATATGAAGAATTCGATACTCTATGTGGACTATGTGTCAAGATAGAGGCCCAAAATAAGTTGAAGTTTTTCAAAACCGAATTTCCATGAAAATTCGAGGATCCAAGTACCGGTTAGAATTCAACTACCACAACAATACCGACTCCTATCCCTACTACGGTTTCTAAGGCCCACAGTGTACCGAAGGAAACGAGCCTAACCAAACTAAGATGTTTTAAATGTCAAGGGTTCGGTCATTACCAAAATGCTTGTCCAAACAAACGGGTGTTGACGCTAAGAGAAGCCAATATGGTCCAAGACGAGTTGCTAGTCGAGGACGAAGGAGAAAGGCTAGGTGATGTGTTTAACTTGGACGCCGAAGAAGAAGAGAAGTGCGAGACTTACGAGGCTCCCGATTATGATACGAGTCTAGTCCTTCGCACTTTACAAGTCAAAACGGCTTCGAGGGATACGGAGCAATGAGACCAAATATTCCCCACCAAATGTCAAATCAAAGACAAATGGTGTAGTTTGATAATCGATGAGGGAAGTTGTAATAATGTGGCTTCAAGTGAGGTGGTGACGAAACTCGGACTCATCACTACTACCCATATAAAACCATACGCGTTACATTGGCTCGATGATGGGAGTAAAGTGAATGTTTCGAAGCAAGTGCGGGTCGGTTTTACTATGGGTTCATACGGTGACGACATATTATGTGATGTACTCCCAATGGATGCATGCCATATACTCTTGGGATGGCCATGGCTATTTGATAGATATGTCGTGCATCGTGGAAGAAGTAACAAATATGAATTCCAGGATAAGGGCAAAAAAATTGTTCTTAAACCAATGCCACCTCAAATTATTCGTTCTATGAGCTCTAATCGGGTGGAAAAACCGAAACTTACCATGTTTGCCAGTGAGCGGAAGATGGAACACGCCATTGACGATGAGTCATGTCGTGATATCGGTGTTGCCTCGCAGAATAATTATTATTATTTTATTAATAATGATAGTTATTTTGTTGGTAATTCTCTGGCACCCCCTACTACCTACCGCCTCAAGATTTTGAACCAGATATACACCGCAGATATTTTCGAGGTCAAGTATTTAGACGTATTGATTAATTCGTCTGGAAACGACGGGATTACGGAATTGAGGATAATTCCTTTTAAATGGCGAGGTAATGATGCGAAAACGAGTATTACAAATGAAGAAGATGAGGTGAGAATCGACGTAAGTGACCTTATGACACGCCATGCACTTACGAAGACATATTTAGGCGAGAAAATGGACACAAGACGAGTATTACCATGATGTTCGGTCTCGGCCGTGTCATATGACACGGCTTGTTTCATGCTGTGCTGGAAAATGCCGAAGGCACTGCCCGCCGAGCCCGGTTGTGTCATCCGACACGGCCCGTGCCGCACTGTCGGCCGAACCCGACCGTGTCACGTGACACGGTCGAGTCCTACTCATACAAAAATGTCGGAATGGCTGCCCATCCAACCCGACCGTGCCAGGCGACACGGTCAAGTCCTACTGTAGTTAAGTTGCTCCTACGAGGTTATTTCGGGTTTCTAGGAGGAATACGAAATCAACTACAATACTGTAGTTAAGTTGCTCCTTCACGGTTTTGATGTTAATTCCGTTGAAGTAACTTCCATATTCTATTTCTGCATAAGAAAGAAAATTTGTTTGAGTCTAGATAAAGTTCGAAATTTTTTCCTTTTCTTGCTTGTTAGAAATTTAGGATTTTGCTGAAGATAATAAAGTACAAAAATGAATTTCGACTAACTTATATAGAGTAAGGTGATTTAAATTCAGCCAGTTTGAAGGAAATTAATATTTTCATCGATTGGTCTTCAAGGGTCAAATCTTGTGAACTATTTAATTCTAATCGTGGATCGACATGGTCAAAAAGTAACTGCGAGTCTAGATCCGTGAACGGGGGAGGTGTTTTGTTGGTTAGATTCGCAGGTGTTGAGGTAGATGGGCTAGGGATTTTTTTTGTCAAACACGCCGCCAGAGCACATCTGGGAGGGACGCCCGTAACGGGATAAGGGAAACCGCCGCCATGAGGATCACCAACCGTGATCACCAACCCCAACCACCACATAGGACATATACCCATTCACTAACAGGAGAAAGAATCATATCTTGTTATTTAGTAGAACCTACTACTTGACCGTCAAGACGCACATCGAGGTTGACCCCCACCTTCCGTATTTCCGGGTCGAACTACTCTAATGTAAATCTTAACATCATAACCACATCTCTACTAAATCCTCAAGTCGAAGGTTCACGAATACCTATCACAACCTTATGATTCCGTCATTGACTGTCCCGGAGTGAGATACGTGTGACGAATTGAGGGTGATTCTGTTCGAGTATACTAATCTCATTAGCATACCTATAATGTGTGCTCCCACTAACCATTAGCGATCGACAGGCACTCTCCGAGTCAATGAACACGTCATACAAGTCTTCACATAAACTTAATGCCCAGTTAAGTTTCATCGACTTGTGAACGATTAAGTATTTGAGCCATAACCTTTTCAGTGCCGATCTCCTTATCTAATAAGGAGTGAAATGTTTTTCTCTCAAATACACGAACTAGTTTCTATATATATATTTACGAGTTAGGAATTCCAGTGACTACTGATGTGAAAACGAGTATTACAAATGAAGAAGATGAGGTGAGAATCGACGTAAGTGACCTTACGACACACCATGCACTTAAGACGACAAATTTAGGCGATAAAACGGACACAAGATGAGTATTATCATGGTGCTCGGTCTCGGCCATGTCATATGACACGGCCCGTGTCATGCTGTGCCGGAAAATGCCGAAGGCATTCCCTGCCGAGCCCGGCCGTGTCATCTGACATGGTTCGTGCCGCACTGTCCCGGATAAGCGAAAGTCACTGTCAGCCGAACCCGACTGTGTCAGGCGAAACAGTCGAGTCCTACTCATCCAGAAATGCCGGAACGCCTGCCCGTCCAACCCGACCGTGCTAGGCGACATGGTCGAGTCCTACTCGTCCAGAAATGCCGGAACGCCTACCCGTCCAGCCCGATAGTGCCAGGCGACACGGTCGAGTCCTACTCGTCCAGAAATGCCGGAACACCTGTCCAGACAAACCGGCCGTGTTCCAGGACATGGTCGAGTCCTGCCCGATCAAGATTCGCGCACCGCGGCCATGTCAAGCGACACGGCCCGTGTCCTACTGGCAGCTCCCTTTATTTTATAGCCTTTTGTGTTTTGTTTGTCTTTTCTTCTCTTTCTTACTCATTTTAGGGATTGTGTTTCCCCTAAATTGTGATTTTGTGTTCCCCTTTGTATTTTATTTTGATTTGTTTTGATTATTTAAAGATTTTGTAATCTTTGAATTATTTTCTTTAATTATGGTAAGGAGACTTGGGTTTTCCTATAAGTAGGCTTTGATCATTATGTATGAAGCATTTAATGTTTAAATAAGAATACACTTTGTATTTCTATCCTTGTTGAATGATTTTCATCAAACTCTTGACTTTTATTCGACACGTTTTCGACTATTAATCCGATCGATTCTCAATAGGTCTTGAGAAGAAATCACCTTATAAGATTATAGGTCTAATTCGATAAACCTTTGTTCTTGACCGTTCGAGTCTTCTTGATCGATATTATTATCCTATCCGATATTACATCCATATTCATACATTCGAGTTATCATATTCACAAAATAAGACTTCCGCTACGATATAATTCTAAACCTATACAATTTCCAACCAATACATATTCACTTCCAAAGTGAATTCGTATCATTAGTGGTATCAAAGCCCAAGGTCATCTCCTTGGCAATTTTATTGGCAATTTCTTGTTAAGACTATCTCGTGACTCTCTTGTGATGGATTTCTCCGATCTCAACTTCTTGATGAAACTCCGTGACACACTAAATAGCTTACCAGAGCAACGTATGCATGCAAGACGCAGAGACGACGCACATTCATCACACCATGTGAATGAATTCAAAGTGAACGAACTTCCGGAGTTTCGTTGGAGTAACCAATCCCGAAGCTTATTTGGAATGGGAACGGAAGATTGAACGCATGTTTGAATTCAAAGACCTTCATGATGAGAAACATTGCAAATACGCAATTCTCAAGTTAGGGATGGGTGCTTCCCTTTGGTTCGAAGGAGTGAAGACACAAAGAGCTCGGGCGGAAAAAGAAAAAATCCATTTCTTGGATTCGCTAAAGAAGAAACTTCATGAAAGGTATGTGCCAACATCACATCGATTAAACTTATACCGGAGGATTGCCGACTTCATGTAAGGAAAACTAAGTGTTGGTGAATACATTGAAGAGTTCGAAAACTTGGTCTTAATGGGAGAACTAGAAGAAAACGAAGAGCAAAAGATGTCACGCTTTTTACGTGGCTTGAATAAAAACATAGATAACACGGTGGAATTGTACACATATGAAGATTTCGATACTCTATATGGTCTGTGTGTCAAGATAGAGGCCCAAAATAAGGTGAAGTTTTTCAAAACCGAATTTCCATCAAAATTCGATGATCCAAGTACCGGTTCGAGTTCAAATACCACAACAATACCGACTCCTATCCCTACTACGGTTTCTAAGGCCCCCGGCGTACCGAAGGAAACGAGCCTAACGAAAGTAAGATGTTTTAAATGTCAAGGGTTCGGTCATTACCAAAATGCTTGTCCAAACAAACGGGTGGTGACGCTAAGAGAAGCCATTACGGTCCGAGACGAGTTGCTAGTCGAGGACGAAGGAGAAAGGCTAGGTGATGTGTTTAACTTGGACGCCGAAGAAGAAGAGGAGTGCGAGACTTACGAGGCTCCCGATTATGATACGAGTCTAGTCATTCGCACTTTACAAGTCAAAACGGCTTCGAGGGATACGTAGCAACGAGACTAAATATTCCACACCAAGTGTCAAATCAAAGACAAATGGTGTAGTTTGATAATCGATGGGGGAAGTTGTACTAATGTAGCTTCAAGTGAGGTGGTGACGAAACTCGGACTCATCACTACTACCCATCCAAAACCATACATGCTACATTGGCTCGATGACGGGAGTAAAGTGAAAATTTCGAAGCAAGTGCGGGTCGGTTTTACTATGGGTTCATACGGTGACGACATATTATGTGATGTACTCCCGATGGATGCATGCCATATACTCTTGGGACGGCCATGGATATTAGATAGAGATGTCGTGCATCGTGGAAGAAGTAACGAATATGAATTCCAGGATAATGGCAAAAAAATTGTTCTTAAACCAATGCCACCTCAAATTATTCGTTCTATGAGCTCTAATCGGGTTGAAAAACCGAAACTTACCATGTTTACCAGCAAGCGGGAGATGGAACACGACATTGACGATGAGTCATGCCGTGATATCGGTGTTGCCTCGCAGAATAATAATTATTATTTTATTAATAATGATAGTTATTTTGTTGGCAATTCTCTAGGACCCACTACTACCTACTGCCTCAAGATTATGAACCAGATACACACCACATATATTTTCGAGGTCAAGTATTTAGAAGTATTGATTAATTCGTCTGGATACAACGGGATTACGGAATGAAGGACAATTCCTTTTAAACTGGGAGGGAATGATGCGAAAATGAGTATTACAAATGAAGAAGATGAGGTGAGAATCGACGTAAGTGACCTTACGACACGTCATGCACTTACGAAGACATATTTAGGCGAGAAAATGGACACAAGATGAGTATTACCATGGTGCTCGGTCTCGGCCGTGTCATATGACACGGCACGTGTCATGCTGTGCCGGAAAATGCCGAAGGCACTGCCCGCCGAGCCCAGCCGTGTCATCCGACACGGCCCGTGCCGTACTGTCCCGGACAAGCGAAAGTCACTGTCAGCCGAACCCGACCATTTTAGGCAACACAGTCGAGTCCTACTCATCCAGAAATTCCGGAACGCCTGCCCGTCCAACCCGACCGTTCCAGGCGACACGGTCGAGTCCTACTCGTCCAGAAATGCCGGAGCACCTGCCCGTCCAACCCAACCGTGCAAGGCGACACGGTCGAGTCCTACTCATCCTGAAATGCCGGAACACCTGCCCAGACAACCCGGCCGTGTTTCAGGACACGGTCGAGTCCTGCCCGGCCAAGATTCGCGCGCTGCGGCCGTGTCAAGCGACACGGACCGTGTCCTGCCGACAACTCCCTTTATTTTATAGCCTTTTGTGTTTTGTTCGTCTTTTCTTTTCTTTCTTACTCATTTTAGAGATTGTGTTTCCCCTAAATTGTGATTTTGTGTTCCCCTTTGTATTTTATTTTGATTTGTATTGATTATTCAAAGATTTTGTAATCTTTGAATTGTTTTCTTAAATTATGGTAGGGAGACTTGGGTTTTGCTATAAGTAGGCTTTGATCATTATGTATGAAGCATTGAATGTTGAAATAAGAATACACTTTGTATTTCTATCCTTCTTGAATGATTTTCATCAAACTCTTGATTTTTATTCGACGCGTTTTCGAGTATTAATCCGACGATTCTCAATAGGTCTTGAGAAGAAATCACCTTATCGAATTATAGATCTTATTCGATAAACCTTTGTTCTTGATCGTTCGAGTCTTCTTAATCGATATTATTATCCTATCCGATATTACATCCATATTCATACATTCGAGTTATCATATTCACAAAATAAGACTTCTGCTACGATATAATTCCGCACCTATACAATTTCCAACCGATACATATTCACTTCCCGAGCGAATTCGTATCAACTACTAGTAAATAAAGAAACATATAATTGCCTTTTTACAATGTTTTACATAATAGCAAGTAAATGCCCTCATTGAACATCCTTTGAGTGGCATTCGAGGGCATACTCCTAACAGATTATACAACATATAATACATTTCTTCTCTCTGAATCAAGGTAAATTCCTTAGAACCCTAGTTTAGGGAATTCTTGGGGATTTTTCTAAGATCCATCCGGTTAATCTATTTTGAAGCTTGGAATCCTTGAGATTATGATGTATCGACCTCGTACCCACGTTTCCCTTACGATTATATGAATATTTTTGTGTATTACTTGAAGTGGAGAGGGTTTGGATGATTTCCAACCTCTATATAAATACATTGAAGACTTATGAATCGTAAAAGGGGGGGGGGGGGGGGTTTAAAGAGTCTTCCTTGAGAATTGAGTATTGATGATTGATTATCATATTTCCTTAAAAATCATTTAGACCCGAAGTACGTTCTTGGACCTCTCGAGTTTGAATACCGTTTTCACTTCGGTTCTAATGTCTCAAAGGCAAGTATATGTTTATGATTGTACGTTCTAGACTTTTAAAGTGAGGTATATGAATTGTGTGATTGTATATATTCACTCTGGGAGGGTCCGACGGGGCCTCAGAGGGTTCCCTTGCCGTTGGTAAGGTTCCACGAATATTTTTGGTTAATCACTCTGGGAGGGTCCGATGGGGCCTCATAGGGTTCCGTTGCCGTTGGTTCAGTTCCATGGTTAATCACATTGGATTTAAACTAAATGCTATGAGAATTAGTTATTCCGAAACACTAGTCTTGAGTTGATGAAATGAGGATTCCGTTTACTTTATTGTCGAGAAGTATTATGTTTCATATTCGACATGCTTGTTCTAGCTATTCGATGGCTAATCCCTTTTTGGAGGAAACACCTTTCATGTATTTCAGGATCCAGGAGGGTGGATAGGCATGTACAGGGTGGGCACGAAGATGATGGGCAACAGTGATGTTGTGTCTTGTCTCTGTCTGTATTTTGCATTTTATCCATTCGGTATTGTTGTACTTGGAATGGTTACGAACACTCGAGTGGGGATTTAGATACTCTTGATGTCTTGGCCTGTGTTGCCCTGGGTTTTTTATTCCCGACGTATTGTACTATGTTGAATTGATTATTACCTTGGTGTCATTTCTATTGCCTTCTATTGGATTATGTTTAGACCTTATCGGTCGAAATTCATGGTTCCGCATATGTATAGCCTTGTGGAACCCACAGAGGGGATCACGGCGCTGTAATATACCCTTAATAACTTGGGGGTGTTACACGTAGCTACTGCATATAACACTTTTTGTCCATCTTCAGATGCTTAACTCATCTTATAAGATGACGTGTCAAAAGTCATTTTTGCTGAAGTGTCTATTGCACATCTGTGGTTGTGTTTGGCTAACTCCTCTAGTGTAGTTGCGTCCAAGTGTCCAAAGTGCTTGTTAGTGTGGAATTTCTTAGTTCTCCCCTTGGCCACTTTTCGTCACTCGAATAGGTAGCTAATATGTGTTCCATATGAGAACTCCTGGCTGAATTTTAATCCTCTCTGTCCTAGCTGGCTTTTTAAACCTCCTTCACCAGTTGCATGAAGATGTAGTCAGGCCAGTTGAATCTTTGAAGTTGAATCATTGATCCCAGCATAGTGAATTTTGGCACTGACATATGGTCGAAACTTCCGACATGCCTATTACAATCTTTGTGCACATATTTACGATATACCTATAATCTTTATGGATTTCAGGCTTTGACATTAATTTTGAGCGTACTTGCCTGGTCATGTTTTTACTGAGTTTCCAAGTATCCTCGTGATTTAATATCAGTGCTTCCACGACTCTGCATCTGCTGTTCGTCCTAAATGCGTCAGTTATTATTTGCTTAGTGATAAGGATTTCCTCACTAAAGATAGAATTTTTGATTCTAAATTCTGTCACCTAAGCTTCCTTGAAGAAACATACGACATCTTCTTTGTATAGCTCCATCAGGTTGATGATCAGGTAATAGTAAATACCATCTTTCTTCATATTCAAGATTGTGTCCGCGATCAGCAGGTTATTTCGGGTTTCTAGGAAGAATACGAAATCAACTACAATACTGTAGTTATGTTGCTCCTTCACGGTTTTGATGCTAATTCCGTTGAAGTAACTTCCATATTCTATTTCTGCATACGAAAGAAAATTTTTTTGAGTCTAGATGAAGTTCGAAATTTTTTCCTTTTCCTGCTTGTTAGAAATTTAGGATTTTGCTGAAGATAATAAAGTACAAAAATGAATTTCGACTGACTTATATAGAGTAAGGTGATTTAAATTCAGCCAGTTTGAAGGAAATTAATATTTTCATCATTTGGTCTTCAAGGGTCAAATCATGTGAACTATTTAATTCTAATCGTGGGTCGACATGGTCAAAAAGTAACTGCGAGTCTAGATCGTGGGTTATTTCCACGTGTTATAAATAAAATAATAAAATAACGACATTGCAAGATTTAGGAACTTAGCTGGTCGATTGCTCTGTCTTGACTGCAGCCATGTTCTATTCCAGCTGGTTTATGATCCTAGCTGTATTGCTGCATCAGCTAGGGTCGTTAGTTGAGTCATTTGTTGTCAGCAGCTGCATAGCTTGTCATCTAGGTTTTGTCATCTTAGTTGTTCCTTGGCTAGCTAAGCATTTGATTTCCAATCTAGATGTCGAATCTCTGCTTAGCTCCATGAATCTCTCTTCTACTAATGTCCTGGCGAATATATCAGCTATTTGATATTCAGTGCTGATTCTTTCTACTCGAACTCTCTTGCGAATGACATGATCTCTGATAAATTGATGTTTAACATCAATGTGCTCTGTCCTTGCGTGGAGCACTAGGTCGTTTGTTATGGAAATTACACTATTATTGTCGCACCATATAAGAACATTGATAGCAATGATATTGTAGTCTCTTAGCTGATGTCCGATCCATAATATTTGAGTACAGCAGCTGTCTGCAGCTATATATTCAAATTCGGTTGTTGATATTGAATTTGATGTCTGCTTCTTGCTGAACCATGAAATCAGCTTGGTTCCTAGGAATAACATGTTCCACTTGTACTTTTCCCGTTGATCTTACAAACCTGATGATTCAAAGTTATCATCTTTAGGATACCATATTCCAATATTGATTGTGGATTTTAGATATATGATAATTCTTTTAGCCGCTTCTTGCTGTGATTGCTTTACCTTGTACTGGAATCTTGCACATACTCCAACCATATATAAAATGTCTAGTCTCCTTGTAGTTAGGTATAACAATGATCCAACCAATCCTCCAAAATGGGTTGGATCAAATGCTGTAACACCCTTGTGATTTACAGAGGTATTACAGCACCGTAGATTCTTTTTGGAGAACCTACCAGGATGGACCATCATAAAAAAAACAATGACCATCAATAGAAATGAGACATTCACACACTTAAAACCAACGTCAACTTTCAAGACAACATACATCACCAAAACATACCAATACATGGTCCTCTTGGATCACAACCAAAACAACAGCTCATAACTGATCTAACACATCAGCCATAACCATCATCAACTCATTAAACCACATGTGACAGTACCCCCGCGAGTACAAAACCAAAAGACGACTCTGACCATGCCAAAACGACCACCAACTCACAATAACACATGATATCAGTGTTGCTCGTCATCCTCGTGCCCTTCCTGCGCCGGCTTGCCACTAAGACCTGTACCTGAATACACAACAAGTATATCCACCCCAAAAAGGGGTCAGCAAACAGCTGTTGCAAGTACAACGATTCATGAATATGTACAACCAATGAATAACAGAAATCACAGTGCCATCACGAGTAATCCGGGGTACCATATCACAATCATCACAAAATAACGGGGGCTATACTGGTACTATACCTCACGCGAGATACATACCACTCCCCAAAGAGACCTCGTCGAGCCCTCCGGGCCGTACAACCCTACAAAGTGAATCAAGAAGCCTCGATCTACGGAACCTGTGGACCCTCACTCGTTTTACTTGGCACACGACCACATGTTGCACTTTCAGAAATCATCACTTTTTCACGAAATGGCACAAATCACATTTTCTGAAATTATCACTTTTCATAAAATCACATTTCCACATATTCACACGAAGAACATCAAACACAATCAATGTACTTTCCTCAATTATAATCGTATAGGGGACGGTGAACGAAAGGACCTGCTGCTTGAACTTTCCTCAACGATTAGGTCCTAGCACAACACAACACTATATCAAACATAGTACGACGGAAACGGAAAGGTTTACCCTAAGTTCTACTCTTAGGGAAAATTAATCGGACACTATGGGGTCAACATGGATCATATATAGCTACGGGAGACAAGTCGAAACTTAATCCGTAAACTTCAATGAAAAGCAAAGGATTATAATTACAGCATCATAATCCAACACAACCACGGCTAGATCTGAACCTTAGAGTATAAAACCTCAAGAAAACCCTAAGGTATGAAGAACTCGGGTTTCGAAGGATTTACCTTGATCCGGATGACAAAAGACGTTGAGATCTTGTTAAATTCGTTCCAAGGTAGTGAAGTCTGGGCAAAACCTGCACTTCTGTACGTCCAGAACACTTAGCTGCGGAAGGAGGGAGGAAGGGAGAAGAAAATGGTGAAACTTGACTATACCGTCCTATTTATACTGGACGTGATTAGTGCGCGTTACGGGTAAGGCGTAGCGTCTGCTATCGGCCTTAAGAGGCAGCCCACCGCCTTTGAAAGGTGGTGCGGAACTTTCTACACTGGCCGCACTAGCGTGCGCTACCCATAAGGGTTAGCGTACGCTAACTGCTAGTTTGTAAAGATTCTAGAACCCTCTGCATGCACGGACTGGCCATAATGACGTGCGCTACCATGGCCAACTAACGTGCGCTACCAATACATAATTAGCGGGCGCTAACAACATAGTCTAGCATGCGCTAGCTGTTATTTCTCAATATCACCACTATGGAGTTGGTCAGAACGAACACATCCTGACAAGCACATGACTCGTCCGTTACTAACAACCAACATACCGATTCCAACTCCAATATACACACAGTTACAGGCACCAAACAGTATGATATGGAACTTTCCCAAACAAACTTCCAACAAAATACGACCATTAATAAAATATATTAATAATAAAGTGCTGCAGGTGTTACACCCTTACCCCCTTAAAGGAAGTTTCGTCCTTGAAACTCGAAACAGGAAGAGGGTCGTCGAAATATATGTCCGCATCACCGATCGTATCCATACACAATTTTATTCTCAAACCGTAAACATTATACCAATACACATTTACTAAGAAAACATCAATACACAGTATGCCCCATTAGGCCTATCTTAGGGGTTAACGACGTCAGAGTTATCTTCGACCTCTTCTTCCGGATCCTCTTCGGGATCTTCCTCAGGATCTTCTTCGTCTTATGCGACTCTTTGTCCCACTACTGCGATTGGGTCCGCTGGAAGGATAGCAAGGATTTCCTCAGCGTTGTCCCGTATCATTGCTCTCTCTTGTTGCACCTGATCCTGGAGGGCTTCTCTCGCTTGAGTGTACTGTGCCTCCCTTTCTCGAAGAGTACATCGTACTTCAGCTAACTGAGCTTCTAGCTCGCAGCATGCTCGTGTTCTCGTGTAACTGCTTCCGACGCAGCCTGACTTGCATCTCGATGAAATTGTGCTACGACCTCTAGATAATTGATATGCTCTAAGCAACGGGTATGTTTAGTAGGATCCATGCTTACAAAATCATTCAACTGTTTCCTTTCAGTTAAGGCTTACTATGGGAATACGTCTCAGGGCCTTATATACATATCAAACCGATTTTAAGTCGGCGGCCCTAGCGGTGCTACAGTTGTTTCTAGTAGCCACTATTATGGCGGCCCCGTCATCCAGTATTAATTATTTCCCGCCGTCACAATAATAAAAATGATAGTGATGTAAATTTTGATGATAGACTCACGAAGATTCTCGATAAGGATCGAGTTTATCAATGACACGAATACGACCAAAACATTGGTCAAGCTAACAAAATGCAAACACAGACTGTCTATACTCCCACTTGATGTCAAGACATGATGACCATTTCTCAGATGTTGATCGTTGAACAGAAAGGAGCGAAAATAGATCAAAAGAAAAGAGAGTGAACGGGGAAATAGAATTATTACATCCCACACCTTTTGAAATAATTTTTTTCTCAAAACTTAGGATGTGAAACAATCAAGGCAAGGCAAACATTAGATGACACACGTTATCTGCTGCCAACAATGGGCACAAAACTCCATGTCCTACTGTGGTCCACTTCAATACGCAAGAATGTTTTCGAAGTGCAATGATCATGAACCACTATGGTTGATAATCCGAATAGTACAACAATCAAAATGCGGGTTTAACGCTGAAGAAATATATAATTCTGACAACCTCAAAGATTTGGAAAATTACATGTCGGGACAGATACCTGAACCTTAAAGAAATGAGATGCTCGATAATCACGATGCAAGATCGAGCAACAACAATTGAACCACAATGATCGAACAATATTGATTGAACAACAACAACTGGGCGACAACAATCGAACAACAACTCCAAAGTTCACACCTCAATCCGAGACATCAAATGAACTTGTAAGGATTACAAGACGTTCATTTCTTATAGGACTCACAAGAATTGAACCGAACTTGGGAAAAGGCACAATTGTGGATGGATTCATTTGAAACAATGTCACAACTCATTCAAATGACAAAAACCGAAGAACAGAACAAAATTCACAAAATGTCAACTCAAGGGAAAATCAAGGAATTGCCTCAATCCGACAAAGAACATTGGGTTGGAAAATTTTATACTCCAAAACACCTCTGAACAAGATCATCCAAGATCACGAACCATTGCCACCTTCGATTCACATCTTGTCACCCATGGAGGAAAAGAAAAGAGCGGAAATGAGGAATCACGGTTGTCAGCCGGGCTTTATATATCGGATAGATTAGCGTGCGTTAACTATAAGCATTAACGTGCGCTAACGAGTCCTCCATCCTCGCCGGTAGCCTCTGATCGCCTCGAATTACCGCTAGCGCGTTACCCTCTCCATAGCGTGCGCTAACTGCTGCACTTTAACGTGCGCTACATAATTGCATAATTGCTTTGTAAACCTCCTTCACCAGTTGCATGAAGATGTAGTCAGGCCAGTTGACTCTTTGAAGTTGAATCATTGATCCCAGTATAGTGAATTTTGACACTGACATATGGTCGAAACTTCCGACATGCCCATTACAATCTTTGTGCACATATTTACGATATACCTATAATCTTTATGGATTTCAGGCTTTGACATTTATTTTGAGCGTACTTGCCTGGTCATGTTTTTACTGAGTTTCCAAGTATCCTCGTGATTTAATATCAGTGCTTCCACGACTATGCATCTGTTGTTCGTCCCAAATGCGTCAGTTATTACTTGCTTAGTGATAAGGATTTCCTCACTAAAGATATAACTTTTGATTCTAAATTCTGTCACCTAAGCTTCCTTGAAGAATCATACGACATCTTCTTTGTATAGCTCCATCAGGTTGATGATCAGGTAATGGTAAATACCATCTTTCTTCATATTCAAGATTGTGTCCGCGATCAGCAGGTTATTTTGGGTTTCTAGGAAGAATACGAAATCAACTACAATACTGTAGTTATGTTGCTCCTTCACGGTTTTGATGTTAATTCCGTTGAAGTAACTTCCATATTCTATTTCTGCATACGAAAGAAAATTTGTTTGAGTCTAGATGAAGTTTGAAATTTTTTCCTTTTCCTGCTTGTTAGAAATTTAGGATTTTGCTGAAGATAATAAAGTACAAAAATGAATTTCGAATGACTTATATAGAGTAAGGTGATTTAAATTCAGCCAGTTTGAAGGAAATTAATATTTTCATCATTTGGTCTTCAAGGGTCAAATCCTGTGAACTATTTAATTCTTATCGTGGGTCGACATGGTCAAAAAGTAACTACGAGTCTAGATCGTGGGTTATTTCCACGTGTTATAAATAAAATAATAAAATAACGACATTGCAAGATTTAGGAACTTAGCTGGTCGATTGCTCTGTCTTGATCGCACCATGTTCTATTCCAGCTGGTTTATGATCCTAGCTGTATTGCTGCATCAGCTAGGGTCGTTAGTTGAGTCATTTGTTGTCAGCAGCTGCATAGCTTGTCATCTAGGTATTGTCATCTTAGTTGTTCCTTGGCTAGCTAAGTATTTGATTTCCAATCTAGATGTCGAATCTCTGCTTAGCTCCATGAATCTCTCTTCTACTAATGTCCTGGCGAATATATCAGCTATTTGATATTCAGTGCTGATTCTTTCTACTCGAACTCTCTTGCGAATGACATGATCTCTGATAAATTGATGTTTAACATCAATGTGCTTTGTCCTTGCGTGGAGCACTAGGTCGTTTGTTATGGAAATTACACTATTATTGTCGCACCATATAAGAACATTGATAGAAATGATATTGTAGTCTCTTAGCTGATGTCCGATCCATAATATTTGAATACAGCAGCTGTATGCAGCTATATATTCAAATTCGGTTGTTGATATTGAATTTGATGTCTGCTTCTTGCTGAACCATGAAATCAGCTTGGTTCCTAGGAATAACATGTTCCACTTGTACTTTTCCTGTTGATCTTACAAACCTGATGATTCAAAGTTATCATCTTTAGGATACCATATTCCAATATTGATTGTGGATTTTAGATATATAATAATTCTTTTAGCTGCTTCTTGCTGTGATTGCTTTACCTTGTACTGGAATCTTGCACATACTCCAACCATATATAAAATGTCTAGTCTCCTTGTAGTTAGGTATAACAATGATCCAACCAATGCTCCAAAATGGGTTGGATCGAATGCTGTAACACCCTCGTGATTTACAGAGGTATTACAGCACCGTAGATTCTTTTTGGAGAACCTACCAGGCTGGACCATCATAAAAAAAACAATGACCATCAATAGAAATGAGACATTCACACACTTAAAACCAACGTCAACTTTCAAGACAACATACATCACCAAAACATACCAATACGTGGTCCTCTTGGATCACAACCAAAACAACAGCTCATAACTGATCTAACACATCAGCCATAACCATCATCAACTCATTAAACCACATGTGACAGTACCCCCGCGAGTACAAAACCAAAAGACGACTCTGACCATGCCAAAACGACCACCAACTCACAATAACACATGATATCAGTGTTGCTCGTCATCCTCGTGCCCTTCCTGCGCCGGCTTGCCACTAAGACCTGTACCTGAATACACAACAAGTATATCCACCCCAAAAAGGGGTCAGCAAACAGCTGTTGCAAGTACAACAATTCATGAATATGTACAACCAATGAATAACAGAAATCACAGTGCCATCACGAGTAATCCGGGGTACCATATCACAATCATCACAAAACAACGGGGGTTATACTGGTACTATACCTCACGCGAGATACATACCACTCCCCAAAGAGACCTCGTCAGCCCCTCCGGTGTACAACCCTACAAAGTGAAGCTGCAAGCCTCGATCTACGGAACCTGGGGACCCTCACTCGTTTTACTTGGCACACGACCACATGTCGCACTTTAAATCATCACTTTTTCACGAAATGGCACAAATCACATTTTTAAATTATCACTTTTCATAAAATCACATTTCCACATATTCACACGAAGAACATCAAACACAATCAATGTACTTTCCTCAATTATAATCGTATAGGGACGGTGAGCGAAAGGACTGCTTTGCTTGAACTTTCCTCAACGATTAGGTCCTAGCACAACACAACACTATTTCAAACAAAATACGACGGAAAGGTTTACCCTAAGTTCTACTCTTATGGAAAATTAATCGGACACTAAGGGGTCAACATGGATCATATATAGCTACGGGAGACAAGTCGAAACTTAATCCGTAAACTTCAATGAAAAGCAAAGGATTATAATTACAGCATCATAATCCAACACAACCACGGCTAGATCTGAACCTTAGAGTATAAAACCTCAAGAAAACCCTAAGGTATGAAGAACTCGGGTTTCGAAGGATTTACCTTGATCCGGATGACAAAAGACGTTGAGATCTTGTTAAATTCGTTCCAAGGTAGTGAAGTCTGGGCAAAACCTGCACTTCTGTACGTCCAGAACACTTAGCTGCGGAAGGAGGGAGGAAGGGAGAAGAAAATGGCGAAACTTAACTATACCGTCCTATTTATACTGGACGTGATTAGTGCGCCTTACGGGTAAGGCGTAGCGTCTGCTATCGGCCTTAAAAGGCAGCCCACCGCCTTTGAAAGGTGGTGCGGAACTTTCTACACTGGCCGCACTAGCGTGCGCTACCCATAAGGGTTACCGTACGCTAACTGCTAGTTTGTAAAGATTCTAGAACCCTCTGCATGCACGGACCGGCCATAATGACGTGCGCTACCATGGCCAACTAACGTGCGCTACCAATACATAATTAGCGGGCGCTAACAACATAGTCTAGCATGCGCTAGCTGTTATTTCTCAATATCACCACTATGGAGTTGGTCAGAACGAACACATCCTGACAAGCACATGACTCGTCCGTTACTAACAACCAACATACCGATTCCAACTCCAATATACACACAGTTACAGGCACCAAACAGTATGATATGGAACTTTCCCAAACCAACTTCCAACAAAATACGACCATTAATAAAATATATTAATAATAAAGTGCTGCAGGTGTTACACCCTTACCCCCTTAAAGGAAGTTTCGTCCTTGAAACTCGAAACAGGAAGAGGGTCGTTGAAATATATGTCCGCATCACCGATCGTATCCATACACAATTTTATTCTCAAACCATAAACATTATACCAATACACATTTACTAAGAAAACATCAATACACAGTATGCCCCATTAGGCCTATCTTAGGGGTTAACGACGTCAGAGTTATCTTCGACCTATTCTTCCGGATCATCTTCGGGATCTTCCTCAGGATCTTCTTCGTCTTATGCGACTCTTTGTCCTACTACTGCGATTGGGGCCACTGGAAGGATAGCAAGGATTTCCTCAGCGTTGTCCCGTATCATTGCTCTCTCTTGTTGCACCTGATCCTGGAGGGCTTCTCTCGCTTGAGTGTACTGTGCCTCCCTTTCTCGAAGAGTACATCGTACTTCAGCTAACTGAGCTTCTAGCTGCGCAGCATGCTCGCGTTCTCGTGTAACTGCTTCCTACGCAGCTTGACTTGCATCTCGATGAAATTGTGCTACGACCTCTAGATAATTGATATGCTCTAAGCAACGGGTATGTTTAGTAGGATCCATGCTTACAAAATCATTCAACTGTTTCCTTTCAGTTAAGGCTTACTATGGGAATACGTCTCAGGGCCTTATATACATATCAAACCGATTTTAAGTCGGCGGCCCTAGCGGTGCTACAGTTGTTTCTAGTAGCCACTATTATGGCGGCCCCGTCATCCAGTATTAATTATTTCCCGCCGTCACAATAATAAAAATGATAGTGATGACAATTTTGATGATAGACTCACGAAGATTCTCGATAAGGATCGAGTTTATCAATGACACGAATACGACCAAAACATTGGTCAATCTAACAAAATGCAAACACAGATCTGCATTCCACTTGATGTCAAGACATGATGACCATTTCTCAGATGTTGATCGTTGAACAGAAAGGAGCGAAAATAGATCAAAAGAAAAGAGAGTGAACGGGGAAATAGAATTATTACATCCCACACCTTTTGAAATAATTTTTTTCTCAAAACTTAGGATGTGAAACAATCAAGGCAAGGCAAACATTAGATGACACACGTTATCTGCTGCCAACAATGGGCACAAAACTCCATGTCCTACTGTGGTCCACTTCAATACGCAAGAATGTTTTCGAAGTGCAATGATCATGAACCACTATGGTTGATAATCCGAATAGTACAACAATCAAAATGCGGGTTTAACGTCAAGAAATATATAATTCGACAACCTCAAAGATTTGGAAAATTACATGTCGGGACAGATACGAACCTTAAAGAAATGAGATGCTCGATAATCACGATGCAAGATCGAGCAACAACAATTGAACCACAATGATCGAACAATATTGATTGAACAACAACAATGGCGACAACAAGCGAACAACAACTCCAAAGTTCACACCTCAATCCGAGACATCAAATGAACTTGTAAGGATTACAAGACGTTCATTTCTTATAGGACTCACAAGAATTGAACCGAACTTGGGAAAAGGCACAATTGTGGATGGATTCATTTGAAACAATGTCACAACTCATTCAAATGACAAAAACCGAAGAACAGAACAAAATTCACAAAATGTCAACTCAAGGGAAAATCAAGGAATTGCCTCAATCCGACAAAGAACATTGGGTTGGAAAATTTTATACTCCAAAACACCTCTGAACAAGATCATCCAA
Source organism: Orobanche coerulescens (assembly GCA_033398695.1). Taxonomy (NCBI): domain Eukaryota; kingdom Viridiplantae; phylum Streptophyta; class Magnoliopsida; order Lamiales; family Orobanchaceae; genus Orobanche; species Orobanche coerulescens. The sequence goes on from CM065804.1 coordinate 103,075,250, forward strand.
GATCACGAACCATTGCCACCTTCGATTCACATCTTGCTGTCACCCATGGAGGAAAAGAAAAGAGCGGAAATGAGGAATCACGGTTGCTGTCCAGTTTATATATCGAATAGATTAGCGTGCGTTAACTATAAGCATTAACGTGCGCTAACGAGACCTCCATCCTCAGTCCAGTAGCCTCTGGACTGCCCCTGAATTACCAGTTAGCGCGCGTTACCCTCTCCATAGCGTGCGCTAACTGCTGCACTTTAACATGCGCTACATAATTGCATAATTGCTTTGTAAACCTCCTTCACCAGTTGCATGAAGATGTAGTCAGGCCAGTTGACTCTTTGAAGTTGAATCATTGATCCCAGTATAGTGAATTTTGACACTGACATATGGTCGAAACTTCCGACATGCCCATTACAATCTTTGTGCACATATTTACGATATACCTATAATCTTTATGGATTTCAGGCTTTGACATTTATTTTGAGCGTACTTGCCTGGTCATGTTTTTACTGAGTTTCCAAGTATCCTCGTGATTTAATATCAGTGCTTCCACGACTATGCATCTGTTGTTCGTCCCAAATGCGTCAGTTATTACTTGATTAGTGATAAGGATTTCCTCACTAAAGATATAACTTTTGATTCTAAATTCTGTCACCTAAGCTTCCTTGAAGAATCATACGACATCTTCTTTGTATAGCTCCATCAGGTTGATGATCAGGTAATGGTAAATACCATCTTTCTTCATATTCAAGATTGTGTCCGCGATCAGCAGGTTATTTCGGGTTTCTAGGAAGAATACGAAATCAACTACAATACTGTAGTTATGTTGCTCCTTCACGGTTTTGATGTTAATTCCGTTGAAGTAACTTCCATATTCTATTTCTGCATACGAAAGAAAATTTGTTTGAGTCTAGATGAAGTTTGAAATTTTTTCCTTTTCCTGCTTGTTAGAAATTTAGGATTTTGCTGAAGATAATAAAGTACAAAAATGAATTTCGAATGACTTATATAGAGTAAGGTGATTTAAATTCAGCCAGTTTGAAGGAAATTAATATTTTCATCATTTGGTCTTCAAGGGTCAAATCCTGTGAACTATTTAATTCTTATCGTGGGTCGACATGGTCAAAAAGTAACTACGAGTCTAGATCGTGGGTTATTTCCACGTTTTATAAATAAAATAATAAAATAACGACATTGCAAGATTTAGGAACTTAGCTGGTCGATTGCTCTGTCTTGACTGCAGCCATGTTCTATTCCAGCTGGTTTATGATCCTAGCTGTATTGCTGCATCAGCTAGGGTCGTTAGTTGAGTCATTTGTTGTCAGCAGCTGCATAGCTTGTCATCTAGGTATTGTCATCTTAGTTGTTCCTTGGCTAGCTAAGTATTTGATTTCCAATCTAGATGTCGAATCTCTGCTTAGCTCCATGAATCTCTCTTCTACTAATGTCTGGCGAATATATCGGCTATTTGATATTCAAGTCTTGATTCTTTCTACTCGAACTCTCTTGCGAATGACATGATCTCTGATAAATTGATGTTTAACATCAATGTGCTTTGTCCTTGCGTGGAGCACTAGGTCGTTTGTTATGGAAATTACACTATTATTGTCGCACCATATAAGAACATTGATAGAAATGATATTGTAGTCTCTTAGCTGATGTCCGATCCATAATATTTGAATACAGCAGCTGTATGCAGCTATATATTCAAATTCGGTTGTTGATATTGAATTTGATGTCTGCTTCTTGCTGAACCATGAAATCAGCTTGGTTCCTAGGAATAACATGTTCCACTTGTACTTTTCCTGTTGATCTTACAAACCTGATGATTCAAAGTTATCATCTTTAGGATACCATATCCCAATATTGATTGTGGATTTTAGATATATAATAATTCTTTTAGCTGCTTCTTGCTGTGATTGCTTTACCTTGTACTGGAATCTTGCACATACTCCAACCATATATAAAATGTCTAGTCTCCTTGTAGTTAGGTATAACAATGATCCAACCAATGCTCCAAAATGGGTTGGATCGAATGCTGTAACACCCTCGTGATTTACAGAGGTATTACAGCACCGTAGATTCTTTTTGGAGAACCTACCAGGCTGGACCATCATAAAAAAAACAATGACCATCAATAGAAATGAGACATTCACACACTTAAAACCAACGTCAACTTTCAAGACAACATACATCACCAAAACATACCAATACGTGGTCCTCTTGGATCACAACCAAAACAACAGCTCATAACTGATCTAACACATCAGCCATAACCATCATCAACTCATTAAACCACATGTGACAGTACCCCCGCGAGTACAAAACCAAAAGACGACTCTGACCATGCCAAAACGACCACCAACTCACAATAACACATGATATCAGTGTTGCTCGTCATCCTCGTGCCCTTCCTGCGCCGGCTTGCCACTAAGACCTGTACCTGAATACACAACAAGTATATCCACCCCAAAAAGGGGTCAGCAAACAGCTGTTGCAAGTACAACAATTCATGAATATGTACAACCAATGAATAACAGAAATCACAGTGCCATCACGAGTAATCCGGGGTACCATATCACAATCATCACAAAACAACGGGGGTTATACTGGTACTATACCTCACGCGAGATACATACCACTCCCCAAAGAGACCTCGTCAGGCCCCTCTGGCTGTACAACCCTACAAAGTGAACTGCAGAAGCCTCGATCTACGGAACCCAGGGGACCCTCACTCGTTTTACTTGGCACACGACCACATGTCGCACTTTCAGAAATCATCACTTTTTCACGAAATGGCACAAATCACATTTTCTGAAATTATCACTTTTCATAAAATCACATTTCCACATATTCACACGAAGAACATCAAACACAATCAATGTACTTTCCTCAATTATAATCGTATAGGGGACGGTGAACGAAAGGACCTGCTGCTTGAACTTTCCTCAACGATTAGGTCCTAGCACAACACAACACTATATCAAACATAGTACGACGGAAACGGAAAGGTTTACCCTAAGTTCTACTCTTAGGGAAAATTAATCGGACACTATGGGGTCAACATGGATCATATATAGCTACGGGAGACAAGTCGAAACTTAATCCGTAAACTTCAATGAAAAGCAAAGGATTATAATTACAGCATCATAATCCAACACAACCACGGCTAGATCTGAACCTTAGAGTATAAAACCTCAAGAAAACCCTAAGGTATGAAGAACTCGGGTTTCGAAGGATTTACCTTGATCCGGATGACAAAAGACGTTGAGATCTTGTTAAATTCGTTCCAAGGTAGTGAAGTCTGGGCAAAACCTGCACTTCTGTACGTCCAGAACACTTAGCTGCGGAAGGAGGGAGGAAGGGAGAAGAAAATGGCGAAACTTAACTATACCGTCCTATTTATACTGGACGTGATTAGTGCGCGTTACGGGTAAGGCGTAGCGTCTGCTATCGGCCTTAAAAGGCAGCCCACCGCCTTTGAAAGGTGGTGCGGAACTTTCTACACTGGCCGCACTAGCGTGCGCTACCCATAAGGGTTACCGTACGCTAACTGCTAGTTTGTAAAGATTCTAGAACCCTCTGCATGCACGGACCGGCCATAATGACGTGCGCTACCATGGCCAACTAACGTGCGCTACCAATACATAATTAGCGGGCGCTAACAACATAGTCTAGCATGCGCTAGCTGTTATTTCTCAATATCACCACTATGGAGTTGGTCAGAACGAACACATCGACAAGCACATGACTCGTCCGTTACTAACAACCAACATACCGATTCCAACTCCAATATACACACGATTCGGGCACCAAACAGTATGATATGGAACTTTCCCAAACCAACTTCCAACAAAATACGACCATTAATAAAATATATTAATAATAAAGTGCTGCAGGTGTTACACCCTTACCCCCTTAAAGGAAGTTTCGTCCTTGAAACTCGAAACAGGAAGAGGGTCGTTGAAATATATGTCCGCATCACCGATCGTATCCATACACAATTTTATTCTCAAACCATAAACATTATACCAATACACATTTACTAAGAAAACATCAATACACAGTATGCCCCATTAGGCCTATCTTAGGGGTTAACGACGTCAGAGTTATCTTCGACCTATTCTTCCGGATCATCTTCGGGATCTTCCTCAGGATCTTCTTCGTCTTATGCGACTCTTTGTCCTACTACTGCGATTGGGGCCACTGGAAGGATAGCAAGGATTTCCTCAGCGTTGTCCCGTATCATTGCTCTCTCTTGTTGCACCTGATCCTGGAGGGCTTCTCTCGCTTGAGTGTACTGTGCCTCCCTTTCTCAAAGAGTACATCGTACTTCAGCTAACTGAGCTTCTAGCTGCGCAGCATGCTCGCGTTCTCGTGTAACTGCTTCCTACGCAGCTTGACTTGCATCTCGATGAAATTGTGCTACGACCTCTAGATAATTGATATGCTCTAAGCAACGGGTATGTTTAGTAGGATCCATGCTTACAAAATCATTCAACTGTTTCCTTTCAGTTAAGGCTTACTATGGGAATACGTCTCAGGGCCTTATATACATATCAAACCGATTTTAAGTCGGCGGCCCTAGCGGTGCTACAGTTGTTTCTAGTAGCCACTATTATGGCGGCCCCGTCATCCAGTATTAATTATTTCCCGCCGTCACAATAATAAAAATGATAGTGATGACAATTTTGATGATAGACTCACGAAGATTCTCGATAAGGATCGAGTTTATCAATGACACGAATACGACCAAAACATTGGTCAATCTAACAAAATGCAAACACAGACTGTCTGTACTCCCACTTGATGTCAAGACATGATGACCATTTCTCAGATGTTGATCGTTGAACAGAAAGGAGCGAAAATAGATCAAAAGAAAAGAGAGTGAACGGGGAAATAGAATTATTACATCCCACACCTTTTGAAATAATTTTTTTCTCAAAACTTAGGATGTGAAACAATCAAGGCAAGGCAAACATTAGATGACACACGTTATCTTCTGCCAACAACGGGCACAAAACTCCATGTCCTACTGTGGTCCACTTCAATACGCAAGAATGTTTTCGAAGTGCAATGATCATGAACCACTATGGTTGATAATACGAATAGTACAACAATCAAAATGCGGGTTTAACGCTGAAGAAATATATAATTCTGACAACCTCAAAGATTTGGAAAATTACATGTCGGGACAGATACCTGAACCTTAAAGAAATGAGATGCTCGATAATCACGATGCAAGATCGAGCAACAACAATTGAACCACAATGATCGAACAATATTGATTGAACAACAACAACTGGGCGACAACAATCGAACAACAACTCCAAAGTTCACACCTCAATCCGAGACATCAAATGAACTTGTAAGGATTACAAGACGTTCATTTCTTATAGGACTCACAAGAATTGAACCGAACTTGGGAAAAGGCACAATTGTGGATGGATTCATTTGAAACAATGTCACAACTCATTCAAATGACAAAAACCGAAGAACAGAACAAAATTCATAAAATGTCAACTCAAGGGAAAATCAAGGAATTGCCTCAATCCGACAAAGAACATTGGGTTGGAAAATTTTATACTCCAAAACACCTCTGAACAAGATCATCCAAGATCACGAACCATTGCCACCTTCGATTCACATCTTGCTGTCACCCATGGAGGAAAAGAAAAGAGCGGAAATGAGGAATCACGGTTGCTGTCCAGTTTATATATCGGATAGATTAGCGTGCATTAACTATAAGCATTAACATGCGCTAACGAGACCTCCATCCTCAGTCCAGTAGCCTCTGGACTGCCCCTGAATTACCAGTTAGCGCGTGTTACCCTCTCCATAGCGTGCGCTAACTGCTGCACTTTAACGTGCGCTACATAATTGCATAATTGCTTTGTAAACCTCCTTCACCAGTTGCATGAAGATGTAGTCAGGCCAGTTGACTCTTTGAAGTTGAATCATTGATCCCAGTATAGTGAATTTTGACACTGACATATGGTCGAAACTTATGACATGCCCATTACAATCTTTGTGCACATATTTACGATATACCTATAATCTTTATGGATTTCAGGCTTTGACATTTATTTTGAGCGTACTTGCCTGGTCATGTTTTTACTGAGTTTCCAAGTATCCTCGTGATTTAATATCAGTGCTTCCACGACTATGCATCTGTTGTTCGTCCCAAATGCGTCAGTTATTACTTGCTTAGTGATAAGGATTTCCTCACTAAAGATAGAACTTTTGATTCTAAATTCTGTCACCTAAGCTTCCTTGAAGAAACATACGACATCTTCTTTGTATAGCTCCATCAGGTTGATGATCAGGTAATGGTAAATACCATCTTTCTTCATATTCAAGATTGTGTCCGCGATCAGCAGGTTATTTCGGGTTTCTAGGAAGAATACGAAATCAACTACAATACTGTAGTTATGTTGCTCCTTCACGGTTTTGATGTTAATTCCGTTGAAGTAACTTCCATATTCTATTTCTGCATACGAAAGAAAATTTGTTTGAGTCTAGATGAAGTTCGAAATTTTTTTCCTTTTCCTGCTTGTTAGAAATTTAGGATTTTGCTGAAGATAATAAAGTACAAAAATGAATTTCGAATGACTTATATAGAGTAAGGTGATTTAAATTCAGCTAGTTTGAAGGAAATTAATATTTTCATCATTTGGTCTTCAAGGGTCAAATCCTGTGAACTATTTAATTCTTATCGTGGGTCGACATGGTCAAAAAGTAACTGCGAGTCTAGATCGTGGGTTATTTCCACGTGTTATAAATAAAATAATAAAATAACGACATTGCAAGATTTAGGAACTTAGCTGGTCGATTGCTCTGTCTTGACTGCAGCCATGTTCTATTCCAGCTGGTTTATGATCCTAGCTGTATTGCTGCATCAGCTAGGGTCGTTAGTTGAGTCATTTGTTGTCAGCAGCTGCATAACTTGTCATCTAGGTTTTGTCATCTTAGTTGTTCCTTGGCTAGCTAAGCATTTGATTTCCAATCTAGATGTCGAATCTCTGCTTAGCTCCATGAATCTCTCTTCTACTAATGTCCTGGCGAATATATCAGCTATTTGATATTCAGTGCTGATTCTTTCTACTCGAACTCTCTTGCGAATGACATGATCTCTGATAAATTGATGTTTAACATCAATGTGCTTTGTCCTTGCGTGGAGCACTAGGTCGTTTGTTATGGAAATTACACTATTATTGTCGCACCATATAAGAACATTGATAGAAATGATATTGTAGTCTCTTAGCTGATGTCCGATCCATAATATTTGAATACAGCAGCTGTCTGCAGCTATATATTCAAATTCGGTTGTTGATATTGAATTTGATGTCTGCTTCTTGCTGAACCATGAAATCAGCTTGGTTCCTAGGAATAACATGTTCCACTTGTACTTTTCCTGTTGATCTTACAAACCTGATGATTCAAAGTTATCATCTTTAGGATACCATATTCCAATATTGATTGTGGATTTTAGATATATGATAATTCTTTTAGCCGCTTCTTGCTGTGATTGCTTTACCTTGTACTGGAATCTTGCACATACTCCAACCATATATAAAATGTCTAGTCTCCTTGTAGTTAGGTATAACAATGATCCAACCAATCCTGCAAAATGGGTTGGATCGAATGCTGTAACACCCTCGTGATTTACAGAGGTATTACAGCACCGTAGATTCTTTTTGGAGAACCTACCAGGCTGGACCATCATAAAAAAAACAATGACCATCAATAGAAATGAGACATTCACACACTTAAAACCAACGTCAACTTTCAAGACAACATACATCACCAAAACATACCAATACATGGTCCTCTTGGATCACAACCAAAACAACAGCTCATAACTGATCTAACACATCAGCCACAACCATCATCAACTCATTAAACCACATGTGACAGTACCCCCGCGAGTACAAAACCAAAAGACGACTCTGACCATGCCAAAACGACCACCAACTCACAATAACACATGATATCAGTGTTGCTCGTCATCCTCGTGCCCTTCCTGCGCCGGCTTGCCACTAAGACCTGTACCTGAATACACAACAAGTATATCCACCCCAAAAAGGGGTCAGCAAACAGCTGTTGCAAGTACAACGATTCATGAATATGTACAACCAATGAATAACAGAAATCACAGTGCCATCACGAGTAATCCGGGGTACCATATCACAATCATCACAAAACAACGGGGGCTATACTGGTACTATACCTCACGCGAGATACATACCACTCCCCAAAGAGACCTCGTCAGGCCCCTCTGGCTGTACAACCCTACAAAGTGAACTGCAGAAGCCTCGATCTACGGAACCCAGGGGACCCTCACTCGTTTTACTTGGCACACGACCACATGTCGCACTTTCAGAAATCATCACTTTTTCACGAAATGGCACAAATCACATTTTCTGAAATTATCACTTTTCATAAAATCACATTTCCACATATTCACACGAAGAACATCAAACACAATCAATGTACTTTCCTCAATTATAATCGTATAGGGGACGGTGAACGAAAGGACCTGCTGCTTGAACTTTCCTCAACAATTAGGTACTAGCACAACATAGCACTATATCAAACATAGTACGACGGAAACGGAAAGGTTTACCCTAAGTTCTACTCTTAGGGAAAATTAATCGGACACTATGGGGTCAACATGAATCATATATAGCAACGGGAGACAAGTCGAAACTTAATCCGTAAACTTCAATGAAAAGCATAGGATTATAATTACAGCATCATAATCCAACACAACCACGGCTAGATCTGAACCTTAGAGTATAAAACCTCAAGAAAACCCTAAGGTATGAAGAACTCGGGTTTCGAAGGATTTACATTGATCCGGATGACAAAAGATGTTGAGATCTTGTTAAATTCGTTCCAGGGTAGTGAAGTCTGGGCAAAACCTGCACTTCCGTACGTCCAGAACATTTAGCCGCGGAAGGAGGGAGAAAGGGAGAAGAAAATGGCGAAACTTAACTATGCCGTCCTATTTATACTGGACGTGATTAGTGCGCGTTACGGGTAAGGCGTAGCGTCCGCTATCGGCCTTAAAAGGCAGCCCACCGCCTTTGAAAGGTGGTGCAGAACTTTCTACACTGGCCGCACTAGCGTGCGCTACCCATAAGGGTTAGCGTACGCTAACTGCTAGTTTGTAAAGATTCCAGAACCCTCTGCATGCACGGACCGGCCATAATGACGTGCGCTACCATGGCCAACTAACGTGCGCTACCAATACATAATTAGCGGGCGCTAACAACATAGTCTAGCATGCGCTAGCTGTTATTTCTCAATATCACCACTATGGAGTTGGTCAGAACGAACACATCCTGACAAGCACATGACTCGTCCGTTACTAACAACCAACATACCGATTCCAACTCCAATATACACACAGTTACAGGCACCAAACAGTATGATATGGAACTTTCCCAAACCAACTTCCAACAAAATACGACCATTAATAAAATATATTAATAATAAAGTGCTGCAGGTGTTACACCCTTACCCCCTTAAAGGAAGTTTCGTCCTTGAAACTCGAAACAGGAAGAGGGTCGTTGAAATATATGTCCGCATCACCGATCGTATCCATACACAATTTTATTCTCAAACCGTAAACATTATACCAATACACATTTACTAAGAAAACATCAATACACAGTATGCCCCATTAGGCCTATCTTAGGGGTTAACGACGTCAGAGTTATCTTCGACCTATTCTTCCGGATCATCTTCGGGATCTTCCTCAGGATCTTCTTCGTCTTATGCGACTCTTTGTCCCACTACTGCGATTGGGGCTACTGGAAGGATAGCAAGGATTTCCTCAGCGTTGTCCCGTATCATTGCTCTCTCTTGTTGCACCTGATCCTGGAGGGCTTCTCTCGCTTGAGTGTACTGTGCCTCCCTTTCTCGAAGAGTACATCGTACTTCAGCTAACTGAGCTTCTAGGTGCGCAGAATGCTCGCGTTCTCGTGTAACTTCTTCCTACGCAGCTTGACTTGCGTCTCGATGAAATTGTGCTACGACCTCTAGATAATTGATATGCTCTAAGCAACGGGTATGTTTAGTAGGATCCATGCTTACAAAATCATTCAACTGTTTCCTTTCAGTTAAGGCTTACTATGGGAATACGTCTCAGGGCCTTATATACATATCAAACCGATTTTAAGTCGGCGGCCCTAGCGGTGCTACAGTTGTTTCTAGTAGCCACTATTATGGCGGCCCCGTCATCCAGTATTAATTATTTCCCGCCGTCACAATAATAAAAATGATAGTGATGAAAATTTTGATGATAGACTCACGAAGATTCTCGATAAGGATCGAGTTTATCAATGACACGAATACGACCAAAACATTGGTCAAGCTAACAAAATGCAAACACAGACTGTCTGTACTCCCACTTGATGTCAAGACATGATGACCATTTCTCAGATGTTGATCGTTGAATAGAAAGGAGCGAAAATAGATCAAAAGAAAAGAGAGTGAACGGGGAAATAGAATTATTACATCCCACACCTTTTGAAATAATTTTTTTCTCAAAACTTAGGATGTGAAACAATCAAGGCAAGGCAAACATTAGATGACACACGTTATCTTCTGCCAACAACGGGCACAAAACTCCATGTCCTACTGTGGTCCACTTCAATACGCAAGAATGTTTTCGAAGTGCAATGATCATGAACCACTATGGTTGATAATACGAATAGTACAACAATCAAAATGCGGGTTTAACGCTGAAGAAATATATAATTCTGACAACCTCAAAGATTTGGAAAATTACATGTCGGGACAGATACCTGAACCTTAAAGAAATGAGATGCTCGATAATCACGATGCAAGATCGAGCAACAACAATTGAACCACAATGACCGAACAATATTGATTGAACAACAACAACTGGGCGACAACAATCGAACAACAACTCCAAAGTTCACACCTCAATCCGAGACATCAAATGAACTTGTAAGGATTACAAGACGTTCATTTCTTATAGGACTCACAAGAATTGAACCGAACTTGGGAAAAGGCACAATTGTGGATGGATTCATTTGAAACAATGTCACAACTCGTTCAAATGAAAAAAACCGAAGAACAGAACAAAATTCACAAAATGTCAACTCAAGGGAAAATCAAGGAATTGCCTCAATCCGACAAAGAACATTGGGTTGGAAAATTTTATACTCCAAAACACCTCTGAACAAGATCATCCAAGATCACGAACCATTGCCACCTTCGATTCACATCATGCTGTCACCCATGGAGGAAAAGAAAAAAGCGGAAATGAGGAATCACGATTGCTGTCCAGTTTATATATCGGATAGATTAGCGTGCGTTAACTATAAGCATTAACTTGCACTAACGAGACCTCCATCCTTAGTCCAGTAGCCTCTGTACTGCCCTTGAATTACCAGTTAGCGCGCGTTACCCTCTCCATAGCGTGCACTAACTGCTGCACTTTAACGTGCGCTACATAATTGCATAGTGTGCGCTGCTGAATTCTCAGTTGAATGCAGTAGTTTCTGCATCTCGTGTTAGCATGCACTATCCAAAAGTTAGCGTATGCTAACTGCTCCGATTCAGTAATACAGTCATGAACACCCCACTAATAGCACCAGAACCAAAGGTTACCAGTAAGCGGCAGCATGCAAATCCAAACACCATCGGTTTGTAAGTATACAACGCCACACAAGGAATCATCAAAAGTCCATTAACAACTAAACTGAAACGCTACCTCTAGGCAAAGAGAGTTATTATCACTTGTGCATATGGAACGTCCTAACGTTCACACCATTATATCAATCACAATTCTAAGCACTATTGCCCAGAATTTCCCAGATATCTTCTCTCTACTTGCCCCGCTTGTCAACTCAGTTACTGAGGGGTTTCATAGGGTATTGTCTAATCTCAAGTACTCATAATAGGCAACACTTGAACGTCGACTTTTGGGAGGCTCGTATACTATATACGAGGGTGAGAATATACATACGTATTACGCTTAAAATCAACTTTTGGTCTTTTGACCGGAATGGTAATACCATATCCAAAACACAATCTTTTGCAAATAAGGGCGAGTCATGTTTCGCCTAAAACTCGTGAATACTTTAGGAGAGGGAGTTTTATTTTACGCGCCGATTTCGAAATCGTTTTTAAATAATGCGCAAAGCAATTTATATTTTTAAAATTTTCAAAAACATCTACAACCTAAAATGTTTCAAAGATTTACCTCGGATTTAGATAAAATAAAGATTCCTCCTCTCCCACTAGTTGTTTGATTAGAAAGAAAGATTTTCTACCGAATACATACTCATTTGATATGGCCATATTAAATCGTAGATTGTCATCATTTGAAGGAATTTCAAAAGCCACCATAGATTTTCACCATAATTTGTAACATCCCCCAAAATAGCCCGGAATATTACAGCGCCGTGGGCCCCGCGCCGGAACTCACCAGGCCAAAAACTATTTTCCAAAAACGTTCAAAAACGCCCAAAAGGCCAATGACGGTAATATTTTTCAAATACTCACAAAGTCATTTATAAGACACCAAATACCGTCATAAAAATATCATCAAAACGTTCAAAGCCAACATGCCAAAACTAATCGGTTTTACAAAATAAAACCCATCTTGCAAAATACCAAAAGCCATTTCTAAATACTCATGCAGCGGATAAGATTGATACTTAAAAATCTCATGGAATGTAGGAATCAACAATATTCCTAGTTCTCCAATATACGTTATGTAACTATTTTCACCCGGACCATATAGTATACTCATACACACCCCAACTATCCTGATACCATCAACAAACTTCCAGCCCTTCAACCTAGGGCTAATCGAGTTAACACAACACAAACACCACATGGATAGGAGGGAGCTCACCATCAAAAGACTTACTTTCTCCTTACCTCAATATGCACCAGTTCCTTAAACGTACAAGGAGGAAAACAATAGACACAACCTCAATGGAATACAATTCAAAAGGGACTCAAAATCCAAGCATGTTCAAAACAGACCAAAACAATCTGGGCAGAAGGAATTAGAGTTCAGAGAAACTTAGAGCGCAGGTCGCACGAGATGACAACAACCCAGTGATATCACAAACAAACGACCAACTCAACTTTGACAAACCCAAAACACCAGCAGCCTAGGTATCTATAAACCTAAGCTCCGATACCAAATTCTATAACACCCCGGTGATTTACAGAGGTATTACAACGCCGTAGATTCTTTTTGGAGAACCTACCAGGCTGGACCAACATAAAAAAACAATGACCATTAATAGAAATGAGACATTCACACACTTAAAACCAACGTCAACTTTCAAGACAACATACATCACCAAAACATACCAATACGTGGTCCTGTTGGATCACAACCAAAACAACAACTCATAACTGATCCAACACATCAGCCATAACCATCATCAACTCATTAAACCACATGTGACGGCACCCGCGCGAGTACAAAACTAAAAGACGACTCTAACCATGCCAAAACGACCACCAACTCACAATAACACATGATATCAGTGTTGCTCGTCATCCTCGTGCCCTTCCTGCGCCGTCTTGCCACTAAGACCTGTACCTGAATACATAACAAGTATATCCACCCCAGAAAGGGGTTAGCAAACAGCTGGTGCAAGTACAATGATTCATGAATATGCACAACCAATGAATAACAGAAATCACATTGCCATCACGGGTAATCCGGAGTACCATATCATAATCATCACAAAACAATGGGGGCTATACCGGTACTATACCTCACGCGAGATACATACCACTCCCAAAAGAGACCTCGTCAGGCCCCTCTGGCTGTACAACCCTGCCAAGTGAACCGCAGAAGCCTTGGTCTACAGAACCAGGGGACCCTCACTCATTTTACTTCGCACACGACCACATGTCGCACTTTCAGAAATCATCACTTTTTCACGAAACGGCACAAATCACATTTTCTGAAATTACCACTTTTCATAAGATCACATTTTCCACATATTCACACGAAGTATATCAAACACAATCAAAGTACTTGCCTCAATTATAATGGTACAGGGGACGGTGAACGAAAGGACCTGCTACTCGAACTTTCCTTAATGATTAGGTCCTAGCACAACACAACACTATATCAAACATACTACGACGGAAATGGAAAGGTTTACCCTAAGTTCTACTCTTAGGGATAATTAATCGGACACTATGGGGCCAACATGGATCATATATAGCTACGGGAGACAACTCGAAACTTAATCCGTAAACTTCAACGAAAATCAAAAGATTATTATTACAGCATCATAATCCAACACAACCACGGCTAGATCTGAACCTTAGAGTATAAAACCTCAAGAAAACCCTATGGTATGAAGAACTCGGGTTTCGAAGGACTTACCTTGATCCGGACGATAAAAGTTGTTGAGATCTTATTAACTTCATTCCAGGGACTCTAAAACGTTGTTTTGTAGTGAAGTCTGGCCAAAACCTGCACTTCCGTAGGTCCAGAACACTCAACCGCGAAAGGAGGGAGGAAGGGAGAAGAAAATGGTGAAACTGAACTATGTCGTCCTATTTATACTTGACGTGATTAGCGCGCGCTACGGGTAAGGCGTAGCATGCGCTATCCGGCTTAAAAGGCATCCCACCGCCTTTGAAATGTAATACCTGAGATTCTAATGTGTATTTTGAACATCGTGACGTTGTTTATGTTGTATTTGATCTGAGTATTATCTAGCGTATTTTATGATCCGGTGTTGTTGAACGTATGATTTCATGAATATGTTCAAAATTGTAATTTTTGCACATGTAGCGCACGCTAACTACTAGGCATAGCGTATGCTAATTTGGGTTTTGTAGCGCACGCTGTGTATGGACCTTAGCGCGCGCTATACGTAGTTAACTTGATTAAGACAGGGTGGTAGGTGAGATCAGCCGCGGATCTTGGTTGGGACATGTCGGGATAAACCTGGACGGCTTTTGGAAAAGCCGAGTCAACGTTCTTTAGCACACGCTACTAGTATGAGGATAGCGAACGCTAAATGTTGAGTACAGTGAGGTCAGTAAGCTTTGTATGGCCGTTAGCGCACGCTACATGAGTGGTAGCGTACGCTAATTGATGTACTTAGCGCATGTAAAGGGATATTAGCGTATGCTAAGTCAAGGCCAGGCAGAAACAGTAGGCTGCAAGCCCGTTAGCGCACGCTATGGATATGGCCGTAGCGCTCGCTAATAACCATTTTCTATATATAGGACATCACCCTCCTTCATTTTCAGATTTCCACTTCAACCCACAACATAATTCCGCGACTTTGAGAGTTACCCTCTCAATCTGCAACCTTCATATCAGCTTCCTAACACATCAGTGAAGACGAGGAGCTTTGAGGATTGGTGTTCAGGCATCTAACGTTGAGTTCATCAAGAGTTTTTGTCTTTTCTTTCCATACAAGGTATGTGTTGCTGCCCAAACTTTGAATTCATGTTCTTACTTGGATTATAACTTCCTCCTGGAGTTTATCAAGGTTATGGATTAATGATTAGGTTGAGCACCATTCATTTAAGCTTGAAGTAATCATTTTAGAACCCCTTTGAGTAAGAATATTGTAACCGAACCCTTTTGAGTTGAATCAAGGATTTGTGATTTCTGAGATTTTGGTATATTTTAGGATGTCTTATCCGAATCACTTGCATGTCGCGGTACTGTTATTATCATCACTTTGTATGAGATTTTTACAAGAAGATGAATTATTAGAATGGTCTAGAAATATCCTTGGATAGTATGAGGTGACCTTCAATGTAATTCATAACTCATAGTGATTTCTGGATATGGTTATATTCATGTTGATGATTCGAACAAAAGGATGTTGATGGGTAACCATTGCTATGAACGTAAATTTTGGCAAGGAAGATAAGTTGTGGAAAAACGAATTATATGGATGATTAAACCTTAAACTCAGATTTAAACGTGATTTATAACCGAACTTGGTGAGGGAATCGACAATCCGGAATCGATGTACTAAATTTTTGGTGATTTGAATATCGCTAGCTCAACCGATCGTTCGTCGGGTGAATTGAACCATGAGACGGCTAGCTTAGAATATTAACCCGACCGTAGGAGATGTTAGATGTTCATACGTTTAAACTTGTTTTGAGTTGCCGTTATTTTTCCTATTTGTTCAAGGGCCGAGCATTGCGAACGTTTGATCGAAGGAGGCGGCCTTCAAGTGTGTTGAGATCATTGGAGTAATTAGTTCTTGCCATCTTTGAGGCAAGTATCTTAATTTATTAATGTTGGTAGTTTGAGCATGCATGTGGTTTATTCATGTTGTTGAATATGGGATTTATTTCGTTGAATTGTCATAATATTCGTTATCGAGTGTTTGTATGTTCATGTTGATGGACATAGCGATTTTGCATATATGTATGCATGAGTTGTGTTTGTGTATGTTGTGCGATCTATGATGAGGGCGCTGGATCGGATGTCCACCTCGTGTTGGTCTGAAGGGATCATCTTGGGATCTATGCTGAGGGCGCTGGATCATTGGACGGGTTTTTCCACCTCGTGTTGGTCCGACGGGACCATCTTGGGATCTATGCTTAGGGCGCTGGATCATTGGAATACCCATGTTGTGTTAATGGAATCTTGTGGATTCGCATTGTTGGATTCCGGTAGTGGAAGTCCGTGTTATGTATTCTGTTATGCATTGTTGTTGCATATTCAATTCGTTTAATATGATACTTGTACTAGCATCGTTTTGCTAACCCCTTTGGGGGTGGACATTTGTTTTGATGTTCAGGTAGCCGAGGAGCGGGAAAACAGCCACAGTATCGACGTGACGACGAAGGGGCTCAGTGATGTTTGTTGTGGTTGTGACTTGTCTTTTTGGATTATTTTCAGTACTCGAGTACGTGTGTCTTATTAATATTTCGAGATGGTTGTATTAATGAACTCATTTGATCTGTTGAACCCGGTTTTGTATTTTGAACTTTTATGGTACTGTGGTATTATTTTTACATTTCTTCAAATTAGCCTTGTAAATTCTTACTTAAAGGGTTTACGGCGCTGTAATTATTCCAAATATCTCGGGGTGTTACAGAATATTGTATCAGAGCTAAGATTCATGGATATCTTGGCAGTCGGGTTTTAGTTGGGTCTATTTACGTTATTTGATTTACGGGTCGTTCGTAACATCACTTTTCAGCCAGCGTCGTCATGTGGACCGTGGTTGTAAGTCTCCTAATCTCTTATACTACTGTTATACTTAAATTCTGTTTTGTGAATATTGACGGACTTTATTTTTGAAAATTTTTACCCTGGATATTGAGTAATTGTATTTACAGTATGTTGAGGGGAGGTCGTGGACGCGGACGCGGTCGTGGACGCAGACGTGGTAATGTGAGACAGGAGAATTCAGCGACTACCCCAGAATTATCGGCTAGTCGAACCGATTCCCATTCTGGAGGACAACAGGGATCAGCGAATGACAACGCAAATCCTAACATGCCGGGAGTGCTTCAACAGGTGGTTGCTCAGATAAATCAGTTCGCTCAGGTAGTTGACCGCATGCAGAAGGCGATGGGACATCAGCATAACGAGGATAATCGGGGAGACAGATGGCTTACTGAGGTGGTCAAACTGCATCCTCCAAAATTTGACGGTTCTGCTGAGGCGCTTACGTGGGATCACTGGATGAAGGAGTTAGAGAAGATATTTGCGGGGATTAACCGTCCTGAGGACCGGAAAGTTTCTATTGCCTAGTATTTTCTGACTGGGGAGGCTTTTGACGGGTGGGAAGCTATTCGACCTGAGAATCATAATGCTGACTGGATGGAATTAAAATTAATGATGGAAGCACAATATTGTCCTCGTCCAGTTAGAGAGGCTAGTCCGAGAGTTTTTTTCACCGCAGAGTTCGGAATCATCTGTGACAGACATAATCAAAACTTTTAATCATCAGCTGACTTGTGTGCGACACTTGGTCAGGACGGAGGCGGAGAAGATTTTTCATTTCGATATGCGGATGAAGCCGGAGATTCAGCAGTACATGTCCGGATTCGAATGTACTACGTTGTGACAGTATCAGGACAAAGCGCTGGCCTACGACATGAAAGAGGCAGCGGTGGAAAAATCGATGGAGGCAAAAAAGCAGAAAGTGTCCGGCAACTTCTCGGAAAACAAGAGTGGTGGCCCCGCAAGGGCCAATCTTCATTTTATTCATCTAGGAAACCTCCGTATCCTTCTTGAGGTGGAAAGAAGTTCCGAACAACATCAACAGTTTCGGACGTATCAAAGAAGTGTTATAATTGTGATCGAGCAGGGCATATTCGACGTGATTGTCCCGTTCCTTCTGTGACTTGTTTTGAATGTGGGCAAGAAGGGCACCGTGCGAATTTTTGCAGAAATCTGACTAGATCATTTGGTACTCGCACTCCAGCGCCAGTTATGAAAGAGATAAGTGTGAACCAGACGTAGCAAAGTGGGTTTCAGCAGCAGAATGTTGGGAAAAGAGAGGCGTCCAGTGCTGGGTCCGTTCCTCCGCGCCTGTACGAGATGAGGAAATCTGACGATCAGAACACTGCTATTGCATCAGGTACGATTCAGATCCTTTTGAAACCAATTAGTGTCTTATTCGATTCAGGAGTTACACATTCTTCCATATCATTGAACTGTGTTAATTGTTTGAAAATCTCGTGTTTATTTGATTGTGAGCCTTATGTTGTGGGTTTGCCGAGTGGAGAGAGAATTGTGGGAACCCTAGAAACTAGAGATTTTCAAGTGTCTATAGGAGGGAGATATTGGCCATCGAATCTTATTGTAGTCGACATCCATGGTGACGATTTAATTCTCGGAGACGATTGGCTCAACCGTTATGGAGCTATTTTGAATTACCAAAAGAGTGTCATTTCTATCATTGCTGATGATGGATCTGAACATTTATTTCAAGGATGGAGACCGGGAAGCTCTGGAAAATTGATCAAAGCGATGAAAGCAGTGAAATTACTGAAGCAGGGATGTCACGGATTTTGGTGATATGCAATGAAGAAAGAAGGAGTAGAGCTCTCATCTATTCCAGTTGTGAACGAATTCTCAGATGTATTCCCTGACAAACTACCTGGTTTACCTCCGCAGAGAGAAGTAGAGTTCAATATCAAATTGGAGCCTGGAGCCGCTTCTATTTCCAGAGCACCATACCGTATGGCGCCATCCGAGATGTATGAACTAAAGAAGCAACTGGAGGAATTATTACAGAAGGGTTACATTCAACCTAGCGTTTCTCCTTAGGGAGCGCCCGTTCTCTTTGTCCGGAAGAAAGATGGATCCCTACGATTATGTATTGATTACAGGGAGCTAAACAAGGTGACGATCAAGAACAAGTATCCTATACCTCGGATCGATGACTTGTTTGACCAACTCCAAGGGGCCAGAGTATTCTCTAAGATCGATTTGCGATCAGGGTACCATCAGTTGAGAATTAAAGAGTCGGACATACCGAAATCTGCTTTCAGATCCCGGTACGGACACTATAAATTCGTGGTGATGCCATTCGGACTCACCAATGCTCCTGCAGTATTCATGCAATTGATGAATCGAGTATTCTTAGAACACCTTGAGGAGCATGCTGAGCATTTGCGTATTGTTTTGAACACCTTGAGGAATGAACAGCTTTATGCGAAACTTTCTAAATGCGAGTTCTGGGTTAGGGAAGTAACCTTCCTTGGGCATGTGATATCAGCTGACGGAGTTCAAGTGGACCCGAAGAAAGTCGAAGCAATCTTGGAATGGGAATCTCCTAATAACGTGAAAGAAGTCCGTAGCTTCTTAGGACTTGTTGGGTATTATCGCCGTTTTGTAGAGGGATTTTCCAAAATTGCTCGTCCGCTCACTCAGCTGTTTGCAGAAGACTCAAGGATTCGTGTGGAATGAGAAATGCCAGGCTAGTTTTGATGAACTCAAGGGGAGACTGACGACGGCACCTATACTAGCGTTACCAGATGGAACTGATGGATTCATGGTATACAGCGATGCTTTAAATCAGGGTATGGGATGTGTGTTGATGCAAAAGGATAGGATGATTACCTATGCCTCTCGATAGTTGAAACCGTACGAAGTTAATTACCCGACTCATGATCTGGAGTTAGCAGCTGTGGTCTTTGCTTTAAAAATTTGGCGACATTATTTATACGGCACTCATTGTCAGATCTTTACAGATCCTAAGATCCTCAAGTATATTTTCATTCAGAAGGAATTAAACATGAGGCAGAGAAGGTGGTTGGAATTGATCAAGGATTACGATTTGGAAATCCTCTATCATCCAGGCAAAGCAAACGTGGTTGCTGATACACTGAGCCGTAAAACCTATTTCTCTTCGAGTGTTGGAAGCACTTGTTGGGAGTAGTTACCTAGGACATTCAATGTGCCTAGATTTGTAATTGTCACATTTAAATAAAGTTATTTGATATCATTTATTTCTCGTTGATTATTATAATGTGTGCATGTTTTATTATTATAATAATCGAATAATAGTTATTCACGAATAATAAGATTATTCAAATGTCCCTGGTAAAATCGCGTTGAGTAGAGACTCAAGTGATTAATATACTAGTATAAGTTTGATTGATAATCATCGGATGATTATGCGTATGGTACGGATCAATCTTATGGGTATTGGTTGGAGAACTAATACTGGACTGACCTGCATTGAGATCACTACATGGAAATGTCATAAGTGAATCTCAATATAACAGTATGTCAATAAATCCCTGAACCTGAGATTATCATAGAGTCCAACATGATAACTGCTATGCCTTGACGTAATCCAAACTCATCTGAAACATGGTGATCATAAAGGTTAGCGATCGGGATTAGTGGGAGTCATGTAGAGGGCAATGAATAATCAAGATGGTGATTTGTCCCTCTCTTAAGTGAGAGAGATATCTGTTGGGCCCCTCGATAAGTAGGACTGAAGGAAATGCATGGCCATGATCAAATGAAGAGTCATTTGATTCAATCAGTCTACTTAAGATCGAGAAAGCATTTGAACATAAATAAGTATGACAGACTCCATGACTTAGTTCAAATATGATATCGCGTGACAAAGGGATTGGACACATTAAAAGGTTTAATGGACTATTAACTTATATTATTTGGGTAATCATAATGTCTTGCTAGAGGCCGCTTATGATTTATTATTTAATAAGGTATTAAATAATTGCCAACATAATATAAGCCTTTTGGGTCGCACGTACGACAATTATAGACAAGTAGGAATAAATATCAACTGGGAATAATAAATATAATATTAAGGAGATTAAATAATAAGTAATATATATAATATTGGATATTATATATATTGTATTATTTAATAAGTTGAGGGGCAACTAAGCAAATACTAGATTATTGAATCTAGGGATTACTTAGTATAAATAAGAGATCCATGACAAGGAGTTGTCATTAGAGCTCCTAAAAAAATCGCCCCCTTCCAAGAAGAAGAAGAAAAAGTCGACCTCTTCCTCATACTGTAGGAGAACGAAGTCGATCGTCTAACCCTCTTCCCTTAGTTGATCTTGATCAATAGTACAATCCTTCTAGTAAGGAACTTGTGTTTTACTATTTATCAATATTATTTGTAAGGATCTAGCAATCCGGCTTGTTGAATTGTTCGTGTGTGGATCACCAAAAGAGGAAGGAGATATTCATGTGCTTCTAGTCCGGATCTAGAATTGTTCAATCGGATTAAGGTAATTCGATTAACTCTTTAATTAAACAATTAAATTACTGAATGAGATCCTAAATTGGGTTTTCACGTTTATTGTTCCGCTGCGTTTTTACTCCGATTATTTTGTATTCGATGCATAGAAAACCCAACAGTGGTATCGGAGCCAACTTGCATGTAATTTAATTGTTTGTATAGAACATATTTATGTGTAAATTATGTTCCTGATTATGTTTATAAAATATACATTTTACAAAATAATTTTTCTGGTTTAATTTGATTAAATCGGATCGCCCAAAATAAATTTTTTGGACTGTTTTCGCGAATTTCTGCTCCAGAACTGTTCTCGAACAGGTTTGTTCTGAGACGGGTCGGATCAGGTCCGGGTCGGGTCGGGCTGGACCCGCGGGCAAATTTTATTAGCAAAAAATGTTTTTTCAATTGAAGGGTGTCGAACCCTGGTCATCAGACCACCTTTCCGCCGACTTACCATATGCGCTGCGATTTTGTTTTGGAAATAATACACGGAAGGTTTTATTAAAGGCAAATAAATCTGTTTTAAATATTGCAAAAATAATTCCGCAAAAACTGGGATTCGATCCCGCGCCATTCGGCTTTACTTCAGCACCACATACCATCTCGGCTCGATCCTGTTTTTGGTAACTTTTCAGTAGTTCTTTTTATAAGCCCTTTTAATATAAAAGTAAATTTGGCAATAATTGTTGCAAAATGTTGCAACTGCAACCGCCGGGTTTCAAACCCGGGCGGACCTGTTCCTAGGGCAGAATGACAACCATCTCGGCCAAGTCTAGATTTGTTCACTTTTGACACAGTTTTAATTTATTGTCTGATTGTCAGACAAATTGATTATTTAGTATATTACATGCTTTATTAATTATTTGATAATTATTTATGGTATGTGTGTGGTGTATGGCATGACCATAAATTGACCAATGTGATTGGATAATTTAATTTCTTATGGGTTGGTTTTACGGCCTGCGTGTCGTTTAATTATAATTGGTTTTACGGCCTGCGAGTCGTCTATTTAAATTATTTATTATTTTACGGCATGCGTGTCGTTTGCACTTCTTGTAATTTAATTTATTGGTGTAGTATTAAATTTCATTAATGTAATGAAGACAAGAAGGACGAGAAAGACGGACTCGAGGAGCAAATTGATCGCGTATGATGTTCCAAGGAGTTGGGAAGATCAATGAAGACCATATTTAACCCTTTAGATGACCTTTGTGATTTTCATGTTGGCTCATGAAAATCACGTTAGGATTATGGTCATGCTATACACGGTCCTATGCTTTATTGTCATGTGATGCGATGTATGTTTAAATTTATGCATGTGTGTGATGCTATGTATGTTTAGATGTATGTTAGCAAACATAGACATTAACATAGGATAAAAATCCCTCGTTAAAATTTTAATGCCGTTCATTTGAAAAACACCTATCAAGACTTCGATCATCATGAGTGGGTCATGCCAAAGCGGGGCACTCGGATTATCTTAGTAAGGTAGGATAGGTAATGGTGATACCTATACGTTTAATGAATTTGGAAATCAAAATAATTTTGTACCTTAAGGCATAAGATGGGATTATAACATGCTTGGGCATACGATGCCAAATCCCATGATATAATCTAAGAGTTACATATGATGTAATCGATAAAGAGTTATCCACCTAAAGTAGCTCAATTCTAGACGTCATGCCAAAGCTGAGTTTAGGATTGTGCGAAATGGGATCTTAGCCCACTAAAATTACAAATGTTGTAAATTGAGGGTACATTGTTTTAGTGGGAGTATTTTTCGAGAAATAAAATAATGTGACTAAATATTTTGCATATTGAATTTTATAGAATGGCATCAAACAACACATCCACCATTTCACTGCGATCCATCCTTGAGAAGGACAAGCTGAAAGAAAATGGCAGCAACTATCTGGATTGGATCCGGAGCCTGAGAATAGTTCTCAAGCAAGAAAGAAAGTTGTATGTTCTTGAGGAAGAAATTCCCGATGAGCCAGCTGACAATGCAAACAAAGCAACAAAAGACAAATGGAAGAAACATTGTGATGATTCCATTGATGTCGGTTGTCTTATGTTCACCACCATTTGTCCGTAACTTTAAGAATGGAGGAAATGGAGGCTTATGATCTAAATGCTCACCTCAAGGAAACTTTCTCAAGCATGCTAGGCAAGAGAGGTATGAGACCTTTCAAGCCTTGTATGCTTGTAAGATGGTTGAGGGGACATCCGCCGCCGCTCACGTGCTCAAGATGAAAGGATATATTGATCATCCTGAAAGGCTTGGTTTTCCACTTTCTAAGGAGCACTCCACGGATGTGATCCTAAACTCATTGCCCGAAAGTTTCGGTCAGTTCATTATGAACTATAATATGAATGAGATGAAGAAGTCCATTGCTGAGCTGCATGGGATGCTAAAAACGGCCGAAAGGTAATATTAAGAAGAAACCAAACCATGTGTTGATGGTCAGCAAAGGGAAATCCTTTAAGAACAAAGGCAAGGGCAAGGGTAAGGCAAAAGTTGCCAAATCTAAAGACCCTACTAGGCCGGGTTTCAAGGCTAAAGCTCCCAAAGATGGAAATTGCCATCATTGCAATAAACCAGGACACTGGAAAAGAAATTGCAAGATTTACTTGGAAGAGCTAAAGCGTACCAAGGGCAGTAAGACTGCCACAGGTATATTTGTTATAGAAGTTAACTTATCTACCTCTAACTCTTGGGTATTAGATACTGGATATGGATCTCACATTTGTACAAATGTGCAGGGGTTGAGAAGCAGTAGAGAATTGAAGAAAGGGGAAGTAGATCTAAGAGTCGGCAATAGAGCAAGAGTTGCTGCACTAGCCGTAGGAACTTATGATCTAGTTTTGCCCAATGGGCTTTTCTTAGTTTTGAACAATTGCTATTTGTTGTGTCAAGAATTACACTCTCCGACCGCCGATCGCCTCGGAGATCGGGCGACCTAGCCACTGCCGAGCAGCCAAGGCAGAACTGCCGACCAGCGACCAGGCGGCCTAGCCTTAGCCCCGCGGACAGCATAAATCGGGCGACCGAAGGTCCCAGGACAAGTCCCGGTGCCGATCGATCGACTTCAAATACGATCGTCTCTCGATACTTGGCGACCGACTCCTGGCGACCGACAAGCGGACGACCATCCCTCGGCACCTGCCGACTGACCCTTGGTGACCGACCAATGCCGACCCTCAGCAACTGGCCGATGGCGACCTCTGATGACCAGCTAGAGACGACCGCCTCATGTCGATCAGGGCCGATGGCCATCCAGTCGGCAAAGGCCGAGCCTCAAGACTGGCACCACGTGCAAGGGCCGAGACAAGATCCGCATATCACGGATCATTGACCACAGCCTGTCAGCATCCGTCCACCAGCCGACAGGCCCGCCGAAAGTTGTCAGTAGGGCCGCATGTGACTGACTCCGGACGCGTGCTGGCCCCTCATTGGACCGCCCAGCAGGCTGCCTGCTGTAACTTTGGACTTTAGGCAGACCGCCAACATCTTCCTTGGACTTTAGCCCGACAGCCCGGATGATCGCCCCATTATAATATTGGCCGGCAGACGATCGCGCCATTATTATAATGGCCGGAAGGCGATCGCCTTCCAAAGGACAAGACTCGGCTGCCACTATATATACAAGGCACCCTGCACTCGGCCAACTCTCGGCATTATCGCGATTTCAGTATACATTACAGAATCAATACCCAGCACTTGGCTATCTCCAACTCTTGGCAACAACTATCATTCGGTACTTACTTCTCCCGGCCTCTCTCATCAAGCAGATGATCGGCAGGGACGAAGAACACCGAGCTTCGCTCAAGAGCCGGATTAACAGAGTCTTTTTACACTCATTGTATCTAGATTTCTCACATTAATACTTGTATCCACGAATATTTGTATTAATAACATCTCGCGAGAGCATTCAAGCCCGGGCCTAACAAACCCGACAAATCTTGTATTATTTATCTTCTCTCTGAAGTGCTCCCGCAAATTATTGTTCGTTGTCCGTCTTCCAGCAGTATTAATATTCGGATAAATATTTTGGGCAACAACAATTGGCGTTAGAAGGAGGGGCATCCAACCCTCAAATTTTTTATACCTACCGTCACGAAGAACACTCACTGTTCTCGGGGCAGATACTTGAAGTGACACTCACTGCACTTCAAAGAAATCTTTCAGAAATCATGTCTTCCGCCTCCGCGTCGAAGAAAGTCGCTGACCACTGGCTGCACTCTGCCTGGCCCCGGTCCCGAGCCGCACCGATGGTGGAAGGTAGCCGCCGCGGTCGAGACGCTCGATCCCGTCCTCGGACGGCGGCCCAAGCCTCTCGCCGATCGCCCAACCAATGAACAGATCGAAGAGTCCATATCCGCCTTCGGGGCGACGAGTGCTCTCAACGCGCCTCCCGCTATCACCCCCTCGGCCGCCCGCCGAAGTCCAAGCGAAGCTCAAGGCGCATCGCCGGGCGATCACCAGAGGCTCGTCCGCAAGAAGAGGCGCCGCCACCGGGCACCTCGTTTTGGTCGCTGGCGGTGACCCGACTCAGCGACCGGGCGGCCCGGCCTCACTACGAGACGACGGAGTTTGAGTCCGTCACTGTGAGCTCGGCCTACCCGGCTCCTGTGAGGCACCACCTGCTCCGATCCCGCCGCGATAGCCGAGGTCGGCAGCAGCGGAGTCCGGAGATCGGTACACGATCGCCTCGTCTCCCGCTCCCAAAGCCGATCCGCAAGCAACCGAGCCACAGTGATTGCCGCATTGCAACGGCAACTCGACGACGTGAAGGCGCTCCTGGAATCCAGAGCGGGCGCCAAGAAGACGATCGCTGAGCCAAGCGAGCCGCTCACGATCGACATCGAGCTCGCCCTCGTGCAGCACAGTATCGCTCCCCCGCAAACACCCGCGTACGAGGGGCGATCGGACCCCCAGATGCACCTGAGGAAGTTCAACATCTACATGACCGGGTGTGGGGCATCAGACGCGACCAGGTGCCGAATGTTCCCTATGACGCTGGACGACCTCGCCCACCAGTGGTACACATCATTGCCACCTCGGTCCATTGGCTCCTTTAACGAGCTGGCGCACGTCTTCACGGAGTACTTCGCCACCAGAGTCGTCCGGCCAGAAGGTCCCCTTCGCATGATGCAAATCAAGCAGGGAGAAGAAGAGTCCGACTCGGACTATATCGACCGGGTAGACGTGATCATCCTCAACGGTGAGCCCGTAAGCGATGAGACCGCCCTCTACGCGGTCCTAGGAGGATTTCAGGGTTTTTCGCCTATGTTCAGGCATCTCACGAAGAACCAACCTACAACCTACGCAGCCTTCTGGGCTAGAGCCGCAGATTTTCTGGCCAGGCAGAGGTTTCTTCTTAGCCTGTGAGCAGCGCGATCGGCGCACCGGACGACGATCTCCTGCCCGATCGCCGATATCGACCTACGAATAAAGCGATCGGCAGCCGAGTGACGATTGACAGTCTTCCGGCCCGATCGCCGATCATCACGCTACATCACCAAAACTCGGAGGACTCGCTCGCCGTCTACAGTCCACCATTTAACATGAGGGACTAAGGCTCGCAATCGCCTCCACCGCACATCGTAAAGCCATGGTCCTGGTAGTCGATGGAACCGGCTGGTTCGGCCATGCAAGGTCCCTCTCGGCCGAGATCGCCTGCCCTTCGTTTAAATATGAGGCCGGCGTAGTCTGAGGGCTCTCCAACATTAATCAGTGGACACGATCGCTCGGCCTCAAGGTTCACCATCTAAAGATGATCTTCCCGGACAATGCGACACGTGCCACTACCCCCGTCTCAACGCACACCGTCGAGGTTCGTCATCTCCATGGCGGGCCGAGGTGGAAGCACAGCTAAACAAGCCGCGGGCGTGGAGTTGATTCATCCGACGCTGCCCCGCGCAAGGACTCCTCTAGACCGAGACCGCACTCCCTTCGTTTAAATACGAGGCGAGGCGCAGCCTAACAGAGGACCCTCATAATTAAGTGAGTCACGAGACACTCAATGTCCTCGCGCATCAAGACACGGTCATGGAGTCGGTCCATCGATCTCCGCGACTGTGCACGATTCCTCAAACAAGCGAAACCATCAAGTTTCCGAGGGGGATCGGCCAATGTTGTTTTTTGCAGGTACAAGACCGATAGATAGCTAGCCAATCGACCATGATAGCCCAAGTCAAAATCCAAAATCGGCTCATTAAGATCGCCCGTCCTCATCCTACACGATCGCCAGCAAGAACCACCTCGCCCCATGTCTTCAACATAGGAGCAAGCTGGGGGGCAATTTTTGTGTCAAGAATTACACTCTCCGACCGGCAATCGCCTCGGAGATCGGGCGACGAAGCACGCTGAGCAAAGGCGTAACCGCGACAAAGAACCAGCGGCCTAGCCTTAGCCCCGCGGACAGCATAAATCGGCCGACTGAAGGTTCCAGGACAAGTCCCGGTGCCGAGCGATCGACTTCAAATATGATCGTCTCTCAATACTCGGCGACCGACTCCTAGCGACCGACAAGCGGACGACCATCCCTCGGCACCTGCCGACCGACCCTTGGTGACCGAACAATGCCGACCCTCAGCAACTGGCCGATGGCGACCTCTGATGACCAGCTAGAGACGACTGCCTCATGTCGATCAGGGCCGATGGCCATCCAGTCGGCAAAGGCCGAGCCTCAAGACTGGCACCACGTGCAAGGGCCGAGACAAGATCCGCATATCACGGATCATTGAACACAGCCTGTCAGCATCCGTCCACCAGCCGACAGGCCCGCCGAAAGTTGTCAGTAGGGCCGCATGTGACTGACTCCGGACGCGTGCTGGCCCCTCATTGGACCGCCCAGCTGGCTGCCTGCTGTAGCTTTGGACTTTAGGCAGACCGCCAGCATCTTCCTTGGACTTTAGCCCGATAGCCCGGATGATCGCCCCATTATAATATTGGCCGGCAGACGATCGCCCCATTATTATAATGGCCGGAAGGCGATCGCCCGCCAGAGGACAAGACTCGGCTGCAACTATATATACAAGGCACCCTGCACTCGGCCAACTCTCGGCATTATCGCGATTTCAGTATACATTACAGAATCAATACCCAGCACTTGGCTATCTCCAACTCTTGGCAACAGCTATCATTCGGTACTTACTTCTCCCGACCTCTCTCATCAAGCAGACGATCGGCAGGGACGAAGAACACCGAGCTTCGCTCAAGAGCCGGATTAACAGAGTATTTTTACACTCATTGTATCTAGATTTCTCACATTAATACTTGTATCCACGAATATTTGTATTAATAACATCTCGCGAGAGCATTCAAGCCCGGGCCTAACAAACCCGGCAAATCTTGTATTATTTATCTTCTCTCGGATGTGCTCCCGCAAATTATTGTTTGTTGTCCGTCTTCCAGCGGTATTAATCTTCGGATAAATATTTTGGGCAACAACACTATTATGTTCCTGCTATGAATAGGAATATTATTTCAGTTTCTACATTAGATTGTGAAGGTTACAGTTTTCTTATTAAGAATAAGATCATTCATATTTTCTTTGATGACTTGCTTTATGGTACTGCAAAGTTATATACTGGACTTTACAATATTGATCTAGATGAATCCGACACTTTGGAAGTCTATAACATTGCATCCAAGAAACCTAAGCTCAATGATTCTAATCCGACTTACTTATGGCATTGTCGACTTGGTCACATAAACGAGAAACGCATTTCTAAACTCCATAATGATGGACTTTTAGACTCTTTTGACTATGAATCATATGGGACATGCGAATCTTGTTTATTGGGCAAGATGACGAAGAATCCTTTCACCGGTCATGGAGAAAGGGCTAGTGATCTATTAGGCCTAATACATACTGATGTATGCGGACCTCTTAGCACTCATGCCAGAGGCGGATACCAATACTTCATTACATTCACCGATGATTTTAGCTGATATGGATATGTTTATCTTATGAAGTATAAACATGAATCTTTTGAAATGTTCAAAATATTCAGAATGAAGTACAGAATCAACTTGGCAAGACAATTAAATCCCTTCGATCAGATCGAGGTGGGGAATACTTGAGCCAAGAATTCGATGATCATCTTAGGAGTTGTGGAATTGTTTCGCAACTTACTCCTCCCGGCACACCTCAGCATAACGGAGTGTCCGACAGGAGGAATCGAACTTTATTAGATATGGTTCGATCCATGATGAGTCGAACAGAGCTTCCATTATCATTTTGGGGCCACGCCTTAGAAACAACAGTATTCACCCTTAACCGTGTTCCATCTAAAGAAGTTGAAAAGACACCATTTGAGAAATGGACTGGTAAAAGACCAAACTTGTCTTTTCTAAAGATCTGGGGTTGCGAAGCGTTCGTAAGGCACCAAGTGTTTGACAAACTGGCGGCCAGATCTGAAAGATGTTTATTTGTGGGATATCCTAAGGAAACTAAAGGATATTACTTTTACAAGCCCGCAGAGAACAAAGTGTTTGTTGCTCGAAATGCTGTATTCTTAGAAAGGGAATTTATTTCCAAAAGAGACAGTGGGAGAAGAGTAATTCTCGAGGAAACTCGAGAACCACAAGAAGACATCGCTTCACCGATGGAAACCGAACAAGCTCAACAATCAGTTGAAGAGCCCGTTCAAAGTACACAAGTCCCACGCAGATCTGATAGGATGCGACATGAACCTGAGAGATATGGTTATCTCGTAACAGAGGATGATGATGCATCGCTCATAGATGATGAGCCTAGTACCTATACAGAAGCTGCTTCAGGACCAGAGTCCGAGGAATGGCTAGAAGCCATGAAGTCTGAGATGCAATCCATGTATGACAATCAAGTTTGGAACTTGATAGATCCACCTGAGGGTGTTAAAACCATTGGGTGCAAATGGGTCTATAAAAAGAAGAAAGACATGGATGATAATCTGCAAGCCTATAAAGCTAGACTAGTGGCAAAAGGTTATAGACAGATTCATGGTGTTGACTATGATGAGACCTTTTCGCCAGTAGTCATGCTTAAATCAATTAGAATTTTATTTGCCATTGCAGCATACTATGATTATGAAATATGGAAAATGGATGTCAAAACAGCATTCCTTAATGGAAACTTACTCGAGGATGTGTACATGACACAACCTGAAGGTTTTGTTGATCCGGAAAATTCTAAAAAGGTTTGCAAGCTTCAAAGATCCATTTATGGGTTGAAGCAGGCTTCTCGGAGCTGGAATCTTCGTTTTGATGAAATCACAAAGAGTTTGGGTTCATTCAAAATAAAGATGAACCTTGTGTGTACAAGAAGGTTAGTGGGAGAATAGTTGTTTTCTTAGTCTTATATGTAGATGACATATTACTCATTGGAAATGACATTCCCACCTTGCGCATACCAAGACTTGGTTGGGAAGTTGTTTCTCAATGAAAGACTTAGGAGAAGTTACTTACATTCTTGGGATAAAGATCTATAGAGATAGATCAAAGAGATTGATTGGTCTGAGTCAAAGTACATACATTAATAAAATATTGAAGAGGTTCATTATGCAAGACTCCAAGAGAGGACTCTTGCCAATGTCACATGGCATTCATCGAGTGAGACTCGAGTCCTAAGACTCGATGAGCGAGCCCGTATGAGCAAGATACCATACGCTGCTATTGGATCGATCATGTATGCCATGATTTGTACTCGACCGGATGTATCGTTTGCTCTTAGTATGATAAGTCGATACCAATCGAATCCAGTGAAAGTCATCGATAAAGCAGTGAAAACCATCCTAAAGTACTTGAGAAGAACTAAGGATGATTTCCTAGTTTATGGAGGGGTGGGAAACGAGCTGGCTGTAAGAGGTTACGCCAATGCAAGTTTCGAAACCAATAGAGACGATTTCAAATCGCAAACTGGTTATGTGTCTGTATTGAATGGAGGTGCTGTGAGTTGGAATAGTTCCAAGCAAAGCACGGTTGCTGATTCTGTTACAGAAGCTGAGTACCTGGAAGCATCGGATGCAGCTAAGGAAGCCGTATGGATCAAGAAGTTCGTTACCGAACTAGGAGTGATGCCAACCATCCAGGGTCCCATAATCCTTTATTGTGACAATAATGGTGCTATTGCACAAGCTAAAGAGCCTAGGTCCCATCATAATTCCAAACATATACTAAGAAAATATCACCTAGTCAAAGAGATCGTCAGACGAGGAGATATTACAATATGCAAAGTAGCAACGGAAGATAATGTTGCAGATCCACTTACCAAGCCTCTCTCACAAGGAAAGCATGTTGAGCATGCTAGAGCGATAGGACTAAAAGTCATGAATGAATGGTCCTAGTTCAAGTGGGAGATTGTTGGGAATAGTGCCCTAGGACATTCGATGTGCCTAGATTTGTAATTGTCACATTTAAATAAAGTTATTTGATATCATTCATTTCTCGTTGATTATTATAATGTGTGCATTTTTTAATATTATAATAATCGAATAATAGTTATTCACGAATAATAAGATTATTCAAATGTCCCTGGTAAAATCGCGTTGAGTAGAGACTCAAGTGATTAATATACTAGTATAAGTTTGATTGATAATCATCGGATGATTATGCGTATGGTACAGATCAATCTTATGGGTATTGGTTGGAGAACTAATACTGGACCGACCCGCATTGAGATCACTTCATGGAAATGTCACAAGTGAATCTCAATATAACATTATGTCAATAAATCCTTGAACCTGAGATTATCATAGAGTCCAACATGATAACTGCTATGCCTTGACGTAATCCAACGTCATCTGAATCATGGTGATCATAAAGGTTAGCGATCGGGATTAGTGGGAGTCATGTAGAGGGCAATGAATAATCAAGATGGGGATTTGTCCCTCTCTTACGTGAGATAGATATCTGCTGGGCCCCTCGATAAGTAGGACTGAAGGAAATGCATGGCCATCCTCAAAGGAATAGTCATTTGATTCAATCAGTCTACTTAAGATCGAGAAAGCATTTGAACATAAATAAGTATGACAGACTCCATGACTTAGTTCAAATATGATATCGCGTGACAAAGGGATTTGACACGTTAAAAGGTTTAATGGACTATTAACTTATATTATTTGGGTAATCATAATGTCTTGCTAGATGCCGCTTATGATTTATTATTTAATAAGGTATTAAATAATTGCCAACATAATATAAGCCTTTTGGGTCGCACTACGACAATTATAGACAAGTAGGAATAAATATCAACTGGGAATAATAAATATAATATTGGATATTATATTTATAAGGAGATTAAATAATAAGTAATATATATAATATTAGATATTATATATATTGTATTATTTAATAAGTTGAGGGGCAACTAAGTAAATACTAGATTATTGAATCTAGGGATTACTTAGTATAAATAAAAGATCCATGACAAGGAGTTGTCATTAGAACTCCTAAAAAAATCGCCCCCTTCCAAGAAGAAGAAGAAAAAGTCGACCTCTTCCTCATACTGTAGGAGAACGAAGTCGGTCGTCTAACCCTCTTCCCTTAGTTGATCTTGATCAATAGTACAATCTTTCTAGTAAGGAACTTGTGTTGTACTATTTATCAATATTATTCGTAAGGATCTAGCAATCTGGCTTGTGGAATTGTTCGTGTGTGGATCACCAAAAGAGGAAGGAGATATTCATCTGCTTCTAGTCCGGATCTAGAATTGTTCAATCGGATTAAGGTAATTCGATTAACTCTTTAATTAAACAATCAAATTACTGCATGAGATCCTAAATTGGGTTTTCACGTTTATTGTTCCGCTGCGTTTTTACTCCGATTATTTTGTATTCGATGCATAGAAAACCCAACAGCACTTACGTCCCAAACCAGCATTCAGAGAGAACTGATCCGCGGAGGGATTGAAGTATGGTCACCAGGAATCCAAGGGCAACTATACGTGATGGAATTAACTTCGTCACTAATCAAGGAAATCAAATCTAAGCAGTTGCACGATTCTCTGATTCTTCGATTATGTGACGAAGTAGGGAAAGGGAAGGCCCGAGGATTCGTGATGCAGGATGATGGAGTTTTGAGATATCAGAGTTGACTTTGCGTTCCTGATGATGATGTTTTGAGATAGACAATTCTGAAGAATGCTCACAGCGCGCCCTATTCTATTCACCCGGGCAGCAGTAAGATGTATAAAGATCTAAAAAAAAACTTCTGGTGGGGAAATATGACGAATGACATAGTAGAATACGTTTCAAAGTGTTTGAATTGTCAGCAGGTTAAGATTGAACATCAGCGACCTGTCGGAATGTTGAAGCCACTTCTGATCCCTGAGTGGAAGTGGGAGGACATATCGATGGATTTCATCACCAATACGCCAAGGACCAAGACGGGAATGAACATGATTTGGGTTGTAGTTGATCGACTAACCAAGTCGGCTCATTTTCTAAGAATTAAAGACACGTGGGGACCCGAGAAATTGGCAAGAGTATTTATTTCAGAGATAGTCTGATTGCATGGTACACCGAAGACCATTATTTCAGATCGAGATGGTCGCTTCGTATCGCATTTTTGGAAGGCAGTTCATAGGGCTTTGGGAACCGAGTTGAACTTTAGCACGGCTTATCATCCTCAGACGGACGGTCAGTCCGAAAGGACTATTCATATGGTAGAAGACATGCTTAGAGCTTGTGCCTTAGATTGGTCAGGCAACTGGGAGGTTCATTTGCCCTCGATTGAATTCACCTACAACAATAGTTGGCATGCTTCCATTAAGATGGCACCATTCGAAGCGCTGTACGGGAGAAGATGTAGATCGCCCCTGTGTTGGGATGATTCTTCTGACTTGATTGGGACGGAACCAGAGTTGATAGTTCAGACTCAAGAGAAGGTAACTTTAATTCGGGAAAGGCTGTTGACTGCCCAGAGTCGACAGAAGTCTTATACGGATGTGCGCCGTCGCCCACTGGAATTTAAGATTGGGGACCACGTACTATTGATGGTGTCTCCTACTTGGGGAGTTTTCCATTTTGGGAGGAAAGGTAAGCTAAGTCCGAGATATATCGGACCATTGAGATCCTCGAGAGAGTTGGGGATCTAGCATATAGGTTGGCCTTACCGCCATCGCTGACTCACGTTCACAATGTGTTTCACGTATCCCAGTTATGGAGGTATGTACCAGATCCCAGTCATATCGTTGATTTTGGCGAGATCGAGATAGCTAATGATGGAACCTTCGAAGAGAGACCAATCAAGATACTCGAAAGTCGGATCAAACAATTGAGGAATAAAACAATATCTTTGGTTACAGTGCAATGGTCATGACAGGGAGTCGAAGAGGCCACATGGGAAACGGAGGATGGTATGAAGACTAGATACCCGAAATTATTTTCATCTTATGTTTCGGGACGAAACTTCTTTTTAGGGAGAGAGGATGTAATACCCGAGATTCTAATGTGTATTTTGAACATCGTGACGTTGTTTATGTTGTATTTGATCTGAGTATTATCCAGCATATTTTATGATCCGGTGTTGTTGAGCGTATGATTTCATGAATGTGTTCAAAATTGTAATTTTGCACTTGAAGCGCACGCTAACTACTAGGCGTAGCGTACGCTAGTTTGGGTTCTGAAGCGCACGCTGTGTATGGACCTTAGCGCGCGCTATACGTAGTCAACTTGATTAAGACAGGGTGGTAGGTGAGATCAGCCATGGATCTTGGTCGGGACATGTCGGGATGAACCTGGACGGCTTTTGGAAAAGCCGAGTCAACGCTGTTTAGCGCACGCTACTAGTATGAGGATAGCGCATGCTAAATGTTGAGTACAATGAAGTCAGTAAGCTTCGTATGGCCGTTAGCGCACGCTATATGAGTGGTAGCATACGCTAATTGATGTACTTAGCACACGTAAAGGGATGTTAGCGTACGCTATGCCGAGGCCAGGCAGAAACAGTAGGCTGCAAGCCCATTAGCGCACGCTATGGATATGGCCGTAGCGCGCGCTAATAACCATTTTCTATATATAGGACAGCACCCTCCTTCATTTTCAGATTTCCACTTCAACCCACAACATAATTACGTGACTTTGAGAGTTACCCTCTCTATCTTCAACCTTCATATCAGCTTCCTAAAACATCAGTGAAGATGAGGAGCTTTGAGGATTGGTGTTCAAGCGTCTAACGTTGAGTTCATCAAGAGTTTTCGTCTTTTCTTTCGATACAAGGTATGTGTTGCTGCCCGAACTTTGAATTCATGTTCTTACTCAGATTATAACTTCCTCCTTGAGTTTATCAAGGTTATGGATTAATGATTAGGTTGAGCACCGTTCATTTAAGCTTGAAGTAATCATTTTAGAACCCTTTTGAGTAAGAAGATTGTAACCGAACCCTTTTGAGTTGAATCAAGGATTTGTGATTTATGAGATTTTGGTATATTTTAGGATGTCTTATCCGAATCACTTGCATGTCGGGGTACTGTTATTATCATCACTTTGTATGAGATTTTTACAAGAAGATGAATTATTAGAATGGTCTAGAAATATCCTTGGATAGTATGAGGTGACCTTCAACATAATTCATAACTCATAGTGATTTCTGGATATGGTTATCTTCATGTTGATGATTCGAACAAAAGGATGTTGATGGGTAACCATTGCTATGAACGTAAATTTTGGCAAGGAAGATAAGTTGTGGAAGAACAAATTATATGGATGATTAAACCTTAAACTTGGATTTAAACGTGATTTATAACCGAACTTGGTGAGGGAATCGATAATCCGGAATCGAAGTACGAAATTTTTGATGATTTGAATATCGCTCGCTCAACCGATCGTTCGTCGGGTGAATTGAACCATAAGACGGCTAGCTTAGAATGTTAACCCGACCGTAGGAGACATTAGATGTTCGTACGTTTAAACTTGTTTTGAGTTGCCGTTATTTTTCCTGTTTGTTCAAGGGCCGAGCATTGCGAACGTTTGATCGAAGGAGGCGGCCTTCGAGTGTGTTGAGATCATTGGAGTAATTAGTTCTTGCCATCTTTGAGGCAAGTATCGTAATTTATTAATGTTGGTATTTTGAGCATGCATGTGGTTTATTCATGTTGTTGAATATGGGATTTATTTGGTTGAATTGTCATAATATTCATTATCGAGTGTTTATATGTTCATGTTGATGGACATAGCGATTTTGCATATATGTATGCATGAGTTGTGTTTGTGTATGTTGTGCGATCTATGTTGAGGGCACTGGATCGGATGTCCACCTTGTGTTGGTCCGACGGGATCATCTTGGGATCTATGCTGAGGGCGCTGGATCATTGGACGGGTTTTTCCACCTCGTGTTCATTTCAACAAATAAACCAAAACCCCGAAAGGTAGTAATAAAATAGATAAACGATTGGTAAAGTGTTTTACAAATCTCAGGAGTTTTAGAAAACAGAAAAGCCTTTTTGAAACATTAGGGTCTCATCCAATATCCTGTTCCACATTACAAGAAGTTTATAAAGTAGAAAACCCTTTTAGACCCCAAGTCCTGAGTTATAAAATTATTTCAAAATCGATTGGGTCTCGGCCCAAAATCATTTTCCGTAAAACATCCATAGAACATTCATTTTGAAAAGTATCATTTTCAGATGTTCAAAAACAGTTTCATATATCTCAAAATGAACTAACATGACTACATGTTCCTCTCAACAATTCACAACTTTCTCCCAAATACACAACTCCATTTCCCAAATTTAACCGACATACTGATCTTCCCTAATCACAGTTTCTCAAGATCATTGGATCTGTCCCAAATATTATATTCTGCTATTTCATACCGTAGCACATGATATCCTTCTGAATCTCAAAACACATCAACTATAAATAATTTCAGTACAATCCATAAATCCAAATAATTACAGATCGTGAAGCCGACGATTCCCCGTGATACTGGCACATGCCTCAACTCTATAAAATACTCGATAGAGATATTTTCAAAACATGCATTTTGCAAAATCAGTTCAACTCAAAATACGACACATCTCTATCTGGAGAAACACGTTAATGCCATTTGAAAAAGTTTACAACAACCAAAGTACCACACTGGTAAATCACATAACATACAAGCTCGAGTGAACAACAAAAACTCAGGGTTCTAATAGTCGTCAATCGACAACTCGAATGACGTGACAAAAACACGACTCGACTCGACCCGACTACCTAGGTTTCCTCAACCTAGGCTTCGATACCATATTCTGTAACATCCCCAGAGTCATCCAGGAATATTACAGCGCCGTGGGCCCCGAGACGGAACCCACAAGGCTAAATGACATATTTACAAACATTCAAGTACGCCTATGCCGCGATGACGGAAAAATTTTCAAAAATATTCGGAGACTTTATAAAACCCATTTATCAAAACCGTCACAAAATCTCATTTGAAACTACAAGACACGAAATGCCAAAACTCAACAGTTTAAAAGCATATGTTAAGCTATTACTTACACGTACTGACAAAATAGTTTAGAAAACGATTTTCCAAAATAACTTAAGTTGCCAAAAACCAAAAGGCCATTCAAAAATACTCACGCAGCGGAAAAGATAAACAATTAAAAATACTCTAGCAGCGGAATACAACAACTAGTCAAAGTACTCGATTCACAAACACATGCCATAGCCAGTATCCTCTGGGAAGCTCATCTCTTCACGACCGCTACAAGCTCGATATCCCAAGAACCTAAAAAGAAAGCCCACAACGGGGTCAGCCATAATACTCAATAATGATAACGTTCACCTCACGTCAATAATTACATACCAATTAAAATACTAAGTAAGAATACGACCAATGTATTCTTACCGCCATAACTTTACCAACTTGTGATAATCCTTACCAAAGTAATCCTTACCAAAATTCACATCTCGTATCCTCAACAACACAATAAACTCCTATCCAAACATCTGTACTGTACCTCAAGCAATACCCAAGGTTCTCAAAACATCATAACTCACTGATACGAAATATACAAACTCTGACCAATTCAATCCATCAGATATCAATATCAAATCTCAACACGAAAATCGATTGTCCATCAAAGACAAATACCAAAAAAGAAATGCGAAACATACCTTGGTATATGAAATGCCACGATGAATCACGTCAGTCCAATCTGAGATCAGACCAATACAACATACGGACATGGTCCCAACACATGACCTATAAATGCATACTCATATGACGACATCAATATGCCCACAACAATAACAACAATGTATACTCCATGGAAATCCGATGATCCAGCGCACACAGCATAGATCCCAAGATGACCCTGCTAGATCAACACGAGGTGGATAACCAATAATATACATATGCACAACAACACATGGTAATCCAACGATCCAGCGCACACAGCATAGATTCCCATGGTGATCCCGTCGGACCAACGCATGGTGGAAATACCTGTCCAATGATCCAACACACACAGCTATAGATTCCCATGATGATCCCGTCGGACCAACACATGGTGGACATACGACAACAATGCACAACTGCACAAAAGAACAATACACAATGCACGACAACAACAATACACGAATGTATCACAACATGATCGACACTAAATGACAAAAATGGTTAAAGTACTTGTCTCGAGTCCTTCGAGAGCAATCTCAATGTCAAAACCATCACTAACAAATATCCGCAAATTTCGGCGATCAAAAAATACCACGGACTGTAGATATCGCATATACTCGCATTTACCACAATATATCCTCGATACCCAAATATACCAATGACGAATAGAAATTATATACATTATGGTTTAACTCCCAAAAATCAAAAAACAACATACAATCCAAATCTTCAGAGTTCATAATAATAATCATTGCTATATGCATCATAAACCAAGTGAAATGGAAACCATTCATTAAATATTGCAAACTGAACAAGTAATAACTTGCCTTGATACCAATACGATGAAAATGAAGCTGTTACCAATTCCTTCCCGTCGTCTTCAAGCTTTCGGCCCTGACCAGTGCAAATCCACGAGCATCCTTGAACTCGACCGTAAGGCATGATTCTTATCAATGATCAATTATCGCAACCTATTGCAATAATAAATTAACAACAATCCGATAACAATCAACAACCGACACGACCAACAAATCAACTCAATGGTTCAATGATATCTCGATCATACACAAAACCAAATAATCTAACTCAACAAATACGAATCTACAATACAAACCGCAACTCGATAATCATTATTAACAATCAATATAACCGATCAACAAACCCAACAGTTCCACAATATCCCGACTAAACACAAATCCAAACAATCTGAATTAATCAATCACGAATCCAAAACCACAATACGATTCCATAATCCGATAATCATATCAACGATCAACTCATCTCGGTAACAAGGATTACATAACATACTCTATTCCAAATTCAACCTCCTAGATGAATTAACAAGATTCCTCCTTGTTCATAATTGTAAATTCACGGTAAAATAATATGACCGACATAATCGACAATCCGAACTATCCAAATAGTTCAATACTATTGATAATCATGTTCTAAGATTAACCAGAATCTTTCCATATTTATCATCCTTATCATGATTCATATTTCATCAAGAACATATGAAATCAACCACTACAATCAACATAATATTGAGTTTAATTATCAAATCCATGTTTATAATAAAAACCATCATCTAACCTATCACATATCCCTTTTGACGTGATATACACCAAGAACGCCATGATTCCATAATCACGTTCATAACAAACAACATATTGAAGACACATATCATCATATTCTTCATCATATAATTCACATAACCTCAAGAATCACAACACCACCACCATAACCATCATCATACGAAGAAGATATCAACAACAACATTAAAATCCGAAATTAAAGAGAGGAGTTATCCAACATACCTCTTGAAGAAGGACCACAACAATCAAACACTTCCAAAACATCAAGAACTTCAAGATTCAAGCTTCTAATCAAATCATCAAGGTCTCAACCAAGGCAAAAGGGCCCGGAATAGGATTAACAGTGAAGAGGGACGAAGCTAGGATGGAAAAAACTATTTCCCCTCATGAGGAAATGAAAGACCGATCTTCAATATATAATCTACACCGCTAGTTATGTATGTTAACACCCACCATTAACGTACGTAAGTCCTTTTAACGTACATTACTTCTCCTGCATAGCATGCGTAATCGGCATCCAGAGTTCAATGCCTTAATTCGTTCCATGCATTACGTATGTAATGTCAGTGCCATAGTGCACGAAAATGTAGTTGTTGACTTGCTACATTATATATCCATTTAACGTACGTAATGAGCAACCCATTTCGTATGTTAATCTCTTTGTTGAATTGCCTTTTCGCACGCCAGCCAAAAGTTGCCGACCACGGGACCCACTTGTCAGTCATAGCCTGATCCTGTCCGATCTTCTACATAACGTAT
This sequence comes from Orobanche coerulescens, assembly GCA_033398695.1. Classification (NCBI taxonomy): domain Eukaryota; kingdom Viridiplantae; phylum Streptophyta; class Magnoliopsida; order Lamiales; family Orobanchaceae; genus Orobanche; species Orobanche coerulescens. The sequence goes on from CM065804.1 coordinate 103,116,445, forward strand.
GTTATGTACGCTACGTAACGTACGTTACGTCTCTGTCTTAACATACGTAAGCTCCTATGCTTAGCGTACGCTATGCTTGTATTTTGAAAAAGTTCTCTGATCAGACGACTGTGTCTCACCTGATGCTACAACGTACGTAGTGCTTGATACACAACGTATGTTATACTTACAAACTTAACATACGTAAGCTCCTCAGCTTAGCGTACGTAAGGTCCAGCTCTGGGTCTTGTTGTTCAGCAGCTGAGTCTAGTTAAGTTGTGTTTGAGATCTCGACAGCTGAGTTTGGAGATCCTGGCTGATCTACAGTTTGGTCTTCATCGGTTGTGTCTATCATTCTCATGTATTATAGAATGATTTCTTCTAAGGTGGTTGCTTTGAGCTTTTTCTCAATTTGTTCAACCTGATTCCTATACTCAGCAGTATATTCATCAAGAGTCATGAAGTGTTTCTTCCATAACTAATGTTCTTTCTTAAAAGCTCTATATGATTAGATTGTTTAAGAGTATCCCATAAAATGACAATCATCAATTTTAGCATCAAAGCATTTGGTTGGATTTTGCTATTATTGTGGATTAAACACTTACAACCAAAATATGAAAATATGCAACAATTGGTAATCTGCCATTTCAAACATCATAAGGAGTTTTACAATGTCTCCCTAATATCACACTTCTATTCCGTGTAAAGCAGGCTATGTTAAAAACTTTAGCCTAAAACCTCTTGGGAAGGTCAGCTTCAGCAAGCATAATCCTGGCTGTTTCCTTGAGGGTTCTGTTTCTCCTTTCAGCTACAACATCTTGTTGTGGTGTTCTTGCAGCTCGAACTTCATGTTGAATTCCATTTTGATCACTGTAATAAGTTATGGCCTTGTTGAGAAATTCCTCTCTTTTATCTGATCTGACTTTGATGATAGACGGGGATTTCTCATTTTGGATTCTCCTCATTAGCGCAGACAGTTTGGATACTTTTTCATTCTTTTGGTAGAGGAAGACAATATAAGTATATCTTGAATAGTCACCTACAATTACTAATAAATACTTTCTTCCACTCAAAGTCCTTAGCTTGATGGTCCATAGAGATCCATGTGTAGCAGTTCCAGTACCCTGCTGGTTAAAGTGGTTGGTTGAATTAACTTGAAGGATGCTCTGGTACGATTTCCCTTCTGGCATACATCACATATAGCATACCTCTTGAATATTCCTTCTGGAAGGCCTCTGACTAGCTTCTATGAGCTTATCTTGTTAAGATCTTTGAAATTGAGATGACTTAATCTCTTGTGCCACAACCATCTATTTTCAGCTACTGCATTTGATCTAAAACATGCATTGGTATGCCTGTTTTCTAATCAATCATATAGACATCCCTTCTTTTGTAGCCTTGTAGCTTCATTTGTCCAGTTCGGAGATCTCTCACCATACACTTCCATTTGGTGAAGACGACCAAGTTGTTTTCGTAACAGAATTAGCTTATGCTGATTAAATTGTACTTACGCCCCTTTTCATATTGTAATTTTGTAATGACAATGTTTCATCTGTGCAAGTTCCAGGCCCGTTGGTTTGTCCACTTGAGCTATCTCCAAGTTTTACATCTGACCCCCTTTATTTGGTATAGATTGATAGTATCTTTGTTTCCTGTCATGTTTCTTGTGCTCGGAGTCTACAAACCATTCTTCACTCCCAACTGGTGATTCTATATCTGCTGCACAGTAATATTCCCATTTTTTTGCAATCATGCAAGAAGAGATTTAGATACCCAAATATGAGTGGGTTCTCTAGGGTTTGTGAATTTCCTGGATAACTGATTTCTCCTGTTGTTTTGAAAATTATTTTGATGCATCTTATATGATGCATAATAATCATTTTGAAAACAATGATTTGAAATTTCTAAAAGCAAGAACTCGGGAAAATAATGTAAACTGGTATTATTCGTTTAAAACAGTACAAAATCTTAAGTTTAATACATTGACAAAACAATAACAGAGCTATCTTATTCAAAATAAAATAGAGTCTTCCAGCATAGGGGCAAAATAGCTGGGGATCATGGCATATGGACAAGTCTCTGACTGGTAGCACTGAAGAGGTATATTCAACCCCTAAACATGTGCATCATCACCCGTATCATAAGAACTGTGAGCTAATGGCTCAGAAAGATGAAACTTTTGTAATAGTAAAGTATCAAATATCACATTCATCAACAAATAAGTACTTTATATGATATAGTCATGTTCTTGTAAAATCCATTTATTGGGTACTCTTGAAGTGTGATACCCGAATTATAGTGATAGGCCATGGTTTTTGGAACCTGTTCATATAATTGTCTAATGAAACATGTATACTGGGGTTTCTATACTGGTTTTTCAACCGATGGTATTAGCCGTATCAAACTTTTTCATTTACTGTGGGTTTCCTTGACCGACTTTCAGCCGCAAGTATTTGCCACCATATGTTGGGTCCGCCGGTCCAACGAGTCCCGTGCTTACTCCACCATCAATAAAGTACCATACTTCCTTTTCTTAAACATTCTTTCACATATACATGTTATGCATGATCATTCAATAACAGTCACATATGAAAATATCAATTAATATATGATCCTTATGATACAGCAAGGAAAAGCCTAATCTTACCTCAGGTCCAACTGCGTATTGAAGTGAAAAGATCAGCTTCTCTCGCTAGATGGATGTCCTAAAAGACCTGAATTAATTAACCATGTTTCACTTAACATTACCTTCATGAATGCCACAAAATTGGAATATAATTTAGGATCATCTATGACTTATCCATTCACAACTAGTTATCATAATGCGACAATTATGCATATATACTGACATATACTATGTTAAACTTTATATCCTTCTCATATTATTATACAAGAAAACTTATTTTAAAAAATATGAACGTATATAATAATTTGTGTAATATATTCTACAACAACACAATTGGTCAAGAGAATTTATCAATATCTTGGAATAACCAGAATGTTTTGCTTATAACCGCTTGATTATAAGTTGGATTTACATCAAATTTTTATATAACATTCCTAGCATAATTAATAACAAATATATGGGAACACCAGACCCTAAACCACCCAAAATATACACGTTTCATAGATCTTTTTAAAAGGTGGCAGAATTGTCTAGTGATGATTTAGGCTCTATAAATCCATGCTAAACACAAGGTTAAGCTATGGATGAATTCTTAATATTATTATGACATGTCTAAGTGCCTGAATTAACCCTTCTTTATTCGATATAATCAAGAAAGATTGCAAGAACATAAAGAAAACAATGTAAACTCACCTTGCTTGTCAAAGGAAGTATTTTGATGATTTTTCCTTGAATATTTGGTGATTTTTCGAAGGGAGATGCTTCTAGGTCAAGTTCAGAGTGTTAACAAGGATTTCGGGTCAGTTTTCCACTCTTATACAAGTGAGAGAGGCGGTTTTGAGGGTGAAATACCAAAGATACCCTCAAATAGCTTCGAGAAATCATGTTTGAAAGACTGGATCGGTTCAAGTAGTTATAAACCGGTTCTTGGTTTATTTGAACGGGTTACTAATAGATATTGACCATATTTAGGGCATTAATGGCCGATGTAGTGGTTTTGTAGAAGTTTAGGGTATGTTTATATTGTTTAAAATTTGTTACTTATGCAGAAATTGCTGAGAATGCTAATAAGGGAGTTTATTGTCAAACTTTCTAAGCCTTCACGCCTATAACACTATAGATAAGAATTTAAGGGCTCATTTGTCAATATGATATGATATGATGATGAAATAAATATAAGTTCAATTGGTTCCAACCGCAACTGGGACGAATAAAGAAGTGACATCCAATTACTTAACAGTATGCAACTGCGAATTGAATCATTTATAATGTGATAAGAATATATTACTTGACATGTTTTATTAGGTTAAATAATTGTTATCAACTTGATTCATCTATCTAAATTTACTCAACACACACCACTAAGCTCCGGGTTAAATCGGTTAACCTACGATAAACATGTCAGTGACTCTATTAGTACTTCCAGATTTGCCACCTGTACTTAGAGTAAGTTTAAAATGTTTTACATGATTTAAAATAGTGAGAAACTGAGCAAAAATGTTTAACACACTTCAACATAATGAAATGTGAAAGTAATGTAAAAATGCAATTAACAAATAAAATCACTTTGTAGTCATTTAGCACATCGATCTCCGTTAACCGAGAAACTGAGCTTGTCACTGCAATAAAACATTTATAAAGACATATTTTATCATGTTAGACTGAATAAATCACATGTTCCATGTATCATAGACATAGAACATCATTAAGCACATAAATAGGAATTATCCATGCTCATGAAATGTCTACTTATATGCCATGGTTCCCTAATGCATATTATTATGTAAATGCATTTAGGTATAAAATGGATATTGTCTTAGAAGGAGATAATCGGGCATTACACAACAGATACGTCAATCAAACCACACGGCATAATACACATCCAAGTGTATGAATCAATTCACACAATCATCATGACCGACACAACTTAACAAAAACACAATTCTCAACAGTTGAAATACACATCCAAGTGTATAAACTAACCGACACAACATAATATCCGTCAATTACAACTCGGCACAGTACCCATCATAGAGTATAACAAGCCAACCAGATTATCACAATGGACACTATTGCACCATAAGGAACAAAACACAATATCACACAACAAGACATCAACTACGAACAATTCACCTAACACAATCAATGAAATGAACAAACCATCTTACATCCATTACACAACTTCAATTCAAAAGATATAAATCGTATAGACAATAATACTTGCCTCGGAATAAACACTCAAATACCTCGATGAACATGGCTTAACAGAAAAGCTCCAAAAACCTACAACATCAACGAGAAAGCAACAACAACACTATGAGAATTAACAACCAATAACGACGGAAAACACACCCAACATCCGAAGCACTACTACAAAAAACATATTTTACTACGGGTATTCCGTACATTTTACATCGGGTTATAAATCAATGTAAAATACCATCGTAAAAAAGACGCTAAATTAACATCGGTTATAAAACCGATGTAAAACTATCAATTTTAATTGGTTCTGATTAACTTCGTAAAATTCATTGTAAAACATAACATTTTACATCGGTTTTAGCTAAAACCAATGTAAAAAAATCGGTTTATGAGTACTAATTTACATTAGTTTCGTAAACAAACCGATATAAACATAATTTAACATCAGTTATAACATCATTTTTTTAAAAAACTGATGTAAATGTAAATTTTTACGACAGTTATTCAGTAAAACCGATATAAATGTATATTTTTATGACGGTTGTTCAACATAACCGATGTAAAATTAGAAAAGGGAAAACTTGCACAATTCACATCGGTTTTCTTTAAAATAGATGTAAAAATTGGTAAAAACTGCACCTTTTACATCGGTTGTTTCACAACCGATGTAAATGTTATTTTTGTTAAATATTTCAGCTGTTTTATACCAGCCCACTTGTAATATCAAATTCCTGTTAAAATAGAACTTATTCCTGTTAAACCAAAACTTATTTTAACCATCATATTCCAATCCAATAAACACAAAAATCCTAAGAACACAACTCGTCCATAAATTTCACAATTTGTTGGGATAGACAATCCTCTTTTGATAACTGCCAACATCAAAACAGTTGTCTCAAGAAGTCTAAAGAGTCGAAATGCCACCAAGTATGAAAGATGTCTGAAACATCCATACAACTCTTCCATACAGCATTGAAGATCTCACAGTCTAGCCTACAGCTACGGCGAAAGACTTAATACGTCGGATACAGCAGCTAGGCTATAAGCTGTTTTACTTAGGAAAGGTAAAACACATCCGACAGGCCTGATTAAGAAATGCTTTAAACCGTTGTGAAAGATGTGTAACACCTCAAAAAGGTGGCCATTACAGTGCCGTGGACCCCACACTGGGACCCACCAGGCGATACCCAAAATATAGATTAAATACGCAATACTTGTGATACCGAACCACAATACATAGTACTTGCTCTGATTAGGAGTTTACAGCAGTATGGCCAATGGCCTTATTACACACAGGATCCGAAATACGAGTACAATCCATATGGGGATAGAATATACCTTAAATAACAATACATTAGTCCACAATTTAAAATAAAACGGAAAGATAACATTACACGTTTCGAACAAAACCGGACAACAAAAGACTTGGGCCCCCCGAACTAGTATCCTTCTCACCCTTCGCGTCACCATGATCTTCCCATGCCTTGCTTTTATCTCGACCTAAAATACAACACAAGTATTTTACCCAACACAGGTTCAGCTATACATGATAAATGGTTTCTCAAGATATTATACAATTCACATATATTAGATTTCAAGGAAAATAACCCAACTAACCTACATACCCCTCGGGCGTATGAACGATTAGTCACAAAACGTCGAACACATCCAAATATATAAATGGACTATGAACAACCAAAAAATAGTACGGCTCAAGATGGAAATCATAGTACACTTGATCCGAAAATGTGTCAGTGCACATGTCCACCCCGTATACAGAATCCAGGATATACGTGGGACAATGTACCTAATTAGCTTCACGAACTACGTCTCGTGTGCACAGTCCAATACGGAAACATCCACGCATGACTATATATGTGCCTGGCTAAAAATCCTACACAATAACCAATCGGAACACAGATATGATTCCAGATATGTCACGATACAACATGACAATGAATTCAATAAATCACATATCCGATTAAGGATCAAGAAACTCACCAAAATGACAATAAGGATCAATGATATCAACAGTTCAAAGTGATGAATTTGGGAATGCAATCCCACGATGAAAAATGAAACATCATCAAGAATAATATCAAATTACGGGTCACAAATATATAAGTGTTTCACATACACGAAACGCATAATCATCACAAGAATCCAAACATCATTATAACCAAGCAAGATAACTTGCCTCAATACGGAGACGAGAATAGTCCTTCTTTGTCGAACGAACGAATGGTCCACGACTTAATATCGGTTACTCGAACAATCAACCTTGTAAGGGATACAATCCATTCAATAACACATTCTCATAACTATCGATATCTAGTTCAGCGAATCGAAATCCTAAATTCAATTTGCTTGGTTCAACTATCTTTGTATCATAATTCCATTTCAAGGATTCATACTAACTTCAATTTATACTCATCATCGGTTATCATTCAAGGTGTTCTCGTTTATTCGTATGGTTCAAACGGATGAGAATTTATCAAAAACAACCATCAAGGATAACTTTGTTAAAATTGATATGCCGATAGAATTTCTTAAAACAACATCAATATTTTGAACGATATAATCCAAACAACTACGTTTCATAAAACATTGATCAAGTGAAGGTTGCTTAGCGATTATCATTGTTCAGATGAATATGAGTTTGTAAAGTTATTACTATGTTCATCGTTTATGAGTTCACCTAGTTAGATTAACGATATAGTTGATTTATTCATCACAAGATCATCACGTTATCATCATTAAGGTGAATCTAACACCTCTGAACTATAAAATTATGTTGATATGATTCAGGGTTCAACCAAATCACATGAAAATCCTAAGTTCATTTAGTTTAGAATCTTCCCAAACATGATGGTTCGATTCAATATAATGATAACAATCCTACAAATCAACCTATCTACAATGGAACTAAGGATAATTATTGTCTTAGTGATGTTAAAAGTCCAACAAGAAGAGTGTGTTTCTACTAGACATGATTACTACCATTTATGTAATGCCCCAGTCTTTTATATGCATGAATTATTATGACCACAAGTGAGACATTAGAGTTTTGCATTCACAAATAATAAAATTCTGACTAATGGAATAAGGTTAGAACTATTTGCACGTTTTAAATTCAGAAATCAGATGTTCGGTTATATGCTTGGGTTTATATTCCGAATTTGATTTTTATGTTTCGATACACTACTTTTACGTCGATTTCTATATATACTACTTTTACGTTACGAGTACGATTTTCAAAAGTTTACTTTTTGAGTTTTCGGGTATATTTTATGCCAAGTCATTTTCTCGGATAATTCGTGTTCCGTAAATCGCGAAACGTTTCTCCGACTTTAAGCTGTAAGTGCGACATGATAATTTAAGTATATGTCATACATTTAATACCCGAGTAATTTTATCCGTGGAAGAGCGAAACGTGAAATATTCTTCGACCGGTTTATGACGACGTCTAGGGTTAACCTAGTATATAAGGGTACATCACGTCCCTTTCTTTCTCCTCCTCACTTCATCTTCTTCCCTCTTCTTCTCTACTTCAGCCCCCCCCCCCCCCTCCTCACCATTGAAGAACACTATTGGTCTTCATTAAAAACTCAAGTTAGAAGCTCACTTTGTGTTCCAAACTTAAATCCAAGTTCATATTCAAGTAAGTTACCTCATTCTCTTCATTTCTACCCAAGTAAAAATAGGTTTTGGACCACTTTAAAATTTGGAAAATATATGAAGATTTTAGGTTTAATGTTATAATGTTTTGTATGTTGTTTTTAAGTTGATTTTAAGGTTCTTGAAGTGTTTAGAACAAGTTGTAATCATGTCTTGATTTTCTTCATGTTCGCCGAAAATTTTAGGGTTTCATAACCTAATCATGTGTTGTTTTTCTTATAATTTTCTTACACAATATGTTGTTATATGATGAATATAATGCTATGATGAATTTATGGGATTTTTATAAAATGTTTGGTGTTTTGAAAGTAAGGAAGAATCATGCTTAGTTCTTGATATGTTGTTGTATGTTCAAAAGTGACTTGATAATTGTGATGAAGTATGAAAGGAGTACATGATATGTTTTTGTTAGATTTTTATAAAATGCTTTTGAAAATTTATTTGAAAACAAGAACATGATGTTAGATTTATAAAGTTGGAAGATGTGTTGGTAATATTTGATGTAGTTAAGGAGCATGTTATGTATTGAGGATTTTAAAGTAATGTTTAGGTCATTTGTATGTTAGGATCAAGACTTTGATTATCAACATGAGTGTATGTTAAGTGTGTTGTTTGATGTTAATGATGTTTGCATGTTAATGTTGGAAAAATAAGAATGAGTAAGTAGTCATTTTGCAGAAGAAAAGATTATGAAATGGAGTTCGTGATGTCGAGAAGCATGATTGTATGTCGACTCATATATGTGTTACAAGTATGATATGCATAATTAGAGTTCACATGTTTAGGGTTTTCGTTGCTAGAAAGGAGCTCTAGGTTTATATGATGTTTTTCCCATTTTCGTCGGAAGTTGGCAGTTTCATCACACTTCACGGAAATGGCCACAACGTTCTCCACGTTTCATATTTTTGAGATTTGTAAAATGTATTTGAAACTAGACTTCAGTGTCTTTCCAATGGTATAAGATTCACTATCTAGTTCTTAATGTGAATTAACAGAATGCTTATTCTTTCTAGACTTGATGCACATTATTTTATGATTATGATTAAGTGTTTTATGATGGTTTTTTTTTCAACCAAGGGATGTGTAACGGAATCGAGTATCGGTTACCATTGTTAGTATCTTTATATGTTATGTGGTCAGTTAGGTTCTCTAAGAGAATCATAGATTTTATTATTAAACTTAAGTCGAATGCAAAACTCTAAAGTCCAAACATGTAGATCGAGTCCGTTGTCCGTTAGACTTCGTTAAGCTCGATCGACCGCTAAACTTAGTTGTTTCCGATGAAAGGTGGAGCAGCAGACTGAATCGTAAGGAAGAGCCGATAATCATTTTGCTTGCGTTTATTACTTGTCCAGGTGGGCTTTCTATACGAATATGATTATGTGGGCTTTTTACACGAAAATGATTATGTGGGCTTTTTATACGAAAATGATTTGAGTTTTGCTCTATCTTGATGAAATGTTTTACAAGCAAATTATTATTTCTAATGATTATGATGCATAAAAACTTTTATGTGGATTCTTATGAACCTATCACTGTTGGCTTGCCAACCTATGAAATGATTGGATCCTGAGCTAGACAAAGGTTGCTGGCCAGGATTAGTGTACACAGTACTCGGGATTGTGAGCTCTCTTCGGAGTGGCCGATCTCGGGGAGTAACGTTCGCGGGAGGTGGCCACCTTCCCCGGCGTAAATTATGGATATGGTGAATCTGATGATATATGCTATGAAATGAAATGATTTAGTAAACATGGGCTTTTTCCTAAAACCCCCGTGTGTTACTGCTTATATGCATGATGACGAGTACGAAAGTATGTTTTATGTTTTGGCAATATGTTCACGGTGTATGTTGTACTCAGCCCTGTATATCTATTTAAATATGCAGGTTGAGCAAGGGATGAGACGGAGGGTGTTGAGTGGAAGTCTTTTGTTTACGATCAATGTTAAGCCCTGGTTACATATCTTCATACACTACTACAAAAACAGCATTTAACTGCGGTATTTTAACAGCGGTTCTAAAAAAACCGCTGTTAAAATGAAACGATGGCAATTTAACAATCGGTTTTCCGCGAAACCGCTGTTAAATCTGCACATTTAACAGCGGTTCCAGAAGAACCGCTGTTAAATTGCACATTTAACAGCGGTTATAGGAAAACCGCTGTTAAATCTGTACATTTAACAGCGGTTCTTGTAGAACCGTTGTTAAATCTGTACATTTAACAGCGGTTCTTGTAGAACCGTTGTTAAATCTGTACATTTAACAATGGTTCTTGTAGAACCGTTGATAAATCTGTACATTTAACAGCGGTACTTTCTAGAACTGCTGTTAAATGTGCAATAAAATGAAAATTAAGAAAATTTGTTAAATATTATTAAAAATTATAATACATTATATATTAAAAATTACAATACATACATATTATTTTATGAATTATATTATATCAAATGTGGAATATATTGAATATTAATATATTTTGTTATATATTAATATTAAAAATTATATTACATTATATATTAAAAATTATAATATATATACATATTATTTTATGAATTATATTATATCAAATGTGGAATATATTGAATATTAATATATTTTGTTATATATTAATATTAAAAATTATATTACATTATATATTAAAAATTATAATATATACATATTATTTTATGAATTATATTATATTAAATGTGGAATATATTGAATATTAATAAATTTTGTTATATATTAATATTAAAAATTATATTACATTATATATTAAAAATTATAATACATACATATTATTTTATGAATTATATTATATCAAATGTGGAATATATTGAATATTAATATATTTTGTTATATATTAATATTAAAAATTATATTAAATTATATATTAAAAATTATAATATATACATATTATTTTATTAATTATATTATATCAAATGTGGAATATATTGAATATTAATATATTTTGTTATATATTAATATTAAAAATTATATTACATTATATATTAAAAATTATAATACATACATATTATTTTATGAATTATATTATATAAAATGTGGAATATATTGAATATTAATATATTTTGTTATATATTAATATTAAAAATTATATTACATTATATATTAAAATTATAATACATACATATTATTTTATGAATTATATTATATCAAATGCGGAATATATTGAATATTAATATATTTTGTTATATATTAATATTAAAAATTATATTACATTATATATTAAAAATTATAATATATACATATTATTTTATGAATTATATTATATCAAATGTGGAATATATTGAATATTAATATATTTTGTTATATATTAATATTAAAAATTATATTACATTATATATTAAAAATTATAATATATACATATTATTTTATGAATTATATTATATTAAATGTGGAATATATTGAATATTAATATATTTTGTTATATATTAATATTAAAAATTATATTACATTATATATTAAAAATTATAATACATACATATTATTATATGAATTATATTATATCAAATGTGGAATATATTTAATATTAATATATTTTGTTATAAATTAATATTAAAAATTAAATTAAATTAAATTATATATTAAAAATTATAATATATACATATTATTTTATGAATTATATTATATCAAATGTGCAATATATTGAATATTAATATATTTTGTTATATATTAATACTAAAAATTATATTACATTATATATTAAAAATTATAATATATACATATTATTTTATGAATTATATTATATCATATGTGGAATATATTGAATATTAATATATTTTGTTATATATTAATATTAAAAATTATATTACATTATATATTGAAAATTATAATATATCCATATATATATATATATATATATATATATATATGGTTTATTGTATACTTATATTGATCATTAGTTATTAAATGTGCAATATAATAAATATTAATATATTTTGAAAATATTTATGAAAATATTAACAAACATATACATAATATATATATATATATATTATATATATTTATATACATATATATACATATATATATGGTTTATTGTATACTTATATAATAGAAATCAATATTTGAACAACAAATGACTTTGGTTCACTGGTTTGATACCCACCTCCATCTCATTGAGGTCACAGGTTCAAATCCCATGAGTAGCGGAAATGCACATTTATACATATTATGTGCGGGTCGCTGTTGGGCGGGTTGGCGGGCGGGCCGGGCGGGTGCGGGCTGGCAGGGCGTGTGCGGACTGGGTGGGAATATATATATTTTTTAAAAAAATAATATATTAAAAAAATAATTTCAAATTATTAAAAAAAATTATTTAAAAAAATAAATAAATTTAACAGCGGTTGTTAACAACATTTATTAAAACTGTATTAAATTTTAACAAGGTTCTTAGACAATCATTATTAAATTTAACAGCGGGACATTTAACAGCGGTTCCAGAACCGCTGTTAAAAGCGCTCCAGAACCGCTGTTAAATGCTGTTTTTGTAGTAGTGATATATGTAACCAACCATGTTTTTCCCCTGCAAACACTCTTTATGATTATGCTTTATATGTCTTGTTGATTGTAATATGCTATGAGGCCTTTTCCTAAACTTCAAGACTAATGTTATGACTGTATATTCTACTTTGGATTCTAAGTCGTTGACACGGGACTGACTCCCCTTCATGATACCTTGATAGGTTATTCATGGTAATTCACCCATATGCCTTATGAAACATATGTTTCCCCCTTTCTTCCCCGCTTCTTAATTCCTACCCCGAGTCATGTCCCGGCTGAGCCGTCCTTAGGGATAAGGGGCCGTGACAGAATGGTATCGGAGAAGTTCGTTCGCTCTGAGTCTATGTTCTTTCAAGCGAAGTTTAGTTCAATTCTCTAAACTGATTTAAGAATCAATTGTCAACTCAACACCCCATCACGTCATGCTCAACTGAAGAGTAAGGTAAAAGATTTACTAGTCTTTATGATTCAAACTTCTTTTATGAAATGTTAATTATGAACATATAGGGAATGGTACATGTATGACGAAGCATGGACTATATGAATCCTTACATTTTTTTCAAGTACGCATGAATTGTTGCTGATGAAGAAACACGAAAGACGAGAACCTAGAAACTTCCTTAGTGTCTTCTATTAGGCGAACGAGAACTTATGCGCCTTAAGTATTTCAGCACATGCACGAATATGAAGGACGAACAATGACGATGTAATAACGAGGACCGACGATGCAGTGACGTCTCCAACGAATATGACTTACGTACGAGTAATACGAGTATGGTTATTTTATCAGGATGCCCATTTATGGCGGAACCCGAATAACTTTCATAACATACCCCGTCAGAGAGTATATTGTTATTTTTATGTTAGGTGTTTATCAGAGTCCAGAGTCCGAGTCGAGAACTTGGGACGAGATTTATATCCTTCTTCTGAGAACCCTTTAGTGGAGTTGTTCTATTATGTTGAGACGTTGATGTATTATACGTATACCTTCTTCATAGGATGGTGACGACGAAGATGATGCCGCGTAAGTCAATGAGGAGAAGGTGTACGCCGTGCGACCTTGTGGAGGCTTTCCGCAGCACGTATCGAGGCATAGGTGCCACCGTGGGTCAGTGCGTGGCAGACCTCGAGGCGACATGGCGCTTAGCTGCTCCTCATGGTGTCTCCGACTACGAGGGCATTCAGCGTCTTATCGACCTCCTTCCGATCGAGTGGAGAGAGTGGGCTGCTGCAGTCTCATGGTATTATATCTTTTTGCATGAGCCGACTTTAGTACCGTCCGGAGATTTCATGGCCTTTGCTATCCGCATCACCACTCAGTACATCCAGCATCGTGTACCTCCCCCTAGAGCTTACGTGTACCGACCTTATGCTAGGGGATCTTTGCGGAGAGGCTAGCTACACCTCTACCGAGCCAGATGGTTCTTGTTGCGTCGTCTCATGCTCAGGATGGGTTAGACATGGAGGCAGGGACATCAGCACCTCACCGCAGGGACATGAGGACCGAGCCTTTTATTCTCAGGAGGACGTCCCCCCCACTTCGACCTATGCTAGTCATCGATCCAGTCCATCCACGACCGATCACAGATGATGCTCATCTATTTCTCCCATAGAAGCGCAGAGTCACTGAAGACCCTGTTGAAGTCTCTCCATATTTAGACGAGGAGTCAGAATAAGATCCGGAAGAGGATCTGAATGAGTTCTCCGAAGAGGACAGCTCGACCGCTGAGTCGAGGGCGACTTGAGATAGCTCAGGATGGTGATAGCCATTTATTTTGTGTTTTGTATGCGGAACGTCACTTTTTTTGCTTATACATGTCGTTCCGATGTCTAGCACTTTCTTATGTTATGGACGGCAATGCTATTTGTTAGAGCATCCCGTATTTTCGTATATATGTAGGCAGGTAGCCTAGACCAGCTTGTTTTGATAGTCAGTAAGACCTCGTTGAAGGCAATTGTACTATTACGATGCATATGATATATTGATATATATTTTGACCCTTCATGGGATTTTCTTCTCATGAGTATGATATTGTTATTTATGATTTCTTTCTCGACCTTGCCACGGGAGTTATCTATGAGTATGTGTCGATGCGTTATGATTGTGTAGTTCCGAACTCCTTTCTATGATCTAGTATGATGATAATTATGGACCAATGAGAATGAACTAATGATGATTATGTGCACCTCAGAATGCCACCCAGAAGAGAAAGAAGGAGAGGAGGGCATGAACGCGCCCCTACACCACCTCCTACTCCACCCCAACGGGCTATTGAAGAGCTTTTCCTCAAGCAGAATCTGCCCACTTTCGATGGGTCAGGAAACTCGAGCGATGGTGATCTTTGGGTTAGAGCTATGGAACGAATTTTTAACTTCCTAAGGTGTACCAACCAAGAGCGTCTTTCTTGTGTGCTCTTCCAACTCACTGGATCTGCAGACTTCTGGTGGGAAGCACACAGGAAGATCCTGACGGCTGAGCAACTGGAAAACTACTCTTGGGAGGAATTCAAGGAGTCACTGTATGACAAGTATGTTCCAAAAAACTTCAAGGTCAAGAAGGAAGCTGAGTTCTATAAGCTGAAGCAAGGAAGGATGTTAGTGACCGAGTATGATAGGATGTTTTGTGAGTTATCAAGGTATGCTCCAGACCAAGTTGATACGGATGAGAAGATGATAGGAAAATTTAGATCAGGACTGAGGCATGAGATAGGCATGTCCCTAGCTAGCCATGGAAGGCTGAGCTACAAGGAATCGCTGAACAGAGCTCTAGATATTAAGGCAGCAATGCCTGAAGAGAAGCGAGCACCCACAGTTACACCACCACCCACTCAGACAAATTCCCACGATTATAAGGGGAAGCGTAAGTGGGAAGGACGAAACAATGGTGGCAATGGGAACAGCCAGGCTAACAGGAAGCCGTGGCAGGGAAATATATCTCATGGATAGCCTCAGGCTCAAGGAGGTAACAACCAGGGATGGCAGATAGTTCCTACTCAGGGAGGCAATAATCAGGGACGAGTTGCAAACCTCGTATGCCCCAAGTGTAACAAGCAGCATCATGGTGCCTGTCTGTTGGGCACTGGAAGTTGTTACACGTGTGGTCAGAAAGGCCATATTATGAGGAATTATCCTAAGCAGCAGCAGCAGCAGGGAGAGAGACCAAACCACCAGGGTCAACCCCATCAACTGAGAGCAATACAAGGATAGCCGCAACTGCCGCCACCACCTAAACAGCAGAAATAATGCTAGATCATATGCCATCAATCAGAAGCAACCCGAGAAGGATAAGGGTAACTTGGCAGGTATGGGCAAACTTCTTAACCTACCTGTAATTGTTTTGTTTGATACTGGAGCATCGCATTCATTTATTGCTAGAGCATGTGTGGATAATCTTAGTATTATACCGGAACGTGCTAGTCATGTCATGAGAGTATCTTCACCACCAGGAGGAATTTCAACTACCACGCATGTTTGTTCAAATCTGGAATTAGAACTCGGGAATCTTAAAGTGGTAACTAATAATCTGAATGTTATGACGATGTGGGATGTTGATGTAATCCTAGGAATGGATTGGTTAGTTGAGAATTATGCCACAATTCTTTGTTATGAGAGGAAAATTTCCTTCAGACCACCGAGAAAGGAGCCCACAGACTTTCATGGCATAAGAATAGGTAGAGGATCACCCGTTATCTCTGCTCTCCAAGCCAAGAAGAAGATGAGAAAGAAGGATTGCCAGGCTTTCCTTGTTTACCTTAATGGAGAAGCTGGAGAAGAGCAAACTATAGGAGATGTGCCAATTGTGCGAGAATTCTAAGATGTATTCCCAGAAGTGTTACCGGGTTTACCACCAGATCGACAAGTGGATTTCAACATCGACCTGGAGCCAGGGTCAGCCCCAGTTTCGAAAGCACCATATAGGATGGCACCGAAGGAACTGCAAGAACATAAGATCCAATTGCAAGAGCTATTGGATTTAGGTTTCATCAGACCGAGTGTTTCTCCATGGGGAGCACCTATCCTTTTTGTGAAAAAGAAGGATGGTACACTGAGAATGTGTATAGATTACAGGGAGCTGAACAAGCTCACACTCAAGAACAAGTATCCTCTACCAAGGATAGATGACTTGTTTGACCAACTCAAGGGAACAACTGTGTTTTCTAAGATAGACCTTAGGTCTGGGTATCATCAGCTGAACATTCGACCAGAGGATATACCCAAGACAGCTTTCCGAACAAGATATGGACACTATGAGTTTATAGTCATGCCATTTGGATTAACTAATGCCCCTGCAGTATTCATAGATCTTATGAATAGAGTTTTCCACCCGTACTTGGATAAGTTTGTATTGGTGTTCATAGATGATATTCTCATCTACTCTATAAATGAGAAAGAGCATGAAGAACATCTCAGGATTGTGTTGGAAACACTGAGAACAGAGAAACTCTTTGCCAAATTCAGTAAGTGCAAATTTTGGTTGAAAGAAGTAATGTTTCTTGGGCACATTGTGTCAGCAGATGGTATTAAGGTGGACCCAGCTAAAGTGGAAGCAATATGTGATTGGAACTCACCAACCAACCCTAATGAGATTAGGAGTTTCTTGGGTCTAGTTGGGTACTATCGAAGGTTCATCGAAGGATTTTCTAAGATTGCTAGACCAATAATACAATTGCGAGAAAAGGAATTAAGTATTTATGGATGGATGAATGTGATGAGAGTTTTCAGGAAGTCAAGAGGAGATTGACTACTGCACCAGTTTTAGCAGTACCAGAAGCGAACAATGAGTATGTGGTTTACACGGATGCTTCTCAGAATGGGCTAGGTTGTCTATTGATGCAAGATGGGAAAGTGATAGCATATGCATCAAGACAACTTAGGCCGCATGAGGTGAATTATCCCACGCATGATTTGGAACTAGCTGCAGTTGTGCACTCATTAAAGATATGGAGACATCACCTCTATGGGGTAAGATGTGAAATTTTCACGGATCACAAGAGTTTAAAGTACTTTTTCGAGCAGAAGGACTTGAATATGAGACAAAGAAGATGGCTCGAATTGGTAAAGGATTATGATTGTGGTATTAACTATCACCCCGGCAAGGCTAATGTGGTAGCAGATGCCTTGAGTCATAAGACTCAATCTCAATTAGGATACCTACTTACCACAGAAGGGGATCTAATCCAAGATTTTGAAGGAATGAGTTTAGAGGTGGTTCATCCACCGAAAATGATAATGGGTCATGTCGCGATGTTAGTGACGACACCAGATCTAAGAGGACGAATAGTGAATGCGCAGAGAAGAGATGAAGAATTCGAGAAACTACGTATGAGAATGAGATCAGATAACCCGGGAGGTTACCGCGAAGCAGCTGATAACGCAGTTATATTCGAAGAGAGAATATGTCTCCTACATGATGAGGAATTAAGGAATGAGATTATGAGTGAGGCTCATGATACTCCCTATACTGTTCACCCCGGAAGTACCAAGATGTACCAAGACCAAGAGAAATTTCTGGTGGGATGGTATGAAACGGATGTAGCTTCTTTTGTCGAGCGGTGTTTGGCTTGTCGGCAAGTGAAAGCACTACACCAACGACCTTATGGGAAGTTACGACCATTGACCATTCCGTAATGGAAGTGGGAAGGAATAACGATGGATTTTGTGACTAGTTTGCTGAGGACCAAACGAGGAAACACTACTATATGGGTTATAGTAGACAGACTCACAAAATCAGCTCACTTTTTGCCTATCCCAATCACTTACGGATTTGATAAGTTGGCACAGTTGTATGTCCGTGAAATTGTACGTTTGCATGGAGTGCCAGTATCAATCACGTTAGATCGAGATCCAAAATTTACCTCTAGATTTTGGATGAGTCTACAGAAGGAATTGGGTACACATCTGAACTTTAGTACCGCTTTCCACCCACAGACCGATGGACAATCGGAAAGGACGATTCAAACAATAGAAGACATGTTAAGAACTGTAGTGTTGGATCAAGGTGCAAATTGGGAACATGTTTTGCCATTAATCGAATTTGCTTACAACAACAGTCACCAGGCAACGATAGGTATGGTGCCTTATGAGGCCTTATACAGCAGAAAATGCAGATCACCACTTTATTGGGACGAAGTGGGTGAGAGGAATATTTTAGGGCCAGATACAGTCAGCGAGATGATCGAGATTATCTGCAAGATACGACAGAGAATACAAGAGGCCCAGACTCGACAGAAGTCATACGGCGATACACGCCGAACTGAATTACATTTCGAAAGTGGGGATAAGGTTTTCCTCAAGGTTTCCCATTCTAAGGGAATAATCAGGTTTGACGTTAAAGGCAATCTTAGGCCACGTTTTATAGGGCCATATGAGATTCTTGAAAGGATCGGCCCAGTTGCTTATAGGTTGGCTCTGCCACCTAGTCTTGGGAATGTTCACAATGTTTTCCACGTTTCTCAGCTGAGAAAGTATGTATTTGATCCCAAGCATGTGATTCATCATAGTGACATAGTTCTTAGTCATGATACGAGTTATGTAGAGAGGCCTGAAGCTATTTTAGACAATAAAGTTCAAGAATTGAGGAATAAGTCAATTTCTTTGGTGAAAGTATTATGGAGTCACCACGGTCACGAAGAAGCTACGTGGGAACTCGAAAGCAAGATGAGGGAGAAATACCCAGAACTTTTTGATAAGGTATGTAAATTTCGGGACGAAATTTCTTGTTAGAGGGTAGGATGTAATGTCCCGGTCTTTTATATGCATGAATTATTATGACCACAAGTGAGACATTAGAGTTTTGCATTCACAAATAATAAAATTCTGACTAATGGAATAAGGTTAGAACTATTTGCACGTTTTAAATTCAGAAATCAGATGTTCGGTTATCTGCTTGGGTTTATCTTCCGAATTTGATTTTTATTTTTCGATAGACAGAACCGTGATTCCGTCGACTTCTATATACACTACTTTTACGTTACGAATACGATTTTCAAAAGTTTACTTTTTGAGTTTTCGGGTATATTGTCGAGTCGTTTTCTCGGACAATTCGTGTTCTGTAAATCGCAAAAATTTTCCCCGACTTTAAGCTGTAAGTGCGACACGATAATTTAAGTATATGTCATACATTTAATACCCGAGTAATTTTATCTGTGGAGGAGCGAAACATAAAATATTCTTCGACCGGTTTATGACGACGTCTAGGGTTAACCTAGTATATAAAGGGAAATCACCTCCCTTTCTTTCTCCTCCTCACTTCATCTTCTTCCCTCTTCTTCTCTACTTCAGCCACCCCCCCCCCCCCACCATTGAAGAACACCATTGTTCTTCATTAAAAACTCAAGTTAGAAGCTCACTTTGTGTTCCAAACTTGAATCCAAGTTCATATTAAAGTAAGTTACCTCATTCTCTTCATTTCTACCCAAGTAAAAATAGGTTTTGGACCACTTTAAAATTTGGAAAATATATGAAGAGTTTAGGTTTAATGTTATAATGTTTTGTATGTTGTTTTTAAGTTGATTTTAAGGTTCTTGAAGTGTTTAGAACAAGTTGTAATCATGTCTTGATTTTCTTCATGTTGGCCGAAAATTTTAGGGTTTTACAACCTAATCATGTGTTGTTTTTCTTATAATTTTCTTACACAATATGTTGTTATATGATGATATGATGCTATGATGAATTTATGGGATTTTTATAAAATGTTTGGTGTTTTGAAAGTAAGGAAGAATCATGCTTAGTTCTTGATATGTTGTTGTATGTTCAAAAGTGACTTGATAATTATGATGAGGTATGAAAGGAGTACATGATATGTTTTTGTTAAATTTTTCAAAAATGCTTTTGAAAATTTATTTGAAAACAAGAACATGAAGTTAAATTTATAAAGTTGGAAGATGTGTTGGTAATATTTGATGTAGTTAAGGAGCATGTTATGTATTGAGGATTTTAAAGTAATGTTTAGGTCATTTGTATATTAGGATCAAGACTTTGATTATCAACATGAGTGTATGTTAAGTGTGTAATTTGATGTTAATGATGTTTGAATGTTAATGTTGGAAAAATAAGAATGAGTACAAGAAAAGATTATGAAATGGAGTTCGTGATGTCGAGAAGCATGATTGTATGTCGACTCATATATGTGTTATAAGTATGATATGCATGATTAGAGTTCACATGTTTAGGGTTTTCGTTGCTAGAAACGAGCTCTAGGTTTATATGATGTTTTTCCCATTTTCGTCGCAAGTTGGCAGTTTCGTCACACTTCACGGAAATGGCCATAACTTTCTCCACATTCCATATTTTTGAGATTTGTAAAATGTATTTGAAACTAGAATTCAGTGGATTTCCAATGGGATAAGATTCACTATCTAGTTCTTACTGTGCATTAAGAAAATGCTTATTCTTTCTATACTTGATGCACATTATTATATGATTATGATTAAGTGTTTTATGATGGTTTTTTTTTTGAACCAAGGGATGTGTAATGGAATCGAGTATCGGTTAACGTTGTTAGTATCTTTATATATTATGTGGTCAGTTAGGTTCTCTAAGAGAATCATAGCTTTTATTATTAAACTTAAGTCGAATGCAAAACTCTAAAGTCCAAACATGTAGATCGAGTCCATTGTCCGTTAGACTTCATTAAGCTCGATCGACCGCTAAACTTAGTTGTTTCCGATGAAAGGTGGAGCAGCAGACTGAATCGTAAGGAAGAGCCGATAATCATTTTGCTTGCGTTTATTACTTGTCCAGGTGGGCTTTCTATACGAATATGATTATGTGGGCTTTTTACACGAAAATGATTATGTGGGCTTTTTATACGAAAATGATTTGAGTTTTGCTCTATCTTGATGAAATGTTTTACAAGCAAATTATTATTTCTAATGATTATGATGCATAAAAACTTTTATGTGGATTCTTATGAACCTATCACTGTTGGCTTGCCAACCTATGAAATGATTGGATCCTGAGCTAGACAAAGGTTGTTGGCCGGATTAGTGTACACAAGACGGGATTGTGAGCTCTCTTCGGAGTGGCCGATCTCGGGGAGTAACGTTCGCGGGAGGTGGCCACCTTCCCCGGCGTAAATTATGGATATGGTGAATCTGATGATATATGCTATGAAATGAAATGATTTAGTAAACATGGGCTTTTTCCTAAAACCCCCGTGTGTTACTGCTTATATGCATGATGACGAGTACGAAAGTATGTTTTATGTTTTGGCAATATGTTCACGGTGTATGTTGTACTCAGCCCTGTATATCTATTTAAATATGCAGGTTGAGCAAGGGATGAGACGGAGGGTGTTGAGTGGAAGTCTTTTGTTTACGATCAATGTTAAGCCCTGGTTACATATCTTCATATATGTAACCAACCATGTTTTTCCCCTGCAAACACTCTTTATGATTATGCTTTCTATGTCTTGTTGATTTTAATATGCTATGAGGCCTTTTCCTAAACTTCAAGACTAATGTTATGACTGTATATTCTACTTTGGATTCTAAGTCGTTGCCACGGGACTGACTCCCCTTCATGATACCTTGATAGGTTATTCATGGTAATTCACCCATATGCCTTATGAAACATATGTTTCCCCCTTTCTTCCCCGCTTCTTAATTCCTACCCCGAGTCATGTCCCGGCTGAGCCGTCCTTAGGGATAAGGGGCCGTGACATAATGGTATCGGAGAAGTTCGTTCGCTCTGAGTCTATGTTCTTTCAAGCGAAGTTTACTTCAATTCTCTAAACTGATTTAAGAATCAATTGTCAACTCAACACCCCATCACGTCATGCTCAACTGAAGAGTAAGGTAAAAGATTTACTAGTCTTTATGATTCAAACTTCTTTTATGAAATGTTAATTATGAACATATAGGGAATGGTACATGTATGACGAAGCATGGACTATATGAATCCTTACTTTTTTTTCAAGTACGCATGAATTGTTGCTGATGAAGAAACACGAAAGACGAGAACCTAGAAACTTCCTTAGTGTCTTCTATTAGGCGAACGAGAACTTATGCGCCTTAAGTATTTCAGCACATGCACGAATATGAAGGACGAACAATGACGATGTAATAACGAGGACCGACGATGCAGTGACGTCTCCAACGAATATGACTTACGTACGAGTAATACGAGTATGGTTATTTTATCGGGATGCCCATTTATGGCGGAACCCGAATAACTTTCATAACATACCCCGTCAGAGAGTATATTGTTATTTTTATGTTAGGTGTTTATCAGAGTCCAGAGTCCGAGTCGAGAACTTGGGACGAGATTTATATCCTTCTTCTGAGAACCCTTTAGTGGAGTTGTTCTATTATGTTGAGACGTTGATGTATTATACGTATACCTTCTTCATAGGATGGTGACGACGAAGATGATGCCGCGTAAGTCAATGAGGAGAAGGCGTACGCCGTGCGACCTTGTGGAGGCTTTCCGCAGCACGTATCGAGGCATAGGTGCCACCGTGGGTCAGTGCGTGGCAGACCTCGAGGCGACATGGCGCTTAGCTGCTCCTCATGGTGTCTCCGACTACGAGGGCATTCAGCGTCTTATCGACCTCCTTCCGATCGAGTGGAGAGAGTGGGCTGCTGCAATCTCATGGTATTATATCTTTTTGCATGAGCCGACTTTAGTACCGTCTGGAGATTTCATGGCCTTTGCTATCCGCATCACCACTCAGTACATCCAGCATCGTGTACCTCCCCCTAGAGCTTACGTGTACCGACCTTATGCTAGGGGATCTTTGCGGAGAGGCTAGCTACACCTCTACCGATCCAGATGGTTCTTGTTGCGTCGTCTCATGCTCAGGATGGGTTAGACATGGAGGCAGGGACATCAGCACCTCACCGCAGGGACATGAGGACCGAGCCTTTTATTCTCAGGAGGACGTCCCCCCCACTTCGACCTATGCTAGTCATCGATCCAGTCCATCCACGACCGATCACAGATGATGCTCATCTATTTCTCCCATAGAAGCGCAGAGTCACTGAAGACCCTGTTGAAGTCTCTCCATATTTAGACGAGGAGTCAGAATAAGATCCGTAAGAGGATCTGAATGAGTTCTCCGAAGAGGACAGCTCGACCGCTGAGTCGAGGGCGACTTGAGATAGCTCAGGATGGTGATAGCCATTTATTTTATGTTTTGTATGCGGAACGTCACTTTTTTTGCTTATACATGTCGTTTAGATGTCTAGCACTTTCTTATGTTATGGACGGCAATGCTATTTGTTAGAGCATCCCGTATTTTCGTATATATGTAGGAAGGTAGCCTAGACCAGCTTGTTTTGATAGTCAGTAAGACCTCGTTGAAGGCAATTGTACTATTACGATGCATATGATATATTGATATATATTTTGACCCTTCATGGGATTTTCTTCTCATGAGTATGATGTTGTTATTTATGATTTCTTTCTCGACCTTGCCACGGGAGTTATCTATGAGTATGTGTCGATGCGTTATGATTGTGTAGTTCCGAACTCCTTTCTATGATCTAGTATGATGGTAATTATGGACCAATGAGAATGAACTAATGATGATTATGTGCACCTCAGAATGCCACCCAGAAGAGAAAGAAGGAGAGGAGGGCATGAACGCGCCCCTACACCACCTCCTACTCCACCCCAACGGGCTATTGAAGAGCTTTTCCTCAAGCAGAATTTGCCCACTTTCGATGGGTCAGGAAACTCGAGCGATGGTGAGCTTTGGGTTAGAGCTATGGAACGAATTTTTAACTTCCTAAGGTGTACCAACCAAGAGCGTCTTTCTTGTGTGCTCTTCCAACTCACTGGATCTGCAGACTTCTGGTGGGAAGCACACAGGAAGATCCTGACGGCTGAGCAACTGGAAAACTACTCTTGGGAGGAATTCAAGGAGTCACTGTATGACAAGTATGTTCCAAAAAACTTCAAGGTCAAGAAGGAAGCTGAGTTCTATAAGATGAAGCAAGGAAGGATGTTAGTGACCGAGTATGATAGGATGTTTTGTGAGTTATCAAGGTATGCTCCAGACCAAGTTGATACGGATGAGAAGATGACAGGAAAATTTAGATCAGGACTGAGGCATGAGATAGGCATGTCCCTAGCTCGCCATGGAAGGCTGAGCTACACAGAATCGCTGAACAGAGCTCTAGATATTCAGGCAGCAATGCCTGAAGAGAAGCGAGCACCCACAGTTACACCACCACCCACTCAGACAAATTCCCACGATTATAAGGGGAAGCGTAAGTGGGAAGGACGAAACAATGGTGGCAATGGGAACAGCCAGGCTAACAGGAAGCCGTGGCAGGGAAATATATCTCATGGATAGCCTCAGGCTCAAGGAGGTAACAACCAGGGATGGCAGATAGTTCCTACTCAGGGAGGCAATAATCAGGGACGAGTTGCAAACCTCGTATGCCCCAAGTGTAACAAGCAGCATCATGGTGCCTGTCTGTTGGGCACTAGAAGTTGTTACACGTGTGGTCAGAAAGGCCATATTATGAGGAATTATCCTAAGCAGCAGCAGCAGCAGCAGGGAGAGAGACCAAACCACCAGGGTCAACCCCATCAACTGAGAGCAATACAAGGATAGCCGCAACTGCCGCCACCACCTAAACAGCAGAAATAATTCTAGATCATATGCCATCAATCAGAAGCAACCCGAGAAGGATAAGGGTAACTTGGCAGGTATGGGCAAACTTCTTAACCTACCTGTAATTGTTTTGTTTGATACTGGAGCATCGCATTCATTTATTGCTAGAGCATGTGTGGATAATCTTAGTATTATACCGGAACGTGCTAGTCATGTCATGAGAGTATCTTCACCACCAGGAGGAATTTCAACTACCACGCATGTTTGTTCAAATCTGGAATTAGAACTCGGGAATCTTAAAGTGGTAACTAATAATCTGAATGTTATGACGATGTGGGATGTTGATGTAATCCTAGGAATGGATTGGTTAGCTGAGAATTATGCCACAATTCTTTGTTATGAGAGGAAAATTTCCTTCAGACCACCGGGAAAGGAGCCCACAGACTTTCATGGCATAAGAATAGGTAGAGGATCACCCGTTATCTCTGCTCTCCAAGCCAAGAAGATGATGAGAAAGAAGGATTGCCAGGCTTTCCTTGTTTACCTTAATGGAGAAGCTGGAGAAGAGCAGACTATAGGAGATGTGCCAATTGTGCGAGAATTCGAAGATGTATTCCCAGAAGTGTTACCGGGTTTACCACCAGATCGACAAGTGGATTTCAACATCGACCTGGAGCCAGGGTCAGCCCCAGTTTCGAAAGCACCATATAGGATGGCACCGAAGGAACTGCAAGAACTTAAGATCCAATTGCAAGAGCTATTGGATTTAGGTTTCATCACACCGAGTGTTTCTCCATGGGGAGCACCTATCCTTTTTGTGAAAAAGAAGGATGGTACACTGAGAATGTGTATAGATTACAGGGAGCTGAACAAGCTCACACTCAAGAACAAGTATCCTCTGCCAAGGATAGATGACTTGTTTGACCAACTCAAGGGAACAACTGTGTTTTCTAAGATAGACCTTAGGTCTGGGTATCATCAGCTGAACATTCGACCAGAGGATATACCCAAGACAGCTTTCCGAACAAGATATGGACACTATGAGTTTATAGTCATGCCATTTGGATTAACTAATGCCCCTGCAGTATTCATAGATCTTATGAATAGAGTTTTCCACCCGTACTTGGATAAGTTTGTATTGGTGTTCATAGATGATATTCTCATCTACTCTATAAATGAGAAAGAGCATGAAGAACATCTCAGGATTGTGTTGGAAACACTGAGAACAGAGAAACTCTTTGCCAAATTCAGTAAGTGCAAATTTTGGTCGAAAGAAGTAATGTTTCTTGGGCACATTGTGTCAGCAGATGGTATTAAGGTGGACCCAGCTAAAGTGGAAGCAATATGTGATTGGAACTCACCAACCAACCCTAATGAGATTAGGAGTTTCTTGGGTCTAGCTGGGTACTATCGAAGGTTCATCGAAGGATTTTCTAAGATTGCTAGACCAATAATACAACTGTTGCAGAAAAGGAATTAAGTATTTATGGATGGATGAATGTGATGAGAGTTTTCAGGAAGTCAAGAGGAGATTGACTACTGCACCAGTTTTAGCAGTACCAGAAGCGAACAATGAGTATGTGGTTTACACGGATGCTTCTAAGAATGGGCTAGGTTGTCTATTGATGCAAGATGGGAAAGTGATAGCATATGCATCAAGACAACTTAGGCCGCATGAGGTGAATTATCCCACGCATGATTTGGAACTAGCTGCAGTTGTGCACTCATTAAAGATATGGAGACATCACCTCTATGGGGTAAGATGTGAAATTTTCACGGATCACAAGAGTTTAAAGTACTTTTTCGAGCAGAAGGACTTGAACATGAGACAAAGAAGATGGCTCGAATTGGTAAAAGATTATGATTGTGGTATTAACTATAACCCCGGCAAGGCTAATGTGGTAGCAGATGCCTTGAGTCATAAGACTCAATCGCAATTAGGATACCTACTTACCACAGAAGGGGATCTAATCCAAGATTTTGAAGGAATGAGTTTAGAGGTGGTTCATCCACCGAAAATGATAATGGGTCATGTCGCGATGTTAGTGACGACACCAGATCTAAGAGGACGAATAGTGAATGCGCGGAGAAGAGATGAAGAATTCGAGAAACTACGTATGAGAATGAGATCAGATAACCCGGGAGGTTACCGCGAAGCAGCTGATAACGCAGTTATATTCGAAGAGAGAATATGTCTCCTACATGATGAGGAATTAAGGAATGAGATTATGAGTGAGGCTCATGATACTCCCTATACTGTTCACCCCGGAAGTACCAAGATATACCAAGACCTGAAGAGAAATTTCTGGTGGGATGGTATGAAACGGGATGTAGCTTCTTTTGTCGAGCGGTGTTTGGCTTGTCAGCAAGTGAAAGCACTACACCAACGACCTTATGGGAAGTTACAGCCATTGACCATTCCAGAATGGAAGTGGGAAGGAATAGCGATGGATTTTGTGACTAGTTTGCTGAGGACCAAACGAGGAAACACTACTATATGGGTTATAGTAGACAAACTCACAAAATCAGCTCACTTTTTGCCTATCCCAATCACTTACGGATTTGAGAAGTTGGCACAGTTGTATGTCCGTAAAATTGTACGTTTGCATGCAGTGCCAGTATCAATCACGTTAGATCGAGATCCAAAATTTACCTCTAGATTTTGGATGAGTCTACAGAAGGAATTGGGTACACATCTGAACTTTAGTACCGCTTTCCACCCACAGACCGATGGACAATCGGAAAGGACGATTCAAACAATAGAAGTCATGTTAAGAACTGTAGTGTTGGATCAAGGTGCAAATTGGGAACATGTTTTGCCATTAATCGAATTTGCTTACAACAACAGTCACCAGGCAACGATAGGTATGGCGCCTTATGAGGCCTTATACGGCAGAAAATGCAGATCACCACTTTATTGGGACGAAGTGGGTGAGAGGAATATTTTAGGGCCAGATACAGTCAGCGAGATGATCGAGATTATCTGCAAGATACGACAGAGAATACAAGAGGCCCAGACTCGACAGAAGTCATACGGCGATACACACCGAACTGAATTACATTTCGAAAGTGGGGATAAGGTTTTCCTCAAGGTTTCCCATTCTAAGGGAATAATCAGGTTTGACGTTAAAGGCAAGCTTAGGCCACGTTTTATAGGGCCATATGAGATTCTTGAAAGGATCAGCCCAGTTGCTTATAGGTTGGCTCTGCCACCTAGTCTTGGGAATGTTCACAATGTTTTCCACGTTTCTCAGCTGAGAAAGTATGTATTTGATCCCAAGCATGTGATTCATCATAGTGACATAGTTCTTAGTCGTGATACGAGTTATGTAGAGAGGCCTGAAGCTATTTTAGACAATAAAGTTCAAGAATTGAGGAATAAGTCAATTTCTTTGGTGAAAGTATTATGGAGTCACCACGGTCACGAAGAAGCTACGTGGGAACTTGAAAGCAAGATGAGGGAGAAATACCCAGAACTTTTTGACAAGGTATGTAAATTTCGGGACGAAATTTCTTGTTAGAGGGTAGGATGTAATGTCCCGGTCTTTTATATGCATGAATTATTATGACCACAAGTGAGACATTAGAGTTTTGCATTCACAAATAATAAAATTCTGACTAATGGAATAAGGTTAGAAATATTTGCACGTTTTAAATTCAGAAATCAGATGTTCGGTTATCTGCTTGGGTTTATCTTCCGAATTTGATTTTTATTTTTCGATAGAAAGAACCGTGATTCCGTCGACTTCTATATACACTACTTTTACGTTACGAATACGATTTTCAAAAGTTTACTTTTTGAGTTTTCGGGTATATTTTATGTCGAGTCGTTTTCTCGGACAATTCGTGTTCTGTAAATCGCAAAAATTTTCCCCGACTTTAAGCTGTAAGTGCGACACGATAATTTAAGTATATGTCATACATTTAATACCCGAGTAATTTTATCTGTGGAGGAGCGAAACATAAAATATTCTTCGACCGGTTTATGACGACGTCTAGGGTTAACCTAGTATATAAAGGGAAATCACCTCCCTTTCTTTCTCCTCCTCACTTCATCTTCTTCCCTCTTCTTCTCTACTTCAGCCACCCCCCCCCCCCCCCTCACCATTGAAGAACACCATTGTTCTTCATTAAAAACTCAAGTTAGAAGCTCACTTTGTGTTCCAAACTTGAATCCAAGTTCATATTAAAGTAAGTTACCTCATTCTCTTCATTTCTACCCAAGTAAAAATAGGTTTTGGACCACTAAAATTTGGAAAATATATGAAGAGTTTAGGTTTAATGTTATAATGTTTTGTATGTTGTTTTTAAGTTGATTTTAAGGTTCTTGAAGTGTTTAGAACAAGTTGTAATCATGTCATGATTTTCTTCATGTTGGCCGAAAATTTTAGGGTTTTACAACCTAATCATGTGTTGTTTTTCTTATAATTTTCTTACACAATATGTTGTTATATGATGATATGATGCTATGATGAATTTATGGGATTTTTATAAAATGTTTGGTGTTTTGAAAGTAAGGAAGAATCATGCTTAGTTCTTGATATGTTGTTGTATGTTCAAAAGTGACTTGATAATTATGATGAGGTATGGAAGGAGTACATGATATGTTTTTGTTAAATTTTTCAAAAATGCTTTTGAAAATTTATTTGAAAACAAGAACATGAAGTTAAATTTATAAAGTTGGAAGATGTGTTGGTAATATTTGATGTAGTTAAGGAGCATGTTATGTATTGAGGATTTTAAAGTAATGTTTAGGTCATTTGTATATTAGGATCAAGACTTTGATTATCAACATGAGTGTATGTTAAGTGTGTAATTTGATGTTAATGATGTTTGAATGTTAATGTTGGAAAAATAAGAATGAGTACAAGAAAAGATTATGAAATGGAGTTCGTGATGTCGAGAAGCATGATTGTATGTCGACTCATATATGTGTTATAAGTATGATATGCATGATTAGAGTTCACATGTTTAGGGTTTTCGTTGCTAGAAACGAGCTCTAGGTTTATATGATGTTTTTCCCATTTTCGTCGCAAGTTGGCAGTTTCGTCACACTTCACGGAAATGGCCATAACTTTCTCCAAATTCCATATTTTTGAGATTTGTAAAATGTATTTGAAACTAGAATTCAGTGGATTTCCAATGGTATAAGATTCACTATCTAGTTCTTACTGTGCATTAAGAAAATGCTTATTCTTTCTATACTTGATGCACATTATTATATGATTATGATTAAGTGTTTTATGATGGTTTTTTTTTTTGAACCAAGGGATGTGTAATGGAATCGAGTATCGGTTAACGTTGTTAGTATCTTTATATATTATGTGGTCAGTTAGGTTCTCTAAGAGAATCATAGCTTTTATTATTAAACTTAAGTCGACTGCAAAACTCTAAAGTCCAAACATGTAGATCGAGTCCGTTGTCCGTTAGACTTCATTAAGCTCGATCGACCGCTAAACTTAGTTGTTTCCGATGAAAGGTGGAGCAGCAGACTGAAGCGTAAGGAAGAGCCGAGAATCATTTTGCTTGCGTTTATTACTTGTCCAGGTGGGCTTTCTATACGAATATGATTATGTGGGCTTTTTACACGAAAATGATTATGTGGGCTTTTTATACGAAAATGATTTGAGTTTTGCTCTATCTTGATGAAATGTTTTACAAGCAAATTATTATTTCTAATGATTATGATGCATAAAAACTTTTATGTGGATTCTTATGAACCTATCACTGTTGGCTTGCCAACCTATGAAATGATTGGATCCTGAGCTAGACAAAGGTTGCTGGCCAGGATTAGTGTACACAGTACTCGGGATTGTGAGCTCTCTTCGGAGTGGCCGATCTCGGGGAGTAACGTTCGCGGGAGGTGGCCACCTTCCCCGGCGTAAATTATGGATATGGTGAATCTGATGATATATGCTATGAAATGAAATGATTTAGTAAACATGGGCTTTTTCCTAAAACCCCCGTGTGTTACTGCTTATATGCATGATGACGAGTACGAAAGTATGTTTTATGTTTTGGCAATATGTTCACGGTGTATGTTGTACTCAGCCCTGTATATCCATTTAAATATGCAGGTTGAGCAAGGGATGAGACGGAGGGTGTTGAGTGGAAGTCTTTTGTTTACGATCAATGTTAAGCCCTGGTTATATATCTTCATATATGTAACCAACCATGTTTTTCCCCTGCAAACACTCTTTATGATTATGCTTTCTATGTCTTGTTGATTTTAATATGCTATGTGGCCTTTTCCTAAACTTCAAGACTAATGTTATGACTGTATATTCTACTTTGGATTCTAAGTCGTTGCCACGGGACTGACTCCCCTTCATGATACCTTGATAGGTTATTCATGGTAATTCACCCATATGCCTTATGAAACATATGTTTCCCCCTTTCTTCCCCGCTTCTTAATCCTACCCCGAGTCATGTCCCGACTGAGCCGTCCTTAGGGATAAGGGGCCGTGACAGAATGGTATCGGAGAAGTTCATTCGCTCTGAGTCTATGTTCTTTCAAGCGAAGTTTAGTTCAATTCTCTAAACTGATTTAAGAATCAATTGTCAACTCAACACCCCATCACGTCATGCTCAACTGAAGAGTAAGGTAAAAGATTTACTGGTCTTTATGATTCAAACTTCTTTTATGAAATGTTAATTATGAACATATAGGGAATGGTACATGTATGACGAAGCATGGACTATATGAATCCTTACTTTTTTTTCAAGTACGCATGAATTGTTGCTGATGAAGAAACACGAAAGACGAGAACCTAGAAACTTCCTTAGTGTCTTCTATTAGGCGAACGAGAACTTATGCGCCTTAAGTATTTCAGCACATGCACGAATATGAAGGACGAACAATGACGATGTAATAACGAGGACCGACGATGCAGTGACGTCTCCAACGAATATGACTTACGTACGAGTAATACGAGTATGGTTATTTTATCGGGATGCCCATTTATGGCGGAACCCGAATAACTTTCATAACATACCCCGTCAGAGAGTATATTGTTATTTTTATGTTAGGTGTTTATCAGAGTCCAGAGTCCGAGTCGAGAACTTGGGACGAGATTTATATCCTTCTTCTGAGAACCCTTTAGTGGAGTTGTTCTATTATGTTGAGACGTTGATGTATTATACGTATACCTTCTTCATAGGATGGTGACGACGAAGATGATGCCGCGTAAGTCAATGAGGAGAAGGCGTACGCCGTGCGACCTTGTGGAGGCTTTCCGCAGCACGTATCGAGGCATAGGTGCCACCGTGGGTCAGTGCGTGGCAGACCTCGAGGCGACATGGCGCTTAGCTGCTCCTCATGGTGTCTCCGACTACGAGGGCATTCAGCGTCTTATCGACCTCCTTCCGATCGAGTGGAGAGAGTGGGCTGCTGCAATCTCATGGTATTATATCTTTTTGCATGAGCCGACTTTAGTACCGTCCGGAGATTTCATGGCCTTTGCTATCCGCATCACCACTCAGTACATCCAGCATCGTGTACCTCCCCCTAGAGCTTACGTGTACCGACCTTATGCTAGGGGATCTTTGCGGAGAGGCTAGCTACACCTCTACCGAGCCAGATGGTTCTTGTTGCGTCGTCTCATGCTCAGGATGGGTTAGACATGGAGGCAGGGACATCAGCACCTCACCGCAGGGACATGAGGACCGAGCCTTTTATTCTCAGGAGGACGTCCCCCCCACTTCGACCTATGCTAGTCATCGATCCAGTCCATCCACGACCGATCACAGATGATGCTCATCTATTTCTCCCATAGAAGCGCAGAGTCACTGAAGACCCTGTTGAAGTCTCTCCATATTTAGACGAGGAGTCGAATAAGATCCTAAGAGGATCTGAATGAGTTCTCCGAAGAGGACAGCTCGACCGCTGAGTCGAGGGCGACTTGAGATAGCTCAGGATGGTGATAGCCATTTATTTTGTGTTTTGTATGCGGAACGTCACTTTTTTTGCTTATACATGTCGTTTCGATGTCTAGCACTTTCTTATGTTATGGACGGCAATGCTATTTGTTAGAGCATCCCGTATTTTCGTATATATGTAGGCAGGTAGCCTAGACCAGCTTGTTTTGATAGTCAGTAAGACCTCGTTGAAGGCAATTGTACTATTACGATGCATATGATATATTGATATATATTTTGACCCTTCATGGGATTTTCTTCTCATGAGTATGATGTTTTTATTTATGATTTCTTTCTCGACCTTGCCACGGGAGTTATCTATGAGTATGTGTCGATGCGTTATGATTGTGTAGTTCCGAACTCCTTTCTATGATCTAGTATGATGATAATTATGGACCAATGAGAATGAACTAATGATGATTATGTGCACCTCAGAATGCCACCCAGAAGAGAAAGAAGGAGAGGAGGGCATGAACGCGCCCCTACACCACCTCCTACTCCACCCCAACGGGCTATTGAAGAGCTTTTCCTCAAGCAGAATCTGCCCACTTTCGATGGGTCAGGAAACTCGAGCGATGGTGAGCTTTGGGTTAGAGCTATGGAACGAATTTTTAACTTCCTAAGGTGTACCAACCAAGAGCGTCTTTCTTGTGTGCTCTTCCAACTCACTGGATCTGCAGACTTCTGGTGGGAAGCACACAGGAAGATCCTGACGGCTGAGCAACTGGAAAACTACTCTTGGGAGGAATTCAAGGAGTCACTGTATGACAAGTATGTTCCAAAAAACTTCAAGGTCAAGAAGGAAGCTGAGTTCTATAAGCTGAAGCAAGGAAGGATGTTAGTGACCGAGTATGATAGGATGTTTTGTGAGTTATCAAGGTATGCTCCAGACCAAGTTGATACGGATGAGAAGATGACAGGAAAATTTAGATCAGGACTGAGGCATGAGATAGGCATGTCCCTAGCTAGCCATGGAAGGCTGAGCTACACGGAATCGCTGAACAGAGCTCTAGATATTCAGGCAGCAATGCCTGAAGAGAAGCGAGCACCCACAGTTACACCACCACCCACTCAGACAAATTCCCACGATTATAAGGGGAAGCGTAAGTGGGAAGGACGAAACAATGGTGGCAATGGGAACAGCCAGGCTAACAGGAAGCCGTGGCAGGGAAATATATCTCATGGATAGCCTCAGGCTCAAGGAGGTAACAACCAGGGATGGCAGATAGTTCCTACTCAGGGAGGCAATAATCAGGGACGAGTTGCAAACCTCATATGCCCCAAGTGTAACAAGCAGCATCATGGTGCCTGTCTGTTGGGCACTGGAAGTTGTTACACGTGTGGTCAGAAAGGCCATATTATGAGGAATTATCCTAAGCAGCAGCAGCAGCAGCAGCAGGGAGAGGGACCAAACCACCAGGGTCAACCCCATCAACTGAGAGCAATACAAGGATAGCCGCAACTGCCGCCACCACCTAAACAGCAGAAATAATGCTAGATCATATGCCATCAATCAGAAGCAACCCGAGAAGGATAAGGGTAACTTGGCAGGTATGGGCAAACTTCTTAACCTACCTGTAATTGTTTTGTTTGATACTGGAGCATCGCATTCATTTATTGCTAGAGCATGTGTGGATAATCTTAGTATTATACCGGAACGTGCTAGTCATGTCATGAGAGTATCTTCACCACCAGGAGGAATTTCAACTACCACGCATGTTTGTTCAAATCTGGAATTAGAACTCGGGAATCTTAAAGTGGTAACTAATAATCTGAATGTTATGACGATGTGGGATGTTGATGTAATCCTAGGAATGGATTGGTTAGCTGAGAATTATGCCACAATTCTTTGTTATGAGAGGAAAATTTCCTTCAGACCACCGGGAAAGGAGCCCACAGACTTTCATGGCATAAGAATAGGTAGAGGATCACCCGTTATCTCTGCTCTCCAAGCCAAGAAGATGATGAGAAAGAAGGATTGCCAGGCTTTCCTTGTTTACCTTAATGGAGAAGCTGGAGAAGAGCAGACTATAGGAGATGTGCCAATTGTGCGAGAATTCGAAGATGTATTCCCAGAAGTGTTACCGGGTTTACCACCAGATCGACAAGTGGATTTCAACATCGACCTGGAGCCAGGGTCAGCCCCAGTTTCGAAAGCACCATATAGGATGGCACCGAAGGAACTGCAAGAACTTAAGATCCAATTGCAAGAGCTATTGGATTTAGGTTTCATCAGACCGAGTGTTTCTCCATGGGGAGCACCTATCCTTTTTGTGAAAAAGAAGGATGGTACACTGAGAATGTGTATAGATTACAGGGAGCTGAACAAGCTCACACTCAAGAACAAGTATCCTCTGCCAAGGATAGATGACTTGTTTGACCAACTCAAGGGAACAACTGTGTTTTCTAAGATAGACCTTAGGTCTGGGTATCATCAGCTGAACATTCGACCAGAGGATATACCCATGACAGCTTTCCGAACAAGATATGGACACTATGAGTTTATAGTCATGCCATTTGGATTAACTAATGCCCCTGCAGTATTCATAGATCTTATGAATAGAGTTTTCCACCCGTACTTGGATAAGTTTGTATTGGTGTTCATAGATGATATTCTCATCTACTCTATAAATGAGAAAGAGCATGAAGAACATCTCAGGATTGTGTTGGAAACACTGAGAACAGAGAAACTCTTTGCCAAATTCAGTAAGTGCAAATTTTGGTTGAAAGAAGTAATGTTTCTTGGGCACATTGTGTCAGCAGATGGTATTAAGGTGGACCCAGCTAAAGTGAAAGCAATATGTGATTGGAACTCACCAACCAACCCTAATGAGATTAGGAGTTTCTTGGGTCTAGCTGGGTACTATCGAAGGTTCATCGAAGGATTTTCTAAGATTGCTAGACCAATAATACAACTGTTGCAGAAAAGGAATTAAGTATTTATGGATGGATGAATGTGATGAGAGTTTTCAGGAAGTCAAGAGGAGATTGACTCTTTTGATTTAAGCATACGTGCGAACAATGAGTATGTGGTTTACACGGATGCTTCTAAGAATGGGCTAGGTTGTCTATTGATGCAAGATGGGAAAGTGATAGCATATGCATCAAGACAACTTAGGCCGCATGAGGTGAATTATCCCACGCATGATTTGGAACTAGCTGCAGTTGTGCACTCATTAAAGATATGGAGACATCACCTCTATGGGGTAAGATGTGAAATTTTCACGGATCACAAGAGTTTAAAGTACTTTTTCGAGCAGAAGGACTTGAACATGAGACAAAGAAGATGGCTCGAATTGGTAAAGGATTATGATTGTGGTATTAACTATCACCCCGGCAAGGCTAATGTGGTAGCAGATGCCTTGAGTCATAAGACTCAATCGCAATTAGGATACCTACTTACCACAGAAGGGGATCTAATCCAAGATTTTGAAGGAATGAGTTTAGAGGTGGTTCATCCACCGAAAATGATAATGGGTCATGTCGCGATGTTAGTGACGACACCAGATCTAAGAGGACGAATAGTGAATGCGCAGAGAAGAGATGAAGAATTCGAGAAACTACGTATGAGAATGAGATCAGATAACCCGGGAGGTTACCGCGAAGCAGCTGATAACGCAGTTATATTCGAAGAGAGAATATGTCTCCTACATGATGAGGAATTAAGGAATGAGATTATGAGTGAGGCTCATGATACTCCCTATACTGTTCACCCCGGAAGTACCAAGATGTACCAAGACCTGAAGAGAAATTTCTGGTGGGATGGTATGAAACGGGATGTAGCTTCTTTTGTCGAGCGGTGTTTGGCTTGTCAGCAAGTGAAAGCACTACACCAACGACCTTATGGGAAGTTACAGCCATTGACCATTCCAGAATGGAAGTGGGAAGGAATAACGATGGATTTTGTGACTAGTTTGCTGAGGACCAAACGAGGAAACACTACTATATGGGTTATAGTAGACAGACTCACAAAATCAGCTCACTTTTTGCCTATCCCAATCACTTACGGATTTGATAAGTTGGCACAGTTGTTTGTCCGTGAAATTGTACGTTTGCATGGAGTGCCAGTATCAATCACGTTAGATCGAGATCCAAAATTTACCTCTAGATTTTGGATGAGTCTACAGAAGGAATTGGGTACACATCTGAACTTTAGTACCGCTTTCCACCCACAGACCGATGGACAATCGGAAAGGATGATTCAAACAATAGAAGACATGTTAAGAACTGTAGTGTTGGATCAAGGTGCAAATTGGGAACATGTTTTGCCATTAATCGAATTTGCTTACAACAACAGTCACCAGGCAACGATAGGTATGGTGCCTTATGAGGCCTTATACAGCAGAAAATGCAGATCACCACTTTATTGGGACGAAGTGGGTGAGAGGAATATTTTAGGGCCAGATACAGTCAATGAGATGATCGAGATTATCTGCAAGATACGACAGAGAATACAAGAGGCCCAGACTCGACAGAAGTCATACGGCGATACACGCCGAACTGAATTACATTTCGAAAGTGGGGATAAGGTTTTCCTCAAGGTTTCCCATTCTAAGGGAATAATCAGGTTTGACGTTAAAGGCAAGCTTAGGCCACGTTTTATAGGGCCATATGAGATTCTTGAAAGGATCGGCCCAGTTGCTTATAGGTTGGCTCTGCCACCTAGTCTTGGGAATGTTCACAATGTTTTCCACGTTTCTCAGCTGAGAAAGTATGTATTTGATCCCAAGCATGTGATTCATCATAGTGACATAGTTCTTAGTCATGATACGAGTTATGTAGAGAGGCCTGAAGCTATTTTAGACAATAAAGTTCAAGAATTGAGGAATAAGTCAATTTCTTTGGTGAAAGTATTATGGAGTCACCACAGTCACGAAGAAGCTACGTGGGAACTCGAAAGCAAGATGAGGGAGAAATACCCAGAACTTTTTGATAAGGTATGTAAATTTCGGGACGAAATTTCTTGTTAGAGGGTAGGATGTAATGTCCCGGTCTTTTATATGCATGAATTATTATGACCACAAGTGAGACATTAGAGTTTTGCATTCACAAATAATAAAATTCTGACTAATGGAATAAGGTTAGAACTATTTGCACGTTTTAAATTCAGAAATCAGATGTTCGGTTATCTGCTTGGGTTTATCTTCCGAATTTGATTTTTATTTTTCGATAGACAGAACCGTGATTCCGTCGACTTCTATATACACTACTTTTACGTTACGAATACGATTTTCAAAAGTTTACTTTTTGAGTTTTCGGGTATATTGTCGAGTCGTTTTCTCGGACAATTCGTGTTCTGTAAATCGCAAAAATTTTCCCCGACTTTAAGCTGTAAGTGCGACACGATAATTTAAGTATATGTCATACATTTAATACCCGAGTAATTTTATCTCATGGAGGAGCGAAACATAAAATATTCTTCGACCGGTTTATGACGACGTCTAGGGTTAACCTAGTATATAAAGGAAATCACCTCCCTTTCTTTCTCCTCCTCACTTCATCTTCTTCCCTCTTCTTCTCTACTTCAGCCACCCCCCCCCCCCACCATTGAAGAACACCATTGTTCTTCATTAAAAACTCAAGTTAGAAGCTCACTTTGTGTTCCAAACTTGAATCCAAGTTCATATTAAAGTAAGTTACCTCATTCTCTTCATTTCTACCCAAGTAAAAATAGGTTTTGGACCACTTTAAAATTTGGAAAATATATGAAGAGTTTAGGTTTAATGTTATAATGTTTTGTATGTTGTTTTTAAGTTGATTTTAAGGTTCTTGAAGTGTTTAGAACAAGTTGTAATCATGTCTTGATTTTCTTCATGTTGGCCGAAAATTTTAGGGTTTTACAACCTAATCATGTGTTGTTTTTCTTATAATTTTCTTACACAATATGTTGTTATATGATGATATGATGCTATGATGAATTTATGGGATTTTTATAAAATGTTTGGTGTTTTGAAAGTAAGGAAGAATCATGCTTAGTTCTTGATATGTTGTTGTATGTTCAAAAATGACTTGATAATTATGATAAGGTATGAAAGGAGTACATGATATGTTTTTGTTAAATTTTTCAAAAATGCTTTTGAAAATTTATTTGAAAACAAGAACATGAAGTTAAATTTATAAAGTTGGAAGATGTGTTGGTAATATTTGATGTAGTTAAGGAGCATGTTCTGTATTGAGGATTTTAAAGTAATGTTTAGGTCATTTGTATATTAGGATCAAGACTTTGATTATCAACATGAGTGTATGTTAAGTGTGTAGTTTGATGTTAATGATGTTTGAATGTTAATGTTGGAAAAATAAGAATGAGTAAAAGAAAAGATTATGAAATGGAGTTCGTGATGTCGAGAAGCATGATTGTATGTCGACTCATATATGTGTTATAAGTATGATATGCATGATTAGACTTCACATGTTTAGGGTTTTCGTTGCTAGAAACGAGCTCTAGGTTTATATGATGTTTTTCCCATTTTCGTCGCAAGTTGGCAGTTTCGTCACACTTCACGGAAATGGCCATAACTTTCTCCACATTCCATATTTTTGAGATTTGTAAAATGTATTTGAAACTAGAATTCAGTGGATTTCCAATGGTATAAGATTCACTATCTAGTTCTTACTGTGCATTAAGAAAATGCTTATTCTTTCTATGCTTGATGCACATTATTATATGATTATGATTAAGTGTTTTATGATGGTTTTTTTTTTTAACCAAGGGATGTGTAATGGAATCGAGTATCGGTTAACGTTGTTAGTATCTTTATATATTATGTGGTCAGTTAGGTTCTCTAAGAGAATCATAGCTTTTATTATTAAACTTAAGTCGAATGCAAAACTCTAAAGTCCAAACATGTAGATCGAGTCCGTTGTCCGTTAGACTTCATTAAGCTCGATCGACCGCTAAACTTAGTTGTTTCCGATGAAAGGTGGAGCAGCAGACTGAAGCGTAAGGAAGAGCCGAGAAACATTTTGCTTGCGTTTATTACTTGTCCAGGTGGTCTTTCTATACGAAAATGATTATGTGGGCTTTCTACACGAAAATGATTATGTGGGCTTTCTATACGAAAATGATTTGAGCTTTGCTCTATCTTGATGAAATGTTTTACAAGCAAATTATGATTTCAAATGATTATGATGCATAAAAACTTTTATGTGGATTCTTATGAACCTATCACTGTTGGCTTACCAACATATGAAATGATCGGATCCTGAGCTAGACAAAGGTTGTTGGCCAGGGTTAGTGTACACAGTACTCGGGATTGTGAGCTCTCTTCGGAGTGGCCGATCTCAGGGAGTAACGTTCGCGGGAGGTGGCCACCTTCCCCGGCATAAATTATGGATATGGTGAATCTGATGATATATGCTATGAAATTAAATGATTTAGTAAACATGGGCTTTTCCTAAAACCCCCGTGTGTTACTGCTTATATGCATGATGACGAGTACGAAAGTATGTTTTATGTTTTGGCAATATGTTCACGGAGTACGTTGTACTCAGCCCTGTACATCTTTTTAAATATGCAGGTTGAGCAAGGGATGTGACGGAGGGTGTTGAGTGGAAGTCTTTTGTTTACGATCAATGTTAAGCCCTGGTTATATATCTTCATATATGTAACCAACTATGTTTTTCCGCTGCAAACACTCTTTATGATTATGCTTTCTATGTCTTGTTGATTGTAATATGCTATGAGGCCTTTTCCTAAAATTCAAGACTAATATTATGACTGTATATTCTACTTTGGATTCTATGTCGTTCCCACGGGACTGACTCCCCTTCATGATACCTTGATAGGTTATTCATGGTAATTCACCCATATGCTTTATGAAACGTATGTTTCCCCCTTTCTTCCCCGTTTCTTAATTCCTACCCCGAGACACGTCCCGACTGAGCCGTCCTTAAGGATAAGGGGCCGTGACAATTTAAGACATCAAGAATACATCATATCAAACCATTAATCACCATATTCATTATTAAGTTGATAAAAGCTTAACTACAAACATGTTTAGCTTGATTAATTCAACATTAGGTGAAGTATACTTTATCACTAACTATATAACTACTAGATTATATGGTGAAATCGTATAATAAAACTTCATAAATGAAGAACAATACACCAAACCAAAATAACACACTCTAAGCTTCAAGAATGACTCCAAACTTCCAATCAACAAGCTCCAAATCAAAATGTAAAGCTCAAACACAAGTTGGAAGAAGGTAGAATTGATCTAGGGAGGCAGGGGGATGATTATAGGGGTGAAAATCAGAGTTTGGACGTGCAACATGAAAGACACAAGTTGTCTTTTTATAACAGCACAGTTCGTTACGTACGTTATACACAAAAGGATAACGTACGTTAGCATCTTTACGTACGCTACACCAAAAGTGTTACGTACATAAGCTAGTTCCAGAGGCTACTGGACTAAAATACGAACATCATTACGTACGTTATTGCTTGGAGCATTACGTACGTAACGTAGGTCAACTAGGCAGCTCCAAAAGATCAGATATTCGAATCAAGCCCGACCCCACACGCCGAAAGTTGAGATCGGATAAGACTACAAGCCTTATGTACGTAAACGGCACCTCCTTACGTACGTAAAACCCAAAATATAGCGTACGTTATGCTAGAGGGTTATCGTACGTTAAGAACAGAATTACTAGCCTAAAATGCACTTATCTATACAACGTTGAGAAATCAATCATAATACGAATGATAATTGTATTCAAGTCTATTATGATATATTCCACCATCAATAAACATTAAACAAATGCAACAAGACTAACAATAGTATTGAATTATCCGAATAATATAACAGTAGGTAAGAATTTCCGTCGAATATTACATACTCCCCCCCTTAAAAGGATTTTCGTTCTCAAAACTAAGGAGTAAACAATTCGAGATACCTCTCTTGCATGCTGCTCTCCATCTCCCACGTGGCCTCCTCGATTCCGTGTCGTGACTACTGAACCTTCAGTAAGGGAATCGTCTTGTTCCGCAATTGTTTGATCCTCCTCTCAAGTATTCGTATGGGTCGCTCTTCGTATGAATGATCGTCCGCTATATCGACCTCATCGAACTGAAGTATATGACTCGGATCAGCAACATATTTCCTTAACTAGGAAACATGGAACACGTTATGAATATGGCTCAGAGCTGGTGGCAATGCCGGGCGATAGGCTAGATCGGCTACTCGTTCCAAAACCTCAAACGGCTCGACATATTTCGGACTTAGCTTGCCTCTCTTCCGAAAACGAAAAACACCTCGAGTAGGGGACACCTTCATTAGTACATGGTCGCCGACCTCAAACTCAAGTGGTCGTAGACGGTTGTCTGCGTAAGACTTCTGTCGGCTTTGAGCCATCAACAAATGACTCCTAATCAGAGCGATCTTCTCACGGATTGCTAACAACATCTCGGGTTCCGTACCCAAAGATTCTGACAGATCGTCCCAACACAGAGGGGATCTAAAACGACGGCCATACAATTCTTCATAAGGTGCCATCTGAATCGAAGCGTGCCAGCTATTATTATAAGTGAATTCCACCAAATGTAGTTGGGCCTCCCAATCATCCTTCCAATCAAGAACGCACGCCCTCAACATATCTTCTAGAGTCTGGATAGTCCTCTCAGTCTGACCATCAGTCTGAGGATGAAAAGCCATGCTGAAGTTCCATTGCGTACCCATCGCACGATGAACTACTTTCCAGAAATGTGACACGAATCGCCCGTCACGATCTGATACAATACTCTTAGGGGTACCATGTAACCTTAAAATCTCTTTGATAAATAGCTGGGCCAATCTCTCGGGTCCCCATGTGTCTTTTATCTCAAAAAAGTGGGCTGATTTGGTCAGGCGGTCCACAATCACCCAAATCGTATTTATCCCTCGACGACTAGTCGGTAAGCTAGTGATAAAATACATTGATATGTCCTCCCATTTCCATTCAGGAATTGGGAGCGGTTTCAGCATCCCTGCGGGTCGCTGATGCTCAATCTTAACCTGTTGACAGGTTAAACACCTCGAAACGAATTCTGCAACTTCACGTTTCATACTTCCCCACCAATACTATTGCTTCAAATCCTTATACATTTTGCTAGACCCCGGGTGAATGGAGTACGGGGTACCATGAGCTTCTCTTAGGATAGAGTTTCTTAATTCATCGTCTGCGGGTACACAAAATCGATTCCTGAAGCGTATCAATCCATCCTCGTGGATCACAAAGTCAGGGGCTTTCCCTTTAGTTACTTCATCCCGAACTCGAGATAAGAATGGGTCCATAACCTGCTTCGATCTAATTATATCCTCAAGGGACGACGAAATCTCAAGTGTGCAGAGTTGTCCTTGAATACGCTGTAACCGGACTTCTATTTCTGGCCTCACCAACTCTAACTGCAATTCTCTTTGAACTGTCAAGTGGGCAAGCATCTGCTCCTGTACTGTTTTACGACCCAAAGCATCGGCAACTACATTTGCTTTGCCCATATGATAAAAGATATTGATATCATAATCTTTGATGAGTTATAGCCACCTTCTCTGCCTCATGTTTAACTTCTTCTGAGTAAAAATGTAATTCAGGATCTTCTGATCGGTAAAAATCTGACAGGTAACTCCATACAGATAGTGACGCCAGATTTTTAAAGCAAACACCACGGCTGCAAGTTCCAAATCATGTGTGGGGTAGTTGACCTCGTGCTGTCATAGCTGCCTTGATGCATAGGAGATCACCTTCCCGTTTTGCATTAGTAAACATCCAAGGCCCTGTTTAGATGCGTCACTATACACCACAAATCCTTCCGTTCCTTTCGGTAGGACCAAAATATGTGCCGAAATCAACCGACTCTTGAGTTCATCAAAACTCCGCCGACATGCTTCTGACCATAAATACTTCTTATTCTTACTTAACAGGTTAGTCATTGGCTGCGCAATCTTTGAAAAACCTTCCACGAACCGTCGGTAATAACCTGGTAGTCCCAAGAAACTGCGTACTTCTTTCACGTTCTTTGGTGGTAGCCAGTCTCGGATAGCTTCTGTCTTCTGTGGGTCTACACACACCCCATCAGCTGATATGACATGTCCGAGAAAGATAACTTCACACATCCAGAACTCACATTTAGAAAATTTTCCATAAAGCTGCTCCCGTCTTAACGCCTCGAGAACCTGAAGGAGATGATGCTCATGCTCTTCATGGTCACAAGAATAAATCAGAATGTCATCGATAAAAATGACCATAAAGCGATATAGATAATTAATAAAGACCCGATTCATCAACTCCATGAATACTGCCAGTACATTAGTCAGTCCAAAAGGCATCACTACGAACTCATAATGCCCATAGCGAGTACAAA
This sequence comes from Orobanche coerulescens, assembly GCA_033398695.1. Taxonomy (NCBI): domain Eukaryota; kingdom Viridiplantae; phylum Streptophyta; class Magnoliopsida; order Lamiales; family Orobanchaceae; genus Orobanche; species Orobanche coerulescens. The sequence goes on from CM065804.1 coordinate 103,161,254, forward strand.
AAGCAGTCTTCGAAATGTCAGACTCACGAATCCTCAGCTGATGGTAACCGGACCTCAAGTCGATCTTAGAAAACACAGCATCCCCGTGAAGCTAATCCAATAAATCATCAATACGCGGCAATGGATATTTGTTTTTAATGGTTACCCTGTTCGATAATCAATACACAGACGCAGAGATCCATCTTTCTTCTATACAAATAGCACTGGTGCTCCCCAAGGGGACACACTAGGTCGAATATAGCCCTTCTCCGTCAAATCCTCAAGCTGGTTCTTCAACTCCTGCATCTCAGTCGGAGCAATATGATATGGTGCTTTTGAAAGCGGGGACGTACCTGGCTCTAATTCAATATTGAACTCTACATCACGATGTGGAGGTAAGCCTGGCAACTCATCTGGAAACATGTCTGGGTAGTCTCGAACTACCGGAATATCAGCCAATTCGACTGGTCGATCTGCTGTTTTGGTCATGAAACACCAATATCCAATACACCCCTGATTAAGCAGTTTTACTGCTTTCATAGCGCTGATGACTCTCCCGGAATGGCTGGTATTGTCACCCTGAAAAGTACACTAAACACCATCGTCAGATGTGACGGTCACTGTTCGCTTGTGGACACTAAGTATGGCATCATGACGATCCATCCAATCAATACCCAAGATCACATCATCTTTAGGTAAATCGGCCACAATTAAATTCGACAACCACTCACGGTCGTTCATGCGAATCGGACAGTCCTGTACTTCACGATTCCTAACAATTCTTCTACCATCGGGTAGACCAATTATATAAGGTTCACAATTGATAATGTGATCTAATTGCAAACGACTCAAACAAGAAGCGGATAAAAAGGAGTGTGAACCAGTATCAAAAAGAACACAGACAGGATAAGATTGGATCTCGAGAGTACCTGCAATCATGCTGGCTTCGGGATCATCGGCCTTCTTCATCTCGTAGACTCTGGGTTTTGCAACCCCGGTACGAGATGCACCAGCTTGATTTCCACGGCCCATCCATCTGTTTGCCCCAGTAGTCTGATAAGAAGCGGACGGAGGTACACGGTCCTGGACGGAAGACTGAACTGGAGCATGAGGTGCTGCTGGAGTACGTCCTGGTCCACTCCTACAATAACGAGCATGATGTCCATTCTTCCCACAAGTATGGCATGAAACGGCCAGCCTCGGGCATTTAGAGTTGATGTGCCCCTGGTCTCCAAAGTTATAGCACACAACAGATAGGTTGACCGCTCAAGGTTGCAATCCGGTTGGCTTCGACGCCATGGGTTGCCGTTCAGAAGGATTTGGCACTGATTGGGGCCTCTTGAATGTTCCCCAGTTGCTGTCAGTCTGGTTCTGGTTCTTGAATTTCTTGTTGTTGGACTGCAGTTGCTTCTTGGAAATTTCTTTCACGGTCAATTCGTACTCCAGAGAATTCTCGATGAACTCCGGTAGGGTCGTACAGTGGTGATTCAGCAGTTGCATTCTCATTTGGGGTTTAAGCCTCTTGAGAAAATATTTAATCTTATCGACCTCCGTTCGAACAATCGTCGCGGAAAAAGGAAGAAGTGCCTGGAATTTCTCGGCAACAGATAGTACATCATCTTCATATGGGTCTGGATTCAGCAATTATGACAGTTTGGCCTCGCGGAGAGGACCTGGATAGTAGCGGTCTAGCATGAGATTTTTAAATTCCTCCCAAGTACATACGCCATCAGCTGGCCTCACCGAAAGCCACCAGGTGTGGGCGCCCTTGCGAAGGTAGTATGCTGCTACGGAGACGCGATTTTCTGCTGGACAGTCTACCATATTGAATAATTTATCGAAGTGTTCAATCCAATGCACGATATCAGCAGGCTCAGAGGAGCCTTCAAAAGTCGGGGGTCTCTGGAGAGAGATGTCGCTGATGATCCGACTCACCGGTCCGCCATGTACAGGATGTGGCCCCTATTGCTGGCCAGTAGTAGCTCTCTGCATCGCCTCCATTAGCTGACCCATCTGGGTCATCTGAGCCATCATGCCCTACATCACAGCGTAAGGATCGACACGCGCATTCTCGCACCCAGTGTGGTGCGATTGGTCACTAGAAGGTGAATCACTGCCTGCAGAACTATGCTCTGCATTCGAATGCCTGTTGGCTCGTGGTATAGGGATTTGGCCCCTTCCGCGGCCTCGTCCCCCCTGCCATGGCCTCTCAGATTTCTTTCCATACTGAAAGAGTCAATTCATAATGATAACCATAAGTACAATGCATGATACCAATTAAAATTCATGCTAAGTTAATAGCAACAAGGAATTACAAATTCAAGAAAATAGTTCACAATGAATTTACGACACTACGGGTGTCACACAGAATATTATATCGATGTTGAGTCGAACAATTTCAATCATATAATCAATCCAGAATTTACCTCGAATTATCAATCAGATAAATCTTGCCACAAATCCTCGAAAATAACAAAATCAACAAGGAGATCCATTCCAATATCAATATCATGCCAGTAATTAAATCATGGCTCGTAGAGTACATACCGTATTTGGCTCGTAGGATCAGGCGCTTGCGCAGGTCACACGTGACACGAAGGTCTCTTAACACTATTCATTCCACAATGACTCTAAAAAAAAATCCAATCTCTAATACCATCTTCTGTAACACCCCAAAAAGGCGGCCATTACAGTGCCGTAGACCCCACACTGGGACCCACCAGACGATACCCAAAATAAAGATTAAATACGTAATACTTGTGATACCGAACCACAATACATAGTACTTACTCCGATTAGGAGTTTACAGCAGTATGGCTAACGGCCTTATTACACACAGGATGCGAAATACGAGTATAATCCATATGGAGATGGAATATACCTTAAATAATAATACATTAGTCCACAATTTAAAATAAAGCGGAAAGATAATATTACACGGTTCAAACAAAACCGAACAACAAAAGACTTGGGACCCCCGAACTAGTATCCTTCAAACCCATCGCCGTCACCATGAGCTTCCCGTGCCTTTTCTTTACCTCGACCTAAAATACAACACAAGTATTTCGCCCAACATAGGGTCAGATATACATGATAAATGGTTTCTCAAGATATTATACAATTCACATATATTAGATTTCAAGGAAAACAACCCGACTAACGAACATACCCATCGGGCGTATGAACGATTAGTCACAAAACTTCGAACACATCCAAATATATAAATGGACTATGAATGACCAAAAAAAGTACGGCTCAAGATGGACATCACAATACGCCCTATCCGGAAATGTGTCATTGCATATGTCCACCCCGTATACGGAATCCAGGATATACGTGGGATAATGTACCTAATTAGCCTCACGAACTACGTATCATGTGCACAGTCCAATACGGAACCACGCATGACTATATATGTGCCTGGATAAAAATCCTACACAATAACCAATCAGAATGCAGATATGATTCCGGATATGTCACGATACAACATGACAATGAATTCAATAAATCACATATCTGATTAAGGATCAAGAAACTCACCGAAATGACAATAAGGATCAATGATATCAACGGTTCAAAGTGATGAATTTGGGAATGCAATCCCATGATGAAAAACAGAACATCATCAAGAATAATATCAAATTACGGGTCACAAATTTATAAGTGTTTCACATACACGAAACGCATAATCATCACAAGAATCCAAACATCATTATAACCAAGCAAGATAACTTGCCTCAATACGGAGACGAGAATAGTCCTTATTTGTCGAACGAACGAACGGTCCTCGACTTAATATCGGTTACTCGAACAATCAACCTTGTAAGGGATACAATCCATTCAATAACACATTCTCATAACTATCGATATCTAGTTCAGCGAATCGATATCCTAAATTCAATTTGCTTGGTTCAACTATCTTTGCATCATAATTCCATTTCAAGGATTCATACTAACTTCAATTTATACTCATCATCGGTTATCATTCAAGGTGTTCTCGATTATTCGTATGGTTCAAACGAATGAGATTTATCAAAAACAACCATCAAGGAGAACTTTGTTAAAATTGATATGCCGATAGAATTTCTTAAAAACAACATCAATATTTTGAATGATATAATCCAAACAACTACATTCATAAAACATTTATCAAGTGAAGGTTACTCAGTGATTATCATTGTTCGAACGAATCATGAGTTTGTAAAGTTATTACTATGTTCATCGGTTATGAGTTCACCTAGTTAGATTAACGATATAGTTGATTTATTCATCACAAGATCATCACGATATCATCATTAAGGTGACACCTCTGAACTATAATCTTATGTTGATATGATTCAAGGTTCAACCAAATCACATGAAAATCCTAAGTTCATTTAGTTTAGAATCTTCCTACACATGATGGTTCGATTCAATATAATGATAACAATACTACAAATCAACCTATCTACAATGGAACTAAGGATCATTATTGTTTTAGTGATGTTAAAAGTCCAGCAACAAGAGTGTGTTTCTACTAAACATGATTACTACCATTTAAGACATCAAGAATACATTATATCAAACCCTTAATCACCATATTCATCATTAAGTTGTTAAAAGCTTAACTACAAACATGTTTAGCTTGATTAATTCAACATTAGGTGAAGTATACTTTATCACTAACAGTATAACTACGAGATTATAGGGTGAAATTGTATAACATACCTTCAGAAATGAAGAATAATACACCAAACCACAAGAACACACTCTAAGCTTCAAGAATAACTCCAAACTTCCAATCAACAAGCTCCAAATCAAAATGTAAAGCTCAAACACAAGTTCGAAGAAGGTAGAATTGATCTAGGGAGGCAGGGGGATGATTATAGGGGTGAAAAATCGGAGTTTGGACGTGCAAAATGAAAGACATAAGTTGTCATTTTATAACAGCACAGTCCGTTACGTACGTTATACACAAAAGGATAACGTACGTTATCATCTTTACGTACGCTACACCAAAAGTGTTACATATATAAGCTAGTTCCAGAGGCTACTGGACTAAAATACAAACATCATTACGTACATTATTGCTTGGAGCATTACGTACGTAATGTAGGTCAACTAGGTAGCTCCAAAACATCAGATACTGGAATCACGCCCGACCCCACACACCGAAAGTTGAGATCGGATAAGACTACAAGCCTTACGTATTTAAATGGCACCTCCTTACGTACGTAAAACCCACAATATAGCGTACGTTGTGCTAGAGGGTTAGCATACGTTAAGCACAGAATTACTAGCCCAAAATACACTTATCTATACAACGTTGAGAAATCAATCATAGTGCGAATTATAGTTGTATTCAAGTCTATTATGATATATTCCCCCATCAATAAACATTAAACAAATGCAACAAGACTAATAACAGTATTGAATTATCCGAATAATACAACAGTAGGTAAGAATTTCCGTCGGATATTACACTTTGTTTATTCATAAAGTATTCATGGCTAAAGCAGCACTTATTGCTGATAGGACAGCATTTAATGCAGCTGGAGAGAGACAAGTCTAAACATACTGAAGAGCATTTAATGCGAAGACAGAAAGGATGTCAAGTATTAAATGTGATCTGCTTTAATTTAAATTTCTTGCAAGCCGCCAATCAAGTGTCAGACGTCAACATCTCACCAACCACCAATGACTACATTTATAACAGATGCATTTTCAAAGGTTATAAATACCCCCAAGCTGAGGACTCAACATACTGAAGCAATTCAATATCGAGAAAGCTCTGATATTTTACTGTGACATTCTAGCGATTATTAAGCAGCATATTTCGTGAGCATACAAAGCATATTCAAGCGAACAAATATACTAAGTCCTCAACGAAGAACAGCACATCATACATCAATCGTATTTCAAAGATCAAGCTGTTGTTTAGAGAATTCTACCTTTACCGTTGAGAAAACCATCAGCCCTGTGTGGACTGAAGATCCTTGGTTATTCGGACCTGTGTGGGAAGAATAGCATTGTAGACGATGCTTCGAACTGTGCGTGAAGAAGCAAGTTAAGAAAGAGCTCAAGCCAATTTGTGTAAACGGCCCAAAGCTTCGGTCCCTGTATCAATCTGTGTGAACGATACAGAGACAAGGTTTAGTTATAGTCAGGTAGTTGTGTACGTAATGATTATAATAAACGTTTTACTCCTGTGTGGAGGACCAGTGGACGTAGGGGGGTTACCTTGAACCAATTTAAATTATGTGCTATTTACTTTCTGTCTTTATTGTTTTCAAAACTGTGATTTATACAAGTATACATTGCAAAACCCTGTATGTACTAAGCAAATAGGAGAAAAGCCTAGTTGCTGTATTTACAGCAACTCACTTAAACGAACTTCCGCTATGCACTCACATTCGAAAACCGTACAGCTTGTTGTACTGTTACTTTCCAAGCTGTATACTATATACTTAGTGGCCAACGCACTACACCATAGATTGCATATAGCAACATGTAAAATACGTTGCAATATGGCCTAAATTCATTGCAATAGGGTCCATGGCAACGATTATTAAAAAATTAAGCGTGGAGCCCTTATGGCAATGAATTTTGTACCATATTGCAACGCCTTTTTATCATTGCAAATATTGTATATGGCAACGATTTAATGGCTATAGCAACAAATTTAACACCATTTTTTGCAAGAATTTTGTGTGTTAATTGTTGCAATACATGGACTCAGGTTGCCCTAAGGCAACATATATATGCCCAATTGCAATGTATTTTGAATCAAATGCGATCATTTTTATTAACGAATATGATATATATGGCAACATTTAAGCTACTATTGCAACGCTTAATAAAAAATAGGCATGGTCTTATTTCATAAACAACCAACAATTTTAATTGGTATATCATAACATCAATCCAACCAAGCAATATTACTGCTGTTCCAATATAAATACACAAATCACTCAAACAAGTTGAGGAAAATTACCAAGTTCAAGCAAAATAATTAAGTTCAAGAAAATGACCAAGTTCAAGCAAAAATAACTAAGTTCAAGTGACACAATCTAACTTAGTAATGCATATAGACCAAATTCAGTGTTAAACATTATATAAACATGAGTCATCATGGCCCTGCTTCATCTTTCTCTTCATCTGCATATGTCTCATCTCTGTCCTCGACAAAAGTTGTAGCACACAATTCTTTTACATTGATATTTAATGATGGATCCTACTCAGCCAATTTTCCAAGAATCATTTCCAATTTCTGATTCATTTTGTCCTCCATTTCAGAAGCTAACTCATCTCTTAACTGCTTTAGTTGTGCAGAATTTTTGTTGTCAATTTTGACATGTATTTCTTGCTTTTCCTTGTTCTTCCACTCATACCAACCAACCAATTTGGTCCATGAGCTGCAAAGTTCAGTTCAGGTACTTCCCCTAGTTCTTCTTGACCCTCATCACCACTGTTACGTGCATCAATTCCATTGAAAACTTCACCCTGCCAATATTCCAAGTATGGAAAATGTAGAATAAAAATTGAGAATTCATTATATTTGACCTTTTCATTATAATTTTGTAGTATAACAATTTGGAGAATTTAAACTAATGTGTTACCTCCGTATTATGACCCTTTCAGATTTTAGGGTAAATCTGTCCTTTTGTGGGTGTTGTAGTGCTTGCATTTTTCTTTTTCTAGCATAAAAAACATAGAGTGAGCCGAAAAGAAATTATGTTAGTCATCAGTTTTCAGAGAAAATAGATAAACTTATTATGAAGCACAATTATTAATGTCCCTAATTACCATACCTTTCTTTACCGATCTGCACAAATCTTGTACGACCAGCAGTGTGTGTATCAGCAACTTTTCCGATTTACTATATTCTTTTCAGCCTTGGTCTGGACACTCTCATCACCCCAATATTTCAGCAAAACCTTGAACTTTTCCAATGGAATCGATTGAGGCCTGTTTTTTTTAACCTATCCTCATTAGTGTGGTATTTGATATAATATTGAACCTTGAAACGACTCTTGTGAATCCTCCACAACTCAGACATAGTCCTGAATGACCAATCCTTACCTTCCTCAAGAATGATATACTTTGTCTATAACAAGTGAAATAGAAAATTGAATTAGTAATTGAACAAGTACAACTTAAATTAAGAAAAGATTTGCAGGGGTTTCACCTTGATAAATTCCCACCAACCATTTTTTTGTCCATCAGGAACTACATGCCAACTGATATAATCAAGTGGCACAGATTGTCTTGCTAGGGCCCCTAAGAAACTACTATACTCAGATCTTATTTTACTACTTTCAGACACAAGTTGAAGCTCATGATTCAAGGTAAGCACTAGTCTGTCTTCTAGTTTTCTTGTGAAGACGACACTCATTTTCGTAGGTCCTCTACGCCTCGTACTTTTTGTTTTCTCAATAAGAAAGATAAACAAATACATAAATACAAATTTGATATGTAATTGCACTATATATGTTTAGAAACATATATACCTGTAGAAAGTGCAACTATGTCATCACCATTAACATTACCATCTGCTGCTTCATCATTATGGTCATGATTGATATGTGTTTCCTTCTGCTCCTGTTGGGATTTTCGCAATCATAAATATGCAGCCATTGTACCAATTCCATCATTATCTCCCTTTTTAATTGTTGGAATTATTGTAAATCAGTAGGTAATGGTGGGGGAGGTGGTAAATTATCTTCAACCACGACCTTGCAAAAATATTGATTGGTATTTAAACTTATATAAGGAAAATTAACACTTAAAATGACAAAATGCCAATGATCATAAATTTACCATACCTGTGTACTCGCAACTTTTTGTAATGTTTGTGAACGGGTTGAACGAGTTGATGGTACCATGGAAACCTTCACTACCCGAACTTCAGTGGTTTGCTACATAAACATAAAAAATAGCATAAAATAACTCAATATCCATGAAAAATAGCACAAAAAATTATCTAGCACTTTATTTAATTTCCTAGAAATGATGAGATATGTACCTTAGGGGATTCGTCCTCTTCACTATTTGAAAGACTATCATGACCCAGAACATATTCCCTATCACATGTCGCCCATTCCTCTTTAAGTATCTTTTTCTTATATTTGGTCTTTGCAAATAGCTCATCTGCCTTTTTTTTAGTCCAGTTTGGTCCAAGAACCTTTTGTTTTCTTCAGCTCTCCTTCTTCTTCTTTCTTCATAATCCGCGATCTGAACGTAAAACAGAAAAATAAATAACAAATTTAGAAAAAAAGAATACAGCAAACAAGTGACCACATATGCACATAATTTTATATTTAAGGTACTTCTGGACTTGCTTTTTTAGACTTAGCATTTCCAGTCTCTACATTTGCATTCTTTTTCATAATATTTTTCTTAGCCTGTATTTTATGTCATTCAGCTCCTGTAGGTGGAACTGGAGGTCCTACTATAGGTGGAACTGGAGGTCCTACTATAGGTGGAACCTCGTCTCTATGTCCAGAATTCTTAGTAAACACCTGATTTCCATCATTAGCTATTTTTTCTTTTCTCTTTGCTCTTGTCAAAGTCCTTGTAGTGTCACAAACTCGCGCTTCAATTGCAAATCTTTACCTACAAAAATAAATGATAAGAACAGATAATATTGATACTCATATACTTGTGGCTGCAAGCAAATAAATAGATATGATTTACCATCAAAAAAACTTGTCCTTGGTCTTATTATAACATAAGGCTGCAATTGCTTCACCGGTTCTATTGCTTTATCAACAACAGTGTCAATGTAAAGATCTTAATAGGCACCATCGGTTAAGCCTTGTACAAGTTGAGTAACATCAGCATCATTACTAACTATTTTCCAGCCCCCTCCTACTTTCTCGACATATACTCCCCCTATTTTGGTGTATCCAACATCATCCTTAACATAATCCATAAGTGCATGTACCGCCTAAATAATTAGTTTTTAGAAACCGTCTCTTGTGGTAAAACTTGAGATAAAAAATACTCTGCCATCATAAAACTAAAATTAAATCATAAAAAAAAGTTAGTGAATGAATTAAGGCACATGATTAAAATTACTAACGAGGAACAACTACAGTTAAAGAAAACAATTACCAACAATTACAAAGTACAATCTAATAGAGCACAAGTAATTAAATATGTAATTAGATTAAATTGAAATGATGGCCAAGTAAATATGCAAGCGATTACCAAGTAAGAATAATCACCAATCGTCACAGGTGAAAATTAAATAAGAGCGAATCAAACACATCTTAATTTAATACCAAATCTCATTACACTAAAAGTACGAAAAGAAGTTACCCTACAAGTAACATCACATATAAAATACAACATTTTTAGAAATAGAAATTTAAGTAGCAGTTCAATCATAAAGTTCTTCATTTTCTTGCTCATCATCAACAGAAACTCGACACATCATCTCTGTACCAACGAACATCTCCAGTTGTGTGATTCTCCATTTCAAAGTTTATCGGTACATCATGTATAGTAGGCCCACTAACTTCTTCAAGTGCATCATTTCCTCGTTCAACATCATTGTCCTCCGGTGGCATTTTTTTAACAACATAGTTTAAATTTATTTCCATACAATCTTAAATATAGAAAACTTGTTGTACTTGCGTAGCTAGAACAAATGGATCCTCTTTTTGATACACTCTATTAAAATTGACTCTCGTCAGCCCACAACAATCTTTATCCTTTTGGTACCAGCAACACTTGAACAAAACTACGATCAATGCACCCCAATAATCAACTTCAATGATTTCTTCAATCGCACCATAGTAAGCAACATCCCCAATTATTAGATGTTGATATTTTGAACTTGCAAAACTGGTGGTTAGGACTGTCAAACAGACACCGCTGTTTTGTGTGGTGCACTTGCCATATCTTTGGTTTGTCTGAACTAATTTATTACATAACCAGTTTCTGCCCCAGCACCACTTGATCAAGGTATAAATCAGCGACAATCTTTTGGTCAACCTCAGCAGAATTTCGGCAGGGGCCGGGGACGAGGTCAGAACGCTGGACGGGGGAACTCTAGCGTTGGTTCGGTACCACCATGGGTTTATGAGATGCGTCGAACAGACGAACCCGACGCGGCGGTGGCTTCAGGTATCATTCATATTTTATCTTATCCAGTCCGTGTACTTTTTGATACGGGTGCTACACATTATTTTATTTCTTTAGAGTGTGTACGCCGTTTGAATATAACTTGTTTGACTACTTGCAATCCCTTCATCGTGAAACTGCCTAGCGGGGATAGAATTGTTGGGAACCGGGAGATTAGAGATTTTCCGGTGATTATATCCGGTATGGAATGGTTCTCGAATTTGATTGTAGTTGATATGGAAGGCGAGGACATGATCCTCGGTGAGGATTGGCTTGATAGTCACCAAGCAATTATGAATTACCATACCAAGTTTATCACCATGATGACTAAAGACGGATCTGAGTACTCATTTTTAGGATGTAAGTCGGGCCAATCCAAGTTACTTATCAGTTCCATGAAGGCCGTAAAACTTTTGAATAAAGGTTGTACGGGCTATTGGTGTTATGCCTTGAAAACAGAAGGAAATGAAGTCGATTTCTCTTCGATTCCGGTTGTTAATGAGTATCCCGATGTTTTTCCGGATGACCTTCCGGGATTACCGCCAGATCGAGAGATAGAATTTACCGTGGACTTAGAGCCAGATGCGGGTCCGATTTCTAAAGTACCTTATCGGATGGCACCTTCCGAGATACAGGAATTGAAGACTCGGTTGGGAGAACTTCTGGAAAAAGGGTACATCAGACCGATCGCTTCGCCTTGGGGCGCTCCTGTTCTTTTCGTGAGGAAGAAGGATGGTTCACTACGTTTGTGCCTCGACTACCGTGAGCTGAACAAAGTAACCATCAAGAACAAATATCCTTTGCCTCGTATAGACGATTTATTTGATCAATTGCAAGGGGCTGTGGTTTTCTCAAAGATTGATTTAAGATCCGGGTATTATCAACTCAGGGTGAGGGAGTCCGACGTTCCGAAGATGGCGTTTCGGACGAGATATGGGCATTATGAATTTGTGGTTATGCCTTTTGGGTTTACTAATGCGCCGGCAGTATTCATGCAGTTAATGAATAATATATTCATCGAGTACCTCGACCGGTGTGTAGTCGTCTTTATTGACGACATCTTGATCTATTCTCGAGATAAGGAGGAACATGCCCGACACTTGCGTTTGATTTTGGACATTTTGAGAACCGAGCACCTCTATGCAAAATTCTCGAAATCTGAATTTTGGTTGGAAGAAGTTATGTTTCTCGGCCATGTGATTTCGGCTGAAGGGGTTCGTGTAGACCGACAGAAGATTGAGGCAGTGCTAGATTGGGCACCGCCTAAAAATGTTAAGGAAGTTCGTAGCTTTTTGGGCCTTGTTGGGTATTACCGTCGGTTTGTCGAGGGGTTCTCGAAACTAGCTCGGCCGCTTACGAAATTACTCCAGAAGACCGAAAAGTTTATTTGGACGGATGAGAGACAACAGAGCTTCGATGAACTGAAGAGACGATTGACTTCAGCACCGATTTTAACTTTACCACATGGTAGCGAGGGCTTTGCAGTTTATAGTGACGCTTCGGGTCAAGGCCTGGGCTGTGTACTTATGCAGCATGATAAGACGATAGCTTTTGCGTCACGACAATTAAAGCCTTATGAGATGAATTATCCTACTCACGATTTAGAGTTGGCCGCAATTGTCTTCGCACTCAAGATTTGGCGGCATTATTTGTATGGTTCACCGTGTCGGATTTATACCGATCACAAGAGCCTGAAGTATATTTTCAGTCAGAAGGAGCTGAATATGAGACAGAGACGTTGGTTAGAGTTGATAAAGGATTATGATTTGGAAATTCTTTACCACCCCGGAAAAGCCAATGTCGTTGCGGATGCTTTGAGCCGCAAATCGGCATCTCTTCAAATGCTCGAGGTTCTTACATCTCAGACGAAAATTCGTCAGGATTTAATTGAGCAAGGGATAGAAGTTTGGCTTCAACGAGTACAGGGACAGTTGTGTACCCTCGAAATTACTTCGTCCTTAGATGACGATATCAAAGGGAAGCAGTGGAGTGACCCGATGATTTCCCAACTGAAGGAAGATGTAATTAAAGGAAAAGCTCCTGGCCTTATGGTTCACGAGGATAGTATTCTGAGATTTTAGGGCAGGCTTTGTGTTCCGAATGATTTAGAGTTGAGGCAGAGAATTCTCCGAGAAGCTCATGCTACGCCTTACTCAATCCACCCCGGGACGAGTAAGATGTACAAAGATTTGAAGTGCAATTTTAGGTGGAATAACATGAAGAATGATGTTACGGAGTTTGTACTACGGTGCTTGACGTGTCAACAAGTCAAGATCGAACATCAATGACCAGCGGGGTTGTTGAAACCGCTTCCCATTTCCGAGTGGAAGTGGGAAGACATCTCTATGGATTTCATCACTGGCATGCCAAGAACTCGGGCCGGAATGAATATGATTTGGGTAATTCTCGATCGGTTGACCAAGCCTGCACACTTCTTGGGTATTAAGGATACTTGGGGACCGGATAGACTAGCTCGAACCTTTATTGCTGAGATCGTGAGGTTACACGGTGCCCCCAAGACCATTGTTTCTGATCGAGACGGCCGTTTTGTATCACATTTTTGGCAGGACGTTCATCAGGCTCTGGGTACTGAGTTGAGATTGAGCACTTCCTTTCATCCTCAGTCGGACGGTCATACGGAGAGGACGATTCATACGTTGGAAGATATGTTTCGGGCTTGTGCCTTAGATTGGAGTAATGATTGGGAGCTTCACTTACCGTTGATCGAGTTTGCTTACAATAATAGTTAGCATGCGTCAATCAAAATGGCACCCTTCGAGGCACTCTATGGTAGGCGATGTAGGTCGCCATTATGTTGGGACGAGGCTTCTAAGCTAGTTGGGACGGAGCCGGATATGTTGATGGAGACTAAGGAAAAGATTTTTATTATCCGGGACCAATTGCTGGCTGCCCAGAGTCGTCAGAAATCTTATGCTGATACTCGTCGTCGAACCTTGGAGTTTGAGGTGGGGGATCATGTCTTCCTCAAGGTGTCGCCAACCAGAGGAGTTTTCCGCTTCGGGAAAAAGGGGAAACTTAGTCCGAGGTGTATCGGACCCTTCGAGATTTTGGACAGAGTTGGAGATTTAGCTTATCGCTTGGTGTTGCCTCCAGCTTTGAGTCACGTCCACAGTGTTTTTCATGTGTCTCAGTTGAGAAAGTACGTATCGGATCCGAGCCACATTGTCGACTACAGTGAGATTGACGTATCCGAGGGTATTACCTTTCCGGAGAAACCCGTGAAGATCCTTGAGCATCGCGAGAATCAAATTCGGCATAAGACCATTCCACTGGTTAAAGTGCAATGGTAGAGGCATGGAGTCGAGGAGGCGACTTGGGAGACGGAAAAGAAGATGCGGGTGGAATACACTGAACTATTTATTTCTTAAGTTTCGGGACGAAACTTCTTTTTAGAGGGGGAGAATGTAATACCCGGTTGAAATTCATGTCATTTCAAATCTCCTCATTGTTCAAATTGTGTTTTGTTGGGCGAACCCTTGTAATTATTGTTTGGAACCACCGTTTTGGGGTTTCCGTACTTCCATTTCATGTTATTGTTTCCCAGATATTGAGTCCTATTGCTTTTATTCTCTTCCCGGGTCATCTTTCTTCATTTTAGGACCCAAGGGGGGTGTGGGCCGCGACACAAGGAGTGTGCGCCGCGGCACACATATTTTCCAGTTTTTGGCCGAGCAGCCTGCACTGTGTGCCGCGGCACATGCCGGAGGGGCCGCGGCACACTGCCGAGTCACTGCCGCGGCACACCCGTCCGGGCTGCGGCACACTCGTGTTGCATTTTTCGGCCAAACCCGTCTGTACCTTGTGCCGCGGCACATGCCGACGGGCCGCGGCACACTGCCGAGCCCTGGGAGCAGTTTTTTGGGCCTGTGCCGCGGCACACTTCGGCTGGGCCGCGGCACACAGGGCAGTCAACCCTATAATTGCATTTTTTTCAGCATAACCAGATCATTTTGCCCCTTTTCTTCAACCATACGAGAGAGAGAGGCTTGAGGGAGAGAATTTTCATCATCCATCATTTGAGTGTTTGATTTTCTTCATCCCCTTTCGATCGTGAAGCCCGGATCATCGATCTATCGCGTATTCTTCGGATCATAGTGCTTGGATCTTCAAGAGGTAATTTCTTCAACATCTTGGATTTCGATTTTGTATTGAGTAATGATGTTTTGCGTGTTAAGATCATGTTGTATGAAGTGATATACGCATGATTATGGGCATGTTTGATTATTCATTGGATTATTGAAGGATTATTCAAGAATACTTTGAATATTGTGTTGGATTTTGGGGTTTTTCGTAGATTCGTCCGATTTATCCGATTTGAATCTTGAGAACCTTGAGATTATGATGTATCTATACCGTATGCATGTGTTTCCTATGATTTTACGGATTTGATTGGGCCGTTTTCGGACTTGTGGGAGTTTGGGCGATTTTCCAACCTCTAGTTGTTTATCCGTGTATTTTCATGAATCGTAGACGGGTTTAGGGAATTTCTTCGTGTAATTTGAGTATGGATAATTGATTATCATATTCCTTGCAAATCGTTTAGGTGTCGGGAGCGCGTTCTTGGACCTACCGAACTCATACCGTTTTTCCGTTCGATTTCTCGATGTCTCAAAGGCAAGTATATTTTTATGACTGTACATTCTCGACTTTGAAAGTAAGAAATATTAATGGCATGATTTTTTTATATCCACTCTGGGGCGGGCCGACGGGTCCCCTGAGGGTTTCGTAGCCTCTTGGTGCGATTCCACGGATGACATGAACGAACCACTCTGGGGCGGGCCGACAGGTCCCCTGAGGGTTCCGTAGCCTCTGGTGCGGTTCCACGGTATTCATATATGTATTGATGCGATGCTATGAGATTTAGTTATTCCGGAATACTAGTCTTGAATTGATGAATTGATTGTTACATTTACTTTATTGTCGAGGAGTATTGTGTTTCATACTTGATATACTTGCACTAGCTATTCGACGGCTAACCCTTTTATGGGGGAAATACTTTTTATGTGTTTCAGGTGCCAAGAGAGCGGACAGGCAGGTATCGGGTCGGCATGAATATGGTGGGCAAGTGTGATACTGTGTCTTTCCTCCGTTTATGTTTTGAGTTTTCCATTCAGTATTGTTGTACTGGAATGGTTATTGAATACTTGAGTATTGTTTTCTATTTTCCTTGATGTTACGGCCTGTGTTTGCCGATGTATTGATTATGTTGTGATGTATCGGATACATTGGTTATGTTTTGAATACCCTTTGTATTGTTCTTCATTCCACTGTATGTAGACCTTCTCGGTCAAAATCTATAGTTCCGCGTATGTTTAGCCTTGTGGGTCCCACGGAGGGGCTTACAGCACTGTAATATTCCCTGAATAACTTGGGGGTGTTACAAAAAGGTGGTTCAGGCACATGTCCGAGATCAAGGAATGTTATAAAAGCCCAATCAAAAGGAATCAATAGAAGAGAGCTCTTGTGAACAAATCAACATTCTGGAATGCAGCGGAGAAAAAATCTGGCATCCCAGTGAGGGGGAACTTGTTAAGAACTTGTTAGGAATTCAAGGAATGCTGGTAGCAAAAAGTCATGACGAAATAGATTTTGATGAAGCATACGCACCAGCAGCAAGAAGTCAAGAGCTTAGTTGAAACTCTCAAATTAGCTGAAGAATGCTCTAATAAAAGTCATCTGATCAGCCCAGACAGGAGAAGTCACCTAATAAGATGTAGTAGAGAAAGGTTACCTGACCAGAATAAGTCAAGAAACATTATCTAAGCCTAAGATACGAAGGGACAGGTCACATGATCCAAGGAAAATATTAAGAAAAGTCATCTGATCTGAAGATAAAGCTACTTGGAGATCAGGCGATGAGAAGCTACCTGAAGAACAGACCAGATGGCAAGAGTCCAGGCGAGAAAGCTACCCGATGATCAGATCAGACGAGCGAAGGAAGTTACCTGATGCAGACGCGGAAGAGTTACCTGTTGCAATCAAGGAGAATCTACCTGATCAGAAGCGGACAAGCATCCCACCTGGACAAATCAGACAAAAAGCTAAAAGGACAGATGAAGCTGACCTCAGGTAACACACCCTACCTGATACAGAAATCTAACTGATGCAGATCAGACAAGGAAAAGTTAGCCGACCCACAGGCGACACAAGCTACCTGATGAAAGAACAGACAAGAAGTTGAATGGTCAACCAGCTAAGTTTTCCTATCCTTGACTGACTCATGAATATTATATTATTTTCTTTATACACGTGGACAAACACACGTTCACACTACCTACACGATGTCTAATCAAATTCAACCGTCATTCCTTAAAACGAAAAAAATTATACCACTGGTTGATTATTTTATTATAAAAATTCATAGCGTCACAACCTTTACCATCTTCAAGCTTTCAAAACCCTAATTTTCAAAAAGCAAAATTTTTTTTTTTAATCTTCAATACACTCAGCGAAAAACTATCTTTTGCAGAAATGGAAGCATATTTCGAAGGAGTTAACCTAAAACTCGTGAAGGACCTAATAATTTTCATCCTCGTGTTCGACTTTGAGGGCTTATTGGAGGCGAATCTGGCGTTGGATATGCACTTTATCATCCGTACGATGAAGAAGAATGGGATCTACCCATTTTTGGACATTAACCCTAAATTTCTCTACAAGGAAGCAGTTATTTCTTTCTTGAAGGAAGCCGAAGTCAGTGGAGCGGGATTTAAAACCTCAATTTTCGGAGAAGAAGTGACGATTTCTCCTCAGACTGTTGCAGAGGCGTTCGGAATGAGATCTCGGGGCATTGCTGTTGAAGCCCTCAAACAGAGCGCGGTGGAGACCTGGTATTAAATTAAGCTACCGGAACAGCCGTCCAAACTCAAACTGACGGCGAAGAGAGGTGATTTGAAGAAAGAATACAAATATGTTTTGGATATCACCAATAAGATTGTGATGGGGATGGCAGGCAGCTATGATCAGCTATCATCCGCCAAGTTTATGTTGCTGGGAGCCTTTAGCCAGCATCATAGGATTGACTGGACTGACTACATCTACAGGCAGTTGGTCCGCGAAGTCAACAAACTGCACTGGATGGAAGATGAGAAGAAATTCAAAACTAAGCTGGCATTCGGAACCCAAATCAGCTGGATTTTGGAATTTCTTGGAAAAGTGAAAGGAAATGCAGACCCCTTTCATGTGAACAAGAGGCTTGGTCATCTAGACCAAGAGACATTGAAGAAACTGGGAGCAGAGAGGAAGGCAACCCAGTTATTGAAAGAAATGTCGAGTGGATCTCCCCCTACAGAGCGCCTTCGGACTCAGACGAATACCGCTCTGATGCCGCAGACCTACCTGCAGTGCAGAAGTCACCTGCAGTCAGCAAGCCATCTGCAGAGAAGGATTCATCTGCAGATCACTCAGACTCAGACGATACCCCTATGGCACTGAGATTCAATAGGAAGGCACCAGTTGTAGAGGAGGTGGTTCAAGTTACTTCATCTCCAGATCACTCACCGAAAAGGCCGAGATGCCTTGATTTTGAAGAAGCAGAGCAACTCCCACAGTCACCTGCGTCTGAGACATCTGAAGACACTGCAGTTCAGATGCAGATAGTTACAACACCTGCACCTACTCCCATCCTTGAAGAGGATCAACCTATTCACTCAGACCTAATAGATGACATAATCCCACTGCTGACCCTTCTTAGAATGACAGAGGAGGAAGAGGCAGATCTGATAATTAATATCCCTGAAGCAGGATATTCTCTAAATCTTCTAGAGAATAATCCATTGGAGCTGACAATCGAACAACTGCATTTGGTAAAACATCATTCCCTAAAAGTTTCATTTATCAATGTTTATGAGGAATGAAAGAATTTAAAATCTCTTTCATTTACTCAATTACAATTGTCTGTTGAGAAGAGTAGATGGGAATATCCCCAGGATACAGAGTAACTTCTCGTGTGTTTTTGTCACGAGACAAACATGATTTTGATGCTCCAGTAGAACTGGTTCTTGTCCAATTTCAAAAATTGTTGGGAAAAATCATATCCCACATTCATCCACTCGGGATGAGCATAAATAACCGATAAATAACATGAAAAATAATAATAACACACAACACAAGAATTTATGTGGAAACTCCAAAACCGAAGAAAAACCACGGCCCCCAGAGAAAGAAATTCCATTATGTGAAACACTATTACAATCACACAGACATTCTCTCTCCCGACCCCTGTACCCCACACTCTTACAAACCTTTGACTAACTCACGCCTCTCTTCCAACTCTCCATACTAGAGAATACAAGAAAGGAATTTAACTAGAGTTAAACCACAAAGGTTAAGGTGTATTTGACTGGTGCACTTGAAACCACACCACATGGGTTCCTTAAATAACCTTAAGGTTCCCACCCATTTTGTTCCACAAGCAATGTGGGACAAAATCCACTTCTTATATTTTGACACAAACTAACAAACTCCACCTTGGCAAAATAAAAGAAGCTCCATTGTCTTCACCGACAATCATGACTCTCAATCCAGAGAACCATCATTCTCAAACCAGAGAATCCTACTCCATCATATGAGTAGACCACTTAGAATACACCATTCTAAGAATTTCCTCGGCACATATCGAAAAACCTGCTGAAATTTATGGTGCAACTCCCAAATTTTAGCCCTCTTGGAAGTCCTTCAGCCATCGACATAACACACACATTGTATCCATGCCAAACCGATACCCGTGCATAAATTCCACCACACACCCTACATCCATGCCAAACCAATGCCCGTGTAAAATTCCACCACACCCGACATATTTCCATGACCAGCCAATACCCGTGTGCAAATTCGTAGACCCGCTAACATAATCACATCATCTTTCATGACAACTCATATGCCAAAAGGACATACATTTTCTCATCAGAGAAAATCATCACTGTCACAATTTTAGCCCGGATTAGGAGTTATTTGCCAGATCAACTCCACCTCCACCTTGACAGTTCACCTTCATAGCCTTGTGTAACCTGGATTGTACCAACACATCATTTACTTATACTTGTCATCAGCCAAACTTGATCATTCCATCAAATTTCTCCACCTGCTTGAACCACCCTAGCCTGATGAACAACCGCCTCCAAATGAGACCCCCAGACACCGCTCAAGAAATCTTTTCTGATGTGGAAGGTTAGACATCACTGCGACCACAGAGCATTCTCAAAATTTCAAGAGACCCAACCCGGGCTCTGATACCTCTTGCTGGGAAAAATTAGCTCCCACATTCATCCACTAGGGATGAGCAGAAATAACCGAGAAATAACATGAAAAATAATAATAATCCACAACACAAGAATTTACGTGGAAACTCCAAAACCGGAGAAAAACCATGGTCCCCAGAGAAAGAAATCCCACTAAGTGAAACATTATTACAATCACACAGACATTCTCTCTCCCGACCCCCATACCCCAGACTCTTACAAACCTTTGACTAACTCACACATTTCTTCCAACTCTCCATACTAGAAAATACAAGAAAGGAATTTAACTAGAGTCAAACCACAAAGGTTAAAGTGTATTTGACTGGTGCACTTGAAACCACACCACATGGGTTCCTTAAATAACCTTAAGGTTCCCACCCATTTTGTTCCACAAGCAATGTGGGACAAAACCCACTTCTTATATTTTGACATAAACCAACAAAGATAACATGGACCAGTTCGTCCTCTTTGTTATGGAGGGTGTGTTGGCTGGGAAGGTAGTCGAAAATCAAGATGAAAGAGAAGTGGAAAAATAAAATTGGATCAGGATAAAAGAAGTTGAAAAAGAAGAATTTGAGATAAGAATGGAAGAATAAGAAAAAATAGAAGTTGAAAGGGAAGAATCTGAGATAAGAGTGGAAGAAGAAGAAAAATAGAAGAAGTTGAAAAATAGCCTGGAGAAGAAGTTGAAAATGAAAAAACAGAAGAGATTGAGGAAGATGAAGAAGGAGAACAAGTTGAAGAAAAAGAAGATGAGGAGGAGGAAGAAAAGAAGGATGAAGATGATGATGCTGATGAGCGTGGAGCACCTAATCAAGCCTCTAGCTCACATCAGTCAGGCGATGAGGATAACAGATCGGGGACCCCTAACAAAACCCCATATGATCAACCACCTGCAGACAGGAGTCTGCCATCAGACAGGTCGACTACCAAGCGACCTGCAGTTGTTGAAGGCTCTGGAGAAAACTCACCTCAGGCAGCACCTATCTCCTCTGAGATGACTGACCTGATTAGGCGCCTAGTATAAGAAACAGTTGGCTAGCTGATAGCAACTGACATCAAGCCAGACCTCCAGTCCCTCAATTCAAAAATGGACACCTTGCTGCAAAAAAAGGATCCTCCCCTTCCACTTACTAATTCCAGAATGCCTCTAGGCATGTCTGATTGGATGACAAGAATGGAACAACAGCTAGCTATATTAATTGATGCTGGCAAAAAGGGGGAAGTGAGAGGACAGGGGGAAGAAAAAGGAAAGCTTCAAGAGCAAATCAAAAACCTCATCAGGGAAGGAGAAGATTCTGTTGAAGAAGTCAGAGAGGAACCGAGGACCAAGGCAAGACATGACCTCCCTCTGATACAAGCTAGGACTTCTAATCTGAAGAGAAAAGAGATGGTTGCTCATGCTCCTGCTAATGACAAACCTGCAGTTAAGAGGAGTAGAACGAGACTGGTGGATGAGCCAAGATATGAATGGGAAGGCAAAGAACTTTGGTATGTTGAGGAGTTTTACCTGATGAATATTGTCCAATTTGGGGAGAGGTAAAGAATCAGTTCATTGAAAAAGTATTATCTCTGGGAGTTACTCCAGGATAAAGACTGCTCCCCACAGCAGACATATATTAATTACATGGACTCAATGTGGCCAAAGCTCTGGCTATTCAAAGAAAATATGCAAAGAAATTTGATGCCTACCCCAGAATCCCAGAGTTCAGACCTGAAGAAGCTCCTACCTTAATGAATAATGAGTTGGATGAGTTGGCTCTTCAAAATGAAATCAAGAAGCTATGTGTAGAGCACAAATTCTCATCTGCAGAGGAGCGAGCATTTGCATCTCGGATCATTAAGAGGAAATATGGCTAAGCACCTGTCTCCAAAAGACCTATTGGTGCAAAACTTCTGAGGTCTCTCCCTCCAGCTAAGCAGCCTGTGAGAAGAGGAAGAGGGAGAGGTAGATAGGAATTTTGTATTTTACTGGTACATTTTACTTTGGAATTTACTTATAAATTTTTGCATTACATGTAAAAAAATTCTGTATTTTTTATTATTCAAAACAGCACTTTACTTGTAATCATCAATGAAACTTTTATATTAGTCATTTGAATGACAACTACTAGTTGGCTCAAAAGAAGACTGATTTTGATTTGTGCCTTGCACTTGATCATGTGCAAACTTGTCTACATTTGAATATTTTTTTTAAGTTTTGCCATCATCAAAATAGGGGGAATTTGTTAGGAATACTTATTAGATTTTGATGATGTCATCTCTGTATTTGATTATTCAAATGTATATTTTAAATACTTGGCAAAATGTAAAGAAGAACCAAATGAGTATCCTCTATAGGCCATGTAAGTTAGGCTATGAAACGGCTAAGTATAAATCTCAGCAAGTTCAATATCAGACAAGTTTTGGTCAATGGACACATCAGAGAGGTTGACCAATGTAATATCCGACTGTAATTCTTTATTTTTATCTGTCATTGTATTACTCGATTAATTTGATTATCATGGATCATTGCATCCAGTTTTATGTTTTGGTATTATAGATACGAGCTTCGTATCGTCATTATTTCACTTCATACTTTATGATTTAATGTGATGGGAGAGTTTCATTTTTTGGGCCTTTTCTGGCGGTATAGCGTATGCTACGTAGCAGGATTAACGTACGTTAATCTTGTGCCTTAACGTACGTAATGCTTTCTCTATTACGTACGCTAAGAGAGAATCTGACATCAGTTGACTTCTGCACGTGAACCTGTTATCCATTGGCATGCATGTGTATGATGTCTGAGTTGCCGTGTCAGTCAGAGTCAACCTTTAATAGCGTACGTAATACCCTTTTAATTAACGTACGCTAATGGCCTGCGGATTCAAGACAGTAGCCACTGTAAGCCGTTTCGTACGTAACTTTGACCGGTTAGCGTACGTAAGAGTGTTAACGTACGCTAAAATTGTTCGATAGCATACGTTAAGCCTGTGCAGTCTATTTATAGGACCAGCTTGTTTTTCATTTCTTTTCATTTTCAACTCAATTCTCTCTCCGTATATTCCCTCTCCTGCCTCCCTAGACCGATATTAACCTCCTCACCTTGGTTTTGAGTCTTGTAACTTGGATTGGAGCTCATTGATTCGAAGTTAGAAGGTGTTCTTGAGCTTGAAGTATGTTTCTTGTGGTGTTGAGAGTTGTTCTTCGTTTCTGGAGGTATGTATATGTTTACCCTCTGTATTTTTCGTATATTAATGTTAGTAGTGTAGAATACTTCACTTAGAGTTTAATTAACCAAGTAGAATATGGTTATAATTAAACTTTTTAAACACTTCTTGATGAATATGATGAATGAGGGTTTAGATGGATGTGTTCTTGATGCTATGGTGATAGTAACCATGATGTAAATGTTATACTCATCTTGCTGGGCGAAGTAACCTCAGCAGAACATAGATAATCATTTAGCTTCTTCATAACTGGGTTTGATCGATGGAATTGTTATCATAAAGTGTTAAAACTCCTTGTTGAATGTTAGAAGATTAGTGTGGAAATTCTAAAACCTAAGCTAGGTGATTTCATAAATGATATTAATGGATCTTCCAGCTTTGTAAGGATGGTTTTGACAATCTTCATGAATATGGTGTAATCTCATAACTAATATAACCTTACTATAAGCTTAATATTCAATTTAGATGAGACGTATTGATGAACTTAGTTGTGCAGATTTTTACATTTCAACATTGTAATGTTTTTGGAAAGTTTAATCAACATACACTATAAAAAATACAGTATTTACTGACGCCATTTACCGACGCCAGTAACAAGCGTTGGTATTTTTGACATTTAACGACGCCGTTACTGACACCCGTGGATTTGGACGATCCCCGACGGCTTTAACGACGCCATATTGTGGGTGTATTCTCGCGAAATTTACCGACGCCAGTCCCGACGACTATCGGCGTCGGAAATATACCGACGGCGATTATGCCGTCATTAAATGGCATGATTATTTTTCGCAATTACGTGACTCACCTGAATTAACGACGCCATCCCCGCCGTCGGTATTTGGTAAATTTAACAACGCTTTTACCGACGCCAAGCTATCTGTCAAATTTAACAAGGTCGTTACCGACGGCCCGTTGGCGTCGGTAAATTTTAATACATACTCTGCCCTCTGCCTATTCTAATTCGACCTAAAATCGTGCTAATTCACCTCTACAAAACGCCTCTCCCCGCCTCTCGCCCCGGCGACCTAAAATCCCCCAAATCTATCTACTCGACATCCATCTGAGCAAGATTCTACTCGGAGCAAGATTCTACTTGGAGCAAGAAGTGAGTCTCTCTCTTTCTATTTTCATATGTAATCTTTTTTGATGTACCGACGACTATCGGCTTCGGATTCTTGAATTCTGTTCCGCAGATTGCTTTAGCTAGGATTTTTTTCGGGTCGTCCAAACTTAGTTTGTCATTTTGTATGCCCAGGCGCCCTTGCCTCTCTCTCTCAAGAAAGGGTTCTTTAGTTATCCACCACCACCCACCAAGTTTGTTCTTCTCTATTCTATTCGTTCTTCTCTCTAATTTTCTATCTTCGATTGAATATGTCAAGTATGTTTCTCTTTTGTTCGTTCTTCTTCGTGTTTTTTCCCTCTTTTTCTCCTATTGGTATGTTCTGATACTGTTGTAATGCTCTTTCCCTGTTTTTTTTCTTCTTAAATTGTTCTATTCCTTAACTAATTATATTCAAAGCAATACTAAACTAGACATAGAAATAATATCTTATGTAGGTTCGGTTCGGAGGGAAAAAAATCAAGTTTTTTTTCTTTTACTCGGGAGCTTATATCCTCAGACATTATCAGACGAAAGTAGGTAATCTTACGACATTGTATATTCTTCTGAATTACCACATCATATCCATGGCATGATTCACAATTTCATGTATACCTCGCATTTCGCTGGTGATCTATTTCATTAGCCATGTGGTACCATTTCTCACCCCTACTCTTATACCTCAGATTTCTCCAGTAGTTTTGTAACACCCCCAAGTTATTCAGGGTATATTACAGCGCCGTGAGCCCCGTCGTGGGACACACAAGGCTAAACATACACGGGACTATAAAACTTGACCGAGAAGGTCTACATATAATGAGAAGAAAGACGATACAAAGGTATTCAAAAACATAACCAATGTATTCACAGACATTACATCACAAGTCAATACTTCGGCAAACACAGGCCGGAACTTCAAGGAAAGAGGAAAGACAATACTCGAGTATTCAATAACCAATCCAGTACAACAACACTGAATGGAAAGCTCAAAACATAACTGGAAGACCAACACAGTATCACACTTGCCCACCATCTTCATGCCGACCCGGTACCTGCCTGTCCGATCTTCTGGAACCTGAAATACATGAAAAGTATTTCCCCCATAAAGGGGTTAGCCGTCGAATAGCTAGTGCAAGTATATCATGTATGAAACACAATACTCCTCGACAATAAAGTAAATATAATCCGTCAATTCATCAATATAAGACTAGTATTCCGGAATAACTAAATCTCATAGCATCGCATCAATACATATATGAATACCGTGGAACCGCACCAGAGGCTACGGAACCCTCAGAGGACCCGTCGGTCCGTCCCGGAGTGGTTAATTCATATTATCCATGGAATCGCACCAGAGGCTACGAAACCCTCAGAGGACCCGTCGGTCCGTCCCGGAGTGGATATAAATAAGCATGCCATTAATATTTCATACTTTCAAAGTCGAGAACGCACATTCATAAATATATACTTGCCTTTGAGACATCGAGAAATCGAACGGAGGAAGGGTATGAGTTCGGTAGGTCCAAGAACGCGCTTCCGGCACCTAAACGATTCGCAAGGAGTATGATAATTACTCATCCATATTCAAACTACACGAAGGAACTCCCCAAACCCGTCTACGATTCATAAAGATATACGGATAATCAACTCAAGGTTGGAAAATCGTTCTAAATCTCACAAGTCCGAAAACGGCACAATCTAAACCATAAAATCGTAGGAAAGGTATACATACGGTATAGATACATCATAATCTCAAGGTTCTCAAGCTTCAAAGCGGGTAAAACGGACGAATCTACGAAAAACCCCAAAATTCCCAAAAGGTAGATTTCTAAGGATTTTTACCTTGATTCGGACGTTAGGAGGAATTAGATGTTGAGAAATCCTTGTTCTCCAACCAAAAATATTGTTGTTAGAAGGAAGATCGCTTCCAATCGCCTAAGATCGCCTCTCCCGAGTGATTCCCGTCGAAAAAGAGTGAAGAAGGTGAGAAATGACGAAAATAAAGTCAACTGCCATATTTATAACTGTCCAGTCTAGCGCACGCTACGCCTCCTTCATTAGCGTGCGCTAGCGAAGTCACCGGATAGTCCAGTGGTTTTACGCCGATTCGTTAGCGTGCGCTAATCGCCTGCCTCTAGCGTGCGCTAGTCCAAAATGTGGAACTTACTGTCTCGGCCCTGCTCATCACTTAGCGTGCGCACGCGCTAAGACTTAGCGTGCGCTATTCCATAACTCAAGCGTGCGCTAGCCGAAACCAAGCCTACGCTACCTGATAGTCCGTAAATCTGTAACTTCACTGCCTCTGCTGACCAGCCCGGTAGCGTGCGCTACGGACGGGTGTTAGCGTGCGCTACTAACCACGAATAGCGCGCGCTAACAACCCCTAGCGTGCGTTACTCCGCCAGTCCAGAGAGCAATTTGAAATGTTGGTTCTGACCTGACTGATCTTCTTAGCGCGCGCTACGGCTCAAAGCTAGCGTGCGCTAATCAGGCAGAATTAGCGTGCGTTAGCCTAGGCCTAGCGTGCGTTATATCTCCGGTCCAGAACATTTCCGCAAGGTCCTAAACGACATGATCAACAACTAAACGAGATGCGAAACTCAAAAACAATATCAACAACATCTCCAAGCATTTACAGAGTGTTAACACAAGAGAAACGGCAAGGTCAAACAATCAAAAAAAAGGTACGGGTATTACATTCTCCCCCTCCAAAAAGAAGTTTCGTCCCGAAACTTAAGAAATAAACAGTTCGGGGTATTCCACCCGCATCTTCTCTTCCGTCTCCCAAGTTGCCTCCTCGACTCCATGTCTCGACCATTGCACTTTAACCAATGGAATGGTCTTATGCCGAAGTTGTTTCTCGCGCCGCTCAAGGATCTTTACGGGTCTCTCCGGAAAGGTAATATCCTCGGCTACGTCAATCTCACTGTAGTCGATGACGTGGCTCGGATCCGGTACGTACTTTCTCAATTGAGACACATGAAAAACACTATGGACGTGACTCAAAGCTGGAGGCAACGCCAAGCGATAAGCTAAATCTCCAACTCTGTCCAAAATCTCGAAAGGTCCGATATACCTCGGACTAAGTTTCCCCTTTTTCCCGAAGCGGAAAACTCCACGGATCGGCGACACCTTGAGCAAGACATGATCCCCCACTTCGAACTCCAAGGGTCGACGACGAGTATCGGCATAAGATTTCTGACGACTCTGGGCAGCCAATAATCGGTCCCGGATAATAGTAATCTTTTCCTTAGTCTCCATCAACATATCCGGCTCCGTCCCAACTAGCTCAGAAGCCTCGTCCCAACACAATGGCGACCTACATCGCCTACCATAAAGTACCTCGAAGGGTGCCATTTGGATCGACGCATGCCAACTATTATTGTAAGCAAACTCGATCAACGGCAAGTGAAGCTCCCAATCATTACTCCAGTCTAAGGCACAAGCCCGCAACATATCTTCCAACGTTTGAATCGTCCTCTCTGTCTGACCATCTGACTGAGGATGAAAAGAAGTGCTCAATCTCAACTCAGTACCCAAAGCCTGATGAACGGCCTGCCAAAAGTGCGACACGAAACGGCCGTCTCGATCGAAACAATGGTTTTGGGGGCACCGTGTAACCTCACGATCTCAAAGAATAAAGGTTCGAGCTAGTCTATCCGGTCCCCACGTATCCTTAATACCCAAGAAGTGTGCGACTTGGTCAACCGATCGACAATTACCCAAATCATATTCATTCCATCCGAGTTCTCGTATGCGATGATGAAATCCATAGAAATGTCTTCCCACTTCCACTCGGGAATGGGAAGCGGTTTCAACAACCCCGCTGGTCGTTGATGTTCAATCTTGACTTGTTGGCACGTCAAGCACCGTAATACAAACTCCGTAACATCCTTCTTCATGTTATTCCACCAAAAATTTCGCTTCAAATCTTTGTACATCTTACTCGTCCCGGGGTGGATTGAGTAAGGCGTAGCATGCGCTTCTCGGAGAATTCTCTGTCTCAGCTCTAAATCGTTCGGAACGCAAAGCCTGCCTTAAAATCTCAGAATACTATCTTCGTGTACCATAAAGCCAGGAGCTTTTCCTTTAATTACATCTTCCTTCAGTTGAGAAATCATCGGGTCACTCCACTGTTTCCCTTTGATATCATCAACCAAGGACGAAGTAATTTCGAGAGTAGACAACTGTCCCTGTACTCGCTGAAGCCAAACTTCGATCCCTTGTTCAATTAAATCCTGACGAATCTTCGTCTGAGCCGTAAGAACCTCGAGCATTTGAAGAGACGCCGATTTGCGGCTCAAAGCATCCGCAACGACATTGGCTTTTCCGGGGTGGTAAAGAATCTCCAAATCATAATCCTTTATCAATTCTAACCAACGTCTCTGCCTCATATTTAGCTCCTTCCGATCAAAATATATTTCAGGCTCTTGTGATCGGTATAAATCCGACACGGTGAACCGTATAAATAATGCCGCCAAATCTTGAGTGCGAAGACAATTGCGGCCAACTCTAAATCGTGAGTAGGATAATTCATCTCATAAGGTTTTAATTGTCGTGACGCAAAAGCTATTGTCTTATCATGCTGCATAAGAACACAGCCCAGGCCTTGACCCGAAGCGTCACTATAAACTGCAAAGCCTTCGTTACCATGTGGTAAAGTTAGGATCGGCGCTGAAGTCAATCGTCTCTTCAGTTCATCGAAGCTCTGTTGTCTCTCATCCGTCCAGATAAACTTTTCGGTCTTCTGGAGCAATTTCGTAAGCGGTCGAGCGAGTTTCGAGAACCCCTCGACAAACCGACGGTAATACCCAGCAAGGCCCAAAAAGCTACGAACCTCCTTAACATTTTTAGGCGGTGTCCAGCCTAGCACTGCCTCGATCTTCTGCGGGTCTACACGAACCCCTTCGGCCGAAATCACATGGCCGAGAAACATAACTTCTTCCAACCAAAATTCACATTTCGAGAATTTTGCATAGAGGTGCTCGGTTCTCAAAATGTCTAAAACCAAACGCAAGTGTCGGGCATGTTCCTCCTTATCTCGAGAATAGATTAAGATGTCGTCAATAAAGACGACTACACACCTGTCGAGGTACTCGATGAATATTTTATTCATTAACTGCATGAATACTGCCGGCGCATTCGTCAACCCAAAAGGCATAACTACAAATTCATAATGCCCATATCTCGTCCGAAACGCCGTCTTCGGAACGTCGGACTCCCTCACCCTGAGTTGATAATACCCGGATCTTAAATCGATCTTCGAGAAAACCGCAGCTCCTTGCAATTGATCAAATAGATCATCTATACGAGGCAAAGGATATTTATTCTTGATGGTTACTTTATTCAGCTCACGGTAGTCGATGCACAAACGTAGTGAACCATCCTTCTTCCTCACGAAAAGAACGGGCGCGCCCCAAGGCGAAGCCCTCGGTCTGATGTACCCTTTTTCCAGAAGCTCTCCCAACTGATTCTTCAATTCTTGCATCTCGGAAGGTGCCATTCGGTAAGGTGCTTTAGAAATCGGACCCGCATCTGGCTCTAAGTCCACGGTAAATTCTATCTCTCGATCTGGCGGTAATCCCGGGAGGTCATCCGGAAAAACATCGGGGTACTCACTAACAACCGGAATCGAAGAGAAATCGATTTCATTTCCTTCCGTTTTCGAGGCATAACACCAATAGCCCGTACAACCTTTATTCAAAAGTTTTACGGCCTTCATGGCACTGATAAGTAACTTGGGTAGTCCCGACTTACGCCCCAAAAATGAGTGCTCAGATCCGTCTTTAGTCATCATGGTGATAACCTTAGTACGGTAATTCATAATCGCTTGATGACTATTAAGCCAATCCTCACCGATGATTACATCCTCGCCCTCCATATCAACTACAATCAGATTCGATAACCATTCCATACCAGATATAATCACCGGAAAATATCTAATCTCCCGGTTCCCCACGATTCTATCCCCGCTAGGCAGTTTCACGATGAAAGGATCGCAAGCAGTCAAACAAGTTATATTCAAACGGCGTACACACTCCAAAGAAATAAAAGAATGTGTAGCACCTGAATCAAAAAGTACACGGACTGGATGAGATAGAATATGAATGGTACTAAGCCACCGCCGCGTCGGGTTAAATCGCTCGACGAATCTCATATACTCGTGGTTGTACCTAACAGACTCTAGAGTTTCCCCCTCCGGCATTCGACCGTCCGGCCCCTGCCGAATTGCATTGAGGTTGACCGGTGAGGCAGAAGCCCGAGTGTCCAAAGTCTGATTCGGCTCGGAACAATAAGCCGCTCTATGTCCCATCTGTCCGCACGTGTGACACTTCAACGGTGGAAAGTGGCATTCCAAATTAATGTGGCCTAAACGGCCACAATTATAGCAAGTCACTGCACGATTTGTGGCACCCATAGTAGGACGGTAACCCCTCTTTCCTTTATTAGAACGTGACGACTGTCCGGCAGAACGGTTAGTCGTCTGTGACTTCTGAAAGTTGCCACTCTTAGAGTTAGAAAAATTCCCTGCTACTTTCTGCTTCTTCGATTCTCCCCCGGTATCGTTGTCGGGGCTTAACATATCATGGGCTAAAGCTCTGTCCTGGTATTCCTTCAATGTGGTGCAAGCAAATCCGGCCATGTACCGCCGTAAGTCCAAATTCATCCGCATATCGAAATAACGGATCTTATCACGCTCGTTACGCACTTGATCCTTCACATGGATCAATTGTTGGTTGTACTCCACGATCGCCTGCGAAACGGGAATATCTTGTGGTTTAGCCTCGAAGAAGGCTCGGATTCGGCTCTCTCGTACCGGCCAAGGACAAAACTCGGCCTCCAAGAGCTCCTTAAATTCATCCCACGAGGCAATACGATCCTGTGGCTTGATGACCTTCCACCAAGTAGCGGCCTTATTAGTGAGGAAATACTGAGCAATCGGTACTTTCCTCACCTCGGGGCAATCAACTGCCTCGAAAATCTTTTCCAATTCTGCTAGCCAATCTTCGCAGCCTAACGGGTCTGTGGCACCGCCAAACTGTGGAGGGTGCATACGGATTACATTTTGAAGCAAGGCATCCGTGTTTGGGTTCGGGTTATTCAGCTGAACAGTTTGGGCCAAAATTGTCATTTGAGTAGCCAATTGTTGAAGTGCATTCGCCACTCCAACGTCCGCGTTGTTCCCCTGACCGTCTGACTGGTCGTGCTGACTCTCGGTGTCGGGATGCACCGAGTTCGACAAACTGGGATTGGTCGACCCCGCAACTGAACTGATGGAAACGGCCGCGCCACGACCTCTTCCTCGTCCACGGCCACGACCACGGCCACGGCCCCTACCAGCTGACATACTGAAGAACACACAAATCACGTAAGCACAATTCAATCATGCGTCATCAAAGTGTCCGATTCTCAAAAATACCGTTAAGAGGAAGCAAAACGAATAAGGAAACACCAGAAGAGTGAGAGGTCTTACACGTACCGGTCGCATTGTGATGATGACATAGTAGTGATACTGCGGACAATTAACGACTCGATCGACCCAAAATACCGACAGCCTAGGTATCCATAGACCTAAGCTTTGATACCATATTCTGTAACACCCCCAAGTTATTCAGGGTATATTACAGCGCCGTGAGCCCCACCGTGGGACACACAAGGCTAAACATACACGGGACTATAAAACTTGACCGAGAAGGTCTACATATAATGAGAAGAAAGACGATACAAAGGTATTCAAAAACATAACCAATGTATTCACAGACATTACATCACAAGTCAATACTTCGGCAAACACAGGCCGGAACTTCAAGGAAAGAGGAAAGACAATACTCGAGTATTCAATAACCAATCCAGTACAACAACACTGAATGGAAAGCTCAAAACATAACTGGAAGACCAACACAGTATCACACTTGCCCACCATCTTCATGCCGACCCGGTACCTGCCTGTCCGATCTTCTGGAACCTGAAATACATGAAAAGTATTTCCCCCATAAAGGGGTTAGCCGTCGAATAGCTAGTGCAAGTATATCATGTATGAAACACAATACTCCTCGACAATAAAGTAAATATAATCCGTCAATTCATCAATATAAGACTAGTATTCCGGAATAACTAAATCTCATAGCATCGCATCAATACATATATGAATACCGTGGAACCGCAGCAGAGGCTACGGAACCCTCAGAGGACCCGTCGGTCCGTCCCGGAGTGGTTAATTCATATTATCCATGGAATCGCACTGCAGGCTACGAAACCCTCGTAGGACCCGTCGGTCCGTCCCGGAGTGGATATAAATAAGCATGCCATTAATATTTCATACTTTCAAAGTCGAGAACGCACATTCATAAATATATACTTGCCTTTGAGACATCGAGAAATCGAACGGAGGAAGGGTATGAGTTCGGTAGGTCCAAGAACGCGCTTCCGGCACCTAAACGATTCGCAAGGAGTATGATAATTACTCATCCATATTCAAACTACACGAAGGAACTCCCCAAACCCGTCTACGATTCATAAAGATATACGGATAATCAACTCAAGGTTGGAAAATCGTTCTAAATCTCACAAGTCCGAAAACGGCACAATCTAAACCATAAAATCGTAGGAAAGGTATACATACGGTATAGATACATCATAATCTCAAGGTTCTCAAGCTTCAAAGCGGGTAAAACGGACGAATCTACGAAAAACCCCAAAATTCCCAAAAGGTAGAGTTCTAAGGATTTTTACCTTGATTCGGACGTTAGGAGGAATTAGATGTTGAGAAATCCTTGTTCTCCAACCAAAAATATTGTTGTTAGAAGGAAGATCGCTTCCAATCGCCTAAGATCGCCTCTCCCGAGTGATTCCCGTCGAAAAAGAGTGAAGAAGGTGAGAAATGACGAAAATAAAGTCAACTGCCATATTTATAACTGTCCAGTCTAGCGCACGCTACGCCACCATCATTAGCGTGCGCTAGCGAAGTCACCGGATAGTCCAGTGGTTTCGCCAGCCGTTAGCGTGCGCTAATCGTCTGTCTCTAGCGTGCGCTAGTCCAAAATGTGGAACTTACTGTCTCGGCCCTGCTCAACACTTAGCGTGCGCTGGCGCTAAGACTTAGCGTGCGCTATTCCATAACTCTAGCGTGCGCTAGCCGAAACCTAGCGTACGCTACCTGATAGTCCAGAAAATCTGGTAACTTCACTGGCTCTGCTGACCAGCCCGGTAGCGTGCGCTACGGACGGGTGTTAGCGTGCGCTACTAACCACGAATAGCGCGCGCTAACAACCCCTAGCGTGCGTTACTCCGCCAGTCCAGAGAGCAATTTGAAATGTTGGTTCTGACCTGACTGATCTTCTTAGCGCGCGCTACGGCTCAAAGCTAGCGTGCGCTAATCAGGCAGAATTAGCGTGCGTTAGCCTAGGCCTAGCGTGCGTTATATCTCCGGTCCAGAACATTTCCGCAAGGTCCTAAACGACATGATCAACAACTAAACGAGATGCGAAACTCAAAAACAATATCAACAACATCTCCAAGCATTTACAGAGTGTTAACACAAGAGAAACGGCAAGGTCAAACAATCAAAAAAAAGGTACGGGTATTACAAGTTTCATGTATCCAGGTTACATATTCCATAGAAGAGTATTATAGTTCTAGATTAACTCATATATTATGTATATGTACATGTATAGCTATACTCATATGTTATCTTTTTTTTGATTATTTTGTTACAATTTTTAGAATGGGTGACAACCGTGACTGGATGTATCGCCGGAAACTTGATGGTTCTTGGAATCCTGCATTCCTCTCTGGACTTAACAACTTTATCGAGTATGCAAGTAGTCAGCCGCACTGCATGTCGGGTGACCAAATAAGATGTCCATGTAAAAAATGTGATAATATACAGTTTCATGATACAAAAAAACTTAAGTATCACATTAGGAAATTTGGGTTCATTAGGGAGTATAAAACTTGGATTTTTCACGGCGAAATTGAAATGGATGAGGGATGTGAAGATATGGATGAAGATGTGAATATGGACACCAATGAGTCGGGATCCAATTCGTACCGTACGATGGTCATGGAGCATGTCGGGCCACAATTTAATGTTGAGAATGTGTAAGAACCACCAAATCCTGAAACAAAACGAATATATGACATGCTGAATGCTGGAGACAAAGAGTTGTGGCCTGGTTGTTCTAATTACTCCCAATTGTCTTATATGACTCGTTTCATGAGTTTGAAAGCAGAGAACCACTTATCAGAAAAGTGTTTTAATCAGTTTGCATAGTTCATGAAAGACAGTCATCCAAAAGGGAATCTATGTCCCGATAACTTCTATAGTACAAAGAAATTATTTCGTGGGTTGAGATTACCTGTAGAGAAGATTGATTGTTGTCCAAATAGCTGCATGATTTATTGGGACCATTACAAAGACAATGAGAGTTGTATATTCTGTGGTACATCACGTTACAAAGATATGTGTCGTGCCTCAGGAAGTCGTAGGAGGAAAAAAGTGGCAGCCATGAAGATGTACTACTTTTCTCTTATTCCCCGATTGCAAAGGCTATACATGTCAAATGCTACCGCGGCAGATATGAGGTGACATGCTTCATGTTCTGGTTCAAACGATGGAATTATGCGTCATCCTGCAGACTCTCCAGCATGGAAGCACCTTGACACTATTTATCTAGATTTTGCTGCGGAGGCTAGAAATGTAAGATTTGGTCTTTTGACTGATGGTTTTGCACCTTTTGCACAATTAGGGCGACAATATTCATCGTGGCCAGTTATAGTCACACCCTATAACTTACCACCTTGGCTCTGTATGAAGGAACAATTCATGTTCCTAACAATCTTAGTACTAGGGCCACGCAATCCTAAGATGCAATTGGATGTGTTTCTTCAGCCGCTCATAAAGGAGTTGGTGAACTTGTGGGAATAGGGTGTTCCAACATTTGACATCTCATTGAAGCAAAATTTTCAAATGCGAGCAGTGTTGTTGTGGACTATTAGTGATTTTCCAGCGTATTCAATGTTGTTTGGATAGAGTACTGCTGGAAGATTGGCATGCCCTCATTGCATGGATGAGACTGAAGCGTTTACTCTTCCTAAGAGTGGTAAACAAAGATGGTTTGATTGTAGTCGGAAATTCTTGGAGCCGGATCACATGTTTAGGAGGAACCGACAAGCACTTAGAAAGAATATGACATGTGAAGTACCTACACCTGAGAAAAGGTCGGGCGCTGAGATATTGAATCAAATAGAGGCACTGGGTCTTGTGAAAGTGACAGAGGACTACAATGACACAAACAAAGAGATATCCAAGAATTCTAGGAGCGGGTGGAAGAAAAGAAGCATCTTTTGGGATCTCCCATATTGGAAAGAACTTCTGATTCATCACAATTTGGATGTCATGCACATTGAAAAAAATGTGTTTGACAATGTGTTCAACACTGTGTTTAATGTGCCGGGAAAGACCAAGGATACCACAAAGTCTAGAGACGAGTTGCAATTGCTCTGCATCAGGCCTGAATTGAAGAAAAATGAGACGATAGGAAAGTATCCGAAAGCTTGTTACTCACTTGACAGAGATGAAAAGAGAGTACTATGTGAATGGATATATCGTCTTAAATTTGGCTACATGTCCAATATTAGCAGATGCGTGAATAAGAAAGAACTAAAGATGAGAGGGATGAAAAGTCACGATTGCCATGTGTTCATGCAACGCTTGTTACCTATTGCGTTTCGTGAACTTCTTCCTCAAGCTGTTTGGAAGGAAATTATAGAGTTGAGTATGTTCTTTAAAGACTTGACATCTCGGATAATAAAAATAGAAGACATGTGTAAATTTCATGAAACAATTCCAGTTACTTTGTGCAAACTTGAGCGTATCTTTCCGCCTAGCTTCTTTGATTCAATGGAGCATCTTGTTATCCATCTGGATGACGAAGCCTGCATTGCTGGTCTAGTACAATATCGATGGATGTATCCATTTGAGAGGTATATGAAGACATTGGAATATTTTATAAAGAACAAAGCCAAAGTTGAAGGATCCATCACCAATGCCTAAATAATGAAAGAGGCATCAACATTTAGCTCATACTACTTTGAAGATTGGGTGACTACGAAGATTAGAAGTGTGCCTCGAAATGATGAGGGGGGAGCCTATGAAAATGATGATCCGAATATGCTCTCAATTCTCAAATTGGATGGCCGTCCTTTTGGCAAAATGCCTTCACGATATTTTGATGCCAAAGAGTATAATGCAGCACATATATATATTTTATCCAATTGTGCCAAGGTTTCAGAGACATACTTGACATGAGTACCCTCGTGATATTTTATTTAATGAAGAATATATTCATTCATTAAATATATAATAACTCGTGTGTTTTTTGAAGATTGTTTGAAGATCAAATTCGAGAAACTAATCCGAAGATAACGGAAAATAATTTACAAACAAGAGTTGAAAAGGAATTTTCAAGTTGGTTCAAAACATATGTAAGTGTGGGGTATCATATCAAATTATTCATAGACTAATTTCATATGTAGAAAGTTACATAACTAACATACTTAATAATTGTCATAGGTTAATGATCCTTCAAGTAATGCAAGCCAATGCATTAAGGACCTTGCAGAAGGGCCATTGTACGGGGTTCAAATATATTCTGGGTGTTTAGTTAATGGATACAGGTTCCACACAGTTGACCATGGGTCAGATAAAAGTACTATGAATAGTGGTGTCTGCATAAAGGGCGAGGTTTATAATAGTGATGACCAAGATTTTTACGGGCGATTAATGGAGGTGTGTGTGGTAGAGTATAATGGTGAACCTACTAAAACAATTGTGTTATTAAAGTGTGAGTGGTTTGACTTATCACCTCTAGGGACTTCGGTGAATACAGATTTCAATTTGGTTTCAGTAAACCACACCCGTAAATACAAGAAGTATGAACCTTTTGTGTTAGCAAATCAAGCTACTCAAGTGTATTATGCTTCCTATCCTAGTATGAATCAAGCTAAGAAGGATTGGTGGGGAGTATGCAAGGTCACACCTAGATCTAGAGTTGAAGTAGCTTGTGAACCATCCACCTCGTCATTACATCAACTGTTTCAAGAGGATGCCGCGGTTATGAGGACTAGAGGTAGTCAAGCTACTGTAGATGATGAGATATCAATATCGCATCCACGAGGTGGACTTATTGATATTGATGATATGGATGAGGCATCAGATGATGGATATATAATAACGTCAGATGAGGAAGATAGTAATGATGATGATGATTCTGATCATATGTATAGTCTTTACGATCATGTCAATATTGTGATTTTCAAGCTAATGAATATTCTGTTTTAGATTGTTATATGAAGTGCACTTGAAAATTTGATTTAGATTGTGGACAGTTTGGTTTATTCTTCCTCTTCTTTCGATCTTTATTTATACGATGTTGCCTTGATGATTTTATGTAGATTGTTATTTGATGTATTGTCGCAATGTGTGCTGTGTACATGTTGATTTTTGCCTAACTTGTACTCTACTCATTTGCTTTGTTTCTAACACTGAAGGTTCCAAAGATTCACCTAGTCTCTAACACTAAAGAATGCTGATTAGACTAACCATTTAGACTACAGTTCATATCAATGTTTTAAAATTCGCGACTCGTATTTGAGGCGTTTTGCGCAAATGAGGCGAGGCGTAGGCCTCGAGGCGGAATGAGGAGTACGCCTTGTTGAAACAAAAAATTAAAAAAAATATAAAAATTATCTAAAACAAAGTTCAACAACAATACTTAATACTACTGCTACTGGAACAAAAAAATAGAATAAAGCATCAAAATCAATGCATAGTTCATCGTTAAACACATAGAAATAACACAAAAGAAGCGTCTTTGAACCAAAAGTTATCAAATTAAAAAAAAAGCTGTTTAGGGGGAAGTTAAGAGCTGTTTACTAGAAAGTCAGAAATTAAATTTACAATTATAAAAAATAATAGCTGTTTACAGAAATTCAGAAATTATGTTTAACTTCTAAATTTATAAAAAAGGCCCTGTTCCCAGAAAAGAAGAATAAGAACAGGATGGCTGGGAAAAGAAAAGGAAAAAGAAACATATAAAACAAAGAGGAATACAAAAAACTAAAACACACTTTATGAATTGGCTCCTGTCTTAACTATTATGAATTGTTGCACAAAAAACTTGTTGCACAAAAAACAAAGAGGAAAACAAAAAACAAAAAACTTTGTTGTGGTGCTCATCTTCATTTAAGGTTTAGTTTCTATAATTGGCTCATGTCTTAACTATTATGAATTGTTGCACATTTTAATTACAACCATTTTTTTTCTCAGATGTTCTCGATGAGGAGAGGTGGTGGTAAGCGCCGCAGTAGCACGGGCTCCTCACGAGCAGCTCCCGGACGCTCTTCACCTGCTACGGACTCCCCACGAGAAGGTCCTGTTAGGTCTTCTTCTGCTCTACCCGAGACTCCGCCGATTGTTCTACTCTGAGACAGGGCAGACGAGGAGACTAGTGCACACATTTCTGAAGATGAGGATCGGGAGGTGATAGCTTCTGAGGCAGCCTCAAGTGTTGTTTCCTGTAGAAAGATTGCTCTTGAAAGAGATACTAAAACCAGGTTAGTTATTTACTGTTTAATCATCAATTGTTTTTGTTACAGCGAGTGTTCAAATTATTTAATCATTTGATGACAATACTTAGAGGTCATATAAAATATATTTCTAGGACTAAATTTGTTGGGGAATTGTATTTACTATCATCAAAATGCTTAAACAAATGTTGATTAAATGCTATAAGTAAGTATTGTGATGATCTAAATGATTAATTTGGTTTTGGTTACAGAGAGATAGTGATTCATCCCCAGATTTCGAGGGTGTGCACGAGGAGTTTTAAAAGAGTTCCCAATCCGACAGGCTTCAACTGGAAAGATACTCCTAATAGCGTAAAGGGCCAGTACTATACCTTCTTTAAGGTAATTTGTAATCATTATGTAAACTAATTATATTCAATTGGAAAGTTAGTTTTATTAACTTGATATGCAATATTTCATAGAAATTTTTCACGTGGCCTGTTGAGTGGGAACAAGAAGTCTATGATCTTTGGGAGTCTCGTGCACGGGTTAGGTTCAGCAATTTCCTAAGTGATGCAAAAAAGAAAATGGATCAAGGGAGGCCGAAACGCATCCTTACTGATTGGTGGGAAGGTTTGTGTGCTTACTGGGATACTCCCGAGGTGAGATGTATCTACGAGGGCGAGAGGCAACTGAATGGCTGAAGTCGATGGCCCTGGTACCGGGATAAGCAAGCACAGTGGAGGCTCTAAGTCTGTTAGCGTACTTGATCAAGAGTTGGTTAGTAATTATCTAATTATTTTTGCTTGTATATGTAAGTGTGCATCGTAAATAAATAGGCAACGAAGAACAATCTTCCATTAGAGCAGTGTGTTTATGCCTCTTTTCGGGCTATCCACATGAAAAAAGATGGAAATTTTACGACACAGAATGATGCGGATATTGATGTAAGTATATATGCATTCGATTCATCTACGGTATTTTGGAATACATTCGATTCACACTTGTTGTTTTGATTGTCATGGAAACAGTGTACTGTCAGTTGGTATATGGAGGATGCGTTTGAGTTTTTTTTTATTATAGACAACGGTGGTTGTTATGATTTAGTACGGAATAGGGATAGAATTTTATTGATGAGTAGAAAAAGCTTCTTGTTAGTGATGAAAAAGTTTTAATTGTATTTAGTTTATCTATGGTTAGAAAATTATGCTACATCGTAAGCAACTCTATTTTTTTAAACTGAAATGAGTGTAATGTGTAATATGTTTCCATTTGAACTTGCACAAGTTTCAGATGGAAGTCTGAATTGTTGCAATCTAGAGGTCTTGTGGGGCCAGCATCTCTTGGTATACAATAATCTTAACTCATAAACTTCGAAAAGAACAGAGTTCCAAATGTAATTAGATAATTTATCTTAGAAGCAAAGTACAGAGAAAACAAGACAGAGAAAGTATTTTTTTTTTGAAAAAGAAAAGATCTGCTCCATATCACTAGTTTGCAGTTTCTATCCATTTTTTTGTTATGCATTCTGTTTTTCATTTTGTGTACTTCTGGATGTTCTGTCCAGTAATATTTCATTTTCTGCATTCTGTTTCTCCATTTTGTGATCGGAATTGATGCATTCCATTTCTTCATTTTTGTGATTTTCTGCATTCTAGATTCTGGATTGTGATTTTCTCCATACCAGAATCCAGATCCATTTTGCAACCAATTGATGTCCTTTTTCTGCATTCTGTCCAGTTTTCAGAGCATGCATAAAATACCAAACTTTCCATCAAATTTCACTCCCCCATCTGCTGCAAATAATGGTCTACCTATTGCACACATAAACATAACTTTGCTAATGAACCTCTTAGATTGTGTTGGCCTATATGGATCTTTTTTATTTGGAAGGAGATAGTATCTGTCAGTGGTTTTTGTCATGTAAAACAACTTTTATCAATGTGAACTACATTATGCATGCTCTGAAAACTGAATTTGTCTTGTGTGATAGTACCAGACCGTATGAAACTCAAACTGAATTTGAGTCTTGCAATTTTATTGAGCTGAGAAACTGCAGGCTTTACAACACTAGTATGTGGTCTGAGTTTGTGTTGCTTGATCCACCTCCCCACTGTGCTCTTGCTAACCCCTATTTTTGGTGCCATTTTGCGAATGGTCGATCTTTCTAGCATAGATAATAAAAGCATATTATTTTTCATCGAGTACAAACTTATCACTGTGTCGCTTACCTGCCTTTTTTGGGCTATCAAAGTATACATGTTTCCCTTGTTGAATAAGCTGCTTCACTTCTGCCCAAATACCACAAACTGTTCGTATGCACAAGCCATAAGTTGTTGATGTCTTTTGTTGTGCCCCAAACTGAATTTTTCCATTGCAATGATGTTTAAGAAAATACTGAGCGATCTGATTTTTGTTTTCCATAGTGACATCTTTGTTGTTTTTTGATTTAACCATTTTGAAGTAGTGTATTAATGACATTTATTATGTTCACTCTCACTGAAAAGTGTTGTATTTATAGGGAAAGTTTAGGTGGAGCAATCTGTAATTTTCAATTTCCCTCCAAGGGATGATCTGTACTTTCCCTCAACTTTTTGAAACTTTCGTCCATATTTAATGTAATGATAAAGACATTTTCTCTCCCTTCATTGACTGCCGTCACTTGTTAAATTTCATTTGATTTTATTTTTAAACAATAAAATGGTGTGTTCCCTTTAGCAACACATGTTGTTGTCATCTTAATTCATGAAAAGAACTTGTTCTCTTAATAAATGAATACCAGTCCTTTCAAAAAATGAATACTAAATTTAATTCTATATTGTTGGTGTGAAAATAAAATGAATATCAGATATTATTTCCATGGTCAACTATGCATTTTTATAAGGAATGGAGGGAGTATTAAATATCTTCTCTAATATAGACTATGTAATCTAATCCAAAAATGTGTTATTTGGAAGTATTCTTTCATTTTTTATTGATCTTACTGCGAGTCTAATGTGGTTATGCGAGTTTTTCTTATCCATTTCTGCTAGCTACAAAAAGGAAACCTGTCTTTTCTCAGTTGCTCCTTGCAATGTAATTAGAATATTGGGCATGTTTTTCTTCTCAGGCTAGGTTTAAGGAGCTTGCTACAGAGCAAGGAGAGGGAGCATATTTGAATATGATCTATAAGACTGTACTGCAGGAGAAGGAGGCCGCCAAAGAATATGTCAAGAAAAACAGGATGTATGGCACTGGCAGTCTAGCTCCCAGCATCATAAGCACAGGCTCTAGCGGCGGTGGATCAACGACCTCACAATTTCACGCATCTGAAGAGATCCACACTCGATTCACATCCTTAGAGGAGCAGCTGACAGAGGAGAGCAGACTGAGAGAAGAGCGGGCAAAGGTGATTGAAGAAGAGCGCGTGAAGAGACAGCGCCTTGAGAAACAGTTGCAAGCTATTCAAGAAATGATGACACAACAAAATCTTCCACCTCCGAGTCGCCCTTCTACTTCACCTTGATTTAGACTACTTATTTCTTTTTCTACTGTACGATGAAATGATGACAACTCTTGATTGTGTACGACGATACAACTATGACGATTGTGTAACATTGTGACGTTTTTGCTATTTATGACTAATTTGTTTTATTATTCAGAATTTGAAAGCAGGTAATGGAAATAACTAAAAATTCAGAATAATTGTCAAAAACAAAAAATACCGACGGCATTACCGATGTCAAAACTACTGTTGGATAATTACCGATGCCCTTTTACCGTCGGTAAAATGCATCGGGATTTACAATTTTAACAACGGTAGCGAGGCCGTCGGCATTGGTAAACTAGCGACGGCTACATTCCGTCGGCAAAGGCGTCGTCATTATTCGTTTTAACAACGATAGGCCCGGCGTCGTTATTACCAAACTAACGACTTCAAAACGGCGTCATAAAACCTGTCGGCAGTGGCGTCGGTATCCGTCGGCAAAACCATCCCAACTTCAGACCACACGGGGTTTGCCCGACGGCAACGGCGTCGGGAAGCCATCGACAATTTAACAATGCCAAGAAATGACGTCGGTAATTTTTTACCGTCAAGTAGTTTTCCAACGCCCTTTTGCCATCAGTAACGGTGTCGGTATTCAGTTTACCGACGCTCCCTTCTTAGTTTGCCGACGGATTTTGGCGTCGGTAAATGCTGTTTTTTTTTGTAGTGATAAGATGATATTGACAACATAAGTGGTTGTTTAACATGTTCTTGATAAATTCTTAGTTATGAAAAATCATGCAAACATTCGGTAAATGTCTTGTGACCCGATTTTAAGGTTG
Organism: Orobanche coerulescens; assembly: GCA_033398695.1. Lineage (NCBI taxonomy): Eukaryota > Viridiplantae > Streptophyta > Magnoliopsida > Lamiales > Orobanchaceae > Orobanche > Orobanche coerulescens. The sequence continues at coordinate 103,204,783 of CM065804.1, forward strand.
AATTAAAGTAAAAAGAATTCTTGGTATAAGACTTCGATATTTTTGAGATAGTGAAACTATTCTAATAGATTGTAGGGTGTCGTCTTACAAATTCTATATTGATAATTATACGGATATGTTATTGAGTAAAATGTATTTCGTTTAAGGATGATTGTTCGAGTAAACGATATTAGTCGAGGACCGTGCATTCGTTTCGACAAGGGAGGATTATTCTCGTCTCCGTATTGAGGCAAGTTATCTTGCTTGGTTATAATGATGATTAGATCCTTGTGATGATTATACGTTTCATGTGTATGAAATGCTTATAAATTGTGGCCTCGTAATTTGATATTGTCCTTGACGTTGTTCCGTTTTTCATCATGGGCTTGCATTCCCGAGTATGTTACTTTGAATCGTTGATCTCATTTGGTCCTCGTTGTCATTTCGGTGAGTTTCTCTTGATCCTTAATTGGATATGTGATTTGTTGAATTCGTTGTCATGTTGTATCGTGACATATCTGGAATCATATCTGCGTGCCGATTGGTCATTGTGTAGGATTTTTAGCCGGGCACTTATATAGTCATACATGGATGTTTTCCATATTGGACTGTGCACACGAGACGTAGTTCGTGAGGCTAATTAGGTACATTGTCACACGTATATCCTGGATTTGGTATACGGGGTGGACATGTACACGGACACATTTCCGGATCGGGCATACTGTGATGTCCATCTTGAGCCATATTATTTAATCGTTCATAGTCCATGTATGATTGGATATGTTCGATGATTTAGGACTGATTGTTCATACGCCCTAGGGGTATGTTCAGTAGTCGGGATGTTTTCTTTGAAATCTATTATATGTGGATTGTGTAATGTTAGGAGAATCATTTATCATGTATATCTGACCCTGTGTTTTGGGCGAAATACTTGTGTTATATTTTAGGTCGAGGCAAAGGCAAGGCACGGGAAGAGCACGGTGACGGCGAAGGGTTCGAGGGATACTAGTTCGGGGGGGCCCATGTATTTTTGTCCGGTTATTGTTCAAACCGTGTAATGTTACTTTAATTTCGCTTTATTTATATTATCGTTTGGTTGTATTTTGAAGTATATTCCATCTCCATATGGGTTGTACATGTATTTCGGATCCTGTATATTATATGGCCGCTGGCCATACTATTAGTGAACTCCTAATAGGATAAATGACTATTTATTGTGGTTCGGTATCACAAAGTAATACTTATTTAATCTGTATTTTGATATCGCCTGGTGGACCCCAGCATGGGGTCCACGGCACTGTAATAGTCGCCTTTTAGGGTGTTAGAGAAGATGGTATCATAGAGTGTTGTTTTCTCTTTAAGAGTCGTATAATGAACTAGTATCCAAAGACCTTCATGTCACGTTTGACCTGTGCAAGCGCCTGACCTTACGAGCCAAATACGGTATGTACTTTTCAAGCCATGATTTAATTACTGGCATGATATTGATATCGGAATGGATATCTTTGTTGATCTTGCTATTTCGAGGATTTGTGACAGGATTTATCTGATTAATAATTCAAGGTAAATGCTGGATTGATTATATGATTAAAATTGTTCGACTTGACGTCGATGTAATAATCTGTGTGAAATTCGTGGTGTCGATAATTAATTATGAACCATTTTCTTGAATATGCGATTCCTTGTTGCTATTAACTTAGCATGAATTTTGAATAGTATCTTGAACTGTATTTATGATTATCATTATGATTGATTCTTTCAGTATGGAAAGAAATCTGAGAGGTCGTGGCAGAGGGGGAGGAAGCCGCAGAAGGGGCCGAATCCCCATACCTCGAGCTAACAGACGCGCGAATGTGGATCATAGTTCCGCGGACAGTGGTTCGCCTTCTGGGGACCAATCGCACCACAGTGGGCGTGAGGATGCACGTGTCGATCCTTACATTGTGATGTAGGGCATGATGACTCAGATGACCCAGATGGGTCAGTTAATGGAAGCTATGCATAGGGCCACTACTGGCCAGCAGTAGGGGCCTCATCCTCCACCTCTTGTGCTTGGCGGACCCATGAGTCGGATCATCAGCGATATCTCTCGCCAGCAAACTCCGACCTTTGAAGGCTCCTCTGAGCCTACTGACATTATGCATTGGATCAAGCATTTTGAGAAATAATTTGAGATGGTGGACTGCCGAGAGGAGAATCGCGCCTCCGTAGCATCTTACTATCTTAGCAAGGGCGCTCACACTTGGTGGCTTTCAGTGAGGCCAGTTGATGGTGCTTATACCTGGGAGGAATTTAAAAACCTCATGCTAGACCGTTACTATCCAGGGCCACTCCGTGAGGCCAAGCTGTCGGAATTGCTAAACCCGGACCCGTCCGAGGATGATGATGTATTGTCTGTTGCCGAGAAATTTCAGGCCTTCTTCATTTTGCCTCATCGATTGTCCGAATGGAGGTTGATAAAATCAAGTATTTTCTCAAGAGGCTTAAACCCCGAATGAGAATGCAGCTGTTGAATCACCACTGTACGACCCTGCCGGAGTTCATCGAGAAAGCTCTGGAATATGAACTCACCGCGAAGAAGATTTCTAAGAAACAACCATAGCCCAAAAACAAAAGATCTCGGGACTAGAACCAGACTGAGAGTAACCGGGGGACATTCAGGAAGCCTCAGTCATTGCCAAACCCCTCTGATCGACCACCCATGGCGTCGAAGCCAGCCAGATTGCACTCTCACGCGGTCCCCTCATCTGTTGCGTGCTATAACTGTGGAGACCAGGGGCACGTCAGCTCCAAATGCCCGAAGTCGGCCGTCGCTTGCCATACTTGTGGGAAGAATGGGCATCGTGCTCGTTTTTGTAGGAATGGACCCGGACGTGAACCAGTAGCGTCTCATGCACCAATTCAGTCTACTGTCTAGGACTGTGTGCCTCTGTCCGCTTCTTATCAGACTACCGCGGAAAACAAGGGAATTGGTCGTGGGAATCAAAGTGGTACACATGGTACAGGAGCCGCAAAACCAAGGATCTACAAAATGAAGAAATCTGACGATCCTGAGGCCAGCATGATTGCAGGTATACTCGAGATCCACTCTCAGCCAGTGTGTTCTTTTTGATATCGGTGCTTCACACTCCTTTATATCTACTTCTTTTTTAAGTTGTTTATCTCTAGACCATGTTGTCATTTGTGAGCCTTATGTGATTGGTCTACCCGATGGTAGAAGAGTTATTGGAAATCATGAAGTCCAGGACTGTCCGATTCGTATGAACGACCGTGACTGGTTGTCAAACCTGATTGTGGTCGATTTACCTAAGGATGATATAATCTTGGGTATCGATTGGATGGAACGTCATGACGCCATACTTAGTGTCCCAAACGGATGGTAACCGTCACTTCTGATGATGGTTTCGAGTGTATCCTTCGAGGTGATAATCGCAGCCGTTCCGGGAGAGTCATCAGCGCTATGAAGGCAGTGAAACTGCTTAATCAAGGGTGTATTGGTTATTGGTGCTACATGACCAAAACAACAGATCGACCAGTTGAATTGGCTGACATTCCCGTAGTCGGAGACTACCCAGACGTATTTCCAGACGAGTTGCCAGGCTTACCTCCACATCGTGAGGTAGAGTTTACTATTGAGTTAGAGCCAGGTACGTCCCCGCTTTCAAAAGCGCCGTATCGTATGCTACGACTCAGATGCAGGAGTTGAAGAACCAGCTTGAGGAGTTGACTGAAAAGGGCTATATTCGACCTAGTGCGTCCCCTTGGGGAGCACCAGTGTTATTTGTACGAAAGAAAGACGGATCTCTGCATTTATGTATTGATTACCATGAGTTGAACAGGGTAACCATCAAGAACAAATATCCGTTGCCTCGTATTGATGATTTATTGGACCAACTTCAGGGAGATGCTGTGTTTTCTAAGATTGACTTGAGATCCGGTTATCATCAGTTAAGGATTCGAGAGTCTGACATTTCGAAGATGGCCTTCCGTACTCGCTATGGGCATTATGAGTTCGTGGTGATGCCATTTGGATTAACTAATGCACCAGCTGTATTCATGGAATTGATGAATCGGGTTTTTATTAACTATCTAGACCGCTTTGTAGTAGTTTTTATTGACGATAATCTGATTTACTCTCGTGACCACGATGAGCATGAACGTCATCTCCACCAAGTTCTCGATGCGTTGAGGCGGGAACAGCTTTATGGGAAATTTTCTAAATGTGAATTCTGGATGCCTGAGGTTATCTTTCTTGGGCATGTGATATCAGTCGAAGGAGTGAGAGTGGACCCACATAAGACAGAAGCCATTCGAGATTGGCTACCTCCGAAGAACGTGAAGGAAGTTTGTAGTTTCCTCGGCCTAGCAGGTTACTACCGACGGTTCATGGAAGGATTTTCCAAAATTGCACAACCAATGACTAACCTACTGAGGAAGGATAGGAAGTATTTGTAGTCAGAAGCATGTCAGCAAAGTTTTGATGAGCTCAAGAGTCGATTGATTTCAGCACCTGTCTTGGTTCTACCAAAGGGAACGGAAGGATTCGTGGTGTATAGTGACGCGTTGAGATAGGGCCCTGGATGTGTACTAATGCAGGAAGGGAAAGTGATTGCCTATGCATCGAGACAATTGCGACCCTATGAAGTTAACTATCGTTTGACCCATTTTGGATTGAAACCAAGAATGTTATACACTTTTAAAGAGAATATTAGAGTATTGGGGTCAAATTGAAGATTTAGAAAACTTCAATCAAGTCCAACTTTATTTCAAATTCTCAAATGGCATAGCCCTAGGTTTATAAAATTTATGTTTTCCACCCCAAAACTCTATATGACTATCAAATAGTCGTTTTCACGTCCCCCGTCTATCGTAACCTCACCGGAAGCTTCTTTAACATCGGCTAATACCATTATTATACGTAACAACACACTTATATCTCAAATCGGCACGCCCGTACTCATACCCACTTCTCAACTCACATCGGCACACAACACGCACACACGAACACACACACACCCGCACACAAACACACATATACACATCCACACACGCACACACACAGCACCTACACAGTACACACACACATACACCCACACGCACAACACACATACACATACGTTTCACGCACACACAACACACACTATAAAACTCGACCGAATCCGAAAACTAAAACTAGAAGGATGAATCTCGTCAAGAGGGATCCCTAATGGTGTAAACGGTTTCAAGTTCCGATAGCCCGAACGGCCGTACGAGGACCCGACGTCGAGCGGCGGTTTTGGCCCCGTTCCGGCTATTTCAGCCTCAGTTTGCAAAACTAAATATAGAATCATGATCTATTCATTGAGATGAACAAATCGATATATAAGTTGATAAATTTTACATCAGAAATCCTCTTCGCCCTTCGTCTCCTTCCCCGTCTCGTTCTTCTTCTCCTTTTTTTTTTCTTTCTTCCTGTTTCGTTCTGCTTTTCACTCTCTCTCTTTCTCTCTCTCTCTCTCTATCTCTCTATCTCTCTATCTCTCTCTCTCTCTCTTTCTCTCTTAATCTTATCCCTTCTCTTTTTTCTTCTTTTTTTTGACGGTTACACACACACACACACACACACACACACACATATATATATATATATGTATATATATCATCGTAATTATCCGGATCATTATCTCTATCTCATCCTGATGGATGTTGACACGACGGTGACGTACAAAATATCACATATAAAGTATATAGGAACATCCTGCAATTACAAAAATCCAAGTTCGTCGCCCTAAACAACACGAGCGACATAGTTCTTAACTCCGACAAGATGTTCGAATTTCTACGACGTTTCACAAAATATAAAATCACTCGGTTTATTTGTTACGGGCTATCACACCCTTCCCCCCTACAAAGAAGTTTCGTCCTCGAAACTCGAAACAAGGAGAAGATTGATGTAATACATCCGGTTTATAAATCACAGATTTTTATCCTTAAATCGTAAACATTACATCAGTACATGCTTATAATAAAACATCGATACACAGCATGCCCCATTAAGCATAGCTCATGGGTTAACGACGACAGAGTTGTCTTCGACCTCTTCTTCCGGGTCCTCCTCGGGATCTTCCTCGGGATCCTCTTCGACTTTTGCAACCGGAAATCGGGCCACTGGGAGAATAGCAAGGATCTCCTCAGCATTGGCCCGTATCATCGCCCTCTCTTGCTGGACTTGATCCTGGAGGGCCTCTCTCGCCTGGGTGTACTGTGCCTCCCTCTCTTGAAGGGTACGCCGTAGTGTAGCCAATTGAGCTTCTAATTGCACAACATGCTCGCGTTCACGTGTAGCTGCTTCCTGCGCAGCCTGACTTGCGTCTCGATGAAATTGAGCTACGGCCTCTAGATAGTTGATATGCTCTAAGTAACGAGTATGCTTAGTAGGATCCATACTTACAAGATCATTCAACCGCTTCTTCTCAGTTAGCGCCTTAAGTTTACTATGAGAATACCCCTCAGGGCCTTATATACATATCAAACCGATCTTAAGTCGGCGGCACTAGCGGTGCTACAGTTGTTTCTAGTAGCCACTATTATGGCGGCGCCGTCCTCTAGTGTTAATTATCTCTTGCACAACAATGATAATATAAAAAATAATATCTTAGTGATAGACTTGCAAGGATACCTGATACGGATCGAGTTAATCCATGGTACGAATACGACCAAATTATTTGTCAAGCCAAGAGATGCACTCGTAGACTCTCAGTACTCCCACATGATGTTAAGACACGATAACCATCATATGTTGATCATCAAGACTAGCGAACCGAAGGAAATAAAAAAAATCAAAAGAGAAGGGAGTAACGGGAAAATAAAAGTTATTACATCTCACTTCTTTTGAAATAAGTTTCGCCTCAAAACGTAGGATATAAAACACTCAAAGGCAAGGTAAATTTTAGATGACACATTTTATCTGCTGCCAACGGCGAACACAAACTCCATGTCGTCCAAATAGTACAATAATCAAATGTGATCTTTACGCTGAAAAAGTATATAATTCTAACAACCTCAAAGGTTGGGAAGATGACTTACTATGACGAGTACCCGAATCTTAAGGAAATCAGCCGTTCGATAATCGTGATGCGTGATCGAGCAACAACAATCGAACCACAACGATCGAACCACCTTAATCGGGACGACACTAATCAAACAACTCCGAAGTTCATGCCTTAGCTCAAGACATTAAGTGGGATTGTAGGAATTACAAGGCATTCACTTTGCATAGGGTTCACAAGGGCCGCATCAAACTTGGGAAAAGTCACAACTGTAAAGGGACTAGTCCGAAACAATGTCACAACTCATTCGAACAGAAAAGACTGCAGAACAGAACACACTCAGCAGGTATCGACGAGCATAAGTGAGTCGATAGGATGGAAACATATAGAAGTCAAAATTTCGGGTATTACGATCCACTTTAAATGAAAGAAGTTTGTCCCCAAAATTTTGAACAATGAAAATAGGATAATAGTATAACAAGCAACTTCATAAGGTCGAATGACCAAATCTCTGAGCATTCTGATGAATGCGGAATGACCACTAACATCACGAGAGTTTCTCGGTAGTGATGCGATTCAGTTAACGGCATAAGTTGAAATCGAGGTAAAGCACAACACAATTAGATATATTTTGCTAGGGTGGGACCATAAGTCACCAAAGAAGATATGGTCCAATATTCAACGACAATGGGGTAATACAACGAGGTCTTGAAACCAATACATGACGGAGACCACAATTGCGATAGGCTCAGACATCAAGCCAATCATCGTAGTACCACCAAACTCACAAGTTCTATAGCACAACAATAGAGTCAAACAGAAGGGTCCAAGGCGCTACATTGTACAAGCGCAAGAATCCCGATTATTATACTCTTCTCCCCCTCAAAGGGAGTTTTGTCCTCGAAACGTAGAACTACCAAGTTAGATATGGAGAGCAAGAAGATAAAGAGGATCAAAGCCATAATTGTCAGAAGCATCAACAATTTCGACGTATTATGAAAGAATCACCAGCCATCATCTGGGGTACGGGACACCCTTGATCGTTTGCTTTGTTCACCGATAGTTTACGGACATTTGTGTAATATCCCCAATTTCGATTTTCGGTAAAAAAAATTTCTGGTTTAAGTCCATCTTAGCAACTCTATTGTGATCGTTTCATCATTCCGATAATGATTAATTCTACACTTTTTGTCATCCGAGTTCGTCTCGGTGTCATTCTGTTGAATTCCGTGTTCTTAAGCGACTTTTCCTCGTATGAGTTCGACTTTGTAAAATCACGGAAACTCCAAAAATTCTGAATCTTTTCAATATTATAGAGCATAAAGTTAAATTTCCAATGGTTCAAACGGTGAGTCCATCGGAGTCCGTACGAAGGAGTTATGGTCGAAATAGCTAAGGCTGCACCATGTGCCTTTTGGTCTTTGGAGCGGTCAGACATGGGCCGCGGCCCTTCTTCAGTCGGGCCGCGGCACAAATCCAATGTGCTGGGCAGTTTTTGGCCATGGGCCGCGGCACACTCAGCCTGTGCCGCGACACACAATGCAGTTTTGCCTATTTCAGCGGATTTTATGAGAATCAAGCTCATTTCATCACTTTCCTTCTTCCTCTCCTCCTTGGGCGATTTGTGGGCGATATTTTGGACGATTTAGTATCATCAAACTCAGATAATTTCATCTTCTTCAAGTTGTGGTGTGGATTAACAACATGTTTGTGGATTCTTCATCCTAATCCAAGGTAATTTCTTCAACCCTAGATTTGATTTTGAGTTGGAGCTTGATATTTTGGATGATATAATCATGATTTGTGGTGGATATACGTTTGATTATGAGTTTTTATGAGTTATCATCGGATTGTTGGAAGATTTTCTCAAGAATACTTTGAAGGTTGACTTGGAATTGGGATTTTCGATTAAATGTTATCATAAGCTCAATTTGAGTATTCCTATTGGATTATCGATTGTATTGAAGGTGTTTTGTTGGATTGAATCATTTGTTTGAAGTTGGTTTTCGATACAATTGGGTTTGGTTATTTAGGATGGGATATTGTATTCAAGGTGTTTTTCGAAATGCCTCAATGAGTTTGGGATTTATTGTGTCGACCGAATTGGTTGTGATCATGCTTGATTCGTGTATTAAACGAATTGTTGGTATTTGTATCGTTCAAGGTTGTTCAAGGGGACGACAATTTCATTAAGGACGTTGTTCGTGGAAGGACATTCTCGCCGTTGGTTTAAGGCAAGTTTTATACTTGTACTAGTCAATGAGATTAACGTCATCATATATGTGTATTAATATGTTGTATCATTCCGAGACTTAGTCTCTCCATGAGTTCATTGATATTAAGGGATCGTTCGATACGATACTTTTCGGCAATTATGCCAAACGTTATTATTCTTTATTAATGGCAGGTTCAAGGCATTGGAATACTCGTTGTTAATGTTATTGTCGATAGCCGGTTCGTTGTATCGATGTATCGATTATTGTTGTGATATTGATGTCGACCTAAGACATTGTTGTAATCATTGTTATTAATGTTGGCGTCTTGTCATTCATGTTGTGTTGGCCGATTGAAGGCATCTTCGTATTCATTCTCATATTCGTCATCGGTAACCTATTAAAGGTGCTGAGACATCCTTGTATCATTGTTATCGATTGGCCGTTCTAAGGAAATCGAGGTATTCAATCATTCATTGTATCATTGTTATCGATTGGTTGTTCTAAGGTAACCGAGGTATTCAATCATTCACTGTATCATTGTTAAGTGCTCAGTCACTCATTGAATCATCCGCTGCATCATTTTTATCGGTTGGCCATACTAAAGCAAGCGAGGTATTGAATTGGGACCGCCAAGGACGGTGCCCATCCGCGAGTCATTGTCATCGTGTTGGCCGACTTAAGGCAGCACACTATCATTCTTATGAACTCGGTAATCTTTGAATCGTTGCCGTTTGTGAATAATTGTATTCTGTAGTCTAGTCTCGGCTAGTGCTCGTTGGGTAAGCTTGGGGCTTGAACCTTCACGGTTGGTTCCCAACGCCTACAACTCAGTAGGTCAACGGCCATTGGATGGTTTCATTATGGGTAAGCTTGGGGCTTGAACCTTCACGGTTGGTTCCCAACGCCTACAACTCAGTAGGTCAACGGCCATTGGATGGTTTCATTGTGATACGGCTTCGGCCCTCATTAATACAACTTCGGGCTGTTTTAGTTCAGGTGATTGTGATATTTGACAGCTTCGGCTGAGCGGCTCACAGGTCCTTGTGATGTTTTGGTAATTTCATTGGAGCCTTCGGGCATTGTGAATTCATAATTAATTTAGTCCTGATTTGGTTCATCTTTATGTAATTCATTGTGATTCATATTTAACTCAGCTCTGGTTTGGTTCATCTTCATGTAATTCACTGTGAGTCATACTTAATTCAGTTCTGGTGTGGTTTATGTTCGTGTAATTCATTGTAGTGCTTTATAAGTTATGATTCTCCGTTGGGCACTTATGTTCAAACCTGTTGAACAGGTGTTAATAGTATGTCGTCGGCACAGTGTTTCACTAATGCTCGGTTCTTACCTTGGTTTGTGAGCATCTCATATTATTATTATCATTGTACCGTTTCATTCTGCCTTTGGATGCATATCATGTTATACATGTATTTGATGTTCATTATCTGGATGACTGTCCACATGGGGGCAGAACATATTTTCATGTTTTAGGTGCTTGCGAGGATTGAGTTGAGACACAGGGGCATGATGATGGCGATGAGGCATTCGAGCGATACTAGTCCGAGCTGTTCATGTTGGTCAATCAGTTGGAGTGTTCTCTGGTTTGTCAGTCATTATCATTATGTATTACCCGTGTAAAGCTCGTGGGTGTGGTTGTATTTTTATTTTTGGCCATGTAGGCCCACTTTTGTCGTCGAAATTCCCTATCGGAATATTGTGTCGGATATCATTGTAGGGACTGTGATCTCCCTTGTTAGTTAATTTGATGTAATTTAGTCATGTTCGCATGGTGGATCTCCTGCCGTGGGGTCCACGGCACTGTAATGACCCAATAGGATTTGGGGGTGTTACAGAGGATGGTATCAGACAGTTGGGTTGTGAGATACCCTGATATGTGAGTTATGTGGCTCTACCGTCGCGGTAGTAGTGGGGCTGTCAGATTATGACAATCTGGACAGTCGGGTTTTTTGATTCGTAATATTTGTGCGGCTGCACGAGTCATTCATTCATCGAGTCGTCATCAGTGAAGACTAGTATCGCAAGACCTCTAAGCTTCGTATGACCTGTGTAAGGACTCGATTCTCTTTATGTTCATACATTCATCATGTCATTAATTATACATGCCTTGTTAAAACATATATGTGATATAAACTTTATGATTGATTCATGACTAATTGTTTTAGAACACGTGTGATCTGTGTAAACGATAAGAATCAACTCATTCATCAGTCAATAATCCTCAATCATCATTTTTGATCTTGTCGATCATATTAATTCATTCATCACTCAGTCAATATCATTGTTCAGTTAATTCATTCATCACTCAGTCAATCTCATTGCTCAGTTAGTTCATTCATCGCTCAGTCAATCTCATTGTTCAGTTAATTCATTCATCACTCAGTCAATCTCATTGTTCAGTTAATTCATTCATCACTCAGTCAATCTCATTGCTCAGTTAATTCATTCATCACTCAGTCAATCTCATTGCTCAGTTAATTCATTCATCACTCAGTCAATCTCATTGCTCAGTTAATTCATCCATCACTCAGTCAATCTCATTGTTCAGTTAATTCATTCATCACTCAGTCAATCTCGTTGCTCAGTTAATTCATTAATCATCCAGCCCAACTCACGGTTTAGTTGTTGATCTTGTGGATCGAATTTTCAACCTTATTAACTTGTTCAAGGTAATCATTTTAGGAATTTCATCAGATAATCATGTTAAATCACCTGATCTTTCATACGATCTTATCATATTCCGATGTAATGTCGACGATGATTTCATTGCATTATTACTGCATTCATTGTGTTAGATCATGTATGCTCATTATCATCATTCCGTAATGTAATCATAATGCGATCTTCATACGGGATCTGTAATTATCATGTGATTTTCCTGTCTCGATATGGAAAGAGCTGTTAGAGGGACATCGGACTCCGACGTCCAAGAGATCATTTTCTAGTCGTCTTCGTGCTGGGAGAGATTCTTCTCAGATGAAGAGTTCGACTATTGTTTGCTTTAATTGTGATTCAGCAGGGCACGTTAGTACTCGGTGTACGGTGCCAGTTATTGTTTGTTTTCTGTGTGGGAGGCCGGGACACCTACGGAAATACTGCAGAAACTCTAGTGCCGATAAATCTCGAGAGGGCTCAAAAGCCTCGAGGGATTTTGTTACTACAGCTCGTGCATCAACTAAAGGGTCCTATCAGGCTTCGAGAGCTAGAGGATCATATTGAGCGGTGATTTCAGGTTTGGGTCTACCTTGAATCGATGGGACCGAGGAGATCGATGATATGGAGGATATCGATGTTGGGTACATTTAAAATGTAGCCTTGTTTTTCGGATGACTGTATAACTCAATCCGTAATAATGTATCGTGATTGTGGATCATTTATTGTTGATCTATTTTATAATGATCGTATTTGAGAATCTTGAGATTTTAAGATCGTTTGATGCATTCCTTTTGGTGTTGTACTGAGATTTCGTGATAATCTAGGTGATTGTTCATTGTGATTCGAGACATCAAGTCATGGGGACTTGGGCGTGCGATAGATATGGTCCTGAGGACTATATGTGCATTGTTGTTCTTCTTTGGAGGTGTGAATCAGTGTTTGTATGGGCAGCCGATGCCGATGAGAAGCGAGTTTTCAGTTCTAGTGTATCTCATTGAGTTCTCCTAGCGGGATATTGCTTCTCCCAACTTGTTTTTATGTTTCGGGACGAAACTTCTTTTAAGGGGGGTAGTATGTAATATCCGCAATTTTGATTTCCGATATTTTTTTTTCTGGTGTACGTCCATCTTAGCAACTCTATTGTGACCGTTTTGTCATTCCGAGAATGATTAATTCTACACTTTTTGTCATCCGAGTTCGTCTACGTGACGTTCTGTTGAATTTCGTGTTCTTAAGCGACTTTTCCACGTATGAGTTCGACTTTGTAAAATCACCATTAATTCTTGGAAACTCCAAATATTCTAAATCTTTTCAGTATTATAGATCATCAAGTTAGCTTTCCAATGGTTTAAACGGTGAGTCCATCGGAGTCCGGACGAAAGAGTTATGGTCGAAATAGCTAAGGCTGCACCATGAGCCTTTTGGTGCTGGAGCGGGCTGTACCGCGGGCCGTGGCCCCTTCTGGACGGGCCGCGGCACAAAGCCAATGTGCTAGGCAGTTTTTGGCCGTGGGCCGCGGCACAAAGCCAATGTGCTGGGCAGTTTTTGGCCGTTGGCCGCGGCACACAATGCAGTTTTGCCTATTTCAGCGGGTTTCATGAGAATCAAGCTCATTTCATCACTTTCCTCCTTCCTCTCCTCCTTGGGCGATTTGTGGGCGATATTTTGGGCGATTTAGCATCATCAAACTCAGATAATTTCATCTTCTTCAAGTTGTGGTGTGGATTAACAACATGTTTGTGGATTCTTCATCCTAATCCAAGGTAATTTCTTCAACCCTAGATTTGATTTTGTGTTGGAGCTTGATGTTTTGGATAATATAATCATGATTTGTGGTGGATATATGTTTGATTACGAGTTTTTATGAGTTATCATCGGATTGTTGGAAGTTTTTCTCAAGAATACTTTGAAGGTTGACTTGGAATTGGGATTTTCGATTAAATGTTATCGTAAGCTCGATTTGAGTATTCCTATTGGATTATCAATTGTATTGAAGGTGTTTTGTTGGATTGAATCATTTGTTTGAAGTTGGTTTTCATTACAATTGGGTTTGGTTGTTTAGGATGGGAGATTGTATTTAAGGTGTTTGTCGAAATGCCTCAATGAGTTTGGGATTTATTGTGTCGTTCAAGGTTGTTCAAGCGGCCGACAATTTCATTAAGGACGTTGTTCGTGGAAGGACATTTTGCCATCGGTTTAAGGCAAGTTTTATACTTGTACTAGTCAATGAGATTAATGTCATCATATATGTGTATTAATATGTTATATCATTCCGAGACTTAGTCTCTCCATGAGTTCATTGATATTAAGGGATCGTTGGATACGATACTTTTCGGCAATTATGCCAAACGTTATTATTGTTTATTAATGTCCGGTTCAAGGCATTGGGATACTCGTTGTTAATGTTATTGTCGATAGCCGGTTCGTGGTATCGATGTATCGATTATTATTGCGATATTGATGTCGACCTAAGACATTGTTTTAGTCATTGTTATTAATGTTGGCGTCTTGTCATTCATATTGTGTAGGCCGATTGAAGGCATCATCGTATTCGTTCTCATATTCGTCATCGGTAACCGATTAAAGGTGCCGAGACATCTTTGTATCATTGTTATCGATTGGCCGTTCTAAGGAAATCGAGGTATTCAATCATTCATTGTATCATTGTTATCGATTGGTTGTTCTAAGGCAACCGAGGTATTCAATCATTCACTGTATCATTGTTAAGCGCTGAGTCATTCATTGAATCATCTGCTGCATCATTGTTATCGGTTGGCCATTCTAAGGCAACCTAGGTATTGAATTGGGACCGCCAAGGACAGTGCCCATCCGTGAGTCATTGTCGTCGTGCTGGCCGATTCAAGGCAGCATACTATCATTCTTGTGAACTCGGTAATCTCTGAATCGTTGCCGTTTGTGAATAATTATATTTTGGAGTCTAGTCTCGGCTAGTGCTCGTTGGGTAAGCTTGGGGATTGAACCTTCACGGTTGGTTCCCAACGCCTACAACTCAATAGGTCAACGGCCATTGGATGGTTTCATTATGGGTAAGCTTGGGGCTTGAACCTTCACGGTTGGTTCCCAACGACTACAACTCATTAGGTCAACGGCCATTGGATGGTTTCATTATGGGTAAGCTTGGGGCTTGAACCTTCACGGTTGGTTCCCAACGCCTACAACTCAGTAGGTCAACGGCCATTGGATGGTTTCATTGTGATACGGCTTCGGCCCTAATTAATACAGATTCGGGCTGTTTTGGTTCAGGTGATTGTGATATTTGACAGCTTCGGCTGAGCGGCTTAGAGGTCCTTGTGATGTTTTGGTAATTTCATTGGAGCCTTCGGGCATTGTGAATTCATAATTAATTTAGTCCTGATTTGGTTCATCTTTATGTAATTCATTGTGATTCATATTTAATTTAGTTCTGGTTTGGTTCATCTTCATGTAATTCATTGTGAGTCATACTTAATTCAGTTCTAGTGTGGTTTATGTTCGTGTAATTCATTGTAGTGCTTTATAAGTTATGATTCGCCGTTGGGACTTATGTTCTAACCTGTTGAACAGGTGTCAATAGTATGCCGTCGGCATAGTGTTTCATGAATGCTCGGTTCTTACCTTGGTTTGTGAGCATCTCGTATTATTATTATCATTGTACCGTTTCATTCTGCCGTTGGATGCATATCATGTTATACATGTATTTGATGTTCATTATCTGGATGACTGACCCCATGGGGTGGAACATGTTTTCATGTTTTAGGTGCTTGCGAGGAGAGAGTTGAGACACAGGGGCATGATGATGGCGACGAGGCATTCGAGCGATACTAGTCCGAGTTGTTCATGTTGGTCAGTCAGTTGGAGTGTTCTCCAGTTTGTCAGTCATTATCATTATGTATTACCCGGGTAAAGCTCGTGGGTGTGGTTGTATTTTTATTTTTGGCCATGTAGGCCCACTTTTGGCGTTAGGGACTGTGATCTCCCTTGTTAGTTAATTTGATGTAATTTAGTCATTTTCGCCTGGTGGATCTCCTGGCGTGGGGTCCACGTCACTGTAATGACCCAATAGGATTTGGGGGTGTTACAATTTGATCGAACGTTAATTGTTCATGGTTCATCAGCATCTTTAGAATCGTCAACCGAGTTGAACAAGTCAGAGTTGTGGATATACAATTCATATGACATGACCAACAACAACATTTAACATCAATTGATTCATCAGAATCGGGTTGAAAATGAGATCAAGAACAAAATCTTCAAAATGGTTACCTCAAGAAAATCATGGAATTGCCTCGATCCGACGAAGAGCAATAGATTAGATAATGTTATACTCCAAAACACCTTTAAACGGAACAACATCGGCCAAGATCACGATCCCTAGTCACCTTCGATTCACACTGTGGTGTCGCCCGCGGAGAAAAGGAAAAGAGTGGAAATGGCAAATCACCATTGCTGTCCGGTTTATATGCCGGACAGATTAGTGTGCGCTATCCCCAAGGTAGTGTGCGCCAATTCTGCACAATAGCACGCGCGATACGCATACCAACCAAAATTCACCATAAGACCCATATCCACTAAGACAACAAACACGCAATGATCTGAATCGCAACCAAACGCGTGTCCAAACATGACACACGATCCCACAACCTACGACTGCGGTACCAGCAAAATAGGAGGGCGAGCTAGTTTCCCCAAAACTTGTAGTTACTTTACTCTTATTGGACGAGGAGGCTTTATTTTACACGTCGATCTTGAAATCATTTTTTAAATGATTCACCCACAATCTATATTTTTAACATTTTCGAAGACGTCTATACTCTAAAATGTTTCCAAAAATTTCTTAAAACATAAATAAAATGAAGATCCTTCTTCTACTACTTGTTTAATCTAAAAGAAAAGATTCTCCACTGAGTACATACTCGTTTGATATAATGATATCACATCGTAGATTTTCTCCATTTGAAAGAGTTTCAAACCCTACTTTAAACATACTACCTCAGCGGTTAAAATTGATATTTAATAATCTCATTCTTAAAAGAATATAGGAATCGATAATATTCCTAATTTTCTAAAATACACTGTATAACTATTTTCACCCGGACCACATACGCAATGTCCATCTCAAAACTCTAATACCACCAAAAAGTTCTAGCCCCTCGGCCAGAGTTGATCGGATCAGCACCACACAATCACCGCACAACTAAGAGAGACTTATGATTGAGAGACTTACCATCTCCATATGCCAGTATGCTCAAGTTACACAAATATATACACGAAGGAAAATTAATGGGCACAATTCGAGGAATTACAAATAGATTACTCTGGTTCCCCGCAGGGTTCTGATAAGATCAGAAGCAAATGAACACAGCCTCCAACAAAATACGGCTCACGAAGAAGGACTTAAAATCCATATACTCAGAAGTAAAATAATTTTAGGGATCAGAGGAACTTACAGCGCAGGTCGCACGAGGTAGCAGCAACCCAGTGATATCATAAACAGATGAACGACTCACTTTGACCGCCCAAACTACCAACAGCTAGGTATTTGTCACATCCCGGGACCCCTCCGCCGTAGCATGATATTTTCCGCTCTAGGCGCTCTCCGCTGAGCTGGCCCTCACGGTTTTGTTTCTGGGAACCCAGCGAGCAGCTTCCCAGGACGTCACCCATCCTGAGATTGCACTCGCCTCGAGCACGCTTAACTTCGGAGTTCTCATCACCCCGAAGCCACTGGGCTCCCAAAAGGCCTCATGCTATAAGGAGTTTGGCATGCACATATAAGGCACTTCGCCCGCTCTCTGCTAGTCGGTGTGGGATATCACAATCCACCCCTCCTCAAAAGACCCAACGTCCTCGTCGACACACTCGCACGACATGGCAGAGTGGCTCCGATACCATAATCTGTAACGTCCCCGTGATTTACAGAGATATTACAGTGCCATAGATTCTTTTTGGAGAACCTACCAAGCTGAAACCAATATAAATCCACACATGCATTGACAGTACTCAACTTTAAACCATATACATTTCAACACTCAACAATACACTGTCCTGTGGGACTCCAACTGACACAATAACATCATCAAAATGACTAAACCACAAACAACCCACATTACCCGACAGTACTCGCGCGAGCACAAGGCAAAACACAACTCGGTTCTCAATAGTACGACCACATGCTCAAATAGTGCATGATATCAGTGTTGCTCGCCATCCTCGTGTCCTTCCTGCGCTGGTTCGCTATTAAGACCTGCACCTGAATACACAACAAGTATATTCACCCCAAAAGGGGTCAGCAAACAGCTGGTGCAAGTACAACGATTCATGAATATGTACCATAAGTGAACAAACAACCACATCACAGTGCCATCACATATATTCTGGAATATAACACCACAATCATCATTATTGTATGTTCAATGTAATGTAATTCCCATGCATGCCATGACTCACGCACACGGGCCCATTCCGCTCGGCTCTTTTGGCCAATCCAAGTCGCTTACTTGGATTTTTCAGCTTTCCGCAATGTCCGCAATGCATGTTTATGACATATTATTTTATGTCAATGCTCAATGATACTGAATATCCGCAAATTCACATTTCCGCTGATCACACGTCACAAACCATATTGAATATTCGCAACCATATTCTTCACATATTCATTATTTTCCGCTCCGCAACGCATGTTTATGACATATTATTTCATGTCAACGCTCAATGATACTGAATATCCGGAAATTCACATTTCCGCTGATCACACATGTAACAAACCATATTGAATATTCGCAACCATATTTTCACGTATTCATTATTTTCCGCTCCGCAATGCATGTTTATGACATATTATTTCATGCCAATGCACAATGATACTGAATATTCGTAATTTCACACTTCTGCTGATTACATATGTTACAAACCACATAAATCACCACTTTCTAGAATCACCTTTTCTGATATTCCCACATTTCACAGAAAACACATTTTTCACATATTCATTCACACGAAGCACATCAAACGTAATCAAAGTACTTGGCTGGCATTCCAGCTAATGGAAAAGGTTCGATTGACAAGGAAAATAGACTGAGCGATTAGCCAGACCTTCAACCTAAAACGGATCATATTATATGATTAACGGATTAAGATTTATATAACCATTAGAACTCTACATTCTAATTTAGCCGTGTATGGGTGAGACATAATTACGGACATACTTTGTGTGTTATTGGGGTGTAAGAATGTTGTGTTTCGAATTAGGAGCCATTTGGCAGTCGTTTGACCCATTTTGGATTGAAACCAAGAAGGTTATACACTTTTAAAGAGAATATTAGAGTATTGGGGTCAAATTGAAGATTTAGAAAACTTCAATCAAGTCCAACATTATTTCAAATTCTCAAATAGCATAGCTCTGGGTTTTCAAAATTTATGTTTTCCACCCCAAAACTTTATGACTATCAAATAGTCATTTTCACGTATCCCGTCTATCGTAACCTCACCGGAAGCTTCTTTAACATCGGCTAATACCATTATTACACGTAACAACACACTTATATCTCAAATCGGCACGTCCGTACTCATACCCACTTCTCAACTCACATCGGCACACAACACGCACACACTCACACACATGAACACACACACCCCCGCACACAAACACACATATACACATCCACACACGCACACACACAGCACCTACACATTACACACACACATACACCCACACGCACAACACACATACACATACGTTTCACGCACACACAACACACACTATAAAACTCGATCGAATCCGAAAACTAAAACTAGAAGGATGAAGCTCGTCAAGAGGGCTCCCTAATGGTGTAAACGGTTTCAAGTTCTGACAGCCCGAACGGCCGTACGAGGACCCGACGTTGAGCGGCGGTTTCGGCCCCGTTCTGGCTATTCCGGCCTCGGTTTGAAAAACTAAATATAGAATCATGATCTACTCATTGAGACGAACAAATCGATATATAAGTTGATAAATTTTACCTCATAAATCCTCTTCGCCCTTCGTCTTCTTCCCCGTCTCTTTCTTCTTCTCCTTTTTTTTTTCTTTCTCTCTCTCTCTCTCTCTCTCTCTCTCTCTCTCATCCCTTCTCTTTTTTCTTCTTTTTTTTTACGGTTATATATATATATATATATATATCATCGTAATAATTCGGATCATTATCTCTATCTCATCCCGATGGATGTTGACACGACGGTGACGTACAAAATATTATATATAAAATATATAATACCATCCCGCAATTACAAAAATCCAAGTTCGTCGCTCTAAACAACACGAGCGACATAGTTCTCAACTCCGACACGATGACCAAATTTCTGCGACGTTTCATAAAATATAAAATCAGCCAGTTTATTTGTTACGGGGTATCACATGAAGTCAGGAATGATTTTCATTTCCATGAACCAAACTGAATTTCTCTCCCAAGAAATTACCCCTCTTCATTTCTAAGTGTTTTACAAACATTTTTTAACTTGGTTGGGAGTTTGATGGCATGGGTTGGAGCTTGGGACTTGAAGTTATGTTGATTCTTGTGGTGTTTGATTCTGGTGTTCATCTTCAAGAGGTATATTTGTCATTTCTATACTTTATTTTCAGGTTTATAATGTTGTTATTGATGATCACTTCCTATGATGATAAATTATTGAAGATTTGTTATAATTTTTGGTGCTTCATGGAGTATGTGTTGAAGAGGATGATGATATGTTGATATTAACTATATTATGAGTTAAGATTATGGATTAGATGTTAGAAAGCATCATGGATTATATTATTTTGAGGATTATGAACATGTTGGTATTAATTGAACATGGTTAAGGATTAATTCATGTTCTTGAAGAAGTTCTTGGTGTATATATACCATGTTAAGATGAATATATACTAAAGTGTTGATGTTTTTTTATATGAATACTGGTTGTGGATATCTAAAGACAAGCATGTTGATTAAGATGTGATTTTCGTATGTTCTTTATGATATACAAGTTATGATTATGTTTTTGAAATATTATGATTACTCTTATAGTATGATTGTTCATTGTGTTGAACTAATTGTATGTTTTGGAGTGTTGATCATCTTTGTAACGTCCAGATTTCGCATATATATTTACTGTGAATTATAGAAAACATGTTCAATTTTATTAAATTAATACCCGAATAATTTATTATTTAATTCATTTCATTTTCATGATCATGCAAATTCATTTATGTCATTATAATTCATGTCAAATCATGTGATTCATATCGTTTCATCTTTTGTATTATTTTATTATGTTTCACCTCCACATTTCTAGGTCCGAGTCAAACTTTAAGCGATACTAATCGTTACCCAAAAAATTTTACAAGCCAAATAATAATGTTATTTATTCATTATTATTATTATTACTAATATTAATATTATTATTAGTTAGTTTAGCCTAATTATTTTGGGATCACTTTATCTTTATTCTTTTATCCCAATTAATATCAATTTAAGATATATTGTATTTTACATGTGGCCCAAATTCTTTTACTGGTTCGATTGAGACTTCTAAAATCTAAACCCATAAATTATACCCCATACCTAATTCCTAATACAATATAAATATTGTATTCTATACTCATACAAACCTTAGAATACACAATATTCTCTGCAAAATATCTCACGGCAGAAACACTTTGCAATCCAAAAAAATTAGTTCTATAGAGGAATCGGTTCCAACAGCAAATCCAATCTCTTTGCATATCTCATCTTCAGTCGTGTGCTCCAAAATTCATCCAAACACATAAAATCTTCCCAAGAGTTCTCAGTTGCAAATCACCTATCTCAAATCCTTCTACAACAGGAGTTAATCTCAATTCTCTTTGGTTTATAATAATCTATCAGTACAACCACATAACACCAGATTTTCACAAACCACCATCCACCACCATGTTTTCAGTGACCTTCAAACCCCAGCCCAGATCGACCAAACCCGCGGCCCGAACCCGCAAGCACAGCCCAAATCACCGTTGCGATTTTTTCACCAGAAATACTAACCCGACCCGAACTCATAGCTGAATCCAAATCAGATCCCACATACAAAAACACAGGATTAGAAGAACCCAAATCCGAAATCACCGCCAGCATATACCGATTTCAAACCCAACCTTACGGCCAAACTCATTTCCACCCGTCGAACCCATCGCCCATCTTCACCTATCGCGATCCAGTTCAAAATGTGTCTGGACGTATGAGTCTGTTGTTGACATCTGGTTTGGTCAACGTCACGTGTGCTGATCAAGACGAATGGATCGAAGACACGTAGAAAATAAAATAACAAAAAGGAAGGTGTTTGATCACTAAATTTTATTAATGACCTTTTAAATAGAGTAGAACCGAGCAGGATATTTTATGTCGGTCTATCTTGTTGCTTGTTAATTACAAGTCTTATTTTTTTTTTTGGCGATGATTCTCTATTCTCTCTTTTTTCTCTCTCTATTATAAATGCTTGAAATCCAAAGATCTGCTTTCACTGTACATTTCTTCTATATATAGACAACCTGGGCCAATGGAGAAGTGACAGCTGGCGAATGTCTGGGGAATATGCCCAAAACACTTGTCAGTCTGCATTTATGCCCAGGACACGTGGCGTCTTCTAAGGAGCGCCTTGGGAAGGGGCGTGATTGCATGCTTTAATTGGCATGCGGGCCTGCCTTGCCGACTCTTGGGGGTGTTCATCCGATGGGGTCGGTCCTCGGGTCTCCCGCCGTTCAGGTCAGCCTTGTTGTAATCTTGAATCTGAGCATTTTTGTCCTCTCTCTGCTCGGCCCTCCCGGATCGGATATCGGGTCGGCCTTGGCGTCGCCGTCTGGTCCGGTTTTTTGTGAGCCTGGGAGGAAATCGGGTTTTTTGCCCGGTCCTACTTCAGGTTCTGCTCAGTCGGTTTAGTTGTCTTGGTGTGTCCACGTGGATCCCAAGTTGGATGGGCTGCCAACAAGGGCCCCCAAGTCTAGGGCCGTGCCGAGCTGGTCGGGGCTGGAGTCGTTTCACGTTGAGACCGATCCGGCTTGTGGGAGGATAAGATCTTTCGAATAGACGCCTCTTCGAGAGTCGCGTCGAATCGATTCCCTGGTCATTAAGTGTCATTATGTGGGGGACGCGTGGCACAGGCAGATTGGACGGCGTGTTCACGCGCTCTCGAACTTTGCGACGGTTCAGTAGGAATTATCGCCTCACGCGCCTGGCATTTAATGCCTTTATTCTTCTATAAATAGTGCATGTCTTCTTCCTCAATGTTCTCTTCGCCATTTTTATGTGTTGTTGCAGAGAAAGATCTTTTCCGGCGATTTTTCTTTTTCCGATTTCACATAGACTTTCCCGGTAAGCTTGCTTTTCCTCCTCTTTCTTCTTTTCTATTTAAGATGTCGGAGATGAGGGGCGAGATAGAGGTCGGTTTAACCGTGTCGCCGGACCGCACGGGTGTGGCGGATCTATCGATAGGCGAAGCTCCCGTTGACTGGAGCGTCGAGGAGGAAGAAGGCGAAGTTGCGAAGTCGCCGGGATCTGAGGAAGTGGAGATGGTGGCACCGCTGACAGCCGTCGGAGAGACTCAGGTGGAGGAAAGAGTCGAGCCGGTGGTGGCTCCGACTCGCCCTCGTCCGTCCCCTCTCGTGGAGGCGGAGTGGGATTCAGCTTCGATTCCGAGTACCGTTACGGAGGAACAATTGGCGGCCTGGCGGCTGCGATTTAAGATTCCGGCGAGGGTGAGGATGTTTGTTCCGAATCCCGAGGAGAGGCCCCACAGTCCGCCCGTCGGTTGCGCGGTGGTGTATTACCGCTCTCTACTGGCCGGGCTTCGGTTTCCGCTTCCGTTGGCTTTTTCCCGGTGGCTAAGGCAGTGGGGCCTTCCTGTCCCCCAGATTCATCCGAATTCCTGGGCTCGGGTGGTGGGCCTTTTTATTCTTTTTAATCAGCACGGCTGGCCCGAGCCCAGTTTCGAGGAGTTCAACAGCCTCTTTCTATGGAGGTCGGTTGGTAGATCCGGCTCGGGCTGGTTTTATCTGACGGCCCGGCATGCTATGCACAAGGAGTTAGTGGGGGTGCCCGAGACCATCCACAGCTGGAAGGAACAGTGGTTCTTTATTGGGGAGCCATGGAGGAGCTCTTTGGATGAGTGGGAGCCAGGGGTGGTAGATGCCGAGCTGCGGGTCCCTGTGCTTTTTACGGCCAAAATGAGTGAGTGTCGTATTTTTTATTCTTGTTCCTTTTTTTGTCTAACGCTCATCATTTGTTGCATGTGCAGGGCGCATCCCGGCGCCAGAGACCTCTCCCGACTTCGACGACCGGGTTGAGCAGCTTTTGGATCTTCCTCTTAAACAAAGGAAGTCTCATATTTTAGTGACCGAGGAAAACCTCTGGGCGGCCGAACTTAGATCGACCGATCCGAGTACAATGTCTTCTTCAGGTAGCCCTCTTCCCTGTTTTTTTTTTTTAATATGTCTTCCTTTTCCAGCTCCTAAGGCCAAGACTTCGTCCGGGCGGAAAGAGACGCCCGCGCAGCGTGTGGCGAGGCTGGCAACTGAGGCCGCCGAGCGGAGGGAGCGGGCCGGTAAGCGCAAGAGGGTGCAGACCGGGCCTGAGGACAGCGCGAACAAGGCTGAGGGTTCGTCTGCTCCTGAAGTCGTCGTGTCCGCTCCGACTCCTGTCCGGGCGGGTCGGGAGGAGCCCGTCATTGACCTAGAGGGCCATTATCTCCCGGTTAACCAGGAGCGGGTGGAGCCGTGCGACTAGATGAAGGGGCGATGGCCGCGCTGGTTCCTTGACTATGTCCGGGCAGCTACCCCGACTCCTGAGATGCTCAATCGGGTCCCTCCTATGGTGGCCGTCTCCAGCCATATTCCGATCAGGGGTTGGACGCCCAAGCTGGAGATGATGACTAATGATATGGATCCGGTTGAGCAGATCCAGTTTGGAAATGCTCTGGTCGGCCGGGCCATGTGCACCTATGTGACGGCCTCCAATGAGTTTTCGGCCTTGTCTAAGAAGCACAAGAAGGCGGAGGCCGACCTCAAAGCTTTGCAGGAGGAGCATCACCTATGCCCTTCCTTGATCAAGTCTCTAGAGGGAGAGATAACCTCCATGAGGGGTGAGATGGAGCTCCTGGACAATCGGGCCCTCCAGGCCGACATATCGAAGCTGAAGGCCCAAGAGATGACAGATGCGGCCGAGCAGGCGCAAAAGCAGTGCTTGGATATCCGGACCGAGCACGAGGCTTATTTGAAGGAGACCAAGGCCCAGGTGGAAAGCCTGACCGAGCGGATGAACACCTGCGAGGTCTCGAGCTATGCCAGGGGTCTTTCCGCGGGGGCGGAGGATTTTAAGGAGTCGCCTGCGTTTGAGGAGCTGATCAACTTGAATTATGTCTCCACCTGTTACGAGATATTAGATCTCATGAAGGGTGGTAAGACCGTTCAGGAGATCGAGGCCTACATTGCATCTCAAGCGACCGATCTGCATGTTGATATTGCTGGAGCCGGTGAGCCAAAGGTCGCTGAGGTTGAGGATGCCGGTCAGGCCCCACACGGCGAAGGTGAGGGGAAATCCTTTCAGACGGCCGGCCAGGAGGGTGGGGCCGAATAGTTTCCTTTATTTTTGCTTCTCGCATGGCCTGCGTGCCGATCTTTGTCTTTCTTTTGTTTTGTTTCATGTTCGGCCTGCGTGCCCATCCGCCTTGGTTTGTTGTCATCGTTCGTAATTTGTAATAACGACTGGGTTAAATAAAATCCTTCTTGCTGTATTTGTTGTTGCTCTTTTTATTGTTCCTGGTTGATTGTGCCGAGACAAGCTCGGTCTTATAGTGCCGGAGGAGCCGATCTTATGAGGTGCCGAGACGAGCTCGGTCTTATAGTGCCGGAGGAGCCGGTCTTATGAGGTGCCGTGCCGAGACGAGCTCGGTCTTATAGTGCCGGGGGAGCAGGTCTTATGAGGTGCCGAGACGAGCTCGGTCTTATAGTGCCAGGGGAGCCGGTCTTATGAGGTGCCGAGACGAGCTCGGTCTTATAGTGCCGGGGGAGCCGGTCTTATGAGGTGCCGAGACGAGCTCGGTCTTATAGTGTCGGAGGAGCCGGTCATTCGAGGTGCCGAGACGAGCTCGGTCTTATAGTGCCGGAGGAGCCGATCATTCGAGGTGCCGAGACGAGCTCGGTCTTATAGTGCCGGAGGAGCCGGTCATTCGAGGTGCCAAGACGATCTCGGTCTTATATTGCCGGAGGAGCCGGTCTTATGAGGTGCATCAATATTAAAAAATGGAATGACGTCAGATTTTATTGATAATACCTCTTTAAATACATAGCATTCCATGGGTAAGTTAATCTTTGGTCGTTCAGATATTCCAGCCGGTAGGCTCCATTCTGAAGGACTTCACTAACTTTATACGGTCCTTCCCATTTGCGCTTGAATGGTCCAGGATCCGGGCCCAACACCCTTTTAAGGACTAGGTCGCCGACCTGGAAGCTTCTCGGGTGAACCTTGGAGTTGTAATATTTTTCACTCCTTCTTTTGTAAACGGCGTTTCGCATTGCTGCCTGAGCTCGTTTTTCGGCAAGGAGGTCCAAATTCACTTTGAGGGCTAAGTCGTTACCCAGCTCTTCAAAGTGGACTACTCGGTAGGTAGGTGCCCCGATTTCAACCGGGATAACGGCTTCAGAGCCGAAGGCCAGTGAGAAAGGCATTTTGCCGGTGGCGGATCTATGCGTTGTTCGAAAGGCCCATAAGGTCCCGGGGAGCTCCTCAGGCTAAGAACCCTTCAGTTCTTCGAGGCGTGTCTTGAGATGTTGTTTTAGGATTTTGTTGACCGCCTCCACTTGCCCGTTGGATTGTGGATAGTAGGGCGTGGAAAAGTTATTTCGTATTTGGAGGTCGTCGCAGAAGGCTCGAAAATTCTTATTGTCAAATTGTTTGGCATTATCAGAGACAATAGATTGAGGGATCCCGAACTGACATACGATTGACTTCCATATGAAGTCGACTATCTTCTGTTCAGTTGTTCGTGCCATAGGCTCGGCCTCTGCCCATTTCGTAAAATAATCGACTGCGACAATGGCGTATTGCACTCCTCCCCGTCCCTTAGGTAGAGGGCCGATCAAGTCGATTCCCCACTTGGCGAATGGCCATGGGCAATATACGGAAGTGAGGGTTTCCGGCGGGGATCGGATCTGCGGAGCGAAGATTTGGCATCGGACGCACTTCCGCACGAGTGTGATGGCATCTTTTTTGAGGTTAGGCCAATAATAACCTTGTCGAACCAATTTATAGGCCAATGCCTGGCCGCCGGAATGATTACCGCATATACCCTCGTGTACTTCTCTAATGGCGTATTCTGCTTCTGACTCGGACAGGCATTTCAGCAGTGGAACCGAGTATCCTCTTTTATATAAGGTTCCGTCCACGATGGTGAACCGAGCAGACTGGGTTCGTAAGGATCTCGCTTGGGCTCGGTCCTCAGGTAAAATGCTGCTTTGAAGGTATTGCATTATAGGCTGCATCCACCCTTGCGGTTCTAACTGTTCGGCTGCCCAGATTTTGGCCATTTCCAGGGCTGATGAGGCGTGATCCCCTATGCTGACCTCATCCATGTGTTCGGCCCCGGAGCTAGATGCGAGTTTGGCCAAAGAGTCGGCTTGGATGTTTTCAGTTCTGGGAATATGTTGTATTGTCCCCTGAAAATTTTGTAGCCGAGCCCGTGCCAGGTTGAGGTACTTAACCAGTTTGGGCTCTTTGGCTTCATATTCGCCGTTGATCTGGTTGACCACTAATTGAGAATCACTTAGGATAGTGAGGCGGGCAAGGCCGAGGGAGGTTGCCATTTCTAGACCGGCCAAGAGAGCTTCATATTCTGCCTCATTATTGGTGGTCGGGAAATTCAGGCGAATAGCCGAGCAGAACAGGCGCTGGTCGGGACTAACGAGGACTATTCCTGCACCCGATCGGTCAGCGGTAGAGGACCCATCCACATAGAGTGACCATTCTTCTGATTGGTCGTTCTCCTAAGCGATCGCGGGTGTGAACTCTGCAATGAAGTCCGCAAGGGCTTGTCCCTTTATAGCAGTGCGCGATTCGTAAGCTATGTCAAACTGTCCGAGTTCGACGTCCCATTTTACCATCCGGCCGGAAACGTCAGGTCGGTGCATAACCTGCTTTAATGGATAGTTGGTTAAGACGACTACCTGATGTTCCAAAAAGTAGGGTCTCAACTTCCGGGATGCCATTATGAGCGCATATGCCAATTTTTCCATTGGGGCATATCTGAGCTCGGCATCGTGAAGGGCCTGACTCACATAATAAACCGGATGTTGCACCGCATTCTCCGTTCGAATCAGAGCAGCGCTGATCGCAGAGTTGGAGACCGCGAGATATAAGCTAAGAAGTTCCCCTCGGGTCGGTCTCTGCAAGGTCGGGGCTTCTGCCAGGACTTTCTTGATAGCTTCGAAGGCTTTTTGGCAAGGTTCTGTCCATTGAAAATCCCTGTTCTTTTTTATCGCCTCAAAGAAAGGTTTGCATTTATCCGTTGAGAGAGAGATAAAGCGACTCAGCGCGGCTAGGCGGCCAGTTAGGCTTTGCACCTTCTTGACCGAGTTTGGAGGAACAAGCTCGGCTACTGCCTTAATTTTATCGGGGTTGGCTTCAATCCCTCTTTGGCTTACCATGTAGACGAGGAATTTTCCAGAACCTACCCCGAATGAACATTTCTTCGGATTTAACTTCATCTTATACTCTCGCAAAATAGCAAACATTTTATTGAGGTCATGTACATGGTCGGCCGAGCGCAAAGATTTAACTAACATGTCATCTACATATACCTCCATAGTATGGCCTATCAAGCTATTGAACATTTTATTTACCATGCGTTGATATGTCGCGCCGGCATTCTTGAGCCCGAAAGGCATCATCCGGTAGCAGTATAGGCTGCGGGCCGAGTAGAAGGAGGTGTTTTCCTCATAAGCGGGATGCATTGGGATCTGGTTGTATCCAGAATATGCATCCATAAAGCTCATTAGCTCGTGCCCGGCCGTTGCATCCACCATGTAGTCGATGTGGGGGAGGGGGTAGCTATCTTTCGGGCAGGCTTCGTTCAGGTTGGAGAAGTCAATGCAGAGCCTCCATAGCCCGGTTGGCTTTTTTACCAGGACCGGGTTGGCTACCCAAGTCGGGTATTGGGCTTCCCGAATAAACCCGTTATCGATTAGCTTTTCTACCTCCTCTTCCAGCCCCTTCTGCCGTTCCGGCCCCATTTTCCTTCTTTTCTGAATATCCGGCCTTGAGCTGGGGTCGATATTTAGCCGGTGGCATGCAAGTTCCGGGTCAATCCCCGACATATCCGAATGGGTCCAAGCGAAGACATCCAGGTTTTGGATGATATGGGAGATTAGCTCGGAGCGGATCGGCTTTTGGAGGTTGTGGCCAATTCTTAGCCGTCAGGTTGGATTAGATGAGTCCACGTCGACCAGGTCCAATTCTTCTGTTGGCTCAGCATGGCGAATTTTTCCTTTCGGATTTTGATACCGCGGGTCGACGGGATCTTCTTCTAAGATCGGCTCCTTCCCGGGCCTGCGGCCCCAGTCCGTTTCCTGTCCGGTTCCCATTTCGGGGGTTTGCGCGGCCCCGGGACCGTCGGACCCCTGTTCAGGCAGGGTGGTTCCCGCCAGCCGTTCGGAACTGATAGTCTCCATTTCTTCCGGCAAGTTTTCCGGGATGCCTTCTGCGGCGTTGATTTCGCGAGCCCGGATGCTGAGGTTGCATTCCCGGGCGGCCCTTTGGTCCCCTTTATGTACCCCGACGCCGTCCGGGGTGGGAAATTTCATGCACAGGTGATATGTAGACTGAGTGGCCCTCAGCCTTGACATCACAGGTCGGTCTATGATGGAATTATAATCACTGTGCACATCGATGACATTGAAGGTGGTGATCATCGTCATTCTGATCGGCCCCTGACCAAATTCCAAGGCGAGGTCGATTTCCCCCAGTGGGGAGGTGCGGCAGTTGGCAAATCCCCGAATATCTTCGTTGCAAGGCCGGACATAAGATTGGTCTACCTTCATCCTACGAAGGGTATGAAGGTAGATGATGCTGGCATAGGCCCCGGAGTCCACTAATACCCTATGAACCGGGATCCCCATTACGGGCAGGGTGATGACAAGGGCGTCTGAATGGGGATGGTCCAAGCCGTCGGCATCGGACTCCTCAAAAGTAACTGCCAGTTGGGGGTTTTTTGGGGCTTCTTCGGCCACTGATAGGAACCCCTCTGCTCGGCATTCTGTCCGTTGGTAGGAGGTGGTGGCTTCTCGAATGGAGGCCTTTTTCTGGCGCTTTGATCGATGGTCATCGACTTCAGCGGTCCCCACAATGGTTAAAATTTCCCTGGGGGATTTGGGGGCTGGAGGTACCCGATCATTCTTAGCTCTCGTAGGGTCGGCCCTATCCTGGCGATCCCGGGGCGGATTTTGGGTAAATCGCCTCAAGCCTGTATCGTCGTATACCGCGATCAAGGCGGCGACGAGGTCTCGGCACTGTTCAGTGTTGTGACCCGCAGACTCATGATATTTACAAAAGCGGGTCTGGTCCATGTCCTTTTGATCTTTGTAGATCGGCCGAGGAACTGGGAGCAGATTTTTGTCCTTTATTTGATCGAATATGGCCGCGGCTCCGATGGAATATATTTCTGTGAAATTGGCCATGAGCTCGGGCCGGCGATAACCTTGAGTTGCCGGGACTGTCGAGGAAGAGGCAGGGGTTTTATTTTCCCGTCGGGATTCTTGACGGGCCTCTTTGTAGTCACGCCTTTCTTCTTTCTTTTTATACGATCCTTTCTGATCGGAGGGCATGACTAACATTGGTGCCGGCATGGCTTCCTCGGCAGCTATGTGGGAGCTAGCGCGCTCCAAAAATTCTTGGTAGGTGTGTGGGACATTCTGGCACACCGTCCAGCGAACAAAAGAATTTTTGAGAAGGCCGGCCTGGGCAATAATGGCCAGCGCATCGTCGGACATAGGTTCCATCACCAATATCCGTTTATTGAAACGGGATATATAATCTTTAAGGGACTCGCTCGGCCCCTGGACCACGGAAGCAATGGATGAGCGTGGGGCGACTCGCACAAGGGACCCCATGAAGTGGGATCGGAATGTCGCCGAAAGCTGAGCCCCGTTTGAACCGAATGATGGGGCAGTGTCTGATACCACCTCTGGGCCCTCTCTCCCAGAGTTAGGGAAAACATTCGGCATCAGAACGCGTCCTGAGACCCGTGCAGATCCATCCAGGAATTATAATGCCCAAGATGGGCGTTGGGGTCTGTCTCCCCGTTGTACGGCGGAATTTGAGGAATTTTGAACTTCTCCGGGAGGGGTTCCGCCAGAACGCTGGGGGCCAGGGGACTCTCCTGGCTGTTGAGCCATTCCGAACTTTGGGATGGCTGGAGTTATTTATTTTCGAGCTTCGTAAGGCGCTTTTTTAGAAACTCGATTTCGCTCGAATTATCGCCCGGAGTTGGAGGTAATACTTGCGTTGGATTTAGGGACGGGTGGGGAGCCTTTTCTTCCTTACGGCTCTGACTCTGGACAGTAGGAGCCGGCGCTGCCTTCTCGATTTTCCTTCCCGCCCCAAGGCGATCAAAAACGGATGGGGGCGCGAAAGCTTACTTTTCCGTGAGGGATGTGAGCTTTTGCCGTGGCTCTCCGCCCTTTCTCCGGCGGCCCCAGAGGCTGTCCTTTTTCTGTTTTGTCCCGAGGCAGCGGGGCGGGTCGTCTGAGATTCTGCCTCGACATGGTCTTCGGGTTTTTGAAGGGTCCCGCCCCCTGTAACCCTTGCCATAAGGGCCGCCATGCCCTGGATGAAGGCAGGGTGTTTAAAGCACTCAACCACTTTAAGGAGGTTTTCTTCCTCCATCGCGGGCTGAGGGTTTTTTGAACTGTCGTAAGACATCTCCGGTGAGCGATATATATCTATCTTTTTTTTATCGAAGGTTGCCCTCCTTCTAGCGCCAATCTGTTGATGTCTGATTTGGTCAACGTCACGTGTGCTGATCAAGACGAATGGATCAAAGACACGTAGAAAATAAAATAACAAAAAGGAAGGTGTTTGATCACTAAATTTTATTAATGACCTTTTAAATAGAGTAGAACCGAGCAGGATATTTTATGCCGGTCTATCTTGTTGCTTGTTAATTACAAGTCTTATTTTCTTTTTTGGCGATGATTCTCTATTCTCTCTTTTTCTCTCTCTCTATTATAAATGCTTGAAATCCAAAGATCTGCTTTCACTGTACATTTCTTCTATATATAGACAACCTGGGCCAATGGAGAGGTGACAGCTGGCGAATGTCTGGGGAATATGCCCAAAACACTTGTCAGTCTGCATTTATGCCCAGGACACGTGGCGGCTTCTAAGGTGCGCCTTGGGAAGGGGCATGATTGCATGCTTTAATTGGCATGCGGGCCTGCCTTGCCGACTCTTGGGGGTGTTTATCCGATGGGGTCGGTCCTCGGGTCTCCCGCCGTTCAGGTCGGCCTTGTTGTAATCTTGAATACGAGCATTTTTGTCCTCTCTCTGCTCGGCCCTCCCGGATCGGATATCGGGTCGGCCTTGGCGTCGCCGTTCGGTCCGGTTTTTTGTGAGCCTAGGAGGAAATCGGGTTTTTTGCCCAGTCCGACTTCAGGTTCTGCTCAGTCGATTTAGTTGTCTTGGTGTGTCCACGTGGATCCCAAGTTGGATGGACTGCCAACATCTGTGTTGTGCGAGTGTGTGTGAATATTTTGTGTGCTTGTGTATGTTTTCCAGAAAGTTAGGTGAGGGAGCGAGAGAAACAGAGAGAGAGAGGAGTTGAGAGAGAGAGAGTCGACAGAGTAATGAATCAGAGAAGGATGAGAGTGAGGCGACTGACTTGAGCATTGAGTGGGGTTTTTAAACCCAGCCTTCTTTTTAAAATAATTCAATTGAGACCGCAATTCACATGATCTTTCAATTTAACACCAGCCTATTTATAATTCCTTCGATTTTAGTCCTCAAATTCAGATTTTCAGTAATTAAAGTCAGCCCTATTTTGACATAAGCCATCAAATATGTAGACTTGTCAAATAATATTAAAATTCAATTTAAGTTTTGTATTGTATATTATTTTCAGTTAGAGTATTATATTAATAATAATCTATTATTATTTGTAGATAATAAAAAGAACTTACGGGCCTAGGATTGTCGGGTCAAGCATATTTATCATGTTCAAGTTCAAGTTGTGCATTTTATCCAGGTGTGGAGAATTTACGGTGCTTTTATTTATTTTAATTGTTTTATATATTGTCTTGTATGTGCATGTGAAATCAGTCAGAAGCACTTAATTGTGCATAAAGCCTTCGGACTAGCCGACAGGCTTCAGAATTTATCAGTCATGTTGTTTATACTTGCTAATATATTTAGAAATTAACTTAGACATAATGCATACCCTTCAGACTGATCGAGTTGAAAGCTCACCCCATTT
The DNA here is from genome assembly GCA_033398695.1 of Orobanche coerulescens. NCBI lineage: Eukaryota > Viridiplantae > Streptophyta > Magnoliopsida > Lamiales > Orobanchaceae > Orobanche > Orobanche coerulescens. Next base: position 103,238,177 of record CM065804.1, read on the forward strand.
AATTCTTTCAGATTGAGGAGATCAATGGGGTATGCGCTTGAGTGTGGGATGATCAAACTTCATGATTAAATTTTTATTTGTTTACTTCTATTTTTCTCATGCTATGCTTTATGAACAAGAATTCAAATTATTTTAATTTCACGTTAAAGTATGTTTTTTTTATTCTAACGATGAACGAGAATATTACTTGCGATTATTAAGTTTTTTAAGTATTTCCACTGCAATTTTTTATTTTTATTTTTTAATATTAGAAGAATTATTTTTATAGAATATGGTACCACATAAGTGGTATCGGAGCGGGTCTACGGTTATGTAGACTCGTTAAAATGGTTTCTTTTCTCAAACAAAAATTTCACTTTCGCAAGTAGTCAAATTCTTTTAGATATTATGACCATCCACATCTGCCGCTCCACGTCGACTCTAAGGTACATTATGTTATTATTATTCATTATGTGATAAATGCAGTTTACCAGATCAACCATAATTCATGTATTAAAGGTGCATCTTCAGTCTATTTTGTACATAAAAATTTATGATAAAGTATTTGGGCATGCAATTGTTTTCTTATAAATTCATGAATATATGTGTGATATGCGTTATTCTTAATTGCTAGAAATCTCTGGTTCTCAACCCATAGATGCAATGTAATTCTTCATTTTATTTCACCCTCTAGTTGGGTAAGTACTGATGGATCGTTACGTGTGATATACCTTAGGATAATGACAACTTGTAGACGTGGACGTCTAGCTAACTGAGGTGCAGATAATCTTGGTAAACAAAATGCCAACTTTGGTGCTGGTGGTGGTGGTAACGGAGGTCAGAATAACCACAATAATAACGTTCCAGCTCCTACTCAGGCACAAGTTGTGCAGCAGTTCTGTCATTGCACACCACCATCATTCAATGATCGAGAAGGACCAACATTTGTCGACGAATGGTTCATGTCGCTCGAGCGCACCTTTGAGCTCATTGGGTGCATTGATGCGCAAAGAATTTTTTGCGGCCAGTATTAAATGGTGGAGGATGCTGGACACTGGTGGATGAGCTACTGGCGCTTGAGCCGGCAGCCGAGCGTGCTGCATTAACTTGAGATCGGTTCAAAGAACTTGTGATGGAGCAGTACTACCCACAGCATTACCAAGAGAATATGGAGAGAGTTTTAGAATCTCGAACAAGGAGGAATAGCGGTTGAAGAATATGAGAGAAAATTTAATCAGATCAGCTTCTTTGTGGAGCACATGGTGGATACAGATCGAAAGAGGGCCCTTAAGTTCTGGAGTGGTTTACGCCTAAGTATTCATCACATCATGGCTGGTCATGGGGTGCTACCCTATATCGGGATAGTGTTCCGAGCCCAAGAGGTTGAGGCTAGCCATAATCTGGATCAACAACAATCTACGAAGCTTAATACGGTTAAGAGGCATTGGAATGGGAACCAAAATAAGATCGTGGCTTCTAATAAGCAAGCAAAGGTTGATCAGAGGTCGGTACCTAAGCCTCAAACCAATAAGCCGGAGTGCTCATAGTGTGGTAAGAATCATGACGGGGAGTACCTGTACGGTAAAGGTGTCTGCTATAGATGCAAAGAGTCAGGGCATTCATCTTCGAACGGTCATCTCCAAAAGGTCAAAGGCCAAAGTTCTGGAGGAAAAGCTCGCATCTATACTTTGACCTAAAGGGATACATATGATTATCCCAGCACAGTGTCGGTAACTTGACTGTATCTAATGTAATTCCCGAGATTTCCGTTTCCGGTTACCTTGAATTATTTGTCAGTTGTACTGGTTATTCTGTTCCATTGATGATTATTTGGGAATTTTCCCTATGTTGTGTACGGTATGATTTACCGTGTCATGTTGAATTTCCAGAACTGTCCTGATGTCTCTGTATTAGGCATAGCGCACGCTAATGGTAGTAGTGTAGCACTAGCTAATAATTGGTGATAGCGCATGTTATTATGGCATGTATCACACGCTAACTGGATGGGCCGAAGCAGTTCAGAAGCTACTGCATTCGACTAGGGAGTTCGTCAGCAAACGCTATGCAGCTTTATAGCACGCGCTAAGGTTCAGCAGTTAGCGCATGCTACGGGGAGAGTATCGCACGCTAACTGGTAGTTTGGGGCAATCCAGAAGCTACTGGACTGGCATTGCAGGTCCCGATAGCACACGCTAACCCTTGCAGTTAGCACATGCTAACTGTGATTTTAGGCAGAGCGTTGCTTCGATAGCGTATGCTAATACTTGGTGATTAGCGCACGCTAAGCTGTCCAATATATAAACTGGACAGCAGGCTTGTTTTCTCATTTTTACCTTCTTTTCTCTTCTCTACGCGGGTGTGGGTCAAGGGCGACTAGGGTTCGTGCTCTTGGCCGATTTTATTCTGTTCAAGGTGTTCTGGAGCATCCTATGTGATTATAACATCACCTAATCCATTGTTCTTCATCAGACCGAGGTATTTTTCTTGATTTCCCTAGAGTTGACTTTTCGGAGATTTGTTCTTGATTTCGTATTCAACCCGATTTTGATGAATCGATTGGTGTTAAATGATGTTGTTAAACATGTTCTATGGATTGTATATCCATATCTTCGATTCGTTCGACCCAATTGATGATTTTAGCGTTCTTGAGGGACCGTGAACATTTAATGTTCGATTAAATGTTCATGTGAGTTTTCCTTCGTTGGTTTGAGGCTATTTACGTTGTTATTGGTCTTGATCATCGTTGTGATCGTGATTTCGTTGTGTCTTGCGGAAGTTGTAGGTGTTCGAGGTTTTCCGGTCGAGCCGCGTTCGTCGAAGTGTTCGGTATCGACTATCGAAGCAAGTATCTTGCCCATACATTTCGTGTTTCGTAGATGTAATAATTGATATGTGTGTTTACTTGGAGTACTCATAATGAACTTTCAAGAGGATTGATATAGTCCCATTAACGGTTTGTTTCGAACGCTCCAGTGCTTTGGGAATAAATGAGTTCTATGGATATGTGTAATGTGGTTGAGAATTGGAATATATATATATTGCCTTCGTGTTATGTGATTATAAAAGCCCATTTCCCTTGTTAAGGGTTGTATGCTCGAATGTGTATTCGTTTGATAAGTCCGCAAATGTTGTGTTTATAAGTGATGTTCTACCGGGTAAGGTTCGTTGAGAACTCCGGGATCCGTCCTTGTTAGTACGGGTCGAGTTTTACCATAGGGTTATCCAAATCGGGTATGTCTCGAGGAGACTCTGAGGTTCGTGCTTGTTAGCGCGATGCCAGGATAATTTATAGGTGTATTTTTGGACATGTTACATACTCGTCATGGGTTATCCATATAATACCCAGTTGTAATTCATTCATTATCATTCAGTAATTATCAGTCAGTAATTGTCACTCAGTAATTTTCACTCACTAATAATCACTCATCATTCATGATTCTTCCATTTGCATTTATTGTTGGCATGTTGTAACCGTGTATCAGTTACCAATCGTCATTTCATCTCCGTTTGAGTGTCGAGACAGGAGTATTATCATTATCATCATGATGAGTAGTCTTATACTGGAAGTTTCGTCTCTGGCATGTGTTGGACTTGTTCACTTTCACATACGTATGGTATGTCGGATCATTCATCAATCGTAGCGAGAAATCAGAGTTGTCGGATTTTCATCTTGTCCAGCAATGAGTTACGGCCGTAACTAGTCTTACATTACGGCCGTAACATGCATTCGTTGGATTAAGGTGATTTTGGACGAAGGCGGGTTACGGCCGTAAGCATTGTCGGATACGGCCGTAACAGGCGCTCGTTGTTTTCAGTCCAGTTCGGCCGAATAGGACTTATGGCCGTAAGGGTTTTGGCATACGGCCGTAAGATGAGGAGTTACGGCCGTAAGGTGGGCAGGCTACGGCCGTAAGGTGTGTTCGTGATTTTCAGGATTTGTCGGACGAGAAGGACTTACGGTCGTAAGTGTTGCGGCATACGGCCGTAAGATGAGGCAGGTACGGCCGTAAGGCTTGGCCGGATACGACCGTACGTTACAGGCAGGGTGCCTGGTCATTTTCGACGAAGGGGGCTTACGCCCGTAAGTTTGGCCGGATACGGCCGTATCGTTCGAGTTATGCCTGTAAGGTGTTCGGGTACGGCCGTATGGTTGTCGGCAGGTGTTTTAGACGAGGGCGAGTTACGCCCGTAAGTCAAGTGCGGGTACGGCCGTAAGGCTGTCGGCAGGTGTTTGGACGAAGCCGAGTTACGGCCGTACGAGTTGGCTGGTTACGGCCGTAAGGCCGTTGACCTGTGATGTTACGGTCGTAAGTAGGCCGAGTTACGGCCGTAACTTCTGGCAGTTTATAAGGACTTAGCCGGGACTTTTTCTTCATTTTCTCATTTCTTTAACTTATATCCGAGAGAGAGGGCTTGAGGGAGAGATTTTCCATCATCTATCACTTGAGTGTTAGATTTTTATCATCTTCATTCGTTTGGGAAGCTTAGATACTCGATTTAACTCGCGTTCATCGGATCGAAGTGGTTGGATCTTCAAGAGGTAATTTCTTCAACATCTTGGATTTCGATTTTGTGTTGAGATATGATGTTTCGGACGTTATAATCATGTTGTATGAAGGTATATGCATATGATTATGAGTTTGTATAAAGATTCATTGGACTATTGAAGGATTATTCAAGAACACTTTGAATATTAAGTTGGATTTGGGGGGTTTTCGATTAATTGTTGTTGAAATCACGAATTTGGATATTCATTTTGGATTATTGATCGTATTGAAGATGTTTTGTTGGTTTGAAACACTTCTTGGGGATTTAATGTTGGTATAATTGAGGATTGATTGTAAACAATCGGAGATTGGTCACAACGTGTTTGATATTATGCCCCAATGAACTTGGTTTAGTCGTATCGATGTTTTGATGTTGGCTATCATCGTGTTTGATTCGTATTTTGAATGGATTGTTCGAAATTGTGTCATTCAAGGTTGTTCGAGCGACCAACATCTCTTTTAGGACGCTGTTCGTGGAAGGACATTCTTCATCGGTGTTGTGTAAGTTAATTCTTACTCGGTTAAAAGGATATTCATTCCTTTTGTTGTTTTTCATTCATAATCATAACCCATTCATAATTGTATTAACCGTATTAAGACTTGTAATTGTCGAATAATCACTTCATTCACGAGGAACGGCGGTTCCAATCATTTCATTGAACTATCATTCATTTCACCATTATTTTCATCTCGGTGAGTCATTCTTGACTTTGTCGAATTATTATTCATTGATATTCATTATGTCCATTCTCGTTCATATGATCTTCTGGGTTCATATTGCGTGGCCGGGTGCGGATGTGTGGAATTTTTAGTCGAGCACGCGATGGTCATGTATTGGGATCGATACTTTGGACTATGCACACGGTAACGATTACCTCCGTGAGACTAATTAGGTACAAGGACGGGTGTGTCCGGTCATTCGTCTTGTACACTTGCACAGAACATTACGGGCGTACTATGATGCTCCTCTTCAGCGTAATTCATAACTAAGGATATTTCATAACTAAAGATATATCATGATTGTGTATTTTCAACCCTTGAGGATTGTTGTTCTGTGTAACTGACCCCGTTTGGGGATTTTGTTTTCAGGTCATGGCAAGCCAAAAGCACGAGAATAGAACGTTGATGGCGAGGAGTCCCAGTGATACTAGTAGGGGGGGCCCGATCCTTTCAGTCATTCATGTTGTTGTCATTTATTTTCCGCTGCAGATTTTCATTTGGATACTCCGTTTCATTCAGGGTTGTGTATTTTATCTTCATATAAAATACACTACTATTCGGTATTGTCCTGGTGTTTTGTACTTAAACTCCTCATTGGAGTATTTGATAATATAATGTGGTTTGGTACTACAATTATATTATTTAATTCATCAGTTTTCATTCGCCTGATGGGTCCAGTCGGGGATCCACGGCACTGTAATATCCGCCTAATTTGGGGTGTTACAGAGTTGGTATCGGAGAGTGGTTTTGAATACTACCTTCATCTGTCAGCAAGAAATCAACGAAGCGTAATCCGTACGAAGGCAGTCGGTCAACCTCCAAGAAGCCTCGTGCGGGCCCTAACGTTTCTGAGCGACCTCCTACGGCGCCTAATCCTGCGGGATCTCAGTCACGAGCGGCCAGTTCGGCCATCATCTGTTTCAACTGTGGAGCGCCGGGTCATTACAGCACTAAGTGTCTGAAACCGTCTATCATGTGCCATAATTGTGGGATTGTTGGGCATAAGGCCCATTATTGCCGAAGGGACTCCAAGCCGACTCCGGCGGCATCTCAGGCCCCGAAGCAATCGGGACCAATCGCTGTCGGGCTGTTTAAGACGACGGAAGCGAGTAAAGGCGGAGCTCATATTTATCAGACGGGAGCGTCCGGTTCGGGGGCCGGCAAGTCCCGGATTCACGCGAGGAAGGGGACCGACGATTCAGTGGCCCGAATGACCTCAGGCATACTCACAATTTTATCTCAACATGTGTGTACCCTTTTTGATACTGGTGCATCACATTCATTCATTTCCGAATCATGTTTGAACAGACTTAATTTGGATAGTCCTATTGATTGTGGACCTTATATCATTGGTCTACCTGACGGTAGAAGAATTTTCAGAAATCATACCGAATTAAGCTTAATGACCGCAATTGGTTGGCGGAACTCATCGTGGTGGATTTATCTAAGGACGATGTGAAATTGGGTATTAGTTGGATGGATCGTCATGATACCATCCTCAGCGTTCGTAAGCGCTTGGTCACTATCATTTCAGTCATTGGATCCGAGTGTCCCGTTGTTCCAGAAGAATTATTAGTATGATGGAAGCAGTGAAATTACTCAATCGAGGTGTTCAATCATTCATTGTATAATTTTCATCGATTGGTCGTTCTAAGGCAATCAAAGTGTTCAATCATTCATTGTATCATTTTCATCGATTGGCCGTTCTAAGGCAATCGAAGTGTTCAATCATTCATTGTATCATTTTCATCGCTTGACCGTTCTAAGGCAATCGAAGTGTTAAATCATTCATTGTATCATTTTCATCGATTGACCATTCTAAGGCAATCGAGGTGTTCAATCATTCATTGTATCATTGTCATCGATTGACCGTTCTATTGCAATCGAGGTGTTCAATCATTCGTGGTATCATTGTTGTCGATTGACGATGTACTCCCAGACGAGCTACCTGGTTTACCTCCACAAAGAGATATGGAATTCACGATTGAGTTGGAGCCTGGTACATCTCCAATATTGAAGACACCGTACCGGATGGCCCCGACCGAAATGCAGGAGTTGAAGAATCAACTCGAGGAATTGTTCGAGAAATGTTACATCCGACCGAGTGCGTCCCCTGGGGAGCACCAGTGTTGTTGGTCAATAAGAAGGATGGTTCATTTCGCTTGTGTATTGATTATCGGGAGTTGAACAGGGTGACGATCAAGAATAAGTATCCTCTACCCCGTATTGATGATCTCTTAGATCAACTTCAGGGAGCTTCAATATTTTCCAAGATCGACCTAAGATCTGGATATCATCAGTTGCGAATTCGAGAGTCAGATATCGCAAGGACAATGTTTCGTACACGCTATGGTCATTATGAGTTCGAGGTAATGCCGTTTGGGATATCTAATGCATCTGCGGTATTCATGGAATTAATGAATCGGGTTTTCATCTACTTTTTGGATCAGTTTGTGGTTGTCTTCATTGATGACATTTTAATTTATTCTCATGACCGGGAGGAACACGAGCTTCACCTGTATCAGGTTCTCGACGTGTTGAGACGAGAGCAACTTTATGGAAAGTTTTCCAAATGTGAGTTCTGGATGTCCGAAGTGACATTTCTCGGGCATGTAATTTCATCAGAAGGGGTGCGTGTTGATCCTCAGAAGACGGAGGCTATCCAAGATTGGTTACCTCCAAAGAATGTTCAGGAAATCCGAAGCTTTCTCGGATTAGCCAGTTATTATTGGCGGTTTGTAGAAGTATTTTCTAAATCGCTCAACCAATGACGAACCTTTTGTGAAAGGATAAGAAATATGCGTGGTCCGACGCGTATCAGCGGAGTTTTGAGGAACTCAAGAGCCGGTTAATTTCAGCACCTGTACTTTCCTTGCCACAAGGGGCAAAAGGATTCGTGATCTATACTGATGCGTCCGGACACAGTCTCGGATGTGTATTAATGCAGAATGGGAAGGTTATTGCCTATGCTTCACGGCAATTGAGACCTTACGAGGTTAATAATCCAACCCACGACCTGGAGTTAGCAGCCGCGGTTTTCGCATTGAAAATTTGGCGTCATTACCTTTATGGCATCACCTGTCAGATATTCACCGATCACAAGAGTTTGAGGTATATATTTACTCAGAAGGAGTTAAATATGCGACAGAGGCGGTGGTTGGAACTAATCAAATATTACGATATCGAGATCCTGTACCACCCGGGTAAGGCAAACGTGGTTGCCGATGCATTGAGTCGTAAGTCCGTTCAGGAGCAAATGCTTGCTCGTTTAACAGTTCACAAGGAACTTCAACAGGAATTCCTTAGACCCGAGATCGAGGTCTGGCTTCAGCGAATGCAAGGGCAACTTTGCATGTTAAAGTTTTCATCGCCAATTGAGGAGGCAATCAGAGTAAATCAGGGTTTAGACCCATCATAGTTACGCATCCAAGAGTTTGTGGTTCGGGGGAAAGCCCCTGGATTTGTGGTCCACGAGGAGGGACTTTTGTAATTCAAGAATCGGTTATGCGCACCGGTGGATGACGAGTTGAAAAACTTGATATTGAGAGAAGCTCATGCTACCCCTTATTTCCGTTCATCCGGAGTCTAGCTAGATGTACAAGGACTTGAAACAAAATTACTGATGGAGTAATATGAAGCGAGAAGTCACATAATTTGTTTCGAGATGCTTAACCTGTCAGCAAGTTGAGATTGAACATCAGCGACCGGCGGGTATGCTGAAACCTCTCCCTATTCCAGAGTGGAAGTGGGAAGTCATCTCAATGGATTTCATCACTAGTTTGCCGACGAGTCGTCGTGGCATGAATACAATAAGGGTAATTGTGGACCGTTTGACTAAATCGGCTCATTTCCTTGAGATTAAGGATACGTGGGGTCCCGGGAGACTTGCCCAGTTGTTCATCAAAGAGATAATGAGACTGCACGGTACTCCTAAAAGTATCATTTCCGATCGTGACGGACGATTCGTGTCTCATTTTTGGAAATCAGTTCATCGTGCTATGGGAACTCAGCTTAATCTCAGTACCTCTTTTCATCCTCAGTCCGACGGACAGTCAGAGAGGACTATTCAAACATTGGAGGACATGTTGAGGGCATATGTCCTCGATTGGAAAGTCGATTGGGAAGCCCAATTACCGTTGATTGAGTTCACATACAATAATAGTTGGCATGCTTCGATTGAGATGGCACCTTACGAGGCCTTGTACGGTCGTCGTTGTCGATCTCCTTTGTGTTGGGATGACCTATCAGAGTCAATCGGCACTGAGCCCGATATGCTTATAGCCGACCGGGAGAAGGTAGCTTTGATCAGGAGTCGTATGTTGATAGCTCAGGGTCTACAGAAATCATATGCAGATAATCTTCGTCGACCACTAGAGTTCGAGACGGGTGACCACGCTTTGGTCAAAGTATCACTGAGTCGAGGTATCTCCCGTTTCGGGAAGCGGGGAAAGTTGAGTCCGAGATTCATTGGACTGTTTGAGATTTTGGATCGAGTAGGCGAGTTAGCTTATCGATTGGCTTTACCTTCGGCGTTGAGCCGAATTCATATTGTGTTTCATGTCTCTCAGTTGCGGAAGTATGTTGCCGACACGAGTCACATACTTCAGTTCAACGAAATCGAGATCGCGGATGATCATTCATATGAGGAGCGTCCTATACGAGTTTTAGAGCGGCGAATCAAACAGTTGAGGAACAAGATGATTCCTTTGGCCAAGATTCAGTGGTCTAGACACGGAATCGAAGAGGCTACTTGGGAAACCGAGGAGAGTATGCGGGAGAGTTATCCTGAGTTGTTTGACCCTTAGTTTCGGGGACGAAACTCTTTTTAAGGGGGGAAGTATGTAATATCCAGTTGTAATTCATTCATTATCATTCAGTAATTATCAGTCAGTAATTGTCACTCAGTAATTTTCACTCATTAATAATCACTCATCATTCATGATTCTTCCATTTGCGTTCATTGTTGGCATGTTGTAACAGTGTATTAGTTACCGATCGTCATTTCATCTCTGTTTGAGTGTCGAGACGGGAGTATTATCATTATCATCGTGATGGGTAGTCTTGTACTGGAAGTTTCGTCTCTGGCATGTGTTGGACTTGTTCACTTTCACATACGTATGGTATGTCGGATCATTCATCAATCGTAGCGAGAAATCAGAGTTGTCGGATTTTCATCTTGTCCAGCAATGAGTTACGGCCGTAACTAGTCTTACATTATGGCCGTAACATGGATTCGTTGGATTAAGGTGATTTTGGACGAAGGCAGGTTACAGCCGTAAGGATTGTCGGATACGGCCGTAACAGGCGCTCGTTGTTTTCAGGCCAGTTCGGCCGAATGGGACTTACGGCCGTAAGGGTTTCGGCATACGGCCGTAAGATGAGGAGTTATGGCCGTAAGGTGGGCACGCTACGGCCGTAAAGTGTGTTCGTGATTTTCAGGATTTGTCGGGCGAGAAGGACTTACGGCCGTAAGTGTTGCGGCATACGGCCGTAAGATGAGGTAGGTACGTCCGTACGTTACAGGCAGGGTGCCTGGTCATTTTCGACGAAGGGGGCTTACGCCTGTAAGTTTGGCCGGATACGACCGTATCGTTCGAGTTACGCCCGTAAGGTGTTCGGGTATGGCCGTATGGTTGTCAACAGGTGTTTTAGACGAGGGCAAGTTACGCCCGTAAGTCAAGTGCGGGTACGGCCGTAAGGCTGTCGGCAGGTGTTTGGACGAAGCCGAGTTACGTCCGTACGAGTTGGCTGGTTACGGCCATAAGGCCGTTGACCTGTGATGTTACGGACGTAAGTAGGCCGAGTTACGGCCGTAACTTCCGGCAGTTTATAAGGACTTGGCCAGGGCTTTTTCTTCATTTTCTCATTTCTTCAACTTATATCCGAGAGAGAGGGCTTGAGGGAGATATTTTCCATCATCTATCACTTGAGTGTTAGATTTTTATCATCTTCATTCGTTTGGGAAGCTTGGATACTCGATTTAACTCGCGTTCATCGGATCGAAGTGGTTGGATCTACAAGAGGTAATTTCTTCAACATCTTGGATTTCGATTTTGTGTTGAGATATGATGTTTTGGACGTTATAATCATGTTGTATGAAGGGATATGCATATGATTATGAGTTTGTATAAAGATTCATTGGACTATTGAAGGATTATTCAAGAACACTTTGAATATTAAGTTGGATTTGGTGTTTTCAATTAATTGTTGTTGAAATCACGAATTTAGATATTCATTTTGGATTATTGATCGTATAGAAGATGTTTTGTTGGTTTGAAACACTTCTTGGGGATTTAATGTTGGTATAATTAAGGATTGATTGTAAACAATCGGAGATTGGTCACAACGTGTTTGATATTATGCCCCAATGAACTTGGTTTAGTCGTATCGACGTTTTGATGTTGGCTATCATCGTGTATGATTCGTATGTTGAATGGATTTCTCGAAATTGTGTCATTCAAGGTTGTTCGAATGATCGACATCTCTTTTAGGACGTTGTTCGTGGAAGGACATTCTTCATCGGTGTTGTGTAAGTTAATTCTTACTCGGTTAAAAGGATATTCATTCATTTTGTTGTTGTTCATTCATAATCATAACCCATTCATAATTGTATTAACCGTATTGAGACTTGTAATTGTCGAATAATCACTTCATTCATGAGGAACGGCGGTTCCAATCATTTCATTGAACTATCATTCATTTCACCATTATTTTGCATCTCGGTGAGTCATTCTTGACTTTGTCGTATTATTATTCATTGATATTCATTATGGTCATTCTCGTTCATATGACCTTCTGGGTTCATATTGCGTGGCCGGGTGCGGATGTGTGGAATTCTTAGTCGAGCATGCGATGGTCATGTATTGGGATCGATACATTGGACTGTGCACACGGTAACGATTACCTCCGTGAGACTAATTAGGTACAAGGACGGGTGTGTCCGGTGTACACTTGCACAGAACATTACGGGCGTACTATGATGCTCCTCTTCAGCGTAATTCATAACTAAGGATATTTCATAACTAAATATATATCATGATTGTGTATTTTCAACCCTTGAGGATTGTTGTTCTGTGTAACTGACCCCGTTTGGGGATTTTGTTTTCAGGTCATGGCAAGGCAAAAGCACGAGAATAGAACGTTGACGGCGAGGAGTCCCAGTGATACTAGTAGGGCCCCCCGATCCTTTCAGTCATTCATGTTGTTGTCATTTATTTTCCGCTGCAGATTTTCATTTGGATACTCCGTTTCATTCAGGGTTGTGTATTTTATCTTCATATAAAATACACTAGTATTTGGTATTATCCTGGTGTTTTGTACTTAAACTCCTCATCGGAGTATTTGATAATATAATGTGGTTCGGTACTACAATTATATTATTTAATTCATTAGTTTTCATTCACCTGGTGGGTCCCAGTCGGGGATCCACGGCACTGTAATATCTGCCTAATTTGGGGTGTTACAATCCAAACTATAACACCCCCATAATTCGACCGGTAATGTTACATGTCGTAGACCCTTATCACAAGGATCTACCAAGCTAAACTCTAAAAGACTACTCAATGATTGACCGACCGGGGTCAAATTAATTACAAAGCAGACCGACAAGGTCATTAACCAATTCAGAAACTAACGACATTCACATTACAATGACAATAATAAACTTGAATACAGAAAAGAATGACAACTCAATTTAATAAATGAAAACTATACCTATGCAAGGGTGAATACTCGAACGACAGAGAAATACCGACCAAAATGAAACAAAATAAAAGACTCTGACTCTGGTGTGATTAGCATCATTGTCCTCCATCTCCTTCCAAGCCAATCCTGTGACTGCTCCCGAGCTGCCAAAACCTGAGCGCATAACAGGCACCCACCCCCCGAAAACTCGGGGGTTAGCAAACTGGAATTTTGCTAGTGCAAGTACATAATATACAAGATATACGAACAATAACAACATAAAACTCAACCACCGCAAAGCCTTAACACAAACCACACATTCCCATAATCAACACAGAATAGCACTCGCATACACAAGGTGAAAGATAATCATATAGTCATATTCTCTTTACGAAACATAACACCAATGAAACTTTAAACGGGCCCAAGGAGTCAAAAGATCTAGTTTGAAAATCCCTTTTTATAAAAGGAAAAGTATTTTAATAAGATAGTTTGAAAACATTATTATTGACTCGGTCCGTCTTGGGGTTTTGAAAATCGAATCGGAATACTTTTAGAAAATAACTTCAAAAGCTCTTGGGTCCCCGACCCAACATGTGGAAAACAATTTACAAGAAACCAATACAACGTTATTCAGGATCCTCAACCCAATTTATAAGACACTATCACAAGCGAATCATTACAACATCTCACGGGGTTCTCAGCCCAATCCAAATAATATCATCATGAGATCAAATCTCAACATCCTACGGGGTCCTCGACCCAATATACAGAATAATCATCACAGTCCAATCAAAGGCACAGCCTCTCATTCGACAAATCTTGCTCAAGACCCCTGATTAATTAACCCTCGGAGATCTCGTCAAATATCCTTGGTTAATTAACCCTGATACCAACATTTAAAACAAGTTGAAACAAACTTTCCAGAAACACGAATCGCGGTCTATACCAAGACCAAAATTTTAAAGCGAGTTGCAAGAACTTTGAATTACGAAAACCATTTGGTAACGGGGTCTTAGCTATCACTCAAATATCCATTACCAATAAGCCTGCCAGGCGCTTCCCTTGGGGCTGAGAGGCTTGTAGATGAAGACGGCGGGATTGGTAACAACTTTATCGTATCGGTATCGAGGCAAGTTATACTTGCTCAGTTCATAATGTTTAATAAATAGATTCAATTTAACTTCATTTATAATTCATATAGAAATGGTATTATGGAATATGAATTGTCGGGATGATGGTATGTATATTACGCTTGGACTGAGATAAATCATAATGTATATGATTTTAAAGATGTCTAGTGGAAACGGAGACGTGAATTATATTTGGTCTATTGTATGAGAGGTTAGATATCAAGGCTAGTTATCATGCCGATATTGAACTCGAGATGGTGGTTTGATATTAGTAATGGACTGTACTTCATTTTGGATTATTCGGATAACTGTGTATTCGTTCAGGGATGTTGGTCGCGGAAAGATTAGTGTCCCCAATTTGAGGTAATTAATATTGCTAAATTATGACAATCATCCTGTTGCATATTGCATGTGTGTGTTGATGCTTCATGTGGTGAATATGCATCATTGTTTGTTACATTTTATGATGTGCTTTTTCTTTGTGTTGTAATATGTTGGGCCGATGTGTTGGGGGAAAAGACCTAAATGGCACCCATGTTCCGGGGTATTCCTGTGTGGATACTTTCGTGACCTTTGGTTGCAACCTTGGGGTGTTTTGTGATTACATGAATTGTGTTGTGAGATAAAACATGAATGGTACCCATGTCCGGAGTATTCCTGAGTAGATGCTTCCGTGACCCTTGGATACGGCCTTGGGAGTTTATGTGCTAATATTATATGCATTGTTGAGCATGCTGTGAACTGTTGTCTGACGGAAATACGACATTGTGGTCGTGTCGGTCTTTCATGATCGAGTTATCATTGCTCACTTGGAATGTCTTCTAATCCTTGTTGGATATGCGTTTCTTCGAGATTTGTTGTCATGTTGTATCATGACATATCTGGAGTCAGATACGTTCTAATCGGTCATATGTAGGATTTTCAGGGCGGGCATGTGTAGCATGTGTTAGTTTTGACCTCATATTGAACCGTGCACATGAGATATACTTCGTGAGGCTGATTAGGTACGAGACCAGACATGTATCTGATCAACACCCGTGGCTGGCTTGTACACAGACACATGTCAGGATCGGGCATATCGTGACGTCCATCTTGAGTCTTATTGATTGGTCGTTCACAGTCCATGTACAATTGGATCTGTTCGATAGTCGGGTTTGTCTTCGAGATCCCGTATATGTGATTTGTATATGGTTGATGATTTTATTCTCTTGTGTATCTATCCCCGTTGACCCTTTATTGATCTCGTTTGGAGTTACCTTGTCGATGGTCAACTCGTTTGTTATTGACCCTTTATTAATCTCGTTTGGAGTTCACCCAATCGTTGGTAATCTCGTTCGTTATTGATCCTTATTGATTCTGTTTGGAGTTTGCCTTACTGTTGGTATTCTCGGTCATTGTAGATCCTTTATTGATCTTGTTGAGATTTACTGTATTGTTGGTATTCTTGGTTGTTGATCCTTTATTGATCTTGTTGGGATTTACCCGTATCGTTAGTATTCTCGGTTGTTAATCCTTTATTGATCTTGTTGGAGTTTACCGTATCGTTGGTATTCTCGGTTGTTGATCCTTTATTGATCTTGTTGTAGTTTATCGTATCGTTGGTATTCTCGGTCGCTGATCCCTTATTGATCTTGTTGGAGTTACCAAATCATGGTATTCTCGTTCGTGGTTGATCCTTTGTCGATCTTGTGTGGAGTTATCATGTCATTGATATTCTCGTTCTGATGTATTAGTTGGTTATTATTATTGATTGTGTGAGCATTCATACTTTGTATTGATATCCGGGACTTGCCATTGTTTTAGGACAGTTGATCTCCGGATGTATTGTGTGATATCGGTTTTATCGGAATTGGGATCTGATTGTGCGATCCAGCAGACAGAATCGGACATGGCCAGATTATTCCATATTGGAGATATGTTTATGTTTGAGAATCTTGGTATCGTTTCGGATACAGTACAAATGGTTATTTTCGAATTCATTCGTCATTTGAGAATGCGAGGTGCGAATTGAGGTAAGGGTTGAATTGATTTGGGATTTCACGGATTGGTAGGGTTACTACGGTAAGGTTACACTGTAAATATTCTTACCTTGTAAATACATTGATAGGTAATTGTATATGATGATGTGATCATTACCATTGTTGAGTATTATGGCTGACCCCGTCGTGGGCTTTATCTTTTAGGTAATCGGAGATCGAGCTAGTAGCTGTCGTGAAGGGATGAGCTTTCTGGTGATAGTGGCTATGGCATGGTTATTGGTATTTGAGTATTCTTTTCTGGTTGTTATGATTCAGCTGCAAATGTATTTAATTATGTCTCTATCCGCTGCGTGTGTAATTTTATAATGGCTTTCTGTATTTTTCCAACTCGTGTATACTTTCTAAATGCCCTTTTAGCGTCTTCGCCTTGTGCTTTCAAATAGTATTTTATGACGGTATTTGGGAACTGTGTTTTGTAAAACATTTGGGTATTTAAAACATTACCGTCCTTGCCTCGTTGGCATGTTTGAAACGTTTGCGAAAATGATTTTAGCCTTGTGGGTTCCAATATGGGGCCCACGGTGCTGTAATATTCTCGGTTGGCTTTGGGGGTGTTACGGAAGATGGTATCAGAGCTTGAGTTTCGTAAAACCCGGGCATGTGTGTTATATGGCTCTACCGGTGCGGTAGTAGCGTGACTTTTGAAAATAATTTTCTGACTTTCGAGTCAAACCGATTTTTGGAGGTTCCAAAATTTTTGAAATATTTTTAAATTGCTATTTTTTATATGGGTGTGTGTTAGCATATGGTGCTGAGACTTTGTATGGGAGTCGTATTCTAGTATCACGGGAGATCATCAACTTTATGGACCTGTATTTATGTTATTTCAGTTATTTGGTTTTGATGATGATTATTTGAGCATGGTGACATGATTTTGAGATATTTCGGGATTGAGATATTGATTATGACAGGATTTTAAGTTTCGAGGACGAAACTTATTTAAGTGGGAAGATATGTAATATCCTAGAATTTCGCTATGATTTTTCGCATTATTTTATCTGAGTTGTACTGTACAGAGTGAGACGGATACAGTATGGATAAATAATTTTGGGAACTGTGGTAGCTGTACCGATATATCTATCGAGGTTATATTTAATTATAGGATATTACATACTTAATATGTTTTCGATGTTGGATATACTGTATGAGTATTTGTACAATTGTCATACTTGGTCGATAGTTGTATTTGAGGATATCGTGCATCAGATGTGTCGTATGAGAATGTTATCAGAACAAGTATATGTATTCAGTATGTCGCGTGTACGTGATCGGTATATTGAAGACAGCAGACATGAGCAGAAATGGTTAAGTATGAAAGCCACTACGTACGTCAAGCATAGGAGCTTACGTACGTAATGGTGCGAGCGTAGCGTGCGCTAAGAAGAGTGTTTTACATACGTAACGAATGGAGTTTAGCATACATTAGGTTGGGTACATAGCGTACGTTAAGAAGGGAATCGGAGAGGATCGAGCTGTCGTCGGCAGGTGGGCCAGGTGTCCACAGCTTTCGGCGCGGATGTGGACAGGCGAGTCAACCCCAAGCCTTACGTACGCTAAGGGCAGATCATTACGTACGTTAAACGAATATGTTACTGTAGCAAGTCAACGGATATATTACGTACGCTACATCATGGACATTACGTACGAAATGCACAATACGAATTGAGACAGTGAGCTCTGGATGCCGATAACGTACGCTATATAGGACATGTAGAGTACGTTAGGAAGCATTACGTACATTAATTGTGGGTGTTAACGTACGTAACATGCCGGAAAGATTATATAACTAAGGTTCGTCTTTCATTTCCTCACGAGAGGAAACACATCTTTTCTCCCAAACTTCATTCCTCCTCACTCCTGATCCTATTTCCGACCCTCATACATTGGTTAAGACCTTGATGAGTCGATTAGAAGCTTGAAACTTGGAGTTCTTGATGTTTTTGGAAGAGCTTGATCATTGTGGTTCTTCTTCAAGAGGTATGTTAGATAACTCTTCTCTTTGATTCGGATTTTGATATTGTAGTTGACGTTCTTCTTCGTATAATGATGGTTACGGTGTTGTTGTTGTGATTCTTGAGGTTGTATGAATTGTATATTGAGGAACAAAATGATGTATGCCTTGGATTATGAATTAGATGATGGTTTAGATGTTAGAACCCATCGAATTACGTCGTTTTGTTGGCTCCAAACATGATTATGGATTAATTCATGTTCTTGAAGAACTCTTGAGTTATATATGTCGTGATTTTATGGAATTTGGAAGGATTACGGTTAATTTTGGCATATGATTATTCATGATGATAACCGGTAACTTTATTCCAATGAACTTACAAAGATGAGCCGTGTTAATCCGAAATTAAGATTGAAGTCGGAATCAAGAATGTTGAGACACTTGTTAGAATTTATTTATTATCGAATTGCGACTTGTATTCGTATTGTTTGAATTGTAATGGTTTGGTTTCGTATATGATCGAGATATCGTTGAACCGTTGAGTTTGACTGGTCGGTTATATCGGTTGTTGATTTTTTTCGAACGTATTGTTAATTGATTATTGCATTAGGTCGCATTAAGTGATCGTTGATGATTAACCCTTGTGCTGCGATTGAGATTGGAGAATGCATGGATCGCCTAGGTCGGGGCTGAGGAGCTTGTAGATGAAGACGACGAGATTGGTAACAACTTCATCGTATCGGTATCGAGGCAAGTTATGCTTGCTCAGTTCATAATGTTTAATAAATGGTTTCGATTTCACTTCATTTATGATTCATATAGTAATGGTATTATGGAATATGAATGGTCGGGATGATGGTATGTATATTATACTTGGACTCAGATAAATCATAATGTATATAATTTTAAAGATGTCTAGTGGAAACAGAGACGTGAAGTATATTTGGTCTATTGTATGAGAGGTTACATATCAAGGCTAGTTATCATGCCGACATTGAACTCGAGATGGTGGTTTGGTATTAGTAATGGACTGTACTTCATTTTGGATTATTCGGATAACTGTGTATTTATTCAGGGATGTTGGTCGTGGAAAGATTAGCATCCCCAGCTTGAGGTAATTAATATTGCTAAATTATGACAATCATCATGTTGCAATATTGCATGTGTGTGTTGATGCTTCATGTGGTGAATGTGCATCATTGTTTGTTACATTTTATGATGTGCTCTTTCTTTGAGCTGTAATCTGTAGGGCCGATGAGTTGTGGGATAAGACCTAAATGGCACCCATATTCCGGTGTATTCCTGTGTGGATACTTTCGTGATCCTTGGTTACGACCTTGGGGTGTTTTGTGATTGCATGAACTGTGTTGCGGGATAAAACCTGAATGGTACCCACGTCCAGAGTATTCCTGAGTAGATGCTTCCGTGACCCTTGGCTGCGGCCTTGGGAGTTTATGTGCTAATATTATATGCATTTTTGAGCATGCTGTGAACTGTTGTCTGACGGAAATACAACATTATGGTCGTGTCGGTCTTTCATGATTGAGTTATCGTTGCTCACTTGGAAAGTCTTCTGATCCTTGTTGGATATGCGTTTCTTCGAGATTCGTTGTCATGTTGTATTGTGACATATCTGGAGTCAGATACGTTCTGATCGGTCATGTGTAGGATTTTCAGGGCGGGCACGTGTAGCATATGTTGGTTTCGACCTCATATTGAACCGTGCACACGAGACGTACTTTGTGAGGCTGATTAGGTACGAGACCAGTCGTGTATCTGGTCAATACCCGTGGTTGGCTGGTACACGGACACATGTCCAGATCTGGCATATCGTGACGTCCATCTTGAGTCTTATTAATTGGTTGTTCACAGTCCATGTATAATCGGGTCTGTTCGATAGTCAAGTTTGTCTTTGAGATCCCGTATATGTGATTTGTATATGGTTGACAATTTAATTCTCTCGTGTATCTATCCCCGTCGACCTTTTATTGATCTCGTTTGGAGTTACCATATCGATGGTCAACTCGTTTGTTATTGACCCTTTATTAATCTCGTTTGGAGTTCATCCAATCGTTGGTAATCTCGTTTGTTATTGATCCTTATTGATTCCGTTTGGAGTTTGCCTTACTGTTGGTATTCTCGGTCATTGTAGATCCTTTATTAATCTTGTTGGGATTTACCGTATCGTTGGTATTCTCGGTTGTTGATCCTTAATTGATCTTGTTGGGATCTACCGTATCATTGGTATTCTCGGTTGTTTATCCTTTATTGATCTTGTTGGAGTTTACCGTATCGTTGGTATTCTCGGTTGTTGATCCTTTATTGATCTTGTTGGAGTTTACCGTATCGTTGGTATTCTCGGTCGCTGATCCCTTATTGATCTTGTTGGAGTTACCAAATCATGGTATTCTCGTTCGTGGTTGATCCTTTGTCGATCTTGTGTGGAGTTATCATGTCATTAATATTCTCGTTCTGATGCATTGGTTGGTTATTATTATTGATTGTGTGAGCATTCATACTTTGTATTAATTGATTATTGCATTAGGTCGCGTTAAGTGATCGTTGATGATTAACCCTTGTGCTGCGATTGAGATTGGAGAATGTATGGATCGCCTAGGTCGGGGCTGAGGAGCTTGTAGATGAACACGACGGGATTGGTAACAACTTCATCGTATCGGTATCGAGGCAAGTTATGCTTGCTCAGTTCATAATGATTAATAAATGGTTTCGATTTCACTTCATTTATGATTCATATAGTAATGGTATTATGGAATATGAATTGTCAGGATAATGGTATGTAAATTATACTTGGACTGAGATAAATCATAACGTATATGATTTTAAAGATGTCTAGTGGAAATGGAGACATGAAATATATTTGGTCTATTGTATGAGAGGTTACATATCAAGGCTAGTTATCATGTCGACATTGAACTTGAGATGGTGGTTTGGTATTAGTAATGGACTGTACTTCATTTTGGATTATTCGGATAACTGCGTATTCATTCAGGGATGTTGGTCGTGGAAAGATTAGCATCCCCAGCTTGATGTAATTAATATTGCTAAATTATGACAATCATCATGTTGCAATATTGCATGTGTGTGTGGATGCTTCATGTGGTGAATGTGCATCATTGTTTTTTACATTTTATGATGTGCTGTTTCTTTGAGCTGTAATCTGTAGGGCCGATGTTTTGGGGGATAAGACCTAAATGGCACCCATGTTCCGGGATATTCCTGTGTGGATACTTTCGTGACCCTTGGTTGCGACCTTGGGGTGCTTTGTCGTTGCATGAACTATGTTGCGGGATAAAACCTGAATGGTACCCACGTCCAGAGTATTCCTGAGTAGATGCTTTTGTGACCCTTGGTTGCGGCCTTGGGAGTTTATGTGCTAATATTATATGCATTGTTGAGCATGCTGTGAACTGTTGTCTGACGGAAATACGACATTATGGTCGTTTCGGTCTTTCATGATCGAGTTATCATTGCTCACTTGGAAAGTCTTCTGATCCTTGTTGGATATGCATTTCTTCGAGATTCGTTGTCATGTTGTATCGTGATATATTTGGAGTCAGATACGTTCTGATCGGTCATGTGTAGGATTTTCAGGGCGGGCACGTGTAGCATGTGTTGGTTTCGACCTCATATTGAACCGTGCACACGAGACGTACTTCGTTAGGCTCATTAGGTACGAGACCAGACGCGTATCTGATCAATACCCATGGTTGGCTTGTACATGGACACATGTACGGATCGGGTGTATCGTGACGTCCAACTTGAGTCTTATTGATTGGTTGTTCACAGTCCATGTATAATCGGATCCGTTCGATAGTCGGGTTTGTCTTTGAGATCCCGTATATGTGATTTGTATATGGTTGATGATTTAATTCTCTCGTGTATCTATCCCCGTTTAGCCTTTATTGATGTCGTTTGGAGTTACCATATCGATGGTCAACTCATTTGTTATTGACCCTTTATTAATCTCATTTGGAGTTCACCCAATCGTTGGTAATCTCGTTCGTTATTGATCCTTATTGATTCCGTTTAGAGTTTGCCTTACCATTGGTATTCTCGGTCATTGTAGATCCTTTATTGATCTTGTTGGGATTTACGGTATCGTTGGTATTTTCGGTTGTTGATCCTTTATTGATCTTGTTGGGATTTAACGTATCGTTGGGATTCTCAGTTGTTTATCCTTTATTGATCTTGTTGGAGTTTACCGTATCGTTGGTATTCTCGGTTTTTGATCCTTTATTGATCTTGTTGGAGTTTACCGTATCGTTGGTATTCTCGGTTGTTGATCCTTTATTGATCTTGTTGGAGTTTACCGTATCGTTGGTATTCTCGGTCGCTGATCCCTTATTGATCTTGTTGGAGTTACCAAATCATGGTATTCTCGTTCGTGGTTGATCCTTTGTCGATCTTGTGTGGAGTTATCATGTCATTAATATTCTCGTTCTGATGCATTGGTTGGTTATTATTATTGATTGTGTGAGCATTCATACTTTGTATTAATTGATTATTGCATTAGGTCGCGTTAAGTGATCGTTGATGATTAACCCTTGTGCTGCGATTGAGATTGGAGAATGTATGGATCGCCTAGGTCGGGGCTGAGGAGCTTGTAGATGAACACGACGGGATTGGTAACAACTTCATCGTATCGGTATCGAGGCAAGTTATGCTTGCTCAGTTCATAATGATTAATAAATGGTTTCGATTTCACTTCATTTATGATTCATATAGTAATGGTATTATGGAATATGAATTGTCAGGATAATGGTATGTAAATTATACTTGGACTGAGATAAATCATAACGTATATGATTTTAAAGATGTCTAGTGGAAATGGAGACATGAAATATATTTGGTCTATTGTATGAGAGGTTACATATCAAGGCTAGTTATCATGCCGACATTGAACTTGAGATGGTGGTTTGGTATTAGTAATGGACTGTACTTCATTTTGGATTATTCGGATAACTGCGTATTCATTCAGGGATGTTGGTCGTGGAAAGATTAGCATCCCCAGCTTGATGTAATTAATATTGCTAAATTATGACAATCATCATGTTGCAATATTGCATGTGTGTGTGGATGCTTCATGTGGTGAATGTGCATCATTGTTTTTTACATTTTATGATGTGCTGTTTCTTTGAGCTGTAATCTGTAGGGCCGATGTTTTGGGGGATAAGACCTAAATGGCACCCATGTTCCGGGATATTCCTGTGTGGATACTTTCGTGACCCTTGGTTGCGACCTTGGGGTGCTTTGTCGTTGCATGAACTATGTTGCGGGATAAAACCTGAATGGTACCCACGTCCGGAGTATTCCTGAGTAGATGCTTTTGTGACCCTTGGTTGCGGCCTTGGGAGTTTATGTGTTAATATTATATGCATTGTTGAGCATGCTGTGAACTGTTGTCTGACGGAAATACGATATTATGGTCGTGTCGGTCTTTCATGATCGAGTTATCATTGCTCACTTGGAAAGTCTTCTGATCCTTGTTGGATATGCATTTCTTCGAGATTCGTTGTCATGTTGTATCGTGATATATTTGGAGTCAGATACGTTCTGATCGGTCATGTGTAGGATTTTCAGGGCGGGCACGTGTGGCATGTGTTGGTTTCGACCTCATATTGAACCGTGCACACGAGACGTACTTCGTTAGGCTGATTAGGTACGAGACCAGACGTGTATTTGATCAATACCCATGGTTGGCTTGTACATGGACACATGTCCGGATCGGGCGTATCGTGACGTCCAACTTGAGTCTTATTGATTGGTTGTTCACAGTCCATGTATAATCGGATCCGTTCGATAGTCGGGTTTGTCTTTGAGATCCCGTATATGTGATTTGTATATGGTTGATGATTTAATTCTCTCGTGTATCTATCCCCGTTTACCCTTTATTGATGTCGTTTGGAGTTACCATATCGATGGTCAACTCATTTGTTATTGACCCTTTATTAATCTCATTTGGAGTTCACCCAATCGTTGGTAATCTCGTTCGTTATTGATCCTTATTGATTCCGTTTAGAGTTTGCCTTACCGTTGGTATTCTCGGTCATTGTAGATCCTTTATTGATCTTGTTGGGATTTACGGTATCGTTGGTATTTTCGGTTGTTGATCCTTTATTGATCTTGTTGGGATTTAACGTATCGTTGGGATTCTCAGTTGTTTATCCTTTATTGATCTTGTTGGAGTTTACCGTATCGTTGGTATTCTCGGTTTTTGATCCTTTATTGATCTTGTTGGAGTTTACCGTATCGTTGGTATTCTCGGTTGTTGATCCTTTATTGATCTTGTTGGAGTTTACCGTATCGTTGGTATTCTCGGTCGCTGATCCCTTATTGATCTTGTTAGGGTTACCAAATCATGGTATTCTCGTTCATGGTTGATCCTTTGTCGATCTTGTGTGGAGTTATCATGTTATTGATATTCTCATTCTGATGCATTGGTTGGTTATTATTATTGACTGTGTGAGCATTCATACTTTGTATTGATATCTGGGACTTGCCATTGTTTCGGGACAATTGATCTCCAGATGTATTGTGTGATATCGATTTTATCGGAATTGGGATCCGATTGTGCGATCCAGCTGACGGAATCGGACATGGCTAGATTATTCCATATTGGAGATATGTTTATATTTGGGAATCTTCGTATCGTTTCGGATACAGTACAGATGGTTATTTTCGAATTCATTCGTCACTTGAGAATGCGAGGTGAGAATTGAGGTAAGGGTTGAATTGATTTGGGATTTCACGGATTGGTAAGGGTACTACGGTAAGGTTACACTGTAAATATTCCTACTTTGTAAATACATTGATTGGTAATTATATATGATGATGTGATCGTTATCATTGAGTATTATGGCTGACCCCGTCGTGGGCTTTATCTTTTAAGTACTCGGAGATCGAGCTAGTAGCGGTCGTGATGGGATGAGCTTTCCGGTGATACTGGCTATGGCATGGTTATTAGGATTTGAGTATTCTTTTCTGGTTTTATGATTCCGCTGCAAATGTATTTAATCATGTCTCTATCCGCTGCGTGTGTAATTTTACAATGGCTTTCAGTATTTTTCCAACTCGTGTATACTTTCTAAATGCCCTTTTGGCGTCTTCGCCTTGTGCTTTCAAATGGTATTTTATGACGGTATTTGGGAACTATGTTTTGTAAAACATTTGGGTATTTAAAACATTACCGTCCTTGCCTCGTTGGTGTGTTTGAAATGTTTGCGAAAATGATCATAGCCTTGTGGGTTCCAATGTGGGGCCCACGGCGCTGTTATATTCCCGATTGGTTCCAAAGAGCAAGAAGAAGAAGGACGCTTGTCTTAAATGCGGTTAGCTGGGCCACTGCGCTAGAAACTGTCCGATTATTCATTGCGGTTCAGGAACAGAACTTTTAGTTTTGGAAACAAATTGTTCTGCTACTGTATTTTCTACTTCTTGGATACCGGATTTCGGTGCTAGTTCTCATATTTGTACCGTGAATTGGGATCTAGAACAAAGTAGGAAGCTTGGAGCTGGGGAAATGATGATTACTGTCAGAAGCGGGCATAGTGTCGAGGCAATTGACATAGGATCACTTCTTTTGGGTTTAGAATCCGGCTTTATTTTGACTTTAGAAGATGTACTTGTTTTGCCCAATGGGCATAAAAATATTGTATCCATTCCGATCATGGATCAGAAAGGCTTTTCATTTTTCATTGGTGATGGTTCCTGCAAAATTTATTTTAGAAATAAACACGTGGGCACTGCTACATTGTTAAATGGATTGTATCATCTAAACCTTAGTAACAAAGTCGTTGTGAATACTATGACTAGGAAGCGTGGTAGGGATGAAACTAATCAAGTTTTGAAATGGCATTTTAGACTTGGTCATGTTGGTCAGACCAAGGTTTACAAAATGGAAAAAGATGGACTTATGGGTCCATTGGGATCGGATCCCTTTCCTACTTGTGAATCTTACCTTAAAGGCAAAATGACCAAGTCCCCCTTCACATGAACTTTTGAAAGAGCCGCTGATAAACTTGGATTAATCCATAACCAACGTATGTGGTGCTTTAGAAGCAGCACGTGATGGATATCAGTATTTCATTACGTTTACAGATTATCATACTAGGTATGGTTATGGATACTTAATGAAACATAAATCCGAGGCCTTTGAGAAATTCCAGGAATTTAAGGCCCTAGTCGAAAAAACAACTGGTAATCATATCAAAGCACTTCGGTCGGACCGAGGTGGCGAGTATATGAGTGCAGAGTTTGACTAGTTCCTAAAGGAACATGGAATAGTATCACAACTAACACCTCCAGGTAATCCTTAGTTAAATGGTGTGTCAGAAAGAAGGAACCGAACCTTGTTGAACATGATCCGTTCTATGCTAGGCTATACCGACTTATCGATTTACCTGTGGGGGTATGCACTTCTGACTGCTGCTTATATCTTGAATAGATGTCCTTCCAAATCCATTCCTAAAACTCCACATGAGATGTGGGAGGGCAGGAAACCAAGTCTTAATCACATTAGGATTTGGGGATGTCCCGCCTATGTCAAGAAGACTAAGGTGGAAAAGTTGGAAGTGAGGTACGTGAAGTGACGTTTCATTGGATTCCCATCTAGGGCGATGGGTTATCTATTCTACATGCTCGAAGATCGAAAGATCGTTGTTGCTTTAGAAGCACACTTCCTGGAAGATGAGTTCATTCAAGAAGGCGGAGCAGGTAGAAGTGTTTCTTTGGAGGAATACAAAGAAACCCCTCAGGAGACACATGTACAAGAAGTTGGAACCGAACCTTTGGAAACACAAGTACAACTACCTCGTAGGTCTATTAGGGTGTCTCATTTTCCTGAGAGGTATGGCCTTGTACACTAGGAGGAGCTGGGTCTCCATGAGGTTCCAAGTGATAGCCAAGAGACCGACCCAATGACCTATGACCAAGCGATGGTGGATGTAGACTCCGCAAAATGGCATGATGCTATGGAAGCTGATATGGACTCGATGCATGTCAATTAGGTCTGGACTATAGTAGACCGCCACAAGGGCATAGTGCCTATTGGGAACAAGTGGATCTACAAGAGAAAGACTAATGGTGATGGCAAGGTTGACGCCTATAAGGCCAGGCTTGTGGCAAAGGGTTATACCCAGAAGGAAGAGATCGATTACCACGATACCTTCTCGCCCGTAGCTATGATCAAGTCTATTCACATGATGCTTGCTATAGCTGCCTACCACGATTATGAGATATGGCCAATGGACGTAAAGACGGCTTTCCTTAGTGGATTCCTCGAGGAGGAAATCTATATGGAGCAGCCTAAAGGTTTTGTGTCCGAGATCGATATTTAGAAAGTGTGCAAGCTTCAGCGTGCCATTTATGGACTGAAGCAGTCAAAGAGTTTGACTTCGTGCAAAATTAAGAGGAACATTGTGTATACAAGAGGGCTAGTGGGAGCAAGATTGTATTTTTAGTACTATATGTAGATGACATTCTACTAATAGGAAATGATGTGGGAATGCTCAGTTCTGTGAAAGCTTGGCTTTCGAGTAATTTCTCCATGAAAGACTTGGGAGAAGCTACCTATATTCTTGGTATTCGGCTCTATCGGGATAGAGCGAAAAGAACGATAGGTCTTTCCGAAGCCCTCTATATAGATAAAATCTCAAAGCGATTTAAGATGGATGATTCTAAAAGAGGGTTCCTACCGATGCGACATGGAATAAAACTCTTCTTGAAGATGTGTCCTCAAAGTGAGGTACAACGAAAGGAAATGAGTAATATACCATATGTTTCGGCTGTGGGTAGCCTTATGTATGCTATGTTGTGTACGAGACCTGACATTACGTATGTTGTGAGCGTGGTAAGTAGGTTTCAGGCAAACCCAGGTAGGGAACATTAGACTGCCATAAAGAATATTCTCAAGTACTTAAGAAGGACAAGATATATGGTTCTTATGTATGGCAGTGGAGAACTGAATGTGATGGGCTTCACTGATTCAGACTTCCAAAGACAGAAAGACGATTCGATGTCTACTTCTGGATACATATTTACTCTTAATGGAGGAGCAGTATCTTGGCGTAGCGCCAAGAAAAGCACGACTACTGATTCACCTGTCAGGCTGAGTATCAAGCAGCCTTGGAGGCTTCTAAGGAAGGGTTCTAGATTAAGAAGTTTCTCGGAGAACTTCAAGTGATACCACGTGTTGAGCTGCCTGTTCTGCTGTACTGCGACAACGATTGAGCTGTAGCGCAGGCCAAGGATCCGAGGTTTCACAACAGTACCAAACACGTTGAGAGGAAGTATCATCTCGTAAGAGAATTTGTTCGCAAGGGATACATTGTGATGTATAGAGTAGACTCAGCCGACAACGTAGCTGATCCACTGACCAAGCCACTTTCTCAGACTAGCTTGGAGCATCATCTGGAGAACATGGGTATTAGATACCATAGTGTGTGGCATTGAGTGCAAGTGGGAGATTTTTAGGAGTATGCCCTCGAATGCCACTCAGAGGATGTTGAGTGAGGGCATTGTACTTGTTATTATGTAAATCATTATCATAAGGCAATTGTTTGTTTCTTTATTAACTGGCAGTTACTGGCATTCCTGACTCGTAAATATATATATAGAAACTAGTCTGTGTATTTGAGAGAAAAATATTCCACTCCTTATTGGATAAGGGGATCAGTACTGGAAATGTTTATGGCTCAAATAATTAATCGTTCGCAAGTCGATGAAACTTGACTGGGCATTAAGTTTATGTGAAGACTTGTATGACGTATTCTTTGACGTGGAGAGTGCCTGTCGAACACTAATGGTTAGTGAGAGCACACATTTTAGGTATGCTAATTGGATTAGTATACTCGAACTGACTCACCCTCGATTCGTCACATGGATTTCACTCCGGGATAGTCAATGACGGAATCGAAATGTTGTGATAGGTATTCGTGAACCTTCGAATTGAGAATTTGGTAGGGATGTGCTTGAGACGTTAAGATTTTCATTAGAGTATTTCCACCCAGAAAACCGGAAGGTGAGGGTCAACCTTGACGTGCGTCTTGACAAGCAAGTAGCAGGTCCTACTGAATACCAAGATAGAATTCTTTCTCGTGTTAGTGAACGGGTTATATGACCTATGCGGTTATTGGCAGATGAGATCATAAGTCTTTGACCAAAGCATTAGAGCTAGTTGTATTGGATACACGAGAGCTCGATGATCTCAATTTTCATTAACTCATGCATAGCATCAAGTACAGATAGGGTTTGACTGACCGTGACGCTATAGCTTGATCGAGACATTTGAAAAAAGGTTTATACGTATACTGGTATTCACGACAGAATAGTTCTTGAATGATCCCACTCATTCGTTCTGAGTTGGGGTATAGTGTAGGCCGCTAGGCTGGCTAGGTGGTGCTACTACTATTTGGTTCCTCCCATTGCTGACTGAGACGGACCTACCGAGTCGCACAATAGGATTAACGACGAAATGAATCGAGCTTATTCTCTCTTTATAAATATTAGACATTGGATGTCTAATTAATTTTGGGACATTGGATGTGTAAATAAATTTATTAGATAAATTGATTTACGGCCTAATGAATTAAAGAAATTACTGGGTGATTAGTTTAATTTATAGATATAATTATTTCTTAGATAAATTAATTATATTATATTGTGTTTGATATGATTAATTAACTGGATTATTTAATTGATATAAATACATTGAAACAAATTGGAGTTTATCTGGTTGGACTCACGGGAGTCCAAAACGGACCGAACTCTTCCTTTCTTTCTAGATGCCCCCCTAATCACCTAACCCCTCTTGGTCTTTGTCTCCATTTTATAATGGAAGACAAATGACTTTAGGAGATTTGATATCTCATTTTATATTGTAAAGGTGATTTGTTGAGATATCTTGAAGAATAAAAAGGAGAAGACTAACTCTCCCTCAAACACCTTGTGCATCATCCGTGAGTTTAGAGAGAGAGAGAGAGAGAGAGAGAGAGAGAGAGAGAGAGAGAGAGAGAGAGAGAGAGAGAGAGAGAGAGAGAGAGAGAGAGAGAGAGAGAGAGAGAGAGAGAGAGAGAGAGAGAGAGAGAGAGAGAGAGAGAGAGAGAATAAGTTTTCTCAAGTCTTCTTCTTCTTCTTCTTCACTTTGTTCTTGAGTTCTCTTGGAGAAAATTCAAGACATATTGAGAGATTGTGAGTTATACCCTTGGAGTGTAGTAATCACATTTTAGATTAGCTCCTATAACCTTGTTCTAGCCGTATACTTGGAGGATAACGAGGTATAGTCGTTCCTTTCGTTTCTCCGGGGCGTGGCAAATAGAGACGCGGTGCTTTCGGCATTGGATCATCCAAGAGCTTGGAGCGGATTGGAATGTAGGGAAATCACCTAAAGCTTGGGGAATCACTTTCTCAAAAATCACCATTTAATCAACGGACTATGAGGGTATGTTTCTCGTATCTTCTTATGCTTCATTTTATATTTGTATATGCATAGCTCGATCGATCCTCGTAGGGATTAGGATCGAATTAATTTTTATTTTACCGCTTCCGCTGGGCCTTCGATTGAGGCACCGAATCCCAACAAAAAGGAAGTAATTTTACATCGGTCCCCAACTAACCGATGTAAAATTAACGCATTTTCAACTTTTACATTGGTTGTAAATAATCGATGTAAACAAGGTAGTGATTTTACATTGGTTTTCAGGAATAACCGATGTAAAATCACCGCATCTTCAATTTTTACTTCAATTATAAATATAATCGATGTAAAATGCCGAAATTTTAATTTTCACATCGGCTTTTCAGGACAACCGATATAAATCTACCGTATTTTTAATTTTTACATCAATTTTCATTAAACTGATGTAAACTGAGCATCGTAACAAGCATATTTTGTAGTAGTGAGGGAAACTCATTGAAAAATTTAATTAAACAATAAATGTTCAAGATTTCTCAATAACACTAAAACCGCCAATCGAGTTAAACAAACTCGAAATATGGATATACAATACATAGAACACGATTAACAACATCATATAACACTAACTGATTCATCAAAATCGCGTTAGGATTCGAAATCAAGAGTTTTTCCCAAAAATTTAGCCCTAAGAGATTTGAGGAAAAATATCTCAATCCGACAAAGAACAGTGGATTAGATGATGTTATAATCACTTGAGACCCTCCTAAACACATTTGGATAAAGTAGAATCAGTCTAAGAATCCCAACTGTAGCCAAATCGCCTCAGCCGTCGTGGGAGAAGAGAAAGAAATGAGAAAATGCCTAAGAAATTGCTACTCTAGTATATGTATTGGAGCAGCTAGCGAGCACTATGCCCTCTCCGCAGCGTGCGCTTACGGGATAGAATTTTTGAATGTTCTGACTCGTCCTTCAGTTAGCGCGCGCTAGTTACATCCCTTCGCGTGCGCTAATTCACTCTGGACAGGCAGCAATCCTACTGCAAAAACTCGATGCAACTACGAAACTCCTCGAAAAACAACGAGTGTGCAAGACACAATGAAGCACTAACGTACAACACCAATAATTCAAAATGGAAGCAAATATATGACAAGGCACGACACACAATCACACGAACACACATGAAGTACAATGACACACACATCAAATAATCCACGTAAATTGGTAAATACGATAATACAGTCTCAAGTCTCAATGTACGTTAGGCAACAGGAAAATAATTTTAATTAATCAACAACAGGAAAATATTCAGCACAAAATGATAAATATTTCAAGGCAACGACAAATGAAAATCCTGGATATTACAGGGTCACCCATAATAATCAACAATAATAACAATCACATTAATATCAATATTATATATCAATATAGTTATAGGTAAGGAATATCATCATACAATCTACACCAAATCAACCCTTACCTTATTTCACTCTCCTATTCTCATTAACGAATGAACTCCAGTCCAATATATGTACTGTTTCTCAACAATAACAAAGTCCTGAGAACATTATCACAACTCAAATTACAAAATAAAAAATATAGCTCAAGATATACGATACCACAACGAATCGTATCAGCCTAGTTTGAAGTTAAATAATGATAATAGATCTTATGAAACTTTTAACAAATAAACTAGGAAAGCCTTGCATCACTATATTAATATCAAAATCACAACCTCGAGATCAAACATATCGTGAGGGTTGGGGCAGCCGTGGTCTCAACTGTTATTCCACTTTTAGAAAATAACAATTTTTTTTTGGATTTTTGACCGGATAATAATCTACGTTGGATTTGTGTCCAACAGCCGGCTCGGTGCCCAAAAACTAGGGTACGACTGGCCCCTAGCCATTTTCGTGGCCACTTTGAGCCTATTTTCTTCGGCAAATTCTAATTGAATTGAACTGAGCTGAAAAAAACTGAACTGAACTAATAATTTAAAATAGAATGAATAATAATATCATTAAAAAGTAATAATTAGGAAAAAAATAATTATTATTAATACCAAAATAATAATTAGCAATAATATTGATGTTATTAATAATAATAATAATGTTCAATATTGTACCAATACTTCAACTATTAAAATGTCTTCCCAATACTTCAACTTTTGAAAGATTTGATTAGTTGTGGTTTTTGTTTTTATTCTATTTTTTTCTAATTTTAAATACGAACATTTTAAATTAATAAGAAAAAATAATAATAATTATTATTATTATTATTACTATTAGTACTATTAGTTTTATTACCAATAATAATTAGAAATAATAATACTAATTATTCCTAAAAAGAAATAATTTGTATAATAATAATAAGCAGCAATAATAATAATAATAATAATAATATCAGTGAAGATGATCAAATAATAATAATAATTAACAAAATAATAATTGAAATAATAATAATAATCATAGTAATAATAATATCAACGAAAATATTGAATAATAATTACTAATAATCCCAAAACTGAACTGAATTGAATAAAACTGAACTGAAATGAAATGAACTGAACTGAACTGACTGAGAAAATTGAACTAAACCAAGCTGCACTAAAGAAAACTGAACTGAAAAAAAAAATAAACTGAACTGAACTCAGGATAAGCTGGGGAGAGAGAGATCCTTTCTTAATCATTATCAATCACAATCACAATTAGAAAACACATAATCACAATCAAAATAATTCTTCTAACATTAAAAAATAAATAAAAATTTACAGCGGAAATATATTTTCAGAAAAAAAAACTTAATAATCGCAAGTAATATTCTCGAGTCATCGTTAAAACAACAAAAATATACTTTGACGTAAAATTAAAATAACTCGAATACTTCTTCATAAAGCATAGCTTGAGAAAAACTACAGTAAACAAATAAACATATAATCATGAAGCTTGATCATCCCACAGTCAGCGCAGGCCACATCGATCTCCTCAACCTGAAAAGGTTAAATAATGGGGTGAGCTTTCAACTCGCTCAGTGTGATGGGTACATAATATGTCTAAGTTAATTTCTAAATATATTAGCAAGTATAAACAACATCATTGATCAATTTTGAAGCCCGTCGACTAGCCCGGAGGCTTTATGCACAATTAAGTGTTTCTGATTGATTTGCACAATTAAGTGCTTCTCACTGATTTACCAATTTAAGTGCTTATGACTGATTTGCTCATTCCACATACCAGACAATATATAAAGCAATTAAAATAAACAAAAGTGTAGTAAATTCCCACACCTGAATAAAATGCAGAAATTGAACTTGAATTGGATGAATATGCTTGACCCGACAATCCTAGGCCCGTAAGTTCTTGTTATTATCTACAGATAATAATAGATTATTATTAACATAATACTATAATTGAAAATAATATACAAGACATAACTTAAATTGAATATTATATTATGTTGTGTCGAGATTTATACACCTCAACAGGCGATCGGCACAGGCACCGGGCAACTGAGCCAAAGTCGAATAGACCAAGGTATATTGGCCGATCGAAGGTCCCAGGTCAAGTCCCAGTGCCGAGCGATCGACATCTAAGGCGATCGTCTCTTGGCACCTGGCGATCGACTCTGGTGCCCGTCCAATGACGACCGCCTCATGCCACGCAAAGCCAGCATGTCTAGTCGGCGAGGGCCGAAGCTGGGGACAAAGACTCACATGCAGATCCGGAAAATACGCCGCAGAACATGGATCGTTGACCACAGCCTGTCACCAATCTCACCTACCGACAGACCCGCCGAAAGGTGCAAAGTGGGACCGCCCGGGACAGCAACACAGGACGCGTGCAGGCTCCTCATTGGTCTGCACAGCTGGCTGCCAGCAGCAGCAGTGGACTTTAAGGAGACCAACCCATGTGACTGCAAGACGATCGCCCCTTATTATATTATAAGAGAGGCGATCACCCGTCAAGATTAAGGGAACCCCAGCTCCTATAAATAGAAGGTATCCTGCACTTGGAAAAGGGGCTTGGCTTGCTACATTATCGCCACTTCACAGTCGACTTTCCTGCGAGTCTACGCTTCTCTCTCTTGGCAACGCTATACACTTCGGACATCTTTCCCTCTCACTTTCTAGACCTCTTAACCCATAAGACGGTCGGCAGAAACGAGAGGAAGAACACACAGAGCTTCGCTCAAGAGCTAGATAACTAGAATCTTTTACACTCATTGTAATTGCATTCTTATATTAATATTTGTACTCCAACGTATTCGTATTAATAACATCTCGCGAGAGCATTCAAGCCCGGGCCTAACAAACCTGGCAAATCTTGTGTTATTTCCATTCCCTCGGACGTGCTCCTGCAACTTTGTTTGCTGCCCATCCGTTCCAGCAATATCTATCTCCGGATAATATTTTGGGCAGCAACAATTGGCGCTAGAGGAAGGGGATCTTAACCTTCATTTTTATTCCTACCGTCCCGAAGAACACTCACTGTTCTCGGGGCATATACTTGAAGAAACACTCATTGTTCTTCAAAAGAAAAGCCTTCAGAATCATGGTGTCTGCCACCACAGCGAAGAGAGCCGCTCTTAGAACCGCCGAACGTCTCATTCCGGCTCAATCTGAACCCCAACCTACGGCGGAGGGTAGCCGCGGCGGCGCGAGACTCTCGATCCCGCCCCCGAGGGACGGCCCTAGCCTCTCGCTCGATCAGTTCCAAATAGCGGAACAGATCGGAGGGGCAATAGCCATCCCGCGGGAGCGACGGAGAACATTCGACGCTCCCGCAATTACCCCATTGGCCATCCGCCGCGCGGGCAAGCGGAAGCTCAAGGGGTCACTTGACGAGCGATCGTCGGGAAGCCCTGACTCACGGCCAGAAGCACTCGCGAGGCGGAACGGTTCTATTTTCAGCCGCCTAGGCAGCGACCCATCATGGCGACCGGGGCATTCTGGCCCCAGCCACGAGATGAGGAGCCCGAGTCCGTCACCAGGAGTTCGGCCTGCCCAACTCCCGAAAGGCAGGTCGGCCACTTGGATCCCCCTCGCAGAAGAACCAAGATCGGCGGCGACGACCTCACCGCCCACCGCGGAGCCAGGAGATCAGTACACGATCGCCTAGGCTCCCGCTCCAAAAGCCAAACCACAAGCGACCAAGCTACGGCGATGGCCGCAATGCAACGCCAGCTCGATGACATGAAGGCGCTCCTGGAATCTAGGGCAGGCGCCAAGAGAAAGATCGCCGGGCCGAGCAAGCCACTCGCGGTCGACATCGAGCTCGCCCCCGTGCAGCCAAGGATCATTCCTCCTCAAACACCTTTGTACGAGGGGAGGTCGGACCCCGAGACTCGCCTGAGCAAGTTCCGGATATACATGACCGGATGTGGGGCATCAGACGCGACTAGATGCCGAATGTTCCCGTTGACGCTGGGCGACCTGGCCCATAGGTGGTACGTCTCATTGCCACCGCGATCCATCAGTTACTTTGAACAACTAGCGGGAGACTTCACGTTGTACTTCGCCGCCAAGGTCGCTCGACCAGAAGGTCCCCATCGCATGATGAAAATCAGGCAAGGAGAAGAAGAGTCCGACACAGACTACATCGACCGTGTGGATGAGATAATCCTCAACGGCGAGCCCTTAAGCGACGAGATCGCCCTCTACTCGGTCCTAGGGGGATTCGATGGTCTTTTGCCTATGTTCAGGCATCTTACGAAGGACATCCCCCCGACCTATGCGATCTTCCGCACCAAGGCCGCAGACTTTTTGGCCAGGCAAAGGTTACTTTTCCACCTATGAGCAGCACGATCGGCGACCGAACGACGATCACCAGTCTTCCAACCCGATCGCCAGAATCAAGCAACATCTCCCAAAATGGAGGACTCGCTCGCCAACTACAGTTCATCGTATAGCATGATGGACTAACGCATGAGATCGCCTCCCCCGCACAACGTATACCGTCGAGGATCGCCATCTAACTTGACGATCCGAGGTAGAAGAGTGCAGCCATGGTCCTGGATGTCGATGGAACCGACAGCTTCGGCCATGCAAGATTCCTTTGGGCTGCGATCGCACGCCCTTCGTTTAAATACGAGGCGGGCGTAGCCGAAGGACCCTCCAAACAAATCAGTGGACACGCTCGCCCGCCCTCAAAGGTTCATCATCTAACTTGGTGGACCCGGACAATACGACGCGTCCCTACCCCCGTCACAACGTATACCGTCGAGGATTGCCATCTAACATGACGATCCGAGGTAGAAAAGTGCTAACAAGCCGCGGATGTGGAGTCGATTAATCCGACGACCCCCGTGCAAGGACTCCTCCAGACCAAGACCGCACGCCCTTTGTTTAAATAT
This sequence comes from Orobanche coerulescens, assembly GCA_033398695.1. Classification (NCBI taxonomy): domain Eukaryota; kingdom Viridiplantae; phylum Streptophyta; class Magnoliopsida; order Lamiales; family Orobanchaceae; genus Orobanche; species Orobanche coerulescens. Next base: position 103,275,010 of record CM065804.1, read on the forward strand.
GAGGCGGGCGCAGCCTAACGGAGGACCCTCACAATAAAATGAGTCACGAGACAAACCTACAGTTGGAATGTCGCTCGCGCACAAGACACGATCATGGAGGTCGGTCCATCGAACTCCGCGATTGTGCACGGTTCCTCAACGACGAAACAATCAGCTTTCCACGAGGGACCGGCAAAATTAAAGATCACAGGTACAAGACTGAAGATAGCTCGCCAAGCGATCAGATCGCCCAAATCCGAGACCAAAGTCCGCTCAATGGATCGCCCGTATTTATCCTAAAACGATCGCCAGTAAGAACCACCTCACCCCATGTCTTCGACATCGGAGCAAGCTGGGGGGCAATTGTTGTGTCGAGATTTATACACCTCAACAGGCGATCGGCACAGGCACCGGGCGACCGAGCCAAAGTCGAATAGAGCAAGGCAGATTGGCCGATCGAAGGTCCTAGGTCAAGTCCCAGTGCCGAGCGATCGACATCTAAGGCAATCGTCTCTTGGCACCTGGCGATCGACTCTGGTGCCCGGCCAATGACGACCGCCTCATGCCACGCAAAGCCAGCATGTCTAGTCGGCGAGGGCTGAAGCTCGGGACAAAGAATCACATGCAGATCCGTAAAAGATGCCGCAGAACATGGATCGTTGACCACAGCCTGCCACCAATATCACCTACCGACAAACCCGCCGAAAGGTGCAAAGTGGGACCGCCCGGGACAGCAACACAGGACGCGTGCAGGCTCCTCATTGGTCCGCACAGCTGGCTGCCAGCAGCAGCCGCAGACTTTAAGGAGACCAACCCACGTGACTGCAAGACGATCGCCCCCTTATTATATTACAAGAAAGGCGATCGCCCGTCAGGATTAAGGGCACCCCAGCTCCTATAAATAGAAGGTATCCTGCACTTGGAAAAGGGGCTTGGCTTGCTGCATTATCGCCACTTCACAGTCGACTTTCCTGCGAGTCTACACTTCTCTCTCTTGGCAACGCTATACACTTCGGACATCTTTCCCTCTCACTCTCGAGACCTCTTAACCCATAAGACGATCGGCAGAAACGAGAGCAAGAACACACAGATCTTCGCTCAAGAGCTAGATAACTAGGATCTTTTACACTCATTGTAATTGCATTCTTACATTAATATTTATACTCCAACGTATTCGTATTAATAACATCTCGCGAGAGCATTCAAGCCCGGGCCTAACAAACCCGACAAATCTTGTGTTATTTCCATTCCCTCGGGCGTGCTCCCGCAACTTTGTTTGCTGCCCATCAGTTCCAGCAATATCTATCTCCGGATAATATTTTGGGCAGCAACATATTATTTGAAAAGTCTATATATTTAATGGCTTATGTCAAAATAGGGCTCACATTAATTACTAAAAATTTGAATTTGAGGACTAAAATAGAAGGAATTATAAATAGGATGGGATTAAATTGAAAGATTATGGGAATTGGGGGATCAAATTATTCTAAAAAGAAGGCTGGGTATAAGAACCCCACTCAATGCTCAAGTTGGCCGCCTCACTCTCATCCTTCTCCCGTCCATCACTCATGTCGACTCTCTCTCTCTCAACTCCTCTCTCTTTGTTTCTCTCTCTATCTCATCTAACTCTATGGAAAACACATCCAAGCACACAAGACATTCACACACACTCAGACTCATACGTCCACACACATCTGGAATTGGATCGCGATAGGTGAAGGTGGGCAATGGTTCGACGACTGGAAGTGGGGTTGGACGTGAGGTTGGGTTTGAAATTGGTATATGCTGGCGACGATCTCGGCTTTGGGTTTTTCTGATCTGGGGTTGTTGTATGTGGGTTCCGATTTTGATTCGACTGTGAGTTCGGGCCTGGTTACTATTTCTGGTGAAGAAATCGCAACGGTGATTTGGGATATGCTTGTGGGTTCAGGCCACGGGTTTGTTCGATCTGGGATGGGGTTTTATGGTAACTGAAAACATGATAGGGGATTGTGGTTTGTGAAAATCTAGTGTTATGTGGTTGTACTGACAGATTATTATAAAACAAAGAGAATTGATATTACCTCCTGTTGTAGAAGGATTTCAAAGCGGTAATTTACAACTGAGAACTCTTGGGAATATTTTATGTGTTTGGACGAGTTTTAGAGCGCACGACTGAAGATCAGATATCCAGAGATAATCGATTTGCTGCTGGAACCGATTCCTCCATAGAACTATTTTTTTTTTTTTTGATTCCAAAGTGTTTCTGCTGTGAGATATTTTGCAGAGACTATTGCGTATTCGAGGGTGTGTATAAGTATAGAATACAATATTTATTCTTTTTTAGGAATTAAGTATATGGTATGATTTATGGGTTTAGGTTTTAGAAGTCTCAATTGGACTAGTAAAAGAAGTTGGGCCACATGTAAAATACAATATATCTCAAATTAATATTAAGTGGGCCAAAAGAATAAAGATAAAGTGATCCCAAAATAATTAGGCTAAACTAAATAATAATAATATTAATATTAGTAAATATAATAAATAAATAATATTATTATTTGGCTTGTAAAATATTTTGGAAAATGATTAATTTCGCTTAAAGTTTGATTCGGGCCTAGAAATGACGAGGTAAAATATAATAAAATAAAATGAGAGATGAAACGACATGAATCACATGATTTTACATGAATTATAATGACATAAATGAATTTGCATGATTATGAAAATGAAATGAATTAAATGATAAATTATTCGGGCATTATTGTAATAAAATTGAACATATTTTCTATAATTCATAATAAATGTATATACGAAATCGGGGCGTTGAAACCTGCCCCCCTTTAACAAATTTTCGTCCTTGAAAATTAAGTTATGTACCTTGAAATATGAATGTTGGATACTTAGAACGGATCTTCTCTTTACGTTCCCATGTTGCCTCATTTGGTCCATGACGACTCCATTGAACTTTCACCAGTTTAACCTATTTGCTTCGTAACTGATGTACCTTACGCTCCAAAATAGCTATAGGTATCTCCTCGTAAGTCAGGTTCTTGGCTACATGCAACTCTTCGAAATTTCATTTGTGACCAGATGTTAGGAGTATGCCCTCGAATGACACTCAGAGGATGTTGAGTGAGGGCATTGTACTTGTTATTTTGTAAATTATTAATATAAGGCAATGAATGTTTCTTTATTTACTGGTAGTTACTGGCGTTCCTGACTCGTAAATATATATATAGAAACTAGTCCGTGTATTTGAGAGCAAAATATTCCACTCCTTATTGGATAAGGGGAACGGCACTGGAAAGGTTTATAGCTCAAATACTTAATCGTTCGCAAGTCGATGAAACTTGACTGGGCGTTAAGTTTATGTGAAGACTTGTCTGACATGTTCTTTGACATGGAGAGTGCCTGTCGAACAGTAATGGTTAGTGGGAGCGCACGTTATAGGTATGCTGATTGGATTAGTATACTCGAACCGACTCACCCTCGATTCGTCACACGGATTTCACTCCGGGACAGTCAATGACAGAATTGAAAGGTTGTGATAGGTATTCGTGAACCTTCGACTTGAGGATTTAGTAGGGATGTGCTTATGACGTTAAGATTTTCATTAGAGTAGTTCGATCCAGAAAACCGGAAGGTGGGGGTCAACCTCGATGTGCATCTTGACGGGCAAGTAGCAGGTCTTACTGAATACCAAGATAGAATTCTTTCTCCTGTTAGTGAACGGGTTATTTTTCCTATGTGGTTATTGGCAGATGAGATCATAAGTCTTTGGCAAAAGCATTGGAGCTAGCTGTATTGGATACACGAGAGCTCGATGATCTCGATTTGCATTAACGCACGCATAACGTCAAGTACATATAGGGTTTGACTGACTGTGACCCTATAACTTGATCGGGACATTTGAAAGAACGGTTTATACGTATACTGGTATTCACGACATAATGGTTCTTGAATGATCCCAATCATTCGTTCTCAGTTGGGGTACAGTGTAGGCCGCCAGGCTGGGTAGATGGTGCTACTACTCTTTGGTTCCTCCCATTGCTGACTGAGACGGACCTACCGAGTCGCGTAATAGGATTGACGTTGGAATGAATCGAGCTTAATTCCCTCATTATGAATATTAGATATTGGATATCTAATTTGGGACATTGGATGTCTAAATTGATTTATTGGATAAATTGATTTACGGCCTAATGAATTAAATAAATTACTGGACGATTAATTTAATTCATAAATATAATTATTTCTTGGAGAAATTAATTATGTTATTTTGTATTTGATATGATTAATTAATTTGATTAATTAATTGATATAAATATATTGGAACGGAATTGGAGTTTATCTGTTTGGACTCACGGGAGTCCGAAACGAACCGAAGTTGTTCGATTCCTTCTAAATGGCTGCCCCTCACCTACCACCTCCCTTGGTCTTGGTCTTGACCATGATGGGTGGAAGACTTAAGACAAGGGAGGAGACAATATTCTTTAGATATTATTTTGTGGGTGAAAGTCTTGAATTGAAAATGATATAATGAAGAATAATGTGAAGTCTCACATACTCATTTTCTTACTACTTGGAATCTCACGGTTCAAGAGAGAGAGAGAGAGAGAGAGAGAGAGAGAGAGAGAGAGAGAGAGAGAGAGAGAGAGAGAGAGAGAGAGAGAGAGAGAGAGAGAGAGAGAGAGAGAGAGAGAGAGAGAGAGAGAGAGAGAGGAAAAAGGTTTTCCTTGTGTTCTTCATTTTCATTTCATTCTCTTAATTTCTAAGAGAGGTATTTTGATAAACATACTTGGAGTATATTCATCAAAACAAAGAGCTTCCATCATTTGATTCTAGCCATAACCTTAGAGGTTAATCGGGTGATCGTTGTTCCGTTTGTTTCTTCGGCGCGTGGCAAGTAGAGACGCGGTGTTTTCGGCGTTGGATCGTCCAAGAGCTTGGAGCGGATTGGATCGTAGGGAAATCAACTAAAGCTTGAGGAATAGCTCAAGAGAAGGATACCATTTTCGTTTTACCGCTTCCGCTGGGCCTTCGCTTTAGGCACCGAATCCCAATAGTGGTATCGGAGCATAGGTCTTGCGATCCTATATACGATATTTAGCATTCGGAATGCTTGATTGGATGGTTTATGATTTGGAATCATAATCGCATTAATCATTGATTTTCAATTGTTCATCTAAAAATTAATTTTTCATGATTTTATGTTACAATATAAATCTATTTTTCTCTTGAAAAACTGATTTAATTGTGTAATATAAAAATTCGAAAAATATTATTTTTGGATTCGGGACGAAAAGACGAGCCGGAAAAATGGCCGGACCCGGCTCAAATTCTGGGGTGCTGACAAGCGAGAATTTCTTGGCGAGTGGGCTGGGCGATTGGGTCAAATTTAACTGCATTATAAGACCCACGGGCTTGGTCCGGGCCTTGTGTTTTTGGCTCCATTTTTTATATTTCGTTCGGTTTAATTTCCCCCAAATTAAATTGAATTTAATTTGACTAAGATATAATAATGATAATTTTATTCTTAGGGGAATTAATTTAATGAAATATTTTATCATCCGGAACAAGCTAAAATTAACGATTGTTTGAATTGATTGGATTAATTCGTTTGGATGGATTAATATATATTGATTGGATCAATATTTAGATTAATTATGAATGCCATTTATTTTAATGTGTTTGATGCATTATTTTGAATGGTGATGTGGTTCATAGACTTAGTTTTGAATCGTTCGGTTTTATTCGATTGAGTTGTAAAGGCCGTTTTGAGCATATTTATTTTACTAGAAATATTTGTATCTATGATGTAATTTTCAATTTAAAATTTATATTTAATGAAGAAGACCGGAGGAATATCCTTTTCGAGAAGACGAAGATTTAAGACGAAAACTTGTAATTATATTACGGAGTTTTTGGTTCTAAGAACGGTCCATGAACTACATGTTGGTAGCAACTAGGTTGTGAATGGTTGTTCATATTATATGAATGCTATAAACGCGCTTAAATGAATTAATGTGCAAAGTGTAACATTAATCGCGAAAATTCTCCCACGACAAATTATTAAGGGAGTCATATTCAATTGAGACTTCAAATGAGTTTTAAAGACTTTTAGGTGCCGTTTGGAAACATGGATTTCATAGATTTGAAATCCAAATCCACCGTTTGGGAACACAAGAATTTCAAATTCCGAATTTCAATTTCTAGCATCCTGTTGGGAAATTCATGAATTTCTTGCACAAATGGTTTTTGTGTTTCGCTAGGTTTTACAAATTTAGTCCTGATTTTTTTTTAAATTATTTATTTAACTATTATTATTAGTATTATTTTTTTATACATTTTCGACCGTTTTCTTACGTTTTTGTCCGTTTTTCTTATATTTTTTCCGTTTTCATACGTTTTTGTCTGTTTTTTCTTACGTTTTTGCCCGTTTTTCTTACATTTTTTCCGTTTACATACGTTTTTGTCCATTTTTCTTACGTTTTTTCTATTTTCATACATTTTGTCTGTTTTTCTTATGTTTTTGCCCGTTTTTCTAACGTTTTTTCACTTTACATACGTTTTTGTCCGTTTTATACGTTTTCGTCCGTTTTTATACGTTTTCGCACGTTTTCTTACATTTTCGTCCGTTTTTCTTACGTTTTTTCTATTTCCATACGTTTTTGTCCGTTTTATAGTATTTGCCCGTTTTCTTACGTTTTCATCGGTTTTTATACGTTTACGTCCGCTTTTCTTAAGTTTCTGTCCCTTTTTATCTTTTTTTAGTTTTTATTCATTTTTCTTACGTTTTTGTCCGTTTTTCTTACGTTTTTTTTCGTTTTTATATATTTTCGCCCGTTTTCTTACGCTTTCATCTGTTTTTATATGTTTTCGCTTGTGTTTCTTACATTTTTGTCCGTTTTTATCTGTTTTTATTCATTTTTCTTACGTTTTTGTCCGTTTATCTTACGTTTTTTCCATTGTCATCCGTTTTCGCCTGTTTTTCTTACGTTTTTGTCCGTTTTCTTACGTTTTTGTCAGTTTTTCTTATGTTTTTTCTCTTTTCATACGTTGTTGTCCATTTTTACCCGTTTTGGTATGTATAAAAACGTAAGAAAAATGGACAAAAACGTATAAAAATGGATGAAAACATAAGAAAATGGGCGAAAACGTAAGAAAAACAGGCGGAAATGTGTGAAAACAGAAATAACGTAAGAAAAATGGACAAAAACGTAAGAAAAACGTAAGAAAAACGAATAAAAACAGATAAAAATGGACAAAAATGTAAGAAAAACGAGCGGAAACCATAAAAACAGATGAAAGAGTAAGAAACCGGGTGAAAACATAAGAAAATGGACAAAAACAGATAAAAACGGACAAAAACGTAAGAAACACAGGTGAAAACATATAAAACAGATGAAAGAGTAAGAAAACGGGTGAAAACGTAAGAAAATGGACAAAAACGGATAAAAACGGACAAAAACGTAAGAAACACAAGCGAAAACATATAAAAACAGATGAAAGCGTAAGAAAACGGGCGAAAATGTATAAAAACGAAAAAAAACGTAAGAAAAACGGACAAAAACGTAAGAAAAATGAACAAAAACTAAAAAAAAGATAAAACGGGACAAAAACTTATGAAAAGCGGACGTAAACGTATAAAAACAGATGAAAACGTAAGAAAATGGGCAAGTACTATAAAACGGACAAAAACGTATGAAAACGGAAAAAATGTAAGAAAAACGGACGAAAACGTAAGAAAAATGAACAAAAACTGAAAAAACCGATAAAAAGGGACAAAAACGTAAGAAACACAGGCGAAAACATATAAAAACAGATGAAAGTGTAAGAAAAGAGGCGAAAACGAAAAAAAAACGTAAGAAAAACCGACAAAAACGTAAGAAAAACGAACAAAAACTGAAAAAAACCGATAAAAAGGGACAAAAACTTAAGAAAAGCGGACGTAAACGTATAAAAACAGTTGAAAACGTAAGAAAACGGGCAAACACTATTAAAACGGACAAAAATATATGAAAACGGAAAAACGTAAGAAAAACGGAAGAAAACGGATGAAAACGTAAGAAAACAGATGAAAACGTAAGAAAACAGGCAAAAACGTATAAAAACGGACGAAAACATATAAAAACGTACAAAAGCGTATGTAAATTGAAAAAACGTTAGAAAAATGGGTAAAAACGTAAGAAAAACAGACAAAAACGTATGAAAACGCAGAAAATGTAAGAAAAACAGAGAAAAACGTAAGAAAAATGGACGAAAACATATAAAAATATAATACTAATATTAATAGTAAATAAATAATTTAAATAAAGTGCATGACTATTAAATAAAAAAACACGAAATAAAAACAGTAAAAAAATTAAAAAATCAGCATAAATAAAACACAATACAAATGATTATATAAAAGAAACAAAAAGAAAAGTAAAAAGGAAACGAAAAAGCAAAAAAAAAAAAAAAAAGTGGTGGCCATTTATTTTTCATTTGGGCCTATATTTTTCATAAGGGTTTATTTTTCATTTGAAATGACAAGTTTTGGGATTGTATTTCAAATTCTAATATTTGGGCCTGTTTAAAAATTATATGGAATTCTACAAATCCAATTCCAAATTTTATTAGAGTTGCCAAACACTAGATTTGGTCAATTCTTGAATTTCAAATGAATTTCAAGTTACCAAACAGGGCATTATAGAATTTGATGGATTTGAAAATGTTTGGGTGTATTTAATTGAGACTTTTAAAAGTCAATTAAATTTTTGTGGTATTCAATATAGAATTTAATGGAGTTCTTGAAAGTCCATTAAAGTCATGAGGTATTAAATGAAAACTTTTATAAATCTTACAAAATTATGAGGTATTCAAATTTATTTTGGATTTTAAGGATTTTAATGGAATCATCTAGGTACTCATCTTTAAGCACAAAGTACAAACATAATATGTCTTTTAAAATCTTTCCTACACCCCTAAGATTTTGATGGATTTTTATTCGTCATCACCACCCACCACCACTGACGCAACCGCCTCCACCACAACCGCCTCCACACCACCATTGCCACTGTCCCGTCCCACCACCAACACCATTTCCGCTGTCACCCCGTTGCCACTACCACCATATAGAAGTCAAGCGAATCTGGTTCCAGTTAACTGCATCGAATTTTGTGGTTAACCGGAACCACAAATATCTTAAAATAATAACTGAAAACTGGACCGTATAAATTTTCGATTAACCGGAACCGGACCGATTATTTTTGGTTCCGGGTTAACCACAAAAACCATTTTTTTTAATTTCAATTTTAAAAAATTGAAATAATATAATATAATTATAAAATATAAAAATATAATTTCGTAAATAAATTCTGCTTCCGATTCGGTTTATAAAATATATTTATTAAATATTATTTTTTATTTTATAATTATATAATATAATTACAAAATATAATTTCATAAAAACAGTCTAATTTCTAATTTTAATTTACAAAAAATTAAAATAATATAATATAATTATAAAATAAAAAATAATATTTAATAAATATATTTTATAAAACCGGTTTTCGGTTCAGAACCGAACGGTTATCGGTTAAACCGAAAACCGAACAAATGATACACAATGGAATCGAAAACTGGACCGATAACCGAAATTGCGGTTCTCGATTAATCGGAACCGCGCGGTTCCGGTTCTAACCGAGAATCATTTAGACAGCCCTACCACCATATCCCGGAACAGTAAAGAAGTTCTTATAATATTTTTATCTTCTGTTCTTCAACTTTTTATTAAAAAAATAATTATTTACAAAAACTTGTAAAAAACTTCAGTTTATAATTAAACATTTTATATTTGCTCATTGCTTTAATAACTTGTATATGTTTGTATTTTTAATATAAGATACTTCTTTAGTTTTTCTCGTCAAATTATATCAATTTGTTGTAAAATTTCTATTTGTAATAGATATTTATTTTTAATTAAAAAATCTATTATACATAACAATTGATTGAAAATCACATATAGAACAACTATCTATTAAGATAGAACGCTAATAAATGAAATTCATGTGGTTACTATCTTTTGAGAAAAATAAAGTCATTAGGAATTCATAAAAGTCCATAAAAATCCATAAAAGTCTATAGAATTCTAATAGGTAGAAGTCCATTGAAATCAAAGATAATTTATGAAAGTCTGTTGAATTCCATTAAAATCTATCAAATCCATCAAACTCTAAAATCTATCGAATTCCATTAAAATCTTAATTAAATACACCCCTTTAAGTTTATAAGGTTTCAAGGTTTTCCTTCCCTCCATCGAGCTTTCGGGAAATTGAAATCCAAACCGGATGTGCTATGCTTCCGAGTTATCGGGGTAGTCGTTCGGGGAGGATGGATAAATTACCGGGAGCGCATTGGATGCCTTCGGTTGGAGCAAATTTTATCCCTAGAAACCTGATAGGTTGCCGGATAAGATTCAATTGTGAAACTGATTTGCGTCGATGGTATAAACTTAACTTGTTCACGAACCATAGAAACCGTATAGGTTGAGGGTAGTGAACAAGGGGAAAAATAAGATCGAATCATCCATTAGATGGGTTGGTGTTGGACACCACTTTATGAAAATTAATAGACTAGAAACCTGTTCGGTTGCCCTCTATTAAGATTTATAAAGAACTCGATCGCCACTATGAAGTAGAGCGAACGATACTTCCAGTTTTCACATGGGAGTGTATTATTCCGATAAAAATAGTGGGAGCTGGGTAACAAGAATAGAAAAGACCTTAATTCTATACTCGGATCATAATTAAACGAGCCACTAATTAATCTGTCGTACTTAAGGCAGACATAACTCTCAATATGACAATGAACCCACTCGTAATTCTACTCGAAAAGAACACCTTGATCGGACCTAACTTTGTGGATTGGCTCTGTAATCTGATGATAGTCCTCAGTATAGAGGCACTCGGATACGTCTTGGAGACGGACATTCCGGCACCTCCTGTGCGGACAAGAGCCAATCAGGAAGAGATTGAAAATCACGAAAAGTGGGTTAATGATGACATAAAAGTCTGTGCTTACATGATGGCTTCTATGTCTAATGAGCTTCAGAGAGCTCGTGAGAAAATGACTTTTGCTAGGCAGATTCTATCTCACTTAACTGAGCTTTATGGTGAGCACAGTCGAACCGCTAGATACGATATATCCAAGCAACTGTTCGGTGCAAGGATGAAGGAAGGTGAGAAGGTTCGGGACCACGTCATCAAAATGATATCCATGATCGAGAGATTGGAGGCTCTTGATTTTAAAATGGATATTTCTCTTCAAACCGACCTTATCCTACAGTCTCTCCCTGATTCCTTCTCACAGTTTGTTATGAACTTCAACTGCAATGAGATTGCATGCAACTTAGCTGGGCTAATGAACAAACTAGTGACCGCTCAGTCTCAGATGAAGACTCCGCGGATGAAGGAGTCTGCCCTTGTGATTTCTTCTGGATCTCGGACATCCAAGAACAAGAAGAAAAATACCAAGAAGCAGACGGGACCACACGTCAAGGACTTCAAGGGTAAGGGGAAGGCCCCGATGGTTCTGAAAGAACAAGAAAAGAAGGACGCTTGTCTAAAGTGCGGTGAGCTGGGCCACTGGGCTAGAGACTGTCCAATTCTTCATGGCACTTCAGGTACAGAACTTTTAGTTTTGGAAACAAATTGTTCTGCTACTGTATTTTCTACTTCTTGGATACTGGATTCTGGTGCAAGTTCTAATATTTGTACCATGAATCAGGATCTGGAGCAAAGTAGGAAGCTTGGAGCTGGAGAAGTTATGATCACTGTCAGAATCGGGCATAGTGTCGAGGCAACTGACATAGAATCACTTCTTTTGGGTTTAGAATCCGGTTTTGTTCTCACTTTAGAAGATGTACTTGTTTTGCCCAAAGGGCATAAAAACATTGTATCCATTCCGGTCATGGATCGCAAAGGCTTTTCATTTTTCATTGGTGATGGTTTCTACAAACATTATTTTAGAAATAAACTCGTGGGCACTGCTACATTGTTAAATGGATTGTATCTCTAAACCTCAGTAACAAAGTCGTTGTGAATACTATGACTATGAAGCGTGATGGGGATGAAACTAATAAAGTTTTGAAATGGTATCTTAGACTTGGTCATGTTGGTCAGAGCAAGGTTTACAAAATGGACAAAGATGGACTTATGGGTCCATTGAGATCGGATCCCTTTCCTACTTGTTAATCTTGCCTTAAAGACAAAATGACTAAGTCCCCCTTCACAGAGACTTTTGAAAGAGCCACTGATGAACTAGGATTAATCTATACTGATGTATATGGTGTTTTGGAAGCAGCACGTGATGGATATCAGTATTTCATTATGTTTACAAATGATCATACTAGGTATGGTTATGTATACTTAATGAAACATAAATCCGAGGCCTTTGAGAAATTCCAGGAATGTAAGGCCCTAGTCGAGAAACAAACTGGAAATCATATCAAAGCACTTCGGTCGGACCGAGGTGGCGAGTATATGTGTTCGGAGTATGACGAGTTCCTAGAGGAACATGTAATAGTATCACAACTAACACCTCCAGGTACTCCTCAGTTAAATGGTGTGTCGGAAAGAAGGAACCGGACCTTGTTGAACATGGTCCGTTACATGCTGGGCTATACTGACTTACCAATTTATCTGTGGGGGTATGCACTCCTGACTGCCGCTTACATCTTGAATAGATGTCCTTCCAAATCCGTTCCTAAAACTCCACATGAGATGTGGGATTTGGGGATGTCTCGCCTATGTCAAGAAGACTAAGGTGGAAAAGTTGGAACCGAGGTCCGCAAAGGGACGTTTCATTGGATTCCCGTATGGGATGATGGGTTATCTGTTCTACATGCCCGAAGATCGAAAGATCGCTGTTGCTTTGTAATCACACTTCCTGGAAGATGAGTTCATTCAGGAAGGTGGAGCAGGTAGAAGTATATCTTTTGAAGAATACAATGAAACTCCTCAGGAGACACCTGTGCAAGAAACTGGAAACGAACCTTCTGAAACACAAGTACAACCACCTCGTAGGTCTAGTAGGGTGTCTCATCTACCTGAGCAGTATGGCCTTGTGCACTTGGAGGAGCTGGGTCTCCATGAGGTTCCAAGTGATAGCCAAGAGACCGACCCAACGACTTATGACCAAGCGATGGTGGATGTAGATTCCGCAAAATGGCATGAAGCTATGGAAGCGGAGATGGACTCGATGTATGTCAATCAGGTCTGGACTCTAGTAGACCGCCCTAAGGGCATAGTGCCTATTGGGAACAAGTGGATCTACAAGAGAAAGACTGGTGGAGATGGCAAGGTTGACGCCTATAAGGACAGGATTGTGGCAAAGGGTTATATCCAGAAGGAAGGGATCGATTACCAGGATACCTTCTCGTCCGTAGCTATGATCAAGTCTATTCGCATGATGCTCACTATAGCTGCCTACCACGATTATGAGATATGGAAAATGGACGTAACGATAGCTTTCCTTACTGGATTACTCTAGGAGGAGATCTATATGGAGCGGCCTAAAGGCTTTGTGTCCGAGGTCGATATTCAGAAAGTGTGCAAGCTTCAACGTTCCATTTATGGACTGAAGCAAGCGTCGCGTAGTTGGAACCTTCATTTTGACGAGGCGGTCAAAGAGTTTCACTTCGTGAAAAATGAAGAAGAACCTTGTGTATACAAGAGGGTTAGTGGGAGCAAGATCGCATTCTTAGTACAATATGTAGATGACATTCTACTAATAGGAAATGATGTGGGAATGCTCAGTTCTGTTAAAGCTTGGCTTTCGAGTAATTTCTTCATGAAAGACTTGGGAGAAGAAACCTATATTCTTGGTATTCGGCTCTACCGGGATAGAGCGAAGTGAACAATAGGTCTTTCCCAAGCCCTCTATATAGATAAAATCTTAAAGTGATTTAAGATGGATGATTCTAAAAGAGGGTTCCTACCGATGCGACATGGAATAAAACTCTCCTTGAAGATGTGTCCTCAAATTGAGGAACAACGAAAGGAAATGAGTAATATACCATATGCTTCGGCCGTGGGTGTCCTTATGTATGCTATGTTGTGTACGAGACCTGACATTGCGCATGCTGTAAGCGTGGTAAGTAGGTTTCAGGCAAACCCATGTAGGGACCATTGGACTACCGTAAAGAACGTTCTCAAGTACTTGAGAAGGACTAGAGATATGGTTCTTATGTATGGCGGTGGAGAATTAGATGTGGTGGGGTTCACTGATTCAGACTTCCAAGGACTGAAGGACGATTCGATGTCTACATATGGCTATATATTTACTCTTAATGGAGGAGCAGTATCTTGGCGTAGCGCCAAGCAAAGCGCGACTGTTGATTCCACCTGTCAGGCTGAGTATCAAGCAGTCTCGGAGGCTTCCAAGGAAGGGTTCTGGATTAAGAAGTTTCTGGGAGAACTTCAAGTGATACCATGTGCTGAGCTGCCTGTTCCGCTGTACTGCGACAACGACAGAGCTGTAGCACAGGCCAAGGAGCCGAGGTTTCACAACAGTACCAAACACATTGAGAGGAAGTATCATCTCGTAAGAGAATTTGTACGTAAGGGATACATTGTACTGCATAGAGTAGACTCAGTCGACAACGTCTCTGATCCACTGACCAAGCCACTTTCTCAGACTAGTTTGGAGCGTCATATGGAAAACATGGGTATTAGATACCATAGTGTGTGGCATTGAGTGCAAATTGGAGATTGTTAGGAGTATGCACTCGAATTCCACTCAGAGGATGTTGAGTGAGGGCATTGTACTTATTATTATATAAATCATTAATATAAGGCAATTGATGTTTCTTTATTTACTGGTAGTTACTAGCGTTCTTGACTCGTAAATACATATATAGAAACTAGTCCATGTATTTGAGAGCAAAACATTCCACTCCTTATTGGATAAGGGGAACGGCACTGGAAAGGTTTATAGCTCAAATACTTAATCGTTCGCAAGTCGATGAAACTTGACTGGGCGTTAAGTTATGGAGAGTGCCTGTCGAACACTAATGGTTAGTGGGAGCGCACGTTGTTGGTATGCTAATTGGATTAGTATACTCGAACCGACTCACCCTCGATTCGTCACACGGATTTCACTCTGGGACATTCAATGATGGAATCAAAAGGTTGTGATAGGTATTCTTGAACCTTCGACTTGAGGATTTAGTAGGGATGTGCTTGTGACGTTAAGATTTTCATTAGAGTAATTCGAACTAGAAAATCGAAAGGTGGGGGTCAACTTAGACGTGCATCTTGAAGGGCGAGTAGCAGGTCCTACTGAATACCAAGATAGAATTCTTTCTCCTGTTAGTGAACGGGTTATATGTCCTATGCGGTTATTGGCAGATGAGATAATAAGTCTTTGGCCAAAGCATTGGAGCTAGTTGTATTGGATACACGAGAGCTCGATGATCTCGATTTGCATTAACGCATGCTGGTATACGTATACTGGTATTCACGACATAATGGTTCTTGAATAATCCCAATCATTCGTTCTCAGTTGGGGTACAATGTAGGCCGTCATGCTGGCTAGGTGGTGCTACTACTCTTTGGTTCCTCCCATTGCTGACTGAGACGGACCTAACGAGTCGCGTAATAGGATTGACGACGGAATGAATCGAGCTTAATTCTATCATTATGAATATTAGATTTTGGATATCTAATTTGGGACATTGGATGTCTAAATTGATTTATTGGATAAATTAATTTACGGCCTAATGAATTAAATAAATTACTGGGTGATTAATTTAATTCATAAATATAATTATTTCTTGGAGAAATTAATTATGTTATTATGTATTTGATATGATTAATTAATCTGATTCATTAATTGATATAAATACATCGGAATAGAATTGGAGTTTATCTGTTTGGACTCACGGGAGTCCGAAACGAACCGAAGTCGTTCGATTCCTTCTAGATGGCCGCCCCTCACCTACCACCTCCCTTGGTCTTGGTCTTGACCATGATGGGTGGAAGACTTAAGACAAGGAGGGGACAATATTCTTTTAGATATTATTTTATGGGTGAAAGTCTTGAATTGAAAATGATATGATGAAGAATAATGTGAAGCCTCACATACTCATTATCTTACTACTTGGAATCTCACGGTTCACAAATGAGAGAGAGAGAGGAAAAAGGTTTTCCTTGTGTTCTTCATTATCATTTCATTCTCTTGATTTCTAAGAGAGATATTTTGATAAACATACTTGGAGTATATTCATCAAAACAAAGAGGTCCCATTATTTGATTCTAACTGTAACCTTAGAGGTTAATCGGGTGATCATCGTTCCGTTCGTTTCTCCGGCGCGTGGCAAGTAGAGACGCGGTGTTGTATCGTCCAAGAGCTTAGAGTGGATTGGATCATAGGGAAATCAACTAAAGCTTGTGGAATAGCTCAAGAGAAGGATAACATTTAATCAATGGACTACAAGGGTATGCTTTCTTGTATCTCCTTGTGATTCGTTTTAATATTCGTATATACGTAGCTCGATCGATCCTCGTAGGGATTCAGATCGAATTAATTTTCGTTTTACCGCTTCTGCTGGGCCTTTGTTTTAGGCACCGAATTCCAACACCAGAATCATGTATGTATTTTCTTAGCATGGAGACGTGAAAGATATTGTGCACTCACGATAACTCCAACGGCAATGCCAAACTATAAGCAAGATCACCAACACGACCCAAAATCTCAAATGGTCCGATATAACGAGGGTGTAGCTTTCTCTTTTTACCGAATTCTATCACTCATTTCAACGGCTACCTTGAAGAACACCTTTTCTCAAATCTCAAATTTGATATCTTTCCTTCATTTATCAGCATAAGACTTCTGCCGATCCTGGGTAGTCTTAATTCTACTTCAGATTTCGACTATCTTATCTACAGTCTGCCCGATCAATTCTGAACCCAAAATATTTCCTTATCCAACGTCAATACAATAAAGGGGCGATCGACATTTCCTTCCATACAGAGCCTCATACGGGCCATTTGTAGTCGCTTGGTAACTATTGGTATAAGCAAACTCTAATAGCGGCAAAATATTTTCCCAATTCTCACCAGTATCAAGAACATACGCCCTCAACAAATCTTCAAGAGTCTTGATAATCCATTCTGATTGACCATCGGTTTGGGGATGATATGCAGTACTGAAATTCAACTTAGTGCCCAATGGACTTTGCAAACTTTTCCAAAATTTAGACGTAAATCGGGGATCTCTATCTGTGACGATAGACACTGGAACTCCATGTAACCTCACAATCTCTTGAATATAAATCTTTGCATACTGCTACATACTATAAGTGATCCTCACAGGTAGAAAATGAGATGACTTCGTCAAACGATCTACTATTAGCCAGATAGCATCGCTTTTCCTCATGGTTCGCGGCAGACCAACCACGAAATCCATTATGATATGCTCCCATTTCCATTCTGGGATTTCCAGTGGTTGAATTAAACCTCCTGGCCATTGGTGTTCTGCCTTCACCTGTTGGCATATCATACACCTCCTAACGAATATGCCAATGTCCCGCTTCATTCCACTCCACCAAAAGAACTTCTTCAGGTCGTGGTAGATCTTTGTACCTCCCGGGTGAGCAGAGTATGGTGCATTATGGGCTTCTTTAAGGTTTTGCTTCCTAAGGGATTGATCCTTAGGAACACATAACCTCCCATCATAAGTCAAACTGTCATATGTAGCAATGACATATTTCTCAATAATTCCATCTTGTGCTTGATCTTTCATTCTGCACAAGAACTTATCACATGGTTGAGCCTCCTTGATCTTATCCCTAAAGTATGGTTGCAATTCCAAATATGATAGGATTGCTTTCAAACTCTTTGAAGACTCAACTACGTCAATCCTCAACTGGGAGAACTCATTTATCAAACTCTCCTGGTTGGTCAAGCAAGCTAATTCGCCTCTAGTCTTTCAGCTTGAGGCATCGGCTACCGCATTAGCCTTACCCGAATTGTAATGAATAGTACAATAATAGTCCTTCACCAATTCTAACCATGCCATTTGCCTCATGTTAAGATCCTTCTGTGTGAAAAGATACTTCACACTTTTATGGTCTATTTATATCTCACACTTTCTTCCGAGATAGTGATGCCAAATTTTCAACGCATGTACTACAGCAGCCAACTCCAGATCATGTGTCGGATAGTTCAAGTCATGTGGTTTAAGATGTCTCAATGCATAGCTACTACTTTACCATGTTGCATCATAACACAACCCAACCCTTTCTTTGAGGCATCACTATAAATAACAGTTTTCCGTCGGATCAGGAATCGTTAATACTGGTGCCGAGATTAGTCTCTTTTTCAACTCTCAGAAACTTTCCTATTACCTCTCACTCTATTCAAACCCCACATATTTCCTTGTTAACTGGGTTATAGGAGTGGCCATGTTCGAAGTCCTTCGATAAATCTTCTATAATAGCTAGCTAAGCCCAGAAAACTGCGAACTTCGCTCGTATTCTTGGGTACTCCCCAACTAGTCACTGCTACAACCTTGTCAGGATCTACCTCAATTCATTTAGAAATCACCATATGTCCAAGAAATACAACTCCGTTTAACCAAAACTCACATTTCTTGAACTTGGCATACAACTTCTCCTTGCGAAGTGTCTCCAACATAACCCTGAAATTCTCTTGGCGTTGTTCCCTGTCCTTATAATACACCAAGACGCTATCTATGAAGACGATCATGAAATTATCCAAGAAAAGTTAGAACACCTTGTTCATTAAATCCATAAAGACTGGAGGTGAATTACTCAGACCAAACGGCATCACTACAAATTCAAAATGCCCATAACGGGTCCTGAAAACGGTCTTGGGAATGTCACATTCCCTAATCTTAACTTGATGGTACCCCGACCGCAAATCGACCTTCTAAAAGGTCCCGACTCCCCTCAATTGATTGAATAGATCCTCGATTCTCGATAATGGGTACTTGTTCTTTACTGTGAGTCGATTAAGCTCCTTCTAATCAATACACATCCGTAGTGACCTATGTTTCTTCCTTACAAACAGCACTGGCGCACCCCATGGTGACACACTAGGACGAACAAATCCGAGCTCCAGCAGCTCTTGAATTTGGACTTTCAATTCTTGAAGTTCCTTCAGAGCCATTCTATATGGCGCATTGGATGTCGGGGCCGCCCCAGAGACCAAATAAATACTGAACTCCACTTGCCGGTCGGGTGGGACTCCCGTCAAATCTTCTGGAAACACATACAAAAACTCCCATACTATTGGAACTTCTGTAGGGGACACCTCATTCGTACGAGTTTCGACGAAACTCACCAAGTAACCCTGACATTTTTCCTTCCTAAGACTTCTCAGTGCATTCATGGCTGTGATTACTCTTGGTACTGCTCTACTCTTAGTACCATAAAAGGTGATCGACTCGGCTTTGGAACACCTCAATGTCACTTTCTTCTCACAACATCTTATATCGGCATCATGTCTATCGAGCCAGTTCATGCCAAGGATCATGTCAAGATCCATCGAGTTAATCAAATACAGGCTAGCATCAAATTCTCTTCCTCCTATCTTAATATTCTCATCAATCATTCTATTAGTGAGGATCGTATTTCCTGACAGTAAGCTAACCTCAAGAGACTCAACAATTTTAACACTTCTATGACCAATGGCATGATAAAACTTTGCAGACATAAAAGAATGTGTGGCACCAGTGTCAAAAAATGTGAGAGTGGGTAAATTAGATGTAACACCCCCAACCCATTCGGGAATATTACAGCGCCGCAAATCCTCTTTAAAAGAATCTACTAGGCTAGATATCAAAACAAGACACCACAACTCACGTTAGCATGGCTAAATACTGAATCAGTAGACCGATTTGGTCTTTCATCGACAACATACAACTTAATCTTCATGTACATCTCAATTACAAAACTCATACCCGCAGAAGGGTCAAAATACAACAATACTCCCATAAGATGGGAGAACATTACAGCGGAAAGAATAATACAATTCGACTAATAAAAGCTCAATACTGGCCCTCATGTGATTAGTATCATTGTCTTCCATCATCCTTTGTACCGATCCCATGTTATGCTCCTCAAGGACCTGCACGTATCTGAATGCAATACAGACATCCACCTCCCGATTACTCGGGGGTTAGCAAAATTCCACTATTTTGCTAGTGCAAGCATAAAGTGAAAATATAAGCCATACATAGCATAATCCAAGAATATAATAATCTGAATAATCGTCGAGTCAAAACACAGTGAAAGATTTCCCGAGATGTTTCATTTGAATAAGATAATCCAAAACCTTGAAAGGTAGTAATAAACGAGTAAAAAGCTTGTAAAGCATTATAAAGATCTCGAGTGTTTTCAGAAGAATACATTTAGGATTTTAGAATCCTCATCCTTTCAAAAATCATTCTAGGGTCACAACCCAAAGATTTGTTTTCCCAAAATAATAATCCTACAATAAATCACGGGGTCCAAGACCCAAAAATCCATATCGATCATACGCCCAAAGGTTATTCTCGTCACATGCTAACAAGCATGTGTTAGGAGTATGCCCTCGAATTCCACTCACAGGATGTAAGAGTGAGAGCATTGTACTTGTTATTATGTAAATCATTATCAGAAGGCAATTGTATGTTTCTTTATTTACTGGTAGTCACTGGCATTCCTGACTCGTAAATATATATAGAGAAACTAGTCCGTGTATTTGAGAGCAATATATTCCACTCCTTATTTGATAAGGAGATCGGCACTGGAAAGGTTTATGGCTCAAATACTTAATCGTTCGCAAGTCGATGAAACCTAATTGGGCGTTAAGTTTATGCGAAGACTTGTATGATGTAATATCCGCATTTTTCTTTTCCCGGTATTTTCAGTTTTGGTGTACTTTTCATTTTAGCAACTCGCTTGTAACCGTATTAATATTTCGAAAATATTTAATACGGGGATTTTTGTCATCCGATCTTTTTTCGGACCTGTTATACTCAATTTCATGTTTATTGCCTTTCCGTCGCTATTTCGTTCGATTCACGTAATCGTTGTTCGGAACCGCCGTTTCGGGGTTGCCACTGATCCATCTTATGTTGTTATGAATGTTGTGAGCTTTCTTATGTTGTTTCGATTATGTATCATTTGTTTCGGATGTCTTGGGCAGTTTTATAATTTCCCAAAGTTTTGGGGTGATTACTAACGTTGTAGTTTTCCGTACCCTCGGGTAGTCGGAATCGTGTTTTATTTTAGCACTTTGTTTCTGACTCAAACTTGTTATTCGTGTGTCTCCTTCAGTCTGTTTTTTGGTGTCGGATGCGCGTTGTTTTCATCCGAGATGGAATTCGGTGTTTTCCATCCTTGAATGTTATCTGTGTTGCTGTCTGCACTCGATAGCGCACGCTACTGTTATTGTGTAGCGCACGCTATTGTTGTTTTGTAGCGCATGCTACGACCATTTAGTAGCGCGTGCTAACGGCTCGAACACAACAGTGACAGTGGGTTGTTTCTGCTCTCTGCTCTCTAGACGAGCAGCTTAGCGCACGCTACATTTGTATATATAGCGCACGCTATGGTTTGGACTTAGCGCATGCTGGGTGACCGGTAGCGTGAGCTAACTCGGCAGTCCAGACTGGGCAGAATGTTTCTGGACTCGGTTTGGTGCCCAGGTAGCGCACGCTATGGCCCGATAGCATGCGCTATCGAGGGGCCGTTAGCGTACGCTATCCTCTTGTAGCACACGCTAACGGGCCAAAACCATAGGTTCTGGACTGATTTTTGGCTGGGTAGCGCATGCTAACTAGGGGTCGTTAGCGTACGCTAAGCTCTCTAGTTATATAAACCAGAGAGTTGACCCAGATCCACCTCATTTTCTCTTTTCCTCTCCTTCTCTGCGGTCGAGTGACTCCAGGGGTGATTTCTTCTTTCATTCACTTGAGAGATCATTTTCCTTGAGTTCTTGGTGTAGATTTACAACACCAACACTTGTTCTTCATCCTTAATCCATAGGTAATCTCCTAGAACCCTATTTTGAGAATTTGGGAGTTTTTGAGTTTTCGTAAGATTTGTTCCGTATTGTCGATTAATCCATGTTGTATATGATTAATATTGATGGTATTCACGTTTTCCCTACGAGTTCATGGTAAGTTTCATGGTATTTGTGAAATCAAGAGAGTTCGGTTGCGATCCGTCCTCGTTGTTGTTTTGTACGAACTTACATGAATCGTAGGTGGGGTTTCGGGTGTCTTACGTTATCGTTATTCTTGTCGAATTGGTTGTAATGGTGTTTGACGAATCGTTTAGGTCTGGTGTGTCTAATTTCTCGCAACCGCGATTGTTTCTTCCCGTCTTTTCATCGTGATAATCGATGCAAGTACTCTTATGAACTTACACTCTTAACATGGTAGAATTGCATGAGTAACGTGTGTGTATGCTCACTACGAGTTAAATCTGACGGGGTCTCGGTAGGGCTCCACACAGGCATGGATCGATGAGCTTTACTTTTAACCACTACGGGTTAGATCGGACGGGGTTCGGTAGGGGTCCACAGAGGCGTGGATTGACGGTTAATTGTGGTGCATTTTATAAATGTGTTTTAGGTTATGGCATTTCCGGAAATGTGTGTTTCAAACTTATGTTTTATCATTTGCATGCTTTGACTATTTGTGTAAGGTGTAAGTTGTTCATTTGGTTACTTATACTGGCGTAATTGCTAACCCCATTGGGGACCCGTTTTGGGGAAATTCGTGTTATGAATTTCAGGTCATGTTCAACCAGACGATCGAGCACTGGGGCAGTACGAGGATGCTGGCCAGGGTTGATGACGTGTGTAATTGAGTCTCTTTATTTCCGTTGTCCTTTTTGATGCGGTTGTTTTCCCTAAACTTGTGAACTTATAGAAAGTACTCGCGAGTACTTAGGCATTTCTACAGGGATTATGCTTTGTATTATTAATTGTTATTTATGATTGTCAGTGATGTCCGTTTTGCCGGTTATACTGGGCGTTTCATTTATTTTCGTTCTTATGATGTGTATTTTCTCGCTAATTAAGATAGTTAGACGAGTGGTATTGCTTAATTAGCCTGGTGGGTCCCATGTAGGGGTCCACGGCGCTGTAATATTCCTTGAATATCTTGGGGGTGTTACAGAAAATGGTATCGGAGCAGATCGTTGGCTTCAGGATGTCATCAAAGATGCATCCTCCTCAGTTTTCAGGGATTCAGACCCAATTGGTTGGGAGGGGTGGATCAAGGAGATATCCAAGGTATTTGTTGCCACCAACTATCCCGAGGATCGCAAGGTCCCTATTGCCCAGTACTTTCTCACTAGGGACGCTACTGACTGGTGGGAGGCTGTTGAGCCTAAGGATCATGTTGCTTCATGGGTCGAGTTCAAAGACCTGATGGAGACCGAATATTGCCCGTGGCTAGTTAAACATACTCGAGTCCATGCTTTCTCTTATGCTCACCCTCGGGATATTCCTGTCAGTGTGCTTTTTGATTCGGGTGCTAAACATTTATTCATCTCTCTGGAGTGTGTGCGCTGTTTGAGTCTCGATTGTTTAACGCCTTGTGAGCCTTTCATCGTTAAGATTCCTAGCGGTGATAGGATCGTTGGTGATCAGGAGGTCCGAGACTGTTCCGTGTTTATTTGTGAGAGGGATTGGCTCTCTAATCTTATTGTTGTGAGTATTGAGGGTGATGATTTGATTCTCGGGGATGATTGGCTCGAGCGGCATGGTGCAATCATGAACTACCACACGAGAATCATCACCATGTTAGCCGAGGACGGCACCGAGCACTCTTTCGCGGGGTGAAAGAGGGGAAACCAGATGTCCATGATTAACGCCTTGAAGGAGATGAGACTCCTGCGGAAGGGGTGTACTGGTTACTGGTGCTACGCCTTGAAGGCGGAGGATGGTGGGTGTAACACCCCCAAGTTATTCAGGGTATATTACAGTGTCGTGAGCCCCGCCGTGGGACCCACAAGGCTATTCATGCGCGGAACTGTAAAATTTGACCGAGAAGGTCTAGATACAATGAAAAGAAAGACAATACAAATGGTATTCAAAACCATAACCAATGAAACCATAGACATCACAACACAATTCAATACCTCGGCAAACACAGGCCGGAACATCAAGAAAAATGGAAAACAATACTCGAGTATTCAATAACCATTCCAGTACAACAACACTGAATGGAAAACTCAAAACATAACCGGAGGAAAGACACAGTATCACTCTTGCCCACCATCTTCATGCCGACCCGATACCACTTTGTCTGCTTCTCCTGGAACCTGAAATACATAAAAAGTATTTCCCCCATAAAGGGGTTAGCCGTCGAATAGCTAGTGCAAGTATATCAAGTATGAAACACAATACTCCTCGACAATAAAGTAAATGTAACCGTCAATTCAATCAATTCAAGACTAGTATTCCGGAATAACTAAATCTCATAGCGTCACATCAAGACGTATATGAATGCCGTAGAAACGGTTCGTTCATATCATCCGTCAATACATATATGAATGCCGTAGAAACGGTTCGTTCATATCATGCCATCAATACATATATGAATGCCGTAGAAACGGTTCGTTCATATCATGCCATCAATATATATATATATGAATGCTGTAGAAACGGTTTGTTCATATCATACCATCAATATTTCTTACTTTCAAAGTCGATAACGTACAATCATAAATATATACTTGCCTTAATAACCGCTACCGAATACTCCGAAGAACACGGTTCGACCGGGAAGCTTCGAAACGCCCGTTGCTATCGAAAGGAAAGATGACAACGAACGGAAGGGTTCAACTTGGTTTCTTCACAAGAAACTCGACCCTAACAACATATAATCAATAAATCATAGATCATACGAGGAAGAATAATCGTAGAACGCTCGAAAACCCCTCTATGACATTTTACCGGACACCTTCAAGGCGTCGATCCAGAACTCAACCAAAACAACGAATCGATACGATCCAACCATGTAATAATAAAGGAATGATATAATACATCTAAATAATCATCAATCCATCATAATCTTAAGTTAAATCGGATAAAACGGATGAAATCAACCAAAATACCCAAATTCCCCAAAACAAGATTTCTAGAAAATCTGACCTGATTCGGTAGATCGGAGGATGTTATAGGATGGATGATTGATGATATGAACTCCAAGACTTCATGGATTGATTGTCCAACAACATCTCTCTATGATTAACCAAGCTCCAGTCGCGGAAGAGAAGGAGAAGAAGGAGAAAAATGGCCAAAACCCCGACTGCAGGGCCTTAAATAGGCTGACTGCACAGTGTGCCGCGGCCCAGCCGAAGTGTGCCGCGGCAAAGGGCCAAATCTGCCCCCAGTGATCGGCAGTGTGCCGCGGCCTGGCCGGCATGTGCCGCGGCACAGGGTACAGGCTGCTCGGCCAAATCTGGAAAATGAGAGTGACTTAGCTATTTCGACCATAACTCCCTCGTCTGGACTCCGATTGACTCACCCTTTGAACCATTGGAAAGCTAACTCGATGCTTTATAATATTGCAAAGATTCAGAATTTTTGGAGTTTCCAAAAATTAATGGTGATCTAACAAAGTCGAACTCATACGTGAAAAAGTCGATAAAGAACACGGAATTCAACAGAACAACACCGAAACGAACTCGGATGACAAAAAGTGTAGAATTAGTCATTCTCAGGATGACGAAAAGGTCCCAAGAAAGTCGCCAAAATGGACTTCCGCCAAAAAAGAAAAATTACCGGAAATCGAATTTGCGGATATTACATTCTACCCTCCTTAAAAGAAGTTTCGTCCCGAAACTTAAAACAACTAGGGAGAAGCAATATCCCACCAGGAAAACTCAACGAGATACACAAGAAACGTGTAACTTACGCCCAACGGCGAAACGTTACAAGTAACACAACAATACATTACCCGAAGGTAATCCAAGCCAACGCTGAACTAAATACGAATCACAATGTCTGAAGGCTCCAACAGAAATACCAATACATCGTAATGGCTTGAAAGCCCCTCAACCGAGGCTGTATATCACGATGGCCTGAAAGCCGAACAGCCCAAAGCTGTAAATCATCACAATACAGATCTCAAAGAAGCAAACCTGACTGTCGGACATACCCCTCGGTGTAAGAACAACCAGTCGCAAATCGTCGGACATATCCAATACAACATAGACTACGAACGACCAAACAATAAGGCTCAAGAGGGACATCACAGTACGCCCGATCCGGAAATGTGTCCGTGCACATGTCCACCCCGTATACGGAATCCAGAATATACGTGTGACAATGTACCTAATTAGCCTCACGAACTACGTCTCGTGTGCACGGTCCATTGCGGAAACATCCACGCATGACCATCGTGTGTCGGGCTAAAAATCCTACACATAGCCAATCGGCACGCAGACATGATTCCAGATATGCCACGATACAACATGACAACGAACTCAAAGGATAACATATCCAATACGGATCATACGACTCACCAAGTGAACGATGACACACGAATAATGAAAGATCGACACGACCAACAATATTCAAAACAACCATCCTGGGATCAAAATCCTTAAGGACCGATTAATACGAGCAACAATCACAACACAACAATTCGGGAAATCCTCAACCCTCAACGATCACAAAATTACCGAGTTCACAAGAATAATATTGTGCTGCCTTGAGTCGGCCAACACGACAATAATAATTCAACGGATGGGAACTATCCTCGACAGTCCCAATTCAATACTTCGATTACCGTAGAATGGCCAATCGATAACAACGATACAACGGATGAGAATATTTTTGACAACGGATGGGAATTATCTTTGATAATCCCAATTCAATATATCGATTACCTTTAGAGCGGACAATCGATAACAATTATACAACGGATGTCTCGGCACCTTTAATCGGTTACCGATAACGAAGATGATAATCGAATACGTCAATGCCTTCAATCGGCCATTTACGAACAACAATAACATTTGGCATAATTTGCCGACGGGTGTCGTATGAAACAATCCCCTGATATCAATACAATCATAAAGAGGCCAAGTCTCGAAATGATACACACATTCGTACACCTACACGATAACATTAATGTCATTGATTAGTACAAGTATAAAACTTGCCTCGATATCAATACAACGAACTGTTACCAATTCAGTTGATTTCGTCTTACGAGTTCCTCAGTCCCGACCAAGGTAATCTACGAACTCTTCAACCTCAACCGTAACACAATAGTCATAATCCATGATCAAACATCATATCTTATTGTAATCCATGATCAAACATCATATCTTATTGTAAAACGAAGGATTAATAATTAACAGGTTCGATGACGACCAATATCAACACCACTAAACCACAAACTCAACCGTTTCACCATATCTCGACTAATCACAGTCTGAACAATCCAACTCAGACACTTACAAATCCTGTCCACAATACGAGTCGAGATATGATGATCATACCAGCAACCAATTCGGACCAATAATAAGGGTCTAAATGTTCCAAACTCAATTCTTAAATACGAATTGACAAGGTTCCCTTCTCGTAAATCCATCGTTAAAATTTACTTATGACCGTCATCAATTCGAATCATCCGACTGGTTCAAAACAATAGATAATCATATTAGAAAGGTTATCAAAGAATCCAATCATTCGACTTGAATATTTGCTCCATACGTATGGGCTTCCAAATTCAGAGATGAATAATAGTCTCATCAAACTCATAACCACATTCGTATTCCTATGCGAATATTATTTCAAACACATAGTTTAGCTCTAGATATGAATATTCCATATTCATTTTCAAAACATCAACACTTCTTAAAAATTTTCATCACCTCGTATAATTCAAGAGTTCTTCAAGAACATGAAATATCCGAAATCACGTTCAGAACAAAATATCCGAGGTATATATCTCCATGTTACCATTATCTTCATCATGCCATTCATACAACCTCAAGAATCGCAACAAAACCCTTATCATCATATGAAGAAGATCTCAATAATCATATCAACATCCGAAATCTCTTATTACAATTCCAATAAATCTCGTATAGCATTATCACATGATACCATAATTGTAACACCCCGCATCCTCACAGGAATATTACACGCCGTAAACCCTTCTCACAAGGATTTACCAGGCTAAGCACAATTTTCCACGTCATTTCAAAAATGCCAAAAAGACCGATGACGGTAATATTTTTCAAATACTAAAAAAAAATCAATTTCCAAATACCGTCAAAACGATCAAGGCCAAAATGCCAAAAACTCAGTTTAGGGAATCGGTTTTACAAAATAAAATTCAGTTGGCAAAATACCAAAAGCCATTTCAAAATACTCACGCAGCGGATAAAAGTACAGTCCAATTTATGCATTTACATTTAAATAAGACGAACATCAAAATACACGATTCCCAAAATACTCCCTCCCAAGTAGTAATCCTTAAAAAAAAACGAACCACTATCAAAGGGATACGAGGATTACCTTGTATGGATGAACCACGAAGAAGAATAATTGAACTCCATTCCAAGAATCATCAAAAACATCAAGAACAATACTTAAATCCGAGCTCTCCAATCTTAATCTTGTTTAAGAGAATCATCTCTCAATGTTTAGGAACTTCAAGTACGTCCCAGGGCTCTCTCTATTGACTGAAAGAAGGAGAATGGACAAAATGCCTCTCAGCACTCGTCTATCCTCCCTATAAAACACATCACTAGCGCGCGCTAGACCTTATATTTAGCGTGCGCTACAGGACTAGCGTGTGCTATCCTTCCTTGATAGCGTGCGCTATCGGGCAGTCCAGAAGCTACTACATTGCTTCGAAATTCATCTAACGTACGTAATGCCCATGCATTAACATACGCAAACATGCGTTGACTTGCTACAGTATCGTGCCCCCACATGCCGAAAGCATCCGCAATTACCGGGATTCCTTTGACCGAAATGGAATTAGCGTGCGCTAATCATACGGTTTTAGCGTGCGCTAGCTCTACACGACAAACATTCACTGAACTTATCTGGACACGCGTCGAACATGGCCGGGTCCACCCGCCGAAAGCTAAGATTCCATTATTGGCGATCTGATGTTAGCGTGCGCTAACCAACATGCGTTAGCGTGCGCTAAATGAATATAAAAATTAACCTGGGCCTACCTGTCGGCCACCTTCCGGAACTAACCCAGCAAGTCGTTACGTACGTTAGGGGTCCTCCTTAGCGTACGTAATCGAACCTCTTAGCGTGCGCTAAGTATGCACCGTAGCGTACGCTAACTATATATCTTAGCGCGCGCTAGGCAAACCCTGTAGCGTGCGCTAACGTAGCTGTACTTAACCATTTTCCGCTATTCTCGACCAACATCTCGACATACCAAACGATCATACGGCACAATGAATACATATACGCATTCAACAACATTGTCATACATTCACATCATCCTCAAGCACAATTATCCATCAACGACATCCAACATATAAAGGAAAAAAAAAATATCCGAAAAATCGGGGTATTACACTCTACCCCCCTTTAAAAATAAGTTTCGTCCTCGAAACTTGCAATCACTCGCACAAACAACATTTCAACGGAAATTCAAATTCACCAAGAATTATCGAGTAATCCGAACAACATACTTACAAGTCTGTGAAGTCGAAGATCTCCCGTGATACTAGCATGCGACTCCTAAACAAAGTCTCAACATAATACCGATACACACCAATATCGCAATTAGCAATTTAACAAAATCTCAAGGAAGAGTTCACGTCCGTGACCACGGCCACGATTCTTCCTACTTTCAGCCAACATTCTGAAGGTCACATACGTGCGTAAGTATAATCCAAATCGCACATTCTTGAAGTGACCAATTCCCAAGAATACCAAGCTATAAACGAAACGATTAAGAAAAATACAAGAAGAGTGAGAGGACTTACAAGTACCGGTCGCACTGTGATGATGGCAGAGTAGTGATACTGTGGACAAATGACGACTCAATCGACCCAAAAGACCGACAGCCTAGGTATCCATAAACCTAATCTCTGATACCATATTCTGTAACACCCCCAAGTTATTCAGGGTATATTACAACGCCGTGAGCCCCGCCGTGGGACCCACAAGGATATTCATGTGCGGAACTGTAAAATTTGACCGAGAAGGTTTAGATACAATGAAAAGAAGGACAATACAAATGGTATTCAAAACCATAACCAATGAAACCATAGACATCACAACACAATTCAATACCTCGGCAAACACAGGCCGGAACATAAAGAAAAATGGAAAACAATACTCGAGTATTCAATAACCATTCCAGTACAACAACACTGAATGGAAAACTCAAAACATAACCGGAGGAAAGACACAGTATCACTCTTGCCCACCATCTTCATGCTGACCCGATACACTTTGTCTGTTCTCAGGAACCTGAAATACATAAAATGTATTTCCCCCATAAAGGGGTTAGCCGTCGAATAGCTAGTGCAAGTATATCAAGTATGAAACACAATACTCCTCGACAATAAAGTAAATGTAACCGTCAATTCAATCAATTCAAGACTAGTATTCCAGAATAACTAAATCTCATAGCGTCACATCAAGACGTATATGAATGCCGTAGAAACGGTTTGTTCATATCATCCGTCAATACATATATGAATACCGTAGAAACGGTTCGTTCATATCATGCCATCAATACATATATGAATGCCGTAGAAACGGTTCGTTCATATCATGCCATCAATATATATATATGAATGCCGTAGGAACGGTTCATTCATATCATACCATCAATATTTCTTACTTTCAAAGTCGAGAACGTACAATCATAAATATATACTTGCCTTAATAACCGCTACCGAATACTCCGAAGAACACGGTTCGACCGGGAAGCTTCGAAATGCCCGATGCTATCGAAAGGAAAGATGACAACGAACGGAAGGGTTCAACTTGGTTTCTTCACAAGAAACTAGACCCTAACAACATATAATCAATAAATCATCGATCATACGAGGAAGAATAATCGTAGAACGCTCGAAAACCCCTCTATGACATTTTACCAGACACCTTCAAGGCGTCGATCCAGAACTCGACCAAAACAACGAATCTATACGATCCAACCATGGAATAATAAAGGAAATGATATAATACATCTAAATAATCATCAATCCATCATAATCCTAAGTTAAATCGGATAAAACGGATGAAATCAACCAAAATACCCAAATTCCCCAAAACTAGATTTCTAGGAAATCTGACCTGATTCGGTAGATAGGAGGATATTATAGGATATATGATTGATGATATGAACTCCAAGAATTCATGGATTGATTGTCCAACAACATATCTCCATGATTAACCAAGCTCCAGCCGCGGAAGAGAAGGAGAAGAAGGAGAAAAATGGCCAAAAACCCGGCTGCAGGGCCTTAAATAGGCTGACTGCACAGTGTGCCGCGGCCCATCCGAAGTGTGCCGCGGCACAGGGCCAAATCTCCCCCCAGTGATCGGCAGTGTGCCGCGGCCCGGCCGGCATGTGCCGCGGCACAGGGTACATGCTGCTCGGCCAAATCTGGAAAAAGAGAGTGACTTAGCTATTTCGACCATAACTCCCTCGTCTGGACTCTGATTGACTCACCCTTTGAACTATTGGAAAGCTAACTCGATGCTTTATAATATTGCAAAGATTCAGAATTTTTGGAGTTTCCAAAAATTAATGGTGATCTAACAAAGTCGAACTCATACGTGAAAAAGTCGCTAAAGAACACGGAATTCAACAGAACAATACCGAAACGAACTCGGATGACAAAAAGTGTAGAATTAATCATTCTCAGGATGACGAAACGGTTCGAAGCAAGTGGCCAAAATGGACTTCCGCCAAAAAATAAAAATTACCAGAAATCGAATTTGCGGATATTACAGTGGGGTCGAGTTTT
The DNA here is from genome assembly GCA_033398695.1 of Orobanche coerulescens. Classification (NCBI taxonomy): domain Eukaryota; kingdom Viridiplantae; phylum Streptophyta; class Magnoliopsida; order Lamiales; family Orobanchaceae; genus Orobanche; species Orobanche coerulescens. The sequence goes on from CM065804.1 coordinate 103,306,952, forward strand.
CATCGATCCCAGTCGTCAGTGAGTTCCCTGATGTATTTCCTGACGAGTTACCGGGGTTACCACCAGACCGTGAGGTTGAGTTCGCTATTGAGTTAGATCCGGGTGCTACTCCGATTTCGAAGGCGCCGTATCGCATGGCACCTTCAGAGATGGCTGAGTTGAAGAAGCAGTTGAGTGAGCTTCTTGAGTCAGGGTATATTCGACCGAGCGCTTCACCTTGGGGCGCACCGGTTCTGTTTGTATGGAAGGAGGATGGTTCACTATGTTTATGTATTGACTACCGCGAGCTAAACAAGGTGACCATCAAGAACAAGTATCCCTTGCCGAGGATTGATGACTTGTTTGATCAGTTGCAGGGAGCTGCGGTATTCTTGAAAATTGACTTGAGATCGGGGTACTCAGCTTCGGGTGAAGGAGTCCGATATTCCGAAAATAGTTTTTAGGACGATATACAGACATTATGAGTTTGTGGTTATTCCCTTTGGTCTAACCAATGCGCCGACAATGTTCATGCAGTTAATGGAAAAAGTTTTCATAGAGTATTTGGATAAGTGTGTCATCGTTTTCATTGACGATATCCTTATCTATTCGAAAAATGAGGAGGAGCATGCGCATCATCTGCGTGTGGTGTTAGACATTTTTAGGAACAAGCGACTCTATTCGAAGTTCTCGAAATGTGAGTTCTGGCTGAAGGAGGTGATATTTCTGGGACACGTGATTTCAGCCGAGGGGGGCTGTGTAGATGCACAGAAGATTGAGGCAGTGTTGGATTGGGCACCGCCTAAGAATGTGAAGGAGGTCCGTAGTTTCATGGGTTTGGCTGGCTACTATCGTAGGTTCGTCGAGGGGTTCTCGAAACTGGCTCGTACACTTACATAGTTGCTTCAGAAATCTGAGAAGTTCGTCTGGAATGACGAAAGACAGTCTAGTTTTGAGGAGCTGAAGAGGCGTTTGACTCCAGCCCAGATTCTAGTGTTGCCATCTGGAAACGAGGGTTTTCCTGTTTATAGAGATGCTTCGGGTCAGGGTCTTAGGTACGTGCTGATGCAGCACGGCAAGACTATTGCTTATGCGTCGATACAGTTGAGGTCGTATGAGCTCAACTACCCTACTCACGATTTGGAGTTAGCAGCAGTTGCTTTTGCACTCAAGAGTTGGCGTCACTATCTTTTTGGCTCTGCATGTCAGATTTTTACCGATCATAAAAGTCTGAAGTATATATTCACTCAGCGGGAGTTGAATATGAGGCAGAGGAGGTGGTTGGAATTGATTAAGGATTATGACCTCGATATCCTTTATCATTCGGGCAAGGCGAACGTCGTGGCAGACGCCTTGAGTCGGAAACTGGTTGCGTTGAGGACACTTGAGATCCTTACGTCTCGATCTGAGCATCAGCGGGATTTGATCGAGTTAATTATGGAGATTTTGTTGCCAGGAGCTGTCAGGTAGCTTTACGCTTTGGAGGTTTCATCGTCGCTGATCGAAACTTAAGCAATTGAAGGATCCGATGATTGCTCAAATCCGAGAGAATGTTCTTAAGGGAAAGTCTCCTGGGTTTGTGATTCATGAGGATGGTTTGTTGAGATTCCAGAGTCGGCTTTGTGTATCGAATGACTTGGAATTGAGGCAGAGTATTTTGCGTGAGGCCCATGCTACACCTTACTCAGTTCATCCTGGTTCGAGTAACATGTACAAGGACCTAAGGAGGAACTTTTGGTGGAACGACATGAAGGAGGAGGTCGCACAATTTGTAGCGAGATGTTTGACTCATCAGTAGGTCAAAATCGAGCATCAGCGGCCGTCCGGGTTATTGCAGTCGCTTCCCATTCCGGAATGGAAATGGGAAGATATTTCGATGGACTTCGTCATGAGATTGCTGAGATCAAAGTATGGTATGAATATGGTTTGGGTGATTGTGGATCGTCTGACCAAGTCGGCACACTTTTTGGGCATCAAGGATACTTGGAGTACAGAGAAGTTGGCTCGTGTGTTTATTGTGCAGATTGTGAGGCTTCACGGTACTCCGAAGTCTATTGTTTCGGATCATGATGGCCGTTTTGTATCGCACTTTTGGCAGGGGGTACATAAGGCATTGGGTACTCGTTTGCGTCTGAGTACTTCTTTTCATCCTCAGACGGATGGGCAGTCGGAGCGCACTATCCAAACATTTGAGGATATGTTGCGTGCTTATGCTCTCAATTGGAGCAGTGATTGGGAGGAGCATTTGCCATTGATCGAGTTCACATACAATAATAATTGGCACGCATCGATTCGAATGGTACCGTATGAGGCGCTTTATGGGCGGTGAAGTCGATCGCCGATTTGCTGGAACGAGGCATCCAATTTGGTTGGGACCCAACCGGATATCGCTATGGAGACGATGTAGAAGGTGGAATTGATTCGGGAGAGGATGTTGACTGCTCAGAGTCGACAGAAGTCATATGCTGACGTCCGTCGTCGACCTTTGGAATTTGAGGTGGGAGACCATGTTTTGCTAAACGTGTCGCCGACGAGGGGAGTTTTCCGCTTCGGAAAGAAGGAAAAGTTGAGTCCGAGATTTATTGGGCCCTTTGAGATTCTCGAGAGAGTCGGTGAGTTGGCATAACACTTGGCGTTGCCTCCGGCCTTGAGTCACGTTCATAGCGTTTTCCATGTTTCCCAGCTGAGGAAATATGTTCCGGATCCTAGTCACGTCATCGACTATGGTGAGATTGATGTCGCCGAGGATATTACCTTCGAGGAGTTCCCCTTGAATATTTTGGAGCACCGTGAGTAGCGACTGAGGCATAAGACCATTCATTTGGTCAAGGTGCAGTGGTAGAGGCATGGTGTCGAGGAGGTAACTTGGAAAACCGAGGATAGCGTGTGTGCTAGGTGCCCCAAGTTGTTTCTTTCTTAAGTTTCGAGACGAAACTTATTTTTAGAGCGGTAGAATGTAATATCCGCATTTTTCTTTTCCCGGTATTTTCATTTTTAGTGTATTTTTTGTTTTTAGCGACTCGCTTGTAACCGTATTTGTCACACCCCCAACATCGGGAAGGACGAGGGCGCGACGTACCAGTCGATCAATCAAATAAAGTGTAGCAATAAATAGCGGAAGCTAAATAACGATTGGATAAAATTTTCAATCAATGATCTTAACCCGATGTTCTAAGATTCGTTGTAACAAAAGTTGATAATCAACTTACAGTGATCATAAGTTTGCAGCGGAAAATAACAGACGATTCAAAGTACGAAACATAGTAAATTATTACAAGTCGGGATAAAAACAGAAATTCTAATTCTAGGCGGCGGTCTTCTAAACGGTCTCTTCCAAAATCCTTCCTCGTCTTCTGATGGTTGCTCATTCTCTGGTTTAAAAAGAAAAACGGTGGGGTGAGACAAAAGGTCTCAGTGAGTGGGTGATCGTGTGCGAGTGTGGCTTTCTTTCCTTTGAAAATTTTAAATGATGCATGACTTTGTCAAGTTATAAGAGTGAAAAAGGTTTCAAAGATATGCTACAATTTATTGAAAGATAATCGTTTAGTAGTGAAATAATATAATCCTGTCCCCGTGGACAGATGTCAAGTCAATCAATCAGTCAATCTAGATTTGAATCCTGCCGATGTGGACTTTGGATTCTAGGCTCTCCTTATTACTCCTAGTAGTATAGGCCATCGCCCCAAGATTTGGACCGTCGCCTAGTAGCTGAGCCTTCACTCTCACACTTAACGTGTGCTTCCTTATCTCTTATCTGGGCTTGGTATATCCTTTGATGTGGTTCAATATCCGAATCACACCATAATCGCGATTAAACCCTAAGTTCTATGACACAGGTCCCTCGGAACACTCCATTCCTCGGTTATGGGAATAGGTAACAACGGCAGCCTTGTTCATGAACTGCAGCCGCGCTGCTCGATCCAAGACTTGGTCTAACCGTCCTGGCTTGATTTGGGACTCTATAGGTGGATCCTACAGTTCAAGAGGTGGCCCCCGAATTCTAGGTCAGTTCTCTATTTCGTATGGGTTCAAGAGGTGGCCTCCATCCGTCGACGTGGCACTTTGTCCCGATAGAGTTAGAGGGCAGAGCTGTCACAGTCACAATTGTCAGTTAGTTGCATAGCACGAGTAACACTTAAACATTCGATCAGTGAGATTAATTGCGTCTTTTGATTAAGTATGGAATATGGTTACTTATATTTGTGGCACGGTAATACAGGATAGGACTTGTATATTAATTTGAAAATATTCTCAATATTTCATCAATGGTTTTAAAGGGTTCATGTCAGATGTATTGGATTGGTAGGTTTGATGAAAAGAAGTCGAGAATTTTCTGAAGTTGGTCGAAACGACATTTATACCCTTAGGTTGAGCCTAAGCATTTTGGAGATATGAAATGAACTCGGATGGTCCTAAAAAATTATAAGAAGGTCAAAGATACTATTTCAATTTCAGATTTAAGAAGAAATTCAGAATTTTCTGGTATTGGGACTGCAATTTTCAGAAATTACGAAATTACCCCAAAACTTAACAAAATTGCTCCGAGGCCTTTAGAGCTACGAATTTAGATCGAAATTTAACGAAATTTTACGAGATGGCTTGTGATGAATATGGAATCCCATATTTGTGAGAAAGTCCAGAAAATTCGGACTTGATCCAGATTTTTTTATTTCTTGCATTTTGACCCCAGAATTGTTTGAAAACTTCATTATTGACTAATGAGCATAGATAACGAACTCCGATTTGTTCCAAACTCTACAAACAGCTTATATAAGTTGAACTACATGTTTTTCACGGTCCAGAACAGTTTATCCTCTGAATTTTCATATTAGTCCATAATTTTCTATTAATTACAATTTATGCCCTTAAATTCTGTTTACTTATTTTTAAGTCCCATTTTTGCCACAAATAAATTATCCAAATACCATAACATAATCATATAACATAAAATTCCAGACTTTGGTAGAGTCTATACTAAAATCTCGAAGAAGACACGAAATTTACAATTTTTCACATAATCAAAAGTCGTCTACCAAATCAGTTGTAACTTAAACCCAAAAGAAATATAATGTATGTTAATATAGCCATATCAATACCTCTCAAGACATGTATTTACACAAATTTTCAGATTCATGCATGCATCATAATATTTTATAATTTTTGAATTAAAACTTAAGGAAAACAATAGATACATTTCTAAGTATATAAAAAAATCATAGCACATATTTTATCATGAACATCTTAACATGTTTCTCAACAAATCTTGAAGATTTCAGATTTACACATGCATCAAAAATAAAGAAATAAATTATTTACTTTAGGAGTTTTGAAAAGAATTTCACCCACCTCGATTTCTTGTTACGAACGGTTGATTCTAAGGGGGCGTTTGGTTCGCTGGAATGTTTCTTACGGAATTTGAATTGGAATTGGAATTGGAATTGGAATCCGTCAGGAATTGGAATCCAATTTCATACTCTGTTTGGTTGGCAGGAAATGGAATTGGAATCCAATTGCATATTTTGTTTGGTTCGTAGACATGTCAGATGAATTTGATTTCAGAAATGCAAAATGATATAACTGCCCTTCTTGACGGCGGGCGACGAGCGGCGGCGGCCGGAGAGGCGGTGAGGCGGCGGCGGTGTCTGGAGAGCGGTGGTGACTGGAGAGGAGGCGGCGGCGGTGGCCGGAGAGGGGTAAAATGGTAAATGTCAAATTTCTTCCTTGATGGAATTGAGAATCCCTCCTCATGTGGAAGGATTTCAGATTCCCACACCTATGGGATTTAAGTCCCATCAAACAATTCCATTTCCCATCTTTAAATGCAACCAAACACAGGAATTGTCAGGAATTGGATTCCAATTCCCCAGGAATCCCAAGGATTCCATCGAACCAAACAGGCCATAAGTCTCGTAAGTTGGAAGACGATCTTCCCTTCACCTCTACATATTTCGGCCGACCCATATTTCACCATGGAGGTATATTTGTTTGCACGGTGATATTTAAGTTAGTGTACGAAGATTATAACTATAAATTATAGAAGGAAGTATAGAAGGTTAGATTACCTAGTTCTTGCTTGAATCTTCTTCTTCCTCCTTCTTCTAGTTCGGCTCTCTCTCTCTCTCTCTCTCTCTCTCTCTCTCTCTCTTTATGCAGATTTTTCTTTATCTTTTGTGTTGAAAATGTAAAGAGTGGCTAGGTAATAAGTGTAGGTATTTATAGTGTGATTTTAGGGCTTGGGAAGTGTAGTTGAAGAGAAGACTAATTCCATGTGTCTAAGGTGATTTATGAGTGTATCTTGCATGAGTGGATGAAGGCTCTAGAAATCACATCCTCTCTTTTTCCTCCCTCTTTGGCCGCCCATATAATAATATATAGTATTATTATTATTTTTTTTTGTAAATTTAAGGGTATAAGTTATTATTGTAATGGGTTGGGTTAGTTAGTTAGTTGGGTTGCAAAGTGTGTTGGGTTAGGTCCAATCTATTAAGTTTATATTTTAGATCTTTGTTAGGTTGGTTTTGGCCCATTAATTATTTTAGCATGTTATTATAATTAATTATGTGTGCTAAATATTTAATAATAAAAATTTAAATTTGGGCGATTAACAATTAATTAATCGAAACATCAAAGGTGTTCATAACAAAATTTTATTCATGACAATTGAGTCATTGTTTACAACTACGCTTACTAAGACTAACGTTCACATGATTTTGTGGGGTTTTACATCCTCACCTCCTTCAAAGAATTTGGTCCCCAAATTCCTTCTCGAACAGTTCGGGATAAGGTTTCTCGTCCTCAGTCTCCCACGTAGCGTCTTCCTCTCGATTGTGATTTGACCAGATGACTTTGACTAATGGAATTCGCTTCTTCCTCAATTCACGAACCTGCCGATCAAGGATCTTTATTGGCTTCTCCTCATAAGTCAAGTTTTCCTTGATAGGCGGAATGTCCGTGGTAAGAATGTGCGCCGGGTCTGGATGATACTTCTCAATCTTGAGACATGGAAGACGTCGTGCATTCCAGCCAGATTGGATGGTAATTCCAACCGGTACGCCAATTGTCTAATTCTTTCTATGATTTTGATTGGTCCTACATATCGGGGACTCAGCTTTCCTCCTTTCCTTGACACTATTAAACCCTTTCGTGGTGTTAGCCTCAGAAAGACTTGATCTCCTACTTCAAATTCTAGATCCTTCCTATGCTGATCGGCGTAACTCTTCTGTCTGCTCAGAGCGGTGCGGATCCCATCCTTAATCAATTGTACTTTATCCATGGCTTCTTTCACTAAATCTATGTTCATCAGTGATGGTTTTCTCCATTGAGTCTTTGGCATCCACTGGTCATCAATTTCCCAATGGAGTGGGGATCGGCACTTCCTCCCATACAGAGATTCATAAGGTGCCATTCCGATTGTCGCTTGGCAACTGGTGTTGTATGCAAACTCGGCTAATGGCAGGTGGTGATCCCAATTTCCTTGAAAGTCCAGTACGCAAGCTCGTAACATGTCTTCAAAGGTCTGAATGGTTCACTCGGATTGCCCATCGGTCTGGGGGTGAGCGCTAGTGCTAAAACTCAACGAGGTTCCTAATTCTTTATGGAAGACTTTCCAGAAACGAGATACGAATCTTGGGTCTCTATCAGATACTATGTGTGTTGGCACTCCATGAAGTCGAACGATCTCTCGGATATAGGTCTTAGCCAGCTTTTGCAAACTATCGTCCTTTTTAACTGGTACGAAATGTTATGATTTCATCAATCTGTCGACGATCACCCAAATGGTGTTATAGCCTTCCCTTGTCGTTGGCAGATCTGTAATGAAGTCCATGGTTATCTTTTCCCATTTCCATTCAGGGACTTCTAACGGTTGTAACAGTCCTGAGGGTCGCTGATGTTCAGCCTTGACTCTTTGACATGTGAGGCATCGAGCCACAAATTCTGCTACCTGGTTCTCCATGTTTACCCACCAAAAGTGTTTCTTTAGGTCTTGGTACATCTTTTTACCTCCTGGGTGAATCGTATATCTCGAACAATGAGCTTTTTAGAGAATCCTTCTTTTGAGCTCCTCGTCATGAGGTATGCATAACCGTCCCTTAAACCTTACAATTCCATTCTTGGTAATCGTAAACTCGGGTTTCTCGCCCTTAACGATCTTGTCCTTGAATTCTTGATGTTTTGGATCTCTTTGTTGGGCTAATAAAATATCGTCTAATAGATTCGATTTAACTGTGAGGTTGGCACAAATTAAATGAGCACCTTCGTGAATGGGTTTCAGGTAGCTCAGTTCCTCGAGAGCTTGCCATTCTCGGACCATGAGTCGGGCCACTCTAGCCTTTCTACTTAAGGCATCAGCCACGACATTCGCTTTCCCTGGGTGATGTTGAATCTCACAATGGTAATCTTCTAAAAGCTCTACCCATCTTCTCTGTCAGAGATTAAGTTCCTTTTGAGAAAATAGGTACTTGAGACTTTTATGATCCGTAAACACGGTGAATTCAACGTCGTATAAATGATGTCACATTTCTTTAAGGCAAATACTATTGCTGCGAGTTTGATGTCGTGTGTTAGATAATTTTTCTCGTGCATTTTGAGTTGCCTGGAATCATATGAGATAACTTTACCATTTTGCATTAGTACAACACGAGGCCATCCTTTGAGGCGTCACTATATATGATAAATCCCTGGGTTCCTTCTGGAAGTGTCAGTATTGGTGCGGTGGTAAGCTTCCTCTTTAGTTCTTGGAAGCTTGTTTCACATTTATCCGTCCATTCAAATTTTACTTGTTTTGGGGTTAGCCGGGAGAGAGGTCCCGCTATCTTCGAGAAGTCCTTGATGAATTTGCGGTAGTAACCCGCAAGTCCAAGAAATCTTCTGATCTCAGTGACATTTTCTGGCCTCTTCCAGTCCATAATAGTTTCTATCTTTGATGGATCTACCGCAATCCCTTCTCCAGAAATAATGTGGCCCAGAAATGCCACTTTCTTCAACCAAAATTCACACTTGTTGTACTTGGCGTACAACTTGTGCTGCCTGAGTGTTCCCAAACTAGTCTAAGTTGCCTTTGCAATAGGTGCCTTCCCGGGCATCATTTTGATATTAAATTCAACCTCTCTATCAGGTGGTAGGGAGGTTAATTCCTCGGGAAAAACATTAGGGTATTCGAACACCAAACGTATGGTTTCTATGCCCGACTTGCTCATCGGTATATTGTAGGGCGTTGAAAATTCCTTTAATTCTCTCCAGCCAAAATTTACCCTTGACATCATCAGGTTCTCCGTCGAAAGTAGGCAGCTTGAAGTGCAAAAACCTTTCAAGAGTGCGATCGTGGGTTTCGTCGTTGTTTATGTTGTTTGTTGCTTGCTATTGTAGGAAATTTGTCAGTTGATCTAGGGCTTGGGCTATAGCATCATTTCCGTTTCCTCCTCGTGGGGGAATGCATGAGCGATCATTGTGATGTTGCTGCTCGTCACGGTTCTTACGAGGACGTCCACGCCTTTGATCAGAAATTTATTATAAGTCAGGGAAGCGTGTGAGGATTAACAATCTTGTGTGGAGTTATGAGTAATTTATGTTGTCATGTAGATTTAAGAGCATGATTGAGTGCTAATTAATTGTAGATAATGGAATTATAATATAAGGATAAAATATAGTTGATTCAAGTTACTCCTGGCTTATTCACCCAGTCATATATTTACGTTTCATGGCACTTAGGCCAAATGTCCTAAACATCAAAAGTACGAAACATCAAAACAAGTTATATTAATGTTTGTAACCAAGTCTTAGAGTTTTCCAATTATCTCCCGAGTTCATACTCGCATCCTCTTCTGGGTCCTCCTCCGGATCCTTCTCCGGATCTTCCTCCGGATCGTCCTCTTTGAACTCACAGAATCGAGTGTCCACAATTGGGGATGCTCGTGATGCGGCTCCGATTTTAGTGGTGGAATTGGGAAATAGGTCGATCACGGCTCCCAGCTTAGACTTCACCATGATCTGGAATTTTTCATGCTCGTGGCGTTCAGACAAGATTTGTTCCTCAAGCATTTGCACCCTGTGGGCTTGGAGATATTTGTGGCTGTGGAATTTGGCTATCGTTCGAATGTTCACTAACGATTGGGTTTCCAGGTGATGTGCCCTTTTCTCCAGATCTTCATATTCTTGTCTCCTCTTCTCCAGCAACCGAAACATCTCATCCCTCTGATCACGATATGCTGTCACATCTTGAAAAATGCACGCAATCACGGACCTCAAGTTATGGATTTCTCTCTCCTTTGAATCTCTCAAAATAGCTGCGTTTAGAATGGGTCTCGCAACACTCTCAATTTGGTTAAGCACTTCCCGGTGCTGGTCCTTAGTAATCGTTACTCGCGTAGTAGGGATACCCTAAGTTTCCTCGGTCAAATCTTTCTTGCCAGTGGGGTCCATCTAATTAACAAAATAAAACTAAGTCAGTATCTCGCAAAATCTAATATCCAATATAAAACTCTATTAAGCATGAATAATCATAAAGGCAGCGAACTTAATGATTCAACAAATGCTTATATGATACTAACGACAAAGGAACAATAATACTCCATTTTAAAAAAGTAATGAAGCTTAGTGGAGTTTAAAGGACCTTCATCAATTTCGAATGAATAGTGATATGACTTTGAGAAATGGATAAGTGAAATAAATTATATCCGTTTAAAGAGTTCAATAGAAGAATTGATTCAGTCGGGGAAATGTCGTGAATATTTAATCAAGTACCTTGGCCAATGACTTAGGAAATTTGAATTTAACTATGCATATTCCAAGTGAATAGCGACAAGTCGAAAGAGATCTTAATGAGAATTGACTCGAGAAATCTAATTTCGGTCTCAGTCCTATGGTTTACTTCGTCCTAGGTGGAATTCCCATCTAAGTCCGAAGAATCTTATCCTGGTTAGCCCATTGTAAGTGTCCTTCTCATAAAGCTGGCTCCGATACCACTTTTGTCACGCCCCCAACATCAGGAAGGACGAGGGCGCAATGTACCAGTCGATCAATCAAATAAAGTGTAGCAATTAATAGCGGAAGCTAAATAACGATTGGATAAAATTTTCAATCAACGATCTTAACCCGATGTTCTAAGATTCATTGTAACAAAAGTTGATAATAAAATTACGGTAATCATAAGTTTGCAGCGGAAAATAACAGACGATTCAAAGTACGAAACATAGTAAATTTTTACAAGTCGGGATAAAAACAGAATTTCTAAGTCTAGGCGGTCTTCTAATCAGTCTCTTCCGCAAAGCCTTACTCGTCTTCTGCTGGTTGCTCATTCTCTGGTTTAAAAAGAAACACAGTGGGGTGAGACAAAAGTTCTCAGTGAGTGAGTGATCGTGTGCGAGTGTGACTTTCTTTCCTTTGAAAATTCTAAATGATGCATGACTTTGTCAAGTTATAAGAAAAGTGAAAAAGGTTTCAAAGATATGCTACAATTTATCGAAAGATAATCGTTTAGTAGTGAAATAATATAATCCTGTCCCCGTGGACAGATGTCAAGTCAATCAATCAGTCAATCAGTCGATCAGTCAATCTAGCTTTGAATCCTGCCGATGTGGACTTTGGATTCTAGGCTCTCCTTATTACTCCTAGCAGTATAGGTCATCGCCCCAACATTTGGACCGTCGCCCCAGTAGCTGAGTCTTCGCTCTCACACTTAGCGTGTGCTTCCTTATCTCTTATTTGGGCTCGGTATGTCCTTAGATATGGGTCAATACCCGGATCACACCATAATCGCGATTATACCCCAAGTTCTACGACCCAGGTCCCTCGGAACACTCCGTTCCTCGGTTATGGGAATAGGCAACAACGGCAGCCTTGTTCATGAACAGCAACCGCACTGATTGATCCAACACTAGGTCTAACCGTCTAGACTCAATTTGGGACTCTAGTGGTGGCTCCTACAATTCAAGAGGTGGCCCCCGGATTCTAGGTCAGCTCTCTATTTCGTATGGGTTCAAGAGGTGGCCCCCATCCATCGACGTGGCACTTTGTCCCGATAGAGTTAGAGGGCGGATCCATCCGTGGCACTTTATTTTTATAGTACTTAGTTCCCGGACAGTCATAATTGTCAGTTAGTTGCATAGCACGAGTAACACTTAAACATTCGATCAGTGAGATTAATTGCGTCTTTTGATTATGGAATATGGCTACCTATATTTGTGGCACGGTAATTGGGGATGGCAAGAAAACCCGAACCCGACAGGAAAACCCGAAAACCGATCTTAACGGGGCGGGGTGGGATGACATTATCGGGTTACTTTAAATAACAATACATTTGTTCATAATTAAAATAAAGCGGAAAAATAACATTACATGGTACGAACATGACCGGACAACAAAAGACTTGGGCCCCCCGAACTAGTATCCTTCGAACCCTTCGCCATCACCATGATCTTCCCCTGCCTTGCCTTTTCCTCGACCTAAAATACAACACAAGTATTTCGCCCAACACAGGGTCAGATATACATGATAAATGGTTTCTCAAGATATTATACAATTCACATATATAATCTTTCAAGGAAAATAACCCGACTAACGAACATACCCCTCGGGCGTATGAACGCTTAGTCACAAAACGTCGAACACATCCAAATATATAAATGGACTATGAACGATCAAAATAGTATGGCTAAATGATGGACATCATAGTACGCCCGATCCGGAAATGTGTCAGTGCACATGTCCACCCCGTATATGGAATCCAGGATATACGGGGGACAATGTACCTAATTAGCCTCACGAACTACGTCTCGTGTGCATAGTCTAATACGGAAATATCCACACATGACTATATATGTGCCTGGCTAAAAATCCTACATAATGACCAATCGGAAAGCAGATATGATTCCGGAGATGTCTCGATACAACATGACAACGAATTCAATAAATCACATATCCGATTAAGGATCAAGAAACTCACCGAAATGACAATAAAGATCAATGATATCAATGGTTCAAAGTGACGAATTTGGGAATGAAATCCCATGATGAAAAATGGAATATCATCAAGAACAATATCAAGTCACGGATCATAAATTTATAAGTGTTTCATATACACGAAACGCATAACCATCATAAGAATCCAAACATCATTATAATCAAGCAAGATAACTTGCCTCAATACGGGGGCAAGAATAATCCTTCCTTGTCGAACGAACGAATGGACGGCCCTCGATTCAAAATCGGTTACTCGAACAATTAACCTTGAACGAAGTATATTTTACTCAATAATACGTTCATATGATCATCTATACCGAATTTTAACGAGACAACATCCTAATTCCAATTTGAGTAGTTCATCTTTTTAAGATATTGAAGTTTTACTCCAAGAACCTTTATTCATACCATACTATTCTTACAATTGATTACAAGATGTTACCCAATGTTTGCTATATTAAAATTTGATCCATAATGTGTTAAACAATAATCTTATACGCTTTAAACTTATCAAGAAGATCTCAATTGATTAAAAGTAAGAATCTGCACTTCACTCAATCACTTATGTTAAGTTAACTAGTTATAAATCCATATCATGATCATGAAGGCTATCTCAAGTTTAACACCATCCTTATAATCTTCTAACTATCCTGGAGATTCAAATGTCATTCCTCTGAATTCACCTAGCATAGGTTCAAGAAGATCATTCCATTCTTCTAATGTTCATCAAGGATTTCTTAAAACATTTTATGGTAATTCTTGTCAACAAGTTACTTTCATTATAAGGAAGCAAGGAATATTATTATCCCAATGGTGTTATTAGTCCAGCAAGAAGAGTGTGGTTTAACTAAACATGATCATCACTATTTAAAACCCAAGAACACATCATTACAAATCCCTTAATCATCATATTCATCATTAAGTTTGTTGAAAGCTTAATTACAAATATGATTAGCTTGATTAATTCATCACTAGGTGGAGCATACTTAATCACTAACATTATAATTATGCGATTATAAGGTTAAATCGTATAACATACCTTCAGAAATGAAGAACAATACACCAATACCACGAGACACAATCTAAGCTTCAAGAATGACTCCAACTTCCAATCAACAAGCTCTAAACCAAGATGAATAGCTCAAACACAAGTGGAAAGGAGGTAGAAATGATCTAGGGGGCAGGGGGATGCTTATACTGGAGAAGTCACGAAGTTGAACGTGCAAAATGAAAGACACAAGTTGTCTTTTTATAACAGCACAGTTCGTTATGTACGTTATCACAAGAGGATAACATACGTTAACAGCTTTACGTACGCTACACAAAAAGTGTTACGTACGTAAGCTAATTCCAGAGGCTGCTGGACTAAAATACGAACATCATTACATATGTTATTGCTTGGAGCATTACGTACGTAATGTAGGTCAACTAGGTTGCCTCCAAAAGATCAGATATTCGTATCACGCCCGACCCCACACGCCGAAAGTTGAGATCGAATACGATTACACTTGTTACGTACGTAACAGGTACCTCTTTACGTACGTAAAGGCCTCAATATAGCGTATGCTATGCTAAAGGATTAGCGTACGTTAGGCTCCGGTTTAATAGCTTAAAAATGTACTTATCTATACAACGTTTAGAATTCAAAACATAGTGCGAGTGGTAGTTATTATCAAGTCTATTATGATATATTCCAACACCAATAAACATTAAACAAATGCAACAAGATTACAACAGTATTGCATTATCCGAATAATACAACAGTAAGTAAGAATTTCCGTCGGATATTACATACTCCCCCCCTTAAAAGGAGTTTCGTCCCCGAAACTAAGGGGTAAACAATTCGGGATACCTCTCTTGAATGCTACTCTCCATCTCCCACGTGGCCTCCTCGACTCCGTGTCGTGACCACTGAATCTTCAGTAGGGGAATCGTCTTGTTCCGCAATTGTTTGATTCTCCTCTTAAGTATCCGCACGGGGCGCTTTTCATACGAATGATCCTCCTCTATAACGATCTCATCGAACTGAAGTACATGACTTGGATCAGCAACGTATTTCCTTAACTGTGAGACATGGAACACGTTATGAATCCTACTCGTTCCAAAATCTCAAACGGCCTGATATACCTCGGACTCAGCTTGCCTCTCTTCCCAAAACGAAAAACTCCTCGAGTAGGGGACACTTTCATTAGTACATGGTTGCCGACCTCGAACTCAAGCGATCGTCGGCGGTTGTCTGCGTAAGACTTCTGTCGGCTTTGAGCCGTCAACAAATGACTCCTAATCAGAGCGATCTTCTCACGGGCTGCTAACAACATATCGGGATCCGTACCCAAGGTTTCAGATGGATCGTCCCAACACAGAGGGGATATACAACGATGGCCATACAACACTTCATAAGGAGCCATCTGAATCGAAGTGTGCCAGCTATTATTATAAGTGAATTCCACCAAAGGTAGTTGGGCCTCCCAATCATCCTTCCAATCTAGGACGCACGCTCTCAACATATCCTCTAGAGTTTAGATACTCCTCTCAGTCTGACCATCCGTCTGCGGGTGAAATGCTGTGCTGAAGTTCAATTGCGTACCCATCGCACGATGAACTGCTTTCTAGAAATGTGACACAAATCGCCCATCACGATCGGATACAATACTCTTAGGGGTACCATGTAACCTTACAATCTCTTTGATAAATAGCTGGGCCAATCTCTCGGGTACCCAAGTGTCTTTAATCTCCAGAAAGTGGGTTGATTTGGTCAGACGATCCACAATCACCCAAATCGTATTCATCCCTCGTCGACTCGTCGGCAAGCTGGTGATGAAATCCATCAACATGTCCTCCCATTTCCACTCGGGAATCGGGAGTGGTTTCAGAATTCTTGCGGGTCGCTGATGCTCAATCTTAACTTGTTGACAGGTTAAACACCTCGAAACGAATTCTGCAACTTCATGCTTCATACTTCCCCACCAATAATATTGTTTCAAATCCTTATACATTTTGCTAGACCCCGGGTGAATGGAGTACGGGGTAGCGTGAGCTTCTCTCAGGATGGAGTTCCTCAATTCGTCTCCTGCGGGTACACAAAGTCGGTTCCTCAAGCGTATCAATCCATCCTCATGGATCACAAATCTAGGAGCTTTCCCTTGAGTTATTTCATCGCGAACTCGAGATAAGAATGGGTCCGTAACTTGCTTCGATCTAATTGTATCCTCAAGGGACGATGAAATCTCAAGTGTATAGAGTTGTCCTTGAATACGCTGTAACCAGACTTCTATTTCTGGCCTCATCAATTCTAACTGCAATTTTCCTTGAACTGTCAAGCGGGCAAGCATCTGCTCCTGTACTGTTTTACGACTCAAAGCATCGGCAACTACATTAGCTTTGCCCGGATGATAAAGGATCTCGATATCATAATCTTTGATGAGTTCTAGCCACCTTCTCTGCCTCATGTTTAACTCCTTCTGAGTAAAAATGTACTTCAGGCTCTTGTGATCGGTAAAAATCTGACAGGTAACTCCATACAGATAATGACACCAGATTTTTAAAGCAAACACCATGGCTGCAAGTTCTAAATCATGGGTGGGGTAGTTGATCTCATAAGGTCGTATCTGTCTCGATGCATAGGAGATCACCTTCCCGTTCTGCATTAGTACACATCCAAGGCCCTATTTAGATGCGTCACTATACACCACAAATCCTTCCGTTCCTTTCGGTAGGACCAAAATAGGTGCCGAAATCAACCGACTCTTGAGTTCATCAAAACTCAGTTGACATGCCTCTGACCATAAATACTTCTTATACTTTCTCAGCAAATTAGTCATCGGTTGGGCAATTTTGGAAAAACCTTCCACGAACCGTCGGTAATAACCTGCTAGTCAAAGAAACTGCGTACTTCCTTAATGTTCTTTGGTGGTAGCCAGTCTCGGATAGCTTCTGTCTTCTGTGGGTCTACTCACACCCCATCAGCTGATATCACATGTCCGAGAAAGATAACTTCACGCATCCAGAACTCACATTTAGAAAATTTTCCATAAAGATGCTCCCGCCTTAACGCCTCGAGAACTAGATGGAGATGACGCTCATGCTCTTCATGGTCACGAGAGTAGATCAGAATGTCGTCAATAAAAATGACTACAAAGCGATCCAGATAATTAATAAAGACTCGATTCATCAGCTCCATGAATACTTCTGGTGCATTCGTCAGTCCAAAAGGCATCACTATGAACTCATAATGCCCATAGCGAGTACGAAAAGCGGTCTTCGAAATATCAGACTCACGAATCCTTAACTGATGGTAACCAGGCCTCAAGTTGATCTTAGAAAACACAGCAGCCCCTTGAAACTGACCCAATAAATCATCAATACGCGGCAATGGATATTTTTTCTTAATGGTTACCCTGTTCACCTCAAGATAATCAATACACAGACGTAGGGATCCGTTCTTCTTCCGTACAAATAGTACTGGTGCTCCCCAAGGAGACGCACTAGGTCTAATATATCCCTTTTCGGTCAAATCCTCAAGTTGGCTCTTCAGCTCCTGCATCTCAGTCGAAGATATACGATATGGTGATTTTGAAAGTGGGGACGTACCAGGCTCTAACTCAATATTGAACTCTACATCATGATGTGGAGGTAAGCCTGGCAACTCATCTGGAAATACATCTGGGTAGTCTCGGACTACCGGAATATCGGTCAATTTGACTGGTCGATCCGCTGCTTTGGTCATAAAACACCAATATCCAATACACCCCTAATTAAGCAGTTTCACTGCTTTCGTAGCATTGATGACTCTCCCGGAGTGGCTGAGATTGTCGCCCTGGAAGGTATACTCAACACCATCGTCAGATGTGACGGTCATTGTTCGCTTGCGGACACTAATTATGGCATCATGACGGTCCATCCAATCGATACCCAAGATAATATCATCTTTAGGTAAATCGACCACAATTAAATTCGACAACCACTCACGGTCGTTCATGCGAATCGGGCAGTCCTGTACTTCACGATTCCCAACAATTCTTCTACCATCGGGTAGACCAATTACATAAGGTTCACAATTGGTAACATGATCTAATTGCAAATGACTCAAACAAGAAGCAGATAAAAAGGAGTGTGAAGCACCAGTATAAAAAAGAACACAGACAGGCTGAGATCGGATATCGAGAGTACCTGCAATCATGCTAGCTTCGGGATCGTTAGTCTTCTTCATCTCGTAGACTCTGGGTTTTGCAGCCCCGGCACCAGATGTACCAGCTTGATTTCCATGCCCCATCCCTTTGTTTGCCCCGGTAGTCTAATAAGAAGCGGACGAAGGTACATAGTCCTGAACTGATGACTGAACTGGAGCATGAGGTGCTACGGGAGTACGTCCTGGTCCACTCCTACAATAACGAGCACGATGTCCATTCTTCCCACAAGTATGGCATGCCACGGCTGGCCTTGGGCATTTCGAATTGATGTGCCCCTGGTCTCCACAGTTATAGCACACAACAGATAGGCTGACCGCTCGAGATTGCGATCCGGTTGGCTTCGACGCCATGGGTTGCCGTTCATAAGGATTTGGCACTGGTTGGGGCCTCTTGAATGACAGTTGCTGTCTGTCTGGTTCTGATTCCTAAATTTCTTGTTGTTAGACTGCGGTAGCTTCTTGGAAATTTCTTTCACGGTCAATTCGTACTCCAGAGCTTTCTGAATGAACTCCGGTAGGGTCCTACAATGATGGTTCAATAGCTGCATTCTCATTCGGGGTTTAAGACTTTTGAGAAAATATTTGATCTTATCAGCCTCCGTTCGGACAATCGTCGCGGCAAAAGGAAGAAGTGCCTGGAATTTCTCGGCGATAGATAATACGTCATCATCTTCGGACGGGTCTGGATTCAGCAATTCTGATAGTTTGGCCTCGCGGAGAGGACCCGGATAGTAACGGTCTGGCATGAGATTCTTAAATTCCTCCCAAGTACATACGCCATCAGCTGGCCTCACCGAAAGCCACCAAGTGTGGGCGCCCTTGCCCAGGTAGTAAGCTGCTATGGAGACGCGATTTTCTGCTGGACAGTCTACCATATCGAACAATTTCTCGAAGTGTTCAATCCAATGCACGATATCAGCAGGCTCAGAGGAACCTTCAAAAATCGGGAGTCGCTGGCGAGAGATGTCGCTGATGATCCGACTCACCGGTCCACCATGTACAGGAGGTGGCCCCTGATGCTGGTCGGTAGCAGCTCTCTGCATAGTTTCCATTAACTGACCTAGTTGGGTCATCTGAGCCATCATGCCCTGGATTACAGCGTAAGGATCGACACGAGCATCCTCGCGTCCAGTGTGGTGCGATTGGTCCCTAGAAGGCGAATCACTGCCTGCGGAACTATGCTCTGCATTCGCACGCCACGGCCTCTCAAATTTCTTTCCATACTGAAAGAATCAATTCGTAAAGATAACCATAAGTACAGTTCATGATACCAATCAGAATTCATGCTAAATTAATAGCAACAAGAAATTACATATTCAAGAAAACAGTTCGAAATGAATTATCGACACTACGAGGGTCACACAGAATATCGTATCGACGTTTGAGTCGAACAATTTCAATCGTAAAATCAATCCAGAATTTTCTTCGAATTTTCAATCAGATAATTCCTGTCACAAATCCTGAAATTGCCAAGATCAACAAAGAGATCCATTCTGATATCAATATCATGCCAGTAATTAAATCATGGCTCATAAAGTACGTACCGTATTTGGATCGTAGTATCAGGTGCTCGCACGGGTCACACGTGACACGAAGGTCTCTTGATACTAGTTCAATACACAAAGACTCAAATGGAAAAGAAAAAATGACTTTGCATCTCCGATACCATATTCTGTAAAACTCCTATAAGGCGGCCATTACAGTGCCGTGGACCCCACACTGGGACCCACCAGGCGATACCCAAAATACAGATTAAATACACAATACATGTGGTACCGAACCACAATACATAGTACTTACTCCGAGTAGGAGTTTACAGTAGTATGGCTAACGGCCTTATTATACACAGGATCCAAATTATAAGTATAACTCATATGGAGATGGAATATACTTTAAATAACAATACATTTGTTCATAATTAAAATAAAGCGGAAAAATAACATTACACGGTACGAACATGACCGGACAACAAAAGACTTGGGCCCCCCAAACTAGTATCCTTCGAACCCTTCGCCATCACCATGATCTTCCCGTGCCTTGCCTTTTCCTCGACCTAAAATACAACACAAGTATTTCGCCCAACACAGGGTCAGATATACATGATAAATGGTTTCTCAAGATATTATACAATTCACATATATAAGCTTTCAAGGAAAACAACCCGACTAACGAACATACCCCTCGGGCGTATGAACGCTTAGTCACAAAACGTCGAACACATCCAAATACATAAATGGACTATGAACGATCAAAATAGTATGGCTCAATGATGGACATCACAGTACGCCCGATCCGGAAATGTGTCAGTGCACATGTCCACCCCGTATACGGAATCCAGGATGTACGTGGGACAATGTACCTAATTAGCCTCACGAACTACGTCTCGTGTGCACAGTCCAATACGGAAATATCCACGCATGACTATATATGTGCTGGCTAAAAATCCTACACAATGACCAATCGGAACACAGATATGATTCCGGAGATGTCACGATACAACATGACAACGAATTCAATAAATCACATATCCGATTAAGGATCAATAAACTCACCGAAATGACAATAAGGAACAATGATATCAACGGTTCAAAGTGATGAATTTGGGAATGAAATCCCACGATGAAAAATGGAATATCATCAAAAACAATATCAAGTCACGGATCATAAATTTATAAGTGTTTCATATACACGAAACGCATAACCATCATAAGAATCCAAACATCATTATAATCAAGCAAGATAACTTGCCTCAATACGGGGGCAAGAATAATCCTTCCTTGTCGAACGAACGAATGGACGGCCCTCGATTCAAAATCGGTTACTCGAACAATTAACCTTGAACGAAGTATATTTTACTCAATAATACGTTCATATGATCATCTATACCGAATTTTAACGAGACAACATCCTAATTCCAATTTGAGTAGTTCATCTTTTTAAGATATTGAAGTTTTACTCCAAGAACCTTTATTCATACCATTCTATTCTTACAATTGATTACAAGATGTTACCCAATGTTTGCTATATTAAAATTTGATCCATAATGTGTTAAACAATAATCTTATACGCTTTAAACTTATCAAGAAGATCTCAATTGATTAAAAGTAAGAATCTGCACTTCACTCAATCACTTATGTTAAGTTAACTAGTTATAAATCCATATCATGATCATGAAGGCTATCTCAAGTTTAACACCATCCTTATAATCTTCTAACTATCCTGGAGATTCAAATGTCATTCCTATGAATTCACCTAGCTTAGGTTCAAGAAGATCATTCCATTATTCTAATGTTCATCAAGGATTTCTTAAAACATTTTATGGTAATTCTTGTCAACAAGTTACTTTCATTATAAGGAAGCAAGGACTATTATTATCCCAATGGTGTTATTAGTCCAGCAAGAAGAGTGTGGTTTAACTAAACATGATCATCACCATTTAAAACCCCAAGAACACATCATTACAAATCCCTTAATCATCATATTCATCATTAAGTTTGTTGAAAGCTTAACTACAAACATGATTAGCTTCATTAATTCATCACTAGGTGGAGCATACTTAATCAATAACATTATAATTACGAGATTATAGGGTTAAATCGTATAACATACCTTCAGAAATGTAGAACAATACACCAACACCACAAGACACAATCTAAGCTTCAAGAATGACTCCAACTTCCAATCAACAAGCTCTAAACCAAGATGAATAGCTCAAACACAAGTGGAAAGGAGGCAGAAGTGATCTAGGGGCAGGGGGATACTTATACTGGAGAAGTCATGAAGTTGAACGTGCAAAATGAAAGACACAAGTTGTCTTTTTATAACAGCACAGTTCGTTACGTACGTTATCACAAGAGGATAACGTACGTTAACAGCTTTACGTACGCTACACAAAAAGTGTTATGTACGTAAGCTAATTCCAGAGGCTGCTGGACTAAAATACGAACATCATTACATATGTTATTGCTTGGAGCATTACGTACGTAATGTAGGTCAACTAGGTTGCCTCCAAAAGATCAGACATTCATATCACGCCCGACCCCACATTCCGAAAGTTGAGATCGGATACGATTACACTTGTTACGTACGTAACAAGTACCTCTTTTCGTACGTAAAGGCCTCAATATAGCGTACGCTATGCTAAAGGATTAGCGTACGTTAGGCTCCGGTTTAATAGCTTAAAAATGTACTTATCTATACAACGTGAGAATTCAAAACATAATGCGAGTGGTAGTTATTATCAAGTCTATTATGATATATTCCAACACCAATAAACATTAAACAAATGCAACAAGATTACAACAGTATTGCATTATCCGAATAATACAGCAGTATGTAAGAATTTCCGTCGGATATTACACCCTTAAACCTTACAATTCCATCCTTGGTAATCGTAAACTCGGGTTTCTCGCCCTTAATGATCTTGTCCTTGAATTCTTGATGTTTTGGATCTCTCTGTTGGGCTAATCGAATATCGTCCAATAGATTCGATTTAACTGTGAGGTTGGCGCAAATTAAACGAGCACCTTCATGAATGGGTTTCAGGTAGCTCAGTTCCTCGAGAGCTTGCCATTCTCGGACCATGAGTCGGGCCACTCTAGCCTTTCTACTTAAGGCATCAGCCACGACATTCGCTTTCCCTGGGTGATGTTGAATCTCACAATGGTAACCTTCTAAAAGATCTACCCATCTTCTCTGTCGGAGATTAAGTTCATTTTGAGAAAATAGGTACTTGAGACTTTTATGTTCCGGAAGCACGAGGAATTCAACACCGTATAAATGATGTCGCCATTTCTTTAAGGCAAATACTATTGCTGCGAGTTCGAGGTCGTGTGTTGGATAATTCTTCTCGTGCATTTTGATTTGCCTAGAATCATACGTGATAACTTTACCATTTTGCATAAGTACAACACCGAGGCCATCCTTTGAGGCGTCACTATATATGACAAATCCCTGGGTTCCTTCTGGAAGTGTCAGTATTGGTGCGGTGATAAGCTTCCTCTTGAGTTCTTGGAAGCTTGTTTTGCATTTATCCATCCATTCAAATTTTACTTGTTTTTGGGTTAGTCGGGTGAGATGTCCCGCTATCTTCGAGAAGTCCTTGATGAATTTGCGGTAGTAACTCGTAAGTCCAAGAAAGCTTCTGATCTCAGTGACATTTTCTGGCCTATTCCAGTCCATAATAGTTTCTATCTTGGATGGATCTACCGCAATCCCTTCTCTAGATATAATGTGGCCCAGAAATGACACTTCCTTAGTAGCGCGCGCTAACGGCTCGAACACAGCAGTGACAGTGGGTTTTTTCTGCTCTCTGGACGAGCAGCTTACTGCATGCTACATTTGTATATTAGCGCAAGCTACGGTTTGGACTTAGAGCACGCTGGGTGACTGGTAGCGCACGCTAACTCGGCAGTCCAGACTGGGCAGAATGTTTCTGGACTCGGTTTGGTGTCCAGGTAGCGCACGCTATGGCCCGATAGCATGCGCTATCGAGGGGCCGTTAGCGTATGCTATCCTCTTGTAGCGCACGCTAAAGGGCCAGAACCGTAGGTTCTGGACTGATTTTTGGCTGGGTAGCGCACGTTAACTAGGGGTCGTTAGCGTACGCTAAGCTCTCTGGTTATATAAACCAGAGAGTTGACCTAGATCTGCCTCATTTTCTCTTTTCCTCTCTTTCTCCACGGCCGAGCGACTCCAGGGGCGATTTGGGGCGATTTCTTCTTCCAATCACTTCAGATATCATTTTCTTTGAGTTCTTGGTGTAGATTAACAACACCAACACTTGTTCTTCATCCTTAATCCAAGGTAATCTCATAGAACCCTATTTTGGGAAATTTAGGGGTTTTTGAGTTTTCGTCTGATTTGTTCCGTATTGTTGATTAATCCATGTTGTATATGATTAATCTTGATGGTATTCATGTTTTCCCTACGAGTTCATGGTAAGTTTCGTGGTATTTGTGAAATCAAGATGGTTCAGTTGCGATCCATCCTCGTTGTTGTTTTGTGCGAACTTACATGAATCGTAGGTGGGGTTTCGGGTGTCTTTTGTTATCGTTATTCTTGTCGAATTGGTTGTAATGGTGTTTGACGAATCGTTTAGGTTCGGTGTGTACAATTTCTCGCAACTGCGATTATTTCTTTCCGTCTTTTTGTTGTGATAATCGAGACAAGTACTCTTATGAACTTACACTCTTAACATGGTAGTATTGCATGAGTAACATGTATGCGTATGCTCACTATGGGTTAGATCTGATGGGTTCTCGATAGGGGTCCACAGAGGCATGGATCGACGAGCTTTGCTTTTAACCACTACGGGTTAGATCCGACGGGGTCTCGGTAGGGGTTCAGAGAGGCGTGGATCGACGGTTAATTGTGGTGCATTTTATAAATGTGTTTTGATTATGGCGTTTCCGGAAATGTGTGTTTCAAACTTATGTTTCATCATTTGCATGCTTTAACTATTTGGGTAAGGTGTAAGTTGTTCATTTGGTTACTTGTACTGGCGTAACTGCTAACCCCTTTGGGACCTATTTTGGGGAAATTCTTGTTATGAATTTCAGGTCATGTTTAGACGGACGATCGGACACTGGGGCAGTACGAGGATGCTGGCCAGGGTTGATGACGTGTGCAATTCTCTATATTTCCGTTGTCCTTTTTGATGCAGTTGTTTTCCTTAAACTTGTGAACTTACAGAAAGTACTCGCGAGTACTTAGGCATTTCTACTGGGATTATGGTTTGTATTATTAATTATTATTTATTATTGTCAGTGATGTCCGTTTTGCCGGTTATACCGGGCGTTTCATTTATTTTCGTTCTGATGATGTGTGTTTTCTCGCTAACTAAGATAGTTAGACGACTGGTATTTCTTAATTAGTCTGTGGGTCCCATGTAGGGGTCCACGACGCTGTAATATACCCTGAATATCTTAGAGGTGTTACATATGACGTGTTCTTTGACTTGGAGAGTGCCTGTCGATCCCTAATGGTTAGTGGGAGCACACGTTATAGGTATTCTAATGAGATTAGTATACTCGAACCGACTCACCCTCGATTCGTCATATGAATTTCACTCCGGGACAGTCAATGGCGGAATCGAAAGGTTGTGATAAGTATTCGCGAACCTTCAACTTGAGGATTTAGTAGGGATGTGCTTGTGACGTTAAGATTTTCATTAGAGTAGTTCGACATAGAAAACCGGAAGGTGGGGGTCAACCTCGATGTGCATCTTGACGGGCAAGTAGGAGGTTCTACTAAATATCAAGATAGGATTCTTTCTCCTGTTAGTGAACGGGTATATGTCCTATGCAGTTATTGCACATGAGATCATAAGTTTTTGGCCAAAGCATTGGAGCTAGTTATATTAGATACACAACAGCTCGATGATCTCGATTTGCACTGACTCATGCATAGCGTCAAGTACAGATAAGGTTTGACTGACCGTGACCCTATAACTTGATCGGGACATTTGAAAGAAGGGTTTATACGTACACTGGTATTCACGACAGAAAGGTTTTCACTACCAAAAAAAGGACTTTAGCCGACGACCCGAAAAAAATGGCCGATGACTTTAAAGTATCGTCGGCTAAACTTTGCACTTTAGCCGACGACTTGGGTTGCCGTCGGTTAACAGTTTTAGCCGACCACTTGATCTAGGTCGTCGGCTAAAGTACAACATAGTCGTCGGCTATAGTAAAGAGTTTTAGCCGACGACCTAGAAATTGTTTAGCCGACGAAAAAAAAAGTTTTAGCCGACGACTTGATCTGGGTCGTCGGCTAAACCTTTTCCAAAAAAAAGGTTTTAGCCGGCGAGTTGATCTGGGTCGTCGGCTAAACCCTTTCCCAAAAAAAATCAAATTTTAGCCGACGACAAGATCTAGGCCGTCGGCTAAAGCCTTTCGAAAAAAAAATGGGGTTTAGCCGACGACCTAGATCAAGTCTTCGGCTAAACCTCCAAGTGAAAATTATATATAGTTCACGGAACACCAACCCAATCTTGCCCCTCTCCCTGCTAAAGAGCACATTTTTATTCCCGATCCTGTCAGTTATTCCCGAAAAAAGCTTGTGAGTTGCTACTTTGAGTATTGCGACCTTGCGAAAAAGATCAACCCGGTTCTTGGAAATCCATTTGTATATTTTTTGAGTTTGTGTTGCTACTTTGAAGTTGTGCTAGCTGAGTGACGAAGGTTTCTACCGGTTGTTATAATCACCATTTCGATTAAGGTACGTATTTTATTGTATTTTTTATTTTGATTTCGAAACTTTGTATTATTCATGTTGTACATTCGAAAGCTTTTATGTATAACGATTATGTTTTATGATGATAATCATTATGATTAATTGTTTGTTGTGATTTCATTTATAATTTGAACAATATTAGTTAGTTGGATTAATATTGGAAAATTTATACATTTTCAGGATGGACAAGAGTTGGATTGGGTTACGAAAATGGGATCCAAGTGTAATGGATGGGATGAAGCAGTTTATGAGATTTGTAAAAGAGCACGACAGTGGTAATACGTTGCACTACTGTCCGTGTAATAAATGTAGATGTCGTAGTGATATGTTTCGTTTTCCATTTGATGAGGTCTGGGAACACCTAAAGAAGAATGGTTTTTGGAGTAAATATACATGTTGGATATACCACGGTGAAGCACCGAATTCTGTTATTCCGTATGATCACGGACAATTTAGTGGCAACGATGGGTTCACCGATCCGAAGAGGAGGTTGATTGATGATGTGTTTAGTTTTTCCGAGATGTTTGTACCAACTGAGACAATCCCACGATCCCGTAGACCGTTGCCTTGCAATACTGCTGGGCTTGACAGGTACAACAAGCTAATTCAACTCCAACAGACCCCTCTATACCCAGGGTGTAACATGACTGTTCTTGATTGTGTCATGTAAACGATGAGATTAAAGGTGGAAAACAGATCATCCATCAAGTCTGTAGATGATTACTTGGGTCTTACGAGTAATATGCTTCCACAGGGTCATCATCTTCCTAATACATATACAAAAATGAGACGAATTTTGAAAGATCTTGGTCTTTCCTACATTAAGATCCACGTCTGCATGTATGATTGTGTTCTATTCTGGGGGCATCCTAATGAAGACCTCACGAGATGTCCTGTATGTGATACAGAGAGATATAGGACCACTCCTTCTGGAAAAGAGAAACCGGTGAAGGTACTTTGGTATTTTCCACTGAAGGACAGGTTGGAACGGCTTTTTATGTCTCCTTACACGGAAAAAGCAATGAGATGGCATGCCGAGCCGCGCACTAATGACAGGGATACTATGATACACCCTTCAGATGGAGAGGCGTGGAAGCATATAGATAGGGAGTATCCGAATTTTTCTTCAGATATCCGAAATGTGAGGCTCGGGATTGCATCTGATGGTTTCAACCCTTTTGGTAACATGAGTCTTTCATATACCATATGGCCTGTTGTATTGATTCCTTACAATCTTCCTCCGTGGATGTGTATGAGGAAGGAGTATAATATGTTGACCTTGTTAGTCCCGGGGCCGGGATATCCGGGAAAGTGTATCAATGTGTATATGAGAACTTTGATAGAGGAGCTGAAATTGTTGTGGCAGCAAGGTCACCCCAAGTACGACAGTTATTCGTCCGAGACGTTCTACTTGCACTCCATGTGTATCGGCACTATTAATGATTTTCCTGCATATGGAATGCTCTATAGATCTGTTATTAGCAGATATAGAGCTTGTCCAATGTGTTTGAATGCAGATTGTGCTAGGTACCACTGTAGGAAAGTTATCCGAATGCGTCATCGGATATGGCTTGAGAGGGAACATGAGTGGCGTATGGATGCTGCAGCATTTGATGGCACTGTAGAAATGGGCGAGCCACCACGACAGTGGACAGGTGATGAAATACTATCGATTCTTAATGAGTACGATTTTGGTCAGCTTAGCAACCATCCTGATGTGATTGCAGCAACCCCTGAAAGGCCCGACAGGTATAAGTATTGGTCGCACAAAAGTATATTCTGGGAATTGCCTTACTGGTCCAAGTTACTGATAAGGAACTTCTTGGATGTCATGCCCATTGAAAAGAATGTTTGCGAAAGTGTGGTTGGGACAACCTTAGGTTGGGGTGGAAAGATCAAAGACGGGCCAAAAGCACGCAAAGGTTTGGAAGAAATGAGCATAAGATAACATTTGTGATTGAAAACTGTCAAGGGAAAACAAAAAATGTCTAAGGCAGCTTACACCATCACTGCCGAGCAGAGAACTGAGATATTTTGCTGGATAAAGACTGTTAGGTATCCTACCGGGTATGCTGGAAATATAGGAAGATGTGTTAATTTTAGGGAGAACAAGTTAACTGGTTTGAAGAGTCATGATTGTCATATCCTACTCCAATGCCTATTTCCGGTATTTATTCGACCGTACTTACCAAAACAGGTGGTCGAGCCGTGTGTTGCATTGTCAAGATTTTTCCAAAAATTATGTACGAGAGAAGTGAAGAGATCTGATTTGCGTAAAATGCAAGATGAGATCATCTATATCTTGTGCAAGTTTGAGCGAATATTTCCTCCAAACTTTTTTGACCTCATACCTCACCTCATGATCCACCTTCCCCGGCAGTTATTGGTCACCGGTCTAGTGCACTACACGTGGATGTACCCGGTTCAAAGGTAACATAATTTTGTATGATATATATATATATATATTGTCAAATTAAGTATGATTTCTAACACAATGACAATATTACAGGCAACTCGGTGATTACAAAGACTCCGTGGCCAATAAGTCTGCACCAGAAGGATGCATTGCAGAATCTTACCTTGCGTCGGAGTGTATTACGCATATCAAGTTGTATTTGGGCACCTTCGAGCCCCCTTCCCGCTCTATTCCAGCAGATAAAATACAATTCAATCTTTCTATCATATCCACTGAGGTTGACATCTATGGGAGGTTGCCAAGAAGACAATTAGACCCGTACGAGTCACGAATTGCACATTGGTGGATATTGCTCAATTGTCCAGAAGTTCAGTACTGGAAAGACATCTACTTGTCATGCGATATGGTGCGAGGTGACACTAGATTCCACAATGACACTTTTGCCGACTATTTTGGAGAATGGGTACGTATACATTCAGTTGCTATTGATTTTGGACTTAAGATATTTTTTTTACATAAAAAGTTTATTTACGACAGATGACACACATACAAGATGACGGACACCCTAACTGGTCGCGTGAACTTACGCTTCTTTCTATGAAGCTGGTTATGTCAAGAATTTATTCGATGGCCAAAGTCAACGGTGTCACATTCGTATGCCTTGAGAGAGACCAAAAAAGAAGATGTCAAAATTCTGGGGTTATGATAGATGGTGGATATTACGGTGTTCTTTTGGAAGTGGTAGAACTAATTTACGGGGAAGGCATGACAATTTACTTGTTTAAGTGTCGATGGTACGACACCAGTCTTGGAACCGATATGCAAGACGACTACGGGCTGTTATCTGTTGACACTTCCACTTCATGGTATGAAAGTGATCCTTTTGTATTTGCTACATCAGCAAAGTCGGTGTATTATTTGGACGACTTGCTGAAGAAAGGTACATGGAAGATAGTGAACGTTGTGACAACGAGGAATATTTATAGTGCTGCTACACTGGGAGAAACAACAAGTACTGATGACGATGATGCTTATCGAGAGCCAAATACAGCAAATATTCCATCATCAATGACAATTACAATGAATAATGTTCCTGAAGGATGAGTCGTCCGGCTCCGT
Source organism: Orobanche coerulescens (assembly GCA_033398695.1). Classification (NCBI taxonomy): domain Eukaryota; kingdom Viridiplantae; phylum Streptophyta; class Magnoliopsida; order Lamiales; family Orobanchaceae; genus Orobanche; species Orobanche coerulescens. The sequence goes on from CM065804.1 coordinate 103,336,846, forward strand.
GGTGATGCTCGCGGGTATGTTGACGTTGATACAATCGAGTTACTTGAAAATTCTGATGACGATAATGTGGACGACTAGAGGCATATGTTGCCGGATATCAACTCAGATAACGAGACAGACTGTAGTGATGACTCAAACTATGAGCCATAAATTTATTAGATGTATATTTTCATATGTTAAATATAATTAAAAAAATAGTAATAATAATAATCATAACATTAATATAATATTAATAATATTATTAAAAAAATTGGGGGTTTAGCCGACGACAAGATCTACGTCGTCGGCTAAAGTTTTTAAGAAAAAAATATATTATACTTTAGCCGATGACATTCGAATAGTCGTCGGCTAAACCCCAACCATGACACGGGCCGTGTAGTCTAACACGGTCGGGTCAGGCATACAGCATGTTTTCACTTTCTGGGCAGGTGAGACACGGACCGTGTCTCCTGACACGGTCGGGGGTTTAGCCGACGACAATATCTATATCGTCGGCTAAAGTTTTTTTAAAAAAGAGGTTATACTTTAGCCGACGACTCTGCCTATGTCGTCGGCTAAACCGCCGACCGTGTCAAATGACACGGCCCGTGTCGCACCTGCCCAGAAAGCGAAAACACGCTGTATGCCTGACCCATATTAGACTACACGGTCGGGTCATACTTGGGCTTTAGCCGACGACTATTGGAATGTCGTCGGCTAAACTCCCTACATTTTATTATGAAAAAATATCCGAAACACGAGCCTTCTCAATTTTCCTTCACAGCCTGTGTACTACCCTCAATGAGAATTTTTCAAAAATCGAGTTCCAGCCGTATCAGCTCCGTCTCGGCTCCGGATGACCTCAAATAAACATGCATTCAAGTTTATACATCAATAAGGACAAATTATGAAAAATATCCATAAAAGGGCTGCCTCGATTTTCCTCCATAACCCGTGTACTACCTCCTATGATGATTATCCCAAAATCGAGTTCCAGTCATATCAGCTCCGATTCGGCTCCGGAAGACCCCAACTAAACGGTATTCAATCTTAAAACTCCATAGGGATAAATTATGAAAAAATATCCCAAAATAGGCCACCTCGATTTTCTTCCACAACTCATGTACTACCCTATGAGAATTATTCGAAAACCCAGTTCCTGCCATATCAGCTCCAATTCGGGTCCGGATGAACCCAAATAAATGTGTATTCAATTTTATAAATCCATAAGAAGAAATTATGAAAAAATATCTAAAAAACAGGCCGCCTCAATTTTCCTCCATAATCCGTGTACTACCCTCTATGAGAATTATCCCCTGAACGATCAACACTCGTGTGTTAGTTGTGTATCCGTTAGTTTTATTACGTTGGTTGGGTTGTCGCCATTTCCCTATTGTTTAAGGTTCGAGGTTTGAGAACGGTTGATCAAAGGAATGGCCTTCGAGTTTGTTGAAGTTGTGAAGTGTTTATTCCTTTCCATCTTTCAAAGGCAAGTACCTTAATTATATTTATTCTCCTTCCCAACTTGTATTATTTTCTCCTTCCCTCACCCACCCCGATCGCCCGTCCCCTAGCCCCCGTCCCGCCGATCGTCACCCAGCCCCCAACCCCCGTCACCCAACCGCCCGTCACCTAGCCCCCGTCCCGTCGATCGCCACCCAGCCCCCAACCCCCGTCACCCAACCATCGCCCGCCCGGCCGCCGTCCCGCCGCCTGTACGAGTACCAGTCCCGTCGCCCGTACGACCGCCCCCGTCCCGCCGCCCGCCCGACGCCCTCCGCCTGCCGTCCGACTGCCTCCCGACAGGTAACCCTTTTCCATATTTTTTTTATTTTGTTTGATGAATTTATTGTATTTGTTTGATGAATTTGTTTAGATTATGTGATGAATTAGATAAATTGTTTAATGAGTTGTGATGCAATATTTGATGAATTTAGTATTTTCAATATTTTGTGTTTAATGAGTTGTGAATTTGATGAATTTGTTTGAGGAGGAAGGGATTGTATAGCCGACATTAATCGAAAGATTAACGTGGTATGGCATTGATAATTACTGTTGTGTTGAGTTGTGAATTTGATGAATTTGTTTAGATTATTTGATGAATTAGGTAAATTGTGTAATGAGTTTTGATGAAATATTTGATGAATTTGTTTGAGGAGGAAGGAATTGTATAGCCGGCGTTAATCGAAAGATTAACGTGGTATGGCATTGATAATTACTGTTGTGTTTAGTTGTGAATTTGCTTTATTTGTTTAGATTATGGATAGAATAAAGAAAGCATTGGGGAAGAAGTCGACAGATGTTGGTTATGTTGTTGTTGTATTGTTCATATGTGTTGTGCTTATTTGTCCACCATGCATTGGTCCGACGAGTTCATTATGGGAATCTATAGCTGTGTGTGCTGGATCGTTGGACAGGTATTTCCACCATGCGTTGGTCCGATGGGATCATCATGGGAATATATAGCTGTTTGCGCTGGATCGTTGGAATACCACGAGTATGTTGAGATTGTTATGATATGTTATACATTATTACTGTTTCTCGTTGGAGAGACTTGTCGTGATTAAAATCATAATGTATATGATTTATTTTGGTTAATGGCATATTCGGGTATCGAGGTTACATTATGATAAAGACGAGGATATGAGTATCTATAGTCCATGGTACGTTTGGATCGCCGAGCATTGAGGGTAATTGCCGTTGATGATTTGACATCGAGATTGCTCCTAAAGGACTCGGGACAAGTATCTTAATTTGATTTCCATTTAGTGTTGATGATGTTGATCGTGCAGGTTGTCATTCATATTGCTGAACATGAGGTTGTCCTAGTTGTTTATCATAATGTCGTTCATGTTATTGATTCATATGTTGTTCATGTTGATGAACATATTGATTTGCATATGTGTATGCATAATTGTATTATTTATGTTGTGTTGATCCGAAGGGATCAAACGATCTATGCTGAGGGCGCTGGATCGGATGTCCACTATGCGTTGGTCCGACGAGATCATCATAGGGATCTATGCTGAGGGCGCTGGATCGTTGGATAGGTTTTCCACCATGCGTTGGTCTGACGGGATCATCATGGGGATCTATGCTGAGGGCGCTGGATCGTTGGATTACCCTGTGTTGTGTTGATGGAATCATGTGGATTCACATCATTGATTTTTCATGTGCTGATGTGCATATGTATGCTATAGGTCGCCATAAGTATACAATGTCGTTATTGATGTGAGCATATTGACATTGTCATATAAGTATGAATTTGTAGGTCTTGTGTTAGGACCATGTCCGTATGTTGTATTGATCTGATCTCGGATTAGATTGACATGATTCGTCGTGGCATTGCATATCCTGAGGTATGTTTCGTGTTTCCCTTGGTGTGTGTCTTTGATTGACAATCGGTTTTCGTGTTGAGATTTGATAATGATACTCGATGGATTGGGTTTGACAGAGTTAGTGAATTTCGTAACAGTGAATTCTGATAATGTTTTGAGAACCTTGGACATTGTTGAGATGTAGTACAAATATTTCGGTATTAGTTTATTGTATTGTTGAGGATACGAATCGTGGACTTTCGTAAAGTTATGGCGGTAAGATTACATTGGTAGTATTCTTACTTAGTATCTCATTGGTATGTAATTATTGACGTGATGTGATGGTTACCATTGTTGGATATTATGGCTGACCCCGTCGTGAGCTTTCTTTTTAGGTTCTTTGGATATCGAGCGTGTAGCGGTCGTGAAGAGATGAGCTTCCCGGAGGATACTGGCTAGGGCATGTATTTGTATGTTGAGCTTCCTGATCAGTTGTTTTATTCCACTGCTAGAGTATTTTTTTAATTGGTTGTCTTTTCCGCTGCGTGAGTATTTTTAAATGGCCGATTGGTATCTGGTAACTTAGGTTACTTCAGCAATCGTTTTCTAAACTATTTTGCCGGTATGTGTAAGCGATAGCTTAACGTATGTTTTTGAACTGTTGAATTTTTGGTATTTCAAACCTTGTGGTTTCAAATGTGATTGTACGACGATTTTGATAATCGGATTTTATCTAGTCTTCGAATGTTTTTAAAAGATAGTACCATCGTTCGCCTCTTGGGCATTTGTAAATGTTTGCGAAAATTTCCTTTAGACTTGTGGGTTCCATCTCGGGGCACACGGCGCTGTAATATTCCCGGTCGGATCTGGGGGTGTTACAATACTTGGATTGTTCTTCGTTGTTAAGAGAATTGTGATCGAACCTTGGTATGATGAACCCTAGGACGTAGTTTTTGAGATTGTGGTATGTTTTGGTCGAGTTGTATACTAATGTCATGTTACTATCATCACCTAGAGTCGAAGTGATCAAGAAGATGAATTCTAGGAGTTTTCACCAAGATTATTTTGTATTTCGTAAGAGGTGTTTGAATTGATAAACTTCGTTATACTCTTGGTTAGAATGGATTGATTTTCTTTAGAATAATCGAATTGAACCTAGAACACGGTTGTTTCATCTCCCTTCAAGAATTTGTTAGTATTCATATTGTTGTGTCAAGAATTACACTCTCCGACCGGCGATCGCCTCGGAGATCGGGCGACCTAGCCACTGCCGACCAGCGGCCGGGCGACCTAGCCCTAGCCCCGCAGGCAAGCTAAATCGGCCAACCGGAGGTCCCACGACATGTCCCGGTTCCGAGCGATCGACATCAAATACGATCGTCTCTTGGTACTCGGCGACCGACTCCTGGCGACCGACTGGAGACGATCATCTCCCGGCACTTGTCGACCGACCCTTGGTGACCGACCAATGCCGACCCCCGACAACTCGCCGATGGCGACCTCTAATGACCAGCTAGAGACGACCGCCTCATGTCGATCAGCGCCGATGGCCATCCAGTCGGCAAAGGCCGAGCCTCAAGACTGGCACCACGTGCAAGATCCGAGACAAGATCCGCATATCACGGATCGTTGACCACAGCCTGGCAGAATCTTTCCACCAGCCGACAAGCCGCCGAAAGCTGTCAGTAGGGCCGCATGTGACAGTGAGTCCGCCGAAAGCTGTCAGTAGGGCCGCATGTGACAGTGACTCCGGACGCGTGCTGGCTCCTCATTAGACCGCCTAGCTGGCGCTGGCACCTACCTTGGACTTTAGCCCGACAGCCCGGGTGATCGCCCCATTATAATATTGGCCGGCGGACGATCGCCCCATTATTATAATGGCCGGAAGGCGATCGCCCACCAAAGGACAAGACCCGGCTGCCCCTATATATACAAGGCACCCTGCACTCAGCCAACCTCTCTGGCATTCTCGCATTACACACGCAATACAGAAGCAAAATACCCAGCACTTGGCTATCTCCAACTCTTGGCAACAGCTATCATTCGGTCCTTCTTCTCCCGGCCTCTCTCATCCAGCAGACGATCGGCAGGTACGAAGAACACCGAGCTTCGCTCAAGAGCCGGATTAACAGAGTCTTTTTACACTCATTGTATTTAGATTTCTCTCATTAATACTTGTATCCACGAATATTTGTATTAATATCATCTCGCGAGAGCATTCAAGCCCGGGCCTAACAAACCCGGCAAATCTTGTATTATTTATCTTCTCTCGGAAGTGCTCCCGCAATTGTTGTTTATTGTCCGTCTTCCAGCAGTATTAATCTTCGGATAAATATTTTGGGCAACAACAATTGGCGCTAGAAGGAGGGCCCCCTCCAACCCTCAAATTTTTATACCTACCGTCCCGAAGAACACTCACTGTTCTCGGGGCAGATACTTGAAGTGACACTCACTGCACTTCAAAGAAATCTTTCAGAAATCATGTCTTCCGCCTCCGCGTCGAAGAAAGCCGCTGACCAGCCGGCCAGACCCCCCGTTCCGTCCCAGTCCGAGCCGCAGCCGATGGTGGAAGGCAGCCGCCGCGGTCAGAGACGCTCGATCCCATCCCTGGACGGCGGCCCAAGCCTCTCGCTCGATCAGCTCCGAACCAAGGAACAGATCGACGAGGTCATGGCCGTCCTACAGGAGCGACGGAGTGCTCTCGACGCGCCTCCTGCTATCAGCCCCTCGGCCGCCCGCCAGAAGTCCAAGCGGAAGCTCAAGGCGTTACTGGCCGAGCGATCGCCAGGAGGCTCTCGTCCGCAAGAAGAGGCGCTCGGCAGCCGGGGCACCTCTGTCTTCGATCGCCTGGGCAGCGACCCGACCTGGCGACCGGGGCAGTCCGGCCCCAGCTACGAGACGACGGAGTTTGAGTCCGTCACCAGGAGCTCGGCCTACCCGGCTCCCAGAAGGCAGCCAGTGCCTGGCTCCCTCGCCAAATTGCCGAGGTCGGCAGCAGCGGAGTCCGGAGATCGGTACACGATCGCCTCGGCTCCCGCTCCCAGAGCCGATCAGCAAGCGACCGAGCCACGGCGATGGCTGCGATGCAACGTCAGATCAACAACATGAAGGCGCTCCTGCAATCCAGGGCAGGCGCCATGAAGACGATCGCCGAGCCAAGCGAGCCGCTCGCGATCGACATCGAGCTCGCCCCGGTGCAGCACAAGATCGCTCCTCCTCAGACACCCGTGTACGAGGGGCGATCGGACCCCCAAACACACCTGAACAAGTTCAACATCTACATGACCGGGTGTGGGGCATCAGACGCGACCAGGTGCCGAATGTTCCCTCTGACACTGGACGACCTCGCCCACCGGTGGTACACCTCGTTGCCACCCCGGTCCATTGGCTCCTTTAACGAGCTAGCAAACGTCTTCACAAGGTACTTCGCCGCCAAGGTCGCTCAACCGGAAGGTCCCCATCTCATGCTGCGAATCAAGCAGGGAGAAGAAGAGTCCGACTCGGACTACATCGATCGAGTGGACGAGATCATCCTCAACGGCGAGCCCGTAAGCGATGAGATCGCCCTCCACACGGTCCTAGCAGGCTTCAATGGCTTTTCGCCTATGTTTAGGCATCTTACGAAGAGCCAACCCACGACCTACGCGACCTTCCGGGCTAGAGCCGCAGATTTCCTGGCCAGGCAAAGGCTTCTTCTTAGCCTAGGAGTACCGCGATCGGCGCCCGAGCGACGACCTCCTGTCTTCCAGACCGATCGCTACTATCCAGCAGAGCCGGAGGACTCGCTCACCGCCTACAGTCCATCATTTAACATGAGGGACTAAGGCTCGCGATCGCCTCCACCGCACATCATAAAGCCATGGTCCTGGCAGTCGATGGAACCGGCTGCTTCGGCCATGCAAGGTCCCTTTCGGCCGAGATCGCCCGCCTTTCGTTTAAATACGAGGCTGACGTAGTCTGAGGGCTCTCCAAAATTAATCAGTGGACACATGCCATTACCCCCGTCTCAATGTACACCGTCGAGGTCGGCCATCTCCATGGCTGGCCGAGGTGGAAGCAGAGCTAACAAGCCGCGGGCGTGGAGTTGATTCATCCAACGCTGCCCCGCGCAAGGACTCCTCTAGACCGAGACCGCACGCCCTTCGTTTAAATACGAGGCGAGGCGTAGCCTAACAGAGGACCCTCATAATAAAGTGAGTCACGAGACACTCAATGTCTTCGCGCACCAAGACACGGTCATGGAGTCGGTCCATCGAATTCTGCGACTGTGCACGATTCCTCAAACAAGCGAAACCATCAAGGTTCCAAGGGGGAACGGCCAATGTTGTTTTTTGCAAGTACAAGACCGAAAGATAGCTAGCCAATCGACAATGATAGCCCAAGTCCGAATCCTAAGTCATCTCAGCAAGATCGCCCGTCCTCATCCTTACACGATCGCCAGCAAGAACCACCTCGCCCCATGTCTTCAACATAGGAGCAAGCTGGGGGCAATTGTTGTGTCAAGAATTACACTCTCCGACCGGCGATCGCCTCGGAGATCGGGCGACCTAGCCACTGCCGACCAGCGGCCGGGCGACCTAGCCCTAGCCCCGCAGGCAAGCTAAATCGGCCAACCGAAGGTCCCAGGACAAGTCCCGGTGCCGAGCGATCGACATCAAAGACGACGTCTCTCGGTACTCGGCGACCGACTCCTGGCGACCGACTGGAGACGATCATCTCCCGGCACTTGTCGACCGACCCTTGGTGACCGACTAATGCCGACCCTCGACAACTCGCCGATGGCGACCTCTAATGACCAGCTAGATACGACCACCTCATGTCGATCAGCGCCGATGGCCATCCAGTCGGCAAAGGCCGAGCCTCAAGACTGGCACCACGTGCAAGATCCGAGACAAGATCCGCATATCACGGATCGTTGACCACAGCCTGGCAGAATCTTTCCACCAGCCGACAAGCCGCCGAAAGCTGTCAGTAGGGCCGCATGTGACAGTGAGTCCGCCGAAAGCTGTCAGTAGGGCCGCATGTGACAGTGACTCCGGACGCGTGCTGGCTCCTCATTGGACCGCCCAGCTGGCGCCGGCACCTACCTTGGACTTTAGCCCGACAGCCCGGGTGATCGCCCCATTATAATATTGGCCGGCGGACGATCGCCCCATTATTATAATGGCCGGAAGGCGATCGCCCACCAAAGGACAAGACCCGACTGCCCCTATATATACAAGGCACCCTGCACTCGGCCAACCTCTCTGGCATTCTCGCATTACACACGCAATATAGAAGCAAAATACCCAGCACTTGGCTATCTCCAACTCTTGGCAACAGCTATCATTCGGTCCTTCTTCTCCCGGCCTCTCTCATCCAGCAGACGATCGGCAGGGACGAAGAACACCGAGCTTCGCTCAAGAGCCGGATTAACAGAGTCTTTTTACACTCATTGTATTTAGATTTCTCTCATTAATACTTGTATCCACGAATATTTGTATTAATATCATCTCGCGAGAGCATTCAAGCCCGGGCCTAACAAACCCGGCAAATCTTGTATTATTTATCTTCTCTCGGAAGTGCTCCCGCAATTGTTGTTTGTTGTCCGTCTTCCAGCAGTATTAATCTTCGGATAAATATTTTGGGCAACAACACATATGATCATACTCTTGTTATGAATTGTTGTTTAGCCGAACTACTTTGGAAGTTGTTAATGGAGTGGGAGTAGGTAGGTTAATGATATGCCTACCCTTGTTATCATAGAAGTCGATATCATTATCAACCACATAACATGATTTTGTAGAATCCAACTAGTGTTCGTCCGATGATTTGATCGTGTAACCAGCCATTCGTCGACCACTCCTGATTCGGGGGGGAGTTCGGCAGCCTCTAGTAAGGCGGATCCTGCTACACTATACATATCTCAGAGCAGCGTTCGTGCCCGCCATATACTAGAAGCTACCGGCATGAACGCTGATGATTTTTTTAGGGCGACAGATGAGCCCACTGCACTAGCGCGGCGTTTATCCTTTCAGACACCACTGCCGACCCCCTCGCAGACGGAGACTCGTATGTCTCCCATCCACCGACCCACGTCTAGCCCTCACACATCAGGAGATGTACGGAGTTCCTCGTTTGTGGTGCCCCACGTTCCGCTGCCGACTCTATTCATGCCTCCGATGGTTCTGACTATTCCAGACGTCGATGAGATGGGAGTCCGAGTTCCTGTTCAATTGATTAGCCCTGACGAGGCGTACGTCTACGAGTCTTGGCCAGACAACATGTGTTGGCGGAGTTGTCGGGTTTTGAAGACGAAACTGTACGAGGAGATAGAGAGGGAGAAGGAGAAGGGGAAAAATGTAGTCGAGGAGGAGAAGAAAAAGAAGAAGACTCGTGGCCCAGAAAAGGGTCTGGCGCTCGACTCGTACGTAAGTAAGCATGGCCGTTACGATATTCCTCTAGACAGACACGGCCGGCCGGTGATGTCTTCTGACGCTACGGCGTCATATAGCCGTAATGTTGGCTTTGTCATTCGGGACAGAGTCCCCGTTTTGTGGCCCGATTGGGGGGACATGCCGCAGTGCGTGAAGTGGAAGTGGCTACGCGCCCATTTTCGCGACCCGGAGTTCATGGTATGACTAAAATACCCTCATTTCATTCTTTCTCTTTCTGTTTTTATTTTTTTTTGAATTCTAAATATAAACTCGATTTTTTTAAATTAATGTTTCAGAATTTAAAAAATACTTGAAGTTCCGATTTTTTTAAATTAGAAAAAATCGGAACTTCAGGTATTTTTTTTAAATTCTGGAATATTATTTATATTAAAAAATCGGAATTTTTTATTCAAAAGTGGAAATAAATTGTTTTAATAAAAATAAAATCTAGAATATTATTTTCCATAAAAAAATAAAAATCTGAATATTGTATTTTATTTATTAAAAAAACTGCTAGTATTTAATAAAAAATAATAATATTTCAGTTTTTATTTTTTTGAATTATAAATATAAACTCGATTCTAAATAATATTTTTTTGAAGGCGACTAGCTTGACCAACACGACCAATCGTGCTGGTCTGACTGACCATCACAGTCTGGGTTCTCGGTCGTTAGCCAGAGTTGCGCACGAGGCCATTTCTTCTGATTCGTTGGACGCATTTGCCTACGTGACTCAGAAAGCATATCCGAACCGTCCCGAGGAGCATGTAAGCCTTTTTTTATTTTATTTTGGTAATAAAATAAATGCCTTTGTATCATACTTTTATAGATATTGAAATACTTATTTTCATATTAACTTCGGAGCGTGTGCGGGAGGAGTCTCAGAGGATGCTTGCTGAGATTGCTTGGGAGTAGTATCCGGACTTAGCGGAGACCGACCTCGATTCTGCCATTGGACAGATCGATCAGGCTGATCCTTATGTTCGCGCTAGGGTGTGGGGTACCGTCTACCCTCCTAGAGGTAGTCGATACCACACTAAGATGATGGGAGCCGAGGGTCACCACGTATTGAAAGATACCCCCGGCTTCCAGCGCCCTCGCGGACGGGATGCACAGACTGCCTATCTCGAGGAGCAGTTGAGGTCGGAGAGGGAAATCCGAGCTAAGAATGAAAGGAGGACTCAGACGCGGTTACATGAGAGCGAGAAGAGGACTGAGACGCGGTTAGAGAGTTTCCAGAGACAGCAGCATGCCATGATGGACTATATGATGACGCTGACTCAGACCATTACTCAGGTTGGACTGCAGGCACCTGCTCCACCGCCTTCTCTCTTCGGACAGACCCTATCTTCACAGCCTCGTGACGAGGATCCAGGGGATGGTGGTAATCCTTCTACTACTACATTTTGACATTTAGATGATTTTGGTAGTGGATTGTAGTTGTGTTGTTGTAGTACTCTTGTATATTTATATTTGTGTTACAATTGTGTAAGTGATTTTGTTGACGCTACTAGTATGTTGATGAAATTAATGTTCTTGAATGTGTTGTGCGTTGTGTTGCATATAATGTTGGGCATATTATTGATGGTATTTTTTGAATGTGTTGCGCGTTGATTGTTGTTGATAATGGGAGCTGGTGTATAAAAATTGCAGGTGCAAAAAATACAGGTTTTGGGATCCCAAAATCTGAATTAATTTTTTTTTATATTAGGTTTGAGCCGACGACTTTCCAAAGGTCGTCGGCTAAAGTAATTTTTTTTTAAAAAGGTTTTAGCCGACGACATATAAAACCGTCGTCGGATAAAGTGTATTTTTTTTTTAAAAAAAGGTTTTAGCCGACGACATTTAAAACCGTCGTCGGCTAAAGTGTCCTTTTTTATTTTTTTTAAAATAGGTTTTAGCCGACGACATATGTAAAGGTCGTTGGCTAAAGTTTTTTTTCTTTAATTTTTTAATAATCAGGGTTTAGCCGACGACATTTGAAAAGGTCGTCGGCTAAAGTTTTTTTTTCAAACAGGTTTTAGCCGACGACCTTGGTGTAGTGGTCGGCTAAACTTTGAACTTTAGCAGACGACTACCAAAAAAGTCGTCGGCTAAACCTTGGCCGACGAATATCGGCCGACGGTTTTTTAGTCGACGACTCACGTGATTAGCCCACGACTTTGGAGTTTAGCCGACGACTTAAAGTCGTCGGCTAAAGTGTGAATTTTGGTAGTGTTTTAGAATGATCCCTGTCATTCGTTCTTAGTTAGGGTATAGTGTAGGCCGCCTGGCTGGCCAGGTGGTGCTACTACTCTTTGGTTCCTCCCATTGCTAATTGAGACGGACCTACCGAGTCGCGTAATAGGATTGACGGCGAAATGAATCGAGCTTATTCTCTCTTAATGAATATTAGATATTGGATATCTAATTTATTAGACATTGGATGTCTAATTAATTGCGGGACATTAGATGTCTAAATTAATTTATTGGATAAATTAATTTACGGCCTAATGAATTAAATAAATTACTTGGTGATTAATTTGATTCACATATATAATTATTTCTTGGAGAAATGAATTATTTTATATTTGATATAATTAAGTAATTGGATCAATTAATTGATATAAATACATCGAGACATAATGGAGTTTATCGGATTGGACTCACGGGAGTCCGAAACGAACCCTATTCCCTTAATCCTTCTATATGGCCGCCCCCCACACCTTGATAGGATAATTTGTCTTCCACCTTGCATGGTGTAAGACTTTTGATTTTATAAATCAAAAGATATCTTGTGAGGTGTATGATGAATATTAATAAACATGAGATGTTTATTATTAGGGGGACAAGGTATCATGTGAATGATTGTTGAAGACATGTTAAAAGTCATCCTCCCCCTCATTTCCTTGGTAACTTACGGTTCATATCATTGAAGAGGAAAAAGAGAGAGAGAGAGACTTTGAGTTGTCTTCTACACATTCATCTTCATCTCCTTCATCACCTTCTTCATTTTTTTTAGAGAAAAATTGAGAGAAAATAGAGAGAAAATATATCTATACACTTAGAGTGTAATAGACAATATTAGCAAGCTCCTATAACCTTGTTCTAGCCATATCCTTGGAGGATAACAAGGTGAAGTTGTTCCGATCGTTTCTCCGGTGCGTGGCAAGTAGAGACGCGGTGTTTTCGGCGTTAGATCATCTAAGAGCTTGTTGCAGATTGGATCCATAAGGGACATCATCTTTTCAACGATTAAATCAACGGACGACAAGGGCATGATATTGTATCTTTCTCTTTGTTCATTTTATATTCGGATATATGTAGCTTGAATCGATCATCTTGAGGGATTCGTATTGCACTTCGTGTTTTCGCTTCCGCTGCGCCTTCTTTTTTGGTGTGCGAATCTCAACAGCATGAACCTTGGAGCTTCTTCATGCATACTTGAGTGAATAGATCAATGGTAAGCAATGGAATATCCATACCTCATAATTAACCGTGGATTCGCACTATAAGCTACGATCCCTCAGAGGACACGAAGTCCCATCCCTGAGTGGTTAGCACACATAACCATGACAACCGTCAAGCCAAAAACTCAAATATATGAATTCCACGACGGATTTAACATACACTCATAGTTACACTGGCATGATACTAGCAAGCACGAACCTCGGAGTCTCGCGACGACATACCCGGTTTGGATAACCCATGACGAGTATGTCCAAAAATATGCCCATAAATTATCCTGGCATCGCGCTAATAAGGACGAACCTCGGAGTCTCCTCGAGACATACCCGGTTTGGATAACCCTATTGTAAAACTCGACCCGTACTAATAAGGACGGATCTCGTAGGTCTCAACGAACCTTACTCGGTAGAACATCACATACAAACACAATATTTGGGCACTCATCAAATGAATACACAAGGGAAAGGGGCTTTTATAATCACATATCACGAAGGGAATATATATTCCAATTCGCAACCACAATACACATATACATATAACTCATTTATTCACAAAGCACTCGAGCGTTTTGAAAGAAGTCGTTAATGGGTCTATATCAATCCTCTTGAAATTTCATTATGAGTACTCCAAGTAAACACACATAGTCGATTATCAATTATTACATCTATGAAACACGAAATGTATGGGCAAGATACTTGCCTCGATAGTCGATACCGAACACTCCGACGAACGCGGATCGACCGGAAAACCTCGAAAATCTACAACTTCCGCAAGACACAATGAAATCACGATTACAACGAGGATCAAGACCAATAACAATGGAAATCGCCTCAAACCAACGAAAGAAAACTCACATGAACAATTAATCGAACATTAAATGTTCATGGTCCGTCAAGAACAATAAAATCATCAATCGGGTCGAACGAATCGAAGATATGGATATAAAATCCATAAAACATGTTTAACAACATCATTTAACACCAATCGATTCATCAAAATTGGGATGAATACGAAATCAAGAACAAATCTCGAAAAAGTCAACTCTGAGGAAATCAAGAAAAATACCTCGATCCGACGAAGAATAATGGATTAGGTGATGTTATAATCACCTAGAATGCTCCAAAACACCTTGAATAGAACAAATTCGGCCAAGATCACGAATCCTAGTCGCCCTTGACCCACACCCGCGGAGAGAAGAGGAAAGAAGATAAAAATGAGAAAACAAGCCTGCTGTCCAGTCTATATACTGGACAGCTTAACGTGCGCTAATCACCAAGTATTAACATACGCTATCGAAGCAATGCTCTGCCCAAAATCACAGTTAGTGTGAGCTAACTGCAATGGTTAGCGTGCGCTATCGGGACCTGCAGTGCCAGTCCAGTAGCCTCTGGACTGCCCCGAACTACCACTTTGCATGCGCTACTAAACCTTAGCATGCGCTATAAAGCTGCATAGTGTGCATTGCCGAACTCCCTAGTCGAATGCAGTAGCTTCTAAACTGCCTCGGCCCATTCTGGTAGCGTGCAGTATGTGCCACAATAACGTGCGCTATCACCAATTATTAGCGCGCGCTACACTACTACCATTAGCATGTGCTATGCCTACTATAAAGGCAGCAGGACAGTTCCGAAAATTAAACACGACACGGTACATCATATGATACACAACATTGGGAAAATTCCCAAATAATCATCAACGGAACAAAATAACCAGTACAACCGACAAATAGTTTAAAGTAACTGGAAACGGAAATCTCAGGTATTACATTCTACCCTCCTTAAAAGAAGTTTCGTCCTCAAAACTTAAAACACGAAAAACAAGGCAACAACTGACATATAACACCTCTCAAGTATTTCATAGAGTCAATCCTGATATCGATGCTGAAGTCCAGGTCTCAAAAGACTCGGTAATCAACTCGCAAAACTTGATTCTGTGCCCCTCAGGCCCAAACTTGTAACACATTACTGGCAGGGAAGGATAATGTGCACGAACATGACCCGGCACATTACAGTTGAAACATCTCCTGGCCTTACCAGGAGTCGAAGTTGATGACTTAGAACTCCCGGTTCCACTCGTCGAGCGATGAAGCTTCACAGCAGAAAGACCATGGTGTTGTACACTGACCATAAGATCATCAGACTTCCTATGTTTCTTCGACTCGGGCACACGTTCCGAGGATAATGAAGCTAGCTCGTAGGCTAAGGATCGATTATGATAATCTCTCAACGTAGTGCAAGTGAATCCTACCATATACTGGCGAATCTCCAACTTCATCCGCATGTCAAAATGACGGATGTTCTCTTCTTAAGTCCTCACCCGATCTCGCACATAGCTGAGTTGTTTGCTATAATCGATGATAGCTTGAGACACTGGTACATCTAGTGGTTTGGCCAAATAAAAATCACGAATTCTTTGCTCTCTGATTGGTTCTGGACAAAACTCGGCTTCCATTAATTCATGGAATCCCGTCCATGTGACAAATCGATCCCGAGGCTTAACAGCCTCCCACCAGTTAGCGGAATCTCTGTCAAGAAGGTACTGAGCGATAGGTACTATACGTTCTTTGGGACAATCAACTGCCTCGAATATCTTTCCCAACTGAAAAACCAACCATCCCAGCCTAATGCATCCGCGGCCCCAGCAAAACGAGGGGGATTCATACGAACCACTTTTCGAAGCCATTGGTTTGCGCCTACGTTCTGGGTCACATCTGTGTTACGTTGAACCGCATGGGTGAACTGAGTCGTCTTTGTCTCTACTTGTTGCAATATATTAGCGACACCAATGTCAATGCTATTCCTGGCAATATTCTCTTGGTCCCGCATCCGATCTCCACGACCACCTGTACCGCTGTCACAACCACGACCTCTGTCCCTCGGCATACTGAGCAGATACCCAATCAACACAATGAAACACAACATCACAAAACAACATACCAAAGTGCTAACTCAGCATAATATATCAACACAAAGCAACAAATAGCAAAACGATAAAAATATCCACTCTGGGTAATTACACGAATACAAAAATTACAAATGTAACCATTAAAACTTATGGTCATAATTCATAGATCACATGACCGTATCAACAGAGAATTAACGACCATTATCATTGTAACACCCCAAATCTCGTAAGGGACATTACACGCTGTAGAACCTTCATAAGGTCTATCAGGCTAACACATGACACATAAACCACCAGAGAAAATCCCATAGGACACATTTATAATAGGGAAATAGGGCCGTGGCCTCGGCCAAAACATTTTAGTCAAACATCATAAAACATAAGTTAACACAAGTTCATTGTCCACGCAGGGGACTTTAACCAAATTTGTCAAGCAACCAATCTAACTCCAACACCCGAGTAAATAAAATAACAAAACATCTAATATAGACTCGAGCCTCATCATCATGTCGGGCCATCCTTCGCATGCATATCCCGTTCCAGCTCCTCAGCTCGACCGGTACCTGAAATGTATAAAATGCATTTACCCCATTTAAGGGGTTAGCATTCGAATAGCTAGTGCAAGTACACAATTACACTACATTATATAGGGAACGATTCACATAATCAATTCATTTGGAAAACATTTGAAATTCATATTCCGGAATATCGCATCTACTGAAAACATCAATATACACATCACGAATACCACACTTGGTGACCTGTGGCCGTACCCCTTAGTATCGACCCCCAGACGTCCCGTCCAATGCTCCGAGTGGAAAACCACTTCCGTGGCCGTACCCCTTAGTATCGGCCCCCATAGGCCCCATCGGACCATCCCCGAGTGGAAGTATCACAACACACGCACCCAATGTCACAATACATCAATTGCATCAAAACCGTAACACACATAACGGGATGTAATACATGTATTTGCCTTGAGTAAAAGTGACATGAAGGGAATGGCGAAAGGAAAGGTTTCGGTCCGAACAATCTTCAAAAACCCGCTCCTATCACAATAACGATATACAAACAATCTCAATATTGTGGAAACATAGGAATTCATCCTAATTCTACCCGTTGGGACAATTCTTCGGTCACTACGAAGTCAAAATCGATTCTAATCTATTAATGGTGAAAACCTAGAAGTTTAATCCGTTAAACTATATTGAAAGCAAGGGATTAGGATTACACAATCGTAATCTAACAACTTATCGAAGCTAAATCAGGCTCAAGGGTAAAATCATGTCAAAATCCCGAAATCCCCAAAAACTAGGGTTCTAAAGAAATATACCTCGATTCAGACGGAGAAAGATGATTATGATGATGATAACCCTCACTTGGAACACAATAATCGCCCTCTCAAGGAACTCCACGGATTGCTCTGGGAGAATCGTTCGAAATCGCTCAGAAGAACTCACGTCGCGCACAAAGGAGGAGAAGGAAGGAAATGCCGCGATTAAGGTCTGTTCAGGTTTTTAAAACCTGATGGCTCGTTACGTACGTTAACATACTGAGGTTAAAATACGTTATGCCTCTTACGTATGTAACGCTCATGTGTTAGCGTACGTAAGGGCTCGGCAGAACAATCTGCCCAAAACGCTGAAGCCGATAACGTACGCTATATCTAAAGATTAATGTATGTTACCAGTACTAACATAGCGTACGTAACATATCATGCATAACGTACGTTATGCATGCAGCAGTCCTGTACCTGAGTGCAGTCCAAGGTTCAAGGAGGTATAAAAATCGAAACGCAACACAAGATCGGATCTGAAAACAGACGAGGTATTCGCTACAACAAAACTAAGTGCTGAAAGAAAGTACGATTTCGACTACTGGGAGGTTTGAAATACACCAAAGGAGATAAAATTCCCTAAACTTATAGGAAATTACAAAACAGCCCAAACGTCCGAAAATCACGATACGACGTCGGGTTAGCAATCCGAAACTCACAACATGAACAACTCAACTATACGTACTCATGGAAACAAAGAAACAGCAAAATCGAATGAGTTTTATGAGAATCGAATGTACATGCAATAAAACATAACTCTAAATAAAAATATGTAAAAACATCTCTGAAACTCGTCCAAATGGGGAAACTCCAAGAACAAAATAGGTTCAAAATTCCAAAACAGTAACAAGCGAGTCATCCGAAATGAACATACACCAAAAAATAGAAATACCAAAAATAGAAAGTACGAATATTACAATCATTACAATCACGGCTGTAATATACCACGCATGGTAGCCACTCATTGTTAACATTCCTTTAAAAACTCCATGAGGTATCTGTTTAAATAATATCATTTGAAAATCTTTGAATCTATATGTCTATTTTAAAAGTTTTGAAAGAACTTTTGGTACCTCGGGCTATTTTATCAATATTAGAATCACAATTCATAACCGTTTGTTTTGAAAACCTTTGCAAAACCATAACATGGAACAACAAGTTTCCTCGACATCAGCATCATCAAGATGACCATGTCATCACTTATCATCATCTCAAATAACCACACATAAGGTAGCCACATGTTACCACGCAATATTCATAACAATAACAATACACAAGGTATCGCGTGGCCATGCCCTCTTAGCATCAGCTCTCGAAGGTTACACTGAACCATTTCTAATCCGGATAACACCATGTAAGCTACAAACAGATCAAACCCTGCCATCACAACATTCAGGAATACAACCATAATTCTCCAACGAGAATGGTAACACGAAAAAAATCCAAATCACTCGACCTCACAAGCAATCGCTTTAGTTTAATCTCTAGTCTTTAACTCTTAAGTGATAAGTTCATGTCACACATGCATAACATCTTAACATACGCTAAGTAACTCAATTCAGTCCACAATTCTGTCCAGTTCGTTAACGCACGCTAACGATAAGATTAGCGTGCGTTAACTGGTTCAATACAGAAAATGTTTCCAATCCCGATTTAAAGTTCAAGTCAAGTAATATTTTTCATCTTTCACTATTTATTTCGGAAATTAAAAATCACGTTAATTTTGGAATATAAAAATATTATGGTGCGAAGAATTTTAAAATCGTGTACTCGATTTATTTGAAAATAAGAACTATACGTTTAAATATCATTTTCGAAGATCTTTCCAATGCGACAAAAAAAATCAACAATGGTAACAATTTACAAAATGTCCAAAATACTTTAAGACATATTTTTTAAATACCGCCGTAAGGCTTCATTCGCGCATATAATACCGGCTTGCCATGTCCAAACAATTTTAAAAATCCACACGAAATCGCCGCTTGAACATGTCGTCAAAACTTTTTGAACTTTTGGTTTCCGACAAACATACTCAAGTCTATGAAATTTTCATAAAAGCATTTTCAAATACGCACGCAACAGACATGATTTCCAACGAAAACACATTTGTAGCCAATAACAACAATTTGTCAAACACAGCCGGTTCTCAAACATATGCCTACACAACATTCAAGAGTATCAATTCATCAAACATAATTCATGAATACTAGATTCAAATACACGTCAACACTATCTATATGAGTTTCTCTACAAACTCTACCGTCAATATATGTCGTGGAACACATCAATGTTCAAGGTTTCATATCACTCTACACCAGTTGGTGTCCAATCCATCAACATCCAGTTCATTACACACGTAATATGCCACAAGTATCGAATACGAATTCCATATCCCTGACACGCATGTAAACAGAGTCATGAAACAAAGATAATACACAGAAAAGAGGAGAATTACATTCACAGGTCTCACTACGATGATGGCTGCACCACGATACTAATCACGACCGATGACACAGACGACGCATCGCGACACGATTCAGACAAAAAAATCCGACAAGACAAGACTCAATAATACTCGAATTGACCCGACAACCTAGGTTTCCACGACCTAAGCTCCGATACCATATTCTGTAACACCCCCAACCCGTTCGGGAATATTACAGTGCCGCAGACCCTCTTTAAAGAATCTACTAGGCTAGATACCAAAACAAGACACCATAACTCACGTCAGCATGGCTAAATACTGAATCAGTAGACCAATTTGGTCATTCATCGACAACATACAACTTAAACTTCATGTACATCTCTAAATTACAAAAATCATACCCGCACAGAGGTTAAAATACAACAACACTCCCATAAGGCGAGAGAACATTACAACGGAAAGAATAATACAATTTGACCAATAAAATCTCAATACTGGCCCTCATGTGATTAGTAGTATTTGTCTTCCATCATCCTTCGTACCGGTCCCGTGTTATGCTCCTCAAGGACCTGTACGTACCTGAATGCAATATAGTCATCCACCCCCCAATTACTCGGGGATTAGCAAAATTCCACTATTTTGCTAGTGCAAGTATAAAATGCAAATACGAGCCATACATAGCATAATCCAAGAATATAATAATCTGAATAATCATTGAGTCAAAACACATCGAAAGATTTCCCGAGATGTTTCATTAGAACAAGATAATCCAAAATCTTGAAAGGTAGTAATAAACGAGTAAACAACTTGTAAAGCGTTATAAAGATCTCGGGTGTTTTCAGAAGAATACATTTTGGATTTTAGAATCCTCATCCTTTCAAAAATCACTATAGGGTCACAACCTAAAGATTTGTTTTCCCAAAATAATAATCCTACAATAAATTACGGGGTCCACGACCCAAACATCCATATCGATCATACGCCCAATGGTTATTCTCGTCCCATGCTAACAAGCATGAACCTTGGAGCTTCTTCGTGCATACCCGAGTGAATAAATCAATGGTAAGCAACGGAATATCCATACCTCATAATTAACCGTGGATTCGCACTATAAGCTATAATCCCTCAGAGGACTTGAAGTCCCATCCCTGAGTGGTTAGCACACATCACCATGACAACTGTCGAGCAAACAACTCAAATAATAGAATTCCATGATGGACATTGAACATATACTCATAGTTACCCTGGCATCGTACTAGCAAGCATGAACCTCGGAGTCTCGCGACAACATACCCGGTTTATGTAATATCTGAGAGTTTTATTCTGATTAATTCAAATTTTTTTCTTTTTTTAGACCGGAAATTTCTCGGTTGTCGAGCATTGGTATTATTTTTCTCGACAATCGATTTTGTGTTTATGGCCATATGTGGTGATTTGTTGTATATTATTTCATTTCGGATTGATGTTGCTGTCCGCGAGCGTTTCGTCGTGCTCGTTCCGTGCGTTTTTGGGAATCGAGTCGCCAGGCCACTGCAGCTGGGCGCTGGCCGGACGGTTGCGTGAGGAACCGGCACTGCAGCTGGGCACTGGCCGAACAGTTACGGGAGGAACCGGCACGGCAGCTGGACACCGGCCGGACAGGTGCGGCAGGGACCAGCATAGCGTGTGCTACTGCCGGGAGACTGCGCGCGCTGACCGGCAGGCGCAGCGCACGCTATGCGGCATCCAACGCGCGCTACCTGCGCCGGGTAGTGGGGCACCTGAGGTTCTGGACTCCGGAGGGTTGGCGGGTAGCGCACGCTATGGCCGGTCGCTGCGTGCGCTAACCGGCATACGTAGCGCACGCTGCTCGGCAGCCAGCGCGCGCTACCTGGGTGGGGGGATCGGTCCAGGAGGCTCTGGACTGGACCATGGCCTGCCCGCTAGCGCACGCTGCCGGCACCCTAGCGCACGCTAGGGCGGCCTGCCTATATATTTGACCGAGCAGCCCTGCTTCCAACCATTTTTCATTTCCCATATTTCTCTTCCGCGGCCAGAGATTTTGAGAGTGAGGAGGCATGTTGTTGAACATCAAATCCATGAATTTCTTGAGTTCATATCATTGATTGATCATTCCATAACATCCTTCAATCAATCGAATCAAGGTTAGTTTTTTCTAAAATCTAAACTTTGGGAAATTTGGGGATCTTGATAGATTTCGTCCGTTCGAACCATATGAACTTAGATTACTGATGGATAATTGTAGATTAAGTTGTATTCTATCAATTTTATCATCTTTCCACGGTATTGTCATGTCCGATTCTTCGTTTATATGAGTTTGCCATTGACACCTTCAAGGTGTCCGGGAAAATGCCGCAGAGGGAGATTCGGTCGTTTTGTGATGTTTTTCCTCGTGTGATTTATTGTTTATTTGATGATAGGATATTAGGGATGAATTCCCTACGAAAATATGGTGTTGAGCCTTTCCGTCTTTGTTTTCATTGGAGTTCCGGATTTTTCCAATCAACCGTATTTTTGGAGTATTCGCGAGTGATTACCAAGGCAAGTACCTTGGTATATGATTTGTAACTATGTGAAATCATTGTTGTCGAAGTGTATGAATTTATACGGATGTATATATATATATATATGTGTGTGTATATATAGAAATATAGATTTATATATATTTATATGTTAAATATATGTATGTATATACGTATATTGATATATATATATATATATATATGTCTATGTCGGTGAATGCCGAGAGATGAATGCTAACACTAGCTAACGTACTCAACTTGGATTGATGGATATAATATAGTAAGGTTATATATATATATATATAACCTTACTATATTATATCCATCAATCCAAGACTTATTATATATAACCTTACTATATATATATATATTCGGTTGAGTTGCTATATAAGGATATATGTGTAGTGTTGGTTGGTTTTACCGAAGACTTATTGTGTTGAGTCTTGATTAATAACGTGCGTGTTGTTGTTGTTGTTGTTGTTGTTGTTGTTGTTGTTGTTGTTTATTTGTATAGTCGTGGACTGACGGATAAATTATGTGAATTGGTGTACTGATTTGATAATTGTTGCAACGATTGACTGTATGCTTGATGTTTGAAACATTGTGAATACTTGTTGTGAGAGACGTCGTATCCGGTAACCTCTGAGGGCGGGGCGTGTACTCCGGCCTGGTGTACGCTGCAATGAGCGGCTCCATATGATTGGTGAACACCGGTGTTACCTAATGCATGTGCAAGGGGCGGCTCTTGAGGGAGTGATCGCCAGCGCAGTGACATGTTCAAGGGGCGGCCAACATAGTGGAGTGAACGCCGGTGCACAGGTGTGTAAGGGAGGCGCCTGGCAGGCTTATTGGTAATGGATATTTGAGTGATAGCTAAGACCCCGTTACCAAATGGTTTTCGTAATTCAAAGTTCTTCCAACTTGCTTTAAAATGTTGGTCTTGATATAGACCGCGATTCGTGTTTCTGGAAAGTTTGTTTCAACTTGTTTAAAATGTTGGTATCAGGGTTAATTAACCAAGGATATTTGGCGAGATCTTCGAGGGTTAATTAATCAGGGGTTTTGAGCAGGATTTGTCGAATGAGAGGATGTGCCTTTGATTGGACTGTGATGATTATTCTGTGTATTGGGTCGAGGACCCCGTAGGATGTTGAGATTTGATCTCGTGATGATATTATTTAGATTGGGCTGACAACCCGTGAGATGTTGTAATGATTCGCTTGTGATAGTGTCTTATAAATTGGGTTGAGGATCCTGAATAATATTGTATTTGTTTCTTCTAAATTGTTTTCCAGATGTTGGGTCGGGGACCAGAGATCTTTTGAAGTTATTTTCTAAAAGTATTCCCATTCAATTTTCAAAACCCCAAGACGGCCCGAGTCAATAATAATGTTTTCAAACTATCTTATTAAAATACTTTTCCTTTTATAAAAAGGGATTTTCGAACTAGATCTTTTGACTCCTTGGGCTCGTTTAAAGTTTCATTGTTGTTATATTTCGTAAAGATAATATGACTATATGATTATCTTTCACCTTGTGTATGCGAGTGCTATTCTGTGTTGATTATGGGAATGTGTAGTTTGTGTTAAGGCTTCGCGGCGGTTGAGTTTTATGTTGTTATTGTTCGTATATCTTCTATGTTATGTACTTGCACTAGCAAAATTCCAATTTGCTAACCCCCGAGTTTTCGGGGGGTGGGTGCCTGTTATGCGCTCAGGTTTTGGCAGCTCAGGAGCAGTCACAGGATTGGCTTGGAAGGAGATAG
This sequence comes from Orobanche coerulescens, assembly GCA_033398695.1. Classification (NCBI taxonomy): domain Eukaryota; kingdom Viridiplantae; phylum Streptophyta; class Magnoliopsida; order Lamiales; family Orobanchaceae; genus Orobanche; species Orobanche coerulescens. The sequence goes on from CM065804.1 coordinate 103,360,957, forward strand.
AGGACAATGATGCTAATCATACCAGAGTCAGAGTCTTTTCTTTTGTTTCATTTTGGTCGGTATTTCTCTGTCGTTCGAGTATTCACCCTTTCATGGGTGTAGTTTTCATTTATTAAATTGAGTTGTCATTCTTTTCTGTGTTCAAGTTTATTATTGTCATTGTAATGTGAATGTCGTTAGTTTCTGAATTGGTTAATGACCTTGTCGGTCTGCTTTGTAATTAATTTGACCCCGGTCGGTCAATCATTGAGTAGTCTTTTAGAGTTTAGCCTGGTAGATCCTTGTGATAAGGGTCTACGGCATGTAACGTTCCCGGTCGGATTCTGGGGATGTTTCAGTTTGGATAACCCATGACGAGTATGTAACATGTCCAAAAATACACCTATAAATTATCCTGACATCACTTTAACAAGCACGAACCTCAGAGTCTCCTCGAGACATACCCGATTTGGATAACCCTATGGTAAAACTCGACGCGTACTAACAAAGACGGATCCCGGAGTTCTCAACGAACCTTACCCGGTATAACATCACTTACAAACACAAAATTTGCGGACTTATCAAACGAATACACATTGGAGCATACAACCCTTAACAAGGGAAATGGGCTTTTATAATCACATAGCACGAAGGCAATATATATTCCAATTCGCAACCACATTACACATATCCATAGAACTCATTTATTCCCAAAGCACTCGAGCGTTTTGAAACAAGCCGTTAATGGGACTATATCAATCCTCTTGAAAGTTCGTTATGAGTACTACAAGTAAACACACATATCAATTATTACATCTCGAAACACGAAATGTATGGGCAAGATACTTGCTTCGATAGTCGATACCGAAGACTTCGACGAATGCGGCTCGACCGAAAACCTCGATCACCTACAAATTCTGCAAGACACAACGAAATCATGATCACAACGATGATCAAGACCAATAACAACGGAAATAGCCTCAAACCAACGAAGGAAAACTCACATGAACATTTAATCGAACATTAAATGTTCACGGTCCCTCAAGAACGCTAAAATCATCAATTGGGTCGAACGAATCGAAGATATGGATATACAATCCATAGAACATGTTTAACAACATCATTTAACACCAACCGATTCATCAAAATTGGGTTGAATACGAAATCAAGAACAAATCTCCGAAAAGTCAACTCTTGAGAAATCAAGAAAAATACCTCGGTCCGATGAAGAACAATGGATTAAGTGATGTTATAATCACATAGGATGCTCCAGGACACCTTGAACAGAATAAAATCGGCCAAGATCATGAACCCTAGTCACCCTTGACCCACACCCGCGGAGAGAAGAGGAAAGAAGGCAAAAATGAGAAAACAAGCCTGCTGTCCAGTTTATATATTGGACAGCTTAGCATTCGCTAATCACCAAGTATTAGCATACGCTATCGAAGCAACGCTCTGCCTAAATCACAGTTAGCATGTGCTAACTGCAAGGGTTAGTGTGCTATCGGGACCTGCAATGCCAGTCCAGTAGCTTCTGGATTGCCCCAAACTACCAGTTAGCGTGCGATACTCTCTTCGTAGCATGCGCTAACTGCTGAACCTTAGCGCGTGCTATAAAGCTGCATAACGTTTGCTGAAGAACTCCCTAGTCGAATGCAGTAGCTTCTGGACTACCTCGGCCCATCCAGTTAGCGTGCGGTCGAATGCAGTAGCTTCTGGACTACCTCGGCCCATCCAGTTAGCGTGCGATACATGCCACAATAACATGCGCTATCACCAATTATTAGCTCGTGCTACACTACTACCATTAGCGTGCGCTATGCCTAATACAGAGGCATTAGGACAGTTCTGGAAATTCAACATGACACGGTAAATCATACCGTAAACACCATGGGGAAAATTCCCAAATAATCATCAATGGAACAGAATAACCAGTACAATCGACAAATAATTCAAGGTAACCGGAAACGGAAATCTCGGAAATTACATTAGATACAGTCAAGATACCGACACTGTGCCGGGATAATCATATGCATCCCTTTATATCAAAGTATAGATGCGAGCTTTTCCTCCAAAACTTTGGCCTTTGACCTTTTGGAGATGATAGTTCGAAGATGAATGCCTTGACTCTTTGCATCTGTAGCAGACACCTTTACCATACAGGTACTCCCCGTCATGATTCTTACCACACTTCGAGCACTCCGGCTTACTGGTTTGAGGCTTAGGTCCCGACCTCTGATCAACCTTTGCTTGCTAAGTAGAAGCCACGATCTTATTTTGGTTCCCATTCTAATGCCTCTTAACAGTATTAAGCTTCGTAGATTGTTGTTGATCCAGATTTGGCTAGCCTCAACCTCTTGGGCTCGGAACACTATCCCGATATAGGGTAGCACCCGATGACCAGTCACGATGTGACGAACACTTAGGCATAAACCACTCCGGAACTTAAGGGCCCTCTTTCGATCTGTATCCACCATGTGCTCCATAAAGAAGCTGATCTGGTTGAATTTTCTCTCATATTCTTCAACCGCCATTCCTCCTTGTTCGAAATTCTAAAACTCTCTCCATCTTCTCTCGGTAATGCTGTGGGTAGTACTGCTCCATCACAAGTTCTTTGAACCAATCTCAAGTGAATGCAGCACGCTCGGCTACCGGCTCAAGCGCCAGTAGCTCATCCACCAGCGTCCAGCATCCTCCACCATTTAATACTGGCCGCAAAGAATTCTTTGCGCATCAGTGCACCCAATGAGCTCAAAGGTGCGCTCGAGTGACATGAACCATTCGTCGACAAATGTTGGACCTTCTAGATCATTGAATGATGGTGGTGTGCAACGACGGAACTGCTGCACAACTTGTGCCTGAATAGGAGCTGGCACGTTATTATTGTGGTTATTCTGACCTCCGTTACCACCACCACCAGCACCAAGGTTGGCATTTTGGTTACCGAGATTATCTGCACCTTAGTTAGCTGGGCGTCCACGTCTATGAGTTGCCATTATCCTAAGGTATATCACACGTAACGATCCGTCAGTACTTACCCAACTAGAGGGAGAAATAAAATGAAGAATTACATTGCATCTATGGGTTGAGAACCAAAGATTTCTAGCAATTAAGAATAGCGCATATCACACATATATTCATGAATTTATAAGAAAACAATTGCATGCCCAAATACTTTATCATAAATTTTTATGTACAAAATAGACTGAAGATGCACCTTTAATACATGAATTATTGTTGATCTGGTAAACTGCATTTATCACATAATAAATAATAATAACTTAATGTACCTTAGAGTCGACTTGGAGCGGCAGACGTGGATGGTCATAATATCTAAAAGAATTTGACTACTTGCAAAAGTGAAATTTTTGTTTGAAAAAAGAAACCATTTTAATGAGTCTACAGAACCGTAGACCCGCTCCGATACCACTTATGTGGCACCATATTCTAGAAAAATAATTCTTCTAATATTAAAAAATAAAAATAAAATATAGCAGTGGAAATACTTAAAAAAACTTAATAATCGCAAGTAATATTCTCGTTCATCGTTAAAATAAAAAAAACATACTTTAACGTGAAATTAAAATAATTTGAATTCTTGTTCATAAAGCATAGCATGAGAAAAATAGAAGTAAACAAATAAACATTTAATCATGAAGTTTGATCATGCCACACTCAAGCGCAGGCCACATTAATCTCCTCAACCTGAAAGAATTAAATAGTGGGGTGAGCTTTCAACTCGCTCAGTCTGAAGGGTATGCATTAAGTCTAAGTTAATTTCTAAATATATTAGTAAGTATAAACAACATGACTGATAAATTCTGAAGCCCGTCGGCTAGTCCTAAGGCTTTATGGACAATTAAGTGCTTCTGACTGATTTCACAAGACAATATATAAAACAATTAAAATAAATAAAAGCACCGTAAATTCCCCACACTGGATAAAATGCAGAACTTGAACTTGAACATGATGAATATACTTTACCCGACAATCCTAGGCCCGTAAGTTCTTTTTATTATCTACAAATAATAATAGATTATAATTAATATAATACTCTAACTGAAAATAATATACAATACAAAATTTAAATTGAATTTTAATATTATTTGACAAGTCTACATATTAAATGGCTTATGTCAAAATAGGGCTGACTTTAATTACTGAAAATCTGAATTTGAGGACTAAAATCGAAGTAATTATAAATAGGCTGGGGTTAAATTGAAAGATTATGTGAATTGCGGTCTCAATTGAATTATTTAAAAAGAAGACTGGGTATAAAAACCCCACTCAATGCTCAAGTTAGCCGCCTCACTCTCATCCTTCTCTGATTCATTACTCTGTCGACTCTCTCTCTCAACTCCTCTCTCTCTCTCTCTGTTTCTCTTGCTCCCTCACCTAACTTTCTGGAAAACATACACAAGCACACAAAACATTCACACACACTCGCACAACACATACTCATACGTCCAGACACATTTGGAGCTGGATCGCGATAGGTGAAGGTGGGCGATGGGCTCGGCGGGTGGAAGTGAGTTTGGCCGTAAGGTTGGGTTTGAAATCGGTATATGCTGGCGGCGATTTTGGATTTGGGTTCTTCTAATCCGGGGTTGTTGTATGTGGGATCTGATTTGGATTCGGATATGAGTTCGGGACGTGTTAGTATTTCTGGTGAAGAAATCGCAACAGTGATTTGGTCTGTGCTTGCGGGTTCGGGCCGTGGGTTTGGTCGATCTGGGCTGGGGTTTGAAGGGCACTGAAAACATGGTGGTGGATGGTGGTTTGTGAAAATCTGGTGTTATGTGGTTGTACTGATAGATTATTATAAACCACAGAAAATTGAGATTAACTCCTACTGTAGAAGGATTTGAGAGAGGTGATTTGCAACTGAGAACTCTTGGGAAGATTTTATGTGTTTGGATGAGTTTTGGAGCACACGATTGAATATGAGATATGCAAAGAGATTGGATTTGGTGTTGGAACCGATTCCTCTATAGAACTAATTTTTTTGGATTGCAAAGTGTTTCTGCCGTGAAATATTTTGCAGAGAGTATTGTGTATTCTAAGGTTTGTATGAGTATAGAATACAATATTTATATTGTATTAGGAATTAGGTATAGGGTATAATTTATGGGTTTAGATTTTAGAAGTTTCAATCGGACTAGTAAAAGAATTTGGGCCACATGTAAAATACAATATATCTTAAATTGATATTAATTGGGATAAAAGAATAAAGATAAAGTGATCCCAAAATAATTAGGCTAAACTAAATAATAATAATATTAATATTAGTAATAATAATAATAATGAATAAATAATATTATTATTTGGCTTGTAAAATCTTTTGGGTAACGATTAGTATCGCTTAAAGTTTGACTCGGACCTAGAAATGTGGAGGTGAAACATAATAAAATAAAATAAAAGATGAAACGACATGAATCACATGATTTGACATGAATTATAATGACATAAATGAATTTGCATGATCATGAAAATGAAATGAATTAAATAATAAATTATTCGGGTATTAATTCAATAAAATTGAACATGTTTTCTATAATTCACAATAAATATATATGCAAAATCGGGACGTTACAAAGATTATCAACAATCCAAAACATACAATTAGTTCAACACAATGAACAATCATACTATAAGAGTAATCATAATATTTCAAAAACATAATCATAACTTGTATATCATAAAGAACATACGAAAATCACATCTTAATCAACATGCTTGTCTTTAGATATCCACAGCCAGTGTTCATATAAAAAAACATCAACACTTTAGTATATATTCATCTTAACATGGTATATATACACCAAGAACTTCTTCAAGAACATGAATTAATCCTTAACCATGTTCAATTAATACCAAAATGTTCATAATCCTCAAAACAAGATAATCCATGATGCTTTCTAACATCTAATCCATAATCTTAACTCATAATACAGTGTATATCAACATATCATGATCCTCTTCAACACATACTCCATGAAGCACCAAAAATTATAACAAATCTTCAATAATTTATCATCATAGGAAGTGATCATCAATAACAACATTATAAACCTGAAAATAAAGTATAGAAATGACAAATATACCTCTTGAAGATGAACACCAGAATCAAACACCACAAGAATCAACATAACTTCAAGTCCCAAGCTCCAACCCATGCCATCAAGCTCCCAACCAAGTTAAAAAATCTTTGTAAAACACTTAGAAATGAAGAGGGGTAATTTCTTGGGAGAGAAACTCAGTTTGGTTCATGGAAATGAAAAATCATTCCTCACTTCATGTGATACCCCGTAACAAATAAACCGGGTGATTTTATATTTTATGAAACGTCGCAGAAATTCGGTCATCGTGTCGGAGTTGAGAACTATGTCCGGCATGTTACGTACGTTAATGTAACACCCCCAAGTTATTCAGGGTATATTACAGCGCCGTAAGCCCCGCCATGGGGCCCACAAGGCTAAACCTACGCGGAACTGTAAACTTTGACCGAGAAGGTCTACACACAATAGAATGAAAACGATACAAAGGTATTCAAAAACAGAACCAATGTATTCACAGACATCACAACACGAATCAATACTTCGGCAAACACAGGCCGGGAATCAAAGAAATGGAAAACAATACTCGAGTATTCAATAGCCAATCCAGTACAACAACACTGAACGGAAAACTCATAACATAACTAGAAGAAAGACACAGTATCACACTTGCCCACCATCTTCATGCCGACCCGATACCTGCCTGTCCGTCCTCCTGGAACCTGAAATACATGAAATATATTTCCCCCATGAAGGGGTTAGCCGTCGAATAGCTAGTGCAAGTATATCAGTATGAAACACAATACTCCTCGACAATAAAGTAAATGTAACCGTCAATTCATCAATTCAAGACTAGTATTCCGGAATAACTAAAATCTCATAGTGCCACATTAAGACGTATGTGAATGCCGTAGAAACGGTTCGTTCATATCATACGCCGATACGTATGTGAATTCCGTAGAAACGGTTCGTTCATATCATACGCCGATACATGTAGGAATGCCGTAGAAACGGTTCGTTCATTACATGCCATTAATACATATATGAATGCCGTAAAAACGGTTCGTTCATAATATGCCATCAATATATCCATGAATGCCGTAAAAACGGTTCGTTCATATAATACCATCAATATTTCTTACTTTCAAAGTCGAGAACGTACAATCATAAATGTATACTTGCCTTTGAGACATCGAGAAATCGAACAGAGGAAAGGTATGAGTTCGGTAGGTCCAAGAACGCGCTTCCGGCACCTAAACGATTCGCAAGGAATATGACAATTAATTATCCATACTAGAATTACACGAAGAGACTCCCGAAACTCGTCTACGATTCAAGAAAATACACGGGTGAACGACTAAAGGTTGGGAAATCGCCCAAACTCCCACAAGTCCGAAAACGACACAATCCAACCCGTAAAATCGTAAGAAAACACGCATACGATATAGATATATCATAATCTCAACGTTCTCAAGCTTCAATCGGATAAATCGGACGAATCTACGAAAATCCCCAAAATCCAACACAAAATTCAAAGTGTTCCTGAATAATATTTCAATAATCCGATGAATACTCCAACATGTCCATAATCATGCATATATCACTTCATACTCCATGATTTTATCATCCAAAACGTCAATACCCATACAAAATCGAGAAATCAAGATGTTGAAGAAATTACCTCTTGAATATCCAAGCTCTATGATCCGAGCAATACGCGTTAGATCGACTATCCGGGCTTCCCAACCGAATGAAAGTGGTAAAAATCCAACACACAAGTGATAGATGTGAGAAAACTCCTCCCCTCAAACTCTCTCTCGCAGGTGGAAGAAGGAAATGGAAAAATGAGCTGCATCTCGCTCAAAAAGCACAAATAATGCAGTTGACCGCATTGTGTGCCGCGGCTCAGCTCAGGTGTGCCGCGGCACAGGCCTAAAAATTGCTCCCAGGGTTCAGCAGTGTGCCGCGGCTCAGATGGAGTGCGCCGCGGCACAGTCTGATCAGTTCGGCAGTCTAGGAAATATGTGTGTGCCGCGGCGCACATTCCTTGTGCCGCGGCCCACACCCTCCTCGGGTCCTAAAATGATGAAAAATGCCCCGGGAAGAGAATAAAAGCAATAGGACTCAATATCGGGGAAATAATAACACGAAATAGAAGTACGGAAATCCCAAAACGGTGGTTCCAAGCAATGATTACAAGGGTTCGCCCAACAAATCACGATTCACAAAATGAAGAGATTTGAAATGACATGAATTTCAACCGGGTATTACATTCTCCCCCTCTAAAAAGAAGTTTCGTCCCGAAACTTAAGAAATAAATAGTTCGGGGTATTCCACCCGCATCTTCTCTTCCGTCTCCCAAGTCGCCTCCTCGACCCCATGCCTCGACCATTGCACTTTAACCAGTGGAATGGTCTTATGCCGAAGTTGTTTCTCGCGGCGCTCAAGAATCTTCACGGGTTTCTCCGGAAAGGTAATATCCTCGGCTACGTCAATCTCACTGTAGTCGATAATGTGGCTCGGATCCGGTACGTACTTTCTCAACTGAGACACATGATAAACACTGTGGAAGTGACTCAAAGCTGGAGGCAATGCCAAGCGATAAGCTAAATCCCCAACTCTGTCCAAAATCTCGAAGGGTCCGATGTTCCTCGGACTAAGTTTCCCCTTTTTCCCGAAACGGAAAACTCCCCTGGTCGGCGACACCTTGAGTAAGACATGATCTCCCACCTCGAACTCCAAAGGTCGACGACGAGTATCTACATAAGATTTCTGACGACTCTGGGCAGTTAGCAATCGATCTCGGATAATAGAAATCTTTTCCTTAGTCTCCATCAACATATCCGGCTCCGTCCCAGCTAGCTCGGAAGCCTCGTCCCAACATAATGGCGACCTACATCGCCTACCATAGAGTGCCACGAAGGGTGCCATTTTGATCGATGTATGCCAACTATTATTGTATGCAAACTCGATCAACGGTAGGTGAAGCTCCCAATCATTACTCCAATCCAAGGCACAAGCCCGTAACATATCTTCCAACGTCTGAATTGTCCTCTCTGTCTGACCGTCCGACTGAGGATGAAAGGAAGTGCTCAATCTCAACTCCGTACCCAAAGCCTGGTGAACGACCTGCCAAAAATGCGATACGAAACGGCCGTCCCGATCAGAAACAATGGTCTTGGGGGCACCGTGTAACCTCACGATCTCAGCAATAAAGGTTCGAGCCAGTCTATCCGGTCCCCAAGTATCCTTAATACCCAAGAAGTGTGCAGACTTGGTCAACCGATCGACAATCACCCAAATCATATTCATTCCGGCCCGAGTTCTCGGCATGCCAGTGATGAAATCCATTGAGATGTCTTCCCACTTCCACTCGGGAATGGGAAGTGGTTTCAACAACCCCGCCGGTCGTTGATGTTCGATCTTGACTTGTTGACACGTCAAGCATCGTAGTACAAACTCCGTAACATCCTTCTTCATGTTATTCCACCAAAAATTGCGCTTGAAATCTTTGTACATCTTACTCGTTCCGGGATGGATTGAGTAAGGCGTAGCATGAGCTTCTCGGAGAATCCTCTGTCACAACTCCAAATCGTTCGGAACACAAAGCCTGCCCTGAAATCTCAGAATACTATCCTCGTGAACCATAAAGCCAGAAGCTTTTCCTTTAATCACATCTTCCTTCAGTTGAGAAATCATCGGGTCACTCCACTGCTTCCCTTTGATGTCGTCAACTAAGGACGAAGTAATTTCGAGAGTACACAACTGTCCTTGTACTCGTCGAAGCCAAACTTCTATCCCTTGTTCAATTAAATCCTGACGAATTTTCGTCTGGGATGTAAGAACCTCGAGCATTTGCAGAGATGCAGATTTGCGGCTCAAAGCATCTGCAACGACATTGGCTTTTCCGGGGTGGTAACGAATTTCCAGATCATAATCCTTTATCAACTCTAGCCATCGTCTCTGTCTCATATTCAAATCTTTCTGACTGAAAATATACTTCAGGCTCTTGTGATCGGTATAAATCCGGCACGGGGAACCATACAAATAATGCCGCCAAATCTTGAGTGCGAACACAATTGCGGCCAACTCTAAATCGTGAGTAGGATAATTCATCTCATAAGGCTTTAATTGTCGTGACGCAAAAGCTATTGTCTTATCATGCTGCATAAGGACACAGCCCAGGCCTTGACCCGAAGCGTCACTGTAAACTGCAAAGCCTTCGCTACCATGTGGTAAAGTTAGAATCGGCGCTGAAGTCAATCGTCTCTTCAGTTCATCGAAGCACTGTTGTCTCTCATCCGTCCAAATAAACTTTTCGGTCTTCTGAAGTAATTTCGTAAGCGGTCGAGCGAGTTTCGAGAACCCCTCGACAAACTGACGGTAATACCCAGCAAGGCCCAAAAAGCTACGAACTTCCTTAACATTTTTAGGCGGTGCCCAATCTAGCACTGCCTCGATCTTCTGCGGGTCTACACAAACCCCTTCGGCCGAAATCACATGGCCGAGAAACATAACTTCTTCCAACCAAAACTCACATTTCGAGAATTTTGCATAGAGGTGCTCGGTTCTCAAAATGTCTAAAACCAAACGCAAGTGTCGGGCATGTTCCTCCTTATCTCGAGAATAGATCAAGATGTCGTCAATAAAGACGACTACACACCTGTCGAGATACTCGATGAATATTTTATTCATTAACTGCATGAATACTGCCGGCGCATTCGTCAGCCCAAAAGGCATAACTACAAATTCATAATGCCCATATCTCGTCCGAAACCCCGTCTTCGGAACGTCGGACTCCCTCACCCTTAGTTGATAATAGCCGGATCTTAAATCAATCTTCGAGAAAACCGCAGCTCCTTGCAGTTGATCAAATAAATCGTCTACACGAGGCAAAGGATATTTATTCTTGATGGTTACTTTATTCAGCTCACGGTAGTCGATGCACAAACGTAGTGAACCATCTTTCTTCCTCACGAAGAGGACAGGCGCGCCCCAAGGCGAAGCGCTCGGTCTGATGTACCCTTTTTCCAAAAGTTCTCCCAACTGAGTCTTCAATTCCTGCATCTCGGAAGGTGCCATCCGATAAGGTGCTTTAGAAATCGGAGCCGCATCTGGCTCTAAGTCTACGGTAAATTCTATCTCTCGATCTGGCGGTAGTCCCGGGAGATCATCCGGAAAAACATCGGGATACTTATTAACAACCGGAATCGAAGAGAAATCGACTTCGTTCCCTTCCGATTTTAAAGCATAACACCAATAGCCCGTACAACCTTTATTCAAAAGTTTTACGGCCTTCATGGAACTGATAAGTAACTTGGATTGGCCCGATTATGTCCCAAAAACGAGTACTCAGATCCGTCTTTAGTCATCATGGTAATAACCTTGGTACGGTAATTCATAATCGCTTGGTGATTATTGAGCCAATCCTCGCCGAGGATTACGTCCTCGCCTTCCATATCAACTACAATTAGATTCGATAACCATTCCATACCGGATATAACCACTGGAAAATATCTAATCTCCCGATCCCCCACAATCCTATCCCCGCTAGGCAGTTTCATGATAAAGGGATCGCAAGCAGTCAAACAAGTTATATTCAAACGGCGTACACACTCCAAAGAAATAAAAGAATGTGTAGCACCCGTATCAAAGAGTACACAGACTGGATAAGATAAAATATGGATGGTACCTGAAGCCACCGCCGCATCGGGTTCGTCTGATCGACGCATCTCATAAACCTGTGGTTGCACCGAACCGACGCTAGAGTTTCCCCCTCCAGCGTTCTGACCCCGTCCCTGGCCCCTGCCAAAATTCTGCTGAGGTTGACCAAAAGATTGTCGCTGATTAATACCTTGGTCAAGTGGTGTTGGGGCAGAAGCCCGAGTGTCCAAAGTCTGGTTCGGCTCGGAACAATAAACCGCTCTATGCCCCATCTGTCCACACGTGTGACACTTTAATGGTGGAAAGTAGCATTCCGAATTAAAGTGGCCTGGACGACCACAATTATAGCAAGTCACTGTGCGGTTTGAGGTACCCGGAGTGGGACGGTAACCCCTCTTCCCTTTATTAGAACGTGACGACTGTCTGGCAAAACGGTTAGTTGTCTGTGACTTCTGGAAGTTGCCACCCTTAGAGCCAGAAAAATTTCCCGCGACTTTCTGCTTCTTCGGTTCTTCAACGGTATCATTGTCGGGGCTCAACATATCATGGGCTAAGGCTCTGTCCTGATACTCTTTCAGTGCGGTACAAGCAAATCCGGCCATGTACCGCCGTAAGTCTAAGTTCATCCGCATATCAAAATAACGGATCTTATCACGCTCGTTACGCACTTGATCCTTCACATGGATCAATTGTTGGTTGTACTCCACAATCGCCTGTGAAACGGGAATTTCTTGTGGTTTAGCCTCGAAGAAGGCTCGGATTCGGCTCTCTTGTACCGGCCAAGGACAAAACTCGGCCTCCAAGAGCTCCTTTAATTCATCCCATGAGGCAATACGATCCTGTGGCTTGATGACCTTCCACCAAGTAGCGGCCTCCTTAGTGAGGAAATACTGAGCAATTGGTACTTTCCTCACCTCGGGGCAATCAACCGCCTCTAAAATCTTCTCTAATTCCGCTAGCCAGTCTTCCCAGCCTAACGGGTCTGTGGCACCGCCAAACTGCGGAGGGTGCATACGGATTACATTCTGAAGCAAGGCATTCGTGTTTGGGTTCGGGTTATTCAGTTGAACAGTTTGGGCCAAAATAGTCATCTGAGTAGCCAATTGTTGAAGTGCATTCACCACTCCAACGTCTGCGTTATTCCCCTGACCGTCTGACTGGTTGTGCTGACTCTCGGTGTCGGGATGCACCGAGTTCGACAAACTGGGGTTGGTCGACCCCGCAACTGAACTGATGGAAACGGCCGCGCCACGACCTCTTCCTCGTCCACGGCCACGACCACGGCCACGGCCCCTACCAGCTGACATACTGAAGAACACACAAGGTACGTAAGCATAATTCAATCGCACGTAATTAAGGTGATCGATTCTCAAGAATATTCATAGAAGAAGCATAATGAATAAGGAAACATCAGAGGAGTAAGAGGTCTTACAAGTACCGGTCGCACTGTGATGATGGCAGAGTAGTGATACTGTGGACAATTGACGACTCATTCGACCCAAAAGACCGACGGCCTAGGTATCCATAGACCTAAGCTCCGATACCATATTCTATAACACCCCCAAGTTATTCAGGGTATATTACAGCGCCGTAAGCCCCGTCATGGGGCCCACAAGGCTAAACCTACGCGGAACTGTAAACTTTGACCGAGAAGGTCTACACACAATAGAATGAAAACGATACAAAGGTATTCAAAAACAGAACCAATGTATTCACAGACATCACAACACGAATCAATACTTCGGCAAACACAGGCCGGGAATCAAAGAAATGGAAAACAATACTCGAGTATTCAATAGCCAATCCAGTACAACAACACTGAACGGAAAACTCATAACATAACTGGAAGAAAGACACAGTATCACACTTGCCCACCATCTTCATGCCGACCCGATACCTGCCTGTCTGTCCTCCTGGAACCTGAAATACATGAAACGTATTTCCCCCATGAAGGGGTTAGCCGTCGAATAGCTAGTGCAAGTATATCAATATGAAACACAATACTCCTCGACAATAAAGTAAATGTAACCGTCAATTCATCAATTCAAGACTAGTATTCCGGAATAACTAAAATCTCATAGTGCCACATTAAGACGTATGTGAATGCCGTAGAAACGGTTCGTTCATATCATACGCCGATACGTATGTGAATGCCGTAGAAACGGTTCGTTCATATCATACGCCGATACATGTAGGAATGCCGTAGAAACGGTTCGTTCATTACATGCCATTAATATATATATGAATGCCGTAAAAACGGTTCATTCATAATATGCCATCAATATATCCATGAATGCCGTAAAAACGGTTCGTTCATATCATACCATGAATATTTCTTACTTTCAAAGTCGAGAACGTACAATCATAAATGTATACTTGCCTTTGAGACATCGAGAAATCGAACGGAGGAAAGGTATGAGTTCGGTAGGTCCAAGAACGCGCTTCCGTCACCTAAACGATTCGCAAGGAATATGAAAATTAATTATCCATACTAGAATTACACGAAGAGACTCCCGAAACTCGTCTACGATTCAAGAAAATACACGGGTGAACGACTAAAGGTTGGGAAATCGCCCAAACTCCCACAAGTCCGAAAACGACACAATCCAACCCGTAAAATCGTAAGAAAACACGCATACGATATAGATATATCATAATCTCAAGGTTCTCAAGCTTCAATCGGATAAATCGGACGAATCTACGAAAATCCCCAAAATCCAACACAAAATTCAAAGTGTTCTTGAATAATATTTCAATAATCCGATGAATACTCCAACGTGTCCATAATCATGCATATATCACTTCATACTCCATGATTTTATCATCCAAAACGTCAATACCCATACAAAATCGAGAAATCAAGATGTTGAAGAAATTACCTCTTGAATATCCAAGCTCTATGATCCGAGCAATACGCGTTAGATCGACTATCCGGGCTTCCCAACCGAATGAAAGTGGTAAAAATCCAACACACAAGTGATAGATGTGAGAAAACTCCTCCCCTCAAACTCTCTCTCTCGCAGGTGGAAGAAGGAAATGGAGAAATGAGCTGCATCTCGCTCAAAAAGCACAAATAATGCAGTTGACCGCATTGTGTGCCGCGGCTCAGCTCAGGTGTGCCGCGGCACAGGCCTAAAAATTGCTCCCAGGGTTCAGCAGTGTGCCGCGGCTCAGATGGAGTGCGTCGCGGCACAGGTTCCAGTCGGTTCGGCCAGGTCTAGCAAATATGTGTGTGCCGCGGCGCACATTCCTTGTGCCGCGGCCCACACCCTCCTCGGGTCCTAAAATGATGAAAAATGCCCCGGGAAGAGAATAAAAGCAATAGGACTCAATATCGGGGAAACAATAACACGAAATAGAAGTACGGAAATCCCAAAACGGTGGTTCCAAGCAATGATTACAAGGGTTCGCCCAACAAATCACGATTCGCAAAATGAAGAGATTTGAAATGACATGACTTTCAACCGGGTATTACAGTTAACACCCACAATTAATGTACGTAATGCTTCCTAACGTACTCTACATGTCCTATATAGCGTACGTTATCGGCATCCAGACCTCGTTGCCTCAATTCGTGTAGTGTATTACGTACGTAATGTCCATGATGTAGCATACGTAATATATCCGTTGACTTGCTACAGTAACATACTCGTTTAACGTACGTAATGATCTGCCCTTAGCGTACGTAAGGCTCGGGGTTGACTCGCCTGTCCACATCCACGCCGAAAGCTGCGGACACCTGGCCCACCTGCCGACCACAGCTCGATCCTCTCTGATTCCCTTCTTAACGTACGTTATGTACCCAACCTAACGTATGCTAAACTCCCTTCATTACGTATGTAAACATTCTTCTTAGCACACGCTATGCTCGCACCATTACGTACGTAAGCTCCTATGCTTGACGTACGTATTGGCTTTCATAATTAACCATTTCTGCTCCTGTCTGCTGTCTTCAATATACCGACCACGTACACGCGACATACTGAATACATATACTCGTTCTGATAACATTCTCATACGATACATCTGATACACGATATCCTCAAATACAACTGTCGACCAAGTACGACAATTGTACAAATACTCATACAGTATATCCAACATCGAAAACATACTAAGCATGTAATATCCTATAATTAAATGTAACCTCGATAGATATATCGGTACAGCTGCAATAGTTCCCAAAATTATTTATCCATACTGTATCGGTCCCACTCTGTACAGTACAACTCAGATAAAATAATGCAAAAAATCGTAGCGAAATTCTAGGATATTACATATCTTCCCACTTAAATAAGTTTCGTCCTCGAAACTTAAAATCCTGTTATAATCAATATCTCAATCCCGAAATATCTCAAAATCATGTCACCATGCTCAAATAATCATCATCTAAACCAAATAACTGAAAGAACATACTTACAGGTCCGTGAAGTCGATGATCTCCCGTGATATTAGAATACGACTCCCATACAAAGTCTCAGCACCATATTCCAACACACACCCATATAACAAATAGCAATTTAAAAATATTTCAAAAATTTTGGAACCTCCAAAAATCGGTTTGACTCGAAAGTCAGAAAATTATTTTCAAAAGTCACGCTACTACCGCACCGGTAGAGCCACATAACACACATGCCCGGGTTTTACGAAACCCAAGCTATGATACCATCTTCCGTAACACCCCCAAAGCCAACCGGGAATATTACAGCACCGTGGGCCCCACATTGGAACCCACAAGGCTAAAATAATTTTCGCAAACGTTTCAAACACGCCAACGAGGCTAGGACGGTAATGTTTTAAATACCCAAATGGTTTACAAAACACAATTCCCAAATACCGTCATAAAATACTATTTGAAAGCACAAGGCGAAGACGCTAAAAGGGCATTTAGAAAGTATACACGAGTTGGAAAAATACTGAAAGCCATTATAAAATTACACACGCAGCGGATAGAGACATAATTAAATACATTTGCAGCTGAATCATAACAACCAGAAAAGAATACTCAAATCCCAATAACCATGCCATAGCCAGTATCACTTGAAAGCTGATCCCTTCACGACAGCTACTAGCTCGATCTCCGAGTACCTAAAAGATAAAGCCAACGACGGGGTCAGCCATAATACTCAACAATGATAACGATCACATCATCATATACAATTACCTATCAATGTATTTACAAGGTAAGAATATTTACAGTGTAACCTTACCGTAGTAACCTTACCAATCCGTGAAATCCCAAATCAATTCAACCCTTACCTCAATTCGCACCTCGCATTCTCAAATGATGAATGAATTCGAAAATAAACATCTATACTGTATCCAAAACGATACCAATATTCTCAAACATAAACATATCTCCAATATGGAATAATCTGGCCATGTCCGATTCTGTCCGCTGGATCGCACAATCAGATCCCAATTCTGATAAAACCGATATCACACAATACATCTGGAGATCAACTGTCCAAAATAATGGCATGTCCCGGATATCAATACAAAGTATGAATGCGCACACAATCAATAATAATAACCAATCAATGCATCAGAACGGGAATATCAATGGCATGATAACTCCACACAAGATCGACAAAGGATCAACCACGAATGAGAATACCATGATTTGGTAACTCCAACAAGATCAATAAGGGATCAGCGACCGAGAATACTAACGATACGGTAAACTACAACAAGATCAATAAAGGATCAACAACCGAGAATACCAACAATACGGTAAACTCCAACAAGATCAAGAAAGGATCAACAACCGAGAATACCAACGATACGGTAAATCCCAACAACATCAACAACCGAGAATACCAACGATACGGTAAATCCCAACAAGATCAATAAAGGATCTACAATGACCCTGAATACCAACGGTAAGGCAAACTCCAAACAGAATCAATAAGGATCAATAACGAACGAGATTACCAACGATTGGGTGAACTCCAAACGAGATTAATAAAGGGTCAATAACAAACTAGTTGACCATCGATATGGTAACTCCAAACGAGATCAATAAAGGGTCAACAAGGATAGATACGCGAGAGAATAAAATCATCAACGATATACAAATCACATATATGGGATCTCGAAGACAAACCCGACTATCGAACAAATCCGATTATACATGGACTGTGAACGACCAATCAATAAGACTCAAGATGGACGTCACGATACGCCCGATCCGGACATGTGTCCGTGTACAAGCCAGCCACGGGTATTGATCACATACACGTCTGGTCTCGTACCTAATCAGCCTCACGAAGTACATCTCGTGTGCACGGTTCAATATGAGGTCGAAACCAACACATGCTACACATGCCCGCCCTGAAAATCCTACACATGACCGATTAGAACGTATCTGACTCCAGATATGTCATGATACAACATGACAACGAATCTCGAAGAAACGCATATCCAACAAGGATCAGAAGACTTTCCAAGTGAGCAGCGATAACTCGATCATGAAAGACCGACACGACCACAATGTCGTATTTCCGTCAGACAACAGTTCACAGCATGCTCAACAATGCATATAATATTAGCACATAAACTCCCAAGGCCGCAGCCAAGGGTCACAGAAGCATCTACTCAGGAATACTCCGGACGTGGGTACCATTCAGGTTTTATCCCACAACACAGTTCATGCAATCACTAAACACCCCAAGGTCGCAACCAAGGGTCACGAAAGTATCCAGACAGGAATACCCCGGAACATGGGTGCCATTTACGTCTTATCCCCCAACACATCGGCCCAAAATATTACAGCTCAAAGAAAGAGCACATCATAAAATGTAACAAACAATGATGCACATTCACCACATGAAGCGTCAACACGCACATGTAATAATGCAATAGGATGATTGTCATAATTTAGCAATATTAATTATCTCAAGCTGGGGACGCTAATCTTTCCACGACAAACATCCCTGAACGAATACACAGTTATCCGAATAATCCAAAATGAAGTACAGTCCATTACTAATATCAAACCACCATCTCGAGTTCAATATCGGCATGATAACTAGCCTTGATATCTAACCTCTCATACAATAGACCAAATATAATTCACGTCTCCGTTCCCACTAGACATCTTTAAAATCATATACATTATGATTTATCTCAGTCCAAGCATAATATACATACCATCATCCCGACAATTCATATTCCATAATACCATTGCTATATGAATTATAAGTGAAGTTAAATCGAAACCATTTATTAAACATTATGAACTGAGCAAGCATAACTTGCCTCGATACCGATACGATAAAGTTGTTAACAATCCCTCCGTCTTCATCTACAATCTTCTCATCCCCGACCAAGGCGATCCATGCATTCTCCAATCTCAATCGCATCACAAGGGTTAATCATCAACGATCACTTAACGCGACCTAATGCAATAATCAATTAACAATAAATTCAATAACAATCAACAAACGATATAACCGACCAGTCAAACTCAACGGTTCAACGATATCTCGATCATATATGAAACCAAACCATTACAATTCAAACAATATGAATACAAGCTGCAATTCGATAATAAATAAATTCTAACAAGTGTCTCAACATTCTTGATTTCGACTTCAATCTTAATTTCGGATTAACACGGCTCATCTTTGTAAATTCATTGGAATAAAGTTACCGGTTATCATCATGAATAATCATATGCCAAAATTAACCGTAATTCTTACAAATTTCATAAAATCACTACATATATAACTCGAGAGTTCTTCAAGAACATGAATTAATCCATAATCATGTTTGTATCCAACAATCGACGTAATCCGATGGGTTCTATCATCTAAACCATCATCTAATTCATAATCCAAGGCATACATCATTTTGTTCCTCAATATACAATTCATATAACCTCAAGAATCACAACAACAACACCGTAACCATCATTATACGAATAAGAACGTCAACTACAATATCAAAATCCGAATCAAAGAGAGGAGTTATCCAACATACCTCTTGAAGAAGATCAACAATGATCAAGCACTTCCAAAAACATCAAGAAGTCTAAGTTTCAAGCTTCTAATTGACTTATCAAGGTCTTAACCAATGTATGAGGGTCGGAAATAGGATCAGGAGAGAGGAGGAATGAAGTTTGGGTGGAAAAGATGTGTTTCCTCTCGTGAGGAAATGAAAGACGAACCTTAGTTATATAGTCTATCCGGAATGTTACGTACGTTAACACCCACAATTAACATATGCAAGGCTTCCTAACGTACGCTACATGTCCTATATAGCGTACGTTATCGGCATCCAGAGCTCACTGCCTCAATTCGTATTGTGTATTACGTACATAATATCCATGATGTAGCGTACGTAATATAGCCGTGACTTGCTACAGTAACATACTCGTTTAACGTATGTAGTGATCTTCCCTTAGCGTACGTAAGGCTCGGGGTTGACTCGTCTGTCCATATCCGCGCCGAAAGCTGCCGACACCGGGCCCACCTACTGACCACAGCTCGATCCTGTCTGATATCCTTCTTAACGTACGTTATGTACCCAACCTAACGTATGCTAAACTCCCTTCGTTACGTACGTAAAACACTCTTCTTAGCATACGCTACGCTCACACCATTACGTACGTAAGCTCCTATGCTTAACGTACGTAGTGGCTTTCATACTTAACCATTTTTGCTCCTGCTTGATGTCTTTAATATACCGACCACGTACACGCGACATACTAAATACATATACTCGTTCCGATAACATTCTCATACAATACATCTGATGCACGATATCCTCAAATACAACTGTCGACCAAGTATGAAAATTGTACAAATACTCATACAGTATATCCGACATCGAAAACATACTAAGCATGCAATAACCTAGAATTAAATATAACCTCGATAGATATATTGTTACAGCTGCCACAGTTCCCAAAATTATTTATCCATACTGTATCGGTCTCACTCTGTACAGTACAACTCAGATAAAATAATGTGAAAAATCGTAGCCAAATTCTAGGATATTACATATCCTCACACTTAAATAAGTTTCGTCCTCGAAACTTAAAATCCTGTCATAATCAATATCTCAATCCCAAAATATCTCAAAATCATGTCACCATACTCAAATAATCATCATCAAAACCAAATAACTGAAAGAACATACTTACAGGTCCGTGAAGTCGATGATCTCCCGTGATACTAGCATACGACTCCCATACATAATCTCAGCACCATATGCCAACACACACCCATATAACAAATAGCAATTTAAAAATATTTCAAAAATTTTGGAACCTCCAAAAATCGGTTTGACTCGAAAGTCAGAAAATTATTTTCAAAAGTCACGCTACTACCGCACCGGTAGAGCCACATAACACACATGCCTGGGTTTTACGAAACCCAAGCTCTGATACCATCCTCCGTAACACCCCCAAAGCCAACTAGGAATGTTACAGCGCCGTGGGCCCCACATTGGAACCCACAAGGCTAAAATCATTTTCGCAAACGTTTCAAACACGCCAACGAGGCAAGGACGGTAATGTTTTAAATACCCAAATGTTTTACAAAACATAGTTCCCAAATACCGTCATAAAATACCATTTGAAAGCACAAGGCGAAGACGCCAAAAGGGCATTTAGAAAGTATACACGAGTTGGAAAAATACTGAAAGCCATTATAAAATTACACATGCAGCGGATAGAGACATGATTAAATGAATTTGCAGCCGAATCATAACAACCAGAAAAGAATACTCAAATCCCAATAACCATGCCATAGCCAGTATCACCGGAAAGCTCATCCCTTCACGATAGCTACTAGCTCGGTCTCCGAGTACCTAAAAGATAAAGCCCACGACAGGGTCAGCCATAATACTCAACAATGATAACGATCACATCATCATATACAATTACCTATCGATGTATTTACAAGGTAAGAATATTTACAGTGTAACCTTACCGTTGTAACCTTACCAATCCGTGAAATCCCAAGTCAATTCAACCCTTACCTCAATTTGCACCTCGCATTCTCAAGTGACGAATGAATTCGAAAATAACCATCTATACTGTATCCTAAACGATACCAAGATTCTCAAACATAAACATATCTCCAATATGGAATAATCTGGCCATGTCCGATTCTGTCCGCTAGATCGCACAATTGGATCCCAATTCTTATAAAATCGATATCACACAATACATCGGGAGATCAACTGTCCTGAAACAATGGCAAGTCTCGGATATCAATACAAGGTATGAATGCTCACACAATCAATAATAATAACCAACCAATGCATCAGAACGAGAATATCAATGACATGATAACTCCACACAAGATCGACAAAGGATCCACCACGAACGAGAACACCATGATTTGGTAACTCCAACAAGATTAATAAGGGATCAGCGACCGAGAATACCAACGATATGGTAAACTCTAACAAGATCAATAAAGGATCAACAACCGAGAATACCAATGATACGGTAAAATCCAACAAGATCAATAAAGGATCAACAACCAAGAATACCAATAATACGGTAAAGTCCAACAAGATCAATAAAGGATCAACAACCGAGAATACCAATGATACAGTAAATCCCAACAAGATCAATAAAGGATCAACAATCAAGAATACCAACGATATGGTAAATCCCAACAAGATCAATAAAGGATCTACAATGACCTTGAATACCAACGGTAATGCAAACTCCAAACGGAACCAATAAGGATCAATAACGAATGAGATTACCAATGATTGGGTGAACTCCAAACGAGATTAATAAAGGTTCGATAACAAATGAGTTGACCATCGATATGGTAACTCTAAACGAGATCAATAAAGGGTCAATGGGGATAGATACACGAGAGGATAAAATCGTCATCCTGATGCGAAATCTCTACGGTACAGCGAAAGGCTGTTTCAAGAGCGGAAGCGAACAGCACTTAGCCAAAAGGAATCGAACAGCACAGTTACTGATAGCAACAGTTCGATACAGCAACAATAATGGATAGCGGTACGCACACAAGACAGGAACTGATAACAACAGTTCGATGCGGCAACAAGGCAGCATGCGTCAATACAGGAACTGGCCGAGTGGAAATGACTCGGAACAGGCAACTCCAAATAGCGGCACTCGAAAACAGCAGGTTTCGGTCGGATGTAATGGAAACAGGAAGCAAGTTTCGGACAATCGAACAACAATTGATGCGATCACTATATAAGGTACACCCTGTATCGAAATCAGGTGGAATGTCTTTTGCGAACAGGGAACAGGTGTTTATCGAACTAGACCTATAATTTGATATGGTGAATTCTTCTCAAGACCTATTGAGAATTAATCGGATTAAAATTCGAAAACACGTCGAATAATAACCAAATTTTTGGAAGGAAACTCGTTCAACACTTTAAACAATACACAATGTATTTTTTTATGATTCAATAATCCATTTGATTACAACCCAAACATGACTACTTATAGGTAAGAGTAGCCTGACAAGATTACTTAAAATATTAAAAGATAAGATCACATGATCTTAAAATAAAGGAAAAGACAATAAAAAGGGTACTCCATGCCACTTGCAAACAAAAGGAATAAAGGATGGGTTTCATCCCCAAGGTGATTTTCTTCTTCACATGCAGGCTGTGAATAAAGAAATGGGATGAAATTTTTATTATCTTCACCAACTTGGACTCAACATGATGCATGTTGCCACCCAGTCCAATCACCAAGATTACTCCAGATCTCGTATTCGTTTTCTCGCCTAAGTATGTAGGAGTATGTTCAAGGTGTTTTACGTCAATCCTCACTTCGTCTTCTTCGTTTGGAGTAGTCGGTTTTGTATCATTCCCTCCATGTTTAAAAGGAATTGTCCTCAATTCTGCAATTCCATCGTCATCGAGATATGGATAAAGATCTCCTATGTTAAAAGTAGCATGCACTCCATAATCACCGGGGAATTCTACCTTGTATGCATTATTGTTTATATAGCAACTACCTTGAAAGGATCCTCGGCTCGTGGCATAAGTTTATTCTTGCGTTTACCCGGAAATCGTTCTTTTCTCAAATGTACCCAAACTAAGTCGCCAATTTCAAATTGTCTCGCTCTTCTTTGTTTGTTAGACTTCCGTTTGTAGGCATCATTAACCTCCCTGATCCGATTACGCACTTGCTCATGTAGCTTCATCATGAACTTAAGTTTCGACTCCGCATCCTTGTGAACTAACTCATCGCTCGGCAAGGGAATTAAATCTAGCGGCATATATGGATTCAAACCATAGACGATTTCAAATGGTGAGTGAGCCGTGGCATGCGTAGGGGATCGATTGTATGCAAACTCCGCATGTGCAAGTTTTAAATCCCAGTCCTTTTGTGTCTTGCTTATAAGACCACGCAACAATGTTCCCAAAGTTCGATTAGTCGCTTCGGTTTGCCCGTCGGTTTGAGGATGGTGCGAAGTGCTAACCAAGAGTTTGGTTCCCACCTTCCTCCATAAGGTGTTCCAAAAGTAGCCAATGAACTTTGAATCTCGATCCGAAACAATAGTTTTCGGAATTCCGTGTAAATGTACCACCTCTCGGAAATATAAGTCGGCCACATTGCTTGCATCGTCTGTTTTGTGGCACGCTACAAAATGAGCCATTTTCGGAAAATGATCTATGACCACCATAATAGCATCTTTACCCCATTGAGTACGAGGCAACACAACAATAAAATCCATTAAAACATCCTCCCATTCTGGAACCGGTATAGGCATATACATGCCCGGTTTGAACGAGCTCTTCGCCATATGACATGTTACGCATTTACTCACGATATCATTTATGTCTGCTTGCATTTTTGGCCAATAGAAATGTTCCCTACGTACCTCCATAGTCTTAGTCGTGCCAAAGTGGCCAGCCAAGCCTTCTCCATGAGCTTCATGAATCAATAGCTTTCGAACCGTATGCTTGGGCAAGCAAAGTCGATTCCCCTTAAAGAGAAACCCGTCTTGTATCATAAATTCCTCCAACGGACCAGATTGACATCGGGAAAAAATCTCCCCGAGATCAGCATCGTTAACATAATACTCTTTCAACATCTCGAACACAAGTAAACGAACCTCAAGAGTAGACAGGAGAGCATACCGCCTAGATAATGCGTCCGCAACAACATTGCTTTTACCATCCTTATACTTTGATGAAAAGTGAAATGATTGTAAGAATTCCACCCACTTAGCATGCCTCGGACTTAACTTGTGTTGCCCGTTAATATACTTCAATGTTTCATGGTCCGAATGTAGGATGAAATGCTTCAGTCGAAGATAGTGACTTCAATGATCTAAAGCCCTCACAATAGCATAGAACTCTTTGTCGTACGTACAATAATTGAGACGCGCACCGTTTAACTTTTCTGAAAAATAAGCAATAGGACGCTTTCCTTGAATGAGAACCGCGCCAATGCCAACTCCGCTAGCATCACACTCTACATCGAGCGGTTGTGAAAAATCGGATATTGCCAAGATTGGTGCTTCACACAACTTTGTTTTCAAATTTTCGAACGACTCCTGGGCAGCCCTGCTCCAATTAAACGTACCTTTCTTTAAACATTCCATTAACGGGCTTGTAATGATGCTGAAATCTCGAATAAATTTTTGATAGAATGACGCAAGTCTGTGGAACGACCTAACTTCCGTCACTGTAGTAGAAATCGGCCATGACTTAATTGCTTCGATCTTGGTTTGATCAACCGAGACTCCGTCCTTTGAAACGATATAGCCAAGAAAGACTATACTTTCGACTAAAAATGAGCACTTCTATTGTTTTCCATACAACCTTTGATCCCTAAGAGTCTCGAAGACTTGCCTTAAGTGTCTGAAATGTTCTTACAGTGATCGGCTATAAATTAAAATGTCATCCAAGTACACAACCACAAATTTCTCCAAAAATGGCTTAAGTACCTCATTTATCAAATGCATGAAAGTACTCGGCGCATTTGTAAGGCCGAACGGCATAACGGTCCATTCATACAGCCCGTGTTTAGTTTTGAAAGCCGTCTTCCACTCATCTCCTTCTCGCATATGAATCTGGTGATAACCACTCCGTAAATCGACTTTTGAAAAGATCATGGATCCGTGTAGTTCATCCAACATGTCATCAAGTCTCGAAATCGGGAATCTATTCTTGATTGTTATGTTATTCACGGCTTGACTGTCAATACACATTCGCCAAGATCCATCCTTCTTAGGAACCAGTAAAACCGGAACCGCACAAGGGCTTAGACTTTCTCGAACATACCCGCGGTTCATTAGTTCTTCGATTTGTTTTTGTAATCCCTTCGTCTCATCGGGATTACATCTATAGGCAGCTTTGTTAGGGAGCGATGCACCCGGTATGATATCGATTTGATGTTCAATCCCACGAATAAGTGGCAAACCCGACGGCAACTCTTCGGGAAAAACATCCGCATATTCGTGTAATAACGCATCCATCTTTACGTCGTCCCGCACAACCATGTCATCGTTCCGTGTCTCCTTCAGTATTAACAAGTACATAAGATCACCATCATCAATAGCATGTTCTATCTACCGCTCACTAGCAAACATGGTAAGTTTCGGGTTTTCAACCCGATTAGTGCTCATAGAACGAATAGTTTGAGGTGACATCGGTTTAAGCACATTTTTTTTGCCCTTATCCCATAAATCACTCATTGCTTCTTCCTCGATGTAAAACATCCCTATCAAACATCCATGGACGTCCCAAAAGTACATGACATGCGTCCATTTGGAGAATATCACATATTACGTTGTCATCATACGAACCCATGGTTAATCCGATCCTCACTTGTTTTGTCACCTTTATTTTCCTCCCATCATCGAGCCAATGTAAAGTGTAAGGTTTCAGATGAGTCGTAGTGGTCAGCCCGAGTTTAGTCACCATCTCACTCGAAGCTACGTTGGTGCAACTTCCTCCATCAACGATCAAACTACACCATTTATTCCCGACTTGACACTTCGTGTGAAATATTTGATCCCGCTGTTCCGAATCATTCGAAACAGATTTGGCTTGTAAAGTACGAAGAACTAAAGTCGTGTCATAGTTTGGAGCATCGTAAGTCTCACACTCTTCTCCTTCTTTATCCTCCATGTTAAAATCAGACACATTACCCAGTCTTTCCTTTTCGTCCTCGACCAACAACTCGTCTCGGATCGTGACAGCTTCTCTTAGTGTCACCACTCATTTGTTCGGACAAGCATTTTGATAATGACCAAACCCTTGACATTTGAAACATCATACTTTAGTTAAACTCGTCTCCTTCGGCACATAGGGGGCTTTAGGAACCGCAATAGGGGTAGGAGTCGGTACAGTGGTTTTAGTAGCTGAACTAGAACCGATACTTGGATTCCCAAATTTGGATGGAACTCGGGTTTATAAAACTTCATCTTGTTTTGAGTTTACAACTTCACACATAGTCCACACAATGTATCGAAGTCTTCGTATGGGTATAATTCCACCGAGTTAGCTATGCTTCGGTACAAGCCACGCAAGAAATGCGACATCTTCTACTCCTCATTCTCCTCTATTTCTCCCATTAAGGTCATATTTTTGAACTCCTCAATGTATTCACTGACACTTAACTTTCCTTGCATGAGGTCGGCAATCTTCCAGTATAAGGACAACCGATGTGATGTCGGTACATATCTTTTACGGAGTTTTCTTTTAATGAATCCCACGAACGGATCTTTTCTTTCCCCGCACGAGCTCTTTGTGTTTTAACTCCTTCGAACCAAAGTGAAACGCCTTTCCCCAACTTGAGAATTGCATACTTGCACCGTTTCTCATCGTCGAGGTCTTTAAACTCGAACATGCGATCAATTTTACGTTCCCATTCCAAGTAAACTTCAGAGTCTGTCCGGCCAACGAACTCCGGAAGCTCGTTAACTTTGAATTCTTCGACATGGCGTGAGGGTCGTTCATAGTCACCACGCCTAGGTTGCCAACACTGGTTACGTTGTTCTAGTATGTCACGCAATGCGTCGCAAAGTTTTATCAAGAAATCAGCATCGTTGAGATCCATAATACCAAAGATCAACAACTGGCGCTCTGATGCCACTTATGATACGAAATCTCTATCGGTACAGCGGAAGGCTGTTTCAAGAGCGGAAGCGAACAACACTTAGCCAAAAGGAATCGAACAGCACAGTTAGGAACTGACTGGAACTAATAGAAACAGTTCGATACAGGAACAATAATTGATAGCGGTACACGCACAAGACTGGAACTGATAACAACAGTTCGATACAACAACAAGGTAGCACGCATCAAGACAGGAACTGTCCGAGTGGAAATGACTCAGAACAGGCAACTCCAAATAGCGGCACTCGAAAACAGCAGGTTTCGGTTGGATGTAATGGAAACAGGAAGCAATTTTTGGATAATCGACCAGCAATTGATGCGATCACTTTATAAGGTACACCCTGTATCGAAAGCAGTGGAATGTCTTTTGTGAACAGGGAACCGGTTTGATCGAACTAGACCTATAATTCGATAAGTTGATTTCTTCTCAAGACCTATTGAGAATTAATCAGATTAAAATTCTAAAACGCGTCGAATAATAACCAAATTTTTGGAAGAAAACTCGTCCAACACTTTAAACAATACACAATGTATTTTTTTGATGATTCAATAATATATTTGACTACAACCCAAGCATGACTACTTATAGGTAAGAATAGCCTGACAATATTACTTAAAATATTAAAAGATAAGATCACATGATCTTAAAATAAAGGAAAAGACAATATAAAGGGTACTCCACGCCACTTGCAAACAAAAGGAATAAAGGATGGGTTTCATCTCCAAGGTGATTTTCTTCTTCACATGCACTATGTGAATAAAGAAATGGGATGAAATTTTTATTATCTTATATTCACCAACTTGGACTCAACATGATGCATGTTGCCACGATTAATTTATTCCCAGTCCGATCACCAAGGTTACTCCGGATCTCGTATTCATTTTCTCGCCAAAGTATGTAGGAGTATGTTTAAGGTGTTTTACGGCAATCCTCACTTCGTCTTCTTCACTTGGAGTAGTCGGTTTCGTATCACAACCATATACAAATCACATATACGGGATCTCGAAGACAAACCTGACTATCGAACAGATCCGATTATACATGGACTGTGAACGACCAATCAATAAGACTCAAGATGGACGTCACGATACGCCCGATCCGGACATGTGTCCGTGTACAAGCCAACCACGGGTATTGATCAGATACACGTCTGGTCTCGTACCTAATCAGCCTCACGAAGTACGTCTCGTGTGCACGGTTTAATATGAGGTCGCAACCAACACATTCTACACGTGCCCGCCCTGAAAATCCTACACATGACCGATCAGAACATATCTGACTCCAGATATGTCACGATACAACATGACAAAGAATCTCGAAGAAACGCGTATCCAACAAGTATCAGAAGACTTTCCAAGTGAGCAACGATAACTCGATCATGAAAGACCGACACGACCACAATGTCGTATTTCCGTTAGACAACAGTTCACAGCATGCTCAACAATGCATATAATATTAGCACATAAACTCCCAAGGCCGCAACCAAGGGTCACGGAAGCATCTATTCAGGAATACTCCGGACGTGGGTACCATTTAGGTTTTATCCCGCAGCACAGTTCATGCAATCACTAAACACCCCAAGGTCGCAACCAAGGGTCACGAAAGTATCCACACAGGAATACCCCGGAACATGCGTGCCATTTATGTCTTATCCCCCAACACATCGGCCCAAAAGATTACAGCTCAAAGAAAGAGCACATCATCAAATGTAACAAACAATGATGCACATTCACCACATGAAGCATCAACACGCACATGTAATAATGCAATAGGATGATTGTCATAATTTAGCAATATTAATTATCTCAAGCTGGGGACGCTAATCTTTCCACGACAAACATCCCTGAACGAATATACAGTTATCTAAGTACAGTCCATTACTAATACCAAACCACCATCTCGAGTTCAATGTCGGCATGATAACTAGCCTTGATATCTAACCTCTCATACAATAGACCAAATATAATTCACGTCTCCGTTTCCACTAGACATCTTTAAGATCATATACGTTATGATTTATCTTAGTACAAGCATAATATACATACCATTATCCCAAAAATTCATATTCCATAATACCATTGCTATATGCATCATAAATGAAGTGAAATCAAAACCATTTATTAAACATTATGAATTGAGCAAGCATAACTTGCCTCGACACCAATATGATGAAGTTGTTACCTATCTCGTCGTCTTCATCTACAAGCTCTGCATCCCCGACCAAGGCGATCCATGCATTCTCCAATCTCAATCGCAGCACAGGATTAATCATTAACGATCACTTAACGCGACCTAATGCAATAATCAATTAACAATACGTTCAATAACAATCAATAACCGATATAACCGACCAGTCAAACTCAACGGTTCAACGATATCTCGATCATATACGCAACCAAACCATTACAATTCAAACAATACGAATACAAGCCGCAATTTGATAATAAATAAATTCTAACAAGTGTCTCAACATTCTTGATTCCGACTTCAATGTTAATTTTGGATTAACACGGCTCATCTTTGTAAATTCATTGGAATAAAATTACCGGTTATCATCACGAATAATCATATGCCAAAATTAACCGTAATCCTTCCAAATTCCGTAAAAACATGACATATATAACTCAAGAGTTCTTCAAGAACATGAATTAATCCATAATCATGTTTGTAACCAACAAAACGACGTAATCCGCTGGGTTCTATCATCTAAACCATCATCTAATTCATAATCCAAGGCATACATCATTTTGTTCCTCAATATACAATTCATACAACCGCAAGAATCACAACAACAACATCGTAACCATCATTATACGAAGAAGAACATCAACTACAATATCAAAATCCGAATCAAAGAGAGGAGTTATCCAACATACCTCTTGAAGAAGAACCACAATGATCAAGCACTTCCAAAAATATCAAGAACTCCAAGTTTCAAGCTTCTAATCGACCCATCAAGGTCTTAACTAATGTATGAGGGTCGGAAATAGGATCAGGAGTGAGGAGGAATGAAGTTTGGGAGGAAAAGATGTGTTTCCTCTCGTGACGAAATGAAAGACCAACCTTAGTTATATAATCTGTCTGGCATGTTATGTACGTTAACACCCACAATTAACATACGCAAGGCTTCATAACATACGCTACATGTCCTTTATAGCGTACGTTATCGGCATCCAGAGCTCACTGCCTCAATTTGTATTGTGTATTACGTACATAATGTCCATGATGTAGCGTACATAATATAGCTGTTGACTTGCTACAGTAACATACTCATTTAACGTACGTAATGATCTGCCCTTAGCGTACGTAAGGCTCGGGGTTGACTCGTCTGTCCACATCCGTGCCTAAAGCTACCGACACTGGGCCCACTTGCCGACCACAGCTCGATCCTGTCCTATTCCCTTCTTAACGTACGTGTACCCAACCTAATGTAAGCTAAACTCCCTTTGTTACGTACGTAAAACACTCTTCTTAGCGTACGCTACGCTCGCACCATTACGTACGTAAGCTCCTATGCTTAACGTATGTAGTGGCTTTCATACTTAACCATTTCTGCTCCTGTCTGCTGTCTTCAATATACCGACCATGTACACACAACATACTGAATACATATACTCGTTCCGATAACATTCTCATACAATACATCTGATGCACGATATCCTCAAATACCACTGTCGACCAAGTACGACAATTGTACAAATACTCATACAGTATATCCGACATCAAAAACATATTAAGCATGTAATATCCTAGAATTAAATATAACCTCGATAGATATATTGGTACAGCTACCACAGTTCCCAAAATTATTTATCCATACTGTATCGGTCCCACTCTATACAGCACAATTCAGATAAAATAATACGAAAAATCATAGCGAAATTCTAGGATATTACATCTCATATCTAGCAGTTCGACTATGCTCACCATAAAGATCGGTTAAGTGAGATACAATCTTCCTAGCAGAAGTCATTTTCTCACGAGCTCTCTGAAGCTCATTAGACATATAAGACATCATATAAGAACAGACTTTTATATCATCCTTAACCCACTTTTCGTGGTTTTCAATCTCTTCTTGATTGGCTCTTGTCCGCACCGGAGGCGCCGGAATGTCCGTCTCCAAGACGTATCCCAGTACCTCTATACTGAGGACTATCATCATATTACGGAGCCAATCCACAAAGTTAGGTCCGATCAAGGTGTTCTTTTCGAGTAGAATTTCAAGTGGGTTATTGTCATATTGAGAGTTATGTCTGCATTAAGTACGACGATTAATTAGTGACTCGTTCAATTATGATCTGAGTATAGAATTAAGGTCTTTTTTATTCTTTAACCCAGGTCCCACTATTTTTATCGGAATAACACACTCCCATGTGAAATCCGGAAGTATCGTTCACTCTACTTCATAGTGGTGATCGAGTTCTTTATAAATTTTAATAGAAGGCAACCGAACAAGTTTCTAGTCTATTAATTTTCATAAAGTGGTGTCCAACACCAACCCATCTAATGGATGATTCGATCTTCTTTTTCCCCTTGTTCACTCCTCTCAACCTATACAATTTCTATGGTTCGTGAACAAGTTAAGTTTATACCATCGACGTAAATCAGTTTCACAATTGAATCTTATTCGGCAACCTATCAGATTTCTAGGGATAAAATTTGCTCCAACCGAAGGAATCGGATGCGCTCCCGGTAATTTATCCATCCTCCCCGAATGACTACCCCGATAACTCAGAAGCATAGCACATCCGGTTTGGATTTTAATTTTCCGAAAGCTCGATGGAGGGAAGGAAAACCTTGAAACCTTTTAGACTTAATAATTTGTCGTGGGAGAATTTTCGCGATTAATGTTACAGTTTGCTTATTTATTCATTTAAGCACGTTTGGGTTACGAATTTTTGGTGAACGCAAGTGCACGTTGTCGTAAGCAAGTAATAAAGTGATAAGTAAGATATCGTTCCCTCGAGGACTGACTTACTAATTACCAATTTATGTGTATTCTAATTTTATTTGAATGATCGAAAATGGTGGTGCAAGTAATATTAAATAAAACTAATAAAGAAGTGAACTAAGAACAAATAATAAAATCGATTATTCGAAGAAAGAAGATCAAATAGGAAAATAATCTAGGATTGAGAATCCACCTCGATTTATCCGAATTACTCTTGATTTACATGAATTAAGTGATTTCCCAATTTATTGAAGGCGAAGATTTGCTAGGATACTCTAATGCCGCTCCCGAGGTCAGTAGAATTTCTAAGGCAAATAAAACATTTTATTCCTAGGTAAATTAATTCGACAATAGGCAAAAAGTACAAAATCTTCAAACAGGCCACATAATTCCTATGAGTATATTCCTATATCACAAGATAAAACGTTTCTTACCAATTTCCTACTAACTCTCCTCTCCCGATTCGAGTTGCGTAATCAAAACAATTCAATCATAGGCCACAAAATTGAATGCGTTAAAAACAATTGGGGAAAACTCAATAAATAAGGGATATAAATATTAATAATGTAAAATCAAAAGTTAATTCGTCAAAACTTCGGTTTCATCACAATTCTAGAATAGGGTTCTAGCCCGACATGCTAGAAAATAATACACAAAGAAATAAAGAAAGCATAATAGAAATCAAACACAGTTGAAGAACTTGAATTCCTCCGTTCTCTAGCTTGTGCACTCTGCTCGATTGGTGTTTTCTCCTTCCCTTCCATCCTCTTTTCTTCTGACCTTCAATGCCTATTTATAATTTTTTCATCAGCCACAAAACCACGTCCGGAAATTAGGTCAGAAACGGGCTTCCAAACCGCCGAAATCGCGAGCTGCGAGTAGGGCACCAGCGCGGCGGGACGCAGCCCGGCATTAGTGTATCGCGGCCCCTGTCTTCAAGCAGCCAGACCTGGGCGCGATTTGTCCTTATGGGCCGCGAATTAGTTCTTGCGTGCCGCGGCCCCCGGTACAGTTTGTACCGAGCCTGCTGTGCCGTGCGTGT
Source organism: Orobanche coerulescens (assembly GCA_033398695.1). Classification (NCBI taxonomy): domain Eukaryota; kingdom Viridiplantae; phylum Streptophyta; class Magnoliopsida; order Lamiales; family Orobanchaceae; genus Orobanche; species Orobanche coerulescens. The sequence continues at coordinate 103,394,742 of CM065804.1, forward strand.
GCCGTGGCCTGGCCTTGGTGTGCCGCGGCCCCTGACCAAAAATTGTCGTTTTGGCCCGTTTTTCGTTGTTTAAGCTTCCGGACTCCAATTTCCTTCAAAACATATACATATAAAGCATTAAAAGCTCATTTACGCCGATTTAAACTAAAAGTGGGTATAAAATAATGATGATTAAGCGCATAAAAATACAACTAACAAATACCCCCAAACTTAAGCCTTTGCTTGTCCTCAAGCAAAAATTAATTTCAAATGAAATGACAAGTATCGTGGGTAAACGTGCAATATCCATAGTGTTCACCTGATTAATACTACCCTGAAAATCTCAAAGAAAAATATACGTATCGTTTTAGTGAGTTAGATCACGGATAAGGATTCCACAAAGCAATCATTTTTAGTGCTGATCTATCGGTCCTGAATAAAATTAAAGCTCAGAGATTAACAAGCGTGAATTTAGCCGACCGCCAATATGAAGGGCTAGATTAAACAAGCCAACTTGCCTAGCCCCACAGTCTCGTGGCAAAAATGCAAGAGTTTCATCGTAAATAATATTCCTCGGACAACATTCCCTTATGTATAATCATTATAATTGTTCGAGTTAACCACTAGATTCCTACTCTCGGTATGATCCATGAAATAACCCTAGGGTAGAAATACATTCTCATGTATTGGGAAACCGTTTGACGTAAAAGACACTCATGGGGCTCATGAATGCTTCTAGTTACTAAGTCTCCTTCTACAGCGGAGAAAAAAGTCGAATGGTTATTCCCGCATGCCCAATTCAAAGTTGCTGTTTTACGCGAATGTAAACGACGGGTCACGTGAATACATCCGGTTACTTGGCTTCTTTTCATCATTATGCGATTTTTCTGAACCATTAGCCTATTCAGGATTGTCGTTTTATGCGAGAGTAAACAACGGGTCGCGTGAATACCCCCGGTTACTAGAGTTCCCATCATAGAACATGTATAATTTCTCGAATTTGGGAAAGACTGTCCGACTCTAAACTCAAATTAAATGCCAAAAAGACTCATGTTACTGGATGACTAGCCACGTGAAAAGTGTAACCAAACGTATAGACGGCGGTTCGTAAACACGTATGTCTCATTTCTTATATGCTAAGATTTCTACAATGACTCAAAAAAAATTTCAGACCTAAATGAATACTCAAAGGAAACAAATATCGCAGACTGCAAACTCGACCAAAACTCAACCGTTTCTTCAAAAATAAATCAGTATCATATCATCAGTTTTCCACAAGGCTGCACGAAAAATCCACGAATGCAAATAAAGTCAAGACAAGCAAGGCTAGAGTCAATAACAACGAAAAATAACAACGAATAAGTAAATAACAACTGAAAGTAACCCCCTCCAAACTTAACACGTATGTTGACCTCAATGGACACAGATAGTAATATGCAATATGAGAAAAGGTCAAGTACTCCCCTAATATCAGCTCAGGAACTGGTGCCGGCCTCGTCCGACGAGGAGGGTGGTGTAGATGGCCTGACTGGTGGAATGAAGGGTCCGTCCGGATGGAGTATATGGCTCGTCCACGCAACAAGATAGTCCTGATGATAAGCATCCCTCGCCGCCAAGCGCCTCTCCTCACGTCGATTGAACTCGCACTATCGTATGAGGGAGATAAGGCTGAGATTTTAAGCTTAAATATGATGTAAGGGTTGGGGGCACAATGTAATCCGATAATCGAAATCGTTGCATACAATTTGAAGATGTTCGGCTCACAAAATTTCATTGGTGCATTTTAGCAAACACCTTGCATGCGTTGGTTTAAATGTAGAATAAAAAACAATAACATACTCAAATCAATCCTCAAAAACAATAATTGAATCAAAATTCACAACAATTCATGACACAATAACAAAACACCATCAATCAATCACGCAATCTCAGCATAATCCGATATAAATTTTAATAGAAATTTAAGAACTAAAAAAACAAGTTTATCTGCGAATGAAGAACATTACCCCATCATCAATCCATGTTGCAATGAAGTTTTAGGGATAAGAGTTACCTTGTGTTGGATTGAAGAAGGTAAGAAGAAGAAGAAACTTGAAGGGAGACTATCCGAGCGCCGCGCGAATAAGAAGAGTGTAAACGTACCTTGTGTCTCGGCCGACTGAGGTTATAAGGGTGCCCTGGGCGTTTAAAATTCACAGCAGGGGCTGCGGCACGTATCAAGTGAGCCACGGACCGTAGTACAGTAGGTTCTGGGCACTGGGTATCTTCGGCGTGTACCGCGGCTCAGAGAGTGCGTGCCGCGGCACAGAGTACAGTCTCCTGGGCCGTTATTTTGGGTCTCGGCGTGCCACGGCTCAGCTTCAACATGCCGCGGCACTTTAGCTTAGTGTGCCGCGGCTCAGCCTTTTCGTGCCGCGGCACATAGTACAATAGGTTCTCCTCTATTTTGGACTTGTGCGTGCCGCGGCCCGCCATGTACGTGCCGCGACCCCTTGCATGGAATGCTCCTGCACAACAAATTTTTAGAGCAAAAACACATAGAATGTGAGAGAGAAACATATCAAAGCAAAAATGACGAAAAATTAGATTCTAAGAATGAAAGAAAACAACGAAAATTAACATCTACAACTAATACTCGGGTTGCCTCCCAAGAAGCGCTAAGTTTATAGTCTTCAGCCAAACCTTTTTAAGATCAATTTGCTTTTCACAAATACTATTTGGGCTCCGCCCCGTCCATCGAACCGTTAATATGTGTTTTAAATTTTTGACCATTAGTCATTAATAGTTTGATTTTTGGTTTGGACATCCAATGTCCTTTGCGAAAAGATTTGAATAATAGTAATTTTCTAAAACACCCAAATTTCACATGGCTTGGCAACCGTTTCACTTCCGGCTTGGTTTTCTTTTTCAAGAACAAATTTATGACGGCCTGAGAATTTTTAGATGATGAGTGAACGGATGATGACGATGACATGTCCAAATGCCTAAGATATGCAACTCGTTCTACATTTTTCTCAGATGTCGGAACAACTGCAACAGATTCTGAACATTTCGACTGACAGCTTTCCCGGTGTGTCTCTTTTGCCAAAGTATCTAAGCCTTCGAATTGAGAAGCTTTCTCGACATTACTTGGACACGGGAGAGATCGAAACACTTGGAATGTGACTTGCTCATCTTGAACCCGTAAAGTGAGTTTCCCTTTCTCCACATCAATGAGAGTTCGGCCGGTAGCTAAGTATGGTCTTCCCAAGATAATTGGGATGTCATGGTCCTCCTCCATATCGAGCACAATAAAATCGGCCAGAAAGATGAATTTATCGACTTTGACCAAAACGTCTTCTATTACCCCCCCTCGGATACTTGATAGATTTGTCAGCTAATTGCAAAGAGACTGTCGTCGGCTTGGCTTCACCAATACCTAGCTTATTAAAAATGGAAAGGCGCATAAGATTAATACTGGCGCTAAGATCACACAACGCTCTATCAAAAGACAAGTTTCCTATAGTGCACGGTATATTGAAGCTTCCTGGATCCTTCAATTTTTGTGGGAGCTTTTTCTGCAAGATGGCGCTGCACTCTTACATCAATGCCACTGTCTCATACTCATCGAGCTTCCTTTTGTTTGATAAGATCTCCTTCATAAACTTCACATAGCTCGGCATTTGTTCCAAGGTGTCGGCAAATGGAATATTGATATGTAGTTTCTTGAAGACGTCAAGAAACTTGGGGAATTGCTTGTCCAATTTTTGCTCTTGCAATCGATGCGGAAACGGGACGGGTGGCACATAGGCAATCGGATTGTCAGGAAACAGTTTTGAACTTTTAGAATTTTGTGATTCTTCAGATGCCGAATTTTTCTTCTCCTCATGATCACCTCTCTTTTTGTTCCTCCCGGGCTACTCACACACTTCCCTCCCGCTTCTCAAACCAATGGCATTAATACTCTCTCTGGGGTTCGTCTCAGTTGTACTTGGCAAGGTACCCTCAGGTCGGGCTGTTAGCACATTTGCTATTTGACCCAATTGGACTTCCAAGTTCCGAATAGAGGTGGAATGGTTTTGCAAGGTTGCTTCCATACGGGTCATGAACTGACTCGTATTTGCTGCTAATTTCGCCATTGCCTCCTCTAGAGAGATTTTTGGAGCAGGAGGAGGTTGCTGTTGGCGTTGAGAAAACTGAGGTTGGTTTGAATTTTGTCCGTTTTTCCACAAAAAGTTGGGGTGATTTCGCCACCCCAGATTATATGTGTTGGAATATGGGTTGTTCTGCTGATTTCCGTTCCCCACAAACTGAGCTTGATCCATCATAGATTGCTCGAAAGGATTTCCAACTTGGCATTCCGCACTAGGGTGAGACCCGTTGCACCAATTACATGATTCCGTGATAACGGTAGAAGGAGCGCGTGATAAAACTTGAAGTTGTTGAGTCAAGGCAGCAACTTGGGCTGATAGTGTAGAGATCGGGTCGTTATCAGAAAGTCCCATAACTCGCTTTGGGTTCACATGTTCGGAAGGCCACTGATAAGCATTTGCAGCCATCCCTTCCAATAAAGAATGAGCTTCCGCCATCGTCTGTCCCATTAAAGCTCCTCCAGCGGCTGCATCAACAAGAGTGCGTGTAGATGCACTTAGTCCGTTATAGAAGGTCTGAATTTGTAGCCAATCCGGTAGGCCATGGTGTGGGCATCTCCTTAGTAAATCCTTGTATCGCTCCCAAGCTTCATGAAGCGATTCCATCTCAAATTGCCCGAACATCGTTATTTCGTTCCGAAGTCTCGCAGTCTTTGCCGGCGGAAATAACTTAGCCAAAAAGGCTTGTGCTAACTCTGCCCAAGTCGTGATAGAGCCCGGCGGAAGTGAATTCAACCAAAACTTGGCTTTATCCCTCAAAGAAAATGGGAAAAGCCGTAGACAAATGGCGTCATCACAAACTCCATTATTCTTCAACATATCGCATATCTCGAGAAAGGACGCAATATGAGCATTGGGGTCGTCATTCGCTAATCCGCAGAATTGACTTGCTTGTACCATCTGCATTATGGTCGGCTTTATCTCGAAATTGTTTGCTTGGACAGTTGGGCGCCAAATCCCCGAAAAATTCGCGTTGATTTGAGGCAATGCATAATCTCGGAGTGCCAATGCCGGTTGAGCTTGCTGCATAGGATTGTCTACTCCGTGATTTTCTGTGTTATCGGCCATGGTTTCTTTTGTTGACAGCTCACGCCTTTCCTTCTTGTTTTTCAGCAGAGTGCGCTTGAGTTCAGTATCCAAAGGTAATAGACCTTCATTACCGAATTTTCTCATGCACTACACGAAACTACTGAAAGAATAACTAATAAAAAATTACACAAAAATAAAATAGTGTTCAAAGTAAGACTAGAAATACTGAAATCGATATTAGTAAAACAATCAGTCCCCAGCAACGACGCCAAAAACTTGTTACGAATTTTTGGTGAACGCAAGTGCATGTTGTCGTAAGCAAGTAATAAAGTGATAAGTAAGATATCGTTCCCTCGAGGACTGACTTACTAATTACCAATTTATGTGTATTCTAATTTTATTTGAACGATCGAAAATGGTGGTGCAAGTAATATTAAATAAAACTAATAAAGAAGTGAACTAAGAACAAATAATAAAATCGATTATTCGAAGAAAGAAGATCAAATAGGAAAATAATCTAGGATTGAGAATCCACCTCGATTTATCCGAATTACTCTTGATTTACATGAATTAAGTGATTTCCCAATTTATTGAAGGCGAATATTTGCTATGATACTCTAATACCTCTCCCGAGGTCAGTAGAATTTTCTAAGGCGAATAAAACACTCTGTTCCTAGGTGAATTAATTCGACAATTGGCAAAAAGTACAAAATCTTCAAACAGGCCACGTAATTCCTATGAGTATATTCCTATCTCACAAGATAAAACGTTTCTCACCAATTCCTGCTAACTCTCCTCTCCCGATTCGAGTTGCGTAATCAAAACAATTCAATCATAGGCCACATAATTGAATGCGTTAAAAACAATTGGGGAAAACTCAATAAATAAGGGAGATAAATATTGATAATGCAAAATCAAAAGTTAATTCGTCAAAACTTCGGTTTCATCACAATCCTAGAATAGGGTTCTAGCCCGACATGCTAGAAAATAATAAATAAAAAAATAAAGAAAGCATAATAGAAATCAAACACAGTTGAAGAACTTGAATTCCTCCGTTCTCTAGCTTGTGCACTCTGCTCGATCGGTGCTTTCTCTTTCCCTTCCATCCTCTTTTCTTCCGACCTTCAATGCCTATTTATAATTTTTTCATCAGGGAAATTAGGTCAGAAACTGGCTTCCAAACCGCCGAAATCGCGAGCTGCGAGTAGGCACTGGGCCACAAGGGGGTCATGCCCGCATTAGTGTGCCGCGGCCCCTGTCTTCAAGCGGCCAGACCTGGGCGCGATTTGTCCTTACGGGCCGCGGCTCAGTTCTTGCGTGCCGCGGCCCCCGGTACAGTTTGTACCGCGCCAGCTGTGCCGTGCGTGTGCCGCAGCCTGGCCTTGGTGTGCCGCGGCCTCTGACCAAAAATTGTCATTTTGGCCCATTTTTCGTCGTTTAAACTTCCGGACTCTAATTTCCTTCAAAACATATACAAATAAAGCATTAAAAGCTCATTTACACCGATATAAACTAAAAGTGGGTATAAAATAATGATGATTAAGCGCATAAAAATACAACTAACAGTTTGTGCATTCATACCATATGAATAAACATTCACAACCTAGTTGCTACCAACTTGCAGTTCATGAACCGTTCCTAGAATAAAAAACTCCGTAATCTAATTACAAGTCTTCGGTCTTGAATCTTCGTCTTCTCGAACGGATCTTCCTCCGGTCTTCGTCATTACATATAAATTTTACATTGAAAAATTGCATCCTAGATACAAATATTTCTAGTAAAATAAATAGGCTCAAAATGGTCTTTACAACCCAATCGAATAAAACCAAACGATTCAAAACTAAGTCCATGAACCACATCCCATTCAAAAGCATTCATCCAATAAATACTAAATAAATGGATACAACGTATAAATATATATTGATCCAATCAATATATAGAATTGATCCAATCAATTCACACAATCGGTAATATGTGTAACACCCCTAGAAACCGACCAGGAATATTACACGCCGCAGACCCTCTCCGTGAGGATCCACCAGGCTAGACATCGAAACAACACATTACTATACATACCGACGTAACAACATAACGAACCAATAGACCGATTTGGTCTTTTGTCACTAACATACAAATCAAAGTATACATTTCTATCTCGACTTATACCCATGCAAGGGTAAAATACACTCACAAACGAAAGTAGGACAGTGAAAAAGACCATACAGCGAACTCTGACCGACTGTATTCAAAACTGGACTTTATGTGATTAGTATCATTCGTCTACCATCATCCTTCGTACCGATCCTGTGTTTTGCTCCCAAAACCTGCATGTACCTGGACGCAGAACAGACATCCACCCCCCGAATACTTGGGGGTTAGCAAAACTCCACTGTTTTGCTAGTACAAGTATAAAAAGCAAATACGAGCCATACACAACACATTCCGAGAATACAATGAAAGACTTCCCGAGATATATAATATAGTTAAAATAGTTCAAGTCTAGAAAGTAGAAACGAAACAAGTAAGCACTTTGAAAACATTTCCAAATCTCGGGAGTTTTGAAAACATTTGAAATTGAAAAGTTCTTAATTCCTCGAAAGCCACTCAGGGTCACCGTCCCAAAGATCATTTTTCACAAAACAACATATACACAACCGTTGGGATCTCAACCTGAAACCTCATCAACCACAATACACGAAACCAGAACTATTTTCGTTGTCCAACAACAAAACTCACAGTCAAGGAGTTAAACACTTAAGACACATATCCTAGTGTCATTCTAGCCAAGTACCAAGATTCAATACATAATGTACATCAACATCGAGGACCAAAACGTTGTGATATTCCGAACATATCACAATAGTCATCAAAACAGTTAGTCAAAATATCACGATATCACCAAATCACAACTGGTATCCCGTGGCCGTACCCCTTAGTATCGACCCCCAGACATCCCGTCGAACGCTTGGGTGGGACACCACTTCCGCGGCCGTACCCCTTAGTATCGACCCCCAGACATCCCGTCGAACGCTCCGGGTGGAAGTTCAACCACACACGCACCCAAGTACACTTCCGCGGCCGTACCCCTTAGTATCGGCCCCCAGACATCCCGTCGAACACTCCGGGTGGAAGGAACAACACACACACACGTTCCAAAATCACAGTTGCAAACCACAAGCCTCGAAGGTCAATCACAATACATATATAATCAAGGCACTTGCTAGAAATGGCCAATTATCCGAGGCATAGCTACGACCGACCTAGCTATACTACAACCTAACAATCCTGAACGCATCTCCACACATCAACGACATAACAACCGATCAACCATTACGACTAACCCAACTCATAACAAACAACTTAACCCACCTAACCTGGTGAACACCAAAATATTATAGCACATGTCTAAATGCACTATCTACTCGGCACTACGTCTTATTGACATATCTTTAAGACAAGCAACAAGCCGATTTTTAATTTAACATAACATCTACAACGACCCATATAATGCAAAATCACAATATAAACAACCCTCACAATTACATCCATAACAACGTGACTCCACACACATATCTTAACAAAAGAATTACACTATACATTTGCCGATCCTTTTGAAAAATGGTTATAAATATTTATTTAGCACATAACGACGATTAGCAACCATTATATCCACAAAATACGTAATGTATGGGCAAGATACTTGCCTCGATAACCACGATTGAAATGAGACGATGAACGGATGCGAACGAGCAACCACGGAACCTCCAATTCCGACGAGCAAAGCGGCAGCCCCAAGACTACGAGAATGACATAACAACGAATTAACCATACTCCTCGAAACCCAACTCGACAATAACAACGACAAGGATCAAAGGGGGTTTTCTCAAGAGATCCGAAATCATGCTCCGGATGAACGAAATTGACAAACGAGATTGTAATCCGTAGATTACAATTAAAACAACGAGAATCACTTAACCGAATCAACAATTTCGGATTAGAATCACGAAATCACGACAAACCACCAATTTCTAGAAACTAGGGTTCTAAGAACAGGTTACCTTGTTTTGTGCAAAGGAGATGATTAGATGTTGTTAAACACCTACAAATCCGCTCCAAAATGAAGCTTAATGAAGAAGATCGCCCAAAATCTCCCTTAGAGACGCTTCCCGACGGATGGGAATGAAAACGAGAGCCAAAGGAAGAAAAATGTGGAAGGAAAACCTGTTGTCCAGTATTTATACTGGACAGTTATTAGCGTGCGCTAACCAGACAGTATTAGCGTGCGCTAACGGGGTCAACGCACAGTACTTACCGCATGTAACACTGTTAGCGTGCGCTAGCCTATAAGCGTAGCGTGCGCTAACGGGTCACAGATCCAGTCCAGTAGCTCCTGGACAGATCTGCACCTACCAGGTAGCGTGCGCTGGAACGAAGAAATAACATGCGCTAAACAGGTAATTGCGTGCGCTAGCTACCAACTATAGTGTGTGTTAGCGAGACTCCAGTCCCAGTCCAGTAACTCCTGGACTGTCCCTGGACTGCCAATTAGCATGCGCTACACGCCCGGTAGCATGCGCTAATCACAACACAGTAGCGCGCGCTACACCACAAGTGGTAGCGTGCGCTACACTGAAACGAGTCAAAACTCAAGAAATGATTTGGAACGGAAATTAAACACGTGTCAACTCACGACACAACCATACGTGGCACAACAATCCAAAGACATGGGCAACGCCAAACCGATATCCCATAGAAAAATTCAACAAAACTGTAACGAAGATCTCAGGTATTACATTCTACCCCTCTTAAAAGAAGTTTCGGCCCCGAAAATTAAAACAAGAAACAATCAGAGCAAGGCGACCCTAGATAACTCACATTATCTACTGGTGACAGAACTGTTGCTGTCCGACTCGATACGCACGAATGTTTATGAAAATCATCGAACATGAATTAATATGGTTGATAAAACCGAGCAACATAAAAATCAGATCACGAATACAACGCTGAAAGGTATGAAATTCCAGTAACTCAAGGATTTGGAAGATCAAATACGAAGACAATTCCCCAACACTTATGGAACTTAAGAAGTGGCCCAAATGTTCAGTAATCACAATTACGAGATCAAAAAATAATGATTGAACAATGACGAATGAATAGCAATGATCGAACGACAACGATCAACTCTGAAGTTCATTCGCACACGGTTCACAAGAAATCGATCCGAACTTGGAAAGACCACAACGATATACATATCAATTTGGGACAATATCAGAACTCGCTCGAATGACAGAGGTGAGAACCAACATAAGGTCAGAAGCATCAACGAACACAGTCGAGTCGAAACGGTTGGACGAAACAGAAGAGAAAGAAAGAAAAATGTGGGTATTACATCATATCACCTTTAAAAGAGGTTTCGCCCCGAAACCTAAACAACGAGAACGAAGTGCTGGAATAGCAACCTTCCCGGCCATATCCTCTTGGTCCACATCCGATCTTTATGGCCATTAGTATCGTGGTCACGACTGTGTCCTCTGCACAACTTCGCAAAATATTATACCAAAGTACCAACTCAGCACGACATATCACATAAGGTAACCAATAACAACTCGAAAAGAAAATCCACGAGGTATCCTTTTAAAGGAAATCTTTTGAAAATCCATGGATTTGTATGCTATTTAAAATAAACTTTAAAAGTACTTTTGGTACCTCGGGTTGTTTCATCAAAACTTGTAAACAACATACTTTAACCGTCTCATTTGAAATCATTTGCCAAAATAATAATTCCTTGTAACAGTCGTTATCAAAATCATCATGCCTCTACGTATCATCATCACCGTTAACAACCAACAAGTTAACCATGCAAGATCATCAAATCATTCTTACATACTCTAACATTTCCAATTCCGAGTTTGAACTTTACATCGAGTGAGATTTTTCATCTTTCACTATATATTTTTGAAAATAAAAATCGTATTGGTTTTTGAAATAAAATATTTTTATGGTGTGAAAGATTTTTGAAAATCATTCACTCGAATTATTTGAAAATACAACAATACGTTAAAATCATTTTCGAAAATTCTCCCAACACTTCACAAACATCAACGACGATAATATTTTACAAAATGTTGAAGGTACTTTAAAACAACTCTTTCAAATACCATCGAGGTTTTATTTGAGAATCCTAGGCCGGCTCGCAAATTTCAAACAATTTCCAAAGTTCATACGAAGCCGCCGACTAATCGCACCGTCAAAGTAGTTTCAAAAATTGGTTTTTCCACAACTTGCACAAACTTATGAAAGTTTTAGAAAAGCGTGTTCGAACACACGCGCAGCAGACAAAATTTATCAATTTGCCGAACCCAATCAATTATCACTTAGCGCAACGAAAAATCATAATGCACATTCATACAAAACAGTTGTCATTACTTGACAACACACATAGAATACAGTCCCGGGTGATTGACAGCTAAGGTTAGGCCTAACGGCTAAAAGAAATGTAGTTCTCTAGCCTCTGTCCAGACTGACTAACGCGCGCTACAACAAATATTTAGCGTGCGCTACCCATGCTGCATTAGCGCGCGCTAGCCTTACACTTAGCGTGCGCTAACGGGTCTATTTCAGCAACATGATTGCGAACATATATACGACATTACTGGAATCGAAGGTCACAAATAAACAACAACAATATTCGAATCTCAAAGCCATCGATTCACATAATTACAACACATCATGAGAAACCATCAAAAGGCAATTGTCATTCAAAACCGAAAAGTTAAAAGCAAGAGTCATGTCGAGTATATTTTGTAGAACTCATTTGAGTTCAAAACTCGTGTTTTGAAAACTTATAGTACACAATGGAAAAGAATTATCAATAATTCGAGTTTTCAGAACTTTCAGCCTTGAGGTCAACATACGAAAATCAACTTTTTCCTCCCTTGGAGGACATTTTAAAAATTTTACGTGACTCCCCGAAAGGATTCGAAAACTTAAAATTCCAAGGTTTATACTCTTGCAAGAAAAACGGTTTATACAAAGATACATTCACCAATATCATTCTACATTTTAGCGCAAGACGGGAATCAACAAATATATGCCACGTATTCGTAAGTCACATTTAAACTGTACCCCACAATACTTAATCACACAACTAGCTCGTGCAGCTCGAGGCATAACATGAAGGAGGGAGACTTACATCCACAGATCGCACAAAGATGATGGCTGCACCATGATACTAATCACGACTGACATCCCAGACGACGCGTCGCGACACGACTCAGTCAGACAAAACCTGACAAGACATGACAAGACAAGACCCGATAACACACAACTTAACCCGACAGCCTAGGTTTCCGCAACCTTGCTCCGATACCATAAATGTAACACCCCCAGAAACGGACCAGGAATATTACACGCCGCAGACCCTCTCCGTGAGGATCCACCAGGCTAGACATCGAAACAACACATTACTATACATACCGACGTAACAACATAACGAACTAATAGACCGATTTGGTCTTTGGTCACTAACATACAAATCAAAGTATACAATTCTATCTCGACTTATACCCATGCAAGGGTAAAATACACTCACAAACGAAGTACGACAGCGAAAAAGACCATACAGCGAACTCTGACCGACTGTATTCAAAACTGGACTTTATGTGATTTGTATTATTCGTCTTCCATCATCCTTCATACCAATCCTGTGTTTTGCTCCCAAAACCTGCATGTACCTAGATGCAGAACAGACATCCACCCCCCGAATACTCGGGGGTTAGCAAAACTCCACTGTTTTGCTAGTACAAGTATAAAAAGCAAATACGAGCCATACACAACACATTCCGAGAATACAACGAAAGACTTCCCGAGATATATTATTTAGTTAAAATAGTTCAAGTCTAGAAAGTAGAAATGAAACAAGTAAGCACTTTGAAAACATTTCCAAATCTCGGGAGTTTTGAAAACATTTGAAATTGAAAAATTCTTAATTCCTCGAAAGCCACTCAGGGTCACCGTCCCAAAGTTCATTTTCCACAAAACAACATATACACAACCATTGGGATCTCAACCTGAAACCTCATCAACCACAATAAACGAAACAATAACTATTTTCGTTGTCCAACAACAAAACTCACAGTCAAGGATTTAAACACTTAAGACACATATCCTAGTGCCATTCTAGCCAAGTACCAAGATTCAATACATAATGTACATCAACATCGAGGACCAAAACGTTGTGATATTCCGAACATATCACAATAGTCATCAAAACAGTTAATCAAAATATCACGATATCACCAAATCACAACTGGTATCCCGTGGTCATACCCCTTAGTATCGACCCCCAGACATCCCGTCGAACGCTCCGGGTGGAAGTTCAACCACACACGCACCCAAGTCCACTTCTGCGGTCGTACCCCTTAGTATCGGCCCCCAAACATCCCGTCGAACACTCCGGGTGGAAGGAACAACACACACACACGTTCCAAAATCACAGTTGCAAACTACAACCCTCGAAGGTCAATCACAATACATATATAATCAAGGCACTTGCTAAAAATGGCCAATTATCCGACGCATAGCTACGACCGACCTAGCTATACTACACCCTAACAATCCTGAATGCATCCCCACACATCAACGACATAACAACCGATCAACCATTACGACTAACCCAACTCATAACAAACAACTTAACCCACCCAACCCGGTGAACACCAAAATATTATAGCACATGTCTAAATGTACTATCTATTCGGCACTACGTCTTATTGACATATCTTTAAGACAAGCAACAAGCCGATTTCTAATTTAACATAACATCTACAACGACCCATATAATGCAAAATCACAATATAAACAACCCTCACAATTACATCCATAACCACGTGACTCCACACACATATCTTAACAAAATAATTACACTATACATTTACCGATCCTTTTGAAAAATGGTTATAAATATTTATTTAGCACGTAACGACGATTAGCAACCATTATATCCACAAAATACGTAATGTATGGGCAAGATTCTTGCCTCGATAACCACGATTGAAATGAGATGATGAACGGATGCGAACGAGCAACCACAGAACCTCCAATTCCGACGAGCAAAGCGGCAGCCCCAAGACTACGAGAACGACATCACAACGAATTAACAATACTCCTCATTTCTAGAAATCAACTCGATATCACAACGAATTAACCCAACTCGACAATAACAATGACAAGGATCAAAGGGGGTTTTCTCAAGAGTTCCGAAATCATGCTCCGGATGAACGAGATTGTAATCCATAGATTACAATTAAAATAACGAGAATCACTTAACCGAATCAACAATTTTGGATTAGAATCACGAAATCACGACAAACCACCCATTTCTAGAAACTAGGGTTCTAAGAAGAGGTTACCTTGTTTTGCGCAAAGGAGATGATTAGATGTTGTTAAACACCTACAAATCCGCTCCAAAATGAAGCTTAATGAAGAAGATCGCCCAAAATCTCCCTTAGAGACGCTTCCCGATGGCTGGGAATGAAAACGAGAGCCAAAAGAAGAAAAATGGGGAAGGAAAACCTGCTGTCCAGTATTTATACTGGACAGTTATTAGCGTGCGCTAACCAGACAGTATTAGCGCGCGCTAATGGGGTCAATGCCCAGTACTTACCGCATGTAACACTGTTAGCGTGCGCTAGCCTATAAGCGTAGCGTGCGCTAACGGGTCACAGATCCAGTCCAGTAGCTCCTGGAAAGATCTGCACCTATCAGGTAGCGTGCACTGGAACGAAGAAATAACATGCGCTAAACAGGTAATTATGTGCGCAAGCTACCAACTATAGTGTGCGCTAGCGAGACTCCAGTCCCAGTCCAGTAACTCCTGGACTGTCCCTGAACTGCCAATTAGCGTGCGCTACACGCCCGGTAGCATGCGCTAATCACAACACAGTAGCGCGCGTTACACCACAAGCGGTAGCGGGCGCCACACTAAAACGAGTCAAAACTCAAGAAATGATTTGGAACGGAAATTAAACACGTGTCAACTCACGAAACAACCATACATGGCACAACAGTCCAAAGACATGGGCAACGCCAAACCGATATCCCACAGAAAAATTCAATAAAACTGGAACGAATATCTCGGGTATTACATTCTACCCCTCTTAAAAGAAGTTTCGGCCCCGAAACTTAAAACAAGAAACAATCAGAGCAAGGCGACCCTAGATAACTCACATTATCTACTGGTGATAGCATACAAAGCTCCATGTAGTACAGAACTGTTGCGGTCCGACTCGATACGCACGAATGTTAACGAAAATCATCGAACATGAATTAATGTGGTTGATAAAACCGAGCAGCATAAAAACCAGATCACGAATACAACGCTGAAAGGTATGAAATTCCAGTAACTCAAGGATTTGGAAGATCAAATACGAAGACAATTCCCCAACACTTATGGAACTTAAGAAGTGGCCCAAATGTTCAGTAATCACAATTACGAGATCAAACAATAATGATTGAATAATGACGAACGAATAGAAATGATCGAAGGACAACGATCAACTCTGAAGTTCATTCGCACACGGTTCACAAGAAATCGATCCGAACTTGGAAAGACCACAACGATATACATATCAATTTGGGACAATATCAGAACTCGCTCGAATGACAGAGGTGAGAACCAACACAAGGTCAGAAGCATCAACGAACACAGTCGAGTCGATACGGTTGGACGAAACAGAAGAGAAAGAAAGAAAAATGTGGGTATTACATTATGAAAACATTCAAAATAATTCGGTCATCCACGAGTATTCCAATTAATCAAATTTCCCTTATAAAATGAAATACCACAAATCATTTTAATCATATTAAATCCAATTTAACATGCGAGAGATTAATTTTCTGGAATACACGAAAAAAGTCGAGCCGGGACGAAACTGCCTGCCGGACACAGCCCGTGCCGATTGGCATGGTCAGGTAACCTTGGTAGTCATCTGCCTGCCCGACACGGCCCGTGCCGAATGGCACGGTCGGGTTACCCCGGCAGTCTCCGAGACTGGCCTGCTTGGCATGGCCCGTGCCCATTGGCACGGTCGGGTTACCCCGGCAGTCTCCGAGACTGGCCTGCCTAGCACGGCCCGTGCCGATTAGCACGGTCAGGTCACCCGGGCAGATTCGTGCCCTCATCCGAAAAATCGTCCAACGACGATTCGGGGCTAGATTTTCGACTGGATATCCAAGATCAATATTTTCTGACTTTCATATCTTCAATATAAATCACATCTCCCAGAAATTAAAGATTTATATTTAGACATAAATTTAAGAAAAATATAACTACAACGAACGAAAAACATACACCACGATTATGACTATAAATGATTCCAAATCATTCACCATCCAATCAAGCATTCCAAATGCAAATATCGTATATACGATCGCAAGACCTACTCTCTGATACCACTGTTGGGATTCGGTGCCTAAATTGAAGGCCTAGCGGAAGCGGTAAAACGAAAATTAATTCGATCCGAATCCCTATGAGGATCGATCGATCTACGCATATACGAATATAAAACGAAGCATAAGAAGATACGAGAAACATACCCTCATAGTCCGTTGATTAAATGGTGATTTCCGAGAAAGCAATTCCCCAAGCTTTAGGTGATTTCCATTCGATTCCAATCCGCTCCAAGCTCTTGGATGATCCAACGCTAAAAGCACCGCGTCTCTACTTGCCTCGCGCTGGAGAAACGAACAGAACGACTATACCTCATTATCCTCCAAGGATATGGCTAGAACAAGGTTATAGGAGCTAATCTAAAATGTGATTACTACACTCCAAGTGTATCACAATCTCTCAATATGTCTTGAATTTTCTCCAAGAGAACTCAAGAACAAAGTGAAGAAGAAGAAGACTTGAGAAAATTTATTTTCTCTCTCTCTCTAAACTCACGGATGATGCACAACGTGTTTGAGGGAGAGTTAGTCTTCTCCTTTTTATTCTTCAAGATATCTCAACAAACCACCTTTACAATATAAAAGGAGATATCAAATCCCCTAAAGTCATTTGTCTTCCATTATAAAATGGAGACAAAGACCAAGAGGGGTTAGGTGAGGGGGTGGGGGCATCTAGAAGGAAAGGAAGAGTTCGGTCCGTTTCAGACTCCCGTGAGCCCAAACAGATAAACTCCATTCCGTTCCGATGTATTTATATCAATTAATTAATCCAATTAATTAATCATATCAAACACAATATAAAATAATTATTTTCTCCAAAAAATAATTATATCTATGAATTAAACTAATCACTAGTAATTTATTTAATATATTAGGTCGGAAATTAATTTATCTAATAAATCAATTTAGACATCCAATGTCTCAAAATTAATTAGACATCCAATGTCTAATATTTATAAAGAGAGAATAAGCTCGATTCATTTCATCGTCAATCCTGTTAGACGACTCGGTAGGTCCGTCTCAATCAGCAATGGGAGGAACCAAATAGTAGTAGCACCAAATAGCCAGCCTGGCGGCCTACACTATACCCCAACTGTGAACGAATGATTGGGATCATTCAAGAACCATTCTGTCGTGAATACCAGTATACGTATAAACCCTTCTTTCAAATGTCCCGATCAAGTTATAGGGTCACGGCTAGTCAAACCCTGTCTGTATTTTGTGCTATGCATGAGTTAATGCAAATCGAGATCATCGAGCTCTCGTGTATCCAATACAACTGTAATACCCGCAATTTCGGATTTCGGTGATTTTCTTTTTTTCGGCGGGAGCCCGTTTTGACGACTCGTTCGTGATCGTTTCGTCATTCCGAGAGTATTTAATTCTACACTTTTTGTCATCCGAGTTCGTTTCGGTATCGTTCTGTTGAGTTCCGTGTTCTTAAGCGGTTTTTCCGCACTTGAGTTCGATTCTTGCGAATTTCATCTGAAACTGTTGTTTCGAGTTTCTCGTAAGTTCATTTAATGTTATTATTCATTTTTCAAGCTTTGGTTTGGTGTTTCGATCGTGTATCGTGTATTTCAGACGTTTTGGGCCATTTTCGTAATTTCTCAAAGTTTGGGGTAATTACTTTCTGTTGTCGAATTTTGAGCCTTCGGGTGGTCGCAATCGTGTGTTCTCTTAGTGGTCGGATTCATATTTGCGAGTACTTCGTAACCGTATCTTCGATTCGTATTCAGGTTCGGGTTTCGGGGTCGTTCGGGCCGTCGGAGTTGGCCCCGGCCGAGTCATGGCCGGGCAGTCTGGGCCCAGCCCGGCACTGGCCGAGTTACGGCCATGGCCGGTTACGTACGTAAGGCCCGGCCGGTTACGTACGTAAGGGTCTGGCAGTGTCCGGCTATATAAGGCCCAGCAGACGGTTTTTTCACCATTTTTCTCATTCGTTTCCTTCTCTTCCGCAGCTGGAGTTGTGTTTATCATGGAGAGATGTTGTTGGACGATCAATCCATGAAGTCTTGGAGTTCATATCATCAATCATCTATCCTATAACATCCTTTGATCGAGCGAATCAAGTCAGATTTCCTAGAAATCTAGTTTTGGGGAATTTGGGTGTTTTGGTTGTTTTCATCCGTTTAATCCGATTTAACTTAGGATTGTGATGGATTGATGATTATTTAGATGTATTATATCATTTCCCTTGTTATTCCATGGTTGGATCGTATCGGTTCGTTGTTTTGGTTGAGTTCTTGATCGACGCCTTGAAGGTGTCCGATAGAATGTCATAGAGGGGTTTTCGGACGTTCTACGATTATTCTTCCTCGTATGATCGTTGATTTAATATTTATATGATGTTAGGGTCGAAATTCTTGTGAATAACTCGAGTCGGAACCCTTCCATTCGTTGCCTTCTTTGGGGTCCGAGCTTCCCGGTCGAACCGTGTTCTTCGGAGCGTTTGGTAGCGGTTATTAAGGCAAGTATCTTATTATACGACTTGTATCTTGCGACTAGTAATCACGTATGATATTTATGATGATTTTGCTTGCCTTCGTAAATATGTTCCGTTTGAATTGGTTGTGTATTCCGCAATTTGAAGGCTTTGTGATAATAGTGTTATATTGGTATATGTGTTAGGTGTTGTGCTATTTGTGCAGGATTGCGACGTACATATAGATGGTTGTACACTTGGTTGTGCAATGTATGGTGTACCGATCGTGTGTTATGTTGGTTGTGTGTCGTTGATTGATGATAGTTTTGGCGAGTGTTGAGATTGTGTTATGTGCGTGTGATGTACGATTTTGTGGTGATCAACGTGATTGATTAACTGTGCTAATTGTCGTATGTAATGTGAATGTGAATGTGAATATGTGTGTGACCGCTAAGTTCACTCGTGTGGGTTCGACGGGACCTACGAGGATTCGTGGCAGTGGACTACGGGGTCAGAACTTAGTGAGGTACTGAGGTCCAATCGTGCTGGTCTGACGAGGCCTATGATAACGCATGGCAGTGGACCATGAGTTTCAGACACAGTACGTCCAACCGGGTGAGCTCGATGGGGCTTACGGTGACACGTGGCAGTGGACTACGGTGTCAGGACTGTGTGTGTGATTGTTGTGATTGATATAGTCCGTGTGAGTTGTTGAGCCTACGGAGACACGTGACAGTGGATCACGGTGTCGGAATTATTTATGTCTGGTTAATAGTCTGTGTGGGTTGTTGAACCTATGGAGACACGTGACAGTGGATCACGGTGTCAGAATTGATTATGTTTGTTTAATTGTGCGTGGTGTAGTCCGTGCGGGTTGTTGAACCTATGGAGACACGTGACAGTGGATCATGGTGTCATGAATATGTTTATTTTCAAATCAAAGTTTTGAAAGGAAAAGTTTTATGAAAATGAATGTTGGACCGAGTCCTAAGCTTGAGTAAATGTTTTCCGTATTGCGAACTGTTGATTTATGAAACAAGATTGGGGTTAAAGCCCTCAACCATTCTTTTGAAAGGCATGGTGAACCAGGACTCAGAGTTTTAAAGGTTTTGAAATTCCAAAATTCCCGAGGTGATGAACTTATTTTCGAAATGCTTCATAGCTTAAATTCCCTTATTAAAACCTCCGGGAATAATTTGATACTTAAATATTGTGTTTCATTATTGATTAATGTTTGCGCGTTACTTTTCGTATGATTTGATACTTGCACTAGTAAAACAGTGGAGTTTTACTAACCCCCGAGTAATCAGGGGGTGGATGTCCTGCTGCGTCCGTGTACATGCGCAGTTCAGGGGAGCAGTCACAGGATTGGCACAAGAGGATGACGAGATGTGATACTAATCAAGAGTCGAGAGTTGTTTAGATTTTTGTTATGTTGTCAGGGTTGATTTCAGTCTTCCGCTGTATTGTGTTTCAACCCCTGTGTGGGTAATGTTGTTTTAGTCAGTTCTGTTGATGGAGTTGTGTGACATCATCGGTCTGTGTATTCATGTGTAAGTGACATTAACAGTCTGTATTATTATATTGTTTGACCTTGGCCGGGCAAGCATTTGGTTGTTTATGGATGTTTAGCTTGGTAGATCCTTGTGGAAAGGGTCTACGGCGTGTAATATTCCCATACGGTCTTGGGGGTGTTACATTTATGGTATCAGAGCTTAGGTTGCGGAAACCTAGGCTGTCGGGTCAAGTCAAGTCGTGATTTGTCGAGTAATGTGTTGTCTTGTCGTTCGAGTCGTCAAGTGACAAGTTGAGTTGTGCGTAGTCACAACGTGTCGGTTATGTTGTCGGACGAGATTAGTATCGTGGGCGACCGTCACCTTCGTGCGACCTGTGGATGTAAGTCTCCCTTCTTTGTGTTTGTGCCTCGTCTGATGCGAGTTACTGGTATGATTATGAGTTAATTGACGGAATCCTCTTATGGTTTTTGATTTCGTGATATGTGGTTATTTGACTCTCATATTTCGTTCATATGAGGAGTAGTGTTGCTGGATTGTGCATGTTGGATTGTATTTCTTTTATCCGCTGCGTGAGTTCTTTTGTAATGGCTTTCGGTATTTTACCGACTGAGTTTATTTCGAAAACTGATTTCCTTAACCGAGTTTTTGGCATTGTGGCCTTGATCGTTTTGGCAAAATTCTGATGATGGTATTTAGTATTTCGTAAATGGATTTTGTGAGTTTTAGAAATAATACCGTCATCGGCCTTTTTGGCGTTTTTGTAAATGGTTTTTAGCCTGGTGGGTTCCGGCGCGGGACCCACGGCGCTATAATGTTCCGTGTAATTACCTGAAATTTTTGGGCATTCTAGCCCATTGAATTATCTTTGAAAACCTTGAGTATCTTAGAAAATAAATTTCAAGACGTACTTTTAAAATGAATTATTTTCTCGTGGTACATCCTTCGGGGACGACATTTCTTTTTTAAGAGGTCGGATGTAATACCCGTACTATTTTTGACATCTGCAGTTTCTCCTTCTAAATTCTATCGACTTGCACGTGTTCGTCGATACTTTTTGAACTCGTTTGATGTCTCGGTTGTCATCGTTCGAACTGGTTGTGACCTTGTTTCAGATCGACCTGTTTATCATTGTGACTTTTCCGAGTTCGGTTCGATTCTTGTGAACCTTGTTCGGAAGTAACATCTTTCACTTTCTACCAGTTCTTTTAATATCTGGAGTTGTAGTGGGGACTTCGGAGTCATTGTTTGACTGTTGTCACTCGATCATTGTTATTCGATCGTTGTTGTTCGATCATTGTTATTTGATCATTGTTGTTCGATCATGGTTATTCAACCGTTGTTGTTCGATCATTGTTATTCGATCATTGTTGTTAGATCATTGTTATTTGATCGTTGTTGTTCGATCATTGTTATTTGATCGTTGTTGTTCGATCATTGTTGTTCGATCATTGTTGTTCGGTCGTTGTTGTTCGATCGGGGTTGTCTCACTGTTGTTGCCTGATCTCGTACTGCGTAGAATTGTCGTTCACCGTTAGTCAGCTGTTTCGAGTGTGGCCGGGTGGGTCATCGAGTCGTGCATTGCGAGACGATAGCTGAGAGATTTGGGGATTGAGGTTGCGTCTCTGCTCCGAAAGGACACATAAATGCCTAGTGTAGTTTTTGAGGATTTTGGCATAGTCCGAATTGTTTGTGGTTGTCCTTGTGGATCGTTTGTGTGTTTATTTCTGTTTTCTTGATTGTGCGTGTTTCCTTGTAATGGGTGCTTTGTGTTTTGTGAATTGTTCGGATAATCGACTTGGTTGTATTATCTGTTTGATGACGCTTGTCACTTGTTGGTTTTATTATGTCTCTATTGGTGGCGTTGTGTTGGTCGTCTTGGAGCGTGTGTGCACACCGTATATTCCTTGCGTTGTTTGTAACTTTTCGCCGTTAGGCGTTAGTTACGCATTCTTGTGTATCTCATTGAAATATTCCTGGTGGTATATGTTTTCTCCCTACTTTTTTAAGTTTCGGGACGAAACTTCTTTTAAGGAGGGCAGAATGTAATACCCGCAATTTCGGATTTTGGTGATTTTCTTTTTTTTGGCGAGAGCCCGTTTTGACGACTCGCTCGTGATCGTTTCGTCATTATGAGAGTATTTAATTCTGCACTTTTTGTCATCCGAGTTCGTTTCGGTATCGTTTTGTTGAGTTCCGTGTTCTTAAGCGGTTTTTCCGCACTTGAGTTCGATTCTTGCGAATCTCGTCCGAAACTGTTGTTTCGAGTTTCTCGTAAGTTCATTTAATGTTATTATTCATGTTTCAAGATTTATCTTGGTGTTTCGATCGTGTATCGTGTATTTCAGACGTTTTGGGCCATTTTCGTAATTTCCCAAAGTTTGGGGTAATTACTTTCCGTTGTCGAATTTCGAGCCTTTGGGTGGTCAGAATTGTGTGTTCTCTTAGTGCTCGGATTCATCTTTGCGAGTACTTCGTAATCGTATCTTCGATTGGTATTCAGGTTCGGGTTTCGGGGTCGTTCGGGCCGTCGGAGTTGGCCCCGGCCGACTTATGGCCGGGCAGTCTGGGCCCAGGCCGGCACTGGCTGAGTTACGACCGGTAGTGATCGGAAATTACATATGTAAGGCCGGTTACGTACGTAAGCCTTGGCCGTTTACGTACATAACGATGCCGGCATTTTTGGGCAGTGTCTCGGCCATGGCCGGTTACGTACGTAAGGCCCGCCCGGTTACGTACGTAAGCGTCTGGCAGTGTCCGGCTATATAAAGCCCAGCAGACGGGGTTTTCACCATTTTTCTCATTCGTTTCCTTCTCTTTCGTGTCTGGAGTTGTGTTTATCATGTAGAGATGTTGTTGGACGATCAATCAATGAAGTGTTGGAGTTCATATGGTCAATCATACATCTTATAACATCCTTTGATTGAGCGAATCAGGTCAGATTTCCTACAAATCTATTTTTGGGGAATTTGGGTGTTTTGGTTGTTTTCATCCGTTTAATCCGAATTTGTAACACCCGTAATTTCGATTTCCGGTAATTTCTTTTTTTCGGCAAAAGTCTATTTGGACGGCTCACTCATGACCGTTTCGTCATTCCGAGAATGATTAATTCTGCACTTTTTGTCATCCGAGTTTGTTTCGGTATCATTTTGTTGAGTTCCGTGTTCTTAAGCGGTTTTTCCGCACTTGAGTTCGATTCCTGCGAATCTCGTCCGAAACTGTTGTTTCGACTTTCTCGTAAGTTCATTTAATGTTATTATTCATGTTGCAAGCTTCGGCTTGGTGTTTCGATCATGTATCGTGTATTTCGGATGTTTTGGGCCATTTTCGTAATTTCCCAAAGTTTGGGGTAATTACTTTCCGTTGTCGAATTTCGAGCCTTCGGGTGGTCGGAATCATGTGTTCTCTTAGTGCTCGAATTCGTCTTTGCGAGTACTTAGTAACCGTATCTTTGATTTGTATTCAGGTTTGGGTTTCGAGGTCGTTCGAGCCGTCGGAGTTGGCCCCGGCCGAGTCATGGCCGGGCAGTCTGGGCCCAGGCCGGCACTGGCCGAGTTACGTACGGTAGCGCTCGTCAGTTACGTACGTAATGGCGGTTACGTACGTAACCCTTGGCCGGTTATGTACGTAAGGATGCCGACATTTTTGGGCAGCGTCTCAGCCATGGCCGGTTACGTACGTAAGCCCTTGGCCGGTTACGTACGTAACTCGGCCGGCAGACAACCTATATAAGGCCCTGCAAACGGGTTTTTGGCCATTTTTCTACTTCTTCTCCTTCTCTTTCGCGGCTGAGGGTGTGCTTATCATGGAGCCATATTGTTTAACAACAAATCCATGAAGTTCTTGAGGCTATATCATCGATCAATCATCCGTTATCATCCTTTGATCCATCGAATTAATCTCTTCTTAGAACCCTAAATTCTTGAATTTGGGGGTTTTTGCGTTTTTGTCCGATTCGTTCCGTATTGTTGATTAATTCATGATGGGTATGATTAATCTTGGTAGTATTCTTGTGTTTAACATCATTTAATCCATTGTTCTTCGTCGAATCGAAGTATATTTCTTGATTTTCCTCGAATCGACTTTTTGGGGGATTTGTTCTCGATCTCGTTTTCATCCGTTTTTTATGGATCGATTGTGGTTAAATGATGTTGTTAAACACATTCTATGGATTTTATATCCATATTTCAACTTGGAATTCCGTTTTCGTGTTTTGTCGGGACGAATCGTGTTCTTGGCCGTTTTGGGGGGAACACTTGAACTTTCGTCATTCGTTCTTTGAATTCAACGGCTTTAAGTCGTGCTATGGAATTCATTTTCATTGTTGTTATTGTCCTTCGTAGTTTATTATTGCGAGTTGGCGTTCGGTGGAGTCGGCGGGTTCGTAGTCGGTTCGTGCCAACCTACTTCGGTCGATTATCCGCATTGTGGTTGTTTGAGGCAAGTACCTTGTCCATACTATTCTTGTTTTGTGAATATGATAATTGGCGATCATCTTGGTGTGTTTGTTTATTTGTTTGAAATGAGTTTTTAAAAGATTCGGCTAATCTCGTTAAAGGCCCTCTTTCAAAACCGCGTGTGTTTTGTGATTGGTGTGTTTTGTGAATGAGTATGTGAATCTTATGGATATGTTTGGTGTTGATGTTGCGCTTGACAATGCGTGTGTACATATATTATCTCATTTCGGTGCGTTATGGTTTGATGTGGTGTTTTGCTAAGTGTTTGATGCCTCTTGGCGACTTGTTTGTGTTAGGAATACTTGTTAGATTTTGATGATGTCATAAAACCAAATGTTTATTACTTGGCAAAATGTAAGGAAGAACCAAATGAGTATCTTCCATAGGCCAAATATGTTAAGTATAAAACTTGGCAAAATGTAAAGAAGAACCAAATGAGTATCTTCTGTAGGCCAAAAATTAGTTAGGCTGAAAAACGGCAAAGTACTAAGTACAGCTTAGTCCATCAGAGAGGAACAATGAGTCCAACAGAGTAGCTCTGGTCAACAAAATTTATCGTAGAAGTTTGACCAGATCACAAATGAGGTACCTCGTGGAAGTCACCCGACTGGATAAGTCACCAACAAAGGAATGTACCGAGAGGACTCTGTCTGCAGAGATGTTAGCCGCATATCGCCCTACTCAAGGCAACCAAGTACTCCAAGTCCACGCAAGATGCGTTGAAAATTCAAATATTACTAAAGCTCACATGCAACGTGAAGAGACAAATTGGAGTGATTCCCGCAAGAGATATGATTTAAAATAAATCATCCGGACTCCACTTTGAAGACTTTAATCATTTTATATTCAAAAGATTCGCGCTCACATGCGTAAGTCTTCACAACGGTCGGAAGATAAAATAAAATAATGGGAATCCAAACTTGCAACGCTCGAAGATTAAACAATGAAGTCTCCTCCAACGGACGGATTTGTTCAAAAGATTTGCAACGGCTACAAGGAAAATCTCGAGATCATGACCTATATATATCCGAAGATTTGAAATCGAGCAACTACCGGTGCGAACATACATTCAAGCGATCAAAGCAATCAAGCGTCTAAAGCAATCAATAGCATCGTGAGAAGAGCAACTCTAAAAGTTCATACTTAAGGAAGCTCTTAAGTTGGAGAAGACAAAAACTCTTGTCTATAATCTTGAGTACGGGGTACTTCACCGGTTGAAGTAAGAGATCAGAAGGCATCCAAGGATCGAGGATCAAGAGGTGCAAGGCAACAAGTGTGTGTACAACGGCACGGATTTCCACCGGTTGGAAGTCAGTTGTAGTGTTTTGAATCACTGTAATATTTATCACTGGTTGAAAATTATAGTGAATTCATCTCCAACTGGTTTGGAGAAAAGTGGATTAGTAGAGGATTACCCCACCTCTGAGACCACTATAATTGCCTGCGTTATTTACTGTTTTACTGCATCATACTTTAACTGCTGCATACATTGTTAAGTGTTTCATTAAGTTGATTTCTATTCGTCATCAGCTGACTTCCGCACATATCCAAGAACAAACGACTCCAAGTCATTTGTTTAACTATCAGCTGAAGAAACTCACTCTTCGTGAAAAAGAGTTCAAGAGTTTCAACAAGTCTATTCACCCCCCCTCTAGACTTGTTCCTGGACGACTTGTGACCTACAAGTGGTATCGGAGAGGTTGGTTCATTTATTTCACGAACCAGATCTATATCAGATATATATATCTTTACTCTCACTTTATAATGGAACACATGCACTCTAGACTCCCTGTCTTTTCAGTTGACGAGTATGATCTGTGGAAGATAAGGATGCAGGCACACTTATCTTCAATTCATGACGACATGTGGTGCATCATTGAAGGCGGTCCATTCATCTTTGAGAAGGACAACACAGCAGAGGAGATCGCAGCAGGAAGGCCAGAGAAGATCCCCAAGAAGAGGACGGAGCTGACTCCCGAAGAAAGAAAGCTGGCCAATCTTGACAACCGGGCCAGAGATGTGTTATATCAAACTCTTGACAAATCCACCATGGTCAAGATCAAGAACTGTAAGAATGCCAAAGAAATTTGGGACACATTAGCCCTAACGTGTGAAGGAACGGAGCTGATCAAGGAAAACAAGCTGTCAATTGCTATCCAAAAATTTGACAACTTTAAAATGAAGAATGGTGAATCCATAGATCAAGTGGACACAAGGTTCACTGAAATTATTAATGAGATCAACTCCCTGGGCAAAACCTATGGCAACAGGGAAATGGAACTAAAGGTCCTCAGATCTCTCAACCCCGAATGGAGCATGAAGGCCGTAGCCATGAGAGAATCCAAGGACCTGAATAAAATAAAGATTCAGGAGCTGTTCTCTGATCTAAAGGCTTATGAGTTCGAGCTACCAAGTTCATCCTCAACTGAGCCCGCAGAGAAGGGAATCGCATTTGCAGCCGAGTCCCCTGCCAAGAGCCTATCTGATGTGAAACCTCCAAATCCACTAGATTTTGAGGAAGAAATGGCTTTCATAATGCAAAGGTTCAGCAATTTCAGAAAGAACTACTCCAAGTACAAGAAAAATTACAAGGAGAATCCAAGAAGGAACCAGAAGGCTGGAAACTGGAAAGTAGAATGCTACAACTGTCACAAAATAGGACACATCCAAATGGATTGTCACGAGCTCAAGAAGGACGAAACCAAGAAGGAGATGGGCAGAAAGGAAGATAGAAGAAAGGCCCTCATCGGAGAAGACCAGGAGCATGTCGAATCAAGCAGCGTTTTCTTTTCTGATGAAGACGGGGAGTATGATTGCCTGATGGCAAACCTAGCTGATGAAGAGGTAACTTCTAAACCCACCGGTTCAAATAATAGCTCAGCCATGTCGCAAGATATGGATCTACATGAATCGGTAAATCAGTTATTTAAAGATTTTGAAACACTCAAATCTGCACACCAAGTCAGACAAAGAGAAGACTCACCGCAAGATGAGAATAGGCAATTAAAAATGATTTCAAAACTCACCTAGATCTAAATAAGGTTGAGACAACTACAATGACTTTAAAACCGTGCAAATGTCAATACAAATGAGATAGATCGACTAACCATTTTACTTAAAGAAAATCACCGCACTTGCTTATGCCAAAGCCGAGTTTAATAAGTCGGCTCGTATAAATAAAACTCAAAGCAGGAAATAACCTCCCTGAAGGCATCTTCAACTCTGGGAGAATTGTGTATTTATAAAAGGTCACTATATACCAAATCAGGCCTTGGATATGATTCTCACACTCCCTCTAGTTCTGAAACCAAGTTTATCAAGGGAGAAACAATAGTCTCGACTGTTGAGCCTGTATAGAAACCGATATTCAAAAACAGGCAACAACCAAGTCAAACGTCTCAGCCGCAAATGTTACACTGCATACCACCTAGACAGCGACTAGGCAAAGGGCCTGTGCAAAAGCAAGAAATCTGCATTTACATGCCCACTATTACCAACAACTCCCCAAAAATAGATTTCATAATGGGAGAGGCAGATGGAAACCTCAAGGTTATCCTAATTACCAAAATGAACAAGTGTGGAGACCACAAAGATTTAATAAATGGTCTCAGCCTAGATTTAGAAATGGCCCACACTATCAAAATTTTGAGGAATATCTGGTATACAATCCAACCAGAAGATTCAGACCTCGACCACAGACATCTTATAAGGGTTATAATAATAATAATAACAATTTCTATAATCCAAGGAGAAATCAATTCTCCAGGAAACCAATTAACCCCAAAGGACCCACATAAATTTGGGTACCTAAATCTCTGCTTGTTTAATTGCAGAAAAGGTGGAAGGACTACAACCACATCTCCTCAAGCTCAAATTTTGGAGGTGAAGAATGGTTTGTAGACTCTGGATGCTCGAGGCATATGACCGGGAACAAGAAGATGCTGACCAAATACATCAAAGAAAGAGGTCCCGATATAACCTTTGGAGATAGCTCTAGAGGACAGACAAAAGGCTTTGGAGAGCTGCACCGAGGAAACATTGTGATATCCAAAGTTCATTATGTCAAAGGGCTAAAGTACAATCTCCTGAGCATAAGCCAGTTCTGTGACGAGAAGAATCTAGTAGTCTTCACCATCTTGAAGTGTATGGTGATAGACATCTTGTCTGGAGAAATAAAGCTACAAGGTTTCCATAGAAGAGATGTCTACATGATTGATTGGAACACAGGAACACCTAACTCCTGTTTTCTATCCAAGACAGTAGCTGAGAATGGATGGCTGTGGCACAAAAGACTATGTCACCTGAACTTCAAAGCCATCAACAAGATTAGCTCTCAGAAGTTGGTCAGAGGACTTCCAAATGAAGCATTCAAGAAGGAAGCACTTTGTGATGCATGTCAGAAGGGAAAGCAGACCAAGGCATCGTTCAAGCCAGTTCAGCCTACAACGCTCACATCAAGGATCTTAGATCTACTTCACATGGATCTATTAGGTCCTATCAAGCCAAGGACTTTGAGCGGCCGAAAACATGCCCTTGTAATAGTAGATGATTATTCAAGGTACACTTGGATCATTTTCCTATACAAGAAAAGTGAAACCCTGACCAAGTTACCTGAGCTGCTGAGAAGGATCCAGAATGAGAAATCTCTCTCCATAAGCAAAATCAGATCAGATAGAGGAGGAGAGTTTCTCAACAAGGCGATAACTAATTACAGCGATCAGAATGGGATCCAGCATGAGCTCTCTGCAGCCAGGACGCCCCAGCAGAATGGAGTTGCTGAAAGAAGGAATGTAACTCGAAGAAGCAAAGAAGGTCCATGATTGCGAATGACCTACCAAAGGTTCTGGGTCAAGTCACAACACACTGTCACACCTGCATCAGAGTATGATAGTAGGGAGACATGGCAAAACTCCCTATGAGGTTTGGAATAATAGAACTCCTACCGTTGCTTACTTTCATGTCTTTGGTTGTAAGTGTTTCATCCACAACAACGGTAAACACAAACTAAATGCCTTTGATGCTAAAAGCGATGACACTTCTTTATGGGATATTTCCAAAGAAGCAAGGCATATAGAGTTTTTAATAAAAGAACCTTAGTTGTGGAAGAAACACCCCATGTTGTTTTTGATGAATCTACCGTTGAGTACAGGAAACAAGTTGAGCTAATTGAGAACAAGCTCAAGTGAGCAACCCTTGAAGAAGTCATTATACATGACACTGGAATGGTGGACTCACCGCATCACTGATGACCCAACCGCAATGATGAAGACCCAATCGCAGATCGACAGATCACCAAACCTATCCGATCCAGCTTGTCAAGAAGACCCAAATGAGTCGACAAAAACTCATCTGCAGATCGTAACCAAGCTGCAGATGACAAGGCGGTAGCCGATCCAAATTCTGCAACCCAGCTGATGCAGATAACCACCAGGGCAATCCAACAGGGGGAACAAACCCAGAAGAGGACGATATCCCCAAATGGCTCAAGGATCACCCAATTCAGCAAATAATTGGAAAGTTGACTGATGGTGTTAAGACGAGACAGTCAACCCTACTAGCAGGAATGGCGATGTTCTCATGTTTCATGTCGCAAATTGAACCCAAGACTACAGAACAAGCGTTGGAAGATTACTCATGGATTAATGCCATGCAAGAGGAATTGGAGCAGATGGAAAGAAACAAAGTCTGGGAATTAACAGACAGACCTGATCACAAGAAAGTTATTGGCACCAAATGGGTGTATAAAAATAAGAGTGATGAAGACGGAGCTGTTGTTAGGAATAAAGCCAGACTTGTAGCAAAAGGTTATGCACAGTGTGAGGGAATAGATTTTGATGAAACCTATGCACCTGTTGCAAGATTAGAGGCCATCAGACTATTCCTCGCATATGCTGCATTCAAGGACTTTGAAGTCTACCAGATGGATGTAAAGAGTGCTTTTCTGAACGGAATCCTAGAAGAAGAAGACTATGTAGAGCAACCCCCAGGTTTTGTCAAAGGAGACAAAGTCTATAAGCTGTTGAAGGCTCTGTATGGACTCAAACAAGCACCAAGAGCGTGGTATGAAACACTGTCTGTGTTTCTTGAGAAAAATGGATTTTGCAAAGGGAAAGTGGACAAGACCCTATTCAGAGTGGAGCACGAAGGCCACATATTAATAGTTCAGATTTATGTGGATGACATCATATTCGGGTCAACCAATCCAGAGCTATGCGAGAAATTCTCCAACCTCATGCAAGGAGAATTTGAGATGAGTATGGGAAAGCTTAACTTCTTTCTCGGATTACAAGTTTAGCAGATGGAAAAAGGAATTTTCATCAACCAAGCAAAGTATACCAGAGATCTTATCAAAAGATATGGAATGGAATCAGCCAAGCCCGCAAGAATTCCAATGAGCACAAGTACTCACCTGGATGCAGACGAGGCAGGCATATCAGTGGACTCAACCCACTACAGAGGACTTATTGGATCTCTTCGCACTTCACCGCAAGGTGCCAGACATATCATATGCAGTTGGAGTTTGTGCAAGATTCCAGTCCAAGCCGAAGCAATCACACCTAGATGCAGCCAAGAGAATAATTAAGTACCTAAAGTCTACAATTAATGTTGGACTATGGTATCCCAAGGATGACAACTTCGAGCTATCAGGATACTCAAATGCGGATTTCGCAGGATGCAAAATCAACAGGAAGAGCACTAGTGGAATGTGTCAATTTCTAGGAACCAGACTGATATCCTGGTTTAGCAAGAAGCAGGTTTCTAACTCTATCTCCACTACAGAGTCAGAATACCTAGTCAGCAGTAGTCACAGCATGATTCTATGGATCAGACAACAGTTAAGGGACTATAATATCATTGCCAACGAAGTCCTAATCTGGTGTGACAACAATAGTGCTATTGCAATAACCAACAATCCGGTTTTGCACTCAAGGACGAAGCACATTGACGTTAAGCACCATTTCATTAGAGACCATGTGCTTAATAAAAGGGTTAGAGTTGAAAGAGTCAGCACAGACTACCGAATAGCTGACATCTTCACTAAACCCTTGCCAGAAGAAAGATTCCTAGAGCTGAGCAGAGACCTTGGATTACTAGATTGGGAATCTAGTACTGAAGCAACTTAAAGGAAGGACGGACCCCCAGAATCAGCCTAGCTGATGTAGGCGAGAAGACGAAGGCCAGACGAAGCAACTTAGCTATTCAGAATACCAGGCGAGAAGTCAACTCACCTGTTGCAGAGTGGTCAACAGTCAACAAATCAGACCAGCTAAGTTTTCTAAACTGACCTCTAAATTTTTAATTATTATCTGCCACATTTATAATATTAATTTTGGCTAACGAAATGGCATTTAAATATACATTTTTATAAGCCAAGTGGCAATTTTAATACACGCGTCAAACGCCTATTAAATCAACCTCTACGATGGCCAATCAGAATCAACCGTCGAATTTTAAATTGGGCCACCGATTGAAATTTGAAATTCAAAAAGAATATCAAAAGGCGTACCACCGTTCAAATATATAATAAACTAATACAAAGGTCTTTTCATCTTCTTTATAAGGAAAGAAGACCTTTCACTTTACTCTTTACGCTTACAGAAACCCTAGATATTTCAGAGCAAAAATATACACTAAAATCCTCTATTTGCAGAAATGGCATCTTTCGAAGGAGTGAATTTGAAGGCGGTGAAAGACCAGGTCATATTCTCGATGGTTGTCGACTTTGAAGGCTTACTAGAAGCCAATCTGGAGGACTACGACATGTTCAATCTAATTCGGGCAATGAAGCTTAATGGGATCTACCCATTTCTCGACATCAACCCGCAACATCTGTTCAAGGAGGATGTCGTTGAGTTCTATCGCAAAGCGTATCTGATTCAAGACGGAATCCACAAAGACACGGCGGAGTACTCACAAGATAGATCGAGAGACGATTCGTTCTGTCTTCGGGATGAAGCACCTTGGTTTAGCGGTCGAAGCTCTCAAGCAATCCGCCGCCGAAGCCTAGAAAAAGATTAAAGTCGAAAACATCCCAGAAAAATTGAAATTCACAGCCAAAAGGAATGAATTAAAGAGGATTTACCGTGTTGCGTTGGATATTACCAACAAGATAGTCATGGGGATGGCGGGAAATTATGATCAACTGTCGTCATCGAAGTTTATGGTGTTGGGTGCGTTGATTCAGGAAGAAGAAGTCGATTGGGCAGACTACATATTCAGGCAACTCGTGCGCGAGGTGAACAAGGTCGAGTGGCTTGACGATGAGAAGAAGTTCAAGACAAAGCTGGCGTTCGGAACGTATCTCAGTTGGTTTTTGGAGAAGACCGGAGTGGCTAAGGGAAATACTGACCCTTTCCACCCCAATAAAAGGCTTGGTCATATGGACCATGAGAAGAAGAAAGTCGGAGGCACTGGGAAAGCAGCTCAGTTGTTGAAGGAGCTACCGGACTCAAGAACATACCCAAGATACTACTCATCAGGAGAGTCGGACAGACCTGCAGCTGATATCCCAACTGCAGTCGGGTCCGACACCGAGTCCGACGATACACCCATTGCAATCAGATTCAAGAGACGGGGACCAGCCCCAGAAGGACCCTCTACCCTGCAGTCATCACCGGAACCCTCTCCTAAGAGGCCAAGGAAACTGCAGTTTAGCGAGGGAGAGCAGTCTGAACACCTCGCCAGCCCCTTAGTTCGATCACCAATTCATCCGGAAGACCTGCCTGCACCAGACACCACTGAAACTCGGATTGTACCTGTTCTCACCCCCCCAGTCTACATATCCGAAGAAGAAGAAGCAGGTCTCATAATCTCTATTCCTGAAGCTGATTATACTTTTAACCTGTTAGAAAATAATACTTTCAACCTTTCTATTGAACAACTCCAGCTTGTTAAGCCACAAGCAGTAAAACACTCTTTTGTACATATTTTTGAAGAGTGGAAATCTTTCAAAACTATGACTTTTACAAATCTTCAAAACTACATTGCAACTAGTGGTTGGGAATATCCCCAAGCCACTGAGGAGGTTCTGATTGAATTTTGCAAAGAATCAGACTTAGCTTTAATCCTCCAGGATAAATGGTTCATGTCCCATTTTAAAACAAACATGGACCACTTTATCCATTCTATCATGCTTAGCATTTTTGATGGCATTTTTGGAGAGGAGGAGGAGGAGGAAGTTAAAAAGGAGATTAAGATTGAAGAAGTAGATGAAGATAATGAAATTATTGATTTGGTGGGTGAAGAAGATGAAGAAGAGAGAAAAACAGAAGAAAATATTCCAGTTGAAAAACAGCCAGAAGAAATTGAGAAGACAGAAGAACTGGCTGATGAAGGAGATGAAGAAGAAGGAGAAGAGGTAGATCAAGAAAAGGATGAAGAAGAAAAGAAGGATGAGGATGATGAAGGAGAAAAGAAGGAGCAGGATGATGATAAGAATGATGATGATGATGATGATAATGATGATGGAGGAGATGCAGGAGCAGCAAAAGAAAATGAAAAAGAAAAAGATGAGGAAGAAGGAAAAGAAAAAGAAGAAGAAGAGAAAGAGGAAGAGAGAGAAGAAGAAAAGGAGCCAGAGCTGCAGCGAGCCTATTCACGAAAATCGAGATAGATCGTGGTACTGCCAGTACACCACCTAGACGCAGAGTCGTCAAGACTCTAGGTCGGGACCCCGGAGAAAACTCCTCTCGACCTACCGGATGCATGTGAGCCTGCAGCCTAGTGGTTCCTTTGCGTAAGGCTCGGGAGAGCACTCTCCATCGCCTCGGATATCCCCTACCATGACCGAGCCGATCAGCAAATCGTCAAAGATACTATTGGAGAGCCGCTATCATCTCAGTCACTCCCGACCTTCATCAATAAATGCCAAGATAGACACCCTTCTACAGAGAGATTCCTCAGCCCTCCCCTACCAACAACAGAATGCCATTTGGCATGTCTGATTGGATGAGCAAAATGGAGCAGCAATTAACTATCCTTGTTGATGCTGGCAAAAAGGGGGAAGAAAGAGTTCAGGGGGAAGAGAGAAATTAGAATCAAGAAGAGGCAAGATGTCCTTCAAATTGAAGGACCCTCCAGTCTGAAGAGAAAGGAAGCTGTGGATCCAGATGACCAGGCTGTCCAGCCTGAAGGAAAGAGAAGAAGGACTAGAGGTGGCTTTGGACCTACTCTAGAATGGGAAGGGAAGGAGCTGTGGTTTGTGGAGGACTTTATTCCATTTGAAGCTCTTGAGATGTGGGGATCTGCAAAGAAGAGATTCATCAAAGACTATTACATCTTGGAACTACTCCAGGATGATAAACTCTCCCCACAGGAAATTTTCATAAACTTTATGGAAGAAATCCATCCGAAGCTTTGGGCTGTTCTAAAGAAGCACGCTAAAGATCAAAATGCTTATCCTATGATTCCTTCATTCACAGCAGAGGAAGCACCGACCCGTCTGGACGGTGAACTTAATGAGTTAGCGCTTCAAAGAGAGATCAAGCAATTGTGTCTTGAGAACAGATTCACATCCCAGCAAGAACAAGACTTCGCAGCACTTGTTGTGAAGAGGAAATATGGTCTTGCTCCAGTCAAGATAAGACCAATTGGAGCTAAGGCAATCAAGCCTGCCAAACAGCCTATTCGTAGAGGCAGAGGAAGAGGCAGATAGATTTATACTTGTAAATTTTATTTTCTGTACCTGTAAAAACCTTCTTGTAAAATTTCAATAATAAACAAGTCAGAAAATTTTATAACAGTCTGTTGAATGACAATTTCCAGTTGTCTCACTATTAGACTGATTTTAGTTTGTGTCTTGCACTTAAGTGCAGACTTGGTCATTTGATTACTTGCTTAAAGTTTTGCCATCATCAAAATAGGGGGAATTTGTTAGGAATACTTGTTAGATTTTGATGATGTCATAAAACCAAATGTTTATTACTTGGCAAAATGTAAGGAAGAACCAAATGAGTATCTTCCATAGGCCAAATATGTTAAGTATAAAACTTGGCAAAATGTAAAGAAGAACCAAATGAGTATCTTATGTAGGCCAAAAATTAGTTAGGCTGAAAAACGGAAAAGTACTAAGTACAGCTTAGTCCATCAAAGAGGAACAGCCGAGTCCAGTCAGAGTAGCTCTGGTCAACAAAATTTATCAGAGAAGTTTGACCAGATCACACTGAGGTACCTCGTGGAAGTCACTCCGACCAGATAAGTCACCAACAAAGGAATGTACCGAGAGGACTCGTCTGCAGAGATGTTAGCCGCATATCACCTACTCAAGGCACCAAGTACTCCAAGTCCACGTCCAAGATGCGTTGAAATGTCAAATATTACGTAAAGCTCACATGCAATGTGAAGAGACAAATGGAGTGATTCCCGCAAGAGATATGATTTAAAATAAATCATCCAGACTCCACTTTGAAGACTTTAATCATTTTATATTCAAAAGATTCGCGCTCACATGCGTAAGTCTTCACAACGGTCGGAAGATAAAATAAAATAATGGGAATCCAAATTTTTGCAACGCTCGTAAAGATTAAACAATGAAGTCTCCTCCAACGGACGGATTTGTTCAAAAGATTTGCAACGGCTACAAGGAAAAAGGTCAGAGATCGTGACCTATATATATCCGAAGATTTGAAACTGAGCAACTACCGGTGCGAACATACATTCAAGAGATCAAAGCAATCAAGCAATCTAAAGCAATCAAAGCATCGTGAGAAGAGCAGCTCTAAAAGTTCATACTTAAGGAAGCTCTTAAGTTGGAGAAGACAAAAACTCTTGTCTATAATCTTGAGTACGGGGTACTTCACTGGTTGAAGTAAGAGACTGTAAAGGCATCCAAGGATCGAGGATCAAGAGGTGCAAGGCAGTCAAGTGTGTGTGTACAACGGCACGGATTTCCACTGGTTGGAAGCTGTTGTAGTGTGTTTTGAATCACTGTAATATTTATCACTGGTTGAAAATTATAGTGAATTCATCTCCAACTGGTTTGGAGAAAAGTGGATTAGTAGAGGATTACCCCACCTCTGAGACCACTATAATTGCCTGCGTTATTTACTGTTTTACTGCATCATACTTTAACTGTTGCATACATTGTTAAGTGTTTCATTAAGTTGATTTCTATTCGTCATCAGCTGACTTCCGCACATATCCAAGAACAAACGACTCCAAGTCATTTGTTTAACTATCAGCTGAAGAAACTCACTCTTCGTGAAAAAGAGTTCAAGAGTTTCAACAAGTCTATTCACCCCCCCCCCTATAGACTTGTTCCTGGAAGACTTGTGACCTACAGTTTGGATATCCTTGGTGTGATATGTTATTTGTGCATGATTGCTTCGCTCACCGCGGGTTGGTTCGACGGGGCCACGGCGGGAATCCAATGGTAGAGCCCTGGATTCACGAGTGGTGAATGTATTTTACTCACCGTGGGTTGGTTCGACGGGGCCACGACGGGAGTCCAATGGTAGAGCCCTGGATTCACGAGTAAAAACTTCACAGGTTGGTGTATATTTAGTGAATGTATTTTACTCACCGTGGGTTGGTTCGACGGGGCCACGGCGGGAGTCCAATGGTAGAGCCCTGGATTCACGAGTAAAAAACCTCACAGGTTGGTGTATATTTAGTGAATGTATTTTACTCACCATGGGTTGGTTCGACGGGGCCACGGCGGGAGTCCAATGGTAGAGTCCTGGATTCACGAGTAAAACTTCACAAGTTGATATTGATTTTTATGTCCGTCGAGGACACATGACGTGGGTTTTAACCCTGTGAATTATTGTCGGTTTTCTAATTGCGAAAATAAAACCTTTGGGTTGTGACCCCTGTTGATTTTGGAAAGATAAGGATTTGATAATCCTAAATTGTTTTCTATTAAAGCTCTCGATGGCATTTTAAACCGTTTTATAAATTGTTTTTCCTTGATTTGTGATCTTTTGGTTTTGAAATGTTTTACCCAAACTCATGCCTCGGGAAGTACTTTTCGTTACGTTTGGATCTTTGAGGATTCCTGGTTATTGTTATTTGTGGAATGTGAATCGTATGGCTCGTATTTGCACTTTGTTCTTACACTAGCGAAACAGTGGAGTTTTGCTAACCCCCGAGTATTCGGGGGGTGGATGTCTGTTTTTGCATTCAGGTTTGGGAGCATAACACAGGGTCGGCACGAAGGATGATGAAAGAAGAATGATACTAATCACACGAGGATCCGTATGATGTCATTGGTTTAGTTGTATTTTATTTCCGCTGCAGTATTCTTTCCCGTTGTACGGGAGTGTGTTGTATTTGACCCCTGCGTGGGTAGGTGTTTGGAATTGAGTTATATATTATTATTGAAAGACCAAATCGGTCTACTAAGTCATTTTAGCCTTAAAGGCGATGTTTAGATGTTTGATTTTAGTTATCAGCCTGGTAGATCCTCGAGGAGAGGGTCTACGACATGTAATATCCCTGAGTGGATTGGGGGTGTTACAGATTTAACTTAGGATTGTGATGGATTGATGATTATTTAGATGTATTATATCATTTCCCTTGTTATTCCATGGTTGGATCGTATCGGTTCGTTGTTTTGGTTGAGTTCTTGATCGACGCCTTGAAGGTGTCCCATAGAATGTCATAGAGGAGTTTTCGGATGTTCTACGATTATTGTTCCTCGTATGATCATTGATTTAATATTTATATGATGTTAGGGTCGAAATTCTTGTGAATAACTCGAGTCGGAACCCTTCCGTTCGTTGCCTTCTTTGGGGTCCGAGCTTCCCGGTCGAACCGTGTTCTTCGGAGCATTTGGTAGCGGTTATTAAGGCAAATATCTTATTATACAACTTGTATATTGCGACTCGTAATCACGTATGATATTTATGATGATTTTGCTTGCCTTCGTAAATATGTTCCGTTTGAATTGGTTATGTATTCCGCAATTTGAAGGCTTTGTGATAATAGTGTTATATTGGTATACGTGTTAGGTGTTGTGCCATTTGTGCAGGATTGCGACGTACATATGGATGGTTGTACACTTGGTTGTGCAATTTATGGTGTACCGATCGTGTGTTATGTTGGTTGTGTGTCGTTGATTGATGATAGTTATTGCGAGTGTTGAGATTGTGTTATGTGCGTGTGATGTACGATTTTGTGGTGATCAACATGATTGATTAACTGTGCTCATTATCGTATGTAATGTGAATGTGAACGTGAATATGTGTGTAACCGCTAAGTTCACTCGTGTGGGTTCGACGGGACCTACGAGGATTCGTGGAAGTGGACTACGGGGTCAAAACTTAGTGAGGTACTGAGGTCCAATCGTTCTGGTCTGACGAGGCCTATGATAACGCATGGCAGTGGACCATGAGTTTCGGACACAATACGTCCAATCGGGTGAGCTCGACGGGGCTTACGGTGACACGTGGCAATGGACTACGCTGTCAGGACTGTGTGTGTGATTGTTGTGATTGATATAGTCCGTGTGGGTTGTTGAGCCTACGGAGACATGTGACAGTGGATCACGGTGTCGGAATTGGTTATGTTTGGTTAATAGTCCGTGTGGGTTGTTGAACCTACGGAGACACGTGACAGTGGATCACGGTGTCGGAATTGATTATGTTTGTTTAATTTTGCGTGGTGTAGTCCGTGCGGGTTGTTGAACCTACGGAGACACGTGACAGTGGATCACGGTGTCATGAATATGTTTATTTTCAAATCAAAGTTTTGAAAGGAAAAGTTTTATGAAAATGAATGTTGGAACGAGTCCTAAGCTTGAGTAAATATTTTCCGTATTGCGAACTGTTGATTTATGAAACAAGATTTGGGTTAAAGCCCTCAACCCTTCTTTTGAAAGGCATGGTGAACCAGGACTCAGAGTTTTAAAGGTTTTGAAATTCCAAAATTCCCGAGGTGATGAACTTATTTTCGAAATGCTTCATAGCTTAAATTCCCTTATTAAAACCCCCGGGAATAATTTGATACTTAAATATTGTGTTTTATTATTGATTAATGTTTGCGCGTTACTTTTCGTATGATTTGATACTTGCACTAGTAAAACATTGGAGTTTTACTAACCCCCGAGTAATCGGGGGGTGGATGTCTGTTTTGCGTCTAGGTACATGCAGGTTAAGGGGAGCAGTCACAGGATTGGCACAAGAGGATGACGAGCTACGATACTAATCAAGAGTCGAGAGTTGTTTAGATTTTTGTTGTGTTGTCAGGGTTGATTTCAGTCTTCCGATGTATTGTGTTTCGACCCCTGTGTGGGTAATGTTGTTTTAGTCAGTTCTGTTGATGGAGTTGTGTGACCTCATCGGTCTGTGTATTCATGTGTAAGTGACCTTAACGGTTTGTATTATTATATTGTTTGACCCTGGCCGGGCAAGCATTTGGTTGTTTATGGATGTTTAGCCTGGTAGATCCTTGTGGAAAGGGTCTACGGCGTGTAATATTCCCATACGGTCTTGGGGGTGTTACAACAACTAGCTCCAATGCTTTGGCCAAAGACTTATGATCTCATCTGCCTTTCTGAGGTCTCCTGACTCTGTTGATCTTGCATACGGGACATTTCTCCTTCCCGTGCTTCTTCGCGGCTGATCTTTAGACTGGCCCGAAGAGCGTCGTCGTTGGTATCTGAGTCCGGGACGGACTGGTGGCCGTCAGAGGGAGTTCTCACTACTAGAAAAAACACCTTTTAAATCGGTTAAAATAGGCCTTTTAAATCGGGTCTCGAACCGTTATAGATCCAGCCGATGTGGAAAATTGACGCATTTAACATCGGTTATTTAGCCGATGTAGAAAATACTTTTAACATCGGCTATTTGACCGATTTAGTAAGTACATATAACTGATTTCGAATCTCACATTCCAGATCGGATATCCAGAAACCCGAGTTAGAATGTTAGGTTTCTAAATCGGGTATTGCTGTAACCAATTTAGAATGTGTAATATTCTAAATCGGTTACTGCTTTAACCGATTTAGAATGTGTAATATTCTAAATCGGTTACTGCTTTAACCGATTTAAAATGTCTAATATTCTAAATCGGGTACTTCTTTAACCGATTTAGAATATTACACATTCTAAATCGATTAAAGCAGTAACCGGTTTAGAAAAAATGATATTCTGGTTAAATAAATGGCAGAATTAGAAAAGCCCTGTTCACAAAAGTGGAAATTTTTAGATCATGACAGAATCCCTCCTATAAAATATAACATGAACAATAAAATCTCCAACACGACACCATATATTCTACCCAAATTATCAAGTTTACACTATTCTATTAGAAAACCCTGTTTACATCTTGCAAAAAATATACAACAACAGTTATTACAAGAGATTTATAAATCTTACACAAATAAATACAACCACAAAATGATGAATGATCCCTACGCAGCAAATCCCTACGTACTCGGTTCCCATATTCCTCTCTTACTACTTCAATAAAGATGTAAAATCCAGAAATTATTGAGTCCAACATCTTCGTACGTCATCATATCATCCTTCGAATAAGGCTCTTCCATATCAAATGTTTGCAAATTAATAAGAGGCCACCAATTGATCAAATATCCATAAACATTTTAATGTCTTTGATTTTGAACAACCATTTTTATGGTAAAAACACAGAAAACAAGCGGGGTGGGGGGGTTCTATTTTCTAAATATTTATGTCAAACAAAAGTAAATAATACACCAAAATAAAACAGTGGATTGTACATAGTAAATGCCCAAACCAGCTGATTTTTTTTACTAGTAAATAAGGAACCAGTGGCCATGCCCTCTTTATAGCCTCACTTTTACGTGACGTAAACAAAGTACCTTTTCGAATGAGTCGACGATGTCTAATGTGATAATATCCAACATATACCTCATAACAAAGTACCCACATGTCTCACCTCCAATTTGCTCGTGACACTTGAAAAAAAAGTAAAATGAACAATTATGATTATAAACATTTAATGCCCTAACTTAAATAAGTATAGAAAGTAAACATGTTTGAAAATTTACCTCTAGGAAAATCCATGTGGGCTTCTTTAATTTGTAAGTGTGTTTGCCCTTAATAACTTGATATGCATCAAACGCTCTATGACATAATAAACAAAAAAATTATTTCAAAATAGGCACACAACACTATAAACAGATTTTTTATTCAACTCATACGTCTCAATCTTGTTGATCCTGTCCTTTTTGGGATTTCTCCCTACGGAGCAGAACCAGGCGACGACATTCTGTTTCGGGCAAAGAACAATCAATTGTCAATGATCCCTTGCAAGATATGAAATGAAATAAGAAAACAAATAAGAAAATGTTTTTCTTATTTTAAACCTATTTTGTAGTTATTCTTATATTTGATACCATTTCAAACCTATTTAGTTAAAGTTTTTCTATTTCACTTAAACTAGTGCTACTTACTCGACAAAGTACAGTGCAAGGAAACAATCAAAATCTCCTGCTGTAATTCTTGTCCTAACGTACGTTGCTATGTCTTGCTTATTATTACCTGTGCTTTGAATATGAGTGGGCACATCAATCCAAAGAAATACCCTACATATATAAAGGAAGCAAGAATTGATTCGGTAGAAATTACAAAACAGTGTCATTTCGTAGAAAATTTCAAAACACCACCATTTTATAAAATTTTCAAAACAATCCAATTTTGTAGAAATTACAAAACAAACACAAAATACAAAACACCACCATTTTATAAAATTTTCAAAACAATCCAATTTTCTAGAAATTACAAAATAGCCCCAAATTTCAAAATAGCCCCATTTTATAACATTTTGAAAACATCCCAATTTTGTAGAAATTACAAAACAGTCCTAAGTTTCAAAACAGCGCCATTTTATAACATATTCAAAACACCCAATTTTGTAGAAGTTACAAAACAGCCCCAAAATTCAAAATAGCACCATTTTATAAACTTTTCAAAAAAGCTCCATATTGTAGAAATTACAGAATAGCCCCAAAATTCAAAACACCACCATTTTATAAAATTTTCAAAACAACCCAATTTTGTAGAAATTACAAAATAGCCCCAAATTTGAAAACAGTACCATTTTATAAACTTTTCAAAACAGCCCCATTTTGTAGAAATTACAGAACAACACCATTTTTTAAAAATTGAAATACAATCCTAATTTTTTAGAAACCTTCAATACAAGACTATTTTATAGAAATTACAAAACAGCCCCAAAATTCAAAACAGTCCCATTTTGTAGAAATTACAGAACAGCACCATTTTTATAAATTGAAATACAATCCTAATTTTTTGGAAACCTTCAAAACAGCACTATTTTATAGAAATTACAAAATAGCCCAATTTTGTATATATATTACAAAATAGACTCAATTTCTAGAAATTTTATAACTGACTCAATTTTTTAGATACCTTCAAAACAGCACTATTTTATAGAAATTACAAAACGGTCCCATTTTGTAGATATTACAAAATAGACCCAATTTTAAGAAATTACACAACAGTCCAAATATTTTATAAATTACAAAACAGCCACAATTATATATATATATATATTGTTGTGTGTGTATGTGTGTGTTACCTTATTTGTGATATTCTGTATCAATCTCCTTGGCCAAGCAATGAACTGGTTTGGCGCTTACGCCACAACTTTGACCTCATCTGTTGGGCATGGCACTCGTGCGTCTCCCACTACAACACATACCACCACCACCCTAGCCTCATCCCCATTCATTTTTCGGTGGTGTATGGTTGGACCCAAGTTGTGGATGCGAGCATATGCAACTAGTCGCCTTCGAGGATCCTCCATATATAACCCATACTCGTCATCTTCGTTGTGAGCACCTTCTGATATCGGACCTGGAGCGCAACTCCCTTTTGTGCTCTGGACTGCTGGAGAGCTTGGTATAGCTTCCCCATGTGAGCCTATCATCATCATTACCTCTGCTTTCATTTGTTCCTTCATCCCCAATCATTCTGCAATTCTTGTTGTGTTTGTTGCTTCACTTGCTCAATGATGACATCCAACTCCTCTCGTGACACCATTCCTGAACCTCTATATTAGTGTAGCCGACCGAAATATTCCTTAATGCCAACTCCCTTCCCAACACCTCTTACACGACCTGGGTGTTACGCTTTCCTATTGCAACTGTAAGTACGTCGTTCCTCCCACTAGGTGTGAAGTTGCCCTCAGAGCACTGCTCTTCTAAAGAATCCTGTGCAGAAAACATTAAAAAATCATTGTACGTGATGGATTACAGAAAAGTTCAAATATTTTTTTGAAAAGTATTTAAATAATACTTTGTA
This sequence comes from Orobanche coerulescens, assembly GCA_033398695.1. Classification (NCBI taxonomy): domain Eukaryota; kingdom Viridiplantae; phylum Streptophyta; class Magnoliopsida; order Lamiales; family Orobanchaceae; genus Orobanche; species Orobanche coerulescens. Next base: position 103,438,971 of record CM065804.1, read on the forward strand.
GGAGGGTGATTATGAGTTGAAATTTTAAGATATTTTAAATTAGCTATCCCCGAGCTGTTTTTGAGATATCAAATGTCAGATCAAAGTTTAAAAAAATAATGGTATTCAAAATTTGGGGTGATTATGAGTTGAAATACATCTGTTTTGTCACTTGTCATACACATATTTATTCTTGAATATAATGAATACAAAATGATACATATATTCTAAAAGACGAGTTTTCAACTTGTAAGAGATGAATCAGTGCAGGGGGGTGGAAGATCAATTCATGCAGATTGATCTTATCTTCGATCCGAAACAGAATAAAACAGGACGACAATATTTATCACCAAAAAAAGCATATGGTATAGTTTATCTTATAATATTTTATTTATGTATGCATTTAAAATTATCTGTAATATATCAGAATTGTTTTTGATATTTATGTTAGTTAAATATAGTAAAATCAATACTTACAATCTTATCACAAACAACACGAGCATCATCATTTACGAACTTTCCTTCAGGGTTAATGCGTTCTCTCTTCCAAGTCTCATGAAAAGAGGGAGGAGATGGAGGGGAGAGAACAACAGATGGATCCGACGAAGCCTCTTTCCTCGCCCTAATTTCTCATCAATTATTTTTTTCTTCAAATTCTTGTAGCCTCCACGAGATAATCTGTATGGACACTTATTATTTGCTTGGATCTTGAGCTTTCTTTCGTTTTGCCTAGAAATATAAAAATAAAATATAATGGAATCAGTGTATATCATTTATATTTTTGGAAGAGAAACATAATGAAACACCAATCATCAGCAACTTAACAATTTAAGTTACCAAAAATTCTGGAGTCTGACGTGATCTAACAAAAGCCTCCCAAGTATCTGGATCAAGGAACTTATAATCCTCCACGTACGGAAGCATGCCCTGGAGATCTCCAAAAATATATCTGCCCAAGCTAGTCTTGAAGGCCCTCCAACGCGTCCCAACATATTTTATCCATTTATCCTTCAATTTATCCTGATCAGGCACGTCAAATGTCTCCTACAATAATTATGGATAAACACAAGTTGGTGTTCAATGAGAAAGGTACTACGTGACTACAATAAGAAAGAAAGGGAAAAGAGAACATATTATGGCAACATATTGGGGAAAACTATGTTACCAGCAAAGCTTGCCAAATATGTTCTTTATTCATATCGGGCACACTATCCCAGTCGTTAATCAATATGTTGATTTTGATTCGTGCTAAGAAATAGATATAACTGATAAAGTTGTCGACGCTTTCTTTGTCGGGTCCGATTGGCTCCAAATGATTGTTGGTATTCGGTGCCTAAAATGAAGGCCCAGCGGAAGCGGTAAAATAAAAATTAATTCGATCCGAATCCTACGAGGATCGATCGAGCTACGTATATACTAATATATAAACGAAAGGCAAGAGTTGTAAGAAACTAACCCTTGAAGTCCGTTGATTAAATGGTAACCTTCTCTTGAGCTATTCCCCAAGCTTTGCTTGATCTCTACGAATCCAATCCGCTCCAAGCCCTTGAACGATCCAACGCCGAAAGCACTGCATTTCTACTAGCCACGCGCCGAAAAAATGACCGGAATGACAACACTCAATTAACCTCTAAGATTACGGCTAGAATCAAGTGATGAAGCTTTTTATTATTACACTCTAATTGTATAATATATATCTCTCAATCAATGTCTTGATCTTTCTCCAAGAGAATTCAAGAAAAATGAAGAAGAAGTAAAAGGATTGGAAAAACTATTTTTCCTTCTCAATCTATCTCAAACTCACATATGGAAGCCTTCCCAAAAAGTGAAATGAGAGTCTTCATTTTATTCTCCATAAAATCCTCCCAAATCAAGACTAAATAATTAAAATGAATTAATTAAAAGATCTTGTTCCATTGACACTTCAAGTCATCCACCAATTTAGGTGGTGACAATGACCAAAGGAAAGGGGAGGGAAAATGGGCGGCCATCTAGAAGGAGCCGGGACGAGTTCGGTCCGTTTCGGACTCCCGTGAGTCCAAACAGATAAACTCCTATTCCGTTCCGATGTATTTGTGTCGATTAATTAATCCAATCAATTAATCACATTAAATACATAATAACATAATTAATTTCTCCAAGAAATAATTATATGTATGAATTAAATTAATCACCCAGTAATTTATTTAATTCGTTAGGCCGTAAATCAATTTATCCAATAAAACGATTTAAACATCTAATGTCCCAAATTAGATATCCAATATCTAATATTCATAATGAGATAATAAGCTTGATACATTCCATCGTCAATCCTATTGCGTGACTCGGTAGGTCCGTCTCAGTCAGCAATGGGAGGAACCAAAGAGTAGTAGCACCACCTAGCCAGCCTGGCAGCCTACACTGTGTAATACCCGAGATTCTAATGTTTATTTTGAACATTTTGATATTGTATATGTTGTATTTGATCTGAGTATTATCCAGAGTATTTCATGATCCGGTGTTGTTGAACGTATGATTTCATGAATGTGTTCAAAATTTGTAATTTTTGCACTAGTAGCGCAAGCTAACCACTAGGCGTAGCGTACGCTAATTTGGTTTCGTAGCGCACGCTGTGTGTGAACCTTAGCGCGCGCTATACGTAGTCAACTTGATTATGACAGGGTGGTAGGTGAGATCAGCCGCGGATCTTGGTCGGGACATGTCGGGATGTATCTGGACGGCTTTTGGAAAAGTCGAGTCAACGGTACTTAGCGCACGCTAATGTTATGAGGCTAGCGCACGTTAAGTCTAGTACAGTGAGGTCAGTGAACCTTCGTTCAGTCGTTAGCGCACGCTAAAAATAGTTGTTAGCGTATGCTAATCGTTGATTTTAGCGCACATAAGGCTGTTTAGCGTACGCTATGCCGAGACCCATCAGAGACAGTAGACTGATAGCCCATTAGCGCACGCTAATTTGAGAGAGTAGCGCGCGCTAATAACCCTTTTCACCACTTTTCATACTCGATTTTTGGGACTTTGAGAGTCACTCCCTCCATCCAAATCCTGCATAGCAGCCTCCTAACATCACCATTGGAGAAAAAGGAGCTTTGAGGATTGGTGTTCTAGCTCTTGGACGTGGAGTTCATCAAGAGATTTCAACCTTTCTTTCCGATAAAGGTATGTTATGGTTTACCAAGCCGAAACTTATGTTCTCAGCTATATTTCGAGCTTGCTTTGGAATCCTTAGGCTAGCTAATGATCTTATGAATCCAGCAACATATTTTTTGAAGTAGTGAAACCCAATTATACCTTGTTTTTCTTTCATTACATAGAATGTTGATCTAGCCTCGGTGGATAAAAAGCTTAGGATGTAGTATCCTTACCTCGTTGGAATCATGAGCATGATTTTAGTTAGATTCTATAAATTCCTTTGATGTTCCACCGATGAAATTCATGTTTGCTAGGGGTATTTGTTTTGACAATATTCTTCATGTTCTTGAGGATGATGAATCGGCCATGTCATTGAACTCAACCCGAATCACCGTAGTATCGTATTCCTTGCGTAATACTTGGGCATGCTTGCCATCTTGAGTAACATTTGTGGTAAAATCATAATAGCAGAACATATGAGAATTTGGAATTGAATCCCATATTTAAACCCGAAATCTTTAATATCTTGTATATCCTGGAACTCGTTAACATCGGCACTTCACATCCGAAATGATCCTTCAACTCACATGAAGTGTATCATCATTTTCTGTTCAGCTTTCATCTAGTATACTAACCACGAAACGGCCTTACGTCACTATTTTACGATTCTAATAAGTTATTCGGTGATCGTACGTTGGTTTTGAGTAGAATGTTGAATTCCTTGTTATCTATTTTGATCATGGTCCGAACCTTGCTTAGTGGTCGATCAAGCGACGGCGGCCTGCAGACGTGTGACATTCGTGGGAGTATTGTAGTCCTTGCCATCTTTGAGGGAAGTATCATATATTGAGTTTGGTTTATATTGGAACTTTGATCATGCATACGGTTTTGTTTATGTTGTCGAGTATGAGATTATTTTCTTTGATTTGTTGTGGTTGTTCGTGTTGATGAACATATTGAATTGCATATGTGTATGCATGATTGCATGGTTTATATTGTAAATGATCTGAGGGGGGTCATGAGGATCTATGCTGAGGGCACTGGATCGAATGTCCACCATGCGTTGGTCCGACGGGATCATCATGGGGATCTATGTTGAGGGCGCTGGATTGTTGGACGGGTTTTCCACCATGCATTGGTCCGATGGGATCATCATGGGGATCTATACTGAGGGCGCTGGATCGTTGGAATACCCTATATTGTGTTGATGGAATCGTGAGGATTCGCATCGTTGGATTCCGGTGACGGAAATCCATTTTATATGTTTTATGATGCATTGATGATTTATGTATTATGATACTTGTACTAGCATCATTTTGCTAACCCCTTCGGGGCTGGACATTTGTTTTTGATGTTCAGGTAGCCGAGGGGCGGGGAAGCAGCTACAGTATCGACATGACAATGAAGTGGCTCAGTGATGTGGATTATGTTATTTTGTTTTATGGTTATTTTCCAGTACTTGAGTACGCATATGTTGTTGATGATTTTGGGGATGTTTTGTAATAATGGACTCATTTGAACTGTCGAACGGGTTTAAACTTCTTTTACTTTGATGACATTTTAGTATTTATTTCGTATTTCTCAATTTAGCCTTGTAAATTCTTATACAAAGGATTTACGGCGCTGTAATTATTCCGAATATAACGGGGTGTTACAGAATATGGTATCAGAGCTAAGATTCATGGATATCTTGGCAGTTGGGTTAGTTGGGTCGGTTTACGTTATTTGATTTAAGGGTCGTTTATAACATCACTGCTGAGCCAGCATCGTCGTGTGGACCGTGGTTGTAAGTCTCCAAATCTCAAATACTACCGTTTTATTTAATTCCTGTTTTGTGAATATTGACGGACTTCCTTTTAGAAATATTGCCCTGGATATTGAGTATTTGTGTTTACAGTATGTTGAGGGGAGGTCGTGGAGGCGGACGTGGTCGTCGACGCGGACGTGGTAATGCGAGACAGGAGGATTCGGCGTCTACCCCATAATTATTGGCTAGTCGAACCGATTCCCATTCCGGAGGTCAGCAGGGATGAGCAAATAATAACGCAAATCCCAATATGCCGGGAGTGCTTCAAAAGGTGGTTGCTCAGATAAACCAGTTTGCTCAGGTAGTTGACCGCATGCAGACGGCTATGGGACAGCAACACAACAAGGATAATCGAGGAGATAAATGGCTTACTGAGGTGGTCAAATTGCACCCCCCAAAATTTGATGGTTCTGCTGAGACACTTACTTGGGATCACTGGATGAAGGAGTTAGAAAAGATCTTTGCAGGGATTAATTGTCCCGATGACAGAAAGGTTCCGATCGCCCAGTATCTCCTGACTGGGGAGGCTTTTGACTGGTGGGAGGCCATTCGACCTCAGGATCATAATGCTGACTGGACGGAATTCAAATTAATGATGGAAGCGCAATATTGTCCTCGCCTAGTTAGAGAAGCCCGAGTCCGGGAGTTTTTCTCACCACAAAATTTAGAGGCATTTATGACAGACGTGATTAAGACTTTTAATCACCAACTGACTTATGTGCGCCACTTGGTCAGGACCGAAGCGGAGAGGATTTTTCATTTTGACATGCAGATGAGGCCGGAGATTCAGCAATATATGTCTGGATTTGAGTGTACCACCTTGCGACAGTATCAGGACAAAGCACTATCCTACGATATGAAAGAGGCGACAGTAGAGAAATCAACGGAAGCAAAGAAGCAGAAAGTGTCTGGAAACTTCGCGGAGAACAAGAGTAGTGGGCCCCACAAGGGCCAGTCCTCATTTCATTCATCCAAGAGGCCTCCGCATCCTTCTCGAGGTGGAAAGAAGTTCCGGGCAGCACCAACCGTTTCAGACGCAGGGAGGAAATGTTATAACTGTGGCAAAACAGGGCATGTTCGATGTGATTGTTACGCACCTGCTGTGACCTGTTTTGAGTGTGGACAGGAAGGATATCGCGCAACGTTTTGTGGAAATGCGACTCGATATTTTGGTACTCGTACTCCTGCACTGGTTCCGAAGGATACAAGTGTAAACCAGACGTAACCGAGTGGTTTCCAGCAGCAGAATGTTGGGAAAAGAGAGGCATCCAGCGCTGGGTCCGTTCCTCCGCGTATTTACGAGATAAAGAAGTCAAACGATCAGAACACGGATGTTGCATCAGGTACGATTCAGATCCTTTTACAACCAGTTAGTGTCTTATTCGATTCAGGAGCTACGCATTCTTTCATATCTTTGAACTGTGTTAATCATTTGAAAATCTCGTGCTTGTATGATTGTGAACCTTATGTTGTGGGATTACCGAGCGGAGAGAAACTTGTGGGAACCTAGAAACTAGGGATTTTCCAGTGACTATAGGAGGGAGAGGTTGGACATCAAATCTTATTGTAGTCGACATCCATGGTGACGATTTAATTCTCGGAGATGATTGGCTCAACCGTTATGGAGCTATTTTGAATTATCGAAAGAGAGTCATCTCTATCATTTTTGATGACGGATCTGAACATTTATTTAAGGGATGGAGACCGGGAAGCTCAGGAAAGTTGATCAAAGCCATGAAAGTAGTTAAATTGCTAAAGCAGGGTTCTTATGGATTTTGGTGTTACGCCATGAAGATAGAAGAAGGAGTCGAGCTCACATCTATTCCAGTGGTAAACGAATTCTCAGACGTATTCCCTGACGAACTACCCGGGTTACCTCCGCGGAGAGAAGTAGAGTTTAATATCGAATTGGAGCCTAGAGCTACACCTATTTCTAGAGCACCATACCGTATGGCGCCAACCGAGATGTATGAACTAAAGAAACATCTTGAGGAATTATTACAGAAGGGTTACATTCAACCTAGCGTCTCTTCTTGGGGAGCACCCGTTCTTTTTATCCGGAAGAAAGATGGATCCCTTCGATTATGTATTGATTACAGGGAGCTAAACAAGGTGATGATCAAGAACAAGTATCCTATACCTCGGATCGGCGATTTGTTTGATCAACTGCAAGGGGAAAAGGTATTCTCGAAGATTGACTTGCGATCAGGATACCATCATTTGAGAATTAAGGAATCGGACATACCGAAATCTGCTTTCAGATCCCTGTACGGGCATTATGAATTCATGGTGATGCCATTTGGACTTACCAATGCTCCTGCGGTGTTTATGCAATTGATGAATTGGTTTTTAGAATACTTGGATAAATTTGTGGTAGTCTTCATCTATGACATCTTGATCTATTCGAAAGACACAGAGGAACATGCAGAGCACTTGCGTATCGTTTTGAGCACTTTGAGAAAGGAACAGCTTTATACGAAACTTACTAAATGCGAATTCTGGCTTAAAGAGGTGACCTTCCTTGGGCATGTAATATCAGCTGACGGAGTTCAGGTGGACCCGAAGAAAGTCGAGGCAATCTTGGAATGGGAATCTCCTAATAATGTGAAAGAAGTCCGGAGTTTATTGGGACTTGCTGGATATTATCGCCATTTTGTAGAAGGATTTTCCAAAATCGCTCGTCCACTTACTCAGCTGTTACAGAAAACCCAAAAATTCGTTTGGAATGAGAAATGCCAGGTGGGTTTTAATGAACTTAAGAGAAGACTGACGACAACGCCTATACTAGCGTTACCAAATGGAACTGATGGATTCATGGTATACAACGACGCTTCAAATCAGGGTCTGGGATGTGTATTGATGCAAAAGAATAAGGTGATTGTCTATGCCTCTCGACTGTTGAAACCGTACGAAGTTAATTACCCGACTCATGATCTGGAGTTAGAAGCTGTAGTCTTTGCTCTAAAAATTTGGCGACATTATTTATACAACACTCATTGTCAGATCTTTACAGATCATAAGATCATCAAGTATATTTTCAGTCAGAAGGAATTAAACATGAGGCAGAGAAGGTGGCTGGAATTGATCAAGGATTACGATTTGGAAATCCTCTATCATCCAGGCAAAGCAAACATGGTAGCTGATGCACTGAGCCGTAAACTTATTTCTCTTCGAGTGTTGGAAGCACTTACGTCCCAAACCAGCATTCAACGAGAACTAATTCGTGAAGGAATTGAAGTGTGGTCGCAAGAAGTCCAAGGGCAACTGTGTGTGATGGAACTAACTTCGTCGTTGGTTGAAGAAATCAAATCTAAGCAGTTGGATGATTCTCTGATTCTTCGATTTTGTGACGAAGTGAACAAAGGGAAGGCCCCAGGATTCATGATACAGGATGATGGAGTTCTGAGATTTCAGAGTCGGCTTTGCATTCCCGATGATGATGTTTTGAGGCAGACAATTCTGAAGGAAGCTCACAGTGCGCCCTATTCTATTCACCCGGGCACCGGTAAGATGTATAAGGATCTAAAACAAAATTTGTGGTGGGGAAATATGAAGAAGGACGTAACAGAATACGTTTCGAAGTGTTTAACTTGTCAGCAGGTTAAGATTGAACATCAGCGACCTGCCGGAATGTTGAAGCCACTTCCGATCCCTGAGTGGAAGTGGAAAGATATATCGATGGACTTTATCACCAATATGCCACGGACCAATACGGGGATGAACATGATTTGGGTTGTAGTTGATCGACTAACCAAGTCGGCTCATTTCTTAGGAATTAAAGACACATGGGGACCCGAGAAATTGGCACGAGTATTTATTTCAGAGATAGTTCGATTGCATGGTACACCGAAGACCATTATTTCGGATCGAGATGGTCATTTCGTGTCACACTTTTGGAAGGCAGTTCACAGGGCTTTGGGAACCGAGCTGAACTTTAGCACGGCTTATCATCCTCAGATGGACGGTCCGTCCGAAAATACTATTCAGACAGTAGAGGACATGCTTATAGCTTGTGCCTTAGACTGGTCAACCGACTGGGAGGTTCATTTGCCCTTGATTGAATTCACCTACAACAATAGTTGGCAAGCTTCCAGTAAGATGGCACCATTTGAAGCGTTGTACGGAAGAAGATGTAGATCGCCCCTATGTTGGGATGATTCTTCTGACTTGATTGGGATGGAACCAGAGTTGATAGTTCAGACTCAAGAGAAGGTAGCTCTAATTCGGGAACGACTGTTGACTGCCCAGAGTCGACAGAAGTCTTATGCAGATGTGTGCCGTCGCCCGTTGGAGTTTGAGATTGGGGATAACGTACTATTGAAGGTTTCTCCTACCTGGGGGATTTTCCGATTTGGGAGGAAAGAAAAACTGAGTCCGAGATATATTGGGCCATTCGAGATCCTTGAAAGGTTTGGGGATTTAGCATACAGGTTGGCCTTACCGCTATCGCTGAGTCACGTTCACAATTTGTTTCATGTATCCCAATTACGGAAGTATGTACCAGATCCCAGTCATATAATTGATTTCGGCGAGATCGAGATAGCTAATGACGGCACCTTCGAGGAAAGACCAATCAAAATACTTGAGAGTAGGATCAAACAATTGAGGAATAAACCAATATCCTTGGTTAAAGTTCAATGGTCATGACATGGAGTCGAGGAGGCCACTTGGGAAACGGAGGAAGGTAGGAAGACTAGATATCTAGAGTTATTTTCATCTTAAGTTTCGGGACGAAACTTCTTTTTAGGGAGAGAGGATGTAATACCCGAGATTCTAATGTGTATCTTGAACATTGTGATATTGTATATGTTGTATTTGATCTGAGAATTATCCAGAGTATTTCATGATCCGGTGTTGTTGAACGTATGATTTCACAAGTAGCGCACGCTAACCACTAGGCGTAGCGTACGCTAATTTGGTTTCGTAGTGCACGCTGTGTATGAACCTTAGAGCGCGCTATATGTAGTCAACTTGATTATGACAGGGTGGTAGGTGAGATCAGCCGCGGATCTTGGTCGGGACATGTCGGGATGTATCTGGACGACTTTTGGAAAAGTCGAGTCAACGGTACTTAGCGCACGCTAATGTTATGAGGCTAGCGCACGCTAAGTCTAGTATAGTGACGTCAGTGAACCTTCGTTCAGTCATTAGCGCATGCTAAAAATAGTTGTTAGCGTACGCTAATCGTTGATTTTAGCGCACGTAAGGCTGTTTAGCGTACGCTATTCCGAGACCCGTCAAAGACAGTAGACTGATAGCCCGTTAGCGCACGCTAATTTGAGAGAGTAGCGCGCGCTAATAACCCTTTTCTATAAATAGGATGGCACCCAGTTTCATTTTTCAGTTTTCACCACTTTGCATACTCGATTTTTGGGACTTTGAGAGTCACTCCCTCCATCCAAATCCTGCATACCAGCCTCCTAACATCACCATTGGAAACAAAGGAGCTTTGAGGATTGGTGATCTAGCTCTTGGACGTGGAGTTCATCAAGAGATTTCAACCTTTCTTTCCCACAAAGGTATGTTATGGTTTACCAAGCCGAAACTTACGTTCTCAGCTATATTCGAGCCTGCTTCAGAATCCTTAGGCTAGCTAATGATCTTATGAATCCAGCAACATATTTTTTGAAGTAGTGAAACCCAATTATACCTTGTTTTTCCTTCATTACTTAGAATGTTGATCTAGCCTCGGTGGATAAAAACCTTAGGATGTAGTATTCTTACCTCATTGGAATCATGAGTAGGATTTTAGTTAGATTCTATAAATTCCTTTGATGTTCCACCGATGAAATTCACGTTTGCTAGGGGTATTTGTTTTGACAATATTTTTCATGTTCTTGAGGATGATGAATCGGCCATGTCATTAAACTCAACCCGGATCACTGTAGTATCGTTTTCCTTGCGTAATACTTGGGCATGCTTGCCATCTTGAGTAACATTTGTGGTAAAATCATAATAGCCGAACATATGGGAATTTGGAATTGAATCCCATATTTAAACCCGAAATCTTTAATATCTTGTATATCCTTGAACTCGTTAACACCGGCACTTCACTTCTTAAATGATCGTTCAACTCACATGATGTGTATCATCATTTTCGGTTCAGCTTTCATCTAGTATACTAACCACGAACCGGCCTTACGTCACTATTTTACGATTCTAATAAGTTATTCGGTGATCGTACGTTAGTTTTGAGTAGAATGTTGAGCTCCTTGTTATCTCTTTTGATCAAGGTCCGAACCTTTCTTAGTGGTCGATCAAGCGACGGCGGCCTGCGGACGTGTGACATTCGTGGGAGTATTGTAGTCCTTGCCATCTTTGAGGCAAGTATCATATATTGAGTCTGATTTATATTGGAACTTTGATCATGCATGCGGTTTTGTTTATGTTGTCGAGTATGAGATTATTTTCTTTGATTTGTTGTGGTAGTTCATGTTGATGAACATATTGAATTGCATATGTGTATGCATGATTGCATGGTTTATATTGTAAATGATCTGAGGAGGGTCATGAGGATCTATGCTGAGGGCACTGGATCGAATGTCCACCATGCGTTGGTCCGAAGGGATCATCATGGGGATCTATGCTGAGGGCGCTGGATCGTTGGACGGGTTTTCCACCATGCATTGGTCCGACGGGATCATCATGGGGATCTATACTGAGGGCGCTGGATCGTTGGAATACCCTGTATTGTGTTGATGGAATCGTGAGGATTCGCATCGTTGGATTCCGGTGACGGAAATCCATTTTGTATGTTTTATGATGCATTGATGATTTATGTATTATGATACTTGTACTAGCATCGTTTTGCTAACCCCTTCGGGGGTGGACATTTGTTTTTGATGTTCGGAGTAGCGGGCGGGAAGCGACCACGTGCACAAGACGATGAAGTGGCTCAGTGATGTGGATTATGTTATTTTGTTTTATGGTTATTTTCCAGTACTCGAGTATGCATATGTTGTTGATGATTTTGGGGATGTTTTGTAATAATGGACTCATTTGAACTGTCGAACGAGTTTGAACTTCTTTTACTTTGATGACACTTTAGTATTTATTTCGTATTTCTCAATTTAGCCTTGTAAATTCTTATACAAAGGATTTACGGCGCTGTAATTATTCCGAATATATTGGGGTGTTACACACTGTACCCCAACTGAGAACGAATGATGGGATCATTCAAGAACCATTCTGTCGTGAATACCAGTAAATGTATAAACCCTTCTTTGAAATGTCCCGATCAAGTTATAGGATCACGGTCAGTCAAACCCTATCTGTACTTGATACTATGCATGCGTTAATGCAAATAGAGATCATCGAGCTCTCGTGTATCCAATACAACTAGCTCCAATGCTTTGGCCAAAGACTTATGATCTCATCTGCCAATAACCGCATAGGACATATAACCCGCTCACTAACGGGAGAAAAAATTCTATCTTGGTATTCGGTAGGACCTGCTACTTGCCCGTCAAGATGCACGTCGAGGTTGAACCCCACCTTCCAGTTTACAGGGTCGAACTACTCTAATGAAAATCTTGACGTCACAAGCACATCCCTACTAAATCTTCAAGTCAAAGGTTCACGAGTACCTATCACAACCTTTCGATTCTGTCATTGACTGTCCCGGAGTGAAATCCGTGTGACGAATCGAGGGTGAGTCAGTTCGAGTATACTAATCCAATTAGCATACCTATAACATGTGGTCCCACTAACCATTAGTGTCCGACATGCACTCTCCATGTCAAAGAACATGTCATACAAGTCTTCACATACACTTAACGCCCAATCAAGATTTATCGACTTGCGAACGATTAAGTATTTGAGCTATAATTTCCAGTGCTGACCCCCTTATCCAATAAGGAGTGGAATGTTTTGCTCTCAAATACACGGACTAGTTTCTATATGTATATTTACGAGTTAAGAATGCCAGTAACTAGTAAATAAAGAAACATTCATTGCCTTATATAAATGTTTTACATAATTACAAGTACAATGCCCTCACTCAACATCCTCTGAGTGGCATTCGAGAGCATACTCATAACAATCTCCCACTTGCACTCAATGCCACACACTATGGTATCTAATACCCATGTTCTCCAGATGATGCTCCAAGCTAGTCTGAGAAAGTGGCTTGGTCAGTGGATCAGCGATGTTGTCGGCTGAATCTACTCTATGCAGCACAATGTATCCCTTGCGAACAAATTCTCTTACGAGATGATACTTCCTCTCAATATGTTTGGTGCTGTTGTGAAACCTCAGCTCCTTGGCATGCACTACAGCTCCGTCGTTGTTGCAAAGACAATGAACAGCAAATTTCAAGACATGGTATCACTTGAAGTTCTTCCAGAAACTTCTTAATCCACAACCCTTCCTTGGAAGCCTCCGAGGCTGCTTGATACTCAGCCTGACAGGTGGAATCAGCAGTCGCGCTTTGCTTGGCTCCTCCATTAAGAGTAAATATGTAGCCAGAAGTAGACATCGAGCCGTCCTTCAGTCCTTGGAAGTCCGAATCAGTGAATCCCACCACATCCAATTCTCCACCACCATACATCAGAACCATATCTCTAGTCCTTCTCAGGTACTTGAGAACGTTCTTTACGGCATCCCAATGTTCCCTACCTAGGTTTGCCTGAAACCTACTCACCACGCTTACAGCATGCGCAATGTCAGGTCTCGTACACAACATAGCATACATAAGGCTACCCACGGCCGAAGCATATGGTATATTACTCATTTCCTTCCGTTGTTCCTCACTTTGAGGATAATCTTCAAGGAGAGTTTTATTCCATGTCGCGTCGGTAGGAATCCTCTTATAGAATCATCCATCTTAAATCGCTGTAAGATTTTATCTATATAGAGGGCTTGGGAAAGACCTATTGTTCTCTTTGCTCTATCCCGGTAGAGTCGAATACCAAGAATATAGGTAGCTTCTCCCAAGTCTTTCATGGAGAAATTACTCGAAAGCCAAGCTTTCACAGAACTGAGCATTCCCACATCATTTCCTATTAGTAGAATATCATCCACATATAGCATTAAGAATGCAATCTTGCTCCCACTAACCCTCTTGTATAAACAAGGTTCCTCCTCGTTTTGCACGAAGTCAAACTCTTTGACCGCCTCGTTAAAACGAAGGTTCCAACTACGCGACGCTTGCTTCAGTCCATAAATGGAACGCTGAAGCTTGCACACTTTCTGAATATCGACTTCGGACACAAAGCCTTTAGGCTGCTCCATATAGATTTCCTCCTCGAGGAATCCATTAAGGAAAGTCGTCCTTATGTCCATTTTCCATATCTCTTAATCGTGGTAGGCAGCTATAGCAAGCATCATGCGAATAGACTTGATCATGGCTACGGGCGAGATGGTATCATGGTAATCGATCCCTTCTTTCTGGGTATAACCCTTTGCCACAAGTCTGGCCTTATAGGCGTCAACCTTGCCATCACCATCAGTCTTTCTCTTGTAGATCCACTTGTTCCCAATAGGCACTATGCCCTTGGGGCGGTCTACTAGATTTCAGACCTGATTGACATGCATCGAGTCTATCTCAGTTTCCATAGCTTCACGCTATTTCACGGAGTCTACATCCACCATCGCTTGGTCATAGGTCGTTGGGTCAGGCTATCACTTAGAACCTTATGGAGACCTAGTTACTCCAAGTTCACAAGCCCATACCTCTCAGGTAAATGAGACACCCTACTAGACCTACGAGGTGGTTGTACTTGTGTTTCAGAAGGTTCGGTTCCAATTTCTTGCACAGGTGTCTCCTTAGGAGTTTCATTGTATTCTTCCAAAGAAATACTTCTACCTGCTCCGCCTTCTTGGATGAACTCATCTTCCAGGAAGTGTGCTCGTAAAGCAACAACGATCTTTCGATCTTCAGGCATGTAGAATAGATAACCCATCATCCCAGACGGGAATCCAATGAAACGTCCCTTCGCAGACCTAGCTTCCAACTTTTCCACCTTAGTCTTCTTGACATACGCGAGACATCCCCAAATCCTAATGTGATTAAGACTTGGTTTCCTTCCCTCCCACATCTCATGTGGAGTTTTAGGAATGGATTTGGAAGGATATCTGTTCAAGATATAAGCGGCAGTCAGGAATGCATACCCCCACAGGTAAATTGGTAAGTCAATATAGCCCAGCATGGAACGGACCATGTTCAGCAGGGTCCGGTTCCTCCTTTCTGACACACCATTTAACTGAGTAGTACCCGAAGGTGTTAGTTGTGAAACTATTCCATGTTCCATAAGGAACTCGTCAAACTATGTACTCATATACTTGCCACCTCGGTCCGACCGAAGTGCTTTGATATGATTACCAGTTTGTTTCTCGACTAGGGCCTTGAATTTCTGGAATTTCTCAAAGGCCTCGGATTTATGTTTCATTAAGTATACATAACCATACCTAGTATGATCATCTGTAAACGTAATGAAATATTGATATCCATCACGTGCTGCTTCTAAAGCACCACATACGTCGGTATGGATTAATCCCAGTTTGTCAGCGGCTCTTTCAAAAGTCCCTGTGAAGGGGGACTTAGTCATTTTGCCTTTAAGGCAAGATTCACAAGTACGAAAGGGATCCGATCCCAATGGACCCATAAGTCCATCTTTTTCCATCTTGTAAACCTTCATCTGGCCAACATGACCAAGTCTAAGATGCCATTTCAAAACGTGATTGGTTTCATCCCTACCACGTTTTCTAGTCATAGTATTCACAACTACTTTGTTGCTGAGATTTAGATGATACAATCCATTTAACAATGTAGCAGTACCCACTAGTTTATTTCTGAAATAAATTTTGCAGGAACCATCACCAATGAAAAATGAAAAGCCTTTTCGGTCCATGACCAGAATGGATACAATGTTTTTGTTCCCCTTGGGCAAAACAAGTACATCTTCTAAAGTCAAAACAAAGCCAGATTCTAAACCCAAAAGAAGTGATCCTATGTCAGTTGCCTCGACACTATGCCTGCTTCCGACTGTGATCATAACTTTTCCAGCTCCAAGCTTCCTACTTTATTCTAGATCCGGATTCACGGTCCAAATATGAGAACTAGCACCAGAATCCAGTATCCAGGAAGTAGAAAATATAGTAGCAGAACAATTTGTTTCCAAAACTAAAAGTTCTGTACCTGAAGGGCCATGAAGAATTGGACAGTCTCTTTCCCAGTGGCCCAGCTCACCACACTTTAGACAAGCATCCTTCTTCTTCTTGTTCTTCGAAACTGTTGGGGCCTTGCCCTTACCCTTGAATTCCTTGGCTTGTGGTCCCGTCTGCTTCTTGGTCTTTTTCTTCTTGTTCTTAGACCTCCGAGGTCCAGAAGAAATCACAAGGGCACACTCCTTCATCTGCGGAGTCTTCATCTGAGACTGAGCGGTCACCAGTTTGTTCATTAGCCCAGCTAAGTTACCTGCATTCTCATTGCAGTTGAAGTTCATAACAAACTGTGAGAAGGAATCAGGGAGAGATTGAAGGATAAGGTCGGTTTGGAGAGAAGTATCCATTTTAAAATCAAGAGCCTCCAATCTCTCGATCATGGATATCATTTTGAGGACATGTTCCCCAACCTTCTCACCTTCCTTCATCCTGGCACCGAACAATTGCTTGGATATCTCATATCTAGCAGTTCTGCTATGCTCACCATAAAGTTCGGTTAAGTGAGATAGAATCTACCTAGCAAAAGTCATTTTCTCATGATCTCTCTGAAGCTCATTAGACATAGAAGCCATCATGTATGCACGGTCTTTTACGTCATCCTTAACCCACTTTTCGTGGTTTTCAATCTCTTCCTGATTGGCTCTGGTCCGCACAGGAGGCGCTGGAATATCCGTCTCCAAGACGTATCCCAGTACCTCTATACTGAGAATAATCATCAGATTGCAGAGCCAATCCACAGAGTTGAGTCCCATCAATGTGTTCTTTTCGAGTAGAATTGCGAGTGGATTCATTGTATATTGAGAGTTATGTCTGCATTAAGTACGACAGATTAATTAGTGACTCGTTCAATTATGTTCTGAGTATAAAATTAAGGTCTTTTGTATTCTTGTTACCCAGCTCCCACTATTTTTATCAGAATAACACACTCCCATGTGAAATCCGGAAGTATCGTCGCTCTACTTCATAGTGGTGATCGATTTCTTTATAAATCTTAATAGAGGGTAACCGAACAAGTTTCTAGTCTATTAATTTTCATAAAGTGGTGTCCAACACCAACCCATCTAATGAATGATTCGATATTCTTTTTCCCCTTGTTCACTCCCCTCAACCTATACGGTTTCTATGGTTCGTGAACAAGTTAAGTTTACACCATCGGCGCAAATCAGTTTCACAATTGAATCTTATCCGGAAACCTATCAGGTTTCTAGGGATAAAATTTGCTCTAACCAAAGGCATCCAATGTGCTCCTGGTAATTTATCCGTCCTCCCCAAAAGACTACCCCGATAACTCGGAAGCATAGCACATCTAGTTTGGATTTCAGTTTCCCGAAAGATCGATAGAGGGAAGGAAAACCTTGAAACATTATAAACTTAATAATTTGTGGTGGGAGAATTTTCGCGATTAACGTTACACTTTGCACATTAATCATTTAAGCGCGTTTGTGGCATTCATACAATATGAAAAAACCATTCACAACCTAGTTGCTGCCAACATGTGGTTCATGGACCGTTCCAAGAAAACAAAAACTCCGTAATCTAATTACAATTCTTCGTCTTGGATCTTCGTCTTCTAGAAACGGATCTTCCTCCGGTCTTCGTCATTACATATAAATTTTATATTGAAAATTGCGTCCTAGATACAAATATTTGTAGTAAAATTTACAACCCAACCGAATAAAATGAACGATTCAAAAACTAAGTCCATGAAGCACATCCCCATTCAAAAGCATTCATCCAATAAATACTATATAAATGGAAAGCGTAGAGATACATTGATCCAATCAACAATTCGAATCGATCCAATCGATTCACACAACCGGTAATATGAAAAACGTTCAAATAATTCGGTCGATCACAAGTATTCCATTAAATCAATTTTTCCTTATAAAAAGAAATACCATATATCATTTTAATCATATTAAATCCAATTTAAAATGTGGGAAATCAATTTTAGGAATACACGAAGAAAACAAGCCCGAAACGGGTCCGAAATCGGCTGAACCGCGCCCGAAAAACACCATAGGGCTGCAGTAGGGCTGCCCAGCAGCCCTGGGCCCCGGCCCCCTGAGCCTGGGCCACGGCTCCTGAGCCTGGGCTGCGGCCCCTGCTTCCGGACCACTCCCAGACCGTCCAACGACAATTCAGGGCTAGTTTTTCGACGAGATATCCAATATCTATATTTTCCAACATTCATATCATCAATATAAATCATATTTCGAAGAAATAAAAGATTTATATTTAGACATAAACTTACGAAAAATATAACTATAACGAACGAAAAACATATACCATGATTATGACTAAAATGATTCCAAATCATTCACCATCTAATCGAGCATTCCAAATGCCAATATCGTATATATGATCACAAGACCAACACTCCGATACCACTGTTGGGATTTGGTGCCTAAAACGAAGGCCCAGCGGAAGCGGTAAAATGAAAATTAATTCGATCTGAATGCCTACGAGGATCGATTGAGCTACGTATATACGAATATATAAACGAAAGGCAAGAGTTGTAAGAAACTAACCCTTGAAGTCCGTTGATTAAATGGTAACCTTCTCTTGAGCTATTCCCCAAGCTTTGCTTGATCTCTACGAATCCAATCCGCTCAAACCCTTGAACGATCCAACGCCGAAAGCACCGCGTCTCTACTAGCCACGCGCCGAAAAAACGACCGGAATGACAACACTCAATTAAACTCTAAGGTCACGGCTTGAATCAAGTGATGAAGCTTTTTATTATTACTCTATGTGTATAATATATATCTCTCAATCAATGTCTTGATCTTTCTCCAAGAGAATTCAAGAAAAATGAAGAAGAAGTAAAAGACTTGGAAAAACTATTTTTCCTTCTCACTCTATCTCAAACTCACGTATGGAAGCCTTCCCAAAAGTGAAGTGAGAGTCTTCATTTTATTCTCCATAAAATCCTCCCAAATCAAGACCAAATAATTAAAATGAATTAATTAAAAGATCTTGTTCCCTTGACACTTCAAGTCATCCACCAATTTAGGTGGTGACAATGACCAAAGGAATGGGGAGGGAAAATGGGCGGCAATCTAGAAGGAGCCGGGATGAGTTCGGTCCGTTTCGAACTCCCATGAGTGCAAACAGATAAACTCCTATTCCGTTACGATGTATTTGTGTCGATTAATTAATCCAATCAATTAATCACATTAAATACATAATAACATAATTAATTTCTCCAAGAAATAATTATATGTATGAATTAAATTAATCACCCAGTAATTTATTTAATTTGTTAGGCCGTAAATCAATTTATCCAATAAATCGATTTAAATATCTAATGTCCCAAATTAGATATCCAATATCTAATATTCATAATGAGATAATAAGCTTGATACATTCCGTCGTCAATCCTATTGCGCGACTCGGTGGGTCCGTCTCAGTCAGCAATGGGAGGAACCAAAGAGTAGTAACACCACCTAGCCACCCTGGCAACCTACACTGTACACCAACTGAGAACGAATGATGGGATCATTCAAGAACCATTCTGTCGTGAATACCAGTAAACGTATAAACCCTTCTTTCAAATGTCCCGATCAAGTTATAGGGTCACGGTCAGTCAAACCCTATCTGTACTTGATGCTATGCATGCGTTAATGCAAATCGAGATCATCGAGCTCTCGTGTATCCAATACAACTAGCTCCAATGCTTTGGCTAAAGACTTATGACCTCATTTGCCAATAACCGCATAGGACATATAACCCGCTCACTAATGGGAGAAAGAATTCTATCTTGCTATTCAGTAGGACTTGCTACTTGCCCGTCAAGATGCACGTCGAGGTTGACCCCCACCTTCCAGTTTATAGGGTCGAACTACTCTAATGAAAATCTTGACGTCACAAGCACATACCTACTAAATCCTCAAGTCAAAGGTTCACAAATACCTATCACAACCTTTTGATTCCGTCATTGACTGTCCCGGAGTGAAATCCGTGTGACGAATCGAGGGTGAGTCGGTTCGAGTATACTAATCCAATTAGCGTACCTATAACATGTGCTCCCACTAACCATTAGTGTCCGACAGGCACTCTCCATGTCAAAGAATATGTCATACAAGTCTTCACATAAACTTAACGCCCAGTCAAGATTCATCGACTTGCGAACGATTAAGTATTTGAGCTATAAACCTTTCCAGTGCCGACCCCCTTATCCAATAAGGAGTGGAACGTTTTGCTCTCAAATACACGGACTAGTTTCTATATGTATATTTACGAGTTAAGAATGCCAATAACTACCAGTAAATAAAGAAACATTCATTGCCTTATATAAAGGTTTTACATAATTACAAGTACAATGCCCTCACTCAAGATCCTTTGAGTGGCATTCGAGGGCATACTCCTAACAATGATTATCAAAAACCATATTTACCTTCTGGCTGGTACCCCTTTTAAGGGTAAGCTTCTTCATTCGTGTTCCCTTCCGCTTGGTTCTTTTCGTGTAGTTCTCACCATCAACTCTAGATTCCTCCATTCACCTGTAAAAAAATACACCAATCATCTGTAATATCCGTAACTTTCTATTTTTAGCAGTTTCAATTATTAGTGTATGTCTATTTTTATCGACTCGCTTGTAACCGTTTCGACATTGTGAATCTACTTTATTATTGGAGTTTTTCCATTTGGACGAGTTTTGGAGATGTTTTCACGTAATTTCGTTTTATGACATGTTTTGCCGTATGAACGTTCGATTCTCGTAAAACTCGTTCGTTTTCATTGTTTCTTGGTTTGTGCAAGTTCGTATGGTTGAGTTGGTCATGTTGAGACTTTCGGTTTGTAAATCCGACGTCGTTTTGTGATTTTCGGGCACTTGGGCCATTTTTGTAATTTCCTATAAGTTTAGGGAATCTCATTTTTGTTGTCGCATTACGGCCCTCCGGTGGTCGGAATTGTATTTTCTTTCAGCGCTTACCTCTGTTGTCTTGTTTACTTCGTGTTTATGTTTCTGGATTCTGGCCTTATCGTGCATTTTGAGTTTTGTACCTTCGGCAGCAGCGTACTGCTGATCTGAGCAGTACTGAACTGCTGCATGTGTAGCGCACGCTACTCCTTATTCCCTTGCGTGAGCTATCGATGAGCAGTTAGCGTACGCTAACTAGTTGTTGTTAGCGTGCGCTATCGAGTGGTATTTAGCGCACGCTAAGCATGTCTAGCGTACGCTAGCGACGTTGGGCAGTAGCTTTTTGACTGTTTATAAGCCCCGTTAGCGCGCGCTACTTGTGTTAGTTAGCGTGCGCTAACTATGCAGTTTAAATAGATCAGCGGCAGTTCAGAAACAGCTTTTTTCACTCTTTACTTTTGTTTTCTTCACGGGGCGACTCCAGCGGGCGATTCCCTTCAGTTTTGGTCGGAGAATTCTTCATGTTCCATCACCGTAGAATCGTGTTAGCATATTACCATCAATATAATCATCCTCCATCGTCCGAATCCGAGGTATTTTCTTCAGGAACCCTAACTCGTCTAATTTGGGGGTTTTTTCGGGTTTTTCGTGATTGATTCCGAATTGTTCATGTATGTTGCTAAATTTCTTACCGATTGTTGTTATTGGGTGATTCCCAATCCGTTTTCCTCGAATTAATCCGTGAATTGTTGATACGGGGAGATTTTGCATAAACCCTCGCCCGTATTGATTGATCGTTCATTACCGTAGTTTATAATCGGGGTTATGGGTGTATTCCAATCGATTATTGTTGTCCATTGGGACTGAACTATGTTGATCCTTCGTTTAGGAACCGTCGTTTTCCACCCGGACCGTTCGTAGTCGTATTTCATTTCCGATTCTACAAGAATGTCTCAAAGCAAGTACTTTACATTTGTTTACCTGTTCTAGTATTTGAATTATGGCTATTCGTGGTTGTGTGAATGGATATGTGTATGTTCACCTAAGGACGGTCCGACGGGGGCCTCTAGGGATACGTATTGCCATGTGTGTGCGTATCACGAACTGTGGTTAACCACCCAGGGATGTCCGACGGGGCTCTGCGGGGTACGGTGGTCGTGAGTCTCGTACCAACAGTTAACTTTGAATTGTTTTGTTGGAGAAAATGTGTTTTGTGCTTGTGCACCGTATAATATTTCGGAATATAAATGATTTCTAAAAATGATTTTTTTTGGCGCATATATTCATCTGATTAGAATGTAGTTCAAATGGATTATACTTGCACTAGCAGTTGTCGCTAACCCCTTAAATGGGGGAAATACTTTTGTATTTCAGGTACATACTGGATCCGGAAATTATAAGTTACTTCAGGACGTGATTCGTATGCGTCCTCCACAGTTTGATGGTGCTTCCGACCCTTCCGGTTGGGAGAACAAGTTATTTGAGATGGAAAAGGTGTTTGAGGCTGCTAACTGCTCTGAGGAGAGGAAGGTACCCATCGCTCAGTACTTCCTCGCCAAAGAGGCGACAACGTGGTGGCAAGCGGTGAAACCACGTGATCGGGTAGCCACTTGGGCAAAATTTCGGGAGTTGATGGAAGACGAGTTTTGTCCATGGCCAGTGAAAGAGGGGAGGATCCGAGCCTTCTTCGAGGCTAAGCCCCAGGATGTCCCGATTTTGCAAGCAATCAAGGACTACAACCAACAGCTGCATTATGTGAGAAACCAAGTCCTAGATGAGCTTGATAAGATCTGCCACTTCGATATGCGTATGAAACCGAGGGTGCATCATTACATGTCTGGTCTGGGATGCACAACTTTGAAAGAGTATCAGAATAAGGTGATGGCTTATGAGATGTCGTTTGCTGCGACAGAGACGGTAGCCGAGGGGAAGAAATAGAAGACCTCCAGGCAGTTTTCGGGAGGCAAGTCTGGTGGAATTCGAAGGCTCGGTCTGGTTCGAGAGTCTTCGGGGGTCAGTCTCCATCATTTGGGGTAGCAAACGGTTTCAATTCTGCTCCTACTGGTTCCGTTCGCAGTCCTACGTGCTTTAACTGTGGTCGTCCCGGCCACATGATGAGTGAGTGTGATAGGCCCCCGATTCAGTGTCTTGCATGCAGTCGGATGGGACATCGTGCTAAGTTTTGTATGGATGCAGTTCGGGCGCCAGTTACTCAGATATCAGCCCCAGCTACGGGAGAGCCGAGTGTGAATCAGGCACTGACAGTTCCTCAGCCACAACAGAGTTTTGGTAGAGGTCGAGGACGTGGACAGCCTTCTAGAGGGGGATCTTCTATTGCGGGGTCTGTTCCGCCCCGAGTATATGAGATGAGACGAGCAGGAGACCCAGATGCGACGGTGGCTACAAGTACCGTTCACATCCTTGACCATCCTGTTTCCGTATTATTCGATTCTGGTGCTACGCATTCTTTCATATCTATGGATTATGTGCGTCGTCTGCATATTGATTGTCTAGTTGCGTGTGAACCATTTGTTGTTAAATTGCCCAGTAGGGATAGCATCGTGGGGAATCATGAGATTAGAGATTTTCCAGTGAGTATCGCGGGGAGGGTTTGGCCTTCTAACCTGATTGCGGTAGATATTAGAGATGAAGATTTAATTCTGGGTGAGGATTGGCTGGACCATCATGGGGCGATCATGAACTATAGAACGAGGACCATTTCGATGTTAGCCTCTGACGGTACCGAGCATTCTTTTGTGGGGCGTAAGCGGAGTAGCCAGAGACTCCTGATCAGCGCCTTGAGGGCGGTGAGGCTTCTTCGGGGAGGTTGCACGGGTTATTGGTGTTACGCTTTGAGATCGGAAGAAGGGGGAGTCGAGATCTCGTCTATTCCATTAGTGTGTGAGTATCCTGACATCTTTCCAGACGAGTTGTCGGGTTTGCCGCCGGACCGAGAAGTTGAGTTTATCGTCGATTTAGAGCCAGGTGCAGCACTGATTTCTAAGACGCCATACCGTATGGCACCTGCCGAAATGCTTGAGTTGAAGAAACAGTTGGGAGAGTTGTTAGACATGGGTTATATTCAACCGAGCGCTTCACCTTGGGGCGCATCGGTCCTGTTTGTGAAGAAGAAGGATGGGTCACTTCATTTGTGTATCGACTACCGAGAGTTGAACAAAGTGACCATCTAAAACAAGTCCACTCCCGAGGAACGATGATTTGTTCGACCAATTGAAAGGGGCAACCGTGTTTTCGAAAATTGATTTGAGATCGGGGTATTATCAGCTCCGAGTGAAGGATACCGATATTCCGAAGACGGCCTTTCGGACGAGGTACGGTCACTACGAGTTTGTGGTTATGACTTTTGGGCTAACCAATGCCCCAGCCGTGTTCATGCAGCTTATGAGCAAAGTCTTTATCGAGTACCTCAATAAGTGTGTAGTCGTTTTTATCGATGACATCCTGATTTACTCGAGGAGCGAGGAGGAGCACGCCCGTCATTTGCATATAGTGTTAGATATTTTGAGAACTCGGCATCTTTTGGCGAAGTTCTCAAAGTGTGAGTTTTTGTTACGGGAGGTTATGTTTCTCGGTCATGTGATCTCGGCCGAGGGTGTTCGTGTGGACCCACATAAAGTAGAGGCAGTGTTGGATTGGGCGCCGCCCAAGAACATGAAGGAGGTCCGTAGTTTTCTGGGTTTGGCCAAATATTACCGTTGATTCGTCGAAGGGTTCTCTAAACTCGCTCGACCGCTGACTCAGTTGTTACAGAAGTCAGAGAAGTTTGTGGGGACCAATGAGAGGCAGAATAGTTTTGAGGAGTTGAAGAAGCGGTTGATGGCTGCTCCTGTTCTGGCTTTACCGAGTGGTAATGAGGGTTTCTCAGTTTTAGTGATGCTTTGGGCCAAGGGCTCGGATGTGCACTTATGCAGCACGGGAGGACGATTGCCTACGCTTCCCGTCAGTTGAAATCGTACGAGTTGAATTACCCTACGCACGATCTTGAGTTGTCCGCAATTGTATTTGCGTTCAAGATCTGGCGTCATTACTTGTATGGCTCGTCATGTCACATTTTCACCGATCACAAGAGCCTGAAGTACATTTTCACGCAGAAAGAGCTTAATATGAGACAAAGGAGATGGTTGGAGTTGATTAAGGATTACGATCTCGAGATCCTTTATCATCCGGGTAAGGCTAATGTAGTAGCAAATGCCTTGAGCCGGAAATCGGTATCACTTCGGGCCCTTGAGTTACTTACGGCTCAGTCGGGACTTCAGTGAGAGTTTATGAGGTTGAACATTGAGATTGTGCTACCAGAGAGTTCTGGGCAGTTGCGTACACTTGAGATTTCATCATCTTTAGTTGACGACATTAAGTCGGGACAATTAGAAGACCCGATGTTTGTCCAGCTTTGAGAGAATGTGAAGAAGGGGAAAGCCCCGGGATTCGTGATACATGAGGATGGTGTGTTGAGATTCCAAGGTCGGCTTTGTGTTCCGAACGACTTGGAATTGAGGTAGAATATTATGAGAGAGGCTCACGCGTCGCCTTACTCAGTCTATCCTGGCTCGAGTAAAATGTATAAAGATTTGAGGAAAAATTTTTGGTGGAACGACATGAAGAATGAGGTAATTCAATTTTTGGCTAAGTGTTTGACTTGTCAGCAAGTCAAAATCGAGCATCAGCGGCCAGCCGGGTTGTTGAAACCACTTCCCGTCCCGGAATGGAAGTGGGAGGATATCTCCATGGATTTTTTGACGAACTTGCCAAGGACGAAGACCGGAATGAATATGGTGTGGGTGATCGTAGACCGACTGACTAAGTCGGCACATTTTCTGGGCATCAAGGACACTTGGGGTCCGGAAAAGTTGGCTCGTGTTTTTATCGCACAGATAGTGAGACTTCATGGTACGCCGAAGTCTATTATTTCGGATAGAGACGGCTGGTTTGTATCGCACTTCTGGCAGGCGGTACATAAGGCGTTGGGGACACGTTTGCATTTGAGTACATCTTTCCACCCTCAGACCGATGGGCAGTCCGAGCGTACCATTCAGACGTTCGAGTATATGTTATGCGCGTGTGCGTTAGACTGGAGTAGTGACTGGGAGGAGCATCTAGCCTTGATTGAGTTTGCGTATAATAATAGTTGGCACGTGTCGATTAAGATGGCACTGTATGAGGCACTTTATGGCTGACATTGCCGATCACCGATATGTTGGGATGAGCCGTCCGATCTAGTTGGCACCGAGCCAGACCTTGTGTTAGAGACGAGGGAGAAAGTTGAGTTGATTAGAAAGAGAATGTTGGCTGCTCAGAGTTAACAAAAGTCTTATGCGGATGTTAGGCGTCGACCTTTGGAGTTTGCGGTGGGAGATCATGTTCTGTTGAGAGTGTCTCCATCGAAGGGAGTTTTCCGTTTTGGGAAAAAGGGGAAGCTCAGCCCGAGGTATATTGGGCCTTTCGAGATATTGGAGAGAGTCGGTGAGTTGGCATACCGTTAGGCTTTACCTCCATCGCTGAGTCATGTTCATAGTCTATTTCACGTTTCCCAGTTGAGGAAGTACGTTCCGGACCCGTCCCACATTATAGATTTTGGAGACGTGGAGATCGAGAAGGATGTTACATTTGAGGAGAGGCCCGTCAGAATTTTGGAGCGTCGATACAAACAGTTAAGGCACAAAACTATTCCTTTGGTTAAGGTGCAATGGTCGAGGCACGGAGTAGAAGAATCGACGTGGGAGTTAGAGGAGGATATGCGTTCGAGGCACCCCGAGCTTTTTGATTCTTAAGTTTTGGGACGAAACTTTATTTGAGAGGGGGAGAATGTAATATCCGTAACTTTCCCTTTTTAGCAGTTTCCATTATTGGTGTATGTCTATTTTTATCGACTTGTTTGTAACCATTTCGACATTGTGAATCTACTTTATTCTTGGAGTTTTTCCATTTGGACGAGTTTTGGAGATGTTTTCACGTAATTTCATTTTATGACATGTTTTGCCGTATGAACGTTCGATTCTCGTAAAACTCGTTCATTTTCGTTGTTTCTTGGTTTGTGCAAGTCCGTATGGTTCAGTTGGTCATGTTGAGACTTTCGGTTTGTAAATCCAACGTCGTTTCGTGATTTTCGGGCACTTGGGCCATTTTTGTAATTTTCTATAAGTTTAGGGAATCTCATTTTCGTTGTCGCATTACGGACCCTCCGGTGGTCGGAATTGTATTTTCTTTCAGCGCTTACCTCTGTTGTCTTGTTTACTTCGTGTTTATGTTTCTGGATTTTGGCCTTATCGTGCGTTTTGAGTTTTGTACCTTCGGCAGCAGCGTACTGCTGATCTGAGCAGTACTGAACTGCTGCGTGGGTAGCGCACGCTACTCCTTATTCCCTTGCGTGCGCTATCGATGAGCAGTTAGCGTACGCTAACTAGTTGTTGTTATCGAGTGGTATTTAGCGTGCGCTAAGCATGTCTAGCGCACGCTAGCGACGTCAGGCTGTAGCTTCTGGACTGTTTATAAGCCCCGTTTGCGCGCGCTACTTGTGTTAGTTAGCGTGCGCTAACTATGCATTTTAAATAGATCAGCGGCAGTTCAGAAACAGCATTTTTCACTCTTTACTTTCGTTTTCTTCACGGAGCGACTCCAGCGGGCGATTCCCTTCAGTTTTGGTCGGAGAATTCTTCGTGTTCCATCACCGTAGAATCGTGTTAGCATATTACTATCAACGTAATCATCCTCCATCATCTGAATCCGAGGTATTTTCTTCAGGAACCCTAACTCGTCTAATTTGGGGGTTTTTCGGGTTTTTCGTGATCGATTCCGAATTGTTCATGTATGTTGCGAAATTTCTTACCGATTGTTGTTATTGGGTGATTCCCAAACCGTTTTCCTCGAATTAATCCGTGAATTATTGATACGGGGAGATTTTGCGTAAACCCTCGCCCGTATTGATTGATCGTTTATTACCGTAGTTTATAATCGGGGTTATAGGTGTACTCCAATCGATTATTGTTGTCCGTTGGGACTGAACTATGTTGATCCTTCGTTTAGGAACCGTCGTTTTCCACCCAGACCGTTCGTATTCATTTCCGATTCTTCAAGAATGTCTCAAAGGCAAGTACTTTACATTTGTTTACCTGTTCTAGTATTTGAATTATGGCTATTCGTGGTTGTGTGGATGGATATGTGTATGTTCACCTAGGGACGGTCCGACGGGGCCTCTAGGGATACGTATTGCCGTGTGTGTGCGTATCACGAACTGTGGTTAACCACCCAGGGATGTCCTACGGGGCTCTGCGGGATACGGTGGCCGTGAGTCTCGTACTAACAGTTAACTTTGAATTGTTTTGTTGGAGAAAATGTGTTTTGTGCTTGTGCACCGTATAATATTCCGGAATATAAATGATTTCTAAAAATGATTTTTTTTTTGCGCATATATTCATCTGATTAGAATGTAGTTCAAATAGATTGTACTTGCAGTAGCAGTTGTCGCTAACCCCTTAAATGGGGGAAATGCTTTTGTATTTCAGGTACAGGTCTTGGAGATAAGCGAGCACTCGAGCCGTATGAGGATGATGGGCAAGCATGATACTGTCCAGTATTTGATTGTTGGTGTTCTGTCCTGTCATTTATTTTGATGTCTTGTTTTGGAGAATTCTGTTTTATGAAAGTGGTTTAAGTACTCGAGTACTTCCTTTTTAAAATTGTTAATGTTGTGTTCCCGTTTTGGGAAATGGATTTGATGTCAGATTTTATTTGTCGGATTGTAGTCTTTTAATTGAATTGTCATTTTGTTGATGATTGTATGTCATTGTTGAATGTCTTGTTGGTACGTTAGCCTGGTGGATTCCACAGTGTGGGGTCCACGGCGCTATAATATACTCCGATCGTCTTGGGGTGTTACATCATCAATAAATGGAATAAGTAACACAAAGAGCCAAGAAACAGGTTTGGAGGTACTAAATGTACTTTTAAAGTACTTCTCAAGAAACAGGTTACAAATGCATAACTTCCTAGATCAATGTTATCTACTTTTAAGATAAAATCCATGCGTTAAGTTATAAATAGAAGTTGGGCAAATAAATTGAACTAAGAATAATTTGATATACAATATTCATGTCACGAGGATAAGATCATTTGATATTTATTATACAAGACTAACTATAGTAAATTGTACATTTTGTTCTTATGAAGATTGCAAACGTACATTCTAACCCTGGACTTGAGTGCTTGAGCGCTAATAAATTGATGTGTTCTCCCATATCCCTTCCCGATGATCGTTTCTTGCGGCATGAACACAATCAAATTCATCTTCTTCATTTACGTCAGGTAGCCTTGATGAAAATGAAGGGATCTCAGAGATATCTTCTTCATCCGTATCATCACCATATATTTTACTTTTACTTTGAAGGACAACTGACCAATTCTTGTTACTCGGGTCGGTGACAAAAAATACTTGCTTTGCTTGGCATGCCATGACAAATGGCTCATTTTTGTAGCCAACTTTGCTAAAATCAAGCAATGTAAATCCGAACTCATATACCTTCACACCGCTACTACCGTCAACCCATTTACATTTGACAATAGGAACAGTAAATTTAATATAGTCAACCTCCCATATCTCTTCAATAATTCCAAAATAAGAGCTATTTGCACACAACGGGTTTTTATCTTTTGTGCTATAGAAATGCATTGATTCAGCCACTATTGTAACCCTACTATTCTGCATAGTACCCTTCTCATCTTTGTCCTTTGTGTATAAGGAATAGCCATTTATGCCATATCCGTGCCAACATATGACATCAAAGTTCGGTCCACCAGCTATCCATGTAACGATATCCGGAACTGAGTGATCATTTGCAACATGATCCTTGAACCAAGATACAAATGTCTTGTTATGCCCATTCACCAACAACATTTCAGATTTTCGAGGATTTTGTTCTTTTATGAGTGCCTTATGTGCGTCTAAGTAAGATTGAACTTCAGGAGTGTTTGTTATGATGTATAGTTGTGCTCGTAGCATCTCTCCACGATCAACACTCTTCATTTCCCCCCCATGTGTTCCCTTTCCAAGACCTCTACCATCGTGGTGAGACTTAGGAATTCCAATAGATTTCTTTCAGATAAATATTCGTTACAAAATTCAACAGCCTCTTCTGCAACATATCTTTCAACAATAGAGGCGTCCGGACTATGATGATTTTTCACATACCCCTTAAGTATTATTATGTATCGCTCAAACGGATACATCCATCGTAAATGCATAGGTTAACATAACCATATCTCCCTCACTAGATGAATGATTAAATGTACCATAATATCAAAAAAAATAAGGTGGGAAATACATTTCAAGCTGACATAAAATAATTGCACTTTCATTCTCAAGATCATCCAATACCCGAGGGTTAATCACCTTCATAGAAATAACATTGAAGAAGAAACAAAATCTACGTATGGTACGTCTTAATTTATTTGGGAGTATACCTCGAATAGCCACAGGTAAAGTTGTTGCATCAACACATGATGGTCATGAGACTTTAAGCCTACCAATTTCAAGTCCTTCATTGACACCAACCTCTTAACATTCGAAGAATAACCTTGAGGAACTTTTATGCAATGTAAGCACTCACAAAAACTTCTTTTCTCCTTTTAGATAATGTATGACAAGCTGGTGGTAGATAAGTTCTCTTACCTCGCGGTACTGGAACTAACTCCTTTCGTATTCGCATATCAACCATATCCTTTCGCGCATTCATGTTATCCTTAGTCTTCCCTTGTATGGTGAGAAGTGTTCCTATAAGACTACCACAATCGTTTTTCTCCACATGCATCACATCAATACAATGTTTCACTTCAAGCTCTTTCCAGTACGGAAGCTCAAAAAAGATAGATCTCTTTTTCTATGAGCTTCTCTCAATAGGCTTTTGCGTCTTACCAAGTGTCACATTAATATCTATCACTCGCTCGTAAATGCTTGTGGAACAGCTTTGAACTCTTGTTCACCGTTGAAAGCTTTCTTCAATCTACAATAAGGATGGTCCAACTTGAGAAATCTCCGACTACCAAGGTATATGGTCTTCCTTTCGTGCTCAAGTTGATGGTAGCATGTGCCTTCTTCACATATAGGACATGCTTTATGCCCATTAACATTATAAGCAGACAAGTTTCCATATGCTGGGAAGTCATTAATTGTGCAGAACACCATTGCACGTATCTTAAAAGTTTCATTTTTATACGCGTCAAATACATCAACACCTTTCTCCCACAATATTTTCAAGTCTTCAATCAATGGCTGCAAGTAGACATCTATATAATTTCCTGGTTGCTTTGGACCAGAAATCATCATAGACGACATAATGTACTTGCGTTTCATACACAATAAAGGAGAAAGATTGTAAATGACCAATAGAACCGGCCATGCACTGTGCTTGATGCTAATATTGCCGAATGGGTTCATACCATCGGTACAAAGTCCCAGTCTCAGGTTTCTTGGCTCATTGCCAAATGAAGGAAAAACTGGCTAATTTTCTTCCATTGAGGCGAATCACCCGGGTGTCGGAGCTTCCCACCAGTTATCTCTCGTCTTTATGCCATCTCAAGTTTTTTTGCCTCCTTTGCACTAGAAAACAAGCGTTTGAATCTTGGTATTATTGGGAGATACCATAACACCTTTGCAGGTGGTTTCTTATTACCAACATCAAAACTAGCATCGCCTTCACCGTCGTTTTTGAAACGTGAAGTCCCACATACTGGACATGCATGAAAACTTTTGTACTTATTTATGTACAAAATACAATCATTAGAACATGCGCGGTCTTATACCCCATGCCCAATGAGCACAAGATTTTCCTCAGCTTATAGTTAGAATCTGGTAATTCATTATCCTCCGGAAGCATATGTTTTAACAAACAAAGTGACTCTGTGAAACTTTTGTCACTCCACACATGAGATGCCTTCAAGTTGAACAATTTCAATACAGCGGACAACCGTGAAAACTTTGTACAATTATTGTACAAAGGGTTATCTACATCAATGGACAAGGTCTCACATGCCTTGTATGCATGTGCTTGCTCAAAGGCCTCCGCCCCAACATCATTGATCATGTTTTCTAGTCTATCATACATATTCTCATCAACTTCTTCATTTCGGGATACACTTGGCATTTCAAATTCACCATGCCATATCCATCGTGTGTAACTCCTGTTGAAACATCACAGAGGACGTGTTCTCTGATTTCTTCAACACATAATCGTCTATCATTCAAACAGTTGACATACGGACAGTAAAACCTTCCGTTATTGTTTTGAACATGTCTCCTAACAAACTCCAAAAATTGTTCCACACCATTGTCATATTCATTACTTGTTCGTGCAACATTTATCCAACTACGATCCATGATTACCTAATTGAAAATAGAGTTCACACGACATTAGTTTATGAGAGGGTTCAAGGTAAGAAATATCCAAAAATCTCACTGATAAAACTCTTCAATATCCACCAAAATTCAAAAAAGCACCATTTTATATAATTTTCAAAATAGCCCAATTCTGTAGAAATTACAAAACAGCCCCAAACTTCAAAACAACACCATTTTATAACATTTTCAAAATAGCCCAATTTTGTAGAAATTACAAAACAGCCCCAAATTTCAAAACAACACCATTTTATAACATTTTGAAAACAACCCAATTTTGTAGAAGTTACAAAACAGTCCTAAATTTCAAAACAGCACCATTTTATAACATTTTCAAAACATAAGAAGAAATCCAAAGCCAAAACCAGCAAACAAAGATGCAAATCGCAGTTGCTGCCTTAGGAAGTTGCACAGAGCCAGAATATCGTGCTCTTGCACTTGGAATATATGAAGGAAGCAATATGACCGCCAGAAAGATTGTTAACAGAACTTGAAGTCAAGGAACAAGACTCAGCAAATATGTCTAGTGACAGTCAAGCAGCTATTAGCAAAACCAAAATTCCATACTACATTAAAGAAGAAAACAAATTGTGATTGATGAACATTTCATCGTCTCAGAGAACAACAATAATGGGATTGTCCAGTTCAGCTATATCCAAAGTTCGAACAAAACAACAAATTGTTGATATAATTACTAAAGCACTTTTTTTACTAACATGAAACCTAATCACTTTTAAAATCGGTTATACTACAAGCTATCTATAAAGTGCGATGTAGAAGGGTATTTTTCCACTAGTGATCAACTAACATGTATGTAATAATACACTTTAACACAGTGTTTGGCTAGATTTTTCTACTAAACGCATTCTTTCATTTAATAACTTTGACACATAAGTTTCGGCTAGTTTCTACTATCTAACCACATACTTTCCATCTATTCTAACCAAGTCTGATGCACTTTGTTCATGGCAAGTTGTAACCCTTTTATACATATACTTCATTTAGAACATATTTCATGATTTCGGTTAAACACTAAATCTGACCCAGATTAATAATTACCCATTCTGACAGACTTTTACCTAGAATGAGCTCATGAGACCAGATTCACATGAAAGTATACTCTTATACCTTTTCAATGACGTATGGCACGACTCAATGAAAGTTACGGTTGATTTTATATTAATACTATAAAACTGCACATCATACCTACGGGCTAGATTTTACTACTAAATGCATTCATTCATTTAATAACTTTGGCACACAAGTTTCGGATAGTTTCTACTATGTAACCACATACTTTCCATCTATTCTAACCAAGCCTGATGCACTTTGTTCATGGCAAGTAGTAACATTTTTATACATATACTTCTTTTAGAATATATTTCATGATTTCGGTTAAACACTAAATATGACCCAGATTAATAATCACCCATTCTGACAGACTTTTACGTAGAATGAGATCATGAGACCAGATTCACATGAAAGTAGACTCTTATACCTTTTCAATGACGTATGGCACGACTCAATCGGAGTTACGGTTGATTTTATATTAATACTATAAAACTGCATAAAACTGCACATCTACATACGGGCTGCACCTTTTCTTTTCATAAATCGACCCAAGACGATTCCAATTCTGAAACACCCCTATTTTTCTACATAAACTTAAAAAAATGTTTGTTCGACTAACAGGTTCACAAAATACCCGTTTGCAACCTTTGAATTTTAAATTTTCTCAGCATACCTATATTTAGTGGTCACACAATGACGGCGGGAGTGGTGGGGCGTGGCTTCGAGTAAGAGAGTGGTGATACGGGAGAAGACCAGTGATGCACGGTGGTTCTAGGTTATGGGTGATGGAGCTTTTAGCCGGTATGTGAATCGCAAGGTTGAGGGGAGAAGATGAATCGCAAGGTTGAATAAGCGACGAAGAAGGTTGAAAGTGGAGGAGAAGGTTGAATGACCTAAATTGGGCAGTGGGGGCCGTTTATTGTTTTGGTATATGAGATCGGTTCTTTATTAACCGATGTGAAACATAGACATATTAAATCGGTTCCCTATTAATTGATGTAAAAGACTGATATATTACATCGGTTCCCAAATAACCGATATAAAAAACTGATATATTACATCGGTTCCCAAATAACCGATGTAAAATGAAACCTAATCACTTTTTAAATTGGTTATACTACAACCGATTTAGAAAGTGCAATGTAAAATGGTATTTTTCCACTACTGTCTATCATTGGATTAGGACTTCCCTTTCAATCAAGTCTTTTTCTTTTGCCAGATAGAATTTTGAAATCAGCTCACGGCAAAAGTTATTATCCCATTTAATTAAGACTTCGATGTTCTGGGTATCCATCACCTACAGCATGAAATTTTCTTCTTCTTTCCACTCTTCCCAGTTGTACATGATGTTGTATGAGGTGACCTGTAGCTTTTTCAATATACAAAGCGCTCAAAGGTTTGATCATGTGTACCTGGAGAAGAGTTTCTTTAGTGAATACTGTCGGGGAGGGACTCCTTACA
Organism: Orobanche coerulescens; assembly: GCA_033398695.1. NCBI lineage: Eukaryota > Viridiplantae > Streptophyta > Magnoliopsida > Lamiales > Orobanchaceae > Orobanche > Orobanche coerulescens. Next base: position 103,473,852 of record CM065804.1, read on the forward strand.
GTAATCAGGTCTAGTGTATGTATGGGATCCGCAACAGGTATGGGAGCCTGTATTTCAGAGGGATCCCTAACAAGGTTTGGTACCCTGATGGGAGAGGGATCCTGTATTAGTGCCATACAGGAGAGGTGGCTCTCGCCTCCTAATGGGCAGCCGATTTGCTAGTGCCTTCCAACTTGGCAAATAATTGATCATCCGTCATAGCCGCCACTGGCTCAGGATCTGCAGTTTTTGCAGCAACTATCTTTTCCGAAGGGGTTGAACCTTTGGGGATATGAACAGTGGGTCACACCATTGGGACATCTACAATGGCCACTGTAACCACTGTAGGCTTGGTCTTGGAAGCTTTCTTAATCTTCCTCTTTAGCTTCTCTGCAGCCTCAGGTGATTTGCTGTCAGAGATACTTCTTTTTCTCTTCTTCTTCTCCTCACGCACAGCCTTGCTTGTAAAATCGTTGGGATCATCAGAAATAGGCAGAGTCCTGGGATGAGGCCTGCTAGAGAATAGTCCATCTCTGTTAAATACAGTGGGCTTGCCCCCACCTATGAATTTTCCAGGGCCAATCTTCTTGGCACCTCGAGACTGCGGCACACCACAGTGAGTTAGGATGTAGTTGAGGATGAGACCAAATGATTTTTTCTGTGACATAGGCTTGGAGGCCTCCTTCTGTATCCTCTTTAAAATAATTTGGCACCAGTTAACCTGTTCGCCAGACATGATGGCTACCATAATCCTAAAGCAAAGGTTCGTGCACATTTCAAATGCTCCATTTCTATTCTCAATAACTCGACAGCAAAAATTGTATAGATACACGTACGATAGGCAGAATTTCTTCTTATGGCATGACGGGTGAACGTTCTTGTCTGAACCATCACATGTGAACAGCCCCCAGTAGGCCATTAATAGTTCTTCCGACCCGAAGGTCTCAAGTTCCTCCATTCTCAGGCCATCGTACGGTAGCCTGAATAGGTTTTCGAGCAGCTTTTGGTTCACAGAGACTTCAATACCGCAAACGGTAGCAGTGATGTCAGAGACATATCCTCCTATTTTTAGGGAAAATAACTTGATAGAGCATCAGGGTAAAATTCTTCAACAATACGCTCGTCGTAGAGCTCAGTGTGTTTACTTCTAAGGCAGTATGAGCCTTGTTGCTTGATTCTAGAAATGACCAGTTCCATACCGTCAGTATCTTCAATTTCAACATGGATTCTTTCCATGACACCAGATCTTGCGAAGATTCGCCCGTCGATGATGAATTCCTTCTTCTTCAGAGACTGAGAGGAAGTTTGTGAAGTTGCCATTGATTTGTAGAGAAATGATTTCAAGAAACAAAAAAAATGCAGAAAATTTGCAGAGTATGTAGGCTGTTTGCTCTGGACTCGTTTAATTTTGCAGAAAGTATAAAGAGTCAAAAGGAGCAATTTACAGTCCTTTATAGTGTGCAGTGAGGATTATGGTTACATACAGTGAACGGTCACATTTAAGGGATGGGAACCGTCTTTTAAAAGAACGAACAGGATGAACTTAGAGTAACTGGTACATCTTATCCATCCGTTTTTGAAATGACAACCGGTCCCACTTCTGACAGTTCGTCTCCCTCATTGCATGAAATGGCGGTTTTGAAATCATTAATATGTGTTTGAGGTAGTAAGTCCATATGTCGTTTAAATCATTAAAGATAAAATGTTTGAATTTTAAAACAGGGCACGTTGACTAAAAGCGTTTTCAGTACGAATAGAATAATAATATTATATTAATTAATGTCCCACAGTGTATATACTGTACCCGCGAATAATACAGTATTCCCCCTTAAAAGGTACATACACGATTCAATTCTTACAGCAATGTTTTTAGTTCGCGAGTGTAATACAGGATTGTGCGTTATTGCAATTGCACTCGTGCTATTGCACATGATCGGCATTTCTCTAGCACTGATTCCATAATCTGATAACTGTTGTTGCATACAGCAACTTTCAGCGGCATAGTATTCCGGCTCAGCTGTAGAAAGCGAGTTGGCCAATTGTTTCTTACTGAACCATGACACAAGTCTAGGTTCCAGAAAGTGACAAGTACCGCTTGTACTCTTCCTATCTAGCTTGCAGCTACTGAGATCCGAGTCGTTGTAGCCAACCAAATTGAATCTACCTTCCTTAAGATACCACAGTCCGGCATCGATTGTTCTTTTTGCGTACTTGAGGATTCGTTTGGCTATTGTGAAGTGTGATTCTTTAGGTGATACTTGATATCGAGCACACACTCCTACAGCAAACTGGGTGTCGGGTCTGCTAGTTGTTAGGTACAGGAGTGAGCCTATTAGCTTCCTGTAGAGTGATTGATCAACCGGCTTTCCAGCTTTGTCAGCACTAATTTGCACGGAAGTGCTCATAGGGGTTGACGAGGATTTGGAGTTATTCATCCCAAACTTGTTGAGTAGCTCCTTGTACTTATCCTGGTTGATAAAGATTCCTCTAGGCAGTTGCTTCGCCTACAATCCTAGGAAATAACTAAGTTCTCCCATCATACTCATTCCAATAGAGTCTTGTCCACATCACCTTTCTCAAATCCATTATTTGTTAGGTAGAGGGACAGGGTTTCATACCATGCTCTAGGTGCCTGCTTAAGTCCATACAGAGCTTTTCGTATTCTATATATAAGGTCTCTGCCTTCTGTGTTAACAAACCCTGGTGATTGTTCAACGCAGACTTCTTCGGCGAGGTCTCCATTCAGGAATGCGATCTTAACGTCCATTTGATATACTATGAAGCTCTTATGGGCGGCAAAAGCTAAAAATATCCTGATGGCTTCTAGTCTGGCGATAGGGGTAAATGTTTCATCGTAGTCTATACCTTCTTCCTATCTGTAGCCTTGCACGAATAGACAGGATTTATTCCTGATAACCAGTCCATTCTCATCCGTCTTGTTTCTAAAACCCATTTGGTTCCAATTACAGCTTGATGCTCTGGTCTGGGTACCAGATACCATATATTGTTTCTTTCGAAAACATTAAGCTCTTCTTCCATAGAAGTGATCCAGTGAGAGTTATTCAGAGCTTCATTGGTGGAAACAGGTTCGGATTGAGCTAAGAATATGGCTAGGGTGCACATGGCAAGTCTTCTAAGTTTTGCTTGAGATTTTCATACAGGAAATGGAGATTTTTCCAGATTCCTCTTGCGCACATAGTACAGTTCCTTGTGTACTCTGTATTCTTCTGTGGGTAGATACTTCGGCACCAATGTCTCCTATGATGAACTCATGTGGGTGATCTCTCAACCATCTTCTGTCGGGTTCTAGTTCGGCATCCTATACTGTATCTTGAAATACTGTTGTTTCAGCTTCAGCTTGTACAGCATCGACTTCAACTACTAATCTTACAGCTGCGGGGTTGATCCCTAAGTCTACAACAGGCTCATTGGAGTTGGAGGGTCATTAATGGAGAGTGTTTTTATATTCTGAGTCGGATCTTCTACTCATGTAGGATCAAAATGAGGTTCATCGAACAATACATGGACCGATTCCTCGATTGTCAGCTTCCTTTTGTTAAAGATTCTGAAAGCCTTGCTGACAAAGGAATATCCTACAAATATCCCTTCATACGACTTTTCGTTGAAGGTTTTGAGTTGGTCTTTCCCGTTATTCAGAACATAACATCTACATCCAAATATGTGAAAATATGAAATTAGTAGAGTTTTGTTGTTCCATACCTCGTATGCTGTTTTGTTGCGATGCTAGTTGATGATACACCGGTTTTGTGTATAGCATGCTGTATTTGTTGCTTTACCCCAGAAACACTGCGGCAACTTGCTTGTGTAGATCATGGTTCTTGTTGCTTTTTTGAGTGTTCTGTTCTTTCGGTCGGCAACACCATTTTGTTGAGGAGTCCGGCTGCTGAGTATTTGTGTTGTATTCCATTTTCTGAATAGTATTGCTCTCTATAGCGGTTAGTGAATTCAGTACCTCTGTCGGAACAAATGGACGCGATACTCAACCCCTTCTCATTCTTAAGCTTTATCAAGTGCTCGGGCAGCTTTGTTATGGTTTCTTTCTTCTTGCTCATAAAGATTGTCCGAGCATACCTATAATAATCATCAACAATAACTAGACAATATTACTTACCTCCCAAACTTACAGGGTCTACAGGACCGTAGGATCCAACTGTAGCATATCCAGAACTCGATGAGTGGACATGTATGATTTGCCTTTTAGTGTGGTTTTGACTTGCTTTCCTTTCTAATAGGGTCCGTAGATGTTGTCCTTTTGGGATGACACATCGGGCAAATCTCTAACCATTCCCTGTCTGGCGAGTTGTTGATTGTCTTAAAGTTGATATGGTACATCCTCTTGTGCCATAGCCAGCTTTGATCTGCAGTGCCTTTGGCAACAAAACAAGGAATAGTGGAGCTCATGGGCGTCCAGTCAGCAATATACATGTTACCTGACCTGCTTCTTGTGAGCACAACATCTTTGGTCAGAATGTTCTTGACTCTACAGTGATCTATATAGAATTTCACCGAGAACTGTTTGTCACAAAACTAGATGATACTAAGTAGATTGTACTGTAAGCCTTCAATATAAGCTACATCGATGACTTTGAACTTTCCTACAAGTAGGGTTCCCTTCCCTCTTGTTCTCCCTTTGGACTTATCACCAAAGCGAACTTTTGGATCGCGACCTTCTACATAATCTGACAGCTTGCTGATATCTCCTGTCATGTGCCGAGAACATCTGTTGTCGAAGTACCAGATGTCCTTCTCTTTGATGTCCTGTAAGCTAAGAAATTAAGTAGGTTAAGGTCCCCTTTGATTGTTGGGTCCTTGTACGTTAGTGCCTTTTGGTTCCCAAATTTGCCTGACAGTAATTGGCTTGCTTTAGGTTACTTTTGGTCCGTTTTTGCGATGTCGGCATGGGGCAGGCACATAGTCACTTTAACCTTGATTATGATTCATGTAAAATCAAGGGTTATTATTACTATTCCAGTACGATTGCTGTCTTGGAGGTGGAGCCATTTTCTTAGGCCTTACAGCTTGGCTCTTGGGTCTCTAGTTGGATTCCCAAAGTTGTTGCTGATATTGCGCGGTGACCTGCTTTCTTGATGGATAACGGGCTCTGTATCCGATTCTAGGCGCACTGCATCGTTAGGAAATCACTGCGTGTGCCTTTGATATTTAGATACAGCCTTCTTTCTGAATGGCTGTTGGCGCTTCTGATATGCTTGGGGAGCATGCTGTTGGTTACGCCTTACAGGTCTGGGAGGCTGAGGTTTCCAATGTCTGTGATATGAACATGGTGGCGGAATCGCAGCCTTTGTCGTTCGCGGGGCAATTGTTACCTTTACGGGACTCGAGGTCTCTTCAGGAACAGGAATGGGTTCCACACCCCTTACGAACACCGTACTAGTTTTCCCTTTGTTGGAGAATGAGTTGTATCCTAAGACACTTTTATCATGAGCATGTTTCCCGGTGCTTAGAATTTCTTCCATTCGTTTAGAGGGTTTCTCAAATGATTTCAAGATTATCTCTAACTCTCCTTCTCGCTTTTCGAGAGTTTTTACTTTGGCATCGAGCAAAGCATAATCATTTGTCTTGCTTTCACTATAAGACTTGGTCTCATTGAGATCGTGGGCAAGTTGATGATTGCTCTCCATGAGTTTTTCAAGTGTGACTTTGCTGTTTTCACAATCGATGGACATATTTTCGTAGTTATTTTTTAGCAAATCATTTTCTTTTTTTAGCTCTAAGTTAGAAATTTGGAGCTGTATATTTTCTCATTTCAACGTCTCATGGGCCTTTTTAATGTTTTTAAATTCATTCATCATGTTTTCAAAGGTATGATATGCATTTGCAGGAGTAACTGATGTTGAGCTTACCTCATCGCCGCTGTCTTCTTCGTCCTCTATTTCTTTGGCCATAAAGCACATATAGGCTTTATCTTCGAGCTCATCATCGGATGAGTCACTGTCAGTGACTGCCTGAAGACACTTCTCGGTCTTGGTTGATGCGGGCGAGGCTTCTGATTCGCCAATCAGGGCCTTGAGCTTGTTTTTCCAAGCACGCCTCCTTTCATCATTTTCTTGTTTCTTGGCTTCCGGCAACTTTTGGACTTTTGGGTGCGGACATTTATAATATCTGGGTTTCCTACAGTTGTATCATGGGTTAGAATCACGAGAAGGAGATTCAGAACTTACCTTGTGAAAAGGCTTGTGCTTGAGGGAGTCTTTCCAGACTGTTTGATGAACTTTTTGAATTTGTGCATGAGAAGGGCCATTTCATCATGTGACAGGATATCATCACCACTGTCAGCAGTCTTGTGGGCAAACATGGATGTGCTGGGTGTGCTATATCTCCTGTTAGATATAGCAGCTAGTGCTGTAGTCTTAGCAGGTGACTCTTCGGCCTTCTCTCTCCTGTCAATATCACTCGAAAGCTTTGAGGTCAGAGAAGAGGTCAAAAGTAGAAATATCATTAAGATTACATGACACACGCATAGCTATAGTCTTAATGTCCTATCGGGCAGAGAGTGATCTAAAGTTTTTCAAGTTTTTCTCCTTTGGGTATACATTTCACCTAATGCTTCAAGTTCACCGACAATGCCAGTGAATCTGAGGTCAAGCTCCTCAAGAGTTTCGAAAGATTTCATTTCAAATGATTCAAATTGCTGAGTGAGTTTTGAAATCTTATTTTCTTTTGAGAGCTCAGTTCCCTCACAAATCATCTTAAGTTTCTCCCAGATTTCCTTGGCTTTCTTACAGCTCTTTACCTTCGAGAATGTGCATTTGTCAAGAGTGACAAACAGCGCATTCTTAGCAACATTGTCGAGGTTCGCACGTTTGCGCTCGTCTATTGTCCTCGCGCTCATTCTCGAGCGTTTCAGCATGAGGTTGTCCTTCTATCCTTGCGGCAGGATTAACCTTCATTATCTTTATGGGGCCATCTTGGATGACAAATATCATCTCCTCGTGCATGGCAGCAAGATGAGCTTCCATCCTAATTCTCCTGTCATCAAATTTGTTAATAGAAAATATAGGAACCTTATTTATCATTGAGGTATCCATGTAAGAGAATAGGAAAGATAAAGACTGTTTTCAAAAAGAATGTGTGATTTTTGGATCTGATTCGAAAAAAAGTACGACTGATTCTTTTTAGACTCAACCGCTCCGATACCACTTGTCACTACACCATAGATTGTCTATTGCAACTACATTTCTGAAAAATTGTTGAAAACGATTGCAATTGAGAAACCAAATCACATAAATTGCAATGCTTTTGAAAAGCATTGCAATTCCATTGGAAAAATCTAAGAAAGTTATAAACATGCATTCTATTGCAATACTTTTTTAAAATCGTTGCAGTATCTATTCATTTTGTGGGCAAAATGTTGGCGGGCTTGTAAAATATGAGCGCGATTTCTAAAATCTTTTTTGCCGTGCTTACAAAAAATAACAAAAGAAAAAGGAAAAAAAACAAACAAAAGCCACAACACACACAGACACAACCCACACAAAACAACACAAACACACGCACACAAAAGTCAAGCTCGAATAATCAAGCTCGAAGAAGGGAAATCTGTAATATCCGCATTTTTCTTTTCCCGGTATTTTCATTTTTGGTGTATTTTTCATTTTTAGCGACTCGCTTGTAATCGTATTGATATTTAGAGAATATTCAATACTTAACTTTTTGTCATCCGAACTTGTTTCGGACTTATTTTATTCAATTCCGTGTTTATTGTCTTTTTCGTCGCTATTTCGTTCGATTCTCGTGATCGTTGTTCGGTACCGCCGTCTCGGGATTGCCGCAGATCCATCTCAAGTTATTATGCATGTTGTGAGTTTTCGTATGTTGTTTCGATCATGTATCGTGTGTTTCGGATGTTTTGGGCCATTTTGTAATTTCCCAAAGTTATGGGGCGATTACTAACATTGTCGTTTTTCAAACTTTTGGTAGTCGGAATCGTGTTTTCTTTTAGCGCTTTAGTTCAGACTCGAATGTGTCATTTGTGTGTCTTCCTCGGTCCATCGTTTGGTGTCGGATGCGCATTGTTTTCATCCGAGATGGAATTCGCTGTTTTGCATCCTTGAGTGTTGTCTGTGCTGCTGTCTTCCCTCGCTAGTGCTCGCTATTGTTGTTGTGTAGCGGATGCTATTGTTATTTTGTAGCGCACGCTACGTTCGTTTAGTAGCGCGCACTAACGACTCGAGTACAGCAGTGGCAGTAAGTTGTTTTTGCTCTCTGCTCTCTGGATGAGCATCTTAGCGCACGGTAAGATTATATTTCGCGCATGATATGGTTTAGGCTTAGCGTGCACTGGGTGTCCGGTAGCGCATGCTAATCCGGGAGTCCAGAAGTGATTGGAAGAAGAAATTGCATCCGATAGCGCGCCCTATCGAGGGGCTGTTAGCGCACACTATGGCCCGATAGCACGCCCTATTGAGGGGCTGTTAGCGCACGCTATTCTCTTGTAGCGCACGCTAACGGGCTAGAACCGTAGGTTATGGACTGGTTTTTGGCCGGGTAGCGCACACTAACTTTTTCGTTAGCACACTCTAAAGCTCTTTGGTTATAAAAACTAGAGAGTTGACCCAGATCCGCCTCATTTCCCATTCTTCTCCTACTCCGCGGCCGAACGACCCTTTAGGCGATTCGGATGCAATTTCTTCTTCCAATCACTTCAGAGATCATTTTTCTTGAGTTCCTGGTGTATATTAACAACATCTACTTGGGTTCTTCATCCTAAATCTAAGGTAATCTCCTAGAACCCTATTTTTGGGAAATTTGGGGGTTTTTGAGTTTTTGTCCGATTCATTCCGTATTGTTGATTAATACATGATGTATATGATTAATCTTGGTGGTATTCGTTCCCTACGAGTTCGCGGTAAGTTTAGTGATATTTGTGAAATCGAGAGGGTTCAGTTGCGATCCGTCCTCGTCGTTGTTTTGTACGAACTTACATGAATCATAGGTGGGGTTCTGGGTGTTTTTTGTTATTGTTATTCTTGTCGAATTGGTTGGAATGGTGTTTGATGAATCATCTAGGTTCGGTGTTTCCAGTTTCTCATAACCGCGATTGTTTAATTTCGCCTTTTCGTCGCGATAATCGAGGCAACTACCCTTAATGAACTTACATGATTAACATAGTAGTATTGCATGAGTAACATGTCTGTGTATGATCACTATGGGTTAGATCCGATGGGGTCTCGGCAGGGGTCCACAAAGGCGTGGATCGACGAGCTTGGCTTTTAACCACTATGGGTTAGATGCGACGGGGTCTCGGTAGGGGTCCACGGAGGTGTGGATCAACGGTTAATTGTGGTGCATTTTATATATGTGTTTTGGGTTAGGGAGTTTCCGGAAATGTGTGTTTCAAACTGGTGTTTCCTCATTTGCATGCTTTGACTACGTGTGTAAGGTGTAACTTGTTCATTTGGTTACTTATACTAGCATAATTGCTAACCCCTTTGGGGACCCGTTTTGGGGAAATTCTTATTATGAATTTCAGGTTATGTTCAGCCGGACGATCTGGCACTAGGGCAGTACAAGGATTCTGGCCAGGGTTGATGATGTGTGCAAATGAATCTCTTTATTTCCGTTGTCCTTCGTGATGCAGTTGTTTTTTTTTAAACGTGTGAACTTATAGAAAGTACTCGCGAGTACTTAGGCATTTCTACTGGAATTATGGTTTGTATTATTATATGTTATTTATGATTGTTAGTGATGTCAGTTTTGCCAGTTATACTGGGTGTTCTATTTATTTTCGTCCTGGTGATGTGTGTTTTCTCGCTAACTAAGATAGTTAGACGAGTGGTGTTTCTTAATTAGCCTGGTGGGTCCAATGTAGGGGTCCATGGCGCTGTAATATACCCTGAATATCTTGGGGGTGTTACAGAAAATGGTATAAGAGCACTAGGTTCATGGATACCTCGGCTTTTCGATTATCTGGGTCTAGTCGTGTTTTATTTTTGCACATCGTCATCACGCTTCCATCATCTTGGTACTTCCAGTGCTCGTAAGTTTTCCTTACTCGATTCCTTGTTTCCTTGTATCGTACTTCCGATTCTTGAACTGTGACTGTTTTTCCTCTCGTGCTTATCATCGAATTGCATTTGCTACCTCTTATCTTTAGTATGGATGGTGGGAGAGGCCGAGGCAGAGGTCGTGGTCGTGGTCGTGGACGCAGCCACGGATGTGGGGCAGCCAGTGAGGCGGCCACATCACACAATTCTGAGGTCGGTAGTACTGATGGTCGTCAGAGCTATAGTGCTACTCAAGAGGGAGCAACCGGTGTTGACGGCGATCTTGGTGTTGCAGCTGTGATGCAACAAATGGTGAACCAAATAGTTGTGATAGCTCAGGCGGTTCAGAACCCGACTCCAGACCATGCTACTCGGGGCAGAGCAGATCGTTGGCTTCAAGATGTCATCAAGATGCATCCTCCTCAGTTTTCGGGGGCATCAGACCCGATTGGTTGGGAGGGGTGTACCAAGGAGATATCCAAGGTATTTGTTGCCACTAACTGTCTCGAGGATTGCAAGGTCCCTATTGCCCAGTATTTTCTCACTGGGGACGCTACTGACTGGTGGGAGGATGTTGAGCCTAAGGACCAGGATGCTTCATGGGTCGAGTTCAAAGACCTGATGGAGACCGAATATTGTCCTTGGCGAGTTAAACAGGCTCCAGTCCATGCTTTTATGATACTCAGCCTCGGGATATTCCTGTTTCTTAAGATATTGTTGATTTCAACTGGGAGTTGGGCTTCATGAAGGCCCATCTTAGAGAGGAGAGCGACAAGATTTTCCAGTTTTCCAGACGGATGAAACTGAAGATTCGTGACTACATGTCTGGGCTCGCCTGCACCACCTTAAAGGATTATCAGAGTAGAGGTCTTCCATATGATATGTCTTTGACGGCCAGTGAGGCAGCTCGTGAGAGCAAGAAACAGAAGTCCGTCAGAAATTTTCGGGCCACAAGGGTGGAGGTCAGCAGAAATCCCAGTCTGCTAATTTTACCGCCGGTGGTGGTCCAGCTCGTTCTACTGGGGGTTTCCACGGGGCTGCCAGTACTCCTTCCCGTGATGTGAAGTGTTTTAATTGTGGCCAACCAGGCCACATCAGTCGATCTTGACTAAGTCCTTTGCTTACGTGTAATCAGTGTGGCCAGCCGGACCACAAGGCTGCTTTCTGTGCTGAGAGAGAGAACTCTTGGCACCCAGACTTCCTTCCCGGCGCCTATGGAACCGAGTGTCAACCAAGGGTCATTTGCTTCTCAGTCTCCGCCGAGTGCCAGTCGGGGTCAGCCCACTAGAGGGGGAGCTTCCAGTGTCAGCTCCGCCCATCCACGTGTTTATGAGATGAAGAGGGCCGATGATCCAGCCGCCACTGTGGCCACAGGTGCCGTTCATATTCAGTATCATCCTGGCAGTATGATTTTTGATTCGGGTGCTACGCATTCATTCATCTCTCTGGAGTGTGTGCGCCATTTGAGTCTCGACTGTTTGACGCATTGTGAGCCTTTCATCGTTAAGCTTCCTAGCGGTGATAGGATTGTTGGTGATTAGGAGGTCCGCGACTGTTCTGTGTTTATTTGTGAGAGGGCTTGGCTCTCTAATCTTATTGTTTTGAGTATTGAGGGTGAGGATTTGATTCTCGGGGATGATTGTCTTGAGCGGCATGGTGCAATCATGAACTACCGCACGAGAATCATCACCATGTTAGCCGAGGATGGCACTGAGCACTCTTTCGCGAGGCGAAAGAGAAACCAGAAGTTCGTAATCAACGCCTTGAAGGCGATGAGACTCCTGCGGAAGGGGTGTACGGGTTATTGGTGTTATGCCTTGAAGGCGGAGGATGGTGGAGTTGAGTTTTCATCGATTCCAGTCGTTAGTGAGTTCCCTGATGTCTTTCCTATGAGTTACTGGGGTTGCCACCGGACCGTGAGGTTGAGTTTGCTATCGAGTTAGTGCCGAGTGCGGCTCCGATTTCGAAGGCGCCGTATAGCATGGCACCTTCAGAGATGGCTGAGTTGAAGAAGCAGTTGAGTGAGCTTCTTGAGTCAGGGTATGTTCGACCGAGCGCTTCGCCTTGGGGCGCACCAGTTCTGTTTGTGCGGAAGAAGGATGGTTCACTGCATTTATGTATCGACTACCGCGAGCTAACTAAGGTGACCATCAAGAACAAGTATCCCTTGCCGAGGATTGATGACTTGTTTGATAAGTTGTAGGGAGCTGTAGTATTCTCGAAGATCGACTTGATATCGGGGTACTATCAGCTTCGGGTGAAGGAGTCTGATATTCCGAAGATAGCTTTCGGATGAGATACGGACATTATGGGTTTGTGGTTATGCCCTTTGGGCTAACCAACGGGCCGGTAGTGTTCATGCACTTGATGAACAAAGTTTTCATAGAGCATTTGGATAAGTGCGTCGTCTTCTTCATTGACGATATCCTTATCTATTCGAAGAACGAGGAGGAGCATGCGCATCATCTGCGTGTGGTGTTAGACATTTTGAGGACCAAGCGACTCTATGCGAAGTTCTCGGAATGTGAATTCTGGCTGAAAGAGGTGATGTTTCTGGGTCACGTGATTTCAGCCGAGGGGGTCCATGTGGATCCATAGAAGATTGAGGTAGTGCTAGATTGGGTGCCGCCTAAGAATGTAAAGGAGGTCCGTAGTTTCTTGGGTTTGGCTGGCTACTATCGTAGGTTCGTCGAGGGGTTCTCGAAACTGGCTCGTCAATTACACAGTTGCTTTAGAAATTTGAGAAGTTCATCTGGAATGACGAAAGACAGTCGAGTTTTGTGGAGATGAAGAGGCGTTTGACTTCAGCCCCGATTATAGCATTGCCGTGTGGCAATGAAGTTTTCGCCGTTTACAGCGATGCTTCGGGCCAGGGTCTTGGGTGCGTGTTGATGCAGCACTACAAGACTATTGCGTATGCATCGAGACAGTTGAGGCCGTATGAGCTTAACTACCCTACTCATGATCTAGAGTTAACGGCGGTTGTTTTCGCGATCAAGATTTGGCGCCACTATCTTTTTGGCTCTGTGTGTCAGATTTTTACCGATCATAAGAGTCTGAAGTACATATTCACTCAGCGGGAGTTGAATATGAGGCATAGGAGGTGGTTGGAATTGATTAAGGATTATGACCTCGAGATCCTTTATCATCCGGGCAAGGCAAACGTCGTAGCGGATGCCTTTAGTCGGAAACCGGTTGCATTGTGGACGCTTGAGATACTTACGTATCAATCTGAGCTTCAGAGGGATTTGATCGAGTTGAGTGTTGATATTTTGTTTCCAGGAGCTGTCGGGCAACTTTGCGCTTAGGATATTTTGTCGTCGTTGATCGATGAAATTAAACTGAAGCAGTTGGAGGATCCGATGATTACTCAAATCCGAGAGAATGTTTTTAAGGGAAAGTCTCCTGGATTTGTGATTCACGAGGATGGTGTGTTGAGATTCCAGAGTTGGCTTTGTGTACCGAACGACTTGGAATTGAGGCAGAGTATTTTGCGTAAGGCTTATGAAAGATGTACGAAGACCTAAGGAGGAACTTTTGGTGGAACGACATGAAAGAGGAGGTCGCACGGTTTGTAGCGAGATGTTTGACTTGTCAGCAGGTCAAAATAGAGCATCAGCAACCAGCTGGATTGTTGTAGCCGCTTCCCGTTCCGGAATGGAAATAGGAAGATATTTCGATGGACTTTGTCACGAATTTGCCGAGGTCGAGGTCTGGTATGAATATGGATTGGGTGATTGTGGATCGTCTGACCAAGTTGGCACACTTTCTAGGCATCAAGGATACTTGGGATCCGGAAAAGTTGGCTCGTGTTTTCATTGCGCAGATTGTGAGGCTTCACGGTACTCCGAAGTATATTGTTTTGTATCATGATGGCCGTTTTGTATCGCACTTTTGGAAGACGGTACATAAGGCGTTGGGTACTCATTTGCGTCTGAGCACTTCTTTTCATCGTCAAACGGATGGGCAGTCGGAGCGCACTATCCAGACATTTAAGGATATGTTGCGCGCTTGTGCTCTCGATTGGAGCAGTGATTGGGAGGAGTATGTGCCATTTATCGAGTTCACGTACAACAATAGTTGGCACGCGTCAATTTGAATGGAACCGTTTGAGGCGCTTTATGGGCGGTGATATCGATCGCCGATTTGCTGGAACGAGGCATCCGATTTGGTCGGGACCGAACCAGATATCGCTATGGAGACGAGGTGGAAGGTGGAATTGATTCGAGAGAGGATGTTGACTGCTCAGAGTCGACAGAAGTCATATGCTGACATCCGTCGTCGACCTTTGGAATTCGAGGTGGAGGCCACATTTTGCTAAAGGTGTCGCCGACGAGGAGAGTTTTCCACTTTGGGAAGAAGGGAAAGTTGAGTCCGAGATTTATTGGGCCCTTTGAGATTCTCGAGAGAGTCGGCGAGTTGGCATACCGTTTAGCGTTGCCTCCGGCCTTGAGTCACGTTCATAGCATTTTCCATGTTTCCCAACTGAGGAAATATCTTCCGGATCCTAGTCACATCATCGACTATGGTGAGATCGATGTCGCTGAGGATATTACCTTCGAGGAGCGTCCCTTGAAGATTTTGAAGCACCATGAGAAGCGACTGAGGCATAAGACCATTCCTTTGGTCAATGTGCAGTGGTCGAGGCATGGTGTCGAGGAGGGAACTTGGGAAACCGAGTATAGCATGCGCGCTAGGTACCTCGAGTTGTTTGTTTCTTAAGTTTCGGGACGAAACTTATTTTTAGAGGGGTAGAATGTAATATCTGCATTTTTCTTTTCCCGGTATTTTTATTTTTGGTGTATTTTTCATTTTTAGCGACTTGCTTGTAATCCTATTGATATTTCGAGAATACTTAATGCCTAACTTTTTGTCATCCGAACTTGTTTCGGACTTGTTTTACTCAATTCCGTGTTTATTGTCTTTTCCATCGCTATTTCATTCGATTCTCGTGATCGTTGTCCGGAACCGCCGTCTCGGGGTTGCCGCAGATCCATCTCATGTTTTTTGTTGTTATTTCGTTCGATTCTCATGATCGTTGTTTGGAACCGCCGTCTCGGGGTTGCCGCAGATCCATCTCATGTTATTAAGCATGTTGTGAGTTTCGTATGTTGTTTCTATCATGTATCGTGTGTTTCGGATGTTTTGGGTCGTTTTGTAATTTCCAAAGTTATTGGGCGATTACTAACGTTGTCGTTTTCCGAACTTTTGGGTAGTCGCAATTTTGTTTACTTTTAGCGCTTTAGTTTTGACTCGAATGTGTCATTCATGTGTCTTCTTCGGTCCGTCATTTGGTGTCGGATGCGCGTTGTTTTCATCCGAGATGGAATTCGCTGTTTTCCATCCTTAAGTGTTGTCTGTGCTGCTGTCTACCCTCGGTAGCGCACGCTATTATTGTTGTGTAGCACATGCTATTGTTGTTTTGTAGCGCACACTACGTTCATTTAGTAGCGCGTGCTAACGACTCGAGTACAGCAGTGGCAGTAAGTTCTTTTTGCTCTCTGCTCTCTGGACGAGCAGCTTAGCGCACGCTAAGATTATATTTTAGCGCACGCTATGGTTTAGGCTTAGCGCGCGCTGGGTGTCCAGTAGCGCATGCTAATCCAGTAGTCCAGAACTGGGCAGAATGTTTCTGGACTCGGTCTGGTGTCCAGGTAGCGCATGTTATGGCCCGATATCACGCGCTATCGAGGGGCTGTTAGCGCATGTTATTCTCTTGTAGAGCACGCTAGCAGGCCAGAACCGTAGGTTCTGAACTGGTTTTTAGCTGGGTTGCGCACACTAACTTTTATTGTTAACGCACTCTGAAGCTCTCCGGTTATAAAAACCAGAGAGTTGACCCAGATCTGCCTCATTTCTCATTCTTCTCCTACTCCGCGGCCGAGCGACCCTTTAGGCGATTTAGAGGCGATTTCTTCTTCCAATCACTTCAGAGATCATTTTACTTGAGTTCTTGGTGTATATTAACAACATCTACTTGAGTTCTTCATCCTAAATCGAGGTAATCTCCTAGAACCCTATTTTCGGGAAATTTGGGGGAGGGGGTTGAGTTTTCGTCCGATTTGTTCCGTATTGTTGATTAATGCATGATGTATATGATTAATCTTGGTGGTATTCTCGCTTTCCCTACGAGTTCATGATAAGTTTAGTGATATTCGTGAAATCGAGAGGGTTCGGTTGTGATCCATCCTCATCGTTTTTTTGTACGAACTTACATGAATCGTAGGTGGGGTTCCGGGTGTTTTTCGTTATTGTTGTTCTTTTCTAATTGGTTGTAATGTTGTTTGACGAATCGTCTAGGTTCGGTGTGTCCAGTTTCTCGCAACCGCGATTGTTTCATTTCGCCTTTTCGTCGTGAAAAACGAGGCAAGTACCCTTAATGAACTTACATTCTTAACATAGTATTATTTCATGGTAACGTGTGTGTGTATGCGCACTACAGGTTAGATTCGACGGGATCTCGGTAGGGGTCCACAGAGGCATGGATCGATGAGCTTGGCTTTTAACCACTACGAGTTAGATCCGATGGGGTCTCGGTAGGGGTGCACAGAGGCGTGGATCAACAGTTAATTGTGGTGCATTTTATAAATGTGTTTTGGGTTATGTCTTTTCCGAAAATGTGTGTTTCAAACTGATGTTTTCTCATTTGCATGCTTTGACTACGTGTGTAAGGTGTAAGTTGTTCATTTGGTTACTTGTACTAGCGTAATTGCAAACCCCTTTGGGGACCCGTTTGGAGGAAATTCTTGTTATGAATTTCAGGTTATGTTCACCCAGATGATCGGGCACTGGGCAGCACGAGGATGCTGGCCAGGGTTGGTGACGTGTGCAAATGAGTCTCTTTATTTCCGTTCTCCTTCTTGATGCGGTTGTTTTTTTTAAAGCTTGTGAACTTATAGAAAGTACCCGTGAGTACTTAGGCATTTCTACTGGGATTATGGTTTGTATTATTATATGTTATTTATGATTGTCAGTGATGTCTGTTTTACCGGTTATACCGGGTGTTTTATTTATTTTCGTCCTGGTGATGTGTGTTTTCTCGCTAACTGAGACAGTTAGACGAGTGGTGTTTCTTAATTAGCCTCGTGGGTCCCATGTAGGGGTCCACAGTGCTGTAATATACCCTGAATATCTTGGGGGTGTTACAAAATCAAGCTCGAAGAAGATTAAAGCTCGACAAAGGTAAATCATCAATCCGAAATCCTTTTTGTTCTTTGTAGTTTTGAATCGAGTTTGTTACATGCCCAATGCTTCTTCCTTCTTCTTATATTGCTCTATTTTTATTTTGTTAATTAGGGTTCCTATGTTTCTTGTGTAATTTCAAACTATGTAATCGAGTTTGTTTGGGGGTTTATGTTTGCTTGTTTGTAATTGGGGGTTATTTTTGTTTGTTTATGTAGTGTTGAGTTTGTTAATTTTGGTTTTTTTGTTAATTTGGGATTTTTATGAGAGTATAATTTGGGATTTTGTTGGTATTTTTATGATGTTCTTTAGCTGATTATGCATGCATCGAATTAGGGTTTATGCTCAAAGCACTTGTTTGTTTGGGTTTATTTTTTGTGTATCTATATCTCTCTTTGTATCTCTATCTCTTTGCCTGTATCTTTATCTCTCTGCCTATCTCTGTCTCTCTTATATTTTAATTTGGGGTTTAAATTTTTGTTTAATTTAAGTTTTTAATTTGATTTTAATTTTGATCTCTCTCCCTATCTCCCTCTCTATTCAAAATTTGCTTTTTAATTTATACAAGTCCTATTTTTATAAATTTTAAGGCTGCTCTGTTTTTTATTTGTGTAGAAAATAGGTCTACATTTATGCTCCGTTTTTGTTTATGCTATGTTTTTATGCCCTGTTTATATCTTCTCTGTATTTTCTGTTTTTGCTTCATTGTGCAGATAATAGGTTTGTGAATTTGCAAAGATGACTTGGATTTCACTTCCAAAATATACTAAGGCATACTGTAATGGGGTGACATATTTTGTTAGAAATGGATTTGATAATTTTGCGGTAGGGAATAAACTCAAATGCCCTTACAAAAATTGTAGTAATCGTTTCTGGTACTCTAGGGAAGATATATATGATCATCTTGTATGGGATGGTCCTTGTCCATCATTTGTTAACTGGATATACGAAGTGTCCACCCCTAGGTTTAGCAATCCTTTGATGAAATGATTCATGATGAAGGTAGAGTTAGAAATGGAATGAATAATATGGCAAAAGATTTTTATAAGCTTGTCGAGGAAGGGAAACAACATTTATATCCCGGGTCTAAAGAACTTACTCGATTAGGTTTTATAGTCAAACTTTACTTGTTAAAGTGCACTCATGGTTTTACCGAATCTGCCTTTAGCGGTATTTTAGAGTTGATAAAGGAGGCCTTTCCTGATGTAAATTTGCCTCCAAGTTTTAACGCTGCCAAAAGTGTGATTAGGGAATTGGGTCTTGATTACCAAAAGATACATGCTTGTCCGAATGATTGCATGTTATATTGGGCAGAAAATAAAAATGAACATAAATGCAAAGTATGTGGAGTGTCAAGGTGGAAATCTATAGATAGTCAAAATAGTTATGCTAGCTTCCAAGAAAACAAGTATAAAGTCCCTGCGAAAGTGATGAGATACTTTCCATTGAAATCTAGGCTCTAACGCCTGTTCTTGAGTAAAGAATATTCTGAACTCATGACATGGCATGTAGTAGGACGAATCAAAGATGGTAAGTTAAGACATCCGGCCAATGCCGAGGCTTGGAAGTCAATGGATGCTAGACATCCAAATTTTGCTTGTGAACCTCGAAATGTTAGGTTAGGTTTAGCGCCAGATGGCTTCAATCCTTACCGATCTATGAATATAAGACACATCACTTGTCCAGTTGTTCTGGTCAATTATAATCTACCCCCTTGGTTGATTATGAAACCATAAAACCTACTTCTTTCAATACTAATCACCGGACCTGTGTACCCTGGTAATGAAATAGATATGTATTTGCTGCCACTAATTGCTGAGTTGAATGAACTTTGGGACGTAGGTATAGAAACCTACGATAAATTCTGTGACAATACATTTACGTTACGTACGGGCCTCCTATGGACCATAAGTGATTTTCCCGGTTATGGAGTTTTATCGGGTTATAGCACAAAGGGTAAACTAGGTTGTCTAGGATGTTACTATTGTACCTCCTCAATGTATTTGAAGCATAGTCGGAAAGTTTGCTATATGAACCACAGAAAATTCCTCCCCCTAACCACAAGCATAGGTTTGACAGGAGAAAATTTAATGGTGAAGTCGAAACAGATCTTTGTCCACCTCCATTATCTAGAATGGACATTGAATAACTATTACGTGGACACAAGAATAATTTCGGGAAGCAAATGAAAAATAAAAAGACTTCAGACTGCCCTTGGAAAAAGAAGTCCATATTCTTTGAATTGCCATATTGGAGTGGTCATTTACTTAGACATAATCTAGATGTCATGCATATAGAGAAAAATGTTTGTGATAAAATATTAGGGACCTTGTTGAACATTGGTGGAAAAATAACAGATCATCTAAACGCTCGTTTTGATCTGCAAGAAATGGGCATCCGTAAGGTTCTTCATAGGTCCTCTTGCAAGACTTAATATATCTTTGCTTTTGTATGGAATCTGAACCCATTTTTTTTCAACCACCTATTTTAATCAATTATGAAATTCTTTGGTATGTGTTCTTTCTCTTTTGTACATCTTGGACTTTCCATTATTATCATAGAAGCTACGATGCTCCCTGTATTTTTGTTAAAATGGAAAATATGTTATTTCTACATATTTGTACATAAACTACTCTATACACTTTTACAAAAACTAGGAAAAAGAACGTACTCAATTAATTTCTCGATTTCCATGTTACCACAGTTGAAGAGTATCTATCGATGAGCATCAATCCATACTTTATCTGCCAAATGAACAACCTTTTCATCTTCATTTTTCCTGGACCCAATCGGATATTCATTCTTTGATTTGTGTTCATTACTTTGTTTTCCCTGACATCACTTAAAAATCCAGAACAAAATGTCAAACATTCTTCCACCATGTACCTTTCAGCTATAGACCCTTCTGGTTTACTTCTATTACAAACGTATGACTTTAATTTACACAAATAGCATTCAATTCCAAACATCCATCTGAGATGTACTGGTTCTCCCAATTCAACCTCTTTACATAAGTGAATTGGCAAGTGAATCCAAATCTATCACTTCGCCACATATGCCCCGAAAAAATGAACCCAACCTAATCAAATGTATTGCCACCTCTGGTTTTAAGGTTTTAATCCCAGCAAATTGTAGTAAATATTGGAGAATGAAATGTGCATCTTGACTTTTATACCCAAAAACTTTTCTTTCACTCAATTGCACACAACGGATAATATTAAATGCACATCCGTACGGCAGTCTAGCATTCTTCAACACTGAGCAAAAGTAGCATTCGAGATATCATAGAGTTTGTTATCAGCACATTTCATCCCCATCTTGATTATTCATTGCTCTCTACATGACTCCCACTAATCCCGATCGCTAACCTTTATGATCTCCATGTTTCAGATGACGTTGGATTACGTCAAGGCATAGCATTTATCATGTTGGACTCTATGATAATCTCAGGTTCAAGGATTTATTGACATACTGTTATATTGAGATTCACTTGTGACATTTCCATGCAGTGATCTCAATGCGGGTCTGTCCAGTATTAGTTCTCCAACCAATACCCATAAGATTGATTAGTACCATACGCATTATCATCCGATGATTATCAATCAAACTTATACTAGTATATTAATCACTTGAGTCTCTACTCAACGCGATTGTACCAGGGACATTTGAATAATATTATTATTCGTTAATAACTATTATTCGATTATTATAATATTAAAACATGCACACATTATAATAATCAACGAGAAATAAATGATATCAAATAACTTTATTTAAATGTGACAATTACAAATCTAGGCACATCAAATGTCCTAGGCACTATTCCCAACAATATCCCACTTGCACTAGGACCATTCATTTATGACTTTTAGTCCTATCGCTCTAGCATGCTCAACATGCTTTCCTTGTGAGAGAGGCTTGGTAAGTGGATCTGCAACATTCTCTTCCGTTGCAACTTTGCATATTGTAATATCTCCTCATCTGACGATCTCTCTGACTAGGTGATATTTTCTGAGTATATGTTTAGAATTATGATGGGACCTAGGCTCTTTAGCTTGTGCAATAGAACCATTATTGTCACAATAAAGGCTTATTGGACCCTGGATGGTCGGTACCACTTCTAGTTCGGTAACAAACTTCTTGATCCATACGGCTTCCTTAGCTGCATCCGATGCTGCCAGGTACTCAGCTTCTGTTACAGAATTAGCAGCCATGCTTTGCTTGGAACTCTTGGCACTCCCTTACGGCCATAATCGATCCTCCCTGGTCTACTACCCAACCTGTGCGGGTGCCTTACGGCTGTAACCGACAAGGCATTGCGGCTGTAACCGGCCATGCAATACAGCCGTAATAGGCCCTGTATTGCGGCCGTCCAAAGTCTGATTCGGCTCGGAACAATAAGCCGCTCTATGTCCCATCTGTCCGCACGTGTGACACTTCAATGGTGGAAAGTGGCATTCCTAATTAACGTGGCCTGGACGGCCACAATTATAGCAAGTCACCGTGCGATTTGTGGTACCCGGAGTAGGACGGTAACCCCTCTTTCGTTTATTAGAACGTGACGACTGTCCGGCAGAACGATTAGTCGTCTGTGACCTCTGAAAGTTGCCACCCTTGGAGCCAGAAAAATTTCCCGCAACTTTCTGCTTCTTCGGTTCTTCAGTGAATTCGTTGTCGGCGTTTAACATATCATGGGCTAAAGCTCTGTCCTGATACTCTTTCAGTGTGGTACAAGCAAATTCGGCCATGTACCGCCGTAAGTCTAAATTCATCTGCATATCAAAATAGCGGATCTTATCACGCTCATTACGCACTTGATCCTTCACATGGATCAATTGTTGGTTGTACTCCACGATCGCCTGCGAAACGGGAATATCTTGTGGTTTAGCCTCGAAAAAGGCTCGGATTCTGCCCTCTCGCACCGGCCAAGGACAAAACTCGGCCTCCAAAAGCTCCTTAAGTTCATCCCACGTGGCAATACGATCCTGTGGCTTGATGACCTTCCACCAGGTAGCGGCCTCCTTAGTGAGGAAATACTGAGCAATCGGTACTTTCCTCACTTCGGGGCAATCAACCGCCTCGAAAATCTTTTCCAATTCCGCTAGACAATCTTCCCAGCCTAACGGGTCTGTGGCACCGCCAAATTGTGGAGGGTGCATACGGATTACATTCTGAAGCAAGGCATCCGTGTTTGGGTTCGAATTATTCAGCTGAACAGTTTGGGCTAAAATGGTCATCTGAGTAGCTAATTGTTGAAGTGCATTCGCAACTCCAACGTCCGCGTTGTTCCCCTGGCTGTTCGACTGGTCGTGCTGACTTTCGGTGTCAAGATGCACCGAGTTCGACAAACTGGGGTTGGTAGACCCCGCAACTGAACTGATGGAAACGGCCGCGCCACGACCTCTTCCTTGTCCACGGCCACGGCCCCTACCAGCTGACATACTGAAGAACACATAAGGCATGTAAGTACAGTTCAATCGCACGTCATTAAGGTGATCGATTCTCAAGAATACCAATAAAAAGAAGCATAACGAATAAGGAAACACCAGAAGAGTAAGAGGTCTTACAAGTACCGGTCGCACTGTGATGATGGCAGAGTAGTGATATTGTGGACAAATGACGACTCATTCGACCCAAAAGACCGACAGCCTAGGTATCCATAGACCTAAGCTCTGATACCATATTCTGTAACACCCCCAAGTTATTCAGGGAATATTACAGCGCCGTAAACCCCTCCGTGGGACCCACAAGGCTAAACATACGCGGAACTATAGGTTTTGACCGAGAAGGTCTACATACAGTGGAATGAAGAACAATACAAAGGGTATTCAAAACATACCCAATGTATCCAATACATCACAACATAATCAATACCTCGGCAAACACAAGCCGGAACATCAAGGAAAATAGAAAACAATACTCAAGTATTCAATAACCATTCCAGTACAACAACACTGAATGGAAAACTCAAAACATAACCGGAGGACAGACATAGTATCACACTTGCCCACCATCTTCATGCCGACCCGATACCTACATGTCCGCTCTCTTGGAACCTGAAACACGTAAAAAGTATTTCCCCCATAAAGGGGTTAGCCGTCGAATAGCTAGTGTAAGTATATCAAGTATGAAACACAATACTCCTCGACAATAAAGTAAATGTAACCGTAAATTCATCAATTCAAGACTAGTATTCCAGAATAACTAAATCTCATAGCATCGTATCAATACATATATGAATACCGTGGAACCGCACCAGAGGCTACGGAACTCTCAGGGGACCTGTCGGCCCGCCCCAGAGTGGTTCGTTCATATCATCCGTGGAATCGCACCAAGAGACTACGAAACGCTCAGGGGACCCGTCGGCCCGCCCCAGAGTGGATATAAAAAAATCATGCCATTAATATTTCTTACTTTCAAAGTCGAGAATGTACAGTCATAAAAATATACTTGCCTTTGAGACATCGAGAAATCGAACGGAAAAACGGTTTGAGTTAGGTAGGTCCAAGAACGTGCTTCCGGCACCTAAACGATTCGCAAGGAATATGATAATCAATTATCCATACTCAAATTACACGAAGAAATTCCCAAAACTCGTCTACGATTCATGAAAATACACGGATAAACAACTAGAGGTTCGAAAATCGCCCAAACTCCCACAAGTCCGAAAACGGCACAATCAAATCAGTAAAATCATAGGAAACGCATGCATACGGTATAGATACATCATAATCTCAAGGTTCTCAAGCTTCAAATCGGATAAATCGGATGAATCTACGAAAAACCCCAAAATCCAACACAATATTCAAAGTGTTCTTGAATAATCCTTCAATAATCCAATGAATAATCAAACATGCCCATAATCATGCGTATATCACTTCATACAACATGATCTTAACACCCAAAACATCATTACTCAATACAAAATCGAAATCCAAGATGTTGAAGAAATTACCTCTTGAAGATCCAAGCACTATTATCCGAAGAATACGCGATAGATCGATGATCCGGGCTTCACGATCTAAAGCGGATGAAGAAAATCAAACACTCAAATGATGGATGATGAAAATTCTCTCCCTCAAGCCTCTCTCTCGTATGGTTGAAGAAAAGGGGCAAAATGATCTGGTTTTGCTGAAAAAAAACGCAATTATAGGGTTGACTTCCCTGTGTGCCGCGGCCCAGCCGAAGTGTGCCGCGGCACAGGCCCAAAAAACTGCTCCCAGGGCTCGGCAGTGTGTCGTGGCCCGTCGGCATGTGCCGTGGCCCGTCGGCATGTGCCGCGGCACAAGGTACAGACGGGTTTGGCCGAAAAATGCAACACGAGTGTGCCGCGGCCCGGACGGGTGTGCCGCGGTAGTGACTCGGCAGTGTGCCGCGGCACACAGTACAGGCTGCTCGGCCAAAAACTGGAAAATGTGTGTGCCGCGGCGCACACTCCTTGTGCCGCGGCCCACACCCCCCTTGGGTCCTAAAATGAAGAAAGATGACCCGGGAAGAGAATAAAAGCAATAGGACTCAATATCTGGGAAACAATAACACGAAATGGAAGTACGGAAACCCCAAAACGGTGGTTCCAAGCAATGATTACAAGGGTTCGCCCAACAAAACACAATTTGAACAATGAGGAGATTTTAAATGACATGAATTTCAACCGGGTATTACACTTTTAATTTCAAATCATTCTTCAACCCTTATTTATGACTCTGTGGTTGCAGCACAGTAGTCTTCATAATTCATCTTCAATCAGAGAAGAAGTGATTTGGGTACCCAAATTTACTTGGGTCCTCGGGGTTAGTGGCTTTCACTGAGGAGTGGTTTCTCATGTGAACCATATTTCTTTTATAATCACTGTGTCCTTGATTTGGATCATGCATGTAATATTGTTGATAAGTAGTTGGATGTGGTCTGTCATTTCTAGAATAATAATTTTGATGTTTCCACATGTTTTGCAGATTATAATTATTACCAGCATGATATCTAGATCTATATCCTTGATTAGAATTGTGTACTGGATATGCCTCATAGAAGCTGTGGTGTGGGCTGTTTCTAAATCTTGGCTGAGACAATTTATTAAATCGTTGGTGTCTCCACACCTGTTCATTTTGAAAACTTGGATAACCTTGAGGCTTCCATTTGCCTCTCCCATTTTGAAATCTGTTCTTAGGGAGTCTCTGATAATAGTTGGCATATTGTTTTGATTGCTGCTTATGCCAATTTTGAAATACAGGATTGTATGTAGGCTCAGTAGTCTGGATAATTGTTTCTCCCTTGACGAAAGTAGTTTTTCTTTCCGAATGTTGCAAGGCTGGATTCTCTTAATTTAATTCAATTCCGACCGTTGTGAAGACTTTCACATTGTAGCGCCGAATCTTTATATTATAATATGCATAAAGTCTTCAGAGTGTGGATCTCGATGAATATTTAATTCATTGCTTTCCGGGAATCTCTCCAGTTTGTCTCTCTATGCTTGCATGTGACTTACCGTAATTATTGAATTTTCAACGCATGCTGACGTGGACTGAGTTACTTGGCTGATCACCTATCTGATCTCTCTTGGTCAAACTGTTTGACGTACAGTCAACCTTATCTGATGTCGGACTTCTCTGTTGTAACTTCTCCGAAATGAAGTTCTCTGTCCCGATGAATCTTCTTTGATATGACGATATGTCTGAAGTCTTCTGACCTGATGAACTTATCTGATCTAATGGTCAAACTTCAGTTGACTGGACTCCATCTGATTACTTGACTGCAGATTGGTCAAACTTATCTGATAATTATTTTGACCAATACTTCTCTGATAAATCACTTTCTTCAGAACGTTGCCTGATGATAAGTCGTGTGTGGTCAATCTTCTCCGAACAGTTGAGTTGACCAAGACTTCTCTGATTTACACTTCTCTGCAACTTGGCTTCTACAGTGTTTTTGGTCAACCACTCTGATGTGTCCGTTGACCAAAACTTGTCTGATATTGAACTTCCCTGAGATTTATACTTAGCTGTTTCTTAGCCTAACTTACATGGACTATAGAGGATACTCATTTAGTTCTTCTTTGCATTTTTCCAAGTATTTAAAACATACATTTGAATAATCAAATACAGGGATGACATCATCAAAATCTAATAAGTATTCCTAACAGTGATTGTAAAAATATATAAATAATTGTATGGGATGAGTAAAGAGTTGGTGTTTACTGATTGATTTTGGGGATATGATGCCATATGGATAATATGAGTTTGATTCTGGACGAGACATGATGTCTCTATGTGGTAGTGATATGAATTTGGTGAGGTAGGTATATTTTGAGCTAAACTCTGCCGAAATTTCATGGTATTTTGTAAGTATTAATATGATATGGGATATTTCGGGTTAGGTAGTTAGAGTGGGTCGTTTTAGGTGGTATCAGAGCCCAATTTGTGCCCTGTAGACTGTCCATGTACACGAGCTCAGAGAATGTGGAGCACAACAATTCCAGTAAGCGTTGTTTCATTAGTATGTACTCATATTTCATGAGCTATACTGGCCAGTCATACCTAGCAAAAAGCGTCGAGAGCAAGAGCTGAAGGCAGTGAAGGGGGTAGAACACAAGAACCAAAAATGACATCTGCTAGTTTTAATCCTGATCTAATTATTGGTCTACTGATGGAATTAGTAGAAAGGGAGTCTCAACAAATACAACAACTCATTCAACAAAGAGATATGGGAGGACAACAGAGAGATGATATGAATCAACTTCCACCAAGAGTAGAACAAGTTGAACTGGATGGAGGGAGGTTCAGAAAGTTGAATCCTCCAACATTTGAGAACACAGTGGATCCTACAAAAGTAGAGGATTGGCTAAGGACTATAGAGAATATGTTCCAATATTGTAAGTTTTCTGAAGAGAATAAGGTACCTTGTGCATCTTTCATGTTACAGCGCAGTGTAGGTCATTGGTGGGATGCGATAAGTGCTATTGAGAATGTGGCAACAATGACTTGGGCTAAGTTCAAAGATCAGAAACAAGTACTTTACATCTCCTATTCATGCAATTAAGATGAACAAATTAATATAGTTGAAACAGGAAAGTATGATGGTTTTAAACTATATCTGCAAGTTCGAACTGCTGTCTAGGATTGCCGAGCATATGGTTAGCACGGAAGCACTGAAAGTGGAGAGGTTCCTTGAAGGCCTGAGACCAGAACTGATACGAATTACGTATGTAAGTGTGCGTAATGCGTATGAAATACAACGGAAGATTATTACGTCTTGACAAGTATCAAAGTATCAATCAAAATTACAAGGTGGTGGACGAATTTTAGTGGGTTCGGCCGTGAAGTAGTATGATATATGGATTTGGATGTGTTTTATCGAATAAGACCTATAACTCGATAAAGATAATCTCTTCTCAAGACCTATTGAGAATTGATCAAGTTAAAATCTCGAGACGTGTCGAAACAATAACTAAAGTTTTGTTGAACTCGTTCAATGTATATTTCAAAGAAATAAAAGGTTTATTCACTTTCAAGATGCTTAAAAATACAACAAGTACTACTATATATAGTAGTTTCCAACCATAAGAAAATACAACAAAACAAGAAAACGGAACTTCCTAGCAATTATACAAATCGGCCGAACCATCCAAGGAGGGGATCAAGAAGATTTTGTGAAGATATGATATCAAGCCTTTTGGAATTATTATGGTGACTATGACATGAAGGACTATGACATGAAGGAAATCTTTGATGAAAGTCTTCATCAAATATTATGTCTTGGCCGATTTGTAGTAAGGTGGGGAAGGAGGATATCTTCACTATCTTGTGAAAGATATGAAGACAAGTAAGGGTCCCTTTCAAGCATGATTTGGCCGAATTTCCATGCTTTTGGACCGATCCCGTCGTCAAGTTTTACGTTACTCCGGTTCCGATTAACAACGTAACTCCAATCCGCATGTTCTTTTCTCCCAAGTATAATGATGCATGGCCATGCGAATTTGTATCGTCGTGGATGTCGATTTTTATTGGAGCTTCTTCGATTGGAATATTTGATATCGTATCATTCCCTCCCTCTTTGAAAGGAATTGACCTTAATTCCGTAATGCCATTGTCGTCAAGGTAAGGCGAGAGATCACCTACGTTGAAAGTCGCGTGTACCCGGTAATCGCCCGGAAGTTCTACTTTGTAGGCGTTGTCGTTCACTTTTCCCACAATTTTGTACGGACCTTCGGCTCTCGGCATTAATTTGTTCTTGCATTTGCTTGGGAATCGTTCTTTCCTCAAATGTATCCAAACTAAGTCGCCAACATCAAATAATCTCGCTTTTTTATTTTTGT
Source organism: Orobanche coerulescens (assembly GCA_033398695.1). Classification (NCBI taxonomy): domain Eukaryota; kingdom Viridiplantae; phylum Streptophyta; class Magnoliopsida; order Lamiales; family Orobanchaceae; genus Orobanche; species Orobanche coerulescens. The sequence goes on from CM065804.1 coordinate 103,502,346, forward strand.
TCGACTTTCGTTTGTAAATTTCATTCACTTCTTTAATCCGCTCTCGTACCTTTTCATGTAACTTCATCATTGACTTGAGTTTTGATTCTGCGTCTTTGTGAACCAATTCGTCGCTCGGCAACGGAATCAAATCCAATGGCATGTGCGGATTTATTTCGTATACTACTTCAAAAGGTGAATGGGTCGTGGCGAAGCCGGGTGATCGGTTGTATGCGAATTCCGCATGTGCAAGTTTAACGTCCCAATCCTTTTGTGTTTTATTCACCAATCCTCGCAATAATGCTCCCAAGGTTCGATTAGTCACTTCGGTTTGTCCATCGGTTTGTGGGTGATGTGAAGTGCTGAATAGGAGTTTAGTACCCACTTTTCTCCATAAAGTATTCCAGAAGTAACTCAGAAATTTAGAATCTCGATCCGACACGATAGTTTTTGGAACTCCGTGTAAACGAACTACTTCCCGGAAGTATAAGTCCGCCACATTGCTTGCATCATCGGTTTTGTGGCATGCTATAAAGTGAGCCATTTTCGAAAAACGGTCGACGACTACCATGATCGAGTCCTTGCCCCGTTGAGTACAAGGTAAAGCAACAATAAAATCCATCGAGACATCCTCCCATGGTCGTAAAGGTATTGGCAACAGCATGTATGTACTTGGCTTGAACGAACTTTTCATCATGTGACAAGTGACGCATTTACTCACGATTGTGCTCACGTCACCATACATCTTTGGCCAAAAGAAATGCTCTTTTAGCACCTCTACGGTCTTAGCCGAGCCGAAATGACCGGCTAGTCCTCCTCCGTGCGCCTCCCGAACTAGTAATTCCCGAATTGTATGTCTCGGCACACATAATTTATTTCCTTTGAAAAGAAAGCCATCCTGTAAAACAAATTCTTCGTACGGGCCCATTTTACAACGGGTGAAAATTTCTCCGAAGTCCAAATCGTCACTGTAATGATCTTTCAAAGTCTCGAACCCCAACAAACGAACATCTAGAATCGACAGTAAGGCATACCGTCTTGATAGTGCATCCGCCACTATATTACTCTTACCGTCTTTGTACTTGGATGAAAAGTGAAAAGATTGTAAAAATTCCACCCATTTTGCATGCCTCGGACTTAGCTTGCTTTGCCCGTTGATGTATTTCAACGACTCGTGATCCGAATGTAACACGAAATGTTTCGAACGTAAATAGTGACTCCAATGATCGAGTGCTCTCACGATAGCATAGAACTCCTTGTCGTAAGTACAATAATTAACTCGGGCGCCACTTAATTTCTCCGAAAAATAGGCGATGGGGCGGCCTCCTTGAATAAGTACTGCCCTGATTCCAACTCCACTAGCGTCGCATTCCACCTCAAATGGTTGCGAAAAATCGGGTAACGTTAAAATTGGTGCTGCACATAACTTTCCTTTTAATTTTTCAAAAGCCTTTTGGGCCGCCTTGTTCCATGCAAAGGTTCCTTTTTTAATACACTCCGTGATCGGACTGGAGATGGTGCTAAAGTCCCGTATGAATCGTCGGTAAAAAGAAGCGAGGCCATGAAATGATCGTACCTCCGTGATTGTTTTTGGTGTCGGCCAAACTTGATTGCCGCGATCTTCTCTTGGTCCACCGAAACTACTTCTTTAGAAACGACATAGCCGAGAAAGACAAGACTCTCGACTAGGAAAGTACACTTCTCTCGCTTTCCATAAAGTTTCTGTTTCCTTAGAGTTTCAAACACGTGCCGCAAATGTTCGAGATGTTCCTCTAAGGATCGACTGTAGATCAAAATGTCGTCTAAGTATACGACAACAAACTTTCCCAAGAAAGGTTTGAGAACCTCGTTCATCAATCTCATGAAAGTTCTCGGGGCATTAGTGAGGCCGAATGGCATCACAACCCATTCGTAAAGTCCATTCTTTGTTTTAAATGCCGTCTTCCATTCGTCTCCCTCTCGCATGCGAATTTGATGGTATCCGCTCCGTAAATCAACTTTTGAAAATATAACCGAGCCATGTAACTCGTCTAACATGTCGTCTAGTCTCGGGATGGGGAACCGATACTTGACGGTGATGTTATTCACGGCTCTACTGTCAATACACATTCGCCATGATCCGTCTTTTTTTGGTACAAGTAGGACTGGAACCGCACACGGACTTAAACTTTCTCGGACATATCCGTGACTCATGAGTTCATCAATTTGACGTTGTAGCTCTTTGGTTTCGTCGGGGTTACGACGATACGCCGCTTTGTTCGGTAATGGAGCTCCTGGTACAAGATCAATTTGGTGTTCGATTCCGCGGATAGGTGGTAATCCTACCGGCAAGTCTTCGGGAGATACATCCGCGAACTCGTGTAATAGTGTATCTATCTCTTCTTCGTGGTGTGATTTGGTGGCAAGGTTTCGGATTTCTTTGATCATCATCAAATAAACACGTTCGCCATCGTCAATGGCGTGTTCGACTTCTTTTTCGTTTGCAAGCATCGTAAGTTTCGGCCCTTCGACTTTTTTTGAACTCATTGTTCGGATAGCTTGAGGTGACATAGGTTTAAGAACAATTTTTTTACCTTTGTCACGTAACTCATACTCGTTGCTCCTCCCTCGATGTATTACGTCCCGATCAAATAACCAAGGTCTTCCCAACAATACGTGACATGCGTCCATCGGTAGTACATCGCATGTAATATCATCACCATACGAGCCCATGGTGAGTCCGACCTTCACTTGTCTTGATACTTTCACCTTATTTCCATCATCGAGCCAATGGAGTGCATACGGCTTTGGATGAGCCGTGGTGATTAATCCGAGCTTCGAGACCATCTCGCTTGATGCCACGTTTGTACAACTTCCACCGTCAATGATCAAGCTACACCATTTCTCTCCGACACGACACTTCGTGTGAAAGATTTGGTCTCGTTGTTCTATGTCACTCGGGGCCGCCTTTGTTTGTAACATGCGAAGGACGAGGTTCGTGTCATAGTTCGGGGCATCGTATGCCTCGCAATCTTCTTCTTCGTCGGCTTCCAAGTTAAAGACGTCTCCAATTCTTTCTTCTTCGGCTAGTAATTCTTCTCGGACGGCTATGGCTTCTCGTAACGTCACTATTCTCCGATTTGGACAAGCACTTTGATAGTGTCCAAATCCTTGACATTTGAAACACCGGACTTTAGATAGGCTTGTTTCTTTTGGTGTGATAGGAGTTTTTGGAATGGTAGTAACGGGTGGACTTGTGGTGACAGTTTTTGGAAACGAGCTAGAACTCGCGCCAAAATTGGTATTTCCGTATTTAGATGGGAATTCGGGTTTAGAAAGTTTTGTCTTGTTTTGATTTCCCAACTTTATGCAAAGTCCGCATAAAGTATCAAAGTCGGAATAGGGGTAGAGTTCCACGGAATTAGCAATATTTTTATTCAAACCTCGTAGGAAACGGGACATCCGTAATTCTTCGCTTTCTTCAAGTTCTCCCATCAAGGATAAGTTTTCAAACTCCTCGATGTACTCCTCGACACTTAGCTTTCCTTGCGTGAGGTCAGAAATTTTTCGATACAAACTTAACTTGTGTGTAGCCGGGACATATCTTTTTCGTAGTTTCTTTTTTAGAGAATCCCACGAACGTATCTTCTCCTTACCGGCACGAACTCGTTGTGTCTTCATTCGCTCAAACCAAAGGGAAGCTCCCTTTCCAAGTTTGAGAATCGCGTACTTGCATCGTACCTCGTCATTGAGATCCTTGAACTCAAACATTCGTTCAATTTTCCTTTCCCACTCCAAATAAGCCTCGGGATCGGTGCCGCCTACGAACTCCGGAAGTTCGCTTGTCTTGTATTCATCAGCATGTCGTGGTGCATGCATGGTGTCGTATCCTCGTCGTGCATGGATTCTGGGCTCCGGTAAGCCGCGAAGAACGTCACGTAGTTGTGCTACTTCTTCATTGGTGAATGCCATCTTCTTGAGTAACGTCGAGAACCGTGAGACAAATGGCTCTGATACCACTTATGATACGAATTACGTATGTAAGTGTGCGTAATGCGTATGAAATACAACGGAAGATTATTACGTCTTGACAAGTATCAAAGTATCAATCAAAATTACAAGGTGGTGGCCGAATTTTAGTGGGTTCGGCCGTGAAGTAGTATGATATATGGATTTGAATGTGTTTTATCGAATTAGACCTATAACTCGATAAAGATAATCTCTTCTAAAGACCTATTGAGAATTGATCAAGTTAAAATCTCGAGACGCGTCGAAACAATAACTAAAGTTTTGTTGAACTCGTTCAACGTATATTTCAAAGAAATACAAGGTTTATTCACTTTCAAGATGCTTACAAATACAACAAGTACTACTATATATAGTAGTTTCCAACCATAAGAAAATACAACAAAACAAGAAAACGAAACTTCCTAGCAATTATACAAATCGGCCGAACCATCCAAGGAGGGGATCAAGAAGATTTTGTGAAGATATGATATCAAGTCTTTTGGAATTATTATGGTGACTATGACATGAAGGACTATGACATGAAGGAAATCTTTGATGAAAGTCTTCATCAAATATTATGTCTTGGCCGATTTGTAGTAAGGAGGGGAAGGAGGATATCTTCACTATCTTGTGAAAGATATGAAGACAAGTAAGGGTCCCTTTCAAGCATGATTTGGCCGAATTTCCATGCTTTTGGACCGATCCCGTCGTTAAGTTTTACGTTACTCCGGTTCCGATTAACAACGTAACTCCAATCCGCGTGTTCTTTTCTCCCAAGTATAATGATGCATGGCCATGCGAATTTGTATCGTCGTGGATGTCGATTTTTATTGGAGCTTCTTCGATTGGAATATTTGATATCGTATCAAGAACTCTACAGAGTTGTCAGCATGGTAGGAATTCAAGGGACGACTTAATCAATAGTTGCTGAGAGAGCATTGGTGGCAGAACAGGCAGAACTAAGAATTCGACAGGCACAAGAGGTGCGGCGGCAATTTGCTTAACGACAAGGCCAATGCTGGTTTAGGAATGAAAAAAAGAGGCCACCCTAATCTCAGAACCCAAGGGCTGGTTTTCCGTCTAGAAAGAGGCAAGAACAAGGAGATCCAAGTAAGCGTATGAAGTCTAAAGAGGGCAGACCATTTGTATCATTACTGGGATTCTATAACTCTGGAAAACAACGTAGTGGAGTTTGATTATTGGGTTATAGGGTATGCTTTTCATGTGGACAACCTGGACATATGGCGAATGTTTGCCCAAACAAGACAAAAGCCAAAACACAGGAAAGGGTACCAGCTAGAGTTTCCACTATGACCAGGAAGATGCTGAAGCTTATTCATCGGTTATTACAAGTAACCTTCCTATCTTTGGCATTTCAAAATAGGTATTACCTGATCCTGGTGCTACACATTCCCTTGCATCCACCGAGAAGGCTGGGTAGAGTACCAAAAAAATTTGAGGTAGGTTATAATGTAGTGACCCCCTCCGGAGACCCAAAACAAACAAAGAAGATCATACGAGCATGTAGTATTCCTATTGAAAGTATGGAACTCTATGCTGATTTAATTATTTTGGACATGAATGCCTATGACACAATCTTGGGTATGGGCTGGTTATCAAAATACCGTGCTACTATTGACTATCGGAGAAAGATCGTGATGTTCCAACCACCTGGGGGATAACCTTTTTATTTGATCAGGGTTAGTAAGGATTTTAGATTTCCAGTAATCTCAGCAATAAAGGCACAACGTCTATTAAATAATGGTTGTGAAGGCTATCTAGTAAGTGTAATGAGCATTGAAAATCGAGATTACTCAAGTTTCAATGAAGTACCAGTAGTGAAAGAATACTCTAAAGAGTTTCCCGATGATCTACGGGACTGCCACCCGATCGTGAAATAGAGTTTGTGTTTAACTTACAACCAGAAACAGTGCCAATATCAAAGTCACCATATAGTATAACATCAGTTAAACTATAAGAAGTAAAGTTTCAGTTGCAAGAGCTGTTAGATAAAGGCCTCATTAGGCCTCGTTATTCACCATGGGGAGCTCTAATATTGTTTATTCGTAAGAAGGATGGCTCTTTGAGGATGTGTATAGACTATCGAGATCTCAACAAAGTCACGATCAAGAATAAGTATTTGTTGCCTTGAATTGATGACTTGTTTTATCAGCTTCAAGGTGAATCTATTTTCTCCAAAATTGATTTGTGATTAGGGTACCATCAATTGAAGATAAAAGAATAAGACATCCCAAAAACGGCATTCAGTACGAGGTATAGACATTATGAGTTTTTGGTGATGCCATTTGGCCTAACAAATGCCCCAGCAGCATTCATAGATTTAATGAATAGGGTGTTTAAAGACTTTCTCGATAAGTTTGTTATTGTGTTATTGATGATATTCTCATATACTCGAAGACCAAAGAAGACCATGCAGTGCATCTAAGGAAAGTTATTAAAAGAGAAGCAATTATATGCTAAGATGTGCGAATTCTGGTTAGCCCGAGTACTATTCTTGGGGCATGTTATATCTGGAGCAGGGATCTCAGTAAACCCATGCAAAGTTGAAGCAATCAATAACTGGACATAACCCACAAATTCTATGTAAGTATGTCGCTTTATTGGCCTAGCTGGATATTATCGTCGATTTGTAGAGGGATTATCCAAAATTGCCTCTCCATTAACATAATTGACTAGAAAGAATGTTTCCTTCAAGTGGACAGAATCATGTGAATAGAGCTTTCAAGAACTAAAGACGCGGTTGACATCGGCACCGATCTTGACCATTCCAGTGGGAATGGAAGGTTTCAAAGTCTATAGTGATGCTACAAAGAATGGTCTCGGTCGTGTATTGATTCAGAATAGTAAAGTAATAGCATATGCATATATACAACCGAAGGAGTATGAAAAGAACTACCTGACACATGATTTCGAACTTGCTGCAGTTGTGTTTGCACTTAAAATATGAAGGCATTACCTATATGGAGAACGCTATGAAATTTATACCGATCACAAGAGCCAAAAATATTTCTTCACTCAGAAAATCAGCATAATCCATTGCGGCCACGACTTTGATCAAGAAGCCAGAGTTACATGATTTGATGAGTATGGATGTAGTACTTATCCAAGATGGATGGCTAGAGGCAAAATTATCAGCATTAACCCTTAGACCTACTTTAATTGATAGAATTCAACAAGGGCAGAAAGATGATCAAGATTTAGATAAAATAAAGAAAAACATGAATTAGGAACATCGTCACACTTCGAATTGTCTAAAAATTGTATTATTTGATTTAGAAATCGTTTATGTGTACCTAATGTTGAAGATGTTCATAGAGAAATATTTGTAGATGCACACTCAACACCATATTCAGTACATCCAGGAGCAACCAAAATGTACATAGACTTTACACTATTGGTGGCCAGGTATGAAAGAAGATATTTCACAATATTTGGAGTAATGTCTAACATGTCAACATGTAAAGGCTGAGCATCAAAGACCATCAAGGACCTCGCAACCCTTATTTATTCCAAAATGAAAGTGGGAGGACATTACCATGGATTTGTGATAGGTTTGCCAAGAACAGTGAAAGGAAATGATTCTATTTGGGGTATAGTTGATCGATTGACCAAATCTACTCATTTTCTTCCAGTTTGTACGACGTACTACATAAATCGCTATGCTCAACTATATATATAGGAAATAGTTAGACTACACGGAGTTTTGTTATCTATTATATCAAATAGAGATTCACGATTTGGATCAGCTTTTTTGGAAGAGCTTGCATAAGGCACTGGGTACCTGCTTGTCTTTCAACACTGCTTATCATCCACAGTCGGATGGAAATAAGAAAGAACTATACAAACTCTTGAAGATATGCTCAGATCCTGTGTTATGGACTTTCAGAGCCAGTGGAGTACACATTTAGCTCTGATTGAATCCCCATACAATAACAGTTATCAAAATACAATTGGAATGGCTCCTTATGAAGCTTTGTATGGCCAGAAGTGTTGATCACCAGTACATTGGGATGAGGTTGGTGAAGGATGACTTATAGGTCCTAATATGATTCAAGAAATGACAGAAGCAGTTTCACTGATCAGAGAAAGAATGAGAGTAGCCCAAAGTAGACAAAAGAGTTATGAAGATAAGAGAAAAAAAGCACTAGAATTTGTCGCGGGTGATCGAATATCCTAAAAGTTTCTCCAATGGAGGGAATAATGAGATTTGGTAAGAAAGGAAAACTAATTCCAAGATACATTGAGCCATTTCCTATTACTGAGCGGGTTGGTGAAGCAGATTATAGACTAGAGTTGCCAGCATCAATAAATACCACTAATCAAGGTGTTGTGGAGAAATCAACTTGTAGAAGAAGCCACTTGGGATAGAGAAGATGAAATGACGGCTAAATACCCTGATCTTTTCAAGTAAATTAAATTCGGGGACGAATTTTATAAGGAGGGGAAGATGTGATAACCAGCCTGACACTACTTCATTGGTTAATATGATTCAAGCATTACACTTATTAGTCATATAATACTCCTTTGGTTTATATGATTCATGCGTTACACTTATCAGTCACGTGCTAGTTATGTTTATTTTGACATTTCAATGTTTATTTCATCACAAAACTAAATTTAAGCGCATTCAATGATATGAAACATGTAAATTTAATAATGAAAACTTTAAAATGTTGAGAATATTAACTTTATATAAGGATAAAATACATATTAAGATAATAAATAACTCTAAGTTCATCTAATAAACCTAGAAGTACTAATTGTGCTTCTGAGGCATCTATATGGTGTTAACCGATTTATCTAGGGGTCTTAGTCAGCGTATATGCTAGGTAAATATAGATTATAGTCAAATCAAATAAACATCTAGTATAATAATACATTTCAAATATCATTATCCTTATAAACACCATATAGGACACAACTAATGGTGCCACCATGTAACCTTTTTAAATAGTTCGATTTGTCGATGACCGATTCGTTCCAATTGAGGTTGAATACTCTTAGAATTATCTTTAAGATTATATTACAAACCATATCACATTGTAAATTAGTCCTTACATTCTTATATATAGTGTTCTATGTACGAGGCACTAGACGATTTGACAAGAAACTCCCCTACTAGCATTTTTACCTTATCCACGCGACTAACCGATTTTAAATAGTTGAAACACATATTATAAACTTAGGAAAACCTTAGACCGGTAAATGATATCATAAATATGGTCCTTATAAGCTAATTACCGGTCCAAGTTCCAAGAACTGGACCTCACATGCCCGAACCGGCCTACACCATAGAAGATAGTTTTTTAGAGGTTACTAGGGGCTAGTTTTGTAATTTCCCCTTTATAACAGACTCTCTCTCTTATATAAATGCTAAAACCAATCCTCCAACCTCAGATTCTGTCTGAACTTGATCAAGAAGCTTCACCATTTCACCAAAAATTCAAGGAGAAATCATCAAACAACACTTTAATTTCTTTGACAATCAAGGTGAGTCTTCTTGGTTCTCTTGTTGTTTTTGTTATGTTTATTGGTTGTTTTCAAGTTAGTACAGCTTTTTAAGTTTCTTTAACATGTTATAAATATGTTAAGAATTCGATCATGGATTAATTAATGGTTTATAATAGATCTATAGAGCTTAAAACTCGCTAGGACAATAAAGGATTCAATTCTGCTACCTTTTTGAAACATCTATATATTGTATGAAATTCGTTTGATTCAGGGGCAGGAGATTTAGTATATTTGTTGTTTATGTTGGGGACGTTTTATCAGAATTTGGTGCAAATACAACCTATATCCGAGTGGTTATAAGCTAAACAAAACCTGATTATTACAAGGCTTTGGTGAGTCCTCTTATACAAACATGTTGTATGAAATCTAAGAGACTTTTGTAGTGGTGTCTCAAAGAGCATTAAAACCAGATATTTTAACATACTAAAAGGTCATAAATTCTAGGTTAGTATGTTGGTATACATAGAAAGATGCACATAAAATCGTAAAACATCAACTGGGCATCCTGATAAAATTCGGTAAAACCCTTCAGATAGGAAGTGTGCTGAACTTTATGAATACCATAACTCCTATTTAAGCACACTACTAGAAACAGGGTATCCAGTTTTATCATCACACCCATCTCATATCGATATAAGAGTAAGGCTATCACCCAAATAAGGTAAGTAGAAATCCATCTGCAACTACAATACATCAACATAGTATTGTTTGTATAACTATTTGTTAAACTTGATGATATCTTGAGAGTGTTCCATTGTATTATATGATTGATCCGAAGTATGCTGAAAGTGTCTGATTCCACCTTACATGAACATGAAATCCATTAACATTTCCACATGCATGCATAGTGTGAGACATACTAGTATTTTGCATGCATGGTATGATCATGGAAAGAAAAAAAAATATTTTCTTGGCCACTGCTGGAGCACCGAGGAATGGTAGATGCATGCTTCTATGATATGTTTATAACGGTATATGCGTGCTTATATATGTGTGAGACATGGTATATGCATGTTCTCATGATATATTTGGTGTGGTAGATGCATGCCTTATATATCTGGCGGGGTAGATGCATGCCTTATGATATGATATGATATTGAGCTCTTTCTGGTGCCTAGTACGTGGGTCAACGGGCCCAAAGATAAGAAAATGATTTTGAGAGAGATTCTCATTGATGATCATATATCATGTGTAGCGTCGGACATGATACATGCATGATTTCTACTTATTGGGCTTTAGCTCACGTAGTTTATGCATTGTAGGTAACCTTGATGCTTGACAGATTTTCGTTGCTGGATGGGTTGGAGTTCCACTGTTGCTGAGGGTCAATGACCTGTTGCGCTAAACTGTGGAGTTCTCATGTCATTATTACTTTCTTTTAACTATGTTTTATAAACATATGTTATATCATCGAGTTAGAAAAACATATATGGCTGAGTGTGGAGTGATGGTGTGGTTTGATGTTTTACATACTTTTGGTATGGCTATGCAACCAATGTTTAAGTAGAGGACTTGTAGAGATATACAAATAATTATGTGGGATGAATAGAACTTGGTGCACTGGTATATTGATTTTGGAGATATGATGCCATATGGATGACATGAGTTTGATTCTAGACGAGACATGATGTATCTATGTGGTAGTGATATGAATTTTTTATTACTATTATTACACATTGATGAGACATGTACTATTCTAGGGGAAACTATGCCGAAATTTCACGGAATTTTATAAGTATTAATATGATATGGGATAGTTCAAGTTAGGTAGTTACAGTGGGTCGTTTCATATATCCTGGCCATTGCTCATGTACAAGTTTTTTTTCCTGGATTTTATTATAACCTAGGATCCAATCCTTCGGATGGATCGATTGTTTATCCATTATATTGGAACACCGCGAGATATTCAAGGTTATTACAGCTCTATAAATCCTTTATGTAAGGCTTTACTAGGCTTATAAGTAAAACAAAACATAGAGTTTAAGTGTAAATTACAACACTGAATCGAAACCGTCAATACAATAATATCCAAATCAAACACTACTGCAAAATATGCTTTTTATGACGTTCAATTTACATCGATTTATCGAAAACCGATATAAAAATAAAAAATGTGTCGATTTTACATCAGTTATCAGACAAAATCGATGTAAAAATTTAAATTTCGGAACTTTTACATTGGTTATTTTAAAACTGATGTAAAAGTTGAAAGATCCGGTGATTTTACATCGGTTGTTGAGAATAACCGATGTAAAATGGCTCCTCGTTTACATTAGTTATTAGTAACTTGAAAATAACTGATGTAATTTCTTCCTGTTTTACATTGGTTGTTCATAACCAATATAAAACTTGAGATTCGGTGTAGATTTAACATCGGTTATATCTAACCGTGGTAAAATATTTTATTTTACATCAGTTGTTCGGAGAATCGACGTAAAACCGATGTAAAAGCACTTATTCAAAACACGAACACAAACTGAAAACACTTCGGACGACCAACATCACTGTGTACCCTCGCCGTCATGTTGCCCCTATGGTTGTTTTTCCGCTTCTCTTGTACCTGGACATAAAACAAATGTCCACCCCCGAAGGGGTTAGCAAAACGATGCTAGTACAAATACAATAATTACAACGAGGAATTATTCGTCAATCAACGAATAATAATAACAACTTACGGACTTCATCGAGAAGACTACAATGCAAAATTCAAAATGACAACCTCAAAACATACTCATGGTAACCTGTGATCCAGCGTTCACTGCATAGATCCCAAGATGATCTCGTCGGACCGACACATAGTGGAAACCCTGTCCAATGATCCAGCACATGCTAGCATAGATCCCCAAGATGATACCATCGGACCAATACGTGGTGGACATACAAACAACGACATACACATGCACGACAACATGAATGACATAAAAATGGAAAACATAATTTAAGTATTTGCCTTAGATTGATGATAAGGATTCAGTACTTTCAACGAACATCGACACACAAATGACCCCCTTCGATAAACCTCTTTGCAACATTTGGACCTTAATGATCAAGGTAACACCATAATAGATAATGATTCCGGATAATCGAATCATAACACTACTTATTAAAAACCTCAATACACATCACGAACACGATAGCAGGAGTTCCTCCATAATTCAGCCCTCTCTTAACCTCATAAATCACCAAGAACAATCTTTCTCATCTAATCAACTATGATTAACCTATTTGATTCAATATAAGGGCTAATCATAACTTTACTTAAAATTTCCTTTGTGATAATTACTCCTACAAGAGTTCTAATAGTTCAACATGTCTGTCATCATCACGCATCTCTTAGCAATGATCGATATAGGAAGGTTAATCAATCCATCAATCTCCACAAAGGGAAAACATCATACTATTGATGAAAGCTTCCCTACTCCTCATTATCATTCATCTACTATAACCAATAGAAACCTAAAGTCATCCAAGTCCCATATATTTCCAAATTATCAAGGAAAAGGCATGAATAGTTCTGAAAATTACATCATAATACTCAATCATAGGCCAACATATCATCATGAAAAAAAATAAGTCTAATCATCATAATCTTCCAAACTCATGATATCTAGTTCAAGCATGATTAATAATTCCTTATAACACCATCAACATGTTCAGAACAGTCTTGTGGAAATGAGATAGGGGATGAAATAACCATAACATACCTTATACGAGGATAAATGACGGAAATGATCGGTAGAACTCGACAACGGGCTTGAACACCAATCCAACACTCTTATGATCTTCAAACACGGGTTGTAGGCTCAAATATGATGTTTAAGGGGTTATGGAGTCTGAGAGATGAAAAGAGTTCGGTCAAGACGAATGGAAGAAATGAAAGTGGGTGACCTATTTAAATAGAAAATTAAATATTACTTACACTATGGACTTCACTTAACGTACGACAGGGACTTAACGTAGGCTAATGAACAAACATTGCGTATGCTAGAGATTTGCATAGCTTACTAGCTCATTTGTCCTGTCTAGCATATGTTGCCAACATGATTTACGTATGCTATCTTCTGACTCAACGTACATTGTATATACTGCGTAGCGCATGCTAATTGTCGTTGACTTTCTTTTTTAAAAGTTGTCCAGCTACATGTGAGAAAGATCCAACATCCGAGTTCCACACGCAAACCATGCTTTGTCTAATCCGAACCATCTTTTACTTATGTAAGGTTTAGGGTTAAAGTACGTTACACCCGTTAAGAGAGCTCTCCCTACTTGTAATATCCGCATTTTTCTTTTCCTGGTATTTTTATTTTTGATGTATTTTTTTGTTTTTAGTGACACGCTTATAACTGTATTGATATTTCGAGAATATTTAATACTGGACTTTTTGTCATCCGAGCTTGCTTCGGACTTGTTTTACTCAATTCCGTGTTTAATGTCATTTCCATCGCTATTTCTTTCGATTCTCGTTACCCTTGTTCAGAACCGCCATTTTGGGGTTTCTGTAGATCCGTCTCGTGTTGTTATACATGTTGTGAGCTTTAGTTTGTTGTTTCGATCATGTATCGTGTGTTTCAGATGTTTTGTGCCATTTTGTAATTTCCTAAAGTTTTGGGATGATTACTAATGTTGTAGTTTTCCAAACCCTCGGGTAGTCAGAATTGTGTTTTCTTTTACCAATTTGGTTCTTACTCGATCTTGTTGTTCGTGTGTCTTCTTCGGCCTGTTGTTTGGTGTCGGATGCGCGTTGTTTTCATCCGAGATGGAATTCGCTGTTTTCCATCCTTGAGTACTGTCTGTGATGCTGTCTGCACTCGTTAGTGCATACTATCGTTGTTGTGTATCGCACGCTATCGTTGGTTTGTAGCGCATGCTACGTGATTTTAGTAGCGCACGCTAACGACTCAAGCACAGCAGTGACAGTGAGTTGTTCCTGCTCTCTGCTCTCTGGACGAGCAGCCTAGCGCACGCTACATTTGTATATAAGCACACACTATGGTTTGGACTTAGCGCACGCTGGGTGACCGGTAGCGCGCGCTAACTTGGTAGTCCAGACTAGGCAGAATGTTTCTGGACTCGGTCTGGTGCCCAGGTAGCGCACGCTATGGCCCGATAGCATGCGCTATTGAGGGGCCGTTAGCGCACGCTATTCTCTAGTAGCTCACGCTAAGGGGCCAGAACCATAGGTTCTGGACTGTTTTTTAGCTGGGTAGCGCACGCTAACTTTTATCGTTAGCGCACGCTACATCTCTCTGGTTATAAAAACCAGAGAGTTGACCCAGATTCTTCATTTTTTTCATTTCTCTTTCTCTTTCCGATCCGGAGCGATTCGTGGGCGATTTCCGAGCGATTCGAAGTCTTGTAGCTTCAAGCTATCATCTTCCTTGATATCTTGGTGTAGATTAACAGCACCAACACTTGTTCTTCATACTTAATCCAAGGTAATCTCCTAGAACCCTATTTTGGGGAATTTGGGGTTTTTTGAGTTTTTGTTTGATTCGTTCCGTATTGTTAATTAATTCATGATGTATATGATTAATCTTGGTATTCACATTTTCCATAAGAGTTCATGGTAAGTTTCTTGGTATTTGTGAAATAGAGAGTTTGGTTGCGATCCGTTCTCGTTGTTGTTTTATACGAACTTACATGAATCGTAGGTGGGGTTTCGGGTGTCTTCCGTTATCGTTATTCTTTTTGAATTGGTTGTAATGGTGTTTGACAAATCGTCTAGGTTCGGTGTGTCCAATTTCTCACAACCGCGATTGTTTCTTCCCGTCTTTTCCTCGTGATAATCGAGGCAAGCACCCTTAATGAACTTACATGCTTAACATGGTAGTATTGCATGAGTAATGTGTGTGTATGCTCACTACGGGTTAGATCCGACGGGGTTTCGGTAGGGGTCCACAGATGCATGGATCCAAGAGCTTGGCTTTTAACCACAACGGGTTAGATCCGACGGGGTCTCGGTAGGGGTCCACGGAGGCGTGGGTCCACGGTTAATTGTGGTGCACTTTATAAATGTGTTTTGGGTTATGGTGTTTCCAGAAATGTGTGTTTCAACTGATGTTTTCTCATTTGCATGCTTTGACTACATGTGTAAGGTAAAAGTTGTTCATTGGTTACTTGTACTAGCGTAATTGCTAACCCCTTTGGGGACCCGTTTTGGGGAAATTCTTGTTATGAATTTCAGGTTATGTTCAGCCGGACGATCGGGCACTGGGGAAGTACGAGGATGCTGGCCAGGGTCGATGACGTGTGCAATTGAGTCTCTTTATTTCCGTTGTCCTTTTTGATGCGGTTGTTTTTGTTTAAACTTGTGAACTTATAGAAATTACTCGCGAGTACTTAGGCATTTCTACTCGGATTATGGGTTGTATTATTATATGGTATATATGATTCACAGTGATGTCTATTTTGCCGGTTATACCAGCGTTTCATTTATTTTTCATTCTGGTGATGTGCATTTTCTCACTAACTAAGATAGTTAGGCGAGTGGTATGTCTTAATTAGCCTGGTGGGTCCCATGTAGGCGTCCACGGCGCTGTAATATTCCCTGAATATCTTGGGGGTGTTATAGAAAATGGTATCGGACCCAGTTTTATTGATACCTAGGCTTGTCGGTTAATTGGGTCTAGTTGTGTTTTGTTTTGCACATTGTCACCCCGCTGCCATCATCTCAGTACTTGCAGTGCTCGTAAGTTTTATTTACTCGATTCCTTGTTTCCTTGTATCGTACTTCCCATTCTTGAACTGTGAACGTTTTTCCTCTCGTACTTATCATGGAATTGCAATTGCTCCCTCTTTCAGTATGGATGCTGGGAGAGGCCGAGATAGAGGTCGCGGCCACGTTGCACAATTGTGGGGCTGGTAGTACTAATGGTCATCAGAGCCATAGTGCTATTCAAGAGGGCGCAACCGGCGGTGGCGCCGATCTTGGTGTCGCAGTTGTGATGCAACAAATGGCGAACCAAATGGCTGCGATAGCTCAGGCGGTTCATAACCCAACTCCGGCCCATGCTACTCGGGGCGGAGCAGATCGTTGGCTTCAGGATGTCATCAAGATGCATCCTCCTTAGTTTTCGGGGGCTTCAGACCCAATTGGTTGGGAGGGGTGGATCAAGGAGATATCCAAGGTCTATGTTGCCCCCAACTGTCCCGAGGATCGCAAGGTTCCTATTGCCCAGTACTTTCTCATTGGGGACGCTACTGACTCGTGGGAGGCTTTTGAGCCTAAGGACCATGTTGCTTCATGGGTCGAGTTCAAAGACCTGATGGAGACCGAATATTGCCCGTGGCCAGTTAAACAGGCTCGAGTCCATGCTTTTTATGATGCTCAACCTCGGGATATTACTGTTTCTCAAGCTATTGCTGATTACAACCAGGAGTTGGGCTTCGTGAAGGCCCAAGTTAGAGAGGAGAGCGACAAGATTTTCCACTTTTCCAGACGGATGAAACTGAAGATTCGTGACTATATGTATGGGCTCGACTGCACCACCTTGAAGGATTATCAGAGTAGAGCTCTTGCATACGATATGTCTTTGACGGCCAGTGAGGCGGCTCGTGAGAGCAAGAAACAGAAATTCGTCGGAAGTTTTTCGGGCCACAAGGGTGGAGGTCAGCAGAAATCTCAGTCTGCTAACTTTCCCGCTGGTGGTGGTCCAGCTCGTTATACTGGGGGTTTCCGCGGGGCTGCCAGTACTCCTCCCTTGATGTGAAGTGTTTTAACTGTGTCCGACCGGGCCACATCAGTTAAGCTTGTCCAAGTCCTTTGCTGACGTGCAATCGGTGTGGCCAGCCGGGCCACGAGGCTGCTTTCTGTGCTGAGAGAGATAGAACCCTTGGCACCCAGACTTCCTTCCCAGCGCCTACGGAACCGAGCGTGAACCAAGGGTCGTTTGCTTCTTAGTATCCGTCGAGTGCCAGTCGAGGGAGAGGTCAGGGTCCGCCCGCTAGAGGGGGAGCTTCCAGTGTCAGATCCGCCCATCGCGTGTTTATGAGATGAGGAGGGCCGATGATCCATCCGCCACCAAGGCTATAGGTACCGTTCATATTCAGTCTCATCCTGTCAGTGTGCTTTTTTATTCGGATGCTACGCATTCATTCATCTCTCTGGAGTGTGTGTGCGCCGTTTGAGTCTCGACTGTTTGACATCTTGTGAGCCTTTCATCGTTAAGCTACCTAGCAGTGATAAGATCGTTGGTGATCAGGAGGTCCGAGACTTTCCGGTAGTTATTTGTGAGAGGGCTTGGCCCTATAATGTAATTGGTGTGAGTATTGAGGGTGAGGATTTGATTCTCGGGGATGATTAGCTTGAGCGACATGGTGCAATCATGAACTACCGCACGAGAATCATCACCATGTTAGACAACGACGGCACCGAGCACTCTTTCGCGGGGCGAAAGAGGGAAAACCAGAAGTTCGTGATTAACGCGTTGAAGGCGATGAGACTCCTGCGGAAGGGGTGTACTGGTTATTGGTGTTACTCCTTGAAGGTGGAGGATGGTGGGGTCGAGTTTCCATCGATCCCAGTCGTCAGTGAGTTCACTGATGTCTTTCCTGATGAGTTACCGGGGTTACCACCGGACCATGAGGTTGAGTTTGCTATTGAGTTAGAGCCGGGTGCGGCTCCGATTTCGAAGGCGCCATATCGCATGGCACCTTCAGAGATGGCTGAGTTGAAGAAGCAGTTGAGTGAGCTTCTTGAGTCAGGTTATATTCGACCGAGCACTTCACCTTGGGGCGCACCGGTTCTGTTTGTGCGGAAGAAGGATGGTTCACTGCATTTATGTATCGACTACCGCGAGCTAAGTAAGGTGACCATCAAGAACAAGTATCCCTTGCCGAGGATTGATGACTTGTTTGATCAGTTGCAGGGATATGCAGTATTCTCGAAGATCGACTTGAGATCGGGGTACTATCAGCTTTGGGTAAAGGAGTCCGATGTTCGAAACATTTTTTCGGACAAGATATGGACATTATGAGTTTGTGGTTATGCCCTTTGGGCTAACCAACGCACCGGCAGTGTTCATGCAGTTGATGAACAAAGTTTTCATAGAGTATTTGGATAAGTGTGTCGTCGTCTTCATTTATGATATCCTTATCTATTCGAGGAATGAGGAGGAGCATGCGCATCATCTGCGTGTGGTGTTAGACATTTTGAGGACCGAGCGACTCTATGCGAAGTTCTCGAAATGTGAGTTCTGGCTGAAGGAGGTGATGTTTTTGGGTCATGTGATTTTAGCTAAGGGGGTCCGTGTGGATCTATAGAAGATTGAGGCAATGTTGGATTGGGCACCGCCTAAGAATGTGAAGGAGGTCTGTAGTTTCTTTGGTTTGGCTGGCTACTATCGTAGGTTCATCGAGTAGTTCTCGAAATTGGCTCGGCCACTTACACAGTTGCTTCAGAAATCTGAGAAGTTCGTCTGGAATGATGAAATACAGTCGCGTTTTGAGGAGCTGAAGAGGCGTTTGACTTCAGCCCCGATTCTAGCGTTACCATCTGGCAACGAGGGTTTTGCTGTTTATAGCGATGTTTCGGGTCAGGTCTTGGGTGCATGCTGATGCAGAACGGCAAGACTATTGCGTATGCATCGAGACAGTTGAGGCCGTATGAGCTCAGCTACCCTACTCACGATTTGGAGTTAGCGGCAGTTGTTTTGCGCTCAAGATTTGGCGTCACTATCTTTTTGGCTTTGCATGTCAGATTTTTACCAATCATAAAAGTCTGAAGTACATATTCACTCATCGGGATATGAATATAAGGTAGAGGAGGTGGTTGGAGTTGATTAAGGATTATGACCTCGAGATCCTTTATCATTCGGGCAAGGCGAACGTCGTGGCGGATGCCTTGAGTCGGAGACCGGTTGCATTGCGGATGCTTGAGATACTTACGTCTCAATCTGAGCTTCAACGGGATTTGATCGAGTTGAGTGTTGAGATTTTGTTGCCAGGAGCTGTCGAGCAACTTTGCACTTTGGAGATTTCTTCGTCGCTGATCGATGAAATTAAACTGAAGCAGTTGGAGGATCCGATGATTACTCAAATCCGAGAGAATGTCCTTAAGGGAAAGTCTCCTGGATTTGTGATTCACGAGGATGGTGTGTTGAGATTCCAGAGTCAGCTTTGTGTACCGAACGACTTGTAATTGAGGCAGAGTATTTTGCGTGAGGCCCATGCTATGCCTTACTCAGTTCATCCTGGTTCGAGTAAAATGTCCAAGGACCTAAGGAGGAACTTTTGGTGGAACGACATGAAAGAGGAGGTCGCATGGTTTGTAGCGAAATGTTTGACTTGTCAGCAGGTCAAAATCGAGCATCAACGGCCAACCGGATTGTTGCAGTCGCTTCTCGTTTCGAAATGGAAATGGGAAGATATTTCGATGGACTTTGTCACAAATTTGCCGAACTCAAGGTCTGGAATGAATATGGTTTGGGTGATTGTAGATCGTCTGAACAAGTCAGCACACTTTCTGGGCAGGATACTTGGGGTCCGGAAAGGTTGGCTCGTGTTTTCATTGCGCATATTGTGAGGCTTCACGGTACTCTGAAGTCTATTGTTTCAGATTGTGATGGCCGTTTTGTATCGCACTTTTGGCAGGCGGTACATAAGGCATTGGGTACTCGCTTGCGTCTGAGCAATTCTTTTCATCCTCAGGCAGATGGGCAGTCGGAGCACATTATCTAGACATTTGAGGATATGTTGCGCGCTTGTGCTCTCGATTGGAGCAGTGATTGGGAGGAGCATTTGACGTTGATCGAGTTCACGTACAACAATAGTTGGCATGTGTTGATTCGAATGGCACCGTATGAGGCGCTTTATGGGCGGCGATGTCGATCACCGATTTGCTGGAACGAGGCGTCCGATTTGGTCGGGACCGAACCGGATATCGCTATGGAGACGAGGCGGAAGGTGGAATTGATTCGGGAGAGGATGTTGACTGCTCAGAGTCGACAGAAGTCATATGTTGACGTCCATCATCGACCTTTGTAATTCGAGGTGGGAGACCACGTTTTGCTAAAAGCGTCGCCGGCGAGGGGAGTTTTCCGTTCCGGGAAGAAGGGAAAGTTGAGTCTGAGATTTATTAGGCCCTTTGAGATTCTCGAGAGAGTTAGTGAGTTAGCGTACTGTTTTGCATTGCCTCCGGCCTTGAGTCACGTTCATAGAGTTTTCCATGTTTCCCAGCTCAGGAAATATGTTCCGGACCCTAGTCACGTCATCGACTATGGTGAGATTGATGTCTTCTTCGGCCCGTTGTTTGGTGTCGGATGCGCGTTGTTTTCATCCGAGATGGAATTCGCTGTTATCCATCCTTGAGTGTTGTCTGTGCTGTTGTCTGCACTCATTAGCGCACGCTATCGTTGTTGTGTAGCGCACACTATTATTAGTTTGTAGCATATGCTACATTTGTTTAGTAGCGCGTGCTAACGACTCGAGCACAGCAGTGACAGTGAGTTGTTCTTGCTCTCTGGACGAGCAGCCTGGCGCATGCTACATATGTATATTAGCGCACGGTATGGACTTCGCGCATGCTGGGTGACCGGTAGCGCGCGCTAACTCGGTAGTCCATACTGGACAAAATATTTCTGGACTCGGTCTGGTGCCCAAGTAGCGCACGCTATGGCCCGATAGCACGCGCTATCGAGGGGCCGTTAGCGCACGCTATTCTCTAGTAGTGCACACTAACGGACTAGAACCGTATTCTGGACTAGTTTTTAGCTGGGTAGCGCACGCTAACTTATACCGTTAGCACACGCTACATCTCTCTGGTAAAAACCAGAGAGTTGACCCAGATTCTTCATTTCCTCATTTCTCTTCCTCTTTCCGATCCGGGGCGATTCGTGGGCGATTTCCAAGCGATTCAAAGTCTTGTAACTTCAAGCTATCATCTTCCTTGAGATATTGGTGTAGATTAACAACACCAACACTTGTTCTTCGTCTTTATTCCAAGGTAATCTCCTAGAACCCTATTTTGGGAAATTTGGGAGGTTTTGAGTTTTTGTCCGATTCGTTCCGTACTGTTGATTAATTCATGATGTATATGATTAATCTTGATGGTATTCACGTTTTCCCTATGAGTTCATGGTAAGTTTAATGGTATTTCTGAAATAGAGAGGGTTCGGTTGCGATCCGTCCTCGTCGTTGTTTTGTAGGAACTTACATGAATCGTAGGTGGGGTTTAAGGTGTCTTCCATTATCGTTATTCTTGTCTAATTGGTTTGTTTGACGAATCATCTAGGTTCGGTGTGTCCAATTTCTCGCAACCGCAATTGTTTCTTCCCGTCTTTTCGTCGTGATAATCGAGGCAAGTATCCTTAATGAACTTACATGCTTAACATGGTAGTATTGCATGAGTAATGTGTGTGTGTGTATGCTCACTACGTGTTAGATCCGACGGGGTCTCGATAGGGGTCCACATATGCGTGGATCCAAGAGCTTGGCTTTTGTAATACCCACGATTCCGTTCCGGTTATTTTTGGATTTTTTTTCGGATATTTCCCGGTTGTCGAGTTCCGGTATTATTTTCTCGACAACTGATTTTGGCGTTTAAGACCGTAGGTGATGATTTGTTATCCGTTGTTTTCATTTCGGACCGATGATGTTGTCCCCGAGTATTTTGTCGTGTTCGTTCCGTGCGATTTCGGAAAATCGAGTCGTCGAATCATGGTGGTCGGACACTGGCCGGACGGTTGGGGACGGTGGCCGGACGGCTGCCGGCTGGCCGGGCAGACAGTGCGAGTGCTTGGCCGGGCGGTTGCGACAGAGCCGCGTAGCGCACGCCTACGTCCGGAGAGTAGCGCACGCTTCTGACCGGGAGGCGGCGCAGCTATGGCCGGTTGGCTGCGCGCTAGTCGGCCGAGGCGATAAGGCGAAAGGTTACGGGTAGGAAGATCGGCGAGTAGCGCACGCTCTTGCCCGGACGCCTTCTGCCGGTCGGTAGCGCACGCCTTCTGGCCGGAAGGTTGCGCACGCTACTGGCCGAGCAGAAGTCTCTGGATTGTGGGTGGGCCGGCAGCGCACGTGTTCGGCGCATGATGGCGGGCGGCCGAACATTCTCGACCATGACCGCCCGCTAGCGCACGCTAGCTCTGCGATCTAGCGCACGCTAGGCCGCACTGATATAAATATGACCGGCGATCCTGTTTGCCCTCATTTTTCATTTCCTTCCTTTCGTATGCTACCGGAGTCTTGGAGGTGACGAAGGAATGTTGTTATACAACTAATCCACAAAGTTTGGGAGCTTATAACATCGATTAATCACTCCATAACATCCTTCAATCCAAATAATCAAGGTTAGTTTTCCTAAAATCCTAGTTTTGGGAAAAATTGGGGATTTTGTTGATTTCACCCGTTTGATTCGTTATAACTTAGAATAGTGATGGATTGATGATTATTAAGTTGTTTTATATCGAAACCCTTGTTTTTCCACGGTTGGATTGCCGAGGATTAAATCGTTTTATTGAGTTTCTAATCGACACCTTGAAAGTGTTCGATAAAATGTCACAAAGGGGATTCGGGCGTTCTACGATTATTCTTCCTTGTTCGATCGTCGATTTATTCATGGTATGATGTTGGGGTCAGGTTCCTTGCGAAGAACTCGAGCCGGAACCCTTCCATTCGCCGTTTTCCGATCCGTGGTGTTACCGTCGTTTCCGCCGGAGAGTTGTGAGCATTCGAAGTCTTTCGGTTAAGAGACGTTCGTCGGAGTGTCCAGTATCAATTATTGAGGCAAGTATCTTGCCTATACACTTCATATTTCGTAGTGGTTATAGTCGGTAATTGACTATGTGTGCAATTGAATTATTTTTAATGAACTTATAAAAGAATCGGTATATTCACGATAAAGGTTTTCTATAAAATCTACTTATGTGTTTGTGAACGATTGTGTGGTTCTGAGAATATGTACTAGTGGTGTGCTTTGGAATATCCTCTTTACGTTTGGTATTGTTGTGCATGATTATGTTGATAGTGGACTTAAGGTTATGTCTTTCTGACAAGAAGTGTGTATATGTGTGTGGACGTGTGTACTATTGATGAGTTTGTGATGATGTGTGATGTGAGTATGTGTCGGACGTTGTGGCCATTCCTAGCAAGTACCTTGATTTACATTTGAAGTACTTCGGGGGAATATGTTTTTGAATCGTGATTTTGTGAAAGTGGTAATTTCAGAAAATGTGGTTTGTGCCATGTGGTTACTGAGAGTGTGTGAACCGAGTAAAACCAGTGAGGGTCCCCTGGGGTCCGGTAGGCTGAGTATCCCTACGGATCACTCGGTGGGCTATACACCAGGGAGGGCCTGACGAGGTGTCTCTGGGGTGTGTATCTTGCTGAGAGGTACAGGGCCAGTATAGCTCGGGAGGTTGTTTTGTGATGATGAATATGGCACGATGTTGTTTTCGATAATTGTGATATGTCTGGAGTATCACATATGCAAATTCCCAAAGTGAGATACATCATATGTAAGGTCTTGGTACTTGGCTAAAATGGCACCGGTATAAGCGTCGTATATTATTTGTTTCATGGTTGCGATATTTTTGGCATAAGGATACGGGCCCTGTGATTGTTTCCGTACATTGTGGTTTGGTTATGTATCAAGTGTGACCGTTGTGTTATTCACTCGAGTATGGGATATGGATGATTTGGGTCGTGGACCCTGTGTTTGTGACCAGATTGGTATCTTTGAGCAAAAACAATTCTTTGGCCCGTGTCCCTATGTGGTTTGTCGAGTTAAAGATTTATTAGCCCAGAAATGTCTTTCTAAAACTCCCGAGACTTTTTAAATGCTTTTCAAAGAGACTGCGTGTCTCATTCCAATTTTTCATGGTTTGAACTATTTTATTCAATGAAATATCTCGGGAAATTTTCATTGGGTTGAATTGTGGAATTAATCAAGTTTTTATATTCTTGGAATATGTTTTGTATAGCTCGTATTTGCACTTTATACTTGCACTAGCAAAACAGTGGAGTTTTGCTAACCCCCGAGTATTCGGGGGGTGGATGTCTGTATTGCGTCCAGGTACTTGCAGGTTGCTGGGGAGCGAACCACAGGGTCGGTACGAAGGATGATGGAAGACGACGATGCTAATCACATGAAGGCCGTGTTGGGTATTTGGTGAAGTCTTATTGTTTTGTCTTTTTGTTGGGGTATTTTCTAATTTTCGGGAAGTATTAATGTATCCTAACCCCTGCGTGGGTATGAGTTAGAAAAAAAAAAAGAGTTTTGTATGTTCGATGTAAGAATTTTTGGTATAAGACCAAATCGGTCTAATGGTTCATTATTGAGCCATATCGGCTTAAAATGTGATGTATTGTTTTCGTATTTAGCCTGGTAGATCCTCATGGAGAGGGTCTGCGGCGCTGTAATATTCCCAAGTGGTTTGGGGGTGTTACAGCTTTTAACCACAACAGGTTAGATCCGACGGGGTCTCGGTAGGGGTCCACGGTTAATTGTGGTGCATTTTATAAATATATTTTGGGTTATGGCGTTTCCGAAAATGTGTGTTTCAACTGATGTTTTCTCATTTGCATGCTTTGACTTAGGGGTGGGCATGGGACGGGATGGGACGGGCCTGGGGTCATCCCACGTCCCGTCCCGTGTTATAACAAGTGGGACGGGATTGGTGATTTCAAAATTTCATCCCGCGGGCCTTATCCCGGTTGGGACGGGGCCAGGCAGGGCGGGTTTAGTCCGCAAAAAAATTCAAAATATAAATTAGAAAAAAGTAAGAAAATCTATAATTTTATACATCTAAATTCGGGAAAAATATCCAACAAACTAATTTAATAGCCTAAATTAAACTTTTAAAATAACAATTATTAACATTGAATACAACATATCCATTTTTTTTCTGAAAAAAATATCAGTTACTAACTTTATATTGGTTGATTAGGTTTGTGTATAATTATAAAATATAGATAGTAAAAAATAAAAATAGTTTATTATTAAAAATTAATTAAAAAAGGGTTACAAATAATAAAAATATGGTTTTAAAAGGGTTAAAAACTTAGCGGGACGGGACGGGCCTTACGGCAGATTTTTTTTCCCGTGTCCCATCCCGTAGTTACTCTAATGGGATGGGACATGACGGGTCTAGTGTTTTTAATTTTGGATCCCGTCCCATCCTGGGTAATTTTGGGACGGGATCGGAATTTTGAATTTTTGTGCCCACCCCTACTTTGACTACATGTGTAAGGTGTAAGTTGTTCATTGGTTACTTGTACTAGCGTAATTGCTAACCCCTTTGGGGACCCGTTTTGGGGAAATTCTTGTTAAGAATTTCAGGTTATGTTCAGCCGGACAATCGGGCACTGGGGAAGTGCGAGGATACTGGCCAGGGTTGATGACGTGTGCAATTGAGTCTCTTTATTTTCGTTGTCCTTTTTGATGCGGTTGTTTTTATTTAAACTTGTGAACTTATAGAAAGTACTCGCGAGTACTTAGGCATTTCTACTGTGATTATGGGTTGTATTATTATATGTTATTTATGATTGGCAGTGATGTATGTTTTGCCGGTTATACCGGCTTTTTATTTACTTTTCGTTCTGGTGATGTGTATTTTCTCGCTAACTAAGATAGTTAGATGATTGGTATGTCTTAATTAGCCTGGTGGGTCCCATGTAGGGGTTCATGGTGCCGTAATATTTCATGAATATCTTGGGGGTGTTATACTACTAGCGTACGCTAGTATCATGCAGTTCAATGCATGAAGTATCGGTTTTTTTACACATTGAGATCATGAATACTGGAATGCTGATATAAGGAAAATCATATTTATAATAATTACTCAACATAATCATACACCACATGATTTAAATATAGATATAAATACACAATAAATATCCGAGTATTTTAAATATATTTTCCCTTTATTTGGACTTTTAGGGGAAGTTTTCCTTTGGCCAGTAGCCTTGATTATTCAATGCTGGTAGTCCCTAGCATTTTGCAATAATTGAACATAGTCGACTCCCTTATGAGTAAGCAGAAGTATCTGTATAGCTCATTTATCATCACGGCCTTTATTCCGTCTGTTGCCGGCTATCTGTCTGTGGGCAAAAGAATCTATGCCGACTTTGGAACTGTGCTTTTCCACGAGAACTTAGGGTCATGGAATTCAGATCTTGAACCTGCAACCTTGTATTTTTTGGCTCCCCAGCCATTGCCTGGCCTTGCCATATGACCAATTGCCTGAGGCACAGTGTCCTCGAGAGTTGCTTCAAGCTTTCTTTCATACTCGATCCTCTATTTTCTGGCAGCTTTCGTGGACTCTTCCTCTCTTTTTTGGCATTATCAAGATTAGTGACTTTGCCTTGGCTGTCCTGAAGGATATCCATAGATTTTGTTTGCTTCTCCTATGACCACAATACTTAGAACATTTGTTTGTGGTCTATCAGCCTCTCCTGAGTTGTTTGAAGAGCACCAACAGTAGTGGCTTCTACAACTGCTATTTTTTCTTGTTCCTTCTTAATTCTTGAGTCAATAAATAGGGCAAAGAAATGCAGATGGCATTTGGATACAACAGAAATGCCTCCGTAACATCTGGTAGGGATTGGGAAAGAGTTGTCATCTCATCCTGTGTTGTACCATGCATCCCATCGAGCTCCTTGCTGACTTTGAGAGCATCCTCTATGAATATAGTTTGCTCGACAAGAGCTCTCAGTTGAGCTTTGCGATCCCCAATTCTCACTGAGAGGGGAGAAGCAGGTGATATTCATCATGCTAAATAATGAATACAACACTTTTAGGCTTCACAGTGTCATCCGCGGAGGATAGGTATAAGAGGTTGATGATTAAGAATTTGTAGGGATAGAACCATGTACCTGTTCTAGAGCTTCATTCGAATGAGAAGTTTAGACCGTATGATGGACAGGAGGGACTGATTCCTCTTGTTAAATTTTGAGCTCTGTTGCATGTTGGACAAGAGGGACTGAATCCTCCTGTTGAACAGTGGCTGGTTCTTGTGTCGTCTCAAGAGGGACTGAATCCCCATGTTGGGAAACAGCTTCTTGCATTGGTACAGGAGGGACTATTTCCTCCTGCTATTATTGTGCAGCTTTCTCCTGCACTGGGGACTTGGACTGGCCCGCTGATTACCCAGTAGTCCCGTGGCCTTGGGTGGCCTGAATTTTAGCGTACTCCACCTCATAAGCCTCTTCATGGCTTATACAGATTCCTGCCTATAGGGCATCATCATTGTTAGGAATATGCCTCAAATGCCACTCAGAGGATGAAAGAGCGAGAGTATTATATTGTTATTATGAATATTACTCGCAAAAGACATTTATTATTGCTATATTATTGCATATAATTGGCATCATGATTTGGTATATAGAATAATAGTCCTTGCATTTCAGAGCAAATGTTCCACTCCTTATGAGATAAGGAGATTGGCACTGAAAGTGTTTAGGGCTCAAATGCTTAAATGATTCGTAAGTCGATTAAACTTAACTAGGAATTAAGTTTAGGCAGGACTTGTATAACATGTACTTTGAAATACAGAGTGCCTGTCTTTCACTAAGTGTTACTGAGAGCACACATTATAGGTATGCTAATGGGATTAGTGTACTCGGACTTGACTCACCTTGATTCGATCACATGGGTTTCACTGTAAGATAGTCAATGACTTAATTGAAAGGTTGTGATAGGTTTACGTGGGTCATGGACTTGAGGAATTAGAAGGAGATATGCTTGTGACATTAAGTTAGTCACTAGAATAGTTCAATCCATACAACAACTGGCAGGGTCAACCTCGAAGTGCAACTTGATGGGCAAGTAGCAGTCTCTACTGAATACCAAGATAGGATTCTTTCTCTTGTAAGTGAGCAGGTAGATGTCATATGCGGTTAGCGTAAAATGAGATCATAAGTCTTTGGCAAAAGCATTTAGAGCTAGTTGTATTTGATACATGAGAGCAGTGAACTCGATCTGCACCAACATATGCATAGCGTCAAGTTACAACAGGCCATGACCCTAATACTTGATCAAGACATCTGATTAAAGGGTTAATACATATAAGGTATTCATAACTAAAGGTTTTGGAATGATCCCCATCATTCGGACCAAGTTGGGTTACATTGTGAGCCACATGGCTGGCTAAGTGTTACTCACACTCTTTGGTTCCTCCCATTGCTAACTGAGGCGAACCTACCGAGTCACGCCACATGATAGATGATGGATTAAATTAAGAATATTCACTCTTAATAAATATTGGATATTAGATGTATAATTTAATTTATTGAATAAATGCTAGTTTAATCTGTTGGATACTTAAATCGATCTATTGAATTAAATAATTACTAGGTAATTAATTTAATCTATTTTATCTCTTAAAGAATTATATTTAATATAATTAATTAATTAGATAAATGAATTGTATTAATATTGGAATGTACCAAGGATACCTGATTAGATACATGATGATCCTTTTGACGGACTGAAACGAACCAACCCTCATTTTTCCACCCTTGGCCGCCCCCATTCATTACCGCACATGGTGATTTGACATCCCTTTTGTCTTTTTGGAGATATTGTTGATGTATGGATATTTATATATACTTGATGTATATATGTATACTAATATAATGTACACGACGTGGTGTGAGGTGTGTTTTGTTTACAAAACAAAACCCTTCATCCTCCATATATGAGATGCTACAGCCAAAAAGAGAAAGAGAGGAAAATATGGAAAGCGAAAAGAGAAATAAGAAGTTAAGTTTCAATTCTCGTTCAATTTTTAAGAGAGACTTTTTATCTTCAATTCTTCTCTTGGAGAGTTATAATTAATAGAAGAAATATTGTATAAGTTACGGAAAGAGAGGCCCTGACAACTCTCTGTCTCAACCTACGTATTCAGTGACATCATCTTTTCGAAGCATGATACGTAGAGGCACAATGCTTTCAGTGCTCGGGATTTTCATAAAGCTTCAACAATTTGGAATTGTGTTCATTATCAACATTTAATCAAAGGTCTTCAAGAGTATGATTTCTATATTCGTACCTTGTTTAGGGGTTCAGATTATTGATTAGGTAAATATATTCTTTCACTTGGCCTTCATTTTAGGCACCGAATCCCAACATTCATCTCCATCCGAGTCTGGATCAGAATGATGGTATGGACTCCAGACTACTTCATCGGTGGGTTTCTTACCTTTCAACCTGGCCTTTTGTCTCTCTCTGGAGAAGTGGGCAATGAATCCATGGCAAAAAGGATAGTCGGTCTAATTAAGGACTCAACATTTCCAGCGCCAGTTACTTCAAGGATAAACTTTTCTTCTTGTTCCTAGTCGACCCAATTATATAAGACATCGTACACAGCTACCCCGTAGCTTTTCCAGATGTTGAAGCACTCAACAACTTCAACCACAGTGTCCAAGATAGTCTGGTTGATCATCTAGGTGGGGGAGGGACTCCTTACATTAGGTTGGGATAACGCATGGTTGGGATCCTCAACGGGTGTGGGAGCCCGAGGAGCATATGGGTTCATAACCGGGTGAAATTCCCTATTAGAGAGGGAATCTCAGCAGGGGTGGGTGCCATGTCGGTAGAGGTGAATGTTGGCTCCCAACATAGGTTTGCAGGTGAAACAGTTACTCATAGATACCTTCATCAACCAAGAGAAATACAGCAAAGAGTTTCTCAAAAGATTTGGAAATAACTCCTAGGAGACTTCATCAACTCCATGACCACTTACACACAGATAAGCACTGACGAAGCTGGAAATCAACTAGATGAATCACTCTAGGAAGCTCAGGCTCACTCCTGTACCTAACAGCCAGCTGGCCCGATATCCAATTTTTTGTAGGAGTGTGCACGATATCAGGTTACACCTAAAGAATCACACATCACCACAGCCAAACGAATCCTTAAGTACGAAAAGAAACAATCAATGTAGGATTATAGTATACTAAGGAAGGAGGAATCAATTTGTTAGGCTACAATGATTCATATCTTGGAGGCTGCAAACTAGATAGCAAGACTACAAGTGGAACTTGTCATTTTCTTGGACCCAGACATGTGTCATGGTTCAGTGAGAAGTAATTGGCTTCTTCGCTTTCTACAGGTAAGCTGGAGTATTATTCTATTTGAAGTTGTTGTGTGCACATTATTGAGATGCAGCAACAACTAGAGGACTATGGCATTGAGGGTAGAACCTAAGCACGTGTGATAGTATGTGTGCAATTGCAATCACGCACAGTCTTGTATTGCACTCAAGGACGAAACACATTGATGTGAAGCATCACTTCATAAGAAATCATGTTGTGAACAAATATGTTCGGATAAATAAGGTCCATAAAGACATCCATATTGTGGATATCTTCACAAAGTCTCTAAGTACAGCCAGGTTATGTATGCTCCATCAGGAATTGAGAATGCTACAACTTGATTAGATCCCTGTACGTTTTTATGTTCATACTCATGAATTGAGGGGGAATACAGTAATACCCATGAATATAATATCCATACTTGTTATTTATGCACACAGACTCATTGAGTCATTTTTTCACTATAGGAAGACTGGGGTACAGTTCCCTTCCTATAGTTGTAGTGTACATTAATCAAGGGAAAACGCTACAGGACCCTTAAACAAAGTATTAATCATCTTTTGCTGTAAGAATTGAATCATGTATGTACCAATTAAAAGGGAATGTTGTATTTTCATGGATACATCAGATATACTATTGGATATTAATTGATTATTTTAGTCATATCCAATTCCATACACTTAATGTTTTAAAACAATTTTCAGTCCATGTGCTTTGTCGTGCAAAATGATTATATATTTATTCTCAAAATGACATGTGGACTTTAAAGCTTTAAATGATTTAAAATTATTTAAACCACTTAATCGTGCATAGTGGATGCTGTAATGTGTCAGATGTAGGACCAGCATTAACTTTCAAAATAGATGGACAAGACGTACCAGTTATGCCGCGATCCATCATGTACGTTCATCTAACAAACTGTTCCTATCTCTTAAATATGATCGTTCACTGTAACATATCCCTCCAGCACTTATGAAAGGCACTTAAGTTGACCTAAAGACTTCTTACTTCTTTTTACAATAGTATGAGTCTACGGCATACAACACCAACACTTAAACTTTTTTATACAATTTTGTTTCTCTTTCAACTTTCAAAACTCTCAGACCACTTCATCTAAAAAATTTGAGGAAGAAGGACTCTCTAGTAATTGATGGCAGAATATTTTCCATCCATCATATGAGATAAGTATATCATTGTATGTTGTTAATTATTTTAAGTACTTAGTAAATGATTTCTGCTATCTATGGTTCGTCATATGAGGTAACGAATAGTTAAATTATTAATAGTGTATAGGGAAGGTCCCTTTGAGGTATATAGATCATTCGTGAGATGCATTACGGATTCTAAAAGTTCTACACATCTGGGAGGGTCGCCTCGAGCCCTCAAGAGGATCAATGATATGCTTTAGCAGAGGCTATGTGTCGACTGTTATCATATGCGTAGGATAATTGGTTAGATAATTAAGTTCTCATTTTATTTTATATTATATAATTATGATGATACAATTGAGTTTTAATTGGTTTATTGCCTGGGAGTGTTGCTAACCCTATTTGGAAACTGGATTCGTAGATGTTTCCAGGTATAGAGATGATCGAGGAGCCTTCACAGAGGTAGTATAAGAGCAAGGGTATTCAGGAGTTACACTACTATTCAATGTCGTGATGGTATCCTTTTATTTACTTCCACTTGAATCAGTTTATAATAATTATATTTTGAAAAAATCTGTGTGATTTTATCTCTTGGAAGATTCACCAAGTTGGTTGTCTTGGACAAATGACTTCGTATTTTCAAATTGTTCTCTTTTCTATTGAACCTGGTCGGCTACAGTTTTGATGTATCGGCCAGGTAAATGCTAAAGATTACGGTATTGTAATTACCCTAATTGATTTAGGGGTTTTACAAGATATGATATCCGGGAGTTGTCATGAACTTCCTAACGTATTTTGTTGTGCCGTCTCACTTTTCTTCATTAAGATTTGGCTTCGTTTGAAAAACTAGTATCGCTCTGACTCCCTAGGCCTGACTATGACCTGTGATTGTAAGTCTTGTAAATTGTAAATTGCTTTACATTAGTCGAAAAAGGATAAATTTTGAATTCTATTGGAAATAATAGAGGACTTGTAGTACGAATATATTCATTATAATTGTATAAATTGACAAGTATTGCACATTTTAGAATGCCAAATTTATCATAGGGATAACCGTATAGAAGTAGTTAAATCTGAGGCAGAAGCTAATGCTGGAGGACCGAACCGATACGCCAGATGATAACTCAAATGGCAACCATGATGCAAGTAATGAAGGTAATGCAAGCTTCACACATGCGTTGCATCCCGTTGGGGAAACCAGAAGCTTAGGGGCAGGTGCCTCACGTTGATCATTCGCTACAGGAATATCAAGGATGAACCCTCCGCATTTTGTGGAGCTTTGGAGTCGATGACTTTGGAGCATTGGCTAGTAAAGTTGGAAAAACTTTGAGTGAGTTGGTTATCCTGATGATAAGAAAGTCACTATCACTCAGTTCTTCCTCAAGGTAGATGCATTAGAATGGTGGAGAGCTATTCGCCAACGAACCAAGAGACTTCATGGGAAGAGGTTAAGGAACTAATCGAGTCCCAGTTTTGTCTGGGCTGTTAAGGAGCCCCATATTTAAGAATTGTTCACTACCCAAGTACATGATGCTCAAGTTATGTAGGTCATCAAATGTATAGCCATCAGCTAAACCATGTTCGTGATCTTGTGAAAATGGACAAAGAGAAGATCCGCCAGTTTATATTGAGGATGAAGCCGGAAATTCAGAGGTATGTGTCTTGTTTTGAATACATTATGCTGAGGAAATATCACCACAATGCCCTAGCCTATGAAATGTTTTTCACTGACTCGGCTCCAGAGACTAAAACACATAACGTTAATGTTGATCCTCTCGAGAAAGAGAGAACGATTTCTGTAAGACTCAATCCCACTTTGTTGCATCGAAAAAACCTCCTTTTCCATCAGGGACAATGAGGAACTTTAGAAATTCGAGTATCATGTGACAATGTCCAAAGATGCTTTAACTGTACCATTCCTCATCATCTTCATTCCAATTGTTCACAACCACTGTGAAATGATATCAGTGTGGACTGGAGGGCCACTGGGGGGCTATTTATTGGGTAAATAATTCCAAACCTACTGCGATGCATGCCTCTTCGCTAATACAGAAAGAGACGAGTAACCAGTATCGACTGAATTTTTTTCAACCCATCAGAATCCATGTGTTGTACGGGGAAGAGATAAGAGGGGAGCTTCGAGTTCTGGATCAACACCCCCAATGATCTATTACATGAAATAGCCAGATGAGTCTGACACCATCGTCGCTGCATGTATCACATGAATTAATTTGCAACCCGTTACTGTTTTGTTTGATACTAGAGCTACCAATTCTTTTACTCTGAATCTTATGTGGATCATTGGGGATTTGATTATATATATGATTTTGAACCCTATGTTGTGGGGTTCCCTAATGGCGATAGATTGGTGGCAATAGAGAGATTAGAGATATCCTATTCAGATATGTGAGTGTGGTTGGAATGCACATTTAATTATTGTTGATCTGAGAGAAGATTTGAACCTAGACAGAGACTGGTTGAGTGACTACAGTGCGATCGTAAACTTCTGTAATAGAAAGATCTCCTTACTGGCCAATTATGAAACCAAACATTTACTTTGTGGAAAGAAATCAGGTACATTTCGAAAGATCACCAGTTTGATGAAAGCAAAGAAGTTAATGAACAAAGTTTGTGTAGGCTATTGATGTTATATGTTGAAGAATGAAGAGGAAGGATCAAAACATCATCCATTCCTGTGGTAGGTGAGTACACAAATGTTTTTCTAGACGAATTTCCCGCGTTACCACCTAAGCGAGATGTCAATTTTACAAGAGTTAGAGCCTAGTGCTACACCTATATTGAAAGTCATGTGGTGCTGACAGATATGCTAGAATTAAAGAATCAGCTTGAGGAGTTAGTCGGAAAAGGATACATACAACCAAATGCATCTCCATGGGGTGCACCAATATTATTTGTACGTAAGAAAGATGGACCCTCCATTTTATGTATTAATTACCGAGAATTGAATAAGGTAATAATCAAGAACATGTATATGTTGTCTCAAATTGATGACTTATTATCTCAAATATAGGGAGCCTCAATCTTTTCAAAAATTTAGTTGAGATTCGGCTATCATTAATTAAGGGTTCACGACCCCGATATTCCTAAAACAGCTTTTCAGCCACAATACGGACACGACGATTTTGTGGTAATGCATTTCCGGTCGACCAATGATCCGACGTCTTTATCAATTACTGAACAAGTGTTGATCAAATATTTGGGCATATGTATGTTTTTTTATTAATGACATTCTGATTTACTCGCAAAGCCGAGAAGAGCATGCTGAACATCTGCATATTGTTCTGGAGATTTTGAGAGCACAACAGTTATACACATAATTTTCAAAGTGTAAATTTTGACTTAAGGAAGTAATGTTCCTTGATAATGTTATATATGCTGATGGTGTACAGGTTGACCTTCAAAAGATCGAAACCCTTATGCAATGAGTGCCGCCCAAGAATGTAAAGAAATCTGAATTTTCCTAAGGTTCACAGGATATTGACGCATATTTGTGGTTGGCTTTTCTAAAATTTACCCGACCACTTATTCAATTGCTCCATAAGACCCATAAGTTTGAGTGGAATGATACTCATTAGAAGAGTTTTGACAAATTGAAAAAGAGACTAACTTTTTCACCTATTCTAGCGTTGCCTCAAGGAATGGGTGGGTTTGTCATTTATATTTATGCTTCTAATCAAGTGTTGGGTTTTGTATTGGTGCAAGATGGTAGAGTTATTACTTATACATTGCGAAAGCTGAAACTTTACGAGGTTAATTACCTGACTCATGATTTGAAGTTGGCAGCGGTAGTATTCACGCTGAAGATTTAGCGTCATTACCTTTTTAGAGCATCTTGTCAGATCTATATCGGCCATATGTAACGCCCCCAAAACCATCCGGGGATATTACAGCGCTGTGGGTCCCGCACCGGAACCCACCAGGCTAAAAACTCATTTTTGCAAACATTTCAAATACGCCAACACGCGGAAGACGGTAATGTATTTAAATAATTTTCAAAAATCCATTTTTCCAAATACCGTCACAAAATAAAATCATTTACAAGTTTCAGGCGAAAACGGCGAGACTCAACATTTTCAAAATGTACGTTAAGCCACCCCTTAAACGTACCGACAAAATAGTTAGGAAAAAGGGTTAACGAAATAACCCAAGTTTACGAAATACCCAAAAAGCCATTTTGAAAGTTATACACGAGTCGGTAAAAATACCGAAAATCCCTTTTAAAATACACACGCATCGGATATAAATATCGTTCAAAAATACACAATTGCAGCGGAATAAACAACTAGAAGGAATACTCGATACTCAAATACATGCCACGACCAGTATCACCCAGGAAGCTCATCCCTTCATGACCGCTACTAGCTCGATCTCCGAGTACCTAAAAATAAAGCCCACGACGGGGTCAGCCACAATACTCAATAATGATAATGATTACATCACATAAATAATTACATGCCAATGTAATTACAAGTAAGAATACTACCGATTTAATCTTACCGTCATAACCTTACCAATCCATAGCAATCCATATCAAATCGATCCTTACCATAATCCACATTTTGCATCCTCAAATGACGAAATGAACTCAACTACAACCATCTGGACTGTATTTAAACCATACCAAGAATCCTCAAAACATCATCATAACTCATAAGCATGAAATAATTCATCTGTACCAAATCCTGTCCGTCGGATCACACAATCGAATCTCAACCTGGATAAACCAATAACACACAACATATATGTAGATCAACCACCACAAAACAATGACAACAAGTCCCGAAACATCGATGTACAGTCATATGATCAATAGATCAACTAATAAATCAACCGAGAATATCATCGACATGATAAGCTCCAATACGACCAACCAAAAGGCCAACCACAACCAAGAATATCCTCAACATAATAAACCCCAATACTACCAACGAAGAATCAACAATAATCGAAAATACCATCAACATGATAAACTCTAACACGATCAACAGAGGATC
Organism: Orobanche coerulescens; assembly: GCA_033398695.1. Taxonomy (NCBI): domain Eukaryota; kingdom Viridiplantae; phylum Streptophyta; class Magnoliopsida; order Lamiales; family Orobanchaceae; genus Orobanche; species Orobanche coerulescens. The sequence continues at coordinate 103,539,037 of CM065804.1, forward strand.
AACAGCGACCGAGAATACCCTCAACAAGGTAAACTCCATACACGATCAACAAAGGATCAACAGAGACCGAGAGTACCATCAACAAGCTAAACGCCAAATGATCAACAAAGGATCAACAACGATCGAGAATACCATCAACAAGGTAAACTCCAAACGATCAACAAATGATCAATCAACGACCGAGAATACCATCAACAAGGTAAACTCCAAACGATCAATAATAATGGATCTCAAAGAAATAATCCCGACTGTCGAACATACCCCCCGGGCATATGAACAACCAGTCGCAAACCGTCGAACATACCCAACCATAAATGGAGGATGAACGACCAAACAATATGGCTCAAAGATGGACGTCACAGTACGTCCGATCCGGAAATATGTCCGTGCACATGTACACCCCGTATACAGAATCCAAGATATACGTGGGATATGTACCTAATTAGCTTCACGAACTATGTCTCGTGTGCATGGTCCAATGTGGAAATATCAACACATGACCATAGTGTGCCCAGCTAAAAATCCTACACAATAACCAATCGGCATGCAGATATGACTCCAGATATGTTACGATGCAACATGACAACGAAACTCAAAGAATCACATATCCAATAAGGATCAAAAGACTCACCGAAGTGAACAAAGACACACAGATAATGAAAGATCGACACGACCGACAATATCCGAAACCACCCTCCTGGGATCACAATCCCCAAAAAATGATCAACACGATCAACAACCTCAACACTACAGCCTTGGGATCATCATCCCTCAACGATAGATCAACACAACCATTAATACCAAACAATAGTCCTTGGATCCACATCCCTCAACAAGCAACCAATACGAATCTCAATATACGAAACGTCAATGTACAACATATACAACAACTCAACATAATAATTATCTTCATAATTTAACAATACTTAAATTATCTCAAAGTCGAAGACAATATTCTTTCCACGAACAACATCCCTGAAAGAATACACAATTATACGAATAATCTCGAATGAGGTACAATTCATTATTTTCAATAAACCACCATCCCGACATCAATATCAACATGATAACTATCCTCGATATCCGATATTCCATATCCTTGACCAAAGATAACTCACATCTTCCTTGAACACAATTAAATCATATACATTATGATTCAATCCAAACTAGAGCACGATATACAAACCATCATCCGGACAATTTACATTTATAATAACATTGCTATATGAATTATAAATGAAACGAAAGCGCAACCATTCATTAAGTATTATAAACTAAACAAGTATAAACTTGCCTCGATACTGATACCATGAAGTTGTTACCAAAATCCATTGCCTTCGTCTACGAGCTCCTCAGCCCCAACTAAAAGCAATCTACGAACTCTTCAACCTCAACCGCAACACAACGGTCATAATCCACGATCAAACATCTCAACCTATTGAAGTAATCAATCAACAACAATCCAATAACAATTAATAACCGACATAGCCAACCAATCAAACTCAACGGCTCAACAATACCTCGATCATATACAAAACCGAACAACACAACTCAAACAATTACGAACTCATATCCACAATACAAGCCGTAACTCGATAATCAATATAACCAATCAATAAACCTAACGGTACCACAATATCCCGATTATATACAAATCCAACAACCCCAAATCAATCAATCATGAACTCATAACCCTAATACGATTCCACAATCCGAAAATCATATCAATAATCAAATTAATCCAATAACAAGGGTATAAACGTTACCGATTCCAAATTCAATCTTAAATACGAATACAAGTTTCCTCCTTGTAAATTCATAATCAAAACTAATTACCGATTATCATTATCAATCCGGACAATCCGATTAGTTCAACATATAGATGATCATATTCCAAGGGTGTCAAATAACTCAATCATTCGATTTGAACACTTCTTCAATACGTATGAACTTCCCAACTAAAAGATGCATAATAATCTCATCAAACTCGAAATCATATTCGTATTCCTATACGAATATTGTACCAAAACACATAACTTAGTTGGAGATATGAATATTCCATATTCATATCCAAAATACCAACACCTCTTAAACACATTCATCATATCAATGATCAATTCATCTCGATATTAAGGATTTCATAACATTTTCGATTCCAACTTCAACTTTAAACACGAATCAACAAGATTCCTTCTTGTATCATGATTCATATTTCGTCAAGAACATACGAATTCTACCACTACAATCAACATAGTATTGGTTTCAATCATCAAATCCATGATTATACTTAAAACCATTATGTATCCTATCACATTTTCCTCTTTGATGTGGTAAATATACCAAGAACATCAGGAACACCATGATTCCATAATCATGTTTATAACAAATAACATAATTGAAGATATAAACCATCGTATCCTTCAACATATAATTCATATAACCTCAAGAATCGTAACAACAACACCATAATCATCTTCATACGAATCATTCATCAACAATAACATCAAAATCCGAATTCAATGTGTAGAGTTCATCAACATACGTCAGGAACATGAAAAACACAATCAAACTCTTCAAGAATCATCAATATCTTCATATTCAAGCCTCAAATCCATGTTTCCAAGCTCATAACCAAGTTAGAAGATCCAAAAATCGGTCTCGGAGGGTGAAGGATGAAGAAATAAGGTGAAACCTCTTCAAAATGTCGAATTGACGGGCCTCATATACATATATAAACACATCCTTTACGTACGCTATATGAACTACCTAGCGTACGTAACAGCCATTACGTACGTTATCCTTCCTTGGTAGCGTACGTAATGATAGTCCAGAACCTCCCATCTCAATTCGTTCGATGCATTACGTACGTAAAACAAGTGCCATAGCGTACGTAACACATATGTTGACTTGCTACAGTAAATGTCCAGTTACCATACGTTATACACTAATCGTAGCATACGCTAACCTCAGTGTTGACTCGCCCGTCCACATCCGCACCGAAAGCTGCCGACTGCGGGCCCACCTGTCGATCATATCTCGGACCCTGCCTGATACGAACTTTACGTACGTTAACTCATCCACTTAACGTACGTAATAGCTATGCAACTTACGTACGTTAACTATCCTTCTTAACGTACGTAATCCTTATGCATTAGCGTACGTTAAGTATACATTGTAGCGTGCGCTATCATGGCTGTACTTAGCCATTTTCAGCTATTCTTGTCCAACGTCTCGACATACAGAATACGAACATACGGCTTATTGAATACACATACTCCTTGCAACAATATTATCATACGATATGCCCGACACACAATATCTCCAAATACAACTGTCTCAATCTTCAAATTATTTTATCCATACTATGTAGACACCAAGCTATGCAGTATATCTCAGATAAAATAACGCGAAAAATTTATACTAAAAATCCGGGTATTACATACTACCCCCTTAAAATAAGTTTCGTCCTCGAAACTTGCAACCCTGTCACAACAACAGATCAACCCAAAAATTTTCAAATTCATCACAAAAGCAATCAATCGTCGCCACAAGCGAATAACCAAACTAATATACTTACAGGTGCGTGAAGCCGATGATCTCCCGTGATACTAGCACACGACTCCCATACAAAGTCTAAACGCAATACCAACACACACTAATATCACAATTAGCAATTTGAAAAGATCTCAAAAATTTTGGAACCTCCAAAAATTGGTTTGACTCAAAAGTCAAGAAAATCATTTTCAAAAGTCACGCTACTACCGTACTGGCAGAGCCACATAACACACACGCCTGGGTTTCACAAAACCCAAGCTCCGATACCATCATATGTAATGCCCCCAAACCCATCCGGGGATATTACAGCGTCGTGGGTCTCGCGCCGGAACCCACCAGGATAAAAACTCATTTTCGGAAAAATTTCAAATATGCCAACAGACGGAAGACGGTAATGTATTTAAATAATTTTTAAAAATCCATTTTTTCAAATACCATCACAAAATAAAATCATTTACAAGTTTCAGGCCAAAACGGCGAGACTCAACATTTTCAAAATGTACGTTAAGCCACCCCTTAAATGTACCGACAAAATAGTTAGGAGAAAGGGTTAACGAAATAACCCAAGTTTATGAAATACCCCAAAAGCCATTTTGAAAGTTATACACGAGTTGGTAAAAATACCGAAAAGCCCTTTTAAAATATACATGCAGCGGATATAAACACCGTTCAAAAATACACAATTGCAGCGGAATAAACAAACATAAGGAATACTCGATACTCAAATACATTCCACGGCCAGTATCACCCGAGAAGCTCATCCCTTCACGACAGCTACTAGCTCGATCTCCGAGTACCTAAAAATAAAGCCCACGACGTGGTCAGCTACAATGAGAAAAAATCAATTTTGGTCCTCTAATGTTACCCCAAATTAAAATTGGTCTTGTAATTATACTTCAATCGGTTTTGGTCCTGTAATTTCACTTTGTCTCCACTTTTGGTCCTGTCGCCGGATGGTGATACACACGCGCCTAACTCCATCGCCAGAAATTTTTCCGTTCACTCACACGTTTTCATTTTTAGTCCTGTAATGTAGCTTGCAATCAATTTTGGTCCTGTAATTGAGCTCTCAATCGATTTTGGCCCTGTAATTTAACTCTCGGTCAATTTTGGTCCTGTAATTCAACTTTCAATCGATTTTGGTCCTATAATTGAGTTCTAAATCGATTTTGTCATATAATTTAACTTTCAATCTATTTTTGTCATAGAGAAAATTATCAAATTGGTCTCGTATGTGGGATCAATTGGCCAGAAAATCCATCTGTTTCCGGAGGACCAAAAAACCCAACATCTCTCCCCTGATTTCGCCAATTTAATCCTCGTCACCGGCTGGAGTATTTTCCGGCCATCGGAGCTGACGTGGCTGGCACGTGGCAAAAATAACGGGTCCATGTCAGGCCATGTGGCTTACACGTGGCAAAGAATAAAAAAAAATTGTTTTGATAATTAAAAAAATAAAAAATAAATAAATAAAAAATTCTAATAATTTATTTTTTAATTTTTTAATTATCAAAACAACTTTTTTGCTGTAAAATTTAAATATTATTATATTCATTTAGTTGATTACGTGAGTTTTATTATATTCATAAATCATAATACTCAAAATCGATTGGAAGTTAAATTACAGGACCAAAATCGATCGAGAGTTAAATTACAGGACCAAAATCGATTGAGAGCTCAATTACAGGACCAAAATTGATTGCAAGCTACATTACAGGACTAAAAATGAAAACGTGTGAGTGACCGGAAAAATTTCTGGCGACGGAGTTAGGCGCGTGTGTATCACCATCCGGCGACAAGACCAAAAGTGGAGACAAAATGAAATTACAGGACCAAAACCGATTGAAGTATAATTACAGGACCAATTTTGATTTGGGGTAACATTAGAGGACCAAAATTGATTTCTTCTCCAGCTATAATACTCAATAATGATAACGATTACATCACATAAATAATTACATACCAATGTAATTACAAGTAAGAATACTATCGATTTAATCATACTATCATAACCTTACCAATCCATAGCAATCCATATCAAATCGATCCTTACCATAATCCACATTTCGCATCTTCAAATGACGAAATGAACTCAACTACAACCATCTGTACTGTATTTAAACCATACCAAGAATCCTCAAAACATCATCATAACTCATAAGCATGAAATAATTCATCCGTACCAAATCCTGTCCGTCGGATCACACAATCGAATCTCAACCTGGATAAACCAATAACACACAACATATCTGTTGATCAACCACCACAAAACAATAACAGCAAGTCCCGAAACATCGACGTACAGTCATACAATCAATAACCAGATCAACTAATAAATCAACCGAGAATATCATCGACATGATAAGCTCCAATACGACCAACCAAAGGCCAACCACAACCAAGAATATCCTCAACATAATAAACCCTAATACTACCAATGAAGAATCAACAATAATCGAGAATACCATCAACATGATAAATTCTAACACGATCGACAGAGGATCAACAGCGACCGAGAATACCCTCAACAAGGTAAACTCCAAACACGATCAACAAAGGATCAGCAATGACCGAGAATACCATCAACAAGGTAAACTCCAAACGATCAACAAAGGATCAACAACAACCGAGAATACCATCTACAAGGTAAACTCCAAATGCTCAACAAAGGATCAATCAACGACTGAGAATACCATCAACAAAGTAAAATCCAAATGATCAACAATAATGAATCTCAAAGAAATAACCCCGACTGTCGAACATACCCCTCGTGCGTATGAACAACCAGTCGCAAACTGTCGAACATACCAAACCATAAATGAAGGATGAACGACCAAACAATATGGCTCAAAGATAGACGTCACAGTACGCCTGATCCGGAAATGTGTCCGTGCACATCTCCACCCCGTATACGGAATCCAGGATATACGTGGGACATATACCTAATTAGCCTCACGAACTACGTCTCGTGTGCACGTCCAATGTGGAAATATCAACACATGACCATAGTGTGCCCAGCTAAAAGTCCTACACAATAACCAATCGGCACGCAGATATGACTCCATATATGTCACGATGCAACATGACAATGAAACTCAAAGAATTACATATCCAATAAGGATCAAGAGACTCACCGAAGTGAACAAAGACACACAGATAATGAAAGATCGACACGACCGACAATATCTGAAACCACCCTCCTGGGATGACAATCCCCAAAGAATGATCAACACGATCAACAACCTCAACACTACAGCCCTGGGATCATCATCCCTCAACGATCGCTCAACACAACCATTAATACCAAACAATAGTCCTGGGATCCACATCCCTCAACAAGCAACCAATACGAATCTCAATATACGAATCTCAATAAACCTCAACGTACAACATATACAACAACTCAACATAATAATTATCTTCATAATTTAACAATACTTAAATTATCTCAAAGCCGAAGACAATATTCTTTCCACGAACAACATCCCTGGACGAATACACAGTTATACGAATAATCTCGAATGAGGTACAATTCAATAATTTCAACAAACCACCATCCCGACATCAATATCGACACGATAACTATCCTTGATATCCGATATTCCATATCCTTGACCAAAGATAACTCACGTCTTCCTTGAACATAATTAAATCATATACATTGTGATTTAATCCAAACTAGAGCACGATATACAATCCATCATCCCAACAATTTACATTTATAACAACATTGCTATATGAATTATAAATGAAACGAAAGTGAAACCATGCATTAAGTATTATAAACTGAACAAGTATAAACTTGCCTCGATACTAATACCACAAAGTTGTTGCCAAAATCCATGAACTCTTCAACCTCAACCGCAACACAACAATCGTAATCCACGATCAAACATCTCAACCTATTGAAGTAATCAATCAACAACAATCTGATAACAATCAATAACCGACATAGCCATAGCCAATCAATCAAACTCAACAGCTCAACAATACCTCAATGATATACAAAACCGAACAACACAACTCAAACAATTACGAACTCATACCCACAATACAAGCCATAACTCGATAATCAATATAACCGATCAATAAACGTAACGGTTCCATAATATCCCGATTAAATACAAATCCAACAACCTCAAATCAATCAATCATGAACTCATAACCATAATATGATTCCACAATCCGAAAATCATATCAATAATCAAATTAATCCAATAACAAGGGTCTAAACATTACCGATTCCAAATTCAATCTTAAATACGAATACAAGTTTCTTCCTTGTAAATTCATAATCAAAACTAATTATCGATTATCATCATCAATCCGATTAGTACAACATATAGATGATCATATTCCAAGGGTGTCAAATAACTCAATCATTCGATTTGAACACTTGTTCAATACGTATGAAGTTCCCAATTAAAAGATGCATAATAATCTCATCAAACTCGAAATCATATTCGTATTCCTATACGAATATTGTACCAAAACTGTAATACCCGGTTGTAATTCAGTTATTATCATTCAGTATTTATCATTCAGTAATTGTCATTCAGTAATTTCACTCATTTATGATCATTTGTCACTCATATTCAATCATGGTATTCATCATTCAGAGTAATTGTATCGTGTATCAATCGTCATTCATCACTAATCTAATTGGAGTTTCGTGTCGTGTTTATCATCATTGTCATTTTCGTTGTGGGTTGTGCGTGAGGAGTAGCGCACGCTACGTACTCTTTTTAGCGCACGCTAATTGAGTACAGGTAGCGCACGCTACCACTCAGCATTAGCGCACGCTAATGTTACCCTGGCTGCAGTCCAGAAGGTACCGACCGCAGTGAGTTGTTAGTAGCGCACGCTACGAGTGGTAAGTAGCACGCGCTAGTGGGTTGTAGTAGCGCAAGCTAATAATTGTTGTAGCGCGCGCTAAGGACAGATCAGGTTGAGTCCAGTGGCTACTGGACTGCACTGGATTAATTCATAGCGCACGCTATGAGTGATATTTAGCGTACGCAAGTGGTGTAGTAGCGTACGCTACTTGTTGGTTGTAGCGCACGCTACCGAAGTCAGATCAGAGGACAGACAGTTTCTAGATTCCAGTACTGGGCATCACATAATTCGTTAGCACACGCTAACAATGGGTTTTAACGCACGCTAGTGGTATGGCCGTAGCGCACGCTACAAAAAGGTACGTAGCGCGCGCTACCGTGTTCGGACAAAGGAGTCTTGGACTACCCAAATTACCGTTAGCGCACGCTACGCGCAGAGCTAGCGCACGCTAACCTGGATTGGCTATATATTGGACGATTGCTTTGAGTTCGTCATTTTATCATCCTTTCTCATTCCCTCATCGGTTTCGGGCGATTTCGGGCATTTTGGAGAGTTCTCTTCGAGCTTCTATCATCCAACATCATCTTCAAGTCTTTGAGTTGGATTATCATCACTTCATCATCTCCTTAACATCGAATCAAAGGTATTAATCTCTTGGATCTAGAATTTCGGATTTTTGGGTTTTCCTTCCGATTTCTTCGTGTAAGCTTGGATTATCATTGGAATATGTTAGATATGGATTATCTACCTTGGATAAATATATTCCTACGGATTTAATGGCTATTTTCGGAATTATTTCAAGAACCCTTGGGGTTGACTTCGGTTAATTGGGGATTTTCCGATTGATGTGGTTGTAATCTTGAATTGTGGATTCCTATTGGATTATTGATATCATTGAAGTGTTTTGTTAGTTCAAAATACTCATTTTGGTGTTGGTTTCGATTAATTCGGGATTGGATATTTCCGAAGTTGTGTGGTTGGTTACGTATTCGTTTGAATGCCCCTATGAGTTTGATTATCGTTGTATCGACTTTTGGGTTGGTCGTGTTTTGTTGCTTGACACGTGTATTGATCGGTTGTTGGTAATTATTGTTATTCAAGGTTTTTCGAGCGACCGGTATATCGATTAGGACGTTGTTCGTGGAAGGACTTTGTCATCGGTATTGTGTAAGTTAATTCTTACTCGGTTAAAAGGATATTCATTCCTTTTGTTGTTGTTCATTCATAATCATAATTCATTCATAAGGTGCTAACCGTTTCAAAACTTGTAATTGTCACTTAATTACTTCATTCACGAGGAACGACGGTTCCAATCATTTCATTGAGCTGTCATTCATTTCACCATCATTTAAATCTTGGTGAGTCATTATTCATTTTCGTTGTCACTTTTGTCATATTGTGGCATTCCGGGTCATACTGGCGTGCCGGTTGGTATGTGTAGGATTTTCATGTCGGGCACATTATAGTCGTGTGTTGGTTGGTGGCCTCACATTGGGTATGCACACGAGTTGATGGCTTCGTGAGACTGATTAGGTACAAGACCACACGTGTATTCGATCGATACTCGTTGGTGGCTTGTGCACGGACACATTTCCATCCCGGACGTAGTGTGGCGCCATTCCTTTGAGCCGTATCATTAGTTGATTCATATAACATGTTTGATTGCGTATGTTTCGACAGGATATTTCATAACTATAAATAACTCATGATTGTGTATTTTCAACTCTTGAGGATTGTTGTTCTGTGTAACTGACCCCGTTGGGGGATTTTGTTTTCAGGTCACGGCAAGGCAAAGGCACGGGAAGAGCATGTTGACGGCGACGAGTCCCAGTGATACTAGTAGCGGGCCCCAGTCATTTCGTTTTGTTTGATCATTTGATCATTTGATTATTCCGTCATTTGTATTTTCCGCTGCAAATTCCGTTGGAGATGTTTAATTGTTCAGGGTGGTGTATTTTATCTCCATATAAAATACACTAGTATTCGGTTTAGTCCTGGTGTGTTGTACTTAAACTTCTCATCGGAGTAATTGGTAATATAATGTGGTTCGGTACTTCAATTATATTAATTAATTCATCATTTTCATTTGCCTGGTGGGTCCCAGTCGGGGATTCACGGCACTGTAATATCTGCCTAGTTTGGGGTGTTACAGAGTTGGTATCGGAGCATGGTTTTGAATACTACATTCCGAGTCATGTCTCATTTGAAATCATCGTCATCGGACTAGTATCATTGGACTTTCGCGTCACGTGTGACCTGTGCAAATGCTCGAGCCAATCAGACCAAGAACTGTAAGATTTTTTTTAACGCCATGGTATAGTTTCTGGAAATAATCATTCATTCATAATTTATCAGTTAACAATCCTCAATCATCATTTTCATTTTGACCAGGATGGTCATGTTAACTCATTAATCACTCAATTCATTTCATTACTCAGTTGTTGATCTGGAAGATCATATCATTAATCTTGTTAACTTGTTCAAGATAATCATTTCAATAATTTCATCAGATAATCATGTCACCTCAGTTAATCATTCATGTAACCACTGCGTTAGAGCGTATGCTCATTTTCATCATCTCATGTCATAGTCATAACGTGATATTCATGCGGGAAATATAATCATCATGTAACTTTCCTACTTCAGTATGGAAAGAGCAAGAAGAGGACGTGGAGGACGAGGCCGTGGAGTGGGCCGAATCCCGAGAACTCGTGTGAATACACGTGCAAACGCGAGAAATAATGCTAATTCATCGAGCAGCGACGCTGCCACTCATTCACCTGGACGCGATCATTCACTATCGGGGAGTCGTACCCGGGACACGGCTCAGTCAGAAGGTGTCCGGGTTGACCCACTGGTTTTTATGCAGGGCATGATGGCCCAAATGACTCAAATGGCACAGCTGATGGAGACGATGCATAACTCCGTCAATCAAAATCAGCAGGCTCCTCCGCCGCCACCTCAGAGGCAAGAGAGGAATGTGAGCAATATCATCGGCGACATCTCTCGCCAGAGGCCACCTACTTTTGAGGGCTTGTGCAGGCAGCGGATATTATTCATTGGCTCGAGCATTTCGAGAAGTTGTTTGCTATGGTAGAGTGTCCCGAAGGACACAAAGTTTCTGTTGCGGCTTACTACCTGGGTAAGAGCGCACATTCTTGGTGGTTGTCGTTGAAACCCACAGACGGATCATGTACTTGGGATCAGTTCAAAACTCTCATGATGGAGAGGTACTATCGGGCCCCACTCAGGGAGGCCAAGTTGTCAGAATTACTCACTCCCGACCTTTCGGCGGATGATGATGTTCTCGCCATCGCCGAAAAATTTCAGGAACTTCTTCCGTTCGCCTCGTCTATCATTCACTCTGAGGCGGACAAGATCAAGTATTTCAGCAAGAGGCTGAAACCCCGTATGAGAATACAGCTGCTTAATCATAATTGCACCACGTTGGCCGAATTCATTGAAAAAGCTCTTACCTATGAGCTTACTGCTAAGGAGATTGCTAAGAAGCAACCTTCATCTGCTAGCAAGAAGTCCAAGAACCGTAATCAGTCTGACGGGAGTCAGGCCACTTTCAAGAAACCACGTGCGGGCTCTACTTTTTCTGAGCGACCTCCTATGGCGTCTAAACCCGCGGAATCTCAGTCACGAGCGGCCTGTTCGGCCATCACCTGTTTCAACTGTGAGGAATAGGGTCATTTCAGCACCAAATGTCCGAAGCGATGCATCACGTGCCACAATCTGGGATTGCCGGGCATAGGGCCCGTTTTGCCGTAGGGACTCCAAACCTACTCGGGCGTCATCTCGGGCCCCTAAGCGATCGGCCGTTGAATCGAGGCCACTCAATCAGCGTCGTTTAAAGCAGCGGGAGCGACTAAAGGTGGAGCCTATAGCCGTGACAGGAGCGTCGGTCGGGACTAGCAAACCCCGGATTTATGAGATGAAGAAGACCGATGATCCCGAGGCCCGAATGATCTCAGGTACACTCGATATTCTATCTCAACCTGTGTGTACCCTTTTTGATACTGGTGCATCGCATTCATTCATTTCCGAGTCATGTTTGAGTAGACTACTTCTGGGTAGTGCTACTAGTTGTGAGCCTTATGTCATTATTAGTCTACCTGATGGTAGACGAATTATCGGTAATCGGGAGATTCAGGATTGTCCGATTCAGTTTCATGGTCGTGTATGGCCAGCGGACCTAATCGTGGTAGATTTGCCGAGAGACGACGTCATATTGGGTATTGATTGGATGGATCGTCATGATGCCATCATTAGTGTCCGTAAGCGTTTGATCACTGTCATCTCAGACGATGGGGTTGAATGTGTGTTTCAGGGAGATAATCCCGGCTGTTCTGGTAAGTTCATTAATTTGATGAAAGCAGTGAGATTACTCAATCAGGGGTGTGTTGGTTATTGGTGCTATATGACCAAAACCGAGAAATCATCAGTAATGTTGACGGACATTCCGGTAGTGAGGGAATATGCCGATGTTTTTCCAGACGAGTTACCTGGTTTGCCTCCACAGAGGGATGTGGAATTCACGATTGAGTTGGAGCACAGTCGTCCCGATATTGAAGGCACCGCACGGATGGCCCGACCGAAATGCAGAATTAAAGAACCAACTCGAGGAGTTGTTCGAGAAGGGTTATATTCGACCGAGTGCGTCCCCGTGGGAGCACCGGTGTTATTTGTCAAGAAGAAGGATGGTTCTTTTCGCTTGTGTATCGATTATCGGGAGTTGAACAGGTGACAATCAAGAATAAGTATCCCTTACCCCGTATTGATGATCTCTTAGATCAACTTCAGGGAGCTTCAGTATTTTCCAAGATCGACTTAAGATCTGGATATCATCAGTTGCGGATTCGAGAGTCGGATATCGCGAGGACGGCGTTTCGAACACGCTATGGTCATTATGAGTTTGTGGTTATGCCGTTTGGATTGACTAATGCACCTGCGGTATTCATGGAGTTAATGAATCGGGTTTTCATCGACTTTTTGGATCAGTTTGTTGTTGTCTTCATCGATGACATTTTGATTTATTCTCATGACCGAGAGGAACACGAGTTTCACCTTCATCAAGTGCTCGACGTGTTGAGACGAGAACAACTTTATGGGAAGTTTTCTAAATGTGAGTTCTGGATGTCCGAAGTGACGTTTCTCGGACACGTAATTTTATTAGACGGAGTTCGTGTCGATCCTCAGAAGACGGAGGCTATTCGTGATTGGCTACCTCCAAAGAATGTTAAGGAAATCCGAAGCTTCCTCGGATTAGCGGGTTATTATCGGCGATTTGTGGAAGGATTTTCTAAAATCGCTCAACCTTTGACGAACCTTTTACGGAAGGATAAGAAATACACGTGGTCCGACGCGTGTCAACGGAGTTTTGAGGAACTCAAGAGCCGGTTAATGTCAGCACCTGTACTTTCCTTGCCGCAGGGGACGGAAGGATTTGTGGTCTATAGTGATGCATCCGGACAGGGTCTCGGATGTGTGCTCATGCAGAATGGAAAGGTTATTGCCTATGCTTCACGGCAATTGAGGCCTTACGAGGTTAATTATCCGACACACGACCTGGAGCTAGCAGCCGTGGTGTTCGCTTTGAAGATTTGGCGTCATTATCTTTATGGCGTTACCTGTCAGATATTCACCGATCATAAGAGTTTAAAGTATATATTTACTCAGAAGGAGTTAAATATGCGACAGAGGCGGTGGTTAGAACTAATCAAAGATTATGATATTGAGATCCTTTACCACCCAGGCAAGGCGAACGTGGTCGCCGATGCCTTGAGTCATAAGTCCGTTCAGGAGCAGATGCTTGCTCGTTTAACAGTCCAGAAGGAGCTTCAGCAGGAATTCCTTAGACCCGAGATCGAGTGCAGCCAGCGAGTTCAGGGACAACTTTGTATGTTAGAGATTTCATCATCACTCGAGGAGGCAATCCGAGAGAATCAGAGTTCAGACCCTTCATTGTTGCGCATCCGTGAGGATGTGACTCAGGGGAAAGCCCCTGGATTTGTGGTCCACGAGGATGGGCTTTTGAGGTTTAAGAATCGGTTGTGCGTACCGGGGAATGACGAGTTGAAAAACTCTATTTTGAGAGAAGCTCATGCTACCCCTTATTCTGTTCATCCGGGGTCCAGCAAGATGTACAAGGACTTGAAACAAAATTACTGGTGGAGTAATATGAAGCGAGAAGTCGCAGAATTTGTTTCGAGATGCTTAACCTGTCAACAAGTCAAGATTGAACATCAGCGACCGGCGGGTATGCTGAAACCTCTCCCTATTCCATTGTGGAAGTGGGAAGACATTTCTATGGATTTCATCACGAGTTTGCCGACGAGTCGTCGTGGCATGAATACGATCTGGGTGATTGTGGACCGCTTAACTAAATCAGCTCATTTCCTTGAGATCAAGGATACGTGGGGTCCCGAGAGACTTGCCCAGCTATTCATCAAAGAGATATTGAGACTACACGGTAATCCTAAAAGTATCGTTTCCGATCGTGACGGATGGGTTGTGTCTCATTTTTGGAAATCAGTTCATCGTGCTATGGGGACTCAGCTTAATCTTAGTACCGCCTTTCATCCTCAGTCCGACGGGCAATCAGAGAGGACTATTCAGACATTAGAGGACATGTTGAGGGCATGTGTCCTCGATTGGAAAGACGATTGGGAAGCCCAGCTACCATTGATCGACTTCACGTATAATAATAGTTGGCATGCTTCGATTAAGATGGCACCTTACGAGGCCTTGTATGGTCGTCGTTGTCGATCTCCTTTGTGTTGGGACGACCTATCAGAATCAATCGGCACCGAGCCCGATATGCTTATAGCCGCCCGTGAGAAGGTAACTTTGATCAGGAGTCGTTTGTTGACCGCTCAGAGTCGATAGAAATCATATGCAGATAAACGTCGTCGACCATTAGAGTTTGAGGCAGGTGACCACGTTTTGGTCAAGGTATCCCCGAGTCGTGGTATCTTCCGTTTTGGGAAGAGGGGGAAGTTGAGTCTGAGATTCATTGGACCATTTGAGATTTTGGATCGAGTAGGCGAGTTAGCTTATCGACTGGCTTTACCTCCGGCGTTGAGCCGAATTCATAATGTGTTTCACGTCTCTCAGTTGCGGAAGTATGTTGCCGACCCGAGTCACATACTTCAGTTCGATGAAATCGAGATCGCCGACGATCATTCATATGAGGAGCGTCCTATGCGAGTTTTAGAGCGGCGAATCAAACAGTTGAGGAACAAGACGATTTCTTTGGTCAAGATTCAGTGGTCTAGACACGGAGTCGAAGAGGCTACTTGGGAAACCGAGGATAGCATACGGGAGAGTTATCCCGAGTTGTTTAACCCTTAGTTTCGGGGACGAAACTCTTTTAAGGGGGGGTGTATGTAATACCCGGTTGTAATTCAGTTATTATCATTCAGTATTTATCATTCAGTAATTGTCATTCAGTAATTTCACTCATTTATGATCATTTGTCACTCATATTCAATCATGGTATTCATCATTCAGAGTAATTGTATCGTGTATCAATCGTCATTCATCACTAATCTAATTGGAGTTTCGTGCCGTGTTTATCATCATTGTCATTTTCGTTGTGGGCTGTGCGTGAGGAGTAGCGCACGCTACGTACTCTTTTTAGCGCACGCTAATTGAGTACAGGTAGCGCACGCTACCACTCAGCATTAGCGCACGCTAATGTTACCCTGGCTGCAGTCCAGAAGGTACTGCAGGTGAGTTGTTAGTAGCGCACGCTACGAGTGGTAAGTAGCGCGCGCTAGTGGGTTGTAGTAGCGCACGCTAATAATTGCTGTAGCGCGCGCTAAGGACGGATCAGGTTGAGTCCAGTGGCTATTGGGTACCTTTGGATTAATTCATAGCGCACGCTATGAGTGATATTTAGCGTACGCAAGCGGTGTAGTAGCGTACGCTACTTGTTGGTTGTAGCGCACGCTACCGAAGTCAGATCAGAGGACAGACAGTTTCTGGATTCCAGTACTGGGCATCACATAATTCGTTAGCGCATGCTAACAATGGGTTTTAACGCACGGTAGTGGTATGGCCGTAGCGCACGCTACAAAAAGGTATGTAGCGCGCGCTACCGTGTTCGGACAGTGGGTACTCGACTACCCAAATTACCCGTTAGCGCACGCTACGCATAAGGGCTAGCGCACGCTAACCTGGATTGGCTATATATTGGGCCGATTGCTTTGAGTTCGTCATTTTATCATCCTTTCTCATTCCCTCATTGGTTTCGGGCGATTTCGGGCATTTTGGAGAGTTCTATTCGAGCTTCTATCATCCATCATCATCTTCAAGTCTTTGAGTTGGATTATCATCACTTCATCATCTCCTTAACATCGAATCAAAGGTATTAATCTCTTGGATCTAGAATTTCGGATTTTTGGGTTTTCCTTCCGATTTCTTCGTGTAAGCTTGGATTATCATTGGAATATGTTAGATATGGATTATCTACATTGGATAAATATATTCCTACGGATTTAATGGCTATTTTCGGAATTATTTCAAGAACCCTTGGGGTTGACTTCGGTTAATTAGGGATTTTCCGATTGATGTGGTTGTAATCTTGAATTGTGGATTCCTGTTGGATTATTGATATCATTGAAGTGTTTTGTTAGTTCGAAATACTCATTTTGGTGTTGGTTTCGATTAATTCGGGATTGGATATTTCCGAAGTTGTGTGGTTGGTTACGTATTCGTTTGAATGCCCCTATGAGTTTGATTATCGTTGTATCGACTTTTGGGTTGGTCGTGTTTTGTTGCTTGACACGTGTATTGATCGGTTGTTGGTAATTATTGTTATTCAAGGTTGTTCGAGCGACCGGTATATCGATTAGGACGTTGTTCGTGGAAGGACTTTGTCATCGGTATTGTGTAAGTTAATTCTTACTCGGTTAAAAGGATATTCATTCCTTTTGTTGTTGTTCATTCATAATCATAATTCATTCATAAGGTGCTAACCGTTTCAAAACTTGTAATTGTCACTTAATTACTTCATTCACGAGGAACGACGGTTCCAATCATTTCATTGAGCTGTCATTCATTTCACCATCATTTAAATCTTGGTGAGTCATTATTCATTTTCGTTGTCACTTTTGTCATATTGTGGCATTCCGGGTCATACTGGCGTGCCGGTTGGTATGTGTAGGATTTTCATGTCGGGCACATTATAGTCGTGTGTTGGTTGGTGGCCTCACATTGGACTGTGCACACGATTTGATGGCTTCGTGAGACTGATTAGGTACAAGACCACACGTGTATTCGATCGATACTCGTTGGTGGCTTGTGCACGGACACATTTCCATCCCGGACGTAGTGTGGCGCCATTCCTTTGAGCCGTATTATTAGTTGATTCATATAGCATGTTTGATTGCGTATGTTTCGACAGGATATTTCATAACTATAAATAACTCATGATTGTGTATTTTCAACTCTTGAGGATTGTTGTTACGTATGGCGACCCGTTAGGGATTTTGTTTTCAGGTCACGGCAAGGCAAAGGCACGGGAAGAGCATGTTGACGGCGACGAGTCCCAGTGATACTAGTAGCGGGCCCCAGTCATTTCGTTTTGTTTCAGTCATTTCAGTCATTTCAGTTATTCCGTCATTTGTATTTTCCGCTGCAAATTCCGTTTGAGATGTTTAATTGTTCAGGGTGGTGTATTTTATCTCCATATAAAATACACTAGTATTCGGTTTAGTCCTGGTGTGTTGTACTTAAACTCCTCATCGGAGTAATTGGTAATATAATGTGGTTCGGTACTACAATTATATTAATTAATTCATCATTTTCATTTGCCTGGCGGGCCCAGTCGGGGATTCACGGCACTGTAATATCCGCCTAGTTTGGGGTGTTACAAAAACACATAACTTAGTTCGAGATATGAATATTCCATATTCATATCCAAAATACCAACACCTCTTAAACACATTCATCATATCAATGATCAATTCGTCTCGATATTAAGGATTTCATAACATATTCGATTCCAACTTCAACTTTAAACACGAATCAACAAGATTCCTTCTTGTTCATACTTGTAAACAATATTATCGGCATAATAGACAATCCGAACTACCCAAATAGTTCAATACCATTGATAATCTTGTTATAATATTAACCATAATCTTTCCGGATTCAAACTTGTTATCATGATTCATATTTTGTCAAGAACATACGAATTCTACCACTACAATCACCATAGTATTGGTTTCAATCATCAAATCCATGATTATACTTAAAACCATTATGTATCCTATCACATTTTCCTCTTTGATGTGGTAAATATACCAAGAACATCAAGAACACCATGATTCCATAATCATGTTTATAACAAATAACATAATTGAAGATATAAACCATCGTATCCTTCAACATATAATTCATATAACCTCAGGAATCGTAACAACAACACCATAATCATCTTCATACGAATCATTCATCAAAAATAACATCAAAATCCGAATTCAAGGTGTAGAGTTCATCAACATACGTCAAGAACATGAATAACACAATCAAACACTTCAAGAATCATCAATATCTTTATATTCAAGCTTCAAATCCATGTTTCCAAGCTCATAACCAAGTTAGAAGATCCAAAAATCGGTCTCGGAGGGTGAAGGATGAAGAAATAAGGTGAAACCTCTTCAAAATGACGAAATGACGGGCTCCACATATATATATATATATATATATTTACATACGCTATATGAACTACCTAGCGTACGTAACAACCATTATGTACGTTATCCTTCCTTGGTAGCGTACGTAATGATAGTCCAGAACCTCCTGTCTCAATTCCTCTTATGCATTACGTACGTAAAAGAAGTGCCATAGCGTACGTAACACATACGTTGACTTGCTACAGTAAATGTCCAGTTACCGTATGTTATACACTAATCGTAGCATACGCTAACCTCAGCGTTGACTCGCCCGTCCACATCCGTGCCAAAAGTTGCTGACCGCGGGCCCACCTGTCTATCATATCTCGGACCCTGCCTGATACGAACTTTACGTACATTAACTCATCCACTTAACGTACGTAATAGCTGTGCAACTTACGTACTTTAACTATCCTTCTTAACGTACGTAATCCTTATGCATTAGCGTACGTTAAGTATAGATCGTAGCGTGCGCTATCATGGTTGTACTTAGCCATTTTCAGCTATTCTTGTCCAACTTCTCGACATACAGAATATGAACATACGGCTTATTGAATACACATACTCCTTCCAACAATATTATCATACGATTCGCCCGACACATAATATCTTCAAATACAACTGTCTCAATCTTCAAATTATTTTATCCATACTGTGTGGACACCAAGCTATGCAGTATATCTTAGATAAAATAACGCGAAAAATTTATACTAAAAATACGGATATTGCATACTACCCCCCTTAAAATAAGTTTCGTCCTCGAAACTTGCAACCATGTCACAACAACAGATCAACCCATAAATTTATAATGAATAGAGAAGACAGTTGTAGTTGATCAAAGACTACAATTTGTAGATTCTTTACCATCCCGATGAAGGAACATAGTTGCTGATGCAATAAGTCGTAGTTGTTCAGATGATGGAGAGATAAGAGCTGATGATAGAGGGAATAAAGATTTGGCTACAAAGAATTCAAGGTAAAATGTGTCTATAGGATATTACACAGTCTTTGACAGATATCATTAAGGCCAAGCAGATTGAGACCTGGTGTTGGTTCACATCCAGGTAGATATACTGAAGGGAAAGGCCAGGGGATTTGTGATTCATTATGATGGAACTTTGAGATTCCAGAATAGGCTATGTGTAGCCAATTATGACGAGCTGAGACAAATAATTTTAAAAGAAGGACATACTACGCCATACTGAATTCATCTAGGTACGAGTAAAATATATAAGGGTTTAAACAATAATTTTTGGTGGAACAACATGAAGAAGTACGTGACAGTGTTTGTTTTTAAATATTTGACTTGTCAGCAAGTTAAGATTGGGAGTCTCAATTGTCACTAGTCGAATTTACGTATAACAACAATTGGTAGGCGTAGATCAAGATTGCACCATTTGAAGCGTTATACAAAAGAAGATGTAAGTCACATGTATATTGGGATGATTCATCTGAATTGATCGGAACCAAGCCCAATTTGCTTGTAGAAACAAGAGAGAAGATTTCTTTGATTCAAAAATAATTATTAGCCATTCAGAGTCGTCAGAAGTCTTATGCTGATACGCATCTTCGACCGTTGGAGTTTGAAATGGGAGATCATGTTCTTTTGAAGGTTTTGCCGACGTGTGCAACTTTTCAAATTTGGAAATAAAGGTAAATTGAGTCCAAGGTATATTTGACTATTTGAGATTCACGAGAGAGTTGAAAATTTGGCGTAACGGTAGGCCATGCCACCATCACTGAGTCAAATTTATAATGTATTCCATGTATCTCAGTTAATGAAATATGTTCCGGACCCTAATCATGTAATTGAGTTTGGGGAAATTGTGGTGGCCTCTGACACTACTTACGAGGAGAGAGTGGTAAAATATTGGACTACTGAATCAAATAATTGAGAAACAAAGACATCAAGTTGGTGAATGTCGAATGATCTCGTCATGGAATATAAGAAGCGACATGGGAGACATATAAGGATATGCTTATAAAATTACCCCAAGCGTTTTTTGAGTTTTGAGTATGAAACTTTATTTTAGAGGGGGACTATATAATATCCATGTATTTCATATGTATTTTTGTATTATATTGTGTTCATGTATTAGAATGAGAAGTGTACTCGGATACTTTTTGATGTTTATATATTGTATGATCATAATTTCATGTCAGTTATCGAATGATGATAGTTGAATTCAGATTCCTATTGCAAGGGAGCCAAACATCTAGGAATTGGCTAATTATATAACTTGTTATGCTAGGTTAAGAGCCTTACATACGCTATGTTGGACTACTTCACTACATTTGATGCTAGTCGTAGCATACACTAAGAGTGGATCTAGTTAAATCGGATAGCTGCACGAATCTCACTTTTGGTCAAGTCGGGCCGGGTAGTTTTGGTGCAGGCAGTATAGCAGTTCCATGATGGTTGCATACGCTAATATCGAGGTGTTTATGTAGGTTACCTCAGGAATATTACGACCATTACGTGTATGTAGTATACGTAAAGAATGTCATAGTTGAGGCACTAGATATATGATTATCTTAACGACCACTACATGGTTGTCGTAGCGTACGCTAATTCCGTAACATATATTAATTATCTTATGTAGCATATGTTATTAATTAACAGTCTATAAAACTAAAATTTTGGCACCCAAACACAAACTTCATATACTGAGTCTGGAACTTTTAGAGCTTTATAAGAAATGAGGAGCTTATGTGGATTTGATTTGGAACAATCATTAAGAGCTTTGGAGGTTGAAGGAGTGTTCTTCGTCCATTCTTCATGTCCTTCACCGATTAAAGTAATTTTGGCTGACCTCTTTGTCTTTGTTTCGATTATGATGTTGAGGAGCATGTTGTTAGTGTTGGAAGCCTAGTATATTGATTAAGGAATTGTAGTCTTGATAGTGCTGAAGATTGAGAATGTTTAAGAGGATAGATGATCGATTAAGGTTTAGGCATCTTGAGGATAGATTTAAACTTAAGAACAAGTGATTTAAAGACGATGTTCTTGAGATATTTGTTGCTGAGATTATGAATGTAGTAGTGGTTTGGTGATTAAAGGATTGAAAGCTTAAAAATTGATTATAAATTGGTATAATCGAATTAATAATCATAGGTTGATTTCGTATTAATTAAATGATTAAGTTGATAGATAACCCGAGAATGTAATTCATTAAATTTAGAATAATAATAGTATTATGTTCGATTGAATTGTACGAGTACATAGGATATGTTCAATCGAATGGTATTGGGGTTCACCGTGAAAACATTGACCATCATTGTTATAATTGTCGAAAATATTCTTCGTTAGAATCATAGTCGCTAGAATAATCCTACAGTAATTAATCAGTTATTGAACTTTAGAATCACCGATTATGTGTTAAGGTACTATTCCCATCTTCGATGGAATTGTCATGCCTCACACCTGGGTTGGACGAGAACGCAACAGTTAACGTAATAAGTACGTTTTTGACAATAAATTCCCGTAAAACATAGATGTGCTAGATCTTAGTCCGGTCAACTAAGACTGGTATCTGATTCGATAAAGACATATTCAAGAGTACAGCGGAATTATTACACCAAGTACAAAAGAGTACAACGGAAATCAGAATACAGTTTTTAGACAGGAATAAAAGAAATGATAAATACAGCTCCATGAATCCTATGTCTTGTTGGCAATACTCGAGGTCAGACTTCACTTCTCGCCAGCATCCGCCTCTTCTTCTTCTTCTTCGTTCTCTTCATCTAGTGGGGTTTTAGAAAAATTAAAGTGGGGTGAGAATATGGATTCTCAATGAGCTGGGGTTTTGCGTATTTTATGAGTTTATTATTTTTTTAAATAAACATAATATATTTCTCCCACGTTCAAAAAATAAGATTTAACATGTGGTGCAAGTTTTCGAAAGAGAATTTAATGAATTATGACATAAATGTACAGTCAATCTCCATAGATTGATGTTGAGTATGATGGATGTACGACGTCGAGCGCCCATTGAGTATTTAGTTTCAGGAGGTCATCTATATGACTAAATCCCTTAGCCTCCTATAATGTCTTAAACTGTTA
The DNA here is from genome assembly GCA_033398695.1 of Orobanche coerulescens. Classification (NCBI taxonomy): domain Eukaryota; kingdom Viridiplantae; phylum Streptophyta; class Magnoliopsida; order Lamiales; family Orobanchaceae; genus Orobanche; species Orobanche coerulescens. The sequence continues at coordinate 103,562,179 of CM065804.1, forward strand.
TCAGTGTTTGGCCTTTAACTATCGCCACGACCTTTGGTTTAATAACCGTAGCCTTGGGCGTTTGTTGGACCGTCACTATAACATTGACCTTTGAGCTTTATCGCTCTCATGCTTACTGACGTACTTCCTTATCTCTTATTTGGGCTCTATATATCCTCATCTTGGTTCTATGCCCGTATCATATTATAATCGCGACTATACCCGAATTCTACGACCCAGTCACCTTAGGAGCTCTCCGTCTTTCGGCTTCAAGGGAATAGAGGATACGACGGTAGCTTTGCCTAGAACTGCAGCCACGCTGCTCGATTCGTGACTTATATTGACCGTCCCTCAATGCATATGGATAGAAAAAGGGACTCTAGATGTACTCGCATGGACTCTAGCAGTGGCTCCCGCTCGAAGGTCGTAGCACTTAGCTCCGCACAACACTTACTCCCGACTTCTACTGAATAACAATAAATGTCGTGATTAACGACGATCATGTGTTTTGTAAGATGTCATCATAATTGTTTAGTAATAAATGAAATTGGGTAAATGAGAGGAATTAGTTCAATCGGTTGATGGTCAGATGTCTATTGTGTGAGTTTTAACAAATTCTTATGATAAACTCATAAACTTGATTAGCTCAGTACGGATTGATTATGCGTCCGAAAATTACGAACATGGTTGATAAAAGTAAGTTACAATATAGGGATTTATGGTCAGAAGTTGCATGAAAGTTTCACCTTTCAAAAATTACAATTCTGCCCATCCAAGTTTTAATAACTATTATTAATTTTAATAAATTATGGTAAATTTGATTAAGTTGGAACGGGATGATTATACATCCAAAAATTATGAAGTTTATTGTTAAAAGTACATTATCACACAAGGATTTATGGCCAGAAGTTGCATAAATATTTTACCTTTTGAAAATTACAATTCTGCCCTTTCAAGTTTTAAGTACTATTACTATTTTTACTAAATTATGGTAAATTTTATTAAGTCGGAACGGAATGATTAGACGTCCGAAAATTATGAAGTTTATTACGTAAATTCCTTTATTGATATAAGGATTTAACGTCAGAAGTTGCATGAAAGTTTTGCCTTTCAAAATTACAATTCTGCCCTTCCATGTTTTAACTACTATTACTATTTTTACTAAATTATGGTAAATTTAATTACGTCGGAACGGAATGATTATACGTCCGAAAATTATGAAGTTTAATGAAAGAATCTGTCAGAAGTTGCATTAAACTTTTATCTTTTGCAAATTACAATTCTGCCCTTCCAAGTTTTAAGTACTATTATTGTTATTTTTACTACATTATTATAACTTTGATTAATTCGTTCAAATTCGTTCTAAATCCAAAAATTGTGATTCTAGTTGCATTTTTGTCCTTAAGTCTTGTGTTTTTGTTTTCTGTCCAGATTAGAGATTTATTCTTTCAGAAATTATAATTTCGCCCTTATTAAATCTTAATGGGAACTAATCGGGTTATAACTCCTTCGTTTCTTGTCGGATTAACTTCAAATTTTCGGGATAAGTCTCTCATGTTATTATGAGTGCACTGAGCCCAACTTTTCTGTAAATTTTATTTTCCAAACAGTAAGTTTCTGAAATTTACAGTTTTGGCACCAAATTCTTGAAAAGTATATTTTTACCCCAACATTCTATTTTAGTAAATTTCGATTTAAAAATTTTATGGATAACTTGTATTTGCTAAAATAAGTCAAATTTTTAAGATATAAGTCCATACTTTTGATTTCATCAATTTTTCTCCCATGATTCATCTTAATTAGTTTACTTTAATTATTCTTCGAGTTCTATGTTCGAATTGTGAAATCTTCCGGTGACTATTTTTCCTCCTACCATAGTCCAGTATTACAATTATAACTGGGGGATTTTTTATCCCAAGGGTCAAATATATAATATTTTTTAATAACTTTCATAATTGAAAAGTTTGCTCAAATCATGAAGTATATATCAAAATAAAACTCAATAAACACTAAATCATCACATGCATGATGAGAAAATGCCATTTTCATGTCAAACATGCTCAATCAAATGTAACTAATTAATCTTTTCCATGCACCATCATATATGTCATATAGTTGCATTGATTTTTCAAAAAAGAAATGATTTTGACAATTTACCCACTTGAATGTGTCTTGTAGGTTGAAAAGAACCTATCTTCCTCTTTCTCTACATTTTGACCATGCATCATCATACCATTAATGATAATTTTATTTGAATGTTAGCTTTCTAAGTTAGAAAGAAAAGAAGAAAGAATTATAACTAAGTTTTGAAGTGAGGTTCTTACCTTTTTTTCTTCATTCTTCTTCCTCTTCTTCTTCTTCTTCTTCTTCATCTCTCCCTTCTTTTTTTTTCTCTTATCCTCTCTCTCTCTCTCTCTCTCTCTCTCTCTCTCTCTCTCTCTCTCTCTCTCTCTCTTAAGTGCAAGTTTTTTTTATATTGTGAAATAGGGGAGGAGTTTTCAAGGTGGAAGTATTTATAGGTAGGATGTGGAGGTGAGGTGTAGTTAATCATGTTTTAAAGTCTCAACATATGTCCTTATGACGGGTGAAAAATGACACCTAGTTCCTCCATGATATTTATACATGTATTGATACATGTATGTTGTATTTGTTAAGTATTAGTTAATATACTCATGTTGGGATGGGTCATGGTTGTTTTCGGTTAGGCATAGTATTTTAAGTGATATATGGTTTATTTAACTAAGTGGCCTCAAGTTCATAATGTCTTCAAGCCCACAATTTAAATCATAGGCCTAATAATTAAGTTGTATTATTATTTTAGATAGCCCATTTAGATTATGGATTTTTTCTTTTATTTTATTTAATTGAAATAATTAAAATAATTAGGTTGTTAAACTTGTAGGATTTATTTAGCTAACGAGACTATACATAAGGTAAGAACTAAATTTATTCGACAATGAAATAATATAAAACTTTATTTTATTTATTGAGAATTAATAATATAATCTACTTACAAAAAAATGGGTCTAATAGAAATACAAGTTCAGTGGAACTCTTACTTCATGTATCTATTGATAAGTATATCATTTAGTACTTTACTATTTTCAAGCATTCGGTACTTAGTAAATGATTTGTGCTATCTAGGGAAGGTCACGTTGAGGCATCTAGATTGTTCGTGATACGAGTTAATGAACAGGTAAATGATTAGTGATATCTAGGCAAGGTCTCATTAAGGCCTCTAGATCATTAATATTATGCATTAAGCAAATGGGTAAGATCTTGGGAGGGTGGGCCGGGGCCTCAGGATGAATTCATGATATGCACTAGCGAACTCCAAAAGTTTTACACATATTGGGAGGGTCCATTCGAGGCCTCAATAGGATCCATGATATGACTTAGCGGAGTCCACATGTCAGGTGTTATCTTATTCGTAAGATAACTGTTTGTAGAATTGAGTTCTCATTTTATTTTATGAAATATAATTATGACGATATAATTTATTATCGGTTTAATGCCTGGCATTGTTGCTAACCCCATTTTGGGGGCTGAATTCTTTGATGTTTCTAAGGTACATAGATGATCGAGGAGCCTTCCTAGGGGCAGTACAAGGGCAAAGGTATTAAGCAGTAATACTAGTGTTGGAGGTCGTGATGGTGTCATTTTATTTATTTCCTTTTGAGTCGGTTTGTAATAGTTATATTTCGAATAGATAATGTGTGATTTAATCTTTCGGAACGTTCCCCAAGCTAATCAGATTGGACAAATGGCTATGTATTGTTAAAATGTTTTATGTTTTATTTAACCTGGTCGGTTAAAGTTATTGATCTATTAGCCTGGTAAAATGCTAGAGTAGTATATACAACACTGTAATTACCCTAACTGGTTTGGTGGTGTTACAAATTGGATCACATACATCTATATTAACCAATTCCAACACATCTTAGACCCATTTTTTCTTTGCTTTAAAAGCCCTTTTAGTTACTTTTCATTTTATACAGGATTCATAAATTGGAAATGACTCAACCTGGAGCGAGGCAAATTTGACATCATTCCACCAATCTTTGAATCCTTGTAAGATTTATATGACCTAATCGTAAATGCCGCATGCATATATTTAGTGTACATTCGATGGTTCCTTTCTTTGCCTAGGATTAGCCAAAGAGTTAAGCGAATTATTTTTATTATGTATGGGAGTTTGTGCAGTATTAACGATATATAATCCATCTGTATAAATATCTTTAGAAATATATTCATCATTTATTTCAATAAAATAGCATAATCATCATCAAAAGGAACTGAACATCCGTCACAAGGAAATTTAGAAACAACACTAAATTCATTCTAAAATTAGTACTATCAAAAACAATTTTCAAGACTAAAATAATATTGCTGAACTTCAATTGCAGGACTCTCACTGCAATAGCCATAAGTATGGAATAATCGCTCCAGTTGATGGCTATGTCTCCATACTAAGTCGTATGGTTTCTTGAAGACCCTGTGACTTGAAACAAACACGATCAATAGAACCTGAATCTAATATCCACGAAGTGGTAGAACAAGCTGCCAAGCACGTTTTAACTACAAGTTCACGAGATACCTTTATTTAGAGTGGAGCAGTCCATCTTATATTGTTCTTTCTGACCATAGCTTTAGCATTTCCCCTTTGGATTTCTATTCATCTGAGGCTGATGAGCCTTGTCCTTCACTTCGTGGTTTGCTGCTTGCTTCTGAAAGACTTGTGCATTCTTGTTTCCCGATTGGATTTAAAGTTGAAGCACTAGCGGCCGCAAACACTTTATATCCCAGCCTGAAGAGAACTTCAACAGCTTGAAGCTCTGTCAGGAACTCCGATAATGTATATTCCCTATGATTCCATATTGTAGTTGAGGCGTAATTATTCAATGCTTCTAGAAAAGATGCTAGGATAATATCGACCTGCGTTTCCGAATCAATAGTGGCCCTCATTATGTCCAAATCATTCAAATGATAGATCATCTTTAGAACAAGGCCTCTTATTAAGTTCCTTCAGCCACCTGGGTCGTCATCAAGTGCTTCATTGCATTCTGCCTAGACACTCGATTTTGATGCCCGAACATGTCATTGAGATTTCGCATTATTTTCGCTGCTATGGCCATGCCCTTATACTAATGCTACAATACATTTGTAACTCCCCGATTTTGCATATACATTTATTGTGAATTATAGAAAACATATTCAATTTTATTAAATTAACGACAGAATAATTTATCGTTTAATTCATTTTATTTTCATGATCATGCAAATTAATTTCATTTTATTTTGACGCATGTCAAATTAATTAATTCATTTATTTCATTATAATTCATGTCAAGTCATGTATTTCATCTCGTTTCATCTCTCATTTTATTTTATTATGTTTCACCTCATCATTTCTAGGCCCGAATCAGATTTTAAGCGATATTAATTGTTACCCAAAAGATTTTACAGGCCAAATAATAATATTATTTATTTATTATTATTACTATTACTAATATTAAAATTATTACTTAGTTTAGCCTAATTATTTTGGATCACTTTATCTTTATTTTTTTGGCCCAACCAATATTAATTTAAGATATATTATATTTTACATGTGGCTCAAATTATTTTACTAGTTCAAAAGTGAGACTTCTAAAACCTGGACCATGAAATATTCCCTAAACCTAACTCCAACAATATAAATACTGTATTTTATACTACAACCAATCCATACAATACTACAAAAATAAAATAATCACCTCTTCTGCAAGGGATCGTTCCAGCCGTCCCTCAACCCCTTGAATTCTGACGTCCTGCAACTTTTCATCTTGTTCAACAAAGGTAAACTCAACCCTCCAGCCTTTACTGTTAATCTTATGTTTCGTATCAATACTTTAATAAACTAGAATTTCATACTCGTTCGACCTAAACCTTGGAACCAAACCCCCATCGGACAGACGCTTAATTATTTTTATGGACCAGGTCCTCATTGCACCACCACAATCATATTGCCGCAAAAAAACCCACTCGTCAGAAAATCAGAGCCCAAATCGGGCCGAGGCCAAAAACCCCAACTTATAGAAATCTGAACCTCCATCGCCTCATCTTATTCTCGCCAGATTGACCCATCTTCTGCCAACATCACTGGATGAAGTCTAGGTCCGGAGCCTTTTGTTTAGCCGCCCATTCACCACATAACCCGTTAACTGGGATTCACTCAAACCATAACCACGAGCTAGCCCCAAATATAAACCCCTTCATCAGTTCTCCACTGTCGCCAGTTACTAGAGGACAGAAGCCCTAATCCGGCCACGACCGTCATTCCCTTTCCTTTCTTTTTGTCCGTCGTGGTCTGAGCAGTGTAGGGTATGTATCTGTTTATATATATATATATATATATATATATATGTGTGTGTGTGTGTGTGTGTGTGTGTGTGTGTGAGTGAGTGTGTTATAGCGAGATAGAGAGACATGATGAGATAGTTCAAAGACTGAGAACCGATCGATTATGCAGAGGGGCAGAGTTTTAGAGAGAGAGAGAGAGAGAGTCGAGAACAGTAGAAAGAGGGAGAAGAGGAATGAAAGTGAAGATGAGTTATACGGCCGATTATCTAGGGCAAGGGTTTTATAGCCTTAACTTTGGGCAAGGGTTTTATAGCCTTAACTTTCCCCTATTATCAAATTAACCCCAGTTTATTTATAGTCCTTTCATTTTCAGTCCTTAATTATTTAGTTCCTTCAATTTTACTTCAATCAACTTTTCAATAATTAAAATCCATCGTTATATATTTAAGCCATTAAATATGCAGACTTTTCAAATAATATTAATATTCGATTTAAGTTTTGTCTTGTATATTATTTTCAATTATCTTATTATACTAATAATAAACTATTATTATTTTTGTAGATAATAACAAGAACTTACGGGTCTAGGATTGTCGAGTCAAGCATCTTCATCACATTCAAGTTCAAGTACTGCATTTTATCCAGTATGGGGAATTTACTATGCTTTTGTTTATTTTAATCGCTTTATATATTGTCTTGTATGTGCAAGTGAAATCAGTCAGAAGCACTTAAAATGTGCAAATCAGTCAGAAGCACTTAAATATGCAAATCAGTCAGAAGCACTTAAATATGCATAAAGCCTTCGGGCTAGCCGACAGGCTTTAGAATTTATCAGTCATGTTGTTTATACTTGCTAATATATTTAGAAATTAACTTAGACATATTGCGTACGCTCCACACTGAGCGAGTTGAAAGCTCACCCCATTATATAACCCTTTCAGGTTGAGGAGATCGATGCGGCCCGCGCTTGAGTGTAAGATGATCAAGATTCATGAATAGACGTGTATTTATTTCCTTTTATTTATCTCAAGCTATGATTTATGAAAAAGTGTTCGAATTACTTTAATTTCACGTCAAAGTATGTTTTTGTTTTAACGATGACTTGAGAATATTACTTGCGATTATTATAGTTCGGTTTTTGAAAATGTATTTCCGCTGCAAATTTTTGTTTATTCTTTTTAAAATTAGAAGAATTATTTTCCTAGAATAGGGTGCTACATAAGTGGTATCAGAGCGGGTCTACGGTTCTGTAAACTCATTAAAATGGTTTCTTTTTCCAAACTAAAATTTTATTTTCGCAAGTAGTCAAATATTTTTAGCAATTATGATCATTCCGCTCCACATCGACTCCATGTACATTAAGTTATTATTATTTCATTATGTGATGAACGCAGTTCACCGGAGCAACCATGATTCATGTATTAAAGATGCATCTTCAGTCTATTTTGTACATAAGAATTTTATGATAAAATATTTGGGCATGCAATTATTTTCTTATAAATTTATAAATATATATGTGACGTGTTATTCATCATTTCTAGAAATCTCTGGTTCTCACCCCATAAATGCAATGTGATTCTTCATTTTATTTCTCCCTCTCATTAGGTAAGTACTGAGGGATCGTGGCATGTTATATTCCTTAGGATAATGGCAACTCGTGGACGTGGACGCCCAGCTAACCGAGGTGTAGATAATCTTGGTGATCAGAATGCCAGCCTTGGTGCTGGAGCTGCTGGTGGTGGTAGCTGAGGTCAGAATAACCACAATAATAACGTGGCAGCTCCTACTCAGGCACAAGTTGCGCAACAGCTTCGGCTTTTCACACCAGTGTCATTCAACAGTCAGGAAGGACCAGCATTTGTTGACGAATGGTTCATGTCGTTCGAGCTCATCTTTGAGCTCATTGGGTACCCTCATACACAAAGAATTCTTTGCTGCTAGTATCAAATGGTGGAGGATGTTGGACGATAGTGTATGAGCTACTGGTGTTTGGGTCCGGCAGCCGAGCGTGCTGCATTAACTTGGGATCGGTTCAAAGAACTAGTGATGGAACTATAATATCCATACTTTCTATATTTAGCAGTTTCTATTTTTTGGTGCATGTCTATTTTTAACGACTCGCTTGTAACCGTTTTGACGTTTTGAATCTATTTTGTTCTTGGTGTTTTTCCATTTGGATGAGTTTTGGAGGTGTTTTTCTATTTGGATAAGTTTTGGAGGTGTTTTTACGTATTTCGCTTCATATTATGATGTTCGTCGCATGTACATTCAATTCTCATAAAACTCGTTCGAATATACTATTCTTTGTTCCTATAAGTCCGAAAGGTAGAATTATTTGTGTTTTGGACTTTAGTTCAGCATTTCGATATCGTATCGTGATTTTCGGACATTTGGGCCGTTTTGTAATTTCCTAAGAGTTTAGAGAAATTACTTCCATTGTCGTATTCCAAACCTTCGGATGGTCGGAATAGTGCTTTCTTTTAGCACTTAGGTTTGTCGTCACGAATACTTCGTAACTGTGTCTTCGGATTCCATCTTTTGTCATTTTTAAACTTTGTGCTTTTTTGGGCAGTGGACTGCATTCAACAGTACTGAACTGCTGCATGCATAACATATGTTATGCATGCTCTCTTACGTATGTTATGCCTACGGTTAACGTACGTTAACTCTTATCCATAACGTACATTAATGCCTTCAACGATTTGGGCAGAAAGTTCTGCGGAGTCCTTACGTACGTAAAAGTACGGAGTGTTACATACGTTAAGGCCCTAACGTACGTTAACCGCCCGTATTAACGTACGTAACGTCTGTCAGTATTTAAAAACCTGAACAGACCCCATACACATCATTTTCTTTCTTCTTTCTCCCTTGTCCGTGATTTGAGTTCGTTTGAGTGTCTTGGAGCGATTTGTGAAGAACAATCCGTGGAGTTCCTCAATAGGTCGATTGTTGTACTCCAAACGAAGTTATCATCATCTTAATCCATCCCTCTCTGCCCGAATCCAAGGTAATTGGCTAGAACTATAACACCCCAAACTAGGCGGATATTACAGTGCCGTGGACCCCTGACTGGGACCAACCAGGCGAATGAAATTAATGAATTACAAAGTATAAATGTAGTACCGAACCACATTACATCATCGACGATGATTATCTGCATATGATTTCTGTCGACTCTGAGCGGTCAATAGACGACTCTTGATCAAAGCTACCTTCTCACGGGCGGCTATAAGCATATCGGGCTCGGTGCCGATTGACTCTGATAAGTCGTCCCAACACAAAGGAGATCGACAACGACGATTATACAAGGCCTCGTAAGGTGCCATCTTAATCGAAGCATGCCAACTATTATTGTACGTGAACTCAATCAATGGTAATTGGGCTTCCCAATCGCCTTTCCAATCGAGGACGCATGCCCTCAACATGTCCTCTAATGTCTGAATAGTCCTATCTGATTGCCCGTCGGACTGAGGATGAAAAGCGGTACTGAGGTTAAGCTGAGTTCCCATAGCACGATGAACTGATCTCCAAAAATGAGACACGAATCATCCGTCACAATCGGAAACGATACTTTTAGGAGTACCGTGCAGTCTCACTATCTCTTTGATGAACAACTGAGCAAGTCTCTCGGGACCCCACGTATCCTTAATCTCAAGGAAATGAGCCGATTTATTCAAAAGGTCCACTATTACCCAGATTGTATTCATGCCACGACGACTCGTCGGCAAACTCGTGATGAAATCCATCGAAATGTCTTCCCACTTCCACTCTGGAATAGGGAGAGGTTTCAGCATACCCGCCGGTCGCTGATGTTCAATCTTGACTTGATGACAGGTTAAGCATCTCGAAACAAATTCTGCGACTTCTCGCTTCATATTACTCCACCAGTAATTTTGTTTCAAGTCCTTGTACATCTTGCTAGACCCCGGATGAACGGAATAAGGGGTAGCATGAGCTTCTCTCAAAATCTAGTTTTTCAACTCGTCATTCGCCGGTACGCACAACCGATTCTTAAATCGCAAAAGTCCATCATCGTGGACCACAAATCCAGGGGCTTTCCCCTAAGCCACATCCTCACGGATGCGCAACAATGATGGGTCTGAACCCTGATTCTCTCTGATTGCCTCCTCTAGTGGCAATGAAATCTCTAACATGCAAAGTTGCCCTTGCACTCGCTGAAGCCAGACCTCGATCTCGGGTCTAAGGAATTGCTGCTGAAACTCCTTCTGAACTGTTAAACGGGCAAGCATTTGCTCCTAAACGGACTTACGACTCAAGGCATCGACAACCACATTTGCCTTACCCGGGTGGTACAGGATCTCGATATCATAATCTTTGATTAGTTCCAACCACTGCCTCTGTCGCATATTTAACTCCTTCTGAGTAAATATATACTTCAAACTCTTGTGATCGGTGAAAATCTGACAGGTAACGCCATAAAGGTAATGACGTCAAATCTTCAATGCGAAAACCACGGCTGCTAACTCCAGGTCATGGGTCGGATAAGGAACCTCGTAAGGTCTCAATTGCCGTGAAGCATAGGCAATAACCTTCCCATTCTGCATTAGAACACATTCGAGACCGTGTCCGGACGCGTCACTGAAAACCACGAATCCTTCTGTCCCTTGTGGCAAGAAAAGTACAGGTGCTGAAATTAACCGGCTCTTGAGTTCCTCAAAATTCCGCTGACACACGTCGGACCACGTGTATTTCTTATCCTTTCGCAAAAGGTTCGTCAAAGGTTGAGCAATTTTAGAAAATCCTTCCACAAACCGCCGATAATAACCGGCTAATCTGAGAAAGCTTCGGATTTCCTTAACATTCTTCGGAGGTAACCAATCTTGGATAGACTCCATCTTCTGAGGATCAACACGCACTCCATCTGATGAAATTACATGCCCGAGAAACGTCACTTCGGATATCCAGAACTCACATTTGGAAAACTTTCCATAATGTTGTTCTCATCTCAACACGTCGAGAACCTGATGAAGGTGAACCTCGTGCTCCTCCCGGTCACGAGAATAAATCAAAATGTCATCGATGAAGACAACAACAAACTAATCCAAAAAGTCGATGAAAACCCGATTCATTAACTCCATGAATACCGCAGGTGCATTAGTTAACCCGAACGGCATTACCACGAACTCATAATGACCATAGCGTGTACGAAATGCTGTCCTTGAAATATCTGACTCTCGAATTCGCAACTGATGATATCCAGATCTTAGGTCGATCTTGGAAAATATTGAAGCTCCCTGAAGTTGATCTAAGAGATCATCAATACGGGGTAGAGGATACTTATTCTTGATCGTCACCCTATTCAACTCCCGATAATCAATACACAAGTGAAATGAACCATCCTTCTTCTTGACAAACAATACTGGTGCTCCCCACGGGGACGCACTCGGTCGGATATAACCTTTCTCGAACAATTCCTCAAGTTGATTCTTCAACTCCTGCATTTCGGTCGGGGCCATCCGGTACGGTGCCTTCGATATTGGAGATGTACCAGGCTCCAACTCAATTGTGAATTCCACATCTCTCTGTGGAGGCAAACCCGGTAACTCGTCTGGAAATACATCGGCATATTCCCTCACTACCGGAATATCCGCCAACATTATTGGTGATTTCTCGGTTATGGTTATATAGCACTAATAACCAATACACCCATGACTGAGTAATTTCACTGCTTTCATCAAGTTGATGACTTTCCCAGAACAACTAGGATTACTCCTCTGAAAAACACATTCGACCCCATCGTCTGAAATGATAGTGACCATACGCTTACGGACACTAATGATGGCATCGTGACGATCCATCCAATCAATACCCAAGATGACGTCGTCTCTTGGCAAATCTACCACAATAAGGTCTGCAAGCCATACACGATCATGAAGCTGAATCATACAATTCTAAATCTCGTGATTCCCGATAATTCTTCTACCATCAGGTAGACCAATGACATAAGGCTCACAACTAGTAGCACTACCCAGACGTAGTCTACTCAAACATGACTCGGAAATAAATGAATGTGATGCACCAGTATCAAAAAGGGTACACACAGGTTGAGATATAATATTGAGTGTACCTGAGATCATCCGGGCCTCTGGATCGTCAGTCTTCTTCATCTCATAAATTTAGGGCTTGCTAGTCCCGGCACCGGACGCTCCTGTCTGATGACTAAAGGCTCCACCTTTATTCACTCCTGTCGTCTTGAGCAGCCTTGAGTGGCTTTGATTATGACTGTTGGCTTGGGGCACGAGATGGCCGGAGAAGGTTTGGAGTCCTTCGGCAAAAATGGGCCTTATGCCCGGCAATCCCACGATTATGACACGTGACGATGCCTCGGGCACTTGGTGCCGACATGACCAAGATCCCCACGATTAAAGCGGTGATGGCGAACGGCCACTCGGGATCGCGATTCACGATGCAGGCGCCACAGGAGGTCGCTCAGAGAAAGTAGTGCCCGCACGCGGCTTCTTGAAGGTTGTCTGACCGCCTTCAGACTGATTACGATTCTTTGATTTCTTGCTAGCAGATGAAGGTTGTTGTTTAGCAATCTCCTTAGCAGTGAGCTCATAAGTAAGAGCCTTCTCAATGAATTCGGCCAGAGTGGTGCAATTATGATTGAGTAACTGCATCCGCATCCGGGGTGTCAGCCTCTTACTGAAATACTTAATCTTATCTGCCTCGGAGTGAATGATAGATGAGGCGAATGGAAGAAGTTCCTAAAATTTCTCGGTAATGGTGAGAACATCCTCGTCTGTTGAGGGGTCGGGAATGAGTAATTCTGATAGATTGGCCTCTTTGAGTGGGGACGGATAATACCTCTCCTTCATGAGAGTCTTGAATTGATCCCAAGTACATGATCTGTCGGTGGGCTTCAACGACAACCACCAAGAATGAGCGCTCTTACCCTGATAGTAAGACGCAACTGAAACTTTGTGTCCTTCAGGACACTCTACCATAGCAATTAACTTCTCGAAATGCTCGAGCCAATGAACAATATCCGCCGGCTCAGATGAGCCCTCAAATATGGGTGGCCTTTGGCGAGAGATGTCGCTGATGATACTGCCCACACTCCTCTCTTGCCTCTGAGGTGGCGGCGGAGGAACCTGTTGATTTTGATTAGCTGAGTTATGCATCGTCTCCATTAGTTGTGTCATCTGAGTCATCTGGGCCATCATGCCCTGCATAAAGGCGAGTGGACCAATCCGAACACCTTCTGACTGAGTTGTGTCCCGGGTACGACTCCCCAATAGTGAATGATCATGCCCAGGTGAATGAGTGGCAGCGTCGCTGCTAGATAAGTTAGCATTATTCCTTGCATTCGCACGTGTATTAACGCGAGCTCTCGGGACTCGGCCCGCACCACGGCCTTGTCCTCCACGTCTTCTGTCTGCTCTCTCCATACTAAAATAGGAAAGTCACATGATGATTATATCTCTCGCATGAATATCACGTTATGATTATGTCATGAAATGATGAAAATGAGCATATGCGCTCTAGCACAGTGATTACGTGAATGATTAACTGAGGTGAAATGATTATCTGATGAAACTCTCGAAATGATTATCTTGAACAAGTTAACAAGATTAATGATATGATCCTCAATATCAACAACTGAACTGTGAAATGAACTGAGTGATTAATGAGTTAACATGATCGTCCTGATCAAAATGAATGATGATTGAGAATTTTTGACTAATGAATGATGAATGAATGATTCTTATTGCCAGAAATTATACCATGGCGTTAGAAATCTTACAGTTCTTGGTCTGATTGGCTCGGCATTTGCACAGGTCACACGTGACGCGAAAGCCCAATGATACTAGTCCAATGACGATGATTTCAAATGAGACATGACTCGGAAGGTAGTATTCAAAACCACTCTCCGATACCAAATTTGTAACACCCCAAATTAGGCAGATATTACAGTGCCGTGGATCCCCGACTGGGACCCACCAGACGAATGAAAATTGATGAATTAAATAATATAATTATAGTACCGAACCACATTATATTACCAAATACTCCGATGAGGAGTTTAAGTACAACACACCAGGACAATACTGAATACTAGTATATTTTATATGAAGATAAAATACACAACACTGTATGAAACGGAGTATCCAAATGAAAATCTGCAGCGGAAAATAAATGACAACAACATGAATGACTGAAAAGATCGGGGCCCCCTACTAGTATCAATGGGACTCCTCGCCGTCAACATGCTCTTCCCATGCCTTTTCCTTGCCGTGACCTGAAAACAAAATCCCCCAACGGGGTCAGTTGCACAGAATAACAATCCTCAAGGGTTGAAAATACACAATCATGAGTTATCTTTAGTTATGAAATATCCTTAGTTATGAATTGAGCTGAAGAGGAGTATCATAGTACGCCCGTAATGTTCTGTGCAAGTGTACAAGATTTATGACCGGACACACCCATCCTTGTACCTAATTAGTCTCACGGAGGTAATCGTTACCGTGTACACAGTCCAATGTATCGATCCCAATACATGACCATCGCATGCTCGACTAAAAATTCCACACATCCGCACCCGGCCACGCAATATGAACCCAGAAGGTCATATGAACGAGAATGACCATAATGAATACCAATGAATAATAATCCGACAAAGTCAAGAATGACTCACCGAGGTGAAAATAATGGTGAAGTGAATGATAGTTCAATGAAATGATTGGAACCGCCGTTCCTCGTTAATGAAGTGATTATTCGACAATTACAAGTCTCAATACGGTTAATAAAATGATGAATGAGTTATGATTATGAATGAACAACAACAAAAGGAATGAATATCCTTTTAACCGAGTAAGAATTAACTTACACAACACCGATGAAGAATGTCCTTCCACGAACAAACGTCCTAAATGAAATGTCGGTCGCTCGAACAACCTTGAATAACACAATTACCAACAATCCGCTCAATATACGAATCAAACACGATTATAACGAACTCAAAACGTCAATACGACTAAACCAAGTTCATTGGGGCATTATATCGAATACGTTGTGGCCAATCTCCGATTGTTTACAATCAAACCTCAATATACCAATATCAAATCCCAAAGAAGTGTTTCAAACCAACAAAACATCTTCAAAATGATCAATAATCCAAAATGAATATCCAAATTTGCGATTTCAACAACAATTAATCGAAAACCCCCAAATCCAACTTAATATTCAAAGTGTTCTTGAATAATCCTTCAATAGTCCAATGAATCTTTATACAAACTCATAATCATATGTATATCCCTTCATATAACATGATTATAACGTCCAAAACATCATATCTCAATACAAAATCGAAAACCAAGATGTTAAAGAAATTACCTCTTGAAGATCCAACCACTTCGATCCGATGAACACGAGTTAAATCGAGTATCCAAACTTCCCAAACGAATGAAGATGATGAAAATCTAACACTCAAGTGATTGATGATGGAAAATCCCTCCCTCAAGTTCTCTATGTTTCTACGCGATGCAGAATCATAATCTTCTACATCAATTTTATTAACAAGTGATATATAATATTACTTTATATATCAAATTTGTTACAAGGTACGATGCATAAAGTGCAAAAAAGCATAGGAAAAAATAATTGCATCACACATTTAAGAATTGTGATGAATAAAAATAGTCTTATGCATCAAATATCAACTGGATTTGATACATAACATTGCTTTCTGTATCAAATTTGTTACAAGACGTGATGCATTAAGTGTACAACAACAACAAAATTATTATTTTTTGCGTCGCATATACAGAAGAATAATCGATGTATTTGCATAACCTCTCGCAACGAACCTGTAGAAAAAATGTGATGCAAAAGAAATATTCTGCATCATACCAATGTGCGATGCCTTTGATATGATCTTATGTATCACAAGCTATTGCATCGCACCCTAGTGCGATGTGTAATGGATTTTCATAACCGTTGCAAAAGATTGTTTTTGTACTAGTGGAAAATCCTTTCCGGTCCAACACTGGAATGGATACAATATTTTTATGCCCCTTGGGCAAAACAAGTACTTCATATAACGTCAAAATAAAACCGGATTATAAACCCAGTAGGAGTGATCCAATATCTGTTGCCTCGACACTTTGTCCCTTCCGACAGTGATCATCACTTCCCCAGCATCAAGCTGCCTACTTCGTTCCAGATCCTGATTCATAGTACAAATATGAGAAGTAGCACCTGAATCCAGAATCCATGAAGCAGAATATACAGTAGCGGAACAATTGGTTTCAAAAACAAAAAGTTTCGTACCTGATGCGCCATTGATCTTTGGACAAGTCCTGCGCCAGTGGCCCAGCTCACCGCATTCAAGACATTTGTCCATAAGTTTTGGACCGCCTACCTTCTGAACCTTTTGGGTCTTGCCCTTGCCTTTCTGCACCTCTTTCTTGGGTTTATACTGCTCGTAGCTTTTTTTCTTCTTATTCTTGGACCTCCGAGGCCTAGAAGAATCACAAAAGCAGCCTCCCTCGGTTTAGTCTTCATGTTAGACTGCGCCATCACCAGTTTATTCATTAGCCCAGCTAATATGCATGAAATCTCATTACAGTTGAAATTCATTACAAACTGCATGAAGGAGTCAGGCAGATATTGAAGGATGAGATCAATTTGAAGAGATAAATCCATATGAAAGTTGAGCACCTCGAGCCTCTCAATCATAGCGATCATTTTGAGGACGTGGTCTCCCACTTTCTCCCCTTCCTGCATCCCTAGATGAATAAGCTGCCCGATATCTCATATCTAGCGATCTACTTTGTCTTGTCCATAAAGCTCAGTCAAGTGTGCGAGAATCTGCCTAGCAGAAGTCATTTTCTCGTGCGCTCTCTACAGCTCATTAGTTATTGAGCCCATCATAAATCCACGAACCATCATGTCATCCTTGAGCCATTTTTCATGGACGTCAATCTCTTCCTTATTACCCCTAGTCCGGACTGGAGTCTGTAATACCCGGAATTTCTACTACTGTTGTTTAATATGATTTTATCCGAGTTGTATTATACAGCGTGGAATCTGTACAGTATGGATAAAATCAATGAAGAACTGAGACATCTGTATTGGTATTATTACCGCACTTGGTTGACAGTTGTATTAGAAGACATTGTTTGTCGGGCTTATCGTATGATAATATTGTTGGAAGATGTATACATAGTCAGTATGCCGTATGTTCGTATTCGGTATATTGAGACGACACGCAAGATCAGTGTAAATGGCTAAGTATATCCACGTTAGCGCACGTTACGATATATACTTAGCGTACGCCAATGCACAAGGATTATGTACGTTAAGAAGGATAGCTAACGTACATAAGGTGCATACATATTACATACGTTAAGTGGATAGGCTAACATACGTTAAGTTCATGTCGGACAGGATCAGGCTATGGCCGACAGGTGGGTCCCGTGGTTGGCAGCTTTCGGCGCGGATGTGGATGGGCGAGTCAATGCTGAGGTTAACGTACGCTACGGGAAGTGTATAACGTACGTTAAATGGAGTTTCACTGTAGCAAGTCAACGTACATATTACGTACGCTATGAAGGATATGTTACGTACGTAATCGATTTAACGAAATAGGTCAGTGAGTTCTGGAATGATGTTACGCACGCTATGAGAGACATGTAGCGTACATAAGGTGCATTACATACGTTAATATGGATTGATAACTTACGTAATGAGCGATGCAGTTTATAAAATAAGGTTCGTTCTTTCATTTGTTCACGAGAGAAAATCGATATTCTTCCTCCAACTTCGTCCCTCTGCACATGAAAGTGAGAATAAACCTCTTATATCTTGGTTATGAGCTTGGAAGCTTGGAGTAGAAGCTTGGATATGAAGATATCAATGATTCTTGAAGAGTTGATTGTGTTATTCATGTTCTTGAGGTATGTTAATGAACTCTACACCTTGAATTCGGATTTTGATGATATTGTTGGTGAATAATTCGTATGAAGATGATTACGGTGTTGCTATTACGATTCTTGAGGTCATGAGAATTGTATATTGGAAGATACAATGATATATGTCTTCGATTATGTCATTTTTTATAATCATGATTATGGAATTATGGTGTTCTTGATGTTCCTGATGTTCTTGGTATATATATCACATCAAAGAGGGAAATTTGATAAGATATATGATGGTTTTTAAGTATAATCATTGAATTGATGATTTAGACCAACGCTATGTTGATTGTAGTGGTAAAATTCATATGTTCTTGACGAAATACGAAACATGATAACAAATTTTGAATCCGGATAGATGATAGTTTATCTTATAACAAGATTCTCAAAGGTATTGAACTCGTTGGGTAGTTTGGATTACTATGGAATTTATAATTAAAAAAGAAGGAACCGTGTTAATTCGTATGAATTCGGAATAGAGTCTGTTATGTAATCCTTTTTATCAAGATGAATTGATCGTTGATATGATTATCGAATTATGGAAACGTATCGTGGTTATGAGTTCATAATTAATTGATTCGGTTGTTCGGATTTATGTTTAATCGGGATATTATGGAACCGTTGGGTTTATTGATCGATTGTATTAATTGTTAAGTATGATCGTCGATTTGCGGTTTGTATTGTAGATATGAGTTCGTATTTGTTGAGTTGGATTATTTGGTTTTGTGTATGATCGAGAAACCGTTGAACCGTGAAATTGATTGACTGGTTGTGTCGGTTGTTGATTGTTATCGGATTGTTGTTAATCTATTATTGCAATAGGTTGCGATAATTGACCATTGATAAGAATCGTGCCTTACGGTCAAGTTCGAGGATGCTCGTGGATTGAATCAGGGCCGAGGAACTTACAGACGAAGGCAAGGGATTGGTGACGGCTTCATCGGTATCGAGGCAAGTTATTACTTGCTCAGTTTATAATATTTAATGAATGGTTTCTGTTTCATTCGTTTATAATTCGTGTAGCAATGTTTATAATCGTAATCACATGAGATTTGGGATTATAAGTTGTATTTGAGTTTTGGGAGTTAAATCATAATGTATATGTTTATCTCGGTTATTGTCATATTCGGGTATCAAGGTTGCGTTGCGATAAAGATGAGGATATGAGTATCTGTAGTCCATGGTACGTTTGGATCGCCGAGCATTGAGGATTATCGCCGGTAATGATTTGACATCGATATTTCTCCTGAAGGACTCGGGACAAGTATCTTAGTTTGATTCGGTTTAGTGTTGATGACGTTGATCATGCAGGTTGTCATTCATGTTGCTGAACATGAATTCGTCCTAGTTGTTTCATCATAGTGTCGTTCATGTTTTTGATTTATATGTTGTTCATGTTTATGAACATATTGAGTTGCATATGTGTATGCATAATTGTATTGTTTATGTTGTGTTGATCCGATGGGATCGTGTGATCTATGCTGAGGGCGCTGGATCGTTGGACAGGTTTTCCACCATGCGTTGGTCCGACGGGATCATCATGGGGATCTATGCTGAGGGCGCAGGATCGTTGGATTACCCAGTGTTGTGTTGATGGAATCATGTGGATTCGCATCATTGATTTTATCATGTGTTGTTGTGCATATGTATATTGTTGGTTATCCACCTCATGTTGATCTAGTAGGATCATCTGGGATCTATGATGAGTGCGCTGGATCATGGGATTTCCATTGAGTATACACTGCTGTTATTGTTTTGAGCATATTGACGTTGTCATATGAGTATGCATTTGTAGGTCTTGTGTTAGGACCGTGCCCGTATGTTGCATTGATCTGATCTCGGATTAGACTGACATGATTGTCGTGGTGTTGTGTATCTCGAGGTATGTTCCGTATTTTCTTTGGTATTTGTCTTTGATGGACAATTGGTTTTCGTGTCGAGATGTGATGATGTTACCCGACGGATTTGGGTTGGACAGAGTTAGCAGATTTCGTAACAGTGAGTTATGATGATGTTTCGAGAACTTTGGGTACTGTGCGAGATGTGAATTTTGGTAAAGTTATGACGATAAGATTACATTGGTCGTATTCTTATTTTATATTCTCATTGGTATGTAATTATTAATGTGGACGGTTATCATTGTTGGATATTATGGCTGACCCCGTCATGAGCTTTCTTTTTAGGTACTTGAGATATCGAGCTTGTAGCGGTCGTGGAGAGATGAGCTTCCCGGAGGATATTGTCCAGGGCATGTAATTGTGTATTGAGTTTCCTGATCAGTTGTTGTATTCCGCTGCTAGAGTATTTTTAATTGTTTGTCTTTTCCGCTGCAAGGCTCGTGGGTGTTGTTGTATTTTCATTTTTAGCCATGTAGGCCCATCATTGTCGTTGAAATTCCTCATCGGAATATTGTGTCGGTTATCATAGTAAAGACTGTGGTTTCCCTTGTTGGTTTATTTGATGTATTTTAGTCGTGTTCGCCTGGTGGATCTCCTGGTGTGGGGTCCATGGCATTGTAATGACCTAATGGGATTTGGGGGTATTACAATGCGAGTCCAAAATATAAAAATCAGGCTTACCCAGTTACCTACTGATATGCATAAACTAATTGGTTAGCAGATGGTCTAAAGTGAACGAATTAAGTAAAGTTGTGTGCAATATTGCATAGTTCCAGGCAAAAATATGGAAATTGTTTCACATAAACTAATGATATAATCACCATACATATTCTTTTGACGGTGGTTTATGTGAGACCGTTTGTATATGCACATGGGACAAGATGTTATACATTGATCTTTAACATGCAATAAAGATCAAGTACTTTTGATGTGGACTCTGCGGCATCATCAAGTCCTTTGGATCTGATAAGGGATGTGAGCCCTTATTAGTTATCTTGGAAGTTCTGTAAAGTTTAGGGTGGATAAGAGAGTGACACGTGACCAACTTATCTGAGCATCCACCAAAATCATAAAATACATAAACGATCAGCATTTTTAGGTGGATGGGTCCATAAATATTTCCTTGTATTCGGCGTAAGAATAAAATATTTGCTTTTGTATCTTTAGCTTATGATCTCATTCCTACTTTGGCTAAAGAGTATGCTTTGCAAAATGAATGGTAAGCGTTTCACATAGTCAGTTGCGTAGAAGGGGCTTACGTATTCGGTTCTTCGGATGACATATCATATTTAACATCAACATTGTTCTTTGTGTCGAGTTGTTGCCACCTATTCGCTTGAAAGAAAGGATGTCTGTGCGAGTTCTTTAGGATATGAGTCATCAGTCGGCCAGGATGACCTAGTATGTCATGCCAAAGCCAATATGAGTCTGTGTTCCAAATATAGTACTCCCTTCGTCCCAGAGCAGTCTGCACAGCTGACTGCGCACGGAGATTAAGAAAATGCGCCTTTTGAAGAGTTGACCAATTTAAAGGGAGGGTATAAAAGGTAATTCATGTGTAAGTGGAGTAAAAGTGTGTTAATTGAGTTGAAAAAGTAATGACAATTGTGTAAATAATTGTGTATAGTGAGGTATTAAAAGCAAATTTTTTTACCATTTATGGGTGTGCAAACTTCTGTGGGACGGACGAATAAGGCAAGTGTGCAAACTCCTGTGGGACGGAGGGAGTATGACCTAGTAAATTGTTGGTGACAACATAGGATTCGGGAAGTCTAATTATAGTGAAATACAGTCCACTAGATTGACTCATGAAGTTTTCTAAAATCCGTTTACGTCCACATTTATGGGAAGTAATAAAAGAAACTCTATTTCATTCTCACATTGGGTTTCAATATGAAAATAATTGCTACATATATTACTGAAGTTAGATAAAGTCCGAGGGGCTCTAGGCACATATAGAACATCAGTAACTTGAAAGAGAGTGTCGTTTAGTCATCATGAATTAGGCATTACCTCACGCTTTGATGAGTTAGGAGGACTCAATCATTCTCAAGCAACTAATTTGATGAGTAAAATCCTATTTCTAAAAACATTCAAGATCTCCTCAATTCATTCTTCGAAAGAAAATAGAAATAAATTTGGGGACATTTGGGGAAGGAGGAAGTAATGTATACACAAAACTAAATATACACCACGGAAGATTCATGCTACCAATTTATCAGTTAGACCTATGAGATAATTATGAATAGCGATTAACGTCTTCTTGATCATTACAAACCCAAAGGTACAATCCAGGTCAAAATTTCTAAAATTCTACAACCGAATCTAAATCAGAAACCTAGCTATCAAATTTAACCACTCAGTACTACACCAGCAATTAGGGCTGAGCACAAATGGCCCGAATCCGGTTTTTACTAGGACCCGGACTGGATCGAACCTTAGATCCAGGTCTCGGGTCTGCATTTTTATAAAATTCGGATTTCGGGCCGAACCAGATCAAAACCCAAAAAATTCGGGTCTAGCTCGGAACAGACCGATACAAATAAAAATGCATAAAATATATTTTTTTATTCTAATTTACCCTTGATGGTGATGAAATAATGATGATTAATAGCTCGATTATGATTGCACATTATTCTAATTAAATTTGTTTATCCTAAAATATTGTTGAACTTAAGAGGTCGGTGACTGAATAAAGATATTAAGATTGATAAATGTATTTTCTAGATTTCTTTTTTTAACAAAATCGGGCTACACCCGGTCCGGCCTGGACCGACCCGGTTTTACCAGGTCCGGACCGGGTTGGACCCGTTCCGAACAGGTCCGGGCTTCGGGTCGATGAAGTCTCACCATTTATATTCCGGTCCATTTCGGACCGGGTTGATCTGGGCCGGGTCGGGCCCGGTGATCAGCCCTACCAGCAAGAGTACTTTGTTACACATGCCTTCATATTATTTTGATTAGTAATCTCTATTTCTCAGGTCTGTCGATATAGCATAATGGCACAACATTGCATTCTGCAGACTTCCAGTTGGACGGAGGGATTGGACAAGCCATCTATACATGGGAGTCGAAATGAAACTTTGAGCAGTATCTCTTTCAGCTCGCAATACCTGTGGCCATAATTATACAAGTCCAACACATTCAAGGTAATATCATTTTCACATTATGTAGATCCTCAGTACTTTTGGTCTGGTGGTGCACTGATTCAAATGCCTGTTTGCACACGTTGGAAAAACCAGTCATCGCCTGAAACACGTGTGGCAAACCCATCTGCAGGTTGCTCATTGTCATTGCCCTCGTCACACTGATTGATTTTTCGTACTTCGACTTCTCATCAGCTGCCTTTTCCCTTAAAGCTTCCACCTTTGCTCTTTTCTCTCTGATGGGATCCTTGTTTGTTTCACCGAGGCCTCCCAGTATCATATACGGTCCGTGCTTGCTCTCTAATGATCTCAGGTCGCCTGCCTTCTTCTCGAGCTCCTTAAATACCGATTCTGACTTCCTCTTTTGCTTCTGTTCTTCCGCTTGTTGCACTACGATAGCATGGATCACCATTAGGAAACTCTTGATTCCTTCGGATGCCACCTTGTCGGGAGCATTATTAACTGCCAGCTGCCATTCTTCACAAAAAGGGTAAATGGCGGCGGAGTCTTGCTTGGTTTTGTTGACTGGACTGTTACCTACTTGAAAGAGGCTAAGACGGAGCCAGCCGGCCAATGACTGAATATAATCACGTTGAGCCTTCATAAGGTTAGAGAACGAGAGGTGCCACTGCTGGGCTTCGAGCTCGAGTTGAAGTGTTGATTGTCGATGAATTTCAGAAGTGGGTTCAGTCGATGGGATGAAATTAAGGTACTTGAGCTGTTGGACTATGTGTGTCTGAACCTGGTGGAATTCGTACATGCTTCTCCACATGCTCATTAACCTGAAACAAAAAATATATATATACTTGTATGCGCATCAAACTAGGAAATAGTAAACCATTGATAAGTTACTTGGCATAGTAACTTTTAACTTGGTGCATAAATGAACTGGCAAGAGTGGCAGCTAAAATAAAGTGTTATTATTCAGGTGGACAGCTTCAAGAGACATAATGAATATAAAAAGCATTAGATAGCTTGTTGTGTGTGTGTGTGTGGGGGAGGGGGAGTACCATCAACCTCATGAACAAAATCAAGCATACTTTCATCTGCATTGAAGTTGCATTGCACCAACTTCAATTTACTCCCACCAACCCATTTTACCTTGCATGTGGTTCTAAATCTAGCTTTTTTTTTATAAAGAGAAGATAACAGTTTTTGGAGTAGTATTGCAACATGGAATGGACCGAATGGTGGTGAAGCCAATAATAATAATAATAATAATAATAATAATAATAACAATAATAATTAATAAAAATAAGGATATGCATGAGGATGATAACACTACAAAGATCACTAGGCTTGCAGCGCATTGAGAACAATAAATAAAATAGAGCAAAACCCGGACCCCATAGCTAGTTCAATCTTGTACTTCATTCACGGTTAATAATTTGATGCAATATTTCCAAAAGAAATTCGCTAGGAAGGATGGAAGCGATTGATTTCCTAAATTCAGGAGATGTAACACTGGAAACTGAATTCTGGCAGAAGGCCCCTTGCATATTTCAACTCTACAGTGCAAGCTGAATTGGCTTTGACCGCCAAAGCTACTATAGAAAAGGGCAACCCGGTGCACAAAGCATCCCCGTGCAGCGAGGGTCCGGGGAAGGGTCCCCACCACAATGTTGAAATGTAGGTAAATCTTACCCTGCATAAATGCAAGAGGCAGCTTCCAGGACTCGAACCCGTAACCTCAAGATCACACGGCAACACCTGAAACGGTGTGCCCCTTCTCTAAAGATAATATAAGTAATGTAATGGAAGTTTTTATAAAGATTGATAAACCACAGTACGTATGCTCACACTATTAAAGTTTTCTTAGTTATCTGTCCTAAGGCTGCATCTTTTTAACTTTTTAAATTACCTTTCTAATCGGTATCCAGACTACCACTATATAAACACCTGAAAGGCTGAAACGGTGCGCCGAGACTCCCCTTCTCTAAATCTAATATAAGTAATGTAATGGAAGTTTTTATAGAGATTGATAAACCACAGTACATATGCTCACACAATTAAAATTGTCTTAGTTATCTGTCCTAAGGCTGCCTCTTTTTAACTTTTTATTTTACCTCTCTAACCCTTGCTATATATTGCCTGCATCCAGACTACCACTATATAAACTCCTATAATTGTGAACTTCAAAATTTAGCTTTATAAAAAAATAGAAATAGTTGAAGAGTTTAGTAAGAAATATGAATCCATTGACAACCCTCATTAGATTTTCAAAAGTCTGAAAATATTTTGTGAAGAGATTTGCATGGACTAGGGTACAGATAAGACTAACTAACCCGTTGACAAGCTGAAGAATTTGTGGATAAAGCTCCGACTCCCTTAATTTGATAATCTCTGAGGAGGTAGTCTCAATCGCCTGCAAAGCAACCATCATTTGTGATTCCAACTTCTCAACTTCTTTTTTGGCCTTCTCGGACTTGATATAATCGGCATTCTTCATTTCAAGCTTCCTCAGAATTGCCGTCTTCTTCTCATGCTCTAATTTCAAATGCTCAGCATTCTAGAACATAAGCATAGAGAATGTTTTACAATTACACTAATATATATATATATATATATATATATATATATAGAGAGAGAGAGAGAGAGAGGGAGATACGAGCCTCTCTCTATGCTTTTTACAACCGCAAAATCAATACAACTGAAACAGTCAGTATTTCGACGAATAGAACATGGTTAACTAAATTCAAAGAGGAAAGACATTTCTTTCTGTGCTGACAAACACGGATGGATTGTTTTTTCTTTGGGGAAGGGGGGTTCCTTTGCTTGAATTCTATGTATTATCCCAGTTAGATACAAAAACTCAGGCCCCTTAGCTCGTAAAAATTTGCCCCCTTCAAAATCAAAATTACTTTTTATTTCTCAAATTTATAGCATAGTTCATTTTCAGTATTTTATAACTTCTATGAACTCCGCCTGTGAGTGTTACATGGTGGCATTTACAGCCGGTCCCAAGCCCGGATGAAGGAGGAGGGTTGCGGTAGGTTTGTGGCGGCCAGCGTAAAACTTAGCCACATCTAATGGACATTCTTTGCGATCCCGGCATGCCTAATAGATTGAAAGGAAAATTCTGCCGCACAGCAATTAGACCTGCAATGTTATATGGTACGGAATGTTGGGCAGCGAAACAATGCCACATTCATAATATATCTGTCGCGGAGATGCGTATGTTGCGATGGATGTGTGGTCAGACGAGAAAGGATCGGTTGAGGAATGAAATAATTAGGACAAAAGTAGGGGTCACACCTATTGAGAATAAGACGAGGGAAAATCAACTAAGGTGGTTTGGCCATGTAAGACGAAGAGCGAAGGATGAGCCGGTTAGACAGCTTGAAGGGTGGCACATAGATGAAATGATTAGGGGTAGGGGAAACTTGGAGGAGGGTGATTGAGAGAGAGATGAGGTTATTAGGGAGAAAAATATGGCAATGGATAGGGAGGAGTAGAGGGATAGAATATATGTTGCTGACACAACTTGATTTTCACGGGTCTTATGACGGTTCATGTTAGCCGACTCCGAATCTTTTCGGGACTAAGGCTTTGTTGTTGTTGTATAACTTCTATGACTTTCTCATGATTATGTAGTAGACATTTAATTTATAATTTCATAAAAAACGATTATAATGTCATTTAATGGACAGAAGGTAACTACAAACGTAATAAAAAAGCAAAGTAGCAATGTCTTACGCCGACCCGAATCTTTATGCGAAGGAGAAACGAGATGAAATTTCAAAACCATCATCATCATAAGTTTTTCCGCTTACATGATATTAATATTATGAAACAGTGATGAGTTGAGATAATTGTTATAGGCATATCTCATCTACACGATTGATATTGAAGAATCAACTTGGACATATATCGAAAAACAGATAGCTAGAGAATTCCCAACAGATAGCTTAAGATTTTATAAGTTCACACACTATTGTACACTGAAGAATTCCGCACTCGTTAGTTTCGAATGTTATCCATCCACAAATGCTGACAAACGACAGTCGACTGAAATTGTAAGAAACCGGGTTACAGAAAAGTTAAAAGAGTGTAAAGGGGGGCATCATATTGGAACTACCTTGACCTCCTGGTAGAGTTTCTTCTCCCACGCATATAGCCTCTCCACTGTGGAACAGTGAGTGGCATTCTCATCAGCTGCCATGCAACCTACATTATTTCCAATAGGATCCTCACAGAATTTCCCAAACGCATTCCAGTGGGCACCATTCGAACCCCAACTCCACAACAACGCACTTGAACTCTTCCCATATCCAAAATCCTTACCTGCAGCCAGGAAAAAAAATGCTAGTGTGAGAAAGAAAATAGTTGAATACTTCTAATCTATGTATGCAATCTTAATTTTGTAACTCTATGGAATGAGCTAACCCGCTACTCATGTCTCTATAATTTTATATATATAGGTGTGTGTGTGTGTGTGTGTGTGTAAGAGATAAAGCACAAACATAATCCACATGATGGGGTTAATTATTAACAATAATAACCTGAGGATGTTTGGGAAGTGAAATTAGAAACGGGAACTTGCAACAGCAACGAGAGTGGAGCAGCAGCATTAGCAGCCTTCAAGAAATAGTCATCGAGTTCCTGGATGATCTCAACGAGATCTTTACTCTTGGTTGAGAGAACCACCGCAAGCTCAGTGCTGTTGGTGGTGGTCTCAGTGGCAGTGGCGGTGACCACAGATGGTGGGCCGGCCACATTAGCCGCCCCGGCGGTGGCGGTCTCCTCCCACACCTCCTCATCAACGGACCGTCCGGCAGTCGGCATAAAAGGGTCCCAGAAATCCCACGTGGATCCGGATGGCACCGCTGGTGGTGGCGGTGGAGGAGGTGGGCGGATGGCGGAGGAAGCCGAGGAGGTGGCGGTAGTCCAGGAAATGGGGCTCATGGGGGGCGGTGGAGGAGGCGTAGAAGGGTTGAGCGGCGGTGTGTGGTGGTGGTGGTGATGGTGGTGGAGGGTGGTTTCAACGGTGGCGAACTGAAGAAGAGCTGATCCGGTGTTCCGAAGAGACCTTATATACATGGTGTGGGCGGCGGAAAAGGATTGTCTGGCCTTAACAAACTGCTTCATGTATCTCTTCCTAGCCTTGCATCTTGATACCATTTCTTCTCTATCTAACCTTGAATGCCAACAACCCATTTCGAGGGTGTACGTGTGTGTGGGTGTGGGTGGATGGAGGTGTGGGTGGGTGGAGGGGTGTGTGTGTGTGTGTGTGTGTTTGTGAGTGAGTGAGAGAGAGAGAGAGAGAGAGAGAGAGAGAGATAAGGAGAGTTTATGCAAAATTTTACTTGAATGGGGATTTTGTGTATCATTCAACATAAATTAGTTTTTTCAAACTGATTATTTTGTAGTACTCATCTCATCTGCAGAGTCAAACCACACAATTCAAAAAACAAGAAGAAACGAAAAGCTGTGGTTATAGGTACAGCTGCTTTTCCTTTGTTCAGAACAAAGAGAAACCAGAAGCTACAAATGTATGTCCTGCAAAAAAATCACGCTGAATCTTTACCTGCAAAAAAATGTTTTTTTTTTTCTTAGATGAGTTTATCAATTCAATCAACTCTCCCCCCACTCAGCACTCTTCAGCCAAAAAACAATAAAAACAAAAATAATAAATAAATATTAATATTAACAGCAATAATAACAGTAAAAATAATAGAGATAAAAAACACAGAAGAAAGAGAAAAAATGAAGACGATCTGGATACAACGTTTATTCTCCTGGCAACACAAACGTCTGGTTTGGTCAACGTCACGTGTGCTGATCTGGACGAATGGATCGAAGCCACGTAGAAAATAATAAACAGGATGCATAAATAGAATGAAAAGTATTGGACCATTAAATTTTATTAATGATCTTGATAAAGAGTAGCAGGGCCAAAATATTTTACTTATCCGCATCAGTCTTTCTTAATTACAAGTCTTATCCTTTTCTTTTTTCTCTCTTTTTTATCTCTCTTTTCCTCTCTCTCTCTATTTTTCTTTTACGAGGCTTTCCCCGTCCTTTTCTTGTACATTCTTCCTACATATATATAACCAATTTTAGCCATTTATGATATGACAGCTGGAAGATTCAGGTGAACATGCTTATGACATTAAGTGTAGTGACTTCTTCGACGCGTGTCACCTTCTTAGGTTTGCCTTGGGAAGGGATATGAAAGCCCTCCTTAATCGTCCTGTCTGCCTGTTCTTCGTGCTTTTGGCAATACTTATCTGTTGCGGCCGACAACGGGGTCGGCCCTCGAGCTTCCCGACGTCCTGGTCGGTCTACTATGGGGTCGTACCCCGAGCTTCCTGTTATTCTGGTCGGTCTTTCTGGGTCGGATTCCGGGTCGACTCTAATGTCTCTGTCCGGTCCGGTTCCAACGGGTCTGGGAGAAAATCGGGTCCATGACCGGTTCGGCTCCAGGATCTGCTCGGCTGGTCGGCTGCCTGGAGTGCTTATGTGGATGCCAAGGTGGATCGACTACCAACAAGGGCCCCCGAGTCCAGGGCCGTTCCGGGTTGGCCGGTGTTGGAGTCGTTTCAGATTGAGCCCGATCCGGCTTGGGGGTGGATAAGATCTCTCGAAGGGACGTCTCTTCGAGAGCCGCGTCGATTTGACTTCGGGGCCTTCAAGTGTCATAATGAGGGGGACGCGTGGCGGGACGTAATTTGTCGTTGTGTTTCACGCGTTTTTGATCTTCGCGACGATTCATTATGAATCGCCGCTTCACGCGCCTGACATTTAATGCCCTTTTTTATCCTATAAATATAGAAAACCTCCTTCTCTATTGCTCCCTTCGCCATTTTCGTGTCTGGTTGCAGAGAAGAGAGAGGTTTTTTCGGCGTTCTTTTCCTGTTTTTAGAAAGAAGTTCTCGGTAAGCTTTTTCTCTTTTTCTTATTTTATGATGTCGGAGCGGAGGGATACGGCGGCGGAGGAGTTGACTGTGTCTCCGGACCGCACGAGAGTGGCGGATCTGTCGATGGGTGATGTTCCCGTTGACTGGAGCGACAAGGATGGCGGCGAGGTCGCGAGATCGCCGGATTCTGGAGATGCAGATTCTGGAGACGCGGGGGTGGTGACGCCGTTGACGGCGGTTGGTGAGACTCGGGCCTGGATTCGGCCTCGGCCGTCTCCTTTTGTTGAGGCGGAGTGGGATTCGGCCTCGATACGCAGCACGGTCACCGATGGGTAGTTGGAGGCTTGGCGGGGGCGATTTAAGATACCCGCGGTGGTGCGGATGTTTGTTCCGAATCCAGAGGAGAGACCTCACATCCCGCCCGTTGGCTGCACGGCGGTGTATTACCGCTCCCTGTTGTCAGGGCTGAGGTTTCCGCTTCCGTTGGTGTTCTCCCGGTGGTTAAGGCAGTGGGGCCTTTGTATTGCCCAAATTCATCCGAATTCCTGGGCTCGGATGGTGGGTCTTTTTATCCTTTTCAGTCAACATGGCTGGACCGAGCCCAGCTTTGAAGAGTTCAACAGTCTCTTCCTATGGAGGTCGGTCGGCCGATCCGGTTCTGGCTGGTTTTACTTGACAGCCCGGCACGCGATGCATAAAGAATTGGTGGATGTGCCGGAGACCATCCATAGTTGGAAGGAACAGTGGTTCTATGTAGGGGGGCCGTGGAGGAGCTCGGTTGAGGAGTGGGAGCCTGGTGTGATAGACGCCGAGCTTCGGGTCCCAGAACACTTCATTGCTAAAATGAGTAAGTGTCGTGTTTCTTATTGCTGTTCCTTTTTTTGTCTAACGCTCATAATTTATTGCTTGTGCAGAACGTATCCCGGCTCAAGAGACTTCCTCCTTATTTGACGACCGGGTTGAACAGCTCTTGGATCTTCCAGCCGATCGGAGGAAATCGTATCTTCTGGTTACTGAGGATAACCTTTGGGCAGCGGGACTTCGATCAACCGATCCGAGCAGAATGTCTTCATCAGGTAGCTCTTTTTTTTTAACACGTCTTCCTTATCCAGTCCCTAGGGGCAGGAGTTCGTCGGGACGGAAAGAGACGCCTGCGTGGTGGCGAGATCAAGCTGAGGCCGCCGAGCGTAGGGAGCGCACGGGCAAGCGGAAGAGAGTAGAGGCCGAGCCTGAGGATAGCGTGACCAGGGCTGAGGGTTTCTCCATTCCTGAAATTGTTGTGCCCGCCCCGAGCCCTGTACGGACGGGCCGTGCGACGGGTAAGGAGCCCGCGATTGATTTGGAGGGCCACTATCTCCCGGTGAATAAGGACAGGGAAGAACCTTGTGCCCAAATGAAGGGGCGGCGACCGCGTTGGTTCCTTGACTACGTCCGGGCAGCCACCCCAACCGCCGAGATGCTCGACCGGGTCCCTCCAGCGGTGGTTGAGTCCAGCCATGTCCCCATTTTGGGTTGGACACCGAAAATGGAGATGGTGACCAATGACATGGGTCCGGATGAGCAGATCCAGTTTGGAAATGCTATGATGGGCCGCGCGTTGTGCACCTATCTAAAGGCCACTGGGGAGCTAATGGCCCTGGTTGAGAAGCACAAGAAGGTGGAGGCCGATCTCAAGGCCTTACAGGAGGAGCACCACCTCTGCCCTTCGCTTATCAAGTCTCTGGAGGAGGAGATGACCTCTCTGAAGGGTGAGATGGAGCTTCTGGAGAGCCGGGCCTTCGAGGCCAATATCTGGAAAGGAAAGGCCGATGAGATGGCCACGACGGCCGAGAAGGCGCAGAAGCGGTGTCTGGACATAAGGGCCGAGCACGAGGCCTATTTGCAGAATACTAAGGCCCATCTTGAGCAACTGACCGAGCGGGCCTATACTTGTGAAGCTGCGGGTTATGCCAGGGGCCTTGCCGACGGGGCGGCCGCTTTCCAGAAGACACCCGAGTTCGAGGAGTTGATTAACCTTAACTATATCTCCACTTGTTATGAGATATTGGATCTCATGAAGGAAGGGAAGATCGTTGAGGAGGTCCAGGCCTATATAAAGTCTCAGGCGGTCGACCTGAAGGTTGAATCTCTCGGAGTTGATGAGCCGAAGGCCGCAGAATTTGTCGAAGACCCGGTGTTGATTCCGTCCGGCGAAGGTGAAGGACAGTCTTCTCAGGCGGTCGGTCAGGAGGACATGGCCGAGTAGATTTTTGTTTTGTTCCATGTATGGCCTGCGTGCCGTTTTTCCTTGGTTTCCTTTGCATTCTGATGTAGAACGACTTATTTTGAATGAATGAAATCTTTTTATGGCATCTGTTGCTTTTCTCTGTATGTTTGGGCCCTGTTGGTCTGGCCGTTGCCTTACTTTTTTGTTTACTATTTGTTGATTGTGCCGTATGGGCTGACCTTATGCGGTGTCGAGGCGAACTCGGTCTTATAGTGCCGGATGGGCCGGTCTTATGAGGTGCCGAGGCGAACTCGGTCTTATAGTGCCGGATGGGCCGGTCTTATGAGGTGCCGAGGCGAACTCGGTCTTATAGTGCCGGATGGGTCGGTCTTATGAGGTGCCGAGGCGAACTCGGTCTTATAGTGCCGGATGGGCCGGTCTTATGAGGTGCCGAGGCGAACTCGGTCTTATAGTGCCGGATGGGCCGGTCTTATGAGGTGCCGAGGCGAACTCGGTCTTATAGTGCCGGATGGGCCGGTCTTATGAGGTGCCGAGGCGAACTCGGTCTTATAGTGCCGGATGGGCCGGTCTTATGAGGTGCCGAGGCGAACTCGATCTTATAGTGCTGGATGGGCCGGTCTTACGAGGTGCCGAGGCGAACTCGGTCTTATAGTGCCGGATGGGCCGGTCTTATGAGGTGCCGAGGCGAACTCGGTCTTATAGTGCCGGATGGGCCGGTCTTATGAGGTGCTGAGGCGAACTCGGTCTTATAGTGCCGGATGGTCCGGTCATTCGAGGTGCCGAGGCGAACTCGGTCTTATAGTGCCGGAGGAGCCGGTCATTCGAGGTGCCGAGGCGAACTCGGTCTTATAGTGCCGGAGGAGCCGGTCATTCGAGGTGCCGAGGCGAACTCGGTCTTGTAGTGCCGGAGGAGCCGGTCATTCGAGGTGCCGAGGCGAACTCGGTCTTTATAGTGCATTCAAATTAGAGATGAAATAGAGTTGAATTTTATTGATAATACCTTTCTAAGGACATGGCCTTCGTCGAATGAATTAATCCTTGGCCATTCAGATACTCTAGCTAGCAAACTCCGTTCTGAAGGGCTTCGTTACTCTCGTACGGTCCTTGCCACTTGGATTCAGGAGGTCCCGGATCTGGCCCCAATACTCGTTTAAGAATGAGGTCTTCGATCTGGAAGCTTCGATGATGAACCTCGGGAGTTTTCTTTATAGATGGTATTCCGCCTTTCTGCTTGGTTCTGTTTTTGGCGACGAGGTCCAGGTTTTTAGGGTCACATTGATCTTGTTCTTCGAAATGGGTTCTCCCGTGGGCGTGTGCTCCAATCTCGACCGGGGTCATCGCCTCAGTACCGAAGGCTACGAAGATATTTCTCAAGTGGCGGACCGATGCGTTGCCAAGTCTTCAGGGAGTTCTTCAGGTCGTGACTCTTTGCGCTTTTCGAGGCGGGTCTTGAGGTACTGTTTCATAATTGTATTAATCGCCTCGACTTGTCCGTTGGATTGTGAATCGTGCGACATGGATAAGTTGTTTCGTATATGGAGGTCGTCGCAGAACGCCTGAGATTCTTCCTCGTCATTGTGGTTTTATCGGATATGACGGACTAAGGGGTCCTGAGTGACTTTCATATAAGATTGTTTATTTTTTGTTCGGTTGTTCGCGCTAGTGGTTCGGCCCCGACCCGCTTTTGCAAAATAACCAATCGCGACGACTGCGTACTGTTACCTCAACTTCATCTTCTAGATGGGCGGACCGACCCGGACGATCGTCCCTTTGACGGATGGCGGTAGGCCATAAACGTAAGTGGGTTTCATACGAGTCTTGGATCTAAGAAGCGAAGGTTTGGCATCGGGTGTATCTTTACTCCAGCCCAATGGCACCTTTCTCTGATTCGGCCAGTAACATCCTTGTCGAAGCGATTTGTAGGCTGATATTGGGCCACCGAAGGGGTTGTCGTGTGTCCGCTTGGGCACCTTTCTGAGGCCGTACTCGAATAAGCCATTCAGTGGCAGGACTGGATGCCCCTGCGTAGGGCTCCTTCAATGGCAACCCGGATGGGTCAAGGTTGAAGTATTCTAGTTCTTGTGGGTGCCATGCTGTGCTGGGGGCATGGAACTGGAGGCCGTGTCCGTCCTTGCAACTCGCATTGTTCGGTTGCTGATGAGTCGGTTCGGTTGTTTCTTGGTTCGCGGAGGGCGTTATAGTTCCTTGACAATCTTACCACCATGTCTGAGCCGGGTCGAGGAAATTGACCAAACCGGGCTCCCTGGGTTCGTATTAGCCCCTACCTGAGAATCGCTTCAAAGATAGTGAGGTGAGCAAGATCGAGGGAGATTGCTACTTCCAGATCGGCCCGGAGGGCTTCATGTTCCGCTTTATAGTTGGCGGCTAGAAAACTTAAGCGAACGGCCGAGCAGAACAAACGCTGGTCGGGGCTGGCGAGGACTGTTCCTGCGCCTGCCTCGTCGGCATTTGGGGATCCGTCCCTATGGAGTGACTACTCCGATCGGTCATTTTCTCGGTGGTGAAAACTCCGCAATGAAATCTAAGGTTCCAGAGGGCTGGTTTTTACCTTCAGGGGGCTAGTGTGAGCGTATAGGTCAGCACCTCTACCGGGGCGCATCTGAGTTTGGCCTCAGGCAGACTGGATGTCAAACCGTATTGTTCGATCGAGCGACGGCGGTGCGGGTTGCAGCGGGGTTCTCCTCGGGCCGGTAGTTGTAGGATTGGTGCTTCTGCCGAGACCTCCTTGATAACTTTGTCGACCGGGCACCTCTATCCTTGGCTACTGGATAATTGACGGAAGGTGGAGAATTCCTTGCCTTTCGCATCTCCTTTTAAAGATTATGTTTTTGCTTATCTCAGTTTTACTAACACGTTCCACTTTCTGCCCTTTTTCATCATCTCGAATTCCATATTTCACCGTTGGCATCGCTGTTCGGGCGTTTATGCGAAAAACTCCTTGAGCTCCGATGATTCCATCTGATCTCAGCCTAATCTTTGCCCAATAATGGCTTGAGTTTTCTCGCCTGCATCCCAACATATTACTTTTTCCGGATTACCAGGATCTTTATGAGGATCTGACGGGAATTCCGAAAGCGCTTGCAGATATTGTGGTGTATGTTGATTGCAACTTTAATTTGAAAGATACGAAGGGATTCTTTGGGAAATCTTCTAAAGCTTTGAGTTGCGCTCGATATCCTCCGAGTTATGACCTTTAAAAGGTCAGCCGAGTCGAGCAGGAACTCATGGTCACGATGGTTCTTGTGCTTTCAACTCCTAATTACGATGATTCCTATGCTTTCAACTCACAATTACGATGATTCCTATGCTTTCATATCACCACTTATTGGTGAGGGTGGTTATTCCCGGATGAACGCAAGGTATGCCAAAGCGCTCCGCCAACTTGAACGGGTTTCCCTTCTTTGTGGCGGGCTGATTATATTCAGAACGTGTGGTTATAGCTTGAGCGACTCGTTCAAGATTCCGGAGGTGCCCTCCTTCTAGCGCCATTCTGTTGACGTCTGGTTTGGTCAACGTCACGTGTGCTGATCTGGACGAATGGATCGAAGCCACGTAGAAAATAATAAACAGGATGCATAAATAGAATGAAAAGTATTGGACCATTAAATTTTATTAATGATCTTGATAAAGAGTAGAGCCGGGCCGAAAATATTTTGGCCGGTC
Source organism: Orobanche coerulescens (assembly GCA_033398695.1). Classification (NCBI taxonomy): domain Eukaryota; kingdom Viridiplantae; phylum Streptophyta; class Magnoliopsida; order Lamiales; family Orobanchaceae; genus Orobanche; species Orobanche coerulescens. The sequence goes on from CM065804.1 coordinate 103,598,254, forward strand.
CGTACTGTTGGTGCTTGCTAATTACAAGTCTTATCCTTTTCCTTTTTCTCTCTTTTATCTCTCTTTTCCTCTCTCTCTCTATTTTTCTTTTACGAGGCTTTCCCCGTCCTTTTCTTGTACATTCTTCCTACATATATATAGCCAATTTTAGCCATTTATGAGATGACAGCTGGAAGATTCAGGTGAACATGCTTATGACATTTGTCAAAGTGTAGTGACTTCTTCGACGCGTGTCACCTTCTTAGGTTTGCCTTGGGAAGGGATATGAAAGCCCTCCTTAATTGTCCTGTCTGCCTGTTCTTCGTGCTTTTGGCAATACTTATCTGTTGCGGCCGACAACGGGGTCGGCCCTCGAGCTTCCCGACATCCTGGTCGGTCTACTATAGGGTCGTACCCCGAGCTTCCTGCTATTCTGGTCGGTCTTTCTGAGTCGGATTCCGGGTCGGCTCTAATGTCTCTGTCCGGTCCGGTTCCAACGGGTCTGGGAGAAAATCGGGTCCATGACCGGTTCGGCTCCAGGATCTGCTCGGCTGGTCGGCTGCCTGGAGTGCTACCATGACCGGTTCGGCTCCAGGATCTGGTCGGCTGCCTGGAGTGCTTATGTGGATGCCAAGGTGGATCGACTACCAACAATTTGTATGAAAATGTTGTCGGGCAGAGTGCCATGATTTTAAATTGGTTTCTCCATTATTAGATTGAATCTGATCAAAATTCATTTCTTCTTTTCATTCAGAGAAAAAAAAATGGTAAAATATCTCAAAGTAATTTTTCGGACTAAATATTAAAATATATTATTGTTATAAAATAAAACATTAATAAAGTTGATAAGATGATAAATATTCTTAATATAGTCATGTCAATTTTTCACCAAATCGATCGTGTTATAAAGTAGAGAGAAAAGAAGAAGAAAAAAAGAGAGGAAATATGTGAGATAATAATCGGGATATCTCATTCTAAGAACTAAAGGCCTCTATTTCTAAGGTACAAATCTATAGTTTTAGAGTTATCACACAATATATATCTATAGGAAATATATGTTTACAACACTTCCCCTTGAATGACCATTCTTAAAACTATGATGTCGCGTTAAAATTTTACCACGAAAATCTAGTGGGGCAAATCTGATCGAACAAAAAAGAGTACAATTGTCCCCCCCCTCCCCCGAAAATATCATTACAGATCTGTCAGTCGGTCCATGTCGATCTCGTATACCAACTTTCTGAATATATTGGATGTTGGTGTCGCCACTCATTTGGAGATCATGTGTAAAGGCTTTTCTGGAAGATTCTCATGAACATTATTGTCCTGGGTGTTCATGTCTCGTTAAAAACGCTCCAGAAGAACCCCATGTAAAAAACTTAATAGAGGAAAAGAGTACATGACATACACTTTCTCATGGCCCTAATTACTTCATTAAAAAATCTTACCTAAGAAAATTCACCCGGAAAAAACTTAGTAAGGTAAAAAAATACAACTATTTGGCCTTTAAAGTCTTCACGATTACCCATTGACTCTTAATATATAATTTCCTGGATTATTTGGAATTTATCTCTCTCCATGAAGATAACAATCTTCAAAGTCTATGAATATAGGGTTCTAAGGATTTTTACCTTGATTTGGATGTTAGTATGGATTAGATGTTGTGAAATCCTTACTCTCCAACCAAATATGTTGATGTTAGAAGAAAAATTGCTTCAAATTGCCCAGAATCGTCTCTCCCGAGCTGCTTCCATCGGAAATGAGTGAAGAGGATGAAAAATGACGAAATGGAAGTCAACTGTCCAATATATATTCGCCCAGTCTAGCGCACGCTACGCCTCCTTCATTAGCGTGCACTAGCGAGGTCACCGGGTAGTTCAGTGGATTTTGCCGGCCCCGGTTAGCGTGCGCTAATTGCCTTTCTCTAGCGTGCGCTAGTCAAAAAGTGGCGTCCAGTAACTGGAGTCCAGAACCTACTGTCCCCTGCCCTGTTCAAGCCTTAGCGTGCGCTACCGCTATGGCTTAGCGTGCGTTATGCAACAACTTTAGCGTGTGCTAGCCGAAGCCTAGCGTACGTTACCTGATAGTCCAGAAAACCTGACAACCTCACTGCCTCTGCCGACCAGCCCGTTAGCGTGAGCTACGGATGGATGTTAGTGTACGCTACTAACCACGAATAGCGTGCGCTAACAAACTCCTAACGCGCGTTAACCGCCAGTCCAGAGAGCAGTCCGAGTTACTGGTTCTGACCTGACTGGTCCCTTAGCACGCGCTACGGCTCAAAGCTAGCATGTGCTACTCAAACAGAATTAGCGTGCGTTAGCCTAGGCCTAGCGTACGCTATTTCTCTGACCCAGAACACTTCTGCAAGGTCTAAACAACACGATCGTGATCCAAACAAGATACGAAACTCTATAACAATATCAACCACATCACCAAGAGTTTACAGAGTGACAAAATAAGAAAAACGGCAAGGCCAAACAGTCAATAAAAGTACGGGTATTACATTCTCCCCCTCTAAAAAGAAGTTTCGTCCCGAAACTTAAGAAATAAAAAGTTCGGGGTACTCCGACCGTATCTTCTCTTCCGTTTCCCAAGTCACCTCTTCGACTCCATGTCTCGACCATTGCACTTTAACCAGTGGAATGGTCTTATGCCGAAGTTGTTTCTCGCGACGCTCAAGGATCTTCATGGGTCTCTCCGGAAAGGTAATATCCTCGGCTATGTCAATCTCACTATAATCGATAACGTGACTCGGATCCGGCACGTACTTTCTCAACTGAGACACATTGTAATATCCGCAATTGTCGATTTTCGGTAAATTTCTTTTTTTGGCCGGAGTCCGTTTTGACGACTCGCTCATGACCGTTTCGTCATTTCGATAATGATTAATTCTGTACTTTTTGTCATCCGAGTTCGTTTCGGTATCGTTTTGTTGAGCTCTGAGCTTTTTAGCGACTTTTCCGCACTTGAGCCCGATTCTTGCGAATCTCGTCCGAAACTGTTGTTTCGAGTTTCTCGTAAGTTCATTTGATATTATTATTCATGTTTCGAGCTTTGGTTTGGTGTTTCGATCGAGTATCGTGATTTTCGGACGTTTTGGGCCATTTTCGTAATTTCCCAAAGTTTTGGGTAATTACTTCCATTGTTGAATTCGAGCCTTGGGTGGTCGGAATTGTGTGTTCTCTTAGCTCTTAGATTCGTCTTTGCGAGTACATTGTAACCGTATCATCGATTCGTATTCGAGTTCGGATTTCGGTCGTTCGAGCCGTCGGAGTTAGCCGGCCGAGTCATGGCCGGCAACTGGGTCGGCCGGCCTTTGGCCGAGTCACGGCCGGTAGTGTTCGGCGACTTCTAGCGAGTCACGGCCGGTAGTGCTCGGCGGCTCTGGCGAGTCACGGCCGTGATGCTCAGCGGTTCTGGCCGCGATCAAGTGGGCCGCAGACGGTGGCGAGGCCGCGGCACACTCTGTGGCATTTTCGGCCAAACCAGACTGCAGTGCCGCGGCACACTCCGGCCGAGCGCGGCACACCGCCGACCACTGGAGCCATTTTTGGGCTGTCTTGCGGCACACTCCCATTGAGCCGCGGCACATTGTGCGATCTATTTATGGCCTGTAGGCGTTTTCTTGACCATTTTCACTCGGTTTTCTTCTCTTAGTATTTGGAGCTTGGTAAATCATGGAGAGATGTTGTTGGACAATCAATCCATGAAGTTTTGGAGTTCATACCATCAATCATCCATCCTATAACACCCTCCGATCTACCGAATCAGGTCAGATTTTCTAGAAATCTAGTTTTGGGGGTTTTAGTTGATTTTGTCCGATTTGATCGTTTTAACTCATATTTCTGATGGATAATTGTAGATTAAGTAGTATTCTATCATTTTCATCATCTTTCCACGGTTTTACCATTTCCGATTCGTCGTTTATATGAACTTTCGTTTGACGCCTTCAAGGTGTCCGGGAAAATGCCGCAGAGAGAAAATTGGTCGTTTTGCGATGTTTTCCGCGTGTGATTTGTTGTTTATTTGATGATAGGAAACTAGGGACGAATTCCCCACAAAAATCTAGTGTTGAGCCTTTCCGATCGCCGTTTTCATTGGAGTTCCGGATTTCTCCAATCAACCGCATTTTCTGAAGTATTCGTGAGAGATTTCCAAGGCAAGTACCTTGATATACGAATTGTAACTGCGTGAAATCATTGTTGTCGAAGTGTATGAATTTATACGGATGTATAAATGTGTGTATATATATATATATGTGTGTATGTATATATATATATCTAGTTTTATATATGTATATATATTTATATGTTAAATATATGTATGTATATACATATATTGATATAAGCGCCTATATTGGTGAATGACGAGTGATGAATACTAACACTAGATGACGTACTCGACTTGGATTGATGGGTAAACTATATTTACTCTTATAATATAGTAAGGTTATATATATATATATATATATATATATATATATATATATATATATATTCAGTTGAGTCGCAATATAGGGATATATGTGCGGTGTTGGTTGGTTATGCTTGAAGGCTTATTGTGATTGAGTTTGATTGATAACGTGCGTGTTATTGTTTATTTGTGTGGTTATGGACTGGCGGAGAAAATTGTGTAACTTGATGTACCGAGTTGAAAATTGTTGTGACGTTTGTCCATGTGCTTGATGTTTGTGATAATGTGGATACTTGTTGTGAGAAACGTCGTATCCGGGAACCTCTGAGGGCGGGGCGTGCACTCCGGCCTGGTGTATGCTGCAATGTGCGGCTCCATATGGGTGGTGAACGCCGATGTCACCTAATGCGCGCGCAAAGGGCGGCTCTTGCGGGAGTGACGCCGGTGCGGTGACATGTTCAATGAGCGGCCAACATGATGGAAGTGAACGCCGGTACACAAGTGCGCAAGGGAGGCGCCTGGCAGGCTTATTGGTTACGGGTATTTGAGTGATAGCTAAGACCCCGTTACCGAACGATGTTCGTATCTAAAATCTTTCAAACTCTCTCTTAAACGTTTGTCTTGATATAGACCGCGATTCGCGTTTTTGAAAAGTTTGTTTCAACTTGTTTTTGAAGCGTTGGTATCAGGGTTAATTAACCAAGGAGGTTTGTGAAATCTCAGGGTTTAATGTCGGGGTCTTGAGCAGGATATGTCGAATGAGAGCTTGTGCCTTCGATTGTATTGTGGTGCTATTCTGTGATTTGGGTCGAGGACCCTGTGAAATGTTGAGATGATTGATCTCGTGATGATGTTATTTGGATTGGTTTGAAAACCCCGTGAGATGTTGTAATGATTTCGTTTGTGACAGTGTTCTATAAATTGGGTCGAGGACCCGAGAGCTTTTGAAATTATTTTCTAAAGGTATTCCCATTCAATTTCCAAAATCCCAAGACGGCCCGAGTCATTAATAATATTTTTAAACTATCTTATCAAAATACTTTTCCTTTTATAAAAATGGATTTTCGAACTTAATCTTTTGACTCCTTGGGCTCGTCCAAAGTTTGATTGGCGTTATGTTCCATATATAGAATATGACTATGTGATTATTTTTCACCTTGTGTATACGAGTGCTATACTGTGTTGACTTTGGGAATATTTGGTTTGTGTTAAGGCTTCACGATGGTTGAATTTTGTGTTGTTATTGTTCGTATATCTTGTATATTATGTACTTGCACTAGCAAAATTCCAGTTTGCTAACCCCCGAGTTTTCGGGGGGTGGGTACCTGTTATGCGCTCAGGTTTTGGCAGCTCGGGAGCAGTCACGGGATTAGCTTGGAAGGAGATGGAAGACGACGATGCTAATCACACAAGAGTCAGAGTCTTTTGCATTTATTCCATCGGGGTCGGTATTTTCCATTTGGTTGAGTACTCACCCTTGCACGGGTGTAGGTTTTCCTTTATTAAATGGAGTTGTCATCCCTTTTGTGTGAAAGTTTATTCTTTGTCATGGAGATATTAAATTTATTAGTTTCTGAATTGTTTAATGACCTTGTCGGTCTGCGTTGTATTTAGATTGACCCCGGTCGGTCGATCATTGTGTAGTCTAGTGGAGTTTAGCCTGGTAGATCCTTGTGAGAAGGGCCTACGGCGTGTAACATTTCCGGACGTATTCTGGGGGTGTTACACACATGAAAAACACTATGGACGTGACTCAAAGTTGGAGGCAACGCCAAGCGCTATGCTAAATCTCCAACCCTGTCCAAGATCTCGAAAGGTCCGATATACCTCGGACTAAGTTTCCCCTTTTTCCCGAAGTGGAAAACCCCTCTGGTCGGCGACACCTTGAGTAAGACATGATCCCCCACTTCGAACTCTAAGGGTTGACGACGAGTGTCAGCATAAGATTCCTGACGGCTCTGGGCAGTCAGCAATTGGTCCCGGATTATAGAAATCATTTCCTTAGTCTCCATCAACATATCCGGTTCCGTCCCAATTAGCTCCGAAGCCTCGTCCCAACATAATGGAGACCTACATCGCCTACCATAAAGTGCCTCGAATGATGCCATCTTGATCGACGCATGCCAACTATTATTGTAGGCAAACTCGATCAATGGCAAGTGAAGTTCCCAATCATTACTCCAGTCTAAAGCAAAAGCTCGCAACATATCTTCCAACATCTGAATTGTCCTCTCTGTCTGACCGTCCGACTGAGGATGAAAGGAAGTGCTCAATCTCAACTCAGTACCCAAAGCCTGATGAACGGCCTGCCAAAAATGCGATATGAAATGGCCATCTCGATCAGAAACAATGGTCTTGGGGGCACCGTGCAACCTTACGATCTCACCTATAAAAGTTCGGGCCAATCTATCCGTTCCCCAAGTATCCATAATACCCAAGAAGTGTGCAGACTTGGTCAACCGATCGACGATTACCCAAATCATATTCATCCCGGCCCTAGTTATCGGCATTCCAGTGATGAAATCCATAGAGATGTCTTCCCACTTCCACTCGGGAATGGTGTTTGTTAGGCGTATTTTTATACGCTTATTTATCATTATTTTGTATTATTCTGGCGAGTAAATTTGCATAAATGAGATTTTAATGCCTTATTCTTGTATGTCTGACAGGAGATTGGAGTCCAGAAGCTAAAACGAGGCAAAACGGGCGAAGACGGCGAATTTTGGCCGTGGGCCGCGGCACAAGGCAAGTGGGCCGCGGCACACGCAGAGGACCAGCAAACACGAGAGTAAACTGTACTCTGAGCCGCGGCACAGTTATGGTGAGCCACGGCCCAGAGGAAAATTATAGCGCCCAGGTTTTTATCGGAGTGCCGTGAGCCGCGGCACAGATTAAGTGAGCCGCGGCACACGGGGCGGTTTTGGTGTACTCCGCGTCGGTTTGGGCCGTTTTGAAGCCAGTTCTCGACCTAATCACATGGACGCGATTTGGAGGCTGCTGGGAGCTATAAATAAGGGTTTAAGGCCATAATTAATGGGAGGATCTTTTGGAGGATCTTTTGGAGGATCGATCAATCTTGGAGGAGGAATATCGCAGAAGAGAAGGATAAGCAGAAGACATCAAGAGCAGAGGGCGGAAGCCAGAAGAACGGAGGAATCCGAGCTCTTCATCTGCGTTTGATTTTCATGCTTTTAATTATTTATTCTGTATATTTATGTTTTAGCATGTCAGGCTAAAACCCTGTTCTAGGATTTTGATGAAACCTAAGTTTTGACGAATTTGCTTTTAATTATCTATATAATTCCCTTTTCTGTTGAGTTTTCCCAATCGATTTTAATGCTTTCAATTGTCTGGCCAATAATTGGATTGTTTTAATTACTCAACTCAAATCGGGAGAGGAGAGTTGGTGAGGAACTATTGGTGAGGACCGTTTTATCTTGTGAGATAGGAATATACTCATAGGAACTACGTGGCCTTTTGAGGATTTTGTGCTTTTTGCCTATTGTCGAATTAATTCACCTAGGGATAGAGTGCATTATTCGCCTTTAGAAAAATCTATTGACCTCGGGAGAGGCGGTAGAGTATATTAGCAATCTCCGCCTTCAATAAATTGGGGAAATCATTAACTTGGATAATCGAGTAAATTCGGATAAACCAAGGTGGATTCAGAATCCTAGACTTTTTCATTAATTGATTTTCTTTCTTCAAGCGATCGTTTTTCTGTTTATTATTTATTTACTTTAGTTATTAATTGCAACCCAAATTTCGACTGTTCAAATAAAATTAGAATACATAAAAATCGGTACTTAGTAATTCAGTCCTCGTGGGAACGATACTCACTCATCACTTTATTACTTGTCAACGATAACGTGCACTTGCGTTAACGAAATATCGCAACAAGTTTTTGGCGTCGTTGCTGGGGACTGATTTTTACTAATATCGATTTCAGTATTTCTAGTCTTAGTTTGAACATTTTTATTGTTTTTGTGTTATTTTATTTATTTGTTTGTTTTTCCTTTCAGGATTGTTCGGTTAGTGCATGAGAAAATTCGGTAACGAAGGCCTACTACCTTTGGATACCGAACTCGAGCGCACTCTTCGGATAAACAAAAAGGAGAGACGAGAGTTACCAACCACAGTCACCATGGCCGAAAATACCAAAAATCACGGAGGTGATAATCTTGTACAACAATCTCAACCGGCACTAGCACTTCGAGATTATGCTATGCCGCAAATCAACGCAAACTTTTCGGGGATTCGGCGTCCCACCATCCAGGCGAACAATTTCGAAATCAAGCCTGCAATTATTCAGATGGTGCAATCGAGCTAGTTTTATGGTTTGCCGAACGATGACCCCAACGCACACATTGCGTCGTTTCTCGAGATTTATGATACGTTCAAAACAACGGTGTCACCGATGATGCCATCCGTCTAAGGCTTTTCCCTTTCTCTTTGAGGGACAAAGCAAAATTTTGGTTAAACTCTTTACCGCCGGGCTCGATCACGACATGGGCAGTATTAGCGCAAGCCTTCCTTGCTAAATTCTTCCCACCATCGAAGACGGCGAGGTTACAGAACGAAATTACTACCTTTGGGCAATTTGACATGGAGTCGCTTCACGAGGCTTGGGAGCGATACAAAGATTTGCTAAGTAGATGCCCACATCACGGCCTACCGGACTGGCTGCAAATTCAGATGTTCTATAATGGATTGAGTGCCTCTACACGCACTCTCGTGGATGCAGCCGTTGGAGGAGCTTTAATGGGAAAAACTATGGCCGAGGCACACTCTTTGTTGGAAGCTATGGCCGCAAATGCGTATCAATGGCTGTCTAAACGAGTAAATCCGAAGCGAGTCATGGAAATTTCGAATAATGATCCGATCTCTACATTGTCGGCCCAAGTCGCAGCGCTAACTCAGCAACTTCAGGCATTTTCGCATGCTCCTTCCCCCGTTACCATTAAATCTTGTAATTGGTGTAATGGATCTCACCCTAACGCAAAGTGCCAAGTCGGAAACCCTTTTGAGCAGCCCCCAATTGAACAAGCTCAGTTCGTAGGAAACGGAAACCGGCAAAATAATCTGTACTCCAACACTTATAATCCGGGATGGCGTAATCATCCTAACTTCTCATGGAGAAACGGACAGAACTCGAACCAGCCTCCGTTCGCTCAACACCAACAACAACCTCCTCCTGCTCCAAAAGTTTCTCTAGAGGAAGCAATTGCGAAATTGGCAGCGAATACGAGTCAGTTCATGACCCGTATGGAAGCAACATTGCAAAACCATTCCGCTTCCATTCGCAACTTGGAAGTCAGTGGGCGGATAGCAAATGTATTAACGACCGCCGGAAGGTACCTTGCGAGTACCCGAAGCGAATCCCGGAGAGTGTCAATGCCATTGGTTTGAGAAGTGGTAAGAAATTGTGCGAGCAGCCTGAACAGAGCGAAAAGAAAAGTGAGGATGAGGAGAATAAAAATTCAGCGACTGAGGAACCACAAGATTGGAGACCCTCGATACTATTTCTGGATAATCCAAAGGCATATGTACCACCCGTCCCGTTTCTACAGCGATTACAACAGAAAAAGGTGGACAAGCAATTCTCTAAATTCCTCGACGTCTTCAAGAAACTGCACATTAACATCCCATTTGCCGACACCTTGGAGCAAATGCCGAGTTATGCGAAATTCATGAAAGAAATTTTGTCAAAGAAAAGAAAAATCGAGGAGTTTGAGACAGTCGCATTGACGGAGGAGTGCAACGCTATTCTTCAGAAAAAGCTTCCGCCAAAATTGAAGGATCCGGGAAGTTTTAATATACCATGCACTATAGGAAATCTGACTTTTGAAAGGGCATTGTGCGATCTCGACGCTAGTGTTAATCTGATGCCTCTTTCTATTTTCAAGAAGCTATGAATCGGGGAAGCGAAACCGACTACTGTCTCCTTACAATTAGCTGATAGATCCATCAAATATCCAAGGGGAGTGATAGAGGACGTTTTAGTAAAGGTTGATAAGTTCATCTTTCCGGCCGATTTCATTGTGCTTGACATGGAGGAAGACCACGACATCCCAATTATCTTGGGAAGACCATTTTTGGCAATCGACCGAACTCTAATCGACGTGGAAAAAGGGGAACTAACTCTAAGGGTTCAAGACGAGCATGTCACGTTCCAAGTATTTAAATCCTTTCCATGTCCGGGTGGTGTTGAGAAGAGCTCGCAAATTGAAAGTGTGGATACCGTTGCAAAAGACACACACCGGAAGAATCGTCGGTCGAAAAACTCAGAATCCGTTTCAGAGGGTCCGATGCCTAAGAAAAATTTAGAACGAGTTGCATACCTCAAGCATGTGGACATGCCGTCATCATCAACCGTTCATCCATCAATAAGAAATCCCGATGCTGTCATAAGTTCGTTCGAGAAAAAGGAGAATAATCCGGACGTAAAACGGAGGCCAAATCATGAGAAAAATGGGTGCTTCGGAATGTTGTTCGTGTCAAAACCTTTTCGCAAACAACATTTGGTGTCCGAACGGAAAATTGAATCGTTAAAGACAAATGGTCAAAATTTTAAAACACATATTAACGGTTCGATGAACGGGGCGGAGTCCAAATGGAGTTTGCGGCAACCGATTTCAATAGGTCAGTGAAGACTATAAACTCAGCGCTTCTCGGGAGGCAACCCGAGTTTTAGTAGTAGATTTTTGTGTTTCAGTATTTTCTTGCATTTTTGAACATTTATTTTTTTTTTTTTATCATTTTTGCTTTGATTTGCTTATCCCTCTCGTTCTTGACGTGTTCCTTTTAAAATTCTGTGCAGAAAAAGTCCCAGGGGAAAAAATTTATGCCTGAGCCGCGGCACAAGGCTTGTGAGCCGCGGCACACACAAATCAAACCAGAAGGCTAAACTTGCTGTACTCTGTGCCGCGGCACAACTTTACTGAGCCGCGGCACACTTGACTCCTGAGCCGCGGCACGTTGATGCTGAGCCGCGGCACACCAATTGCCAGATGAAGAGCCCAGGACGCTGTACTCTGTGCCACGGCACAAACCAAGTGAGCGGCGGCACATCAACACTCTGAGCCGCGGCACCCAAATGCTGAGCAGCGACACATGGCGATGGAACTAAGAAGACCAGGCGGACTGTACTCTGGGCCGCGGCTCACTTAAGCTGTGCCGCGGCCCACCGTTCGGAATTTGAACAGCACAGGTATCCTTATAACATGAATTCGGCCGACCCCAGGTACTTTTCCCCTCTTCCTTTGCACAGCAATCGGCCGGTACACTTCTCCCGTTCGTTTTTTTTGCATTCTCTAAATCTACTCAAGGTAATTTTCAATCCCTTGTATGAATTGCTTCATGAATTGCTTGTTGTTCTTCATTTGATGATTGATTAAGTTATTAGTTTTTCTTTTTCAAAATCCTATCCAAAAATTTGAGTTGGGAATATGAAGACGTTGATTGATCATGGATGATTATCTTTCGATTATGAACGAATTGTTATTGTTTTATGTTGTTTGTCATGAGGATCGACTGAATATGTTGTTTTTGGGAATTAAATCAAGCTATTACAATTGTTGTTCTTCATTAGAATTCATGCACACAAGGTGTTTGATGAAATGCTTGAATGAAAAATTTTCTATGTTAAGTCAATGTTTGGAAGCTATGTGCAACGAAATTGTTTCTGGAATTACAGCGTACCCCAACCAACGTCAAGTTTACATGTTAAATCTCAATTTTATTTTTCAATCACGGCGGTGCTAGCTCGTTAAATTCTTGATTCAAGTTTTGGGTATCCTTAGCCGAGTGATGTTGTTCTCATTATTGCTTAAGTAAGTAAACTCCAGTGTTTAACGTTTCAGGAACTCGCTATGGCTAGAACCAAAAAATTCAGCAAAAGGGCCAGGACTCAGTCGTCCCCCACGCATGGGGAAACTTCTCATAGTCGAGCCGAGTCGGAGGCGCACCAATTTTCTAACCCGGAGATCCATAAAATCTTCAACGAGAAGATTTGCCCTTGACCTCTGATCTCGGAAAGGGGATTCACCCCAGCCCCCCAGGACGGGGAGCTTCTGACCATGATCGGCGAGATGGGGTGGGCCCGTTTTGTTGCACCTCCTGAGCCGGTGGTGATATCTATTGTGCAGGAGTTTTATGCGAGTGCTTTGTTGAAGCACATTCGGGCGGGGCAGATGTTGCAGCAGTTAGACACTCGGACTCAGGTCGTAGTCCGAGGGATTACGGTGGATTTTTCAGTAGCTACGATTCGGAGGTTATTTGAGCTGCCCGTGGTTGATGAGACGGCTTATACGCGAGTTATGGATAGCCTCACGAAGGAGGCTCTGCTCGAGACTCTTACACAGCCCGACTCCGACTGGGAGCGGCGCGCACCAGCTTCTTCCACCTTCTACTTTAAGAGCTCGCGCCTCAGTCGGTTTGGGCAAGCATGGTTGTACTTCATCTGCGCACGTATAGATCCCACTTCGCAGATCCGCACTGTTTTTCTCTCTCGAGCCCGTACATTATATGCTATCACCTCCGGGCTGCGATTCGATGTGGCTCCTCTCTTGGTCCGATCTATCTTCCAGTGTAATCAGGGAGGGGCCAAGACGGGGCTGAAGCACCCCTCTCTTATCTGCGCTCTGTGCCGGCAGTCGGGGATGACGTGGTCGGACGATGAGCCGATGCTAGCTCCCCAAGGCCCGATTGATCACCGCATCATTTCACATTTCGACCAGTGGGGAGGAGCGCCGACACACGCTTTAGGGCGAGGATTTCTACTTGATGAGGCCTACGAGGGGTCCCCCGAGCCTCTTCTGCTGACACAGGGGCAGGCAGATGCCAGCCCGCCGCCCACCAGAGAGCACTTGCAGGCGATTTTCGACGGGCTGAGAGAGGATATGAGGAGAGAGAGAGGAGATGAGGAGAGAGAGAGAGAGCCTTCTGGCTGAGATGAGAGAGGAGAGGCGGACGGAGAGAGAGAGCATCATTGCTGCCGTCCGAGATGAGATGCGAGAGCAGGCCCGCCGGGCCAACCGGCGTGAGACGAGGCGTCTGGCAGTGAGGGATGCCTACCACCAGGAGCACCTTACTGCATGGACGGCCCATATTATGCACCCGGACGGGCCATTTATTCCACCTGCTCGGCCAGCCACACCACCCTCCTCGCCGGACGATGTCGGCACCAGTTCGTGAGCAGACTGGAGGGGAGTACTTGACCTTTCACTTTTATTGCATATTATATTTTGTCCATTGAGGTCAATGTACGTCCTAAGTTTGGGGGGGTTTACTTTCTGTTGATATACTTATTGCTGTACTTATTTCGTTTGCACTTTCGTTATTTTTAGTTATCTTTTTGTTGCTAGCCTTGCTTGTCATGATTTTACTCTTATTCATGAATTTTTTCGTGCTCCGTTTTGTGTGAAACTGATGTTACAATACTGATTTCTCTCTGAAGAAACGGTTGAGTTTTAGTCGAGTTGTAGTCAATGATATCTGTTTCTGTTAAGTCTTCATTTAGGTCCGAAATTTTTTCGTTTTTGTAGAGGTCTTAGCGGATAAGAGAGGCGACATACGTGTTTTAAAATCACCGTCGATACGTTTGGTTACATTTTTCGCGTAGCTAGTCGTCCAGTAACATAAGTCGTGTTGGCACCTAATTTGAGCTTAGAGTCGGACAGTTTTTCCCAAAAGTCGAGATATTTTTGTTCTATGATGGGAAGTCTAGTAACCGGGGGTATTCGCGTGACCCGTTGTTTACTCTCGCGTAAAACGACGACCCTGATTAGACTAGTGGTTTAGAGATTTCGCTTGTGCCGATGATGGGGAGCCTAGTAACCGGGGGTATTCGCGTGACCCGTTGTTTACTCTCGCGTAAAACAGCGACCTTGAATCGGACATGCGGGAATAGCTATTCGAGTTGTTTCTCCGCTGTGGAGGGGAACTTAGTAACTAGAAGCATCCATGTGCCTCATGAGTGTCTTTTACGTCAAACGGTTCCCCAATACATGAGAATGGAATTCCACCCTAGGATTTTCCCGACGAAACATCCCGAGATCTGAACCTAGCGGTCAACTCGAATCATCTTTTTGAGCATATATAAGGGAATACTGTCCGAGGGTTAATTTTTATGAAACTCTTGAAATTTTTGCCACTAGACTATGGGATTGGGCGAGTTAGCTTGTTTATTTTAACCCTTCATATTGGCGATCGATTAAATTCAGACTTGTTAATCTTTGAGCTGGATTTTCTTCATGAACGATTGATTAGGACCGAAGTTGGTTACTTTGTGGAATCAGTGTCTTGGATGTGACTCACTATTACGATACTTGTACTATTCTTTGAGATTTTCAGGATAGTATTGATTAGGTTGAGCACTATGAGTTGCATGATTATTCACGATATTCTTTTGTTGAAATTGATTATTTTTTGCTTGAGGACAACCAAAGGCTCAAGTTTGGGGGTATTTGTTAGGCGTATTTTTATACGCTTATTTATCATTATTTTGTATTATTATGGCGAGTAAATTTGCATAAATGAGCTTTTTATGCCTTATTCTTGTATGTCTGACAGGAGATTGGAGTCCGGAAGCTAAAACGAGGCAAAACGGGCAAAAACGGCAAATTTTGGCCGTGGGCCGCGGCACACGCAGAGGACCAGCAGACACCAGAGTAAACTGTACTCTGAGCCGCGGCACAGTTATGGTGAGCCGTGGCCCAGAGGAAAATTATAGCGCCTAGGTTTTTATCGGAGTGCCGTGAGCCGCGGCACACGGGGCGGTTTTGGTGTACTCCGCGCGGGTTTGGGCCGTTTTGAAGCCAGTTCTCGACCTAATCACATGGACGCGATTTGGAGGCTGCTGGGAGCTATAAATAAGGGTTTAAGGCCATAATTAATGGGAGGATCTTTTGGAGGATCTTTTGGAGGATCGATCAATCTTGGAGGAGGAATATCGCAGAAGAGAAGGATAAGCAGAAGACATCAAGAGCAGAGGGCGGAAGCCAGAAGAACGGAGGAATCCGAGCTCTGCATCTGCGTTTGATTTTCATGCTTTTAATTATTTATTCTGTATTTTTATCTTTTAGCATGTCAGGCTAAAACCCTGTTCTAGGATTTTGATGAAACCTAAGTTTTGACGGATTTGCTTTTGATTATCTATATAATTCCCTTTTCTGTTGAGTTTTCCCAATCGATTTTAATGCTTTCAATTGTCTGGCCAATAATTGGATTGTTTTAATTATTCAACTCAAATCGGGAGAGGAGAGTTGGGGAGGAACTATTGGTGAGGACCGTTTTATCTTGTGAGATAGGAATATACTCATAGGAACTACGTGGCCTTTTGAGGATTTTGTGCTTTTTGCCTATTGTAGAATTAATTCACCTAGGGATAGAGTGCGTTATTCGCCTTTAGAAAAATCTATTGACCTCGGGAGAGGCGGTAGAGTATATTAGCAATCTTCGCCTTCAATAAATTGGGGAAATCATTAACTTCAGATAATCGAGAGTAAATTCGGATAAACCAAGGTGGATTCAGAATCCTAGACTTTTTCATTAATTGATTTTCTTTCTTCAAGCGATCTTTTTTCTGTTTATTATTTATTTACTTTAGTTATTAATTGCAACCCAAATTTCGACTGTTCAAATAAAATTAGAATACATAAAAATCGGTACTTAGTAATTCAGTCCTCGTGGGAACGATACTCACTCATCACTTTATTACTTGTTAACGATAACGTGCACTTGCGTTAACGAAATATCGCAACAGTGTTATATGTATTTTTATGCGCTTATTTATCATTATTTTATATCCAATTTTAAGTCTAAATCTGTATAAATGTGCTTTTAATGCACTATCTTTATATGTTTGAAGGAAATTGGAGTTCGGAAGCCTAAACGACGAAAAAACGGGCGAAAACGACAATTTCTGGTCAGGGGCCGCGACACAATGAAGCTGAGCCGCGGCACACACACGGTCAGCTGGAGGCGGTACACACTGTACCGGGGGACGCGGCACGAAGATGCTGAGCCACGGCCCATGAAGAAAACTTGCGCCCAGGCATATGGCGCTAGACATTAGGGGCCGCGCCACGAACTTATCGAGCGCGCGGGCGGTAATCTTTCGCCGCGTTTCTGAGCCGTTTCTGAAGCCCGTTTTCGACCTAATTCCCGGACGCATTTTTGAGACGAATGATGGTTATAAATAGGGATTAAAGGTCTGAAGAGAGATCATAGAAGAGAAGGAGAAAAACACCGATCAAGCAGATAGCAGAAGCTAGAGAACGGAGGAATCCAAGTTCTTCAACTGTGTTTGATTTCTTTTATGCTTTCTTCAATTCTTTCTGTATTATTTTCTAGCATGTCGGGCTAGAACCCTATTCTAGGATTTTGATGAAACCAAGGCTTTGACAAATTAACTTTTGATTTTGCATTATTAAAATATATTTCCCTTTCTTATTGAGTTTTCCCAATTGTTTTAATTACTATCAATTATGTGGCCTATGATTGATTTGTTTTGATTACGCAACTCGAATCGGGAGAGGAGAGTTGGTAGGAAAAATTAGTGAGAACCGTTTTATCTTGTGAGATAGGAATATACTCATAAGAATTACGTGGCCTGTCTGAAGATTTTGTACTTTTTGCCTATTGACGAATTAATTCACATAGGAATAGAGTGTTTTATTCGCCTTAGAAAATTTTATTGACCTCGGGAGAGGCAGTAGAGTATCACTACACCATAGATTGGCTATAGCAACCAGATTTCAAAAATTTCATCAAAAAACGTTGCTATTGATAGACTAGCTCGGATATATTGCAATGCATTCATAAAGTGTTACAATTGAAGCGAAAAAATTGAAAATATTGTAAAATTTACATTCTATCGCAACAATTTAAAAATTCGTTGCTGTACAAAGCAATTTGGGGTCCAAAGTTTAGGCGGGTACAACAAATATTGAGCGGGCTTTTGAAAGATTTGGCCGGCTGAATAAAACCAATATTAAAAAAAACTTAATAATCGATGCTGGGCGATTTACACACACTAGGTGCGATTTACACACACTAGGGATTTCAGCCGCTCTTCCTCTTCATGTACCTACATAGATTGCTTTCGTGTCGGTCGTCGGGCGACGACTTCGCCGTGAGTTTGCAGGTCAGCCGCCGAGTTCAACAGCGGCGGTTTCCGCCCCTTTTGCTGATTCAACTCGCTGAAGCCAACTCAGTGAGTCCGTTGCGATCTCGTTTTTGCGGCGTCTATCCAGGATTTCCTCGGCCCTCACCACAATCGATTTCTTAGCATCCAACCCGGTTGGTTGGTTCTCACCCGTCCCAGATCCCATGGCCAGTTCGGGTCCGCATCCGCCCGTATCATTCTCAAGAGAAAGTAAGTTATTTGTGGAACCTTATTTTTATTGAGTTTATACTTCCAAGTTCCAAATCCATGAATGTACATGACAACTTTCTAAGAGTGGCCTTCATCTTAAAGTTTTGAAGATATTTTAAATGTGATTATACACCAAAGTTGCCATTATGTTTCTTATTATCTTTGTTCAATATTCAACCAACATAGCGAATGTGAAACTAAAAGAACACCTTTTCAGGTTGAGCGAGATTCAATGGGCAGCTTTTGCTCTCATTTCTGCAGGGTCCGCTACAGCACAACTTAAATCCAAGTAAGGATGTGAGAGCTTTGACTCGATCCTTTCCATTGAGCTATCTGGTCTAGTACCAAATTTTCTTTGCCTTTTAATGTAGGTTAATAATCTACGCTAGCCTCAACATTCCTTATTCAATGGATTGGTTGTATCTATGTCCTCATGTTTACATGTAATCACAATGTTGTCATATTTGATGTAGGTGATGAGATACACACACATATTCCAACTTTCTCATTCGATTTATCTTGGAATGTCAATGTCGTTATGGCATCCTCACCTTTTCTTTTTAATCCTTCTTACTCGATTCGGATAAAGTGTTGCGTACACCTTTGCAGGGGTTGGATGATGGCAATTGTAAGTTGAAACTCAAATCTCTTGAATTTTTTTTTTCAGTATGTTAATACTTTCTTATATAGCATTAGTAGGAAAAGTGGAATAGGAAAAGTAAAATCATGATAGCTAATGTTCCATTTCACATTCCTTGGGAAGAGAATAATAGTCATTTCACTTATTAAATTCAATTGCGGATTATAAAAAGGAAGTTATAGGTTAGTTAGTATCTGAACACATTGTATCCAAACAAGCATGTCTCTGATGTCCTTTTTTAGTCCAATTGTCGAGGTAAATTATTTTATTACACTCCCCTAGTTCGAGCTTCAATGACTCTTGGTTGATCATTTAAGGTCATGGCTCCTCTTAGTGGTTTTGCTGGAGTTTACACTGAGGTAAATCAGTAGTACATCTCTTCAATCTCTAGATCACTATCTTTTTATTTTTTAGAAAAAAAAATAGAACCATTTAGTACATCACCCATTCTGCAGCCTGGAAACTCTTGGTGGAGTTATGTTTGTTTGTTTATTTGCATCTTCGCGCGTGTGTGTGTGAGTCGTATCCTCTAACATGCTCGATTAATTTCTGATAAATAATAACATACTCATATACATCTCAGATACATGCTTATCAATTCGATTCCTCAAACAAAAATCAAGAACACATAGATAATCCAGCTCAAGAATCGAACTAAAAAACTGAACATGCTCGGATATCGCTCAAACTTGGTACACATGCTTAGAATTATCATACGAACAATTTAATAGTTATTTTAAGGTAAGCTTGTGCATGCATGATATATAAAAGGTAACTTTTTCAAATTTAACTGAAAAATTTAACTGTAGAAAGTCGAAGCTTTATCATAGATGGGAAAAATTAAAAGGTAACTTTTTTTCCCCTGGAGTAAATAGTCTTCTCCCTTTCTCAATGAGGAACATACATATGGCATTTATTTTACTGTGGTGGGCCTTGGTGACTTTGATGCAATTTTAGTCTGTTTGCCCATACTTCACCTTATAGAAATTATTAATTGTGCCCTTGTTCTTGTAGTACAGCCCTTATTTTTCCTCTGTTTTCTTGCTCTTTTTTTCCCCAGTGATTTTGAATCTTGGCCTTCATTATTAAGATCCCTGGTTCCATGTATTTATGCTAAAGTAAAATGTTATCTTGTAGGGATACTTGATTAGAATCCAACTCTTGACAAGATATTACCCCCCAGGCATTTGCATTCTCCTTTCAAAAGAAATTTTTGAAAACAAGGGCTTTTGTGGTGTTTCAAGGATATGGGATAGATGATCCGTTTTTGGTTTTCCGTAGAATGGATGCCGATATAGGGTGGTCACTAAAGAAAGTGGAAGAGTGTAGGATTTGCCATGATGAAGACGAAGAGTCGAACATGGAGGCACCCTGTGTTTGCCGTGGGAGCTTGAAGGTTAGTCTTACAATCTTCAAGTATATGTTGTGCGGAGCATACTGTATTTACCACATATGTTGTCAAGTTTTACATTCCAACACTTTCGGATGACATATTTTCAACAGAAATATTCTTGCAGGTAAAATATACCTTTGCAAGGAAGAAAGCAAGATTCTATGTGCTTGATTAGAATTGAACTTATATCTTTTTATGTTGTTGCCTCATGAAAGCATTCTATTGGAAATAATATTAACTTGATGAACATATCTTTTTAATTTGACCAATATATTCTCTTCTTGTTGTTTTAAGTGTACGAGTTTAGTCAGGGAATCAAATATTTTTTTCTTTTGTATATTTCATAAGTTGAATCTTTTTTTATTTTAATAGTATGCTCACCGTAAGTGCGTACAGAGGTGGTGCGATGAGAAAGGCGACATTGTCTGCGAGATTTGTCAACAGGTGTTCCCTTTTTCTAAAGTCCGGAAAAACAAAAATTTGCATTTAGCTGCGTTAAATGTCGCCGTGGAAATTGAAATTGATCTAAAATTGCCTCGCATTGTATAAAAATAGTCCAAAATCTATTTCTAAAGACTCGATGTTGCTTAATCAATGTATACAATGTTTATGTGCACTTTTTAAACCGGGTTATACTGACCACCACAGTCTACCTCCACTTTTTCGTTATGGTGGAACCCCGATGAACTTGATGGGAAGTTGGGAGATACCGGGAAGGGACCCGCCTGATCCTCAGTTTATAACCAATAGGGATTTACTCTATCCCAGCTTTGATGACTATTCGGAACAACACACTTCAGGAAGTTTGATGTGCTGTCGTATAGTTGCCATGATTGTACAACTCTGTGTTCTAGTTTTGGTTATTTTTTTTCTCACATTAACTATTAACGAAATACTATTAACTCGATCATTTAAGGTAAGCTTGTGCATGCATGATATGATGTTATAAACAGATTCCCTTGGATATTTCTAGTGGTAATATCAGAAAAAAGTTCCATGTATTAGTAACATCCTATAATATCCATCTAGTTACATATATGTAATACATAGGCCCTGAAGCTACCATGCTTTTGTGAAATGATCGTATGTTTTCATGCTTTGATTGCTTAAAATTGAAAACTTAAAATGGTACCCAAGTGGTTTCTTTTGCTTTTTGTTAACATATAACTTTACAATCTTGTGTTTGTCCTTGTCTTTCACGCATTCAAAGGTAAACACTCCAAGGATGCATGCAAGAAGATGTTTCAATAGTAACTACCATGGACAAAGAGGACTACTGGTACATCATCAAGAATTCTGGGACATCAACGGGTGCAAACAAATGGAGATTTCTGATGAGGATACAAATGAAGAGAGCAAATATTAACTATGTTTTGGTTTTCAGTTATTAAAGTTATTGTAAAAGAATTGTGTGCTACTACTTCTATTGAGGACGAAGATGAGACGGATGAAGATGGAGATGGAGATGAAGATGAAGATGAAGAGAGAGAAGACCCATTATTCATGTTTATATAATGTTTAACTAAGAATTTGGTCTATGTATTACTAAGTTAGATTGTGTCACTTGAACTTAGTTATTTTGCTTCAACTTGGTCATTTTCCTAAACTTACTCTGAGTGAACTTATTAATGATGGAACAGCAGTAATATTGCTCGGTTGGATTGATGTTATGATATACCAATCGAAATAAATCTAATGGTCATGCCAGTTTTTTTATTTAGCATTGCAATAGAAGCTTAAATGTTGCCATATATGTCATTTTCATTAAAAAAAATTAGATTGCATTTGATTTTAAATACGTTGCAATTGGGCATATATATGTTGCCTTGGGGCTGCTTGAGTCCATGTATTGCAACAATTAACACAAAAAAATTGTTGCAAAAAAATGTTGCCATAGGTAGTCCAAGATATTGCAATGGTGTTAAACATGTTGCTATAGCCGTTAAATCGTTGCCATATACTATATTTGCAACGATAATATGGCGTTGCAATATGGTACCAAATTCGTTGCCATAAGGGCCCTATGGCAACCAGAGCAAAGGGCACGCTTGATTTTTGCATAATTGTTGCAATAGGCCCTATTGCAATGAATTTAGGGCATATTGCAACGTATTTTACACGTTGCTGTATGCAATCTATGGTGTAGTGTATTTTAGCAATCTTTGCCTTCAATAAATTGGGAAATCATTTAATTCATATAAATCAAGAGTAATTCGGATAAACCGAGGTGGATTCACAATCCTATATTAATTCCATATTTGATCTTCTTTCTTCGAACAATCGATTTTACTATTTATTCTTTTATTAATTTTCTTTAATTATTACTTGCACCTCCAAATTCGATAGTTCAAATAAAATAAGGATACGCATAAATCGGTAATTAGTGAGTCAGTCCTCGAGGGAACGATAACTTTCTTACCACTTTATTACTTGCTTACGACAACGTGCACTTGCGTTCACCAAGATTCGTAACAAGTTTTTGGCGCCGTTGCCGGGGCTGATTGTTTTACTAATATCGATTTCAGTATTTCTAGTCTTAATTTGAACACCATTTTATTTTTCTTTTTTTTTTATTATTTGTTTTCCTTTCAGGAGTTTCGTGTTGTGCATGAGAAAATTTGCTAACGAAGGCCTATTACCTTTGGATACTGAACTCGAGCGCACTCTGCAGAAAAACAAGAATGAAAAGCGCGAGCTATCAACAAAAGACACCATGGCCGATAACACAGAAAATCACGGAGTAGACAACCCTATTCAACAAGCTCAACCGGCATTGGCACTCCGAGATTATGCAATGCCACAAATCAATTCAAATTTTTCGGGGATTCGGCATCCAACCATCCAAGCGAACAACTTCGAGATTAAGACGGCTATTATTCAGATGGTGCAAGAAAGCCAATTTTGTGGACTGGCGAACGATGACCCAAACGCACACATTGTAACACCCCAAACTAGGCGGATATTACAGTGCCGTGGACCCCCGACTGGGACCCACCAGGCGAATGAAAATGAATGAATTACACAGGGTGAATGTAGTACCGAACCATATTACAACATTAATTACTCCGATGAGGAGTTTCATACAACACACCCAGGATGATACAAAATACATGTATATATTTTATATGAAGATAAAATACACAACACTGAATGAAACAGAGTAACCAAGTGAAAATCTGCAGCGGAAAATAAATGACAACAATAGGAGTGACTGAAAGGATTGGGGCCCCCTACTAGTATCAATGGGACTCCTCGCCGTCAACATGCTATTCCCGTGCTTTTGCCTTGCCATGACCTGAAAAACAAAATCCCCAAATGGGGTCAGCTACACAGAACAACAATCCTCAAGAGTTGAATAAACACAATCATATATATACGTTGTATAAACTACAAGTTCGATCAAAATGAATCGGTTAGATTATAACCCAATCTTGTTGAAAACATACGCAATCAAACATGCTGTATGAATCAACTAACAGTACGGCTCAAAGGGTGGCGCCACACTATGCCCGGGATGGAAATGTGTCCGTGCACAAGCCACCAACGAGTATCGATCGAATACACGTGTGGTCTTGTACCTAATCAGTCTCACGAGGCATATGACTCGTGTGCACAGTCCAATGTGAGGCCAACAACCAACACTTGACTTAAATGTGCCCGACATGAAAATCCTACACATACCAACCGGCACGCCAGTATGACCCGGAATGCCACGATATAACAAAAGTGACATCGAAAACGAATAATGACTCACCGAGATGAAATGATAGTGAAATAAATGACAGCTCAATGAAATGATTGGAACCGTCGTTCCTTGTGACTGAAGTGATTAATTGACAATGAAAAGTTTTGATACGGTTAATACAATGATGAATGAGTTATGATTATAAATGAACAACAACAAAAGGAATGAATATCCTTTTAACCGAGTAAGAATTAACTTACACAACACCGGTGACAATTATCCTTCCACGAACAACGTCCTAATTGAGATATCGGTCGCTTGAACAACCTTGAATAACATAATCACCAACAATCCGTTCAACATACGAATCAAATACGAATATAACGAACTCAAAACATCGATACGATTAAGCCAAGTTCATTGGGACATTATATCGAACACTTTGTGGCCAAACTTCGATTGTTTATAACCAAGCCTCAATAATACCAACATTAAATCCCCAAGAAGTGTTTCAAACCAACAAAACATCTTCAATACGATCAATAATCCATTATGAATATCCAAAATCGTGATTTCAACAACGATTAATCGAAAACCCCCAAATCCAACACAATATTCAAAGTGTTCTTGAATAATCCTTCAATAATCCAATGAATAATCAAACATGTCCATAATCATGCGTATATCACTTCATACAACATGATCCTAACATCCAAAACATCATATCTCAATACAAAATCGAAATCTAAGAGGTTTGATGAATATTACCTTTGAAGATCCAAGCACTTCGATCCGAAGAATACGAGTTAAATCGAGTATCCAAGCTTCCCAAATGAATGAAGATGATGAAAATCTAACACTCAAGTGATTGATGATGGAAAAATCCCTCCATCAAGTCTCTCTCTCGGAACAAAGTGAAGAAAAGGGTGAAAATGAAGAAAAAGTCCCGGCCAAGTCCTTATATACTGCCGGAAGTTACGGCTGTAACTCGGCTTTCTTACGGCCGTAACATTCCAGGTCAATGGCCTTACGGGCGTAACTGGCCAACTCGTACGGCCGTAACTCGGCTTCGTCCAAATGCCTGCCGACAGACTTACGGCCGTATCCGCCCTGACTTACGGGCGTAACTCGCCCTCGTCTAAAACATCTGCCGAAACCCTTACGGCCGTACCCGCACACCTTACGGGCATAACTCGGATGATACGGCCGTATTCGGCAACACATACGGGCGTAAGGCCCCTTCGTCAAAAATGACCAGGCACCCTGCCTGTAACGTACGGCCGTATCCGGCCAAGCCTTACGGCCGTACCTTCCTCGTCTTACGGCCGTATGCCGCAACCCTTACGGCCGTAAGTCCCTCTCGTCCGACACATCCTAAAAAACACGAACACTCCTTACGGCCGTATCCTGCCCCTCTTACGGCCGTAACTCGCCTTCAGCCAAAAATGCCTGGGAAGCCTGCTGGACACATACGGCCGTAACCGGCCAAGCCTTACGGCCGTACCTGCTCAACTTACGGCCGTATGCCGCAACCTTACGGCCGTAAGTCCCGTTCGTCCAAAATGGCCTGAAACCAAAGAACACCTGTTACGGCCGTAACCCACCATTCTTACGGCCGTAACTCGTTGCTGGACAAAATGAAAATCCGACAACTCCGATTCCTCGCTACGATTGATGAAAGATCCGACATACCATACGTATGTGAAAGTGAACAAGTCCAAAGATGAAACTTCCAGCACAAGACTACCAATCACAATGATAATGATAATACTCCCGTCTCGATCCATAAACGGAGATGAAATGACGATCGGTAACTTATACATGGTTACAACACACCCACAATGAACGCAAATGAATGAATCATGAATGATGAATGATTAATAATGAGTGAAAAAAATTACTGACTGATAATTACTGAATGATAATGAATGGATTACGATCGGGTATTACATACTCCCCCCTTAAAAGAGTTTCGTCCCCGAAACTAAGGGGCAAACAACTCGGGATGACTCTCCCGCATACTCTCTTCGGTTTCCCAAGTAGCCTCTTCGACTCCGTGTCTAGACCACTGAATCTTGACAAAAGGAATCATCTTGTTCCTCAACTGTTTGATTCGCCGCTCTAAAACTTGTATAGGACGCTCCTCATACGAATGATCGTCCGCGATCTCGATTTCGTCGAACTGAAGTATGTGATTCGGGTCGGCAACATACTTCCGCAACTGAGAGACGTGAAACACAATATGAATTTGGCTCAACGCCGGAGGTAAAGCCAATCAATAAGCTAACTCGCCTACTCGATCCAAAATCTCAAACGGTCCAATGAATCTCGGACTCAACTTCCCCCATTTTTTGAAACGGAAGATACTTCGACTCGGGGATACCTTGAACAAAATGTGGTCACCCATCTCAAACTCTAGTGGTCGACGATGATTATCTGCATATGATTTCTGTCGACTCTGAACAGTCAACGACTCCTGATCAAAGCTACCTTCTGACGGCGGCTATAAGCATTTCGGGCTCGGTGCTGATTGATTCTGATAAGTCATCCCAACACAAAGGAGATCGACAACGACGACCGTACAAGGCCTCGTAAGGTGCTATCTTAATCGCAGCATGCCAACTATTATTGTTCGTGAACTCAAACAACGGTAATTGGGCTTCCCAATCGTCTTTCTAATCGAGGACGCATGCCCTCAACATGTCCTCCAATGTCTAAATAGTCCTCTCTGATTGTCCGTCGGACTGAGGATGAAGAAACGGTACTGAGATTAAGTTGAGTTCCCATAGCACGATGAACTGATTTCCAAAAATGTGACGCGAATTGTCCGTCACGATCGGAAACGATACTCTTAGGAGTACCATGCTATCTCACTATCTCTTTGATGAACAACTGGGCCAGTCTCTCGGGACCCCACGTATCCTTGATCTCAAGGAAATGAGCTGATTTAGTTAAGCGGTCCACAATCACCCAGATCGTATTCATGCCACGACGACTCGTCGGCAAACTCGTGATGAAATCCATAGAAATATCTTCCCACTTCCATTCCAGAATAGGGAGAGGTTTCAGCATACCCGCCGGTCGCTGATGTTCAATCTTGACTTGTTGACAGGTTAAGAATCTCGAAACAAATTCTGTGACTCCTCGCTTCATATTACTCCACCAGTAATTTTGTTTCAAGTCCGTGTACATCTTGCTAGACCCCGGATGAACAGAACAAGGGGTAGCATGAGATTCTCTTAAAATCGAGTTTTTCAATTCGTCATTCGCCGGTACGCACAACCGATTCTTAAATCTCAAAAGTCCATCCTCGTGGACCACGAATCCAGGGGCTTTCCCCTGAGCCACATCCTCACGGATGCGCAACAATGCTGGGTCTGAACCCTGATTCTCCCTGATTTCCTCCTCAAGTGACGATGAAATCTCTAACATACAAAGTTGTCCCTGAACTCGCTGAAGCCAGACCTCGATCTTGGGTCTAAGGAATTCCTACTGAAGCTCCTTCTGAACTGTTAAACGAGCAAGCATCTGCTCCTGAACGGACTTACGACTCAAGGCATCGGCGACAACGTTCGCCTTGCCCGGGTGGTAAAGGATCTCGATATCATAATCTTTGATTAGTTCCAACCACCGTCTTTGTCGCATATTTAACTCCTTCTAAGTTAATATATACTTCAACTCCTATGATCAGTGAAGATCTAACAGGTGACGCCATAAAGGTAACGACGCCAAATTTCCAATGCGAAAATCACGGCTGCCAGCTCCAGGTCGTGGGTCGGATAATTAACCTGCTAATCCGAGGAAACTTCGGATTTCCTAAACATTATTCGGAGGTTGCCAATCTCGGATAGCCTCCGTCTTCTGAGGGTCGACACGAACTCTGTCTGATGAAATTACATGCCCGAGAAAAGTCACTTCGGACATCCAGAACTCACATTTAGAAAATTTCCATAAAGTTGCTCGCGTCTTAACACGTCGAGAACCTGATGAAGATGTACCTCGTGTTTCTCTCGATCACGAGTATAAATCAAAATGTCATCGGTGAAGACAACAACAAACTGATCCAAAAAGTCGATGAAAACCCGATTCATTAACTCCATGAATACCGCAGGTGCATTAGTTATCCCGAACGACATAACTACGAACTCATAATGACCATAGCGTGTATGAGACTCTGTCCTTGCGATACCCGACTCTCGAATTCGCAACTTATGATATCCAGATCTTAAGTCGATCTTGGAAAATATTGAAGTTCCCTGAAGTTGATCTAAAAGATCATCAATACGGGGTAAGGGATACTTATTCTTGATCGTCAGTCTATTCGACTCCCGATAATTAATACACAAACGGAACGAACCATTCTTCCTCTTGACAAACAACACTGGTGCTCCCCACGGGGACGCACTCGGTCCGAGATAACCTTTCTCGAACAATTCCTCTAGTTGGTTCTTCAACTCCTGCAATACGGTCGGGGCCATCCGGTACGGTGCCTTCGATATCGGGGACGTACCGGGCTCCAACTCTATCGCGAATTCCACATCACTCTGTGGGGGTAAAACAGGTAGCTCGTCTGGGAGTACATCGTCAAATGATAACAATGATACTACGAATGGTTGAACAACTCGATTGCTTTAGAATGGTCAATCGATGACAATGATATAATGAATGATTGAATAACTCGATTGCCTTAGAACGGCTAATCGAGGAAAATGATACAATGAATGATTTAACAACTCGATTGCCTTAGAACGGCCAATCGAGGAAAATGATACACAATGAATGATTGAACAACTCGATTGCCTAATTACTGCTACCATCATATTAATGATACTACCGGAACAACGGGGATCACCTCTCTGAAGCACACATTCAACCCCAATGATGAAAATAATAGTGACCAAACATTTACGATCACTGAGGATGGAATCATGACGATCCATCCAATCAATACCCAAGATGATGTCGTCTCTCGGCAAATCAACTACGATTAGGTCTGCTGGCCATACACGACCATGAAGCTGAATCAGATAATTCTGAATCTCACGATTCCGATAATTCATCTACCACCAGGTATACCAATGACATAAGGCTCACAACTAGTAGCACTACCCAGACGTAGTCTACTCAAACATGACTCGGAAATTAAAGAATGCGATGCACCAGTATCAACAAGGGTACACACAGGTTGAGATATAATATAGAGTGTACCTGAGGTCAATCGGGCCACCGGATCGTCGGTCCTCTTCATCGCGTGAAATCGGGATTCGCTGGCCCCCGAACTGGACGCTCCCGACTGATACATATGAGCTCCGCCTTTGCTAGCTCCTGTCATTTTAAACGACGCAGACTGAGTGGCCTGATTCGGAACTGCTGATTTGTTTGGGGCCTGAGATGTCGCCGGAGTGGGTTTGGAGTCCCTTCGGCAAAAACAGGCCCTATGCCCCGCAATTCCACAGTTGTGGCATGTGACAGTCTGCCTCGGACACTTAGCACTGAAATGACCCTGTTCTTCACAGTTGAAACAGGTGATAGCCGAACTAGCCACTCGGGATTGAGATCCCGCACGATAATGCGCCGTAGGAGGTCGCTCAGAAACGATAGGACCTGCACGAGGCTTCTTGAAGGTTGACTGACTGCCTTCGGATTGATTACGCTTCGTTGATTTCTTGCTGACAGATGAAGGTTGTTGCTCAGCAATTTCCTTAGCAATGATAGTTAAGCAATGATGGTTAAGCAATTGCATATGGGTCATCATGACTTGCATAAAAGTGAGTGGATCAACCCGAACATCTTCTGATCGAGCTGAGTCCTGGGTACGACTTCCTGACGGTGAGTGATTATTCCCCGGGTTACGGACCGCACCACGGCCTCTCCCCGTGCATCCCCTGACAGCTCTCTCCATACTGAAGTAGGAAGGTCACATGATAATCATAGATCTCGTATGAGTACCGCATTATGATTTACGTCATGAAATGATGAAAATGAGTATATGCGCTCTAACACAGTGATTACATGAATGATTAACTGAGGTGCCATGATTATCTGATGAAATTCTTGAAATGAGTATCTTGAACAAGTTAACAAGAGTAATGATATGATCTTCCAGATTAACAACTGAGTAATGAAATGAATTAAGTGATTAATGAGTTAACATGACCGTCCTGATCATCAACTGAGTAATGAAATGAATTGAGTGATTAATGAGTTAATATGATCAACATGATTAAAATGAAAATGATGTTTGAGGATTGCTAACTAGTGAATTATGAATAAATGATTATTGCCAGAAATTATACCATGGCGTTAGAAGTCTTACAGTTCTTTCGGTCTGAGTGGCTCGGCATTTGCACAGGTCACACGTGACACAAAAGTCCAATGATACTAGTCTGATGACGATGATTTCAAATGAGACATGACTCGGAAGGTAGTATTCAAAACCACGCTCTGATACCAACTCTGTAACACCCCAAACTAGGCGGATATTACAGTGCCGTGGACCCCCGACTGGGACCCACCAGGCGAATGAAAATGAATGAATTACACAGGGTGAATGTAGTACCGAACCACATTACAACATTAATTACTCCGATGAGGAGTTTCATACAACACACCCAGGATGATACAGAATACATGTATATTTTATATGAAGATAAAATACACAACACTGAATGAAACGGAGTAACCAAGTGGAAATCTGCAGCAGAAAATAAATGACAACAATAGGAGTGACTGAAAGGATTGGGGCCCCCTACTAGTATCAATGGGACTCCTCGCCGTCAACATGCTATTCTCGTGCTTTTGCCTTGCCATGACCTGAAAAACAAAATCCCCAAACGGGGTCAGCTAAACAGAACAACAATCCTCAAGAGTTGAATAAACACAATCATATATATATACGTTGTATAAACCACAAGTTCGATCAAAATGAATCGGTTAGATTATAACCCAATCTTGTTGAAAACATACGTAATCAAACATGCTGTATGAATCAACTAACAATACGGCTCAAAGGGTGGCGCCACACTACGCCCGGGATGAAAATGTGTCCGTGCACAAGCCACAAATGAGTATCGATCGAATACACGTGTGGTCTTATACCTAACCAGTCTCACGAGGCATATGACTCGTGTGCACAGTCCAATGTGAGGCCAACAACCAACACATGACTTAAATGTGCCCGACATGAAAATCCTACACATACCAACCGGCACGCCAGTATGACCCGGAATGCCACGATATAACAAAAGTGACATCGAAAACGAATAATGACTCACCGAGATGAAATGATAGTGAAATAAATGACAGCTCAATGAAATGATTGGAACCGTCGTTCCTTGTGACTGAAGTGATTAATTGACAATGACAAGTTTTCATACGGTTAATACAATGATGAATGAGTTATGATTATAAATGAACAACAACAAAAGGAATGAAGATCCTTTTAATCGAGTAAGAATTAACTTACACAACACCGGTGACAATTATCCTTCCACGAACGTCCTAATTGAGATATCGATCGCTTGAACAACCTTGAATAATAACACAATCACCAACAATCCGTTCAACATACGAATCAAATACGAATATAACGAACTCAAAACGTCGATACGATTAAGCCAAGTTCATTGGGACATTATATCGAACACTTTGTGGCCAAACTTCGATTGTTTATAACCAAGCCTCAATAATACCAACATTAAATCCCTAAGAAGTGTTTCAAACCAACAGAACATCTTCAATACGATCAATAATCCATTATGAATATCCAAAATTGTGATTTCAACAACGATTAATCGAAAACCCCCAAATCCAACACAATATTCAAAATGTTCTTGAATAATCCTTCAATAATCCAATGAATAATCAAACATGTCCATAATCATGCGTATATTACTTCATACAACATGATCCTAACATCCAAAACATCATATCTCAATACAAAATCGAAATCTAAGAGATTTGATGAATATTACCTTTGAAGATCCAAGCACTTCGATCCGAAGAATACGAGTTAAATCGAGTATCCAAGCTTCCCAAATGAATGAAGATGATGAAAATCTAACACTCAAGTGATTGATGATGGAAAAATCCCTCCCTCAAGTGTCTCTGTCGGAACAAAGCGAAGAAAAGGGTGAAAATGAAGAAAAAGTCCCGGCCAAGTCCTTATATACTGCCGGAAGTTACGTCCGTAACATTCCAGGTCAACGGCCTTATGGCCAATGGCCCAGCGGCTAAATGCGGCCGTAACTCGGCCGTCAAATGCTGTGACAGACTTACGGCCGTATCATACGACTTACGGGCGTAACTCGCCCTCGTCTAAAACATCTGCCGACACCCTTACGGCCGTACCCGCACACCTTACGGGCGTAACTCGGATGATACGGCCGTATTCGGCCACACATACGGGCGTAAGCCCCCTTCGTCAAAAATGACCAGGCACCCTGCCTGTAATGTACGGCCGTATCCGACCAAGCCTTACGTCCGTACCTTCCTCGTCTTACGGCCGTATGCCGCAACCCTTACGGCCATATCCTGCCCCTCTTACGGCCGTAACTCGCCTTCGGCCAAAAATGCCTGGGCAGCCTGCTAGACACGTACGGCCGTAACCGGCCAAGCCTTATGGCCGTACCTGCTCAACTTACGGCCGTATTCCGCAACCTTACGGCCGTAAGTCCCATTCGTCCAAAATGGCCTGAAACCAAAGAACACCTGTTACGGCCGTAACCCACCATTCTTACGGCCGTAACTCGTTGCTGGACAAAATGAAAATCCGACAACTCCGATTCCTCGCTACGATTGATGAAAGATCCGACATACCATACGTATGTGAAAGTGAACAAGTCCAAAGATGAAACTTCCAGCACAAGACTACCAATCACAATGATAATGATAATACTCCCGTCTCGATCCATAAACGGAGATGAAATGACGATCGGTAACTGATACATGGTTACAACACACCCACAATGAACGCAAATGAATGAATCATGAATGATGAATGATTAATAATGAGTGAAAAAAATTACTGACTGATAATTACTGAATGATAATGAATGGATTACGACCGGGTATTACACACATTGCTTCATTTCTCGAGATATGTGACACCTTCAAGAATAACGGTGTTACCGATGATTCTATTCGTCTGTGGATTTTCCCTTTCTCTCTAAGGGACAAAGCCAAGTTTTGGTTGAATTCATTACCGCCGGGCTCTATCACGACTTGGGCAGAATTAGCACAAGCCTTTCTGGCTAAGTTCTTTCCACCATCGAAGACAACGAGACTTAGGAACGAGATAACTACTTTCAGGCAATTTGATATGGAGTCGCTTCATGAAGCTTGGGAGCGATACAAGGAATTGCTAAGGAGATGCCCACACCATGGTCTACCTGATTGGCTGCAAATTCAGACATTCTATAATGGATTGAGTGCTTCTACACGCACTCTTGTTGATGCAGCCGCTGGAGGTGCTTTAATGGGCAAAACGATGGCCGAAGCCCACTCTTTATTGGAAGCTATGGCTGCAAACGCTTATCAGTGGCCTTCTGAACGTGTGAACCTAAAGCGAGTTATGGGAGTTTCCGACAACGATCCGATCTCTACACTATCGGCCAGTCGCGTAATGACTCGGAATTGCAAGCTTTTTCACATGCTCCTACCACCGTTACCACAGAATCATGTAATTGGTGTAACGGGTCTCATCCTAGCGCGGAGTGCCAAGTCGGAAATCCTTTCGAGCAACCTCCGATGGAACAAGCTCAGTTTGTGGGGAACGGGAATCGGCAGAACAATCCGTATTCCAACACATACAATCAAGGGTGGCGAAATCACCCAAATTTTTCGTGGAAGAATGGGCAAGCTTTAAATAAACCTCCGCAAGCTCAATTCGCGTAGCCCCCACAGCAGCCCCCTCAACCACCAAAGGTATCCTTGGAAGATGCTCTTGCCCAAATGGCGGCTAATACGAGCCAATTCATGACCCGCACTGAGACCACTTTACAAAATCATTCCGCCTCCATCCGAAACTTGGAAGTACAAATGAGGCAGATCTCAAATCTATTGTCCTCTCGACCTCAAGGTGTATTACCCAGCGCCACCGAAATGAACCCCAAGGAAAACGTGCAAGCAATCGAGCTACGAAGCGGAAAGGAGCTGAAAGAGCAGCCTACCAATAGCAAGGACAAGAGCAACCACAGTGAGAAAGAAAAGGACGAGGAGCCCAAGCCAAAACCAGTGTCGACTACTCATCCCACTCCACAAATTCCATTCCCACAACGTCTGCAAAAGCACAAATTGGACAAGCAATTCTCCAAGTTTCTTGATGTCTTCAAGAAACTACATATCAACATTCCATTTGCCGACGCCTTAGAACAAATGCCGAGTTATGTAAAGTTCATGAAGGAAATCTTATCAAACAAAAGAAAGCTCGAAGAGTATGAGACAGTGGCATTGATGGAAGAGTGCAGTGCTATTCTACAGAAGAAGCTCCCACCTAAATTGAGGGATCCGGGAAGTTTTACTATTCCATGCACCATTGGAAATTCGTCCTTCGACAGAGCCTTATGTGATCTAGGAGCCAGCATAAACCTTATGCCCCTTTCTATTTTTAAGAAGCTGGATATTGGGGAAGCCAAGTCGACGACTATCTCTTTGCAATTAGCTGACAGATCTATCAAATATCCGAGGGGAGTAATAGAGGACGTCTTAGTTAAGGTCGATAAATTCATCTTTCCCGCCGATTTTATTATGCTCAATATGGGGGAGGACCACGACATCCCAATTATCTTGGGAAGATCAT
Organism: Orobanche coerulescens; assembly: GCA_033398695.1. NCBI lineage: Eukaryota > Viridiplantae > Streptophyta > Magnoliopsida > Lamiales > Orobanchaceae > Orobanche > Orobanche coerulescens. The sequence goes on from CM065804.1 coordinate 103,632,543, forward strand.
TCTTGGCAACCGGACGGACTTTAATTGATGTGGAAAAAGGGAAGCTTACTCTACGAGTTCAAGAGGAGCAAGTTACGTTCAATATATTTCGATCCTTACAATATCCTCCTAGTGATGCTGAAAATTATTTTCAAGTTGACGTCATCAACTCGTGTGTAAGTAGAGCCTTTCGAGAGAATTATCCGTCCGATCCGTTGGAGTCCATTTTAGTTGGGTCTGCTTCCAAATTAAATTCAGAACACGTAGCCTATGTACGACACATGGATGCTTCCCCACCATTTTTCACCCGTCGACCATGTGAGGAGCTCGGAAGTTCACCAACTCGACCCGTCCCATCAATCAAGAAACCCCCAAAGCTATAACTCAAACAGCTGCCGAGTCACTTAAAATATGCATTCTTGGGACCCGACGATTCTTTGCCAGTCATTCTTTCGGCCACTTTAGCGGGGGATCAAGAGGAGAAATTATTGAGGGTTTTGAGGGAGTACAAACTTGCCCTTGGATGGTCTATTGCGGACATTAAGGGAATCAGCCCGTCCATTTGCATGCACAAAATTTTGATGGAGGAAGACTACAAACCATCTCTGGAGCATCAACGCCGTTTAAATCCAAATATGAAAGAGGTGGTAAATGTCGAGGTTTTAAAACTCCTCGACACATGTATGAACTTTCCTACTTCTGATAGCAAGTGGGTAAGTCCGGTCAAAGAAGGGTGGGATAACGGTTATTCAAAATGATAATAATGGAATTAATTCCCACTAGGATTGTCATGGGGTGGCGTATGTGCATAGATTATAGGAAATTAAATAAATCCACTAGAAAAGACCATTTCCCTTTACCTTTTATTGATCAAATGTTAGATAGATTAGCCGGACACGATTTCTATTGCTTTTTTGATGGTTATTCTGGGTATAATCAGATTTATATAGCCCCAGAAGACCAAGAAAAGACGACGTTTACATGTCCTTATGGCGTTTTCGCTTATAGGCGCATGCCTTTTGGTTTATGTAATGTGCCGGCCACTTTTCAACGGTGTATGATGGCTATTCTGACATGCTAGAGCATTGCATTAGAATTTTTACGGATGATTTTTCTGTTTTCGGTGATTCGTTTGATATGTGTTTGCAGAATTTGCAGAAAGTCCTAAAAAGATGCGAAGAAACAAATTTGGTCTTGAACTGGGAAAAATGCCATTTTATGGTCCAGGAGGGCATTGTACTTGGCCACCGAATATCCTCCCATGGAATTGAAGTCGACCGGGTAAAAATTGAAACAATCGAGAAGATGCCTCCGCCTACTTCGGTAAAAGGGATAAGGAGCTTTTTGGGACACGCTGGTTTTTACCGCCGGTTTATTAAGAATTTTTCGAAGATCACGAAGCCGTTGTGCAATTTGCTCATGAAGGATGTTCCGTTTAATTTTGACGAGTCGTGTACAGAAAGTTTCGATCTATTGAAAAAAGCTCTAAGCACCACCCCGGTAATAGTCGATCCAGACTGGGACCTCCCATTCGAGTTGATGTGTGATGCTAGTGATTTTGCCATTGGGGCTGTTTTGGGACAGAGACGAGGGAAAGTGTTCCACGTCGTGTATTATGCAAGTCGAACTCTTGACGACGCCCAAAGAAATTATGCCACAACGGAAAAAGAATTGTTAGCATTGATCTTTGCTTTTGATAAATTTCGGGCATATTTATTGGGGACGAAAGTAGTAGTGTGGACTGACCATTCGGCGATCAAATACCTTCTGGAGAAGAAGGATGCTAAACCAAGGTTGATAAGGTGGGTGTTTCTCCTCCAATAATTCAACTTGGAAATCTGCGACAAAAAGGGGACTGAGAATGTTATTGCCGATCACCTTTCACGGTTAGAGAGTCTCCTTGAGAAGGGAGAAAGTCATCCACAAATCATGGAAACCTTTCCCGATGAACAGTTCTACAAGTTGGGTTCGCAACACGTGCCTTGGTACGCTGATCTAGTGAACTATTTGGCGAGCAAAATAATTCCGAATGACCTCTCGCGCCATCAAAAGAAGAAGCTGATTTCAGACGCTAAGTATTACTTGTGGGACGATCCTTTTCTGTTTAAAAGGTGCCCTGATCGAATCATTCGCAGATGTGTTCCGGATGAGGAAATCCGCGGCGTGTTGAATCATTGTCATGCATCACCCTACGGTGGGCATTTTAGCGGAAATAGAACAGCGGCAAAGGTCTTACAATCGGGTTTCTATTGGCCATCATTATTCAAGGATGCTCACTCCTTTGTTTCCACGTGTGATTGGTGTCAACGGACGGGAAACATCTCAAAACGACATGAAATGCCGTTGAACACAATACTTGAGGTTGAATTGTTTGACGTTTGGGGGATCGACTTCATGGGTCCATTTCCTCCATCAAATAAGAACCTCTATATTCTAGTGGCAGTGGACTACGTCTCAAAGTGGGTCGAAGCGGTGGCACTACCGACAAATGGGTCTAATGCCGTGATCAAATTTATAAAAAAATATATTTTCACGCGTTTTGGGACTCCACGCGCCATTATCAGTGATGGTGGTTCACACTTCGACAACAAAGTCCTTGATGCGGTCTTGAGAAAATACGGAGTCACTCATCGTATTGCTACAGCCTAACATCCCCAGACGAGCGGTCTAGTCGAGAGCTAAAGTGGATCTTAGAAAAAACAGTCAGCTCGTCTCGAAAAGATTGGTCCCTTAAACTCGATGATGCACTTTGGGCATACCGTACTGCATATAAAACACCTATCGGGATGTCTCCTTACAGATTGGTTTATGGGAAAAGTTGTCATTTGCCAGTATAGATGGAACATCGTGCATACTGGGCGATAAAGAAATTGAATTTTGATCTTAAATCTGCTGCTGAAAAGCGTTGTTTGCAGTTGAACGAGCTGGAGGAAATTCGCCATGATGCATACGAAAATGTGAAGCTTTATAAGGAGCGAACAAAGATTTGGCATGATAAGCACATCACACATCGAGAGTTCATCCCGGGTCAAGAGGTGTTGTTGTTTAATTCTCGCTTAAGGTTATTCCCTGGGAAATTGCGTTCACGATGGTCGGGACTGTTTACAGTAGTTCAAGTATTCCCACACGGAGCAGTGGAAGTACAAAAAGACGACCGTAAATTTAAAGTTAATGGGCAGCGGTTGAAGGCCTACTTGGGTAATCCAATAGACGCGCAGAAGACGAGCGTCGTCTTATGCACCGCCGGATGAATGCTAGAAAAGTCCGGCTGAAGACTATAAACTTAGCGCTTCTCGAGAGGCAACCCGAGTATTAGTTGTAGATTTTTATTTTTCAGTGTTTTCATGCATTTTAGGAGTCTATATTTTTTGTCATTTTTGCTTTGATATGCTTATCTCTCACGTTCTAGGTGTTTTCCTTTGAAAATTCTGTGCAGGAATCTCCCCAGGGAAAAATTCAGCAGTGGGCCGCGGCACAACCAAAATGAGCCGCGGCACACACAAGTCGAACAAAAAGGGCTAACCTTCCTGTACTATGTGCCGCGGCACAACCATACTGAGCCGCGGCACACTCGACCCCTGAGCCACGGCACAAACATACTGATCCGTGGCACGCCAAACGCCCCAGAAACAGCCCACGAAACTGTACTCCGTGCCGCGGCACGGACAAAATGAGCCGCGGCACACTTATACTACGAGCCGCAGCACCGTACGTTGAGCCGCGGCACACAGCAAAATAACAAAAACGCCCAGGCAGGCTGTACTCTGGGCCGCGGCTCACTTAAGCTGTGCCGCGGCCCCTGCTGCGAAGTTCAACCGCCCAGGACTCCTTCATAAACTCGATCGGCCGACACAAACAGGTAAGTTTCATTCCCTTCTTCGCGCAGCACTCGGACGACCTCTATTTAATTCTTCTTCTTCTTGCCTTCTTCAATCCAAAGCAAGGTAACTCTCATCTCTGAATCTTAATTGCAACATAGAGTTAAAAGTGAGGTAATGTTCCTCATTCATGGTTGAATATGTTGTTAGTTTTCTTAAAAGTTCTATCAAAGTTGAGTTGGAATATGGTGATTATTGATTTATTGTTGATGTTATTTGTTGATTATCTATGAATTGTTGATGTTATTTGAAACTATCGATTGTTGTTATTATTGTTGGGGATTGGGTTAAGCCATTATCATTCTTATTCTTCATTTGAAACCATTCATACTAGGTGTTTGATAAAATGCGTCAACGAAAATTTTTGAGCCAAACGTTTTCAAACTATTTGCAACGAATTTGATTATCGGATTACATTGTACCCCCAACCCTTACATCATGTTTAAACTTGAAAGCTCAGCCTTAATTCCCTCTTACATGGGTGCAAGCTCAATCGACTCTTTAATCACGTTCCGCGTATCTTAAGTCGAGAGTGGTATAGTTTTCTTTAAAAGTTGTGTAATTTCTGGTGTTTATTTTTCAGGAACCTCACCATGGCTACAAAAAGGAAGATGAGTACGAGGGCCAGGACACGATCATCCCCCACAGGAGGGGAGACATCACAAAACCAAGCCGATTTGGAATCTCACCAATTCTCCGATCCAGACATTCACAGAATATTCAACGAGAGAATCCGGCCTCGACCAATAATCCCGGAGCAGGGATTCACTCCCGCCCCCCAGGACGGTGAACTTTTGGCTATGATCAACGAGAGGGGATGGACTCGTTTCACTGCGCCCCCCAAGCCGACAGTGATCTCTATTGTCCAGGAATTCTACGCAGTGCTCTTTTGCGGCATATTCAGGCAGGTCAGAAGATGGGGGGACCAGATACACGGACTGAGGTCGTCGCCCGAGGCCAAACTGTGGATTTTTTGGTGGACGCAATTCGGAGACTATATGAGCTACCAGTGGTGGACGAGATGGAGTATATGCGGATTATGAGTAGCCTCACGAGGGAGGCTCTGCTGGAGGCACTCACTCAGCCCGGTTCCGTCTGGAAGACGTGCGTCCCGGGTTCTTCAGCCTTCTATTTTAAGAGTTCGCGCCTCAGTCGGCTCGGGCGAGCCTGGCTATACTTCCTCTGTGCACGAGTCGATCCTACCTCGCAGATCCACTCGGTCTTACTTTCTCGTGCCCGACTACTATATGCTATCACTACCAGACTCAGATTCGATGTGGCCCCTCATCTGGTCCGATCTATCCTTCAGTGCATTCAAGGAGGGGCCAAGACGGGGCTGAAGCACCCCTCTCTCATTTGTGCTCTATGCCGCCAGTCGGGCATGACTTGGTCGGATGATGGCCAACGGTAGCACCCCAGGGTCCGATAGATCATCTCATTATTTCTCACTTTGACCAGTGGGGTGTAGCGCGGGCACATGCTCGGGGACGAGGATTTCTTCTTGATGAGCCACATGAGCAGTCCCCCAAGCCTCTTCTTCTGACGCATGAGCAAGCGAAGTCCAGCCCGCCGCCCGAGAGGGAATACCTTCAGGCGATGTTTGACAGCCTGAGAGAGGAGATGCGGAGAGAGAGAGAGAGAGCCATCTAGCTGCTGTGAGAGAGGAGATGAGGAGAGAGAAAGAGAGCCATCTAGCTGCTTTGAGAGAGGAGATGCAGACAGAGAGAGAAAGCCTCCTCGCATCTGTCCGGGAGGAGATGAGAGAGCAGGCCCGCTGGGCCAATCGACGTGAGGAGAGGCGCTTGGTGGCGAGGGATGCTTACCATCAGGACTACCTTGCTGCATGGACGAGCCATATACTGCACCCGGACGGGCCCTTCATCCCACCAGTCAGGCCATCCACACCACCCTCCTCGCTGGACGAGGCCGACACCAGTTCCTGAGCTGATATTAGGGGAGTACTTGACCTTTTCTCATATTGCATATTACTATCTGTGTCCATTGAGGTCAATGTACGTCCAAAGTTTGGGGGGGTTTACTTTCAGTTGCTTTTTACTTATTCGTTGACATTTTTCGTTATTTTTGACGCTAGCCTTGCTTGTCTTGATTTTATTTGCATTCATGGATTTTTCGTGCTTCTTTGTGTAAAACTGATGATATGATACTGATTTATTTTTGAAGAAACGGTTGAGTTTTGGTCGAGTTTGCAGTCTGCGATATTTGTTTCCTTTGAGTATTCATTTAGGTCTGAAATTTTTCGTTATTGTAGAAATCTTAGCGTATAAGAAAGGAGACATACGTGTTTTCAAATCGCCGTCTATACGTTTGGTTACACTTTTCGCGTAGCTAGTCGTCCAGTAACATGAGTCTTGTTGGCACTTAAATTGAGTTTAGAGTCGGATAGTCTTTCCCAAAAAGTCGAGAAATTATACATGTTCTATGATGGAAAGTCTAGTAACCGGGGGTATTCACGTAACCCGTTGTTTACTCTCGAGTAAAACGACAACCCTGAATAGACTAATGGTTTAGAGATATCGCATTTGCCGATGATGGGAAGCCTAGTAACCAGGGGTATTCACGTGACCCGTTGTTTACTCTCGCGTAAAATAGCAACCTTGAATCGGACGTGCATGAATAGCTATTCGAGTTTTTCTCCGCTGTAGAAGGCAACTTAGTAACTAGAAGCATCCATGTGCCCCATGAGTGTCTTTTACGTCAAACGGCTCCCCAATACATGAGAATGGAAATCCACCCTAGGGTTATCCCGATGAAACAGCCCGAGATCCGAAACCTAGTGGTTAACTCGAATCATTTTATTGATCATACATAAGGGAAGGCTGTCCGATGATTATTTTTGACGATGAAACTCTTGAATTTTTGCCACTAGACTGTGGGACTGGGCGAGTTGGCTTGTTTAAACTAACACTTCATATTGGCGGTCAGTTAAATTCACGCTTGTTAATCTTTGAGCTTGATTTTCTTCATGACCGATTGATTAGCACTAAAAATGGTTACTTTGTGGAATCAGTATCCGTGATGTGACTCACTAATACGATACTCATATTATTCTTTGAGATTTTCAGGGTAGTATTGATTTAGCTGAGCACTATGGATTTGCACGATCATTCACGATACTTCTTATTTGAAATTGATTTTTGCTTGAGGACAAGCAAAGGCTCAAGTTTGGGGGTATTTGTTAGATGTATTTTTATGCGCTTATTTATCATTATTTTATATCCAATTTTAAGTCTAAATATGCATAAATGAGCTTTTAATGCACTATCTTTATATGTTTGAAGGAAATTGAAGTCCGGAAGCCTAAACGAGGAAAAAACCGGCGAAAACGACAATTTTTGGTCAGGGGCCGTGGCACAATGAAGCTGAGCCGCGGCACACACACGGTCAGCTGGAGGCGGTACACACTGTACCGGGGGCCGCGGCACGAAGATGCTGAGCCGCGGCCCATGAAGAAAACTTCCGCCCAGGCATAGGGCGCTGGACATTAGGGGCCGCGCCACGAACTTACTGAGCCGCGGCCCGCGGGGCGGTAATGCTGTTTCTGCCGCGTTTCTGAGCCGTTTCTGAAGCCCGTTTTCGACCTAATTCCCGGACGCATTTTTGAGACGAATGATGGTTATAAATAGGGATTAAAGGTCTGAAGAGAGATCATCGAAGAGAAGGAGAAAAACACCGATCAAGCAGAGAGCAGAAGCTAGAGAACGGAGGAATCCAAGTTCTTCAACTGTGTTTGATTTCTTTTATGCTTTCTTCAATTCTTTCTGTTTTATTTTCTAGCATGTCGGGCTAGAACCCTATTCTAGGATTTTGATGAAACCAAGGTTTTGACGAATTAACTTTTGATTTTGTATTATTAAAATATATTTCCCTTTCTTATTGAGTTTTCTCAATTGTTTTAATTACTATCAATTATGTGGCCTATGATTGATTTGTTTTGATTACGCAACTCGAATCGGGAGAGGAGAGTTGGTAGGAAAAATTAGTGAGAACCGTTTTATCTTGTGAGATAGGAATATACTCATAAGAATTACGTGGCCTGTCTGAAGATTTTGTACTTTTTGCTTATTGACGAATTAATTCACCTAGGAATAGAGTGTTTTATTCGCCTTAGAAAATTTTATTGACCTCGGGAGAGGCAGTAGAGTATTTTAGAAATCTTCGCCTTCAATAAATTGGGAAATCATTTAATTCATATAAATCAAGAGTAATTCAGATAAACCGAGGTGGATTCACAATCCTACATTAATTTCCTATTTGATCTTCTTTCTTCGACCAATCGATTTTACTATTTATTCTTTTATTAATTTTCTTTAATTATTACTTGCACCTCCAAATTCGATAGTTCAAATAAAATTAGGATACGCATAAATCGGTAATTAGTGAGTCAGTCCTCGAGGGAACGATAACTTTCTTACCACTTTATTACTTGCTTACGACAACGTGCACTTGCGTTCACCAAAATTTGTAACAAGTTTTTAGCACCGTTGCCAGGGACTGATTGATTTACTAATATCGATTTCAGTATTTCTAGTCTTAATTTGAACACCATTTTATTTTTCTTTTTTTTTTTATTATTTGTTTTCCTTTCAGGAGTTTCGTGTTGTGCATGAGAAAATTCGGTAACGAATGCCTATTACCTTTGGATACTGAACTCGAGCGCACTCTGCGGAAACACAAGAAGGAAAAGTGCGAGCTATCAACAAAAGACACCATGGCCGATAACACAGAAAATCACGGAGTAGACAACCCTATTCAGCAAGCTCAACCGGCATTGGCACTCCGAGATTATGCAATGCCACAAATCAATTCAAATTTTTCGGGGATTCGGCGTCCAACCATCCAAGCGAACAACTTTGAGATTAAGCTGGCTATTATTCAGATGGTGCAAGCAATCCAATTTTGTGGACTGGCGAACGATGACGCCAATGTCGGCGAACGATATCCCTTGCTCAATTAAATTCTAATGAATCTTCGTTTGAGATGTAAGAACCTCGAGCATTTGAAGAGATGCCGATTTGCAGCTCAAGGCATCCGCGACGACATTGGCTTTTCCGGGGTGGTAAAGAATTTTCAAATTGTAATCCTTTATCAACTCTAACCAACGTCTCTGTCTCATATTCAGCTCCTTCTGGCTGAAAATATACTTCAGGCTCTTGTGATCGGTATAAATCCGACACGGAGAACCATTCAAATAATGCTGCCAAATCTTGAGTGCGAAGACAATTGCGGCCAATTCCAAATCGCCAGTAGGATAATTCATCTCATACGGCTTTATTTGTCATGACGCAAAAGCTATCGTCTTATCATGCTGCATAAGCACACAACCAAGACCTTGACCCGAAGCGTCACTATAAACTGCAAAGCCCTCACTACCATATGGTAAAGTTAAAATCGGCACTGAAGTCAAACGTCTCTTCAGCTCATCGAAGCTTTGTTGTCTCTCATCCGACCAAACAAACTTTTCGGTCTTTTGGAGTAATTTCGTAAGCGGCCGAGCGAGTTTCGAGAATCCCTCGACAAACCAACGGTAATACCCAACAAGGCCCAAAAAGCTACGAACTTCCTTAACATTTTTAGGCGGTGCCCAATCTAGCACTGCCTCAATCTTCTGCGGGTCTACACGAACCCCTTCAGCCGAAATCACATGGCCGAGAAACATAACTTCTTCCAACCAGAACTCACATTTTGAGAATTTTGCATAGAGGTACTCGGTTCTCAAAATATCTAGTACCAAACGCAAGTGTCGGGCGTGCTCTTCTTTATCTCGAGAATAGATCAAAATGTCGTCAATAAAGACAACTACACACTTGTTGAGATACTCGATGAAAATCTGATTCATTAACTGCATGAATACCGCCGGTGCATTAGTCAACCCAAAAGGCATAACTACAAATTCATAATGCCCATATCTCGTCCGAAATGCCATCTTCGGAACGTCAGACTCTCTCACCCTGAGTTGATAATACCCTGATCTTAAATCAATTTTCGAGAAAATTGCAGCCCCCTGCAACTGATCAAATAAATCGTCTATACGAGGCAAAGGGTACTTGTTCTTGATGGTCACTTTGTTCAGATCACGGTAGTCAATGTACAAACGTAGTGAACCATCCTTCTTTCTCACAAAAAGAACAGGCACGCCCCAAGGCGAAGCGCTCGGTCTGATGTACCCTCTTTCTAGAAGTTCTCCCAACTGATTCTTTAATTCTTGCATCTCGGAAGGTGCCATTCGATAAGGTACCTTAGAAATCAGAGCCGCATCTGGCTCTAAGTCCATAGAAAATTCTATCTCCCGATCTGGCGGTAATCCCGGGAGATCATTCGGAAAAACATCGGGATACTCAGTAACAACCGGAATCGAAGAGAAATCGACTTCGGTCGCTTCCGTTTTCAAGGCATAACACCAATAGCCCGTATAACCTTTATTCAAAAGTTTTACGGCCTTCATAGCGCTGATAAGTAACTTGGATTGACCCGACTTACATCCCAAAAATGAGTACTCGGATCCGTCTTTAGTCATCATGGTGATAACTTTGTACGATAATTCATAATCGCTTGGTGACTATCAAGCCAATCCTCACCGAGGATCACGTCCTCGCCTACCATATCAACTACAATCAGATTCGATAACCATTCCATACCGTTGATAATCACCGAAAAACCTCTAATCTCCCGGTTCCCCACAATTCTATCCCCGCTAGGTAGTTTCACAATGAAGGGTTCACAAATAGTCATACAAGTTATATTCAAACGGCGTACACACACCAAGGAAATAAGAGATTGTGTAGCACCCGTATCAAAAAGCACACGGACTGGATGAGATAAAATATAAATGGTACCTGAAGCCACCATCGCATCGGTTTCGTCTGTTCGACACATCTCATAGACCCGTGGTTGTACCGAACCGACACTAGAGTTTCCCCCTCCAGCGTTCTGGCCCCTTCCCCGGCCCCTGCCGAAATTCTGCTGAGATTGACCAAAAGATTGCCGTTGATTAACGCCTTGGTCAAGTGGTGCTGGGGCAGAAGCCCGAGTATCCAAGGTCTGATTTATTTCGGAACAATAAGCCGCTCTATGTCCCATCTGTCCGCAAGTGTGACACTTAAATGGTGGAAAATTGCATTCCAAATTAACCTTCCACAATTATAGCAAGTTACCGTGCGATTTGTGGTGCCCGGAGCAGAACAGAAACCCCTCTTTCCTTTTGCAGAACGTGACGACTGTCCGGTAGAATGGTTAGTCGCCTGTGACCTTTGGAAATTGCCACTCTTAGAGCTAGAAAAATTCCCCACAATTTTCTGCTTCTTCGATTCTTCAACGGTATCGTTGTCGGGGCTTAACATATCATGGGCTAAAGCTCTGTCCTGATACTCCTTCAGTGTGGTGCAAGCAAATCCGGCCATGTACCGCCGTTAGTCCAAATTCATCCGCATATCAAAATAACAGATCTTATCACGCTTGTTCCGCACTTGATCCTTCACGTGGATCAATTGTTGGTTGTACTCTACAATTGCTAGCGAAACAGGAATATTCTGCGATTTAGCCTCGAAAAAGGCTCGGATTCGGCCCTCTCGCACCGGCCAAGGACAAAACTCGGCCTCCAAAAGCTCCTTAAATTCATCCCAAGTGGCAACACGATCTTGTGGCTTAATGACTTTCCACCATGTAGTTGCCTCCTTAGTGAGGAAATACTGGGCAATCGGTACTTTCCTCACTTCGGGGGAATCAACCGCTTCAAAAATTTTCTCCAACTCCGCTAGCCAATCTTCCCAACCTAACGGGTCTATGGCACTGCCAAACTGTGGAGGGTGCATCCGGATTACATTCTGAAGCAAGGCATCCACGTTCGGATTCAGATTATTCAGCTGGACGGTTTGGGCTAAAATGGTCATCTGGTTGGCCAATTGTTGAAGTACATTCGCAACTCCAACGTCCGCGCAGTTCCCCTGGCTAGTCGACTGGTCGTGCTGACTTTCGGTGTCAGGATGCACCGAGTTCGACAAACTGGGGTTGGTTGACCCCGCAACAGAACTGAGGGAAACGGCCGCGCCACGTCCACGTCCACGGCCACGACCTCGGCCCCTACCAGCTGACATACTGAAGAACACACAAGGCACGTAAGTACAATTCAATCGCACGTCATCGAACTGACCGATTCTCAAGAATACCAAAATAGAAACAAAACGAATAAGGAAACACCAGAAGAGTAAGAGGTCTTACAAGTACCGGTCGCACTATGATGATGGCAGAGTAGTGATACTGTGGACAAATGATGACTCAATCGACCCAAAAGACCGACAACCTAGGTATCCATAGACCTAAGCTCCGATACCATATTCTGTCACACCCCCTAGTTATTCAGGGAATATTACAGCACCGTAAGCCCCACTGTGGGACCCACAAGGCTAAACATACGCGGAACTATAAATTTTGACCGAGAAGGTCTACATACAATGGAGTGAAGAACAATACAAAGGGTATTCAAAACATATCCAATGTAACCAAAGACATCACAATGCAAATCGATACCTCGGCAAATGCAGGCCGGAACATCAAGGAAAATAGAAAACAATACTCGAGTATTCAATAACCATTCCAGTACAACAACACTAAATGGAGAAACTCAAAACATAACCAGAGGAAAGACACAGTATCACACTTGCCCATCATCTTCATGCCGACCCGATACCTGCCTGTCCGCTCTCTTGGAACCCATAAAAAGTATTTCCCCCATAAAGGGGTTAACCGTCGAATAGCTAGTGCAAGTATATCAAGTATGAAACACAATACTGCTCGGCAATAAAGTAAAGGTAACCGTCAATTCATCAATTCAAGATTAGTATTCCGGAAAAATTAAATCTCATAGCATCACAACAATGCATACATGATCAACCATGGAATCGCACCAAAGGCTACGGAACCCTCAGGGGACCAATCGGCCTGCCCCAGAGTGGTTAACACAAATTATCCGTGGAATCGCACCAAAGGATACGAAACCCTCAGTGGACCTGTTGGTCCGCCCCATAGCGGATATAAATAAACATGCCATTCATATAACTTACTTTCAAAGTCGAGAACGTACAATCATAAATATATACTTGCCTTTGAGACATCGTGAAATTGAACGGAAAAGAGTATGAGTTCGGTAGGTCCAAGAACGTGCTTCCAGCACCTAAATGATTCGTAAGGGATATGATAATCAATAATCTATACTCATAACTCACGAAGAAACTCCCAAAACCCGTCTACGATTCACGAAAATACACGAATAAACAACTAGAGGTTGGAAAATCGCCCAAACTCTCACAAGTCCGAAAACGGCACAATCCAATCCGTAAAATCATAGGAAAAGCATGTATATGGAATAGATACATCATAATCTCAAGGTTCTCAAGCTTCAAAATGGATAAATCGGACGAATCTAGGAAAACCCCCAAAATTTTCAAAAAATAGGGTTCTAAGGATTTTTACCTTGATTTGGACGTTAGGATGGATTAGATGTTGTGAAATCCTTACTCTCCAACCAAATATATTGATGTTAGAAGAAAAATCGCTTCAAATCGCCCAGAATCGTCTCTCCCGAGCTGCTCTCGTCGGAAATGAGTGAAGATGATGAAAAATGACGAAATGGAAGTCAATTGTCCAATATATATTCGCCCAGTCTAGCGCACACTATGCCTCCTTCATTAGCGTGCGCTAGCGAGGTCACCGGGTAGTTCAGTGGCTTCTGCCGGCCCCGATTAGCGTGCGCTAATTGCCTTTCTCTAGCGTGCGCTAGTCAAAAAGTGGCATCCAGTAACTGGAGTCCAGAACCTACTGTCCTCTGCCCTGTTCAAGAGTTAGCGTGCGCTACCGCTATGGCTTAGCGTGCGTTATGCAACAGCTTTAGCGTGCGCTAGCCGAAGCCTAGCGTACTTTACCTGATAGTCCAGAAAACCTGACAACCTCACTGCCTCTGCCGACCAGCCCGTTAGCGTGCGCTACAGACGGATGTTAGCATACACTACTAACCACGAATAGCGTGCGCTAACGAACTCCTAGCGCGCGTTAACTGCCAGTCCAGAGAGCAGTCCGAGTTACTGGTTCTGACTTGACTGGTCCCTTAGCGCGCGCTACGGCTCAAAGCTAGCGTGCGCTATTCAAACAGAATTAGTGTGCGTTAGCCTAGGCCTAGCGTACGCTATTTCTCTGACCCAGAACACTTCTGCAAGGTCTAAACAACACGATCATGATCCAAACAAGATACGAAACTCTATAACAATATCAACCACATCACCAAGAGTTTACAGAGTGACAAAATAAGAAAAACGGCAAGGCCAAACAGTCAATAAAAGTACGGGTATTACAATTCAGCTCGTGTTGACACGCGCACGTGAAATGTACACCATGTCAGCTAATGACGTGGCAGATCAGATTGAATGGTTGTTGGGGTGATTTTCAGCAATTATTTTGGAGTTGTATTATTGATGAGTTTTGTATTATAATAGTTAGTGATAAGTGTATCTATTGTTTAGTTGTATTAGAAAATTCTAAAAAAAAAAAAAAGCATTTTACAGTATTATAAAGAGTAATGCAATTTAGAGGGGAGAGGAGGAGAGAATAGAGGGAGGTTTTGTAAGAGAAAAATATAGTGTTTGTGAAGAATTATATTTGAATGATATTATTATGGAATATTTATTTATTTGTGTTGTTATTAATATTATTATGAGTAAGTAATTATTTTTTGTTGGGGTTAGGATGAAATCATGTCTATATTATTATTAATATTTATATAATAATACCAACTTCATGTTTTTAATGATTTTGATTTTCGCTTCAACAGGGGAATATACTAATATCACATATTTTTTATAGTTATAAATTCAATATTGCTTTGTGATTATTAAAATTAATTAATTTCTCCAATTATTTATTTTCTATTAAATCGGATACACATAATTCTTAAAAATTATAATTATCAAGCGAAGAAAAATCTATATTTGAATAATAATTTTGTACTGATTATTAAATCAATAGAGAAATAGTGAAATTTATTTCAAAATTTATTCCCTGGATTTTTAAAATTAATATATAATACAAATAATAAATAGACGATGGCGGATTATAAACTCTAGTAAATTATTTAAAAAATTATTTAACTAAAATTCACTTAAAGTTATTTTTATTTATTGTAATTGTTACAACCATTCCAACAATCAAATTATTTGGCACTAGGCTAGAATTTAATGTATATTTAGTTTAATACGATATTGTTTCAGGAGAATGTAGGAAAGTAGTAGAGACGAATCAATTGTATTCAAAACACTAATAGAAGTGTCTTTATATAGGCTTTACAGTGAGAGTCCTTCCATACATAGAATTCATAGTTAAGGTAAGACACTTAATGGGACCCTACTACCTCTACAAGGATCTAGAACCTTCCATCTATGTATCCTACTACAACCAGCATTAGACAAGACACATACAAGCGAAGGATATCCCAGAAATCCCCTCATGTGTCGAGCACTAATACAATCATGGTGCATAAGATGTTGCCTCGGTAAAAAATCTTTCCAAGTCAAACAAAACCCCATGGGAAAAAATAAAGACTTGGTGAGGAAAAGAGCACAATGTACCAACTACAAATGACAGAATCATGTGGAGTATACTCCCTATGAAGTATACATAATAGCTCATTCCGATGGGCTATCACTTGTTGAGCTTGTACAATCGACGCATGTAGATACTCCTCACATGTTAATCAAATGTAGATTTTGGCAGAGACTTAGTGAACAAGTCTGCAATATTCTCATCGAAACTCACGTATTCACTTCGATATTCAGCATTTTCTGCTGTTGCTGATTGTAGAAGAACTTCAGCAAGATATGCTTGGTATTGTCACCCTTAATGAAGCCTAAATTCATCTTCTTAATGCATGCCGCATTGTCCTCAAATATGTAAGTAAGGATTGTTGTAGTGGATTTTAATCCACAAGTTCCTCGTATATGGTCTATGACTAACCAAAGCCAAATGCACTCCCTTACGGATTCATGTAGTGCAATTATCTCTGCATGGTTCGAGGAAGTAGCAACTCGGATTTTCTTGGTAGATCTCCAAGATATCGTCGTATTCCCAATGGTGAACACATAACCAGTTTGGAGACGTCATTTATGCAGGTCAAATAGATAATCGGAATCTGCAAATCTAACTAACACATTGTTGGGATTCTCTGCATAGGGGACAAGCTTGTTGGCATTAGCACTTCTGGTAGTCAAGCTGCCATGCTTAGCTGCGATATTAGAGGAAGATCGACGGTCGGTATGCATCGTCTTAACCTCAACAATTCATTTCGGAATATTGCTCTCTCTTGCATAAGTAAAAAACATAGGGAAAGAACAATCCAAGATCACTGGAGCCTTTCAAGTATCGAAAGATGTATTTCTACTCCATTCCAATGCCTTATCGTAGGAGCGGACCTGAATCTCGCTAACATATTTATAGAGAAGGCGATGTTTGGACAAGTACATTGATCCAGATACAACAGCGCACCGATTGTGCTAAAGTACGGTGTTTCTGCATGAAGGGCCTCTTCACCCTCCTCTTTAGGACAAAATGGATCCTTGTTCATTGATAGACTTCTCTAACCATGGGGGTAGCAAGAGGGTGTGCCTTATCCATGGTAAATCGCCTGAGCATCTTATGGACATAGGCAGATTAGAATGAATATACCATCATCTCGATGTTCCAGCTCTAAGCCCAATCAGAATTGAGTCCTCCGCAGGTCTTTCATCTCGAATTCGGACTTAAGGTAGCAGGCCGCTTCATCGACCTCATCTGTGGTACCGATAACATTCATGTCATCTACATAGACGGAAACAATCACGAATCCTGCATCTGTTCTTTTCATGAAAATGCATGGACATATATCACTGTTCTTGTATCCCTTCTCAATCAAGTATTCATGTAGGCTATTACCACATCCTTCTGGATTGCTTCAACCCATACAGTGAATAACGCAACTTTACTGCGTAAGCGCTTCGTGGTTTAGGGCTACTTGATTTGGGCAATGAAATCCCTTTGGGGACTTTCATATAAATGTTTGTATCTAGATCCCCATAAAGATACACTGTAACCAGATTCATAAGCTGCATATTCAGTTTTTTGGACGCTACAGAACTGACTAGGTAGCGGAAAGTGATGGTGTCCATAACAGGAGAACACATCTCCTCGTAATCAATTCCAAAGCGCTGCGAGAAGAGGGCAAATAGTCTCGCTTTGTAATGCATGACCTCATTCTTATCATTTGCATTTATGAACAAAGACCCATTTATGTCCAACTGGTTTAACGCCCAAGAGTACTGGCGATATGGCCAAGTACCTCACGTTTAGCTATTGAGTCAAGTTCAGCCTGCATTGCATCTTTCCATTTCGGCCAATCAGCTCGTCATTGACATTTAGCAACCGAGCACGACTTAACATCATCGTCTTTAATAATTTCTTGAGCGACGGAGTAGGCAAAAGTATCACCGAATAGCATGGATGACCTGTCGAATAGTACGTATTCACTCGTACATTACATTGATATTTCTTTATTCTCCGACATCAACAAAGTTTCCGACGCACCCATCGATCGTTCCATTGTTGATTCGAGGACATATGCATAGTCACATAGAACCTCATGTGACAGAGTCACTGTGTCGATAATGAGAGGATTTTGTGCCTCTATTCCTCTTCCCTTTCGAGGCTTAGTATCATTTCTACCCACTGGCCTCCCCCTCTTTCGAGCAGGGAGAAGAGCAGTCGAAAGAGCCATCCTACCACTAACGTTGACGTCGGGGGACTCATTTCTTTGGGAGGCTGAACCTTGACCTACAACTGGGACTTCTAACCTTGCGAGAACATTAGTAGCGAAAATGATAGATCTTGTCACTTTCGCAGTATCAGTAAAGCTGTCGGGCATCAAATCCACAACTTTCTGAAGATTGAGAACATGTTGCACTTCCATCTCGGATTGAGCCATGCATAGAAATTGATGAGGCAAAGAGGGAGCACACCAGACAGTTTTCTGGCATTCAACTGGAATCATTCGATTCCTCTCTCCCCCTAGCGACGGGAAGTTTGTCTCATAAAAGTGACAGTCTAAAAAACTTGTAGTAAACAGATCTCCTGTCAAAGGTTCTAAGTAGCGGATAATATTAGGTGATTCATAGCTAACATTACCTAATTGCCTTTGCGGGTCCATTTTAGTGCGTTGTAGAGGCGTAATTGGCACATAGACTGTACAATCAAAAATGCATAAGTGTGAAATATCAGGCACATATCCAGTTACCAACTGGTACACACTAAATGGTTGATTAGCAGTGGGTCGAAAGCGAATAAGTATAGCTGCATGCAAAATTGCATAACCTCCATAAATCGACAAGTTGGTGTGTAATACTAATACTAGAGCGATAAGATGTAACCGATTAATCATAGCTTCAGCAAGGCCATTCTGCGAATGAACGTGAGGGACAGGATGCTCAACTTCAATCCCAATCGACATGCAATTATGGTCAGAGGAATTTGACGTAAACTCACCAGCATTGTCCAATCTTAATGACGAGATTGGAAAGCTAGGGTGGTTAGCCCGTAACTTGATTTGTGCTAAGAGCTTAGCAAATTCAGTGTTTCTTGTGGATAGCAGAGCAACGTATGACCATCGTGTTGATGCATCGGCTAGAACCATAAAATGCCTGAATGGTCTGCACTCTGGATGAATAGGTCCACAAATGTCCCCTTGAAATTTTTTGTAAGAAGCGAATATTTTTTGTTCAGTCTTTAACAAATGATGGAGAAGGTGTCAGCTTTGCTAGTGAACAGGCCTTACAAAATGATATATGGGCCTTGGAAATTGCCACGAAAGCCTCGGGACTTGCAGAATATGCACCGTCAACCTCATCAGGCCATGTGATCTTCAATCTTGGTGATACGGTATCAAACTCATTCACATCAATGCCAATGTCGAGCGGTGCTTCCAATCATTTTCCGGACTTGGAAAATACATAACCTTGTGAGTTTTTCAAGATGCGAATCGTCATGTAGTGTCCAGGGTGTCCAAGTCGGTCATGCCACAATTGGTATACTTCGGAATCACAAAGTTCGTGACTCACAGCATATGATTCAATAACCCTTATTGTAGTTTGGTATAAACCACTACTTAGACTCATTAGTTTCTCAAGAACGTGGTGTCTTCCGCATTCTGCCAGAGTAACACACAAAAATCCTACCGCATTATCACAATGTGTATCAAGGTGATAACCACTGGCACGAATGTTCCTAAAACTTAGCAAGGTTCGGTTTTCTCTAGGTGCATAGAGAGCATTTGTGATATTGATATCCATACCATTAAGTAGCAGGAAATGAGCAGGTGCCTCATTTGAATTACTTGGGAGGAACCAATCATTGTTGTCACTGAGGATATGTATGGCACAATATCCCTGAACAATTGCCTATTTCGAAGAATAATGTGGGTTATTCCACTATCAACAAGACACTCAATTTCACCACGATACATCTACAATAAGACATGAAACTCTATTAGTCTTGTGTTGAAAGACATAGAGAAAATTCACTAACTTTGTATTCACTCGCTTGCTCGAGTCATGCACCCGTGGTGCTTGCAAAAACTGAGCAATATTTCCTTTGCTATTTTGTCATGGTGCTTTCTGTGGGTAGCCTGATTCAGTTTTGGAATCGGCTTCGTACCAGCTGGGCATGCATTTTTGTTGAGAATGATCTCATGATGCCTTTCTTTCGTGAGGTGGGAGATAAGGTTGCTAAAATTTTTAATTCTCCCTTCCTAATAGGCAACGCGCAGCCGATGAGCAATCACACTTGCTCCAATAGGAAAAGTGTTAAGAGTCTTTTTTATCAAGTCTTGATCAGACTTCTTTACACCACAAAAACCAAGATCAATGCGAAGATCGAGGGTGGCTTGATTATAGGCCTTTACATTTGCATAATCCAAGAACCGGATTTGCTCCTACTGAAGTTGCAAAATGGGGAAGCGCTGATCATGCACATTATTAAAACGTTTTTCAAGTGTATCGCATAGTTCTTTGGGAGTTTGCAAATTCATATAACACGTTTTCAACAATGGATGTATATGTCTACGAAAGTATATCAGTGAATTAACCTTGGTTTTCTCCCTCGATTCTTAATCTGCAGGCTCATTGGAGGGAAAGATGGTGGTATTAAATCTCTTACCAATAAACGCCAAGCGAATGTCTCAGACCCACCTATGGTACTCCTTACCGGCATGGTCAAGGATTTCTAACTCCGGATGAATATTAGAGATTTGTGCCATCTACAAAATATAAACAAGATGAAGTTAGTCTAGTTGGATTTTCAGTGATAATGTTGGTCACAATCAATACTTTAAAAGCGTGTAACATAACCATTACTCGATATACTTCCCTTAATTGTTGTTAGTAAAGTCAACAAAAACAGCGATATCAAATCGCACCTAGATATGTGGTGTATGCAGCAACATCAAGTATCGACTTTTAATAATTCCGTGACTCCCCCAAGACCATCACAAAGTTTTATTCGACATGCAGAGATAGCAACTTCTCTCGCGGTCTCATCCACCCCAAAGTAAGGTGGGAGATAAAGAACTCAATAACCCATGTACCCAAAAAAAATTTCCCAAAAGAGATAATTGAAATATTGACAAGTTTAAATAATTACCTCGATTGTGAAATTAGGCAAGTGATATGGAGCAATAGGTGGTGTGCTCCGATCTATCGATTGGTACTCGATGTACCGACGTGAAACCGGGGGCGTAATATTGGTGGGTCCGGAAAGTCACAAATTAAATCAGTATTTGGATCTTTGGATCGAGAGTGTGAAACGGGTCGGACTAGGTGGGCTGGATTCGGTAGAGGTTTCGGGCAGCAGGCGACTGGACTTGAGCTGTTCGGACCGGCGGCGGGAGGCAAAGATCGGCACGAAACTTGCTGCGGCAAGTCGAGTCGGACGACCGGTGGTGGAGTGGTCGGACGGATTGGACTGCGGGAGGCGGAGCTCGATAGGAGCGATCTGAGCTGCTGCATCAGCAGTGTTGGATGGATCAGATGGTGGGAAACTGGGCAGGGGTGATCGGGGCTCGGTTGTGGCGGTCAATCCCAGCGGGGGCCAAGCAGAGTTGATCGCAGCTGATTGTCGGGCAGTTGAGGCAGGTCCTGGCTGGATGGATTGGCTCGGCGGAAGGGGCAGTCTACAGGGTTGGGTCGCAGCGGGTTCCGATGGGGATGATCGGGTCAGACGACGGGCGGTGATGGTCGGGCTGATTGGATCGGGGTTTGTAGGTGGAGCCCGACAAGTGTTGGTTCGCGGCTCGGGTGTGGGCGATCTGGGCGGACTGGTGGCAGTGGTGTGCTGCGAAGTGCGGCGGTGGACCGGGATTGAGGTTACGGTGGTGCACTACGAGCAGGGGGGTCGACTAGGGTTTCAGCCAATTTTTCTTTTTTTTTTTCAGAATTTTTGAAAAAAATTTTGGAGCGACATACTGGTAATGTGTTCAGGAGAATGTGAGAAAGCAGTAAAATATGAATCAATTGTATTCATAACACTGATAGAGGTGCCTTTATATAGGCTTTAGAATGAGAGTCCTTCCATACATATGATTCGTAGTTAAGGTAAGACACCTAATGGGATTCTATTACCTCTAGCAGGATCTAGAACGTTTCATCTATATATCCTACTACAGTCAATATTAGGCAAGACACATACAAGGGATGGATATCCCGGAACATATTTAAAGATTTTTACTTCACTACTATAGTCCTCTCTGTGGAATCGACCTCGCACCGCATATATCTACATCGAACGAATCGTGCGCTTACGATTATAAACTTTAAAGACAAGAACAAGGTTTTGGCGCCGTTGCGGGGGAGGCGCAAACGAAGTACAAGAAGGCTATCCTCGCCAAATTAGTTAAATTCTTCTACTAGTTATTTATTTATTGCTTTTATTTATTGTTATTATTTGACCTTTTAATAAGTTTAAATTGTGTTAGTTTAAATAATAATTAGTAGTAGAATTTATTTATTTTATGTTCATAAAAAATCTAAAAAATAATAATTTGAAAAATAACATAATAAATAATAAAAAAGCTACTGTTCACTTATCGTAATAATAGTAAAAAAATATAAAATAAACAATCTAAAAAAATTCTGGAAAATCTAAAAGGAAAATCAAATTTTTTATTTTTTTTAAAATATCTGGAATATTAGTATTACAAATTGAAAGTTTTTATTTAAAATTGGAAAAATAAAAAGTAAAAAAAAAATTGGAATTTATTTAAAAATTGTTCTTTTTAAAAAAAAAAACTGGAAAATTATTTTGCATAAATAAAAAATGCTGAATTATTTTACTTCTTTAAAAGAAAAAAACGGCCAGTTTTCTTTTTCGTAAAAATTTACTTTTGAAAAACTTTATTTTTAAATCTAAAAATCTGAAAAAAAAACAGATTAAGGTTTATAGAAAAAAATCTGGTATATTATAATAAAAAATTATTCTTTTCATTTTTGAACATTGAATATGTTTTATAAAATTAAATAATTTAATGGAAAGGGTAAATACTAGAAAATAAATATTTAAAAACCTGAAATCTCATAATTATAAAAAATAAATAAAAAAATCAGAAAAGAAAATTGGTAAAAAGCTATTTTTCTTATTGTTTGCATAAATAAATAAAGAGTTTGTAAATTTTGGTTTTCTTAAGAAAAATTTGAATGCTTTTTTGTCCGTAAAAAATATTTGGATTAGGATAATATTATTTTTAAAAAATATTATTATTTTAAAAAATATATAAAAAACTAAAAAAATAGATAAACTGAAAAATAATATAAAAGAACCAAAAAAATTCTTAAGCTTTTAAAATAATTTATGTCTTGTCATTAGTTTAAATAGAATCTTGTAGTTATAAATTTAGATCTTTTTAATTATTTTTTCTATTTACAGTATTTTTAGACGTTTAGTTTAATTGCAATATTACTCGTCTTAAAATTTAGTTTATCTGTAGAAACTATTTTTATAGATGAATTAGTAGGTTTATTCTTTGCAATCGATTGCATCCTATATTATTAATTATGATAAGCATTATAATTAATAATAATAAAACTAATAACGATAATAATCATTATTATTATTATCATAAAAACGAACTCAACAAGCAAATAATTATAACAATAAGATTGTTTAAAAGATTCAACAAGGGACTGATATTTTTCACCCACTACTTTGTTTGATTTGAATAGAGAAAAAGTGAATATCAATCTTGTACAAATTGATTTTGAGAAACCGACTGAATTTTGGCAAAAAGGCATGTGTTTTACATGCCGAACAAAGTTGGATTTTAAGTGGGACTGTTGTGACGCCTCCAACGATCTGAAAATTGATCGACTATCATTATTTGGTTTGTATGCAAAGCTAAAAAAGAATTAAAAGCCGGTGAATGCAAGTCTGACAACAAAATAATATAGGTCGATTAACGCGAAGAATATTGTCTTTAACTAAAATTGAAGTTCAAGCAACAATACCAATACCAATACTAAAATGGAAGAAACCGAAAATTTGAAAAATCAAGTTGTAAAAGAGAAAATTTTAATAGAAAATTTTTCTCCACTAACTGCTAATTCTCCTTCTTGCATAGTGTCGCCAAATACTGATTCAACTCATTTCGAACTTAAGCAATTAATAATCCAACTTTATCCATCTTTTCACGGTTTTGAAAGAGAAGTTCCATATGTACGTCAAGGAATTTCTTGACATTTGTTCTACTTTTAAATTCTAAAATTTATCTTAGGAATCCGTCAAATTTAGACTATTTACATTTTTCCTCAAAAATAAAGTAAAATTCTGGCTAATTCTCTTCAAGCAGGAACAATGACTAATTCGGACCAACTAGTTAATAAATTTCTCGCAAACTTTTTTCTAATGTCTAAAACTGATAGTCTTAGAAGAGAAGTATTAGAATTTTTCCAAAAAGAAAATGAAGAATTTTATGAGTATTGGAAAATATTTAATGATTTAATCCTTAAGTGCCCCCATCACGGTTTTGAAATATGGCATCTGATAAAATGCTTTTATGATGGTTTAGCTCCAAACAATCGTCAATTAATCCAATCAATGCATGGTGGAGAATTTCTTCACCTTACTGGAGATGAAGCTTGGACAGCACTAGAACATTTATCAGTTAATTCATAACAGTGGAATCCACTCGACTCTAGAGCCAAATCGATACATACAACCCCTAAGAAAGGTGGAATTTATGAGGTTAGACAGGATGTTGAAATAAAATCTACTATAAACGATTTAGTACGAAAAGTAGATGTGTTAGTCTTGAAGCAATCCACCACCTCGTCAAACTGAAAAAATGATTTTTTCATCTCATATGAGGAATCATTTCATTCATCTCAATATTTTCCCTAAGGTTCACAAAACCAAGAAATTCGTAATAAAGAAGTCTATGCATTACACTCATATGGAAAATCTTCAGATAATCCATTTCTCCAACTTATAATCCAAATTAGAGAATCATCCAAATTTTTCCTGGAAGCAAAACATGACTCCAATGAATTAAGAAGGACATTAAATGAACATATCACATCAACAAAATGTCCATCCTAACCAGTATCCTCCAAATATTTACCAATATCCTTCCACAGTGCCAAAGAATATTTGGAAGATACTTTGCATAAATTCTTACAATATACTCAATTATGTTCCAATCAACTTAATAGGCTTTACAATCAAACTCACGTGCTATTTTTAAGCTTGAAACACAACTAGGTCAACTGGAAACCACTTTAGCTGAAACAGAAAAGGGTAGTACTTTGAGGAAGGTCGATAAATTGAAATCTAAACTGAAATGCTACTCTTCTTAGTATGTCAGGGTAGTTCTTTGGGGAAGGTCGATAAATTTCTAGAGTGCATTGGCCTTCGGTTGTGATAAATCAAACCCCTATAAGCGGTATGGGTTGCCGGGTGAGATTCAATTATCATACTGATAGGAGTTGACAGCTTAAACTTAGATAGTTTAGCAAGCCATATAAACCGGATGGGTTGAGGGAAAGTGAACTATGGGTAAAAGAAGATCGATCATCAATTATATAGTTCGGTGTTAGACACCACTTTATAAAGAATGATAAAATAGAAACCGAATAGGTTGCCATCTATTAAACTTTGTAAAGAACTAGATCACCACTATGAAGTCAACCATGACTTTCGGATTCTAAATGGGAGTGTGTAATACGATAAAATAGTGGGAGCCGAATTGTGAATATAGAAAGTCCTTAAATTCTTTACTTGGATCATAATTAAACACTTACTAACGAATCTAATATTATTCTCTGCAGTTAAACATACAACACTCTCTCAAAATGACAATGAACCTACTCACTATTTTACTTGAAAAGAACACTCGCGGGACCCAACTTTATGGACTGGCTCCGCAATCTGAGGATAGTCCTCAGTATGGAGTCACTGGGATACGTTTTGGAGGCCGACATACCACCAACTCCTACAAGACCATGGCTAATCAGCAAGAAGTTGAAGCCCATCAAAAATGGGTTAAAGATGATGTCAGGGTCCGTGGTGGCCTCAATGAACAATGAGCTTTAGTGGGCCCGTGAGAATATGCGCTCCTCAAGGGCAATTCTGGCACATCTTACTGAGCTCTATGGGGAGCACAGCCGAACTGCTCAGTATGAGATATCAAAGAAGTTGTTTTGGGCTAGGATTAAGAAAGGTGAGAAAGTTGGGATCATATCCTCAAGAAGATATCCATGATCGAGAGATTGTAGGCTTTTAATTTCAGGATGCATACTTCTCTCCATACCGACCTTATCCTTCAATCACTTCCTGGCTCCTTCTCGCAGTTTGTAATGAACTTAAAGTGCAATGAAATTGCCTGCAACTTAGACAGGATGATGAATATATGAGTGCGACATAGCCTCAAATGAAGACTAGGCCGAAGAAGGCTGCATTTGTAATTTCTTCAGGGCCTTGGAGGTCCAAGAACAATAAGAAAAAGGGCAAGAAGCAGTTCAAGCCCAAATGTGGGGTATAGAAAGATAAGGGCAAGGCCCGATGTTTTCTAAGAGTAAGGGGGCCAAGAACAAGGATGTAGGCCTCAACTGCAGTGACTAGGCCACCAGAGGAGGCACTATCCAAATATTGACCTCAATGCGCCTTCAGGTACAGAACTACTAGTTTTGGAAACAGATTGTTCTGTAATTGTGTATTCTACTTCTTAGATATTTGATTCTGGTGCGAGTTATCACACATGTACAATGAATCAGGACCTCTAAAGAAGTATGAAGCTTGGAGCTCAAGATGGTGACAGTCGGCAGCGGGCATAAAGTCAAGCTACTAACATCGAATCACTTATGTTGGATCAAGAATCCAGTTTTGTTATTACTTTGGATGATGTAGTTGTTTTGCCCAAGAGGCACATATATCTTGTATCAATTCCTATCATGGATCCTAAGGGATTTCATTTCTTTATTGGAAATAAGTCATGTCGCATTTACTTTAGAAATAAATTGGTTCATACTGCTAAATTGTTAAATGGTTTATACCATTTATTTCGGCAGATACATCTTACAGGACTGCCTTAGTGGCCATTGTAGCCACTGGGGTTGCTGTAGAGACAACTTCCGGCTTCACAGATTTCTTGATTTTCTGCTTCTTCTTCTCGACAGCTGTAGGCGAGATGCTATCGGGAACACTTGTTTTCTTGCTGACAACTTTCTTCTTGCTGTCAACCGATTTGGATTTTGAGAGTAGGTCAGTAACATCCTTAGGATCTTTGGATATTGGGAGGGATAAGGGATCGGGCCTATTGGCGAGAAGCGGGTCTTTGTTAAACATTGATGGCTTCGAGCCACCAAGGAACTTCCCGGTAAGAATCTTGTTGGCACAGGCTGACTGCTGTATGCCACAACTAGTTAGGATATAGTTCAATATCAGGCCAAATGATTTTTCGGCAGAGTCAAGCTTTGATGCTTCCTCCTGAAGTCTCTTCAAGATGATCTGGAACCAGTTTACCTTTTCTCCACACACGATGGCCACCATCATCCTGAAGCACTTGTTCTTCTTGTTCTCAAATGCACTTGTTCTGTTCTCGACCATCCTGCAGCAAAAGTCATGCAAATAAAGATATGGTAGGGTGAAGTTCTTCTTGTGACAAGACATATGGACTGGGGAAGGTTGATGGTTCTCTCATTGTCTTGGATGATGCTGACGATAGTAGTGACGTGAGAACCCTTTTTGTTCGACGAATAGTGGAACTCAGAGTCAACAAAGAATTCTTCAAGAATTAGTTCATCATAGCTCTTCAGATGTAAGTTACCCAGACGGTAGAGACCGGTTTGCTTCACACCGTATACCACAAGGTTCATCCCGGCAACATCTTCATCTTCAGAAGTGATATGACCCAGCAAAACTGAGCGTGCAAAGATTCTTCCGTCGATGATTAGGTCCTTCTTCTTAGTTGAGAAAGATGAAGTTTGGGAAGAAATTTTCAAGAAATAGATTGAGAAAATAGAGAGTAGAAAGCAAGAAAGTATGTAGGCTGTATGGTGTAGGCTCAATAATATGAAGAAAGCATAAGAGCCTGCAGATCAGCATACTTGCCCTTTTTATAGTGTGCAGGGAAGACTAGGTATCCAGTGAGTGGTCATATTTAAGGGACGAGAACCATCTTTAAAAGAATGTACATGATGGATTCAGATGTAACTTGTTAGTCTAATCCATCAATTTTGAAATTAATGAGCGGTCCCACTTCTGACACAATTCGCCTTCCACTATTTCACGAACCGACAGTTTGAATTTTGAAATCGCGGAATTAGAGGCTGTAAAGTCTAGGTGTCTATAAAGTAATTGAAGGATAAATCGTTTTGAATTCAGATAGTGCACGAGGACTTAAAATAGTTTGATGTGTATAAGTGTATGAATTTGGATACGGTTTAAAATATTAATTAATATCCTACAGTGTATGTGTTGTATCTGCAAAAATACAGCGTTCACCCTTAAAAGTTACATACAGGATTCAATTCTTATAGAAATGTTGGATTAATACTGTATTCTTGGGTCATACTGTATTCCTCCTTAATTAATGCACACGTCATCTGTAGGAAGGTTATATGCCTTCGCCTTCCTACAGTAAAGATACGACTTTCAGTTTTGAGTGTACAATTAATTAAAGTGGCTACTGTATTCTTGGGTCTTACAGCTTTCCTCCTTAATTGATTAGCAAAATGTAAAAACTTATAGGGAGTCTGGCTATAGCATTCCCAATTCCTGGCGAAGCATACAGAATATGGTTATGCTGATAGGTTTTGTAAAGATGTCGGCTAACTAGATGTCTGTATGAATCTTCTCAATCTGAATATCTTTCTTCTCAACATGATTCCTGATGAAATGGTGCTTCTATCAATATGCTTATTTCGGGAGTGCAATATAGGGTTGTATGTGATTGTAATTGCATTCGTGCTATCGCACATGATTGGTGTCTCTCTGGCATGGATTCCATAATATTGTAACTGGTGTTGCATCCAGAGAATCTGTATACAACAACTTCCAGCGGCATAATATTTCGACTCAGCTGTAAAAAGCGAGTTGGCCAATTGCTTCTTACTGAACCATGACAAAAGTCTAGGTCCAAGGAAGTGACAAGTTTCGCTTGTACTCTTCCTATCTAACTTATAACATCTGAGATCTGAGTCGCTGTATCCTACCAATTCGAATCCTCCTTCCTTAGTATACCACAATCCTACATCGATTGTTCCTTTTACGTACTTAAGGATTTGTTTGGTTGTGATGAAGTGTGACTCCGTAGGTACCATCTAGTACCGAGCACACACTCCTACAACAAACTGGATATCAGGCTGCTAGTTGTTAGGCACAGGATTGAGCATATTAGCTTCCTGTAGGGTGATTGATCAACTGGCTTTACAGCTTCGTCAGCACTTATTTGCGTGGAAGTGCTCATAGGGGTGGACGAGGATTTGGAGTTGTTCATCGAAAACTTGTTAAGCAGCTCCTTGCTGTACCTTTTCCTAGTTGATAAATATACCTATAGGCAATTGCTTAACCTGGAATCCAAGAAAATAACTGTTATCCCATCATACTCATTTCAAATTTACTTTGCATGAGATGAGAGAACCTTTGACATAAAGCAAGGTTAGTTGAACCAAATATAATATCTTCAACATATATTTTCACCATTAAAAGATTGTCACCTTCATGTATCTTAAAGAGAGTCTTGTCCACTGCACCTTTCTCAAATCCGTTATTGATTAGATACAGTGACAGGGTTTCATACCAGGCTCTAGGTGCTTGCTTAAGTCCATACAGTGCTTTCCTTAGCCTGTATACAAGGTCTCCACCTTCAGTGTTGACAAATCCTGGTGGTTGTTCAACATAGACTTCTTCGGTGAGATCTCCATTCAGGAATGCACTATTAACATCCATTCGATAGAATATAAAGTTCTTATGAGTGGTGAATGCTAGGAGTATCCTGATGGCTTCTAGTCTGGCTACAGGGGCAAAAGTTTTATCGTAGTCTATGCCTTCTTCCTGTATGTAACCTTGAGCAACTAGTCAGGATTTATTCCTGATTACTAGTCCATTTTCATCCTTTTTGTTTCTAAATACCCATTTGGTTCCAATTACAGCTTGATGAGTTGGTCTGGATACTATATACTATGCACTGTTCCGTTCGAAACTATTGAGCTCTCCTTCCATTGAAGTGATCTAGTGAGAATTATTCAGAGCTTCATTGGTCGAAACAAGTTTGGACTAGGCTAAAAATACGGATAGAGAGCACGTAGCTAGTCTCCTAGGTTCGGTTTGAGATTTCCATATAGGAAATTGAGATTTCTCAGACTCAATCACTTCCTGTGCACAAAGTACAGTGCCTTGTGTACCCTATATTTCTCTATGAATAGTTACTCTGGCATCGATATCTCCTATTATCAACTGATGGGGGTGATCTCTTAGCCACCTAAAATCAGGTTCTACCTCGGCATACCGTGCTGTATCTTGTGGTGTTGGAGCCTCAGCTTCATCTTGTACAGCATCAACTTCGACTGCTTCTAATCTTACAGCGGCGGGATTGATTTCTAGGTCCACGACAAGTTCTATTGGAGTTTAGGGATCATTGATAGAGAGAGTTTGGATATTATGGGATAAGTATTCTACTGCTGTAGGGTCACAATGAGGTTCATCGAATACTACATGGATGGATTTCTCTATTGTCAGCTTCCTTTTGTTAAATATCCTGAAAGCTTTGATGACAGAGAAGTATCCTACTAAAATACCTTCATCCGACTTTTCATCGAAGGTCTTGAGGTCTTTCCCATTGTTTAGTACATAACACCTGCATCCGAAAATGTGAAAGTATGTAACCATTGGAGTTTTTTTATTCCATAACTCATATGCCGTTTTGTTGTGATGCTTGTTTATAATACAGCAGTTTTGTGTATAGCATGTTGTATTTGTTGTTTCTCCCTAGAAACGTTGTGGCAATTTGCTTGCAGCTAACATGGTCCTTGTTTCTTACTTGAGCATCCTGTTCTTTCGCTCGGAAACAGTATTTTGTTGAGGAGTCCGGGTTGTTGAGTATTCGTTCTGGATACCATTGTCCGTACAGTATTTCTCTATGAAGAAATTTGTGAATTCTGTGCCTCTGTAGGAACGAATGGACACAATACTCAACCCTTTCTCATTCTGTAGCTTCTTCAGGTGCTCTAGCAACTTTGTGATGATATCGTTCTTCTTGCTCAGAAAGATTGTCCAAGCATACCTGAAAAAGTCGTCAACAATAACAAGACAGTATTTCTTACCTCCCAAACTTACAGGGTCTGTAGGGCCGTAGAGGTCCATGTGTAGCAAATCCAGTACCATGTGGGTGTACAGATAAGACTTGCTTTTCAGGGTGGTCTTAACTTGCTTGCCTTTCTGACAGGGTCCACAAATGCTATTTTTATGAAATAACACATCAGGCAAGCCTCTGACCATTCTCTGTCGAGCGAGCTTGTTGATAGTCTTGAAATTGATGTGCGACATCCTTTTGTGCCATATCCAGCTTTGATCTGCAGTTCCATTGGCAACAAAACATAGAATAATGGAGCTCATGGGCTTCTAGTCAGCAATGTACATATTACCAGACCTGCATCCTGTAAGGATGACTTGCTTGGTCTTGATGTCCTTCACCCTACAATGATCTATATAAAATTTGACCGAGAACTGTTTGTCACAGAAGTGGCTAATACTAAGTAGATTATACTATAATCCTTCAACAAAGGCTATGTCGGTGACTTTAAACTTTCCTACAAGCAGGGTTCCTTTCCCTCATGTTCTTCCTTTGGATTTGTTACCGAATTGTACTTTTGGGCCGCGACCTTATACATAATCTGACAGTTTGCTAATGTCTCCTGTCATCTGCCGAGAACATCTGCTGCTAATGTACCAGATGTCCTTTTCCTTAATATCCTGTAATCAAAGAAATTAGGTAGATTTAGGTTCACTTTGATTATTTCGTCCATGGATGTTAGTGCCTTTTGGTATCCAAATTTGCCTGACAGCAATTGGTTTGCTGTAGGTTACTTATGGTCCAGTATTGTGATATTTATGTGGGGCAGGCACGTATTCGCTGTAACCTTGATTATTACGCATGAAAGATCTAGGGTTTTAGTTCCGGTACGATTGTCGTGTCGGAGGGGGAACCATCTTCTTTGGTCTTACATCTCGCCTTCTAGGTTTCCAGTTGGATTCCCAGATCTGTCGGTGGTACTGCACGGCCGCCTGTTTTCTAGATGGATAAAAGGGCTCCTGTATCCAGTACCTAGGTGCACTGTGCTGTTGGAAGTACTGCGGTGCATATCTTGGATACTTGGGCACAACTTTCTTTCTCATTGCCTGCTGACGGTGTTGGTATGCTCGGGGATCATACTATTGATGATCATTGCGTCTTACAGGTCTATGAGGCTGAGGTTTCCGCTGCTTATTATAAGAACTAGGGGGTAGAATCGTAGCCTTTGCTGTCAGAGGTGGGGCAACTGTAACCGTCGCGTGACTCGGGGCCTCTTTGGGTTTAAGAATAGGTTCCACTCCCTGACAAACACTATACTAGTCTTTCCCTTATGGGGGAACGAGTTATTTCCTAAGCCACGTTTATCGTGGGCATATGTTGCATAGTGCTTAGAATTTCTTCCATCATTCTTGAAGATTTTTCAAATGATTTCAGGATGGTCTCGAGTTCTCCTTCTCATTTCTCGAGAGATTGTACTTTAGCTTTGAGTAAAGCATAATCATTTGTCTTGCACTCACTATGAAACTTTGCCTCATTTAGTTATTTTGCAAGTTGATGATTGCTTTCCATGAGTGACTTTGCTATTTTCGCAATCCAAAGACATGTTTTCATAGTTGTTTTTGAGCAAGTCATTTTCATCTTTCAGTTCTAGGTTTAAAATGGCAAGATGTATATTTTCTTCTTTGAGCATCTCATGGGCTTTTTGAATGTTTTTAAATTCATTCATCATAATTTCAAACGTATGCGATGCATTGATAGGAATAGTTGAGGTTGAAATTACCTCATCATTGCTGTCATCATCCTCTTTTTCTTTGGCCATAGAGCACATATATGCTTTATCCTCAATTTCATAGTCGGAGGAGTTACTGTTAGTGATCGCCTGTATGCACTCCTCGGTCTTGTTCGATGCGGGCGAGGCTTCTGATTCACCAATCAGGTGTAATATCCGTACCTTTCCATTTTTAGAAGTTTTCATTTTTCGTGTATGTCTATTTTTATCGACCCGTTTGTAACCATTTCGACATTTTGGATCTACTTTATTCTTGGAGTTTTACCGTTTGGATGAGTTTCGGAGATGTTTTTACATAATTCCATTTTATGTTATGTTTTGCCGTATGTATGTTCGATTCTCATAAAACTCATTCGATTTCATTATTTCTTCGTTTCCCTTAGTTCGTATGGTTGAGTTGTTCATGTTGTGAGCTTCGGGTTGTGAATCCGACGTTGTATCGTGATTTCGGACGTTTGGGCCACTTTGTAATTTCCTATAAGTTTAGGGAGTTTTATCTTCTTCATCGTATTTCGGATTCCCCGGTAGTCGGAAGTGTGTTTTTTTCTCAGCACTTAGCTCCGTTGTCATAAATATTACGTGCTTACACCTCTGGGTACTGTCCTTGTGTTGCGTTCCAACTCGTATCGTACTGTGCTGAAATGGGTGTTCAGCAGTGCAGAACTGCTGCATGCATAACGCGCGTTATGCATGCTTTTTAGCATGCGCTATCGATACCTGCATAATGTACGTTATGCCTTAGTAGTAACGTACGTTATGGCCTTCAGTGTTTTGGGCAGTAGGTTCTGCCCAGTTCATGTCGAGCCCTTACGTACGTTAACTCTATGTGTTACGTACGTTAGCTTCTTTTTAGCGTACGCTAGCTATACCTTATGTAGCGTACGCTAACGACATCCACAAATCGGACAGCGAGTTCTGCCCAGCCCTTATGTGCGTTAGCTGACATGCATTATGCACATAATGCCCTCGTATCATACGTTAACATTATGGCGTAACGTATGTAACGAAGGGTCAGGTTTTATAAACCTGAGTTGACCTTCACTTCGTCATTTTCTCTTCTACTTCTCCCTCGTCCGAGAGCTGCGAGATTTGTGAGATTCCTCCAGTTTTGCCGTGGAATTCTTCATGAGATCAATTTGTTGGGTTCCAAGTGAAGTTTATCATCATCCTCATCCATCTCTTCTGCCCTAATCCAAGGTATTTTCGTCTAGAACCCTACCTTTGTTCAATTCGGGGTTTTTTCGGTACTTGGCTAGATTAAATTCGAATTGTTCGATGATATTGATATATTTCTTATCGATTATTGTCATTGAGTGATTCTCAATCCGTTTCCGTCATGTTTAATCCATGAGTTGTTGTTCTGGGGAGGTTTTGTGAAAATCCTCGCCCGTATCGATCGAACGTAGATTGTTATAGCTTGTAATCGGGGTTTTGGGAGTATTCCATTCGATTATTGTTACCGTATAAGACTGAGTTGTGTTAATCCTTCGTTTAGGATCGGTTGTGTTTCCTCCGGGACGTTCGTAATCGTTGTTCATCCCCGTTTACGTCGAAGATGTCTCAAAGAAAAGAACTTTACATTTGTTTACATGTTCTAGTATTTGGATTATGGCTTTCCGTGGTTGTTGTGGATGTATATGTGTATGTTCACCTAGGGACGGTCCGACGGGGCCTCTAGGGATACGTATGTTAGGAATACTTGTTAGATTTTGATGATGTCATTATTGTAATTCAAATATTTATTACTTGGCAAAAATGTAAGGAAGAACCAAATGAGTATCTTTCATAGGCCAAATTATGTTAAGTTAAATACTTGTCAAAATGTAAGGAAGAACCAAATGAGTATCTTCTATAGGCCAAATAAATTAGGCTCAAATCGGCTAAGTACAAAGGTACAGATAAGTACATCAGAGAAGTATAGCCGAGTCAAGTCAGAGAAATTCTGGTCAACAAAAATTCATCAGAGATGTTTGATCAGACTGCAGTCAAGTGATCAGCAGACTAAGTCATCTGAAGTCTGACCATCAGACAAATCAAAATTCATCAAGTTAGAAGACTTCAGACAAGTCATCTGATCAGGCGAGTCTCAAACAGTCATCAACAGAGAAGTCCAAACTGCAGAGAAGATGACTGTACATCAGCCAACTTGACTTATAAGAGATCAGCCAAGTACTCCAAAGTCCACGTCAGCATGCCTTGAATAGTCAAATATTACGAAAAGTCACATGCAAGCGTGAAGAGACAAATTGGAGAGATTCCCGCAAGGATATGAATTAAATAATTCATCCAGACCTAGCTCTGAAGACTTTAATCTTATTATATTCAAAATATGCGGCGCCTCACATGCATAGTCTTCACAACAGTCGAAAGATGGATTAAAATAAAGGGAATCCAGCCTTGCAACGTTCAGAAAAATAAACAAAGAAGTCTATTTCTCCAACGGACGGATTTGTTACAAGATTTGCAACGGCAATGAAGAATGCTCAAGGATCAACACTTATATATATCCGAAGATTTGAAGATGAGCAGTACGATGCGAACAAACTCTCAAGCAATCAAAGTTATCAAAGCAATCACATAGCATCGTGAAAAGAGCAGTACTCGAAGTTCTTATTTGAAGAAAGCTCTTAGTTGGAGAAGACAAACACTCTTGTCTTAAAACCTGAGTTCGGGGTACTTCACTGGTTGAAGTTGTGAGACTGATAGGCATCCGAGGATTTGAAGAATCAAGTGGTGCTAGGAAGTCAAAGAGGAGCTGCAACGACGTGATTTCCACTCGTTGGAAGTTGTTGTAGCTAAGTAGTAGAATCACTGTAATATTTATCACTGATTGAGAATTATAGTGGATTCATCTCCAACTGGTTTGGAGAAAGTGGATTAGTAGAGGATTACCCCACCTCTGAGACCCCTATAAATTGCCTGCGTGTTTTACTATTTTCAGCATCATACTTAACTGCCGCATTCATTCATTACTGTTCCATTGCTTAGTCTTGATTTTGTCATCAGCTGATTTCCGCATATCTATCAGCTGAGAAACTTACTCTTCGTGAAAAAGAGTTTAAGAGTTTCAATAAGTCTATTCACCCCCCTCTAGACTTATTCCTGGACGACTTGTGACCTACAAGTGGTATCGGAGAGGTTGGTTCATTTATTTCACGAACCAGATCTATATACCGAGGATATATATTTTTAACCTCTCATTGAAAAATGGAACACATGCATTCTAGATTACCTGTGTTTTCAGTTGACGAGTATGATCTTTGGAAGATAATGATGCAGGCACACTTATCTTCAATCCATGACGACATGTGGTGTATCATAGAGGATGGCCCGTTCATATTCGAGAAGGACAACACTCCTGAGGAGATTGCAGCTGGGAAGCCGAAAAAGATCCCAAAGAAGAGGACGGAGCTGACTCCAGAAGAAAGAAATCTGGCCAACCTAGACAACCATGCCAAAGATGTGCTATACCAAACTCTTGACAAATCAACAATGGTCAAAATTTAAAATTGCAAAAATGCCAAAGCGATTTGGGATACCCTTGCTGTGATGTGCGATGGTACCGAGCTAATAAAAGAAAACAAGTTGTCAATCGCTACCCAGAAGTTTGACAACTTCAAGATGAAGACCGAAGAATCCATTGACTAGGTGGACACAAGGTTCACAGAGATCATCAACGAAATCAACTCTCTAGGACCTAGAGTGGAATATGAAGGCGCTAGCCATGAGGGAATCCAAAGACCTCAATAAAATCAAGATTCAAGAACTATTCTCTGACCTGAAGGCTTATGAATTAGAACTCCCAAGTTCATCATCAAACGAGCCTGCAGAGAAGGGAATAGCATTTGCACCCGAGTCTCCCGCCAAAAGCTTATCTGAAGTTAAACCTACAAATCCACTCGATTTCGAGGAAGAGATGGCGTTCATCATGCAAAGGTTCAGCAACTTCAAAAACAATTACTCCAAATATAAAAAGAATTATAAGGAGAATCCCAGAAGAAACCAAAAAGCCGGAAGCTAGAAGGTGGAGTGTTACAACTGCCATAAGACAGGACACATTCAAATCGATTGTCCTGATCTTAAGATGGACGAGAGCAAGAAGGAGGTGAGCAGAAAAGAAGACCGAAGGAAGGCCCTCATCGGAGAAGATCAAGAGCGTGTAGAGTCAAGCAGCGGATTCTTTTCTGATGATGATGAAGAGTATGATTGCCTGATGGCGAACCTAGCTGATGAAGAGGTAACATCAAAACCCTCTAATTCAAACAATAGTTCATCCATGTCTCAAGATATGGACTTGCACGAATCTGTAAATCAGCTACTTAAGGATTTTGAGACACTTAAATCTGCACACCTATCTGTATCAGCCGAGAAGACTCAGCTGCAAGATGAGAATAGGCAGTTGAAAAATGATTTTGAAAAACTCAGCCTAGAATTAAATAAAGTAAAATCTGATCTTGAAAACCAGGCTGCAGTTAACTTGAAAAACCAGGCTGATGTCACTACAACTGAGATAAAGCGATTAACTGTTTTAAATAGTGAAAAATCAGCTGCACTTGCTCATGTCAAAGCCGAATTTACTAAACTGACTCAAGTAAGTAAGACTCAGGCGCAGGAAATAACCTCCCTGAAGGCGTCTCTAACTCTACACGAATTGTGTACCAATAAAAGGCCACTATATTCCAGATCAGGCCTTGGATATGATCCTCACACTCCCTCTAGTTCTAAAATCACTTTCATCAAGGGAGAAACAATTGTCTCGTCTGCTGAGCCTATATACAAAACTGTATTTAAAAATAGGCAACAGCCAACTCACAAGTCTAGGCTGCAGCCAAGGTGATACGAATTCTCGCTGACGACGCGAATTCGCTATCGATACAGCAGGAGGTTGTTCGGATAAGCGAAAGCTATCGGCAAGAAACTGTCAGGAACTGAGAATACCAGTTCGCTACAGCAAGAACACGGACTAGCGGCATGCACTCGCGATAGGAAATGATGACGGCAACTCGATACAGCATAAAGACAGGAACTTGGCCAAATGTAAAGGACTTGATACAGGCCACCTTCAAACAGCGACACTCGAAACAACACGTTTCGGTCGGATGCGAATTCAAAATAGGAAAAAAGTTCGAAGGATCGAACAACACTTGATGCGAAATACCGAGCAAGTATAAAACTGTATCGAAAACAAGCAGAATATCGAAACAGGACAGAAATAGTTGTTTCATCGAATTAGACCTATAATTCGATAAAGTGATTTCTTCTCAAGACCTATAGAGAATCAATCGGATTAAGATTCAAAAACACGTCGAATAATAATCAAAGTTTTGATGAAAAGCATTTACCAAGGAAAACACAAAGTGTATTCTTATTTTTTTTCAACATTCAATAATGTTTCATTACAACTTCATCGCCCTATTTATAGGCAAAAACAGCCTGACAGGAGCCTGACAAGATAATCTTAACTATTACAAGCTGGTCTTAAAATAATAAAAGATAATAAAAAGGTTCCTCATGTCACTTGCTGACAAAAGTAAAAGCTGGGCCTTGTCTCCAAGTTGAAAGTTGACAGCTGCTTTTTCATTCAACATGTTGCCAAGAATCCTGCTGCATGCTGAAATACTTTTTTTACCACTTGGGCCCCTTTTCCCAAGTAGTAAGTTACCTAGTGTTTAAGTTACTCCAAGTCCGGTTATTAAGGTAACTCCGTGCCTCGTCTCCGTTTTTGCGCCCAAGTAAGTTGCATGGTTGTTTACGTCGATCATTACCTCGACTTCTTCCCTTGGACTTGTCAACCCCGTATCATCCCCTCCCCCTTTAAGAGGAATTGTCCTCAATTCTGCAATCCCGTCGTCATCAAGATAAGGAGATAGATCACCTATGTTTAAAGTAGCATGCACTCCATAATCACCCGGAAGTTCTAACTTGTAAGCATTGTCGTTCACCTTCGCAATGGCCCCTCGGCTCATGGCATTAACTTATTCTTACGCTTACTCAGAAATCGCTCCTTTCTCAAATGTACCCAAACTAAATTTCCAACCTCAAATAATCTCAGTTTTCTTTGCTTGCTCAACTTCCTTTTGTACGCCTCGTTTATCTCTTTGATTCGGTCAACTTCTGTTGCCCATTAATATACTTTAACGACTCATGGTCCGAATGCAGAATAAAATGTTTCAGCCGAAGGTAATGGCTCTAATGATCAAGAGCTCTCACTATGGCATAGAACTCCTTGTCATAAGTACAATAGTTGAGTCGAGCCCCACCCAACTTCTCCGAAAAGTACGCAATAGGCCGCCTGCCTTGAATGAGGACCGCCCCAATACCAACTCCACTAGCATCACATTCCACCTCGAACGGCTGTGCAAAATCGGGTAACGCCAAGATAGGTGCTTTACATAACCTTACCTTCAACTTTTCAAATGCCCCTTCGGCAGCCCTGCTCCACACAAACGGACCCTTCTTCAAACACTCAGTTATCGGACTTGTTATGGTGCTGAAATCTCGAATAAACCTCCGATAAAAAGAGGCAAGACCATGGAATGATCTAACTTCAGTTACGGTTTTAGGAGTAGGCCACGACTTAATAGCTTCAATTTTACCCTGATCAACCGACACTACTTCCTTCGAAACAACATAGCCAAGAAAAGTTATGCTCTCGACGAGAAACACACACTTTTCTTTCTTTCCATAAAGCCTTTGAGACCTAAGAGTCTCGAATATTTTCCGTAGATGTCCGAGATGCCCTTCCACCGACCGACTATACACCAAAATATCATCCAAATAAACAACCACAAATCTGCCCAAAAATGCCTTAAGTACTTCATTCATCAAACGCATGAAAGTAGTCGGGGCATTCGTAAGTCCAAATGGCATGACGGTCCACTCATACAGCCCATGCTTAGTCTTGAAAGCCGTCTTCCATTCGTCTCCTTCCCGCATACGAATCTGGTGATAGCCACTTCGCAAATCAATTTTAGAAAAGACCACCGAGCCATGTAGCTCGTCCAACATATCATCAAGCCTTGGTATCGGGAATCGATACTTGATCATTATGTTATTTACGGTCCGGCTATCGATACACATCCGCCAAGAACCATCATTCTTAGGAACAAGTAGGACCGGAACCACACATGGACTTAAACTTTCTCGAACATACCCGTGGCTCATTAGTTCTTCAATCTGCTTCTGAAGTTCCTTCGTTTCCTCGGGATTACACCTATAGGCAGCTTTATTCGGACGAGGTGCTCCTGGTATAAGGTCGATTTGATGCTCAATTCCACGGATTGGCGGCAAACCCGACGATAATTCTTCAGGGAAGACATCCGCGAACTCATGTAATAAGTCGGCCACTGTATCCTCGTTCTTCGTTACCACGAAACCATCACGAGTCTCCTTTATCACCAGTATGTAAACACGCTCACCACTCTCCATGGCGTGTTCAACTTCCCTTTCACTAGTGAACATGGTGAGGTTCGGTTTTTCCCCTCGTTTGGCACTCATGGAACGGATAGCTTGGGGTGACATCGGCTTCAATACGATCTTCATTCCCTTATATTGCAACTCGTATTCGTTGCTCCTTACCCGATGCAAAGCATCCCTATCAAATAACCAAGAGCATCCCAAAAGTACGTGACAAGCATCAATTGGAATCACATCACATAATATCTCATCGTGATATGAACCCATTTCCAATCCGACCCAAACTTGCTTCGAAACCCTCACCTTACTCCCGTCATCAATCCAATGTAAAGCATATGGCTTAGGGTGAGTTGTGGTGGCTAGTCCAAGCTTCGTCACCATTTCACTCAAAGCTACGTTGGTGCAACTCCCTCCGTCGATAATTAAACTACACCATTTATCTCCAACTTGACATTTCGTATGGAATATTTGGTCCCGTTGTTCTGACTCGCTCAGAACCGACTTGGCTTGCAAAGTGCGAAGTACCAAGGCTGTATCGTAATTCGAAGCATCGTAAGCCTCACATTCTTCTCCTTCTTCATCCTCCATGCTGAAATCAAACACATCTCCTAGTCTATCTTTTTCATGCTCAACCAACAATTCATCTCGGATCATGACAGCTTCCCTTAGTGTCACCACTCGTTTGTTCGGACAAGCATTTTGATAATGTCCGAACCCTTGCCATTTGAAACATCTTACTTTAGCCAAATTCATCTCCTTTGGTACGTAGGGGTTCTTAGAAATCGCAACAGGGACCGGAGTCGCTACAGTTGCCTTAGTAGTTGAACTAGACCCGACGCTTGGGTTTCCAAATTTGACTGGAAACTCGGGTTTATACAACTTCATCCTGTTTTGAGCTTCTAACTTCACACATAGCCCACATAATGTATCGAAGTCCTCGTATGGATATAGTTCCACTGAGTTAGCTATGCTTCGGTTCAAGCCACACAAGAATCGCGACATCTTCTGCTCCTCATTCTCCTCTATTTCTCTCATTAAGGCAGATTCTCAAACTCCTCAATGTACTCACTGACATTCAACTTTCCTTGCATGAGATCTGCAATCTTCATGTACAAGGACAACCGGTGTGATGTTGGTACATATCTTTTACGAAGTTTTCTTTTTAAAGAATCCCACGAATGGATCTTTTCTTTCCCCACACGAGCTCTTCGTGTTTTAATTCCTTCGTACCAAAGTGAAGCTCCTTTCCCCAACTTGAGAATTGCATACTTACACCTTTTCTCATCGTCAAGGTCTTCAAACTCGAATATTCGGTCAATTTTACGTTCCCATTCCAAGTAGACTTCATGGTCTGTCCCTCCAACGAACTCCGGAAGCTCGTTCACCTTGAACTCTTCGACATGGCGTGAGGGTCGTTTATAGTCACCACGCCTAGATTGCCAATGCTGGTCGCGTTGCTCTGGTACGTCACGCAATGCGTCACGAAGTTTTTCTAAGAAATCAACGTCGTTGAGATCCATAATG
Source organism: Orobanche coerulescens (assembly GCA_033398695.1). Lineage (NCBI taxonomy): Eukaryota > Viridiplantae > Streptophyta > Magnoliopsida > Lamiales > Orobanchaceae > Orobanche > Orobanche coerulescens. Next base: position 103,673,986 of record CM065804.1, read on the forward strand.
CCAAAGATCAAGAACTTGGTCTCCGATGCCACTTATGATACGAATTCTCACTGACGACGTGAATTCGCTATCGATACAGCAGGAGGTTGTTCGGATAAGCGGAAGATATCGACAAGAAACTGTCAGGAACTGAGAACACCGGTTCGCTACAGCAACAACATGGACTAGCGGCACGCACTCGCGACAGGAAAGGATGACGGCAACTCGATACAGCAGCAAGACAGGAACATAGCCAAATGTAAAGGACTTGATGCATGCCACCTTCAAACAGCGACACTCGAAACAGCACGTTTAGATCGAATGCGAATTGAAAACAGGAAACAAGTTTGAAGGATCGAACAACACTTGATGCGAAATACCGAGCAAGTATAAAACTGTATCGAAAAAAAGCAGAATATCGAAACAAGACAGAAACAGTTGTTTTATCGAATTAGACTTATAATTCGATAAACTGATTTCTTCTCAAGACCTATTGAGAATCAATCGGATTAAGATTCGAAAACGCGTCGAATAATAATCAAAGTTTTGATGAAAAGCATTCACCAAGGAAAACACAAAGTGTATTCTTATTTTTTTTCAACATTCAATAATGTTTCACTACAACTTCATCGCCCTATTTATAGGCAAAAACAGCCTGACAGGAGTCTGACAAGATAATCTTAACTATTACAAGCTGGTCTTAAAATAATAAAAGATAATAAAAAGGTTCCTCATATCACTTGCTGACAAAAGTAAAAGTTGGGCCTTGTCTCCAAGTTGAAAGTTGACAGCCGCTTTTTCATTCAACATGTTGCCAAGAATCCTGCTGCATGCTGAAATACTTTTTTTACCACTTGGGCCCCTTTTCCCAAGTTGTAAGTTACCTAGTGTTTAAGTTACTCCAAGTCCGGTTATTAAGGTAACTCCGTATCTCGTCTCCGTTTTCGCGCCCAAGTAAGTTGCATGGTTGTTTACGTCGATCATTACCTCGACTTCTTCCCTTAGACTTGTCAACCCCGTATCACAAGGTATACAAGGTAGCCACCTAGACAAGTGACTAGGCAATGGCCAAGGCAGAAGCAGCAGCCCAGACAACATGCCCATTATTATCAAAAACTCCCCAAAAACAGATTTCAAAATGGGAGGGGCAAATGGAAACCTCAAGGTTATCCTAATTTTCAAAATGAACAAGTGTGGAGACCTCAAAGATTTAAATGGTCTCAGCCAAGGTTTAGAAATGGCCCACACTACCAATATTATGAGGCATATCCGGTATACAATCCTAACAGAGGATATAGACCCAGACCTTACACACCTTATAGGGGTAATAACAACAATTTTTACAACCCAAGGAGAAATCAATTCTCCAGGAAACCATCTAACCCTAGAGGACCCACACAGATTTGGGTACCTAAATCTCTGCTTGTATGATTGCAGAAAAGGTGGAAGGACTACTACCACATCTCCACAAATTCAAACTTTAGAGGTGAAGAATGGTTTGTAGATTCTGGATGCTCGGGGCAAATGACCGGGAACAAGAAGGTGCTGACAAAATATACCAAAGAAAGAGGTCCAGACGTAACCTTTGGAGATAGCTCTAGAGGACAAACAAAGGGCTTTGGAGAGCTGCACCGAGGAAATATCATTATATCCAAAGTTCACTATGTCAAAGGGCTCAAGTATAATCTCCTAAGCATAAGCCAGTTTTGTGATGAAAAGAATCTAGTAGTCTTCACCATTTGGAAATGTATGGTGATAGATATCTTATCTGGAGAGGTGAAACTACAAGGATTCAGAAGGAGAGATGTCTATATGATAGATTGGAACACAGGAACCCCTAATACCTGTTTTCTATCTAAGACAATAGCTGAGAATGGATGGTTGTGTCACAAAAGATTATGTAATCTAAACTTCAAAGCCATCAACAAGATTAGTTCTCAGAAGCTGGTCAGAGGACTTCCAGAAGAAGCATTCAAGAAGGAAGCTCTTTGTGATGCGTGTCAGAAAGGAAAGCAGACCACAGAATCATTCAAGCCAGTCCAGCCTACAACTCTCACATCGAGGATCTTAGATCTACTTCATATGGATCTATTTGGCCCTATCAAGCCGAGGACTCTAAGTGGCAGAAAGCATGCTCTAGTAGTAGTGGATGACTACTCAAGGTACACATAGATTATCTTCTTGTATAAGAAGAGTGAAACCTTGACCAAGCTACCTGAGCTGCTGAGAAGGATCCAAAATGAGAAATCACTCTCAATCATCAAGATCAGATCAGATAGAGGAGGTGAATTTCTCAACAAGGCGATCACTTATTACAGCGATCAGAATGAAATCCAGCATGAGCTCTCTGCAGCCAGGACCCCCCATCAGAATGGTGTTGCCGAAAGAAGAAACAGAACCTTAAAGGAAGCATCCAGGTCCATGATTGCGACGGACACGCCCAAGAGGTTACGGTGAAAGTCATCAACACAGCTTGCCATACTCAGAACAGGAGTATGATAGTAGGGAGACATGTCAAAACTCCCTATGAGGTTTGGAATGGCAGAACACCTACAGTTGCTTATTTTCATATTTTTGGTTGTAAGTGTTTCATCCACAACAACGGTAAAACCCAACTAAATGCCTTTGATGCTAAAACTGATGACGGTCTCTTTATGGGATATTCACAAAGAAGCAAGGCATATAGAGTCTTTAACAAAAGAACCTTAGTTGTGGAGGAAACACCTCATGTTGTATTTGATGAATCTACCGTTGAGTACAGGAAACAAGTAGAACTAATTGAGGATAAGCTCAAATCCGCAACCCTCGAAGAAGTCATTGTTCATGACACAAGAATGGTGGACTCATCTGCAGATCAGCCTGAAGACCCATCTGTAGCTGATGAAGACCCAACTGCAGATCAGATAGGACCACCAAACCTACTTGATCCAGTTGCCGCTGATGAAGATCAAACTGTAGCTGATAAAGACCGATATACAACAAAGACTATGTCTGGTCTACTGGCTGTTAGATACATGAGAGACCTAATAGTACTTCAATATTTTGTAGGGTCAACTGGTTTCCCATGTAAATCAACGACTAGTTTTGGTGACGAGGCAGCCAGAGGAGTGTTATAAGTATCACTACTAGTCATGCCATGTTTCTTCAGAATCTCTAGAGCATATTTGGACTTGTTTAGAAAAATACCACGGCGTGATTGATGAACTTGGAGTTCTAAGAAAAACTTTAGTTCAACCATCATGGACATTTTAAAATTTGTTTCATTAATTTTGCAAAAGCATTTGAGTACTTTTTCTTTGTTGATCCAAAAATGATGTCATCGACATAAATTTGTATAATTAAAATGTCCTCCCCGTGTCTTTGAATAAACAGTGTGGGATCAACTAATCCTTTGGTAAAGTGGTTAGAAAATAAGAAGTCGGACAGTTTATCGTGCCATGCCCTTGGGGCTTGTTTAAGACCGCAAAGGGCTTTCTTGAGTCTGCACACATGCGTTGTTGTTCATTCATAAATCATATTCATTCATAGTGTAATAACCGTATTGAGACTTGTAATTGTCAACTAATCATTCAATTCACGAGGAACGACGGTTCCAATCACTTCAATGAGCTATAATTCATTCGTTATTATCTCATCTCGGTGAGTCATTCTTGACCTTTGTCGGATTGTTATTCATTAATGTTCATTGGTCACTTTTGTTCTTGTGGCTTTCTGATTTCGTATTGCGTGGTCGGGTGGGGATGTGTAACTGTTGGGTTTTGGTGATAAAAATTGAGATACGCAGCGAAAAATAAAACCAGTCTAACCGGATAAAACCAAACCCCAAAACGGATCGTACAAGCATCATATAAAGGAATATAAATAACGAGGATGAGAATCAAAGAATACTTACCCTCGTAGTCCTTTGATAATATAATCTTCGAAGAAAAAATCCGAACAAGCTTTCTCCGGTTACCGACATGAACATGAATCCAATTCGTTGTAGCTTGTTGAATGATCCAACACTGAAAACGGCGATTCTCTACGTTATTACGTGTCGGATATTGATCTTAAAAATAGTATGTCACTTCGTTCTCAAAAAACACGACTAGGAATCGACATAATATTTTTCTTCTCTTCTCTTCTTCCTTTTGTTTCTCTCAAAGATGAAAAATAAAATGAAAAATAAAATTTTCTCCTCCCCAAGAATTCCTGACATCTAAAATGATCTTTGTGCAAGTTTTAGGTGTGTCCATTTTGTCATGTTTTATAACATGATGTGATAAGATTTTCAAGATAAAACATATCGTAATATCTTATTTCACATTAAAAAACAAGACCAAGACACCCCACACCTAATCAAGACAATAAAGAAAGTATCATGCAATGTGGGAGGAGATGAGGGGGGCGGCCCACTTGATTTTAGGTGAGAAAGAACGAGTCGAGCCACTCGATTCATGTACCGGACATTCGCGTGTCTAATACACTTCGTTTTATCTCAAATGTATTTATACTTAATTGATTAATCCAATTAATTAATTTTATCAAATACAAAATTATAATAATATATCCAAGAAATAATTATTTATGAATAAAATTAATCACCCGATAATTATTTTCAATTCACTAGACTGCATGATTTGCCAAATAAATCAAATTAGATATCTAATATCCAATACTAATGAAGAGATAGTAAATACATATTTATCCATCAAATATCCTTGTCCGCGACTGATACGAATTCGCCCGGAAAGATGAATATGTATCGGTCGGAGTATGTGTAAGTGTATGATAGCGGAAGTATTTTTATGAGTAATGTATTTCGAATATAGTTTTATGGATGTATATCGGATAAAGTAAGAATATCGATCAAGAAGACTTGAACGATCAAGAACAAGGATTTATCGAATTAGACCTATATTTCGATAAGTGATTTATTCTCAAGACCTATTGAGAATCGATTGGATTAATACTCGAAAATGCGTCGAATAAAACTCAAGAGTTTGATAAAAATTATTTATCAAGGATAGAAACACAAGGTGTATTCTTATTACAACATTCAATACATTACAATGCTTATACAAGACTTATATATAGGAAAAACTAAGTCTCCCTATCCAATAAAGAAAACAATTCAAAGATTACAAAATCTTTGAATAATAAAAACAAATCAAAATAAAATACAAAGGAAACACAAAATCATAATTTAGGGGAAACACAATCCCTAAAATGTGTAAAAGAAGAAAAGAGAAGACATACACACAAAAAAGCTATAAAATAAAGTATCCTGTCGGCAGGACACGGGTCGTGTCGCTTGACACGGCCGTGGCGCGACAAGGACGTTCGGCAAGACTCGACCGTGTCGCCTGGCACGGTCGGGTTGGTCGGACAGCGAGATTTCACTATCCGGAAGAGTGTGACACGGCCGTGTCGCCTGACACGGTCGGGTTGGTCGGGCAGCGAGATTTCACTATCCGGAAGAGTGTGACACGACCGTGTCGCCTGACACGATTGGGTTCGGCTGGCAGTTGATATCTATCTTCCGGCACAGCATGACACGGGCCGTGTCATATGACATGGCCAAGACCGAAACTCCACGTCTTGTGTCTGTTTTCTCGCCTAAATATGTAGTAGTCCGTGCATCGCGTGTTGTAAGGTCATTTACGTCGATCCTTACTTCGTCTTCTTCATTCGTATTAATTGACTCTGTATCATCTCCTCCTCCTTTAAAAGGAATTGTCCTCAATTCCGAAATTCCATCATCATCGATGTAAGGCGAAAGGTCCCCAACATTAAAGGTTGCATGAACCTGATACGAATTCTCTCTTGAGATGCAAATTCGCTATCGACACAGCAGGAAGTTGTTTTGATGAGCAGAAGCTATCGACAAGGAACTGTCGGGAACTGATGACAACAGTTCGCTACAGCAGTAACACTGGCGAGCAGTATGCGCGCGCGATGAAGTCGGCAGCTCGATACAACAACAAAATAGGAACTTGACAAAAGTAAAAGACTTGATGCAGACCACTTCCAAACAGCAACACTCGAAACAGTACGTTTCGGGTGGACACGAATTCAACAGGAAGCAAGTTCAAAGAATCGAACAATATGCGAACTACTGAACAAGTATCAAACTGTATCGAAAGACAAACAGAAGATCAAAATAGGACAGAAACAGTTGTTTTATCGAATTAGACCTATAACTCGATAAAGTGATTTCTTCTCAAGACCTATTGAGAATCAATCAGATTAAGATTCGAGGATGCGTCGAATAATAATCAAAGTTTCGACGAAAAGCATTCACCAAGGAAAACACAAAGTGTGTTCTTAAATTTTCAACATTCAATAATCCCTTCACTACACTTCATCGCCACTATTTATAGGCAAAGTAGCCTGACAAGATAAACTAAACTAATACAAGCTGTTCTTAAAATAATGAAAAGATAATAAAAGGTTCCCCCATGTCACTTGCAAACAAAAGTAAAAGCTGGGCCTTGTCTCCAAGTTGAAAGTTGACATCCGCCTTTTGCCAAGAATCCTGCTGCTTTTGTAAGAAGATGCTGAACATTCTTTTATTGTTTAGTTGCCACTTGAACCTCTTCCCCTCCCCAAGATGCAAGTTGTATTTTGTTTAAGTTACTCCAATTCCAATTATCAAGGTAACTCCGTGACTCATTTCAGTTCTCTCGCCCAAGTACGTTGGAGTATGGTCGAGATGTTTTACGTCAATTCTTACTTCATCTTCTTTGCTTGGAGTAGTTGGTTTCATATCATCCCCTCCTTCTTTAAAAGGAATTGTCGTCAATTCCGCAATCCCATCGTCGTCAAGGTAAGGGTATAGATCACCTACGTTGAAAGTAGCATGCACTCCGTAATCACCCGGAAGTTCCAACTTGTAATCATTGTCATTCACCTTCGCAATTATTTTAAATGGTTCCTCAGCTCGTGGCATTAACTTATTCTTACGCTTATTCGGGAATCGTTCTTTCTTTAAATGCACCCAAACTAAATCTCCAACCTCGAATAATCTCGGTTTTCTTTGCTTGTTCGACTTCCTTTCGTACGTCTCGTTCACCTCCTTGATTCGTTCACGCACCTGTTCGTGTAATTTCATCATTGATTTCAGCTTTGACTATGCATCCTTATGCACCAATTCGTCACTCGGTAGTGCAATTAAGTCTAGCGGTATGTACAGATTTAGTCCGTAAACTACTTCGAATGGAGAGTGCGTCGTGGCATGAGTAGGAGAGCGATTATATGCGAATTCCGCGTGTGCGAGCTTCAAATCCCAATCCTTTTGTGTTTCGCTCACCAAGCCTCGCAACAGCATTCCCAGGGTTCGATTAGTCACTTCAGTTTGTCCGTCTGTTTGAGGATGATGCGAAGTACTAAACAAAAGCTTGGTTCCCACCTTCCTCCATAATGTGTTCCAAAAGTAGCTCAGAAACTTCGAGTCCCGGTCCGAAACAATAGTTTTCGGAACTCCATGTAATCGCACCACCTCTCAAAAATACAGGTCAGCAACATTACTCGCATCATCGATTTTGTGACAAGGAACAAAATGAGCCATTTTTGAAAAATGATCGACAACCACCATAATCGCATCCTTACCTCGTTGGGCTCGAGGCAAAGCCACAATGAAGTCCATTGAGACATCTTCCCATGGCCTCTCCGGAATCAGTAAAGGTGTGTATATTCCTGGTTTGAACGAACTCTTCGCAATATGGCATGTCACACACTTACTGATTATATTATGGACATCCCCCTACATCCTTGGCCAATAAAAATGTTCTTTAAGCACATCTAATGTCTTGGCCGAACCAAAGTGGCCAGCCAAACCCCTTCCGTGAGCCTCTCGAACCAGCAATTCTCGAATCGTGTGCCTGAGTAGGCAAAGACAATTTCCCTTAAAAAGGAAGCCCTCCTGTATCGAAAAATCTTCCATCGGGCCAGATTTGCAAAGGGCAAAGGTCTCGCCAAAATCCGCGTCGCCGTTGTAATACTCCTTTACTGACTCGAATCCAAGGAAACGAATGTCACGAGTAGAGAGCAAGGTATAACGCCTAGACAATGCATCTGCTACAACATTGCTCTTTCCGTTCTTGTACTTTGATGAGAAGTGAAACGATTGTAAGAATTCCACCCACTTCGCATGATTGGGACTCAACTTGTGTTGCCCGTTAATATACTTTAATAATTCATGGTCAGAGTGTATGATAAAATGCTTTGGCCGAAGGTAGTGACTCCAATGATCTAGAGCCCTCACAATAGCATAAAACTCCTTGTCGTACGTACAATAATTGAGACGAGCACCGTTTAACTTTTTTGAGAAATAAGCAATAGGCCTCTTTCCTTGAATAAGAACTGCCCCAATGCCAACTCTACTAGCATCATATTCTACCTCGAACGGTTGCGAAAAATCGGGTAGTGCTAAGATTGGTGCTTCACACAACTTTGCCTTCAAATTTGCGAACGACTCCTGAGCAGTCCGGCTCCAATTAAACGTGCCCTTCTTTAAACATTTGGTTATCGGACTCGTTATGGTGCTGGAATCTCGAATAAACCTCTGATAAAAAGAGGCAAGACCGTGGAACGATCTAACTTCAGTTATGGTTTTAGGAGTAGGCCACGATAATAGCTTCAATTTTCCCCTGATCAACCGACACTCCATCCTTCGAGACAACATAGCCAAGAAAAGTTATGCTCTCGACGAGAAACGCACACTTTTCTTTCTTTCCATACAGCCTCTGAGACCTAAGAGTCTCAAATACTTGCCGTAGATGTCCGAGATGCTCCTCCACCGATCGACTATAAACCAAAATATCATCCAAATAAACGACCACAAATCTGCCCAAAAATGGTTTAAGTACCTCATTCATCAAGCGCATGAAAGTACTCAATGCATTTGTAAGGCCGAACGGCATAGCGGTCCATTCATACAGCCCGTGTTTAGTTTTGAAGGCTGTCTTCCACTCATCTCCTTCCCGCATCCAGATTTGGTGATAACCACTTCGTAGATCAACTTTTGAAAAGATCACTGATCCGTGTAATTCGTCCAACATGTCATCAAGACTCGGAATCGGAAATCGATACTTGATGGTTATATTGTTCACAGCTCGACTGTCAATACACATTTGCCAAGAACCATCCTTCTTAGGAACAAGTAGGACTGGAACCGCACATGGACTTAAACTCTCTCGAACATACCCGTGGCTCATCAGTTCTTCAATCTGCTTCTGAAGTTCCTTCATTTCCTCGGGATTACACCTATAGGCAGCTTTATTTGGAAGAGGTGCTCCTGGTATAAGGTCGATTTGATGCTCAATTCCACGAATTGGTGGTAAACCTGACGGCAATTCTTCAGGGAAGACGTCCGCGAAGTCACGTAATAAGTCGGCCACTGTATCCTCGTATTTCGCTGTCGCGAAATCATCTCGAGTCTCCTTTATCACTAGCATGTAAACACGCTCGCCACTTTCCATAGTGTGTTCAACTTCCCTTTTGCTCACGAACATGGTGAGGTTCGGTTTTTCCCCTCGTTTGGCACTCATGGACCGGATCGCTTGAGGTGACATCGGCTTCAACACGATCTTCTTCCCTTTATCTCGCAACTCGTATTCGTTGCTCCTTCCCCAATGCAAAAAATCCCTATCAAATAACCAAGGGCGTACCAAAAGCACGTGACAAGCATCCATTGGAATCACATCACATAATATCTCATCGTGATAAGAACCCATTGCTAATCCGACCGGAACTTGCTTCGAAACCTTTACCTTATTTCCGTCATCAAGCCAATGTAAAGCATATGGCTTAGGGTGAGTTGTGGTGGTTAGTCCAAGCTTCGTCACCATTTCACTCGAAGCCACGTTGGTGCAACTCCCTCCGTCGATAATCAAACTACACCACTTGTCTCCAACTTGACACTTTGTATGGAATATTTGGTCCCGCTGTTCTGACTCGCTCAGAACCGACTTGGTTTGCAGAGTGCGAAGGACCAAGGTTGTATCGTAATTCGGAGCATCGTAAGCCTCACATTCTTCTCCTTCTTCGCCCTCCATGTTGAAATCAAATACATCACATAGTCTTTCTTTTTCGTCCTCAACCAACAATTCGTCTCGGATCGTGACAGCTTCCCTAAGTGTCACCACTCGCTTGTTCGGGCAAGCATTTTGATAATGCCCGAATCCTTGACATTTGAAACATCTCACTTTAGCCAAACTCGTCTCCTTCGGTACGTAGGGTACAGCTGCCTTAGCAGGAATCGCAACAGGAACCGGAGTCGGTACAGTCGCTTTAGCAGCTGAACTAGACCCGACGCTTTGGTTTCCAAATTTGACTGGAAACTCGGGTTTATACATCTTCATCCTGTTTTGAGCTTCTAACTTCACACATAACCCACATAATGTATCGAAGTCCTTGTATGGATACAGTTCCACCGAGTTAGCTATGCTTCGGTTTAAGCCACGCAAGAATCGCGACATCTTCTGCTCCTCATTCTCCTCTATCTCTCCCATTAAGGTTAGATTCTCAAACTCCTCAATGTACTCACTGACATTTAACTTTCCTTGCATGAGATATGCAATCTTCCTGTACAAGGACAACCCGTGTGATGTTGGTACATATCTTTTGCGAAGTTTTCTTTTTAACGAATTTCACGAATGGATCTTTTCTTTCCTCGCACGAGCTCTTCGTGTTTTCACTCCTTCGTACCAAAGTGAAGCTCCTTTCCCCAACTTGAGAATTGCATACTTACACCTTTTCTCATCGTCAAGGTCTTTAAATTCGAACATACGATCAATATTTCGTTCCCATTCCAGGTAAACTTCAGGGTCTGTCCCTCCAACGAACTCCGGAAGCTCGTTCACCTTGAACTCTTCGACATGGCGTGAGGGTCGTTCATAATCACCACGCCTAGTTTTCCAACGCTGGTCGCGTTGCTCTGGTACGTCACGCAATGCGTCACGAAGTTTTGCCAAGAAATCAGCATCGTTGAGATCCATAATGTCAAAGATCAAGAACCTGGTCTCCGATGCCACTTATGATACGAATTCTCTCTTGATATGCGAATTCGCTATCGACACAGCAGGAAGTTGTTTTTATGAGCGGAATCTATCGACAAGGAACTATCGGGAACTGATGACAATAGTTCGCTACAGCAGTAACACTGGCGAGCAGTATGCGCGCGCGATGAAGTCGGCAGCTCGATACAGCAACAAAACAGGAACTTGACAAAAGTAAAAGACTTGATGCAGACCACTTCCAAACAGAAACACTCGAAACAGCACGTTTCGGGTGGACACGAATTCAACAGGAAGCAAGTTCAAAGAATCGAACAATATGCGAACTACTGAACAAGTATCAAACTGTATCGAAAGACAAACAGAAGATCGAAATAGGACAGAAACAGTTGTTTTATCGAATTAGACCTATAACTCGATAAAGTGATTTCTTCTCAAGACCTTTTGAGAATCAATCAGATTAAGATTCGAGGACGCGTCGAATAATAATCAAAGTTTCGATGAAAAGCATTCACCAAGGAAAACACAAAGTGTGTTCTTAAATTTTCAACGTTCAATAATCCCTTCACTACACTTCATCGCCACTATTTATAGGCAAATTAGCCTGACAAGATAAACTAAACTAATACAATTTGTTCTTGAAATAATGAAAAGATAATAAAAGGTTCCCCCATGTCACTTGCAAACAAAAGTAAAAGATGGGCCTTGTCTCCAAGTTGAAAGTTGGCAGCCGCCTTTTGCCAAGAATCCTGCTGCTTTTGTAAGAAGATGCTGAACATTCTTTTATTGTTTAGTTGCCACTTGAACCTCTTCCCCTCCCCAAGATGCAAGTTGTCTTTTGTTTAAGTTACTCCAATTCCAATTATCAAGGTAACTCCATGCCTCGTTTTAGTTCTCTCGCCCAAGTACGTTGGAGTATGGTCGAGATGTTTTACGTCAATTCTTACTTCGTCTTCTTTGCTTGGAGTAGTTGGTTTCGTATCAGAACCCCATTATCTCCCGGAAGTTCTAGTTTGTATGCGTTGTCGTTCACCTTTGTGATTACTTTAAATGGTCCCTCCGCTCGCGGCATTAATTTGTTCTTATGTTTACTTGAAAATCGCTCTTTCCTCAAATGCAACCAAACCAAATCACCAACTTCGAATAATCTCGGCCTTCTTTGTTCGACATTCTTTTGTAAGCCTCATTTATTTCCTTGATTTGATTACGTACTTGCTCGTGTAATTTCATCATCGATTTCAGTTTTGACTCCGCATCCTTGTGTACCAACTCGTCACTTGGCAATGGAATTAGATCTAACGGCATGTACGGATTTAGTCCGTAAACTACTTCAAACGGAGAGTGTTCCGTGGCATGAGTAGGAGAACGATTATAAGCGAACTCCGCATGTGCAAGTTTCAAGTCCCAATCCTTTTGTGTCTTGCTCACAAGACCACGTAGTAAAGTGCCCAAAGTTCGATTGGTTACCTCGGTTTGACCGTCCGTTTGTGGATGATGTGACGTGCTAAATAGTAGTTTGGTTCCCACCTTTCTCCACAAGGTGTTCCAAAAATAACTAAGGAATTTTGAGTCCTGATCCGAAACAATCGTTTTTGGAACCCCATGCAATCGTACGATTTCTCGGAAATACAAATCGGCGATGTTACTCGCGTTGTCCGTCTTGTGGCAAGCCACAAAGTGAGCCATCTTCGAAAATCGGTCTGCAACAACCATAATCGCATCTCTCCCTCGTTGAGTATGAGGCAAAGCAACAATGAAATCCATTGAGACATCTTCCCACGGCCTTTTCGAAATCGGCAAAGGCTTGTATACTCCTGGTTTGAACGAACTCTGATACGAATTACGTATAAGTCGGACGTAAATTCGCCGAAAAATGCAGCGGAAATGTTTTGTTACCTCACAACACTCGATATTGTAACACTCGTAAGAATTAACCGAAAGTAGGGCAATTCGGCTTATGTAAATACGATAATTATGATAGTAAATTATCAAACTAGACCTATAGTTTGATAAAGCAATCTCTCCTCAAGACCTATTGAGAATCGATTAAAATTACAACTCGAAGACGCGTCGAATTATAATCAAGTTGTGCTGAAAATCATTCAACAAGCATACATATACAATGTATTTCGTTTTTTTTAAGCTTCCAAAGTTATTATTCAAGGTTGAGGATGAGGCTATTATATAGCCATTACAACTTACTAATAAGTTCAAACAAGATCACACAAAATCTAGCTAAAATACAAGCAAATATTAAACTAATTATAAAGACTTTTGACAAGGAAAAGAAAATCACAACATTTTGGCTCCTTCCTTGTACAAATCGGCCGTGGGGTTCAAAGAGGGAGTGGACAAGATCCTCCTCATGTGATATATTTTGAAAGGCTTGACAATGACTTGATCATGAAATTAACACCTTGGCATCTTCTTTCCATATGGTTCGGCCGAAATCATTCCAAAGTAGTGGAGTGAATCAAATCTCTTTCCTTGATCTTGATGTGGTGGACTTGAAAATGAAAGCAAGTATTAAAGTAGTGGGGATAAAAGATCCTTCAAGGATGCATGTCACAATCGGCCGAAATCTTCCCCAAATGGCCGATTTTGTATGCATGAACATGCATACGTATGCATGTTTTGATACGTCTAAGTTATCCCGGTTCCGATTATTAAGATGGTTCCCATTTCCGCTTTTGTTTTCTCGCCGAAGTACGTAGGTGCATGTGAATGCAACGTGGTATCGTCACCTACGTCAATTCTTACTTCGTTTGGATATGTCGTAATCGCATCATCTCCTCCCCCTTTGAAAGGAATTGCCCTCAATTCAGTGATTCCCTCGTCGTCAAGGTAAGGAGATAGATCGCCCACGTTAAAAGTGGCGTGTACTCCATAATCGCCCGGAAGTTCTACTTTATACGTATTGTTGTTCACCTTTCCCTCGATTTTGTAAGGTCCCTCGGCCCTCGGCATAAGTTTGTTCTTGCGTTTGCTAGGAAATCTCTCTTTTCTTAAGTGTACCCAAACCAAGTCGCCTACTTCGAATAGTCTCTGTTTTCTGTGATTTTTTTTGGGAAAAGTCAATTGCATTAAATAAAAAAGATTGGCCAACAAGGCAGGCCAGTACCCAGCAACCAATACAGAAGGTGCACCAACCGCACGAAACAGAAAATAATAAAAGAGTTACAATGGAACTACTAAGCCACCTTCCAAATACGCCTAACAGTGACCGCAGATAATGAATGAGGCGGCCAACGCTGAGAGATAATATCACGAACAAGACCAATCCCCCGGAAGGTAACTGTGTGAGGATCACGACGCCTCTGACCGAATCTCCGCTCATTACGTTCCTACCAGAGTAAGTAGACCAATGCCGCTAAAAAGATACGGTAAGCCACGTTAACCACATGCTTTCCTCTCCACCTCCTAGCCGCCCAAAGAATACCCATACTCCACTCCGATTGAGTTCAGCAAAATTTAACCTCGCTCCTAGCAATAGAGATACACCTACTAGAGTAAGGGCACATGAAGAATAAGTGAGAATGAGACTCTAACGCCATCCCACAAAGGACACAAATACCATCTTCATGCTGCAGCCAAGGCTTATCCATAGTCGACAGACGCTCCTGAATAGCCAACCATAATATGAAGGAGTGCCTGGGAATCTTGCCGGGACCAAGAAGCAGAGGGGCCCATGGAACAGGAGGAGAATATGCTCTAAGGAAACGAAGAGCGGACGAGGAAGAATAGGAACCTGAGCTATGTGGTCTCCAAGAGATGCGATTCTGTGATTGTTGGATTTCCATTTGTATGCGTCATTCACCTCTTTGATTCGATCATGTATTTGTCCGTGCAATTTGATCATCAACTTAAGTTTCGATTCCGCATCTTTGTGTACCAACTCATCTTTCGGCAATGGAATCAAGTCCAAGGGTATATAAGGATTTAACCCGTAAACGACTTCAAAAGGAGAATGTGTCGTAGCATGTGTAGGGGATCAGTTATAGGCAAATTCCGCATGAGCAAGTTTCACGTCCCAATCCTTTTGCGTTTGATTCACAAGTCCTCGCAACAACGTTCCTAATGTTCGATTTGTGACCTCGGTTTGACCATCGGTTTGCGGATGGTGCGAAGTGCTAAATAAGAGCTTCGTTCCCACTTTCCTCCATAAAGTATTCCAAAAATAGCTAAGGAATTTCGAATCCCGATCCGACACAATAGTCTTCGGAACTCCATGTAAACGAACCACCTCTCGGAAGTATAAGTCGGCCACGTTGCTTGCGTCGTCGGTTTTGTGGCAAGCCACGAAATGAGCCATCTTTGAGAACCGATCAACAACCACCATAATAGCATCTTTACCTCGTTGAGTACGGGGTAAAGCGACGATAAAATCCATGGATACATCTTCCCACGGTCTTTCTGGAACCGTTAGAGGCATATATGATCCCGGTTTGAACGAACTTTTCGAGATGTGACATGTTACGCATTTACTTAAAACATTGTAAATGTCTTTTAGCATTTTAGGCCAAAATAAATGTTCTTTTAGTACTTGCAATGTTTTAGCCGTGCCAAAATGTCCTTCTAAACCTCCTCCGTGAGCTTCCCGGACCAATAATTCCCGAACCGCCTATTTTGGAACACAAAGCCTATTTCCTTTAAATAGGAAATCATCTTGTAACATGAACTCCCCGAACGGACCAGATTTGCAACGAGTAAAAATTTCTCCAAAATCCTCATCATTTTCATAACATTCCTTCAACATTTCGAAACCAAGTAACCGAACCTCCAAAGTAGAAAGTAAGGCATACCTCCTAGATAACGCATCCGCAACGACATTTTTTTTACCATCTTTGTACTTGGATGAAAAGTGAAATGATTGTAGGAATTCCACCCACTTGGCATGCCTCGGACTCAGTTTATGTTGCCCGTTAATGTACTTCAATGATTCGTGATCCGAGTGTAGAATAAAATGCTTCGTCCATAAGTAATGACTCCAATGATCAAGGGCCCGTACGATAGCATAGAATTCTTTATCGTAAGTACAATAATTCAACCGAGCTCCGTTCAACTTCTCCGAAAAGTAAGCGATAGGTCGTTTACCTTGAATAAGAACCGCTCCAATTCCAACTCCGCTAGCGTCACACTCAACTTCGAATGGTTGAGAAAAATCGGGTAGTGTTAGAATCGGTGCTTCACATAATTTGGCCTTTAACTTCTCGAAAGCTCCTTGGGCAGCCCTGTTCCATACAAATGGTCCTTTTTTTAAACACTCCGTTATCGGACTTGAAATGGTGCTGAAGTCTCGAATAAACCTCCGGTAAAAAGAAGCAAGTCCGTGAAATGATCTCACTTCCGTCACGGTCGTAGGGGTCGGCCAAGATTTAATTGCTTCGATTTTTGTTTGATCAACCGCCACTCCGTCCTTCGAAACGACATAGCCAAGAAAGACTATACTTTCGACTAGGAACGAACACTTCTCCTTTTTTCCATACAATTTTCGGTCCCTCAAGGTTTCGAAGATTAGCCTTAAGTGCCCGAAATGTTCTTGTAGTGATTGACTATAGATTAGAATGTCATCCAGATATACAACCACGAACTTCCCCAGAAATGGTTTAAGTACCTTGTTCATCAACCTCATGAAGGTACTAGGCGCATTTGTAAGACCGAAAGGCATAACGGTCCATTCATATAATCCATTTTTCGTTTTGAAGGCCGTCTTCCACTCGTCACCTTCTGGCATTCGGATTTGATGATATCCGCTTCGTAAATCAACTTTGGAAAAGATCACCGAACCATGTAGTTCGTCTAACATATCATCAAGTCTCGGGATAGGAAACCGATACTTGATGGTGATATTTTTCCCGGCCCGACTATCCACACACATCCGCCAAGAACCATCTTTCTTAGGGACAAGTAAGACTAGAACCGCACACGGACTCAAACTCTCCCGGACATATCCGCGGTCCAAAAGCTCCTCGACTTGTCTTTGTAATTCCTTCGTCTCCTCGGGATTACATCTATATGCATCTTTATTAGGAAGTGGTGCTCCCGGTATAAGATCAATTTGGTGTTCGATACCGCGAATAGGTGGTAAACCCGACGGTAATTCTTCGGGAAAAACATCCTCAAATTCGCGTAACAACACATCTAGCTCTCCTCCGTTTTGTACTCCTATGTTCTCTTCCTGTGTCTCTTTAAACATCACCAAATATACTCGCTCCCCATCATTAATGGCATGTTCCATTTCTCTTTCACTAGCAAGCATGGTAAGTTTCGGTTTCTCCACTCGACTAGAACTCATCGAACGGATGGCTTGCGGGGACATCGGTTTGAGTACAATCTTCTTTCCTTTGTCTTGTAATTCATATTCATTACTCCGACCTCGATGTAAAACGTCTCGGTCGAACATCCACGGTCGTCCCAAAAGCACGTGGCATGCGTCCATCGGGAGTACGTCACATAACACAACGTCTCCGTATGATCCCATAGTTAAGTTGACCCGTACTTGTCTCGACACCTTCACTTTGCTTCCATCATCGAGCCAATGTAAAGCATACGGTCTCGGGTGAGCCGTAGTAGTTAGCCCGAGCTTGGTGACCATCTCGTTTGATGCTACATTCGTGCAACTCCCTCCGTCTATTATCAAGCTACACCACTTTTCTCCGACTTTGCATTTGGAATGAAAAATCTGGTCTCTTTGTTCCGTATCACTTGGAATGATTTTGGTATGTAATGCTCGAAGCACTAAAGCAGTATCATATTCCGGAGCATCATAAGTCTCGCAATCCTCATTCTCTTCCTCGGCCTCCACGTTAAACACGTCACCAAGGCCTTCCTTCTCGTCCTCGACTAAAAGTTCATCTCGGACCGCAAGAGCTTCTCTTAAAGTGACCACCCGTTTATTTGGACATGCATTTTGATAGTGACCAAAGCCTTGACATTTAAAACATCGTACTTTAGCCAAGCTCGTTTCCTTGGAAACGGGAGGAACCTTCGGTGCCGGGGTAGGGACTTGAAATGGTACGGTAGTTTTCGTAGTAGAACTTGAGCCGGCACTTGCATTTCCGAATTTGTATGGGAATTCGGGTTTGGTATACTTCAACTTGTTTTGAGCTTCTATTTTTATGCATAGTCCGCATAAAATGTCAAAATCTCCGTATGGGTATAATTCCACCGTATTTGCAATGTTTCGATTTAGGCCACGTAAGAAACGTGACATTCTTTGTTCTTCATTTTCTTCGAGTTCTCCCATTAAGTCCAAGCCTTCAAACTCTTCGATGTATTCTTCCACACTTAGTTTCCCTTGTACGAACTCCGTAATTTTTCGGTACAAGGTTAACCGATGAGATGTCGGGACATACCTTTTGCGTAGTTTTTCTTCAAAGAATCCCAAGAACGGATTTTCTCTTTTCCCGCACGAGCTCGTTGTGTTTTCATACCCTCGAACCATAAGGAAGCGCCCTTCCCTAACTTGAGAATCGCATATTTGCAACGTTTCTCATCGTTAAGGTGCTTGAAGTCGAACATACGTTCAATCTTCCTCTCCCACTCCAAGTAAACTTCGGGATTAGTACCTCCGATAAATTCCGGAAGTTCATTAACTTTAAATTCATCCACATGATGCGGTGAATGTGCATCATATCCTCCTCTTCTTGCTTGAAAACGTGGTTCTTGCATGTTGTGTAATGCCTCACGTAGTTTCTCCATGAAATCGTTGGAAAAATCCATGATAAGATAGTTTTGATAAGAAAATCGTCAATAGAAATTCGCCAAGGAAGTAACCTTGGGCTCCGATGCCACTAATGATACGAATTACGTATAAGTCGGACGTAAATTCGCCGGAAAATGCAGCGGAAATGTTTTGTTACCTCACAACACTCGATATGTGTAACACTCGTAAGAATTAACCGAAAGTAGGGCAATTCGGCTTACGTAAACAAGATAATTATGAAAGTAAATTATCAAACTAGACCTATAGTTTGATAAAGCAATCTCTCCTCAAGACCTATTGAGAATCGATTAAAATTACAACTCGAAGACGCGTCGAATTATAATCAAGTTGTGCTGAAAATCATTCAACAAGCATACATATACAATGTATTTCGTTTTTTTTAAGCTTCCAAAGTTATTATTCAAGGTTGAGGATGAGGCTATTATATAGCCATTACAAGTTACTAATAAGTTCAAACAAGATCACACAAAATCTAGCTAAAATACAAGCAAATATTAAACTAATTATAAAGACTTTTGACAAGGAAAAGAAAATCACAACATTTTGGCTCCTTCCTTGCACAAATCGGCCGTGGGGTTAAAAGAGAGAGTGGACAAGATCCTCCTCATGTGATATATTTTGTAAGGCTTGACAATGACTTGATCATGAAAGTAACACCTTGGCATCTTCTTTCCATATGGTTCGGCCGAAATCATTCCAAAGGAGTGGAGTGAATCAAATCTCTTTCCTTGATCTTGATGTGGTGGACTTGAAAATGAAAGCAAGTATTAAAGTAGTGGGGACAAAAGATCCTTCAAGGATGCATGTCACAATCGGCCGAAATCTTCCCCAAATGGCCGATTTTGTATGCATGAACATGCATACGTATGCATGTTTTGATACGTCTAAGTTATCCAGGTTCCGATTATTAAGATGGTTCCCATTTCCGCTTTTATTTTATCGCCGAAGTACGTAGGTGCATGTGCATGCAATGTGGTATCGTCACCTACGTCAATTCTTACTTCGTTTGGAGATGTCGTAATCGCATCAAACTCTTTGCAATATGGCATGTTACACACTTATTAATTATGTCGTGTACATCCCCTTGCATCTTTGGCCAATGAAAATGCTCTTTAAATACCTCCAATGTTTTGGCCGAACCAAAATGGCCGGCCAAGCCTCCACCGTGAGCTTCCCGAACTAACAATTCCCGAATCGCGTGTTTGGGTAAACAAAGGCGATTTCCTTTGAAAAAGAATCCTTCTTGCAACGTAAAATCTCCAAATGGACCAGATTTACAATGAATGAAAATCTCACCAAAATCCACATCCCCATCATAACACTCCTTCAATGTTTCGAACCCAAGCAAACGAATATCAAGAGTACAGAGCAAGACATACCGTCTATACAATGCATCCGCCACAACGTTTATCTTTCCATCCTTGTACTTTGATAAAAAGTGGAACGATTGCAAGAATTCCAACCATTTAGCATGTCTCGGACTCAACTTTTGTTGACCGTTAATATATTTTAAAGACTCATGATCCGAATGTAGGATGAAATGTTTCGGCCGAAGGTAATGGCTCCAATGATCAAGAGCTCTCACAATGGCATAGAACTCCTTGTCATAAGTACAATAGTTGAGTCGAGACCTACCCAATTTATCCGAGAAGTAAGCAATTGGTCATCTCCCTTGGACGAGGACCTCCCCACTACCCACTCAACTTGCGTCACATTCTACCTCGAATGGTTGTGAAAAGTCGGGTAATGCCAAGATAGGTGCCTCACACATTTTCGCCTTCAAATTTTCAAACGCCCCTTGGGCAGCCCCGTTCCACACAAACAGCCCTTTTTTTAAGCATTCCGTTATCGGACTAGAAATGGTACTAAAGTCTCGTATGAACCTCCGATAAAATGAAGCAAGTCCGTGAAAGGATCGGACTTCCGTGATGGTTTTGGGAGTAGGCCAAGATTCAATCGCCTCGATCTTGGTTTGATCAACCGACACTACTTCTTTAGAAACGATGTAGCCAAGAAAGGCTACACTCTCGACTAGAAACGAACACTTCTCCTTTTTCCCGTAAAGTTTTTGGTCCCTAAGGATCTCGAAGACTTTCCTCAAGTGCCCGATATGCTCTTGCAATGATCGACTATAAATCAAGATGTCGTCCAAGTATACGACGACAAACTTTCCCAAAAACGGCTTAAGTACCTCATTCATTAATCGCATGAAAATACTTGGTGCATTTGTAAGGCCAAAGGGCATGACGAGCCATTCATATAATCCATGTTTTGTTTTGAAATCCGTCTTCCATTCTCCCCTTCCCGCATGCGAATTTGATGATAGCCGCTTCTCAAATCAACTTTCGAAAAAATCACCGAACTATGCAACTCGTCCAACATATCATCAAGTCTTGGAATTCGGAATCAATATTTGATGGTTATGTTGTTCACGGCTCTACTATCTATACACATCCGCCATGATCCATCTTTCTTTGGAATAAGTAAAACCGGAACCGCACAAGGGCTCAAGCTTTCTCGAATGTACCCGCGATTCATTAGCTCCTCGATTTGTTTTTGCATCTCCTTTGTCTCCTCGGGGTTACATCGACAGGCGGCCTTGTTAGGGAGTGATGCACCCGATACAAGGTTGACTTGGTGTTCAATCCCACGTAAGGGTGGCAAACCCGACGGTAAGTCTTCCGGGAAGACATCCGCAAATTCTCGTAGCAAGGTATCGATATCTCTCTTACCTTGCACAATCATGTCAACATCTCGTGTTTCTTTAATCATCAACAAATACACACGCTCACCATCGTCAATAGCGTGTCTCACCTCTTTCTCACTAGCAAACATAGTAAGCTTCGGTTTTTCCATTTGATTAGAACTCATCGAACGAATGGCTTGGGGTGCCATCGGTTTAAGCATAATCTTCTTGCCTTTACCCCGTAATTCATATTCGTTACTTCTTCCTCGATGTAAAACGTCTCTATCAAATAGCCATGGCCGTCCCAAAAGTATGTGGCATGCATCCATCGGGAGTACATCACATAGTACGTTGTCACCATACGAGCCCATAGTTAATCCGACCCGTACTTGTTTCGAAACTTTCAACTTACTCCCATCATCGAGCCAATGTAACACGTATGGTTTTGGATGAGTAGTAGTGATGAGTCCAAGCTTTGTCACCATATCGCTTGAAGCAATTTTCGTACAACTTCCTCCATCGATTATCAAACTACACCATTTGTCTTTAATTTGACACTTGTTGTGGAATATTTGATCTCGTTGTTCCGTGTCCCTCGAAACCGTCTTGACTTGTAAAGTGCGAAAAACTAGACTCGTGTCATAATCCAGAGCATTGTAAGCCTCGCACTAATCTTCTTCTTCAGCGTCTACGTCAAACACGTCACTGAGTCTTTCTCCTTCGTCCTCGGCCAATAATTCTTCCCGGACCTCAAGAGCCTCTCTTAGTGTCACCACCCGTTTGTTTGGACATGCATTTTGGTAATGACTGAACCCTTGACACTTGAAACATCGTACCTTCGCCAAACTTGTTTCCTTGGGTGTGTAGGGAACTTTAGGTGCTGTGATAGGGACATGACTTGGCGTGGTGCTTTTAGTACCCGAACTCGAACCGGCACTTGGATTCCCGAATTTGGAAGGAAGTTCGAGTCTTGAAAACTTCAATTTATTTTGGGCTTCTATCATCACACATAATCCACATAAAGTATTGAAATCTTCATATGGGTATAACTCCACCGTGTTGGCTATGTTTTTATTTAAGCCACGCAAAAAAACGTGACATCTTTTGCTCTTCGTTTTCTTCTAGCTGTCCCATCAAGGCCAAACTTTCGAATTCTTCAATATATTCACCGACACTTAGTTTGCCTTGCATGAAGTCGTCAATATTCCGGTATAAGGTTAACCGGTGTGATGTTGGCACATACCTCTTACGAAGTTTTCTTTCTAAAGAATCCCACGAACAGATTTTTGCTTTTCTCGCCCGAGCTCTTCGTGTCTTCACTCCTTCGAACCAAAGAGAAGCACCCTTCCCTAACTTGAGAATTCCATATTTGCAACGTTTCTCGTCGTTAAGGTCTTTGAATTCGAACATGCGCTCAATCTTCCATTCCCACTCCAAATAAGCTTCGGGATC
This sequence comes from Orobanche coerulescens, assembly GCA_033398695.1. Classification (NCBI taxonomy): domain Eukaryota; kingdom Viridiplantae; phylum Streptophyta; class Magnoliopsida; order Lamiales; family Orobanchaceae; genus Orobanche; species Orobanche coerulescens. Next base: position 103,696,826 of record CM065804.1, read on the forward strand.
GGTACCTCCAATGAACTCAGGAAGTTCGTTTACTTTAAACTCGTCTGCATGGTGCATTTGATGTGTGTCATCCCCGTGTGTTCATCAAGAAATCGGGATCGAAGAAATCCATAACAAGATTCAAGAGATAGTTTTGAACAAGAAATCTTCAATAAAATCGCCAAGGAAATAGCCTTGGGCTCCGATGCCACTAATGATACGAATTCTCCCGGAAAGATGAATATGTATCGGTCGGAGTATATGTAAGTGTATGATAGCGGAAGTCTTTTTATGAGTAGTGTATTTCGAATGTAGTTTTATGGATGTATATCGGATAAAGTAAGATTATCGATCAAGAAGACTTGAACGATCAAGAACAAGGATTTATCTAATTAGACCTATAATTCGATAAGTGATTTCTTCTCAAGACCTATTGAGAATCGATCGGATTAATACTCGAAAACGTGTCGAATAAAAATAAAGAGTTTGATAAAAATCATTTATCAAGGATAGAAACACAAGGTGTATTCTTATTACAATGCTTATACAAGACTTATATATAGAAAAAACTAAGTCTCCCTATCCAATAAAGAAAACAATTCAAAGATTACAAAATCTTTGAATAATCAAAACAAATCAAAATAAAATACAAAGGAAACACAAAATCATAATTTAGGGGAAACACAATCCCTAAACTGAGTAAAAGAAGAAAAGAGAAGACAAACTCACAAAAAGGCTATAAAATAAAGTATCCTGCTGGCTGGACACGGGCTGTGTCGCTTGACACGGCCGCGGCGCGACAAGGACATTCGGCAGGACTCGATCGTGTCGCTTGGCACGGTCGGGTTGGTCGGACAGCGAGATTTCACTATCCGGAAGAGTGTAACACGGTCGTGTCGCCTGACACGGTCGGGTTGGTCGGGCAGCGAGATTTCACTATCCGAAAGAGTGTGACACAACCGTGTCGCCTGACACGGTCGGGTTCAGCTAGAAGTTGATATCGATCTTCCAGCACAGCATGACACGGGCCGTGTCATATGACACGGCCGAGACCGAAACTCCACGTCTTGTGTCCATTTTCTCGCCTAAATATGTAGTAGTCCGTGCATGGCGTGTTATAAGGTCATTTACGTCGATCCTTACTTCGTCTTCTTCATTCGTATTAATTGACTCCGTATCTGCGACTCCGTAGGTCCGTCTTTAGTCGGCAATGGGAGGAACCAAGGAGTACGGGTAACACTTAGCCAGTCTAGTGCTCCATATCGTAACCTAACTAAGAATGAATGATCGGATCATTCCAAAACCATTATGTCGTGAATACCGTATATGTATAAACCCTTTAATCATATGTCCCGGTCAAGTATTAGGGTCATGGTAAAGTGAAACCCTATTGTAACTTGACTTTATGCACTTGTTTAATGCAAACTGATATCATCAAGCTCTAGTGTATCAAATACAACTAGCTCTAACTGATTTGGCCAAAGACTTATGATCTCATTTGCCATTAACTTCATAGGACATTTACCTGCTCACTTATAGGAGAAAGAATTCTATCTTGGAATTCAGTAGAAACTGCTACTTGCCCATTAAGTTGCATTTCGAGGTTGACCCCACCAACTGGCGATTGGATCGAACTACTCTAGTGACTAACTTAATGTCACAATCACATATCCTACTGAAACCTCAAGTCAAAGGTCCACGTATATCTATCACAATCTTTCGATTCAATCATTGACAATCCCAGAGTGATATCCATGTGACCGAATCTAGGTGAGTCGTGTTCGAGTATTCTAATCCATTAGCATACCTATAATGTGTGCTCCCACTAACCCTTAGTGAAGACAGACACTCTACATGTCAAAGTACACGTTATATAAGTCTTGTCTAAACTTACTGCCCAGTTAAGTTTTATCGACTTGCGAACCAGTTAAGCATTCGAGCCCTAAACACTTCCAGTGCCTATCTCCTTATCTCCATAAGGAGTGGACTGTTTGCTCTCAAATGTAAGGATTATTATTTTATATACCAAATCATAATGTTTGTGATATATAATATAGAAATAATATCCTGAACCATTTTTCTAACAAAATGATATTTTCTCGCAATATGTTTGGTGTTGTGGTGAGACCTAGGATCCTTAGCCTGTGCAACAGCTCCGTCGTTGTCACAAAACAACGTCACAGGCTTCTCTGCATTAGGAACCACTTGAAGTTCCTCAGTGAACTTCTTAATCCAAAAAGCTTCTTTAGCAGCCTCCATGGCTGCCTGATATTCGGCTTGACATGTAGAGATAGTAGTTGAACTTTGCTTGGTACTTCTCCAAGAAACTGCCCCATCATCCAAAGTAAAGATATTCCCTGATGTGGATATCTCAGCATCCATATCCCCTGAAAAATCTGAGTCTGTATAACCCATCACTCTAAGTTCTCCACCGCCGTATGTAAGAACAAATTCTTTAGTCCTCTTAAGGTACTTGAGAATTTCTTTACAACAGTCCAATGTTCCTGCCTTGTATTTGACTGAACCCGACTTACTACGCGCTCACAACATAGGCAATGTCCGATCTAGTGCAAATCATAGCGTACATGAGGCTACCTACTGTCGAAACATGGGGCACCTTACTCATTTCCTTTCTGTCTTCTTCACTTTGAGAACACATCTCTAAGGAAAGTTTTGCACCATGTTGCATAGAAAGGAACCCTCTTTTAGAATCTTCCATCCTAAATTGCTTCAGGATCTTTTCTATATAGAGGGCTTGGGAAAGACCTAACGTTCCTTTCGCTCTAATCCCGGTAGTGGCGAATACCCAGAATATAGGTTGCTTCTCCCAAGTCTTTCATTGAGAACTCTTTGGAAAGCGCTTTCATAGAAGTGAGCATTCCTTCGTCGTTTCCTATAAGTAGAATGTCATCTACATATAGTATTAAGAATGCAGTTTTGCTCCCACTAACCTTCTTCTAAATACAGGACTCCTCTTCGTTTTAGACAAAATCAAACTCTTTGATTGTCTCGTTAAAATGAAGATTCCAACTTCGCGAAGCATGCTTCAGTCCATAAATAGCACGCTGAAGATTGCATACTTTATGAATATTGGTTTGAGATATGAATCCCTTAGGCTGTTCCATGTGAATCTCCTCCTTGAGGAATCCATTTACGAATGCCGCTTTCACATCCATTTGCCATATTTCATAATCTAAGTGGGCTGCTATGGCAATCATCATGCGAATAGACTTAATCATAGCTACAGGCGAGAAGGTCTCAAAGTAATCGATTCCTTCTCTTTGGGAATAACCCTTTGCCACAAGCCTGGCTTTATAGGTATCAACCTTGCCATCTACATCAGTCTTTCTTTTATAGATCCATTTGTTTCCAAGAGGCAATATGCCTTTAGGACGATCTACTAAAGTCCAGACCTGATTAGCATGCATGGAGTCTATCTCAGCTTCCATAGCCTCTTGCCATTTGGCGGAGTCAACATCTACCATTGCTTGATCGTATGTAGAAGGATCATTCTCTTAACTACTTTGTGTCATCTCATGGACACCCAGTTCCTCTTGATACAGATAGCCATACTTCTAAGGTAATTGAGAAATTATACTAGACTTACGAGGTTGTGTTTGTATTTCAGAAGGTTCGGTTCTAAGATCTTGCATAGGTGTCTCATTTGGTGTTTCTTTTATTACTTCCAAAGAAATATTTCTACATGCGCCTCCTTCCTGAATAACTGATCTTCCAGGAAGTGTGCTTGTGTAGCAACGATGATCCTATAATCTTTGCGCATGTAGAATAGATATCCCATGGAATCCCCTGGATATCCTATGAAACGACCTTTCATAGACCTAGATTCCAATTTCCCTACTTTAGTCTTCTTGACATAAGCAGGGCATCCCCAAATCCTAATGTGATTAAGACTTGGTTTCCTACCTCTCCACATCTTATGTGGAGCCTTAGGAACGAATTTCGAAGGACATCTGTTCAAGATATGCGCAGCAGTAAGGAGTGTGTGTCCCCATAGATAAATCGGTAGATTAGTATAGTGATGCGAATTCTCTATCGATATAGCGGCAAGCTGTTTTGACGAGCGGAAGCGAACAGCAAGAAACTGTCAGGAACGGATAACAACAGTTCGCTACAGCAATAACACTGGCTAGCGGTATGCGCACGTGATAGGAAATGATGACGGCAACTCGATACTGCAACAAGACAGGAACTGGCCGAATGGAAATGACTCTAAACAGGCAATCCACCAAACAGCGGCACTCAAAACAGCAAGTTTTGGTCGGATGCTAAGTGAAAACAGGAAACAAGTTCGAATGATCGAACAGTACTTGATGCGAAAATCCCGAACAAGTACAACCCTGTATCGAAAACAAGAAGAATATCGAAACAGGACAGGAAACAGTTGTTTTATCGAACTAGACCTATAATTCGATAAAGTGATTTATTCTCAAGACCTATTGAAAATCAATAAGACTAAGATTCGAAAATGCGTCGAATAATAATCAAAGTTTTGAAGGAAACTCGTCCAACACTTAAACAATACACAAGGTATGTTATTTTATCATTCAATAATAATCTGCCTCATTACAACTCCATCGCCACTATTTATAGGCAAAAGTAGCCTGACAAGATAATCTAAACTATTACAAGCTGGTCTTAAAATAAGGAAAAGAAAATACAAGGTTCCCCACATCACTTGCAAACAATAGTAAAAGATGGGTTTTGTCTCCAAAGTGATAGCCGCCTTTCATGTTGCCAAGAATCTTGCTACTTTTATAATAAAGAAAGTGCTAAAGTTCTTTTTATTCTTTTGCCTTCACTACTTGGACCCCTTCCCCAAGATGCAAGTTGCTTATGTTTAATTTACTCCAAGTCCGATTATCAAGGTAACTCCGGGTCTCGTATCCGTTTTCTCGCCTAAGTAAGTTGGAGTATGGTCGAGGTGTTTCACGTCAATCCTTACTTCGTCTTCTTCGCTTGGAGTAGTCGGTTTCGTATCATTCCCTCCCTCTTTAAAAGGAATTGTCCTCAATTCCGTAATTCCATTGTCATCGAGATAAGGAGATAGATCACCTATGTTAAAAGTAGCATGCATTCCATAATCACCTGGAAGTTCTATCTTGTAAGCGTTGTCGTTCACCTTCGCAACTATTTTAAATGGTCCCTCAGCTCGTGGCATTAACTTGTTCTTACGCTTACTCGGGAATCGTTCTTTCCTCAAATGCACCCAAACTAAATCTCCAACCTCGAATAATCTCGGTTTTCTTTGCTTGTTCGACTTCCTTTTGTACGTCTCGTTTAATTTGTTCACGCACCTGTTCGTGTAATTTCATCATTGATTTCAGTTTTGACTCTGCATCCTTATGCACCAATTCGTCACTTGGTAATGGAATTAGATCTAGCGGTATGTGGGGATTCAGCCCGTAAACTACTTCAAATGGAGAGTGCGCCGTGGCATGAGTAGGAGAACGATTATAAGCAAACTCCGCATGTGCCAATTTTAGATCCCAGTCCTTTTGTGTTTTGCTTACCAAGCCTCGCAACAGTGTTCCCAGGGTTCGATTAGTCACTGCAGTTTGCCCGTCGGTTGGAGGGTGGTGTGAAGTGCTAAACAAGAGTTTTGTTCCCACCTTCCTCCATAGGGTGTTCCAAAAGTAGCTGAGAAATTTGGAGTCTCGATCGGAAACAATAGTCTTCGGAATCCCATGTAAACCTACCACCTCTCGAAAATATAAGTCGGTCACATTGCTTGTGTCGTCTGTCTTGTGGCACACTACAAAATGATCCATTTTCGAAAAATGATCTACGACTACCATAATCGCATCCCTCCCTCATTGAGTACGAGGTAAAGCCACAATAAAATCCATCGAGACATCTTCCCAATGCCTCTCCGGGATCGGTAAAGGTGTGTATATCCCTGGTTTGAACGAACTCTTCGCAACATGGCATGTCACACACTTACTAATTATGTTACTAACGTCCCCCTGCATCTTTGGCCAATAAAAATGTTCCTTCAGCACATCAGCCAAACCTCCCCCGTGAGCCTTCTGAACCAGCAATTCTCGAACCATGTGCTTGGGTAGGCAAAGATGATTTCCCTTAAAAAGGAAGCCTTCATGTATCGAAAATTCTCCCATCGGGCCAGATTTGCAAAGGGCGAAGGTCTCGCCAAAATCCGCATCACCGTCGTAATATTCCTTCACTGTCTCGAATCCAAGCAAACGAACATCAAGAATAGAGCGTAAGGCATAACGCCTAGACAATGCATCTGCTACAATATTGCTCTTGCCATCCTTATACTTTGATGAGAAGTGAAATGATTGTAAGAATTCAACCCACTTCGCATGCCTGGGACTTAACTTGTGTTGTCCGTTAATATACTCCAATGATTCATGGTCCGAATGTATGATGAAATGCTTCGGCCGAAGATAGTGACTCCAATGATCTAGAGCCCTCACAATAGCATAAAACTCCTAGTCGTATGTACAATAATTGAGACAAGCACCGTTTAACTTTTCTGAAAAGTAAGCAATAGGTCGCTTTACTTGAATGAGACCCACTCCAATGCCAACTCCGCTAGCATCACATTCTACCTCGAACGGTTGCGAAAAATCGGGTAATGCTAAGATTGGTGCTTCGCAAAACTTTGCCTTCAAATTTGCGAATGACTCCTGAGCAACCCAGCTCCAATTAAACGTACCTTTCTTCAAACATTCGGTTATTGGGCTTGCAATGGTACTGAATTCTCGAATGAATCTTCGGTATAATGAAGCCAGTCCATGGAACGATCTAACTTCCGTCACTGTAGTGGGAACTGGCCAGGACTTAATTGCTTCGATCTTTGCTTGATCGGCCGACACTCCATCCTTTGAAACAACATAGCCAAGAAAGACTATACTTTCGACCAAAAATGAGCACTTCTCCCTTTTTCCATATATCCTTTGGTCCCTAAGGGTTTCGAAGACTTGTCCCAAGTGTCCGAATGGTTCCTGCAATGATCGACTATAAATCAAAATATCGTCTAGATATACAACCAAGAATTTCCCCAAGAATGGCTTAAGCACCTCATTCATCAAGCGCATGAAGGTACTCGGCGCATTTGTAAGTCCGAATGGCATAACGGTCCATTCATACAGTCCGTATTTAGTTTTGAAGGCCGTCTTCCACTCATCTCCTTCTCGCATCCGGATTTGGTGATAACCACTTCGTAGGTCAACTTTTGAAAAGATCATGAATCCGTGTAATTCGTCCAACATGTCATCAAGCCTCGGAATCGGAAATCGATACTTGATGGTTATATTATTCACGGCTCGACTGTCAATACACATTCGCCAAGATCCATTTTTCTTAGGAACCAGTAATACCGGAACCGCACAAGGACTTAGGCTTTCTCGAACATACTCGCGGTTCATTAGTTCTTCGATTTGGTTTTGTAATTCCTTCGTCTCCTCAGGATTATATCTATAGGGATCTTTGTTAGGGAGCGACGCACCTGGTATGAGGTCGATCTGATGTTCAATCCCACGAGTAGGTGGCAAACCCGACGGTAATTCTTCAGGAAAAACATCCGCAAATTCGTGTAATAAGGCATCCATCCTTTCATCGATCCGCACAACCATGTTACCATTCCGTTTCTCCTTCAGAATCAACAAGTACACACACTCACCATCATTAATAGCATGTTCCACATCCCGTTCGCTAGCAAACATGGCCAGTTTTGTTTTTTCACTCCGACTAGAACTCATAGAGTGAATAGCTTGAGGTGACATTGGTTTAAGCACAATCTTTTTGCCCTTATCCCGTAACTCGTACTAATTGCTTCTTCCTCGGTGTAAAACGTCCCTATCAAACATCCATGGCCTTCCCAAAAGTACATGGCATGCATCCAATGGGAGTACATCACATAATACATTGTCTTCATACGAACCCATGGTTAGTCCAATCCTCACTTGTTTAGTCACCCTTATTTTGCTCCCATCATCGAGCCAATCCAACGTGTAAGGTTTCGGGTGAGCCGTAGTGGTCAGCCCAAGTTTAGTCACTATCTCGCTAGAAGCTACGTTGGTGCAACTCCCTCCATCAACGATCAAACTACACCATTTATTTCCGATTTGACATTTCGTGTGAAATATTTGATCCCGCTGTGCCGAATCATTCGAAACAGCTTTGGCTTGTAGAGTATGCAGAACTAAAGCCGCGTCATAGTTTGGAGCATCGTAATCTCACATTCTTATCCTTCTTCGTCCTCCATGTTGAATTCAAACACATCACCCAGTCTTTCCTCTTCGTCCTCGACCAACAACTCGTCTCGGATCGTGACAGCTTCTCTTAGTGTTACCACTCGTTTGTTCGGACAAGCATTTTGATAATGTCTGAACCCTTGACATTTGAAACATCTTACTTTAGCCAAACTCGTCTCCTTCGGTACGTAGGGGGCCTTAGGAATCGCAACAGGGACCGGAGTTGGTACAGTTGCCTTAGTAGTTGAACTAGGACCGACACTTGGGTTACCAAATTTGGCTGGAAACTCGGGTTTATACAACTTCATCCTGTTTTGAGCTTCCAACTTCACACATAGCCCACATAATGTATCGAAGTCCTCGTATGGATATAATTCCACTGAGTTAGCTATGTTTCGGTTCAAGCCACGCAAGAATCGCGACATCTTCTACTCCTCATTCTCCTCTATCTCTCCCATTAAGGTTAGATTCTCAAACTCCTCAATGTATTCACTAACACGCAACTTTCCTTGCATGAGATCTGCAATTTTTCTGTACAAGGACAACCGATGTGATGTTGGTACATATCTTTTACGAAGTTTTCTTTTTAACGAATCCCACGAACGGATCTTTTCTTTTCCCGCATGGGTTCTTCGCATTTTCACTCCTTCGTACCAAAGCGAAGCGCCTTTCCCCAACTTGAGAATTGCATACTTGCACCGTTTCTCATCGTCAAGGTCTTTGAACTCGAACATACGATCAATTTTACGTTCCCATTCCAGGTAAACCTCAGGGTCTGTTACGCCATCGAACTCCGGAAGCTCGTTCACCTTGAACTCTTCGACATGGCGTGAGGGTCGTTCATAGTCACCACGCCAAGGTTGCGAACGCTGGTCACGTTGTTGATATGGGGTTGACAAGTCCAAGGGAAGAAGACGAGGTGATGATCGACGTAAACAACCATGCAACTTACTTGAGCGAGAAAACGGAGATGAGACACGGAGTTACCTTAATAACCGAACTTGGAGTAACTTAAACAATAGGTAACTTACATCTTTGGGGAAGGGGTCCAAGTGGTAAAAGAATAAAAGAATTTCAGCATTTTCTTTATTATAAAGGCAGCAGGATTCTCGGCAAGATGCTGTGTGAAAAGGCGGCTATCAACTTTCAACTTGGAGACAAGGACCAGCTTTTACTTTTGTCAGCAAGTGACATGAGGAACCTTTTTATTCTTTTTATTATTTTAAGACCAGCTTGTAATAGTTTAAGATTATCTTGTCAGGCTCTTGTCAGGCTGTTTTTGCCTATAACTAGGGCGATGAAGTTGTAATGAAGAGATAATTTTGAATGTTGAAAAAATACACTTTGTGTTTTTCTTGGTGAATGCTTTTCATCAAAACTTTGATTATTATTCGACGCGTTTTCGAATCTTAATCCGATAGATTCTCAATAGGTCTTGAGAAGAAATCACTTTATCGAATTATAGGTCTAATTCGATAAAACAACTGTTTCTGTCCATTTCGATACTTCTTGCCTTTCGATACAGCTTGTACTTGTTCGGGATTTCGCATCAAGTATTGGTCGATCCTTCGAACTTGTTTCCTGTTATTTTTAATTAGCATCCGCCCGAAACGTGCTGTTTCGAGTACTGCTGTTTGGAGGTTCCCTGTATCGAGTCTTTTACATTCGGCCAAGTTCCTGCCCTGTTGCTTTATCGAACTGCTGTCACCATTTCCTGACAGTTTCTTGCCGATTCTCTTCCGCTCGTCAAAACAGCTTCCTGCTGTACCGATAGAGAATTCGCATCATAAGTGAGAATTCGTATCATAAGTGGTATCGGAACCTAAGTTCTTGATTTTTGGCATTATGGATCTCAACGACGCTGATTTCTTGGCAAAATTTCATGACGCATTGCGTGACGTACCAGAACAACGCGACCAGCATTGGCAACCTAGGCGTGGTGACTATGAGCGACCCTCACGCCATGTCGAAGAATTCAAGGTTAATGAGCTTCTAGAGTTCGTTGGCGGGACAGAGCCAGAAGTTTACTTGGAATGGGAACGTAAGATTGACCGCATGTTCGAATTTAAAGACCTTGACGATGAGAAAAGGTGTGAGTATGCAATTCTCAAGTTGGGGAAAGGAGCTTCACTTTGGTACGAAGGAATTAGAACACGAAGAGCTCGTGCGGGGAAAGAAAAGATCCATTCGTGGGATTCATTAAAAAGAAAACTTCGTAAAAGATATGCACCAACATCACACCGGTTGCCCTTTTAAAGGAAGATTGCAGATCTCATGCAAGGAAAGTTGAAAGTCAGTGAATACATTGAGGAGTTTGAGAATCTGACCTTAATGGGAGAAATAGAGGAGAATGAGGAGCAGAAGATGTCGCGATTCTTGCGTGGCTCGAACCGAAGCATAGCTAACTCGGTGGAACTGTATCCATACGAGGATTTCAATACATTATGTGGGCTATGTGTGAAGTTAGAAGCTCAAAACAGGATGAAGCTGTATAAACCCGAGTTTCCAATCAAATTTGGAAACCCAAGTGGCAGTTCTAGTTCAACTACCAAGGCAACTGTACCGACTCCGGTCCCTGTTGCGATTTCTAAGACCCCCTACGTACCGAAGGAGACGAGTTTGGCTAAAGTAAGATGTTTCAAATGTCAAGGGTTCGGGCATTATCAAAATGCTTGTCCGAACAAGCGAGTGGTGACACTAAGGGAAGCTATCATGATCCGAGACGAATTGTTGGTTGAGGACGAAAAAGAAAGACTGGGTGATGTGTTTGACTTCAGCATGGAGGACGAAGAAGGAGAAGAATGTGAGGCTTACGATGCTCCAAATTACGATACATCCTTGGTTCTTCGCACTTTGCAAGCCAAGTCGGTTCCGAGCGAGTCAGAACAACGGGACCAAATATTCCATACAAAGTGTCAAGTTTGAGATAAGTGGTGTGGTTTGATTATCGACGGAGGGAGTTGCACCAACGTAGCTTCGAGTGAAATGGTGACGAAGCTTGGACTAACCACCACAACTCACCCTAAGCCATATGCTTTACATTGGCTTGATGACGGAAGTAAGGTGAGGGTTTCGAAGGAAGTTCGGGTCGGATTGGCAATGGGTTCATATCATGATGAGATATTATGTGATGCGATTCCAATGGATGCTTGTCACGTACTTTTGGGATGCCCTTGGTTATTTGATAGGGATGTTTTGCATCGGGGAAGGAGCAACGAATATGAGTTGCGAGATAAGGGAAAGAAGATCGTGTTGAAGCCGATGTCACCCCAAGCTATCCGTTCCATGAGTGCCAAACGAGGGGAAAAACCGAACCTCACCATGTTCGCTAGCGAAAGGGAAGTTGAACACGCTATGGAGAGTGGTGAGCGTGTTTACATGATGGTGATAAATGAGACTCGAGATGATTTCGTGGCAGCGAAAAATGAGGATACAGTGGCCGACTTATTACATGAGTTCGCGGACGTCTTCCCTGAAGAGTTGCCGTCGGGTTTGCCGCCAATTCGTGGAATTGAGCATCATATCTACCTTATACCAGGTGCAACACTTCTGAATAAAGGTGCCTATAGGTGTAATCCCAAGGAAACGAAGGAACTTCAGAAGAAGATTGAAGAACTAATGAGGCACGGGTATGTTCGAGAAAGTTTAAGCCCATGTGCGGTTCCGGTCCTGCTTGTTCCTAAGAAGGATGGGTCTTGGCGGATGTGTATCGATAGCCAGGCAGTAAATAACATAACAATCAAGTATCGATTCCCGATACCAAGGCTTGATGATATGTTAGACGAGCTACATGGCTCGGTGGTCTTTTCTAAAATTGATTTGCGAAGTGGCTATCACCAGATTTGTATGTGGGAGGGGGATGAATGGAAGATGGCTTTCAAAACTAAGCATGGGCTGTATGAGTGGCGTCATGCCATTTGGACTTACGAATGCCCCAAGTACTTTTATGCGTGTGATGAACGAAGTACTTAAGACATTTTTGGGCAGATTTGTGGTTGTTTATTTAGATGATATTTTGGTTTATAGTCGGTCGGTGGAGGAGCATCTCGGGCATCTACGACAAGTATTCGAGACTCTTAGGTCTCAAAGGCTTTATGGAAAGAAAGAAAAGTGTGCGTTTCTCGTCGAGAGCATAACTTTTCTGGGCTATGTTGTTTCAAAAGATGGAGTGTCGGTTGATCAGGGTAAAATTGAAGCTATTAAGTCGTGGCCTACTCCCAAAACCGTAACTGAAGTTAGATCATTCCACGGTCTTGCCTCTTTTTATCAGAGGTTTATTCGAGATTTCAACACCATAACGAGTCTGATAACTGAGTCTTTGAAGAAGGGTCCATTTGTGTGGATCAGGGCTGCCCAAGGGGCATTTGAAAAGTTGAAGACAAGGTTATCTGAAGCACCTATCTTGGCGTTACCCGATTTTGCACAGCCGTTCGAAGTGGAGTATGATGCTAGTGGAGTTGGTATTGGGGCGGTCCTCATTCAAGGCAGGCGGCCTATTGCGTACTTTTCGGAGAATTTGGATGGGGCTCGACTCAACTATTGTACTTACGATAAGGAGTTCTATGCCATAGTGAGAGCTCTTGATCATTGGAGCCATTACCTTCGGCCGAAACATTTTATTCTGCATTCGGACCATGAATCGTTAAAGTATATTAATGGGCAACAGAAGTGGAGTCCGAGACATGCTAAGTGGGTGGAGTTCTTGCAATCGTTTCACTTTTCATCGAAGTATAAAGACGGTAAGAGCAATGTGGTGGCTGATGCGCTGTCTAGGAGATATGCTCTAATCTCTACCCTTAATGTTCGATTGCTTGGATTCGATACAGTGAAGGAATATTATGACAGTGATGCGGATTTTGGCGAAACCTTCGCCCTTTGCAAATCTAGACCGATGGGAGAATTTTCAATACAGGAAGGCTTTCTTTTTAAGGGAAATCGTCTTTGTCTACCAAGGCACACGATTCGAGAATTGCTGGTTCGAGAGGCTCACGGGGGAGGTTTGGCTGGCCACTTTGGTTCGGCCAAGACATTAGATGTGCTTAAAGAACATTTTTATTGGCCAAAGATGCAGGGTGATGTCAATAATATAATTAGTAAGTGTGTGACATGCCATATTGCGAAGAGTTCGTTCAAACCGGGAAAATACACACATTTACCGATTCCAGAGAGGCCATGGGAAGATGTCTCAATTGATTTCATTGTTGCTTTACCTCGAACCCAACGAGGTAAGGATGCGATTATGGTTTTTGTCGATCGTTTTTCAAAGATGGCTCATTTTGTTTCTTGTCACAAAACCGATGATGCGAGCAATGTTGCTGACTTGTATTTCCGAGAGGTGGTACGATTACATGGAGTTCCAAAGACTATTGTTTCGGACCGGGACTAGAAGTTTCTGAGTTACTTTTAGAACACATTGTGGAGAAAGGTGGGAACCAAGCTTTTGTTTAGTACTTCGTATCATCCTCAAACAGACGGACAAACCGAAGTGACTAATCGAACACTGGGAACGCTCTTGCGAGGCTTGGTGAACAAAACACAAAAGGATTGGGATTTGAAGCTCGCACATGCGTAGTTCACATATAATCGCTCTCCTACTCATGCCACAGCGCATTCTCCATTCGAAGTAGTTTACGGCCTAAATCCTTACATACCGCTAGACTTAATTCCATTACTGAGTGACGAATTGGTGCATAAGGATGCGGAGTCAAAACTGAAATCGATGATGAAATTACACGAACAGGTGCATGATCGAATCAAAGAGATAAACGAGGTGTACAAAAGGAAGTCGAGCAAGCAAAGAAAACCGAGATTATTCGAGGTTGGAGATTTAGTTTGGGTACATTTGAGAAAGGAGCGATTTCCGAGTAAGCGTAAGAATAAGTTAATGCCACGAGCCGAGGGGCCATTTAAAATAGTTGCGAAGGTGAATGACAATGCTTACAAGTTAGAACTTCCAGGTGATTATGGAGTGCATGCTACTTTCAACATAGGTGATCTATCTCCTTATCTTGATGACGACGGGATTACAGAATTGAGGACAATTCCTTTTAAATGGGGAGGGGATGATATGGGGTTGACAAGTCCAAGGGAAGAAGACAAGGTGATGATCGACGTAAACAACCATGCAACTTACTTGGGCGAGAAAACGGAGACGAGACACGGAGTTACCATAATAACCGGACTTGGAGTAACTTAAACAATAGGTAACTTACATCTTGGGGGAAGGGGTCCAAGTGGTAAAATAATTAAAAAATTTCAGCATTTTCTTTATTATAAAGGCAGCAGGATTCTCGGCAACATGTTGTGTGAAAAGGCGGCTATCAGCTTTCAACTTGGAGACAAGGCCCAGCTTTTACTTTTGTCAGCAAGTGACATGAGGAACCTTTTTATTCTTTTTATTATTTTAAGACCAGCTTGTAATAGTTTAAAATTATCTTGTCAGGCTCTTGTCAGGCTGTTTTTGCCTATAACTAGGGCGATGAAGTTGTAATGAAGAGAGAATTTTGAATGTTGAAAGAATACACTTTGTGTTTTTCTTGGTGAATGCTTTTCATCAAAACATTGATTATTATTCGACGCGTTTTCGAATCTTAATCCGATCGATTCTCAATAGGTCTTGAGAAGAAATCACTTTATCGAATTATAGGTCTAATTCAATAAAACAACTGTTTCTGTCTGTTTCGATACTCTTCTTGCCTTTCGATACAGCTTGTACTTGTTCGGGATTTCGCATCTAGTATTGGTCGATCCTTCGAACTTGTTTCCTGTTATTTTTAATTAGCATCCACCCGAAATGTGCTGTTTCGAGTACCGCTTTTTGGAGGTTCCCTGTATCGAGTCTTTTACATTCGGCCAAGTTCCTGCCCTGATGCTTTATCGAACTGTTGTCACCATTTCCTGACAGTTTCTTGCCGATTCGCTTCCGCTCATCAAAACAGCTTCCTGCTGTACCGATAGAGAATTCGCATCATAAGTGAGAATTCGTATCAGTTGTTCTGGTACGTCACGCAATGCGTCGCGAAGTTTTGCCTGGAAATCAGCGTCGTTGAGATCAATAATGCCAAAGATCAAGAACTTGGTCTCCGATGCCACTTATGATGCGAATTCTCTATCGATATAGCGGCAAGCTGTTTTGACGAGCGGAAGCGAACAACAAGAAACTGTCAGGAACAGATTACAACAGTTCGCTACAGCAATAACAGTGGCTAGCGGTATGCGCACGCGATAGGAAATGATGACGGCAACTCGATACAACTGGCTGTGAAAGGATCTAAACAGTACCTGATGCGAAAGCAGCATCCTGATCGTATGTTCTCCTCATCTCGTACAGATGTGGGGGAACGGATCCGACACTCGATGTACCCTTTCGGTCCCACTGTCCTCTGCCTCGTCCGCCGCCAAAATTCTAAGGCATCTGAACACTTTGCTGCGTCTGTTGGATACTGGCTTCCTTCTGAACTGGATGTGGTGTACGAGCTCTAAAAGACTTTGCAGCCTCTTCACAAAACACCGCACGATGTCTCTCCCGACCACAATCAAAACAAGTCATGGCATGTAGGGGCAATTCCGTCGATAGTGCCTCGTCTGGGCACAGTTAAAGCATTTCCTTGTGACATCCATCGTGGTTGATGCTGCTGCGAAGTTCTTTCCGCTCATAGATGGGTGCGGAGATTTCTTGAAAGAATGAAAGGATGACTGGGCCTTGCGGGGCCCACTACTTTTGTGCTCCGTGAAACTACCGGAGACTTTCTGCTTCTTGGATTCTGCAAACTTCTCCATTGCTGCTTCCTTGATTTCATATGCCAATGCTTTATCCTGGTATTGACGGAGGGTGGTACATTCAAAACCGGACATGTACCTCTGGATTTCTGGTTTCATCCTCATATCAAAATGGATCATCATTTCTGCATCTGTTCTAACCAGATCTCGAACAAATGTCAGCTGCTTGTTAAATGTCTTAATTGCCTGAGATACTGGCACATCTGAAGGCTGAGCGGAGAAAAACTCCCGAACCTTGGCTTCCCCCACAGGACGAGGGCAATACTGAGCTTCCATCGTCAATTTAAATTATGTCCAGTCCGCATCATGATCTACAGGCCAGATGGCTTCCCACCATTTAGATGCTTCACCTATCAGAAAGTATTGAGCAATAGAGGCTCTCCGGTCATCAGGGCAATTAATCCCAACAAAAATTTTCTCCAATTCCTTCAGCCAGTGACCCGAGGTGGGAGTCTCAGAAATACCGTCGAATTTAGGTGGTTGCATCTTTGCCACCTCCTGAAGCCATCGGTCAACTCGATTCCCCATGTCTGGGATACCTTGCTGTCGATCTCCCTGCTCTAATCCCACCGCCACCTGCATCCGGTCCACAACCTGGGCAAACTGAGTCATCTGGTTCACCACCTGACGAAGGATTTCGGGCACAGTAGGTTCCGGTTCATTATTAATAGATCTTTGTGGCTCGCTTGAGCTGTGGCTGGCCTGATTAGAAGGCGAAGCTTCTCTTTTAACATTCCTTCTTCCGCGTCCGCGACCACGTCCACGTCCACCTCTCAACATACTGTAAGCATAAATACTCAATATACAGGAAACAATATCGTTCAAATGTTCAAGTCTAAAGAGATACAACACGTAAAGGACGAGATAGAGTTTAGGAACTTACAACCACCGTTCGCATGAAGACGTAGGCAGTACAGTGATGTTATTCACGGCCGGTTACCTCAAAAGACATACATACGACCCCTATTTTAACCCAATGGCCAAGATATCCATAATCTTAGCTCTGATACCATATTCTGTAACACCCCCTATATATTCAGGAATATTATAGCGCCGTAAATCCTTTACATAAGGATTTACAAGGGTGAAGAAACGAAAAGGCAATAGCAAATACCAACGTATGAAAGTAACTCAAATAAAATACAACAGTTCTGACCAATACTGAAAATACAAATGTCCAAAGGAAAAGTATTAATACATCACCAAATCCAAATCATCACAAACGACGACGTACTCGAGTACTTATTAAAACGATACAAACAACAGACAAATAAACCCGGCCGGAACATCACTCTGCACCCTCGTCGTCATGCAACTCTAGTGGTTATTTCCCTGCTCTCCTGGATCCTGAACATAAACAAATGTTCACCCCCGAAGGGGTTAGCACAACGATGCTAGTATAAGTACCACAACATATTATTCAACATCTCACGAAGAATAATAATAACATAAATGACAAAAGAACCAACGAGTCTTCTCCTGCGAGAAACTCAATAATAACATACACACAAGATAATCACAACATGATATCACAACATACACATGGTAATTCCGATGATCCAGCGTTCACTGCCTAGACCCCCCAATGATTCCGTCAAACCAACCCGAGGTGGAAAAACCTGTCCGATGATCCAGCGCACGCTAGCATAGATCCCCCGATGATCCTGTCGGACCAACACGAGGTGGACATACAACAACGACATACATGTACAACAATATGTATAACATCAATACATAAAACAATTAAGATACTTGCCTCGATTCGAAGACAAGAATAATACTCCCACGAATAACAAAATGCTCGAAGGTCGCTCCCTTCGATAAATCACGTTGCTAAGATCAAACCTTAACAAAAGAAATAATATAGAATTCATCTCAAGTCGTACGAACATCTAACAATCCAAATTACGATTGGAAGTTCATAAAACATAACCTGCCTGAACTGCTTAACGTACGTTACGTACCATAGGTAGCGTATGTTAAGCCTACTCGTTAGCACACGTAAACTACGAATTCTAGCATACGCTAACCATATATCGACAGTCCCTCTCTGATCATCCGACTGACTCATCTGATGACATAACGTACGTTACATACCAAATGTAGCATACGTTAACTATGCCCGATAGCGTACGTTAACTATATAGCATAGCGTGCACTAAGCGTGCATGGCAGTTTCTCACTGGGCAGACGACTGTTCTAACTGTGATGAAGCTTACGAAATCCTCAGTGATTAACGTACGTTATCTCCATACATATCATGTTCATACGATTATGAATGATCTCACTACGCCATAAATGGCCTTCGGCAACCACAGAACTGTGCTACCTTAGACTCAATTTTCTGTTGCCACAGACCCAAAATGGGCAAAGGTAACACTTTAGCTAAGTTGCTCTGTGAGCAGTAGCCTTTGGACTCAAAGGCAACATGTAGATCATCCTAAGCTAACATAAGATTATTTATTACCAAAAAACTATACAGCAACATCCTAAGGACCCTACAGCAACATCAGATTCGTGTTGCAATAGACTTTATAATTTTGTAAAATATATAGCCAATTTAGTGGGTTCCACATGTGAGGCCCATTTTGTGGGCCCCACAAGTCGGGCCCAACGGTGGGACCCACTTAGTGGGGCCAGCTGGAGGGACACAGATGTGGGACCCACTTTTCTTGGGCCTGTTAGTGGGGCCTTCTTTGTGGGGGCCACATGTGGGGCCACAAAATGCGCAACAATTTTTAGTCTAGGTGTCACCAATGAAAGACATTTGCAACATATATATAGTACCTAAGGTAGGAAAAAGTATGATGAATTTGTAGGAAAAACAAGAGTTTCTCCAGAGCAGCGGCTCTAGCAGCAGCGTCCATTTCTTTACTGGATTTCGTTTTCTTAACAGATGCCATTTTCTTGAGCTTCTCTTTCACATCAATGCCGGATGCATCTTCGTTGGCCTGTTCGGTTCCAGTGCTTTCGTCTGGACCGTTTAGGGTGTCTGGGCTGTTGGGCCGGTCTTCAACCTCCTTCCCCTCTTTGGAAGCCTTATCCTTCCTTTTCTTTTTCTTCGCGTTTTTAGATTCTGTGGGGGCATTGCTGCCCTTGTCGGCATCTCCATTTGATTGTCCCTCTTTGCGGTCCTTACTGACATCTGCAAGTGAGATCTCAATCTAATTAATTGTGATTAGCGAGAGTACTTTTACATAGTTGCCTCACAATTAGTGATTAATGAGAGCAACTGTAAATAAAAAAATAGGGTCAAGTTGCAAAAACTACCTGAGGTTTATCATAATTGATGGAAACTAGTTATCTTTTGAAGTTACAGATATGCCCTTGACATTTGATTCTTTCATAAATTGCACCCTCAACACGAGAGGATATTTGTCGAATTTTTTCTCTCCCCAAAAATGATATATAAATAATATATGTACACATATATGTATATATATGTGTGTGTAATTGTATAAAAATAGGGGGGGTGAGAGATTAAGGCTCCCCTGACCTGTTCACTGATATCACATTTGTCAAGTACAAGGAAATAAAGAAAATCCTAATTTATCGATTCTAGCACAATCAACGACGTCACGGGGTAGATTAACATGTCGAAACATTCAAAACTATTGAGAGAATCATATCCCATATTCGCTAAGTCAGCCGCCGAGTTGCCTTCACAATGTATGCGAGAAATATGATATTTCCAATGACGAGCCTTTTGAGTATATTAGTTAGATAAACTAAATACAAACCTCAAATGGGGTGTTTGTAACGCTTTAATAGGATACTAGTAAGTTTGAAAAAATAACTTTAGTTTTTGGTAACACGACCAACAAACCTTAGGGTCATTTTTGTAATTATCCCAAAAATTTTAATAAACTTATTGACAATTTGACATAGCCCAGTAGTTCTCTTGTGAGACGGTCTCCGCAAGACTAGTCCCCTAAAACAAAATTTTCAAGATAAAAAATACCAGAAAAATATAAAACTATAGAAAAAACTAAACAAACTAAAATACAAACCTAAAAACTGAATGAATCTAAAAACTGGAGGGGAAAAAAAACCTAAAAATCCCTAAAAGAGATAAAAAAACTCCCAGAAATATTGAAAAAACTATAAAACTGAAACAGAATAAAAACTGCAAAAATGAAATGTAGGCTACGTCTCATTTTCAGAAATGGCATATAAGATACCATGTAGCAATACAAGAGTCCTACCACATATCAAATTGGTTTGGTTTATCTTGAACTGAAGGAATTGAAACATAAGGATTCCAAATCCATTCAGCTTGTTTGCGTAATTCCTGAACAAATGTATTTCGAATCGTTAACCTCGTATTTTAAGCTACACTTTTGATTATTGAGGTAGGTTTCATATCCATCTTAAATTAGGTGATTTGAAATCTTTTTCACCAAATCAATTTACTCAAACCCAAATCCTTCAACTTAAAGGCAACATAAAAGAACTATTCCTTCAATGAGATGAACAAAACAGTATAAGGAGCGGAAGCATTGTTACCAGATGGCTCATCTTCAGCATTCTCTTTTGAGTTAACTCCAAAATCAGCCAGTATAGCCTCTAGTTCAGCAAGCTTCTTTTCCCTTCTTTCCTTCTTGGAAAGCTGTCTTTCAGCCTCATTAGGTGCTGGAGAAGCTTCAACAGGCCTTTTGAACATCAGTTGAGGCTGTTCTTTGAGCTCTGGTTCATGCTCATCATCAACATCATCATTGTCTTCATCGAGGAGTTCATCTTCACTTTCACTTTCCTGCAATTATGGCAACGAGTTGCACAAATAAACCATACATTTCGTCCAAACATCTAAATGGGATAATTTATAACAATGAGTTTTAGTGACAATTTCCTTGCAGAGAAGTATTTTTTACAAGAAAACCCACCCTCGAAATCTTTATTGGTTGACGAGTAATAATATTATGGAATAACCAAATATGTGTAAAATAATATCTACATAACCAATCATTATCTACAGAATTAGAGACGCTGACATGGTTGAAGCAAGCAAATAAAAAATTGCAAGGGACCAGAATCCACACATACTTAATTTGATGGTTATATCTGGACATCACTCACGAACAATACCAAAACACATTTATTAAATGAAGGAATAAAGATATCGATAAATACAAATAATCAAAAAAGTTTCAAATAACTGAAAATAGAAGGTCACACGGTACAATCCCATCAACAAAGTGATATCATAATATATTCTTAGCGCATCAATTATTAAAACACTTGAGCAATTTTTGTAATAGCTTCAAGGGTTTTGGAGAATAAGCACATATGAGATCAGATATGCGATGCCTTCTGAAATAACCCCTAAGTGAGATCTCAGCGGTTATAGTCATAGCCTATAAAAACAGAAAACCATGACAAGTTATCATTTTTTCTTGTTAAGCCAATGATGAAAATTTCTTTCCTTAAATAAAATCAAAAGTTAAAATAAAAACTCTTGTTTTTCCTACAAATTCATTATGTTACAGAGAAACTCGTCATGAAATTTCCAGCTATAGCAACATCAAGATACTTGAAACTTAAACTCATGTCTATACTATCCGTAATATATATTTAGACATTCAAGTATAATACATATTCACAATTCAACCTAAACTCATGTCTATACTATCCGTAACATTTATTCTAAAACAGCCCTGCACTTGCGCAAAATAATTTGAGCTAGTTTCACTAAATCAAACATTACTCCCAATTCACATGTTTTGTGTATACCATATTCGACATCCACATGAACAAGGCATAATCCAACAACTTTTATTCTTTGGCCAATAATAAATAAGGCACTTAACCCTTTCAAAACTATTCCACAATACAGGACAGCCATTCTGGGAATTAAAATGTTACTGTGCACACCGCACTTAAATATTTTTAATAAATTGAAATATAATTATCCTATTATGAAAATTTACAGGTTTCTTCTTGGATATGAATTCAATCTTTCATAAAAATTTCACTTCCAAATAATCTCATTTACCCAACAAACGAACTGGTTCTTTTTTAGGACAGAGTATTGAAATTTCTGTGCTTCACTAAAACATTGATATCTCCTTACTCGTATAACGAAATGACTCGAGCCTTTCGCGTAAATAAACTAGAAATCAAATAGAACAACTTTTATCATATAACCCTCATCAAAAACCGACCATAGCCATCTCAAAACATGCCCTCAAATACAGGTCAATAGCCTGCTAATTCCAGATTCCACCCTTCCTTCATCATTCACTTACTTGAACTTCACCAAAAATCAAAATAACAATCATAATATCCAATCACCTCAAATACATGTCAGTGGAAAGTCACCTTCAAAAATTTTCACACAAACACCAGCACAATTTCATAGACGAAACTGATTCCCAAAATCACATAACACATAAAACTCCATTTCTTTTAGTAGCAAAATCGGAGAAGTAAGAAAACGAACCTGGAATTTTTTTCCAGTCGCGACAAACTCAGCCCTCGGTCGCGCCGACACCTTCAATCGCATCTACAGAGAGTCGTCGAGCCTTGACGGAGACCATGTCTTCTTCCTCTTCCACCTAGAGTCCAATCTGGAATTTCGGATTCCCAAACCAGGTCCTTGAATCGTGCTGAGAAGAGGCTGCCACTCCTATCTACTCCGATTTAAGACATGGATGCCGCCGAGTTGAGCTGGCCATGGTCGTTGGAGATGGAAGAGGATGGGGACCGGGGTAGGAGATGCAGGAAAGAGACGGAGAAATGGGGAACGTGAGAAATAAGTCTAGGTTTTGACGGATTAATATCTTTATTCGGTTGGGCCAATGCCTTCTTCAATTTCCGGTCTCAAGACATACACTTCGCTATTGTAAAATTTTTTTGATAAAAAAAATAAAATTTCACACTTTTTATTTTAGTAATTATCAAATTAGCGAAGTCTTTGTAACTTTAAATTTCTAACTAGCTCCTACTTTTTTGTTTAGTACCATTTACTGAAGTCTATGTGGGTTTTTTACTTCAGTCAATTGAAAAGCGAAGTTGTTTGTTTTACTTTGCTAATATACATTACTGAAGTGAGACGTACCGAAGTCTTTGATGTTTATTCTACTAGTGCATTTATAATGTTAACTCTTCAATTAATATTAATAATCCGTTTAATTTTATGCAATATATTTTTATTTTCATTTTCAGTCATTATATGATAGCATTTTATAATGATTAAAATTATTATTATATGTAGACATTAAATTTGTTATTTTAATTATTTTGTAATTATTCATAGTTATTACAAGCTTTTATTTTTTAATAATTTTTTTAATTATTTAAATCAAAATTTATTAATTTTCAAATACTACTTTATTTTAAAACCTTTTCAATTTAAACTTATTAAAAATATTTTATTATTATAAAATATATATATAATTCATTATTTGATAGAATAATTTTTTATAAAAATAGATTCAATGTTTTATTAAAATTAATTATTTTTAAAGTAAAAAATTTATTAATCATTAATTTTATATAAAATTCAAAATTTTATTTACTAATACTCTAAGGTAACACAACTCATGGTGTTACTGAGAGTTACACCTTTTATAGCTAGAGTAACATATATTTCAGGATTTGGTAACACCATAACCCGAACGTTGTGGTAGGTCCAAAATTTCATAGCTATGGTAACATCCAAGAAGGTAACACCCCCCTAAGTGTTGTAGAAAGCCATCTATGGCGTAGTGTCTTACGGATTCACACATCTTTGAATTTAAGGAAATGAATATCATCACAACACTTATATTCAATCTCGATTATCATTCTCATGTGAAGTTCGGTGATCTCAGGCTGGTGCACTAGATTCCATTATCATCATTACATTCAGACTACATCTAAAGAACTAACAAATCCAACTTATAAGAAAGGATACAACCTTCGATGATTCTTTCTAAAGTCCGTTTATCAAAAGTGATATCAATCTCCAAGTCTATGATCAATATGGCAATGCTATTCAATATGGATAATTAATCTCAGAACATTACTTTCATCATTGACGTAATAGGATTCCAACTATGATGTTTCAACAACGATATCTTAAGCATAATCATTCCAACTTCTAAATATGATGTTGTTTGAATAATTCATCAATGGGACTCAATATCTTGATAACATACTTATCATATCCTTAAGAACACGAATTCAATATTAGAGATAGTATTAACATACCTTAAGATGAAGAAAACACTGAGACAATAGGTAGACTTCAACTCCGGTTGCTTGTGTGACAATCCAAGATGAGTCTCTACTTCAAAGATCAAGTATGAGTAATCTCTAATCTTCAATGATCAAGTTGAGATGGTTTAAGTGTGTTTAATAAGGAGGGGAGGCTCTCTGGAACTTCCAAGAAACGAAGGACAAGTGAAGAAAACGTAAACAAAATAAAATGAGGTGTTGTCCCTTTGATAATGTTTCTGTATGTTAGCTGTTTAGCGCACGCTACCACAATGTCCTTAGCGCACGCGTTGACTCCAAAACTGTCCAGGTTCATCCGCGAGAATCTTATCCGGACCCATGTCCGGTTGGCGCATGTGACAGCCGCCTAGCTCAATTATTGGCTGGTTAACGCATGCTACGCTACATTCGTAGTGTACGCTAACTCCGACAGATAACGTACGTTAAGCTATCCTTGTTAACGTACGTTATCACGTATTTGCATGGGAAAATTTACATGTTGCCATACTCATGTACAAGGATACAAATACGAGAAATATCATACTTCAATTATCGATATCACAATTCCGAATAATACAGGGTTCAAATACAGATGAAATACTCAATAGCAAATCCGGATATTACACTACTAGAGGCCAGACCTGATTGACATGCATCGAGTCTATCCAAGCTTCCATAGCTTCACGCCATTTCACGGTGTCTACATCCACCATCGCTTGGTCATAGGTCGTCGGGTCGGTCTCTTGGCTATCACCTGGAACCTCATGGAGACCCAGCTCCTCTTGGTGCACAAGGCCATACCTCTCAGGTTAATAAGACACCCTACTAGACCTATGAGGTGGTTGTACTTGTGTTTCAGAAGGTTCGGTTCCAACTTCTTGTACAAGTGTCTCCTGAGGAGTTTTATTGTATTTTTTCAAAGAAATACTTCTACCTGCCCTGCCTTCCTGAATGAACTCATCTTCCATGAAATGTGCTTGCAAAGCAACAATGATCTTTCGATCTTCGGGCATTTAGAATAGATAACCCATCGTCCCAGATGGAAATCCAATGAAACATCCCATCACGGACCTAGCTTCCAATTTCTCCACCTTAGTCTTCTTGACATAGGCGGGACATCCCAAAATCCTAATGGATTAAGACTTGGAACAAACCCTTGAACCATTATTGTTCTTAGTGTCAATTTGTATTTTGTTTAGTGTTGTTGATTTGTGGTGGTGTTATTCTCGTAGTGATCATGGGGCTGTCGCGTTCTTGGTTGTTCTTGGAAGTTTCGGGGTTCCTCGGTTGCGTCCGTTCATCGTTTCATTCGCTCATGGTTTTGAGGCAAGTATATTGTCCATACATTTCGTGTTTTGTAGATGTAATAGTTGGTAATTGACTATGCGTTCAATTTGAATGTTTTTAATGAACTTTCAAAAGAATCGGTATTTTCTCGGTAAAGATTTTCTTTAAAATCAACTCATGTGTTTGTAAGCGAATGTGTCGTTCTGAGAATGTGTATTAGTGTTGTATGTTGGAATTCCTTGTTTTCGTGCGATATCGATGTGTGCGACTATATCGCTAGTGGACTTAAAGTTATATCCTTTAGGCAAGGTGTGTGTGTGTGGATATGTGTGCTTATTGATGAGTATTGTGATGTGCGATATTGGTTGTATTGTTTGCTGACTTTTTGTAAGGAGGTAGTGCTATTTAGTGTTGTTCGAGAAGTATATATCCTTGAGGTATGTGAGCGTGGTGTTATTGATATACATTGTGGATTGTTGTGTTAATGTGTGGAACCAGGTAGGGCCCTATGAGGCCTCTAGGGTTCGTTACTTGATAAGTACAAACAGTATATGTGGAAGCAGGTAGGGTCCGACCGGGTCTCTGGGTTTGTTACTTGATGAGTATGAACAGTATATGTGTGGAACTAGGTAGGGTCCGACGGGGCCTCTAGGGTTCGTTACTTGATGAGTACGAACATTATATATGTATATCTGATAGGGTCTGACGAGGCCTCTGGAGTTCGTTACATGAGGAGTACGAACAGTATTTGTGTGATGCCAGGTAGGGTCGGTTGAGGCCTCTGGAATTCGTTACTTGATGAGTACGAATAATATTTTATTATCGGACTAGCATGACCGTGATTATATTCTAGCTTTCGAGAACCGAGTAAATCTTTGGGTTGTGACCCTAAGTGATTTTTGAAAAGATAAGGACTCTTTAGCCCTAAAATGTTTTCCCCTATAAACTCCCGAGACCTGTAAAACACTTTACAAATTATTTACTTACTTTATTCCTGCCTTTCATGGCTTCAGATTATTTTGCTCGAGTGAATTATCTCGGGAAGTCTTTTGCTACGTTCAACTGGTTGGATGTTCTCGCTTATTATAGTCTTGGAGTATGTTGTGTATGGCTCGTATTTGTACTTTATACTTGCACCAAAAAAATAGTAGAATTTTGCTAACCCACGAGTAATCGGGGTGGATGTCTGTATTGCATCCATGTACATGCAGGTTCTTGGGGAGCAAAACACAGGATCGGTACGAAGGATGATGGAAGACGAATGATACTAATCACATGAAGGCCAGTTCTGAGAGAAATTAGTGGAAGTTCATTGTATTGTTCTTTCCGTTGTCGTATGTTTTTTTTGTGTGAGTTTGTGAGTGTATTTGACCCCTGTGCGGGTATGAATTTTGAACGAGAGATATATTTAAAGTATTAAGTTGTATGTTTGTGGTGAAGACCAAATCGATCAAATAGTTCGTTATTCAGCCATGTCGTATGTAATGTGATATCTTGTTTCTGTATTTAGCCTGGTAGATCTTCACGGAGAGGGTCTACGGCGCTGTAATATTCCCGAGAGAATCGGGGGTGTTACACTTTAATGCAACGACATATAGAAGAATACCAAGGAATACTTTTAAACATCATATTCAACAACAATATTATATTCAACGTGCTCAATTAATTGAATTTTTTAAAAGATTTGAAGGTTGCATATGTCTAACTAGTGATTGTTGGACTTCTCCAACTGGTATAACTTATCTTTGATTTACGGTTCATTACATTGGAACTGAATATGTGATAGAAAAACATACTATTGCTTTTGATATATGGAGGAATCACATACCGGTAAACATCTAAAAGATAGAATAATTCAATGTTGTAAGTAATTTAATATATTTGATAAAGTGATTTCTATTTCTCTCGATAATGCGGCCGCACACTTATTGGCTGAATTTCTCGTGCCATGGGTCGAATAATAAATGTATAGAATAATTTTTAGTTATTTTAGAATGTGGTAAAATTGTTGGTTCTTTGAACACAAAAGTAATATATATTTATCTCGAGTTATTTCTCAAATGCAAGAAAAATGGT
Source organism: Orobanche coerulescens (assembly GCA_033398695.1). Classification (NCBI taxonomy): domain Eukaryota; kingdom Viridiplantae; phylum Streptophyta; class Magnoliopsida; order Lamiales; family Orobanchaceae; genus Orobanche; species Orobanche coerulescens. Next base: position 103,724,383 of record CM065804.1, read on the forward strand.
TAGAGTATTTGGATAAATTTCCTTCCATATATGGTGTTGCATGTCTTCTTGACCCGTGTGTGAAAAAAGAATCACTCATTAATCTTCTTGATTAATATATGGAAGAATGCATTAGGTATACTTATTTTGATTTTTACATTAAAAATATATAAATCGGAGGTTCTAGCCTCTCAGTCAACTTCAAAAAATAAAGGGTAGAGATGATCAAATTACATCTTAAATTCTTTTCAAAAAATCAAAATCATCAAACTCTACTTCTTCAACTTCTTCTAGTCAAATCTTAAATGAGTATTTTACTGTTTGCATGAGCTTGATGCCGATTTTGAGATTTTAAAATGGTGAAAATTACGTGAAGAAATATCCTATATTGGCTATAATTGCAAGGGATCTCCTTGTCGTTCCAGCTTCTACAGTTGCTTCGAAGTCCGCTTTTAGTGCAGGTAGAAGAGTTATCACAGATAAACGGACATCTTTATCGCCCAACGTTGTGAAGATTCTGGTCTGTAAAAAAGATTGGGAACAAGCAGAAAAACGTCAATAAGAACGGATGGAAGAAAAAGACGAACACAGCGAGGATGGTGATCCGTGGATGATGATGGATTCTTCATCCGAATCGGGAGCTTTGGCGAGTGACCAAACATGACGATTGAGCACATCATCCTACCTTAAAGTCCCAGATAAGTAAAGAGGTAAGTAAAAAGAACTACGTGGACTTTGATTCCTTAGGATACGTTGACGACTTAATTTTAGAAATTAAATAAAATTTCAAAGTAATCTAATTTTTACAAATTAAGTCCGATTTTTCCCCCTTTCCTCCCCAATTTAATGTTAACATATTTTAAAAATTCAAAATGAGTTTTCTTAAATAAAACTTTTAATTTAATGTTATCATATTTTTTTAATTCAAAGCAATTTTCTTAAAAAGGAATTTTTAATTAATATTAATTAATTTATTTTAAAAATTCAAAACAGATTTTTTCAAGATGATCTTTAATTTAATGTTAACATATTTTTAAATTCAAAACAGTTTTTTCTAAAAAAAAAAACTTAAATATCCAGCTCTAGCCCAGCACGGCCCAGGACAGCTCGAGGGCAGGGGACAGTGGGCCGCGGCCGCCCAGCCCAAGCCCATCCCGCCCAGCCCACCACAAATATGGGCAGCCACTCCAGCCCGGACCGACCCGAACCATGGCCACCTCTAGTGTTCTCCTTGTACCCAATTTTGATGAATTTTATAAAGAGGGGTAATATGGCAACACCCTGAACCACACCCCCATACACACCCCGTGCTTTATGGGTGTTGTACCGCATGCTTTATAGATAAAATATTTATAATAATTTTATAATAAATTAATATTAAAATACGTAGTACAACACTCATAAAACACGAGTGTGTTTAGGAGTGTGGTTCAGGGTGTTGCTCTATTATTTTTCTTTTCTAAATGTTTTCATTAGAAGAGCTCTTTTTGTTCCATCTCTTCATCCATTGTTCTTTTATAATATGAGGCCCTTTCTTTGTTCTTTATGGACGTGACTGCTGCTGATTTTTATCCACTAGCGGAAGCTGCTATTAAAGCAGCAGATAACTTATCATTTGTAGCTTCTTCTTTTCGAGTCTTTCCATATCCAAGACAAGGCCCTGTCAGACTCACCCACACGTCCTTCTTGGAGTATTCTTTCCGTGAAATGGACAGCTCATTAAAAATGTTAGTAAATCGCATTTCCATCTCATCGATTTTTTCTTTACAATGTTTGCATGGGCTATTATCACTAGTAGAAAATACTTTTTAAATTGGGTAAAAATACTTTTTATATCAGTTCAATCATTATAAATCCAACCGATATAGAAAGTTTGGACGTTTTGTATCGGTTGTTGAATTAATTTAGAAAGTCCACTTTCTACATCGAATACACCTGTTCGAAAAAAACCCGACCCAACCCGACCTAGATCGAACTCAACCCAGACTAGACCCAAAACCCGACTCCACCCAGACCCAAACCAACCCAACCCGACTCAACACGAACCCGAAATAAATATGTTGCATTCTTTCATTGTGAAGATTCGATCGTCAACCTTGTGGTTTTCCCAACCATTAGGTTATAGTGATTTGTTTGAAAAAATAGTGTCTATATTAAATTTAAATACATTTTTTGTGTCGGGTTGGGTCGGGTCGGGTCTTTTTAGAAGTGAGTCGGGTTTTAGGCCTTTATTACAGTTTTAGGCCAATTATTCTACTACAAGCGAGTCTACTGGATCTAAAAAGACCCGACCCAACCCGACCTAGATCTAAAAAGTTATGTTTCAATATCGATTCTTATATAACCGATCTAGAAAGTGGTGTTTCTACATCAGTTCCTTAATAATTGATCTAGAAAATTATGTTTCTACATCGGTTCAAAAATATTGATCTAGAAAGTTATGTTTGTACGTCGGTTCCTAAATAACCGATCTAGAAAATATCTTTCTAGATATGCCCTAAAACAACTGATGTAGAAAGTCTCTTTCCAAATCAATTTTAAGAAACCGACGTAGAAAACTCACTTTCTAGATCAGTTATTTTGGAAGCGATTTAGAAAATATCCGGGTCACTTTCTAGAACAAGTCTGTTACAACAGATCTAAAATGTTTGATTTAAAAAAGGTTTTTCCTACTAGTGTTTTCTGGAAAAGTAAATTCTTCATAAGTTCTAATTATCCCAGTTTTTAGTTAGGTTATCTAGGTTTTCGGGCTTGTAGTAATATCTGGTCCACTCTTCCTTGGGCGCTTAGATGAGTCTTGTTATAGATCCAGTAGACTCACTTGTAGTAGAATAAATGGATGTTGGATTTATCTTTATTACAGTTTTAGGCCATCCTGGATTACTAACCACATCTCATCATGCATTGTAGACAAATGAATCTGCATGCAAGTTTTCCACTCATAAAGTTTATCCATAGACAAATATAGGATTAATAAGTGAAAGTGTAAAAATGTTTTAGATGTGATATTACTTTTGAAAGATAATATTTGGTAACTAGATGGCATGGTCTCATGAACCTACCACTCTGATACCACTGTGTCGATATTTTAGAAAAAATATCTTTTAAATCTATAAATTCAAGAGTTTGTCATCGATTCGAAAAATCTGCTTGCCTTTTTAAAAGTATATCACAAGTAATATGTAAGATATTTTGTAAAATATAAATTGAAAGGTTGTTTGATGAATTCAATAGGGACATGATGGTTTCATATCTAGTTTAAAGTCATAAGCGGTATATACGGACTCTTTTGGTTTTATCAGTACACCTAAATTTAGTTAAAGATAGATAGGATATATTGCAAGTAATTTATATGACAAGTATATTATGTGAAAATATAACCTGGTTTCCGTTCTAGAACCAATCGGTAGATCTACCGATTCCTAATCTAGCACCAATGTACTAACACGGTTGGCCAGAATACACCAGATTACTTCAACTATAATCTTGAACCGTCACCAATGTACTGAAACCTCAATCGTAATTGATCACCTATTTAGAACAGGTCTCAAACTGCGTTCTATACCAAAATGAAATTTTTATGGCTCACCACAATCTAGAGTTTTGATATTGAAACTCTTGTTTATGTCTTGCTTGTTTAGAATAATAACTCTTCTCTATGTTTCTTAATTGTCTTTATGATTGCGTCTTCATCCCAATTTTATAGCTAGACTCGATTTCAAGTGGTCAACCAATTAAAATATTAATATTTTTGCATATTATGTTAAAAAAAATCAAAATTTCATAAAAAAAAAAATTCAACTATAAATAGAGACCTACTTTGTTATATTTCTATACACACTTAACTTCTATATTCTTCTTTACATTTTTCACCCATTTTCATCATTAATTTTTTTTTTTCATTTTGTAAATGGATTCTGGGATTTTTTTTCACAAATTCTCGAGATTTCTCGAACTCCTTTGTAATTTTACTCTATTTGTTTGAAGCACAATCATTTTTTTTTGTATTATCCCGTTGCTATTGTTGTATTAATATGTTATTAATTTAGTTTGTGATTTCTTGGTATTGGTGTCTTTTTTATTTGTTAGTACTAGTTTTAGTTTTTAGGATTTTTAGAATTTTTTGTTATAATTTTTATAATTTTTTATAGAGTATATTACAACTAGGTACAAAGTAGAAACATGTATTACTACTGGGTACAAACTTTAAAATGGCATTAATAGGTACAAAAACATTACTACTGTTAAAAGAATAATACCCATTGTGTGCCTAAGTCTGTTAGTTTATGGGCTTTCCTAGTTAGGGTTTGGCTAAGGCCTGATTGTATGTATTTCTCTCTATTTAAAGGGAGCTCATTAATGGAATAATACAACAACAACTCTTGCCCTACTTTCTGTCTCGGTTATTTTCCCTTCAACACGTTATCAGCACGTAGTTCCCGGCTGAGCACGAAATTTTTTCTCCCGATTTTCTGAAAATCCAAAAAAAATAAAAAAAAAAAGAAAAAATCGAATTTTTTTCCTGCAAACCCTCACTGCAGCCGCCGTTTGCGAAACCCTAGATCGGCCTCCGCCGTCTGCAAACCTAGGCTGGACCTCTTCTTCCCCGATCCAAGCCATCATCTTCTTCACCTTCAGCAAATTCCGCAACCCTTCGACTCGTCGTCGTCGTCTTCTGCAATCGGAGCCGTCATCCCCCAAATCTCCAGCCCTAACCCCCGATCGCGAACCACCGCGAGCGCTGACCATCCTCTTCCCCCGACGTCCGACGCCGCACAACCCCCCCCCCCCCCCCACCCCCGAAGCCGCCGCCGACCTCCAACCTGAAATCGTCGCCAGACCTCTGCTCCGATTTCAATCGCCCGTCCACTGCAACTTGTCTGCCTTCCCTTGCAACCTGTTCGGATCCGATCGTGTCCCCTTCAGCCTGCGGCGCTCTTCAGATTCCTCCAGCCAATTTGCAAGGTCGGCCCGTCGATCTGGCCAGACCCGATTGCGGCCAGCACCGGACCGATTCTTGGCCGGCCCGACCGCTCGCGATCCGTTTTTATTCCAGTCCAGATTTTCTGCTCCTATTCACGAAACAAAGTACACAAATACGAACCCTACTATCTGCAATGTGCGAATTTATATGTTTTTAATTACTATTGATTGCATATTTATACTCTGCAATTTATTTATGCTTAACTAAACCAAAAGCATGATGCACTCATAATTTTAACTAAATTAAAATAATTTGCTTAACCAACTTGAATTAAAATAAATTCACGCTGAATTAATAATTATTGCGGCATAAGAAAGCTCTTTGACTGTATTTATACGTGTATAGATATATTCATAGGGCTATGTGATTATATCTATAGTTATATATTTACTTTGCATGCATTGTTAGTTATGGCATGTATATTAAGTTCATCATTAGTAGAACCTAGATGACTTATTTCTACTATCTATATCAACTCGAACCGTGATAAAGTAATTTCATCGGTAAAAACCCAATAGCATCGAAAGTAATTTTGACCATATCTTGGTTCTGAAAAATAATAACCCTCCACATTATTGAAAATTTTATCATGGAAAGTACTCATGATATACTGTGAAAATTCATTTTTCTTTTTTTCTTGTCTCAAGATGGCTGATCCAACTCGTCCTGAATTTGACATCTTGAACTCAGAAGGACTTGAGTACCATAGATGGGTTTCTGACGTAGAGACCACTTTTATCGCTAAAGACTATAGTGCTACTATCTTTAAAAAAGCAGGCGAACTACCGTCTGACAAAACCAAAGCTAGTGCATTAATGTTCCTTAGGCGACATATCGACCCCAGCCTAAGATGGGAATATCTGCAGTTGAAATCCCCGAAAGAACTATGGGATGCCCTTAAGGGCCGTTTTGGGAACATCCACAATACCTTGCTCCCAGAGTTGACCGTGCAGTGGAATGAAATCCGCTTGCTTGATTATAAACGGATCAACGATTTCAACAAAGATATGCTCTGTCTGAAGGCACGCCTTAATTTCTGTGGAAAGGACATCACAGAAGATGATATGATTCAGAAAACCCTTTCCACTTTTCCTACTTCTGCTCTTATACTAGCGAACCAGTATAGGCTGGAGTATGACAACAAACGCATCACTACCTTCAATAAGCTTATCAACCTACTGCAAGTGGCTGAGAGGCATAATGAAGTGTTAGTGAGTAACAATGCCAGGCCCGTTGGGACAAAGAAAATTCCCGAGGCCAATTATGTGAAAGGTGGAAAGAACCCCAATGTACAGAGGACTGGTTATGGCAACCCCAAACCACAACGTGGAAAAGGGCGTAGTGGTCGAGGACGTGGTCGAGGACGTGGGGGCTCTTCCAATGTAATGAGAAGACTTGGTGCTCCTGGCTATACTAGCCAAGAAAAGTATAAAGCACATACCCCTCCTGACGCTCCTAAAGTCAGAGTTGGTGATGAACCGTGCTATCGATGTGGAGATGGTGGACACTGGTACAAGAACTGCCATGCAAGTAAGCAAGTCGCAGCACATTACAAGAAATATAGAGAGTCCAAAGAACGAGAGGCTCACTATATGGAGGAAGATGCTCTCGACGAGTCCCCCGGCATCAATTTCACAGTCACCGATAATCGCAATGAGCCATACGTGTCACAGTCATTAAAGGCACCCCTTTATGACTGAATGTCATCATTATGTTTACTTTCTCATTTACATTTGGCATTGTTACCTCAGAACTATTTTATCGATGTTTTATTTTCAGTAATGGTGTGATGAAACTTTGTTTTTCTAGAACAAGATATTATTATTGCTTACGTTATATTCTTAGCTTTATTTCGAAGTACTGAATATTACTTGAATGCTTATGGTTCGAAATTTCAATCTTTTCTAAGGAATGAATCGAGTAGAACTTGAATGTTCTTAGAATTAGGCTTCTATTCATTGAATAAGTCGCCTGCCAAACCTCGGTAACTACGATGATTGGGTCATCCCAACTCATCAAAGGGCGAGGTAATGCTCAATTTTTGATGCCTAAATGGCACTCAATTACAAGTTACCAATACTCTGTATGCACCTAGATCCCTTCGAACCTTACTTGACTTCAATAATATACGTAGCAATGGTTTCCAGATTGAAACCCACTGTGAGATTGGAATAGATTTTCTTTTATTAATTCTAATGAATGTGGACGTAAACGCATTTTAGAATAACTGATGAGTCGATCTAGTGGATGTACCTCACTATTATTAGGTTTTTAAAATCTTATGTTGTCACCAACAATGTACTTTGGGACATAGACTCATATAGGCTTTGGCACGATAGACTAGGTCATCCTGGTCGAAGTATAATGATCCATATACTAAAGAACTTGTATGTACATCATTGCTTTTCGAGCGAAAATGGGCAACAACTCGACATAAAGAACAATGTTGACGTTAATCGTGTTATGTCATCCAAAGAACCAGATGCATATCAAATGCCAACCAGTTAGTGTTGCAAAGCCTGCTCTTTAGCCAAAGTAGGATCGAGACCTTCCTATGCTAAAGAAACAAAAGTAAACATTCCATTCTTACGCTGAATATAAGGATAAATTTGTGGATCCATCCACCTAATATGCGGACCATTTATGTATTGATGGTTTTGATGGATTCTCCGACATGTTGGTCACATGTCGCTCTCCTGTCCACTCAAACTGCTGCAGAACTTCCAAGATAACTTATAAGGGCTCACCTCCCTTATAACATCTAAAGGACTTGATGATTAGAGAGTTCACATCAAAAAGTATTTGATGTTTATTGCATGATAGAGATTAATAAATAGTATCTCGTCCCATGTGCATATGCAAATGGTCTCACATAAAACACCGTCGAAAGAATATGTATGGTGATTATATCATTGGTTATGCACACCAATTAGCATATTTTTGCCTGGAATTATGCAATATTGCGCGCAACTTTACTTAAATCGTTCATTCTTAGACCTTTTGCTAACCAATTAGTTTATGCGTACCAGTTGGTAACTGGATAGCCTGATTTTTATATTTTGGACCCAGACGGACTTGAGTGTCAATTGTGCATATTTGGTTACGCATTATATGTGCCTTCTGCACCCCACAACGCATCGGTCTTTAGAAACGATTAAGTATTCACGTTGGATAAGAATCTCCAGACGTTTATCCGCTATTTAGAACCTTCACAGTGATCTCTTTACCGCACGATTTGCGGATTGTCACTTTAATGAGACAACCTTCCCATAGTTAGGGGAGGAGAGAAAACGTAATTTCTCGGGGAACGACAGGAATTGTCATGGTGCCTCCACTTTGTCTCATTATGATCCCCGAACTTCACAATATAACCGTGAAGCATAAAGAACACTCGATCTTCAGGATGTAGCAGATTCGATGCCTGATGCATTTACTGATATCGTTCAAGTGACAGGATCTCACATTACAGCTGCAAATGTGCCTGTAAGGTTAGAAGTCCCCTGTAAGGGGCACATCACCAATGAACCGGGTGATGCAACTGCACCCGGTGGAGGTGTGGTTGAGGCCGTGGCTCCCTGCGAAGGAAAGGGGTGGAAGCCACATAGTTCGACTAAATACTCACCCAAGTAAGAGGTAGAGTATGGCACAACTTCACATGTTAACCAGCAATGAACTCGTTTCATGAGATCATGCTTGATTTTATTATGTCCATGAATCATGACGAGGGGGACGCCCCGAAGATATGATTCAGAAAATCAAGAATCTCGATGAAATTATGAGGGTGTGGCCTGATCAACCACCCACTTTGATGACATGTCATGAATCATAAGGTACGATGATGTCGAACCCCGCTCAGTTGGATGAAATCAACATAGAGATGATTGGCCTATAAGAAAAAAAATATTCCAGGTAGAACTAGATTTTCCGACAAAGAGACATGTATTTGGTGTAGGGAGTGCTAACCTAACCAAGTGTAAAGCCTGAAGGACATAACCGAACCTTTGTCGTAAATCATAGTGAGAATAGTAGAGTCATAATGTACAAGGTTCACGAAGTAATGCTTCTCACAATGCCCTGGAATTGGTTACGAGGAAATATACTCCCACGTATACGTATCCGCTATTTGATTAGCATAGTAATTTCCGAGGAACTGGAAATGAAGCCAATAGATGTGGTTACTACGTATCTCTATGGGGATCTAGATACGGAGATATATATGGAAATGTCGGATGGCATTTCATTACCCAAATCAAGTGACTCCAGACCACGGAGTGCGTTTGCAATTTGATTGAAACGCTCAACTTTACGGTTTTGAAGCCTTAAGGATGTGGTATAACCGTCTAAGTGACTACTTGATTGGGAAGGGATAAAAGAACGATGAACTGTGTCCCTGCGTCTTCACAAATAAGATCCGGATTCACATCGCAATATATGTCGATGACATGAACATAATCGGTCTTGATGAAATAAGAGAAACCACCGGATACTTGAAAATTGAGTTTGAGATGAAAAATCTTGGGAAAACTCGGTTCGGTCGAGGCATTGACATAGACATCGAGTTTGTGAAATTCATTCCACCGGTCTACCTATGTCCAGAAGATTCTCAAGCACTTTAACATGGACAAGGTAAACCCGACTAGCACCCCATGATAGGTCAGACATTTGGATGCAAAGGAAAGATCCATTTCATCTAAAGAAAAGTGACGAAGAGCTTTGGGAGATGAAATTCCCTACATGAGTGCAATAGCGCATTGTTGTACTTCGCTCAATGTACACGACCTGATATCACTCCTCAGTTAATTCGCTGACTAGATTTAGTTCAGCATCGACGCAATATCAATGGAATGGTATCAAGGATATCTTTTAATACTTAAAAGAAACCATTGACTTGGGACTATTCTTTCCCTACAAGCAGGCAAAGGAAGCTGCTTACGAAAAGGCAAATGCTAAAGTAAATGTTGGTGTCGAAGCAACTACCACAAAGTATGTGTTGGTATGAATTGCTTATATTTTGGAAATCGACTATGCAAACCCCTTTTGGCTACCTCATCGAATCACGACAAGATTCTTGCTTTGCATGAATCAGTCCGTGAGTGTACATGATTAAGAACTATCATTCTACACTTGTGAGGAACTAGTGGTTAAGTACTACCACTGATGAGCATACTTACATTTATAAATATGATGTAACTTGTAAATCCCTTTGATTGATGGAATGATCATAACGGGAAATATGTGAGATATAATGGAACATACTTACATATGTTGCACTCTTTTCCTTAGACCAAGGTTTATTTTTCCCACTGGGTTTTGTTACTTGGCAAGGTTTTTAACGAGGCAACGATATATGAATGTAAGCATTAGGGGGAGCTGTAGAGTTTTTCCGAGATTGATGTAAATATCACAAGGAAATGATGATTATAAAGAAACTTAATCACATGTGTTGTACTCTTTTCTTTGAACAAGGTTCATTTTCTCCCATTGGGTTTTGTTACTTGGCGAAGTTTTTAATGAGGCAACGACTACTTGATTGATGTACAAATCAGGGGGAGATATAGACTTGAGGGGGAGTCTTACATCCACACCGTACGTTACACTCTTTTCCTTCCAAGGATCATTTTTCCCACAGGGTTTTTTATCACTTGGAAAGGTTTTTAATGAGGTAACAAGATGTACGATTTTAGGGATCGATGGAATGGTCACCTTAATAGAGCTATGATCAAATGTAACGATCATATGAGAGGATAGATTCAAAGGACAAAGTCTAAACTTGATGTGTCTAGATGTTGTACTCTTTTCCCTACGATTTGCTTGACGAGGTTTTAACGAGGCAATATGACATGTGCTTGTAGACTAGGCACAAGGGGGAGTGTTAAAGGAATAATACCCATTGTGTGCCTAAGTCTGTTAGTTTATGGGCTTTCCTAGTTAGGGTTTGGCTAAGGCCTGATTGTATGTATTTCTCTCTATTTAAAGGGAGCTCATTAATGGAATAATACAACAACAACTCTTGCCCTACTTTCTGTCTCGGTTATTTTCCCTTCAACAACTACTAGGTACAAAATTGTATTTGGTAGGACAACTTTACCCTTCTGCAGCCTTTTTTCTTATTTTCATTTGAAATTTGAAATTTTAATTTATTCATTTGAAATTTGAGTTTTACATATCTAGAATAAAATTAAAAATTACATATTTAAAATTGACAAAAACACTTTCTTTGTCCTTCATCTTCATATTTCGTCTTCTTCGTTGTCCATCTTCATCTTAAAATTTGAATTTTAAAAATCTATTGCAGACCTTCATTTTCTTTGCCCTTCTAGAAAATTTATTGCCGATGTCCAAATTTGAATTTTAAAAATCTATTGCAGACCTTCATCTTCTTCGTTGCAGACTTTCATCTTCTTCGTCTTTCATCTTCCGCTATACACCAGTGCATGCAAATGTTCAAAAAAAATATACACCCGTGCATGCACCTGTGCACCAATACATGAACCGGTGCACTAATTCATGAACCCCCAATCCCCAAATGAACCAAAAAACGGAAAACAAAAATCAAACCCAATTAAATCCAGAAGAGGGAAACAAAAATCCAATAAAAAGGTACCAAAATCCAAACGACTGATCTCATAAATTTTAACATGATCTGCAACCATTGAACAATTTTCTTAAAATATCATAATTTACAACAATATGACCATTAATCTCCAGATCTACACATTCAAATCTAAACCTCGATCAATCGAAATAAACGAACCAGCACTGCCGATCGCCACAAGAAGACCAGCCGTCACATGAGGACCACCCACAGACAAGGGACCGGCCAACACAGAGCCCCGACCACCACCGGAATCACCTAAGACCGCGAACGGAGGAACAAAGGAGGAGGGAACCGCGATGGGGCCCGAAGAACCAACCCCGACAGCCGTAGAAGAAAACCAAACTGCAACTGCCGCTAAAACCGGAGGCTCCGATGCTGCCACACCCACCCACAGAGGCTCCGACCCGATTGAACCATCAACCACATCACCCGCAAGCAAGCCGCCTGGAGGAACCGGAACCGCATCAGATGAGAGCATTTTTAGGGACAACTTGATTTGAGTGCAAGCAAGCAGATGAGAGCGGGGACATCTTGAGAAAAAGAAAGTGACGACTGGACAGATGAGAGCATTTTTATTATTAATAATGTTGGACAGATGAGGGCGGCGGACAGATGAGAGCATTCACTACTAGAAAAAACACATTTTAAATCGGTTAAAATAGGCTTTTTAAATCGGGTCTCGAACCGTTATAGATCCAGCCGATGTAGAAAATCGACGCATTTAACATCGGTTATTTAGCCGATGTAGAAAATACTTTTAACATCGGTTATTTAACCGATTTAGTAAGTACATATAACCGATGTCGAATCTGACATACCAGATCGGATATTCAGAAACCTGATTTAGAATGCCCGATATTCTAAATCGGTTAAAGAAGTAACCGATTTAGAATGGAAGTATTCTAAATCAGGTACTGCTTTAACCGATTTAGAAAGAGTACACAGTCTAAATCGGATATTGCTTCAACCGATTTAGAAAGAGTACACATTCTAAATCGGATACTGCTTTAACCGATTTAGAATATCAGGCATTCTAAATCAGGTATTCGAATTGGGTACTGCTTTAACCGATTTAGAAAATTTGATATTCTGGTTAAAAACGACAGATTTAGAAAAGCCCTGTTCACAAAAGTGGCAATTTTTAGATCACGACTGAATCCCTCCTATAAAACATAACATGAACAATAAAATCTCCAACAATATACCATATGTTCTACCAAACTTATCAAGTTTACACTATTCGATTACAAAATCCTATTTATATCTTGCAAAAAAAGTACAACCACAAAAAGTACAATCCCATATTCCTCTCTTACTACTTCAATAAAGATGTAAAATCCAGAAAATATTGAGTCCAACGTGTAATATCCGTAATTTTCGATTTTTGGTAAATTTCTTTTTTCGGTCGGAGTCCGTTTTGATGACTTGCTCATGACCGTTTCATTTTGAGAATGATTAATTCTACACTTTTTGACATCCGAGTTCGTTTCGGTGTCGTTTTGTTGAGTTCCGTGCTTTTAAGTGACTTTTCCGCACTTGAGTTCGATTCTTGCGAATCTCATTCGAAACTACTGTTTCGAGTTTCCCGTAAGTCCGTTTAACTTTGTTAGACGTGTTGTGAACTTCGGTTTGGTTATTCGATCACGTATCGTGATTTTCGGGCGTTTTGGGCCATTTTATAATTTACCCAAAGATATGGGTATCCGTATCTGTAATTGTTGTCTCGACCCGTTTCTTGGTCGCGTATGATTAATTATTGCATTATGTTTTCATTTCGGGTCGTTGATGTTGTCCGCGAACTTTTCGTCGTGTTCGTTCCGTACATTTTCGGAAATCGAGTCGTCGAGCCCTGACGGTTGCGGGACTGGCCGGACGGTTGCGGGTTCTGGCCAGATGATTGCGGGTACCGGCCGGACGGGTGCGGCAGGAACCGGCGTAGCGCACGCTATGGCCGGAAGGTAGCGCACGCTACGGCCGGTTGTCTGCGCGCGTTAGCGGGCCGAGGCAGTAAGGCAGTGGGGGTACTGGACTCAGTGGATCGGCAGGTAGCGCACGCTACTGCAGACACTGCGTACGCTACGACCGGCAGGTAGCGCACGCTACGGCTGAAAGGCTGCGCGCGCTACCTGGTCGAGCAGTGTCTCTGGACTACGGCCTGGGCCGATAGCGTACGCTAGCTCGGCAGCCTAGCGCATGCTAGTCCGGCCCAGTATAAATGTGACAGAGCAGTCGCGTTTTCATTCATTTTTCACTTCCTTCCTTCTCTGTCCGCGGCTGGCGATTCGGAAGTGACGAAGCCATGTTGTTTAACAACAAATCCATGAAGTTCTTGAGGTTATATCATTGATCAATCATCCGTTATCATCCTTTGATCCAGCGAATCAAGTTCATTGCTGCGGATTGTCGTTCGGTAGAGTCGGCGGGTTCGTAGTCGGTTCGTGTCAACCTACTTCGGTCGATTCTCTGCGTTGTTCTTATTCGAGGCAAGTACCTTGTTCATACGCTTCTCGTTTTGTGGATATGATGATCGGTGGTCGTCGTGGTGTGTTTGTTCGGTTATTTGCAAATGAATTTTCAAAAGAATTGTTTTGGCCTCATTAAAGGCTCTCTTTCAAAACGCGTGTGTCTTTTGTGAACGGTGTGTTTTGGGAATTGATTACGGTTTGATTGTTTTGAACGTTGAAGGCTTTGATGATACCCCCCTGTTGTTTAAAGTTATGGAATCGTGTATTCCGTATTTAATCTTGTTAATGTGTTTTGAAGAGTTTGATAATGGTGTCGGATTGGTGGCCATCTCTAGCGAGTATTCTTAATGAACTTACATTCTTAGCATATTAGTATTGCATGAGTAACGTGTGTGTGTATGCTCACTATGGGTTAGATCCGACGGGGTCTCGTTAGGGGTCCACGGAGGGGTGGATCCGCGAGCTTGCTTTTAACCACTATGGGTTAGATCCGACGGGGTCTCGGTAGAGGTCCACGGAGGGGTGGATCCGCGGTTAATTGTGGTGCATTTTGCAAATGTGTTTCGGTGTTGGCATTTCCGGAAATGAGTGCTTTCGAATGGTTTTCATGATTGCATGCATCGACTAAGTCTGTAAGAGGTAAGTGTTCGTTTGGCTTACTTGGCTAGGATGGCACTAGAGTATTTTGTTGTTTGTGTTAAATCCTTTATTTGTGGATTTTGATGTTGGGAGACGAACCTTGTGGTCGTTTTTGTGTACTGTGCGTTGATGAGATTTGGGGCTAAAATCCCAATGGTTTTGTAAAAGTCATTTTACGGATTTGGGGTTAAAATCCCAACGGTTTGGTAAAGGTCATTTTTCGAAAAGTAAACCTTTGGGGCGGTGACCCCTTTCGTCTTTTGGGTTTTGAAAAGTAGGATTTGATAATACAAAATCGTTTTCTATTAAAACTCCCGATGGTATTTCAAATCATTTTATAAATTATTTCCCTTGATATTTTGATCTTGAAATTTTGGGAAGTCTTTACTCAAACTCTTGCCTCGAGAAGTGTTCATCTTGTTGTATTTGAATCTTTGAGGATTCCAGATTATTAACGTTCGTGGAATGTGAATTGTATGACTCGTATTTTTGCACATGTACTTGCACTAGCAAAACAGTGGAGTATTGCTAACGCCCGAGTATTCGGGGGGTGGATGTCTATTTTTGCATTCAGGTTTTGGAGCATAACACAGGGTCGGCACGAAGGATGATGAAAAATGATCGATACTAATCACATGAGGAACCGTACATCGTGTATTGGTTCAGTTGTACTTTATTTTCCGCTGCTATATTTTTCCCGTTGTACGGGTGTGGTTGTGTTTTGATTTGTTAGGCGTATTTTTATGCGCTTATTTATCATTATTTTATGTCCATCTTGAGCCTAATTCAGCATAAATGAGTTTTTAATGCACTATTCTTATGTGTTTTGCCGGAAATCGGAGTCCGGAAGCCAAAACGATGAAAAACGGGCGAAAACAGCAGTTTTTGGTCATGAGCCGCAGCACAAACCAAGTGAGCCGCGGCACACGAAGACAACCAGCGAATGCTGTGCACACTGTACTGTGTGCCGCGGCACACACCAAGTGAGCCGCGGCACAGGAGGAAAAAGGCGCCCAGGCAACAGGCACTGAAGGATAGGGGCCGCGGCACAGATTAAGTGAGTCGCGGCCCACCGGGCGGTTGTGCTGAATACTCCGCGTTTCTAGGCCATTTTGGAGCTTGTTCTCGACCTAATCACACGGACGCGTTTTAGAGGCTTAGGATTGCTATAAATAAGCATTAAAGGGCTGAAGAAGAGGGGGATTATCATCGATGAAGGAAGGGCATCGATAGAAAGAGAGAAGAACACAAGGAGGAGATTTGTGGGGCGACGACAAGACCACGGATCCCTACGGTTTTTCTTAGTTTTTCCGCATCTAAATTTCTAGATCTATTCGAGTAGGATTGTGATTGTAGCCGATTTCATGACGGTTTGATTATTTATTATTATTTCGATTTACTCGTTATTCTAATGAATTGGATTCTGCTTACTGTTCTTAATGCTTTTTAATTGTCTGGCCAACAGTTAATTTGTTTTGAATATCTTTATGGATTCGGGAGATGAAATTTAGGCATAGTTCTTGTGAGACGAATCATAATTTTCGTGAGATAGGGATATACTCATGGAATTGTGAAGCATATCTATTGTGGGAATTCTCGAACTATTTTAGCTATTAATTATCTAATTCGAATAGGGATATATCGAGTTAATAATTCGTAGTATTTTCTATCGACCTTGGGAAAGGCTTTAGAATAATTTAGGAATTCCTGGCTTACAACCAATTGAATAAAAGTGAATTGAATTGAATAAATATCATTCCTGATTATTTGAGGTGAGAATCATAATCCTACACCCTTATTAGTTTTATTATTATTATTATTATTACTATTATTTATTTTCGGCAATTAGTTTAGGTATAAATTCCATATAATTGATCTTCAAATAAAATTGTGAGTTGACTATATTTTGGTACTTAGTGAAATCAGTCCTCGAGGGAACGATACTTTACTTATCATTTTATTACTTGTTGACACCGTGCACTTGCGGCATATTGTGAGGGATTTTCCCACAACAAGTTTTTGGCGCCGTTGCCGGGGACTAATTTTTCACTTATATCAATACCAAGCGACTCTAATTTTAATTTGAAGTTTCTTCTTTAGTCTCTATATTTTTATTTTCTTCATTATGTTTTCCTATGAGTATCGTGGCCCTTGCCATTTCATAAATTTCGATGTTCTTAATAATTTGCCAAATAGGATCAGTCAGCCCCCTCCCCCAAAACAAAAGACCATGCTTGAACAATGTGTAGACACTCTTAAAAATCCTGATAGTACCCTTTTTGAGCTAGAATGTGCACGTCGTGGTCTTGAGATTCACTATGGTTATTTTTCAGCTCATTTATTTAGTAGTGAAGTTGAGGGGGAGGTTGAGAAGAAAGACATGCTAAGTTTTAGGGTCGATCCCCCAGCACCCGATAATTACATAAAGTGTGATGAGCCTGTAGAAGAAGTTACCTTTGATGATGTTTCCAAAGGAATTTCATTAAATTGTCATCAAACTTCGACTAATAAGGTGAACACTTTTGTGCCAAAAATTTTATTAATGGTGCCGCGCATAATCTTTCCTAAATCCATAATGGGAGAGATTGACCCTATTACTTTTGATTTTGTTGAGGCTGATACCATGAGTTCTAATGAGGTTGTTCATGATAAGTCTTTATTAGTTACCCATTCAAACTCTACTTATTTTTTCATGCCTTATCATTATTATATTCTTCCATCATTTTTTGGTTGTCCTCATAATTATTCTTACTCATTATTTGTGGCAACCGGGCATGAACCAAAGCCTCTCCTATGGAATAAGAGGCTTATAGATTGCAAGAAGGGGGCATTTGGCAATCTCCCTAGAAAAAAGCCACGTTAAACTCTTTTTGCCACGTCGTGCTCAAGACGTAAAATAGAGCGCTTGATGGGAGGCAACCCATCATTTTTACTTGCTTTCTAGTTAGTTGTTTTTATTTGATTTTTCGTTTTTAATTTTTCTTTGTTTTGTTATTTCGTTTAGATTCGTGTATTCTTGTTGGCCCTTATTTCTCTAATATTTCTTTATAACCCCAATGAGTTATTATTCTTCATATTCTAGTCTTTCTAGGATTTAATGTCTATTATTATTTCATGACTAGAGACTAAGTTTGGGGGTCCCTCGTGATGTTGGGCAGACGATTCCACTCAGACATGTGCTGGCTTTCAAGAAGACATTTGGAATAAGTTTCACTTTTCCTTATCTCTTTTACTTTCACATGAGTATGATGGTTGATGATTTTATGTGTAGTGGAATTGATTTACTTGGGTATAAATTGCGATTGCTTTATTGTCCTTGCATGCTGTTGATGGTTTTGTTCAAAAACGTGAATTTTTCGTGAATTTTTCGTGCTTCAGTGTGTAAAACTGATGTTACGATACTGATGTCTCTTGGAAGAAATGCTTGACTCTTGGTCGAGTTGTAGTCAGCAATATCTGTTTCGGTTGAGTAT
Organism: Orobanche coerulescens; assembly: GCA_033398695.1. Classification (NCBI taxonomy): domain Eukaryota; kingdom Viridiplantae; phylum Streptophyta; class Magnoliopsida; order Lamiales; family Orobanchaceae; genus Orobanche; species Orobanche coerulescens. The sequence goes on from CM065804.1 coordinate 103,742,521, forward strand.
TCATTTAGGTCCGAAATTTTATCGTTTTTGTAGAAATTTTAGCAGATAAGAAAGGAGACGTACGTCTTTTCAAATCACCGTTTATACATTTGGTTAAACTTTTTGCGTAGCTAATCCTCCAGTAACATAAGTCTTGTGGGCACTTAAATTGAGTTTAGATTCGGACAGTTTTTCCCAAGAAAAATTCGAGATATTAATTGTTCTATGATGGGAAGTTTAGTAACCGGGGGTATTCACATGACCCGTTGTTTACTCTCGCGTAAAACGACGATCCTAAATAGATTAATAATTTAGAAATATTGCATTATCGATGATGGGAAGCCTAGTAACCGGTGGTATTCACGTGACCCGTTGTTTACTCTCGCGTAAAACAGCAACCTTGACATGCGGAAATAGCTATTCGAGTTGTTTCTCCGCTGTGGAGGGAAACTTAGTAACTAGAAGCATCCATGTGCCCCATGAGTGTCTTTTACGTCAAACGGTTCCTCAAGACATGAGAATGGAATTCCACCCTAGGATCATCCCGATGAAATATCCCGAGAGGCGAAACCTAGTGGTTAACTCGAATCATATTATTGATCACACATAAGGGAATGCTGTCCTAAGAGTAATTTTGATAACGAAACTCTTGAATTTTGTCACTAGACTGTGGGATTGGGCGAATTAGCTTGTTTAATCTAACCCTTCATATTGACGGTCGGTTAAATTCACGCTTGTTAATCTTTGAGCTGATTTTCTTCATGAACGATTGATTAGGACTGAAATCGGTTACTTAGTGGAATCAGTGTCCTGGATGTGACTCGCTATTACGATACTTGTACTATTCTTTGAGATTTTCAGGGTAGTATTGATTAAGTTGAGCACTATGGATTTGCATGATTATTCACGATATGTTTTGTTTAAAATTGATAACTTTTGCTTGAGGACAAGCAAAGGCTCAAGTTTGGGGGTATTTGTTAGGCGTATTTTTATGCGCTTATTTATCATTATTTTATGTCCATCTTGAGCCTAATTCAGCATAAATGAGTTTTTAATGCACTATTCTTATGAGTTTTGCAGGAAATCGGAGTCCGGAAGCCAAAACGATGAAAAACGGGCGAAAACAGCAGTTTTTGGTCATGAGCCGCGGCACAAACCAAGTGAGCCGCGGCACACGAAGACAACCAGCGAACGCTGTGCACACTGTACTGTGTGTCGCGGCACACACCAAGTGAGCCGCGGCACAGGAGGAAAAAGGCGCCCGTGCAACGAGCCTTTGAAGGATAGGGGCGCAGCCACGGGTCGTGAGCCGCGGCCCACCGGGCGGTTGTGCTGAATACTCCGCATTTCTAGGCCGTTTTGGAGCCTGTTCTCGACCTAATCACACAGACACGCTTTGGAGGCTTAGGATTGCTATAAATAAGCATTAAAGGGCTGAAGAAGAGGGGGATTATCATCGATGAAGGAAGGGCATCGATAGAAAGAGAGAAGAACACAAGGAGGAGATTTGTGGGGTGACGACAAGACCACGGATCCCTACGGTTTTTCTTAGTTTTTCCGCATCTAAATTTCTAGATCTATTCGAGTAGGATTGTGATTGTAGCCGATTTCATGACGGTTTGATTATTTATTATTATTTCGATTTACTCGTTATTCTATTGAATTGGATTCTGCTTAGTGTTCTTAATGCTTTTTAATTGTCTGGCCAACAGTTAATTTGTTTTGAATGTTTTTATGGATTCGGGAGATGAAATTTAGGCATAGTTCTTGTGAGACGAATCATAATTTTCGTGAGATAGGGATATACTCATGGAATTGTGAAGCATATCTATTGTGGGAATTCTCGAACTGTTTTAGCTATTAATTATCTAATTCGAATAGGGATATATCGAGTTAATAATTCGTAGTATTTTATATCGACCTTGGGAAAGGCTTTAGAATAATTTAGGAATTCCTGGCTTACAATCAATTGAATAAAAGTGAATTGAATTGAATAAATATCATTCCTGATTATTTGAGGTGAGAATCATAATCCTACACCCTTATTAGTATTCTTATTATTATTATTACTATTATTTATTTTCGGCAATTAGTTTAGGTATAAATTCCATATAATTGATCTTTAAATAAAATTGTGAGTTGACTATATTTTGGTACTTAGTGAAATCAGTTCTCGAGGGAACGATATTTTACTTATCATTTTATTACTTGTTGACACCGTGCATTTGCGGCATATTGTGAGGGATTTTCCCACAACACCCCTGCGTGGGCATGAGTTGTAATCGAGTTGTATGTTTTTATTGAAAGGCCAAATTGGTCTACTGAGTCATTTTAGCCTTAAAGGCATTGTCGAGATGTTTCATTTTGTTACTAGCCTGGTAGATCCTTGAGGAAAGGTTCTACGGCGCGTAATATCCCTGAGCGGATTGGGGGTGTTACATATATGGTGTCAGAGCTTAGGTTGAGGAAACATAGGCTGTCGGGTCAAGTCGTGTTGTTTGAGTCTTGTTTTGTCGGATTTTATCTGACTGAGTCGTGTCGCGACGCGTCGTCTGAGTTTGTTGGTCGTGATTAGTATCGTGGGGTGATCATTATCTTCGTGCGACCTGTGGATGTAAGTCTCCCTTCTTTGTGTTGTGCCTCGTGTGACACGAGCTATTTTTATGATTATTTGTTAAGTGACGGAATCCTATTATGGATTTTGATTTCTTGATATGCGGTTATTTGACCCTCATATTTCGTTTATATGAGGAGTAGTATTGCTGGATTGTGCATGTTTGACTTTATTTCTTTTATCCGCTGCGTGAGTTCTTTTGTAATGGCTTTCGGTATTTTACCGACTGAGTTTTATTTCGAAAACCGATTCCTTTAACCGAGTTTTGGCATTATGGCCTTGATCGTTTCGGCGAAATTCTTATGACGGTATTTAGTATTCTGTAAATGGCTTTTGTGAGTTTTTGAAATATTACCGTCATCGGCCTTTTTTGGCGTTTTTGTAAATGATTTTTAGCCTGGTGAGTTCCGGCGCGGGACCCATGGCGCTATAATGTTTTGTGTAATTACCTGAAATTTTTGGGCATTCTAGCCCATTGAATTATCTTTGAAAACCTTGAGTATCTTAGAAAATAAATTTCGAGACGTACTTTTAAAATGAATTATTTTCTCGTGGTACATCCAAGGTGCCACAATATGTTTCCAAATTCTTCTACCTCGAGGACCAAAATGTTTTGAGATATTTTCAATGTTTTAGAAACACTTTTATTTAGACCCGAGGATCGAATATTCTGGAAGTTTTTACTATGAGAAAATGTCCTCATTTTTATCTAATGTGAAATAGTTCTCCAAAGTCTCGATAACGATGTTTCACGTTTGTATTTTTTTGAAAGGTGATACTCAAGATCAACCGGTGTTCTTCTAAATTATTTTCAAAATGAGGTTTTCGTTTTTAAAACCTATCCATTCTCGTTTGAGGGCTGGGTATGTATGTATGATGTTCGCGTTGTCATTTTGATATTTGCTCCCGAGTATGATCGAATTGGCGGTGTGAGCGTTGAGTCGTTTTCCACACATTTGTTGTGTTAGCCCCCTGTGAGAGGCGGGATGTTGGTGTTGAATGTTGTCGCCTCGTGGTGATTTCTGCGTTGTCGTGCATGTGCGAGCTGTTAGAGCTTGGTTTGGTATGACCGTGTGCATCGGTGATGGTTCCGTTATGTGTCGGTTGTTTAATGTCTTGTTACCTTGCTCTCGTTTTTGTGAATTTCGTGGACGAGGTCGGAGGTAATGCTCGTACTATTTTGACTTCTGTATTTTCTCTTTCTCCAGTCTATCGATTCGCTCATGTTCGTTGATACTTTATGAACTTGTTCTGTATTTCGGTTTCATCATCCGAACGTGCTGTGATCTTGTTGTGGGTCGATCTGGTTATTGCTGTGACTTTTTTGGGTTCGGTTCGATTCTTGTGAACCTTGTTCGGGAGTGACATCATCTGGTTCTATTAGTTCTTTTATTCGAAGTGGATCGGATTTGGAACTCTTGTGTTTTCGACTCTGTCGACTCGTTTATGTTCGTTGACATTTCTGAGCTTGTCCTGCCCCTTGCTTTTGTTGATCGAACGAGTGTGGTATTATTTCCGAATAACTCGTTTGTCGTTGTGACTTTTCAATCGCTATTCCCTTTCCTGTGGATCTTATGGGAATGCATGTCTTGTAGTTATCACCAGATCATCATGGGAGTTGTTGTTTGAATTTTATTATCCTTCGTGTTTCGGACATGATTGTTCGATTTTTGTTGTCTCGATCGTTTGTTTGTTCGGTTTTTGTTCTCGTTTTGTGATTGTTGAACGTTCACACTCCTTCGTAATTCCCTTAAGTTCAGGAAATTGGTCTCGTTTTCGATCTCAACCCTTGGGCGGTGGAATTCCGTATTTGTTCAGCGATTGGCTCGCGTTTTAATTGATGTACCGTTGGGTTGGTCAATCGTATTGATTTTCGTTCGTTGTGTTTTGTGATTGTTTGGATAATTGACTTGATTGTATTATCCATTTGATGACGCTTGTCACTTGTTGGTTTTATTATATCCCTAACGGCGACGTTGTGTTGGTCGTCGTGGAGCGTGTTTTCACACCATATATTCCGTTGCATTGTTTGTAACGTTTCGCCGTTGGGCGTTAGTTACGCGTTTCTTGTGTATCTCGTTGAGTTTTCCTGGCGGGATATTGCTTCTCCCTACTTGTTTTAAGTTTCGGGACGAAACTTCTTTTAAGGAGGGTAGAATGTAATATCCGCAATTTTCGATTTTCGGTAAATTTCTTTTTTCAGCCGGAGTCCATTTTGACGACTCGCTCATGACCGTTTCGTCATTCTGAGAATGATTAATTCTACACTTTTTGACATCCGAGTTCGTTTCGGTGTTGTTTTCTTGAGTTCCGTGCTTTTTAGCGACTTTTCCGCACTTGAGTTCGATTCTTGCGAATCTCGTTCGAGTTTCCCGTAAGTCCGTTTAACTTTGTTAGACGTGTTGTGAACTTCGGTTTGGTTATTCGATCACGTATCGTGATTTTCGGGCGTTTTGGGCCATTTTGTAATTTACCCAAAGTTATGGGTATCCGTATCTGTAATTGTTGTCTCGACCCGTTTCTTGGTCGCGTATGATTAATTATTGCATTATGCTTTCATTTCGGGTCGTTGATGTTGTCCGCGAACTTTTCATCATGTTCGTTCCGTACGTTTTCGGAAATCGAGTCGTCGAGCCATGACGGTTGCGGGACTGGCCGGACGGTTGCGGGTTCTAGCCGGACGGTTGCGGGTTCTAGCCGGATGATTGCGGGTACCGACCGAACGGGTGCAGCAGGAACCGGCGTAGCGCACGCTACGGCCGAGAGGCAGCGCACGCTACGGCCGGTTGTCTGCGCGCGTTAGCGGGCCGAGGCAGTAAGGCAGTGGGGGTACTGGACTCAGTGGATCGGCAGGTAGCGCACGCTCATCGTCGGACATCGCAGACGCTACGGCCGGCAGTAGCGCACGCCACGGCCAAAGGTCGCGTGCTACCCGGGTCGGCGGTGTCTCGGATCGCGGCACAGGCCGATAGCGAACGCTAGCTCGGCAGCCTAGCGCACGCTAGTCCGGCCCAGTATAAATGTGACAGAGCAGTCGCGTTTTCATTTATTTTTCACTTCCTTCCTTCTCTGTCCGCGGCTGGCGATTCGGAGGTGATGAAGCCATGTTGTTTAACAACAAATCCATGAAGTTCTTGAGGTTTTATCATTGATCAATCATCCGTTATCATCCTTTGATCCAGCGAATCAAGTTCATTGTTGCGGATTGTCGTTCGGTGGAGTCGGCGGGTTCGTAGTCGGTTCGTGTCAACCTACTTCGTTTTGTGGATATGATGATAGGTGGTCGTCGTGGTGTGTTTGTTCGGTTATTTGCAAATGAATTGTTTTGGCCTCGTTAAAGGCTCTCTTTCAAAACGCGTGTGTGTTTTGTGAACGGTGTGTTTTGGGGATTGATTACGGTTTGATTGTTTTGAACGTTGAAGGCTTTGATGATACCCCCCTCTTGTTTAAAGTTATGGAATCGTGTATTCCGTATTTAATCTTGTTATTGTGTTTTGAAGAGTTTGATAATGGGGTCGGATTGGTGGCCATCTCTAGCGAGTATTCTTAATGAACTTACATTCTTAGCATATTAGTATTGCATGAGTAACGTGTGTGTGTATGCTCACTATGGGTTAGATCCGACGGGGTCTCGGTAGGGGTCCACGGAGGGGTGGATCCGCGAGCTTGCTTTTAACCACTATGGGTTAGATCCGACGGGGTCTCGGTAGGGGTCCACGGAGGGGTGGATCCGCGGTTAATTGTGGTGCATTTTGCAAATGTGTTTCAGTATTGGCATTTCCGGAAATGAGTGCTTTCGAATGGTTTTCATGACTGCATGCATCGACTAAGTGTGTAAGAGGTAAGTGTTCGTTTGGCTTACTTGGCTAGGATGGCACTAGAGTATTTTGTTGTTTGTGTTAAATCCTTTATTTGTGGATTTTGATGTTGGGAGACGAACCTTGTGGTCGTTCTTGTATACTGTGAGTTGATGAGATTTGGAGCTAAAATCCCAATGGTTTTGTAAAAGTCATTTTACAGATTTGGGGCTAAAATCCCAACGGTTTGGTAAAGATCATTTTTCGGAAAGTAAACCTTTGGGGCGGTGACCCCTTTCGTCTTTTGGGTTTTTGAAAAGTAGGATTTGATAATCCAAAATCGTTTTCTATTAAAACTCCCGATGGTATTTCAAATCATTTTATAAATTGTTTCCCTTGATATTTTGATCTTGAAATTTTGGGAAGTCTTTTCTCAAACTCTTGCCTCGGGAAGTGTTCATCTTGTTGTATTTGAATCTTTGAGGATTCCGGATTATTATCATTCGTGGAATGTGAATTGTATGACTCGTATTTTTGCACTTGTACTTGCACTAGCAAAACAGTGGAGTTTTGCTAACCCCCGAGTATTCGGGGGGTGGATGTCTATTTTTGCATTCAGGTTTTGGAGCATAACACAGGGTCGGCACGAAGGATGATGAAAGATGATCGATACTAATCACATGAGGAACCGTACAGCGTGTATTGGTTCAGTTGTACTTTATTTTCCGCTGCTATATTTTTCCCCTTGTACGGGTGTGGTTGTGTTTTGACCCCTGCGTGGGCATGAGTTGTAATCGAGTTGTATGTTTTTATTGAAAGGCCAAATCGGTCTACTGAGTCATTTTAGCCTTAAAGGCATTGTCGAGATGTTTCATGTTGTTACTAGCCTGGTAGATCCTTGAGGAAAGGTTCTACGGCGTGTAATATCCCTGAGCGGATTGGGGGTGTTACACAACGTCTTCGTACATCATCAATATCATCCTTCGAATAAGGCTCTTCCATATCAAATGTCTGCAAATTAACAAGAGGCCACCATCTGATCAAATATCCATAAATATTTTTAATGTCTTTGATTTTGAACAATTGATATTTTGCCATTTTTCCTTCTTTTATTGTCAATAACTATTTTTATGGTAAAAATACAGAAAAGAAGCAGGGTGGGGGGGTTCTATTTTAATACACCAAAATAAAAACAGTGGGTTGTACACAATAAAGTACCTTTTCGAATGAGTCGACAATGTCTAATGTGATGATCTCCAGCATATACCTCATAACAAAGTACCCATATGCCCCACCTCCAATTTGCTTATGACACTTGAAAAAAAAAAAGTAAAATGAAGAATTATGATTATAAACATTTAATGTCTTAACTTCGATAAGTATAGAAAGTAAACATGTTTGAAAATTTACCTTTGGAAAAACCCATGTGGGCTTCTTTAATTTGTAAGTGTGCTTGCCCTTAATAACTTGATATGCATCAAACGCTCTATGACATAATAAATAAAAAATTTATTTCAAAATAGGCACACAACACTATAAAAAGATTTTTTATTCAACTCATACGTCTCAATCTTGTTGATCAAGTCCTTCTTGGGCTTTCTCCCTACCGAGCAGAACCAGGCGACGACATTCTGTTTCGGGCAAAGAACAATCAATTGCCAATGATCCCTGCAATAAATCCACATAATTATTCAAACAGCCAGAAGTACTGTTGGATGATATTGTCGAAACTAACCATAATTGTCTAGTTGCTTGTTTCCTGATATGTGATAAGTTCCTAAATCTGATACAAATACAACGAACTTGACTAATATTTCAAGTACTTCGGGAGTCATGGAAATAAAAATAAAAAGTAGAGTTTAGCAAGGGAGAAAGTAAAGCAGGAAACAAAATAAACATAATGAATCTTTTGAGAAGCACTTCAAATGAAGTTTTTCTATTTCACTTAAATTAGTGCTACTTACTCGGCAAAGTACGGTGCAAGGAAACAATCAAAATCTCCTGCTGTAATTCTTGTCCTAACGTACGCTGCTATGTCTTGCTTATTATTGCCTGTGCTTTGAATGGTGAGTGGGCACATCAATCCATATTTCTCGTCTCTACCCAACAATTTCAACATGTTGTGGAGATATCTACAATAATATTGAATTTTTGTCACTTTAAAAAATTCTCTACAGTACAAACATTTGAAGAAGTAAATATATGCATTATTACATTTAAGAGTGCGTTATATGTTGAAAGATAAATAACATACTTATTGTAGAATTGCAATATAGACACGCAAAACTTTTGATTTTGCAACAACTCCATGATATCCTGTTGATAAATACTCCCTCCACTTTAAATAGATGTCATTTTAGACTTTTCTAACTTTTTCAAAATAGATGTCACTTTAGCTTTATTCTTCTCTTTATTCCATTAATACCCCTAATTCCCTTTTCTCACCAATTATCTCGGCCTCAATATCTACATGAATGAGTTCTTTAATATCAACCGCGGCAAACCACATTAGTTTCAGCACATCAGTATCTGGTTGGGATAAGGGTTTTGGATCCACTTGTTTTGTCAAAGAAATACCCTACATATATAAAGGAAGCAAGAAAAATCAGAGTTTGGTGGAGGAAGCAAGAAATACCCTACACATCAGTATCAGGATTTGTTTTCTACACATAAGTGAAGGATATTGTTAGAGGGGCTCTGGGGATTTTAATGAATACAAATGGTTTGATGGAGCTCATTGTACTCAATATTGGGAAAGACAGAGGGGTAAGCTTGATTAAAATCAAGACAGCCTAATTTTATAGAAATAACAAAACAGCCCCATTTTATATAAATTACGGAGCAGCTCCATTTTTTAGAAACTTCAAAACAGCCTAATTTTATAGAAATTGCAAAACAGCCTCATTTTATAAAAATTACAGAACAGCTCCATTTTTTAGAAACTTCAAAACAGCCTAATTTTATAGAAATTACAAAACAGCCCCATTTTGTAGAAATTACAGAACAGCTCCATTTTTTAGAACCTTCAAAACAGCAATATTTTATAGAAATTACAGAACAGACCGATTTTGTATATATTACAAAATAGACCCAATTTCTAGAAATTTTATAACAGTCCCAATTTTTTAGAAACCTTCAAAACAGCACCATTTTGTAGATTTACAAAATACACCCAATTTTAAGAAATTACACAACAGACCAAATATTTTAAAGATTACAAAACAGCCACAATATATATATATATATGTGTGTGTGTGTGTGTTACCTTATTTGTAACATTCTGTATCAATCTCCTTGTCCAAGCAATGAACTGGTTTGGCGCTTCCGCCTCAACACTGACCTCATCCGTCGGGCATGGCACTCGTGCATCTCCCACTACAACACGTACCACCACCACCCTAGCCTCATCCCCGTTCATTTGTCGGTGGTTTATGGTTGGCCCCAAGTTGTGGATGCGAGCATATGCAACTAGTCGCCTTCGAGGATCCTCCACATATAACTCATACTCGTTATCTTCGTTGTGAGTACCTTCTGATGTCGGACCTGGAGCGCAACTCCCTTTTGTGCTCTGGACTGCTGGAGAGCTTAGTATAGCCTCCCCATGTGAGGCTATCATCATCATTACCTCTGCTTTCATTTGTTCCTTCATATTTTCCCACTCTTTCTGCAATTCTTGTTGTGTTTGTTGCTTCATTTGTTCAATGATGACATCCAACTCCTCTCGTGACACCATTCTTGAACCTCTAGATTGGTGTAGCCGACCGAAATAGTCCTTAATGCCAACTCCCTTCCCCACACCTCTTACACGACCAGGGTGTTCTGGCTTTCCTATTGCAACTGCAAGTATGTCGTTCCTCCAAACCCTCGGAGCACTGCTCTTCTAAAGAATCCTGTGCAGAAAACAGTAAAACAATCATTGTACATGATGGATTACAGGAAAGTTCAAGTATTTTAGATACACGTATGGAAACATACTAATGAATAGTAAAGACATAGTATTTTACTCAGTGAAGACACAGTATTAAACTTGTCTGGTATAGTAAAATGACATAGTATGTTTCCATATGCACATGATAGTAAAATACTATGTCTGGTATAGTAAAATGATAGTAAAATGATTGTCTGGTATACTAATCTCATTTTAATATTTATGTTAGTTAAATATAGTAAAATCAATACTTACAATCTTATCACAAACAACACGAGCATCCTCATTTAGGAACTTTCCTTCAGGGTTAATGCGTGCTCTCTTCCAAGTCTCATGACGAGAGGGAGGAGATGGAGGGGAGAGAACAACAGATGGATCCGACGAAGCCTCTTTCCTCGCCCTAAATTTCTCATCAATTAATTTTTCTTCAAATTCTTGTAGCCTCCACGAGATAATCTGTGTGGACACTTATTATTTGCTTGGATATCTTGAGCTTTCTTTCGTTTTGCCTATAAATATAAAAATAAAATATAGTGAAATAAGTGTATATCATTTATATTTTTGGAAGAGAAACATAAAAAAAAAACACCAATCATCGACAACTCAACAATTTAAGTTACCAAAAATTCTGGAGTTTGACGCGATCAAACAAAAGCCTCCCAAGTTTCCGGATCAAGGAACTTATAATCCTCCACGTACGGAAGCATGCCCTGGAGACCTCCAAAAATATATATGCCCAGGCTAGTCTTGAAGGCCCTCCAACGCGTCCCAGCATATTTTATCCACTTATCCTTCAATTTATCCTGATCAGGCACGTCAAATGTCTCCTACAATAATTATGGATAAAAACAAGTTGGTGTTCAATGAGAAAGGTACTACGTGACCACAATAAGAAAAAAAAAAAAAAGGAAGAGGGACCATATTATGGCAACATATTGGGGAAAAATATGTTACCAGCAACGCTTGCCAAATCTGTTCTATCCAGTCGTTAATCAATATGTTGTTTTTGCTTCGTGCTAAGAAAGAGATATAACTGATAAAGTTGTCGATGCTTTCTTTGTCGGGTCTGATTGGCTCCAAATGATTATCAAAAACCATCTTTACCATCTTTTAAGGGTAAGCTTCTTCATTCGTATTCCCTTCCGCTTGATTCTTTTCGTGGTGTTTTCATCATCACCTCTAGATTCCTCCATTCACCTGTAAAAAAAATACACCAATGAAAATTTTCACAAAAAACGAATCACTTTTAGTCCAATGTTTAGTTATGTTGATTCATATCAAAGTTAATTTTATTACTATCATTATTAGTCCAAAATCACATAAAAAGTTAAAATAAAAGTTAAAAACCACGCTGCAGGCCCAATATCGGAAAATAAATATGAAATGAACTTAAACACACTCAACACTTATTAAAGAGCAGAGAGTATTATCTGAAATAATTCTGATTTCTGAACTCTAATTTGCTTGAAATGTGGAGGTTACAATTTATAGTAGTAGCAAAATAATCTAGACAATTAGCTAAATAATGTGCTAGACAGATTCGTAGAATAGTTATCAATGTAGATACAAATGCACTGATAATTATGCACAGCTAATCAGATTCATGAACTTTGAAGAAGTTTGCACAATGTTTCAACAATCTTTACGGCCCTGCTGAGTGAGTATGCAAGAACTGGTGCTCCTTGCATTGGTTAATATCCGATTAGGAGCAGAGGACAGACGTTGCAAAGTAGTGTAATTGTCGGAAACTATTTTCCTACTAATTTTCTTGCATCGTAGCATATCTATCCAGAAACATGATAAGGGAGATATTCTATCTCCATTACTCCTGCTACTACAAGTACTCTGACTACTAATCGAGAGACAACCCCCCATTTTAACAGACCCAAAAAAAGACCATCAGATGGGATAGTGCATATAGACAGTTGGTGCTCACAAGGTTCTAAATCAGCAGAAAATGGTCATCTAAGGACTAAATAAATATAGAAACTAGGTTCCATTCTCTCTCCCCGTCAAACGTGAAATCCGCTGATGAAGATGTTGGAGGTGAACTGATCACCAAGCCAGCTAAAAACCCGTAGATAAGAGATACATCAATTGCATTTGCTTATTTAGCGTTTCACTATAAAATAACGTAATAGCTGTAGGAAGCAAAACGCCAAGATCGCACAAAAGTGAGTTTTTTTTTTTGTTTACAGATTTAGCATGTGAACAGGGAATATAAAACTACAACAAGGTTGTCCTTGCTAGGGAATCTCTCTCACTTTTTTTTATCTAATGTCGAAAGATTTCATGCTACCATACCATAACTGTCAAATATAAAGTTGCAAACAATGCAGACAGGAGTAGGTTAATCACGGATTTGTTATCAAATCTCCCACCACAAAACACAAACAAACATAAAACAAAATAAAACCTTTGACCAAAATCAAAATTACATATACAATAGGCGCATTTTCCATTGCAGTTTTGCAATGAATGAACTCATATCCTCCGAGGTGAATTGAGAAATTAATCATAATTACCAAAAAATTAATACTTTATTAGCAGACAGCTCAAATCAACCAACATTGAAGTGCCCATAGATATCGGAAGAAGAGAAAAATATGCAAAAAGTGAAGAAAAAAATCAGATCTATTTTTAGTTATCAAAAAATTCAAAGAGAGAGAGAGAGAGAGAGAGAGAGAGAGAGAAGAGAGAGAGAGAGAGAGAGATAGAGAGAGAGAGGGAAAGCAGTTCGAATTTCAGTTTCCTCGACTCATGGGAGAAAAGCAGAAGGCAAGAAAGCAGAAAAGGGAAAAAAATGATAATACGTCAACACAGAATCATACTAAATTGAAACCTAAAGAGGCAAAACAAAGTGCAGATCAAGAAAAATAAAGTACGAAAAAAGTGAGATGAAGGAAAAAAAAATTCAAAATCCCTTTACAAAAGGGAAAAGTTTAAAAATAAAACAGCAACAATAGTCAAGAAGTTAAAGTTTGAGACTCAGCAAATCCAAGAAAGAAGATGAATTTTTGTAATGATTTGAGGCCAATGGAGAAGTACTAGAACAGATGGAAAGAAACATGTGTAGTTTACCTTGTTCTTGGTGCGCAGATTCAAGTTTCAATTTCTGCATTTAGATGACCACATAAAAATGTAATACCGAATCAGAAAGTTTGTTTGGAGAGAGAAGAAAGCAGTGGTGCATTAATTGCAAATGCATGAAAAGTGTGAGTGCAAGAAAAGCAGTGTGTATATTTTTTCTAAAAGTAAACGTAACACGTACCTGACTGAGAAACACAATGCCTCACTGTTGTTATCTCAACAATCTAAGACTGGTTGTCATTCCGTTGAACTGCAGACAACTGCATTTTGATAGTGGGAATCCAACAATGCTGGTAACCTCAACAGTCGTGGAACCACTTGCTGAAACCACTTCTCAGCCTCGTCCTTATTCATCAACTAAAATTAACAACAACTAATTCTTAACAAGCCATTCTACACAATTTCATCAGTCAATAGCAACATAATTGGACAAAAATAGTGCCAGGCTGGTACATTCAGTAAAAGAAAGAGGCAAGCATGAAACTAAAATAACCATTTGGCATTATTATGCACGAGTAAATTGTCAGGCGAAGTTCCAGTTTAGGCTAGCCAGTGGCCAGTAACTACAAATAAATTATTTAAAAAAAATAGTGTGTCAAAATATCAATAACATTAAGAACATTATGTTGCAATCTGGTTCATAACTTCAGACTTGTTACAAATAGCACAAGTTTTGTAAATCATGATGCATATTTACACAACAGACCAAATATTTTATAAATTACAGAACAGTCACAATTATATATCTTCGTGACATGAATATTGTATATCTATAAAATAGCCACAAAACAGACCAAGATAAGATCATTTGATATTTATTATACAAGACCAACTATAGTAAATTGTACATTTTGCTCTTATGAAGATTGCATAGGTACTTTCTAACCCTTGACTTGAGTGCTAATAAATTGGTGTGTTCTCCCATATCCCTTCCCGATGATCGTTTCTTGCGGCATGAACACAATCAAATTCATCTTCTTCATTTACGTCAGGTAGCCTTGATGAAAATGAAGGGATCTCAGAGATATCTTCTTCATCCGTATCATCACCATATATTTTCCTTTTACTTTGAAGGACAATTGACCAATTCTTGTTACTCGGGACGGTGACAAAAAATACTTGCTTTGCTTGGCATGCCATGACAAATGGCTCATTTTTGTAGCCCACTTTACTAAAATCAAGCAATGTAAATCCTAACTCATCTACCTTCACACCGCTATTACCATCAACCCATTTACATTTGAAAACAGGAACGGTAAATTTAATATAGTCAATCTCCCATATATCTTCAATAATTCCAAAATAAGAGTTATTTGCACACAACGGGTTTCTATCTTTTGCGCTAGAGAAATGTATTGATTCAGCCACTATTGTAACCCCACTATTCTGCATAGTACTCTTCTTGTAACAGCCCCAAGTTATTCAGGGTAAATTACAGCGTCGTGAACCCCACCGAGGGACCCACAAGGCTAATCATACGCAGAACTACAAAACTTGACCGAGAAGGTCTAGATACAATGAAATGAAAGACGATACAAAGGGTATTCAAACCATGTCCAATGTATCCAAATACATCACAGTGCAAAAATCAAAACCTCGGAAACACAGGCCAGAACATCAAGCTAGACTGAAAACGAACAATACTCGAGTATTCAATACCCATTCCAGTACAATGACACTGAATGGAGGAACACAAAACATAACCGGAAATGAAACACAGTATCACGCTTGCCCATCATCTTCATGCCGACCCGATACCTGCCTATCCGCTCTCCTGGAACCTGAAATACATAAAAAGTATTTCCCCCATAAAGGGGTTAGTCGTCGAATAGCTAGTGCAAGTATATCAAGTATAAAACACAATACTCCTCGACAATAAAGTAAATGTAACTGTCAATTCATCAATTCAAGACTAGTATTCCGGAATAACTAAATCTCATAGCATCTCATCAATATATATATGAATACCGTGGAACCGCACCAGAGGCTACGGAACCCTCAGAGGACCCGTCGGTCCGTCCCAGAGTGGTTCGTTTATATCATCCGTGGAATCGCACCAGAGGCTACGAAACCCTCAGGGGACCCGTCGGCCCACCCCAGAGTGGATATAAATAATCATGCCATTAATATATCTTACTTTCAAAGTCGAGAACGTACAATCATAAATATATACTTGCCTTTGAGACGTCGAGAAATTGAACGGAAAGGAGTATGAGTACGGTAGGTCCAAGAATGCGCTTCCGGCACCTAAACGATTCGCAAGGAATATGATAATCAATTATCCATACTCAAACTACACGAAGAAACTCCCGAAACCCATCTACGATTCATGAAAATACACGGATAAACAACTAGAGGTTGGAAAATTGTCCAAACCCTCACAAGTCAGAAAACGACACAATCCAATCCGTAAAATCGTAGGAAAAGCATGCATACGGGATAGATACATCATAATCTCAAAGTCCTCAAGCCTCAAACCAGATAAATCGAACGAATCTAAGAAAAACCCCAAAATTCCCAAAAATAGGGTTCTAAGGATTTTACCTTGATTTGGAGGATAGAAATGTATTAGATGTTGCATAATCCTTGTTATCCAACCCAAAATGACGATATCTGAAGAAGGACTGCCTCAAATCGCCCCAAATCGCCTCTACCGAGCTCTCTCGATCGGAAAAAGTGGAAATGAAGAGAAATGACAAGTGCAGGGGTTGACTGTCCCCTTATAAACTGTCCCAGTCTAGCGCACGCTACGCCTCAATATTAGCGTGCGCTAACGGGTCACCCGGTAGTCCAGTGGCTACTATCCGCAGACGTTAGCGCGCGCTACTCCACATCCTTAGCATGCGCTAACTGGTGTCCTGCCAAAATCTCAATTCACTGCCTCGGTCCGCTACCGTGCGTTAACACTGAGCACTAGCGTGCGCTACGCAATACATATAGCGTACGCTAGCCATTGCCTAGCGTGCAATGCCTGCTAGTCCAGAAAGTCTGAAGCCTCACTGCCTCTGCCGACTCAGTCCGTTAGCGCGCGCTAAAGCTCAAAACTAGCGTGCGCTACTCACACAGAATTAGCGTGCGTTAGCATAGGCCTAGCGTGCGCTACCTCCCTGACCCAGAACACTTTCGAAAGGTCTAAGCGGCACGATCATGATCCAAACAAGGCATGAAACTCTAGATCAACGCCGACGCTATCACAAAGAGTCTACAGAGCGACAAAACAGGAAGAATGGTAAGGTCAAATAGTCAATAAAAAGTACGGGTATTACATTCTCCCCCTCTAAAAAGAAGTTTCGTCCCGAAACTTAAGAAATAAAAAGTTCGGGATACTCCGACCGCAAATTCTCTTCCGTGTCCCCAGTCGCCTCCTCGACTCCCTGTCTCGACCATTGCACTAAAACCAACGGGATGGTTTTGTGCCGAAGCTGCTTCTCACAACGTTCAAGAATATTCACTGTTTTCTCCGGATAGATAACATCCTTGGTTACGCAAATCTCACTATAGTCAGAAACATGACTTGGATCCGGCATATGCCTTCTCAACTGAGAAACATGACAAATGATATGAACAAGACCCAACACAGGAGGCAACGACAAGCGATAAGCTAAGCCTCCAACCCTGGAGTAGGACATGGTCTCCAAAATCGAATTCCAAAGGTCGACGACAAGTATCGGCTCACGATTGATATGTTGAAGGGCATCTCAAAATACGAAAAGAGGTCAACTAAAATCGTATGTACTGTATTCAACAATACCAAGAATTCTCAAAACATTAACATAACTTATAAGTGTAGCATGAACTGTCTGTGCCGAATCCTGTCCGTCGGATTGTACCGATAAGGCTCAATTTGGATAAAAACCAATAACACACAAAACAATGACAACAAATCCCGAAACACTGACATACAATCCGAACGCTCACTGTAAAAAACAATGATCAACCCATAAACCAACCAAGAATATCATCGACATGATAAACTCCAATGCTATTGGCGAAAGATCCACAATAATCGAGAATACCATCAATATGATAACCTCCAACATGATCAATAAGGGAACAATAACGACCGAGAGTACCATCAAGAAGGTAGCTCTAAACGATCAACAATAATGGATCTCAAGGAAATAACCCCGACTGTCGAACAAACCCCTCAGGCGTATGGACAACCAGTCACAAATAGTCAAACATATCCAATACAACATAGACTATGAACGACCACAGCAATAAGGCTCAAGAGGGACACCACAGTACGTCCGATCCGGAAATGTGTCCGTGCACATGTCCACCCCGTATACGGAATCCAGAATATACGTGGGACAATGTACCTAATTAGCCTCACGGACTACGTCCCGTGTGCACGGTCCAATGCGGAAACATCCACGCATGACCATCGTGTCTGGCTAAAAATCCTACACATAGCCAATCGGCACGCAGATATAATTCCAGGTATATCACGATGCAACATGACAACGAAATTCAAAGGATAACACATCCAATACGGATCATACGACTGGCCAAAGTGAACGATGATACATGAATAATGAAAGATCGACACGACCAACAATATCCAATGTAACCTTCCTGGGATCACGATCCCTAAGGACCGATTAACTCGAACAACAATCTGGAACTCCTCAACCCTCAACGATCACAAAATTACCGAATTCACAAGAATGATAGTGTGCTGCCTTGAGTCGGCCAACACGACAATAATAACTCACGGGTGGGTACCGTCCTCGGCGATCCCAATTCAATACCTCGATTGTCTTAGAACGACCAATTGATAACGACTCAACGGATGGGAACTATCTTCGACAGTCCCAGTTCAACACTTCGATTTCCTTAGAACGGCAAATCGATAACAACGATACAACGGATGGGAATTGTCCTCGACAGTCCCAATTCAATATATCGATTACCTTAGAATGGTCAGTCGATAACAATGATAAAATGGATGTCTCGGCACCTTTAATCGGTTACCGATAACGAAGATGATAATCGAATACATCAATGCCTTCAATCGGCCAATACAATATCAATAGAAAAACACTGATATCAATAATGACGATCGCCACAATATCTCAATGGAACATCAATCACAATAACAATCGATACGTCGATACCACGAACCGGCTATCGACAGCAACTTTACCAACAAGTATCGCAATGCCTTGAACCGGCCATTTACGAACAACAACAATATTTGGCATATTTTGCCGACGGGTGTCGTATCAAACAATCCCCTGATATCAACAAAATCATAAAGAGACCAAGTCTCGAAATGATACACACATTCGTACACCTACCTGATAACATTAATCTCATTGATTAGTACAAGTATAAAACTTGCCTCGATATCAATACAACGAACTGTTACCAATTCAGTTAATTTCGTCTACGAGTTCCTCAGTCCCGACCAAGGTAATCTACGAGCTCTTCAACCTCAACCGCAACACAACAGTCACAATCCACGATCAAACATCATATCTTATTCTAAAACGAAGGATTAATAATCAACAGGTTCGATGACGACCAATATCAATACAACCAGGCCACAAACTCATCGGTTCCACAATATCTCGATTAAATACAGTCTGAACTATCCAACTCAGACCCTCACGAATCCATGTCCACAATACGAGTCGATATCCGATGATCATATCAACAACCAATTCGGACCAATAATAAGGGTCTAAATGTTATCGATTCCAAACTCAATTCTTAAATACGAATTGACAAGGTTCCCTTCTCGTGAATCCATCGTTAAAATTTACCTATCACCGTCATCAATTCGAACCATCCGACTGGTTCAAAACAATAGATAATCATATTAAAAAGGTTATCAAACAATCCAATCATTCAACTTGAACATTTGCTCCATACATATGGCCTTCCAAATTCATAGATGAATAATAGTCTCATCAAGCTCATAATCACATTCGTATTCCTATACGAATATTATTTCAAACACATAACTTATTTCTAGATATGAATATTCCATATTCATATTCAAAACATCAACACTTCTTATAAATTTTCATCACCTCGTATAATTCAAGAGTTCTTCAAGAACATGAAATATCCGAAATCACGTTCAGAACAACATATCCGAGGTATATATCTTCATGTTACCATTTTCCTCATCATGCCATCCATATAACCTCAAGAATCGCAACAAAACCATTATCATCATATGAAGAAGGTATCAATAATCATATCAATATTCGAAATCTCTTATTACAATTCTAATAAATATTATATAACATTATCACATGATGATCCCAACATGCTCCCTCCCAAGTAGTAATCCTTTAAAAACGAACCACTATCAAAGGGTTACGAGGATTACCTTGTATGGACGATCCACGGAGAAGAACAATTGAACTCCATTCCAAGAATTATCAAAAACTTCAAGAACAATACTTAAATCCGAGCTCTCTATCTTAATCTTGTTTAAGAGGATCATCTCTCAATGTTTAGGAACTTCAAGTACCTCCCAAGGCTCTCTCTATCGACTGAAGGAAGGAGAATGGACAAAATGCCTCTCAGCACTCGTCTATCCTCTTTATAAAACACATCACTAGTGCGCGCTAGACCTTATATTTAGCGTGCGCTACAGAACTAGCATGCGCTATCCTTCCTTGATAGCGTGCGCTATCGGGCAGTTCAGAAGCTACTGCATTGCTTCGAAATTCATCTAACGTACGTGATGCCCAAGCATTAGCGTACGCAAACAGGCTTTGACTTGCTGCAGTGAAATGCTCAGTAGCGTGCGCTATTCCTCGACCTTAGCACGCGCTAACCGTCGTTGACCCGACAACCTGTACCTTCCCAGAAGATGCCTGGGTCCTACACGCCGAAAGCAACCAATAAATCCAAGATTCCCTGTTGACGATCTGAAATTAGCGTGCGCTAACAACATGCATTAGCGTGCGCTAATCGCCGATTATAAACAGTCTGGGCCTACCTGTCGGCCACCTTACGGCCTTATACAGAATACCTTACGTACGTTAGGGGTCCTCCTTAGCGTACGTAACTCAAATCTCTTAGTGTGCGCTAAGTATGCACCGTAGCGTACGCTAAGTATATATCTTAGCGCGCGCTAGGCATACCTTGTAGCGTGAGCTAACGTGGCTGTACTTAGCCATTTTCCGCTATTCTTGTCCGTCGTCTTGATATACTAGATGTATATACACGACATAATGAATACATATATATACAACCTGATAATATTCTCATATGATATACCCAATATCAAAAGTACGATAACATGATACACGATATCTTCAAATATAATTGTCGACCAACTACGACAATTATACTAATACCGACAATTATACTAATACAGCTGTCTCAGTCTTCCAATTATTTTATCCATACTATATAGACACCAATCTATCCATTATATCTCAGATAAAATAATGCGAAAAATTTATACTGAAATCCGGATATTACGTACTAAAAGTCGGGATATCACACTGTACCCCCCTTGAAATAAGTTTCATCCTCGAAACTTGCAATCCCGTCATAGCCAAACAAATCAACCAAAATATCCGAACTCATCACAAGAGCAATCGTTGGTCTCCACCAGCGAATAACCAAGACAGTATACTTATAGGTGCGTGAAGTCGATGATTTCCCGTGATACTAGCATGCGACTCCCAAACAAAGTCTCAACACAATACTGATACACACCAATATCACAATTAGCAATTTGAAAATATCTTTCCGCATCCGCGACCACGGTTTTGTCTTTGTCCCCTATCAGCAGACATTCTAAAGGATACACAAAGTATGTAAGTACAATCCAAATCACACGTCCTCGAAGTGACCGATTCTCAAGAATATCAAACTAAAAGCAAAGCGGTTAAGAAAACATAAGAAGAGTAATAGGACTTACAAGTACCGGCCGCACTGGGATGATGGCAAAGTAGTGATACTGTAGACAAACAATGACTCAATCGACCCAAAAGACCGACAACCTAGGTATCCATAAACCTAGATCTCTGATACCATATTCTGTAACACCCCCAAGTTATTCAGGGTATATTACAGCGCTGTGAACCCCACCGAGGGACCCACAAGGCTAATCATACGCGGAACTACAAAACTTGACCGAGAAGGTCTAGATACAATGAAATGAAAGACGATACAAAGGGTATTCAAACCATGTCCAATGTATCCAAATACATCACAGTACAAAAATCAAAACCTCGGCAACACAGGCCGGAACATCAAGGTAGACTAAAAACGAACAATACTCGAGTATTCAATACCCATTCTAGTACAATGACACTGAATGGAGGAACACAAAAGATAACCGGAGATGAAACACAGTATCACGCTTGCCCATCATCTTCATGCCGACCCGATACCTGCCTATCCGCTCTCCTGGAACCTGAAATACATAAAAAGTATTTCCCCCATAAAGGGGTTAGCCGTCGAATAGCTTGTGCAAGTATATCAAGTATGAAACACAATACTCCTCGACAATAAAGTAAATGTAACCGTCAATTCATCAATTCAAGACTAGTATTCCAGAATAACTAAATCTCATAGCATCTCATCAATATATATATATATGAATACCGTGGAACCACACCAGAGGCTACGGAACCCTCAGAGGACCCGTCGGTCCGTCCCAGAGTGGTTCGTTCATATCATCCGTGGAATCGCACCAGAGGCTACGAAACCCTCAGGGGACCCGTCGGCCCGCCCCAAAGTGGATATAAATAATCATGCCATTAATATATCTTACTTTCAAAGTCGAGAACGTACAATCATAAATATATAATTGCCTTTGAGACATCGAGAAATTGAACGGAAAGGAGTATGAGTTCGGTAGGTCCAAGAACGCGCTTTCGGCACCTAAACGATTCGCAAGAAATATGATAATCAATTATCTATACTCAAAATACATGAAGAAACTCTCGAAACCCGTCTACGATTCATGAAAATACACGTATAAACAACAAGAGGTTGGAAAATCGTCCAAAGCCTCACAAGTCCGAAAACGGCACAATCCAATCCGTAAAATCATAGGAAAAGCATGCATACGGGATAGATACATCATAATCTCAAAGTCCTTTAGCCTCAAACCAGATAAATCGAACGAATCTAAGAAAAACCCCAAAATTCCAAAAAATAGGGTTCTAAGGATTTTACCTTGATTTGGAGGATAGAAATGTATTAGATGTTGCATAATCCTTGTTATCCAACCCAAAATGACGATATCTGAAGAAGGAATGCCTCAAATCACCCCAAATCGCCTCTCCCTAGCTCTCCCGATCGGAAAAAGTGGAAATGAAGAGAAATGACAAGTGCATGGGTTGACTGTCCCCTTATATACTGTCCCAGTCTAGCGCACGCTACGCCTCAATATTAGCGTGTGCTAACGGGTCACCCGGTAGTCCAGTGGCTACTATCCGCGGACGTTAGCGCGCGCTACTCCACATCCTTAGCATGCGCTAACTGGTGTCCTGCCAAAATCTCAGTTCACTGCCTCGGTCCGCTAGCGTGCGTTAACCCTGAGCACTAGCGTGCACTACGCAATACATATAGCGTACGCTAGCCGTTGCCTAGCGTGCAATGCCTGCTAGTCCAGAAAGTCTGAAGCCTCACTGCCTCTGCCAACTCAGTCCTTTAGCGCATGCTAAGGCTCAAAACTAGCGTGCGCTACTCACACAGAATTAGCGTGCATTAGCATAGGCCTAGCGTGCGCTACCTCCCTAACCCAGAACACTTCCGAAAGGTCTAAGCAGCACGATCATGATCCAAACAAGGCATGAAACTCTAGATCAATGCCGACGCCATCATAAAGAGTCTATAGAGCGACAAAACAGGAAGAATGGTAAGGTCAAACAGTCAATAAAAAGTACGGGTATTACACTTCTCATCTTTGTCCTTTGTGTAGAAGGAATACCCGTTTATGTCGTATCCACGCCAACATATGACATCAAAGTTCGGTCCACCATCTAACCATGTAACTATATTCGGAACTGAGTGATCATTTGCAACATGATCCTTGAACCAAGATAAGAATGTCTTGTTACGCTCATTCACCAACCACATTTCAGATTTTCGAGGATTTTGTTCTTTTATGAGTGCCTTATGTGCGTCTAAGTAAGGTTGAACTTCAGGAGTGTTCGTTAGGATGTATAGATGTGCTCGTAGCATCTCTTCATGATCAACACTCTTCATTTTCCCCCCATGTGTTCCCTTTACAAGACCTCTACCATCGTGGCAAGACTTTCGAATGTTAAGAGGTTGGTGTATGAAGGACCTGAAATTGGTAGGCTTAAAGTCTCATGACCATCATGTGTTGATGCAACAACTTTTTGGGGGTCCAACGGCGTGTAATTACCCGTAAGAGAATTGGGGTGTTACAGTTATTAGGATCAAGGATCCAACATTGTTAGAATCGCAATCGATATCTAAGTGAGGTTTATCTAGTACCCATAGAAAGCTAGATTGGTTGATTCCTTGTCCAATAGAAAAGGAAAATAGTTTAACTTGGACCGACATAAAGACAAGTGATTGAACGGTTTTCTCGGAACGATAGAAGGCAAGCTTGTAACGGTTATCCCTCAACCGATAAAAGAGAGGTGCAGAGATTTTTCTTTAGCCTATAGAAAAAGATACCGAGAGAGGACATAGGCATGTTTGGCCGAACCTCTATAAATCGTGTGTCGATTTGTCTTCTGCACTTTTATTTAAATCTTCGCAAAGAGTTTTATAACTCTATCTCCAAACGGCGATACCGACCAATAATGCTCCAACAATTGGTATCGGAGAGGTACCTCTTAGAAGCGGCTTAACATCCAAGGAGAAGATCCAAATGGCATTTCAACTTGCCCGAGTCGAAGGTCTTGCTCTTAACCGACCACCATTTTTTGACGGATCTAACTTCATGACATGGAAGAAGAAGATGTCAATATTCATTCGAGCTTACGATATCGAACTGTGGAAAGTAATCTGTCTTGGTCCCAAAATTCCGACAAACTCGAATGGAACTCCCCAAACCTTTGAAGAGTATGACGATGCGGATTGGAAAAATGACCACTATAATTGCAAAGCCACGCAATTATTATATTGTGCATTAAATCTGGAAGAACACAGCCAGATATATTCGTGTGATAGTGCGAAAGAAATATGGAAAATGCTTGAAGTCACGCATGAAGGAACGTCTCAAGTCAAGGAGACGAAGATAAACATGTTTCTTCATGATTACGTGCTATTCCAAATGAAAGAAGAAGAATCCATCACAATTATGCCCGATCGATTCTCGATCATTACGAATGGATTGGCATGTTATGGAAAACCTCTTTCGAGTAGTGAAAAAGTTAAGAAGATCCTACGATCACTACCTCGAGAATGGGACGGAACGGTGACAGCAATAATAGAATCAAAAGATTTAAACAATCTTGATTTAGTGCTCCCGTTGGTTCACTTATAAACTAGAGATTGTCCTAAAATCTCGGAATGCCAAGCCAAAGCCGAAGGAAAGAACATTAGCCATGAAGGCTAAGATGTCAAGAAATAAAGAAGGAATCCCGGTGGATGAAAGCGACGAAGAATCGGTATATTATGCCAAGAATATTAATAAGTTCCAAAACTTATTAAACCGGAGAAACAAAGACATCTCGGGCGGAATGAAGAAATTTGACAACAACTATCGAGTCTGTGGTAAACCAGGCCACTTCGCAAAGAATTGCCGAGCAAATCCTAAAAAGAAAGTTTTAATTGCCACGTGGAGTGACGAAGACGAGGACGAAGATTTTATCAATAAAAATAACCTCGCTCTTATGGCACGAAGTTCATTCGATGATAGCGACGTCGAAAGTCAAGTAAGTACATCTTCTAACGCTGAACTTTTTGAAGCATTCGAATTATTGCATATAGATTTTCAAAATGCTTTATCCGAAATAAAATCCCTTCAAACTAAAAATAAACTATTGGAAATTGAAATTTCCAAAATTCTTGAAAAGGGAAAAATTGTCGTGACCGATCATTCAAAATGTGTTGAAAATAAAAATATTTTAAAGAATGATCTTTTAAAATTTCAAGATGAACTTAAAATTTTGATGAAAAATTTTTCATGCGGTAATGATAAATTTGAACAAATGTTTTGTGTTCAAAAATATACCTTGAATAAACAGGGGTTGGGATTCAAATCAAATTTGAAAAAACGAATCCTTAAATTTGAAGATAATCATTGTGAAAAATGTTTGAAAATTGGGCACCATATTTCAATTTGCAAAAGCCCACGACGGACGATAAAAACTATAAAGATTTGGATTCCCAAAGGAACTATTATTCCGAATATCCTCTATGTCGAAACAAAAACCAACTCTCGGTTGGGTCCCCAAAAATTGATTTTCATCAAATTATATTTTACTCAGGGGGAGTAATATTTTTTTAATCGAATATTTTTGTCAGGGGGAGTTATACCCGTTTGCATATTTTATACATCAATTGGTATTTTTTTTCGTTTATATTATTACACTTTTTGCTGATGACAAAAAGGGGGAGAGTAAAAGATATGAATGAGATAAAAAGCGTCATGGAAGAATGACGAGAAAAGAAAAATGCAAAAAGGGGAAGAAAAGAAAAAATCGAAGAAGTCGAAAAATCAAAAAGAAACGAAGAAGTCGAAAAATGAAATCGAAGAAGTCGAAAAGGATAAAAAGAAAAGGATGGGAGAACTAACAAAACGATCAAAGCCGAAAACTTTGATCAGACAGCTGTATATTTTATTTTTTCAGGTTCTATCCATTCAAGGCGTTGTTTTGTGATCATAAAAAAAGGGGAGATTGTTGAAATATTTTATTCCAAAGATTCATTAGTAGAGTTTTGATGATTAAAGTTGCTAAACAAAACAAAACAACGAAGGAGTCGAAGACACAAAAAGTCGCGCAAACTGGAAAAGCTATCTGTACAAGATCATATCAGAGGAGACCAACCTACCTACAGATCAGACGAGACCAACCTACCTGCAGATAAGAAAGAAGTTACCTGACCATGCTTAACGTACGTAACGAATAAAGCATAACGTAGGCAACAGATCAAGTATACGGTACATAACATGATGTGCTTAACGTACGTAATGAAGTGTTTCAGAATTCAAACAAGAAGAACGTTGGAGATGACGTCACAGCATAGGTCAGCATGCAACGGTTATGAAGACTTATCATATGTACGTAATGGCAGTTTGCTAACGTACGTAACACAGAAGACGAAGGCTACTGGACAGTTTTGTAAGGACGATAACGTACGTAACATATTGATGTTAACGTACGTAAGAAAGCTAACGTACGTAATAGAAGATTGGTTGTGTACGTAAAGAAGCTTCAGAGGCTAACGACTAGTTGGAAGAGAAATGCCTATAAATAACACTTCTAATGGTATTCATCAAACAACAACGCAAAGCATTCAATACATTGATCAGAGATTCATATACTCATTCTAGTTGTTATAATTGTGCTTATATTGTTAGTTTGAGTGTTTATACATTCAACACATACACGAGAGGTAAAAGAAAGGATACGATTGGATTCGGTGTTATTAAGATCACGGATCCGGCATTGTTAGAATCGCAATCGACATCTAAGTGAGGTTTATCTAGTACCCATAGAAAGCTAGATTGGTTGATTCTTTGTCCAATAGAAAAGGAAAACGGTTTAACTTGGATCGACATAAAGACAAGTGATTGAACGGTTTACTCGGACCGAAGGCGAGCTTGTAACGGTTATCCTTCGACCGATAGAAGAGAGGTGCAGAGGTTTTTCTTTATCCTATAGAAAAAGATACCGAGAGAGGACGTATGCACATTTGGCCGAACCTCTATAAATCATGTGTCGATTTATCTTCTGAACTTTTATTTAGATCGCTTCCGCAAAGAGTTTTATAACTCTATATCCAAACGGCGATACCGACCAATAGTGCTCCAACAAAGAGTTTGAAAACTCTACTCCGCGATATTATCCACCGTTCCAAATGGGGTGCCAATTTTTCAACAATTGGTATCGGAGCGGTATCTCTTGAAAGCGGCTTAACATCCAAGGAGAAGAAGATCCTATAGCATTTCAATTTGCCCCGATAAAGGTCTTGCCTTAAATCGACCTCCTTTTTTCGTTGGATCTAACTTCATGACATGGAAGAAGAAAATGTCTATTTTCATCCGACCCTACAACATCGAGCTTTGGAAAGTTATTTGCCTAGGTCCGAAAATTCCTATAAAACCGGATGACTCTTTAAAAAGTTTCGAAGATTATAATGATGAAGCTTGGCAGAACGACCATCATAATTGCAAAGTGATGCAATTATTATACTGTGCTTTAAATCCGGAAGAACACAATCAGATATCATCATGTGATAATGCCAAAGAGATTTGGAAGATGCTTGAGGTAACTCATGAAGGAACATCACAAGTCAAGGAGACGAAAATAATTATGCTCCTCCATGACTACGAGCTATTTATGATGAAAAGTGACGAGTCCATAACAAGCATGCTCGACCGATTTTCGGTCATCACAAATGGACTAGCTTGTTTTGGGAAACCATTAACAAGTAGTGAAAAGGTGAAGAAAATCTTACGATCACTACCTGTTGAATGGTATGGGACGGTTACGGCTATAATGGAATCAAATGATCTCATTAATCTTGAATTTAGCGCCCTCGTCGGATCGCTAATAAACTATGAGATAGTTCTTAAATCTCGAAATGCCAAACCAAAACTGAAGGAAAGAACCATAACTTTGAAAGCTAAGATGTCGAAGTAAGATGAAATCTCGGTAGATGAAGACAATGAAGAATCGACATATTATGCCAAGAATATAAATAAGTTTCAAAACTTATTGAACCGGATAAGAAAAGACATCAAGACGAGCGAATCAAAGAAATTCGACAATAACTGTTGAAACTATGGTAAACCAGGCCACTTTGCGAAAAATTGCCGAAGCACAACTTCCAAGAAGGAAGTTCTCGTAGCAACATGGAGTGATGAAGAGGATGACGATGAATATACTCAAAATAACCTCGCACTCATGGCAAGGAGTTCATTCGATGAAAGCGACGTCGAAAGCCAAATTAGTACCTCGTCTCACGATGAATTATTTGAAGCATTCGAACTTTTACATACCGATTTTCAAAATATTTTAATTGACAATAAATCCATGAAAGCGAAAAATAAATTTTTCGAAATCGAAATTTAAAAAATAAATGAAAAAGAGAAATTTATTGAAACCGATCATTCTAAATGTCTTGAAAATGAAAATAAATTAAAGGATGATCTTTTGAAAGTTCAAAACGAACTTAAGGTTTTAACGAACAAATTTTCTTGCGGAAATGACAAATTTGAACAAATGCTTTCCGTTCAAAAATTTTCATTAAATAAACAGGGATTAGGATTCAAACCGAAAAATAAAACCAAATCCTTAAATTTTAAAATACCCCGATGTGATAAATATTTAAAACTTGGGCATCATATTTCGATTTTGCAAAACCCCAAGACGGACGATAAAAATTAAGAAAATTTGGATTCCTAAAGGAACCATTATACCAAGTATCGTCTATGTTTCAAAAGAAAAATCAACTCTCGGTTGGATCCCCAATTATCAAAATTAATATGTTTCCATCAATTGGTATTTTGATAATTTATATTTTTAACAATTGATATTTAACTTAGGGGAAGTTAATTTTTTTAAAAATGGGGAAATCTATTTTCCAGGTAGAGTTTTTACCCATAATTTGTCATACTTAATCGATTTTCTATATTTTTACTACCTTTTTTGATTATGACAAAAAGGGGGAGAGAGTATGAGAAATGGAGAGAAAGTCGAGAAAAATGATGAGAGAAGGGGAATACGAGTCATGGAGGAATGACTAGAAAAATGAAAATAATATCCCGATCATGAAAGGGGGAGAAAAGACGAAGGAGAAAAGAAAGTCGAAATTAAAAGAAGAAAGTTGGAAAAGAAAAATGAGAAGAAGTTGAAAAGAAGAAAAAGAAAAGATGGGGAGATGAAAACTAACGAAACGAACAAAGCCAAAAACTTTGATCTGTAATTATTTTAATTTTGCAGGTATAAAAAGGTTGTTGTTTTGTCATCATAAAAAGGGGGAGATTGTTGGAATATTCTATTCCATATAATCATAAATTGATTTTGATGATGAGTTGATAATGAACTAATGATGAGTTGATGATGTTATTGATCAAAGAAAACAACAATGGAACAAAGCAAAACAACAAAGAAGTCGAAGATGCTCGAAACGGACAGAAAAGCAAGCAAGTAATGATTAACAAAGCTTAACGTATGCTATGATCAGTATATAACGTACGTAAGTAAAACCCAGCTGAAGGCAGACGAGTTTGGCAGATGTATAACGTACGCAACAAACACAGAATAACGTACGCAATGGTGATAAGATAACGTACATAGTGAACATCATTTAACGTACATAATAATGGTTTGAATACAAATTCAAACAAGGAACAACTGAAGATGACGTCGTGGAGTAGGTCAGCATGCAACAGATATTTTGACTGAAGATAACGTACGTAATACGGATAATGATAACGTATGTAATATGTATAATGATAACATACGTAAAGAAGACCACAGAAGCTACCGGACTGATTTACATGGAGCATAACGTGCGTAACGAAGAAAAGTTAACGTACGTAATACGGCTAACGTACGTAATGTACTACAGCTAACGTACGTAATACAGGGTGCAGAAGCTAACGGCTAGTTGAGGCTTTTGGAGCCTATAAATACCACTTCTAGTAGTATTCATAACAACTCTGAGAAAATCATATATACATTTGATTTCATTGTAACACTATTGTTGTTGTATTTGTGCTTAATTGATAAGTGTTTGAGTGTTCATACACGAAAACATACACGAGAGGAAAGATGCGGATTGTAGATTGATTCAGTGTTATTAGGATCGTTGATCCAGCATTATTAGAATCATATCTAAATCCAAGAGAGGTTTATCTAGTACCAATAGAAATCTAGATAGGTTGCTTCCTTGTCCAATAGAAAAAAGGAAAACAGTTTATCTTGGACCGACATAAAAACAAGAGCGTAACAGTTTATCTCGAACCGATAAAAGATGAGATTGTAACGGTTTACCTCGGACCGATAGAAGACAAGGCGGAAAAGGTTGATCTTGAGCCTATAGAAAAAGATACAGAGAGAGGACGTAGGCATGTTTGGCCGAACCTCTATAAATCCTGTGTCATTTACTTTCCGCAAGTTAATTACGCTTCCGCAACGCGAAAGAGTTTGAAAACTCTACTCCGCGATATTATTCACCATTCCAAATGGGGTGCCGGTTTTTCAATAGTTATGACCATTGATGATGTTTAGAGCCCTATTCGGTGTATAGCAGTTGAGTCAAGGACCCCAAGAGATAAATGATTGTAAGCGATGATAATTAAAATTTGTTTGTGTCAAGAATTGCAGTTCCAGTTGGATTGCATAGAAGTAGTTATATTATTTCCTTGGCATGCATGACTTTTACTTGAGCTTTAACTCGTATAGTTTATGCATTATAGGTGAACTTGTTGATACCTGCTCACTATGTAATACCTGCTATTTTCATAATGCATTATTATTATTTATAATAATATTATAATGCATTTCATTTTATTTAATTACATTCATGAATATTTATTTCAACGTATCACAAGTCCTAACCCGAGTCAATTTCCCGATTTAACTTCAGAAACATTTAATATTAATCATTTTTATTAATATGATAATTAGAGGTATTATTATTAATAATAATAATATTTATAATAGGATCCATATTAATATTAACGATATTAATATTTTTTATCTTTATCATTTCGATATCACCATTAATATTACTCTCGATATTATTATTATTAGCATCGATATTATTAATATTATTACTACCGTTATTATTATTATTATTTTTATCATTATTATTATTATTATTATTATTATCATCAATGGCCCAAATATAATGTGCTGACCCAAATCAACAATTAAGCCCAGAAAAAAAATATGCCCTAATCCTAATTTTATACAGTATAAATACAATACACTATGCAGTACAAAATAAAATACACTATACACATCAAACACAATCTCACGCCGGAAGAAGAAGAATACATCTGCTGCACAACTTTTCTCTACCGAATCTGCAACTCCATCTTCTCAGGTAAACCAATTTCTCTCCTCTTCCTTTACATACTCCGCCTCTGTGTTGTTTACCACTGTTAGTTGATTCGTCAATCTTTGTGGATTAATCAAACTCATCCGAGACTGAAATCCAATTCACTAATTTATTATCCCAAACCTCAATACCTTATCAGTCAGAAAACCACGAACCAGCGGCCCTCACAAATCTGAAACCATCATCTCGTCCAGACCAGAATTTCGATACCTAGCAATCAAACCAAGTCACATACCAGCCTGCAAAACTCTTCAATCTTTTTTACTCGAGAATCATTAATCCAAACATGTAAAGTATAATAAGAAGGTCATTGGAGCGCATCCAACACCTTCAAATATGAAACAAACCCGACCTTGAATCCTAATCTCCAGCCCCGACATGAAAATTTAATATACAAAAGAAAATTCATACAACCCTCACCATGAACTCGATTCTCAGATTCCCAGAACCCTTAACCTGAATCAGAATCTCAGTAGCCAAATCGGTCAAACCCGAAAATCCAAAGTTGCAGCCCGATTTCCCCATCGGACGAAACCATGGTCGACGAACCTTTACCGCGAGCTCCCCGTCGATAAACCACCGCACTTGTACCTCCGCGCTGCAGCGCGCTGCTGTTTTCTATCCCGGATTTCGTCGGTCGCGTGGAGTGTGTGTGTGTGTGCCCGGTTGTTTTGATTTGTGTGTAAGGTTTTGTGTGTTTTGCTGCGATTTAGCTTCGGCCGAGAAGAAGATACTGGGGAGAAGAGACGGGAGGAAGAGAGGGAGAGAGAGGTAAGGCAGAGAGGGAGAAACGGGAAGAGAGTTGAGAAGTGAAGGTTGGATGTCGGCTGAAGGTGAGATAAGGGTTTATATACCCGCGATTTTCGTAGGTTATTCAATTTAGTCCTCACAGTTCCCAGTGACATTCAATTTAACCCCAGACACTTTAATTGTTTCGATTTTTAACCCAATCAGCTTTTCAATTCTTACAAATTGACCCCAGTCAACTTTAAAACTTCACTTCCAGTCCTATCCTGACCCAAAACATTAAAATATTTACTTTCAATTAATATTAATGACTAATCCGAAATTATTGCATAAATATTTTAATTTCAGTCATATATAATATTAACTCTTCGATTAATATTAATAAGCAATTGTAATTTATTTTCAGTTATTATATAGTGATCATTGTATCTTTTCATTTATTATATAAATAATAAATTGTAAGGATTATAATTATTATTATTATATGTAGACTTTATCGAGGATTTACGGGCTTAGGACTGTGAGTCGAGCATCTTCATATTCAAGTCAGACATCATCATTTATTCAGGTGGGAATTTTCAATATCACTTTAATTGCTTTAATTGGACTGTATATATGATATTCTATTCATGTTTAAAATTTATGATGCACGTTCTAAATCAGGCTAACCTGTATTCGTGTAACACGCTATCTTAAGATATATGTTGTTGCGGGGACATCTTCGCAACCTCAATATTCACATGCGTGCTCGATTCATGTTATGTGTGGTATTGTGTTTATGTTTGATGTTCTTGCGGGGGCACCTGCGCAACCTCAATATTCGTGTTATGCGTGCTCGATTCATGCTATATGTAATATTGTGAGTATGCATTTACGTTGAGGAAAAATATGATATATTATTCATGTTATGCTTTCCACGAGATTGTATATTACTGTCAGTGTGAATTTCCACGAGCTGAAGGAAGCTCACCCCCACCTTTATTGATCCCGCAGGTTGAACCGAGCCGGATGGCGAAGGAGCAAGCCGAGAGGGCATATGAAAGAGAATTTATTACATGATGTTTTCTTTATGTCAAATGTTTTGAAACTTATTTAGGGAAATGTTGATTAGAAATTTATAAAATTATGATTTATTCTTCCGCCGCAAAATTTTTATCTCGTATCTATGATGAAATGTTGCCTTATTTAAAGGCATTTATTTTTATTTAAAAGTATCATATGTTCTCAGCTTCGCCACTTCGTCACTCCGTCAAAGGTACCAAGTTTCAGTCATTATTCATGCATCTGTCATTTCATTTTATTTACATAATTATTTATGCATGTACGAACTATTAGAATGGCCAAACCTAGGATGACGCCACGTAAGAAGGTCCCGGCTACTTTTGACTCGCGTCTTCTAGCACGTAAAGACTGGTGGGACGATCCTAGTTTACCAGAAAATGCACCACACTATGTCATTAATAGGCTGAGTAAGTGGCTGCAATCTGGGAAACAAGGTTCCGTCACGCGACAGCTAGAGCACCTGATGGAGAAGTTATCCGAAGACTGGAGTTGCTGCATCTTCCGGCTTTGGAAAAAGGCCATCAAGAGATCGCTAGAAGAGCGAGAGGCCGCGGATGATTTCCAGTTCGTCGTTGGACACTTATTGGATTTGTACGCTCGGGAGGCGATACCGGCTGCAAATTGGGATGCCGACTCTACGGACGAGGAAGACTCAGAGGAAGATCCCGAAGAAGATCCAGAAGAAGATCCATAGGAAGTTCCCGATGAGAGCTCAAAGATGGATCTCGCAGAAAATATGAAGGACGTGTTGATGGCGGATATCGAGTCTGAAGATGAAGTCACTTCGTGGATTGAGCCATGGCCCCTATTCCCGTTGTAGAGATTATTAGCAGTGACGATGAGGAGTAGTCGTAGGCTTGGCTCATGTTATTATATCTATTATTATTGAAATTTCCAGTGGATGTTTCAAACATATTATATTAATGAAAATCAGTTCTTTTATTCTATTTATATTTTTCTATGTGTTGCGACTACTATATGCGTTCTACCTATCTCCTCATTCTTTATTTCTCGCACTGTGTCGACTAATGGGTTTTACAACTCGTTGGTAGACTCATGGCTAACCGAGGAAACTGCAATGCTCAACCCACACAAGATCAACTTTTGGCTGGATTGTCCACCTTACTTCAAGGCGCAACCATCTTACCACCTAATAACCCTGAGCAAACTCAAGCTCAAGCTCAAGTTATCAAGCGGTTCAATCATTTCAAGCCACCCGTCTTTCTTGGTCGTGAGGGACTAGCAGCCATAGAAGAGTGGTTGTTGAACCTAGATAGCATCTTCGACTACATGGCGTGCACCGATGCTCAGAAGGTGTCATGTGCCGTGTTCCAGCTCAAGGAAGATGCTAGGACATGGTGGACTGGGGTGTGGAGGCTTAAAACCCAAGAACAGAATGACACATTCACTTGGGACCAGTTCAAGGAGACAGTTATGGAAAAGTACTACCCTAGGGCGTACAAAATTAAGATGCAAAAGGAGTTCCTCGATCTGACCCAAGGTGGAATGTCGGTAACCGAGTATGAGCGCAAGTTTAACCACCGAGTATGTGTGGTATTGTGTTTATATTTGATGTTGTTGAGGGGGACCTACGCAACCTCAATATTCATGTTATGCATGCTCGATTCATGCTATACGTAATATTGTGAGTATGCATTTACGTTGAGGAAAAATATGTTGGATTATTCATGTTATATTTTCCACGAGATTGTATATTACTGTGATCAGTGTGAATTTCCACGAGCTGAAGGAAGCTCACCCCCACCTTTATTGATCCCGGAGGTTGAACCGAGCCGGATGGATGAAAGAGCGAGCCGAGAGGGCATATGAAAGAGAATTTATTACATGATGTTTTCTTTATGTCAAATGTTTTGAAACTTATTTGGGGAAATATTGACTAGAAATTTATAAAATTATGATTTATTCTTCCGCCGCAAAATTTTTATCTCGTATCTATGATGAAATGTTGCCTTACTTAAAGGCATTTATTTTTATATCATTGTAGCGACTCGACTTCGTAGGCGAGAATTTTTATATTCTCAAGAAAATATTATTTTTGTCAAAATTTACTTCCTATTTATTTTTCCCAATAAATACCCTAGAAAGTCGGGGCGTTACACACTAGCTGGCTGGATTGTTAGAGTTACCGTGGGTTTTGGGAGGGGATGGATGATGACCTGTTGGGCTAAACTATGGGCTCATCGTGTCTTGACTACTGTTTCTGAACCTCGTGTTATAGATATGTATCATGTTATCGAGTTAGCTTACATATATGTTTTAATATAGCTAATAATGGCATGGTTTGCTACCTTATGTAATGTTAATAAGGTGTGGGAACTTGATAGTTTATTTAAATGTGGGATTTATGTTAGGAATAAGCTCTCGAACGCCACTCGGAGGATGAGAGAGTAAGAGCATTATATTATAATTATGAACATAAATTAAATAAGCATTTATTATTGCTATATTATTGTATATCATTGGCATCGTGATTTGGTATATAACATAATAGCCCTTGCACTTGAGAGCAAATATTCCACTCCTTATGAAGATAAGGAGATAGGCACTGGAAGTGTTTAGGGCTCGAATGGTCTTTCGGTTTGAAAGTCGATAAGACTTAGATGTATATTAAGTTTCGACAAGACTTGTATAACGTGTACTTTGACATGGAGAGTGCTTTTTTTCACTAAGGTTTAGTGGGAGCACACGTTATAGGTATGCTAATAGGATTAGTATACTCGGACTTGACTCACCTGGATTCGGTCACATGGATTTTATGTTGTGATAGTCAATGACTTAATCAAGAGGTTGTGATATGTATACGTGAACCTTTGATTTGAGGTTCAGTAGGAGATGTACTTGTGACATTAAGTTAGTCATTAGAGTAGTTCAATCTAATTACTGGTTGATGGGGTCAACCTCGAAGTGCAACTTAGTGGACGAGTACTAGTCTCTAGTAAATACCAAGATATGATCCTTTTTCCTGTAAGTGAGCAGGTAAATATCCCATGCAGTTAGTGGCAAATAAGATCATAGGTCTTTGATCAAAGTATTTAGAGCTACTTGTATTTGATACACGAGAGCTCGGTGATCTCGGGTTGTATTAACAAATGAATAAAGTCAAGTTACAATAGTGTTTGATATTACCGTGACCCTAAAACTTGACCAGAACATATGATTGAAGGGTTTATACGTATACGGTATTCACGACATATTGGTTTTGGAATAATCATATCATTCATTATCAGT
Organism: Orobanche coerulescens; assembly: GCA_033398695.1. Taxonomy (NCBI): domain Eukaryota; kingdom Viridiplantae; phylum Streptophyta; class Magnoliopsida; order Lamiales; family Orobanchaceae; genus Orobanche; species Orobanche coerulescens. The sequence continues at coordinate 103,779,194 of CM065804.1, forward strand.
TGGGTTACGGTGCAGGCCACTAGGCTGGCTAAGTGTTACCTGCACCCCTTGATTCCTCCGATTACCGACTGAGACGGACCTATGAAGTCGCGCACAAGAATATTTGATGGATAAATGTGAATTATTTGATGGATAAATGTGAATTTATTACCTCTTCATAAATATTGGATATTAGATGCCTAGTTTGATTTATTTGATAAATAATTGTGTTCGTGTGGATTGAAATTAATTACTAGGTGATTAATTTAATTCATAAATAATTATTTTTGGAAATAAATTATAAATTTATATTTGATAAAATTAATTAATTGGATTAATTAGTTCAACATCAATACATTTGAGATAGAACGAAGTATACGTAATAGACATACGAACATCCTGCACACGAACCGAGTGGCTCCACTTATTTTCTCACCAACCACTAGGTGAGCCGCCACCCTCTCTCTTTCTCCCTCATTTCCTCCTTTGTCTTGTTTAGGTGTAGGCTGTAGGTTGACATGCTTTATACATGTGGATAAAAGAGATCAAGATTTGTATGATCTTGATATCTGATCTCCGCATGTTATAAAACAAAAAAACACATGCACACAGACAACCACACTACTTCGGCCGAGAGCTATTTGGGAGAGGGGGAGAATTTTCGTTTTGTGTTCATCTCTTAGAGATAAGAATTAAAAAAGAAAAGAAGAGAGAAAAAAATCATATAATAACTCTTAGTTGCGTTCTTGGAGAACGAATTGCCATAAAAAATTTTGTTGATTATCCGACGCCTGGTGAAGTAGAGACACTGAGCATTCTCGTTGTTGGATTTTACACAAGCTCATTCGAATTGGATTCGTGTTTGTGTTTGTGATCAAGAAAAAATTATCAAAGGACTACGAGGGTATAAATTCTCCAATTTTATCTTTGTCAATTTATATTCGTATATATGATGCTTGATCGATCGTCTTAAGGGTTCGAATTTTATTCGGTTTGATCCATTTATTTTTCTAATGTGCACTTTATTTTTATCACCGAATCCAGTAGTATCAAAGCGAGGTCTATGCCATCGTATATACGATGTTTGCATTTGGAATGCTTCATTCTATGTTTTTATGATTTAAAATCATAATTATTTTGATCCTTACTGTTTCATTATTCGTTTAAAAATCATGATTGTATGTTATAATATAAACTTATTCTTCTTTTGAAAAACTGGTTTATATGTGTAATTTAAAAATTAAAAAAAATATTATTTTTAGATTCGGGAAGAAAAGACGAGCCGAAAAAATGGCCGGACCCAGCGGCTCAGAGCTGCCGGGACACTACCGGCTGCAGCTGACAGTGAGCTGCCTGCTCTCGGCATGCAATGGCAGAGAGGCAGTGGTCCTCTCGGCCCATCCCGGCAGTTGTGCTGTGCCGCGGGGTTGGCCCGGGCAATTTTCCGACTCTATTTTGGTATTTTATGTTTAGTAATTAATTTTCCACAAATTAAATTAGATTTAATTTGACTAAAATATAAATATGGTGTTCTTATTTTAAGGGAAACAAGTTAATGAAATATTTGTTTTCATTCGGAACAAATTAAAGTTATCGGTTGTGTGAATTAATTGGGTTGATTCTAATAGATAGATTAATTTTATATTGATTGGATTAATACTTAGATTAATTATTTATGCCATGTTTTAATCAATTTATTGCATTATTATTGGAATGTAATGTAGTTCATGGACTTAGTTTTTAATCTTTATTCGATGGGGTTGTAAAGGCAGTTTTGTGCCAATTTATTTTTATTATAAATTGTATAGAATGCAATTTTTATTGATATAATAAATTAGCTATGACGAAGATCCGAGGACGAATCGCCATGAAGACGAAGATTAAAGACATGTAATTTGGTTGTATTTTTATCGATTCGATGATGACTTGGAACTTAGGAACGATCCATGAACAACATATTGGTAGGTTTAGGTCGTAGATGTTATTATATTGTAGGACAAACTAACATACCGACAAACTGTGTTTGTAAACGGATTAATGTGCAAAGTGTAACATATAATCACGTAATATTCCCACTTACAAACACTAAGTTATAAAATATTACGAGGTTTCCTACCCCCGTCAAGTTCATAGAAAATTGTAATCTAAACCGAAATACTATTCTTCCGAGTATGTCGGGACAATATTTTGGGGAAGGTTGCTAAATTCCTAGAGTCCATTAGATGCCTTCGGTTGTGATAAATCAAACCCATAGAAAAACCGTATTGGTTGTCGGGTGAGATTCAATTGTCAGATTGATAGGAGTTAACGATTTAAATTTATATAATTCTATATCGTATGGCTTGAGTGCATGTGAACTAGGGGTAAAAAAAGATCGAATAATTCATTAGATGAGTTGGTATTAAAATCCACTCTATAGAGAATGATAGAATAGAAACCGAATAGGTTTCCTTTATTAAACTTTGTAAAGAACTCGATTACAACTATGAAGTCAATCATGACTTCTGTATTTCACATGAGAGTGTGTAATGCCGATAAAATAGTGGGAGCAGAGTTATGAATAAAGAAAGCTCTTAAATTCTTTCCTCGGATCATAATTAAACAATCACTAACGAATCTAAAATTATTCTCTATAGTTAACAATAACTCTCTTAAAATGAAAATGAACCCACTCGCAATTTTACTTGATAAGAACACTCTTACTGCACCCAATTTGTGGACTGGCTCCACAATTTGAAGATAGTTCTCAGTATGGAGATGTTGGGCTACGTCTTGGAGGCGGACATCCTACCTACTCCTGCAAGGACCAGGGCTAGTCAAGAAGATGTTTATGCCCATGAGAAATGAGTTAAAGATGATGTTAGGATCCGAGGTTTCATGATGGCCTCAATGAACAATGAACTTTAGAGGGCCCATGAGAACATGCTCTCTTCAAGGGCGATTCTGGAACATCTTACTAAACTATATGCGGAGCACAGTCGAGCCGATCGATATGAGATATCAAAGTAGTTGTTTGGTGCTCGAATGAAGAAAGGTGAGAAAGTTAGGATCACATCCTTCAAATGATATATATGATCGAGAGATTGAAGGCTCTTGATTTTAGGATGCACGCTTCTCTCCACGCCGACCTTATCCTACAGTCACTTTCTGACGCCTTCTCTCAGTTTGTAACGAACTTCAACTGTAATGAGATTGCTTGTATCTTGGCTGGGCTGATGAACAAACTGAGTACAGTACAGTCTCAGATGAAGACTAGGCCAAAGGTGGGTGCTCTTGTAATTTTTTCCGGGCCATAGAGGTCCAAGAACAATAAGAAGAAGAGCAAGAAGCAGTTCAAGCTCAAGTGGGGGTACAGAAAGATAAGGACAAGGCCCCAATATTTCCAAAGAGTAAGGTGGCAAAAACTACAGATGCTTGCCTCAACCGCGGTGAGCTAGGCTACTGGAAGATGCACTGTCCAAAACTTGACCACAATGCGCCTTCAGGTACGGAACTACTAGCTTGGAAACAAATTATTTTGTAACTGTTCATTATACTTCTTGGATACTTTATTCCGGTACAAGTTCTCATATATATACAATGAATTAGGATGTGGAATGAAGTATGATCTTGGAGGTGGAGAAGTGATGGTGACAGTCGGCATCGAGCATAGTGTCGAGGCTACTGATGGATCACTTATGTTGGATTTAGAATCTGGTTTTATTATTACTTTGGATGTTGTACTTATTTTTCCCAATGGGCACAAAAATATTATATCAATCCCAGTTATAGACCGTAAAGGCTATCATTTATTTATTAGAGATGGATAATGTCGTATTTATTTTGGAAATAAATTGGTTGGTACATCTACATTACTAAATTACCTATACCATTTAAAGAATAAAACTACTGTGAACAATATAACTAGGAAGCGTGGTAATTGGCAAATCAGATGACTATCCTGGCCCAAGATGTTCAGCTGAATAATCTAAATACGGCGGCGGACGTTCGGCTCCAAAATGTGGTCCGTATGCATCCTTCGCAGTTTGGCAGTGCTACCGACCCGAATGATTGGGAGAATTAGCTCTTCGAGTTGGAAAAAGTGTTCAAGGCTGTTGACTGCCCCGAAACGAGGAAGGTACCTATTGCTCAGTACTTTCTTACTTAAGAAGCCGCGACTTGGTAGAAAGCTGTTAAACCACGAGATCGTGTCGTTACTTGGGACGAAATTAAAGAGCTACTGGAGGCTGGGTTTTGTCCTTGGCCAGTGCAAAAAGGCAGAATCCGAGCCTTTTTCGAGGCTAAGCCGCAGAACATTCCAGTCTCGCAGGCGATAATGGAATACAACCAACAGCTGATCCATGTGAAGAATCAAGTGCGTGATGAGCGCGACATGATCCACCACTTCGACATGCGGATGAATATGTATGGCGTTACATAGCTGGGTTTGCTTGCACCACTCTGAAGGAATCCCAAGACAGGGCTTTGGCATATGACATGTTAAGTTCCAACAAGGATACCACAGAAGAGCCGAAGAAACAAAAGACCGCTGGTAATTTTTTCTGGATCTAAAAGTGGCAACTTCTAGAGACCTCAGGCGGCCAACCATTCTGTAGTGCAGTCGTCACGTTCTTTTAAAGGGAAGAAGAGTTTTTGTTATGCTCCGGGTACCTCAACTCGTCCGGTAACCTGTTTTAATTGTGGTCGTCTAGGCCACATCAATCTGGAATGCAATTTCCCACCTTTAAAGTGTCACACTTGTGGTCGGATGGGACACAAGGCAGTTTATTGCCCCGAACAAGATCAGACTTTGGACACTCGGGCTTCTACCTCAGCGCCTATAAATCAGAGTATGAATCATCAACAATCAGTTAATCAGTCACAGCAGAGTTACGACAGAGGCCGGGGACGGAGTCATAATGCTAGAGGGGGAGATTTTAGCATCGGTTCGGCACACCCACGAGTCTATGAGATGCATCGAGCATATGAACCTGATGCAGTGGTGGCCTCAGGTACCATTCATATCCTATCTCATCCAGCTTTTATGCTTTTTGATTCGGGTGCTACACATTATTTCATCTCCTTGGATTATGTACGCCGTTTCAATATAAATTGTATGACTGCTTGCGATCCTTTCGTTGTTAAACTGCCTAGCGGGGATAGAATGGTGGGGAATTAGGAGATTAGATACTTTCTGGTGAGCATAGCCGGTATTGATTGGTTATCGAATTTGATTGTGGTTGATATCAAGGGCGAGGATGTGATCCTCGGTGAAGACTGGCTTGACAATCACCAAGCGATAATTTATTACCGCACTAAGATTATCATTATGATGACTAAAGATAGTTCTGAGTACTCATTCATGGGGCATAAATTGGGCCAACGTAAGTTGCTTATCAGTGCCATGAAGACCGTAATACTCTTGAATAAAGGCTGCACGGGTTATTGGTGTTATGCTTTGAAGTCGGAAGGGGATGAAGTCGATTTCTCTTCGATTCCAGCTGTTAATGAGTATCCAGATGTTTTTCCTGATGATCTTCTGGGATTACCACCGATCAAGAGATAGAATTTTTTGTGGATTTAGAGCCTGACGCAGCTCCGGTTTCTAAGGCGCCTTATCGAATGGCACCTCCGAGATGCATGAATTGAAAAATCAATTGGGAGAACTATTGGAGAAAGGGTACATTAGACCGAGCGCTTCACCCTGGGGCGCGTCTGTACTTTTTGTGAGGAACAAGGATGGTTCACTATGTTTATGCGTTGATTACCGTGAGCTAAACAAAGTGACCATCAAGAACAAGTATCCATTGCCTCGTATAGATGATTTATTTGATCAGTTGCAGGGAGCCGAAATATTCTCAAAAATTGATTTGAGATCAGGATACTACCAGCTCCGGGTGAAAGAGTCCAATGTTCCCAAATCTGCATTTCGGACAAGATACAGACATTATGAATTTGTGGTCATGCCTTTTGGATTGACTAATGCACCGACAGTATTCATGCAACTAATGAACAAGATATTCATCGAATACCATGACAGATGTGTGGTCGTCTTTATTGATGACATCTTGATTTATTCTCGGGATAAAGAGGAACATGCCCGACACTTGCATTTGATACTAAATGTTTTGAGAGCGAACACCTCTATGCTAAATTCTCGAAATGTGAGTTTTGGCTGAAGGAAGTTATGTTTCTTGGCCATGTGGTTTCGGCCAAAGGGGTTCGTGTAGACCCGCATAAAATTGAGGCAGTGCTAGATTGGGCACCGTCTAAAAATGTTAAGGAAGTTCGTAGCTTTTTGGGTCTTGCTGGGTATTACTGTCGGTTTGTCGAGGGGTTCTCGAAACTCGCTCGACCGCTTATGCAATTACTTCAACAGATGGAAAAGTTTGTTTGGACTACTGAGAGACAACAGAGCTTCGATGAGCTGAAGAGATGTTTGATATTAGCGCCGATTTTAGCTTTACCATAGGGTAGTAAAGGATTTGCAGTTTATAGTGATGCTTCAGGACAAGGGCTTGGATGTGTGCTTATGCAGCATGATAAAACGACAACCTTTGAATCACGGCAGTTGAAGCCATATGAGATGAACTATCCTTCTCACGATTTGGAATTGGCCCCAATTGTTTTCGCACTTAAGATTTGGCGGCATTATTTGTATGGCTCTCCGTGTCGGATTTATACCGATCACAAGAGTTTGAAGTATATTTTCAGTCAGTAAGAGTTGAATATGAGGCATCGAAGTTGGTTGGAATTGATTAAGGATTATGATTTGGAAATTCTTTACCACCCGGGGAAGGCTAATGTCGTCGCGGATGCTTTGAGCCACAAATCGGCATTGCTTACGATGCTCGAGGTTATTACATCTCAACGAAGATTTTTCAGGATCTAATCGAGCAAGGAATAGAAGTTTGGCTTCAAAGAGTGCAGGGACAGTTGTGTACCCTCGAAATTACTTCGTCCTTGGTTGATGACATCAAAGGGAAACAGTGGAGTGACCCGATGATCTCTCAACTGAAGGAAGATGTGACTAAAGGAAAAGCCCCTGGTTTTATGGTACATGAGGATAGTGTTTTGAGATTTCAGGGCAGGCTTTGTGTTCAGAATGATCTAGAGTTAAGGCAGAGAATTCTCCGAGAAGCCCATGCTACGCCTTACTCAATCCACCCTGGAATGAGTAAGATGTACAAGGACTTGAAACGAAATTTTTGGTGGAATAATATAAAGAAGGACGTCACAGAATTCGTATTGCGATGTTTGATGTGTCAGCAAGTCAAGATTGAACATCAACGCCCGGCGGAGTTGTTGGAGCCACTCCCCATTCTCGAGTGAAAGTGGGAAGATATCTATATGGATTTTATCACTGGGATGCCGAGAACTTGAGGCGGAATGAATATGATTTGGGTAATAGTCAATCGGTTAACCAAGTCTGCACACTTCCTAAGGATTAAGGATACTTGGGGACCGGAGAGATTGGCTCGAACTTTTATAGCTGAGATTGTGAGATTGCATGGTGCCCCTAAAACTATTGTTTCCGATCGAGATGGTCACTTCGTATCACATTTTTGGCAAGCCGTCCATCAGGCTTTGGGCACCGAGCTGAGATTGAGCACGTCTTTTCATCCTCAGTCAGACGGTCAGACTGAGCAGACGACTCATACGTTGGAGGATATATTGCGGGCTTGTGCCCTAGACTGGAGTAACGATTGGGAACTTCATTTTCCATTGATCAAGTTTGCCTTTAATAATAGTTGGCATGCGTCGATCAAAATGACACCTTTCGAAGCACTTTATGGTAGGCGGTGTAGATCGCGATTATGTTGGGACGAGGCTTTGGAGCTAGTCGGAACGAAATCGGATATATTGATGGAGACTAAGGAAAAGATTTTTACTATCTGAGACCGGTTTTTGAATGCCCAGAGCCGTCAGAAATCTTATGCTGATACTCGTCGTCGGCCTTTGGAATTTGAAGTGGGAGACCATGTCCTACTCAAGGTGTCGCCGACCAAAGGAATTTTCCGCTTTGGGAAAAAGGGGAAACTTAGTCCGAGATATATCGGACCGTTTGAAATTTTGGACATGGATGGGGATTTAGCTTATCGCTTGGCGTTGCCTCCAGCTTTAAGTCAGGTCCATAGCGTTTTTCATGTTTCTCAGTTGAGAAAGTACGTGCCGGATCCAAGTCATATTATCGACTATAGTGATATTGATGTAGCCGAGGATGTTACCTTTCTAGAGAGACCGATGAAGATTCTTGAACATCGTGAGAAGCAGATTCGACACAAAACTATTCCGTTGGTTAAGGTGCAATGGTCAAGACATGGAGTCGAGGAAGCGACTTGCGAGACGGAAGAGAAGATGCGATCGGGATACCCCGAACTTTTTATTTCTTAAGTTTCAGGACGAAACTTCTTTTTAGAGGGGGAGAATGTAATATCCGTACTTTGTATGAATTGTTGGCTTTGACGTTCTTTCACTTCGTCCCTTTTGTAAGAACTTCTTGGGATGTTGTGGTTGTTGATTAGAGTTTCGTACTTTTCGGGACATGTTCGTATTGACTGGACCTTTCAGCGATGTTTTCTGAGAGGAAGATAGCGTACGCAAGGCCTAAGCTAACGCACGCTATTTCTATTGAGTATCTCGCACTAGTTTCGCTTATAGCGCACGCTAATGGTCCGGGCTTGGCAGAGGCAGTAGCTGAGTTCTGCCCACTGGACTAGCAGTTAGCGCACGCTAGGCGTGAGATAATGCATGCTATCTATGCTTGGTAGTGTGCACTAGCATCGGATGTAGCGCACGCTAACTACTCGGGTTTGGCAGTAGCAGTAAGCGGTTTCTGCTCTCTGGACTAGTAGGTAGCGCACGCTAAGCGTAAGCTAGCACACGCTATAAGCTTTTCTTAGCGCGTGCTATGTCGGATGTAGCGCATGCTATCGACGCATGTTAGAGGCTACTGGACTACCAGGTAGCCCCGTTAGCACATGCTAACCTTGAGATTTAGCGCACGCTACATAGGCGCAGTATATAAGGGCGGTCAACCCTGTTATTCGTCACTTTTCTTCCATTTTCTTCATTTCCAACAAGAGCACGAGAGGGGCGACTCTGAGGCAATTTGGGGGCGGCTATTCATCATATATACTCATCTTTGGTGGGATAACAAAGATATTACAACATCTAATCCGTTTCTACCTTCCAAATCAAGGTAAATTCCTTAGAACCCTAGTTTGGGAAATTGTTGGGGATTTTCTTAGATTCGTTCGATTTATCCGTTTTGAAGCTTGAGATATTTGATATTATGATGTATCTACCCCGTACCCACGTTTCCCCTATGATGATATGGATGTTTATATATTTTGTTCAGACTTGAGAGGGTTTGGGGGATTTCCAAACCTCTAGGTGATTATCCTTGGAGTTTTGTGAATCGTAGGCGGGTTTCGGGAGTTTTCTCCATGTGATTTTAGTATATATTATTAGTTATTGTATTCCTTACGAATCGTTTAGGTGCCGGAAGTGCATTCTTGGACCTACCGAACTTGTATTCTTTTCCTTTCGATTCTCGATGTCTCAAAGGCAAGTATATGTTCATGATTGTAAGTTCTCGACTTTAAAAGTAATGTATATGAAATGTAAGACTGTATATATTCACTCTGGGATGGACCGACGGGTCCTATGAGGGTTCCATTGCCTTTGGTGCGGTTCCGCGAATAACCACTCTGGGAGGGTCCGACGGGGCCTCTGAGGGTTCCTTTGCCTTTGGTGCGGTTCCATGGTTAATCACGTATGTATTGAAATGAAGTGCTACGAGAGTTAGTTATTCCGAAATACTAGTCTTGAGTTGATGAAATGATGATTAAATTTACTTTATTGTCAAGAAGTATTGTGTTTCATATTCGATATACTTGTACTAGCTATTCGACGGCTAACCCCTTTTTGGGGGAAATACCTTTCATGTATTTCAGGATCCAGGAGAGCGGATAGGCATGTACCGGGTTGGCGTGAAGATGAGGGGCAAGTATGATGCTGTGTCTTGTCTATGGTTATATTTTGTATTTCATCCATTCAGTAGTGTTGTACTGGAAATGGTTATGAGTACTCGAGTACTGTTTCTGGCTTTCTTGATGTTTTGGCCTGTGTTGCCTCGGGATTGATTTCCGATGTAATGTATTTGGTCTATTTGGATATCAGTTTGGTCGTCAATTTTATTGTCTTCCATTGGATATGTTTAGACCTCATCGATCAAACTTCATGGTTCCGCGTATGTATAGCCCTGTGGATCCCATGGCGGGGCTCACGGCACTATAATATACCCTGAATAACTTGGGGGTGTTACAATCTCCACATTTTTAAAACAAAAAGAAGACACACACACAACCACACTACTTTGGACGAGAGCTATTTCAGAGAGGGAGAGATTTTTTTTGTTCATCTCTTAGAGAAGAAGGAAAAAGAAAGAAGAGAGAAAATTTCCGATAACAATTCATAGCAGCATTCTTGGAGAATGAATTGTCATACATTTTTGGGTTGATTACATGTGGTAACGTAGAGACACTTGACATTTTTGATATTGGATTTTCCACAAGATCGTTCGAATTGGATTCATGTTCATGCTCGTGATCAATAAGAAATTATCAAAGGACTACGAGGGTATGAATTCTCTAAGTTTATCTTCATCAATTTATATTCGTATATATGATGCTTGATCGATCCTCTTAAGGGTTCATTTTTTATTTGGTTTGATCCATTTATTTTTCCACTGTGCACTTTGTTTTTATCACCAAATCCAGCAATTTCTGTATGTAAGATGGTTGGACTTGGGTAACTATTAGTGTTTGATCTTATTGATATGCTGTTATAATGCTATGTCGAGGATATGAGTTTGATTCGGGTTGAGACGGGATGTCTCTTTGTGATGGTGATGTTATGTTTTTTATTATTGTCATAGGTTCTGGGATAGGTCCTATGTTATAGAAAAATATGTCAAAGATTCAACCATGTCTTATGCATATTATTATGTTATTAGATAGATTGTGTCAGGAGTTAGAAGTGGGTCATTTACATGATAGATTCTGTTAGATTTTATGTGTATCTAGTACATGTATTATGAGAAAAAATACAGCGGAATAATCACGAAAAACCCAAGATGAGCATGCAGTAATTTAATTGATTTAATAAAGGTTCGTCGAATTACCTTAATTCGAAGAAGAGGAAACCACTAGTACCCCCAATATCGGTGCGTTAAACCTCCTAAGCTTACTCATAGATTCCTTATTTATACTAAGTAAACCCTAGAGTCAAAACTCTAGTATTTGCTTTGGTACACCTCAACTTATTAAATAATAAAATATATATATATAATATCCCATATTATATATTACTTAATATTTAATCCTTTAGTAAATATAATATCCAATATTATATTTCCCATTCTCGATTGATATAATTAAAAAATAAAATCTATAATATCCCATATTATATTACTGATTATTTAATTCCTTAACAAATATAATATCTAATATTATATCTATGATTTATTCTTGCTTGTCTTTAGTTATCATATGTGTGACCCAAAATGCTTAGATTATGTTGGCAGTTGTTTAATATCTTATTAAATAGTAAATCATAAGCGGTCTCTAGCAAGATATTATGACTACCCAAATAATATAAGTTTATAGTCAATTAAACCATTTAACGTGTCAAATACCTTTGTCACACGATATCATATTTGAACTAAGTCATGGAAACTGTCATACTTATTATGTTCAAATGCTTTCTCGATCTTAAGTAGACTGATTGAATCAAATGACTCTTCATTTGAGCATGGCCATGCATTTCCTTCATTCCTACTTATCGAGGGGCCCAACAGATATCTCTCTCTCTAAAGAGGGACAAATCTCCATCTTGATTATTCATTGCCCTCTACATGACTCCCACTAATCCCGCTAGCTAACATTTATGATCACCATGTTTCAGATGACGCTGGATTACGTCAAGGCATATTAGTTATCATGTTCGACTCTATGAAAATCTCAGGTTCATGGATTTATTGACATACTGTTATATTAAGAATCACTTATGATATTTCCATGCAGTGATCTCAATGCGGATCTGTCCAGTATAGCATTGTCCAACCAATAACCATAAGTTTAATCCGTACCATGCGCATAATCCGTCGATGATTATCAATCAAACTTATAATAGTATATTAATAACTTGAGTCTTCACTCTACGTTATTGGACTTGGGACATATAAATAATCTTATTATTCATGAATAACTATTATTTGATTATTATAATATTAAAACATGCACACTTATTATAATCAACGAGAAATAGATGTTATCAAATAACTTTATTTAAATATGACAGTTACAAATCTAGACACATCGAATGTCATAGGTCACTATTCCTAACAATCTCCCACTTGCACTAGGACCATTCATCCATGCCTTTAGAGGTCTGGTAAGTGGATCAACAACATTCTCTTCTGTTGCTACTTTTCATATTGTAATATCTCCTCGTCTAACGATCTCTCTGACTAAGTGATATTTTCTGAGTATATGTTTGGAATTATGATGGGACCTAGACTCTTTAGCTTGTGTAATAGCACCTTTATTGTCACAATAAAGGCTTATGGGACCCTGGATGGTTGGCACCATTCTTGGTTCAGTAACGAACTTCTTGATCCATACGGCTTCCTTAGCCGCATCCAATGCTGCCAGGTACTCAGTTTCTGTTACAGAATCAGTAATCGTGCTTTACTTGGAACTCTTCCAACTCAAAGCATCTCCATTCAATGCAAACACATAACCATCTTATGATTTAAAATCCTCTCTATTGGTTTCAAAACTTGCATCGACATAACCACTTGCAGCCAACTCGTCTCCCACACCTCCATAAATTAGGAACGCATCCTTAGTTCTTCTTAAGTACTCTGGGAGGGTTATCACTGTTGTCCAGTTACTTTCACTTGGATTTGATTGGTATCGACTTGTCATGCTAAGGGCAAACGATACATATGGTCGAGTATAAATAATGGCATACATGATCGATCCAATGGCCGAAGCATATGAAATCTTACTCATGCGGGATTACTCATCAGGAGTCGAAGGACTCTGAGTCGTACTCACATGAATGCCATGTGATAGTGACAGGAGTCCTCACTTGGAGTCCTGCATATTGAATCTCTTCAATATTTTGTTAATGTAGGTACTCTGACTCAGACCAATCATTCTCTTTGATCTATCTCTACATATTTTTATCCCAAGAATGTAAGCATATTCTCCTAAGTCTTCCATGGAGAAACAACTTTCCAACCAAGTCTTGGGTGTCTGCAAGGTGGGTCTGTCATTTCCAATGAGTAATATGGCATCTACATATAAGACTAGGAAGACAACTATGCTCCCACTAACCTTCTTTTACACACATGGTTCATCTTCATCTTGAATAAACCCACACTCTTTGAAGTTTCATAAAAACAAAGATTCTAGCTGCGAGAAGCCTGCTTCAACCCATAAAATGGATCTTTGAAACTTATAAACCTTTTTAGACTTTTCTGGCTGAACAAACACTCAGTTTGAGTTATGTACACATCCTCGAGAAAGATTCCATTAAGAAACGCTGTTTTGACATCCATTTGCCATATCTCATAATCATAGTATGCGACAATAGAAAATAAACTTTCAATTGATTTAAGCATGAGTACTGGTGAAAAGGTCTAATCATAGTCAACACCATGAGTCTGTCTATAACCTTTGCAACTAGTCTATCTTTATAGGCATGCAGATTATCATCCATGTCTTTCTCCTTTTTGAAGATCCATTTGCACCCAATGGTTTTAACACCCTAAGGTGGATCTATCAAGTTCCAAACTTGATTTTCATACATGGACTGTATCTCTGACTTCATGGCCTCTAGCCATTCCTCGAACTCTGGAGCTGAAGAAACTTCTGTATAGGTACTAGGCTCATCATTTATGAGTGATGTGTCATCATCCTCTATCATGAGATACCCATATCTCTCAGGTTTATGTCGCACCGTATCAGATCTGCGAGGAACTTGTGTACTTTGAACTGCCTCCTCAACTAATTATTGAGCCTGTTCAGTTTCCATCAACGAAGTAATGTATTCTTGTGGTTCTCGAGTTTCTTCGAGAATTACTTTTATCCCACTGTCTCTTTTGGAAACAAATTCCATTTCTAAGAAGACAGCATTTCGAGCAACAAACACTTTGTTCTCTGCGGGCTTATAAAAGTAATATCCCTTAGTGTTAGGATAAATATTCCGGTTTTGATAATCGCCAACATACAGCAAAGAAGTCTTAGGAAGTCAGAAAGTCGCCATGGAAGCTATTAGGAAACTCCATACAGCTCGTCCATACAACAAGAGATCTTCTACAGAGTCCATCCTACAGAGCTTACATCATACAACAGAAGTTAAACCACGTTGGATACAACAGTCACACTATAGGTGTTTTACTTAGGAAAAGTAAAACACATCCAACATGACTAAAAAGGAAAAAGATTTAAACCATTGTGAGATAAACACTGTTTATTCATAAAGTATTCACGGTTAAAAGCAGAATTTATTGCTGATAGGACAACATTTAATGCGGCCTTAAAGAGAGAAGTCCGAATGCTTTGAAGAGCATTTAATGTAAAGTCAAAAAGAATATCTGAAGCATTAAATGCGAGCTTCCTTTAATTCAAACATTCAGGAGCCACCAATCAGAGACGTCAATATCTCACCAACCAGCCAATGGCTACATTTATAAGGGATCTATTTCCAAGGTTATAAATAGCCCCAAGCAAGAGGACATTGCTCACTGGTATTATTCATTCTCGTGCATACATCTGACAGATTGCTCTGACAATCTAGCTATTAAATAGCAGTATATTTCGTGAGCATACAACAATATTCTTGATTAAGTCTTGTTAATAGGAGATATGACCACATCACATGCATTCGAGTCGGAACTCTATGAAAATCCAGAATTAGCTATAATAGCTCCGATTAATCTTTTACTTCTTGATTAAGTGTTGTTGTGGCAAAGATTGGATATAATAGCTTCGATTAAGCCTTTACTTCTTGATTAAGTCTTGTAATAGGAGATAAGACCACATTACATGCATTCGAGTCAGAACTCTATGAAAACTCGGGTTTATTAATTGGATTCGGGCCTGTTGAACTCAGAATTAGCTATAACAGCTCCGATTAATCTTTTCTTTCTTGAGTAAGTCTTCCTGTAGCAAGGATTCACTATAATAGCTCCTATTAGTCATTTACTTCTTGATTAAGTCTTGTTAATAGGATATAAGACCACATTACATGCATTCGAGTCGGAACTCTATGAAAACTCGGGTTTACTGATTAGATTCGAGCCTTTTGTACTCAGAATTGGCTATAACAGCTCCGATTAATCTTTTACTTCTTGATTAAGTCTTGTTGTAGAATGGATTCACTATAATAGCTCTGATTAAGTCTTTAGTTCTTGATAAGTCATTTTAATAGAAGATAAAACCACGTTACATATATTCGAGTCGACACTCTATGAAAACTCGGGTTTATTAATTAGATTTGAGTATTTTATATGGAGATTGGATATAATGGCTCTAATTAAACCTTTACTTCTTGATTATGTATGGTTAATAGGAGATAAAACAACGTTACATGTATTCGAGTTGGAGCTCTATGAAAACTCGGGCTTATTAGTTAGATTCGATCCATTTGTACTCAAAATTGGCTGTAACAGCTCTGATTAATCTTTTACTTCTTGATTATGTCTTGTTGTAGCAAGGATTCGCTATAATAGCTCCGATTAAGCCTTTACTTCTTGACAAGTCTTGTTAATAAGAGATAAAACCAAGTTACATGCATCCGAGTCGGAGCTCTACGAAAACTCGGGTTTATTGATTAGATTCGAGTATTTTATATGGAGAATTGGCTATAATGGCTCCGATTAAGCTTTTACTTCTTGATTTTGTCTGGTTAATGGGAAATAAGACCATGTTACATGTATTCGAGTCGGAACTCTACGAAAACTCGGGTTTATTGGTTAGATTCGAGCCTTTCGTACTCAGAATTAGCTATATGTTCTGCCACATTTTTAAATGGACTTTATCATCTAAATTTGCAAAACAAAACAGTTGTGAATACTATGAATAGAAAGCATGGTAGAGATGAAAATAACTAAGCATTGAAGTGGCATCTTAGACTTGGTCATGTTGGCCAAACCAAGATTCATAAGATGGAGAAAGATGGAGTTATAGGTCTATTGGGATCTGATCCATATTCTGTAATATCCGAGAATTCAAGTCGAAACTCTATGAAAACTCGGATTTATTGATTAGATTCTAGTCTTTTATATTGATAATTGGCTATAATGGCTCCGATTAAGCCTTTACTTTTTTGGTTAAGTCTGGTTAATAGGAGATAAGACCATGTTACATGTATTCGAGTCGGAACTCTGCAAAAACTCAGGTTTATTGGTTTGATTCGAGACTTTTGCAGTGGGAATTGGCTATAACAACTCCGATTAAGCCTTTACTTCTTGATTAATTCTTATTGTGGCAAGGATTGGATATAATAGCTCCGATTAAGCCATTAGTCCTCAATACAAACAACACAACATATAGCAAACACTTGTAAAAGATATAGCTGCTGTTTGGAATCATTCTACCACCTTTTACTGTTGAGATCAACATTAGCCCTGTGTGGACTAAGTTCCTTCCGTATTTTGACCTGTGTGGGAAGAATAGCATTGAAGACGAAGCTTCGATCTATGTGAGAGGAAGTAAGTCAAACGAGCTGAAGCTAATAATATGTGTGAACGGCCAAAGCTACAGTCCCTGTATCAATCTGTATGAATGGAACAGAGATAGGTTTAGTTAAAGTCACGTAGTTGTGTACGTAGTAATTTTAATACATACTTTACTCCTATGTGGTGGACTAATGGACATAGAGGGGCTTACCTCGAACCACTTAAATCCGTGTTATTTAATTTCCGTCCTTACTATTTTCATTTAACTGTGATTATAAGTATACATTGAGAAAACCCTGTACGCATCAAGCAAACAGGAGAATACCTAGTTGTTGTATTTACAACAACTCACTATCAGACTTCCTCTATGCAATCAACTTCTAAAATCATACAGCTTATTGTATTTTACCTTCTAAGCTTTTTTCTGTATACTCTATGGCCAACAAGTGGTATCGGAGCGGTTGATTCTAAAAAGAATCAGTCGATTTTTAACTGAATCAGATCCACAAACCACTAGCATTTGAAAACTTTGTTTTATACTTTCATCATTCTATGTATAAGATGGACTCCTCTATGATAAATAAGGTTTCTATGATTTCCATTAAAGAATCTGATGACTTGAGAATTAGGATGGAAGCTCATCTTGCAGCAATGCATGAAGAAATGATTTATGTCATCTAGGAAGTACTTCTCAAGATCATGAAGGTCATACAGCCCTAAGGATGGAAGGGCAACCCTATGCTGAGATGCTCGAGAAAGAGCACGATCAGTGGACGACTAATGAGCGCAAGCGTGCCAAACTGGACAACATTGCCAAGAATGTGCTATTTGTAACTATCGATAAAGGCACATTTTCCAAGGTAAAGATCTATGAGACAGCAAAACAAATTTAGGAGAAACTCAAGCTTATTTGCAAGGGTACTGAGCTCTCAAAAGAAAACAAAATTTCTAAACTTACTCAGTAGTTTGAGTCTTTTGAAATGAAACCAACATAAATGCTTGAGGAGCTTGACCTCAGATTTACCGGCATTGTCGGTGAACTTGAATCATTGGGTAAAGTGTATACCCAAAAGGAGAAAAAATTGAAAATATTTTGTTCACTCCCTGCCCGATAGGACATAAAAACTACAGCTATGCGTGTGTTCTGTAACTCAAATGATATTTCTACCTTTGATCTCTTCTCTAACTTAAAATCATTTGAATATGACATAGACAGGAGAGAGAAATATGAAAAGTCACCTGCCAAGACTACAACACTGACTGCTATATCTAACAGGAGGTATAGTTCAGCACCCAGCACATCTAAATCGGCATACAAGGCAGCAGACAACAACGACGACATCCTGTCGTAAGATGAAATGGCCCTGCTTATGCAAAAGTTCAAGAAATTCATCAAACAGTCTGGAAAGACTCCATACAGGCCCAATCCTTTCAACGAGGTAAGCTCTGAATCTCCTTAATCTGGCGATTCTAACCTATGCTATAACTGTAGGAAACTTGAACATTATGCAAACAAGTGTCCACATCTGAAAGTGTAAAAGTTGCCAGAAGCTGAGCAACAGGAAAAGGACGAGAAAAGACGAATCTGGAGAAATAAGCTCAACGCCCTGATTGGTGAATCATAAGCCTCGCCCGCGTCGAACAAGACCGAGGAGTGCCTACAGGCAATCACTGACAACGACTCCTCCGATGATGAAATCGAGGATAAAGCATACATGTGCTTTGTGGCCAAAGAAATACAGGATGGTGATGACAGCGATGATGAAGTAAGTTCGAATTCGACTACTCTTATAAATGCATCACATACTTTTGAAAATATGATGAATGAATTTAAAAACATTCAAAAAGCTCATGAGACACTCAAACGGGAAACAATACAGCTCGAAATTTCAAACTTGGAGCTGAAAGATCAAAATGACTTGCTTAAAAACAATTATGAAAACATGTCTCTTGATTGCGGAAATAGCAAAGTCACCTATGAAAAACTCACGGAAAGCAATCATCAACTAGCAAAGAATCTAAATTAGGCTAAGTCTCATACTGAGTGTAAGATAAATGATTATGATTTACTCGAAACTAAAGTAAAAACTCTCGAAAAATGAGAAGGAGAACTAGAGACCATCCGGAAAATCATTACAAAAATCTTCTAGACAGATGGAAGAAATTCTAAGCACTGGGCAGCATGCCCACGATAAACGTAGCTTAGGATATGACTCGTTCTCCCATAAGCAAAAATCTAATATGGTTTTCGTCAGGGGAATGGAACCCATTCATGTACTTGAATAGACACCAAGTCCTGCAAAGATTACAGCTGCCCCTCCTCGTACAGCGAAGGCTGCGATTCCGCCTCCAAGTTCATATCATAAACAACAGAAACCTCAGCTTTCTACACCTGTAAGACGTGATCAAAAGTATGCTCCCCGAGCATATCAACAGTGCCACCAACCATTCATAAAGAAGGCTGTATTTAAATATCAAAGGTACGCACCGCAGTACTACCAACAGTATAGAGCGCCCATACATTGGATACAGGATCCCCATTATCCATCTAGAAAATAGGCCGCAACGCAGTATCAACAACAACTCTGGGAATCCAACTGGACACCGAGAAGGCAAGCTGTAAGGTCTGGTTTCCTCTCCAAGACGGCAATCGTACTGGAATCAAAACCCTAGATTTTACATGTATAATAATCAAGGTTATGGCGACTACGTGACTGGACCAAAAGTAACCTATAACAAACCAATTGCTGTCAGGCAAATTTGGGTACCAAAAGGCACTAAGATCAAATGGACCCAACAATAAAAGGGGACCTAAGTCTACTTAAATTCTTTTCTTACAGGATATCAAAGAAAAGGATATCTGGTACTTTGACAGCGGGTGTCCTCGGCACATGACATGAGATATCAGTAAACTGTCAGATTATGTAGAAGGTCGCGGTCCAAATGTGTGCTTCAGTGACAAGTCCAAAGTCGAACAAGAGGGAAGGGAAACCTGCTTTTAGGAAAGTTCAAAGTTACTGACATAGCCTATGTGGAAGGCTTATAGTACAATCTACTTAGTATTAGCCAGTTTTGTGCCAAACAGTTCTTGTTCAAGTTCTATATAGATCACTGTAGGGTGAAGGACATCAAGACCAAGGAAATCGTCCTCACATGAAGCATATCAGGTAATATGTATATTGCTGATTGGAAGCCCACAAGATCCACAATTCCATGTTTTGTTTTTAAAGTCACTGCAGATCAAAGCTGGCTATGGCACAAGAGGATGTCTCATATCAACTTCAAGACGATCAACAAACTCACTGACAGGATATGGTCACAGGTTTGCCTGATGTGTCATTTGATAAAGACTGCATCTTTGGACCCTGTCATAAAGGCAAACAAGTCAAAACCGCCATGAAAAGCAAGGCATAGCTGTCCACCCACATGGTTCTGGATTTGCTACACATGGACCTCTACAGCACTGTAGACCCTATAAGTGTGGGTGGTAAGAAATATTGTCTCGTTATTGTTGACAATTTTTCCTGGTATAACTTGGACAATCTTTCTAAGCAATAAAAAATAAACCACCATGAAGTTTCCAGAGCACCTAAGGAAGCTACAGAATGAGAAAGGGTTGAGCATCGTGTCCATTCGTTCTGATAGAGGTACTGAATTCATAAATTGCTTTATAGAGCAATACTGTTCGGACAATGGAATATATCACAAATACTCAGCAAACCGAACTCCTCAACAAAATGGCATTGCCGAGTGAAACGCTCAAGGACCCAACAAGAACCGTGATAGCCGCAAGCAAGTTGCCGCGACGTTTCTGGGGAGAAGCAACAAATACAACGTGCTACACACAAAACCGCTGTATCATTAACAAACACCATAACAAAATAGCCTATGAGGTTAAGCAATTGCCTACATCAATCTTCATAAATCAGGAAAAGTACAGCAAGGAGCTGCTCAACAAATTTGGGATGAATAACTCTAAATCCTCGTCAACCTCCATGAGCACTTCCATGTAAATTAGTGTTGACAAAGCTGGAAAGCCAGTTGATCAATCACTCTACAGGAAGCTTATAGGCTCACGCCTGTACCTAATGGATAGCAGGCCCGATATCCAATTTGATGTAGGAGTGTGTGCTCGGTAGCAAGTAGCACCTAAGGAGAAACACCTCACCACAGCCAAACGAATCCTTAAGTACGTAAAAGGAACAATCAATGTAGAATTGTGGTATCCTAAGGAAGGAGGATTCGATTTGGTAGGCTACATCGACTCGGATCTTGGAGGCTGTAAGTTGGATAGGAAGGGTACAAGCGTTACCTGTCACTTTCTTGGACCTAGACTTGTGTCATGGTTTAGTAAAAAGCAATTAGCCAACCCATTTTCTACAGCTGAGTCGGAATACTATGCTGCTGGAAGTTGCTGTATGCAGATTCTATGGATGCAACAACAATTACAAGATTATGGAATCAGCGCCAGAGAGACGCTAATCATGTGCGATAGCATGAGTGTAATTTCAATAACGCACAACCCTGTATTGCACTCGCGAACTAAGCACATTGATATGAAGCATCATTTCATTGGAAATCATGTCAGAATAAAGATGTTCGGATCGAGAAGATTCATACAGCCATTCAGTTGGCCGACATATTTATAAAACCCCTCAGCACTGTTAGGAATACCTATTATATTTTGATGATGTCATCTCTGTATTGATTCATTATTCAAATGTATGTTTAAAGTACTTGGCAAAATATAAATAAGAACCAAATGAATATCTTTTATAGGACTTATAAGTTTTTAGGCTTAGTATTATTGATCAGGACTAACAAAGAACTTTATTTCAAAGAAGTTCAGATAAGAGAAGATCAAAGAAGTTCATTCCAGATCAGAGGACTTTATCTCAGATAAGTCCAAGTCAGAGAACTTCAAGTCAGAGAACTTTAGGGCAGAGAACTTTATCCCAGAGAAGTTCAAATCAGAGAAGTTCAAATCAGAGAACTTTAGAGCAGAGAAGTTCAGATCAGAGAAGTCCAGCGCAGAGAAGTCCAGAGTAGAGAACTTTAGAGAAGAGAACTTTATCTCAGAGAAGTTCAGATCAGTGAAATTCGGAGGACTTCACATCAGAGAACCTTACACCAGAGAATGTTGACTGCATTTCAGGCAGGTTTGACCAATAAGATCAGACAGGTTCTCAGTTCAGCCAAGATACTCAGTCCACGTCAGCAATAGTTGAAAGTCAACATTCACGGAAGGTCACATGCGGACGTAGTAGACAAACTTGAAAGATTCCCGAAAAGCAAGGAATTAAATATTCATCAAGATCCGCGCTCTGAAGACTTTATACTTATTCTAATAAAAGAATAATAGCGCTAAATCGAAGAAAGTCTTTCAACGGTCGGATTTGGAAAGGGAATCAAGCCTTGCAATGGATTGATAAGATAAACAAATAAGTCCACTCTCCAACGGATAGATTTGTTACATTAGTGCAATGTCTATGAAGGAAGCTCAAGGATCGTGCTATAAATATCCGAAGATATAAATTGAGTTAATTACAGAACGAACGATGCGAACAAACTTTCAAGCGATCAAAGCTTTCAAGCAATCAAAAGCATTCTATAGCATCGTTAAAGAGCAAGCTTAAGAGATCATATCCAAAGAAGCTCTTTTTTGGAGAAGACAACACTCTTGTCTAAAAACTTAAGTACGGGGTTACTTTCTTGAACGAGGTTCTTGAAAGTAAACAGACTGTAAACGCATCCATGGGTTCTTGATTGGAAGGTGACAGACAACTCGAGCATTGTTGAGGCATCCAAGGGTTTTCAATCAGGACGTGCTAGGCAGTCAAGGGAGTTGTAACGGCCACGAGTTTCCACTGGTTGGAAGCTATTGTAACTAGGAAAAATTCCTTTTATCTGAGTAAGAATTAACTTACACAACACCGGTGAAGAATGTCCTTCCTTGAACAAACGTTCTAAACGAGATGTCGGTCGCTCGAACAACCTTGAATAACATAATTACCAACAATCCGCTCAAAATACGTATCAAGCACGATGATAACTAACTCAAAACGTCGATATGAATAATCCAAGTTCATTGGGGCATTATAACAAACACGTTGTAACCAATCTTTGATTGTTTACAACCAATCCTTAATTATATCGATATCAAACTTCCAAGGAGTATTTCGATCCAACAAACATCTTCAACACAATCAATAACCTAAAACGAATATCCAATTCGAGGTTTCAACAACATCTAAACCCAAATCCAAATCAATATTCAAAGTGTTCTTCAAATAATCCCAATTAATCCGATGATAATCCTTAACAATTCGTAATCACAAGTATATAATTTCATTCAACATGATTATAACATCCAAAACATCATATCCTAACTCAAAATCGAAATCCAAGATGTTGAAGAATTTACCTTCGAAGATCCAAACACTTCGATCTGGTGAATCTGTGATAAATCGATTATCCAAGTTTCCCAATCCAAGATATATGCTTAGAACACTCCTTAACAAGTGATGTGATGAAGAAAGTCTCTCCCAAAACCTTCTATCTCGGAACTCAAGTGAAAAAGGGTGAAATGAGTGTAAAAATCCCATCCAAGTCTATATAAACTGCCGAATGTTACAGCCGTAACTCGGCCTACTTACGACCGTAACCTCTCCAAGTCAACGGCCTTACAGCCATGACCAGCCACATCGTACGGGCGTAACTCGGTTTCGTCGAAAGTCTGCCGGCAGACTTACGGCCGTAACCGCACCTGCCTTACGGGCGTAACTCGGCTCATACGGCCGTACTCGGCAAAACTTACGGGCGTAAGAAGCCTTCGTTGAAAACTGATCCGGGCACCCTGCTCGATCTTACGGTCGTAACCGGACAAGCCTTACGGTCGTACCTGCCTCAACTTACGGACATATGCCGCAACCCTTACGGCCGTAAGTACCCTTCGTCCGACATGTCCTGAAAACAATGCTGCATGTTACGGCCGTAACTCGCTGTTGGACAACAACGAAATGACAAATCCGTCTACTCGACACACATCGCTGAATGATCTGACATACCATACTTGTATGAATATAAATGAGTCTGATAGCATGCAATAGGTGATACTTCCAACAAAAGACTACCAGTCACGATGATTATGACAATATTTCTCGTCTCGATTCTTAAATGGAGATGAATGACGATTGGTAACTGATACACAGCTAAAATACGCCAATGATGAATACAATGAATGAATCATGAATGATGAGTGATTAATAATGAGTGAATAATCCGACAGTGGGAATTACTGAATGATAATTACTGAATGATAATTACTGCATTACAAACGGGTATTACATACTCCCCCCCTTAAAAAGAGTTTCGTCCCCAATACTAAGGGTCAAACAACTCGGGATAACTCTCCCGCATACTATTCTCGGTTTCTCGGGTAGCCTCTTCGACTCCGTGTCTAGACTAGTGAATCTTAACCAAAGGAATCGTCCTATTCCTCAACTGTTTGATTCGCCGCTCTAAAACTCATATAAGACGCTCATCATACGAATGATCATCCGCGGTCTCGATTTCGTCGAACTAAAGTATGTGGCTCGGGTCGGCAACATACTTCCGAAATTGAGAGACGTGAAACACATTATGAGTTCGGCTCAACGCCGGAGGTAAAGCCAATCGATAAACCAGACTGCCTACTCGATCCAAAATCTCAAGCGGTCCAATGAATCTCGGTTAACTTTCCCCGCTTCCCGAAATGGAAGATACCTAGACTCGGGGATACCTTGACCAAAACGTGGTCACCTGCCTCGAACTCTAATGGTCGACGACGATTATCTGCATATGATTTCTGTCGACTCTGAGTGGTCAACAAATGACTCCTGATCAAAGCTATCTTCTCATGGGCGGCTAAGCATATCGGGCTCAGTGCCGATTGATTCTGATAAGTCATCCCAACACAAGGGAGATCGACAACGACGACTGTACAAGGCCTCGTAAGGTGCCAACTAAATCGAAACATGCCAACTATTATTGCACGTGAACTCGATCAACGGTAGTTGGGCTTCCCAATCATCTTTCCAATCGAGGATGCATGCCTTCAACATGTCCTCCATTGTCTGAATAGTCCTCTCTGATTGTCCATCAGACTGAGGATGAAAAGCTGTACTGAAATTAAGCTGAGTTCCCATGACACGATAAACTGATTTCCAAAAATGTGACACGAATCATCCATCACGATCAGAAACGATATTCTTAGGAGTGCCGTGCAATCTCACTATCTCTTTGATAAATAACTGGGCAAGTCTTTTGGGACCCCACGTATCCTTAATCTCAAGGAAATGAGCTGACTTAGTTAAGAAGTCCACACTTACCCAAATTGTATTCATGCCACGACGACTCGTCGGCAGACTCGTGATGAAGTCCATTGAAATATCCTCCCACTTCCACTCTGGAATAGGGAGTGGTTTCAGCATACCCGCCGGTTGCTGATGTTCTATCATGACTTGCTGACAGGTTAGGCATCTCGATACAAATTCTGCGACTTCTCGCTTCATATTACTCCACCAGTAATTTTGTTTCAAGTCTTTGTACATCTTGCTAGACCCCGGATGAATGGAATAAGGGGTAACATGAGCTTCTCTCAAAATCGAGTTTTTCAACTCGTCATTCGCCGGTACGCATAACCGATTCTTAAATCGCAAAAGTCTATCCTCGTAGACCACAAATCCAGGGGCTTTCCCCTGAGTCATATCACCTCGAATCCACAACAAAAATGGGTCCGAACCCTGATTCACCCTGATCGCCTCCTCAAGTGGCGATGAAATCTCTAACGCACAAAGTTTCCCTTGTACTCATTGTAACCAAACCTCGATCTCGGGTCTCAGAAACTCCTGCTGAAGCTCCTTCTGAACTGTTAAACGAGCAAGCATTTGCTCCTGAACGGACTTACGACTCAAGGCGTCGGCGACACCGTTCGCCTTGCCCGGGTGGTACAGGATCTCAATATCATAATCTTTGATTAGTTCCAACCACCTCCTCTGTCGCATATTTAACTCCTTTTGAGTAAATTTATACTTCAAACTCTTGTGGTCAGTAAAAATCTGACAGGTGACGCCATAAAGGTAATGACGCCAAATCTTCAATGCGAATACCACGGCCGCTAGATCTAGGTCGTGGGTCAGATAATTAACCTCGTAAGGTCTCAATTGCCGTGAAGCATAGGCAATAACTTTCCCGGTCTGCATTAGTACACATCCAAGGCCATGTCCAGACGCATCAATATACACCACGAATCCTTCCGTCCCTTGCGGTAAAGAAAGGATAGGTGCTGAAATTAACCGGCTCTTGAGTTCTTCAAAACTCCGTTGACACGTGTTGGACCACGTGTATTTCTTATCCTTCCGCAGAAGGTTCGTCATGAGTTGAGCAATTTAGAAAATCCTTCCACAAACCGCCGATAATAACTGGCTAATCCGAGAAAGCTTCGGATTTCCTTAACATTCTTCGGAGGTAGCCAATCTCAGATAGCCTCCGTCTTCTGAGGGTCGACACACACACCGTCTGATGAAATTACATGTCCGAGAACGTCACTTCGGACATCCAGAACTCACATTTGGAAAACTTTCCATAAAGTTGCTCTCGTCTCAGCACGTCGAGAACCTGATGAAGGTGAAATTAGTGCCCCTCCCAGTCACGAGAATAAATCAAAATGTCATCAATGAAGACAGCCACGAACTGATCCACATAGTCGATGAAAACTCACTTCATTAATTCCATGAATACCGCAGGTGCATTAGTTAACCCAAATGGCATTACCACAAACTCATAATGACCATAGCGTGTTCGAGACGCCGTCCTTGCGATATCCGACTCTCTAATTCGCAACTGATGATATCCAGATCTTAAGTCGATCTTGGAAAATACTGAAGCTCCTTGAAGTTTATCTAAGAGATCATCAATACAGGGTAGAGGATATTTATTCTTGATTGTCACCCTGTTCAATCCCCGATACTCAATACACAAACGAAATGAACCGTCCTTCTTCTTGACAAATAACACTGGTGCTCCCCACGGGGACGCACTCAGTCGGATATAACCTTTCTCGGTCAAATTCTCCAATTGATTCTTTAATTCCTGCATTTTGGTTGGGGCCATCCGATACGGTGCCTTCGATATTGGAGACGTACCAGGCTCCAACTCAATCGTGAATTCCACATCTCTCTGTGGAGGCAAACCAGGTAACTCGCCTGGAAATACGTCGGCATATTCTCTCACTACAGGAATATCTATCAACATAACTGATGATTTCTCAGTTTTGGTCATATAGCACCAATAATCAACACACGCCTGATTGAGTAATTTTACTGCTTCCATCATATTAATAATTCTTCTGGAACAGCTGGGATTACCTCCCTGAAATACACATTCGACTCCATCGTCTGAAATGATAGTGACCATACGCTTACGGACATTAATGATGGCATCGTGACGATCCATCTAGTCAATGCCTAAGATAATATCATCCCTAGGTAAATCCACCACGATTAGGTCTGCTAACCAAACATGGCCATG
Source organism: Orobanche coerulescens (assembly GCA_033398695.1). Classification (NCBI taxonomy): domain Eukaryota; kingdom Viridiplantae; phylum Streptophyta; class Magnoliopsida; order Lamiales; family Orobanchaceae; genus Orobanche; species Orobanche coerulescens. The sequence continues at coordinate 103,806,477 of CM065804.1, forward strand.
AAGCTGAATCGGATAATCCTTAACCTCACGATCTCCAATAATTCTTATACCGTCAGGTAGACCAATGACATAAGGCTCATAATTAGTAGCACTACCCAGACGTAGTCTACTCAAACATGACTCGGAAATGAATGAATGCGATGCACTAGTATCAAAAGGGCACACACAGGTTGAGATAGAATTTCAAGTGTACCTGAGATTATCCGGACCTTCAGATCGTTGCCCCTATTCATCTCGTGAATTCAGGGCTTGTTGGCCCCCGAGCTGGATGCTTCTGTCTGATAAGTATGAGTCCCGCCTGTAGTTGCTCCCATCGTCTTAAACATCACGGACTGAGTGGCCTGATTCTGAACTGCTGATTACTTCGGGGCCTGAGATGCCACCAGAGTATGCATGGAGTCTCTTCGGCAGAAACGGACCTTATGCCCGGCAATCCCACAGTTGAAGCAGGTGATAGTCTGCCTCGAACACCTAGTGCTGAAATGACCCGGCGCTCCACAGTTGAAACAGGTGATGGCCGGACTGGCCGCTAGGGACTGAAATTTTGTGGGTCTATGCGCCATAGGAGGTCGCTCAGCAAAAGTAGAGCCCACACGAGGCTTCTTGAAGGTTGCCTGCCTGCCTTCGGACTGATTATGATTCTTCGATTTCTTGGAAGAAGATGAAGGTTGATGCTTAGCAACTTCCTTTGCAGTAAGCTCATAAGTAAGAGCTTTCTCGATTAAATCGTCCAGAGTGGCGCAATGATGATTAAGCAATTGCATCTGGGCCATCATGCCCTGCATAAAAATGAGTGGATCAACCCGAACACCTTCTGATTGAGCTATGTTCCGGGTACGACACCCTAATAGTGAGTGATTATATCCGGGTGAATGAGTGGCAGCGTCGCTGCTTGTTGAATTAGCATTACTCCTCGCGTTCGCACGTGTATTCACACGAGCTCCCGGGCTTCGGCCCGCACCGCGGCCTCTTCCCCCGCGTCCTCTGACAGTTCTTTCCATACTGACGTAGGAAAGTCACATGATAATTATAGATCTCGTATAAATATCACATTATGATTACATCATTAAATGATGAAAATGAGCATACATGCTCTAACACAGTGATTACATGAATGATCAACTGAGGTGACATGATTATCTGATGAAATTCTTGAAATGATTATCTTGAATAAGTTAACAAGATTAATGATACGATCCTTACGATCAACAACTGGGTAATGAAATGAACTGAGTGATTAACGAGTTAACATGATCGACATGATCAAAATGAAAATGATGATTGAGGATTGTTGCCTGATGAATGATAAATGAGTGACTCTTATTGCCAGAAATTATACCATGGCGTCAGAAATCTTACTGTTCTTTGGTCTGAGGGGCTTGGCTCTTGCGCATGTCACACGTGATGCGAAAGTCCAATGATACTAGTCTGATGAACGATGATTTCAAATGAGACATGACTCGGAAGGTAGTATTCAAAACCACGTTCCGATACCAACTCTGTAACACCCCAAACTAGGCGACTATTACAGTGCCGTGGACCCCCGACTGGGACCACCAGGCGAATGAACATTAATGACTTTAATAATATAATTGTAGTACTGAATCACATTATATCATCAATTACTCTGATGAGGAGTTTCATTACCACACACCCAAGATAATACAGAATACATGTATATTTTATATGGAGATAAAATATACAACACTGAATAAAAATGAATATTCAAATGGAAGTCTGCAGCGGAAATAAAATGAAGAAAAACATGAATGACTGAATGGACTGGGGGCCCCTACTAGTATCACTGGGACCCCTCGTCGTCAACGTTCTCTTCTCGTACTTTAGCCTTGCCATGACCTGAAAACAATATCCCCCAACGGGGTCAGTTCCATAGAACAAAAATCCTCACACTACTACAAAACTAACCTTTAACAGCGCCCTTTTAACAGCGGTTGTTTGAAAACTGCTGTTAAAATGACGCAATGGCATACTTGTAAATAGTGTGCAACAAATTAACAGTGGTTATTCAAATAACTGATGTTAAAATAGCAACTTAACAACAGTTTTCTAATAACCGATGTTAAATTTATCCCGAAAAAAAATGAAATTGCAATTTAACATTGGTTATTAAGGAAAACCGATGTTAAAATTTTTCTTGAAAAAAAGTAAAATTAAATTTAAAAGTGACGATTAACAGCGATTTACACAGTAAACGCTGTTAATTTTTTTAACAAAAAAAGATAATTAACAGCGGTTGTTGCTTAACAACCGTTGTTGTTTGATCATTAAGAATAATAGTTCAGGTCATTATTTTTCTTCCTCCGCCTCTCTCTACTGTACTGACCCAAAATACACTCCGTCGCCGTGCATCTCGATTTTTTTCCATCGCCCTTGCCGTCGCCGTGCATCTCGATTTTTTCCCATCGCCCCGAACAATCTCGCCGAACGAATAACCCTGGCCCCGAACAATCTCGTCGGACGATTAACCCCTGGCCCCAAACAATCCCGCCGGAGCCTTCGCCGTTTTTCGCTGGACGTGGCCTGAGCGACCATCTCCGAGCTACCCCCACCGTTGGACACTACTATTTCCGCGGCTGTCTTCTCGGATTTTATGGCCGCCGCGGGGTTAAAACCTGTTGAGGTAAGCGTTTACTGGCTTTATTCCATTTTTTTACATTTTTCTGTACCCTACGTTAGTTTGAATTGCATATTGGTTTCATTTTATTTGTGCTAATTTCGAATATAATTATTCACTAACATGAATAATTTGTTCGGGTACTTGTACTTCTGGTAGAGGTAATCCTTGATTTTGGGTGAGTTCTACTTTGCACTTCTATTTAGGCCAGACATCTTCTGTTCTTGAGATAGTTGAAGTGAGATACTTCTCATAGGAATCTCACTCCCTCTGCTCGTAGTACCTAGGAAAGAGTAGTTTGATAATATTATGTCCAAAATTATCTTTACAAATAAAAGATAGTCACTTGAGTTCAATAAGTATCGGTAATGACCAATCAATAGTTTAACTGATACGAATTTGCCCGGAAAAGTGAATATGTATCGGTCGGAGTGTGTATAGGTGTATGATAGCGGAGGGCTTTTTACGAGTAAGGTGTTTTGAGTGTATTTTTATGGAAGTAATATGGGAAATGACAATGAAAAATTCGAATAAGAACAAGGGTTTATCGAATTAGACCTATAATTCGATAAGTGATTTCTTCTCAAGACCTATTGAGAATCAATCGGATTAATACTCAAAAACGCATCATATAAAAATCAAAGGTTTGATGAAAAGCATTCAACAATGGTGAAAACACAAAGTGTATTCTTTTTGTTTAACATGCAATGGCTAACACAAGCATGAACAAGACTACTTATAGAGATGTAGTCTTCTTAACAACTAAGGAATAAAAACAAGATCACATGATCTTGAAATGAAAAACAAAACATCAAGATAAAATACAAAAGAATCAAATGATAGGGAGGGAATAACATATTAAAATGATTATAAGTCACCCTACATAACATGCAAGTCATCATGCCATGTGAGGGAGACAAAAACAACACACAAAGATCATAAACAAAGGAAGCTGGCTGCTGGACACGGGCCGTGTCGCTTGATACGGCCGCGGCGCGACAAGGCTGGTCGGCAGGACTCGACCGTGTCCTGGAGCACGGTCTGGTGGGACGGACAGGTTTTCCGGCATTTCTGGGCGAGTAGGACTCGACCGTGTTGCCTGGCACGGTCGGGTTGGACGGGCAGACGTTTTGGCAGTTCTGGATGAGTAGGACCCGACCGTGTCTTGGGACACGGTCGGGCTGGGCAAACAGTCTCTCGGCAAGTTCCAAAAGAGTTTGACTCGGCCATGTCTCGGGACACGGTCGAGTCCAACCGGCAGTTAGTTTTGTTTGTCCGGGACATCTCGGCACGGGCCGTGTCAGATGACACGGCCGAGTTCGGCAGGCAGTCTACTTGTGTCTTCCGGCACATCATGACACGACCAAGACTTGGCACCTTGGTACTCCTCGTTTTGTATCTGATTTCTCACCGAAGTACGTAGGTGCATGTGCATACAATGTTGTATCGTTACTTACGTCAATTCTTACTTTGTTTTCTTCGTTTGGGTATGTCAAGATCGCATCATCTCCTCCCCCTTTAAAAGGAATTGACCTCAATTCAGTAATTCCCTCGTCGTCAAGGTAAGAAGATAGATCGCCCACATTGAAAGTGGCGTGTACTCCATAATCGCCCGGAAGTTCTACTTTATATGCATTGTCGTTCACCTTACCCACGATTTTGTAAGGACCCTCGGCCCTCGGCATAAGTTTTCTCTTGCGTTTACTAGGAAATCTCTCCTTTCTTAAGTGTACCCAAATCAAGTCGCCTACCTCAAACAGTCTTGATTTTCTTTGATTGTTGGATTTCCATTTGTACGCGTCATTCACCTCTTTGATTCGATCATGTATTTGTCCATGTAACTTTATCATCGATTTAAGTTTAGATTCCGCATCTTTGTGTACCAACTCATCTTTCAGCAATGGAATAAAGTCTAAGGGTATATAAGGATTTAACCCGTAGACGATTTCAAAGGGAGAGTGTGTCGTGGCATGTGTAGGGGATCGGTTATAGGCAAATTCCGCATGAGCAAGTTTCACGTCCCAATCCTTTTGCATTTTATTCACAAGTCCTCGCAACAACGTTCCTAGCGTTTGATTTGTGACCTCGATTTGACCATCTGTTTGAGGATGGTGTGAGGTGCTAAATAAGAGTTTTGTCCCCACTTTCCTCCAGAATGTATTCCAAAAATAACTAAGAAATTTCGAATCCCGATCCAAAACAATAGTTTTCGGAACTCCATGTAAACGAACCACCTCTCGGAAATATATATTGGCCACGTTACTTGCGTCGTCGGTTTTGTGGCAAGCCACGAAATGAGCCATCTTCGAGAAACGATCAACGACCACCATGATAGCATCTTTACCTCGTTGAGTACGGGGCAAAGCAACGATAAAATCCATTGATACATCCTCCCACGGTCTTTCTGGAATCAGTAGAGGTATACGATCCCGATTTGAACGAACTCTTTGCGATGTGACATGTTGCACATTTACTTGAAATATTGTAAACGTCTTTTAGCATTTTTGGCCAAAAGAAATGTTCTTTAAGTACATCCATTGTCTTAGCCGTGCCAAAGTGCCCTGCTAAGCCTCCTCCGTGAGCCTCCCGAACCAACAATTCTCGAGCCGCATGTTTTGGAACACAAAGTCTATTCCCTTTAAAGAGAAAAACATCTTGTATCATGAAATCCCCGAATGGACCAGAATTGCAATGAGTAAAAACTTCCCCAAAATCCGTATCATTTGCATAATACTCTTTCAACATTTCGAAACCAAGTAACCCAACCTCCAGAGTAGAAAGTAAAGCATACTTTCTAGATAACGCATCCGCAACGACATTGCTTTTACCGTCTTTGTACTTGGATGAAAAGTGAAACGATTGTAGGAATTCCACCCACTTAGCATGCCCCAGACTCAGTTTGTGTTGCCCGTTAACGTATTTCAATGATTCGTGGTCCGAATGTAGAATAAAATATTTCGGCCGAAGATAATGACTCCAATGATCAAGGGCCCTTACGATAGCATAGAATTCTTTATCGTAAGTGCAATAATTCGACCGAGCACTGTTCAATTTCTCCGAAAAGTAAGCGATAGGTCGTTTACCTTGAATAAGAACTGCTCCAATTCTAACTCCACTAGCATCACATTCCACTTCGAATGGTTGAATAAAATCGGGTAGTGTTAGGATCGGTGCTTCGCATAATTTGGCCTTTAACCTTTCGAACGCTTTCTGGGCAGCCCCGCTCCATGCAAATGGCCCCTTTTTTAAGCACTCCATTATTGGACTTGAAATGGTGCTAAAGTCCCGAATAAACCTCCGATAAAAAGAAGCAAGTCCGTGAAATGACCTTACTTCCGTTACGGTCATAGGGGTCGGCCAAGACTTAATTGCTTCGATTTTTGTTTGATCAACCGCCACTCCATCTTTTGAAACGACATAGCCAAGAAAGACTATACTCTCAAATAATAATGAACACTTCTCCTTTTTTCCATATAGTTTTCGGTCCCTCAAAGTTTCGAAGACTTGTATTAAGTGCCCGAAATGTTCTTGTAATGACCGACTATAGATCAGAATGTCATCTAGATATACAACCACGAATTTCCCCAGAAATTGTTTAAGCACTTCGTTCATGAACCTCATGAAAGTACTTGGTGCATTTGTAAGACCGAATGGCATAACGGTCCACTCATATAATCCGTTTTTCGTTTTGAAGGCCGTCTTCCACTTGTCGCCTTCTCGCATTCGAATTTGGTGATATCAGCTTCGTAAATCAACCTTTGAAAAGACAACGGAACCATGTAGTTCGTCTAACATATCATCAAGTCTCGGGATAGGGAATCGATACTGGATGGTGATATTGTTCACGGCCCGACTATCCACACACATTCGCCAAGAACCATCTTTCTTAGGGACAAGTAAGACTGGAACCGCACACGGACTCAAGCTCTCCCGAACGTACCCGCGGTTCAATAGGCGGCTTTATTAGGAAGTGGTGCTCCCGGTATAAGATCGATTTGGTGTTCAATACCACGAATAGGTGGTAAACCTGACGGTAATTCTTCGGGAAAGACATCCTCAAATTCGTGTAATAACATATCTATCTCTCCTCCGTTTTGTACCCCCATGTTCTAGTCCCGTGTTTCCTTAAACATCACCAAATATACTTGCTCCCCGTCATTAATGGTATGTTCCATTTCCCTCTCGCTAGCAAGCATAGTAAGCTTCGGTTTCTCCATTCGACTAGAACTCATCGAATGGATAGCTTGCGGGGACATCGGCTTGAGTACAATCTTATTTCCTTTGTCTCGTAATTCATATTCGTTACTTCGAGCTCAATGTAAAACATCTCGGTCGAACATCCATGGTTGTCCCAAAAGTACGTGGCATGCATCCATCGGGAGTACGTCACATAACACATCGTCTCCGTATGGTCCCATAGTTAAGTTGACCCGTACTTGTCTCGACACCTTCACTTTACTTCCATCATCGAGCCAATGTAAAGCATACGGTCTCGGGTGAGCCGTAGTAGTTAGACCGAGTTTCGTAACCATCTCATTGGAAGCTACATTCGTGCAACTTCATCCGTCGATTATTAAACTACACCATTTTTCTCCGACTTGGCATTAGGAATGAAAGATTTGGTCCCTTTGCTCCGTATCATTTGGAATGATTTTGGTATGTAGAGCTCGAAGTACTAAAGCAGTATCATATTCCGGAGCATCATAAGCCTCGCATTCCTCGTTTTCTTCCTCAGCCTCCATGTTAAATACGTCACCAAGTCCTTCCTTCTCGTCCTCGACTAAAAGTTCATCTCGGACCGCAAGAGCTTCTCTTAACATGACCACCCATTTGTTTGGACATGCATTTTGATAGTGACCAAAACCTTGACATTTAAAGCATCGTACTTTAGTCAAGCTCGTATCTTTGGACCCTTGAGGAATCTTCGGGGCCGGGGTAGGGACTTGAATAGGCGCGGTAAGTTTCGCAGTCGAACTTGAGCCGGTACTTGAATTTCCGAATTTGTATGGGAAATCGGGTTTGACAAACTTCACTTTGTTTTGATCTTCTATCTTTATTCATAGTCCGCATAAAGTGTCAAAATCCCCGTAAGGGTATAATTCCATTGTATTTGCAATGTTCCGGTTTAGGACACGTAAGAAACGTGACATTATTTGTTCTTCATTTTCTTCGAGTTCGCCCATTAAGGCCAAGCCTTCAAATTCTTCAATATATTCTCCCACACTTAGTTTTCCTTGCGTGAATTCGGCAATCCTTCGGTACAAGGTTAACCGATGTGATGTAGGGACATACCTTTTACGTAGTTTCTTCTTTAAAGAATCCCAAGAACGGATTTTTTCCTTTCCCGCACGAGCTCGTTGTGTTTTCACACCCTCGAACCACAGGGAAGCACCTTTCCCTAACTTGAGAATCGCATATTTGCAACGTTTCTCGTTGTTAAGGTTTTTGAACTCGAACATGCGTTAAATATTTCTCTCCCACTCCAAGTAGACTGCGGGATCGGTACCTCCGACAAATTCCAGAAGTTCATTTAATTTAAATTCATCTGCATGACGTGGTGAATGTGCGTCATATCCTCCTCTTCTAGGTTGAAAATGTGGCTCTTGTAAGCTGTGTAGTGCCTCACGGAGTTTCTCCATGAAATCAACGTCGGAAAAATCCATGATAAGAGAGTCTTGAGATTGCAAGAAAATTTCAATAAGGAAATAATCTTGTCTCCGGTACCACTAATGATACGAATTCGCCCGAAAAAGTGAATATGTATCGGTCGGAGTGTGTATAGGTGTATGATAGCGGAAGGCTTTTTACGAGTAGGGTGTTTTGAGTGTATTTTTATGGAAGTAATATGGAAAATGACAATGAAAAATTCGAACAAGAACAAGGGTTTATCGAATTAGACCTATAATTCGATAAGTGATTTTTTCTCAAGACCTATTGAGAATCAATCGGATTAATACTCGAAAACGCATCGAATAAAAATCAAAGGTTTGATGAAAAGCATTCAACAATGGTGAAAACACAAAGTGTATTCTTTTTCTTTAACATGCAATGGCTAACACAAGCATGAACAAGACTACTTATAGAGATGTAGTCTTCTTAACAACTAAGGAATAAAAACAAGATCACATGATCTTGAAATGAAAAACAAAACATCAAGATAAAATACAAAAGAATCAAATGATAGGGAGGGAATTACATATTAAAATGATTATAAGTCACCCTACATAACATGCAAGTCATCATGCCATGTGAGGGAGACAAAAACAACACACAAAGATCATAAACAAATGAAGCTGGCTACTGGACACGGGACGTGTCGCTTGACACGGCCGCGACGCGACAAGGCTGGTCGGCAGGACTCGGCCGTGTTCTGGAGCACGGTCGGGTGGGACGGACATGTGTTCCGGCATTTCGGGGCGAGTAGGACTCGACCGTGTCGCCTGGCACGGTCGGGTTGGACGGGCAGACGTTTTAGCAGTTCTGGACGAGTAGGACTCGACCGTGTCTTGGGACACGGACGGGCTGGGCAGACAGTCTCTCGGCAAGTTCTGGAAGAGTTCGACTCGGCCGTGTCTCGGGACACGATCGAGTCCAGCGAGGAGTTAGTTTTGTTTGTCCGGGACATCTCGGCACGGGCCGTGTCGGACGACACGGCCGAGTTCGGCAAGCAGTGTACTTGGGTCTTCCGGCACAGCATGACACGGGCCGCGTCATATGACACGTCCGAGACTTGGCACCTTGGTCCTCCTCGTTTTGTGTCCGTTTTCTCACCGAAGTACGTGGGTGCATTTGCATACAATGTTGTATCATTACTTACGTCAATTCTTACTTCGTTTTCTTCGTTTGGGTATGTCAATATCGCATCATTAACACAGAGAAAATTATTAAGATGTTCAATTCTAAGAAAATTTTATAAGTTAAAGGTATGTTCTGACATAAAGGTATATCTACTATATGGTCGAGAAGGATAGCGTGCTTACTCTTGTGTGTCTTTCAGTTTTTGTCTGTTACCTTTTAAAGCATGAATTACGTTGGGATAGATGTGGTTAACTTCTTAAGGATCTTCTCCCTTTGGGATAGATGTTAACTTTCATCTTAAGGATCTTCTCCCAATAGTTAATGCAGGAAAAGGTGACAGTCTTTATAAAATAGTGAGATGACATAGTATATTAATAGCAATAACAGTTGTAATGTTTTGGTAGAAGATTAAAATAACACTAAATGTGGTTGGTTCTAACTAAAGGAATTGCAAATTGAATTTCACTATGTGTACAACAGAAAAGAAGAAAAATGGATCGAAGTTGGATGAATGCAAGTTGTAACAGTGATGAGTATGATAATGGAATTGAACAATTTCTTGAGTTCGCCCGACAAAATCGCCCGGAACCTGATGAAAGATATTTTTGCCCTTGTGTCAAGTGTATGAACGGGAGACGACATGAAACTGACATAATTCGTGAACATCTTATTTGTGAGGGAATAAATACGAACTATACGATTTGGATATGGCATGGCGAACTAGTAAACATTCCAACTGAAGACACACACGTAGATATAGATGGTGATCAATTTGAAGACAGGATTCATGATGTTGGAGAAGAATCATTCCGACGAGCGCATGTTTATGATGCATTAGTGCTTCAGAGACTCCTTTATATTCGGGTTGTAAAAATTTTACACGCTTGTCTGCCATGTTGAAGTTGGTTAATGTGAAAGCAAAAAGTGGGTGGATTGATAAAAGTTTCACCGAATTACTCGAGTTGATATAGGAGATACTTCCAGAAGATAATAAATTGCCTAACCGTACTTATGAGGCGAACAATGTTTTGTGTCCGATGGGTTTAGCGTATAAGAAAATACACGCCTGCCCTAATGATTACATATTGTACCGAAAAGAGTTTGAATTATTGCATAAGTGTCCTAGGTGCGGGGCATCACGCTACAAAGTGAAGCATGGTGATTCTAGTGATGGAGAGAGCACACAACGAGGGCCTCCAGCGAAGGTGTTGTGGTATCTTCCAATTATTCCAAGGTTCAAGCGACTGTTTGCTAATAAGGATGACGCAAAGAATCTCATATGGCACGCAAAAGGGAGAAAATGCGACGGACTAATTCATCATCTTGCTGACTCTGTACAGTGGAAGAAAATAGATCATTTATTTTTGTATTTTAGGGGTGAGGCAAGAAACCTTAGGCTTGGACTTGCCCCAGATGGGATGAATCTGTTTGGTAATTTAAGCACTAAGCATAGCTCATGGCCCGTCCTACTTGTGATCTATAATTTACCTCATTGGTTATGTATGAAGCGGAGATATGTTATGTCGTTAATGATGATTTCAGGCCCAAAGCAGCCAGGAAATGACATAGATGTTCATCTAAGTCCGTTGATTGATGATTTGAAAATGATGTGGGATGAAGGGGTTGACGTGTTTGATGGGTACCACCAACAAAGTTTCAAGCTACGTGCAATGTTATTTTGTACCATTAATGACTTTCTGGCATATGGAAACTTGAGCGGGTATAGTGTGAAGGGGCATCATGCATGTCCTATATGTGAAGAAAACACAAGCTACGTTCAGTTGAAACACGAAAAAAAAAATAGTTTACACTCAACATCGGAGGTTTCTCAAGCGCCATCACCCATATCGTAGATTGAGAAAAGCTTTTAATGGATACCAGGAAGAGGGATTTGCACCGATACCATTAACAAGTGAGCAAGTTTACGACCGCGTTAAGAATATCAATACTGTGTTTGGGAAAGCTACAAAAAAGTCCGTTGCGACAAACATATGGAAGAAGAGGTCCATATTCTTTGATCTTCCATACTGGAGCAAACTAGATGTTAGACATTGCATAGATGTTATGCATGTCGAAAAAAATGTGTGCGATAGTGTGATCGTCACACTTCTCAATATTAAAGACAAAACAAAAGATGGTGTCCTGGATCGTCTAGACCTAGAGGATATGGGTATTCGTCCTCAGTTGCATCCGCAATCAATTGGTAAACGAACTTATCTCCCCCCAGCATGTTATACTTTATCGAAAAGGGAGAAAATCAGCTTTTGTAAATGTTTACAAGGCATTAAAGTGCCACAAAGTTACTCTTCAAATATTAAGAGTATGTGTCGTTGCAAACTCTTAAATTGGTTGGCTTAAAGTCCCATGACTGTCATGTCTTGATGCAACAACTTCCAGCAGTGGCTATACGTGATGTTTTGCCTAAAAAATGAGGCATGTCAAAACTTTCTTATGCTTTTTTTTCAATGCTATATGTAGCAAAGTGATAGATCCTCTAGTTTTGGATGAGTGGAAAAATGAGGCTGTTGTTATCTTATGCCAATTGGAGATGTATTTTCCTCCTTTTTTCAATATCATGGTTCACTTACTTGTCCATCTAGTTAGAGAGATTGAAGAGTGTGGCCCTGTTTATTTGAGATGGATGTACCCCATTAAGCGATACATGAAGATTTTCAAAGGGTATACCAAAAACCCATTTCGTCCGGAAGCATCTATTGTGGAGAGGTACATTGCAGAAGAAGCTATCGAGTTTTGCACAGATTACATGTCACAAGTGGAATCTGTAGGGCTTCCTAAGTCTCGACATGAGGATAGAATTAGAGGAAAGGGTACACGAGGTGTTAAAGTTGTAACCAAGAGTCGAGATGAGGTGCTTCAAGCACATTTGTATATTTTGAATAACACTGATGATGTTCTTCCCTACTTGTCAGCTCACAAGAATCATTTGAAGATAAAGAATCCCCGAATGAGTGAAAAATGGTTGTTGATCGAACATAATAAGACTTTCTTGCGATGGTTTAAGGAATAAATTTCTAGCAGTGCATCTGAAACATTACAATGGCTAGCTTACGGACCCAAATCTGATGTCCTAACTTGGAGTGGATACGATATTAATAAGTACTCATTATATACAAAGTCACAAGATGACAAGAGTATGATTCAAAATAGTGGAGTTACTCTTCAAGCCGAGTTTATGCACTTTTCAAGCTCAAAAGACAAAAACCCAGTTTTGGCATCGAAGAGTTACTATGGAGTTATAGAAGAGATCTGGGAACTTGATTATGTTAAGTTTAGAGTGCCAGTGTTTAAGTGCAAGTGGGCTGATAATAATACGGGTGTGGAAACCGATGAGTTAGGATTTACTTTGGTAGATCTTCACAAGGTAGCTTACAAAGACGAGCCTTTTATCATGGCACACCAAGCAAAATAGGTGTTCTATGTCAACGATCCATGTAATGAATGATTGTCCGTAGTTATTCCTGGTAGAAGTTTGGATATGAATGAAACTGAAGAACCAACGTTTGACAATTGTGAATTTATTCCTTTGTCAACACGGTTACCCACTATCGTTGAAGAAAATGAAGCTGACGACATACATGCCATTCGAAATGACCATGATGAAGGTTTATGGAAGAACTATGTTATCTCAAAAGATAAATAAAAATCAGGTACATGAATCACAACATCTAAGTTTTGCATAGATACATATGTCGTTTTTGTTCTCATTCTAAGTCTAACCGAATTAATTTATTCTCCTCTTATAAAGTGAGTAGGTGTTCACTTAGAAATTGGTAGATTTTGTGCTTACTAATCAAAATGTAGGCAATTAGATGTTAAGTTATAATAAGAGTCAATTTAGACAACTAGGTAATACGTTGTGTTTGACAAGTATTAGTTTTTTGACAAAGAGTTTTTCAAACAAAAAATATTACTGTTGTGTTTGACAAGTATTAGTTTTTTGACAAAGAGTTTTTTAAACAAAAAATATTATTGGTGTATGTTGTGTTTGACAAATATTATTTTTTTGGTTTATGTTGTGTTTGACAATATTTTCATTTGTTTATACAGGCACATGACTTCTCCTCGGCATCCTTCTCATTCTCCTTCTCATTCTCCTCATACTCCTCGCCATTCTCCTCCTCATTCCGCTGCTTCTCCTCATACGCAGACTACAACATCGAGAAATCCTACAAGATGTAGAAGTATGGCCAAACGGCGTGTAGATGGGAAAAAGCTACCTCTTGATATCGATCCAGTCAGGGGAAAACTTAAGTACGAGCACAAAATCAAGTTGAGTACGTATTTGGGTAAACTTGCGAAAGATCATGTTTCTATATTGTACGATCGATGGAATCACGTACCGGACAAGCCCGATAAGGAAATGCTATGGCAGGATGTATTGGTACGTACATTACTTTTGTGATTAATTATGTGTTTCACTTTTTGCTTAAATTAAATTAAATTATTCTATAAAAACTGAAATTAAATAAAATAATTTAAAAAACTGAATTAAATATAAATATGGATTAAAAGTGAAATTTATTAAAAAAACATTAATTTAATTAAATTATTCTACAGAAACTGAAATTAAATTAAATAATAATATATAATTGATTGATAATATGATGTGATGAATGAAATTATTTTCTGATCCCTTTTGTTAGTGCTACTCTCTGATTTTAGGATAACTTATTTCTTACATTTGGCAACACAAAATGAATTATTGTATTGACTTATTTTTTTTTTGTAAATTTAAATTACCAACTTAAATATATATCACCAACTTACTTTTATGTATATATAATTAAAAAACTGAATTAAATATAAATAATCTGGAATAAACTGAAATTTATAAAAAAACCTTAATTTAAGTAATTTATTTTCTAAAAATTGAAATTAAATAAAATAATTTAAAAAACTGAATTAAATATAAATAATCTGGAATAAAATTAAAATTTATGAAAAACATTAATTTAATCAAATTATTCTATAAAAACTTAAATTATTGCAAATAATTTAAAATTGTATTATTGATAACGTTTCAATTTGAATTGTCAATGTAGGCCAACTTTGATGTTAGTCAAATTAGCAATATTGGTCAATTTCGCACGAAGACATTGCAGTCTATTGGTAGGATGTGGAGGCAATTTAAGACTGATTTGACCGGCGAGTATATATATGGTCCGTCGAAAGGGTTGTCTCCTTGCGAGAAATATGGTAAATCGGAGGATGATTGGAAAGAATTCAAAAAGACTCGTGAGGACCCTACTTCGGAGGTAAATCTGAATTCAAAAGACATTTTGTGTAGCTCGATTACTTGCAGATATTTCCTTACATATTATTTCGATTCCTTGCAAATAATTTTCTATAGATCGATTCCACCTCTCGTTTCATTTACTTGCATATTATTTCGATTCCTTGCAAATATTTTTTTCCAGGAAAAGAGAACCAAGAAACAAGATATAGCAAAGATGAACAATGCTCCCCATACTATGGCTCGAGGCGGATATGATTTTGTGGAGGTGCAGGAGATGGAGAGAAAGATGAAGGAGCGTAAGGAAGAAGCGTCAAAGTCTGGAGAAGATGTTATTATTGATCCTCCATCTCCCCCTTCACGTCATCAGAGGTGGAAACTTGCTCGCCAAAAAAGATCTGGAGGAGTGTCATCAGATGCAGCACGAAAGATTATTACTAAGATCGTAAGTTTAAAAAATCATTTAATATTTGACAATGTACTTAAAATTAAATAAACTTAGTTTTCTTATCTTTTCAAAAGTTGATTCTGGAAATTTTTGTTTTGCAATTAAATTCTATAACTTAAATTTTTGTTGTTGAAAAAAATAAAAGTCGTAATATTTAATTTGAAATATTTAAAGGTTGTGAATAAAATTTTAAAAGTTCACTTTATATTTCACTTATGAAACAAAGTTTTTTTATCCTTACAACAAAAATATTAACTGTTAATTTATGTGCTTCACATTTGTATTACACTTACGAAAAAACGTTCTTTTGTAGGATGAGTTGGAGGCACAGTGTACACAGGGCAGCTTCACTCACGAGGGACAACATGATATATTGGCCGAGGCCATTGGGAGACCGGAGAACCCTGGTTGTGTTCGTGGGATTGGATTTGGTGTAGGCATTCTAGATTATTTTGGACGATCTTGACGTCGATCTGCATCATCTAGTGTGTTGGAGGAACTAACGAAGAAGATCACATATGATGTGACACAAAATTTGATGAAGACATTTGGCCAAACATTGGAGTCTTTGGGTGCCCATTCACAGCATCCCCACACCGATCTACGTACACCTGATGATCATCATGTTACCCATGTCAGTACGAAGGGGAGTTGTGCCGATGATGTTTCTGGCCCTTCACGAGGGAAGACTCTGCCTGGGGAGACTGGTCGATTTGGATTTTATGTGGACGAGCGTCCTCCTCGTCTAGTCGCTATCGGTCGAGTTCATCATGATAATTCTACCCTACACTGTGCACCTTTACCAGCTCATTTGGTTAAGGTAGTAGTCGAGGAGGTCGTAGATGGCGGTGCCGAAGTTCCTATACCTACTGAAGAGGTAAGCTTAGTGAGGGAAGCTCTAGGTACCTTTATTGCATGGCCAAAGGATCTTGTCGTTGCCGACTTTATCAAGGTATATTTCTGTCATGTTTTAATATTAAATCTAAATAAAAGATACTCCGTTTATAGTTGGTTTTTACACTGCCTGTCCTCAAGAAACTAGCTGAAAATTTAGAATATTTAGAATTTAGAAAATTAAGAATAAAATTTGTAGTAGTTTTTAATATTAAAATCTAAATAAAAGATACTTGCTCCTGCAAAGAGCTGTCAGAACCTTCAGAACCAGACCCGATGCCTTTTGCATTGCATTGCCAGAAAGTTCCAGATGGGTCAGTGTAGTACCTGTGCATGAGGTGTTCAGTGTAAGTCCTAATTATAGATATAGTCATATAGGTAAGCTAATAACTACAAACTAATATATTTGACAGGTAACTGATCTTAACAAGACTTTGTTTTATAACTTTGTTCATCCCCAATTAGCAAGTACTTACAATTGGTTTTACAGTTGGTTTTTACAGTTTTCATGTTTCTTCTATATGATTTAGGATATTGAGCGACCCGAGCCACCTAAGAAACATGCTCGTCAAGATGACCGGTCGAGTGACAGTGACACGTTGAGAGAGTTATTTAGTGTTGCAGCGACTCTCTTTAGTGAGCCGTTACAGGTGCCATGGGATACAGCTTCCTTTGGTTATGGTGGTGATGACGTTCCCTTGTACATAAGTTACAATGATCTTTTGGAAATCATTCAAGACAAGCAGTGGCTTAGCTTATCGATTCTATAGTTTTGGACTTTGTAAGTAATTCTTTACATGCATATTTATATATTTTTATCAAAAATTTATAGTTGGGAACGTAAATAAGGTAGTAATATTTTGTTTAACAAATTAGGTACTTATCGAAATTGAACGTGGGCACGAGGACGAGGATTTGTATGGATATTTTGATCCTCAATCCATACAAAATATGGAAAATAAGGGAGAGGAGGCCTCCAGATACATCGCTTTGCTTATGTCGGATGCCAGAAAACAGATATACCTTGGAGGTTACCATCATGAGTAAGATCTAACATATTCGTCTCATTACTCTCTTTTTTTCTCTAAAAGTCTTAATATTTCTTTCTTGTCTTTGTAGATTATTATATATTAATAATTATGTAAGTAGATGTATTTAGATTGATTATGGAAAAATTAAATATTCCGTTTGTTAATGCAGTGAGCATTGGCAACTTTTGGTCATTATTCCGGCAAAAGCCGAAGTTGTGTGGTTTTGCTCACTACACCGTAAGCCCGACAATCGCATAAAGGCCGTAGTCCAGAAGTAAGTTTTAACTTATAGCATTTACTTGAAAAATATATATTATATATATATTATATATATATATATATATATATATATATATGTGTGTGTGTTATTTAAATAAAAATTAGTGGAAAAAACAAATAATCTTTGGTCCGAGTGAAAGTGTAGCATTTGGACATATATAAGTACTGTTATAGAGTATAGAACGATAATTGAAATTATTCACTGAAAAAATGAATTTTTTTATGAAATTAAATTAGGATGGATTTTAGCATGAATGAAGTATGTATTGCGATTCTGTGAAAATTATACAATCTATTGGTATCTATTTTCTACTTGTTTAATTATTACATACTACTAACAAAAACTTGGTCATTTAATTTGATAATTAATTTGGTAGTATTAATGTGGGCTGATGTGCTGACAACATACTCAATGTTTTCATTTCATAATACATTATTACTTCTTTTAAACAGTGTCGTGACTGCTGTAATACCCGTAATTTCGATTTCCGGTAATTTCTTTTTTTCGGCGGAAGTCCGTTTTGACGACTCGATCATGACCGTTCCTCATTCTGGGAATGATTAATTCTACACTTTTTGACATACGAGTTCGTTTCGGTGTCGTTTTGTTGAGTTCCGTGGTTTTTAACGACTTTTCCGCACTTGAGTTCAATTCTTGCGAATCTCGTTCGAAACTGCTGTTTAGAGTTTCCCGTAAGTCCGTTTAAGTTTGTTAGACGTGTTGTGAACATCGGTTTGGTTATTCGATCACGTATTGTGATTTCCGGGCGTTTTGAGCCATTTTGTAATTTCTTAAAAGTTACGGGTATCCGTATCTGTAATTGTTGTCTCGACCCGTTTCTTGGTCGCGTATAATTAATTATTGTATTATGTTTTCATTTCGGGTCATTGATGTCGTCCGCGAACTTTTCGTCATGTTCGTTCCGTGCATTTTCGGAAATCGAGTCGTCGAGCCCTGGTGTTCGAGCACTGGCCGGACGGTTGCGGGACTGGCCGGACGATTGCGGGCACCGGCCGGACGGGTGCGCGAGAACCGGCGTAAGCGTGCCTTCGGCCGGAAGAGGCTGCGCTAACCGGCAGTGTAGCGCACGCTATCTCAGGCCTAACGCCTTGCGCTTCGGTGCAGGACAGTGGAGTCGGGGGTTCGAATCGGTCGGGCTCGGCAGTAGCGCACGCCATCGTCGGGCATTGCGCACGCTTCGACCGGCAGTAAGCGCGCGCTATGGCGGAAGGCCGCACGCTACTGGCCGAGTCGGTAGGGCGGTGTGGGCACCGGATCGCGGCACAGGCCGATAGCGCCACGCTAGCTCTGGCGCGCTAGTCGGCCCGATATAAATGTGACAGCGATCACATTTCCTCTCGTTTTTCATTTCCTACCTTTCTCTTCCGCGACTGGAGACCTAGAGATCGTGGAGCCATGTTGTTTAACAACAAATCCATGAAGTTCTTGAGGTTATATCATCAATCAATCATCCGTTATCATCCTTTGATCCCGCGAATCAAGGTAGTCTTCCTTAGAATCCTAATTTCGTGAATTTGGGGGTTTTTGCAATTTTGTCCGATTCGTTCCGTGTTGTTGATTAATTCATGATGGGTATGATTAATCTTGGTAGTATTCTTGTGTTTAACATCATTTAATCCATTGTTCTTCGTCGAATCGAAGTATATTTCTTGATTTTCTTCGAATCGACTTTTTGGGGGATTTGTTCTCGATCTCGTTTTCCATCCGTTCTGTTGGATAGATTGTGGTTAAATGATGTTGTTAAACATATTCTATGGATTGTATATCCATATTTCGACTTGGAATTCCATTTTCGTGTTTTGTCGGGACAAATCGTGTTCTTGGCTGTTTTGGGGAAAACACTTGAACTTTCGTCATTCGTTCTTTGAATTCAACGGCTTTGAGTCGTGTTATGGAATTCATTTCATTTTTGTTATTGTCCTTCATAGTTTATGACCGCGAGTTGGCGATCGGTGGAGTCGGCGGGTTCGTAGTCGGTTCGTGCCAACCTACTTCGGTCGTTTCTCCGCGTCGTGGTTATTCGAGGCAAGTACCTTGCCCATACTATTCTTGTTTTGTGGATATGACAATTGGTGATCATATAAATGTGTTTGTTTAGTCGTTTGAAAATTATTTTTAAAAGATTCGATTAGCCTTGTTAAAGGCTCTCTTTCAAAACGCGTGTGTTTTGTAAGTGTGTGGGTTGTAAGTGACTACGTGTATCCTTTGGATATGTTTGGATTTGATGTGGTGTTTGATAATGCATGTGTATGTATATGGCTTCATTCCAGTGTATTGCGGTTTTGACATGATGTGATGTTAGTTGTTACTCCTTTGAAAGGAGGTTGCGATGCTTAATGTTGTTTCGTTTCATAATCGATTATTGTTGTGTGCTTCTTATACGTGATGTGCCTCCGAGGTTCGTGGCTTGTAAGCCCGATGCCGGGATAACTAGTGGGGTTATCATCGGGTATGTCTTGCGGGGACTCCGAGGTTCGTGGCTTGTTAGCCCGATGCCGGGATAACTAGTGGGGTTATCATCGGGTATGTCTTGCGGGGACTCCAAGGTTCGTGGCTTGTTAGCCCGATGCCGGGATAACTTATGGTTGTGATATGTGTGTGATTTGTTTAGCTAGCCAGCTCGGGAGGGTCCTTTGAGGCCTCGGGCGGATCAATGGTATTACCCTGTTCCCAAGGCGATGCATGTGTTGTGATTTGTTTAGCTAGCCATCTCGGGAGGGTCCTTTGAGGCCTCGGGCGGGATCAATGGTATTACCCTGTTCCCAAGGCGATGCGTGTGCGCGATTATGTTTTGTTGATTTTTATGTCCGTCGAGGACACGTGATGTTGGGCTCTGGCCCTGTGAATTGTTGTCGGTTTTCTATTTGCGAAAACAAAACCTTTGGGGTGGTGACTCCTTTCGTCTTTTGGATTTTGAAAAGCGGGATTTGATAATCCTAAATTGTTTTCCATTAAAACTCTCGATGGCATTTTAAACCGTTTTATAAATTGTTTTCCCTTGATTTGTGATCTTTTGGTTTTGAAATGTTTTACCCAAACTCATGCCTCGGGAAGTACTTTTCGTTACTTTTGGATTTTTGAGGATTCCTGGTTAATGTTATTCGTGGAATGTGAATTGTATGGCTCGTATTTGCACTTTGTTCTTGCACTAGCAAAACAGTGGATTTTTGCTAACCCCCGAGTATTCGGGGGGTGGATGTCTATTTTTGCATTCAGGTTTTGGAGCATAACACAGGGTCGGCACGAAGGATGATGAAAGATGATCAATACTAATCACATGAGGAACCGTACATTGTTTATCAATTCAGTTGTACTTTATTTTCCGCTGCTATATTTTTCCCGTTGTACGGGTATGGTTGTGTTTTGACCCCTGCGTGGGCATGAGTTGTATTTGAGTTGTATGTATTTATTGAAAGACCAAATCGGTCTACTGAGTCATTTTAGCCTCAAAGGCATGGTTGAGTTGTTATATGTTGTTACCAGCCTGGTAGATCCTTGAGGAAAGGTTCTACGACGTGTAATATCCCTGAGCGGATTGGGGGTGTTACATAAATGGTATCAGAGCTTAGGTTGTGGAAACCTAGGCTGTTAGGTCAGTGGTGTCTGTTGAGTTTTGTCTTGTCAGATTTTATCTGACTGAGTCGTGTCGCGACGCGTCGTCTGAGTTTGTTGGTCGTGATTAGTATCGTGGGGCGATCATCATCTTCGTGCGACCTGTGGCTGTAAGTCTCCCTTCTTTGTGTCGTGCCTCGTGTGACACGAGCTATTTTTATGATTATTTGTTCAGTGACGGAATCCTCTTATGGATTTTGATTTATTGATATGTGGTTATTTGACCCTCATATTTCGTTCATATGAGGAGTAGTGTTGATGGATTGTGCATATTGAACTGTATTTCTTTTATTCGCTGCGTGAGTTCTTTTGTAATGACTTTCGGTATTTTACCGACTGAGTTTTATTTCGAAAACCGATTCCCTTAATCGAGTTTTTTTGGCATTATGGCCTTGATCGCTTTGGAGAAATTCTTATGATGGTATTTAGTATTTTGTAAATGGCTGTTGTGAGTTTTTGAAATATTACCGTCATCGGCCTTTTTGGCGTTTTTGTATATGGTTTTTAGCCTGGTGGGTTCCGGCGCGGGACCCACGGCGCTATATTTGTGTAATTACCTGAAGTTTTTGGGCATTCTAGCCCATTGAATTATCTTTGAAAACCTTGAGTATCTTAGAAAATAAATTTCGAGACGTACTTTTAAAATGAATTATTTTCTCGTGGTACATACAAGGTGCCACAACATGTTTCAAAATTCTTCTACCTCGAGGACCAAAATGCTTTAAGATATTTTCAATGTTTTAGAAACACTTTTATTTAGACCCGAGGGTCGAATATTTTGAAAGTTTTCACTAATAGAAAGTGTCCTCATTTTTGTTTAAACGCAAGATGATTTTCAAAGTCTCAAAAATGATGTTTGTTCAACTTTTTGTAAGGTGATACTCAAGATCAACCGGTGTTCTTCTAAATTATTTTCAAAATGAGGTTTTCGTTTTTTAAAACCTATCCATTCCCGTTTGAGGGCTGGGTATGTATGTATGATGTTCGCGTTGTCATTTTGATATTTGCTCCCGAGTATGATCGAATTGGTGGTGTGAGCGTTGAGTTGTTTTCCACACGTTTGTTGTGTTAGCCCCCTGTGAGAGGCGGGATGTTGGTGTTGAATGTTGTCGCCTCGTGGTGATTTCTGCGTTGTCGCGCATGTGCGAGCTGTTAGAGCTTGGTTTGGTATGACCGTGTGCATCGGTGATGGTTCCGTTATGTGTCGGTTGTTTAATGTCTTATTACCTTGCTCCCGTGTTTGTGAATTTCGTGGACAAGGTCGGAGGTAATACCCGTACTATTTTGACCTCGGTATTTTCTCTTTCTCCATTCTATCGACTCGCTCGCGTTCGTTGTTACTTTCTGAACTTGTTCTGTATTTCGGTTTCATCGTCCAAACGAGCTGTGATCTTGTTGTGGGTCGATCTAGTTATCGCTGTGACTTTTTCGAGTTCAGTTCGATTCTTGTGAACCTTGTTCGGAAGTGACATCATTTGGTTCTATTAATTCTTCTATTCGACGTAGATCGGATTTTGAATTTCTGTATTTTCGACTCTGTCGACTCGTTTATGTTCGTTGACATTTTCTGAACTTTTCCTATCCCTTGCTTTTGTTGATCGAGCGAGGGTGGTATTGTTTCGGGATAACTCGTTTGTCGTTGTGACTTTTCAATCGCTATTCCCTTTCCTGTGGATCTTATGGGAATGCATGTCTTGTTGTTCTCACCAGATCATTCTGGGAGTTGTTTTTTGAACTTTATTGTTCTTCGTGATTCGAACATGATTCTTCGATTTTTGTTGTCTCGATCGTTGTGGTTCGATCGTTTGATTGTTCAGTTTTTGTTGATCTCGTTCCGTGATTGGTGAACGTTTAGGCTCCTTCGTAATTCCCTTCAGTTCGGGAAATTAGTCTCGTTTTCGATCTTCCAACCCTAAGGCGGTGGAATTCCGTATTTGTTCACCGTTTGGCTCGCGTTTTGATTGAGGAACTGTTGGGTTGGTCAATCGTATTGATTTTCGTTCGTATGTTTTGTGACTGTTCGGATAATCGACTTGATTGTACTATTTGTTTGTTGACGCTTGTCACTTGTTGGTTTTATTATGTTTCTACCGGTGGCGTTGTGTCGGTCGTCGTGGAGCGTGTTTTCACGCCGTATGTCTCTTTGCGTTTCTTGCAGCGTTTCGCCGTCGGGCGCGAGTTTTCGGTTTTTGCGTATCTCGTCGAGTTTTCCTGGCAGGGAATATTGCTTCTCCCTACTTGTTTTAAGTTTCGGGACGAAACTTCTTTTAAGGAGGGTAGAATGTAATACCCGTAATTTCGATTTCCGGTAATTTCTTTTTTTCGGCGGAAGTCCGTTTTGACGACTCGCTCATGACCGTTTCGTCATTCTGGGAATGATTAATTTTACACTTTTGGACATCCGAGTTCGTTTCGGTGTCGTTTTGTTGCGTTCCGTGCTTTTTAGCGACTTTTCCGCACTTGAGTTCGATTCTTGTGAATCTCGTTCGAAACTGCTGTTTCGAGTTTCCCGTAAGTCCGTTTAACTTTGTTAGACGTGTTGTGAACATCGGTTTGGTTATTCGATCATGTATTGTGATTTCCGGGCGTTTTGGGCCATTTTGTAATTTCTTAAAAGTTACGGGTATCCGTATCTGTAATTGTTGTCTCGACCCGTTTCTTGGTCGCGTATAATTAATTATTGCATTATGTTTTCATTTCGGGTCGTTGATGTCGTCCGCGAACTTTTCTTCGTGTTCGTTCCATGCGTTTTCGGAAATCGAGTCGTCGAGCCCTGGTGTTCGAGCACTGGCCGGACGGTTGCGGGACTGGCCGGACGATTGCGGGCACTGGCCGGACGGGTCGGCAGGAACCGGCGTAGCGTACGCTACGGCCGGAAGGCTGCGCGTGCTAACCGGCAGGTGTAGCGCACGCTATCGGCTGGCCTAACGCACGCTATCGGGTCTGGACAGTGGAGTCCAGGGGTTCTGGAATCGGTCAGGCTCGGCAGGTAGCGCACGCTACTGTCGGGCATTGCGCACGCTACGACCGGCAGGTAGCGCGCGCTACGGCCGGAAGGCTGCGTACGCTACCTGGCCGAGTCAGTAGGGCTATGTGGGCACTGGACTGCGGCCTGGGCCGATAGCGCACGCTAGCTCGGCAGCCTAGCGCGCGCTAGTCCGGCCCAGTATAAATGTGACAGAGCAGTCACATTTCCTCTCGTTTTTCATTTCCTACCTTTCTCTTCCGTGGCTGGAGACCTAGAGATCGTGGAGCCATGTTGTTTAACAACAAATCCATGAAGTTCTTGAGGTTATATCATCAATCAATCATCCGTTATCATCCTTTGATCCAGCGAATCAAGGTAGTCTTCCTTAGAACCCTAATTTCGTGAATTTGGGGGTTTTTGCATTTTTGTCCGATTCGTTCCGTGTTGTTGATTAATTCATTATGGTTATGATTAATCTTGGTAGTATTCTTGTGTTTAACATCATTTAATCCATTGTTCTTCGTCGAATCGAAGTATATTTCTTGATTTCCTTCGAATCGACTTTTTGGGGGATTTGTTCTCGATCTCGTTTTCCATCCGTTTTGTTGGATAGATTGTGGTTAAATGATGTTGTTAAACATATTCTATCGATCGTATATCCATATTTCGACTTGGAATTCCATTTTCGTGTTTTGTCGGGACAAATCGTGTTCTTGGCTGTTTTGGGAAAACCACTTGAACTTTCGTCATTCGTTCTTTGAATTCAACGGCTTTGAGTCGTAATATGGAATTCATTTCATTTTTGTTCTTGTCCTTCATAGTTTATGACCACGAGTTGGCAATCGGTGGAGTCGGCGGGTTCGTAGTCGGTTCGTGCCAACCTACTTCGGTCGTTTCTCCGCGTTGTGGTTGTTCGAGGAAAATACCTTGCCCGTACTATTCTTGTTTTGTGGATATGATAATTGGTGATCGTCTAAATGTGTTTGTTTGGTCGTTTGAAAATTATTTTTAAAAGATTCGATTAGCCTTATTAAACGCTCTCTTTCAAAACGCGTGTGTTTTGTAAGTGTGTGGGTTGTAAGTGACTACGTGTATCCTTTGGATATGTTTGGAGTTGATGTGGTGTTTGATAATGCGTGTGTACGTATCAGGCTTCATTGCAGTGTATTGCGGTTTTGACATGATGTGATGTTAGTTGTTACTCCTTTGAAAGGAGGTTGCGATGCTTAATGTTGTTTCGTTTCATAATCGATTATTGTTGTGTGCTTCTTATACGTGATGTGCCTCCAGATAGGATTGTTGAATCTCCGGGATCCATACTTGCTAGTATGGGTCGGGCGAGATCGTAGGGTTATCCAATCCGGGTATGTCTTGCGGGGACTTCGAGGTTCGTGGCTTGTTAGCCCGATGCCGGGATAACTAGTGGGGTTATCATCGGGTATGTCTTGCGGGGACTCCGAGGTTCGTGGCTTGTTAGCCCGATGCCGGGATAACTAGTGGGGTTATCATCGGGTATGTCTTGCGGGGACTCCAAGGTTCGTGGCTTGTTAGCCCGATGCCGGGATAACTTATAGTTGTGATATGTGTGTGATTTGTTTAGCTAGCCAGCTCGGGAGGGTCCTTTGTGGCCTCGGGCGGGATCAATGGTATTACCCTGTTCCCAAGGCGATGCATGTGTTGTGATTTGTTTAGCTAGCCAGCTCGGGAGGGTCCTTTGAGGCCTCGGGCGGGATCAATGGCATTACCCTGTTCCCAAGGCGATGCGCGTGCGCGATTATGTTTTGTTGATTTTTATGTCCGTCGAGGACACGTGATGTTGGGCTATGGCCCTGTGAATTGTTGTCGGTTTTCTATTTGCGAAAACAAAATCTTTGGGGCGGTGACTCCTTTCGTCTTTTGGATTTTGAAAAGCGGGATTTGATAATCCTAAATTGTTTTCCATTTAAACTCTCGATGGCATTTTCAACCGTTTTATAAATTGTTTTCCCTTGATTTGTGATCTTTTGGTTTTGAAATGTTTTACCCAAACTCATGCCTCGGGAAGTACTTTTCGTTACTTTCGGATTTTTGAGGATTCCTGGTTAATGTTATTCGTGGAATGTGAATTGTATGGCTCGTATTTGCACTTTGTTCTTGCACTAGCAAAACAGTGGATTTTTGCTAACCCCCGAGTATTCGGGGGGTGGATATCTATTTTTGCATTCAGGTTTTGGAGCATAACACAGGGTCGGCACGAAAGATGATGAAAGATGATCGATACTAATCACATGAGGAACCATACATTGTTTATCGGTTCAGTTGTACTTTATTTTCCGCTGCTATATTTTTCCCGTTGTACGGGTATGGTTGTGTTTTGACCCCTGCGTGGGCATGAGTTGTATTTGAGTTGTATGTATTTATTGAAAGACCAAATCGGTCTACTGAGTCATTTTAGCCTCAAAGGCATGGTTGAGTTGTTATATGTTGTTACCAGCCTGGTAGATCCTTGAGGAAAGGTTCTACGGCGTGTAATATCCCTGAGCGGACTGGGGGTGTTACATAAATGGTATCAGAGCTTAGGTTGTGGAAACCTAGGCTGTCGGGTCAGTGGTGTCTGTTGAGTTTTGTCTTGTCGGATTTTATCTGACTGAGTCGTGTCGCGACACGTCGTCTGAGTTTGTTGGTCGTGATTAGTATCGTGGGGCGATCATCATCTTCGTGCGACCTGTGGCTGTAAGTCTCCCTTCTTTGTGTCGTGCCTCGTGTGACACGAGCTATTTTTATGATTATTTGTTCAGTGACGGAATCCTCTTATGGATTTTGATTTATTGATATGTGGTTATTTGACCCTCATATTTCGTTCATATGAGGAGTAGTGTTGATGGATTGTGCATGTTGAACTGTATTTCTTTTATCCGCTGCGTGAGTTCTTTTTTAATGACTTTCGGTATTTAACGACTGAGTTTTATTTCGAAAATCGATTATCTTAATCGAGTTTTTTTGGCATTATGGCCTTGATCGCTTTGGCGAAATTCTTATGACGGTATTTAGCATTTTGTAAATGGCTGTTGTGAGTTTTTGAAATATTACCGTCATCGGCCTTTTTGGCGTTTTTGTAAATGGTTTTTAGCCTGGTGGGTTCCGGCGCGGGACCCACGGTGCTATAATGTTTTGTGCAATTACCTGAAGTTTTTGGGCATTCTAGCCCATTGAATTATCTTTGAAAACCTTGAGTATCTTAGAAAATAAATTTCGAGACGTACTTTTAAAATGAATTATTTTCTCGTGGTACATACAAGGTGCCACAACATGTTTCAAAATTCTTCTACCTCGAGGACCAAAATGCTTTGAGATATTTTCAATTTTTTAGAAACACTTTTATTTAGACCCGAGGGTCGAATATTTTGAAAGTTTTCACTAAGAGAAAGTGTCCTCATTTTTGTTTAAACGCAAGATGATTTTCAAAGTCTCAAAAATGATGTTTGTTCAACTTTTTGTAAGGTGATACTCAAGATCAACCAGTGTTCTTCTAAATTATTTTCAAAATGAGGTTTTCGTTTTTTAAAACCTATCCATTCCCGTTTGAGGGCTGCGTATGTATGTATGATGTTCGCGTTGTCATTTTGATATTTGCTCCCGAGTATGATCGAATTGGTGGTGTGAGCGTTGAGTCGTTTTCCACACGTTTGTTGTGTTAGCCCCCTGTGAGAGGCGGGATGTTGGTGTTGAATGTTGTCGCCTCGTGGTGATTTCTGCGTTGTCGCGCATGTGCGAGCTGTTAGAGCTTGGTTTGGTATGACCGTGTGCATCGGTGATGGTTCCATTATGTGTCGGTTGTTTAATGTCTTATTACCTTGCTCCCGTTTTTGTGAATTTCGTGGACAAGGTCGGAGGTAATACCCGTACTATTTTGACCTCGGTATTTTCTCTTTCTCCATTCTATCGACTCGCTCGCGTTCGTTGTTACTTTCTGAACTTGTTCTGTATTTCGGTTTCATCGTCCAAACGAGCTGTGATCTTGTTGTGGGTCGATCTAGTTATCGCTGTGACTTTTTCGAGTTCAGTTCGATTCTTGTGAACCTTGTTCGGAAGTGACATCATTTGGTTCTATTAACTCTTCTATTCGACGTAGATCGGATTTTGAATTTCTGTATTTTCGACTCTGTTGACTCGTTTATGTTCGTTGACATTTTCTGAACTTTTCCTATCCCTTGCTTTTGTTGATCGAGCGAGGGTGGTATTGTTTCGGGATAACTCGTTTGTCGTTGTGACTTTTCAATCGCTATTCCCTTTCCTGTTGATCTTATGGGAATGCATGTCTTGTTGTTCTCACCAGATCATTCTGGGAGTTGTTGTTTGAACTTTATTGTTCTTCGTGATTCGAACATGATTCTTCGATTTTTGTTGTCTCGACCGTTGTGGTTCGATCGTTTGATTGTTCGGTTTTTGTTGATCTCGTTCCGTGATTGGTGAATGTTCAGGCTCCTTCGTAATTCCCTTTAGTTCGGGAAATTAGTCTCGTTTTCGATCTTCCAACCCTTAGGCGGTGGAATTCCGTATTTGTTCAGCGTTTGGCTCGCGTTTTGATTGATGAACCGTTGGGTTGGTCAATCGTATTGATTTTCGTTCGTGTGTTTTGTGACTGTTCGGATAATCGACTTGATTGTACTATCTGTTTGTTGACGCTTGTCACTTGTTGGTTTTATTATGTTTCTACCGGTGGCGTTGTGTCGGTCGTCGTGGAGCGTGTTTTCACGCCGTATGTCTCTTTGCGTTTCTTGCAGCGTTTCGCCATCGGGCGCGAGTTTTCGGTTTTTGCGTATCTCGTCGAGTTTTCCTGGCAGGGAATATTGCTTCTCCCTACTTGTTTTAAGTTTCGGGACGAAACTTCTTTTAAGGAGGGTAGAATGTAATACCCGTAATTTCGATTTCCGGTAATTTCTTTTTTTCGGCGGAAGTCCATTTTGACGACTCGCTCATGACCGTTTCGTCATTCTGGGAATGATTAATTCTACACTTTTTGACATCCGAGTTCGTTTCAGTGTCGTTTTGTTGAGTTCCGTGCTTTTTAACGACTTTTCGCACTTGAGTTCGATTCTTGCGAATCTCGTTCGAAACTGCTGTTTCGAGTTTCCCGTAAGTCCGTTTAACTTTGTTAGACGTCTTGTGAATATCGGTTTGGTTATTCGATCACGTATTGTGATTTCTGGGCGTTTTGGGCCATTTTGTAATTTCTTAAAAGTTACGGGTATCCGTATCTGTAATTGTTGTCTCGACCCGTTTCTTGGTCGCGTATAATTAATTATTACATTATGTTTTCATTTCGGGTCGTTGATGTCATCCGCGAACTTTTCGTCGTGTTCGTTCTGTGCGTTTTCGGGAATCGAGTTGTCGAGCCCTAGTGTTCGAGCACTGGCTGGACGGTTGCGGGACTGGCCGGACGATTGCGGGCACCGGCCGGACGGGTGCGGCAGGAACCGGCGTAGCGTACGCTACGGCCGGAAGGCTGCCCAGCGCTTCGGCAGTGTAGCGCCGCTATCGGCCGGCTTTGCGCCTGTGCTCAGTGCAGGCGGTGGAGTCGGGGGTTACGGAATCGGTCGGGCTCGGCGGGTGGCGCGCACGCTCTTGTCGGGCATTGCGCGCCTTCGGCCGGCGAGTAGCACGCGCTACGGCCGGAAGAGGCTGCGCCACCTTCTGGCCGAGTCGGTAGGGCGGTGTGGGCCTTTGATCGCGGCACTGGGCGATAGCGCACGCTAGCTCGGCAGCCTAGCGCGCGCTAGTCCGGCCCAGTATAAATGTGACAGAGCAGTCACATTTCCTCTCGTTTTTCATTTCCTACCTTTCTCTTCCGCGGCTGGAAACCTAGAGATCGTGGAGCCATGTTGTTTAACAACAAATCCATGAAGTTCTTGAGGTTATATCATCAATCAATCATCCGTTATCATCCTTTGATCCAGCGAATCAAGGTAGTCTTCCTTAGAACCCTAATTTCGTGAATTTGGGGTTTTTTGCATTTTTGTCTGATTCATTCCGTGTTGTTGATTAATTCATGATGGGTATGATTAATCTTGGTAGTATTCTTGTGTTTAACATCATTTAATCCATTGTTCTTCGTCGAATCGAAGTATATTTCTTGATTTCCTTCGAATCGACTTTTTGGGGGATTTGTTCTCGATCTCGTTTTCCATCCGTTTTGTTGGATAGATTGTGGTTAAATGATGTTGTTAAACATATTCTATGGATTGTATATCCATATTTCGACTTGGAATTCCATTTTCGTGTTTTGTCGGGACAAATCGTGTTCTTGGCCGTTTTGGGGAAAACACTTGAACTTTCGTTATTCGTTCTTTGAATTCAACGGCTTTGAGTCGTGTTATGGAATTCATTTCATTGTTGTTCTTGTCCTTCATAGTTTATGACCGCGAGTTGGCGATCGGTGGAGTCGGCGGGTTCATAGTCGGTTCGTGCCAACCTACTTCGGTCGTTTCTCCGCGTCGTGGTTGTTCTAGGCAAGTACCTTGCCCATACTATTCTTGTTTTGTGGATATGATAATTGGTGATCGTCTAAATGTGTTTTTTTGGTCGTTTGAAAAATATTTTTAAAAGATTCGATTAGCCTTGTTAAAGGCTCTCTTTCAAAACGCGTGTGTTTTGTAAGTGTGTGGGTTGTAAGTGACTACGTGTATCCTTTGGATATGTTTGGAGTTGATGTGGTGTTTGATAATGCATGTGTACGTATACAGCTTCATTGCAGTGTATTGCGGTTTTGACATGATGTGATGTTAGTTGTTACTCCTTTGAAAGGAGGTTGCGATGCTTAATGTTGTTTCGTTTCATAATCGATTATTGTTGTGTGCTTCTAATACGTGATGTGCCTCCGGGTAGGATTGTTGAATCTCCGGGATCCATACTTGCTAGTATGGGTCGGGCGAGACCGTAGGGTTATCCAATCCGGGTATGTCTTGCGGGGACTCCGAGGTTCGTTGCTTGTTAGCCCGATGCCGGGATAACTAGTGGGGTTATCATCGGGTATGTCTTGCGGGGACTCCGAGGTTCGTGGCTTGTTAGCCCGATGCCGGGATAACTAGTGGGGTTATCATCGGGTATGTCTTACGGGGACTCCAAGGTTCGTGGCTTGTTAGCCCGATGCCGGGATAACTTATGGTTGTGATATGTGTGTGATTTGTTTAGCTAGCCAGCTCGGGAGGGTCCTTTGAGGCCTCGGGCGGGATCAATGCTATTACCCTGTTCCCAAGGCGATGCATGTGTTGTGATTTGTTTAGCTAGCCAGCTCGGGAGGGTCCTTTGAGGCCTCGGGCGGGATCAATGGTATTACCCTGTTCCCAAGGCAATGCGCGTGCGCGATTATGTTTTGTTGATTTTTATGTCCGTCGAGGACACGTGATGTTGGGCTCTGGCCCTGTGAATTGTTGTCGGTTTTCTATTTGCGAAAACAAAACCTTTGGGGCGGTGACTCCTTTCGT
The DNA here is from genome assembly GCA_033398695.1 of Orobanche coerulescens. Lineage (NCBI taxonomy): Eukaryota > Viridiplantae > Streptophyta > Magnoliopsida > Lamiales > Orobanchaceae > Orobanche > Orobanche coerulescens. The sequence continues at coordinate 103,837,881 of CM065804.1, forward strand.
CTTTTGGATTTTGAAAAGCGGGATTTGATAATCCTAAATTGTTTTCCATTAAAACTCTCGATGGCATTTTAAACCGTTTTATAAATTGTTTTCCCTTGATTTGTGATCTTTTGGTTTTGAAATGTTTTACCCAAACTCATGCCTCGGGAAGTACTTTTCATTACTTTTGGATTTTTGAGGATTCCTGGTTAATGTTATTCGTGGAATGTGAATTGTATGGCTCGTATTTGCACTTTGTTCTTGCACTAGCAAAACAGTGGAGTTTTGCTAACCCCCGAGTATTCAGGGGGTGGATGTCTATTTTTGAATTCAGGTTTTGGAGCATAACACAGGGTCGGCACGAAGGATGATGAAAGATGATCGATACTAATCACATGAGGAACCGTACATTGTTTATCGGTTCAGTTGTACTTTATTTTCCGCTGCTATATTTTTCCCGTTGTACGGGTATGGTTGTGTTTTGACCCCTGCGTGGGCATGAGTTGTATTTGAGTTGTATGTATTTATTGAAAGACCAAATTGGTCTACTGAGTCATTTTAGCCTCAAAGGCATGGTTGAGTTGTTATATGTTGTTACCAGCCTGGTAGATCCTTGAGGAAAGGTTCTACGGCGTGTAATATCCCTGAGCGGATTGGGGGTGTTACAACTGCGTATAAGGTGATGGGGGGTATGCATACAAGTAGATCCAAACAGACGATTACTTGGATATATCCCAAAGTAAGTAAACATTCAAAAATATATATATATATATATATATATATTAGCTATATATGTATATATTATTATATATTATATATTATATAATTGAGCAACATATTTTTTTTAGTGTAATAAACAAAACGGAGGTTGGGAGTGTGGGTATTACGTCATGCACTGGATGTCGACTATTGTCCGAGCTCGTATTATCGATGGATGGATGGAGGTGATAAACTTTTATTTCAGTTTATTAAATTATTTAAATTAATTTCAGTTTAAAAGTGATTCGTTTAAGTTGATGAGTTTGTTAATTTATATATGTTTATATGTACAGATGTTTGATGATGTTGCAGCACTTAATATAGATAGTATTCGTGCAATTCGAATCGAATGGGCAAAATAATTTTTGGAGGTTAGGGACCGTTTATGTGCGTAGACCTTTGACATTTAATTTTGTAAGAATACCATTGTTTTGTTTAGTTAGTTCTTGAATTGTATTTGTTGTTGTGTTCTTCTTCTTACTTTTCTCCTTTTACTTGTGCTTGATTTTGCTTGTTGTTGTTTGTTGCCGCTGTACTTGAATTGTGTTGTATTTTTTTTTTTGTATTGGATAGAATGCTATTGTATTTGATGGTTGGATAAAAGTTGTTTAGTTGTATTGGTGAATGGATGAAATAAAGTTGTGTTGTTGAGGTTTTATTTGTTGTTTTGTGGTTGGATGCTGTTTTTGGTGTTTAGGATGCTGTTTTATGTGTATGTGTAGCACGTTGGAAATAAAAAAAACAAACCTAGTACTTAAAAAAAATAGAATTAACAGCGGTTCTTAGGAGAAACCGCTATTAATTTTGCAGTTTAAATTTAACATCGATTGCTTTAGAGAACCGTTGTTAACTAGACATTTAACAGCGGTTCCCGTAATAACCGCTGTTAAATTAACAGCGGTTTCTTCACGGAACCGATGTTAACAGTACAGTTAACAGCGGTTTTTTTTAAAACCGATGTTAAATTAACAGCGGTTTTTAACTGGAACCACTGTTAAATGTCCAGTTAACAGCGGTTCACTAGAGCAACCGATGTTAAATTAATGATTTTACGCCGAACATTTGTTAAATTAACACCACCGTTAATGCAGTTCAGGCAGCTGTTAATGTGGCTCCAGAACCGCTGTTAAAGGCCCAATTTTGTAGTAGTGTCAAGAGTTGAATAAACACAATCATGATATGTCTTAATTATGAAATTAAGCTAAAGAGGGGCATCATAGTACGCCCGTAATGGTATGTGCACATGCACAAGACGAGTGTACGGACACACCCGCCCTTGTACCTAATTAGTTTCACGGAGGCACGTAACCGTGTGCACAATCCAATGTGTCGGTGAACCCGATCACATGACTATCATGTGCCCGACTAAAAATTCCACACATCCCCACCCGGCCACGCAATACGAACCCAGAAAGCCACAAGAACAAAAGTGACCAATGAACATTAATGAATAACAATCCGACAAAGGTCAAGAATGACTCACCGAGATGAGATAATAACGAATGAATTATAGCTCATTGAAGTGATTAGAACCGTCATTCCTTGTGAATTGAATGATTAGTTGACAATTACAAGTCTCAATACGATTATTGCACTATGAATGAATATGATTTATGAATGAACAACAACGAATGGAGTGAGTATCCTTTTAATCGAGTAAGAATTAACTCACACAACACCGGTGAAGAATGTCCTTCCTCGAACAAACGTCCTAAACGAGATGTTGGTTACTCGAACAACCTTGAATAACACAATTACCAACAATCCGCTCAAAATACGTATCAAGCACGATGATAACTAACTCAAAACGTCGATATGAATAATCCAAGTTCATTGGGGCATTATAACAAACACGTTGTAAACAATCTTTGATTGTTTACAACCAATTCTTAATTATATCGATATCAAACTTCCAAGGAGTATTTAGATCCAACAAATCAATAATCTAAAATGAATATACAATTCGAGATTTCAACAACATCTAAACGAAAACCCCCAAATCCAAATCAATATTCAAAGTGTTCTTCAAATAATCCCAATTAATCCGATGATAATCCTTAACAATTCGTAATCACAAGTATATCACTTCATACAACATGATTATAACATCCAAAACATCATATTCCAACTCAAAATCAAAATCCAAGATGTTGAAGAATTTACATTCGAAGATCCGAACACTTCGATCCGGTGAATCTGTGATAAATCGATTATTCATGTTTTCCAATCCAAGATATATGCTTAGAACACTCCTTAACAAGTGATATGATGAAGAAAGTATCTCCTAAAAACTTCTCTCTCGGAACTCAAGTGAAAAAGGGTGAAATGAGTGCAAAAATCCCATCCAAGTCTATATAAACTGCCGAATATTACGGTCGTAACTCGGCCTACTTACGGCCGTAACCTCTCCAAGTCTTACGGTCGTGACCAGGCACATCGTACGGGCGTAACTAGGTTTCGTCGAAAGTCTGTCGATAAACTTACAGCCGTAATCGCACCTGCCTTACGGGCGTAACTCGGCTCATACGGCCGTACTCGGCAAAACTTATGGGCGTAAGAAGCCTTTGTCGAAAACTGATTCGGGCACCCTGCTCGATCTTACGGTCGTAACCGGCCAAGCCTTACGGCCGTACCTGCTTCAACATACGGTCGTATGTCGCAACCCTTACGGCCGTAAGTACCCTTCGTCTGACATGTCCTGAAAACAACGAACGCATGTTACGGCCGTAATGCAAGCATGTTACGGCCGTAACTCGCTATTGGACAGCAACGAAATGACAAATCTGTCTACTCGACACATATCAATGAATGATCTGACATACCATACTTGTATGAATATAAATGAGTCCGATAGCATGCAATAGGTGATACTTCCATTAAAAGACTACCAGTTACGATGATTATGACAATACTTCTCGTCTCGATTCTCAAACGGAGATGAATGACGATCGGTAACTGATACACGGCTAAAATACACCAACGATGAATACAATGAATGAATCATGAATGATGAGTGATTAATAATGAGTGAATAATCCGACAGTGACAATTACTGAATGATAATTACTGAATGATAATTACTGCATTACAAATGGGTATTACATTAAAGCCCGGGCTGCTACGCATGTCATTGGCTAAAAAGCCAGCCCGAACGTATGACAAGCTCCTAGCCCGATGTTCTAAATACATCAATGTTGAAGAAGTCGAGAAAGATATGGAAGAATTGCGAGAAAAATCCGAAGAAGGGGAAGGAGGAGCTAGCAGGGTGGTGCAGCACGAGGTGTATACCTTTCGAGGAAATCTACCCCGGGAGGAAGTGATCCGTGGAAATACAGATCGAAACACAGACTAAAGGAAGAACGAGACCAACCTAAAACAAACGAGATTTGACCAATACATCCCATTAACAATGAGAAGAGCGCAGGTCCTGGAAGCGGTCGAGGGTAAGATGAGTAGGGTTATTGATTGGCCTACATGTCATTTTAATGGACCTACTCGGCTAAAGTCAGAGATTTATTGTCGATTCCACAATGATTATGGACATAAAATAGACGAGTGCAAACACCTCAAAGATGAGATCGAAAGGCTGGTCCGAGTAGGGCATCTAATGGAGTTCACATATCAGCAAAGGAATGGAGGTCAGAAGAAACCACCCGTACCCCGGGGGGGTACGGGGATGAAAAGAGAAGCTCCTCAGGGATCCGCTGCCCCCTCCCCCCCCCCCCCCCAGCTAAGAAAGGAGTGATTCACATGATATCAGGAGGACCGACCGACGGAAGTTCTAATCAGGCCAGAAAAGCTCACACGCGAAAGGCTAGGTATCATCAGTTTAAAGAGGTTACATATGTGAGTAGCGGGCTTGTCATCCAATGTAGCCCTACGGACTATAGCGGGATACACGTGCCCCATAACGCACTGGTCATCACAGCAGAGATTGCTAGTTATGATGTACAAATAGTCTTCACCGATACAGGAAGCTCGGTGGATATATTGTTCTGTTACTGTTTTAAACAAATGAACCTCGAGGCGGAATAAGAAAGGTATCTATGGCACTTTACGGGATCTGCATGACCGAGGTGCAACCAGTCAGAGAGGTGGTACTCCCGGTATTATTGGACCGGATACCTCACCGGAAGGTTATGACACTCTGGTTTTTAGTAGTGGGCACTAAATCGGCCTATAATGCTATTTTAGGGTGGCTAGGGCTCAACAAGTTTAAGGCGGTGGCATCCACCTCGCACATGAAAGTAAAATTCCCCATAGGAAGTGAGGTAGGGGAGGTAGCTGGAGATTAATTTGTTTCCCAGCCTTGCTACCAAACAACGGTGAAATAGGGAGTGCAACGTAGTAAGAGGACGCCCGAGCTGAGAGGCCTGGATCCAGAGTTTAAGAAGAATAAGAAACTAAAAGCGCCAGAGGAAGCTCAGGAATAAGGTGTCAAGCCTAATGAGGAGATGATGGAGATAGAATTAGTTCCAGGAAAGCCAAAAACAAAAACTCGGGTGGGAAATCGGTTGGATGACAGGATAAGGGAAAGTTTGATTCACTTGCTGAGAATATTTGTGGATATCTTCGCGTTCGCGGCCGAAGATATGGTAGGAATAAGCCCAATAGTTGTCGAATACAGATTAAACATCGACCCAACCGTAAGGCCGGTAAAGCAGAAGAGGAGGCACTTTGGACCGGAGATGGATGGGATCATTGGGGAAGAAGTTGACAAGCTCATCCTAGCTGGGCATATAACGGAAATCCAGTTTCTGGAGTGGTTATCCAACGCTATCATGGTAGGGAAAAGCCAAGAGAAATGGAGAATGTGCATAGATTTCCGAGACCTAAACAAAGCATGTCCGAAGGATCACTACCCATTACCTGCATAGATCATCTAGTGGACTCCACCTCGGGGTGCGAATTGCTCAGCATGATGGATGCCTCTCAGGGAAATCATCATATTCCCCTGGCACCCGAGGATAGAAAGAGGGTCAGCTTCTTGGTATCAAAAGGAACCTTTTGCTATGTGCGGATGCCTTTTGAGCTAAGGAACGCGGGAACCACATATCAAAGGATGGTCGATATAATCTTTAAATCCCAAATCGGCAGAAACATGGAGGTCTATGTGGATGATCTGCTAGTAAAAAGTGTAAAAGCGGGAGAGCATATCAGAGATCTAGAGGAAACATTCGAAAATATGCGCACATACGGAATGAAGCTCAACCCATCGAAATGTTCTTTTGGGGTAAAATCGGGAAAATTTCTAGGATACGTGGTCACAGAGCAAGGAATTGAAGTCAACCCAGAAAAAGTAAAAGCAATATTACAAATGACCCCTCCGGAAAACATCAAGGATATCCAGGTACTGACAGGGAGAATAGCAGGGCTGAGCCGATTTATATCCCGCTCTGTCGAGAAGGGATTCCCATTTTTTAAGCTCTTAAGAAAAGGGAACAAGTTCGAAAAGACCTCCGAAGCACAAGCTGATACGAATTCGCTTGGGAATACGAATATATATCGGCCGGAGTATGTGTATGATAGCGGAAGGCTTTTTATGAGTAGGGTGTTTTGAGTGTATTTTTATGGAAGTAATATCGGATATGACAATGAAAAATTCGAACAAGAACAAGGGTTTATCGAATTAGACCTATAATTCGATAAGATGATTTCTTCTCAAGACCTATTGAGAATCGATCGGATTAATACTCGAAAATGCGTCGAATAAAAATCATGTTTCGATGAAAAGCATTCACCAAGGAAAACACAAAGTGTATTCTTATTTCTTCAACATTCAATGATATTACAATCCTCATACAAGACTACATATAGGAAAAATAAGTCTTCCTATCATTTAAACAAAACAATTCAAAGATTACAAAATCTTTGAATAATCAAAACAAATCAAAGTAAAATACAAAAGGGGAACACAAATCACATAATAGGAGAACACAATCCCTAAAATAAGTAAAAAAAGAAAAGAAAAAAAAACAAGCAACAAAAGTGTATAAAAAAAGGTGGCTGCCGGCAGAGACACGGGCCGTGTCGTTTGACACGGCCGCGACGCGCGCAACATGGTCGGCAGGACTCGACCGTGTCGCCTGGAACACGGTCGGGTGTCTGGGCAGTCAGTTCCGATGTTCTGGGCGAGTAGGACTCGACCGTGTCATGGGACACGGTCGGGCTGGGCAGACAGTCTTTCGGCAAGTTCCGGAAGAGTTCGACTCGACCGTGTCTCGGGACATGGTCGAGTCCGGCAGGCAGTCAGTTTTATTTGTCCGGGACATCTCGGCACGGGCCGTGTCGGACGACACGGCCGAGTTCGGCAGGTACTTTGGTCTTCCGGCACAGCATGACACGGGCCGTGTCACATGACACGGTCGAGGCTTGGCACCTTGGTCCTCCTCGTTTTGTGTCCGTTTTCTCACCGAAGTACGTAAGTGCATGAGCATACAATGTTATATCGTTACTTACATCAATTCTTACTTCATTTTCTTCGTTTGGATATGTCAATATCGCATCATCTCCTCCCCTTTTAAAAGGAATTGACCTCAATTCAGTAATTCCCTCGTCGTCAAGGTAAGAAGATAGATCGCCCACGTTGAAAGTGGCGTGTACTCCATAATCGCCCGGAAGTTCTACTTTATATGCATTGTCGGTCACCTTACCCACGATTTTGTAAGGACCCTCGGCCCTCGGCATAAGTTTGTTCTTGCGTTTACTAGGAAATCTCTCCTTTCTTAAGTGTACCCAAATCAAGTCGCCTACCTCGAACAGTCTCGATTTTCTTTGATTGTTGGATTTCCGTTTGTATGAGTCATTCATCTATTTGATTCGATCATGTATTTGTCCGTGTAACTTTATCATCGATTTAAGTTTAGATTCTGCATCTTTATGTACCAACTCGTCCTTCGGCAATGGAATCAAGTATAAGGGTATATAAGGATTTAACCCATAGACGATTTCAAAGGGAGAGTGTCCCGTGGCATGTGTAGGGGATTGGTTATAGGCAAATCCGCATGAGCAAGTTTCACGTCCCAATCCTTTTGCGTTTTATTCACAAGTCCTCGCAACAACGTTCCTAGCGTTCGGTTTGTGACCTCGGTTTGACCATCTGTTTGAGGATGGTGTGAGGTGCTAAACAAGAGTTTTGTTCCCACTTTCCTCCATAATGTATTCCAAAAATAGCTAAGAAATTTCGAATCCCAATCCGAAACAATAGTTTTCGGAACTCCATGTAAACTAACCACCTCTCGGAAGTATAAATCGGCCACGTTACTTGCGTCGTCGGTTTTGTGGCAAGCCACGAAATGCGCCATCTTCGAGAAACGATCGACGACCACCATAATAGCATCTTTACCTCATTGAGTATGGGGCAAAGCGACGATAAAATCCATTGATACATCCTCCCACGGTCTTTTTGGAATCGGTAGAGGCATATACGATCCCGGTTTGAACGAACTCTTCGCGATGTGACATGTTACACATTTACTTAAAACATTGTAAACGTCTTTTAGCATTTTTTGGCCAAAATAAATGTTCTTTAAGTACCTCCATTGTCTTAGCCGTGCCAAAGTGCCCCGCTAAGCCTCCTCCGTGAGCCTCCCGAACCAACAATTCTCGAACCGCATGTTTTGGAACACAAAGTCTATCCCTTTAAAGAGAAAATCATCTTGTATCATGAAATCCCCGAACGGACCAGAATTGCAACGAGTAAAAACTTCCTCAAAATCCGTATCATTTGCATAATACTCTTTCAATATTTCGAAACCAAGTAACCGAACCTCCAGAGTAGAAAGTAAAGCATACCTTCTAGATAATGCATCCGCAACGACATTGCTTTTACCGTCTTTGTACTTGGATGAAAAGTGAAACGATTGTAGGAATTCCACCCACTTAGCATGCCTCGGACTCAGTTTTTGTTGTCCGTTAATGTATTTCAATGATTCATGGTCCGAATGTAGTATAAAATGTTTCGGCCGAAGATAATGACTCCAATGATCAAGGGCCCTTACGATAGCATAGAATTCTTTATCGTAAGTGCAATAATTCGACCGAGCACCATTTAATTTCTCCGAAAAGTAAGCGACAGGTCATTTACCTTGAATAAAAACCGCTCCAATTCCAACTCCACTAGCATCACACTCTACTTCGAATGGTTGAGTAAAATCGGGTAGTATTAGAATCGGTGCTTCGCATAATTTGGCCTTTAACCTTTCGAATGCTCTTTGGGAAGCCCCGTTCCATACAAATGGCCCCTTTTTTAAGCACTCTGTTATTGAAATGGTGCTAAAGTGCCGAATAAACCTCCGATAAAAAGAAGCAAGTCCGTGAAATGACCTTACTTCCGTCACGGTCATAGGGGTCGGCAAAACTTAATTGCTTCGATTTTTGTTTGATCAACCGCCACTCCGTCCTTCGAAACGACATAGCCAAGAAAGACTATACTCTCGACTAAGAATGAACACTTCTCCTTTTTTCCATATAGTTTTCGGTTCCTCAAAGTTTCGAAGAATTGCCTTAAGTGCCCGAAATGTTCATGTAATGACCGACTATAGATAAGAATGTCATCGAGATATACAACCACGAATTTCCCCAGAAATGGTTTAAGCATTTCGTTCATCAACCTCATGAAAGTACTTGGTGCATTTGTAAGACCGAATGGCATAACGGTCCATTCATATAATCCATTTTTCGTTTTGAAGGCCGTCTTCCACTCGTCACCTTCTCGCATTCGAATTTGATGATATCCGCTTCGTAAATCAACCTTTGAAAAGACAACCGAACCATGTAGTCCGTCTAACATATCATCAAGTCTCGGGATAGAGAATCGATACTTGACGGTGATATTGTTCACGGCCCGACTATCGACACACATTCACCAAGAACCATCTTTCTTAGGGACAAGTAAGACTGGAAACGCACACGGACTCAAGCTCTCCCGAATGTACCCGTGGTTCAAAAGTTCTTCGACTTGTATTTGTAACTCCTTCGTCTCCTCGGGATTACATCTATAGGCAGCTTTATTAGGAAGTAATGCTCCGGGTATAAGATCGATTTGGTGTTCAATACCACGAATAGGTGGTAAACCTGACGGTAATTCTTCGGGAAAGACATCCTCAAATTCGTGTAATAACATATCTATCTCTTCTCCGTTTTGTACTCCCATGTTCTCGTCCCGTGTTTCTTTAAACATCACCAGATATACTTGCTCCCCATCCTTAATGGCATGTTCCATTTCCCTCTCGCTAGCAAGCATAGTAAGTTTCGGTTTCTCCATTCGACTAGAACTCATCGAACGGATAGCTTGCGGGCACATCGGCTTGAGTACAATCTTCTTTCCTTTGTCTCGTAATTCATTTTCGTTACTTCGACCTCGATGTAAAACATCTCGGTCGAACATCCATGGTCGTCCCAAAAGTACGTGGCATGCGTCCATCGGGAGTACGTCACATAACACATCGTCTCCGTATGGTCCCATAGTTAAGTTGACCCGTACTTATCTCGACACCTTCATTTTACTTCCATCATCGAGCCAATGTAAAGCATACGGTCTCAGGTGAGCCGTAGTAGTTAGACCGAGTTCCGTAACCATCTTATTAGAAGCTACATTCGTGCAACTTCCTCCATCGATTATCAAACTACACCATTTTTCTCCGACTCGGCATTTGGAATGAAAGATTTGGTCCCTTTGCTCTGTATCATTTGAAATGATTTTGGTATGTAGAGCTCGAAGTACTAAAGCGGTATCATATTCCGGAGTGTCATAAGCCTCGCATTCCTTGTTTTCTTCCTCGGCCTCCATGTTAAATACGTCACCAAGTCCTTCCTTCTCGTCCTCAACTAAAAGTTCGTCTCGGACCGCAAGAGCTTCTCTTAACGTGACCACCCGTTTGTTTGGACATGCATTTTGATAGTGACCAAAACCTTGACATTTATAGCATCGTACTTTAGTCAAGCTCGTCTCTTTGGACTCATGAGGAATCTTTGGGGCCGGGGTAGGGACTTGAATAGGCGCGGTAAGTTTCGCAGTCGAACTTGAGCCGGTACTTGGATTTCCGAATTTGTATGGAAATTCGGGTTTGGCAAACTTCACTTTGTTTTGAGCTTCTATCTTTATGCATAGTCCGCATAAAGTGTCAAAATCCCCGTAGGGGTATAATTCTACTGTATTTGCAATGTTTCGGTTTAGGCCACGTAAGAAACGTGACATTCTTTGTTCTACATTTTCTTCGAGTTCTCCCATTAAGGCCAAGCCTTCAAATTCTTCAATATATTCTCCCACACTTAGTTTCCCTTACATGAATTCGGCAATCCTTCGGTACAAGGTTAACCAATGTGATGTCGGGACATACCTTTTACATAGTTTCTTCTTTAAAGAATCCCAAGAACGGATCTTTTCCTTTCCCGCACGAGCTCGTTGTGTTTTCACACCCTCGAACCACAGGGAAGCACCTTTCCCTAACTTGAGAATCACATATTTGCAACGTTTTTCGTTGTTAAGGTTTTTGAACTCGAACATGTGTTAAATCTTTCTCTCCCACCCCAAGTAGACTTCGGGATCGGTACCGCCGACAAATTCCGGAAGTTCATTTAATTTAAATTCATCTGCATGACGCGGTGAATGTGTGTCATATCCTCCTCTTCTAGCTTGAAAATGTGGCTCTTGTAAGCTGTGTAGTGCCTCACGGAGTTTCTCCATGAAATCAACGTCGGAAAAATCCATGATAAGAGAGTCTCGAGATAGTTTTAACAATAAATTGCCAAGAAAATTTTGACAAGGAAATAACCTTGGATCCGACACCACTAATGATACGAATTCGCTTGGGAATACGAATATGTATCGGTCGGAGTATATGTAAGTGTATGATAGCGGAAGGCTTTTTACGAGTAGGGTGTTTTGAGTGTATTTTTATGGAAGTATTATCGGATATGACAATGAAAAATTCAAACAAGAACAAGGGTTTATCGAATTAGACCTATAATTCGATAAGATGATTTCTTCTCAAGACCTATTGAGAATCGATCGGATTAATATTCGAAAACGCGTCGAATAAAAATCAAGTTTCGATGAAAAGCATTCACCAAGGAAAACACAAAGTGTGTTCTTATTTATTCAACATTCAATGATATTACAATCCTCATACAAGACTACTTATAGGAAAACTAAGTCTTCATATCATTTAAACAAAACAATTCAAAGATTACAAAATCTTTGAATAATCAAAACAAATCAAAGTAAAATACAAAAGGGGAACACAAATCACATAATAGGGGAACACAATCCCTAAAATAAGTAAAGAAAGAAAAGAAAAAAAAACAAGCAACAAAAGTGTATAAAAAAAGGTGGCTGCAGGCAGGGACACGGGCCGTGTCGCTTGACACGGCCGCGGCGCGCGCATCATGGTCGGCAGGACTCGACCGTGTCGCCTGGAACACGGTCGGGTGTCTGGGCAGTCAGTTCCGACGTTCTGGGCGAGTAGGACTCGACCGTGTCATGGGACACGGTCGGGTTGGGCAGACAGTCTTTCGGCAAGTTCCGGAAGAGTTCGACTCGGCCGTGTCTTGGGACACGGTCGAGTCCGGCGGGCAGTCAGTTTTACTTGTCTGGGACATCTCGGCACGGGCCGTGTCAGATGACATGGCCGAGTTCGGCAGGCAGTGTACTTGGGTCTTCCGGCACAGCATGACACGGGCCGTGTCATATGACACGGCTGAGACATGGCACCTTGGTCCTCCTCGTTTTGTGTCCGTTTTCTCACCGAAGTACGTAGGTGCATGAGCATACAATGTTGTATCGTTACTTATGTAAATTCTGACTTCGTTTTCTTCGTTTGGATATGTCAATATCGCATCACAAGCAGCTTTCGAAAAATTAAAGGAATATTTGGCCGAGTCGCCTCTGGTCACCAAGCCAATACCAGGAGAGGAGCTCACACTATACCTATCCGTCGGAAAGAAGGCGGTTAGCTCGATCTTGTTAAGAGAAGAAGCGAACCAGCAAAAGCCTATCTATTATACGAGCCAAACTATGCAAGGAGCAGAACGGAACTACTCCAAGCTAGAGAAAGGAGCCCTAACATTAATAGTTACAGCTCGACGATTGAGGCCGTACTTCCTAGCCCACCGCATAAAGCTACAACCTAACTTACCCTTGAGAGAGACACTTGGGCGACCTAACGCGTCAGGTCGCCTAGTAAAATGGGTAGTGGAAATGGGGGAGTATGACATAGAGTATGAACCAATAACAACGATCAAAGCTCAGGCTCTAGCAGATTTCATTCAAGAAGGGGCCACACCATCGCTGCCGGAAGGGCAATGGCTTCTACATGTTGATGGATCAGCGACGACTGGTGGCTCCGGAGCAGGGATAGTTCTCACTACCCTGGAGGGTGAGCAGCTAGAGTTTGCCGTAAAATTTAATTTCAAAGCCTCCAACAATGAAGCCGAGTATGAAGCCCTAGTTAAAGGAATGCATCTGGTAATAGACTTAGATGCGCGACGACTCATAGCTTACTCCGATTCTCAGTTGGTCACGCAAAAAGTATGAGGAAAATTTAAAATAAGTGAGGAGCGGATGAAGAGGTACGTCGAAGAGGTGAAAGAGGCCACCAAAAAGCTAGGAGAATGGGAGTTGATCTGTATTCCCAGGGCGGAAAATGTAAAAGCCGATTATTTAGCAAAAATGGGAAGTTCCTTGGTAGATTGTCGCTCGCGAACAGTAACAATTTTAGAAGCAGCTCGGAGTAGCATTGCAAAACAGGTGATGGAGGTAAACGAGATAACGAATTGGCGAACTCCCTTGGTAGCATATCTGAGAAGAGCAGAGCTACCAATTGAAAAGAAGGAAAGAGCAAAAATCATACGCAGTGCAGCGAGGTTCTGTTGCATTAACGATGAATTATACAAAAGATCATACCTCGGGCCATACATGAGGTGCGTTTTGGAAGAAGAAGGGCGGGGCATACTGGAAGAAATTCATGAAGGGTGCTGCGGTGATCACACCAAATAAGGGCACTAATTAGCAAAACAATAAGAGCTGGCTTTTTCTGGCCGACAATGAGCAAGAAGGCGGTTGAGATGGTGAAGCGTTGCAAAAATGTCAAATACACGCACCATTAATACACATCCCGGCAGAAAACATGATCACTAGGGGAATCGACATCATGGGACGGTTCACACCTGGCTCGGGAGGAAGGAAGTTTTTAGTAGTAGCCATCAACTACTTCAGCAAGTGGGTAGAGGCCGAGCCAGTGGTCACCATCACCGAACAAAGGATCATAAGCTTTTTATTTAACAACATATGTTGCAGGTATGGAGCGCCCGAAATACTCATCTCAGACAATGGGACGCAATTCAATGGGAAGAGAACCTAATCCTGGTGCGAGAGGATGCACATCAAACAACGATTTGCCGCGGTAGCTCATCCGCAGACCAATGGTCAGGTGGAAGTAGCAAATAGAACAAACTTGCAAGGAATCAAAACCCACCTAGACAGAGCAGGAGGAGGATGGGTGGACGAACTCAGCTGAGTGCTATGGTCATACCGAACCACACCCAGGTCATCGACAGGGGAAACACCCTTCAGTATGGTATATGGGTCCGAAGCTGTCATCCAGGTAGAGTTCGGAGAAATGTCACAACGAGTTCGATGGTTCAATGAAGAAGAAAATGAAGAAATGATGAAGGAGGCATTGGATACCATAGAAGAAAGAAGAGAAATAGCTACAGCTCGGCCAGAAAGAAACAAGAGCTTGACAAAAGCAGCTCATGATAAAAAGGTAAAAAAGAGACAGTTCCAAGTCGGCGACTTGGTGCTCAGGCGAGCTGACGCTCTCAGAACAATAGGAAAGCTGGAACCAAACTGGGAAAGCCCTTACAAGGTAATATGAATCTATGCAGGGCGATCTTATGAGCTCGAGGATATGGAGGGACACCCCATTAAGAGAGCTTGGAACATATGTCATTTGAAAAAATATTTTGTATGAAGAAATGTTTGGAAAAGCTTGTAATGTTTTAATAAAAGTCTATTACCAAGGAAATTTGAATGTGCAGTTTGAACAAACTAGAAAGAAAATCTGACCAGGTGAAATACCTTCAGATTCAAACAATGGTGAACTGACCTAGAAAATCAGACCAGGTGAAATACCTTCAGATTCAAACAAGGGTGAACTGCCCTAGAAGATCTGACCAGGTGAAATACCTTTCAGATTCAAACAAGGATGAACTGCCCTAGAAAATCCGACCAGATGAAATACCTTCAGATTCAAGCGAGGGTGAACTGCCCTAGAAATATGATCAGGTGAAATACCTTCAGATTCAAACAAGGGTGAACTGCCCTAGAAGATTTGATCAGGTGAAATACCATCAGACTCAAACAAGGGTGAACTGCCCTAGAAAATCTGACCGGGTGAAATACCCTCGGATTCAGACAAAGGCAAACTGGCCTGAAACCTAAACTAGAAAAAATATCCTCAGACTTAAGCAAGGAAAGAAGTTTTCCTAAAGTTTGATCCGAGCTATATTCTACTCAAAAGACTTGTTTATAGCCGAGCTATATTGACCTGGAAAAGGTTTTTACCCCAAAGAGTTATTTATAGCCGAGCTATATCGAATGTAAGAAAGGTTGTTTGCCATAAAAGAATTGTTTAAAGTATCCGAGCTATATTAACTTTGAAAGGCTGTTCGAAGTATCCAAGCTATATTAAGGTCATGGATAAAGCCGAGCTACGTCAACTTGAGAGTTGTTTAAAGTAGCCGAGCTACATTGACTTTGAAAGGCTGTTCGAAGTATCCGAGCTATATTAAGGTCGTGGATAAAGCCAAGTTAAGTCGACTTAAAGAAGTTGTTTAAAGTAGCCGAGCTATTTTAAAAAAATGGCTTTTAAGAGACAACCTCAAAGTGTTGTAGTTAAGCTATATTAGGGTTATAGATAAAGCCAAACTACGACAACCTCAAAGAGTTGTTTGAAGTACCCGAGCTATTTTAAAAAAAATGGCTTTTAAGAGACGAGCTATGTTAAAAAGAGGCATGTCAACATCGTACACATACGAACTACATTCACATTAAGAGATTTATTCATTAAAAACATCGAAACCAGTACAAAGACAATGAAAAGGATAAATATGTATACAAGTAAAGCTAAACTACAGACTCGGGAGATCGGGGAGGAGGCGAGGAGGAAGCATCAGGGTTAGCCCCCCCAGTCGTAGCATCGGGAGTATCAGCCTTACCAGATGAAGCAGAAGGGATAGAGGGCATCTCCAAGTCCAGACCGGATTTCCTTACGGACTCTCCAAGGGCGTCCTCTCACCAGGCTGCATCGGGATATTCGTTCACATTGCCAGACCAACCTGAGGGGGCAGGAGCGCCTTTCAAAGCAGCATCCCTGTCCAGCTCCCTCGTAAAGCCCAAAGTGGCCAGCCGAAATCAAATATTGCATCGCAACAGGAGTCAGCCGAACTAGGTAGGCGGTAGAATTATGGTACCGAGTTAGGAGGGTAGAGCGATAGGCCTCCATGAAGGATTGACCGATGTCGCTGGTCAGGAAGTGGCGTTGGCCATCCAAAAGTCCTCACTCGTAGGTTGACTCCCTAGCCATGGCGAGCTGAGCTTCAAGCTGGGTAATCTTCTCCGACTCGGCCTTGGCCCGCACAAGCTAAGCCTCGAGCTGGGTAATCTTCTCAAATTCAGCCCCGGCCTCTGTTAACTGAGCCTCGAGCTGGATGAGCTTCTTCGATTCTGTTTGAATATGAGCTTTCGAAAGCTTTAGCTCTTGGTTCAGCTGAACGTTGGCGATCTGAGCTCGCTCCAAAACCGTCTCCCGCTCGGAAATCTTCTTGAGGGCAATATCAAAGTGATGATCCCTCTCTTGCAGCCGGGAAGCGAGATCATTTTTAGCCTCCATAGCGGCCTTAAGCTCAGCCGACATTTGGGTCATTTGGGAAAAAGACGAAGCTCCGTCCTTCTGCTCTTCTGTGAAACTCACTAAAGTAGCACAGAGCTGAAAAAGAAAGGACAATCTCATCAAAAACATAGGTAAGAATAAAACAGGGAATAAGAGAAGAAGGAAAAGTAAAAGAAGAATACCTCCCCGAAATACATCATCATTAAAGATACGGGATCAATTAATACGAATGAAGAAGATGAAGTAAGGATCGACGTAAATGACCTTACAACACGCCATGCACGAACGACTACATATTTAGGCGAGAAAACGGACGCGAGACGTGGAGTCTCGATCTCGGCCCGTGTCATGCTATGCCGGAAGAACAAAACACACTGCCGGCCGAACCCGACCGTGTCCGGCGACACGGCCGTGTCACACTCTTCTGGATAGTGAAATCTCACTGCCCGACCAATCTGACCGTGCCAGGCGACACCGTCGAGTCCTACTCATCCAGAAATGCCGGAACATCTGCCCAGGCAACCCGGCCGTGTTCCAGGACACGGTCGAGTCCTGTTCGACCAATATTCCTTCTACACATGTAGCCACGGCCGTGTCAATCGACACGGCCCGTGTCCAGCCGACAAGTTTCCTTTTTTATACACTTTTGTGTTTTGTTTGTCTTTTCTTTTCTTTCTTTACTCATTTTAGGGATTGTGTTTCCCCTAAATTATGATTTTGTGTTCCCTTTTGTATTTTATTTTGATTTGTTTTGATTATTCAAAGATTTTGTAATCTTTGAATTGTTTTCTTTAATTAGGGTAGGGAGACTTGGGTTTTCCTATAAGTAGACTTGAATAATCTTGTAAGAGGCGTTGAATGTTGAAATAAGAATACACTTTTTATTTCTATCCTTGTTGAATGATTTTCATCAAACTCTTGATTTTTATTCGATGCGTTTTCGAGTATTAATCCGATCGATTCTCAATAGGTCTTGAGAAGAAATCACCTTATCGAATTATAGGTCTAATTCGATAAACCTTTGTTCTAGATCGTTCGAGTCTTCTTGATCGATATTATTACCCTATCCGGTATTACATCCATATTCATACATTCGAGTTATCATATTCACAAAATAAGACTTCCGCTACGATACATATTCACTTTAGCGAGCGAATTCATATCATTAGTGGCATCGGAGCCCAAGGTCATCTCCTTGGCGATTTTATTGGCAATTTCTTGTTAAGACTATCTCGTGACTCTCTTGCGATGGATTTCTCTGATCCCGATTTCTTGATGAAACTCCGTGATGCACTAAGCGGTCTACCGGAGCAACGTATGCAAGCAGGGTGCGGAGGCGACGCACGTTCAATGCACCATGCGGACGAGTTTAAAGTAAACAAACTTCCAGAGTTCGTTGGAGGTACCGATCCCGAAGCTTACTTAGAATGGGAACGGAAGATTGAGCGCATGCTCGAATTCAAAGAACTTAACGACGAAAAACATTGCAAATATGCAATTCTCAAGTTAGGGAAGGGAGCTTCTCTTTGGTTCGAAGGAGTGAAGACACGAAGAGCTCGGGCGGGAACAAAGATCCGTTCGTGGGAATCTTTAAAAAGAAAACTTCGTAAGAGGTATGTGCCAACATCACATCGGTTAATCTTGTATCGGAAGATTACTGATTTCATGCAAGGAAAACTAAGTGTTGGTGAATACATTGAAGAGCTCGAAAGCTTGGTCTTAATGGGAGAACTAGAAGAAAACGAAGAGCAAAAGATGTCACGTTTTTTACGTGGCTTAAACAAAAACATAGCCAACACGGTGGAGTTATACCCATATGAAGATTTCAATACTTTATATGGATTATGTGTGAAGATAGAGGATATGGATTCTCTATCGATACAGCGGCAAGCTGTTTTGACGAGCGGAAGCGAACAGCAAGAAACTGTCAGGAACTAAGAACAACAGTTCGCTGCAGCAATAACACTGGCTAGCGGTATGCGCATGCGATAGGAAATGATGACGGCAACTCGATACATCAACAAGAAAGGAACTGGCCGAATGGAAATGACTCGAAACAGGCAACCTCCAAACAGCGGCACTCGAAACAGCAAGTTTCGGTCGGATGCTAATTGAAAGCAGGAAACAAGTTCAAACGATCGAACAGCACTTGATGCGAAATCCTGATCAAGTACAACCCTATATCGAAAACAAGAAGAATATCGAAACAGGACAGGAAACAGTTGTTTTATCGAACTAGACCTATAATTCAATAAAGTGATTTCTTCTCAAGACCTATTGAGAATCAATCAGATTAAGATTCGAAAACGCGTCGAATAATAATCAAAGTTTTGAAGAAAACTTGTCCAACACTTAAACAATACACAAGGTATGTCGTTTTATCATTCAAAACGATCTGCCTCATTACAACTCCATCGCCACTATTTATAGGCAAAAGTAGCCTGACAAGATAATCTAAACTATTACAAGGTGGTCTTAAAATAAGGAAAAGAAAATACAAGGTTCCCCACATCACTTGCAAACAAGAGTAAAAGATGGGTTTTGTCTCCAAGGTTATAGCCGCCTTTCAAATTGCATGCAGCCGAGATTCCTGCTGCTTTTATAACAAAGAAAGTGCTTAAATTCTTTTATTGTTTTGTCTTTACCATTTGGACCCCTTTCCCAAGGTGCAAGTTGCTTATGTTTAAGTTACTCCAACTCCGATTATCAAGGTAACTCCGGGTCTCGTATCCGTTTCTCGCCTAATTATGTTGGAGTATGGTCGAGGTGTTTTACGTCAATCCTTACTTCATCTTCTTCGCTTGGAGTAGTCGGTTCCGTATCATTCCCTGCTTCTTTAAAAGGAATTGTCCTCAATTCCGCAATTCCATTGTCGTCGAGATAAAGAGATAGATCACCTATGTTGAAAGTAGCATGCACTCCATAATCACCCGGAAGTTCTAACTTGTAAGCATTGTCGTTCACCTTCGCAACTATTTTAAATGGTCCCTCATCTCGTGGCATTAACTTGTTCTTACGCTTACTCGGGAATCGTTCTTTCCTCAAATGCACCCAAACTAAATCCCCAACCTCGAATACTCTTGGTTTTCTTTGTTTGTTCGATTTTCTTTTGTACGTCTCATTTATCTCCTTGATTCGGTTACGCACCTGTTCGTGTAATTTCATCATCGATTTTAGTTTTGACTCCGCGTCCTTATGCACCAATTCATCATTCGGTAATGGAATTAAGCCTAGCGGTATGTAATGATTCAGGCCGTAAACTACTTCGAATGGAGAACGCGCTGTGGAATGAGTAGGAGAACGGTTATAAGAAAACTCCGCATGTGCCAGTTTTAGATCCCAGTCCTTTTATGTCTTGCCTACCAGTCCTCGCAACAGTGTTCCCAGGGTTCGATTAGTCACTTCAGTTTGCCCGTCGGTTTGAGGGTGGTGTGAAGTGCTAAACAAGAGTTTTGTTCCCACCTTCCTCCATAGGGTGTTCCGAAAGTAGTTGAGAAATTTGGAGTCTCGATCGGAAACAATAGTCTTCGGAATCCCATGTAAACGTACCACATCTCGAAAATATAAGTCAGCCACATTGCTTGCATCATCTGTCTTGTGGCACGCTACAAAATGAGCCATTTTCGAAAAACGATCTACGACTACCATAATCGCATCCCTCCCTCGTTGAGTACGAGGTAAAGCCATAATAAAATCCATCGAGACATCTTCCCATGGCCTCACCGAAATTGGTAAAGGTGTGTATTCCTGGTTTGAACAAACTCTTCGCAACATGGCATGTCACACACTTACTAATTATGTTACTAACATCCCCTCTGTATCTTTGGCCAATAAAAATGTTCCTTCAGCACATCTAATGTCTTAGTCGAACCAAAGTGGCCAACCAAACCTCCCCCGTGAGCCTCCCGAACTAGAAATTCTCGAACCGTGTGCTTGGGTAGGCAAAGATGATTTCCTTTAAAAAGGAAGCCTTCCTATATCGAAAATTCTCCCATCGGTCCAGATTTGCAAAGGGCGAAGGTTTCGCCAAAATCCGCATCACCGTCGTAATATTCCTTCACTGTCTCAAATCCAAGCAAACGAACATCAAAAGTAGAGAGTAAGGCATAACGCCTAGACAATGCATCTGCTACAATATTACTCTTGCCATCCTTATACTTTGATGAGAAGTGAAATGATTGTAAGAATTCCACCCACTTCGCATGCCAGGGACTTAACTTGTGTTGTCCGTTAATATACTTCAATGATTCATGGTCCGAATGTATGATGAAATGCTTCGGCCGAATATAGTGACTCCAATGATTTAGAGCCCTCACAATAGCATAAAACTCCTTGTCGCACGTACAATAATTGAGACGAGCACCGTTTAACTTTTCTGAAAAATAAGCAATAGGTCGCTTTCCTTGAATGAGAACCGCTCCAATGCCAACTCCGCTAGCATCACATTCTACCTCGAACGGTTGCGAAAAATCGGGTAATGCTAAGATTGGTGCTTCGCACAACTTTGCCTTCAAATTTGCGAACGACTCCTGGGCAGCCCGGCTCCAATTAAACGTACCTTTCTTCAAACATTCGGTTATTGGGCTTGCAATGGTGTTGAAATATCGAATGAATCTTTGGTAAAATGAAGCAAGTCTGTGGAACGATCTAACTATCGTCACTGTATTGGGAACTGGCCATGACTTAATTGCTTCGATCTTTGCTTGATCGACCGACACTCCGTCCTTTGAAACAACATAGCCAAGAAAGACTATACTTTTGACAAAAAATGAGCACTTCTCCTTTTTTCCATACAGCCTTTGGTCCCTAAGGGTTTCGAAGACTTGTCTCAAGTGTCCGAAATGTTCTTGCAACGATCGGCTATAAATCAAAATATCGTCTAGATATACAACTACAAATTTCCCCAAGAATGGCTTAAGCACCTCATTCATCAAGCACATGAAGGTACTCGGCGCATTTGTAAGGCCGAACGGCATAACGGTCCATTCATACAACCCGTGTTTAGTTTTGAAGGCCGTCTTCCACTCATCTCCTTCTCACATCCGGATTTGGGGATAACCACTTCGTAGGTCAACTTTTGAGAATCAATCGGATTAAAAACATCGAAACCAGTATAAAGACAATGAAAAGGATAAATATGTATACAAGTAAAGCTAAACTACAGACTCGGGAGATCGGGGAGGAGGCGAGGAGGAAGCATCAGGGTTAGCCCCCCCAGTCGTAGCATCGGGAGTATCAGCCCTGCCAGATGAAGCAGAAGGGATAGAGGGCAGCTCCAAGTCCAGACCGGATTTCGTTACGGACTCTCCAAGGGCATCCTCTCACCAGGCTGCATCGGGATATTCATTCACATTGCCAGACCAACCTAAGGGGGCAGGAGCCCCTTTCAAAGCAGCATCCCTGTCCAGCTCCCCCGTAAATCCCAAAGTGGCCAGCCGAAATCAAATATTGCATCGCAATAGGAGTCAGCCGAACCAGGTAGGCGGTAGAATTATGGTACCGAGCTAGGAGGGTAGAGCGATAGGCCTCCAGGAAGGATAGACTGATGTCGCTGGTCAGGAAGCGGCGTTGGCCATCCAAAAGTCCTCACTCGTAGGTTGACTCCCTAGCCATGGCGAGCTGAGCTTCAAGCTGGGTAATCTTCTCCGACTCGGCCTTGGCCTGCACAAGCTAAGCCTCGAGCTGGGTAATCTTCTCAAATTCAGCCCCGGCCTCTGTTAACTGAGCCTCGAGCTGGATGAGCTTCTTCGATTCTGTTTGAATATGAGCTTTCGAAAGCTTTAGCTCTTGGTTCAGCTGAACGTTGGCGATCTGAGCTCGCTCCAAAACCGTCTCCCGCTCGGAAATCTTCTTGAGGGCAATATCAAAGCGATGTTCCCTCTCTTGCAGCCGGGAAGCGAGATCATTTTTAGCCTCCAGAGCGGCCTTAAGATCAGCCGATATTTGGGTCATTTGGGAAGAAGACGAAGCTCCGTCCTTCTGCTCTTCTGCGAAACTCACTAAAGTAGCATAGAGCTGAAAAAGAAAGGACAATCTCATCAAAAACATAGGTAAGAATAAAACAGGGAATAAGAGAAGAAGGAAAAGTGAAAGAAGAATACCTTCCCGAAATACATCATCATTAAAGATACGGGATCAATTAATACGAATGAAGAAGATGAAGTAAGGATCGACGTAAATGACCTTACAACACGCCATGCACGAACGACTACATATTTAGGCGAGAAAACGGACGCGAGACGTGGAGTCTCGATCTCGGCCGTGTCATATGACATGGCCCGTGTCATGCTATGCCGGAAGAACAAAACACACTGCCGTCCGAACCCGACCGTGTCACACTCTTCTGGATAGTGAAATCTCATTGCCCGACCAACCCGACCGTGCCAGGCGACACGGTCGAGTCCTACTCATCCAGAAATGCCGGAACATCTGCCCAGGCAACCCGACCGTGTTCCAGGACACGGTCGAGTCCTGCTCGACCAAGATTCCTTCTACACATGTAGCCACGGCCGTGTCAATCGACACGGCCCGTGTCCAGCCGACAGCTTTCCTATTTTATACACCTTTGTGTTTTGTTTGTCTTTTCTTTTCTTTCTTTACTCATTTTAGGGATTGTGTTTCCCCTAAATTATGATTTTGTGTTCCCCTTTGTATTTGATTTTGATTTGTTTGATTATTCAAAGATTTTGTAATCTTTGAATTGTTTTCTTTAATTATGGTAGGGAGACTTGGGTTTTCCTATAAGTAGACTTGAATAATCTTGTAAGAGGCATTGAATGTTGAAATATGAATACACTTTTTATTTCTATCCTTGTTGAATGATTTTCGTCAAACTCTTGATTTTTATTCGATGCGTTTTCGAGTATTAATCCGATTGATTCTCAATAGGTCTTGAGAAGAAATCACCTCATCGAATTATAGGTCTAATTCGATAAACCTTTGTTCTTGATCGTTTGAGTCTTCTTGATTGATATTATTACCCTATCCGGTATTACATCCATATTCATACATTCGAGTTATCATATTCACAAAATAAGACTTCCGCTACGATATAATTCCATACCTATACAATTTCCAACCGATACATATTCACTTTAGCGAGCGAATTCATATCATTAGTGGCATCGGAGCCCAAGGTCATCTCTTTGGCGATTTTATTGGCAATTTCTTGTTAAGACTATCTCGTGACTCTCTTGTGATGGATTTCTCTGATCCCGATTTCTTGATGAAACTTCGTGATGCACGAAGCGGTCTACCGGAGCAATGTATGTAAGCATGGCGCGGAGGAGACGCACGTTCAATGCACCATGCGGACGAGTTTAAAGTAAACAAACTTCCAGAGTTCGTTGGAGGTACCGATCCCGAAGCTTACTTAGAATGGGAACGGAAGATTGAGCGCATGTTCGAATTCAAAGAACTTAACGACGAGAAACATTGCAAATATGCAATTCTCAAGTTAGGGAAGGGAGCTTCTCTTTGGTTCGATGGAGTGAAGATACGAAGAGCTCGGGCGGGAACAAAGATCCGTTCGTGGGAATCTTTAAAAAGAAAACTTCGTAAGAGGTATGTGCCAACATCACATCGGTTAACCTTGTATCGGAAGATTGCCGATTTCATGCAAAGAAAACTAAGTGTTGGTGAATACATTGAAGAGCTCGAAAGCTTGGTCTTAATGGGAGAACTAGAAGAAAACGAAGAGCAAAAGATGTCACGTTTTTTACGTGGCTTAAACAAAAACATAGCCAACACGGTGGAGTTATACCCATATGAAGATGTCAATACTTTATGTGGATTATGTGTGAAGATAGAGGATATGGATTCTCTATCGATACAGCGGCAAGCTGTTTTGACGAGCGGAAGCGAACAGCAAGAAACTGTCAGGAACTAATAACAACAGTTCGCTGCAGCAATAACACTGGCTATCGGTATGCGCATGCTATAGGAAATGATGACGGCAACTCGATATAGCAATAAGACAGGAACTGGCCGAATGGAAATGACTCGAAACAGGCAACCTCCAAACAGCGGCACTCGAAACATCAAGTTTCGGTCGGATGCTAATTGAAAGCAGGAAACAAGTTCAAACGATCGAACAGCACTTGATGCGAAATCCTGATCAAGTACAACCCTATATCGAAAACAAGAAGAATATCGAAACAGGACAGGAAACAGTTGTTTTATCGAACTAGACCTATAATTCAATAAAGTGATTTCTTCTCAAGACCTATTGAGAATCAATTAGATTAAGATTCGAAAACGCGTCGAATAATAATCAAAGTTTTGAAGAAAACTCGTCCAACACTTAAACTATACACAAGGTATGTCGTTTTATCATTCAAAACGATCTGCCTCATTACAACTCCATCGCCACAATTTATAGGCAAAAGTAGCCTGACAAGATAATCTAAACTATTACAAGGTGGTCTTAAAATAAGGAAAAGAAAATACAAGGTTCCCCACATCACTTGCAAACAAGAGTAAAAGATGGGTTTTGTCTCCAAGGTGATAGCCGCCTTTCAAATTGCATGTAGCCGAGATTCCTGCTGCTTTTATAATAAAGAAAGTGCTTAAATTCTTTTATTGTTTTGTCTTTACCATTTGGACCCCTTTCCCAAGGTGCAAGTTGCTTATGTTTAAGTTACTCCAACTCCGATTATCAAGGTAACTCCGGGTCTCGTATCCATTTCTCGCCTAAGTATGTTGGAGTATGGTCGAGGTGTTTTACGTCAATCCTTACTTCATCTTCTTCGCTTGGAGTAGTCGGTTCCATATCATTCCCTGCTTCTTTAAAAGGAATTGTCCTCAATTCCGCAATTCCATTGTCGTCGAGATAAAGAGATAGATCACCTATGTTGAAAGTAGCATGCACTCCATAATCACCCGGAAGTTCTAACTTGTAAGCATTGTCGTTCACCTTCGCAACTATTTTAAATGGTCCCTCAGCTCGTGGCATTAACTTGTTCTTACGCTTACTCGGGAATCGTTCTTTCCTCAAATGCACCCAAACTAAATCCCCAACCTCGAATACTCTTGGTTTTCTTTATTTGTTCGATTTTCTTTTGTACGTCTCATTTATTTCCTTGATTCGGTTACGCACATGTTCGTGTTATTTCATCATCGATTTTAGTTTTGACTCCGCGTCCTTATGCACCAATTCATCATTCGGTAATGGAATTAAGTCTAGCGGTATGTAAGGATTCAAGCCGTAAACTACTTCGAATGGAGAACGCGCCGTGGAATGAGTAGGAGAACGGTTATAAGCAAACTCCGCATGTGCCAATTTTAGATCCCAGTCCTTTTATGTCTTGCCTACCAGTCCTCGCAACAGTGTTCCCAGGGTTCGATTAGTCACTTCAGTTTGCCCGTCGGTTTGAGGGTGGTGTGAAGTGCTAAACAAGAATTTTCTTCCCACCTTCCTCCATAGGGTGTTCCAAAAGTAGCTGAGAAATTTGGAGTCTCGATCGGAAATAATAGTCTTCGGAATCCCATGTAAACGTACCACCTCTCGAAAATATAAGTCAGCCACATTGCTTGCATCATCTGTCTTGTGGCACCCTACAAAATGAGCCATTTTCGAAAAACGATCTACGACTACCATAATCGCATCCCTCCCTCGTTGAGTACGAGGTAAAGCCACAATAAAATCCATCGAGACATCTTCCCATGGCCTCTCCGGAATTGGTAAAGGTGTGTATTCCTGGTTTGAACGAACTCTTCGCAACATGGCATGTCACACACTTACTAATTATGTTACTAACATCCCCTCTGTATCTTTGGCCAATAAAAATGTTCCTTCAGCACATCTAATGTCTTAGTCGAACCAAAGTGGCCAGCCAAACCTCCCCCGTGAGCCTCCCGAACTAGCAATTCTCGAACCGTGTGCTTGGGTAGGCAAAGATGATTTCCTTTAAAAAGGAAGCCTTCCTGTATCGAAAATTCTCCCATCGGTCCAGATTTGCAAAGGGCGAAGGTTTCGCCAAAATCCGCATCACCGTCGTAATATTCCTTCACTGTCTCAAATCCAAGCAAACGAACATCAAGAGTACAGAGTAAGGCATAATGCCTAGGCAATGCATCTGCTACAATATTTCTCTTGCCATCCTTATACTTTGATGAGAAGTGAAATGATTGTAAGAATTCCACCCACTTCGCATGCCAGGGACTTAACTTGTGTTGTCCGTTAATATACTTCAATGATTCATGGTCCGAATGTATGATGAAATGCTTCGGCCGAATATAGTGACTCCAATGATCTAGAGCCCTCACAATAGCATAAAACTCCTTATCGTACGTACAATAATTGAGACGAGCACCGTTTAACTTTTCTGAAAAATAAGCAATAGGCCGCTTTCCTTGAATGAGAACCGCTCCAATGCCAACTCCGCTAGCATCACATTCTACCTCGAACGGTTGCGAAAAATCGGGTAATGCTAAGATTGGTGCTTCGCACAACTTTGCCTTTAAATTTGCGAACGACTCCTGGGCATCCCGGCTCCAATTAAACGTACCTTTCTTCAAACATTCGGTTATTGGGCTTGCAATGGTGTTGAAATCTCGAATGAATCTTTGGTAAAATGAAGCAAGTCCGTGGAACGATCTAACTTTCGTCACTGTATTGGGAACTGGCCATGACTTAATTGCTTCGATCTTTGCTTGATCGACCGACACTCCGTCCTTTGAAACAACATAGCCAAGAAAGACTATACTTTTGACAAAAAATGAGCACTTCTCCTTTTTTCCATACAGCCTTTGGTCCCTAAGGGTTTCGAAGACTTGTCTCAAGTGTCCGAAATGTTCTTGCAACGATCGACTATAAATCAAAATATCATCTAGATATACAACTACAAATTTCCCCAAGAATGGCTTAAGCACCTCATTCATCAAGCACATGAAGGTACTCGACGCATTTGTAAGGCCGAACGGCATAACGGTCCATTCATACAGCCCGTGTTTAGTTTTGAAGGCCGTCTTCCACTCATCTCCTTCTCGCATCCGGATTTGGGGATAACCACTTCGTAGGTCAACTTTTGAGAATCAATCGGATTAAAAACATCGAAACCAGTACAAAGACAATGAAAAGGATAAATATGTATACAAGTAAAGCTAAACTACAGACTCGGGAGATCGGGGAGGAGGCGAGGAGGAAGCATTAGGGTTAGCCCCCCCAGTCGTAGCATCGGGAGTATCAGCCCTGCCAGATGAAGCAGAAGGGATAGAGGGCAGCTCCAAGTCCAACCGGATTTCGTTACGAACTCTCCAAGGGCGTCCTCTCACCAGGCTGCATCGGGATATTCGTTCACATTGCTAGACCAACCTGAGGGGGCAGGAGCCCCTTTCAAAGCAGCATCACTGTCCAGATCCCCCGTAAATCCCCAAGTGGCCAGCCGAAATCAAATATTGCATCGCAATAGGAGTTAGCCGAACCAGGTAGGCGGTAGAATTATGGTACCGAGCTAGGAGGGTAGACAGATAGGCCTCCAGGAAGGATTAACCGATGTCGCTGGTCAGGAAGCGGCGTTGGCCATCCAAAAGTCCTCACTCGTAGGTTGACTCCCTAGCCATGGCGAGCTGAGCTTCAAGCTGGGCAATCTTCTCCGACTCGGCCTTGGCCTGCACAAGCTAAGCCTCGAGCTGGGTAATCTTCTCAAATTCAGCCCTGGCCTCTGTTAACTAAGCCTCGAGCTGGATGAGCTTCTTCGATTCTGTTTGAATATGAGCTTTCGAAAGCTTTGGCTCTTGGTTCAGCTGAACGTTGGCGATCTGAGCTCGCTCCAAAACCATCTCCCGCTCGGAAATCTTCTTGAGGGCAATATCAAAGCGATGTTCCCTCTCTTGCAGCCGGGAAGCGAGATCATTTTTAGCCTCCAGAGCGGCCTTAAGCTCAGCCGACATTTGGGTCATTTGGGAAGAAGACGAAGCTCCGTCCTTCTGCTCTTCTGCGAAACTCACTAAAGTAGCACAGAGCTCAAAAAGAAACGACAATCTCATCAAAAACATAGGTAAGAATAAAACAGGGAATAAGAGAAGAAGTAAAAGTAAAAGAAGAATACCTTCCCGAAATACATCATCATTAAAGATACGGGATCAATTAATACGAATGAAGAAGATGAAGTAAGGATCGACGTAAATGACCTTACAACACGCCATGCACGAACGACTACATATTTAGGCGAGAAAACGGACGCGAGACGTGGAGTCTCGATCTCGGCCGTGTCATATGACACGGCCCGTGTTATGCTATGCCGGAAGAACAAAACACACTGCCGGCCGAACCCGACCGTGTCAGGCGACACGGCCGTGTCACACTCTTCTGGATAGTGAAGTCTCACTGCCCGACCAACCCGACCGTGCCAGGCGACACGGTCGAGTCCTACTCATCCAGAAATGCCGGAACATCTGCCCAGGCAAACCGGCCGTGTTCCAGGACACGATCGAGTCCTGCTCGACCAAGATTCCTTCTACACATGTAGCCACGGCCGTTTCAATCGACACGGCCCGTGTCTAGCCGACAGTTTTCCTTTTTTATACACTTTTGTGTTTTGTTTGTCTTTTCTTTTCTTTCTTTACTCATTTTAGGGATAGTGTTTCCCCTAAATTATGATTTTGTGTTCACCTTTGTATTTTATTTTGATTTATTTTTATTATTCAAAGATTTTGTAATCTTTGAATTGTTTTCTTTAATTATGGTAGGGAGACTTGGGTTTTCCTATAAGTAGACTTGAATAATCTAGTAAGAGGCATTGAATGATGAAATAAGAATACACTTTTTATTTCTATCCTTGTTGAATGATTTTCATCAAATTCTTGATTTTTATTCGATGCGTTTTCGAGTATTAATCCGATCGATTCATGCAAGGAAAACCAAGTGTTGGTGAATACATTGAAGAGCTCGAAAGCTTGGTCTTAATGGGAGAACTAGAAGAAAACGAAGAGCAAAAGATGTCACGTTTTTTACGTGGCTTAAACAAAAACATAGCCAACACGGTGGAGTTATACCCATATGAAGATTTCAATACTTTATGTGGATTATGTGTGAAGATAGAGGATATGGATTCTCTATCGATACAGCAGCAAGCTATTTTGAAGAGCGGAAGCGAACAGCAAGAAACTGTCAGGAACTAATAACAACAGTTCGCTGCAGCAATAACACTGGCTAGCGGTATGCGCATGCGATAGGAAATGATGACGGCAACTCGATACAGCAACAAGACAGGAACTGGCCGAATGGAAATGACTCGAAACAGGCAACCTCCAAATAGCAGCACTCGAAACAGCAAGTTTCGGTCGGATGCTAATTGAAAGCAGGAAACAAGTTCAAATGATCGAACAACACTTGATGCGAAATCCTGATCAAGTACAACCCTATATCGAAAATAAGAAGAATATCGAAACAGGACAGGAAAGAGTTGTTTTATCGAACTAGACCTATAATTCAATAAAGTGATTTCTTCTCAAGACCTATTGAGAATCAATCAGATTAAGATTCGAAAACGCGTCGAATAATAATCAAAGTTTTGAAGGAAACTCATCCAACACTTATACAATACACAAGGTATGTCGTTTTATCATTCAAAATGATCTGCCTCATTACAACTCCATCGCCACTATTTATAGGCAAAAGTAGCCTGACAAGATAATCTAAACTATTACAAGGTGGTCTTAAAATAAGGAAAAGAAAATACAAGGTTCCCCACGTCACTTGCAAACAAGAGTAAAAGATGGGTTTTGTCTCCAAGGTGATAGCCGCCTTTCAAATTGCATGCAGCCGAGATTCCTGCTGCTTTTATAATAAATAAAGTGCTTAAATTATTTTATTATTTTGTCTTTACCATTTGTACCCCTTTACCAAGGTGCAAGTTGCTTATGTTTAAGTTATCCAACTCCGATTATCAAGGTAACTCCGGGTCTCGTATCCGTTTTATCGCCTAAGTATGATGGAGTATGGTCGAGGTGTTTTACGTCAATCCTTACTTCATCTTCTTCGCTTGGAGTAGTCGGTTCCGTATCATTCCCTACTTCTTTAAAAGGAATTGTCCTCAATTCCGCAATTCCATTGTCATCGAGATAAAGAGATAGATCACCTATGTTGAAAGTAGCATGCACTCCATAATCACCTGGAAGTTCTAACTTGTAAGCATTGTCGTTCACCTTCGCAACTATTTTAAATCGTCCCTCAGCTCGTGGCATTAACTTGTTCTTACGCTTACTCGGGAATCGTTCTTTCCTCAAATGCACCCAAACTAAATCCCCAACCTCGAATACTCTTGGTTTTCTTTGTTTGTTTGATTTTCTTTTATACGTCTCATTTATCTCCTTGATTCGGTTACGCACATGTTCGTGTAATTTCATCATCGATTTTAGTTTTGACTCCACGTCCTTATACACCAATTTGTCATTCGGTAATGGAATTAAGTCTAGCGGTATGTAAGGATTCAGGCCGTAAACTACTTCGAATGGAGAAGGCGTCGTGGAATGAGTAGGAGAACGGTTATAAGCAAACTCCGCATGTGCCAGTTTTAGATCCCAGTCCTTTTGTGTCTTGCCTACCAGTCCTCGCAACAGTGTTCCCAGGGTTCGATTAGTCACTTCAGTTTGCCCGTCAGTTTGAGGGTGGTGTGAAGTGCTAAACAAGAGTTTTGTTCCCACCTTCCTCCATAGGGTGTTCCAAAAGTAGCTGAGAAATTTGAGTCTCGATCGGAAACAATAGTCTTCGGAATCCCATGTAAACGTACCACCTCTCAAAAATATAAGTCACCCACATTGCTTGCATCATCTGCCTTGTGGCACGCTACAAAATGAGCCATTTTCGAAAACGATCTACGACTACCATAATCGCATCCCTCCCTCGTTGAGTACGAGGTAAAGTCACAATAAAATCCATCGAGACATCTTCCCATGGCCTCTCCGGAATTGGTAAAGGTGTGTATTCCTGGTTTGAATGAACTCTTCGCAACATGGCATGTCACACACTTACTAATTATGTTACTAACATCCCCCTGTATCTTTGGCCAATAAAAATGTTCCTTCAGCACATCTAATGTCTTAGTCGACCCAAAGTGGCCAGCCAAACCTCCCCCGTGAGCCTCCCAAACCAGCAATTCTCGAACCGTGTGCTTGGGTAGGCAAAGATGATTCCCTTAAAAAGGAAGCCTTCCTGTATCGAAAATTCTCCCATCGGTCCAGATTTGCAAAGGGCGAAGGTTTCGCCAAAATCCGCATAACCGTCGTAATATTTCTTTACTGTCTCAAATTCAAGCAAACGAACATCAAGAGTAGAGAGTAAGGCATAACGCCTAGACAATGCATCTGCTACAATATTGCTCTTGCCATCCTTATACTTTGATGAGAAGTGAAATGATTGTAAGAATTCCACCCACTTCGCATGCCTGGGACTTAACTTGTGTTGTCCGTTAATATACTTCAATGATTCATGGTCCGAATGTATGATGAAATGCTTCGGCCGAATATAGTGACTCCAATGATCTAGAGCCCTCACAATAGCATAAAACTCCTTGTCGTACGTACAATAATTGAGATGAGCACCGTTTAACTTTTCTGAAAAATAAGTAATAGGCCGCTTTCCTTGAATGAGAACCGCTCCAATGCCAACTCCGCTAGCATCACATTCTACCTCGAACGGTTGCGAAAAATCGGGTAATGCTAAGATTGGTGCTTCGCACAACTTTGCCTTCAAATTTGCGAACGACTCCTGGGCAGCCCGGCTCCAATTAAACGTACCTTTCTTCAAACATTCGGTTATTGGGCTTGCAATGGTGTTGAAATCTCGAATGAATCTTTGGTAAAATAAAGAAAGTCCGTGGAACGATCTAACTTTCGTCACTGTAGTGGGAACTGGCCAGGACTTAATTGCTTCGATCTTTGCTTAATCGACCGACACTCCATCCTTTGAAACAACATAGCCAAGAAAGACTATACTTTTGACCAAAAATGAGCACTTCTCCTTTTTTCCATACAGCCTTTGGTCCCTAAGGGTTTCGAAGACTTGTCTCAAGTGTCCAAAATGTTCTTGCAACGATCGGCTGTAAATCAAAATATCGTCTAGATATACAACTACAAATTTCCCCAAGAATGGCTTAAGCACCTCATTCATCAAGCACATGAAGGTACTCGGCGCATTTGTAAGGCTGAACGGCATAACGGTCCATTCATACAGCCCGTGTTTAGTTTTGAAGGCCGTCTTCCACTCATCTCCTTCTCGCATCCGAATTTGGTGATAACCACTTCGTAGGTCAACTTTTGAAAAGATCACGGATCCGTGTAATTCGTCCAACATGTCATCAAGCCTCGAAATCGAAAATCGATACTTGATGGTTATATTATTAACGGTTCGACTGTCAATACACATTCGCCAAGATCCGTCTTTCTTAGGAACCAGTAATACCGGAACCGCACAAGGACTTAGGCTTTCTCGAACATACCCGCGGTTCATTAGTTCTTTAATTTGGTTTTATAATTCCTTCTTCTCCTCGGGATTACATCTATAGGCAGCTTTGTTAGGGAGCGACGCACCCAGTATGAGGTCGATATGATGTTTAATCCCACGAATAGGTGGCAAACCCGATGGTAATTCTTCGGGAAAAACATCCGCAAATTCGTGCAATAAGGCATCCATCCTTTCGCCGTTCTGCACAACCATGTTGTCATTCCGTGTCTCCTTTAGAATAAACAAGTACACGCACTAGCCATCATTAATAGCATGTTCCACATCCCGTTCGCTAGCAAACATGGCCAGTTTTGATTTTTCACTCCGACTAGAACTCATAGAGCGAATAGCTTGAGGTAACATTGGTTTAAGCACAATCTTTTTGCCCTTATCCCGTAACTCGTACTCATTGCTTCTTCCTCGGTGTAAAATGTCCCTATCAAACATCCATGACCTTTCCAAAAGTACATGGCATGCATCCATTGGGAGTACATCACATAATACGTTGTCTTCATATGAACCCATGGTTAGTCCAATCTTCACTTGTTTAGTCACCCTTATTTTGCTCCCATCATCGAGCCAATGCAACGTGTAAGGTTTCGGGTGAGCCGTAGTGGTCAGCCCGAGTTTAGTCACCATCTCACTGGAAGGTACGTTGGTGCAACTCCCTCCATCAATGATTAAACTACACCATTTATTTCCGATTTGACACTTTGTGTGAAATATTTGATCCCACTATTCCAAATCATTCGAAACAGCTTTGGCTTGTAGAGTACGTAGAACTAAAGCCGTGTCATAGTTTGGACCATCGTAAGTCTAACATTCTTCTCCTTCTTCGTCCTTCATGCTGAAATCAAATACATCACCCAGTCTCTCCTTTTTGTCCTCAACCAACAACTCGTCTCGGATCGTGACAGCTTCTCTTAGTGTTACCACTCGTTTGTTTGGACAAGCATTTTGATAATGTACGAACCCTTGACATTTGAAACATCTTACTTTAGCCAAACTCGTCTTTTTCGGTATGTAGGGGGCCTTAAGAATCGCAACAGGGACCAGAGTCGGTACAATTGCCTTAGTAGTTGAACTAGAACCGACACTTGGGTTTCCAAGTTTGGCTGGAAACTCGGGTTTATACAACTTCATCCTGTTTTGAGCTTCCAACTTCACACATAGCCCACATAATGTATCAAAGTCCTCATATGGACATAATTCCACCGAGTTAGCTATGCTTCAGTTCAAGCCACGCAAGAATCGCGACATCTTCTGTTCCTCATTCTCCTCTATTTCTCCCATTAAGGTCAGATTCTCAAATTCCCCAATGTATTCACTGACACACAATTTTCCTTGCATGAGGTCTGCAATCTTCCTGTACAAGGACAACCGATGCGACGTTGGTACATATCTCTTACGAAGTTTTCTTTTTAACGAATCCCACGAATGGATCTTTTCTTTCCCCGCACGGGTTCTTCGTGTTTTCACTCCTTCGTACCAAAGCGAAACACCTTTCCCCAACTTGAGGATTGCATACTTGCACTGTTTCTCATTGTCGAGGTCTTTGAACTCGAACATACGATCAATTTTACGTTCCCATTCCAGGTAAACTTCAGGGTCTTTCCAACCAACGAACTCCGGAAGTTCATTATCTTTGAACTCTTCGACATGGCGTGTGGGTCGCTCATAGTCACCACGCCTAGGTTGCCAACGCTGGTCGCGTTGTTCTGGTGTGTCACGCAATGCGTCGCGAAGCTTTGCCAAGAAATCAGCGTCGTTGAGATCCATAATGCCAAAGATCAAGAGCCTGGGGCTCCAATACCACTTATGATACGGATTCTCTATCGATACAGCGGCAAACTGTTTTGACGAGCGGAAGCGAACAGCAAGAAACTGTCGAGGCCCAGTAACAACGATTCGCTACGGCAATAACATCAAGCTAGCGGTATGCGCCGCGATAGGAAATGATGACGGCTCGTCTGACAACAAGACGAGGCTGGCGAATGGAAATGACTCGAAACAGGCAATCTCCAAACAGCGGCCCTCGAAACAGCAAGTTTCGGTCGGATGCTAATTGAAAGCAGGAAACAAGTTCGAACGATCGAACAGCACTTGATGCGAAATCCTGATCAAGTACAACCCTGTATCGAAAACAAAAAGAATATCGAAACAGGACAGGAAATAGTTGTTTTATCGAACTAGACCTATAATTCGATAAAGTGATTTCTTCTCAAGATCTATTGAGAATCAATCAGATTAAGATTCGAAAACGCGTCGAATAATAATCAATGTTTTGAAGGAAACTCGTCCAACACTTAAACAATACACAAGATATGTCGTTTTATCATTCAAAATGATCTGCCTCATTACAACTCCATCGCCACTATTTATAGGCAAAAGTAGCCTGACAAGATAATCTAAACTATTACATGCTGGTCTTAAAATAAGGAAAAGAAAATACAAGGTTCCCCACGTCACTTGCAAACAAGAGTAAAAGATGGGTTTTGTCTCCAAGGTGATAGCCGCCTTTCACATTGCATGCAGCCGAGATTCCTGTTGCTTTTATAATAAAGAAAGTGCTGAAATTCTTTTATTGTTTTGTCTTTACCATTTGGACCCCTTCCCAAAGGTGCAAGTTGCCTATGTTTAAGTTACTCCAACTCCGATTATCAAGGTAACTCCGGGTCTTGTATCCGTTTTCTTGCCTAAGTATGTTGGAGTATGGTCGAGGTGTTTTACGTCAATACTTACTTCGTCTTCTTCGCTTGGAGTAGTCGGTTCCGTATCAGAAGCCCAAAATAAAGTGAAGTTCTCAAGACCCGAATTTCCTTCCAAATTTGGAAATACAAGTGTCGGTTCAAGTTCGGGTACTAAAAGCACCACGCCAAGTCTTGTCCATATTCCGGCACCTAAGACTCCCTACGTACCTAAGGAAACAAGTTTGGCGAAGGTAAGATGTTTCAAGTGTCAAGGATTCAGGCATTACCAAAATACGTGTCCAAACAAACGGGTGGTGATACTAAGAGAGGCTCTTGAGGTCCGGGAGGAATTATTAGTCGAGGACGAAAGAGAAAGGCTCGGTGACGTGTTTGACATGGATGCCAAAGAAGAAGAGGAGTGCGAGGCTTACAATGCTCTGGATTATGACACGAGTCTAGTCCTTCACACTTTGCAAGTCAAAACGGTTTCAAGGGATATGGAACAACGAGACCAAATATTCCACACCAAGTGTCAAATCAAAGACAAATGGTGTAGTTTGATAATCGATGGAGGAAGTTGTACTAATGTTGCTTCAAGTGAGATGGTGACGAAGCTCGAACTCATCAGTACTACTCATCCAAAACCATACACATTACATTAGCTCGATGATGGGAGTAAACTGAAAGTTTCGAAACAAGTACGGGTTGGTCTAATTATGGGTTCCTACGGTGACGAAGTATTATGTGATGTACTCCCAATGGATGCATGCCATATTCTCTTGGGACGACCATGGCTATTTGATCGAGATGTTTTACATCGAGGGAGAAGTAACGAATATGAACTATGGGATAAAGGCAAGAAGATTGTGCTTAAACCAATGGCGCCTCAAGCCATACGTTCGATGAGTTCTAGTCAAGTGGAAAACCGAAGCTTACTATGTTTACTAGTGAGAAAGAGATGAAACACGCTATTGATGATGGCGAGCGTGTGTATTTGTTGATGATTAAAGAAACATGAGATGTTGACATGATTGTGCAAGGAAAAGGAGATATCAATACATTGCTACGAGAATTTGCGGATGTCTTACCGGAAGACTTACCGCCGGGTTTGCCACCCTTAAGTGGGATTGAACACCAAGTCGATCTTGTACCGGGTGCATCACTCCCTAACAAGGCCGCCTATTGATGTAACCCTGAGGAGACGAAGGAGTTACAAAAACAAATTGAGGAGCTAATGAATCGCGGGTACGTTCAAGAAAGTTTGAGCCCTTGTGCGGTTCCGGTTTTACTTGTTTCGAAGAAAGATGGGTCATGGCGGATGTGTATAGATAGTAGAGCCTTAAACAACATAACCATCAAATATCGATTCCCAATTCCGAGACTTGATGATATGTTGGACGAGTTGCATGGTTCGGTGATTTTTCGAAAGTTGATTTGAGAAGCGGCTATCATCAAATTCGCATGCGAGAAGGGGACGAATGGAAGACGGCTTTTAATACAAAACATGGATTATATGAATGGCTCGTCATGCCCTTTGGCCTTACAAATGCACCAAGTACTTTCATGCGATTAATGAATGAGGTACTTAAACCGTTTTTGAGAAAGTTTGTCATCGTATACTTGGATGACATCTTGATTTATAGTCAATCATTGCAAGAACATACCGGGCACTTGAGGAAAGTCTTCGAGATCCTTAGGGATCAAAAACTTTATGGGAACAAGGAGAAGTGCTCGTTTCTAGTCGAGAGTGTAGCCTTTCTTGGCTACATCATTTTTAAAGAAGGAGTGTCGGTTGATCAAACCAAGATCGAGGTGATTAAATATTGGCCTACTCCTAAAACCATCACGGAAGTCCGATCCTTTCAAGGACTTGCTTCATTTTATCGGAGGGTCATACGAGACTTTAGTACCATTTCTAGTCCGATAACGGAATGCTTCAAAAAAGGACCGTTCGTATGGAGCGGGGCTGCCCAAGGGGCGTTTGAAAAATTGAAAACAAAAATGTGTGAGGCACCTATCTTGGCGTTACCCGATTTTTCACAACCGTTCGAAGTAGAATGTGACGCAAGTGGAGTAGGTATTGGGGTGGTTCTCGTCCAAGGGAGACGTCCGATTGCATACTTCTCGGAGAAATTGGGAGGGGCTCGACTCAACTATTGTACTTATGACAAGGAGTTCTATGCTATTGTGAGAGCTCTTGATCATTGGAGTCATTACCTTCGGCCGAAACATTTCATCCTCCATTCGGATCATGAGTCCTTAAAATATATTAACGGGCAACAAAAGTTGAGTCTGAGGCATGCTAAATGGGTGGAATTCCTGCAATCGTTCCACTTGTCCTCGAAATATATGGATGGCAAGAGCAACATTGTGGCAGATGCATTGTCTAGACGGTATGCCTTGGTCTCTACTCTTGATATTCGTTTGCTTGGGTTCGAAACATTGAAGGAGTGTTATGATGGTGATGCGGATTTTGGTGAGATTTTCATTCAGTGCAAATCTGGTCCATTTGGAGAGTTTACGTTGCAAGAAGGATTCCTCTTCAAAGCAAATTGCCTTTGTTTACCCAAACATGTGATTCGAGAATTGTTGGTTCGGAAAGCTCACGGTGGAGGCTTGGCCGGCCATTTTGGTTCGGCTAAAATATTGGAGGTACTTAAGGAGCATTTTTATTGGCCGAAGATGCAAGGGGATGTACATGACATAATTAATAAGTGTGTAACATGCCATATTGCAAAGAGTTCGTTCAAACCCGGAGTATACATGCCTTTGCCGATTCCTGAAAGGCCGTGGGAAGATGTCTCGATGGATTTAATTAGTGCTTTACCTCGTACTCAACGAGGAAGAGATGCTATTATGGTTGTTGTAGACCGATTTCGAAAATAACTCACTTTGTGGCTTGCCACAAGATAGACGACGCGAGTAACATCGCTGATTTGTATTTTAGAGAGATTGTACGATTGCATGGGGTCCCAAGGACGATTATTTCGGATCGAGACTCAAAATTCCTTAGCTATTTTTGGAACACCTTGTGGAGAAAGGTGGGAACCAAACTCCTATTTATCACGTCACATCATCCACAAACGGATGGTCAAATCGAGGTAACTAATCGAACTTTGGGCACTTTATTACGTGGTCTTGTGAGCAAGACACAAAAAGATTGGGACTTAAAGCTTTCACATGCGGAGTTTGCTTATAATCGTTCTCCTACTCATGCCACGGCACACTCTCCGTTTGAAGTAGTTTACGAACTAAATTCGTACATGCCGTTAGATCTAATTCCATTGCCAAATGACGAGTTGGTGCACAAGGATGCGGAGTCAAAACTGAAATCAATGATGAAATTACATGAGCAAGTACGTAATAGAATCAAGGAAATAAATGAGGCTTACAAAAGAAAGTCGAACAAGCAAAGAAGGCCGAAATTATTCGAAGTTGGTGATTTGGTGTGGTTACATTTGAGGAAAGAGCAATTTCCAAGTAAACGTAAGAACAAGTTAACGCCGCGAGCGGAGGGACCGTTTAAAGTAATTGTGAAGGTGAACGACAACGCATACAAATTGGAACTTCCAAGAGATTATGGGGTTCATGCAACCTTAATATTGGGAACCTTTCGCCTTACCTCGACGATGACAGAATTTTGGAATTGAGAACAATTCCCTTTAAAGGGGGAGGAGATGATACGGGATCAATTAATACGAATTAAGAAGACGAAGTAAGGATCGACGTAAATGACCTTACAACACGCCATGCACGGACGACTACATATTTAGGCGAGAAAACGGACACAAGATGTGGAGTCTCGGTCTCGGCTGTGTCATATGACACGGCCCGTGTCATGCTGTGCCGGAAGAACAAAACACACTGCCGGACGAACCCGACCTTGTCAGGCGACACAGCCGTGTCACACTCTTCCGGATAGTGAAATCTCGCTGCCCGAGCAACCCGACCGTGCCAGACGACATGGTCGAGTCCTACTCGTACAGAAATGCCAGAACGTCTTCCCAGGCAACCCGGCCATGTTCCAGGACACGGTCAAGTCCTGCTCGACCTAGATTCCTTCTGCACATGTAGCCGCGGCCGTGTCGATCGACACGGCCCGTGTCCAGCCGGCAACTTTCCTTTTTTATACACTTTTGTGTTTTGTTTGTCTTTTCTTTTCTTTCTTTCCTCATTTTAGGGATTGTGTTTCCCCTAAATTGTGATTTTGTGTTCCCCTTTGTATTTTATTTTGATTTGTTTTGATTATTCAAAGATTTTGTAATCCTCGAATTATTTTCTTTAATTATGGTAGGGAGACTTGGGTTTTCCTTTAAGTAGGCTTGAATAATCTTGTAAGAGGCATTGAATGTTGAAATAAGAATACACTTTGTATTTCTATCCTTGTTGAATGATTTTCATCAAACTCTTGATTTTTATTCGACGCGTTTTCGAGTATTAATCCGGTCAATTCTCAATAGGTCTTGAGAATAAATCACCTTATCGAATTATAGGTCTAATTTGATAAACCTTTGTTCTTGATCGTTCGAGTCTTCTTGATCGATATTATTACCCTATTCGATATTACATCCATATTCATACATTCGAGTTATCATATTCACAAAATAAGACTTCCGCTATGATATAATTCCGTACATATACAATTTCCAACCGATACATATTCACTTTCCGAGTGAATTCGTATCAATTAAGTTTAGGCGGGCATCCGGCGAGGAGTT
Organism: Orobanche coerulescens; assembly: GCA_033398695.1. NCBI lineage: Eukaryota > Viridiplantae > Streptophyta > Magnoliopsida > Lamiales > Orobanchaceae > Orobanche > Orobanche coerulescens. The sequence goes on from CM065804.1 coordinate 103,878,364, forward strand.
GTGTTGTGCCTGCGTATCCCTATCTGGGACTACGGAGCTGAAATATGGGAGGAATTTCTCGAACTCTTAACAGCGCAGCAAGGTATCCATAGTAGAGCTAGAAGGATTCGCAGCCTTAGGCCGCTTAGAAGGAGCGAAAGAGCTGGGAGAGTGATACTAACACGGTTGTGCTACCAAGAGAGTTAGGAACGGTTGGAACCGTCATGGACCCCACTGGTCCTATCACACGTGCACGTGCTAGGAAGTTGAGAGAACAAACGAGTGAAATGTTGAAAACGAGTGACACTAGCACCACCTCACAAAATAAACCTAATGCACGTTCCTCACCTGTTACCTTATTATCTGTTATTAACTCTTATGAAGACAACTCGGTTCCTACTCAAGAGATTTACTGTATGACCTCGATAAAATCCTCTCTTGAAGACCCTCACACTGAGGCTGCTTGGAGTACACTGAATAAAGACCCTGAACCTAGAAGAATTCACGTCCAAAGAAAAGAAGAAGACAAGCTTGTCCTTAAGCTGCCCGAATTAGAAGTGGAAATCATGTCTAAATTTAGTGACTGTGCAACGGTGGATCTACTTGAGATTCAAGAAGGCCCGACAGTTATTCAAATCCTAAGCCCAGATATAGCTTTGCTTGAGGGCAGCCCAGATATAGCTAAAAATAGAAAGCTTGAGGGCGGACCCCAGATATTGCCTAAATAATGGCATGAGGGCGTCTTTGTCGTATTTCATGAAAATGAGAGTTAAATCATAAAAACTCGAAAAGAGAAATACTCTATAAAAAGGATGAACAACCGAAGTTCGACTTGATGATTAAGGAAAATCCATCCTAGCTTGGAAATTAGACTTAGGCATGAAGAAGCTTCAAGGAAGGTGATGTTGGTGTTGTCTTGGAGAAGGGAACTTCAGCATGTGGAAGTTTCAAAGTGAACGTGAGAAATTGTGAAGACCAAGACCTTTTTAAAGATTCCTTTATTTACTTTATAGTTAAGTTGTGTTAGTTTATTCCCTTTTAATCCAGTCCATGTGAAGCAGCCCTGCATTGTCTTAAAAAGTAGGGACACTTGATTTTATTTCCTTAGTTTAATATGTTAGGGATAATATAGTTTGTTTTGTACTCTCCTATAAAAGGAGACCTTTAGGTACCGAGGGAATCAACCTTTTTGAAGTCAAAAACATATTTCAGCTTTATGCTAGAATCAGAGCTGTTGCTCGACTTTTCTTGAGTATTATTCTTATAATTCTCACTTCTACATTCTTACAATTTTAGTTCATAAAATTGTTAAGTCTTAATCATAGAAACTTGAGCTCTTAGAATAGTTCCAAACGTTTCTTTAGAACAAGATTCTAAGGGGATTATAGTAATTAATTCTAAGGGTTTGAAGTGCCCTCATTATTTCCGTATCCATTGTTGCTATACCGAAATACCGTACCGACATGAAGTCCATTGTTACTATAATGGAGTACTGTCCAAATATTGCTGCACCAACGTACGATCGACTCTCGGTGAATCGAAGAGCCATCAATTCTGTTTGTAGCGGAGTGCTGCTGTATTGAGGAGCTGCATCAAAGTGCTGTTGTATTGAAGAGCTGCATCGAAGTACTGTTGTATTGAAGAGTTGTATCGAAGTGATGCTGCATCGAAGTGCTGCTGTATTGAAGAGCTGTATCAATCTTCAGTATTGAAGAGTCAGTCAGTGCGGCTGTGCAATCTTGACCATTATTGTTATTTGCTGTTTGCTTCCGCTTCACGCAACCACGATTCACAACAGTTCCTGTATTGGTAACACTGTTGGGAATCGATCGGCATCATTTGGTATCAAAGCGCACGGTCTTGTCGTTCCTTTCTTATCGTTATTCTCATATATCTATATATATAAATATTTTTGTGATTCGCATTGGAGTTAAGTTGTTGTGTTTTAAGTAAGCTACTCGATACTTGCTTACTGTTTCGAACCACTTAGTACCATGATGACAGGATCAAGAAACTCGAAGGATGGAGAAACTCCAGCCCTTAGACGAGCTGGGAAGGATCCCGTAGATGAGGAAGAGGTCTTAAGCGACAACCTAGTTACTAATAAAATCCAAAGCTTCCGTGATGTGCAATTCCAACTCGAAGGCCTAACATCCTACATACGAAGGATGGAAAACATGATGTTGGAAATGAGGGAAGAGCTGAAATCCCATAGAACGTCACCAACTCCCGAACCTACTATTAGAAACAGGGAGAATCGAGAGAGAGAACCCACAATGGGAGGAAGGGATTCACGGTATAGAGGTAGAGAAAGGGGTAGAGTTAGGGCAGCCCCTCCACCACCCGAATACTATCTGGAAGATGAATATGACGAGTACTTTGAGGATGACAGACAGCCTAGGATCGACCAAGAACCTAGAGAACAACGAGTAAGGGTAGATGATAACTTAAGTAGTGTTAAGTTCTCCATACCACCTTTTGAAGGCAAATCTGATCCCGAAACTTATTTTGAATGGGTTAGGAAGGTCGAGGGACAATTTGAGTGTCCAAATTTTTCAGATCTTAAGAAGGTTAAGATAGCCACTGTAGAGTTCACTAGGTATGCTCTTGTATGGTGGGATCATGTAGTTCAACTTAGGCATCGACGTGGGGAAAGACCCATAGATACATGGGAAGAACTGAAGCGAGTGATGAAGGAAAGATTTGTTCCTAGCTATTACATGAGGGACCTTAGGTATAGTCTCCAAACTTTAAGGCAAGGGACTAAGTCAGTAGACGATTACTATAAGGAAATGGAAACAGGACTGATTAGGTGTCGTATAAAGGAGGACCACGATAGTACCATGACTAGGTTCTTAGCCGGACTTAATGTTGAGATTAGGGACCAATTGGAGCTCATGACTATGCATGACTTAGAAGAAATGGTGCACACGGCTAGGAAAGTAGAAACCCAAGTTCGGAGGCGTCAAACTAGGAAGAACCCCACTCCTAGTATCCCATGGAAATCGAGACAGCCCACTAACCATAAAGAAGACCCAAAACCATCGGTCATTAGGGTCCAGACAGCCCCTAATCCGCCAACTAAGTCCCAACCTTCAGCAAGTTTCAAACCTCAACCTAGGACACATGAGATACGATGCTATAACTGTCAAGGTATAGGTCACATAGCCCCAAACTGCCCAAACAAGCGAGCTGTAGTCATTAAGTCAGGGGAAATAGCGACTGACAGTGAGGGAGAAGAAGAGATTAAGGATGAGGATAGTGGAGAAGAGATAGAAGAATGTAATGAAGAAATCTTAGAAGGGAAGATTAATGTAGTGCTTAGAATGTCCTTGTCAGCTAAGGTAGTAGAAGACGAGGATAGCCAGAGGGAGAACTTGTTTCAGTGTAGGTGCTACATTAAGGGAAACCTCTGTAGTATGATCATAGACGGGGGTAGTTGTGTCAATGTCGTTAGTACAACCTTCGTGCAGAAACTAGAGCTTAAAACCGAAAGACACCCTAAACCGTATAAATTGATGTGGATGAATAATGCTGGGGAACTGAAAGTAGTGAGTAGATGCACCGTTCCCTTTAAAATAGGTAGATATGAGGACGAAGTAGTTTGCGACCTCGCCCCTATGCATGCCACCCAGATCCTTTTAGGAAGGCCATGGCAGTACGACCGCAAAGTTACTCATGATGGGTTTTGGAACAAGTATTCCTTCAATTTTGGAAAGAAGAAATTTAACCTATCACCTATGACCCCTAAGCAAATCCTTGAAGATCAGAGGATATTAGAACAAGCACTTAGAGAAAGCAAAAAAAAGGAGAAGGAAAATAAAACAGACACGGCGATCCCTAAAGGGATAAAAACCGTCGCCCTTTGTAGGGCTAGTGAAGTTAAGCGGGCCTTGCTCGCAAAACAGCCTGTGGTTCTATTACTATTTCGTGGCGTATTGCTTAATATTCCATCAATTCCTGAAACTACTGAACCATTGATTGTCTCTTTATTGCAGGAGTTTGAAGACTTGTTTCCTGAGGAGACCCCACCCGAGTTGCCGCCTGTTTGAGGCATTGAGCACTGTATCGACTTTGTTCCAGGATCCTCAATACCAAACCGTCCTGCATACCGAAGTAACCCCGGAGAGACTAAAGATATGCAAAGGCAAGTGGATGAACTACTAGCAAAGGTACATGTGAGAGAGAGTATGAGTCCTTGTGCAGTCTCGGTATTGCTAGTACCAAAGAAAGATGGCTCGTGGAGGATGTGCGTAGACTGCCGTGCAATAAACAACATTACGGTGAAGTATCGACATCCCATCCCTAGACTTGACGACTTGTTAGATGAATTATATGGTTCCACAATGTTTTCAAAAATTTATTTAAGAAGTGGGTACCATCAAATTCGAATGAAAGAGGGAGACGAGTGGAAAATGGCGTTTAAAACTAAACATGGTTTGTATGAGTGGTTAGTTATGCCATTTGGGCTCACTAACGCACTAAGTACATTTATGAGGGTAATGAATCATGTTCTACGTGCTTTTATTGGGAAATTTGTTGCTTTATACTTCGATGACATCCTAATATATAGCAAAAGTTTGAATGAACATATCAAGCATTTGAAAGAGGTGTTGCTTGTGCTTAGAAAGGAACACTTGTTTGCTAACATTCAAAAATGCAACTTTGGCACCGAGAAATTGGCTTTTCTTGGTTTCGTTGTTAGTTCCCAGGGGATACAGGTCGATGAAGAGAAAGTGAGGGCAATTAGAGAATGGGACAGCCCCAAAAATGTGAGCGAAGTCCGAAGCTTCCACGGCTTGGCAAGCTTCTATCGCCGGTTTGTACCCAACTTTAGTACTGTAGCCGCCCCTTTGACCGACATAATCAAGAAGAATGTTGGATTCAAGTGGGAACAGGAACAAGAGACGGCCTTCAAGGCCTTGAAAGAAAAACTGACGAACGCTCCACTACTAGCCCTGCCAAATTTTGCTAAGTCTTTTGAGATCGAGTGTGATGCATCCGGAACAGGTATAAGAGCTGTTTTGATGCAAGAAGGTAGGCCGATTGCCTACTTCAGTGAGAAGTTGGGAGGAGCTTCGCTGAACTATCCAACTTACGACAAGGAACTATATGCCTTGGTTCGAGCACTCGAAACTTGGCAACATTACTTATGGCCCAAAAAGTTCGTGATACACACTGATCACGAGTCCTTGAAGCATCTGAAGGGGCAACAAAAGTTGAATAGAAGGCATGCTCGATGGATGGAATTCATAGAGACGTTCCCATACGTAATCAAGTACAAACAGGGAAAAGAGAACGTCGTTGTTGATGCTCTATCTCGCAGGTATACCTTCCTGACTGCTTTAGATTCGAAAATACTTGGTTTTGAATTGATTAAAAATCTGTACGAGAAAGACATTGATTTTGGCGAAATTTTCATTACTTGTGAGAAGTCTGGAGTCGATAAGTACTATAAGAGTGATGGTTTTCTGTTTAGAGAAAATAAGTTATTCATACCTACTAGCTCTATATGTGAGCTATTGTTACTCGAATCACATGGGGGAGGGTTTATGGGTCATTTTGGCATTGATAAAACCTTGTCTGTTTTGCAAGAACATTTCTACAGGTCGGGTATGAAACGAGATGTCATTCGTATTTGTGGTCGCTGTATCGATTGTAAAATGGCTAAGAGTCGAGTTCAACCCCACGGTTTGTACACCCCACTCCCCATTCCTAATACTCCTTGGACTGATATATCGATGGATTTCGTGCTGGGATTGCCTAGAAACTGGTATGGGAGGGATTCTATATTTGTTGTGGTTGATAGGTTTTCAAAAATGGCACATTTTATAGCTTGCCACAAAACTGATGATGCATCTCACGTGGCTAATCTTTTCTTTAGAGAGATCGTTCGTTTACATGGAATGCCTAGGACTATAGTTTCTGATCGTGATGCTAAATTCCTAAGTTATTTTTGGAAAACCTTATGGGCTAAATTAGGCACAAAGTTTCTATTTTCTACCACTTGTCACCCACAAACTGATGGGCAAACCGAAGTAGTAAATAGAACTCTTTCTACTTTGTTAAGGGTTATAATAAAAACAAACATTAAAACTTGGGAAGAATGTTTGCCACATGTTGAGTTTGCTTATAATCGAATAGTACATCCTGCTTCTCAATTTTCTCCTTTTGAGATTGTTTATGGATTTAACCCTTTGACCCCACTTGATCTTGTGCCTTTGCCTGTGACTGAAAGAATTAGTACAGATGGGAAGAAGAAAGCCGAGCTAGTTAAACAAATCCATGAGAAAGCAAGAGCTAACATTGAAAGGCGTACTAAGTAGTATGTTGAGCGCGCCAACTGAGGGAGAAAGGAAGTGGTCTTCGAACCTGGAGACTGGGTGTGGATACATATGAGGAAGGAAAGGTTTCCTGTACAAAGGAGATCAAAGTTGATACCACGAGGAGACGGTCCTTTCATGATCTTGGAGAGGATAAATAATAATGCTTATAAACTAGACTTACCAGGAGAATACAATGTATCTGCTACTTTTAATGTTTCTGATTTGTCTTTGTTTGAAGCAGGTGACCTCGCGGATCTGAGGACAGATTTTTCTCAAGAGGGATGGGATGATACAAACACGGTTGTGCTACCAAGAGAGTTAGGAACGGTTGGAACCGTCATGGACCCCACTGGTCCTATCACACGTGCACGTGCTACGAAGTTGAGAGAACAAACGAGTGAAATGTTGAGAACGAGTGACACTAGCACCACCTCACAAAATAAACTTAATGCACGTTCCTCACCTGTTACCTTATTATCTGTTATTAACTCTTATGAAGAAAACTCGGTTCCTACTCAAGAGATTTACTGTATGACCTCGATCAAATCCTCTCTTGAAGACCCTCACACTGAGGCTGCTTGGAGTACACTGAATAAAGACCCTGAACCTAGAAGAATTCACGTCCAAAGAAAAGAAGAAGACAAGCTTGTCATTAAGCTGCACAAATTAGAAGTGGAAATAATTTCTAAGTTTAGTGACTGTGCAACGGTGGATCTACTTGAGATTCAAGAAGGCCCAACAGTTGTTCAAATCCTAAGCCCAGATATAGCTTTGCTTGAGGGCAGCCCAGATATAGCTAAAAACGGAAAGCTTGAGGGCGGACCCCAGATATTGCCTAAATAATGGCATGAGGGCGTCTTTGTCGTATTTCCTGAAAATGAGAGTTAAATCATAAAAACTCGAAAAGAGAAATACTCTATAAAAAGGATGAACAACCGAAGGTCAACTTGATGATTAAGGAAAATCCATCCTAGCTTGGAAATTAGACTTAGGCATGAGGAAGCTTCAAGGAAGGTGATGTTGGTGTTGTCTTGGAGAAGGGAACTTCAGCATGTGGAAGTTTCAAAGTGAACGTGAGAAATTGTGAAGACCAAGACCTTTTTCAAGATTCCTTTATTTACTTTATAGTTAAGTTGTGTTAGTTTATTCCCTTTTAATCCAGTCCATGTGAAGCAGCCCTGCTGATACGATATCAACTACCCCAATCGAACTGGAGTCAATAAAAATCGACATCAACGACGATACAAAGTTACACGCCCACGCATCATCATACTTGGGCAAGAAGAACACCCAAATTGGAGTTACGTTATTAATCGGAACTGGAGTAACGTAAAACATGACGACGAAATCGGTCTAAAACATGGGGGACTCGGCCGATTTAGTCCAAGATGCTTGAAGATTTTATCAAAACTATATCTTGTCCAAAATCTTCTCCTTCCCCACCCTTTTGGAATTTTCGGCCAAAGCATGCTTGAAAGGGACTCATGTTTGTATTCATATCTTACACAAAATCTTGAAAATCTCCTCCTCCCCACATCCTTGAAATCGGCCGAAACATATCCCTTGGTGAAGACTTTCATCAAGCCTTTTCTTCATGTCAAAGTCACCCCTAATAAGTCCAAGATGCATGAAGATTTGATATCATATCTTGTCCAAAATCTTCATGATCTCCTCCCCCACACCCTTGGATGGTTCGGCCGAAGCATGCTAGGAAGTTTCGTTTTTTTTGTTTTGTTGTATTTCCTTATGGTTGTATACTACTATATATAGTAGTTCATGTTGTGATTGTAAGCATCTTGAAATTTATAAAACTTTGTATTTCTCTTGAAATATACGTTGAACGAGTTCAACAAAACCTTGGTTATTATTTCGACGCGTCTCGAATTATAACTTGATCAATTCTCAATAGGTCTTGAGGAGAGATTATCTTTATCGAGTTATAGGTCTAATTCGATAAAACACATTCAAATCCATACACTATCCTACTTCTCGGCCGAAAACCATATAATTTCGGCCACCACCTTTTATTTTTGTTGATACTTTGATACTTGTAAAGACTTGATAATCTTCCGTTGCATTTTATACGCTTTACGTACACTTATATACGTAATTCGTATCATAAGTGGTATTAGAGACATTTGTCTCACGGTAAGATGGCATTCACCGATGAAGAAGTAGCCAAATTGCGTGACGTTCTTCGAGGCTTGCCGGAGCCCCGAATCCATGCACGACGAGGATACGACGCCATGCATGCATCACAACATGCGGATGAATTCAAGACAAGCGAACTTCCGGAGTTCGTAGGCGGCACCGACCCCGAGACTTATGTGGAGTGGGAAAGGAAAATTGAAAGAATGTTTGAGTTCAAGGACCTCGATGACGAGAAAAGATGCAAGTACGCGATTCTCAAACTTGGAAAGGGAGCTTCCCTTTGGTTTGAACGAATGAAGACACAACGAGTTCGTACCGGTAAGGAAAAGATACATTCGTGGGATTCTCTAAAAAAGAAACTACGTAAGAGCTATGTCCCGGCTACACACAAGTTAAGTTTATATCGAAAAATTTCGGACCTCACACAAGGAAAGCTAAGTGTCGGAGAATACATCGAAGAGTTTGAAAACTTATCCTTGATGGGAGAACTTGAAGAGAGCGAAGAATTACGGATGTCCCGTTTCTTACGAGGCTTGAATAGAAACATTGCTAATTCCGTGGAACTCTACCCTTATTCCGACTTTGATACTTTGTGCGGACTTTGCATAATGTTGGAAACTCAAAACAAGACAAAATTTTCAAAACCCGAATTCCCACCTAAGTTCGGAAATACCAACTTTGGCACGAGTTCTAGCTCGTTTCCAAAAATTGTCACGGCAAATCCACCCGTTACTACCATTCCAAAAACTCCTCTCACGCCAAAAAGGAAACAAGTTTATCTAAAGTTCGGTGTTTCAAATGTCAAAGATTTGGACACTATCAAAGTGCTTGTCCAAATCGAAGAATAGTGACGTTACGAGAAGCCATAGCCGTCCGAGAAGAGTTACTAGCCGAAGAAGAAAGAATTGGAGACGTCTTTAACTTGGAAGCCGACAAAGAAGAAGAAGATTGCAAGGCATACGATGCCCCGAACTATGACACGAACCTCGTCCTTCGCATGTTACAAACAAAGGCGGCCCCGAGTGACATAGAACAACGAGATCAAATCTTTCACACGAAGTGTCGTGTCGGAGAAAAATGGTGTAGCTTGATCATTGATGGTGGAAGTTGTACAAACGTGGCATCAAGCGAGATGGTTTCGAAGCTCGGACTAACCACTACGGCTCATCCAAAGCCGTATGCACTCCATTGGCTCGATGATGGAAATAAAGTGAAAGTATCAAGACAAGTGAAGGTCGGAATGACCATGGGTTCGTATGATGATGATATTATATGCCATGTACTATCAATGGACGCATGTCACGTGTTGTTGGGAAGACCTTGGTTATTTGATCGGGACGTACTACATCGAGGGAGGAGCAACGAGTATGAGTTACGTGACAAAGGTAAAAAAATTATTCTTAAACCTATGTCACCTCAAGCTATCCGAACAATGAGTTCAAAAAAAATCGAAGGACCGAAGCTCACGATGTTTGCAAACGAAAAAGAAGTCGAACACGCTATTGACGATGGAGAACGTGTTTACTTGATGATGATCAAAGAAACCCGAAACCTTGCTACCAAATCACACCACGAAGAAAAGATAGATACACTGTTACACGAGTTCGCGGATGTCTTTCCCGAAGACTTACCGGTAGGATTACCACCTATCCGCGGAATCGAACACCAAATTGATCTTATACCAGGAGCTCCATTACCGAACAAAGCGGCGTATCATTGTAATCCCAAAGAAACCAAAGAGCTACAACGTCAAATTGATGAGCTCATGAGTCACGGATATGTCCGAGAGAGTTTAAGTCCGTGTGCGGTTCCAGTCCTACTTGTACCAAAAAAAGACGGATCATGGCGAATGTGCATTGACAGTAGAGCCGTGAATAACATCACCGTCAAGTATCGGTTCCCCATCCCGAGACTAGACGACATGTTAGATGAGTTGCATGGCTCGGTTATATTTTCAAAAGTTGATTTACGAAGCGGATACCATCAAATTCGCATGCGAGAGGGAGACGAATGGAAGACGGAATTTAAAACAAAGAATGGACTTTACGAGTGGGTTGTGATGCCATTCGGCCTCACTAATGCCCCGAGCACTTTCATGAGATTGATGAACGAGGTTCTTAAACCTTTCTTGGGGAAGTTTGTTGTCGTATACTTAGACGACATTTTAATCTACAGTCGATCCTTAGAGGAGCATCTTGAACACTTGCGGCACGTGTTTGAAACTCTAAGGAAACAGAAACTTTATGGAAAGCGGGAAAAGTGTACTTTCCTAGTCGAGAGTCTTGTCTTTCTCGGCTATGTCGTTTCTAAAGAAGGAATTTCGGTGGATCAAGAGAAAATCGCGGCAATCAAGTCTTGGCCGACACTAAAAACTATCACGGAGGTACGATCATTTCATGGCCTCGCTTCTTTTTACCGACGATTCATACGGGACTTTAGTACCATCTCCAGTCCGATCACGGAATGTCTTAAAAAAGGAACATTTGCATGGAACGAGGCTGCCCAAAAAGCTTTTGAAAAATTAAAAGAAAAGTTATGTGAAGCACCGATTTTAATGTTACCCGATTTTTCACAACCATTTGAGGTAGAATGCGACGCTAGTGGAGTTGGAATCGGGGCAGTACTTATTCAAGGAGGCCGCCCCATCGCCTATTTTTTAGAAAAGTTAAGTGGTGCTCGAGTTAATTATTGTACTTACGACAAAGAGTTCTATGCTATCGTGAGAGCACTCGATCATTGGAGTCACTATTTACATTCGAAACATTTAGTGTTGCATTCGGATCACGAGTCGTTGAAATACATTAACGGGCAAAACAAGCTAAGTCCGAGACATGCAAAATGGGTGGAATTTTTTCAATCTTTTCACTTTTCATCCAAGTACAAAGACGGTAAGAGTAATATAGTGGCGGATGCACTATCAAGACGGTATGCCTTACTTTCTATTCTAGATGTTCGTTTGTTGGGGTTCGAGACTTTGAAAGATCATTACATTGACGATTTGGATTTCAGAGAAATTTTCACCCGTTGTAAAGCAGGCCCGTATGAAGAATTTATTTTACAGGATGGCTTTCTTTTCAAAGGAAATAAACTATGTGTGTCGAAGCATACGATACGGGAATTACTAGTTCGGAAGGCGCACGGAGGAGGACTAGCCGGTCATTTCGGTTCGGCTAAAACCGTAGAAGTGCTAAAGGCGCATTTCTTTTGGCCAAAGATGATACGAAATTAACCAGTCAAAATGAAGAAGACGGAGCAAGGATCAAAATAAACAGCCTTATAACGCGTCATGCACGTACGGCGACATTTTTAGGCGAGAAAACGGACATAAGACGTAAAAAGAATGTCCAACCTGCCGGAAAATGTCCAACCGGCCGGAAAATATCCAGCCTGCCGGAAAAAGTCACGCCTGCCGGAAAATGCCGAGCACTGCCGGCCGGACTCGACCATGTCGTCCGGAACGGTCGAGTCTTGCTCGTCCGGAATAGCCAAGGTCGCTGTCAGCTGAACCCGACCGTGCCAGGAGACACGGTCGAGTCCTACTCGCCCACAACTACCGAAACCTACTGCCCAGACGACCCGACCGTGTTCCAGGACACGATCGGGCCCACGCCGAACGTCCTTGTCAGCGCCGCGCCCGTGCCGAGTCACTATCGGACGAGTCGCTGTCGGACGTCCCTGTCGCGCCGCGACCGTGTCAGTCGGACACGGTCGAGTCACTACTGGCCAGATGCGCGCCGCGACCGTGTCAAGCGACACGGCCCGTGTCCGGCAGTCAGCCACCTTTTTTTATTGTTGATTTTTGTGTGTTTTGTCTTCTCTTTTCCTTTCTTTACTCTTTTAGGGATTGTGTTCCCATGTTTTATGATGTATGTTTCTTTTTCTTATTTTATTTGATTTGTTTTGATTATTCAAAGATTTTATAAATCTTTGAATTATTTTATTTTTGTTTGATTCCTTAAGTTGAAGACTTCACTCCTATAAGTAGTCTTCACTTAGCCTTGTAATATGGAGAGTATGATGAATGTTGAAGTATAAGAATACACATTGTGTTTTCTATTCTTGGTGAATGATTTTCATCGAACCTTGATTTTTATTCGACGCGTTTTCGAATATTAATCCGATTGATTCTCAATAGGTCTTGGGAAGAAATCACCTTATCGAGTTATAGGTCTAATTCGATAAACCCTTGTTCTTGATCGTTCAAGTCTTCTTGATCGATATTATCACTTTTTCCCGATATTACTTCCATTTTCCATTTGTTCGAATTTTCATTGTCTTATTCGATATTACTCCCACAAAATACATCCAAAAACACCCATACTCGTAAAAAGACTTCCGCCATCATACACCTACATATACTCTGACCGATACGTATCCGCCTCTCCCCGGATAATTCGTATCATAAGTGGTATCGGAGCCCAAGGTCATCTCCTTGGGCGATTTATTCAACGAATTTTTTTTTGTTGAGGTATTTTGTTATCAATTTTTCTTTCCAAAAAAAAAAAAGAATAAAAAATGTTTGATTTCTGTTATCCGTTCTCCGAATCTTCAAGTTTAGATCTTGTTGTTGATTGGTCAAAACCTCCTGTTTTTGACGAATGCGATTGTGAAATTTGTTCACAAGTGAAATCACACCCGATTGGCATGAAAGACGATTACGAGGCAATTTTCTTCGGTCTTGAAATTGCATCCGATGAGTTCAACCACGATGATAAAGATTTTGCCTCACAGAATAATTATTATTATTTTATTAATAATGATAGTTATTTCATTGGTAATTCTCTAGGAACCCCTACTACCTACCGTCTCAAGATTCTGAACCAGATACACACCGCAGATATTTTTGAGGTAAAGATATTAATTATTTCATCTGGAAACGATGGGGTTACGGAATTGAGGACAATTCCTTTTAAAGGGGGAGGAGATGATACGAAATTAACCAGTCAAAATGAAGAAGACAGAGCAAGGATCAAAATAAATGGCCTTACAACGCGTCATGCACGTACGGCGACATTTTTAGGCGAGAAAACGGACATAAGACGTAAAAAGAATGTCCAACCTGCCGGAAAATGTCCAACCGGCCGGAAAATATCCAGCCTGCCGGAAAAAGTCACGCCTTCCGGAAAATGCCGAGCACTGCCGGACGGACTCGACCGTGTCGTCCGGAATGGTCGAGTCTTGCTCGTCCGGAATAGCCAAGGTCGCTGTCAGCCGAACCCGACCGTGCCAGGAGACACGGTCGAGTCCTACTCGCCCACAACTACCGAAACCTACTGCCCAGACGACCCGACCGTGTTCCAGGACACGATCGGGCCCACGCCGAACGTCCTTGTCAGCGCCGCGCCCGTGCCAAGTCACTGTCGGACGAGTCGCTGTCGGACGTCCCTGTCGCGCCGCGACCGTGTCAGTCGGACACGGTCGAGTCACTGCCGGCCAGATGCGCGCCGCGGCCGTGTCAAGCGACACGGCCCGTGTCCGGCAGTCAGCCACCTTTTTTTATTGTTGATTTTTGTGTGTTTTGTCTTTTCTTTTCCTTTCTTAACTCTTTTAGGGATTGTGTTCCCATGTTTTATGATGTATGTTTCTTTTTCTTATTTTATTTGATTTGTTTTGATTATTCAAAGATTTTATAAATCTTTGAATTATTTTATTTTTGTTTGATTCCTTAAGTTGAAGACTTCACTCCTATAAGTAGTCTTCACTTAGCCTTGTAATATGGAGAGTATGATGAATGTTGAAGTATAAGAATACACATTGTGTTTTCTATTCTTGGTGAATGATTTTCATCGAACCTTGATTTTTATTCGACGCGTTTTCGAATATTAATCCGATTGATTCTCAATAGGTCTTGGGAAGAAATCACCTTATCGAGTTATAGGTCTAATTCGATAAACCCTTGTTCTTGATCGTTGAAGTCTTCTTGATCGATATTATCACTTTTTCCCGATATTACTTCCATTTTCCATTTGTTCGAATTTTCATTGTCATATTCGATATTACTCCCACAAAATACATCCAAAAACACCCATACTCGTAAAAAGACTTCCGCTATCATACACCTACATATACTCCGACCGATACGTATCCGCCTCTCCCCGGATAATTCGTATCATAAGTGGTATCGGAGCCCAAGGTCATCTCCTTGGGCGATTTATTCAACAAATTTTTTTTTGTTGAGGTATTTTGTTATCAATTTTTCTTTCCAAAAAAAAAAGAATAAAAAATGTTTGATTTCTGTTATCCGTTCTCCGAATCTTCAAGTTTAGATCTTGTTGTTGATTGGTCAAAACCTCCTGTTTTTTACGAATGCGATTGTGAAATTTGTTCACAAGTGAAATCACACCCGATTGGCATGAAAGACGATTACGAGGCAATTTTCTTCGGTCTTGAAATTGCATCCGATGAGTTCAACCACGATGATAAAGATTTTGCCTCACAGAATAATTATTATTATTTTATTAATAATGATAGTTATTTCATTGGTAATTCTCTGGGAACCCCTACTACCTACCGTCTCAAGATTCTGAACCAGATACACACCGCAGATATTTTTGAGGTAAAGATATTAATTATTTCATCTGGAAACGACGGGGTTACGGAATTGAGGACAATTCCTTTTAAAGGGGGAGGAGATGATACGAAATTAACCAGTCAAAATGAAGAAGACGGAGCAAGGATCAAAATAAACGGCCTTACAACGCGTCATGCACGTACGGCGACATTTTTAGGCGAAAAAACGGACATAAGACGTAAAAAGAATGTCCAACCTGCCGGAAAATGTCCAACCGGCCGGAAAATATCCAGCCTGCCGGAAAAAGCCACGCCTGCCGGAAAATGCCGAGCACTGCCGGCCGGACTCGACCGTGTCGTCCGGAATGGTCGAGTCTTGCTCGTCCGGAATAGCCAAGGTCGCTGTCAGCCGAACCCGACCGTGCCAGGAGACACGGTCGAGTCCTACTCGCCCACAACTACCGAAACCTACTGCCCAGATGACCCGACCGTGTTCCAGGACACGATCGGGCCCACGCCGAACGTCCTTGTCAGCGCCGCGCCCGTGCCGAGTCACTGTCGGACGAGTCGCTGTCGGACGTCCCTGTCGTGCCGCGACCGTGTCAGTCGGACACGGTCGAGTCACTGCCGGCCAGATGCGCGCCGCGGCCATGTCAAGCGACACGGCCCGTGTCCGGCAGTCAGCCACCTTTTTTTATTGTTGATTTTTGTGTGTTTTGTCTTCTCTTTTCGTTTCTTTACTCTTTTAGGTATTGTGTTCCCATGTTTTATGATGTATGTTTCTTTTTCTTATTTTATTTGATTTGTTTTGATTATTCAAAGATTTTATAAATCTTTGAATTATTTTATTTTGTTTGATTCCTTAAGTTGAAGACTTCACTCCTATAAGTAGTCTTCACTTAGCCTTGTAATATGGAGAGTATGATGAATGTTGAAGTATAAGAATACACATTGTGTTTTCTATTCTTGGTGAATGATTTTCATCGAACCTTGATTTTTATTCGACGCGTTTTCGAATATTAATCTGATTTATTCTCAATAGGTCTTGGGAAGAAATCACCTTATCGAGTTATAGGTCTAATTCGATAAACCCTTGTTCTTGATCGTTCAAGTGTTCTTGATCGATATTATCACTTTTTCCCGATATTACTTCCATTTTCCATTTGTTCGAATTTTCATTGTCATATTCGATATTACTCCCACAAAATACATCCAAAAACACCCATACTCGTAAAAAGACTTCCGCTATCATACACCTACATATACTCCGACCGATACGTATCCGCCTCTCCCCGGATAATTCGTATCAAAAGATGTATGGTGACGTAAGCACAATCGTGAGTAAATGCGTCACTTGTCACATGATGAAAAGTTCGTTCAAGCCAAGTACATACATGCCGTTGCCAATACCTTTGCGACTGTGGGAGGATGTCTCGATGGATTTTATTGTTGCTTTACCTCGTACTCAACGGGGCAAAGACTCGATCATGGTGGTCGTCGACCATTTTTCAAAAATGGCTCACTTTATAGCATGCCACAAAACCGATGATGCAAGCAATGTGGCGAACTTATATTTCCGAGAAGTAGTTCGTTTACACGGAGTTCCAAAAACTATCGTGTCGGATCGAGATTCTAAATTCCTGAGTTACTTTTGGAATACTTTATGGAGAAAAGTGGGAACTAAACTTCTATTCAGTGCTTCACATCACCCACAAACCGATGGACAAACCGAAGTGACTAATCGAACCTTGGGAGCAATATTGCGAGGATTGGTGAACAAAACACAAAAAAATTGGGACGTTAAACTTGCACATGCGGAATTCGCATACAACCGATCACCCGGTTTTGCCACGGCCCATTCACCTTTTGAAGTAGTGTACGGAATAAATCCACACATGCCATTGGATTTGATTCCCTTGTCGAACGACGAATTGGTTCACAAAGACGCAGAATCAAAACTCAAGTCAATGATGAAGTTACATGAAAAAGTATGAGATCGAATTAAAGAAGTAAATGAAATTTACAAACGGAAGTCGAACAAAAATAAAAAGGCGAGACTATTTGATGTTGGCGACTTAGTTTGGATACATTTGAGGAAAGAACGATTCCCAAACAAACGCAAGAACAAATTAATGCCGATGGTCCGTACAAAATTGTGGGAAAAGTGAACGACAATGCTTACAAAGTAGAACTTCCGGGCGAATAAGGAATACACGCAACTTTCAACGTAGGCGATCTCTCGCCTTACCTTGACGACGATGGCATTACGGAATTGAGGTCAATTCCTTTCAAATAGGGAGGAAATGATACGATATCAACTACCCCAATCGAACTGGAGTCAATAAAAATCGACATCAACGACGATACAAAGTTACACGCCCACGCATCATCATACTTGGGCAAGAAGAACACACAAATTGGAGTTACATTATTAATCGGAACTGGAGTAACGTAAAACATGACGACGAAATCGGTCCAAAACATGGGGGACTCAGCCGATTTAGTCCAAGATGCTTGAAGATTTTATCAAAACTATATCTTGTCCAAAATCTTCTCCTTCCCCACCCTTTTGGAATTTTCGGCCAAAGCATACTTGAAAGGGACTCATGTTTGTCTTCATATCTTACACAAAATCTTGAAAATCTCCTCCTCCCCACATCCTTGAAATCGGCCGAAACATATCCCTTGGTGAAGACTTTCATCAAGCCTTTTCTTCATGTCAAAGTCACCCCTAATAAGTCCAAGATGCATGAAGATTTGATATCATATCTTGTCCAAAATCTTCATGATCTCCTCCCCCACACCCTTGGATGGTTCGGCCGAAGCATGCTAGGAAGTTTCGTTTGTTTTGTTTTGTTGTATTTCCTTATGGTTGTATACTACTATATATAGTAGTTCATGTTGTGATTGTAAGCATCTTGAAATTTATAAAACTTTGTATTTCTCTTGAAATATATGTTGAACGATTTCCACAAAACCTTGGTTATTATTTCGACGCGTCTCGAATTATAACTTGATCAATTCTCAATAGGTCTTGAGGAGAGATTATCTTTATCGAGTTATAGGTCTAATTTGATAAAACACATTCAAATCCATACACTATCCTACTTCACGGCCGAAAACCATATAATTTCGGCCACCACCTTTTATTTTTGTTGATACTTTGATACTTGTAAAGACTTGATAATCTTCCGTTGCATTTTATATGCTTTACGTACACTTATATACGTAATTCGTATCACCTGCATTGTCTTAAAAAGTAGGGACACTTTATTTAATTTCCTTAGTTTAATATGTCACGGATAATATAGTTTGTTTTGTACTCTCCTATAAAAGGAGACCTTTAGGTACCGAGGGAATCAACCTTTTTGAAGCCAAAAACATATTTCAGCTTTATGCTAGAATCAGAGTTGTTGCTCGACTTTTCTTGAGTATTATTCTTATAATTCTCACTTCTACATTCTTACAATTTTAGTTCATAAAATTGTTAAGTCTTAATCATAGAAACTTGAGTCCTTAGAATAGTTCCAAACGTTTCTTTAGAACAGGATTCTAAGGGGATTATAGTAATTAATTCTATGGGTTTGAAGTGCCCTCATTATTTCCGTATCCATTGTTGCTATACCGAAATACCGTACCGACGTGAAGTCCATTGTTACTATAATGGAGTACTGTCCAAATATTGCTGTACCAACGTACGATCGACTCTCACTGAATCGAAGAGCCATCGATTCTGTCTGTAGCGGAGTGCTGCTGTATTGAGGAGCTGCATCGAAGTGCTGCTGTATTGAGGAGCTGCATCGAAGTGCTGCTGTATTGAAGAGCTGCATCGAAGTACTGCTGTATTGAAGAGCTGTATCGAAGTGCCGCTGCATCGAAGTACTGACCATTATTGTTATTTGCTGTTTGCTTCCGCTTCACGCAACCACGATTCACAACAGTTCCTGTATTGGTAACACTGTTGGGAATCGATCGGCATCAGAGAGTGGGACTGCTTGGTGACCTGTAGCTGCAAAGAAGAGCTCGCAGGGCTCCTCCCCGTGGTTAAAGAAGGGGACATGTCAAAAGGCAGGGTTACCCCAACCTATAATACCCGCGATTTTGGTTCCGATTATTTTGGCTTTTTCTTTAGATATTTCTCGGTTGCCGAGCATTGATATTATTTTCTCAACGACTAATTTTGTGTTTATGGCCATATGTGGTGATTTGTTATCCGTTGTTTTCATTTCAGATCGATGATGCTGTCCACGAGCATTTTGTCGTGTTCGTTCCGTGCTTTTTCGGATAATCGAGTCGTCTGGTTACGGCGGCTGGGCACTGGTCGGACAATTGTGGCAGGAACCGGCATGGAGGATGGGCACTGGCTGGGAAGGTGCGACAAGAATCGACATAGCGCACGCTACTGTTGGAAGGCTGCGCGCGCTTACTCGGCAGGAATAGCGCACGCTATTCGGCCGACCAGCGCATGCTATCGGGATGGGAAGAGAGGTTTCTGAGGTTTTGGAATCAGGAGGGATTGGCAGGTAGCGCACGCTACTGACGGTGGTTGCATGCGCTAATCGGCATGTGTAGCACACGCTATCAGACGCCCAACGCACGCTACCTAGCCGAGCAGTTTAGTCCAGGAGGTTCTGGATGGGTCGACTAGCGCACGCAAGAACCCACGCAGCACGGGCTACCGCGGTCAGACAAGAAGGTTCTGGACAGCAGGACAGGTCGGCAGGTTAGGTCAATGTGGGCCCCGGCCAAATGTTCTTGTCCGATACTGCCCGTTAGCGCATGCTACTCGGAAGCCCTAGCGCGCGCTAATGCGCATGTCTATAATTATGACCGAGCAGTCCTGTTTGCACTCGTTTTTCATTTCCCCTCTTTCCTGTCCGTGGTTGGAGACTTGGTAAGCATGGAGACCTGTTGTTATACGATGAATCCACAAAGTTCTGGAGTTTATATCATCGATTAATTATTCCATAACATCCTCCGATCGAGCGAATCAGAGTAAGGTTTCCTAAAATCTTAGTTTTGGGAAATTTGGGGATTTTGCTTGATTTCGTCCGTTTGATCTGTATTAACCTACATTAGTGATGGATTATTGATTATTAAGTTGTATTCTACCAATTTTCTTGTTGTTACATGATTCGATTGCTATAGATTCGTCGTTTTGTTGAGTTCCTAATCAACGCCTTGAAGGTGTCCGGTGAAAGTTCTTAGAGGGGGGTTTCGGGCATTCTACGATTATTCTTCCTCGTACGGTCGTTGATTATTGATGACATGATGTTAGGGTCAGGTTCCTTGTGAAGAACCCGATTCGGGACTCTTCCGTTTGTTGTTTCCCGATCGATCGTGTTATCGTTGTTTCCGCCTGAAGAATTGTGGGTGTTCGAGGTTTCCCGGTTGAGCCGTATTCGTCGGAGTGTCCGGTATTAATTATCGAGGCAAGTATCTTGCCCATATATTTCATGTTTTGTAGACGTAATAGTTGGTAAATGATTATATGTGCGATCCGAATATTTTTAATGAAACTTCTAAAGTATCGATATATTTTCGATAAATATTGTCTTTCAAAAGATAACTCGTACATTTTGGGAGTAAATGTGCTTTTCTGTATATACATATTAGTGTTGCGTGGTTGTGATTGTATTATGAGATTTTATTAGACCTTTTCCACCGGTTGAGGATTGTTGCATTGACCCGTGTACTTGTCCGGTAATTATGTGACGTCGTGTGATATTAGTTGTTACTCCTTGTAAGGAGGTTGTGATGCTTAGTGTTGCTTGGTATTGGTATTTGCTTGTGTTGTGTGATTGTGGTAAGTGATGTGTGTAACACCCCCGATATATTCAGGAATATTACAGCACCGTAAATCCTTTAGACAAGAATTTACAAGGCTGGAGAAATGGAAAGACAATAACAGATACCAACATATGAAAGAAACTGAAATAAAATACAATAGTTCTGGGCCAATACCTAGAATACAATATCCGAAGGAAGAATATTAATACATCACCAAAATCAATCAACACAAATGACGACGTACTCGAGTACTTATTAAAAACAACACAAACAACAGACAATTAAACCCGGCCGGAACATCACTTTACACACTCGTCGTCATGCAACTCCAGTGGTTATTTCCCTGCTCTCCTGGATCCTGAACATAAAGAAATATTCACCCCCGAAGGGGTTAGCACAACGATGCTAGTACAAGTACGATAATCATACAACAATGATTAAATCAACAATAATCATGACAAGTTTCTCCAATGAGAAATAATAACAACACATATCACATCATAACAGTCTCAACATACTTATGGTATTCCAACGATCCAGCGCACACAGCTATAGATTCCCATGATGATCCTGTCGGACCAAAGCATGGTGGAACTACCTGTCCAACAATCCAGCGCACACAGCTATAGATTTCCCATGATGATTCCCGTCGGATCAATGCATGGTGGAGAATTAATCACAACACATGTACACAGTACAATCATAACGTAACCATCATAATACGATCAATTCTAATTAAAGTACTTGCCTCGATTTGATGACAAGAATAATACTTCCACGAATATCAAAACACTCGAAGGTCTCCCCTTCGATCAATCACGTTGCTAAGCCTGAACCTTAACAAAAGAAATAATATAGAATTATCTCATGTCGAATGAACATTTAACAATCCAAATTACGGTCCAAAGTTCATAAAACATAACCTGTCTGACCTACTTAACGTACGTTACGTACTAGCGTAGGTTAAGCCTACACGTTAGCGTACGT
Source organism: Orobanche coerulescens (assembly GCA_033398695.1). Taxonomy (NCBI): domain Eukaryota; kingdom Viridiplantae; phylum Streptophyta; class Magnoliopsida; order Lamiales; family Orobanchaceae; genus Orobanche; species Orobanche coerulescens. The sequence goes on from CM065804.1 coordinate 103,900,107, forward strand.
AAGCTATGAAGTCTAGCGTACGCTAACCATGTATCGACAGTTCCTCTCTGATCAGTCGACTTGACTCGTCTGATGATATAACGTACGTTACGTACCAAACGTAGCGTACATTAACCTTTCCCGTTATTGTACGTAAGCTTCATAGTTTAGCGTACGCTAAATACACATATGACAGTTTCTCACTGGGCAGACGACTGTCTCGATTTGTGATGAAGCTTATGAAATCCTCAGTGACTAATGTACATTATCCCCATACATAACATGCTCGTACAATTATGAATGATCTTACAGATTAAAACATCTTCAAAATTCAAGGATACGTATATCATCACAACACCATATTCAATCTCGATTACAATTCTCATGTGAAGTTCGGTGATCTAAGGTTGATGCGCTAGATTCCAATATCGTCATTATATTCAGACTTCATCTTAAAGATGAACTAACAAATCCAACTTATAAAAAAGGATACAACCTTCGATGATTCTTTCTTAAGTCTGTTTAACAAAAATGATATCAACTCCAAGTCTACGATCAATATGGCAACGCTATTCAATACGGATAATCAATCTCAGAACATTACTCTCATCATTTGACGTAATAGAATTCCAACTATGATGTTTTCAACAATGATATCCTAAGCATAATCATCCCAATTTCTAAACATGATATTTGGTTGAATAATTCATCCATGGAACTTAATATCTTGTTAGCATGATCATCATATCCTTAAGAACACGAATCCAAGGTTAGAGATAGTATTAACATATCTTAAGATGAAGAAAACACCAAGACAATAGGTAGAATCCAACTCCGGTTGCTTGTGTGCCAATCCAAAATGATTCTCCACTTCAATGATCAAGTATAAGTAATCTCCATTCTTCAATGATCAAGTAGATATGGTTTATATGTGTTTAAAGAGGCTGGGATCTCTCTGGGCATGAAGTATAATGAAGGCTAAGTGAAACAAACGAGCTGAAATGAAATGGGGTGATGTCTTATTTATAATTTTCTGACCTTAACGTACGTTAGCCTTCATGCATAACGTACATAAGTCTCTTAGCGTACGCTACCCAATATACTTCACAAACGCTATCGTCACCGATAGTTAACTATCCTCATTTCTGAACTCTATTACGCACGTTATGCCATCAGGTTACGTACGTAAGTAACACACATTAGTGTACGCTAGACACATTCCTTAGCATACGTTAACAATCGTTGACTTCAAAAGTGTCCAGGTTCATCCGCGGGAATCTTATCCGGACCCATGTTCGGCGGGCGCATGTGCTAGCCGTCCAGCTCAATTATTGGTTGGTTAACGCACGCTATCCTACATTCATAGCATATGCTAACTCTGATTGATAACGTACGTTAAGCTTCCTTCTTAATGTACGTTATCACGTATTTGCATGGGGAAAATTTACATGTTGCCATACTCATGTACAAGGATACAAATATGAGAAATATCATATTTCAATTATCGATATCATAATTCCGAATAATACAGGGTTCAAATACAGATGAAATACTCAATAATTAATCCGGATATTACATACTCTCCTACTAAAAAGGAGTTTCGTCCCGAAACTCAAGACAAAAATAACTCTGGATATTTGGATCTCATACTATCTTCCGTTTCCCAAGTGGCTTCTTCCACTCCGTGGCGTGACCACTGAACCTTAACCAAAGCGATCGGTTTGTTCCTCAGTTGCTTAACTCGACTCTCGAGTATCCTGATCGGTCTCTCTTCAAATGTGCCATCCTGAGCGACTTCGATCTCGCCGAAATCAGTGCCATGACTAGGATCTGGTATATACCTCTGTAACTGGGATACGTGGAACACGTTAAGAACATGGCTTAATGATACGAATTCTCGCTGGCAATGCGAATTCGCTATCGTACAGCAGGAAGCTGTTTTGACGAGCGAAAGCGAATCGGCAAGAAACTGTCGGGAACTTGTAACAACAGTTCGCTATAACAATAACACTGGCGAGCAGTATGCGCGCGCGATGAAGACGGCAGCTCGATACAGCAACAAGACAGGGACTTGGTCGAATGGAAATGACTCGAAACAGGTAACCTCCAGACAGCGGCACTCAAAACAGCAACTTCGGTTGGAGGCTAATAGAATCAGAAAACAAGTTCGAACAATCGAACAACTCTTGAAGCGGAAATTTGATTAAGTACAATACTGTATCGAAAACAAGAAGAATATCGAAACAGGATAGAAACAGTTGTTTTTATCGAATTAGACCTATAATTCGATAAAGAGATTTCTCCTCGAGACCTATTGAGAATCAATCAGATTAAAACTCGAAAACGCGTCGAATAAAAATCAAGTTTTGATGAAAAGCATTCACGAGGGAAAACACGAAGTGTATTCTTAATTCTTCAACATTCAATAATTCCCTCCTTACAACTTCATCGCCCTATTTATAGGCAAAAACAGCCTGACAGGAGACTGACAAGATAATCTTAACTATTACAAGCTGGTCTTAAAATAATAAAAGATAATAAAAAGGTTCCTCATGTCACTTGCTGACAAAAGTAAAAGTTGGGCCTTGTCTCCAAGTTGAAAGCTGACAGCCGCTTTTTCATACAACATGTTGCCAAGAATCCTGCTGCTTTTGTAATAAAGAAAATGCTGAAAATTCTTTTATTGTTTTGCTACCACTTGGACCTCTCCCCACCCCCCCCCCCCAGGATGCAAGTTGTCTTTTGTTTAAGTTATTCCAATTCCGACTATCAAGGTAACTCCGTGTCTCGTATCTGTTTTCTGGCCCAAGTATGTTGGAGTATGGTCGAGGTGTTTTACGTCAATTCTTACTTCATCTTCGTCACTTGGATTTATCAACCCCGTATCATCCCCTCCCCCTTTAAAAGGAATTGTCCTCAATTCTACAATCCCGTCGTCATCAAGATAAGGAGATAGATCACCTATGTTGAAAGTAGCATGCACTCCATAATCACCCAGAAGTTCTAACTTGTAAGCATTGTCATTCACCTTCGCAACTATTTTAAATGACCCCTCACCTCGTGGCATTAACTTATTCTTATGCTTACTCGGAAATCGCTCCTTTCTCAAATGTACCCAAACTAAATCTCCAACCTCAAATAATCTCGGTTTTCTTTGCTTTCTCGACTTCCTTTTGTACGCCTCATTTATCTCATTGATTCGGTCACACACCTGTTCGTGTAATTTCATCATCGATTTCAGTTTTGACTCCACATCCTTATGCACCAATTCGTCACTCGGTAATGGAATTAAGTCTAGCGGTATGTAAGGATTTAGGCCGTAAACTACTTTGAATGGAGAATGCGTTGTGGCATGAGTAGGAGAGCGATTATATGCGAATTCCGCGTGTGCGAGCTTCAAATCCCAATCCTTTTGTATTTTGCTCACCAAGCCTCGCAACAACATTCCCAATGTTCGATTAGTCACTTCGGTTTGTCCGTCTGTCTGAGGATGATGCGAAGTACTAAACAAAAGCTTGGTTCCCACCTTTCTCCACAATGTGTTCCAGAAGTAACTCAGAAACTTCGAGTCCCGGTCCGAAATAATAGTTTTTGGAACTCCATGTAATCGTACCACCTCTCGAAAATACAAGTCTGCAACATTACTCGCATCATCGGTTTTGTGACAAGAAACAAAATGAGCCATCTTTGAAAAATGATCGACCACAACCATAATCGCATCCTTACCTCATTGGGTCCGAGGCAAAGCAACAATGAAATCCATCGAGACATCTTCCCATGGTTTCTCCAGAATCGGTAAAGGTGTGTATTTTCCTGGTTTGAACGAACTCTTCGCAATATGGCATGTCACACATTTACTAATTATATTATTGACATCCCCCTGCATCTTTGGCCAATAAAAATGTTCCTTAAGCACATCTAATGTCTTGGCCGAACCAAAGTGGCCAGCCAAACCTCCCCCGTGAGCCTCTCGAACCAGCAATTCTCGAATCGTGTGCCTTGGTAGACAAAGATGATTTCCCTTAAAAAGAAAGCCTTCCTGTATCGAAAATTCTCCCATCGGTCCAGATTTGCAAAGGGCGAAGGTTTCGCCAAAATCCGCATCACTGTCATAATATTCTTTCACTGTATCGAATCCAAGCAATCGAACATTAAGGGTAGAGATTAAAGCATATCTCCTAGACAGCGAATCAGCCACCACGTTGCTTTTACCGTCTTTATACTTCGATGAAAATTGAAACGATTGCAAGAACTCCACCCATTTAGCATGTCTCGGACTCGACTTCTGTTGCCTATTAATATACTTTAACGATTCATGGTCCGAATGCAGAATAAAATGTTTCGGCCGAAGGTAATAGCTCCAATGATCAAGAGCTCTCACTATGGCATAGAACTCCTTGTCGTAAGTACAATAGTTGAGTTGAGCCCCACCCAACTTCTCCGAAAAGTACGCAATAGGCCACCTGCCTTGAATGAGGACCGCCCCAATACCAACTCCACTAGCATCACATTCCACCTCGAACGGCTTTGCAAAATTGGGTAACGTCAAGATAGGTGCTTCACATAACCTTACCTTCAACTTTTCAAACGCCCCTTCGGCAGCCCTGCGCCACACAAACGGACCCTTCTTCAAACACTCAGTTATCGGACTTGTTATGGTGCTAAAATCTCGAATAAACCTCCGATAAAAAGAGGCAAGACCATGGAATGATCTAACTTCAGTTACGGTTTTAGGAGTAGGCCACAACTTAATAGCTTCAATTTTACCCTGATCAATCGACACTCCTTCCTTCGAAACAACATAGCCAAGAAAAGTTATGCTCTCGACGAGAAACGCACACTTTTCTTTCTTTCCATAAAGCCTTTGAGACCTAAGAGGATCGAATACTTGCCGTAGATGCCCGAGATTCTCTTCCACCGACCGACTATACATCAAAATATCATCCAAATAAACAACCACAAATCCGCCCAAAAATGCCTTAAGTACTTTGTTCATCAAATGCATGAAAGTACTCGAGGCATTCGTAAGTCCAAATGGCATGACGGTCCACTCATACAGCCCATGCTTAGTCTTGAAAGCCGTCTTCCATTAGTCTCCTTCCCGCATACGAATCTGGTGATAGCCACTTCGCAAATCAATTTTAGAAAAGACCACCGAGCCATGTAGCTCGTCCAACATATCATCAAGCCTTGGTATCGGGAATCAATACTTGATCGTTATGTTATTTACGGCCCAGCTATCGATACACATCCGCCAAGAACCATCCTTCTTAGGAACAAGTAGGACCGGAACCGCACATGGACTTAAACTTTCTCGAACATACCCGTGGCTCATTAGTTCTTCAATCTGCTTCTGAAGTTCCTTCGTTTCCTCAGGATTACACCTATAGGCAGCTTTATTCGGAAGAGGTGCTCCTGGTATAAGGTCGATTTGATGCTCAATTCCACGGATTGGCGGCAAACCCGATGGTAATTCTTCAGAGAAGACATCTGCGAACTCATGTAATAAGTCGGCCACTGTATCCTCGTTCTTCGTTACCACGAAATCATCTCGAGTCTCCTTTATCACCAGCATGTAAACACGCTCACCACTCTCCATGGCGTGTTCAACTTCCCTTTCGCTAGCGAACATGGTGAGGTTCGGTTTTTCCCCTCATTTGGCACTCATGGAACGGATAGCTTGGGGTGACATCGGCTTCAATACGATCTTCTTTCCCTTATCTCACAACTCGTATTCATTGCTCCTTCCCCAATGCCAAACATCCCTATCAAATAACCAAGGGCGTCCCAAAGTACGTGACAAGCATCCATTGGAATCACATCAGATAATATCTCATCGTGATATGAACCCATTGCCAATCCGACCCGAACTTGCTTCGAAACCCTCACCTTACTTCCGTCATCAAGCTAATGTAAAGCATATGGCTTAGGGTGAGTTGTGGTGGTTAGTCCAAGCTTCGTCACCATTTCACTCGAAGCTACGTTGGTGCAACTCCCTCCGTCGATAATCAGACTACACCACTTATCTCCAACTTGACACTTTGTATGGAATATTTGGTCCCATTGTTCTGACTCACTTGGAACCGAATTGGCTTGCAAAGTGCGAAGAAACAAGGCTGTATCGTAATTCGGAGCATCGTAAGCCTCACATTCTTCTCCTTCTTCGTCCTCTATGTTGAAATCAAACACATCTCCTAGTCTATATTTTTCATCCTCAACCAACAATTCGTCTCGGATCGTGACAGCTTCCCTTAGTGTCACCACTCGTTTGTTCGGACAAGAATTTTGATAATGCCCAAACCCTTGATATTTGAAACATCTTACTTTAGCCAAACTCGTCTCCTTTCGTACGTAGGGGTTCTTAGAAATCGCAACAAGGACCGGAGTCGGTACAGTTGCCTTAGTAGTTGAACTAGACCCGACGCTTGGGTTTCCAAATTTGACTAGAAACTCGGGTTTATACAACTTCATCCTGTTTTGAGCTTCTAACTTCACACATAGCCCAAATAATATATCGAAGTCCTCGTATGGATACAGTTCCACCGAGTTAGCTATGCTTCAGTTCAAGCCACGCAAGAATCGCGACATATTCTATTCCTCATTCTCCTCTATTTCTCCTATTAAGGTCAGATTCTCAAACTCCTCAATGTATTCAGTGACATTCAATTTTCCTTGCATGAGATCTGCAATCTTCCGGTACAAGGACAATCGATGTGATGTTGGTACATATCTTTTACGAAGTTTTCTTTTTAATGAGTCCCACGAACGGATCTTTTCTTTCCCCGCACGAGCTCTTCGTGTTTTAATTCCTTCGTACCAAAGTGAAGCTCCTTTCCCCAACTTGAGAATTGCATACTTACACCTTTTCTCATCGTCAAGGTCTTTAAATTCGAACACGGTCAATCTTACGTTCCCATTCCAAGTAAACTTCTAGGTCTGTCCCTCCAACGAACTCCGGAAGCTCGTTCACCTTGAACTCTTCGACATGGCGTGAGGGTCGTTCATATTCGCCACGCCTAGGTTGCCAACGCTGGTCGTGTTGTTCTGGTACATCACGCAATGCGTCTCGAAGTTTTGCCAAGAAATCAGCGTCGTTTAGATCCATAATGCCAAAGATCAGGAACTTGGGCTCCGATGCCACTTATGATACGAATTTTCGCTGGCGATGCGAATTCGCTATCGATACAGCAGGAAGCTATTTTGAGGAGCGGAAGCGAATCGATAAGAAACTGTCGGCAACTAGTAACAACAGTTTACTACAGCAATAACACTGGCGAGCAGTATGCGCGCGCGATGAAGATGGTAGCTCGATACAGCAACAAGACAGGGACTTGGTCGAATGGAAATGACTCGAAATAGGTAACCTCCAGACAGCGGCACTCGAAACAACAACTTCGGTTGGATGCTAATAGAATCAGAAAACAAGTTCGAACAATCGAACAGCTCTTGAAGCGGAAATTTGATTAAGTACAATACTGTATCGAAAACAAGAAGAATATCGAAACAGGATAGAAACAGTTTTTTTATCGAATTAGACCTATAATTCGATAAAGAGATTTCTCCTCAAGACTGTTAGGTGTATTTTTATGCGCTTATTTATCATTATTTTATATCCATTTTGAGCCTAAATCTGCATAAATGAGCTTTTAATGCACTATTCTTTTATGTTTTGCAGGAAATTGGAGTCCGGAAGCTCGAACGACAAAAAACGGGCGAAAACGGCAATTTTTGGCCAGGGGCTGCGGCACAAGGAGAGTGAGCCGCGGCACACGCACGGCACACAAAGGCACCGAGCGAACTGTACTGTGAGCCGCAGCCCATGAAGAAAAATGCGCCCAGGTGTGGGGCGCTGAGCAATAGGGGCCGCGGCACAGATTAAGTGAGCCGCGGCCCACGAGGCGGTTTTGATGTGTTGGCCGCGGTTCTGGGCCGTTTTTGGAGCATGTTCTCGACCTAATCCACGGACGCGTTTTGGAGGCTAAGGACTGCTATAAATAAGCATTGAAGGTCAGAAAAAGAGGATCATCCGAGAGATCGAAGACATCGTAGGAGGGATCGAAGAACACAAGAATAAGAGATTTGTGGGCAACGACAAGACCACGGATCCCTTACGGTTTCTCTTAATTTTTCCGCATCTTATTTTCTAGATCTGTTCGAGTAGGATTGTGATTGTAGCCGATTACATGACGGTTTGATTTATTTATTTTTATTTCAATTCATTCGTTATTCGTATTGAGTTGGATTCTTCTCACTGTTCTCAATGCTTTCAATTGTCTGGCCAATAGTTGAATTGATTTGAATGTCTTTATGGATTCGGGAGATGAAATTTAGCATAGTTCTTGTGAGACAAATCATGATTTTCGTGAGATAGGGATATACTCATGGGAATTGTGAAGCCTGTTTATTGTGGGAATTCATAAACAGTTTTAGCTATTAATTATCTAATTCGAATAGGGATATATCGAGTTAACAATTCTTAGTATTTTCTATCGACCTTGGGAAAGGCTTTAGAATAATTTAGGAATTCCTGGCTTACAATCAATTGAATAAAAGTGAATTGAATTAAATAAAAATCATTCCTAATTGTTTGAGGCGAAAATCATAATCCTACGCCCTTATTACTATTATTATTACTCTTATTATTTTCTATTTATTTTTCTGCAATTAGTTTAGGAATAAATTCTATATAATTGTTCTTCAAATAAAATTACGAGTTGACTATATTTTGGTATTTAGTGAAATCAGTCCTCGAGGGAACGATATCTTACTTATCACTTTATTACTTGTTGATTGCGGCATAGTGTGAGGGATTTCCTCACAACAAGTTTTTGGCGCCGTTGTCGGGGACTGATTTTTCGCTAATATCATTACCAAGCGACTCTAATTTTAATTTAAAGTTTAGTTTCTATATTTTTTTTTCCTTTCTTATTTTCTTCATTATGCTTTCCTTTGATTATCGTGACCCTTGGCATTTCATAAATTTCGATGATATTAATAATTTGCCTAATAGGGTCAGTCAGCCCTCTCCCCCAAAACAAAAGACCATGCTTGAACATTGTGTAGACACTCTCAAAAATCCTGATAGTACCCCTCTTGAGCGAGAATGTGCACGTCGTGGTCTTGAGATTCACTATGCTTATTTTCCAGCTCATCGATTTAGTAGTGAAGTTGAGGGGGAGGTTGAAAAGAAAGACATGCTGAGTTTTAGGGTCGATCCCCCAGCACCTGATAATTACATAAAGTGTGATGAGCTTGTAGAAGAAGTTACCATTGATGATGTTTCCAAAGAAATTTCATTAATTTGTCATCAAACTTCGACTAATAAGGTGAACACTTTTGTGCCTAAAATTTTATTAACGGTGCCACGCATAATTTTTTCTAAATCCATATTGGGAGAGATTGACCCCATTACTTGTGATTTTGTTGAGGCTGATTCTTTGAGTTCTAATGAGGTTGTTCATGATATGTCTTTATTATTTACCCATTCGAACTCTGCTTATTTTTACATACCTTATCATTATTATATTCTTCCACTATTTTTTGGTTGTCCGCATAATTATTCTTACTCATTATTTTTGGCAACCAGGCATGAACCAAAGCCTCCCTTGTGGAATAAGAGGCTTATAGATTGCAAGAAGGGGGTATTTGGCAATCTCCCTAGAAAGAAGCCACGTTAAATTTTTTTTGCCACGTCGTGCTCAAGACGTAAAATAGAGCGCTTGATGGGAGGCAACCCATCATTTTTACTTGCTTTCTAGTTAGTTGTTTTTATTTGATTTTTCGTTAATAATTTTCTTTTTTTCTTTGTTTTGTTATTTCGTTTGGATTCGTGTATTCTTGTTGGCCCTTATTTCTCTAATATTTTTTTTATTATTATAACCCCAATGAGTTATCATCCTTCATATTCTAGTCTTTCTTGACTTAATGTCTAAAGTTATTTCATGACTAGAGACTAAGTTTGGAGGGTCCCTGGTGATGTTGAGCATTATTTGAAGTATGGATTGACAGACGATTCCACTCAAACATGTGTTGGCGTTCAAGAAGACATTTGGAATAAGATTCACTTTTCCTTATCTCTTTTATTTTCACATGAGTTTTATTGTTGATGATTTTATGTGTAGTGGAATAGATTGAAGCATGCGTTATTTTCTTAATTTTTCTTGGTTATAAATTGCGATTTCATCATTGCTTTACTTTTCGTGAATTTTTCGTGCTTCCGTGTGTAAAAATGATGTTACGATACTGATTTCTCTTGGAAGAAATGGTTGAGTTTTAGTCGAGTTGCAGTCAGCGATATCTATTTCCGTAGAGTATTCATTTAGGTCCGAAATTTTTTCGTTTTTGTAGAAATCTTAGCAGATAAGAAAGGAGACATACGTGTTTTCAAATCGCCGTCTATATGTTTGGTTATACTTTTCGCGTAGCTAGTTATCCAGTCATATGAGTCGTGTTGGCACTTAAATTGAGTTTAGAGTCGGACAGTCTTTCCCAAAAAGTCGAATATTATATGTTCTATGATGGGAAGTCTAGTAACCGGGGGTATTCGCGTGACCCGTTGTTTACTTTCGCGTAAAACGACAACCCTGAATAGACTAATGGTTTAGAGATATCGCATGTGCCGATGATGGGGAGCCTAGTAACCGGGGGTATTCGCGTGACCCGTTGTTTACTCTCGCGTAAAACAGCGACCTTGAATCGGATGCGGGAATAGCTATTCGAGTTTTTTCTCTGTTGTGGAGGGGAACTTAGTAACTAGAAGCATCCATGTGCCCCATGAGTGTCTTTTACGTCAAACGGTTCTCCAATACGTGAGAATGGAAATCCACCCTAGGGATATCCCGATGAAACATCTCGAGAGCCGGAACCTAGTGGTTAACTCGAATCATTTTATTGATCATATATAAGGGAATGTTGTTCGAGGGTTAATTTTGACGATGGAACTCTTGAAATTTTTGCCACTAGACTGTGGGACTGGGCGACTTGGCTTGTTTATTCTAACCCTTCGTATTAGCGGTCGGTTAAATTCACGCTTGTTAATCTTTGAGCTTGATTTTCCTCATGAACGATCGATTAGCACTAAAAATGGCTACTTTTTGGAATCAGTATCCGTGAATGTGACTCATTAATACGATGCTCATATTATTCTTTGAGATTTTCAGGGTAGTATTGATTAAGTTGAGCACTATGGATTTGCACGATCATTCACTATACTTTTTATTTGAAAATTGAATTTTGCTTGAGGACAAGCAAAGACTCAAGTTTGGGGGTATTTGTTAGGCGTATTTTTATGCGCTTATTTATCATTATTTTATATCCATTTTGATCCTAAATCTGCATAAATGAGCTTTTAATGCACTATTCTTTTATGTTTTGTAGGAAATTGGAGTCGGGAAGCTCGAACGATGAAAAAAGGGCGAAAACGGCAATTTTTGGCCAGGGGCCGCGGCACAAGGAGAGTGAGCTGCGGCACACGCACGGCACACAAAGGCACCGAGCGAACTGTACTGTGACCCGCGGCACAAGGATATTGAGCCGCGGCCCATGAAGAAAAATGCGCCCAGGTGTGGGGCGCTGAGCAGTAGGGGCCGCGGCACATATTAAGTGAGCCGCGGCCCACGAGGCGGTTTTGATGTGTTGGCCGCGGTTCTGGGCCGTTTTTGGAGCATGTCCTCGACCTAATCCACGGACGCGTTTTGGAGGCTAAGGACTGCTATAAATAAGCATTGAAGGTCAGAAAAAGAGGATCATCCGGGAGATCGAAGACATCGTAGGAGGGATCGAAGAACATAAGAATAAGAGATTTGTGGGCGACGACAAGACCACGGATCCCTCACGGTTTTTCTTAATTTTTCCGCATCTTATTTTCTAGATCTGTTCGAGTAGGATTGTGATTGTAGCTATTACATGACGGTTTGATTTATTTATTTTTATTTCAATTCACTCGTTATTCGTATTGAGTTGGATTCTTCTCACTGTTCTCAATGCTTTCAATTGTCTGGCCAATAGTTGAATTGATTTGAACGTCATTATGGATTCGGGAGATGAAATTTAGGCATAGTTCTTGTGAGACAAATCATAATTTTCGTGAGATAGGGATATACTCATGGGAATTGTGAAGCCTGTTTATTGTGGGAATTCATGAACAGTTTTAGCTATTAATTATCTAATTCGAATAGGGATATATCGAGTTAATAATTCCTAGTATTTTCTCTCGACCTTGGGAAAGGCTTTAGAATAATTTAGGAATTCCTGGCTTACAATCAATTGAATAAAAGTGAATTGAATTAAATAAAAATTATTCCTGATTGTTTGAGGCGAAAATCATAATCCTACGCCCTTATTATTATTATTATTATTACTCTTATTATTTTCTATTTATTTTTCTGCAATTAGTTTAGAAATAAATTCTATATAATTGTTCTTCAAATAAAATTACGAGTTGAAATCAGTCCTCGAGGGAACGATATCTTACTTATCACTTTATTACTTGTTGACACCGTGCACTTGCGGCATAGTGTGAGGGATTTCCTCACAACAAAGACCTATTGAGAATCAATCGGATTAATACTCGAAAACGCGTCGAATAAAAATCAAGTTTTGATGAAAAGCATTCACCAGGGAAGACACAAAGTGTATTCTTAATTCTTCAACATTCAATTATTCCCTTCTTACAACTTCAGCGCCCTATTTATAGGCAAAAACAGCCTGACAGGAGCCTGACAAGATAATCTTAACTATTACAAGCTGGTCTTAAAATAATAAAAGATAATAAAAAGGTTCCTCATGTCACTTGCTGACAAAAGTAAAAGCTGGGCCTTGTCTCCAAGTTGAAAGCTGACAGCCGCTTTTTCATACAACATGTTGCCAAGAATCCTGCTGCTATTGTAATAAAGAGAATGCTGAAAATTCTTTTATTGTTTTGCTACCACTTGGACCTCTTCACCCACCCCAAGATGAAAGTTGTCTTTTCTTTAAGTTATTCCAATTCCGACTATCAAGGTAACTCCGTGTCTTGTATCTGTTTTCTCGCCCAAGTATGTTGGAGTATGGTCGAGGTGTTTTACGTCAATTCTTACTTCGTCTTCGTCGCTTGGATTTGTCAACCCCGTATCACTTAATGACGGCGGTAATGCCAATCTGTATGTCAACTCTCCAACTCTCCCAAGAATTTCGAACGGTCCGATATATCTCAGACTCAACTTCCCCTTTCTTCTGAAACGAAAGATTCCCCGAGTAGGAGAACCTTTAAAAGTACATGATCTCCAGTACTGAACTCTAACGGGCGACGGCGACAGCGCATGTCTGCGTAAGATTTTTGTCGACTCTGGGCGGTCAACAGCCTTTCGTGAATCAAGGCTATCTTCTCTCGTGTCTGTACGATCAATTCCGGTTCCGTCCCGATCAAATCTGAATCGTCCCAACATAGGGGTGATCTGCATTTCCCCCGTATAATACTTCAAACGATGCCATCTTAATGGAAGCATGCCAACTATTGTTGTAGGTGAATTCAATCAACGGCAGATGAACTTCCCAATCAGTTGACCAATCTAAGGCACAAGCCCTCGGCATATCTTCCACTGTTTGAATAGTCCTCTCGGATTGTCCGACTGTCTGTGGATGATAAGTTGTGCTGAAATTCAATTCGGTTCCCAAGGCTTTATGAACTGCTTTCCAAAAATGAGACACAAAGCGACCGTCTCGGTCAGAAAAAATGGTTTTCGGCATACCATGCAATCAGACTATCTCTAAATAAATACTCGTGCCAACTTCTCGGGTCCCCAAGTGTCCTTAATGCCTAGAAAATGAGCCGATTGGTTAGACGATCAACTATCACCCAAATCATGTTCATTCCTGTCTTGGTTCTCGGCATATTAGTGATAAAGTCCATCGATATGTCCTCCCACTTTGTTGGGAAAACATAAACCCTGTATCGAAATAGTCGGGATAATCAATCCCTGTATCGAATTGTGTTGATAAGAGGTTTTAACATATATGTCAATCCTCAATACAGTAAGGAAACTGTATCGAAGAGTTGAAGTGTCAACCTGTATCGAAGACCTGTCTTGAATCCAGCATATAGTGGAACCTTTCGATCTGACAAAGAAGTCTTATAAAGACCAAGTATGGAAACTGTCTCGAATCACCTATACAGTGATCTTCCATACAGCTCTCAACAGGACAAAGAAGGAATCTTCAGAAATCAAGTCCCGTTGAATAAGAAGTATTTAAATACTCAAGGATAAAGTATTTAAATACTATTAGTCAACAGATCTTCAAATCCCGCTAAATCCGGATCGTGCTTTTCATCCCGTTGGAACGGAATCTTGCTCAACGGATATATTTTCCAGAAGACTATATATATCTCATCAAGGCTTTGAAGATCAGTTAACCAATTGACTGAAATTATCAAAGCTATCAAAGTTATTATCAGAGCAAAACATATCTCCAAAGCTTACTGCAACTCAGATCTAAGAGATATACAGTGCTCGACATCTTGAACAACACTTCATCATCTAGAAGCTCATAAAGTCAAAGTTGTTGTTCATCCCCTGTTCTATACTTTGAACAAACCCAGATCAGCCCAATGTGGACTGAGTAATCGTTGCTTCTCCAGAACCGTGTGTGAAGGAATTGCATCGAAGAAGACGAAGCTTCAGAACTGTGTGTGAAGAAGCAAGTCAAAGAATTAGCTCAAACCAATCTGTGTGAACGGTTGAAGCTAAGATCTTTATATCAATCAGTGTGAACGATATATTAATTGTGTGTTGTTATAATTACGTAGTTGTGTACGTAGTAATTATAATAAACCTTTTACTCCTGTGTGGAGGACCAGTGGACGTAGAGGGGTTTACCTCGAACCACTTTAAATATTGTGTTATTTACCTTCTGCCTTACTTGTTTTAATTACTGTGATTATTTAAGTATACACTGAACATCGAGTTCTTTGTATCCACAAGAACTTATCGTATCTAAGTCTTCATTGCACTCAGATTTAAAATCAGTATAGCTTGTTGTTTAAACTACTTCCCAAGCTGTATCCAGTATACTTAGTGGCCAACAAGTGGTATCGGAGAGGTTGATTCTAAAAAGAATCAGTCGTATTTTTAACCGAATCAGATCCAAATCACTTACTCTTTAAAACAGTCTCTTTCATTTCTTTACTTTCACATGGATACATCAATGATAAACAAAGTGCCTATGTTCTCTATTAACGAATTTGATGATTGGAGAATTAGGATGGAGGCTCATCTTGCAGCAATGCACGAAGAGATGATTTTTGTGATACAGCATGGCCCTATCAAGATCATGAAGGTAAACACGGCCGCAAGGATTAAAGGCCAAGCCCATGCTGAGATGCTCGACAAGGAACGCGAGCAATGGACCACAGATGAAAGAAAGCGAGCCAACCTCGACAATGTGGCTAAGAACGCGTTATTTGTCACTCTTGACAAAGGCACGTTCTCGAAGGTAAAGAGTCAGAATCACCAAGGAAATCAGGATAAACTCAAGATGATTTGTGAGGGAACTGAGCTCTCAAAAGAAAACAAAATTTCAAAACTGACTCAGCAATTTGAATCTTTCGAAATGAAACAAACTGAGACACTTGAGGAACTTGACCTCAGATTCACTGGCATTGTTGGTGAACTTGAAGCTTTGGGCAAAATTTATACCCAAAAGGAGAACTTAAAAATTTTCAGATCTCTCCCTGCCCGATGGGACATTAAGACCACAGCTATGCGTGTATCTTGCAATCTTAATGAAATATCTACTTTTGATCTCTTCTCTGACCTCAAAGCTTTTGAGTATGATATTGACAGAAGAGAGAAAGCTGAAGAATCTCCTTCAAAGGTCACAGCACTAGCCGCTGTATCGAATCGTCAACACAGCATGCCCAGCTCATCGAAGCCTAGTCACAAGAATGCTGACAGTGATGATGACATCCTGTCTCAAGATGAAATGGCGCTTCTCATGCACAAATTCAAAAAGTTAATCAAGCAGTCTGGAAAGACTCCCTACAGGCCCAAACCTGTCCACAAGGTAAGTACCGAAACTTCATCCGGTGATGCTACCCTATGCTATAATTGCAGGAAACCAGGGCATTATGCAAATAAATGTCCTCATCCCAAAGTTCAAAGGTTGCCGGAGGCCGAGCAATAAGAGAGAGATGAAAGAAGACGTACTTGGAAAAACAAGCTCAAGGCCCTGATTGGAGAATCAGAAGCCTCCCCCACACCATCCAAATCAGAAGAATGTCTTCAGGTGGTCACTGAAAGTGATTCATCTGAAGATGAGTTCGATGATAAAGCATATATGTGCTTTATGGCCAAAGACATTCCGGAAGGTGAAGATAGCGATGATGAGGACATCCTAGAGGAGGATACCTGGTACTTTGATAGTGGATGCTCTCGGCACATGACCGGAGATAGAAGCAAGCTATCAGATTTCGTAGAAGGTCACGGTCCAAAAGTTCGTTTCGGTGCTAAATCTAAAGGAAGAACAAGAGGGAAAGGAAACCTACATGTCGGAAAATTCAATGTCACCGATGTTGCATATGTTGAAGGCTTATAGTACAATCTACTTAGTATTAGCCAGTTCTGTGATAAACAGTTCTCGGTGAAATTTTATATAGATCGCTGTAGAGTCAAGAACATCCAAACCAAGGAAGTTGTGCTTACAGGAAGCAGATCAGGTAACATGTATATTGCATGCTTTGTTACCAAAGGCACTACAGATCTTAGCTGGTTATGGCACAAGAAGATGTCTCACGTCAACTTCAAGACTATCAACAAGCTCTCAAGACAGGGAATGGTTAGAGGATTGCCAAGCGTGTCATTCAATAAGGACAGCGTATGCGGACCGTGTCAGAAAGGCAAGCAAATGAAGTCAACCCTGAAGAGCAAATCCTACCTTTCAACCCAAAGAGTGTTGGAAATGCTACATATGGATCTCTACGGTCCTGTAGACCCAGTAAGTTTGGGAGGTAAGAAATACTGTCTTGTTATTGTTGATGATTACTCCAGGTATGCTTGGACAATTTTCCTAAGCAAGAAGAAGGAAACAACATCAAAGCTGCCCGAGCTCCTAAGAAAGTTGCAAAATGAAAAGGCATTGAGTATCGTGTCCATTCGTTCCGAAAGAGGTACAGAGTTTACTAACCGCTTTATAGAGCAATACTATTCGAAAAATGGGATACAACACGAATACTCAGCTGCTCGTACACCTCAACAAAATGGTGTTGCCAAGCGAAAGAATAGGACGCTGAAAGAAGCAACAAGGACAATGATCGCCACAAGCAAGTTGCCACAGCGTTTCTGGGGTGAAGCAACCAATACAGTATGCTACACTCAAAACCGCTGTATCGTCAACAAGCACCACAACAAAACAGTAGATGAGGTATGGAACAACAAAACTCCGTTAGTTTCATATTTTCACATTTTTGGATGCAGGTGTTATGTGTTGAATAATGGGAAGGATCAACTTAGAACCTTTGATGAGAAATCAGATGAAGGAATATTTGTAGGATACTCCTCCATCAGCAAAGATTATAGGATCTTTAATAAAAGGAAGCTGACGATCGAGGAATCAGTTCATGTAGTGTTCGACGAACCTCACCATGACCCTACAGGAGTAGATGATATTACTCAGAACATCCAATATCTCTCTATCTTGGATCCTCCAACTCCCATAGAACCTGTCGTTGATCTAGAAATCAACCCCGCAGCTGTAAGAATCGACGTGGATGAAGCCGACGCTGTACAGGCTGAAGCTATATCTACAGAAACTCTCGATACAGTACGGGACCCTGAATTAGAACCCGACCGAAGATGGTTGAGAGATCACCCGCAAGAGCTGATCATTGGAAACATAAATGCTGGTGTTTCTACTCGTAGGAGAATACAAAGTACACAAGGAAATGTACTTTGTGCACAAGAAGAACTTGATACTGAGATATCATAGTTTCCTGAATGGAAATCTCAATCCGAGCTTAGAAGACTCAATATGTGCACTATTTCTGTATTCTTAGCCCAGTCCGAACCTGTTTCGACCATAGATGCTCTTAATAATTCTCATTGGATAACATCTATAGAAGAAGAGCTTAACGGCTTCAAAAGAAACAATGTATGCTATCTTGTACCCAGACCTACACATCAATCGTTTATAGGAACCAAATGGGTGTTTCGAAACAAAAAGGATCGAAATGGACTTATTATAAGGAACAAATCCAGACTAGTCGCACAAGGCTATAGTCAGGAAGAAGGCATAGACTATGATGAAACCTTCGCCCCTGTAGCCAGACTAGAATCCATTAGGATATTCTTAGCCTTTGCCGCCCATAAAAGCTTTATTGTATACCAAATGGACGTCAAGAGTACATTCCTAAATGGAGACCTTGCCGAAGAAGTTTATGTTGAACAACCACCTGGGTTTGCCAACACAGATGGTATCGACCTAGTATACAGGCTAAGGAAAGCACTGTATGGACTTAAACAAGTCCCTAGAGCATGGTACGAAACCTTGTCCCAGTATCTAACCGACAATGGATTTGAGAAAGGTGCTGTGGACAAGACCTTGTTCAAAATACAGGAAGGTGATGACCTTCTTATGGTGCAAATCTATGTAGATGATATAATTTTTGGTTCAACTAACCTTGCTTTGTGTCAAAGGTTCTCTCATCTCATGCAAAGTAAATTTGAAATGAGTATGATGGGGGGACTTAGTTATTTTCTAGGTTTGCAGGTAAAGCAGTTGCCTACAGGAATTTTCATCAACCAGGAAAAATACAACAAGGAGCTTCTCAACAAATTTGGAATGAACACTTCCAAATCATCGTCAACCCCCATGAGAACTTCCGTGCAAATTAGTGTTGATGAAGCCGGAAAGCCGTTTGACCAATCACTCTACAGGAAGCTCATTGGTTCGCTCCTGTACCTAACGGCTAGCAGACCCGATATCCAGTTTGCTGTTGGAGTGTGTGTGAGGTATCAAGTAGCACCTAAGGAATCACACTTCAATACAGCTAAACGAATCCTGAAGTACATTAAAGGAACAGTCGATGTGGGAATATGGTATCCTAAAGAAGGCGGATTCGATTTAGTTGGATACAGCGACTCAGATCTCGGAGGCTGCAAGCTAGATAGGATAGGTACAAGTGGAACTTGTCACTTTCGTGGACCTAGACTCGTTTCTTGGTTCAGTAAGAAGCAATTGGCTAACTCCCTTTCCACGGCTGAATCAGAATACTATGCTGCTGGTAGTTGCTGTATGCAGATCCTTTGGTTGCAGCAGCAGTTGTCAGATTATGGAATTGAAGCCAGAGAGACTCCAATCATGTGTGATAGCACGAGTGCAATTGCAATAACGCACAATCCTGTCCTGCACTCGCGCACTAAGCATATCAACATGAAGCATCATTTAATAAGGAATCATGTCGAGAACAAGGATGTTCGCCTTGAAAAGGTTCATACAGACATTCAGTTGGCCGACATCTTCACCAAGCCGCTCGACACAGCCAGATTCAACATACTTAGACAAGAATTGGGAATGCTACAGCCCGACTCCCTGTAAGTAATTTACTATTTTTACTCAACAATTGAGGGGGAATGATGTAAGACCCAAGAATACAGTATCCAACGTTAATTATCTGTACACTCGGAACCGTCAATACAGCACTGTAGTGAACAAAGACATATGAATCATCCTACAACTAACGTGTGCAATAATTAAGGGGGAATACAGTATGACCGATAAATACAACAATAATCCAAAAGTTGCTGTATGGAATTTAGAACCTATATGTACTTTTTAAGGGGGAATGCTGTATCGTCACGGATACAACACATACTATAGGATTTCGATTCAGTGAATATTATATTAATTTCATTTTTAAAATGATTTTTGTCCACGTGCCCTGTTTTTATGTCAAACGTCATTTACATTAAATGCCTTACACGACATCTGGACAACTGAATCTCAAAAGCCGCGATGGTTTCAAATTGTTTAATGTTTTAAAACCGCCGTTTCAGGCATTTAGGGTGACAATAAATGTCAGAAGTGGGACCCGCTCATATTTTAACATTTTAATAGATAAGTGCACCAGTTACACTCAGTCTATCTTGACCGTTGATTTCAAAAACCGGTTCCCATCCCTTAAAATCTGACCATTTGTACTCTGCAAAACCCTATTTATCCACCCACTATAAAAGGACTGATACTGCCATTAGAGACTCTTTACGCTTTCTGCAAATTAAGAGTTCTCAAGCAAATACAGCCTACAAAGTTTTCTGCATTTTACTGAAAATTTTGTGTATTCTCTTTCACATTTTCTGGAACAATCATCAATGGCTGGTCAGACATCTTCTCCCGCACTCAAGAAAACCGCAAACATCATCGATGGACGTATCTTCTCAAGATCTGTCGTCATCGAACGCATTCTCACTGAAACAAATCATGTCGAACCCATGGAGTTCATCATCACTCGTCTCCGTCAACAAGGCCTCTACCGCCTTGGAAGTCAAACTGCTGAGAAGTACGATGTTCACCTGGTTGAGGAATTTTACCTCAACGCCGCCGTTCGCTTTTTGTCGCTGGCCCAGGGAGGTCACGTTGCTGACATTACTGCTACCATTCAAGGAGTGGAGATCTGTATTGATCGAGATCTTCTCCAGAATATTTACAGGCTACCTGCTGATGGCCTGACAATGGATCAACTTGAGACGTTTGGGTCTCAAGAGCTGATAACGAAGTATTATGGGCTGTTCACCGGCTCAACTGTTGTTGACATGGTTCAAACCACATGTCACAAGAAGAATTTTTGCCTGCCATATGTGTATTTACATTATTTTTGCTGCAAGATCATCGAGAATCGAATTGGTGCATTCGAAATGTGCACTAATCTGAGATTTAGGATGATGGTTGCAATTTTGACCTGTCAAAAGGTCAACTGGTGCCAGATAATCTTGAAGTGCTTGCAGGAGGAAGTATGCAAGCCTGCCACCCAGAAGAAGTCATTTGGTTTAATTCTAAACCATATTTTGACGAAATGCGGACTTTTGAAATCCGCTGATGCGAAGAAAAACAGCTCCTGGATATACTTAGGAGGCGTCAAGCCTACAACGTTTAACCAGAGCACTATGGTCTGCAACCACCCTAAAATCAAAAGTATGCCAGTTTCTGAAGACCCAAGGGATGTGTTTTTGAAGTCCCAGGATGTGGAGTCTTCAAGGAAGAGGAAAAGATCTCACAGCAAGACACCAATTGCTGGTGAGAAGCCAAAAAGGAAGCTAAGGAGGCTTTCTAAAGCTAAAACCACCAGAACCTCCGAGGATGTTTCCACCGTGGCGCAACCCACTGAAGAACTACCCCAGGGCCCAACCCTTGTGGAAGAGGTGCCCGCTACTGTATCGACAGTAGATCCTGAGCCTTTGGCGGCTAAGACGGATGATCGGACATCTGCCAACTTAGAAGACTCTAGCGAGTCGGCTGTCCATTCGGAGCCAACAGCTACTTCTCCTATGCGGGATTCCACACTCGTACAGGATCAATCTTCCTTCGGGGCACCATCCCCTGTAAGTAATCCCACTTCCCTACAGGATCCCACACCTGTAGAGGAATCCCTCGCTACAGTAGATTCAAACGTTGTACGCAGTCCCTCCCCGGACACCATTATCAACAAAACTCTTCTCTCTGTGCAGATTGATCATGCGTATGAAAGATTCCTTAAATGGAAAAGCTACAGGCTAGCTCCGTATGACATATTATACAACTGGAGCGAATGGGGCCATGAAGAGAGATTTGTATTGGAAGTGACGGACTCGACACGAGTTGAAGCCCTGATCCAATGGGACAATCTCTACTGCAAGGAATTGACTGAGAGCCATTTATTGCAAAAATCTGACGCAAGGAGAAAAGGAAAAGATAAGTCCGAGGACTCTCCCCAAAATCCAAAAGATGACGATGACTCAGACGATGATGACGACGCTTTACAAGCTGGTCTGAGAATGAGTCGTGAGAAGGCTAAAGACAGAGATGCCTCTCAACCCAAGGATGACGAAGGGCCATCAAGTCGAAGTGAGCCCCCTTCGCCACAGCAAGAGAACATTCCTGACGATGAGGAATCAGTCCCTCAAGTCGAGGAAGAAGAAATAGTTTTGGAATAGGCACCCGAGCCTGCCGCAGTTCAAGAAGAAGAAGTTGTTGCTGAGAGACAACAGGGGAATCAGTCCCTCCTGTATCCATGTCTACAGACGAACCTTCGCAACAGGAGGACACAACACCCCCTGCCGCCGAACCAGAAATTGCTGCTAATGCCCCATCAACCGTGGAATCCGAGGACGGTAATGTACCTGAGGATGTCCAACTCAATTCACGCCCTACCGTGAATCTGAGGAGGTTGAATGGATCCAAAGATTTTGCCAAACCGGATTCTCCAAGCACTGCTTCTAGGAAAGAGCGCCTGCGTGCTCTTGGTCTTCAAACTGTCTTCATACAGGATGCAGTTAATGCCCTGTACTCAGTCGAAAAAGCTCTTAATTGGATGCACACTTCTGCAGTCGAAGAGATGACTATATTGCAGCATGAAGTCTCTCGCGTAGTAGAAGCCTTCACTTTATTGCCAGAAGTCTTCAAGCAAGCCCTGAAGATCATGCAAGAAAAACAAGAGCAACTCCTGAGAGAAGAAGCATCCAAAACACGCATTGCTGAGGCCAAGACCGCAACTACTATGATCGAAACCACTTCTCATCTTCGAGCCCACGACAAAAGTATCAAGGATATGTCGCAGGTGCTTTCCACCCTTGTAGAAAGAATGACAAACATTGAGACGAAACAGGATGCTGCACTTGAGATCCTAGGATGTCTTGATGACGCCAAAAGGGGGGAAGAAGCGAGAGAAGCTGCTAGGAGAATAAGGTTACAGCACGAAAGGGAATTTAATGCTGCTCAAGACAGCATTACCACTGAATTGAACAAGCTAGACCCTCCCTCTCAGAGTTTTAAGATTTCAGGCTCCCGACCTGAATTTCATGATCCAAATGTCCCGTGGCAAAACTTAATCCAAAGTCCTTCTGAAATTCGTCTGCCGACCAACCGCCATCCAACTGCCGAAGAAGTTAAGCAATGGAGGAAGAATGAACTGATGAGATACTTTGTTAAACTCATCAGGGAATCCGCCATCTTCAAAAGCTATAAGACATTAGCGGAGGCTGCAGACAAATTCACGAAGATGCTAGAAGAAGGAAAACTCCCTCTCCAGCTAGATATGAAATCCAAGCACAGAAGAGGAGATCGGATCACCTATCCAGAAGACTGGATTCTTGCCTTTGACAAATCCTATGAAGGTAGAGCAATATACCTAGATCGAGGCAACGATTCCCTATAGAACTGGTGGCGTGGAACCGAGAATGATCCAGGGAAAAAGCCATGGAGACATGCGGACTATAGGAGCTGAAATCCTTGTAATATTGTTTCTTTTTGTAATTTTTCCTTCAAAATAGCAAACCATGTAGTCTAATTTTTGGAATATCAATAAAAGTATTTGTTTGTCTTGAAAGATTACAACTCGTAATCTACTGTGTTGATGTATGATTACATAAACTTAAATTGTTGAGATAACAATCACAAGTATAGAAACTTGTTTGAAAATTAAGCTGTACGAACTTGTCTACGAACAGTTCATAATTTCAGGTGTATGCTTAGAATACATTGTAAGATTGTGCCTGCGCGCCAATTATAAGCTTAAGTTGTAAAAATTCTTAGTCAGATCGAACTACTTTGCGGCGGTTCATAAAATAGACTAAGTTGCTGAAAGACAGACCATTTGACAGAAGACCAAGAAATCTGCCAGAAGCCATCAAAGAAGATTATTTCATGAAGAAGGTTTTGGCATCATCAAGAAGACTTGAAAGTTTTAAAGTCTTGGCAAATTGTCAAAAGGGGGGAAATTATTGGGAAAACATAAACCCTGTATCGAAACAGCCGGGATAATCAATCCCTGTATCGAATTGTGTTGATAAGAGGTTTTGACATATATGCCAATCTTCAATACAGTAAGGAAACTGTATCGAAGAGTTGAAGTGTCAACCTGTATCGAAGACCTGTCTTGAATCCAGCATATTGTGGAACCTTTCAGTACAGCAAAGAAGTCTTATAAAGACCAAGTATGAAAACTGTCTCGAATCACCTATACAATGATCTTCCATACAGCTCTCAACAGGACAAAGAAGGAATCTTCAGAAGTCAAGTCCCGTTGAATAAGAAGTATTTAAATACTCAAGGATAAAGTATTTAAATACTGTTAGTCAACAGATCTTCAAATCCCGCTAAATCCGGATCGTGTTTTTCATCCCGTTGGAATGGAATCTTGCTCAACGGATTTATCTCAACGGATATATTTTCCAGAAGACTATATATATCTCATCAAGGCATTGAAGATCAGTTAACCAATTGACTGAAATTATCAAAGCTATCAAAGTTATTATCAGAGCATAACATATCTCCAAAGCTTACTGCAACTCAGATCTAAGAGATATACAGTGCTCAACATCTTGAACAACACTTCATCAGCCAGAAGCTCATAAAGTCAAAGTTGTTGTTCATCCATTGTTCTATACTTTGAACAAACCCAGATCAGCCCTGTGTGGACTGAGTAATCGTTGTTTATCCAGAACTGTGTGTGAAGGAATTGCATCGAAGAAGACGAAGCTTCAGAACTGTGTGTGAAGAAGCAAGTCAATGCATTAGCTCAAACCAATCTGTGTGAATGGTTGAAGCTAAGATCTTTATATCAATCTGTGTGAACGATATATTATTTGTGTCTTGTTATAATTACGTAGTTGTGTACGAAGTAATTATAATAAACCTTTTACTCCTGTGTGGAGGACCAGTGGACGTAGAGGGGTTTACCTCGAACCACTTCAAATATTGTGTTATTTACCTTCTGCCTTACTTGTTTTAATTACTGTGATTATTTAAGTATACACTGAACATCGAGTTGCTGTATCCACAGCAACTTACTGTATCAAAGACTTCCGCTACGCACTCAGATTTAAAATCAGTACAGCTTGTTGTTTAAACTACTTCCCAAGCTGTATCCAGTATACTTAGTGGCTAACACACTTCATTCAGGAATAAGGAGCGGCTTCAGCATTCCGGCAGGTCATTGATGCTCGATCTTAACCTGCTGACAAGTCAAACATTTCGAGACATAATCCGCTACATCTTTCTTCATTTTGCCCCACCAGAAGTTCCCCTTCAGGTCCTTATACATCTTACTGGTGCCCGGGTGGATAGAATAGGGCATGCTGTGAGCTTCCTTCATAATTTTCTGCTTCAGAACATCGACATCAGGAATGCAAAGTCGGTTCTGAAATCTCAAAACTCCATCATCATGAATTACGAATCCTAGAGCCTTTCCCTTGATCACTTCATCACGTAACCGAATCATCAGAGGATCATCTACTTGCTTAGATTTGATTTCTTTGGTTAACGATGAAGTTAATTCCATCACACACACAGTTGTCCTTGGACTCTTTGCAACCATACTTCAATTCCTTCGCAAATAATTTCTCGTTGAATGCTGAGCTGGGAGGCCAGAGTCCCCAGCATATGAATAGAAACAGGTTTCGGCTAAGTGCATCGGCCACTACATTTACTTTGCCTGGATGATAAAGAATCTCCAAGTCATAGTCCTTAGTCAGTTCCGGCCATATCCTTTGCCGCATGTTCAATTCTTTCTGACTGAATGTGTATTTGAGACTCTTATGATCCGTGAAGATCTGACTGTGAGTCCCGTATAGGTAATGTATCCAGATTTTCAAAGCAAAAACTACTGCTGCCAGCTCCAAATTATGCGTTGGGTAATTCACTTCATAAGTTTTCAACTGTCGTGATGCATAAGCGATCACCTTCTCATTTTGCATCAATACACATCTGAGTCCTTGGTTCGAAGCATCACTGTAAACTATGAATCCTCCAGTTCCCTGTGGGAGTGATAAAATCGGTGCCGTCATCAATCTCTTTTTCAATTCATCAAAGCTATTCTGGCACATCTCATTCCACTCAAACTTTTGAGTTTTCTACAGCAGTCGAGTAAGTGGGCGGATAATTTTGGAAAACCCTTCCACGAACCGACGATAATATCCAGCAAGTCCTAAGAAACTCCGAACTTCTTTCACATTCATAGGAGGCTTCCAATCCATAACTGCTTCGATTTTCTGGGGGTCTACTCGGACTCCATCTGCTGATACCACATGACCGAGGAACATTACTTCCTTTAGCCAGAATTCACACTTAGAAATCTTGACGTACAATTGCTCGCTTCTCAAAAGTTCTAATATAATCCGCAAATGTTGCGCATGCTCTTCCTAGCTCTTAGAATAAACCAGAATGTCATCAATGAACACAACCACAAACTTGTCCAAATACTCTATGAACACATGATTCATCAGTTGCATAAACACAGCAGGTGCATTAGTGAGACCAAACGGCATCACTACAAACTCATAATATCCGTAACGAGTTCTGAATGCTGACTTCGGAACATCATATTCCTTTTTTTTTTTGGGAAAAGTCAATTGCATTAAATAAATAAGATTGGCCAACAAGGCAGGCCAGTACCTAGCAACCATTACATAAGGTGCACCAACATCACGAAGCAGAAAAATAATAAAAGAGTTACAATAGAACTGACTACCAAGCAACCCTCCAAATACGCCTAACAACGACCGCAGATAAGGACTGAGGCGGCCAACGCTGAGATATGATATCACGAACAAGACCAATTCCCTGAAAAGTAACTGTGTATGGGCCCCGACGCCTCTGACCGAATCTCCTCTCATTACGCTCCTGCCAGATTAAGTAGACCAACGCAGCTAGAAAGATACGGTATGCCACGTTAACCACATGCTTACCTATCCACCTCCTAGCCGCCCACAGAATACCCGAACTCCACTCAGAGTGAGGCCAGCAAAATTTTACTTCCCTCCTAGCAATAGAGATACACCTACTAGAGTAAGGGCACGAGAAGAATAAGTGAGAGTGAGACTCGATCGCCATCCCACAGAGGACACAAATACCATCTACATGCTGCATCCAGGGCTTATCCATAGTCGACAGACGCTCCTAAATAGCCAACTATAAGATGAAGGAGTGACTAGGAATCTTCCCGGGACCAAGAAGGAGAGGGGACCACAGAACAGAAGGAGAATACGCACTAAGGAATCGATGAGCGGAGGAGGAAGAATAGGAACCTAAGCTATGCGGTCTCCAGGAGATACGACCCTGGCCTCCATTAATAGGAGGGATGGAAGAAACAACCTGCTGAAACTCGGAACGAACAACCACCGGCCAAACCCACTGACCATCAGAAATAATAGAGCCAAGCCGGGCATGCACATCAATGCCAGTCCAAAGAGGCACTCTAGGCATAGAATGCCTAATCAAACCCATAGGGTGCCAAGGGTCCGACCATAAACGGAAAGAAGAGCCATCACCAACAGAATACTGAAACACTCCCATGACTAGGGGTCACAATTTCAGCAGCTGTTTCCAATACCAAGAAGATGCAGCAGGAATAGGAATATCCCAAAATGAACACTGCTGAACTCTATATGAACGTCCAGCTAACCCAAACAGAACGAGAAGACCCAGTCAGGAGAGCCCAAATATGTCGGGTCATAAGGGCCTGGTTCTGAACCCTCAGCGGAGTAATACAAAGGCCACCACACTCTATAGGCAAGCAAACCTTAGACCAAGCCACTTTAGCATGCCCAGAGTCACGCGAACCTTTCCAAAGAAATCGCCGTAAACGTTTTTCAATGAGGGCAAGCACGCCCTTAGGCAGGATAAAAATACAGGCCCAATAAATGTGAAGAGCAGATAACACAGACCGAATAAGCTGGCAATGACCGGCCATGGACAGAGATCTACAATCCCAGTCACTCAGTCGACCCTCAATCCTGTCAATCAAAGGAGAGCACTGAGCCACCGTGAGCTTCTATGAAGACAAAGGGACTCCCAAATACCTCACAGGGAGCTGGCCCCCCTGAAACCCTAATAACTGCTCAACATGTGGCCCCTGCTCCGAGGCACTCGCCAGGAGGAAAAATTACTCTTCCCAGGGTTAGTGCGCAACCCCGAAACAGAATCAAAGATATCAATACTCCTCTTGAGAACACTAATAGAGACCTCATATGGGTTTCAGAAAAGAAGGAAATCATCTGCAAAGACGAGCATGAAAGTATGGGTATTCTCACACTTCCAATGGTACCTAAACCCCGGGGTCTGAGCAATCTCAAGAGCAATAATACCATGAAGCACCTCCATAATTATAACAAAAAGATAAGGGGAGATGGGGTCTCCCTGCCGAAGCCCCCTATGCCCTCTAAAGGTCCCCTCAACATCACCATTCAAGGATACCGAGAAGGCCGTAGTGGTGATGCACTCCCTGATCCAGGCGATGAACGACTGATGGAATCCCATACACTGCACAGCAATCAGCCCAAAATCCCACTCAACAGTGTCATAAGCTTTCATAAGGTCGACTTTAAACACACACCGTCTAGGCATCCCCCTCTGCCCATAACCATGAAGAAGCTCCTGAGCAAGAAGGATATTATCAGTAGTCCTTTTCCCAGGAATGAAAGCAGTCTGAGCCGGGTCGATCAAGGCATCCCAGCTATCCCACATACGGTGGACAATAATTTTCGAAATAGCCTTATCTAATAAGTTGCAGCAAGAAATCGGTCTGAAATCCGACATACTCCTAGGCAAGGATACTTTCGGAACAAGAGAAATGATCGTAGAATTGATTTGCCTGACAAACTTTCCCGTAGCAAAAAATGCATAATAGCAAACGAAATCTCACCCGCCACAATCGGCCAAGCCCGACGGTAAAAAGCAGCATTAAAACCATCAGGGCCCGGGGCCTTGTCCTTATCAAACTCAAAGAACACAGACCGAACCTCCCCAGCAGTAACAGGCCTAATCATGTGGACCGCAACATTAGGCGGAAGAGAAGTCGAGATAAAAGGCCTAACCTGACTGAATGATAAAGGCGTAATCCGATTAGAGTAACCCAACAGCCTCTCCTAGAACCCAACAACCTCATTCTTAATAAGAGCAGGGTCAGTCAACTCAGTACCATACTCTGTACTAATTCTATAGATACGAGATATGACTCGCCTAGAAGCAATCCGCCGGAAGAAAAAGGCCACTGGTCGCCATCCTTAAGTCACGCCAACTTAGCACGCTGCCTGAACAAAGACTTCTCCTGGGCCACGGCAACTGAGAAAACCCACCGACAACATCTCTTCAACAATAAAATCGAGTCAACCATGGGATGGTCCCTGAGAATACTTTGAGAAGAAGAGAGGAACGAGGTAGCAACAGCAACATTCAATGCCAAATCCCCTTTCCTCTTCCGCATAGTTCGAAAGACGTGCTTAAGGGTGTCCAATTTACGACAAATCGCATAAAACGGCCCCCCCACAATATGATGACGCCAAATGTCCCAAACCGCCAGGAGGAAGTCCTCAGAGTCAGCTAGGAAATTATCAAATCTGAACATTTTACCTCTGCTACGAGGCAAACTATCAAGACCCAGAATAGGGGGGCTATGATCGGAGGTCCGAGGCAGATCACAAGTGTAAGTACGATCACCGTGGTCAATAAACCACTGCGGGTTACCTAACACCCTATCAAGACGTTTCCATAGAGATCTAGGAGACGGGCTCTGGTTATGCCAGGAGAACCAAGAGCCTACCATCGGAAGGGTCTCAATATCCGCACGCCTGCAAACCTCTCTGAATTCCACCAGGGGGGCTCATCGTCAGAATGAGGAGCTTCCCCACCGAAAATATCACTAGTGTCCAACACAGCATTAAAATCACCGATAATGACCCAAGGCTCAGCAGCATGTAATGCCGAGAGATCAGTGAGGTACTGCCACAACAGCCGCCTCTCAATAAGATCATTAGAACCATAGGCAAAGGTAACCAGAAGGCAGGACGAGTCGAGCAATAGATACGACAATGAATAAACTGCGACTCACTAGCAATAATATCCACAGAAACAGAACCCGGATCCCACCCAATCCATATCCTCTTCCCAGGCCCACTACCATAATCAGCGAACCACTTCCAAGAGCCAAAAATAAAAGAAGAAACACGGCCAAAGTTACCAACCGAGACTCGCATCTCAAGTAGAGCAATACAACAAAGATTAAATGATCTAATTACCTCCCGAACTGAGATCTGATGTTTAGTCCGGTTAAGTCCACGAACATTCCAAACAGCAAAAGGGATCATTTAACAACATCGACCCGGGTTGCATCAATATTAGGGCCCAAAGGAGAACTAGAACAGCGCGACGTGGCGACAACCTGATACGAATTACATATGAAAATGGACGTAAACTCGAATGTAATGCAGCGGAAATATTGTTGATCCTCACAACACTCGAATATGTGTAACACTCGTAAGAAATAACCGAAAGTAGGGCAATTCGGCTTACGTAAACAAGAACAATATGAATGATTTATCAAACTAGACCTATAGTTTGATAAGGTAATCTTTCCTCAAGACCTATTGAGAATCGATTAGATTAAAACTCGAAAACGCGTCGAACTATAATCAAGGTTTCGATGAAAAGCATTCACCAAGAAAATACAAGTGTATTCTTATTTCTTTAACATACAATACCCCATACAAGCATGAACAAGACTACTTATAGAAGTGTAGTCTTCTAAACAACTAAGGAATAAAAACAAGATCACATGATCTTGAAATGAAAAACAAAACATCAAGATAAAATACAAAGGAATCAAATCATATGGAGGGAATCACACAATAAACATAGTTATAAGTCACCCCACATAACATGTAAGTCTAATCATGACATGTGAGGGAAGGGAAAACAACAAAACACACAAAAAATCAGCAATAATAGAAGTTGGCTGGCTATCGGACACGGGCCGTGCCGATTGGCACGGCCGCGGCTGCATGTGCGGGTTCACATGTTCTGCAGGACTCGACCATGTCGCCTGGCACGTTCGGGTTGGTCGAACAGCGATCCGGAAGAGTGTGACACGACCGTGTCGCCTGACACGGTCGAGTTGGTCGGGCAACGAGATTTCACTATCGGGGACATCTCGGCACGGGCCGTGTCGGACGACACGGCCGAGTTCGGTCAGCAGCACGATTTCACTATCCAGGACATCTCGGCAAGGGCCGTGTCGGACGACACGGCCGAGTTCGGTCGGCAGTGATTCGGCAGTTTCCGGCACAGTGTGACGCGGGCCGTGTCATATGACACGGTCGAGACCGAGACTCCACATCTTACGTCCGTTTTCTCGCCTAAATACATAGTAGTTTGTGCATGGCGTGTTATAAGGTCATTTATGTCGATCCTTACTTCGTCTTCTTCATTCGTATTAATTGATTACGTATCATCTCCTCCTCCTTTAAAAGGAATTGTCCTCAATTCCGAAATTCCGTCATCATCGATGTAAGGTGAAAGGTCCCCAACATTAAAGGTTGCATGAATCCCATAATTTCCCGGAAGTTCTAATTTGTATGCGTTGTCGTTCACCTTTGCGATTACTTTAAACGGTCCCTCCGCTCGCGGCATTAATTTGTTCTTACGTTTATTTGGAAATCGCTCTTTCCTCAAATGCAACCAAACCAAATCACCAACTTCGAACAATCTCGGCCTTCTTTGTTTGTTCGACTTTCTTTTGTAAGCCTCGTTTATTTCCTTGATTCGATTACGTACTTGCTCGTGTAATTTCATCATCGATTTCAGTTTTGATTCCGCATCCTTGTGCACTAACTCATCACTTGGTAATGGAATTAGGTCTAATGGCATGTACGGGTTTAGTCCGTAAACTACTTCGAACGGAGAGTGTGCCGTGGCATGAGTAGGAGAACGATTATAAGCGAACTCCACATGTGCAAGTTTCAAGTCCCAATCCTTCTGTGTCTTACTCACAAGACCACATAGTAAAGTGCCCAACGTTCGATTGGTTACCTCGGTTTGACCATCCGTTTGTGGATGATGTGATGTGCTAAATAGTAGTTTGGTTCCCACCTTTCTCCACAAGGTGTTCCAAAAATAACTAAGGAATTTTGAGTCCCGATCCGAAACAATCATTTTTGGAACCCCATGCAATCGTACGATTTCTCGGAAATACAAATCAGCGACGTTACTCGCATCGTCCGTCTTGTGGCAAGCCACAAGGTGAGCCATCTTTGAAAATCGGTCTACAACAACCATAATAGCATCTCTCCCTCGTTGAGTGCGAGGCAAAGCAACAACGGAATCCATTGAGACATCTTCCCACGGCCTTTTCGGAATCGGCAAAGGCATGTATACTCCCGGTTTGAACAAACTCTTAGCAATATGGCATGTTACACACTTATTAATTATGTCGTGTACATCCACTTGCATCTTCGGCCAATGGAAATGCTCTTTAGTACCTCCAACGTTTTAGCCAAACCAAAATGACCGGCCAAGCCTCCACCGTGAGCTTCCCGAACTAACAATTCCCGAATCGGGTGTTTGGGTAAACAAAGGCGATATCTTTGAAAAGGAATCCTTCTTGCAACGTAAACTCTCCAAATGGGCCAGATTTACACCGAATGAAAACCTCACTAAAATCCACATCCCCATCATAACGCTCCTTCAATGCTTCGAACCCAAGCAGCCGAATGTCAAGAGTAGAGAGCAAGGCATACCGTCTAGACAAAGCATCCGCCACAACGTTGCTCTTGCCATCTTTATACTTCGATGAAAAGTGGAATGATTGCAAGAATTCCACCCATTTAGCATGTCTCGGACTCAACTTTTGTTGACCGTTAATATATTTTAAAGACTCATGATCCGAATTTAGGATGAAATGTTTCGGCCGAAGGTAATGGATCCAATGATCAAGAGCTCTCACAATGGCATAGAACTCCTTGTCATAAGTACAATAGTTGAGTCGAGCCCCACCCAATTTCTCCGAGACGTATGCAATTGGTCGCCTCCCTTGGACGAGGACCGCCCCAATACCCACTCCACTTACGTCACATTCTACCTCGAAAGGTTGTGAAAAGTCAGGTAAAGCCAAGATAGGTGCTTCACACATTTTCGCCTTCAATTTTTCAAACGCCCCTTGGGCAGCCCCGTTCCACACAAACAGTCCTTTTTTTTAAACATAACGTTATCGGACTAGAAATGGTACTAAAGTCTCGTATGAACCTCCGATAAAGAGAAGCAAGCTCGTGAAAGGATCGGACTTCCGTGATGGTTTTGGGGGTAGGCCAAGATTTAATCGCCTCGATCTTGGTTTGATCAACCAACACTCCTTCTTTGGATACGATGTAACCAAGAAAGGCTACACTCTCGACTAGAAACGAACACTTCTCCTTTTTCCCATAAAGTTTTTTATCCCTAAGGATCTCGAAGACTTTCCTCAAGTGTCCGGTATGCTCTTGCAATGATCGACTATAAATCAAGATGTCGTCCAAGTATACGACGACAAACTTTCCCAAAAACGGCTTAAGTACTTCATTCATTAATCGCATGAAAGTACTTGGCGCATTTCTAAGGCCAAAGGGCATGACGAGCCATTCATATAATCTATGTTTTGTCTTGAAAGCCGTCTTCCATTTGTCTCCTTCCCGCATGCGAATTTGATGATAGCCGCTTCTCAAATCAACCTTCGAAAAAATCACCGAACCATGCAACTCGTCCAACATATCATCAAGTCTCGGAATTGGGAACCGATATTTGATGGTTATGTTGTTCACGGCTCTACTATCTATACATATTCGCCATGACCCATCCTTCTTTGGAACAAGTAAAACCGGAACCGCACAAGGGCTCAAACTTTCTCGAACGTACCCACGATTCATTAGCTCCTCGATTTGTTTTTGCATATCCTTTGTCTCCTCGGGGTTACATCGATATGCGGCTTTGTTAGGGAGTGATGCACCCAGTACAAGGTCGACTTGGTGTTCAATCCCACGTCAGGGTGGTAAACCCGGCGGTAAGTCTTCCGGGAAGACATCCGCAAATTCTCGTAGCAAGGTATCGATATCTCTCTTGCCTTGCACAATCACGTCAACATCTCGTGTTTCTTTAATCATCAATAAATACACACGCTCGCCATCGTCAATAGCGTGTCTCACCTCTTTCTCACTAGCAAACATAGTAAGCTTCGGTTTCTCCATTTGATTAGAACTCATCGATCGAATGGCTTGGGGTGCCATCGGTTTAAGCACAATCTTTTTGCCTTTATCCCGTAATTCATATTCGTTACTCCTTCCTCGATGTAAAATGTCTCTATCAAATAGCCACATTCGTCTCAAAAGTATGTGGCATGCATCCATCAGGAGTACATCACATAGTACATTGTCACCATACGAGCCCATAGTTAAATCGACCCGTACTTGTTTCGAAACTTTTACCTTATTCCCATCATCGAGCCAATGTAACGTGTATGGTTTCGGATGAGTAGTAGTGACGAGTCCGAGCTTCGCCACCATCTCGCTTGAAGCAACATTCGTACAACTTCCTCCATCGATTATCAAACTACACCACTTGTCTTTAATTTGACACTTGGTGTGGAATATTTGATCTCGTTGTTCCGTATCCCTCGAAACCGTCTTGACTTGTAAAGTGCGAAGGACTAGACTCGTGTCATAGTCCGGAGCATTGTAAGCCTCGCACTCCTCTTCTTCTTCGGCGTCTACATCAAACACGTCACCGAGTCTTTCTTCTTTGTCCTCGGCTAATAATTCTTCCCGGACCTCAAGAGCCTCTCTTAGTGTCATCACCCATTTGTTCGGACATGCATTTTGGTAATGGACCCTTGACACTTGAAACATCGTACCTTCGCCAAACTTGTTTCCTTGGGTACGTAGGGAGCCTTAGGTGCCGTGACAGGCACATGACTTGGCGTGGTGCTTTTAGTACCCAAACTTGAACCGGCACTTGGATTCCCGAATTTGGAAGGAAATTCGGGCTTTGAAAACTTCAATTTATTTTGGGCTTCTATCTTCACACATAATCCACATAAAGTGTCGAAATCTTCATATGGGTATAACTCCACCGTGTTGGCTATGTTTTTGTTTAAGCCACGTAAAAAACGTGACATCTTTTGCTCTTCGTTTTCTTCTAGTTCTCCCATCAAGACCAAACTTTCGAACTCTTCAATATATTCACCGACATTTAGTTTGCCTTGCATGAAATCGGCAATCTTCCGGTATAAGGTTAACCGGTGTGATGTTGGCACATACCTCTTACGAAGTTTTCTTTTTAAAGAATCCCACGAATGTATTTTTGCTTTTACTTCCCGAGCTCTTCGCGTCTTCACTCCTTCGAACCAAAGAGAAGCACCCTTCCCTAACTTGAGAATTGCATATTTGCAACGTTTCTCGTCATTAAGGTCTTTGAATTCGAACATGCGTTCAATATTCCATTCCCACTCCAAATAAGCTTCGGGATCGGTACCTCCAACGAACTCCGGAAGTTTGTTTACTTTAAACTCATCTGCATGGTGTATTTGACGTGCGTCATCCCCGCGTCTTGCTTGCATACGTGGTTCCGGTAGACCGCTTAGTGCGTCCCGGAGTTTCATCAAGAAATCGGGATCGGAGAAATACATAACAAGATTCAAGAGATAGTTTTGAACAAGAAATCTTCAATAAAAATTGCCAGGGAAATAGCCTTGGGCTCTGATGCCACTAATGATACGAATTATGTATGAAAATGGACATAAACTCGAATGTAATGCAGCGGAAATATTGTTGATCCTCACAACACTCGAATATGTGTAACACTCGTAAGAAATAACCGAAAGTAGGGCAATTCGGATTACGTAAACAAGAACAATATGAATGATTTATCAAACTAGACCTATAGTTTGATAAGGTAATCTTTCCTCAAGACCTATTGAGAATCGATTAGATTAAAACTCGAAAACGCGTCGAATTATAATCAAGGTTTCGATGAAAAGCATTCACCAAGAAAACACAAGTGTATTCTTATTTCTTCAACATACAATACCCCATACAAGCATGAACAAGACTACTTATAGAAGTGTAGTCTTCTAAACAACTAAGGAATAAAAACAAGATCACATGATCTTGAAATGAAAAACAAAACATCAAGATAAAATACAAAGGAATCAAATCATAGGGAGGGAATCACACAATAAACATAGTTATAAGTCACCCCACATAACATGTAAGTCTAATCATGACATGTGAGGGAAGGGAAAACAACAAAACACATAAAAAATCAGCAATAACAGAAGTTGGCTGGCTGTCGGACACGGGCCGTGCCGATTGGCAGGACTCGACCGTGTCGCCTGGCACGGTCGGGTTGGTCGGACAGCGAGAATTTACTATCCGGAAGAGTGTGACACGGCCGTGTCGCCTGACACGGTCGGGTTGGTCAGGCAGCGAGATTTCACTATCCGGGACATCTCAGCACGGGCCGTGTCGGACGACACGGCCGAGTTCGGTCGGCAGTGAGATTTCACTATCCGGGACATCTCGGCACGGGCCGTGTCAGACGACACGGCCGAGTTCGGTCGACAGTGATTCGGCAGTTTCCGGCACAGTGTGACGTGGGCCGTGTCATATGACATGGCCGAGACCGAGACTCCACGTCTTACGTCTGTTTTCCCGCCTAAATACGTAGTAGTCCGTGCATGGCGTGTTGTAAGGTCATTTATGTCGATCCTTACTTCGTCTTCTTCATTCGTATTAATTGATTCCGTATCACAACCTCAGAACACTCAGCCTCAATATCATCGGCCAAACCAGAAAGAGCTGCAAACATGTTGTGATAAGGCTCACACACACCAGCACCAGCCCTCCTAGGCGACACGATAGGGGAGCTGGTAGTAACCAAGGAGAAAGTAGAGACGCTACTCAACGGAGCCGAAACTGCAGAACGACCTCCAGTGTCCCCATCTAACTCAACTCCTGGGCACCCGGATCTGGCATCGGGGCCTACCTCAGCCTGAGCGACCCCCCCATCCAGGACCAGTCCCAACGAAGACCCTGGACCACGAGTACCTAAGGGAGCAGGCTTAGCCACATAAATATGAGCTTGCTTGACCTGCTTATGAACCAAAGGCTTAGAGATGCTCGGGCAGGCCTGATCACGATGCCCGAATACTATACAAAGACCACACCGATATGGTAACCATTCATACTCAACATGGACTCTCCTAACACAGGGACTATCACCATCAGACGGGAGAACCATGAGGAACGATCGAATCGGGCTAGTATTAGCATCGATCATGACGCAAACTCGGGCATAATCCACTTTCAGACAGTTCCTAGTGAACACGTCAGCAAAGAGTGGCTCCCCTATAGCACTAGCAGTAACACTGAGCCCCTCATCATTCCAATATTCGAGAGGGACATAACGAAGTTTCACCCAAACAGGGACATGTTTAGGTTGAACCTTCATCAGAGACATACCAAGCTTCCAGCGAGTAAGGAAAATGGATTTTCCCTGAAACAGCCAAGGCCCTCCATCTAACGCCTCGGTCAAAACCCGCTCACTTTCAAACTTGAAGAAATAAAATCCCCCCTCGGAGGAGAACACCTCCTTAAGACCCTTCCACGCCGACAGAAAATAGTTCTTAATCAAACCGAGAGAGGGGGCTTTCCCCAAAAAATATCCAACCAAAGTGAATTGCCACCTCTTAGCACCTTCAACGCCAACACTAACATCTGGTTTCACAATAAACTCACCATTCTGAAATTCAGGTTTCACATACCGAAGTCCCCTTTTTTTGGGGGAAAAGTCAATTGCATTAATAAAATAAGAGTGGCCAATAAAGGCTGGCCAATACCCGGCAACCATATAGAATGGTGCACCAAACAACATTACAAAGAGCAAGATGTAGGAATACAAAGCCTACATACAAATGGCTACATAAGCTACAAAGCCTAGAAAAGCTACAAAAAAAGAGAAACTACCAAGCTATCCTCCAAATACGACGAACAGCCACAGTAGATAGAGAACGAGCGGGCCATCTATGAGAGATAATATCACGAACAAGACCTATCCCCTGGAAAGTAACCGAATGAGGATCTCGACGCCTCTGACCAAACCTCCTTTCATTCCTCTCCTACCAAATCAAATAGACCAACGCAGCTAGGAGAGTACGGTAAGCCACGTTGACCACGTGCTTACCTCTCCACCTCCTAGCTGCCCACAGCACCCCCGAGCTCCACACAGAGTGAGGCCAACTAAAGCGGACGGCCCTCCTAGCAATAAAAATACACCGCCTAGAATAAGGGCACTGAAAGAATAGATGGGAATGAGTCTCTACCGCCATACCACAAAGGACACAAATCCCATCAACATGCTGAAGCCAAGGCTTATCCATAGTCGATAAACGCTCCTGAATAGCCAACCACAGGATGAAAGAGTGCCTCAGGATCTTCCCCGGTCCGTGCAAGAGCGGGGCCCAAGGAACAAGGGGCGAATAACCTCTGAGGAACCGAAGAGCAGAAGAGGATGAATACATACCCGAACTAAGCGGTCTCCATGAAACGCGATCCTGACTTCCATTAATATGTGGCAAAGCAGAAGTAATCTGCAAAAGCTCGGGCCTATCCACCACCGGCCACTCCCAATAACCCTCAATAATAACCGAATCAAGCCTAGCACCCACATCGATGCCGGACCACAGAGGAGCTCTAGGAACAGAATGCCTAATCACACCCATAGAATGCCAAGGATCCGACCACAAGAAGAAGGATGAGCCATCTCCAATAGAATACTGAAATGCTCCCATGACAAGGGGACACAGTTTCAGAAGCTGCCGCCAATACCAACCTGAAGCTGGAGAAACACTAAGATCCCAGAAAGAACACTGCTGCAACCTAAAAGTCTGAATCCAATTAACCCAGACAGAGCGATTAGAGCCCGTGAGAAGAGCCCAGATATGACGGGACATCAGAGCCTAATTCTGGAGCCTCAACAGAATGATGCCAAGGCCCCCACAATCCACTTCCAAGCAAACCTTAGCCCAGGCTAACTTGGCAAGGCCCGAATCATGAGAACCTCGCCAGAGGAACCACCTGATACGTTTCTCAATCAAAGAGAGAACGCCCTTAGGCAAAAGAAAGCTACCAGCCCAATAAATATGTAAAGAAGATAAGACAGAGCGAATAAGTTGGCACCGACCTGCCATGGAAAGAGCAGTACTAGCCCACGAACTCAGACGACCATCAATCGAATCAATCAAAGTGGAACACATTGCAATTGTCAGCTTCGAAGAAATCAAGGGAACTCCCAAATACCTCACAGGAAGCTGACCTAGCTGAAACCCTAACAACTGCTGGAACTGGACCCCGTGCACCTGAGCACTAGCTGAAAGAAAGATATTACTCTTACTCGGGTTGGCTCGTAGGCCAGAAAGGGAAGCAAAGATCTCAATACTTTTCTTAAGAACACCGACAGAGATAACATCGGGACTACAGAAAAGGAGAAGGTCATCAGCAAAAGCAAGCATGAAAGTGCGTGTAGCCGCACACTTCCAGTGGAATCTGAACCCCAGAGTCTGAGCGATCTCATGGGCGATAAATCCATGAACGAGCCCTCCTAGAGGCAACCCTCCGAAAGAAGAAAGCAGAACACTGGTCCCCATCCTTGAGCTACGCTAGCTTGGCCCGTTGCCTGAGCGAGCTCCTGGGAAACAGCGGAAGAGAAAACCCATCTGCAACACCCTTCTAACTATAAAGCTGAGCCTGACAAAGGAAACTCTCTAAGGATAGACTGGGCGGCAGAAAGGAAAGCTGACGCTGAAGCCACATTCATAGCTAAGTCTTCTTTCCTCTTCCTCATAGCGTGAAAAACAGGCTTAAGGGCATCTAACTTCCGGCAAATTGCATAGAAGGGGGCTCCCACAATAAGATGATGCCAAATACCGAAGACAGCAGGCAGAAAGTCCTCAGAATCTGCCAGAAAATTATCAAACCTGAACATCTTACCCCTACGATGGGGCAAGCTACCAATACCAAAGATAAGCGGGCTGTGATCAGAGGTCCGAGGCAAATCGCAAGTATAGGAGTAGTCAGAATGAGAAATAAACCACTGCGGATTAACTAGGACTCTATCTAACCGTTTCCACAAGGATCTAGAAGAAGGGCTCTTATTATGCCAAGAGAACCAGGAGCCCAACATCGGAAGCGTCTCTAGATCAGCACGCTGATAGAACTCCCTGAACTCCAACATAGGAAGCTCATCATCATGATGAGTCACCTCTCCACCTAAGATCTCGCTACAATCCAAAACAGCATTAAAGTCACCCATAATCACCCAAGGCTCGCTAACATGCAGAATAGAAAAATCAGTCAAGTACTGCCAAAGAAGTCTCCTCTGGATAGCATCATTAGAACCATATGCAAAAGTAACTAGGATACTGGACGAGTCAAAAGCGAAATAATCCGGCAGTGAATAAATTGAGGATCACTAGCAATAATATCAACAGAGACCACGCCGAAATCCCAGCCCAGCCAAATCCGCTTACCCGACCCGTTTCCATAATCAAAAAACCACTGCCACGAAGCATTAACCAGGGAAGCAATATGCCTAGAGTTACCAACCGAGACTTTCGTCTCCAGTAAGGCAACACAACAAAGACTAAAAGAAGAAATTACCTCCCAGACCGAGTTCTGATGGTCCGGACGGTTCAGGCCACGGACATTCCACACTGCGAACGGAATCATCTAACACCCTCGAGAAGGGCTGCATCAGATATAGGGCCCACAGAAGAAGAAACAGGATGGTCGTCCGCAATCTCAAAGACCTCATCCACTGAGTCACCATCAAGACCAGCAAGCACGCTGAACCTGTTAGGAGAGAGCTCCAGAGCTCCAGACTGACGAGGAGACAGGATAGGCGAGCTGGTAGTAACCGAAGAGAAGGTAGGAATACTGCTAAGATGGGGAATAAAACCCGCAACACTGATCTCTGACCCGACATCAACCCGAGTGGCTACCACCTCAGAGAGCCCCAACCGGTCAGACGGAGAGGCCACATCTAGAGAGACGCACCCA
Source organism: Orobanche coerulescens (assembly GCA_033398695.1). Lineage (NCBI taxonomy): Eukaryota > Viridiplantae > Streptophyta > Magnoliopsida > Lamiales > Orobanchaceae > Orobanche > Orobanche coerulescens. The sequence goes on from CM065804.1 coordinate 103,941,158, forward strand.
AAAGCAACCACACGAGGAGAAGAAGACCCCTTAGGCTGAGAGGACTTCGCTACATAAACACCGACCTGCTTGTTCAATTGATGAACAATAGGTTGTTGCTTACGCGGACACACTTGATCACTGTGCCCGAAGACTCTACAACTACTACACCGATGGGGCAACCACTCATACTCAACCACTATCCGACGCAGACTAGGGCGCTCACCATCACAAGACGGGAGGGCCATGAGAAAGGAGCGAATCGGACTAGTATCGGCATCAAGCATGACACAAACCCTAGCGAAGTCCATTTTCAAACAGTTCCTGGTAAAAACATCAGCGAATAGGGGCTCCCCAATAGTACTGGCTGTTATACTAAGCCCCTCGTCGGTCCAATATTCCAAAGGGACATTACGGAGTTTCACCCAAACTGGAACCCGTTTCGGTTGGACCTTCTGAAGCGACATACCAAACTTCCATCGAGAAAGAAAAATGGCCTGGCCCTGAAGCAACCAAGGACCACCCTCGAGGGCGTCTACCAAACACTGTTCACTAGCAAATTTGAAGAAATAAAAACCCCCAGATGAAGCAGACACATTCTGAAGGCCCTTCTAAACAGATAAAAAGAAGCTCTTAACCTGAGGGAAGAGAGCAGATTTCCCCAGAAAATACCCAACTAGAGTACAATGCCACTTTTTAGCCCCTTCAAGCCCTACTCTAGCTGGCGATTTCACAAGCATTTCACCATTATGAATTTCTGGGGGGACAAATCTTAAACCCCTTTTACCAAAATTCTTCCCTACCACAATAGAAGGTAGAGGTAAAACAAACGGGATTTGGGATGAAAGCGAGCCAAACTTCAACGAATTTGGCAAGTCTGGACCAATAATACCTTTCCCTTTATCAGAATTAGGATCACAAATATAATTCGGCACATTATTATCAATTGACAATATGTGCCCAGCATTAAACGACTCAATTCCTAAACCAGCAGAAGTATCAATAACATTGCAATCAGGACTAAATTACTATCAGATGAACTACAAGCATTACTGACATTACAAGCATTTTCCACATAATCCACATTACAACAAGAATAAAGTAACTCATCAGGCCTCACACCAATAACACTGCCCAAACTAATAGTAGGGGACAAACCCAAGGCTGAAATGGGCTCAAGGCTTGGTTCCAAAACTGGGCCAGAAGATGGGCCTGGACCCAGGTTACGCCTGGGCTTCTGAATTAGACCAGGAGCACCCGACGGCACACCCAGGAGATTTCCACCATTGCCGGCAGCCGCTGGCAGGAAGAATCCGTCAAGCTTATGTCTTAGCTGGTCCAGCTCAGGTTTGCTCAACACTTTTGCCCCCAAATCAGCAAACCCCAGAACATCGAAAGGTTTAGAAACCAGTCCGGCCGCCATTACCGGCGAAGATACCGACGACACTAACCCGCAAGAAGAGGAGGTAGAGGACGACATACCCCCTGCAACAAAACGCAACAAAAACCAAAGCCCCGATGGAACCACGCCGCAAAAACCTGGGCAACGCTGGAGCAGCAAACGCGAAAAACGAATCGCGAAAAACCACGCCGCAAAAACCTCACTCACACCCAACCCACACACGGAACCAGAAAACAACACTGACACATAGACGGACGAGCAAAAAATCGAGCACAAGCAATAGGAAATCGAACCAGGGCTGGAGCAAGTCGCGAAAATAAATCGCGACCTTCGTTGAAGTCCAGATCCCCAATTTCAACACACAGCAAAATGTTAATAATAAATTCGATTCTTAGGATTGAAAGATAGATAATGGAATTCCGAAACACAATTGAAAAGGCAAACAATCTCGGGATGGCAATCAAGATAAGAAATTGGGTTTAAGATCGGCCGAAGAAGATGGAAGAAAAATCGCCTTTCATATCGCTCGAAGTCCCCTTTTTTTTGCAAAACTTTTTCCTAACACAACAGAAGGTAAAGAAAGTTCCTTCGAAATATTAACCGGAAATGAGCCAAAGTTCAAGGTATTTGGACTAGCCAAATCACTATTTCCTTTACAATAACCAAACAAATCATCAGCAATATTATTAAGCATACCATCACCATCACTAACAATATTGTCCAGAAAAGGTGCAGGAGCAATAATTCCAGGGGAAACACAATTCAAGGCAACAGCAGGCAAAGGAACTAATTGAGATTCATTAATCATCTGATTATGCACATTAACAACTTGGGCAGCATCAAAAATAACAATAGGGACAGAAGAATTCTGCACAAGGGGAACACCAGGCTCAACCAAAGGAGACGGGCCAGAAAAAGCCGAGGCAGGAGGCATAACCGGGAATGGATCCACCACCGGGTCGAACAGAGGATCACGCCTGGGCCGCCTGGGTGCCCCGATATGGAAAAGGTCATAACCCAAGAAAGAGGTTCCGACACCGGATGTTGCTGGCGGAGGGCAGAAAGTCGGCGGGGCGATAGAGCTCCCAAAAATTTCGTCAATTTTAACAGATAGGAGCTGTGCATCCGGAAAGCTCAGGACTTTTTTGCCTAAGTCCCCAAATCCTCTGGCATCAAATTCTCTAAAAACCGGCGGCAAGCTACTAGGGGCAGAGGAGACCGACCCACAGACCGGCAGCGACACACCACAAGAAGAGGACAACGACATAGCAACAACCAAACGCGGACGAAACCACAAGCTAAAATGCCCGGACGATTTTTTGAATCAAACACAGAACCCAATTTTTGCTAGAAAAAAAAATTGGGCAGAAACCCACTTGCGACCACCACCCAAATCGCAAAGTGAAGAAACCAAGTTGCAGGCAATCTGCAACAAATCGCGGAAATAAATCGCACGCCGACACCGAATCAACCCGCAAAAATGAATCGCGAAATTAAATCACGAAACCAAGCTCGGCGGTGCTCTATATCTCTGTAAAAACACTCCGACACACACAACTCGCACAAATCAATATTGGGAAAAATAACAACAATTAAAATTGATATGAAGCTGAAGAGATTCCGAAACAAACGTGAAAGAAAACTCTCTGGAAGATTAACCAGAAAAAAGACGGGGATGAAGATTGGCCGAAGAAGAGGGGAAGAAATTCGCCCTCAGAATCGCACCTTTACTGCGTGAATATCACCCGCACATCGGATTGCTGAGAATTACATTCAGATTCCTTAATCCTCGGCCGATGATATCCTGATCTCAGATCGATCTTAAAAAACACTGTTGCTCCTTGCAACTAGTCAAACAAATCATCGATCCGTGGCAACAGATACTTCTTCTTAATCATCATCTTGTTCAGTTCTCGATAGTCAATACACAATCGAAGCGATCCATCATTCTTCCGGACAAAAAGAACTGGTGCACGCCAGGGCGAAACGCTTGTCTAGATATAGCCTTTGTCCAGTAACTCTTCCAGTTGCTTCTTCAATTCATACATCTCATTAGGTGCCATACGATACGGCACCTTAGAAATTGGTGTAGCTCCTGGTTCCAGCTCGATGGTGAATTCTACATCCCGTCGTGGAGGTAGTCCGGGTAATTCGTCAGGAAACACATCCGAAAATTCGTTCACAACAGAAAGTTCCACTTTTTCGTCTTCCTTCTTCATTGCATAACACTAGTATTCGTTACAGCCCTGTTTCAACAATTTGACAGCTTTCATCGCCTTGATCATCTTTCCTGAGCTTCCTGATTTCCATCCTTCAAACAGTATTTCGGAACCATCATCATCTATCAGCGAGATATTCCTCCTTCGGTAGTTTACAATAGCTCCATATCGATTAAGCCAATCATCTCCGAGTATCAGGTCATCTCCTTGCATTTCTATCACAATCAGAATTGAGGGCCACTCTCTGCCTCCAAATGATACAGGGAAATCTCGGATAAAGTACCATTTTCATCCTTCAACTATGGTAAGTTTTACCTTTTCATCCTTGAACTATTTATCGTTACCTTTTAGTCCTTGAACTATTAATTTAAGGATTAGTTCGTCCTTCCGTCTATCTCCCGTTAGAAGCCCCCGTTAAACCTTTGAACCATTCCCAATTTCTTGAAGTTCTGCGGCAGTCGACCCAGGAGAGAAGAAGGCGATTAGAGAGTGAGAGAAAGCATTCCAGGAAGAAAGCTTCAGAATCAAACCAAGTAAGTTCATTCATTGATTGGTATTATTGATTAATTTTTGATTGATTTGGTTTAAAAATTGAAGAATTAGGGTTTTTTCTAGGTTTTTTCTATGGTATGTTGCCATTTTGATTTGTACTTTTGCTCGAAAATGGTACTTTTTCTTTATATATCATCCATCTGCATTTTGTATGATAGTTAAGATTTATTTTTAGCATTATATATATGTTTTTCATTTTTCCAGTATGGATGGTAATGATGGTCTTATGGATGAAGTTGATGATGTGAATGTCCCCAATTCTAACAATAATAATGGAGAGAACATGGATAATGATACATGGTGGTGAATATGATTTTATTATTGATACTCTAGCTTCTAAGTTCAAGTCAAAGGATGGTGGTAAATGAGCGTAAATCAAAATGATAATGTGAATGTTGATGGAAATGACAATGTGATTGGTGATGAGAATGCTAATAGTTTTGTTGGTGTGAATGATAATGGTAGTGATGAAGAAAGTGATAACGGAGATGATAAAAGTGATGATGGAGATGATATCGATGTAGTTGATTATAGTGATGATGATGCCATAACAGATGATGATGAATATAAAACTAATAAAGAGGCGTGATTGCAAGTAGAAAAAATCTAGGAAGTGTTGAATGATAATGGTGGCAACTTTGACTTTAACATTGGAGGCAAATTTCAACCATGGAAGAGTGATGATGATGATGAGGGGAGAAATTTGAATCGATTTTATTCCGAGTAGTAGTGATGAAGAAGATTGGGTTAAAAGCCTAGATCAAAACTAGCCGAGGAGGTGCACTTCAATCCAAATGTTGATATTAAAGACTTTGACTTACGTGTGAATATGATATTGAAGCACTGCACGCAGTTGAAACATCAAATTAGGTCATACGCTGCAAAACATAGGTATCCCATCTGGTTTAAAAAATGATAAAGTGAGGGTTCAAGCTAAATGCACTGATTGTCCATGGTCTATATATGCAAGTTATGAAGGCAAGGAGCAAACTTTTAAGGTGAAATCATACCAAAAATCCATAGGTGTTCAAGCAAAACAAGCATAAAAGTCATTAATTACGAATGGTTGGAAAAACAGCTAGGTGACAGGATAAGGTTAACACCTTTCATGGGTTTAAATGAAATAAAAGACTTGGTAAAAAGAGATAGGTGTTGAGGTGAATAAAAAGATGTGTTTCAAAACAAGGAAGAGAGCCTTAGCTCTGTGAGAGAGTCATTGAAGGATCATTATGCAAAACTTTGGAATTATGTGAATGAATTGGCAAGAACAAATCCAAGAAGTACAATTGTCTTGAAGGGTCTTGGTGATGGTAGGAAGGGCCTCCGAATTCGAAGATTTTACATATGTTTTGAAGCAATTAAGAGGGGATTTGTTGAGGTTGTAGGAAATTTGTTGGGGTTGATGGATGCTTTCTAAAAACTTGGATAAAGGTGAACTTTTAGTAGCTATGGGAAGGGATGCTAATAACCGGATGTTCCCGATTGCATGGGCGTGAGTTGAGAAAGAAGACCAACACGGTTGGAGGTGGTTCCTTAACTTGCTTGCAAGGGACATAGGTATGGGAGATGGAGATGGATGGACTATAATGTCCGATCGGAAAAGGTATTCTGTTTTCTCTTTTACATCTGGAAATATTTGTGTTTTGCTTCTTCTCAAATATTTCATTTAATTCTCTTATTGTATACATTTCGGGGCACGGAAGTTCTTTGTAAAGATCTCTTTCCTTCAATCTATCATAGGAACTGTGCAAGACATATTTATGGTAACTTTAGGAAGAGAGGTTTCACTGGAGTAAACTACGAAGGTACTTCGGCGCAGCAAAATCAAAACAGAGGACCAGTTCAAGACAAATATGGAGAAGATCAAAGCTCTATCTGAAAATGCTTACAAACATTTAATGGATAGGAGCCATCCAGTGGAGTAAGGCTTTTTCCTCGGATTGCCTTTGTTGATTGATTGACAACAACATGTGTGAAAGCTTTAATAACTGGATTTTAGATGCGGTATGAATTGAATTGTTTGAAACTTGAACTTCATTTATAGCTAGTGATTTTGTTCTTCTACTAATTTAATTTATGAATTGATGACGGTATAAACCTCTCATCAGTATGTTAGAAGCAATTAGGCACCAGTTGGCATTTAGGATGAAAGAGAAAAGGGATAACATGAACAAGAGATTATTAGAGGGTAGGAGATTTGGGCATAGAGTGTTGGCAAGTTTGGAGGACTCAATAATTAAGTCCAGAGATTGCAATTCATTATGGGTTGGTGATATGGAATTTGAGGTAGGGGGTTCAAGAGGGGGAACAATTGTGGACCTAACTACATGGACTTGTACTTGCAGGGCTTGGCAACTTAATGGCATTCCATGTTGCCATGCTGTGTCTGCCATCTCTTTGATGAGAAGGGAACCAGAGGATTACATTTATAAATGCTTAAGTGGTGAGACATACCTTAGGTGCTATGGTCATATGCTTAGGGCTATGAATGGTCCAGAGAAGTGGCCTGAGAGTGATAAACCAGTGTTGCTACCACCACCACCAAGAGTTGTGAAGGGAAGACCTAAGTGGAATAGAAGGAAGGATGCATTAGAAGAGGGAAAAGGCAAAAGCACAAACACAAATGAGAATCCAGTTGAACAACTTATTGTTCAAGAGGATCCATTTAAGAAATGCAAGAAATCAAAGAAAGGAACTAAAATGACTTGTAGACAATGCAAACAAGAAGGGCATAACATAAGAAAGTGTCCAGATAGACTTGTGAATGAGGATCCAAAAGCACCTACTGCACAAGATGCTCCAATTCCAACATCATGGAGAGAGAAGCAGGCTGTTAGAAGAAAAAAAAGTGCTGGATCTACATCTGAAAATATGGTAAGACTAACCATGAAACAGCCTTTGAATGAATTTTGTTTTATGTCTATTTTATGTCTTTTGAATCTCTCTTCTTATTCATTCAATGATACTGACTTATCTTCATGTTTTTGTGGTAGAATGGTACCAATAGTCTCGAGGCATCATTTACAAGGAGGGCAAGAAGCTTCATCACATCTGACTCTTTACAGCAACAAGCCAATACCAAGAAGAGAAGAAGTGGAATTTAGCTTCTGACAAGAATGTGCCTATGACAAGAATGTTTTTTTTTTTGGTCTTGTGCCTATGACAAGAATGTTCCCTGTGCAAGAACATTATGTATTTGGGAACAACATTAAGTATGGTAGTTTTTGGACAATGTTATTTCTTCATCTTATGTGTAAAACTTAAGTTTTTGGGAACAACATTAAGTATTTCTTCATTCCAGTGAGTTTTGTCTGTAATATTGCAACCATTGGTTATGAATGAACATGATTATTTTGTTTGGCATATGGCTCTGTTCTGCTATGTTTTTATGGTTATAATCTGCATGTTTTCTGCACAAGAATTTGAAAACCTGCATGTTTTTACAAATGAGTTATATAATCTGCATGTTTTCTGCATGTTATTACCAGCAAATGAGTTATATAATCTGCACAAGAATTTGAAAACCATATCAAACCATATCAAACCATATCAAACCATTGCTATGTTTGTAATGAAGAATTTGAAAATTTGAATCTGGACAAGAATCTAACCATATCAAACCATTGCTATGAATCTGCAAATTTTAATCTGCACAAGAACTTGAATCTAACCATATCAAACCATTATCTTCATTACAAAACCATATCAAACCATATCAAACCATTATCTTCGTTACAAAACCATATCAAACCATATCAAACCATTATCTTCATTACAAAACCATATCAAACCATATCAAATCATTATCTTCATGTTATAAAACCATTATCTTCATTACAAAACACTAAACCTTATCAAACCACAAAACACTAAACCTTATCATCACTTCATTACAAGCAAAAACACTCCCAACAAACTGATAATAGAAATACAAAAACACATCATAAGCACCATCTTCATTCCACCAACAACACTTGTCAATCCTTGAATTCCCAGCTGCAATGTTTGCATTCCAGATTGTACTCCACCTCCAACAGCCCTTATTTCCTCTAATTGTTGTTGTCCATTGTCCCCTGTTTTGCAACCAACTACAGACCAATCGATATCTCTATTTTCTGGCTCCCAAAACTTGTAAAAATTGCAAGCTCCGTGCTCACACTTGTAGTATAACTTGTTTGGATTGTTCTTAGACTCGGAAATTCGAACAACTGCACGCCTCCTACACTTGCACTCTTCATTCCAAAACTTTATGACTCCCCCATTAAATTGGTCAGTTCTTGTATCTCTAGTACGCGACGATGACGAATAATCCATACAAGAAATCTAATTTTAAACACAATCAAATTATCAAATTATAAACGATATTAAAAATAAACCTAATATTGAAAAACAACAATTAAGTTAGAAACCATTATGAACTTACCCAAGAATTCAGTGTAGTCGACCGATCTTAATCGCCGGATGCAAACCAAAGAAACGTATAAGAAGAAAAAAAAAAACTCTAATCGCCTTCTTCTCTCACGGGTCGACCATGAGAACTTCAAGAAATTGGGAATGGTTCAAAGGTTTAACGGCCGTTCCTAACGGGAGATAGACGGAAGGACGAACTAATCCTGAAATTAATAGTTCAAGGACTAAATGGTAACGATAAATAGTTCAAGGATGAAAAGGTAAAACTTACCATAGTTGAAGGATGAAAATGGTACTTTATTCGGGAAATCTCTAGTTTCTAAGTTTCCAACAACCCTCTCTCCACTCGGTAAACCCACAACATAAGGTTCACAATTATGAAAACCAGAAATATTCAAACGGTTTACACAAGACAAGGATATAAATGAATGCGTAGCTCCTGAACCAAATAAAACGCTAACTGGCTGTGAAAGAATCTGAACAGTACCTGATGCGATAGCAGCATCCTGATCGTTTGCTCTCCTCATCTCGTATAGATGTGGGGGAGCGGATCTGAAACTCGAGGCTCCCTTGCGGTCGAATTGTCCTCTGCCTCGACCTCGACCGAAATTTTGGGGCTGAACACTCTACTGCGTCTGCTGAATACTTGCTTCCTCCTGAGTTGGCTGTGATGTACGGGTTCCATTAAACTATGTGGCATCCTTGCAAAACATCGCACGGTGCCCTTCCTGTCCGCAATCAAAACATGTAACTAGAGTACGGAAACAATCACGCCAAAGGTGGCCTGGGCGACCACATTTAAAGCACTTCCTAGTTGTATCCGTCGTGGCTGATACTGCTCTGAAGTTCTTTCCGCTCTTGGATGGGTGCGGAGGTTTCTTGAACAAATGAAAGGATGACTGGGCCTTGCGGGTCCCACTGCTCTTGTGCTCTGTGAAACTACCAGAGACTTTCTGCTTCTTGGATTCTGCAAACTTCTCCATTGCTGCTTCCTTGATTTCTTACGCCAATGCTTTATCCTGATATTGACGGAGAGTGGTACACTCAAAACCGGACATGTACCTCTGGATCTCTGGTTTCATTCTCATATCAAAATGGATTATCATCTCCGCATCTGTTCTGACCAGGTGTCGAACAAACACCATCTGCTGATAAACATTTTAATTGTCTGGGATACTGGCTCATCTGACGACTGTGCGGAGAAAAATTCCCGAACTTTGGCTTCCCTCACAGGACGAGGGCAGTACTGAGCTTCCATCATCAATTTAAATTCTGTCCAGTCAGCATCATGATCTACAGGCCGAATGGCTTTCCACCACTCGGACGCTTCCCCTATCAGAAAGTACTGAGCAATAGAGGCTCTCCGGCCATCTGCGCAATTAATTCCAGCAAAAACTTTCTCCAGTTCCTTCAACCAATGATCCCATGTGGGAGTCTCAGAAAAGCCGTCGAATTTAGGTGATTGCATCTTTGCCACCTCCTGCAGCCATCGGTCACTTCGATTTCCCATATCTGGGATACCTTGCTGTCCACCTCCCTGTTGTAATCCTACTGCCACCTACATTCGGTCTACGACCTGGGCAAACTGAGTCATCTTGTTCACCACCTGACGAAGGATTTCGGGCACAGCAGGTTCTGGTTCATTATTAATAGATCTTTGTGGCTCGCCTGAGCTGTGGCTGGCCTGATTAGAAGGTGCCGCTTCTCTTTCAGCATTCCTTCGTCCGCGTCCGCGACCACGTCCACGTCCACCTCTCAAAATACTGTAATCATATATACTCAATATGCAGGAAACAATATCGTTCAAATGTTCAAGTATAAAGAGGTATAATAGGTAAAGGATGAGATATAGTTTAAGAACTTACAACCACTTTTCGCACGAAGACGTAGGCAGTACAGTGATGTTTTTCACGGCCGGTTACCTCAAAAGACATATACGACCCCTATTTTAACCCAACGGCCAAGATATCCATAATCTTAGCTCTGATACCATATTCTGTAACACCCCCGATATATTCTGGAATATTACAGCACCGTAAATCCTTTACATAAGAATTTACAAGGCTGAAGAAATGGAAAGACAATAACAAGTACCAACATATGAAAGAAACTGAAATAAAATACAATAGTTCTGGGCCAATACCGAGAATACAATATCCGAAGGAAGAATATTAATACATCACCAAAATCAATCAACACAAACGACGACGTACTCGAGTACTTATTAAAAACAACACAAACAACAGACAATTAAACTCGGCTGGAACCTCACTCTGCACCCTCGTCGTCATGCAACTCCAGTGGTTGTTTCCCTGCTCTCCTGGATCCTGAACATAAACAAATGTTCACCCCCGAAGGGGTTAGCACAACGACGCTAGTACAAGTATGATAATCGTACAACAATGATTAAATCAACAATAATCATGACAAGTTTCTCCAACGAGAATAATAACAACACATATCACATAATAACAGTCTCATCAACATACTCATGATATTCCAACGATCCAGCGCACACAGCTATAGATTCCCATGATGATCCCGTCGGACCAAAGCATGGTGGAACTACCTGTCCAACGATCCAGCGCACACAGCTATAGATTTCCCATGATGATTCCCGTCGGATCAATGCATGGTGGACAATTAATCACAACACATGTACAATCATAATGTAACCAACATAATACGATCAATTCTAATTAAAGTACTTGCCTCGATTCGATGACAAGAATAATACTTCCACGAATATAAAAACACTCGAAGGCCACCCCTTCGATCAATCATGTTGCTAAGCCCGAACCTTAACAAAAGAAATAATATAGAATTCATCTCATGTCGAACGAACATTTAACAATCCAAATTACGGTCGAAAGTTCATAAAACGTAATCTGTCTGACCTGCTTAACGTACGTTACATACCCTTGGTAGCATACGTTAAGCCTACACGTTAGCGTACGTAAGCTACAAAGTCTAGCGTACGCTAACCATGTATCGACAGTTCCTCTCTAATCAGTCGACTTGACTCGTCTGATGATATAACGTACGTTACGTACCAAACGTAGCATATGTTAACCTTGTCCATTAGCGTACATAAGCTTCATAGCTTAGCGTACACTAAACACACATATGACAGTTTCTCACTGGGCAGACGACTGTCTCGATTTGTGATGAAGCTGACGAAATCCTCAGTGATTAATGTACGTTATCCCCATACATAACATGCTCGTACAATTATGAATGATCTTCCAGATTAAAACATCTTCAAAATTCAAGGATACGTATATCATCACAACACCATATTCAATCTCGATTACAATTCTCATGTGAAGTTCGGTGATCTAAGGTTGATGCGCTAGATTCTAATATCGTCATTATATTCAGACTTCATCTTAAAGATGAACTAACAAATCCAACTTATAAGAAAGGATACAACCTTCGATGGTTCTTTCTTAAGTCCGTTTAACAAAAGTGATATCAACTCCAAGTCTACGATCAATATGACAATGCTATTCAATACGGATAATCAATCTCAGAACATTACTCTCATCATTTGACGTAATAGAATTCCAACTATGATGTTTTCAACAATGATATCCTAAGCATAATCATCCCGACTTCTAAACATGATGTTTGGTTGAATAATTCATCAATGGAACTTAATATCTTGATAGCATGATCATCATATCCTTAAGAACACGAATCCTTGGTGGGAGATAGTATTAACATACCTTGAGATGAAGAAAACACCGAGACAATAGGTAGAATCCAACTCCGGTTGCTTGTGTGCCAATCCAAAATGATTCTCCACTTCAATGATAAGTATAAGTAATATCCTATCTTCAATGATCAAGTAGAGATGGTTTATATGTGTTTAAGGAGGCTGGGATCTCTCTGGGCACGAAGTATAATGAAGGCTAAGTGAAACAAACGAGCTGAAATGAAATGGGGTGATGTCTTATTTATAATTTTCTGACCTTAACATACGTTAGCCTTCATGCATAACATACGTAAGTCTCTTAGCGTACGCTACCCAATATACTTAGCGTACGTTATCGTCATCAATAGTTAATTGTCCTCATTTCTGAACTCTATTATGTACGTTACGCCATCAGGTTACGTACGTAAGTAACACACATTAGCGTACGCTAGACACATTCCTTAGCGTACGTTAACAATCGTTGACTTCAAAAGTGTCCAGGTTCATCCGCGGGAATCTTATCCGGACCCATGTCCGGCTGGCGCATGTGCTAGCCGTCCAGCTCAATTATTGGTTGGTTAATGCACGCTACGCTACATTTGTAGCGTACGCTAACTCTGACTGATAACGTACGTTAAGCTTCCTTCTTAACGTACGTTATCACGTATTTGCATGGGGAAAATTTACATGTTGCCATACTCATGTACAAGGATAAAAATATGAGAAATATCATATTTCAATTATCGATGTCACAATTCCGAATAATACAGGGTTCAAATACAGATGAAATACTCAATAATTAATCTGGATATTACAATGTGCCACCGGGTAAGATTTGTGAATCTCCGGGATCCATCCTTGTTAGTATGGATCGGGCGTGGCCGTAAGGTTATCCAATCGGGTATGTCTTGCGGGGACTCTGAGGTTCATGGTTTTATAGCTCGATGCAGGGATAACTTGAGAGGTTATCCAATCCGGGCATGTCTTGTGGGGACTCCGAGGTTCATAGCTTGTTAGCGCGATGCCGGAATAACTTATGGTTGTGGTTTAGCTGTGTGATGTACATGTCATGGGTTGTCCAATCGGGTATGTCTTGTGGAGGCTCCGAGGTTCGTGGCTTGCTAGCCCGATGCCGGGATAACTACGAACGTATGTATGATTGTGGTTATGTGACTGTTGTCATGATGACATGTGATTTGGTATGGTTTCCCATTGGGTTATTCACTCGGGTATGTTCTGCGGGAGCATCTGAGGTTCGTGGCTTGTTAGCACGGGACGCGAATGATCCTTGGGAATATGTTGTTATGGATTATTGGGTCGTGGACCCTGTGGTTTTGTGGTTGGAATGGTATGATTGGGTCGTGGACCCCGTGTTTTGTTATCGGAATTGTATTTTGGAAAAATGATCTTTGGGCTGTGCTCCCAAGTGGTTTCGAAAGGCTTGAGAATTCTTATATCCCAAATGTTTTTAAAACTCCCGAGATCGTAAAATGTTTTGTTAAATGTATATTGGGTTTATTCCTACCTTTCATAACTCGAACGGTTTTATTCAAGTGAATTATCTCGGGAAGCATGTTCACGATTATTATGTTCCTGGAGTATGTTATGTATGGCTTGTATTTGTATTTTATACTTGCACTAGCAAAACAGTGGAGTTTTGCTAACCCCCGAGTATTCGGGGGGTGGATGTCTGTATTGCGCCTAAGTACTTGCAGGTTGCTTGGGAGCAATTCGCTGGATCGTTACAAAGGATGATGGAAGACGAAAATACTAATCACATGAAGACCCGTGTTAAATATTTGGTGAAGTCTTGTTGTTTTATCTTTCCATTATGGTATTTTCGTTTTATGGAAATATTGATGTATTCCAACCCCTGCGTGGGTATGAGTTGTGAGGAAGAATTATGTATGTTTGATGTGTGTGTGTTGTGGCCAAAGACCAAATCGGTCTACTGGTCCGTTATTAGCCATGTTGGCACGTGTTATGTTATTGTGTTTTCTGTATTTAGCCTGGTAGATCCTCACAGAGAGGGTCTGCGGCGCTGTAATATTCCCAATTGGTTTGGGGGGGGGGGGGTTACATAATATGGTATCAGCGTAATACCCATACTTTATGTAAATCTTTTACTCTGGTGCTTCTGTAATTTTGACACTCGTTGTAAGTGTTTAGTAAGTTGATGTTGATCTTGGGGTTCATATCAATTGGAATCTATCCTTTCTTGTTCGTATCGTTGCCATTTTTGGATCCTTGATGTGATCAGACCACCTGCGTGGTGAGGGGTAGCGCACGCTACGAGCCCTTTATAGCACACGCTAATAGAGTGCGGGTAGCGCATGCTATCGGTCAGCATTAGCGCACGCTACTAGTGTATTTCAGGCAGACAGTCCAGTAGGTACTGGACTGGAATGGAGCATTCGTAGCGCACGTTATGTGTGATAGTAGCGAACGCTAACGATATTAGTAGTGCACGCTAAGTTATCGGAGTAACGTGCGCTAAGTCGAGCAGGGCATAGGACAGTAGGTTATGGACTCCATTTACTGGGCACCAACTATCAGGTAGCGCACGCTAACTCTCGGCTAGTGTACGCTAAGGGAAGGCATTTGCGCACGCTACAATATGCGTAGCGCACGCTAACAACGCTGGCAGAGGCCACTGGACTACCCGGTGAGTACGATAGCGCGGGCTATTCTTCATAATTAGCGCACGCTAGCTCCTATTTAGTATAAATAGGACACTTCTGCCCCAATTCATCATTTTTCCACTTCTTCCCCTTCCTTGGACGATTTCGGATGATTCCGGGCGATTTGTAAAGAGTTCTTCGAGCTGCAATCATCTAGCAACATCTTTGAGCTTCTAGTTCAGATTAATCAACGTTTAATCCTCTCCACCGCTCCAAATCAAGGTAAAATTCTCACAACCCTAGATTTTCAAGATTTGGGGGTTTTCCTTCCGGTCTCTTCAGTCCAGCTTGTGGTTATGATGGAATATGTCGAGTAGGAATTATCTACCTTGGATACATGCTTTCCTATATATTTATTGGCATATTTCTGGAATTATTGGGTATTTGGGATGGTTGACTTGCGATTTACCATCCAAGAGTTTATTCCCGGAACACATGTATTGAGGGTAGTAAATTCGGGTGGATTCCAACTTATTCTCATACCGATGGATTTTTGATAGTTGATTACGAACTTGTTTAGGTTCGGAGTTGTCGATTCCTTCAATCTTGGTACCTTGTTCGTACCCTTTTCTCTCGATCCCAGGTAAGTGATTCTTGTGAAAGTTATGTTCTTAAATGTGAGAAGTAATGCATGTGAGTGTGAGAGTTATATTTGTTCACTCCGAGAGGGCCTGACGGGGCCGAGGAGGGTTCCGCTTATAACGGTTCCGTGAACATTTGGGTTAGCCACTCCGAGGTGACCCGACGTGGTCGAGGAGGGATTCACGCATTGTCGAGTCCACGGTTAATCAAGAGATATTGTCGTTATTGAGATATGTTTGGATAATTGCATTTTCCGAAAAATCATTATCATGGCTTTGAATTGGTGCATATGCTTTTATGTGTAAGATGTGACGTTTCACTTGTAATACTTGCCCTAACCCCTCTCGTGTGGAGAAAATTCCTTTTGTGTTTTCAGGTTCTAAGGATCCTTACGAACAAGCACCGGGACGGTACGATGATGATGGCGAGTAGGGTTGTAAACGAACCGAGCCGAGCTGAGCTTTGATCGAACCGAGCCGAGTTTTAAATTTTTTTCTGACGAGCTGAGCCGAGCATCCTTACCGAACAAAAATCGTGTTTGAGCTCGAGCTCATTAATAAATCGAGCCGCACACGAGCTGTTCGCGAACAGCTCGAGCCGAGTCGAGCTCGAGCCGAGTCGAGCTCGAGCCGAGCCGAGCTCGAGCCGAGCCGAGCTTCTCGCGAATAATTATATATTTTTAAATTATTTAAATAATATATTTGAATTATTTAAAATAAATATTTTAAAATAATCATTAAAAATTATATATTTTCAAATATATATAAAAACTTAATATTTTAATATATGAAAATTATTTAAAAAATTATTAATCTATAATACAATATAAAAATATTATAAAAAATTAATTTAAAAATATATTTATTAATTGAGCTTAACGAGCCGAACCGAGCTCGAGCCGAGCTCGAGCCGCACATGCCCAAGCTCGGCTCGAGCTCGTTTTCTTAACGCACAAATTTTGTGTTCGAGCTCGAGCTCGAGTTCTTAACGAACCGAGCCGAACCGAGCCCTTAACGAGCCGAGCCGAGCTTTGTTCGCGAACAGCTCGGTTCGTTTACAACCCTAATGGCGAGGCGTGATACTGTGGCTAGTTGTGTTCCCTTTATTTTCAGCATTATTCTCTTTGGTCCGTTTCATCCTTGTAATAATAAATGGTACTCGAGTACTTTTGGAAAGTCCTTTTCCGGTTGATGTATAACTTCTTGTATTTCTTCATGGTCCTATGTGTCAGTGGTTTGAACTTCCTTGTTTGTATCGGATTTATTGATTCCCGAGTGGACTTTGTGAAATTTGATGCGTTATGTGTAAAAATTAGCCTAGTGGGTCCCAGGCAGGGATCCACGGCGCTGTGATATTCTCCGAATATCTCGGGGGTGTTATAGAATTTGGTATCAGAGCTTAGGTTTATGGATACCTAGGTTGTCAGTTTGTTGGGTCTAATTGTACTGTTCCGAGAACACAGTATCATCGCGCTTCCGTCATCTCGTATGACCGGTTCTCGTAAGTTCTCTATCTTCCTTACCCTCTTTATTTCCTCATTGTTATTCGATTATGGGACATGAGAAATCCATATCTAAGATGGGAATATTTCGAGTTATGCTTATGAGTTTACTTCCCTTTTCTCTTTAGAATGTCAACTGGTAGAGGGCGTGGACGCGACCGTGGTCATGGCCGAGGGCGTGGCGCAGCCGGTGGTGCGGCCATGTCCCTCAGCTCGGTAGAAGGCTCAGCTACGCCTAGCTTGTCGGACTCGATTCAACCTAGCACCTGTAGTCATCAGGAGCCGTCGGCCAGTCTGGGAACTTCCGCAGGGAGCCAACCGGATGTGGGCATCGCCACTATACTGTAGCAAGTGGCAAATCAAATGGCTCTTTTAACCCAGGCGGTTCAGCTCAACCAACCACCTCTTGTCGCCGATACTGGGGCAGAGAAATGGTTACAAAATGTTATTTGGATTCGCCCTCCCCAGTGTATTGTGCAAATGATCCAATCGGCTGGGAAGATTAAATTAATGAGATAAATAAGGTTTTCATGGCCATAAATTGTCTAGAGACACGTAAAGTGCCAGTTGATCAGTACTTTTTATCGAGAGATGCGGCTAGTTGGTGACAAGATGTCGCACCTTAGGATCGTGTGGTTTCATGGGACGAGTTTAAGGAATTGATGGAGGCCGAGTTTTGCCCGTGGCCCGTCCAGGAGGCCAGGATTCGAGCCTTTTTCGAGGCTAAGTCCCAGGATATCCCGGTATCTCAGGCGATCGTTGAATACAATCGTCAACTCAATCATGTGAATAGTCAAGTGAAGGAAGAGAGAGATAAAATCTGTCATTTTGACATACGGATGAAACCAAAAGTTCGACACTATATGTCGGGACTCGTTTGCACCACCCTGAAGGAGTACCAGGACAGAGCATTGGCATATGATATGTCCTTCACTAATATCGAAACAGCAAGTGAGAGTAAGAAGAAGAAGACCACTAGAAACTTTTCTAGCCATAGAGGTGGCAACCAACGGGGATCTCAGTTGGCGAGTTATCCAGTCAGAGAGTCTTCCCGTGCGTTGGGAAGTAAACGGAATTTCAGAGCTGGTACTAGTGTGTCCAACAGGGTTGTGACATGTTTTAATTGTGGCCAACAAGGTCATCTTAATCGTGATTGTAGTCTACCCCCTTTGAAGTATTTTAATTGCGGCCAGGAAGGCCATAGAGCTATGTACTGTACGGAAGAAGAAAATACCTTTGGAACTAAAGCGTCAGCCCCTACGCCTGTAGAACCGAGTGTTAATCAAAAATCATCTACAGGTCAGCCGTCCCAGAGTTACGGTCGGTGCAGAGGCCGTGGTCAGTCCGTTAGAGGGGGAGCCCCTAGAGCTGGTTTGGTACAACCCCGTGTCTATGAGATGAGGAGAGCTGGAGATCCAGAGGCTACCGTAGCCACATGTATCATTTATGTTTTATCTCATCCAGTTAGAGTGCTTTTTGATTCCGGTGCTTCTCATTCATTCATCTCTTTGGATTGTATGCTTCGATTGAATATTGAATGTTTGACTGCTTGTGAGTCTTTTGTGGTTAAACTGCCCAGCGGGGAGAGAATCGTAGGGAATGAAGAAGTGAGAGATTGTCCGGTGTTAATCGCTGAGAGAGTGTGGCCTTCGAATTTGATCGTCGTGGATATCATTGATGAAGACTTAATCCTAGGCGACGACTGGCTTGATAGACACGGAGCGGTAATGAATTATCGCACGAAGGTCATATCGATGTTGGCCGAAGATGGTACTGAGCATTCATTTACGGGGTGCAAGAGGGGGTGTCAGAAATTCTTAATTAGCGCTTTGAAGGCGACTAAACTTATCAAAGAAGGATGTGTTGGGTATTGGTGCTATGCTGCGAAAGTAGAGGATGGGAAAGTCGAACTTCCCTCGATTAGTGTGGTAAATGAATTTTTGGATGTTTTTCCAGATGACTTACCGGGACTACCACCGGATCAGGATGTTGAATTCACAGTTGATTTAGAATCAAGTGCAACCCCGATTTCTAAGGCACCGTATGGTATGGAACCTTCAGAAATGCAAGAGTTGAAAAGACAGTTGGGAGAGTTGTTGGATAAAGGGTATATTAGACCTAGTGCTTCACCTTAGGGTGCACCGGTCTTGTTCATAAGGAAGAAAGATGGTTCACTATATTTGTGTATCGATTATCGGGAGCTGAACAATGTGACCATTAAGAATAAATACCCTTTGCTACGTATCAATGATTTGTTTGATCAATTGAAGGGAGCCACGGTGTTCTCAAAAATTGACTTGAGGTCCGGTTACTATCAACTTCGCATAAAGGAATCCGACATTCCTAAAACCGCTTTCCGTACGAGGTACAGGCATTATGAGTTTGTCGTTATGCCTTTTGGGTTAACCAACGCACCGGCGATATTTATGCAGCTGATGAATACGTTCTTTATTGAACATCTCGATAACTATGTAGTCATTTTCATCGACGATATTCTAGTCTATTCTCATGATGACGAGGAACACGCTCGGCATTTGCGATTAGTCTTGGAAATTTTGAGGACTCGGCATCTCTATGCGAAGTTTTCTAAGTGTGAATTTTGGTTAAGGGAAGTCATGTTCCTCGGGCATGTGATTTCAGCAGAAGCGGTCCGAGTAGATCCCTAGAAGATTGAGGCGGTACTAGATTGGGCACCGCCTAAGAACGTGAAGAAAGTTCGTAGATTTTTGGGTCTGGCATGGTATTATCGAAGGTTCGTCGAGGGTTCTCTAAACTTGCTCGACCACTTACTCGATTACTTCAGAAGTCCGAAAAGTTCGAATGGAATGAAGAGAGACAATGGAGTTTCGAAGAGCCGAAAGATCGTCTGACTACCGCACCGGTTTTAGCCCTGCCCCAAGGAGCCGGTGGGTATTTTGTTTATTGTGACACATCAGGACAAGGATTTGGGTGCATACTCTTGCAGCATGCGCGCTAGATACCCAGAGTTATTCATTTCTTAAGTTTCGGGAGGAAACTTCCTTTTAGAGGGGGAGGTGTAATGCCCGTACTTTTTGTAAATTTTCTACTCGGGTGCTTCTATAATTTTGACACTCGTTGTAAGTGTTTAGTAAGTTTTTGTTTATCTTGGGGTTCATATCAATTGGAATCTATCCTTTCTTGTTCATATCATTGCCGTTTTTGGATCCTTGACGTGATCAGACCACCTGCATGGTGAGGGGTAGCGCACGCTACGAGCCCTTTATATCGCACGCTAATAGAGTGCGGGTAGCGCACTCTATCGGTCAGCATTAGCGCACGCTATCGGTCAGCATTAGCGCACGCTACTAGTGTATTTGGGGCAGACAGTCTAGTAGATACTAGACTGGAATGGAGCATTCGTAGCGCACGCTATGTGTGATGGTAGCGCACGCTAACGATATTAGTAGCGCACGCTAAGTTATCGGAGTAACGTGCGCTAAGTCGAGCAGGGCAGAGGACAGTAGGTTCTGGACTCTATTTACTGGGCACCAACTATCAGGTAGCGCATGCTAACTCTGGGCTAGCGTACGCTAAGGGAAGGCGTGAGCGCACGCTAACGGCGCTGGCAGAGGCCACTGGACTACCTGGTGAGTCCGATAGTGTGCGCTATTCTTCATAATAAGTGCACGCTAGCTCCTATTTAGTATAAATAGGACACTTCCGCCCCAATTCGTCATTTTTTCACTTCTTCCCCCCCGGATGATTTCGGACGATTCCGGGCGATTTGTGAAGAGTTCTTCGAGCTGCAATCATCTAGTAACATCTTTGAGCTTCTAGTTCGGATTAATCAACCTTTAATCCTCTCCACTGCTCGAAATCAAGGTAAACTTCTCACAACCCTGGATTTTCGGGATTTGGGGGTTTTCCTTATGATCTCTTCGATCCAGCTCGTGGTTATGATGGAATATGTTGAGTATGAATTATCTACCTTGGATACATGCTTTCATATGGATTTATTGATGTATTTCCGGAATTATTGGGTATTTGGGGTGGTTGACTTGCGATTCACCATTCAAGAGTTTTATTCCTGGAACACATGTATCGGGGGTAGTAAATTCGGGTGGATTCCAACTTATTTTCATACCGATGGATTTTTAATAGTTGATTACGAGCTTGTTTAGGTTCGGAGTTGTCGATTCCTTCAATCTTGGTACCTTGTCGTTCGTACCCTTTTCTCTCGATCCTAGGAAAGTGATTCTTGTGAAAGTTATGTTCTTAAATGTGAAGTGTAATGCATGTGAGTGTGAGAGTTATATTTGTTCACTCTGAGAGGGCCTGACGGGGCCGCGGAGGGTTCCGCTTATGACGGTTCCATGAACATTTGGGTTAGCCACTCCGACATGGCCCGATGGGGTCGGGGAGGGATTCGCGCATTGTCGAGTCCATGGTTAATCAAGAGATATTGTCATTATTGTCATTATTGAGATATGTTTGGATAATTTCATTTTCCGGAAAATCATTATCATGGCTTTGAATTGGTGCATATGCTTTTATGTGTAAGATGTGACGTTTCACTTGTAACACTTGCCCTAACCCCTCTCGTGTGGGGAAAATTTCTTTTGTGTTTTCAGGTTCTAAGGATCCTTACGAACGAGCACCGGGACGGTACGATGATGATGGCGAGGCGTGATACTGTGGCTAGTTGTGTTCCCTTTATTTTGAGCATTATTCTCTTTGGTCCGTTTCATCCTTCTAATAATAAATGGTACTCGAGTACTTTAGAAAAGTCCTTTTCCGGTTGATGTATAACTTCTTGTATTTATTCGTGGTCTTATGTGTCAGTTGTTTGAACTTCCTTGTTTGTATTGGATTTATTGATTCCCGAGTGGACTTTGTGAAATTTGATGTGTTATGTGTAAAAATTAGCCTAGTGGGTCCCAGGCAGGGATCCACGGCGCTGTGATATTCTCCGAATATCTCGGGGGTGTTACAATTAGAGCTTAGGTTGCGGAAACCTAGGCTGTCGGGTCGAGTTGTGTGTAGTCGAGTCTTGTCTTATCAGATTTTGTTTGACTGAGTTGTGTCGCGAAGTGTCGTCTGAGATGTCGGTGATGATTAGTATCAAGGTGCAGCCATCATCTTCGTGCGATCTGTGGATGTAAGTCTCCCCACTATATGTTGTGCCTTGTGTTATACGAGCTTGTGTGATTTTTGTGTTATGATGTGGAGTTAAATGTGAATCGATGGCGATTGGATTCGTATGTAGTTATTTATTTGTAACCTTCAATTTTGGTATTGTTCGGTATATGTTCATGAACGTGTTGCTGCATTAGGGCAGTTAGCGCACGCTATGTATGCAGCTAGCGCGCGCTAATGTGGCATGACTAACGCACGCTAAGTACCTGTTATAGCGCATGCTAATCAGTCTGAACAGAAGCTATGGAACTGCATACTGGCCGTTAGGGCTAACTTTTGCGATTGTTAGACCGATCATCTGTTACCGTATTCTATATGTGTGGTCTAGTGATGACAATTGTTGTGTGTGATTATGTGTTATGATTTTTCGTTGCACTAGGTGGTTACTTGTTAGTATGCCGAGGTGCATAGGTCGTGGTCATAACTGTGGTACAGATGGCCATGGGGATCAGACGCGGGATCGAGAGAATATTTCCGGAAATGATATTGGTATGGGTGTTGCTACTATAGTGCAGCAAGTAGCAGCACAGTTGACCCAGGTTGTTCAACGCAACACTAACGCGACTCGGAACGTCGGTGTAAATCAATGGCTTCGAGAGGTAGTTTGTATGAATCCCCCTCGATTCGCTGGTGTTGCGGATGCATTGGGCTGGGATGGATGGCTTTTCCAGCTAGGAAAGATATTCGAGGCTGTCGATTATCCCGAAGAGCGGAAGGTACCTATCTCTCAGTACAATCTTGACAAAGATGCCGCTAATTGGTGGGGAGCTGTTAAACCTCGTGGTCGTGATGTCACATAGGCGGAGTTCCAGGCATTTATGGAAGCTTAGTTCTGTCCGAAACCGATTAGAGAATAGAGGATTGTGAATTTTATTTAGTAGAACCACAAGATGTGTCGGTGTCGCAGGCTATCAGCGACTATAACAAACAACTCAGTTATGTTCGAGATCAGGTGAGGACCGAAGAAGAGAAGATCCTTCATTTTGACAGACGGATGAAGCAGGAGATTCGCCAGTATATGGCAGGATTCACTTGCACTTCGCTGAGAGATTACCAGGATCGAGCTTTAGCCTATGAACTAGCTTCGTCATCATTGGAGCGTGTGCCCGAGTTGAAGAAACAGGGGATGTCTGATGACGTTATGGACAGTAGAGGAGTTGGTGTTTCTAGATTGGAACGTCGTAGTCTTTCTGCTGTGAAGCTCCATCGCTCGATGCGTGGGACTGAGAGTTCCAAATCGTCAGCTTTGTCTCCTGGTAAAGCCAAGAGGTGTTTCAACTGCAATGTGTCGGGGCATGTTCGTGCACATTGCCCTTCTCCGCCAATAACGTGTTACAAGTGCGGAATCGTGGGACACCGGGTTCAGTTTTGCGAGTTAGTCACCGAGACTTCCGAGGCACGGACTTGAGCACTGATATCAGGACTGACTCTGAGGAGTCCCTGAGAGATGTAGTCTACCAGTTGTGTGTTATGTTATTTCCTTGCCTTGTTGTTTCGAATTTCGGGGATAAACTTCTTTTATTAGACTTGGATCGGATTTTGAACTTCTGTATTTTCAACTCTATAAAATCGTTTGTGTTCGTTGATATGTTCTGAACTTGTCCTATCTTTTGTTTTTGTTGATCGAACGAGTTGTGGTATTGTTTCGGATTAATCCGTTTGTCGTTGTGACTTTTTTCGAATTCGGCTCCATTCCTATGAATCTTATGTAAATGCATATCTTGTTATTTTTACCAGACCAACTATTGTCTCGAGTCAAGGTGTGAACTTTGGAGTTGCCATTTGACTTTTGTTGTTCGTCATGATTCGAAATTGATTGTTCGACCACAGTTGTCTCGATAGTTTGTTGTCCGGTTTTTGTTGACATCGTATCGTGATTTTTGAGCGTTTAGATCACTTCGTAATTTCCTTAAGTTCAGGAAATTAGCTTCGTTGTCGATCATCAAACCCTTGGGTGGTGGAATTTCGTATTTGTTCAGCGATTAGCTCGCATTTTGATTGATGTACTGTTCGGGTTGGTCAATCATATTGATTTTGTTCGTTGCGTTTTGTTATCATTCTGGTTTAGCGATATGGATGGTAGCAGCCTCGTGCTGCATGTGATTCGTTGCAGGTCGTCGGCAACCGATAACAGGTGTTATCTGGGATTGTTTTGCGTTGATCGTTTTATCTTTTAAGTTTCGGGACGAAACTTATTTTTAAGGGGGGTAGAATGTAATACCCGCAATTTTTGTTCCGATTATTTTGGATTTTTCTTCGGATATTTCCCGGTTGCCAAGCATTGATATTGTTTTCTCGACGACTAATTTTGTGTTTATGGCCGTATGTGGTGATTTGTTATCCTTTGTTTTCATTTTGGATCGATGATGTTGTCCACGAGCGTTTTGTCATGTTCATTCCGTGCGTTTTTGGATAATCGAGTCGTCGGGTCACGGCGGCTGGGCACTGGCCGGACAATTGCAGCAGGAACTGGCATGGCGGTTGGGCACTGGCTGGGCAGGTGCGGCAGGAACCGACATAGCGCATGCTACTATCGGAAGGCTCTGCGCGCTAACTCGGCAGGAATAACGCACGCTATTCGGCCGACCAGCGCACGCTATCGGGCTGGGCATAGGGGTTTCTGAGGTTCTAGAATTGGGAGGGATCGGCAGGTAGTGCACGCTACTGACGGTCATTGCGCGCGTATTCGGCAAGTGTAGCGCATGCTATCAACCGCCCAGCGCAGGCTACCTGGTCGAGCAGTTTAGTCCAGGAGGTTCTGGACGGGTCGACTAGCGCACGCAAGCACCCGCGCAGCGTGCGCTACCGCAGTCGGACAAGAAGGTTCTGGATAGCAGGACAGGTCGGCAGGTTAGGTCAATGCAGGCCCCGGCCGAAGGTTCTAGGCCGAGACTGCCCATTAGCGCACGCTACTCGCAAGCCCTAGCGCGCACTAATGCGCATGTCTATAAATATGACCGAGTAGTCTTGTTTTGCACTCATTTTTCATTTCCCCTCTTTCATGTCCATAAATATGACCGGTGAAAGTTCTTAAAGGGGGTTTCAGGCGTTCTACAATTATTCTTCCTCGTACGATCGTTGATTATTGATGACATGATGTTAAGGTCAGGTTCCTTGCGAAGAACCCGAGTCGGAACTCTTCCGTTCGTCATTTCCCAATCAATCGTGTTATCGTTGTTTCCGCCCAAAGAATTGTGGGTGTTTGAAGTTTCCCGGTTGAGCCGTGTTCGTCGGAGTGTCTGGATATCTGCATATCATCTTAAGAGATATATATTAATATTAATTATTTAAAAGTTATAAAAATAAAACATTGTATTAATAAATAATTAATATATAGATATTATAATATAACTATATGTATATATAATATATAATGTAACTTCAAATATATACTATAATATAACTTAATATGTAAATATAATATCATATAACTTGAAATATAATTGAATATATATAATATAACTATAAATTATTGTTAGGAATACACATAAAATTTTGATGATGTCATCCCTGTATTCAAAGTTCAATTCAAATGTATGTTCTAAGTACTTGCATTGTAAACAAGAACCAAATGGTTATCTTTTATAGGCCCTTTAAAATCAAGCTAAGTATTGATCGACCAAGTCTTGATCAGATAGGTTCTTACAGATCAACAGACAACAAAGTATATTAGCTGGGTATGGCCAAGCCAAAATATCAGCCGAGTATTGGCAAGCCAAAACATTAGCCGAATATGGCCAAGACAAAATATCAGTTGGGAATTGCCAAGTCAAATTATCAGCCAAGTATGACCAAGACAAGTTAGTCAGCCAAGTATGGACAACAAGGAATACTTGATACTTATTCAAAGTTCCATAAGTGTGAATCAACGATATCCACATCAGCAAACGTTGAAAAGTCAACAAAGACATCCAATCACATACAGATGCGAATAAAGCAAAAGAGACAATCTAAATGATTCACGAACAAGAATAAAATTCCTCAAGATTTCTGCCCAGAAGACCTTCCTCATTATAGAAATCAAAGAAAACTGCACGGGCAACCTTATATCTTCAAAACAGAAAATAAGAAGAAAGCGACAAGCCGTGCAAAGAAATAAAAATTTTAAACAAAGAAGTCACTCCCCAACAGATTAATTTGTTCAAAGGATGCAACGGCTATGAAGAGCTCAAAGAACGTACTATAAATATCTGAAGAACTCTTGAGCAGAAGTATGATGTGATTAACACTCACAAGTGAACAAAGCAACGAAAAGCAATATACTCTCTAAGCATCGTGAAGAGCTAAAATCATAAAATCTAAGTCATAAGAAGCTCTTAGAAGTTGGAGAAAACAAACACTCTTTTCATTAAGATTTGAGTGGGGGTACTTTCTTGAACGAGGTTCTTGAAAGTTGGGTTGCGTGACATTCACAGATTCTTGATTGGAAAGTGACAAGTAACTTGAGAGTTGTGAGGCATCCATGAGTTTTCGATCTGGAGGTGACAAGCAACCAAAGGAAAGGAGTTACCACGGCCAAGGGTTTTTACTGGTTGAAAGCTGAGGTAACTAATTCATTGTAACCATTAAAAGTTATAGTATATTTATCTCAAAGAGGATTGGAGAGAAGTTGACTATTAGAGGATTACTTCAACTCTGAAACCACTATAAGTGATGTGTGTTTTATTGCTTTTAAACATCATACTTAACTGCTGCATTAACAAATCTAGTATGCTAAGTTTTCCGCATATTTTCAGCTGACATCGGTTCTTAATTGAGTTTTCAATAAAGTTTTTTTTTTAAAGTCTCTTCACCCCCTAGACTTTTACCATACGTATTTGTGACATGCAAGTGGTATCAGAGAGGTTGGTTCATAGACCACATAGTCGGTAGTCATAGAACCAGATCCATATACTCGCGTATATTTCACTAATATCTCATATTAAGATGGAACACATGCATTCTAGACTCCATGTTTTCTCCATTGATGATTATGCTCTTCAGAAGATGGGAATGCAGGCACACTTATCATCCTATCACCTACATGAAGGATAAGACTATTGAGGAAATCATAGCTGGGAAACTGAAGCAGATTCCCAAGACCAGAACTGAGTTGACCATCAATGAGAGGAAGCTATCCAATCGTGACAATAAGGCCAGAGATGTCATATACCAAACTCTTGATAAAGCCACAATGATGAAAATCAAAAATTGCTAAAATGTCAAAGAAATCTTGGACACATTAGCCGTAATGTGAAAGAACAGGACTGATAAAGGAAAATAATTTATCAATTGCTACACAAAAATTTGATAACTTCAAAATGAAGGACGTAGAAACCATAAATGACGTGGATAATAGATTCAAGGAAATCAAAAATGAGATCAACTCTCTCAGAAAGAATTATGGCAATCGAGAGATGGCACTAAAGGTTCTAAGGTCTCTTATCCTAGAGTGGAGCATGAAGGTCGTAGCCATGAGAGAATCAAAGAATTTTAACAAAACAAAGATCCAAGAGCTATTCTCATACCTCAAGGCATTTGAGTTTGAACTCCCTTGCTCATCATCCAGTGAGCCATTTGAGAAAGGAATTGATTTTGCAGCTGAGTCCCCTGCAAAGAACCTAGCTGAAGTCACTCCTCCAAGCCCTCCAAATTTTGAGGAAAAATAACATTTATAATGCAAAGATTCAGTAACTTTAGATAATTACTCGAAATACAAGAGGAACTACAAAGAGAATCCCAGGAGAAACCAAAAAGCAGGGAACTGGAAGGTGGAATGCTACAACTGCCACAAGACAGGTCATGTTCAATATGACTGTCCTGACCTGGAGAAAAAATAAGAAAAGAAAGACACAAGCAGAAGGGAAGATGAAAGAAAATCTCTAATTGGAGAAGACCAACTAAACCTCAACCTTCAGAATATTTTAGTTCAGACGTAGCTGAAGATCTTGATTTTCATAGGTCTCTCAGTCAATTGATAAAAGATTTTGAAACCCTAAACACAGCACACCTGGCTGTGACAGCTGAGAACACCCAGCTGAAAAATGAGAAAGGGCAGCTGAAAAAAGATTTAGATAAACTCTACCAAGGTACAGCAAAAACCAATCAGGCTGAAGCTGAAAACAACATAGCCATAGCTGAAATTAACAGATTAACAACTTTAAACAATGAAAAATCAAGTGCATTGACTCATATTGAGGCTGAGCTTAGAAAGCTCAAGCAGTTAAATGGTGCTCAAGCTAACGAAATAACATCACTCAAGGCATCAAAACATTAGAAGAATTATCCACTAACCAAAGACCTTTATATTTAAAATCAAGTCTTGGATATAATCCAAATGCTGCTCCTATTTATAAAACTACATTTGTTAAGGGAGAAGCATGTGTACATCCAGTTGAACTGACCAATCAAAAAGGTAGCAGTCCAGCAGCTGAGATAGTCTTGTAGCAACCAAGACAGTTTAGGCATCAATCAAGACAGTCTAGGGGGCAGCCAAGGCAGATTAGCACTAAGCTAAGACAAAAAACTAGGAAATGACCAAATCAGAATCGGCAATTGAGACCTCATAACAACAGAATTATTACTACCAAAAGTTCCCACAAAAAATTTCCAAACTGCGAGAGGTAGATGGAAACCACAAAGGAATCCAAACTTTCAAACTGTGTGGAAACAAAAATAGAATTTCCAGCCAATATTTAACCATGGCTCACACCAAGCATATCATCTACCTTATCATGTGCACAATCCAAGTAAAGGATACAACAATAATAATTGTGCATATTATAATAGATATCAGATCAACTCTCATAATAGAAGAAGAAATAATTTCTTCCAGAAATCCATTAGCCGTAGGGGATCCATTCAGCTCTGGGTACCTAATATCTTTTACATGATTTTAGAAAAGATGGAAGGATTACTATGCAGCAGCCACAGAATCACTAGTAGGAAATGAAGAATGGTTTGTAGACTCTGGGTGCTCAAGACACATGACTGGAAACAAAAAGATATTGTCATGTTATACCAAGGAAAGAGGCCCACATGTAATATTTAGAGATAGCTCATGTGGACAAACTAAGTGATATAAGAAGCTACACAGAGGCAATAATGTCATAACAAAAGTACAGTATGTTAAAGGACTAAAATATTATCTTTTAAGCATAAGCAAGTTCTGTGATGAGAGCAATTTGGTAGTCTTCACCAAATGGAAATGTATGGTGACTGATCTCTTATCTGGAGAAGTAAAGCTACAAGGGTACATAAGAAGAGATGTCAAGGTGATAAATTGGAAAACAGGCACACCCAATGCATGTTTCATATCAAAGAATCTAGCTGAACATGGTTGGTTTTGGCACAAGATATTAAGCCACCTTAATTTCAAAGCACTCAGCAACTTAAGCTCATAAAAACTAGTCAGAGGTCTCCCAAAAGGAATATTCAAGAAAAAGACTCTTTGTGATGCATGCCAGAAAGGAAAACAGACCATAGCTTCATTTAAATCAATATAACCTACCACTCTAACCAGCAGAGTGCTGGAACTACTTCACATTGATCTTTTTGGACCCATCAAGCCAAGAACCTTGATTGGAAGAAAACATGCCTTAGTAGTTGTATATGACTACTCAAGATACACTTGGATAGTTTTTCTCTATAAGAAGAGTGAAACACTAACCACGCTGATTGAGCAAATGAGGAGAATTAAAAATGAGAACATCTATCTATCATCAAATCAGATCAGACAAAGGAGGAGGATTTCTCAACAAGGCCATAACTGAATACAGTACTCAGAATGGGATCGAATATGAAGTTTCAGCTACAAGAACACCATAACAAAATGGTGTAGCTAAAAGAAGGAACAAAACCCTCAATGAAGCAATCAGGACCACTGGTTGTTGAAGCTGATATCCCTAAAAGGTTCTAGGCTGAAGCTTTCAACACAGCTTGTCATACACGGAATAGAAGCATGATTATAGGGAGACACTATAAAACTCCCTATAAGGTTTGAAATGGCAGATTACTAGCTGTTGCATACTATCATATTTCTGGTTGTAGGTGTTTTATCCACAACAATGGCAAAACACAACTAAATGCTTTTGATGCTAAAACTGATGATGCTCTCTTTATGGGATACTCTCAAATAAGAAAAGCATACAGAGTCTTTAACAAAAGAACATTAGTTGTGGAAGAAACATCATATGTTGTCTTTGATGAATCTAATGCTGATTAGAAAAAATAAGTGGAACAAATTGAGAAAAAACTCAAGCCACCACTCTTGAAGAAATCATTGTCAAAGACACAAGATGATTGACTTAGCTGATGAAGATCTTATTGTAGATCAACCAGGTTCACCAGACGTAGATGAACCAGTCGTAGCTCAATCCAACGGAGCTTATTCAGACATAGCTGAACCAGACCCAGCTGCAGATCAACAAGATCTAGCTGAAGCATAGATGGATGTATCAAACCTCTAGGGCATTTCATCAGGGGAATAAATAATGATGATCTTCAACCAAAAGCAGAACTTAAATATGAAACTCCCAAATGGTTAACATCATCCCACCCGACAAATCATTGGAAACCAAACTGATGGAGTCAAACCTAGAAAATCGAAAGACCCAACAAGAATGGCCATGTTCTCATGCTTTATGTCTCAGATGGAACCGAAAACAACAGAACAATCTCTGGATGACTACACCTAGGTGAATGCCATGCAAGAAGAACTTAACCAAGTGGAAAGCAATAGTGTATGGGAGCCAGTAGACATACCATACCACAAGAAAGTCATTGGCACCAAGTAGGTCTATAAGAACAATTGTGATGAAGATGGAGCTGTTGTTATAAATAAACCGAGATTGGTTTCAAAAGCATATACTCAATGTGAAGGAATAGGTTTTGATTAAACTTATGCACCAATAGCAAGGTTGAAAGTAATAAGGCTATTTCTTGCTTATGCAGCCTTCAAGAGAGAAGAAGTATATCAAGTGGATGTGAAGAACGCCTTCCTCAATGGAGTATATGTAGAACAACCTCCTGGATTTGTCAAAAGAGACAAGGTGTACAAATTACTGAAAGCACTATATGGAGTCAAACAGGTATCAAGAGCCTGGTGTGAGACACGATCTATATTTCTTGAGAAAACTGATTCAGAAAAGGAAACATGGATAAGACACTGTTCAGAATTTAACATGAGACCACATATTACTCATTAAGATACAGGTGGATTATCATCTTTGGTTAAACCAACCCTGAATTATGTGAAAAAATCTCAAATCTTATGCAGGAAGAATTTGAAATGAGCATGATGGGAAAACTAAATTCCTTTCTTGGTTTACAAGTCAAACATATTGAAAAAGGTATCTTCATCAACCAAGCTAAATACACAAGGGAGTTGATCAAAAGATCTGGAATAGAGCAACCCAAGCCCTTTAGAGTACCCATGAGCACATATCTGCACATTGACATAGATGATGAAGGTATTCTAGTGGATCCAACCCACCACCAAGGATTAATTGGTTCGCTATTGTTAGACATAGTATACTATTGTACAACTTATAAGGGGAATCGAATAAGATGTATTTTTTTCAAAGTTTAAGTTGCATAGCATAAGTCTTAGACTAAATTGCTGTAAGTAAATTAACTAGACAATCTCATGTATCTTGGTGCTTAGAGGGTTTTCAAAAAAAAGTATACTAAAAGCACATGCAATAGGAAAACAATAAGGATAGAAAGTAATGACAAACAGTTTAATGTGGTTCGAGGTAATCCCATCTACATCCACGGGTCCTCCACACAGGAGTAAGAAGTTCATTAAAATCAAGGCATACATAACTATATGATTTTAACTAAACCAGTCGTTGTATCGTCCACACATATTAATACAGACGACTGTAACTTTAGCCGTTCACACAGATTAGTTGTAGGCTTCTTCGACTTGCTTCTTCCCAGACAGATTGAGGCTTTGTCCTTGAACTCTATTCTTCCCACACAGGTCAGAATAGCTTGACTTAGTCCACACAGGTCTAAGGGTCCCAAAAGTAGGTTTTTGAAGTATCATGAATGGAACATCAGTTGTAGGCCTTGTAAGCTTCGTTGTAGTTGTGTTGTTCTTTGTTGAAGACCTAAAGATAACTTCACTCAAGATATACGTTGTATGCTTGAAGAAATATATTGCTTCTAGATGATAAGCTCGGTGTTTAGTATAACTCTTGTGTAAGCAGTGCAATGTCCTCTTGCTGGTGGAACACCCACAGTTCGAACCGAAAATATTACAGTCGTACACCCTTCTCATAAGGATCTACCAGGATAGACACCTTAAGTTACAATGACACAAGTGACCACTGAGGTCAAAAGATACAACAATGGACCGAGAAGGTCACTCGACAATACCAAAGACCATAATGGTCAACATCTCCATATCAAGGCTAAGCTTTTAATGCATAAGAAAATAATAACTCTGTTTCCACAACATAACTTGAACCTTATACTACACAGAGCTTTATCCTTATCAAGAGGGGGTGGTCTTTTAAACCTTTGCTATAGTAGCAGGTGCTACTATACGAGAAATATTCACAGCAATCCCAACGAATCAAAAATGCAACACAAATCACAAGATCCACACATCACCAAAGAATATACGCATACACAATAATACCAATCATTCATAAAGTCATACATTTTTACAATAGAAGTAAAAAAACATGATTTTCTAGAAATGCCCCATTGGTCAAGAGAATTAGTTCAATCATACAGAAGTACCTTTGAAGAACATTTTAGTAAAATAGTTAAGAAATGCTATTATTGACTCGGGTCGATTTAAATGATTCAAGAAGGTTCGAAAATGAATGGTAATACTTTTGAAAGTAATTTCAAAATCTCTCGGGTCCTTGACCCAATACGTGCTTTCACAGCAAAATTCTGCTCAAGACCATCAAGGACTAACCCTCGGAGATCTCGTCAGAAGTCCTTGGTAGGTTAACCCTTGAATTTTCTTATTGATACTATTCTTCCAAAAAAAGGTTCAAATGAGGATTCAAAAACATAATTTCATTTGGTATCAGGATCTTGAATTTCATACAAGTATCCTCCGCTCGGAATCCTACCGGAAGCCTCCATTGAAACACCTGTGCACCGGCATTCACTACACTGTGGTGGCCGCCCATTGAAACCATGTCACTGCGCCGGCGTTACTCTCACAAGAGCCTCCACCTGATACACATTAGGAAACACCGTCGTTCAACCACAAGAACCGCTCCTTGCAGCGTACACAAACTAGAGTCCAAACCCCGCCCTCCGCAGCTTTGGATACGAAACATCACATAAGTACAGATTCATGTTGACAAACCACACAAGTTTCAAGCAACATATCATACAAGTTCAACCACGTATTTTCAAGGCAAATCACGTAACCATTCTCATCCATAGAATTCACCAAACAATTAATGTCACAGTCATTGGGGTCTAACATACCAGTTCACACATCATTATCACGTAAAGTCACAAGGTCAAACATATTCTGAACAACCCACAACTAAGTCAAACAACATACCATATGATCCCCGTAATCAAGGAGCCAAGGAGTTTATCAATATATATATATATATACACACACACACACACACACACACAAAAACACACACAAACATTCATTCATAAGAAACTGTTACACTCATGAATACGTGAGGAATTGCTTAGAATATAATTCGTATGGCAAGGTACTTGCCTTGATAAACCATACCCGAATACTCCGACGAACATGGCTCGATCGGACAGCCCCCAAAACCTATAACCTCCACGAGAAACAAAAATAACATAATTACTATGAGGAATACTACGCTTAATGATGGAAACAAATGCCGAACAATCGAATGAAACCCATTGAAATATTTAACCGAACTTTAGATGTTCACGGTTCCTCAAGAACACTCAAATCACAAATCGAGTTAAACAACTCGAAATATGTATATACAATCCATAGAATACAATTAATATCATATAACACAAACTGATTTATTAAAAATGGATTGAAATCAAGATCAAGAACAAAAAAGTCTACTCTAGGGATCTAAAAATATTACCTTCGATCCGACGAAGAACAACAGATTAGATGATGTTATAATCGCCTAAGACCCTCCAAAATGCCTTTGGATGGAGCAAAATCGGCCAGGAGTTCAGAACCTAGTCACCTTCATCTTAGACGTCGCGGAAGAAAGAAGGAACTTGATACGAAATTGACTAGTCATGATACGAAATTGACTAGTCCGAGTGAAAAAGGCGAAAAGCGGACAAAATTACCAATCCCCGCGTGTACGAGGACTTCGTAGCAGTCTTGGTATTTTAATCATAACTCTCTCATATGAAGTCCGATTTAGGTGATTCAAGCGGCCATGGAAAGATAAAAGAAAGATCTATAAATCATGTGAAATGGTCCAAGGTCCAGTTATGCTTTTATCAAGCCACACAAACCGTTCAAATGTGCAGTGGTGTTTATGGCCGAAAATTGATGAAGATTTATGAAGATTTTGTCCAAGATTGATGAAGATTTCATCCCTTTCTTTTATCTTAAAGTGTGTCTTCTTTGATTGTTTGTCTTTAATTAATAATTGCTTGACTAGCTTATCATGTTGTCTTTCCTTTCAAAGATTGTGTAATCTTGTGTAATCTTACCTTTTGAATACTTTAGTTGATTTGGTAAGAATTCTCTTACCTATAAGTAGCCATTCATGGCTTGTATGGAGAGAATTGAAGATTGAATGAAAAATTAATACGTTTGTATTACTTGTTGGATGAGTTCCTACGAAACCTTGATTATTATTCGACGCGTTTTCGAGTTTTAATCTTATTGATTCTCAATAGATCTTGGGAAGAAATCACTTTATCGAGTTATAGGTCTAATTCGATAAAAACCTTGTACTTATTTTTGTTCGGCCGAATTGCCCTACTTTCGGATGATTTTTACGTTGTATCCTTCACATCAAATAATTACTCACACCAAAAAATACATAAAATACACTTCCGTTGCATCGCATGCGAAATACGTTTACATGCGAACGTTTTGTTTCGCATCATAAGTGGTATCGGAGACCAGGTGATCTGGGTCGATTTTTATGAAGAAAAGACAATTTTCATATAGCTTGACAGTACAGTGCAGTCCGAGTAAAATGGAGTTTCTTGTGGATTCAGCTGTTGGATCGTCATGAAATTTTGACAGCTGCAAGCCAACTCGTTGAACTAGAATCTGGACGGTGGAGATCAGAATCTAACTAGGGTTGATAGGTCAAATATTTTGCACCGTCAAGCAACATATTTCTGGAAATTTTTCCGAGCCGATCCCGAGTCATGTCGTTCGAGAGACAGAGGAGAGCAAACAATTGTGCCCAAATTGAATTAGGGCTTGGTAAGTATTTTTATGACTTTGGGCTTTTATTTAATTTTGAGGTTGATGGAAAATATGGGCCATTAGGTATTGTTGATAAAATTGAGCCATCTAATTCTTGTGAGGAGAATAAGCCTTGGACTGAAATAGAGAATGAATTGCATGGGCCAATGGAATATTTTTATGGTAATACTAGGCATAGGATTAATTCTATGCCTTCCGAATTTGGATATTCTATTTGTTCTAATGATATTGTGTCACGTTTGGAGCATTTTGCGCCTGATGCCAGTGTTGATAGAATTGGGGCAGATAATTATTTCCGCCAGCTTGAGCCTTTGGATAATTTTAACGAGTCCCTATTGTATGGTGGGGCCCCAATTTATGATGAAGAAAAATAGCAACCCGTAAAGGATTACGTACTTCCCATTTACGACATCGAGCCCGATGAAGATTCTTGTCCAATTTATGATACAAACTTTGATCAGTTTTTTTCAGTTAATAAGACAAAGTACTAAGTATCTTCGGTTCCGGAGAATCCATATCCTGAGCCACTGGTCAATTTTACCTCGCAAAATAATTATCATTTTTATATTAATCATGATAGTTATTTTGTCAGTTGCTCTTTGAAATATCCATTTGTTTATCTCCTCAAAGTTCTGCGCCACACTCGAATGTCCGACATTTTTGAGCTTATTATCTGTTTGGTGACTTTCTTTTATCCCTTTGGAGATGAGATCAATGCCGATTCGAGGACGAATCATTTTATAGGGGGAGGGAATGATACGAAATTGACTAGTCATGATACGAAATTGACTAGTCCGAGTGAAAAAGGCGAAAAGCGGACAAAATTACCAATCCCCGCGTACGAGGACTTCGTACCAGTTTTTGGTATTTTAATCATAACTCTCTCATATGAAGTCCGATTTAGGTGATTCAAGCGGCCATGGAAAGATAAAAGAAAGATCTATAAATCATGTGAAATGGTCCAAGGTCCAATTATGCTTTTGTCAAGCCACACGAACCGTTCAAATGTGCAGTGGTGTTTATGGCCGAAAATTGATGAAGATTTGTGAAGATTTTGTCCAAGATTGATGAAGATTTCATCCCTTTCTTTTATCTTAAAGTGTGTCTTCTTTGATTGTTTGTCTTTAATTAATAATTGCTTGACTAGCTTATCATGTTGTCTTTCCTTTTGAAAGATTGTGTAATCTTGTGTAATCTTACCTTTTGAATACTTTAGTTGATTTGATAAGAATTCTCTTACCTATAAGTAGCCATTCATGGCTTGTATGGAGAGAATTGAAGATTGAATGAAAAATTAATACGTTTGTATTACTTGTTGGACGAGTTCCTACGAAACCTTGATTATTATTCAATGCGTTTTCGAGTTTTAATCTGATTGATTCTCAATAGGTCTTGGGAAGAAATCACTTTATCGAGTTATAGGTCTAATTCGATAAAAACATTGTAATTATTTTTGTTCGGCCGAATTGCCCTACTTTCGGACGATTTTTACGTTGTATCCTTCACATCAAATAATTACTCACACCCAAAAATACATAAAATACACTTTCGTTGCATCGCATGCGAAATACGTTTACATGCGAACGTTTTATTTCGCATCATAAGTGAGGAAAAATGCATAAGAAGGCCTACTGTCTGGTTTATATACTAGACAGCTTAGCATGCACTAATCCACACTGATTAGCATGCACTAATGGGCCAGAAGCCAAATGGTTCTGCCGAGATTTGATGTTAGCGTGCACTAACGACAAGCATTGGCGTATGCTAATGAATCCCCCAAACCAGTCCAGTAGCTTCTGGACTATCCTTGACCACCATTTAGCATGCACTACCTCTCGA
Source organism: Orobanche coerulescens (assembly GCA_033398695.1). Lineage (NCBI taxonomy): Eukaryota > Viridiplantae > Streptophyta > Magnoliopsida > Lamiales > Orobanchaceae > Orobanche > Orobanche coerulescens. Next base: position 103,978,549 of record CM065804.1, read on the forward strand.
AATAGCATGCGCTAACTGCTGCAAATTAATGTGCACTATACAACTCCAATAACATGCACTAACAAAATCCCAATTCCAGTCCAGTAGCTTCTGAACTGTCACGACCAATAGTTAGCGTGCATTAACTGTCTCAATAGCGTGCGCTAACATGACATATTAGTGCGCGCTATAATACTTCCTAGCTTGTGCTATGCCTACAGAACAATCAACAAATTCTGCTCCAAAAGCTCGACAAGGTGATGAAACACTATAGCGCTAACAATTGCGCAACGTCATGACTTCTCAATTATTCATCATTAGGAAAATACTCGACGCAAGACAACAATTAATTCAAGACAACAGGAAATGAAAAATCTCGGATATTACATTCTACCCCACTAAAAATAATTTCGTACCGAAACTTAATGCAAGGAACGGTAGACAACCAAGGAAAAAAAACAATATGCCTGGTTCCGAAATTCGTTCAAAAGGTAAAAAGTGCAGAACACGATAGTTTGGAAATATCAAAACCATTACAAGCGAGTCATCAAAATTGTAAAAGCACCAAAATGTATCTTATCCAAAAAGAGAAAATATGAATATTAAGTTCTCTCCGTCTAAAAAGAAGTTTCGCCCCGAAACTCAAGGAGTAAAAAGTTCGGGGTAACTCAAATGCGCCTTCTCTTCACAAGTAACATTCTCGGTTGCATCAATCTCACTGTATTCGATAATATGACTCGAATTCAATACATGAGTCTAGGCAGCAAATATACATACGAACATGATGAACCAAGGTGTAGGAAGCTGGGTTCGAAAATAAATGCCCCAAAAGTTAAGAAAATCATAAAATGGCCCAATCGTCTGAAAAACACATTTTGCGAGCAGACATTAACGCGCAAGTTCATAGCATGATTGAACATGTTAAAATGAACCTGTGGAAACAACCAATAATTCCAGACTAGATCAACGGAGTTCGATATTCACATGACAAAGTTGTAGCATCTCTGGATTATTCTGGAACAACTTCCAAATTTGCTCGAAAACAGAAGGGTAGAATGAAATATAGCTTCTGCTGCGCAACTCCGATGAACATCCATTTGGAATACAAGAAAATAGGCTCCAACGATAATTATACCGAGAATGGCCAAGATCATGGAATAATTCAAAAGGATCGCGAAACTCGTTCGTTTCACAAAATATGAGAAAGAGAATATATCATAAAACAAATCATGACGAGCACAAGCAAGTTGCTAGAATCTGAAAAAGTACGAAAAATGGGAAAACATGAGTATTACATTTCCCCCTCTTAAAAAAAAGATTCCGCCCCAATACTCGGGATAAGGAAAACTGAAAAGTCAAATAGTGTAACGAACGTAATCAAGCAGCAATTATCGAAAAAGAACTGAGCAAAACGTTAATTATCAAACCACCACACCAGCTCGATCTCGATCAAGTACTCGGAATCTTCATTTATTATCACTCTTCTCCTGGAGTGAAAATATGAATTTGGTTTCCAAACATCTTAGCAACTACCTCGCAATATATTGCTTGATGTCCTGTTTGACCATACTGCAAAAAATTAACATGCTAGAGAATGACAATTCTTCCTGGTATGGCCAACATGAATACAATTAAAGGACGTCTTCACACCGCCCATTTTGCCTGTCGAAGGCATAGAATTCTTGATTTGTCTGGACACTATCTCGCAAAAGTGAATTCGATGCCCGCATTTGTAATGAGTCACTGGCCGCGATGGATAATTTGAGTGATCATGGCGTGGAACATTGCAATTGAAGCATCTAACCACCCTATTAGAAGTTATCGACATTCGCTTGGAATCCTTAGCACTAACACACAAACAAGATAACGATGCGTTCGAACGACGCGGGAGTTTGGGAACCTTAGCTCTTTTGCCACCCGAATTCCTAGAAGTCTTTAGCTTCTTCGGCTCGTCAACAGGTTCAATCATAGAAGAGACCTCGCAAGATATCGTCCGATCTTGGTACTCCCTAACAGTAGTGTGAATTGCTGTCGTAGGAACCACATCACCAAGTCCACATCCGCTAAGGTTTGACATGCTAAAATATATATTTCATTCTACACCAGAAACACATAATCACATCATAACACCAAAAATATCCACAGTTGGAGAAGGCTTGCGGACGTAGCACTCAGTATCTAATGGTCGTATTATTCTGCTGGTTAGTAAATTTAATCGGCAGTGCTGGAAAAGGGTTCCGAATGGAAACGACAGCACAAGTATGGAAAGTTCGTGAAATGATACCATATGCGTACTCCACACAATTTTGAGCATTCTCATTTAACACGAAAATGACATCATATGGGTTACGGAACAGCTAGAACTCGTAGAGCGCATAACTTAGAACCCAACTTCTAATCTTCCAACAAGAACAAGAATATTATGCATATAAGTAGCATGATGGGGCATTCAGACCACCACAAGAGTTATGATCTGTGGTGTAACCTCCTTACGTAATAATATTGATACTATACATGCACTTTAGGAAAACAAAACTTTTTGAAAAGGAGGCGAGTCACATTTCGCCCCAAAACTTGTCAACACTATTCCTTTACTTAGAAGAGGAAGTTTTATTTCGCATCTCGACTTTGAAAGCCATATTTGAAAATGTAAATTTTTTGAAAACGTCGTCTCTAATTTGAAACATTTCAAAGTTTTTTTACTTGGGGTCCAAATACAAAATAAAGGAATTTTCTCTTCCGCCAAATGTTTGATCGAAAATATATTTTTCCACTAAAGTACGTGACCATTTGTCAAGAAGATGTAAAATCGTAGGTTTTCAAAATATTTGAAAATTCAAAACACTACTTCAAAAAAATCTAACCTCACAATGCCACAAATACCTTCACAAAAAATGATTTTATGCAAGTTTTGATGTTCTCGAATATCTAAATTGAATGTACTTGAGTCACAAAATGTCGGAAACCTGTTTCCAAACACACATGCAGTAAGTAATTTCAGCCGTTAAGAGTACATTACAACGGAATATAACCATTAATATGATACTTGATTTCCAAAATACACTTAATAGCCGGTATCACCCGGGTCATACACACATTTTATAATCAAAACAATAATGCCAAAGGCAAGTTCCAGCTCCTCGCACGAAGCTAAACAAGTTTGCACAAGAAAATCAAAACATATAGATGAGGAGACTTACAATCCGAAGACTTACAATCACAGATCGCCTGAAGATGATGTCGGAACCACAATACTAATCACAAATCTGATGTGTTGTGCGCGCGACTTACACAAGACATGAACTCGACCCAACGACCTAGTTTTTTCGCAAACCCAAGCTCTGATACCATATGTCATCTCCACTGAGGTCAAAAGATACGACAGCGGACCGAGAATTAGTTCAATCATACACAAATGCCTTTGAAGATAATTTTAGTAAAATGGTTAAAAATGCTATTATTGAGTATGGTCGATTTAAATGATTCAAGAATGTTCGAAAATCGAATGGTAATACTTTAGAAAGTAGTTTCAAAATCTCTTGGGGTCTTTAACCCAATACGAGCTTTCACAATGAAATTCTGCTCAAGACCATCAAGGACTAACTAACCCTTGGAGGTCCCGTCGGAAGTCCTTGGTAGTTTAATCCCTAGATTTTCTACTGATATCATTAATCGAAAAAGGTTCAAATGAGGATGCAAAAACACGATTTCATTTGGTATCAGGGTTTTGAATATCATAAAAGTATGATACAAGTATCCTCCATTTGAAAGCCTGCCGGGAGCTTCCACTGAAACACATGTACACCGGCGTTCGCCACACTTTGGTGGCCGCCCCTTGAAACCATGTCCCCGCGCCGGCGTCACTCTCACAAGAGCCGTCCCTTGCTACGCATTAGGCAACACCGTCGTTCACCAACTACAGGAGCCGCTCATTGCAGCGTACAAAGATCAGAGTCCAAACCCCGCCCTCCGCATCATTGGATACGAAACATCACATATGCACAGATTCATGTTGAGAAGCCACACAAGTTTCAATGAACATATCATACAAGTTTAACCACATCTTTTCAAGAAAAATGACATAACCATTTTCATCCATAGAATTCACCAGAAAATTAATGTCACAGTCATCGGGGTAGGGGTGGCCCATGAACCGAACGTTCGCGAACTGTTCGTGAAAAAGCTCGGTCAACGGTCAGTTCTAGTTCGGTTTGACCGAACCGAACATGTTCGCGGACATGTTCGCGAACATGTTCGAGTATTTTCGAACCGAACATCGAACATTTTATATTTTGATTAGGTGTTCGCGAACTGTTCGCGAACATTAATATATATATATAATATAATATGGCACAAACAGAAACAATTGAACACAAACGAACCGAAAGAACGAACGGAATAATTGAACACAAACGAACAAAGCATATGAACAGAACAATTGAACACAAACGAACCGAACACGAACAATAAAAAATATGTCGAACCGAACTCGAACACTAATTTGTAATGTTCGTCGAACACGAACACGAACCGAACACTTCACGAACCAAACGAACGAACGGTCAATAACACCAAAAGCTCAGTTCGTTCGGTTCGTGTCCACCCCTACATCGGGCTCTAACACCCCAGTTCATCATAAGGTCGAATGTATCCCGAACAACCCACCACTAAGGTCAAATAACATACCATACGATCCCCATAATTACGGAGGAAAGGAGTTCATCAATATATATAGTGAAATCTCGATAAATGAATATTCGATAAATGAATAACCTCGCCAAATGAATAATTTTTTCCGGTCCCAACTTGGGCAAATGGGCTAAATGAATAACCTTGCTAAATGCATTCACGAATAAATTGTTTTGAATCCTTAAAAACCCCATATAAATATAAATGAATAATCATTAAAATCTATAAGATATATATACCCTAGAAAATAAAAATATTTCTTTCAATCAACAATGTTCATACAATAAGCCATTTTTTCACAAAAAAAGGTCTAAAGTTGTTTGCTTTTTCCTTCCACCAAAATGCATCTCATCCTTGACTTTTTCTAGTGCAAACAAAAATTTTGCAATATTCTGCTCGTGCTGTAGCAAGTAGTTTCGTAGGGTGATTATTGCTTCAAAGGCTTCTTTTAATGACACATTTGGTGTGACGCCACTATCATATGGTTCTGGATCATTCTCATCATTTAGTACGGATTCAATGATTTCTTCGTGTGTAGGGTGCATGTATTCCTAATATAGACTAAGTATTTTATACATAGAATCTTATTAGTACATGGTGCATGTACTTAGTCTATATGCGTATTTATACATTAGATGTAAAATAATTAATCATACGAAAAAGATAAAAATGTACATGATGCGATATTGACATATCCAAATGAAGAAAACGAAGTAAGAATTGACGTAAGTAACGATACAACATTGTATGCACATGCACCTATGTACTTCGGTGAGAAAACGGACACAAAACAAGAAGTAACAAGTTTCCAAGTCTCGGCCGTGTCATATGACACGGCCCGTGTCATGCTGTGCCGGAAGGCCTTGGTACACTGCTGGCCAAACTCGGCCGTGTCGTCCGACACGGCCCGTGTCGAGATGTCCCGAATATGTGAAACTGACTACCCACCGGACTCGACCATGTCCCGAGACACGGCCGAGTCGAACTCTTCCGGAAATTGCCGACAGACTGCCTGCCTAACCCGACCGTGTCCCACGACACGGTCGAGTCCTACTCGCCCAGAACGCCGAAAATGACTGCCCAGACACCCGACCGTGGTCCAGGCGACACGGTCGAGTCACTGCCGACCAGGACGCGCGCGCCGCGGCCGTGTCAAGCGACACGGCCCGTGTCCAGCAGCTGGCCAACTTATTTTATTGTTGATTTTTGTGTGTTTTGTTGTTTTCCCTTCCCTCACATGTCATGATTAGACTTACATGTTGGGTGACTTATAACTATGTTTATTGTGTGATTCCCTCCCATTTGTTTGATTCCATCCTTATTTTTATATTTGGTTGTCATGTCAAGATCATGTGATCTTTGATTCCTTAGTTGGTTAGAAGGCTACATCTCCTATAAGTATCCTTTGGATAGCTTTGTAGAAGACATTGAATGTTGTTATAATAAGAATACACATTGTGTTTTTCTTGGTGAATGCTTTTCATCGAAACTTGATTTTTATTCGACGGGTTTTCAAGTATTAATCCGATCGATTCTCAATAGGTCTTGAGAAGAAATCACCTTATCAAACTATAGGTCTAGTTTGATAATCTTCTTCACATTGTTCTTACTTACACGACCGAATTGCCCTACTTTCGGTTATTTCTTACGAGTGTTACACATACCCGAGTGTTGTGAGGTTCAGTAATAATTCCGCTGTATTGCATACGAGTTTACGTCCCTTTGTATACGTAATTCGTTTCAGTAAATACCGTCTAAATGAATAAAAATTCATTTACTGATAAACGAATAATATTCATTTATCCATACGTAAATAACCTCACTAAACGAATATTTTTTTCTGATCCCGAGAGTATTCATTTATCGAGGTTTCACTGTATATATATAGGGATTGACTATGGTGAAAACACCCTTAATGGTGAAATCTAAAAACCAGTTGCATAATTAAGTAATTTCATTGCATATCTGTTATTATTTGTTGCATCAAGCTGATCGTTAGTATATGCAACAAATAATGCAATAAAAAAATATATAAATGCATATAATTCTACTCATCTATAGCCGTTAGATCACTAATATCAATGGCCTACAAAAGTTTCTAGATTTCACAAGGTAATTAGTTTTCATATGATCTATTTCCTATATATATATACACACACACACACACACACACACACACACATTCATTCCTAAGATAATGTTACACACTTGAATACATGAGGATTTGCTTGGAATATAATTCATATGGCAAGGTACTTGCCTCGATAAACCACAGCCGAATACTCCAACGAACACAGCTCGATCAGACAGACTCAAAACCTATAACCTCAACGATAAACAACAATAGCACGATTACTACGAGGTCTACCACCATTGACGATTGAAACAAATGCCGAACAATCGAAGGTAACCTATTAAAACATCTAATCGAACATTAAATGTTCAGGGTTCCTCAAGAACATTCAAATCGCCAATCGAGTTAAACAACTCGAAAGTTGGATAAACAATCCATAGAATATGATCAATAACATCAAAGAAGACTAACAGATTCATCAAAAATGGATTGAAATCAAGATCAAGAACAAAGCCTCAAAAAGTCAACTCTAGGGATTTAAAAATATTACCTTTGATCCGACTATGAAAAATGGATGAGAGGATGTTATGATCACCTAAGACCATCCAAAATGCCTTTGGATGGGGCAGAATCAGCCAGGAGTTCGAGCCCTAGTCACCCTCGTCTCAGACGTCTTGGAAGAAAGGAGAAAGTGAGGAAAATGCGTAAGAAGGCCTACTTTCCAGTCTGGACAACTTAGCATGTACTAATCCACACTGATTACCGTGTGCTAATGGGCTAGAAACTAAACAGGTTCTGCCCAGATGTCATGTTAGCATATGCTAACAAGAAGCATTAGCATATGCTAATGAATCCCCCAAACCAGTTCAGTAGCTTCTGGACTGTCCCTGGCCACCAGTTAGCATGCGCTACCTCTCGAAATAGCATGCGCTAACTGCTGCAAATTAATGTGTGCTATACTACTCCATAGCATGCGCTAACGAAATCCCAATTCTAGTCCAGTAGATTCTAGACTATCTCGGCCAAAAGTTAGTGTGCGCTAACTGTCTCAATAGCATGCGCTAACACGACTATTAGCATAGATTATAATACTGTGTAGCGTGCGCTATGCCTATAGAACAGTCAATAAATTTTGCTCCAAAAGCTCAACACGGTGATGAAACACGATAGTGGTAACAATTGTGCAACGTCATTACTTCTCCAATTATTCATCATTAGGAAATTACTCGACGCAAGATGACAATTAATCCAGGACAATAGGAAATGAAAAATCTCGGATATTACAGCTGGGGCTATTTATAACCTTGGAAATAGATATGTTATAAATGTAGCCGTTAGCTGGTTGGTGAGATTTAGACAGATCTGATTGGCGGCTTCAGAATGTTTGAATTAAAGATGTTTCTCCTTTAGTGCTTTAGATATTGTATTTGATCTACATTAATGCTCTTCCGTCTATAGTCTCATCGGCTGCATTAAATGTTGTCCTGTCAGCAAATGCTACTTTAAAATTGTGAATACTTTATTAATAAAGAAACATTATTTCAAAAATATTAATGTTCAGTCTATGTCTTGTTGGTTTTTTGTTTAACTTTTCATAAGTAAAACACATATAGCATTATTTGTTGTAGCCAATGTTTCTTCTTCTGCTATACTCTGGAGCTTAACTGTAGGATTTGTCACATTTGGGTGCTGTATGAAGTTCTGTTTTAAGGACAGGTTGTAGGGTGCATTTATCGAAGCACTTGGGGTATTATTTTTCCCAACAATTTCTCCTTTTTTTATAATGCCAAAACCCTTTAAAGACACGAGGTTGTCATCAAGTCTTCTGTGGAACGACCTGATCTTCGAGACTTAGACTAAAATTTGAACTAGTCACAAGCAACTTCCAAAACATTAAATCCTACAAGACCAAGTGTATTAAAAATTAAATTATGATTGGCTCGTAATCACAACCTTGCAGTAAGTAATCTTGCTCGAATACAACTTAATTTATAAACTATTTGCAGACAAGTTCCTATAGCTTTAGACTTCGCAAAAATTATATTTAGCAAATATTTCAATATGAATCGTAATCAAAGCAGTAACTAAAGAGCACGATATGTAATCTTTTGATTAATTGATGATCTCGATTACATTATTGTTTTGAAAATGAAATATTATATCGAAGAGCATACAGGAATAAACAAGAAAATACAGCTGTCAGAAGTTATCCTCTATAATGTTGATGTTTCCAAGACTTCCAAGAGGGGTTATGCTCGGTTCTCCACCAGTTGACTAAGGAATTTCTGCATTGATCCCTATCGATGTTTCTTGCTTCCTAGGAACATCAAAGGTGAGAATATAGTCTTCTAGGAGAGTCATCCGATCACCCTTCAAATGATTAGATTTCAGTTTGATTTGTAAAGGGAGCTTTCCTTCGGACAGGAGCCTTGAGAACTCCTTCGAAGCATCCTCTGGTGTCTTGAAGTTGTTGAACATGGCAGATTCCTTAATGAGAGTACAGAAGCTCAGCAGTTCATTTGTCTTCCATGACTTCAACTCTTTTGCTGATGCCTGCCTATCTGTAGGGAGTAAGGTTTCAACTGTCTTCCGCACTGTATTTTTTCAAGCAAAATTGGGATCCTGGAACTCGAGACGAGATCCAGTTACCCTATATCCTCTTGCTCCTTGACCTGCCCAGGTCCGGTCAATCTTCCGATAGTTGTAGCAATAATGTCATCCAGTATTGCTTCCATCTCCATATCATTTTCCCTCTTCCATCTCATTCCAGCCTCATGGCCCTCTTCCCCCTTTTTGGTATTATCAAGCTATGTGACTTTACCATGAATAATATCCCGGATAATATCCATTGATTCTACCTGTTTGTCTTTAATATCTTTCACTGAGTCCATCAGACTGGCGACCACTGCATTTAGGTCATCAATTTATTAATCATGGGCAGTAGGTCTGGATATAGTGTACTCGAGGAAGGCAACTGTTTTGGCTTCTGCAACTCTCAGCTTTTCCTGCTCCTGCTTAAAGATCCTCTCCTGATGTTGTTTAAGTTGGTTCAGTGCCTTCAATAAGGCATTCAGCATGAGGCACAATACTTCTTCAACATCCTGCACAGCTCTCTGAAGTTTGGAGGCAGTTTCTCGCATCCAGTCGAGTTTCTTGCCGACATCATATAGTGCTTTAACAACATCATGTAACAAGACATTTTGGCAATCGATTTGCTGTAGTTGCTCTATTCTTGCTTCGGTGTGAAGAGAGTGGGGATGAGCGAGTTTTGAATCATAGGGCTATCATAGCTGTTTGATGACGACATTATGGTTTGGTCTTTTAGTATTGTCATCATCTAGAAAGTCCTCATCTGGTTCAGTTGGTCAACCTATAGGGATAGGAGTTGGTACATGTTCGGTGGATGTTGGTTTCTCCGGCTGCTAGTCTGGTGTAGTAATTTCAGTAATCACAAGAGGGACCGAATCCTCCTGTACCTTAACAGCCTGGCGTGCTTTATTCTGAGGGGTGGGGGATTTGGGTTGATCAGATGATGTACCCCTAGCCCTCGGCAGCCCTAGACTTAGCCAATTCCTTCTTGCGAGCCTCTTCAGGGCTCATCCTCAGACCTTCCTATAGGGCGTCGTCATCCCCATATGAGTCGGGATCTGGGTGATGGCTTGAGCTCCGAGTCCCATCTTCGGACTATTTCTTCCCCTTCAGTTGGGCCTTTTCCTTTTGCACATAGTAAGTCGTGATCACCTCATGGCAAAAGGAACAAATAATTTTTTCTCTTTCTAGTCCTCCAAGTTATACAGAGTGTCGTCTGTGGCGACCCTATAGTCTTTCCGTATTTGAAGCGTTCAAATGCCTCATTAATTTGGACCTGTAGAACTGTGCTATTTATGATGTCCGTAGGGAAGGGACTCCGAACACTAGGGTTGCAATGTCCGGTTGGGATCCTATACAGGTATGGAAGCCTGTTGAGGAGAAGGATCCCTGACAGGTTGGGGTGCCCTGTTGGAAGAGGGACTCCTTACAGGGGTAGGGGCCCTGTTAGGAGTGGTGGCTGTCGGCTCCAAAAGGGCAGTTGATTCACCAATTCCTTCCAATTTAACAAACAAATGGTCATCCGTCATAGCCGTAACAGGCTCCGGATCTGGCGTGGGAGAAGCCAGTGTTACTTCGATATGAGTTATGTCCTGTGGATCTGCTATTGAGGTAGATGGTACAGTAGGCAGAACTGCCTCAGTGACCGCTGTAGTCACTTTGGTGCTTTACGAATAGTTTCCGACTTTGAAGACTTCTTTGTCTTCTGCTTTTTCTTCTTCTTCTCGACAGCTGTAGGAGAGCTGTTGTTGGTAATAGATCTTTTCTTACGGACGTGCTTCTTCTTTCTGTAATCTGAAGAGATAAATGTACCACTAGAAGGGGGGTTGAATAGTGGTATTGCGGATTATTAAACTTTATTGCAAAGGAAAAACAAATTGTGCAAAAAGTAAAAGACACAACGATGTATAGAGGTTCGGCAACTTGCCTACGTCCTCTCTCCATTTTCTTTTTCTATTGGCTCAAGAAAAACCACACACAATCTTGCCTTGTCTTCTATAGGCCCGGGCATAACCGTTACAATGCTTGTCTTCAATTGGTCCACGCACAACCAAACACTCAATATAAATTTTCTTATCTATTGTTCTATAGGAACTAGATAATCCTCACTTATGGTCGTCAGAGTATAATCCTAACAATACTGGATCAAAGATCCTAATAACACCGGATTGATAACTCTTGATTCGTTTCTCTCAAGCTCGTGAAGGAGTGATGCAACACTCACAATAATCAAAGAAGATAGAAGTATATAAGATATTACAATATGTGTATAACACCCGTATCTTTTATCGTCACAACTTAGAATGCAATGAATAACAATAATCTAAGCTCAATAGTGCGTTTATATGCTTGAAGTTGTGTGTCTTGAGATACCCAATGCCATGGGTATTTATAGTGTTCAGTCCCTCTTGATATGCTGAAATTTGTATTATTAGCGTGCGCAAATAATTCCTTATAGTGTGAACTATCGATGTTTGACTTTGCTGAACTGAATGGTCTTCAAACTTTTACAACGGTAATATGACATGTCTAGCGTGCGCTAGACAATAGCTTTAGCGTGCGCTGTCGATTTGGTCAGCTTACTTTATTGACTTTGAATACTTTAATATGGCTTTGTCGCCAACGGTCTTCCCCAATGGATAGATCTTCAACTTAGTTTGCGCTAATGTGTCCATAGCGTGCGCTAAGTAGTCAATATTTACTTTCGAGATTTTTCGTGATTCCTTTGTTGACTTTGCCGTCCCAACAGTTGAATGGCTTAACGGTAAGATTTTGAATATGTAGCATACGCTAATGTGTATTGATAGTGTGCGCTACTAGCATGAGTTACATCCATTCTTAGCATGCGCTTCCTGCTTCCTTGCTTGAGTTCCAGAGCCTACTGTCTTCAAAATGCTTCCAGGTAACGTACGTAAAATATCATCTGTAGCGTATGTTACTGTCTGAAATAGCGTGTGTTATTATCTTTCGTAGCGTGCACTTCCTATTTCCTTGATTTGAGCCCAGACCTTACTGTATTGAGAATACGAACAGATAGCGTGCGCTAGGCACTCTCTTGCGGGCGCTAAAATGATCTATTAGCATGCGCTAGTATGAGTAGGTTGTGTGCGCTATGATATCAGGTGAGATTCCAAGTGCTCTGCAGGTAGGATTCTGTCTTCAGGTAGGTTCTTCGATAGCGTGCGCTACTTCATATCTGTAGCATGCGCTAAGAGTTCATCATCAAAATACTTTGTTCAACAATCTCCCCCTTTTTGATGATGTCAAAACATTTAATAAATACCTGCAAAACCGATTTAAAAGAATTTTGAGTCAAAGTATTTTGTTCGATTATGTTAGTAAGTTCGGTTGTGGATGTTTTTCTCCCCCTTTTTGACATAAGCAAAAAGGTACTCCCATTGAGTCGCAGCTATCAAGAAAAATTCGATAGATAACAAATCGAAGCAACATGAAAACAAAATTCATTGATAACGCTAAAATTCGAACTACAATAGATGCAAATAAGATTTAGCCAAAAAAACATCAAGAGTCGAATAAGATGCAAATAGGATTAACATAAAGTCGATACACCACCAAGTCAAACAAACAAAAGAAACATCAAATTAATTTGTCTTTAGCGAGAATCAAAACGCGAGACACTAAGGGGCTTGGTCGGACGAAGGAGACGGGAAAACAACGGAAGGATGTGTATAGCGTATGAAATCTTCCAACAAGCCACGAACGGACTGAATTTTAGTTTTGACTTCAGATCGCAAGGCTCGAATATCGTCCCGAATTTCCAGCTGGTTCGTCTCAAGACACCGCATTCGGACAACCAAATCCTCTTCATCTTTCTCTGTAGACGCCTCTCCCATAGGCCTTTTCCCTTTTGATGTTGATTTTCTAACAAATGATCCCGTTTGAAGTTCTCGAATCGTCTCCGATCCTCTTCTGGAAATTCGCTCTTCCGGCATCAGCATGCGAGTTCCTTTTTCCACCATATATTTCTCCTTGAGATAGGGGAACAAGATCCAGCCTCGATTAAGCGTTTTCACATAATGCATCGATTTGAGTGAATATTCAGAAATCTCATGACCACGGGACATGGGAACGGCCGTGTCTTAAGAGAGATGCACATTATGTTTCTTGAAGATAGTCGTCAAGATTGAGCTGTATGGCATTCCGGCCTTTCGTGATCTAGACGCATAATGTTTAGACCGAAAGAGGTCACCTTTGGCTTTCATCCATCCCGTGACAATTGCAGCGAAATCAATCTTGTCCTCATTCAAAACTCGATAAACCACATGTTTGTCGATACTCACCAGCTGATGTTGAGTGTTTACTTTCGGCATGATGCATTTGATGAGAGAGACTAAAAGTAGCCGAATATTGATTCCAAAATCATTATTTTCGAATACGTCATCGGTGATATCGATAACCGCCTTCGAACTTATTAACTCTGTCAATTCAAGCTCAGACAAGTCAGATTCTTCAACAATTGATTTCCCAGAGCAGGCACATCCCTCCATAGCTAAACCGAACAGCTCATGGAGGATTTTCGAAGAAACTTTCACTGTCGTTCCATTAATAATACTCTTAAGCACCAACGACGATGATTCCTCACTCTCTTCGACATGTAAATTCGCATAGAATTCACGGACAAAAACAGGATAAATCGGTTCTTTACATTCAACGAAACGGTCGATACCCAAAGTAGAGAAAAATTCGCGGATTTGTACCTTGGCTCGCTCTAAGCTCCCGAAGTTGAAGTAATAACAATCTTTTAGGCTTTCTTGAGAGAGAATTTCAGTGAAGACTTTGAAGGCCGCGGAAGAGATGAATCGATTTGGGTCAAATTTAGGCTCCGGGGTACGTTTGGAGCTCTTATAATGTTTCTGCATCGGTACTCTCGAGCCGCTAGACATGATTGAATGAAGTTTTTCGGGAAATTTCTGATATGAATGATGGATTGAGGTTTTCAAAAGTTAGAGTGGTTAGGGTTCTTCGAAAGGGGATCTGAGATTTGTGTGCGCTATACAAAGTGTAGCGTACATGATGAATAAATAGGTAACCTACTGGACTGTCCAGTAGCAATAGGGAATTTTAACGGACGATTATTAGCATACGTAAATATAGGATGGCAGCGTGTGCTATCGGACTCAAAAAAAATTCAGATGGAGATGAATAGCGCGCGTTAAGATACATGGCTAGCGCGCGCTAGGGAATGAAATGCATCTCATGAAATGATTTCTCGAAAAGAAATGAATTTCAAAAATTATCAAGATGTCACATACCAAGTTGTAATCTGATAGTATTAAAGGCTTCCTCAGGTAAGGGTTTGGTAAGAATATCGGCTAATTGATCATTTGTGCCGACAAAAATTAAACAGATATCTTTATTTTGTACATGATCACGCAAAAAATGATGTCTAATATCAATTTGTTTAGTCCTACTATGCATCACAGGATTTTTACTCAGATTAATAGCACTGGTATTATCACATAAAATATGGGTACTTTCAAAATAGATGCCATAGTCGCGAAGTTGGTTTTTGATCCATAATACCTGCACACAGGCGCTCCCTGCTGCGACATACTCGGCTTCAGCTGTAGACAAAGCTACGCTTGTCTGCTTTTTACTTCCCCAGGAGATTAAGCATGAACCAATGAAATGACATGTACCGCTAGTACTTTTCTTGTCAATTTTTCATCCGCCGAAATCGGCGTCACTATATGCAATTAAATTAAAATCCAGAAAAGATGGATACCATAGTCCTAGACCAACAGTCCCTTTCAAATATCGAAAATACGTTTACATGCAATTAAATGGGATTCCTTAGGATTAGATTAAAATCTAGCAGATAAGCAAGTAGCAAATATTATAACCGGTCGAGAAGCAGTTAAATATAGCACTGATCCGATCATACCTCGATATTGCCTTTGATCCATAGATTTTCCATTTTCATCTTTATCCAATTTTACATTGGAGTTGAAATGGCTTTGCTACTTTCCATTTTGAATTTCTTGAGGAGATCGTGAGAGTATTTTGTTTGGTGGATGAAAATTCCATCTTTATATTGTTTGATTTGAAGCCCGGGGAAGAATGCTAATTCTCCCATCATACTCATTTCGAATTCTCTCTTCATGAGATTAGAAAATTCTTGGCAAAGAGATTCGTTAGTAGCGCCGAAAACAATATCGTCCACATATATTTGACATACAAGTATATCATTGTCTAAAATTTTCACAAATAATGTACTATCGGCTTTACCTCTCATTTAGTTATTTGCAATTAAAAATTGACTTAAACGATCATACCATGCCCGAGGTTCTTGCTTCAAACCGTAGAGAGCTTTGTTGAACTTGTAGACATAATCTGGAAACTGATGATCTTCAAAACCAGGAGGTTGCTTGACGAACACTTCTTCTTGAATGACGCCATTTAAAAATGCACTTTTCACGTCCATTTGATATAGCTTGATTTTCTTGTGAGCTGCAAAAGCGCATAACAAACGAATGGCTTCGAGTCGAGCCACAGGTGCAAAACTTTCTTCAAAATTAAGACCTTTTTCTTGATTATACCCTTGTGCGACCAAACGTGATTTATTTCTTATTGGATAACCGTCTTCTTCACACTTTTTTATGTACCCATTTAGTTCCGATAATTGTTTTATCTTTAGGTGGGGAACTAAATTCCATACTTTATTTCATACAAATTGAACGATCTCCTCTTGCATAGCCATTACCCAACTTTCATAATCAAGAGCTTCGGATACATTCTTGGGTACAATCTCGGAGACAAAAGCAAAGTGAGCAATATAATCGGTGGTTCTCCTTCGAGTTTGAAAACCATCTTCAATATTCCTAATGACAATGTCTCTTGGATGATCTTTGTCTTGCTTCTAATCTTCGGCAAATCATCGATTATATTCTTCTGAAATTCTGAAACATTCTCCATTTCGCTTGAGGGATGAGAGACCGGAAGAGTACCTGCATCATCAAAAAATTCTACCTTTCCCGGTGGTGAGATCATATTATTGAATTTGACATGATGGTTTCTTCAACTTTATTAGTTCTAATGTTATACACACGAAAAGCTTTGCTATTTGTAGAATAGCCAAGAATATCCTAGAATCGGATTTGGCATCAAATTTGCCCAAATTTTCCTTGCCATTATTTAAGATAAAAATATTACAACCAAAAGGATGGAAGTAAGATATGTTCGGATTTTTGCCCTCCCAAGTTTCATACGGGGTTTTCATTAGAGTTCTACGGAGATGAACCCGGTTGATCACATAACATGCCGTGAAAATAGCTTCGGCTCAAAAATTATTGCGGGAGAGAATATTCGTTTAACATTGTTCTTGACATCTCCTCTAATGAACGGTTTTCCTTTCAACAACACCGTTTTGTTGAGGTGTTCTAGGAGCCGAAAAATTATGATTAATACCATATTTGTAACACAAGAGTTCAAACGGAGTGCAATCAAATTCACCTCTGTGATTGGTACGAATAGAAATTATAGAAAGATTTTTCTCATTTTGTACCAACCGACACCATTTAGAAAACTCAGAAAATGTGTCATCTTTATCAGCAAGAAATCTAACCCAAGTAAATGGATAATAATCATCAACAATCACCAAAGTGTAAAGTTTACCATTTAGACTAACATATCTAGATGGTCCAATTAAATCCAAATGCACAAGTTCAAGAATGCAACTCGTGGAAACCTCGAATTTTTGTTTGAAAGATTCTCGAGTATGTTTCCCTTTTATGCAAGATTCACACAAATGTTTACGGTCAAATTTGAGTTTGGGTAACCCGCGAACTAAATCATATCTCGATAATTTGGAAGTGATAGGTAGAGATGTATGCCCCAATTTTCTATGCCACAAAAATGCATTTTCATCCAAAGTAATAAGACATTTTTCATTAAACGAATTTTTATCATTAAGATCAACAATGTAGATATTTCCACATCTCAAACCAATAAATGCAAACTTGTTATTTTTAGAAGCAGTGCAATGCGTTTCTTCAAACAAAATTTTAAAACCTGCATCACACAATTGAGAAACGCTAAGTAAATTATGATACAAACCTTTAACAAATAATACTTTATTAATAGAAGGAGAAGGTTCTTTACCAACCTTACCGGTGCCCATAATTTCCCCCTTTTTATTGTCACCAAAGGTCACATGTCCTTATTCTTGATATTCGAGATCTTCAAATAATTCCTTGGTGCCGCACATGTGCCTCGAACAACTGCTATCAATGTACCACTTGCTTTTCCTAGACGTTGGTACCTACAAAAATAGTGTATTTCGGTTGTTTTGGTACCCAAGCCCTTTTGGGTCCTCCAAAGCTAACAATAATTATAGCGTTTGGAACGATTGTCCCTTTTTTTTTGGGTAAAAGGGACGATACCCCGGTAAATTATATTACACCAAAAAACCGTTAAGTACAATGGAATGTGACTGAATGTCACATTAACCTCAAGCATATGCTTGAACAACCACTAAATCATATGACATGCCATATGATACCTACCAAGAATACATAGCCAATAACCCCTATTGGAAAAAACCATCTAATAATACATAAACAAAACTTATGCATAATTAAATAAAACAGGAATCTGGCAAGTTCCACCTTGAAGCCCAAGGACCACCTCTAGATCTCTTAAATCGACAAGAAAGCAACTTCAATCTGACATTCATGAATATACAATCACAAACCTGCTGCACCGATCTCTTTTTGCTCTTAAACATCCTCCAATTCCTTTCTTGCCAAATGTAATACGTTGTAGCAGCAAGAACCAACTTCGCAATGACACTCTTAGGAGATCTACGCTTAGAAAATGGAATAATATGCACTAAGATCTGATTGAATTTCTCATTCGAAGAACAAATACCAGCCAACCTTTTGAAGTGATTCCAAACCTGCTTAGAGTAAGTGCATTCGAAAAAGAGATGATCATGAGAGTCTTGGACCTGCTCACAAAGCGAACAAACCGTCATGAGCGAATCCGATACTTCCCAACTAGCAACCTTATCTTGTGTCTTCAAACGTTGCTTCATAATCAGCCACAGATTAAATGCATGTTTAGGAATGCAATATGGAAACCAAACAACATTAAACCAATTAACCTTGTCATTTCTATGTCGAATGGTAGCCCAAACCATCGAAACAGAAAATTCATGAACCAAACCAGCCTCATTTCTCCAATCTAACCGGTCATTAGAGTCATTAGAAGCTCGATATTGAACATTTAAAAGCTGCGGGTATTTAGAAGAAAGGAAAACAGGCCAATTCCATTCACCATCATGAAAAACGTCACTAACCTTAGAGTTAATCGTAAGACCAGCCACATAACGATTGCGAGGAGAAATGAAATCAGCAAGCGGGCCTAAAGAATACCAATTATCAAACCACAGCGAAGTCTTCAAGCCATTACCAATAGATGAGCCAATATAGGAGCGGATTAATGGACGAAGTTGAAGAACCCCATGAGATTTTGCCACGAATAGGAATGTCCCAGAAATTCCGTGAACCAAGCTTGTAAATGTGCACCCAACGAACCCAAAGAGATTCCTTAAGAGACAAAAGCTTCCACATATGCGAAATCATAAGAGCTTTGTTGAAGGTATCTAGACGACGAACACCAAGACCCCCTTCATCTTTCGGAAGAAAAACAACCTCCCAAGCTACTTTCGCACGACCTCTTTTTAGGGATCCATGACTCCACAAAAAACCCCTAATTATCTGCTCAATATCCAAGAGAACCCGTGAAGGAAGAATAAACATAGACGCCCAATATATATGCATGGAACTCAAAACTGAACGAATAAGTTGAAGACGACCCGCTGTCGAAACTTATTCTTCCAATCGTTAACTCTAGCTTGGACTCTTTCAATAAGCTCCTTGCAATCTCTAAAAACCAAACGAGAAGTGACCAAAGGAACTCCTAAATACTTAACCGGTAGAATACCTTCTTCAAACGGAAGTAGCTGAAGAATAGCAAGCTTATTACAATTAAGAACATTGCAAAAATAACCTTTACTCTTAGGAAGACTTGGAACCAGCCCCGAAGCATCTTTAAATTCGTTCAAAGCCTCCTTAATAACCATGACCGAATCAGGATCACCATGCGCAAACAAAAATAGATCATCCGCAAAGCATAGGTTAATCAACCCCAATTCAGAACAGAACCGATGGTATGTAAAATTCTCCGAATTAGCCACACCACGCTGAAGCATAAGAGTAAGAACCTCCATAACAAGCGTAAATAAATAAGGAGAAAGTGGATCACCTTGTCGAAGACCACGTTTACCCTTAAAGAAGCCATGAAGAGAACCATTGAAGCTAATAGAGAATGAGGTCGTAGAAACACACTCCATAATCCAACCAATCATACGATCATGAAAACCAAAACCAATTAGAATATTCTTCAAAAAAACCCAATTATCAACTTTAAAGGCACACCTAGGAGTTCCTCGATCAAGATGATAATTATGCATTAATTCCTGGGTAAGAAGAACATTATCTGCTATACTCCTACCCGGAAAAAAAGCAGATTGATTAGGGCTAACAAGAACTTTAAGAGACTCCTTTATACGATTAGCAATGATCTTACTAATGCACTTGAATAGCACATTACAACAAGAAATAGGCCGATAATCTGTAACTCGAGTAGGAGCACTCACTTTAGGAATAAGAGCAATAATAGTATGGTTAAATTCACGAAGAAGTTTACCATTAGTAAAGAACTCCGTAATCGCAGCAACAACATCATCCGCTACAATATCCCATGACTCTTTAAAGAAAGCAGCCGTGTAACCATCAGGACCAGGAGATTTCTCATTTCCCATAGAAAACAAAGCACTTTTAACCTCTTGTTTAGTGACCGGCCGAATCATATTTAAAGCTTCACTATCCAGAAGACGATTACTAAACAAATTAGTAGCATTAAAACCATTATAAGTTCCCGTCTGTCCAAGAAACATTTCATAATGATTAACAAACGCCTCCGGGACATGCTCATTTTCAAATAAAACACCATTATCTGAAGTAATAACATCAATGCGAGAACGGTTAATACGACTCTTAACCAACTTATGAAAGTAAGCCGAATTAGAATCACCCTCTTTAAGCTAATCTACTTTTGCTTTCTGCTTCAAAAATCTTTCTTCCATAAGGCATGCATCATTAAACGCAGCAAGAGTAGTAGCTTCCTCCTCCCGAATTGACTCATTAAACGGATCCATATCCAATCTGATTTGAACCTGATCAAGATCATTACGCAGCTGATTAACATTATTATGAAGATTAACTTTCTCGTACAAGAGTTTACGCAAAGGCTTCTTCATCAATTTTAATTTTTTAACCACCCGATACATATGAAAGCCACTGATTTGATTAGACCAGCCAACAAGAACCACCTCTCTAAACTTCTCATGGCAAGTAAGCAAGTTGTAAAATTTAAACGGCTTAGGCCTAGGCTTAACAAGCGTAGGAATAGAGAGCACCGAAGGGGCATGATCAGAATTACGATACGGTTTGAAGATAGCATGAGCACCTGCAAAAGTATCATTGAAACCAAGATTAGCCATAACACGATCAATTTTCTTCAAAAGACCAGCATTCCCCTTAGGTTTTTGTGTCCACGTGAATTGTAACCCAGAATGTTGCACATCCATTACTTCCAGCTCTGCAACACAATCTTTGAACTCACGCATCGATAAATCAATACAAGAGTTACCAGCCGAGTAATCATGAGGGAACAAAGCGCATTAAAATCCCCAAGAATGCACCACGGTCTATCACGCACATAATGTTTATGAAGACGAAGGCTGTTTCAAAGAGCACGACATTGAATATACCTATTATGAGCATAAACAAACGTACAAAACAACTCTTTTCTTTCAGCTTTTAACCAAATATGAGTATGCATAGCTTGATCATCTTGATTAATAACAACAACATCAACATCGTTTTGATTCCACCCTAAGATAATACGAGTACCTTTATGGCAGCAATTACCATTAGAAGTCCAATTCCAATGCCGAAAAACAAATGGACAAATCTTCAAGAGATTAGAATCCAACACATGCGACTCCAAAATAGCACACATAGACAGATTATTCTCCGAAATAACATACCGAACTTCATTTTGTTTAGGGGAGAAATTCAGCCCACTAATGTTCCAAGAAGCCAAATTAATCATGAGAACATAGATTCGGAAGTGCTTGCCTCCGTATTAGAAATCTTCTTTCGACCATTAGGCTCCTCCATAATCAGCTCCTCATCAACCTCTTCACTATCACTTTCATTAATAACCAATAATTTAGTGCCATCCGATTCCCAATCCGTATCGTTATCCTCAAGCGAACTAAAAGAATTGGTAACTTTAATCACCTTAGAAGCATTCTATGAAGACTTGGCTGTTCCACCCGAAGAAGAACCCATATCTTTCATACCACGTTGATTACCCTCCATTGTATCATCATTTTTAGGTTTAGGATCAACACGTCTATATTGCAGGTTCAAATTCGGCTTCGATAGTTTAATTCCCGCTACTTGTTTCTTAGCCACCTGTTTACTTTTCTTTCCCTTTACCTCCTTAAAACCATCCTCATCAACAGCTTGCTTCGGCGTCTCTTTAGGAAGTTTAGGGCATTTATCATTAACATGATCGAAAATTTTGCATGTATCACAACGAGGAGGTGTCCATTCATATTCAACATCAATAGATTCAAGTGAGTGACCCTCCTTATTTGCCAAAGGAATAGCAACAACCAAGGATTTTTTAAGCTCCGTCAAAGCAGAAATCTCAATAAGAGCCCTAGCATACGAGCTACGACCCCACAAATGAAGACACATGTTTGACGTATATGAGTCCAACATAAGAGGCTTACCAATCTGCGAAGTAATAAGGCTTAAACCTATTTCCGAATACGCCACAATAGGTACATGATGCAATCTAACCCAAACAGGAGCAACCTTAATTTCTTCCTTTTTAAGTATCGTATTTGGCGTCCATTCACTCAAAATCAACGGAACACGCCTAATCAGCCACGGACCATTTTCAAGAACCTTATCCATATCCTCACGAGAATTGAATTGAAACAAAAAGAACTCACCATGCATTTGTATACGATTTAAGGCATACTTTGCCCACGAATTCTTCACAAAATTCTCCACCAATGGATACACCAATGGAACGATTGTCCCTTTTGGAACCCATATTTGTTTAACTTTGATGGTTCTCAATGTTGAACGAACTTTATCATCATGGTCTCGTTGTTTGGGAAGAGTTTTTGAATTCTCGGTTTCGGTATTTATAAGAGATTGTTCTCTTTTAAACGGGTCGAAACCAAGACCATGTTTTAACAATGGGGATTTTTAAATAGATAAAAGCTTTTCGAACTTCTCGTTTCCAAGAGTAAATTTATTCATTATATTTTTCAATCCTTTTTGAGTTTTCATTAACTCGATTTTCAAAATATTTTCTTTCTCAAGGCATAAAGTATGGTCTATTTCAATATTCTTGCCTTTGTTTTGAAGAGTAGAATTTTCGAGTTCTAAAGATTTTATTTTTCTCTTTAAGGACATATTTAATCTGACCATTTCATCATATTCCATATTTAAAGATTCAAACGCACTTAATAGTTCGTCGTCATGATTAATTTCTTGTTAATCGCAAAAATCAAATGAATCGTATTCATCATCATTGAGTTTAGAGCATAACTCGATAGCATTTTCTGAGTTGAGAGCCATGAATGCGGGATTTGCGTCTAGGGATCTTTCAATCTCCTCATCGTCATCACTCCAAGAGGCAATTAGAACTTCCTTCTTTTTGAATCATTCGATTTGGGGCATGGAAGTAGATCCTCGGCATCCTTTGGCGTAATGACCAGCTTGACCGCATTTCCGACAATTATTGTCGAACTTCTTTGTAGGAATATAAGTATTTTTCTTTTGTTCCGTCTTACCATCCCTGATACGAATCCTGTATCGAGACGAAGCGGAAGCACTATTCACGAATGAAAAACGAACAGGGATCAGGCAAATGGAATCGAAACCGCAACCACCCTTCGCTACAGCAACAACCCGTCGCTACAGCAGTAACGAACAACAACAATCAACAACTAACAGCAACCATCCGTCGCTACAGCAGTAACAAACAGCAACAATCAACAACTAACAGCAACAATCCGTCGCTACAGCAGTAATGAACAGCAACAAGTACGCGAACAGTGATCGGTCGAACGGAACAAACAGCAACAAAGAATCACAAACTACAGTAGCGAACAACGATTTGTGATCGGATGCGGTGGAAACAGGAACCACGCTCGGACACCGGATAGTAAATTCAAACAAGTCAATCCAAACGTATGAGGACAGATATGATATGAATCACACTCAGTTGTGAATCACGATTTATACGAACAACAACAGGCGAACTGATATGTGTAACACCCCCAAATCCTATTGGGTTATTACAGTGCCGTGGACCCCACGCCAGGAGATCCACCAGGCGAACATGACTAAAAATACATTAATTAACACAACAAGGGAAAATCATAGTCCCTACCATGATATCCGACACAATATTCCGATAAGGAATTTTAACGTCAAAAGTAGCCTACATGGCCAAAAAAAAGAAATGCAACAACATCCACGAACATCTGTTCGGTAATACAACACGACAACACTGACAAGACTGGAGTACACTCCAACCGACTGACCGACAATGATCAACTCGTACTAGTATCGCTTGAATACCTCGTCGCCATCATCATGCCCCTGTGTCTCAACTCTCTCCTCGCAAGCACCTAAAACATGAAAAACATGTTCCGCCCCACGGGTCACCATCCGGATAATGAACATCAAATACATGTATAACATGATATGCATCCAAAGGCGTAATGAAATGGTACAATGATGATAATAATACGAAATGCTCACAAACCAAGGTAAGAACCGAGCATTCGTGCAATACTATGCCCACAAAGATACTATTAATACCTGCTCGACGTGTTAGAACAAAAGTGCCCGACGGCGAATCAAAATCACGTATACCACAATGAATGACAAGACATGAACCAAACCAGACTGAATTAATTATGAATCACAATGCCCGAAGGCTCCAATGAAATTACCAGACAATAATAAAGGCCTGAAAGTCATTCGCGGAACAAATATCACAAACACTGAAGTCAAAACACTGAAGTCAGAATAATGAGGGCCGAAGCCACGGCACGAAGCCGTATCACAATGAGGGCCGAAGCCACGGCATCCAGCCGTATCACAATTAGGGCCGAAGCCACGGCATCCAGCCGTATCACAATTAGGGCCGAAGCCACGGCATCCAGCCGTATCACAATTAGGGCCGAAGCCACGGCATGAAGCCGTATCACAATGAGGGCCGAAGCCACGGCATGAAGCCGTATCACAATGAGGGCCGAAGCCACGGCATCCAGCCGTATCACAATTAGGGCCGAAGCCACGACATCCAGCCGTATCACAATTAGGGCCGAAGCCACGGCATCCAGCCGTATCACAATTAATGATAGTGTGCTGCCTTGAGTCGGCCAACACGATGATAGTAACACACGGATAGACTCCGTCCTTGACAGTCCCAAATTAATACCTCGATTGCCTTAGAACGGCTAACCGACAACAATGATGCAGCGGATGATTTAATACCTCGATTGCCTAAAACGGTCAATCGACAACAATGATACCATAAATGATTGAACACTTCGATTTGCCTGAGAACGGCCAATCGATAACAATGATACGATGAATGAGTGAATACCTCGATTGCCTTAGAAAGGTCAATCGATAACAATGATTTAGTGAATGATTGAACATTTCGATTTACCTAAGAACGGCAATTCGATAACAATGATATGAAGGATGCCTCGGCACCTTTAATCGGTTACCGACGACGAAGATGAGAAATGAGTAAGCCAATGCCTTAAATCGGCCTGCATGCTTTTAATGACAATCCGAACAGAATAACAATGATCTCAACGATATCTTAAATTGACATCTATATTAACAACAATCGATACATCGATACCGCGAACCGGCTATCGACAATGACATTAATAATGAGTATCACAATGCCTTGAATCGGCCGTTAACGAACAACAATAACATTTGGCAAAATTGCCGAAAGGTATCGATCGAACGATCTCTTGATATCAATGAATTCATGAAGAGACTAAGTCTCGGAATGATACAACACATTCATACACATACATGATGACATTAGCTCATTGACCAAGACAAGTATAAAACTTGCCTCAAACCGAAGGCGAGAAGGTACTTCCACGATCAACGCCCTTAATGAAATTACCGGCCGCTTGAACAACCTTAAACAACACAAAAACCAACAATTCTCTTAATACATGAATCAAGCATAATCACAACCAACTCAAAAGTCGATACAACAATACCAAACTCATTGGGGCATTTAAACAACGCGTTGTAAACAATCTCCAATTGTTTACAACCAAAACTCATTTACATCCGAAACCAACTCCCAATGAATGATTCAAAACCACAAAAACTCATGAATACTATCAATAATCCAATAGGAATACTTAGAACGATATTTCAACAACATTTAGTCGAAAACCCCAAAATTCCAAAGTCAACCCGTAAGGGTTCTTGAACAATTCCTCAATTATTCACAAATTCAAAATTACACCAATGAATCCGTAGAAATACATGTATCCAAGATAGATAATCCATATCTAACATATTCCAACATAATATCGATTTAACACGAAGAGATCGGAGGCAAAACACCCAAGACTCGAAATTCTAGATCCAAGAATCATTACCTTGATTTGGAGTGATGAAACTGATTTAGATGATGATTAATCCAACTTAGAAGGTTGAAGATGATGCTAGATGATTGTAGCTCGAAAAGACCTTTCAATCGCCGAGCTCGTCCGAAATGAATGAGAAGTGAAGAAATGACGAACGCTGACCAAACTGTCCTATATATACTGTCCCAGTTTAGCGCGCGCTAACTCCTGATGTTAGCGTGCGCTAACGCGTGTACCGGGTAGTCCAGTACCCCCTGACTGAATCGTTAGCGTGCGCTAAGTACCTTTGGTAGCGTGCGCTAACAGCCTGACCTTAGCGTACGTTAACCTTATGTTAGCGTGCGCTACCTGATAGTTGATATCCAAAATCCTGGAGTCCAGAACCTACTGTCCTCTGTTCTGAGCGCGCTAGCGTGCGCTACTCTGAAGTCTTAGCGTGCGTTACCCGCATAGTTAGCGTACGCTACTTACCACTCGTAGCGTGCGCTACGAATTTCCCAAATCAGCCCAGTACCTTCTGGACTGTCTGCCTCACTTGCGCTAGTACTGAATCATTGCGTGCGTTACATGCACCTCATTAGCGCGCGCTAACTACAATGTGTAGCGTGCGCTACCTCTCAAACTGAAAATCAAAACATGATGATGATGATGACAATAATCTCGGCTCGATCTCAAACAGTGATGATCCCAAAATACGCCGAATGGTGAACATAGTTGACTGAATATGAATGATGAATGATTATTACTGAGTGAAAAAAATTCTGAGTGACAGTTACTGAATGATAATAAATGAATTCACAACCGGGTATTACATACCCCCCCCCCTTAAAAAGAGTTTCGTCCTCGAAACTGAGGGTACACACCTCGGGAGATGAACGATCCATCACGATCCGAAAACAATCACGCCCAAATAGTCCTCGGGACCAAAACAACCGCAAGCCCAAGTCCCCAAGACTTGTCGTCTCGAAACACGGTGAACGATTTCCCAAATTATCACGAAATCTCGAGCACAACGTCGAAGGGATGAACTCCCAACAAATGACCCAGATCTCAAGATTCTCGAGTATGATCATAATAAGATAGATCAACAATAAATGATCCACAATACGATACATTATTACCGATAGATTAACACAATCATCCAAAAACAAGGTTACACCTCAAATGTACCCAACATCGATATCCTCCCACATCATCGATTTCCTCTATCTCAACAATTTAAGGTATATCCGACGATGAACTCACCGCTAACTAAGACCTCGAAGGTCACGAGAATGAAAGTGACAAAAATGAATGATGAATGATAATGACTACAAATCCGACACGGATTTAGAATGACTCACCAAGGTGAATTACTAATGTCATGAGTGATAGTTCTGAAGTGATTGGAACCGCCGTTCCTCGTGAATTGAATGATTAATCGATAATTATGAGTCCCCATATGATTGATATATATGATGAATGAATTATATGAATGAATGAACGACACTCAAATGAATGATTATACTATTAACGCACAAGAATTAACTTGTTCAAACCGGTGATGAATGTCCTTACCTCGCCCTCGAGGCCTGATAGGGTCCCTTGGATGATGCACGGGCTGGATTAACGAAGTCTCTCGAGGCCCTCGAGCTCTCTTGAGATTTATCGCGCTAGAACCCTGCAGATTTACGCGGTGTCCCCGCCTCCCACACGTAAAACAAACAATAGCCGGCACCGTGCACCGGTACTAACGTGACTCTTCAATCACAGTTAAAGCAAACAACAGTCGAACTCGTTGCCTGAGAGGAAGATGTTGTTCCAGCACGAAGACGACTAGAAAACGACCCCTTGGATGGCGGAGCCCGATGTCCCTCTGAACGAGCCGGCATTCTAGTCCTCTTACCTGAAGAAACTGAAGGATGCTTCTGAGTAAGCTCCTTGATCAAAAGCTCTGCTCCAAGAGCCTTCCCGATGAACTCACTAAGTGAATTACAATTGTGATTGAACAACTGCATCCTCAATTGCGGATTTAGCCTCTTGCTAAAATACTTAATTTTATCCGCCTCAAGACGGATAATTGACGAAGCAAACTCAAGTAGTCCCTCAAACTTCTCAACGATGACAATAACACCCTCGTCCCCATCGGGTTCGGGTTCAAAACATCGACAACTTAGCTTCACGAAGTGGAGCCGGATAATACCTCTCTAACATGAGAGTCTTGAACTCGCTCCAAATACAATCACGATCGATGGGTTTCACAGAAAGCCACCACGAATAAGCGCCCTTACTCAAGTAATAAGCCGCATCGCCACTTTACTCTCCTCCGACACCGAACCATGTCAAGAGTTTATCAAAATGCTCGAGCCAATGAACAATATCACTGTTCCGACGAACCCTCAAAAGTAGGCGGCATCGACGAGAGATATCGCCAACAATCTGATTCACTCCTCCGATCTGTCCATGAAATGGCACCTGGTATCCCTGTTGCGGTGGACCACAACCCATCGAGGTCTGCATGGTCTCCACTATCCGCGTCATCTGAGTCATCTGGGCCATCATGCCCTGCATAAATATGAATGGATCAACCCGAACACCTTCCGAGTGAGATGCCTCTCGGTACGACTCCCTGACAGGAATGATTATCTGGCGATGAATGAGTAGCCTCATTGCTTGATGAATTAATGATATCCCTCGCGTTCGTGTGGGCATGCACACGAGATCCCGGGTTCCGGCCCGCACCGCGGCCTCTTCCCCTGCGTCCTCTGACAGCTCTATCCATACTGAAGTAGGAAAGTCACATGATTATAGATTCCGCATGAATATCGTATTATGATTACGTTACAGAGTGACAACAATGAGCATACACGCTCTAACACAATGAATGCATTAATGATTTAATGAAATGATCGTCGACATTACGTCAGAGTATGATAAGACCGTATGAAACATCAAATGAGGTAACATGATTTCATTATGAACTTCATGAAATGATTACCTTGAACAAGTTAACAAGGTTGAAAATTAGATCCTCTAGATCATCAACTGATCAGTGAGATGGGTGAATGATTAATGAATTAACCGAACAATGAGATCGATCAATGAGGAATGAATTAACCGAGCAATGAGATTGGTAGTGACGAGTGAATTAGCTAAACGATGAGATTAATTGAGTGATGAATGAATTAGCTGAACGATGAGGTTAATTGAGTGATGAGCAAGCAACCGAGTAATTGATATTGATCAATGATGAATGAATTAACTGAGTGATGAATGAGTTAACTGAGTGATGAATTAACTGGGTAATGATATTGACTGAGTGATGAATGAATTATCTGAGTGATGAATTGACTGAGTAATGATATTGACTGAGTGATGAATGAATTATCTGAGTGATGAATTGACTGAGTAATGATATTGACTGAGTAATGAATGAATTAACATAATCGACAAGATCAGCATGACGATTGAGGATTATTAACCGATGAATGAGTTGATCCTTAATGCTTACACAAGCCACACGTGTCCCAAAACAATTAGTCATGAATCAATCATAACACTAATATCACATATAGGTTTCAACAAGGCACAAACAATTAATGACATGATGAATGTATGAACATAAAGAGAATCGAGTCCTTACACAGGTCATACGAAGCTTCGAGGTCTCGCGATACTAGTCTTCACTGACGACGACTCGATGAATGAATGACTCGTGCAGTCGTACTAATATTACGACTCACAAAACCTGACTGACTAGATAGTCATAACCTGACAATCCCACTACTACCGCGTCGGTAGGACCACATAACTCACATCTCAGGGTATTTCAAAACCCAAAGTCTCTGATACCATTTCTGTAACACCCCCAAATCCTATTGGGTTATTACAGTGCCGTGGACCCCACGCCAGGAGATCCACCAGGCGAACATGACTAAAAATACATTAATTAACACAACAAGGGAAAATCATAGTCCCTACCATGATATCCGACACAATATTCCGATAAGGAATCTTAACGTCAAAAGTAGCCTACATGGCCAAAAAAAAGAAATACAACAACATCCACGAACATCTGTTCGGTAATACAACACGACAACACTGACAAGACTGGAGTACACTCCAACCGACTGACCGACAATGATCAACTCGTACTAGTATCGCTTGAATGCCTCGTCGCCATCATCATGCCCCTGTGTCTCAACTCTCTCCTCGCAAGCACCTAAAACATGAAAAACATGTTCCGCCCACGGGTCGATCATCCGGATAATGAACATCAAATACATGTATAACATGATATGCATCCAAAGGCGTAATGAAATGGTACAATGATGATAATAATACGAAATGCTCACAAACCAAGGTAAGAACCGAGCATTCGTGCAATCACGTGCCTGACAAAGATACTATTAATACATTGCTCGAGTTAGAACAAAAGTGCCCGACGAATCAAAATCACGAATACCACAATGAATGACAAGACATGAACCAAACCAGGATGAATTAATTATGAATCACAATGCCCGAAGGCTCCAATGAAATTACCAGACAATAATAAAGGCACGAAAGTCATTCATTGAACAAATATCACAAACACTGAAGTCAAAACACTGGAAGGAATAATGAGGGCGAAGCCGGCACGAAGCCGTATCACAATGAGGGCGAAGCCACGGCATCGGCCGTATCACAATTAGGGCGAAGCCATGGCATCCACCGTATCACAATTAGGGCGAAGCCACGGCATCGGCCGTATCACAATTAGGGCGAAGCCACGGCATGAAGCCGTATCACAATGAGGGCGAAGCCACGGCATGAAGCCGTATCACAATGAGGGCGAAGCCACGGCATCCACCAGATCACAATTAGGGCGGCCACGGCATCCGGCCGTATCACAATTAGGGCTGCCACGCATCGGCCGTATCACAATTAATGATAGTGTGCCTTGAGTCGGCCAACACGATGATAGTAACACGGATAGACTCCGTCCTTGTGATCCCAAATTAATACCTCGATTGCCTTAGAACGGCCAACCGACAACAATGATGCAGCGGATGATTTAATACCTCGATTGCCTAAAACGGTCAATCGACAACAATGATACCATAAATGATTGAACACTTCGATTTGCCTGAGAACGGCCAATCGATAACAATGATACGATGAATGAGTGAATACCTCGATTGCCTTAGAAAGGTCAATCGATAACAATGATTTAGTGAATGATTGAACATTTCGATTTACCTGAGAACGGCAATTCGATAACAATGATATGAAGGATGCCTCGGCACCTTTAATCGGTTACCGACGACGAAGATGAGAAATGAGTAAGCCAATGCCTTAAATCGGCCTGTACAGTTTTAATGACAATCCGAACAGGAATAACAATGATCTCAACGATATCTTAAATTGACATCTATATTAACAACAATCGATACATTGATACCGCGAACCGGCTATCGACAATGACATTAATAATGAGTATCACAATGCCTTGAATCGGCCGTTAACGAACAACAATAACATTTGGAAAAATTGCCGAAAGGTATCGTATCGAACGATCTCTTGATATCAATGAATTCATGAAGAGACTAAGTCTCGGAATGATACAACACATTCATACACATACATGATGACATTAGCTCATTGGACCGATCTACAAGTATAAAACTTGCCTCAAACCGAAGGCGAGAAGGTACTTCCACGATCAACGTCCTTAATGAAATTACCGGCCGCTTGAACAACCTTAAACAACACAAAAACCAACAATTCTCTTAATACATGAATCAAGCATAATCACAACCAACTCAAAAGTCGATACAACAATACCCAAACTCATTGGGGCATTTAAACAACGCGTTTTAAACAATCTCCAATTGTTTACAACCAAAACTCATTTACATCCGAAACCAACTCCCAATGAATGATTCAAAACCACAAAAACTCATGAATACTATCAATAATCCAATAGGAATACTTAGAACGATATTTCAACAACATTTAGTCGAAAACCCCAAAATTCCAAAGTCAACCCGTAAGGGTTCTTGAACAATTCCTCAATTATTCACAAATTCGAAAATTACACCAATGAATCCGTAGAAATACATGTATCCAAGATAGATAATCCATATCTAACATATTCCAACATAATATCGATTTAACACGAAGAGATCGGAGGCAAAACACCCAAGACTCGAAATTCTAGATCCAAGAATCATTACCTTGATTTGGAGTGATGAAACTGATTTAGATGATGATTAATCCAACTTAGAAGGTTGAAGATGATGCTAGATGATTGTAGCTCGAAAAGACCTTTACTCAATCGCCGAGCTCGTCCGAAATGATTGAGAAATGAAGAAATGACGAACGTTGGACCAAAGCCCTATATATATCATCCCGATTTAGCGCGCTAACTCGATGTTAGCGTGCGCTAACGCGTGTACCGGTAGTCCAGTACCCCATCAATCGTTAGCGTGCGCTAAGTACCTTTGGTAGCGTGCGCTAACAGCCTGACCTTAGCGTACGTTAACCTTATGTTAGCGTGCGCTACCTGATAGTTGATATCCAAAATCCTGGAGTCCAGAACCTACTGTCCTCTGTTCTGAGCGCGCTAGCGTGCGCTACTCTGAAGTCTTAGCGTGCGTTACCAGCATAGTTAGCGTACGCTACTTACCACTCGTAGCGTGCGCTACGAATTTCCCAAATCAGCCCAGTACCTTACGGGATCGCCTCACTTGCGCTAGCGTGCGCTAGTACTGAATCATTGCGTGCGTTACATGCACCTCATTAGCGCGCGCTAACTACAATGTGTAGCGTGCGCTACCTCTCAAACTGAAAATCAAAACATGATGATGATGATGACAATAATCTCGGCTCGATCTCAAACAGTGATGATCCCAAAATACGCCGAATGGTGAACATAGTTGACTGAATATGAATGATGAATGATTATTACTGAGTGAAAAAAAATTCTGAGTGACAGTTACTGAATGATAATAAATGAATTCACAACCGGGTATTACAATATGAATCTCGATCAGATATGAGTCACGATCAGATGAGAATTTCGATTTAACTAAACGTAAGTAGGATTCATGAACAAGAATCCGGTTAACACTCCGATGAACACACCACGAACGAATCCAAAGATTCCGGCCAAGCAAGAACAGCTTCCGATTGGACGAACAGAAAACAATGAAAGATTTTAACGAGCTAGACCTATAACTCATCAAAGAAGATCTCTTCCCAAGACTTATTGAGAATTGATCAGATTAGAATTCGAAAACGCGTCGAATAATAATCAAGAATTTGCGTTTGAAACACATCAAACAACTAGAACTCAAAGAGAGCAAAAATCAACTTCTATATTCAATGTCCCAATCAGCCGAGCTATATGTGATATTTATAGCCGCCAAACCCTAGTACCAAGCATAATAATAAAAGACTATTTCCTAAAACGCCCTTAAACAAGTTTAGGCTACTAATGCCTAAGGAAGATAATAAAACGAACAAAGTAAAGCAACATAGACATGCACATGTCGCATCCTTATGAATAATATTTCCTACTACGCAATTATATAAATAAAACGAACAATTATGTAATCTTTAACAAATAATACTTTATTAATAGAAGGAGAAGGTTCCTTACCAACCTTACCGGTGCCCATAATCTTCCCCTTCTTGTTGTCACCAAAGGTCACATGTCCTTATTCTTGATATTCGAGATCTTGAAATAATTCCTTGGTGCCGCACATGTGCCTCGAACAACCGCTATCAATGTACCACTTGCTTTTCCTAGGCGTTGGTACCTACAAAAATAGTGTGTTTCGGTTGTTTTGGTACCCATGCCCTTTTGGGTCCTCCAAAGCTAACAATAATTATAGAGTTTGGAACGATTGTCCCTTTTGGAACCCATATTTGTTTAACTTTGATGGTTCTCAATTTTGAACGAACTTTATCATCATGGTCTCGTTGTTTGGGAAGAGTTTTTGAATTCTCGGTTTCGGTATTTATAAGAGATTGTTCTCTTTTAAACGGGTCGAAACCAAGACCATGTTTTAACAATGTGGATTTTTGAATAGATAAAAGCTTTTCGAACTTCTCGTTTCCAAGAGTAAATTTATTCATTATATATTTCAATTCTTTTTGAGTTTTCGTCAACTCGATTTTCAAAATATTTTCTTTCTCAAGGCATAAAGTATGGTCTATTTCAATATTCTTGCCTTTGTTTTGAAGAGTAGAATTTTCGAGTTCTAAAGATTTTATTTTTCTCTTTAAGGACATATTTAATCTAACCATTTCATCGTATTCCATATTTAAAGATTCAAACGCATTTAATAGTTCGTCGTCATGATTAATTTCTTGTGAATCGCAAAAATCAAATGAATCGTATTCATCATCATTGAGTTTAGAGCATAACTTGATAGTATTTTCTGAGTCGAGAGCCATGAATGCGGGATTTGCGTCTAGGGATCTTTCAATCTCCTCATCGTCATCACTCCAAGAGGCAATTAGAACTTCCTTCTTTTTGAATCATTCGATTTGGGGCTTGGAAGTAGATCCTCGGCATCTTTTGGCGTAATGACCAGCTTGACCGCATTTCCGACAATTATTGTCGAACTTCTTTGTAGGAATATAAGTATTTTTCTTTTGTTCCGTCTTACCATCCTCGATACGAATCGTATCGACGAGACGGAAGCACTATTCACGAATGAAAACGAACAGGATCGGGCAAATGGAATCAAACAAAGAACCACCCTTCGCTATAAAGAATAACCCGTCGCTACAGCAGAATCTAACAACAACAATCAACAACTAATGAGAATAACTGTCACATGCAAAGCAGAATAAACAAAGAATAATAAACAACTAACAAGAATAATCCGTCACATAAAGAAGAATGAACAAAGAACAAGTACGCGAACAGTGATCGGTCGAACGGAACAAACAGCAACAAAGAATCACAAACTACAGTAGCGAACAACGATTTGTGATCGGATGCGGTGGAAACAGGAACCACGCTCGGACACTGGACAGTAACTTCAAACAAGTCAATCCAAACGTATGAGGACAGATATGATATGAATCACACTCAGTTGTGAATCACGATTTATACGAACAACAACAGGCGAACTGATATGAATCTCGATCAGATATGAGTCACGATCAGATGAAAATTTCGATTTAACTAAACATAAGTAGGATTCATGAACAAGAACCGGTTAACACTCCGATGAACACACCACGAACGAATCCAAAGATTCCGGCCAAGCAAGAACAGCTTCCGATTGGACGAACAGAAAACAATGAAAGATTTTAACGAGCTAGACCTATAACTCGTCAAAGAAGATCTCTTCCCAAGACCTATTTAGAATTGATCAGATTAGAATTCGAAAACGCGTCGAATAATAATCAAGAATTTGCGTTTGAAACACATCAAACAACTAGAACTCAAAGAGAGCAAAAATCAACTTCTATATTCAATGTCCCAATCAGCCGAGCTATATGAGATATTTATAGCCGCCAAACCCTAGTACCAAGCATAATAATAAAAGACTATTTCCTAAAACGCCCTTAAACAAGTTTAGGCTACTAATGCCTAAGAAAAATAATAAAACGAAGAAAGTAAAGCAACATAGACATGCACATGTCGCATCCTTATGAATAATATTTCCTACTACGCAATTATATAAATAAAACGAACAATTATGTAATCCCGAGCCCGACCACCAAAGTCACTCCAAGTTCCGAGCTCGTCTTCTCGCCTAGGTACGTGATTCGTCGTGCATGTGCATGGTGTGCATGGTCTTCTACGTCGACCACCAAATCGTCTCCTCTACTAGCCCATATCGTATCATCTCCTCCCCCTTTAAAGGGAATTGACCTCAATTCCGAAATTCCATCATCATCAAGATAAGGCAAAAGATCCCCAACATTAAAGGTTGCATGCACCCCATAATCTCCCGGAAGTTCTGTCTTGTATGCATTGCCGTTCACCTTCGCAACTACTTTAAATGGTCCCTCAGCTTGCGGCATCAACTTGTTCTTACACTTACTCAGAAATCGCTCTTTTCTCAAATGCACCCAAACCAAATCACCAACTTCGAATAATCTTGGCTTTGTTTGCTCGCTCTACTTTCTTTTGTAAGTTTTATTTATCTCCTTGATTCAGTTACGTACTTGCTCGTGTAATTTCATCATTGACTTTGGTTTCGACTCCGCATCCTTATGCACCAACTCGTCACTCGGCAATGGAATTAGATCTAACGGCATATAAGGATTCAGCCCGTAAACTACTTCAAACGGAGAGTGTGCCGTGGCATGAGTAGGAGAACGATTATAAGCAAACTCCGCATGTGCAAGCTTCAAATCCCAATCCTTTTGTGTCTTGATCACAAGACCACGTAATAAAGTGCCCAAGATTCGATTGGTTACCTCAGTTTAGCCATCCGTTTGCGGATGATGCGACGTGCTAAATTGAAGCTTGGTTCCCACCTTTCTCCACAAGGTGTTCCAAAAATAGCTAAGGAATTTTGAGTCCCGATCCGAAACAATCGTCTTTGGGACCCCATATAATCGTACGATCTCTCGAAAATACAAATCGGCGATGTTACTCGCGTCATCCGTCTTGTGACAAGCCACAAAGTGAGCCATCTTCGAAGATCGATCTATAACAACCATAATAGCATCCCTCCCTCATTGAGTACGAGGTAAGGCAATAATGAAATCCATCGAGACATCCTCCCACGGCCTTTCCGGAATCGGCAAAGGTATGTACACTCCCGGCTTGAACGACTCTTCGCAATATGGCATGTCACACACTAGCTAATTATATCATTTACATCCCCTTGCATCTTCGACCAATAAAAATGTTCCTTAAGTACCTCCAATGTTTTAGCCGAACCAAAGTGGCCAGCCAAGCCTCCACCATGAGCTTCCCGAACCACGTGTTTGGGCAAGCAAAGACGATTTCCTCTGAAGAGGAAGCCTTCTTGTATCACAAATTCTCCAAATGGACCAGATTTGCAACGAGTGAAAGTCTCACCAAAATCCGCATCACCATCATAATATTCCTTGAATGTCTCG
The DNA here is from genome assembly GCA_033398695.1 of Orobanche coerulescens. NCBI lineage: Eukaryota > Viridiplantae > Streptophyta > Magnoliopsida > Lamiales > Orobanchaceae > Orobanche > Orobanche coerulescens. The sequence continues at coordinate 104,015,763 of CM065804.1, forward strand.
AAGCCAAACAAACGAACATCGAGAGTAGAAAGCAAGGCATACCGTCTAGACAACGCATCCGCCACAATGTTGCTCTTGCCATCCTTATACTTCGATGAAATGTGGAATGATTGCAAGAACTCCACCCACTTAGCATGTCTCGGACTCAAAGACTCATGATCCGAATGTAGATTAAAGTGTTTCGGCCGAAGGTAATGACTCCAATGATCAAGAGCTCTCACAATGGCATAGAACTCTTTGTCATAAGTACAATAGTTGAGTCGAGCCCCACTCAATTTTTCCGAGAAGTATGCGATCGTCCGTCTCCCTTGGATGAGAACCGCCCCAATACCCACTCCACTCGCATCGCATTCTACCTCGAACGGTTGTGAAAAATCAGGTAACGCCAAGATAGGTGCCTCACACAATTTTGTTTTCAATTTTTCAAACGCCCCTTGGGCAGCCCCGCTCCACACAAATGGACCCTTCTTCAAACACTCCGTTATCGGACTCGTAATGGTGCTAATGTCTCGAATATACCTCCGATAAGAAGAGGCCAGCCCGTGGAATGATCTAACCTCCGTCACGGACTTAGGCGTCGGCCATGCCTTGATCACTTCGATTTTGGTTTGATCAACCGACACTCCATCCCTTGAAACAACATAGCCAGGAAAAGTTATGCTCTCGACTAGAAGCGCACACTTTTGTTTCTTCCCATAAAGCCTTTGAGACCTAAGAGTCTCGAATACTTGCCATAGGTGACTGAGATGCTCCTCCACCGACCGACTATAAACCAAAATATCATCCAAGTAAACCACTACAAATCATCCCAAAAATGGCTTAAGTACCTCGTTCATCAAGTGCATGAAGGTACTCGGGGCGTTCGTAAGGCCGAATGGCATGACGACCCATTCGTACAACCCGTGCTTGGTTTTAAATACCGTCTTCCACCCATCTCCTTCTCGCATGCGAATCTGATGATAACCGCTTCGCAAGTCGATTTTCGAAAAGACCACTGAGCCGTGAAGCTCGTCCAACATGTCATCTAGTCTCGGAATCAGGAACCGATACTTAACGGTAATATTATTCAGGGACCGGCTATAGATACACATCCGCCAAGACCCATCCTTCTTAGGGACAAGCAAAATCGGAACCGCATAAGGACCTAAACTTTCTCGAACATACCCACGACTCTTTAATTCTTCAATCTGTTTATGAAGTTCCTTCGTTTCCTCATGATTACACCTATAGGCAGCCTTATTCGGAAGAGGTGCACCCGGTATAAGGTCGATTTGATGCTCAATTCCACGAATTGGCAACAAACCCGACTGCAATTCTTTGGGGAAGACGTCCACGAACTCATGTAATAAATCGGCCACTCCACCCTCGTTTTTTTCTACCACGAAATCATCTCGAGTCTCTTTTATCACCAGCAAGTAAACATGCTCACCACCCTCAATAGCGTGTTCAATTTCCCTCTCGCTAGCGAACATGGTTAGGTTCGGCTTTTCCCCTCGTTTGGCACTCATGGAACGAATGGCTTGAGGTGACATCGGCTTCAACACGATCGTCTTTCCCTTATCTCGCAACTCGTATTCATTACTCCTACCCCGATGCAAAACATCCCTATCAAATAACCAAGGACGTCCCAAAAGTACGTGACAAGCATCCATCGGAATCACATCACATAATAACTCATCACGATATGAACCCATTGCCAACCCGATCCGAACTTGCTTTGAAACCCTCACCTTACTCCCATCATCAAGCCAATGTAAAGCATATGGTTTAGGGTGAGTCGTGGTGGTCAGCCCAAGCTTTGTCACCATATCACTCGACGCTACGTTGGTGCAACTCCCTCCGTCAATTATCAAACTACACCACTTATCTCCAACTTGATACTTCGTATGGAATATTTGGTCCCATTGTTCTGAATCACTCGGAACCGACTTAGCTTGCAAAGTGCGAAGGACCAAGGTTGTATCCTAATTCGGTGCACCGTAAGCCTCACAAGCTTCCTCTTCTTCGCCTCCCAAGTCAGATACATCACCCAACCTCTCTACTTCTTCCTCGTCTAACAATTCCTCTCGGGCCGCGAGAGCCTCTCTCAATGTCACGACTCGCTTATTTGGACAAGCGTTTTGATAATGGCCAAAACCTTGACATTTAAAACAGCGCACCTTCGATAGACTCGTCTCTTTATTCACGTTGGGAGCCTTAGGAACCGGATTAGGGGCTGGAGTTGGCACGGTTTTGGTAGCCGAACTAGAGCCGCTACTCGTGGTTCCCAATTTTGAGGGAAACTCGGGTTTATCCCACCCGATTGACTTGTAATGTTCCATATTCAGACATCCAACCTTTGGTCTATTTTGAGCCTCAACCTTCAAACAGAATCCACACAAGGTGTCAAAATCGGCGTATGGATACAACTCCACCAAATTAACTATGTTTCGATTTAAACTACGCAAAAAACGCGCCATCTTTTATTCTTCATTCTCCTCCAATTCTCCCATCAAGGCCAAGTTCTCGAACTCATCAATATATTCACCAACACTCATCTTTCCTTGCATGCAATCTGCAATCTTGCGATACAAGGTCAGACTATGTGATGTGGGTACATATCTCTTGCGAAGTTTCCATTTCAATGAATCCCAAGAATTAATCTTTGTTTTTCCATCACGAGCTCTTTTTGATTTAACTCCTTCGAACCAAAGAGAAGAGCTCTTAGTTTGAGGATCGCATATTTGCACCTTTTCTCATCATCAAGGTCCTTGAAATCGAACATGCGATCGATTTTCCGTTCCCACTCCAAGTATGCTTCTGGATGGGTACCCCCAACGAACTCCGGAAGTTCGTTCACCTTTAACTCGTCGGATTGATGTGTAGGACGATTGTAATCTCCTTGTCTCGGGTGCCAGTGCTGATCGTACTGCTCTGGCAAGTCCCGTAGCGCGTCGCGTAGTTTGGCCAAAAAATCATCGTTGAACTCCATCCCGCCGAAGGATCAAAATCTCTCTCCGATACCACTAATGATACGAATCCTGTATTGAGATGAAGCGGAAGTAGTATTCACGAATGAAAAACGAACAGCAATTGGCCAAATGGAATCGAAACAAAAACCACCCGTCGCTACAAAGCAGAATAACAAAGAACAATCAACAACTAACAAGAATAATACGCTGCCACAAAGAAGAATTTAACAAAGAACAATCAACAACTAATAAAGAATAATCCGTCACTACAAAGAAGAATTTAACAAAGAATAAGTACGCGAACAGTGATCGGTCGAACGGAACAAACAGCAACGAAGAATCACAAACTACAGTAGCGAACAGCGATATATGGTCGAATGCGGTGGAAACAAGAACCACGCTCAGACACCAGACAGTACATTCGAACAAGTCAATCCAAACGTATGAGGACAGATATGATATGAATCACACTCAGTTGTGAATCACAATTTATACGAACAACAACAGGCCAACTGATATGAATCTCGATCAGATATGAGTCACGATCAGATGAGAATTGTGATTTAACTAAACGTAAGTAGGCTTCACGAACAAGAATCCAGTCAACACTCCGATGAACACACCACGAACGAATCTAAAGATTCCGGGCAAGCAAGAACAGCTTTCGATTGGACGAACAGAAAACAATGAAAGATTTTAACGAGCTAGACCTATAACTCGTCAAAGAAGATCTCTTCCCAAGACCTATTGAAAATTGATCAGATTAGAATTCGAAAACGCGTCGAATAATAATCAAGAATTTGTGTTTGAAACACGTCAAACAACTAGAACTCAAAGAGAGCAAAAAGCAACTACTGTATTCAATATCCCAATCGGCTGAGCTATATGTGATATTTATAGACGCCAAACCCTAGTACCAAGCATAATAATAAAAGGCTATTTCCTAAAACGCCCTTAAACAAGTTTAGGCTACTAATGCTTAAGGAAAATAATAAAACGAACAAAGTGAAGCAAAATAGGCATGCACATGTCGCATCCTTATGAATAATATTTCTTACTACACAAATAAATAAATAAAATGAACAATTACGTAATCCCGAGCTCTACCACCAAAGTCACTCCAAGTTCCTATCTCGTCTTCTCGCCTAGGTACGTGATTCGTTGTGCATGTGCATGGTGTGAATGGTCTTCTACGTCGATCACCAAATCATCTCCTCCACTAGCCCATACGTATCAATCCCGACCAAGGAAACTCCGCCTTCTTTGAATTAAGTTTTTGTACCTTCTAAAGTTCTTAGCATAGAGAGCGAGTTCCTTGTGTCTTCATGTTCCGAAATTTCTTCCTCAATATCGCTATCAACGTTGAAAGCAACTAATTTTTCACGAGGCTTTGGTTTGAAGCCTCTTGAATTAAGAACGATCTCATAGTTGATGAGTGACACGATGAGGGCACTAAATTCAAGCTTGTTGAGATCTTTGGGCTCCATATTTGCAGTAACTGTGGCATCCCATTCATGTGGCAATGAGCGAAGAATTTTCTTAGCCTTGTCACTACTTGATATAGGTCTTCCAAAAAATGTAAGACCATTGGTTATAGCCGAAAAACGATCCAGCATATTAGTGATTGTTTTATCATCCTTCATGGAGAATAGTTCATAATCATGAAGAAGCATGTTGATCTTGGTCTCCTTGACCTGAGTGGTTCCTTCATGAGTTACCTCAAGAATTTCCCAGATTTCTTTTGCTCTTTCGTAGGATAATATCCTATTAAGTTCTTCAGGATTGAGAGCACAGTACAAGAGTTGAGTAGCACGAGAGTTAATGTGCGTGTTCTTCCAATCTTCATCGTCAAATTCATTGAATTTTTTCAATGACCCATCTTCCTTCTTGGCGATTTCGGACCAAGAGCGATGACTTTCCAGATTTCAATGTCGTGTGCTTGGACAAATATAGCCATATTCTTTTTCTAGGTCATGAAGTTGGAGCCGTCAAAGAAAGGAGGACGGTTGAGAGCATTTCCTTCGATCTGACCCAATAGAGCCATTCGTAGATCTTTTTCTCTAAGGTAGTTAAACCTTTAAAAAGAGACTCGCTCTGATACCAACTGAAGAGATAAATGTATCACTAGAAGGGGGGTTGAATAATGGTTTTGCGGATTATTAAACTTTCTTGCGAAGGAAAAAGAAATTGTGTAGAAAGTAAAAGACATTACGATGTATAGAGGTTCGGAAACTTGCCTACATCCTCTCTCCGTTTTCTTTTTCTATTGGCTCAAGAAAAACCACACACAATCTTGCCTCGTCTTCTATAGGTCCGGTCACAACCGTTACAACGCTTGTCTTCGATGGTTCCAAGCACAACCAAACACTCAATATAAATTTTCTTATCTAGTGTTCTATAGGAACTAGATAATCCTCACTTACGATCATCAGAGTATAATCCTAACAATGCCGGATCAAAGATCCTAATAACACCGAATTGATAACTCTTGATTCGTTTCTCTCAAGCTCGTGAAGGAGTGATGCAACACTCACAACAATAAAAGAAGATACGAAGTATATAGAATTTTACAGTGCAGCGCTCAAGCTGTAGTGACGGGCATAACACTCGTATCTTTTATCGTCACAACTTAGAATGAAATGAATAACAATAATCTAAGCTCAATAGTGCGTTTATATGCGTGAATTTGTCTGTATTGAGATACCCAATGTCATGGGTATTTATAGTGTTCAGTCCCTCTTGATATGCTGAAATTTGTATTATTAGCATGCGCTAATAATTCCTTATAGCGTGCGCTATCGATGTGTGAATTTGCTGAACTGAATGGTCTTCAAACTTTTCCAACGGTAATATGACATGTCTAGCATGCGCTAGACAATAGCTTTAGCGTGCGCTGTAGATTTGGTCAGCTTACTTTATTGACTTTGAATACTTTAATATGGCTTTGTCTCCAACGGTCTTCTCCAACGGATAGATCTTTAACTTAATGTGCGCTAATGTGTATCCATAGCGTGCGCTGAGTAGTCAATCTTTACTTTCCGGATTTTCCGTGATCCCTTTGTTGACTTTGCCGTCCCAATGGTTGAATGGCTTAACGGTAGGATTTTGAATATGTAGCATGTGCTAATGTGTATTGATAGCATGCGCTACTAGCGTGCGTTACATCCATTCTTAGCGTGCGCTTCCTGCTTCATTGCTTGAGTTCCAGAGCCTATTGTCCTCAAAATGCTTCTAGGTCACGTACGTAAAATAGCATATGTAGCGTACGTTACTGTCCGAAATAGCATGCGCTATTATCTTTCGTAGCGTGCGCTTTCTATTTCCTTGATTTGAGTCCAGACCTTACTGTCTTGAGAATACGAACAGGTAGCGTGCGCTAGGCACTCTCTTGCGTGTGCTAAAATGATCAACTAGCATGCGCTAGTATGAGTAGGTTGTGTGCGCTATGATATCAGGTGAGATTCCAAGTGCTCCGTAGGTAGGATTCTGTCTTCAGGTAGTTCTTCGATAGCGTGCGCTACTTCATATCTGTAGCATGTGCTAGTCTCTGTTTTACTTGAATTTTGAGATACACAATGTTTGAGTCTTTGTTTATATGTTTTGAAAGAGTTCATCATCAAAATACTTTGTTCAACATAATCAGTCATGGCCTTGGAGGACTGATCGGTAACGTCTCTTCGATCACTCGAATGTGGCAATGAGAAGGGGATGGGTCTGTTGGCAAGAAAAGTTGCTTTGTTGAATAGGGTGGGATTGGAACCACATAGGAATTTTCCAGCTTGAATCTTCTTGGTAGCAGGAGATTGATGTATGCCACAACAAGTCAATAAATAGTTTTCAGCATTAGGCTGAAGGACTTCCTTGCAGAATCTAGCTTGGAAGCCTGCTCCTGTAGGTGCTTCATAATCATTTGGTACCAGTTGATTTTCACTCCAGACATGATGGCAACCATCATACAAAATCTCAGATTTGTGCACATCTCGAAGGCTCTAGTGCGGTTCTCCACGACCCTGTAATAAAATTCATGAAGATAAAAGTAGGGGAGAGTGAAGTTCTTTTTGTGTCATGACGGGTGGATTTCTGACGGCATGGAGTTTCCAGTGAAGAGATTCTAGTAGGCTTCACAAAGTATCAGAGCCAAAAGTTTCTAGAACCTCCAGAGTCAGACCATCAGAGACAACTTGTGCAGCTTCTCAAGGAACTACCTATTGATGGAGATCTCCTTCTCCTGCATAGTGCTCACAATAGCAGTTGGGACAGATCCATTCTTTTCAGATGCATAGTTGAATTCAGCATCCAGATAGAATTCCTCCACGATCTGTTCGTCATAGTTTTATGGGTGAAGACTACCCAATCTATACAGACCTGATTGCTTAATGACAAGGTTCATCCCAGTCATGTTGTCGTCCTTAGAGATGATATGCTCTTGAAGAACAGAGCGAGCAAAAGTACATCCGTCAATAATTATGTCCTTCTTCTTCCTTTGTGAAGAATACATTTTGCAGTAGATAGAGAAGATTAAACAAACTTGGCAAAAAGATTTCAAGGTATATAAGATGTATGCGGTAGGCTCGTTTAATATGCAGAAAGCGTAAAGAGTCTGTAGATTGGCATATTGGCCCTTTTATAGTATGCAGGAAGGCCATGTTACATTGAACGGTCAGATTTAAGGGATGGGACCATTTTTGAATAAACATAAATGATTCAGATGTAACTGGTACATCTAATACATCAGTCTTTGAAATTAATGCCTCGTCCATCTCTGACACATTTCAGCTTCCACTACTACATGTTTAGGCAGTTTGAATTTTAAAATCACGGGATTCAAGATTTTAAGGTCCAATTGTCATTTCAATATTGAAAGATAAATCGTTTTAAATTCAGACGATGCATGTGGACTAAAAATGTTTTGAAAAAGGTTAAGTGTATGAAATTTGATACACTTAATATATTAATTGAAATCCTACAGTGTTTGTGTTGTATCCTTGAAAGTACAAAGTCCCCCCTTAAAAGGTACATACAAGATTCAGTTCTTACAGAAATTGATGATTAATACTGTATTCGGAAGTACAACATTCCCCCTCGGTCCTCGAGGGCAATACAGGGTTGTGTGTGATTGCGATTGCACTCGTGCTGTCGCACATGATTGGAGTTTCTCTTGCCTTAAGGCCATAGTCTTGTACATGTTGCAGCATCCACGGGATCTGCATGCAGCAGCTTCCAGCAGCATAATATTCTTACTCAGCTGTACAGAAAGAGTTGCTCAATTGTTTCTTACTGAACCATGATACAAGTCTAGGTCCAAGAAAGTGACAAGTCCCGCTCGTACTCTTTTTATTCAACTGACAGCCTCCAAGATACGATTCACTGTAGCCTATCAAATCAAATCTTTCTTTCCTTAGGATAACACAATTCTACATTGATTGTTCCTTTAACGTACTTAGGGATTCATTTGGCTGTGGCAAAGTGTGACTCTTTAGGTGATCCCTGATACTGAGCACACACTCCTACAGCAAATTAGATATCAGGCCTCCTGGATGTTAGGTACATGAGTGAGCCTATAAGCTTCCTGTAGAGTGATTGATCCACTAGCTTTCCATCTTCGTCAACACTTATCTCTGTGGAAGTGCTCATGGGGGTGAATGAGGACTTTGCAGTGTTCATCCCGAAATTGTTGAGCAGCTCCTTGTTGTATTTTTCTTGGTTGACGAATATACCTTTAGGAAGTTGTTTAACCTACAACCCTAAGAAATAGCTAAGTTCTCCCATCATACTCATTTCAAATTTACTTTGCATGAGATGAAAGAACTTTTGACACAGACCAATGTTAGTTGAACCAAAAATAATATCATCTACATAGATTTACACCATAAGAAGATCATCACCTTCCTGGATTTTGAAAAAGGTTTTGTCAACAGCACATTTCTCAAATCCATTATTGATGAGGTACAGTGACAGGGTTTCTGACCATGCCTTGGGTGATTGCTTAAGTCCACACAGCACTTTCCTTAGCCTGTATATAAGATCTTCTCCTTCTCTGTTGGCAAATTCTAGAGGTTCTTCAACATATACTTCTTCGGATAGATCTCCATTAAAAAATACACTGTTTACATCCATTTGATATATGATAAAGTTCTTATGAGCCACAAAAGCTAGAAATATCATAATGGCTTCTAGTCTGGCTACAAGGGTAAATACTTCATGTAACACCCCTATGATTTACAGAGATATTACAGCGCCGTAGATTCTTTTTGGAGAACCTACCAGGCTTAGATCAACATAAAACAAATTAATCATCAATAAAACCGAGACATTACTAAACTTAAAAACAACATCAATCTTCAATACGGCATACATCACCAAAACATACCAACACATGGTCCTGTTGGATCACAACCGATACAACAACTAACAACTGATCAAACAACATCAACAACAAGTAACACCAACACATTAAATCATATATGACAGTACCCGCGCGAGTAAAAAACCAAAACACGACTCTGACCATGACAAAACGGCCACCGACTCAAAATAACACATGATATCAGTGTTGCTCGCCACCCTCGTGCCCTTCCTGCGCCGACTCGCCACTAAGACATGTACCTGAATACACAACAAGTATATCCACCCCATAGGGGTTAGCAAGAAGTTGGTGCAAGTACAATGATTCCAGAATATGCACAACAAATCAATAAACAACAGAAATCATAGTGCCATCACAGATATTTCGGAATACAATACCATAGTCATCATCACAAAACAACCTCCCGAGATGTACTGGCCCTGTACCTCACGCGAGATACATACCCCAGGGAGTCCTCATTAGGCCCTCTCTGGTTGTACAACCCCACCGAGTGATTCGTAGTGAACGCGGCCTAGCAGATCCCAGGGGACCTCACTGGTTCAAACTCGGTTCACACATATTCAGTAACCACATGGCACAAACCACATTTTCTGAAATTACCAATTTTTATAAAATCACATTTTTCACATATTCACACGAAGTACATCAAACGCAATCAAAGTACTTGCCTCAGTTACAATGGTACAGGGAACGGTGAACGAAAGGACCTGCCGCCTGACTTTCCTCAACGATTAGGTCTTAGCACAACACAGCACTATATCAAACATAGTACGACGGAAACAGAAAGGTTTACCTAAGTTCTACTCTTATAGATAATCAATGGGTCAGCATGGATCATACACAACTACGGAAGAAAACTCGAAACTTAATCCGTAAACTTCAACGAAAAGAAAAGGATTATAATTATAATATCATAATCCGGCACAATCACGGCTAGATCTGGAGTTTAGAGGATGAAACCTCAACAAAACCCTAAACTATAAAGAACTAGGGTTTCGAATGATTTACCTTCATCCGGACAATAAAAGCTATTAAGATCTTGTTAACTTCGTTCCAAGAACTCTAAAACGTTGTTGGGTAGTGAAGTCCGGCCAAAATCTGCACTTCCCTAAGTCCAGATCACCCAGCCGCCGGAGGAGGAAAGAAGAGGGAGAGAAATGGCAAGAACTGAACTATGCTGTCCTATTTATACTGGACGTGATTAGCGTGCGCTACGTGCAAGGTATAGCATGTGCTATCGGGCTGAAAGGCAGTCCACCGCCTTTGAAAGGTGGTGCAGAACTTTCTGCATTGGCCACGCTAACGTGCGTTACCCGTAATGGTTAGCCTGCGCTACCAGTTAGTTTTCCGAGTAGAGTCTAGAAACCTCTACATGTACTGGCCGGCCATAATGGCGTGCGCTACCATCGCCAATTAACGTGCGCTACCAATGTATGATTAGCGCGCGCTAGCAACATAGTCTAGAGTGCGCTAACTGCTACTTCTCAACATCGCCATTATGAAGTTTGGTCAGGACAAACACATTCTGATAGGCACATAACTCGAAAATCACTAACAACCAACATACCAGTTCCAACTCCAATATACACACGGTTCCAGGCACCAAACAGTATAATATGGAACTTTCTCAAACCAACTCCCAATAGAATACGACCAAAAATAAAATACATTATTAATAAGGTACACGAATATTATACCCTTACCCTCTAAAAAGAAGTTTCGTCCTCGAAACTTGAAACAGGAAGAGGGTCATTGAAATATATGTTCGAGTCACCAATCGTATCCATACCAAATATTATTCTTCAATCGTAAACATTACACCAATACATATCTATAAGAAAACATCGATACACAGCATTCCCCATTAAGCATATCTCAGGGGTTAACAATGACAGATTTATCTTTGACCTCTTCTTCCGAGTCCTCTTCGGGATCTTTCTCGGGATCCTCTTCATTTTCTGCAACTTCTTGTCTCACTACCAGGATTGGGGCCGCTGGGAGGATAGCAAGGATTTCCTCAGTGTTTGCTCATATCATTTCCCTTTCTTGTTGGATATGATCCTGGAGAGCCTCTCTCGCTTTTGTATACTGGGCCTCCTTCTCTCGAAGAGCACGCCGTACTGCAGCCAACTGAGCTTCTAGCTGCGCAGCACGCTTGCGTTCTCGTGTAGCTGCTTCCTGTGCAGTTTGATTTACATCCCAATGAAATTGTGCTACAGCCTCTAGATAATTGATATGTTCTAAGCAACGGGTATGTTTAGTAGGGTCTATACTTACAAGATCATTTAACTGTTTCCTTTCAGTTAACGTTCAAATTTTTCTGTGGAAATACCTCTCAGGGCCTTACATACACATCAAACCGACTATAAGTCAGCGGTCCTAGCGGTGCTACAGTTGTTTCTAGTAGCCGCTATTATGACGGCGCCATCATCAAGTGTCAATTATCTCTCGCCGCTACAACAATGATAATATTAGTATTTAAAATCTTAGCGATAAACTCGCAAGGATACCTGATAGGGATCGAGTCAATCAATGGTACGAATACGACCAAAATATTGGTCAAGCTAAAAGATGCAATCACGGGCTCTCGGTGCCCCCCACTTGATGTCAAGACATTATGACCATCTCTCAGATGTTGATCGTCGAACAGAAAGAAATGAAAATGGATCAAAAGAAAAGGAACTAACGGGAAAATAAAATCATTACATCCCACTCCTTTTGAAAGAGATTTCATCTCAAAACTTAGGACATGAAACAATCAAAGCAAGGCACACATTATATGCTGCCAATAGAGGGCACAAAACTTCCTGTCGTACAGAGACGCTATGGTCCGATTCAATATGCAAGAATGTTTACGAAGTGCAACAATCATGAATCACTACGGTTGATAATTCAGACAGTACAATAACCACAATACGAGCTTAACGCAGAACAACGTATAATTCCGACAACCTCGAAAATTTGAAAGCTTTCTTACTGGGATGAGTACCCGAATGTTAAGGGAATCGGACACTCGATAATCACGATGCGAGATCGAGCAATCCATAATCGAACCACAATGATCGAACAATATTGATCGAACAACAATGACTAGACGACAATAATTAAACAACTCCGAAGTTCACGCCTCAACTCAAGACATTAATTGGGCTTGTAAGAATTACGATATATTCATCTGAAACAATGTCACAACTTGTTCGAACGACAAAAACCAGAGAACAGAACAAATTCATAAGGTAGCGTCGAACATAAGCGGGCCGATAGGATGGAAAAATACAGAAGTCAAAAACTCGGGTGTCACGATCCACCTTAAATGAGGAATCATGAGTTACCAAGGGGAAATACGATCCAATATCCAATGAAAATGGGGTTATACAATGAGATCTTGAAATCAGTACATGACGGAAACCATAATTACGATGAGCTTGGATATCAATCCAATCATTGCAATACCACCAAACTCGCAAGTTCTGTAGTGGGACAGCAGAATCAAACATAAGGGTTCAGGGCCCTAAATAGTACAAGTGCAAGAATCCCGATTATTATACTCTTCTCCCCCCTCAAAGGGAGTTTGTCCTCGAGGCGTAGGACTACCGAAAGAGATAGAGAGCAAGAAGATAAGGAGAATTAAAGCCACAATTGTCGGATGTATCAACAATTCCGACATATTATGAAAGCATCACTTGCCAACATCTAGGATACTGTATGCCCCTTGATCGTTTGATTTGTTCACCAATAGTTTGTGGACATTTAATCGAACGTTAATTGTTCACGGTTCCCCAAAATCCTCATAATCGTCAACCAAGTTGAACAAGTCGGAATTATGGATATACAGTTCATAGGACATGACCAATAACAATATTTAACATCAATTGATTCGTCAAAATCGGGTTGGAAATGAGATCAAGAACAAAATCTACAAAATGGTCAACTTAAGAGAAGATCAAGGGATTGCCTCAATTCGACGAAGAACAACAAATTAGATGATGTTATACTCCAAAAAACTTTGAACGAAACAAAATCGGCCAAGATCATGAACCCTAGTCGCCTTCGATTCACACCTTAGTGTCACCTGCGGAGAAAAAGGAAAAGAGTGGAAATGATGAACCACGATTACTGTCTGGTTTATATGCCGGACATATTAGCGTGTGCTAGCTACAAGCATTAGCATGCACTAACGAGACCTCCAGTCTCAGTCCAGTAGCTTCTGGACTGCACCCCGAACTACCAGTTAGCGCGCGTTACTCCCTCTGTAGCATGCGCTAACTGCTGCACCTTAGCGCGCGCTACATCATTGCATAGCGTGCGCTGCCGAACTACCAGTTGAATGCAGTAGTTTCTGTATCTCGCGTTAGCGTGCGCTAACTATTCCGATTCAGTAAAACAGTCGTGAACACATCTCAAACAGCACTAGAACCGAAGTTTACCAATAAATGGCAACATACAAATTCGAACACCATTGGTTCGTACGTATACAAGACCACACAAACAATCATCGAAAGACCATTAACAACTAAACTGAAATCATATCCTTTGGTGAAGAGGGTTGTTATCACAAGTGTATACAAAATGACCTGACGCTTACACCATCAAATTGATCTTAATTCTGAGCATTATTGCCCAAAATCTTCTAGAGGTTTTTTGTCTCCTTGCCCCGCTTGTCAACTCAGTTACTGAGGGGGCTCCATAGGGTATCGTCTGATCTTAGTACTCCTACACCGTAGCATGAATCGCTGTAGTATGGACCACATCATTGCTTCCACAATCGCCAATAGATCCACTTCCTTCAGGATTCGACATACCAAGACTTGTATTACTCTCTCGTACAGTAACACCACTGGACTTAATCAACATCTCCGAGTACTCAAAGTAGGCAACACTAGAATGTCGAATTTGGGAGGCACGTATACTAAATAGAAGGGTGAGAATCCATATACACGCGTATTATGTTTAAAATCAACTTTTGGTCTTCTGACAGGGATGACAATACCATATCCGAAACACAATATTTTTGAAATAAGGGGCGAGTCACGTTTTATATTCGTGAATACTCTAGAAGAGGAAGTTTTATTTCTCATGTCAACTTTCAAGTTTTTTTGCAAACAAAGTTTTTAAAATGTCGTGACTAGTTTAAAGGATTTGCATTTCAAATATCGCAAATTTTAAAAATCATTCCTCTTCTACCAAAACGTTTACTTGAGAAAAAGTTTTCACCGAAATACGTGACCAGATAATAATACATTCATAGGTCCTCACTGCTTGAAAAAGCTCACAACACTACCTTAAAGGTATTCGTGCAGCGGATAAAATCGATACTTAAAATTTCATTCTTGGTGGAATGTAGGAATCAATAATATTCTTGGTTTTCCAATATACGTTATGAAATTATTTTCACCCGGACCGTATAGTATACTCATGAACATCCCAACAATCCCAATACCATCAACAAATTCCAGCCCCTCAATCCAGGGTTAATCGAATTAACACAACACAACTGCCACACACATCGGGGGAAAGCTTACAATTGAAAGTCTTACCTTCTCCTTACGTCAATATGCACCAATTCCTTAGACGCATAAGGGAAGGAAAACAATAGACACAACTCCAATGGAACACAATTCACAAGAGGAACTCAAAATCCAAGCATGTTCGGAAAGAGACTAAAACAATTTGGGCAGAAGGAATTAAAAATTCAGAGAGACTTATAGCGCAGATCGCACGAGATGGCAACAACCCAATGATATCAAATGATCGACTCCACTTTGACAGACCCAAAACACCGACAGCCTAGGTATCCATAAACCTAGGCTCTGATACCATTTTCTGTAATACCCCTGTGATTTAGAGAGAGATTACAGCATCGTATATTATTTTTGGAGAACCTACCAGGCTTAGATCAACATAAAACACATTAATCATCAATAAAACGGAGACATTCCTACACTTAAAACCAACATCCATCTTCAATACGGCATACATCACCAAAACATACCAACACATGGTCCTGTTGGATCACAACAGATACAACAACTCACAACTGATCAAACAACATCAACAACAACTCACACCAACACATTAAATCATATATGACAGTACCCGCGTGAGTACATAACCAAAACAAAACTTTGACCATGACAAAATGGCCACCGAATCAAAATAACACATTATATCAGTGTTGCTCGTCACCTCATGCCCTTCCTGCGCCGACTCGCCACTAAGACCTGTACCTGAATACACAACAAGTATATCCACCCCAGAGGGGTCACCAAGAATCCAGTGCAAGTACAACGATTCCATAATATGTACAACAAATGAATAAACAACAGAAATCACAGTGCCATCACAGATATTCCGGAATACAATACCACAATCATCATCACAAAACAACCTCCCGAGCTGTACTGGCCCTGTACCTCACGCGAGGTACACACTCCAGGGAGTCCTCGTCAGGCCCTCTCTGGTTGTACAACCCCATCGAGTGATAAACCTTTCGTTTCCGTTGTACTATGTTTGATATAGTGCTGTGTTGTGCTAGGACCTAATCGTTGAGGAAAGTCGGGCGGCAGGTCCTTTTGTTCACCGTTCCCTGTACCATTGTAATTGAGGCAAGTACTTTGATTGCGTTTGATGTACTTCATGTGAATATGTGAAAAATGTGATTTTATGAAAAGTGGTAATTTCAGAAAATGTGGTTTGTGCCATGTGGTTACTGAGTATGTGTGAACCGAGTTAAAACCAGTGAGGGTCCCCTGGGATCCGGTAGGCCGCGTTCCCTACGGACCCTAAGTTCTACTCTTAGGGATAATCAATCGGACACTATGGGGTCAGCATGGATCATACACAACTACGAAAGAAAACTCGAAACTTAATCCGTAAACTTCAACGAAAAGCAAAGGATTATAATTATAATATCATAATTCGGCACAAGCACTGCTAGATCTGGACTTTAGAGGATGAAACCTCAAAAAAACCCTAAAATATAAAGAACTAGGGTTTCGAATGATTTACCTTGAGCCGGACGTCCAGATAACCAGCCGCCGGAGGAGGAAAGAAGAGGGAGAGAAATGGCAAGAATTGAACTACGCTGTCCTATTTATACTGGAGGTGATTAGCGCGCGCTACGGGCAAGGTGTAGCATGCGCTATCGGGCTGAAACGCAGTCCACCTGATACGAATCCTGTATTGAGACAAAGCGGAAGCAGAATTTTGCGAAAGCTAAACAAACAGCAATCTACCTAATGGGCTCGAAATAGTAACCTTCCTTCGCTACAACAATAATGAATCGTAACAGTCAACCACTAACAGCAACCACCCTTCGCTACAGCAGTTGCGAATAGAAACAATCACGACTAAACAGTGACTACCCTTTCGCTACAGCAGTAGCGAATAGCAACAATCCGACTAAACAGTGACCATCGAACGGAAAATGACAGCAACAAGGAATCGCCAACAACTGTAGCGAGCAGTGAATTGTGGTCGAATGCGGAGGAAACAGGAATCACGCTCGGTCTCTGGACAGCAACTCGATCAAATATGAGTTTTGCGATTTTAACAAGATGGAAGCAAGTTCCACGAACAAGAAACTGGATAATACTCCGATGAACAACACCACGAACGACTCCAAAGATTATGTCCAAACAAGAACAGTTTTCGATCGAACGAACAGAAAAACAATAAAAGATTTTAACGAGTTAGACCTATAACTCGTCAAAGATGATATCTTCCCAAGACCTGTTGAGAATTGATCGGATTATAATTCAAAATCGCGTCGAACAATAATCAAGAATTGGTGTTTGAGACATGTCAAACAAATAAAACTCAAAGAGAGCAAAATATCAAGTGTATTCAATGAATCCCATCGGCCGAGCTATATGATGTATATATAGCCGCCAAACCCTAGTAACATAAATAAGGTTACTCCGTAAAATGCCCTTAAACAAGTTTGGGCTACTACTGATTAAGGAAAATAACACACAAAGTAACATAGGGCTGCACATGTCGCACCCTTTATTAAATAAATAATACAAAATAATGATAAACTACGTTATTCTGAGCCCGACCACCAAAGTCACTTCAAGCCTCGTGTCTATCTTCTCGCCTAAGTATGTAGCATGGCCGCTTACGTCGATCACCACCTCGTCTTCTTCCCTTGGACTTGTCAATCTCGTATCATTCCTTTCCCCTTTAAAAGGAATTGTCCTCAATTCTGCAATCCCGTCGTCATCAAGATAAGGAGAGAGATCTCCTACATTAAAAGTAGCGTGCACCCCATAATCTCCCGGAAGTTCTACATTGTATGCATTGTTGTTCACCTTCGCAACTACTTTAAATGGCCCCTCAGCTCACGGCATCAATTTGTTCTTACGCTTACTCGGAAATTGCTCCTTTCTCAAATGCACCCAAACCAAATCGCCAACTTCGAATAATTTTGGTTTTATGTGCTTGCTCGACTTTCTATTGTAAGTTTCGTTTATCTCCTTGATTCGGTTACGTACTTGCTCGTGCAATTTCGCCATTGACTTCAGCTTTGACTCCGTATCCTTATGCACCAACTCGTCGCTCTGTAATGGAATTAGATCCAACGGCATATAAGGATTCAGTCCGTAAACTACTTCAAATGGAGAGTGTGCCGTGGCATGAGTAGGAGAGCGATTATACGCATACTCCGCATGTGCGAGCTTCAAATCCCAATCCTTTTGTGTCTTGCTCACAAGACCACGTAATAAAGTGCCCAAAGTTCGATTGGTTACTTCTGTTTGGCCGTCGGTTTAAGGATGATGCGAAGTACTAAACAAAAGCTTGGTTCCCACCTTTCTCCACAATGTGTTCCAAAAGTAGCTCAGAAACTTCGAGTCCCGGTCCAAAACAATAGTCTTCGGAACTCCATGTAAACGTACCACCTCTCGGAAATACAAGTCAGCAACATTACTCGCATCATCGGTTTTGTGACAAGCAACAAAATGAGCCATCTTCGAAAAACGATCGACAACAACCATAATCGCATCCTTACCTCATTGGGTTCGTGGCAAAGCAACAATGAAACCCATCGAAACATCTTCCTACGGCCTTTCCGGAATCGGTAAAGGCATATACTCGCCCGGTTTGAATGAGCTCTTCGCCATATGACACGTTACACACTTGCCAACGATGTCAGCCACGTCCCCTTTCATCTTCGGCCAATAAAAATATTCCTGGAGCACCCCCATGGTCTTAGCCGTGCCAAAGTGACCAGCCAAGCCCCCTCCATGAGCTTCACGAACCAACAACTCCCGAACGACATGCTTGGGCAAATAAAGCCGATTCCCTTTAAAGAGAAACCCCTCCTGTATCACAAACTCCCCAAACGAACCAGATTTACAACGGCCAAAAATCTCCCCAAAATCAGCATCGTCAACATAATAATCTTTCAACATTTTGAACCCCAACAAACGAACATCAAGGGTAGAGATTAAAGCATACCTCCTATACAGCGCATCAGCCACCAAATTGCTTTTACCGTCCTTATACTTCGATGAAAAGTGAAACGATTGTAAGAAGTCCCCCCACTTAGCATGTCTCGGACTCAACTTCTGCTGCCCATTAATATACTTCAAAGATTCATGGTCCAAATGCAGAATAAAGTGTTTCGGCCGAAGGTAATGACTCCAATGATCAAGAGCTCTCACTATGGCATAGAACTCCTTGTCATAAGTACAATAGTTGAGTCGAGCCCCACTCAATTTCTCCGAAAAGTACGCAATAGGCCGCTTGCCTTGAATGAGGACCGCCCCAATACCAACTCCACTAGCATCACACTCCACCTCAAACGGCTGTGCAAAATCGGGTAACGCCAAGATAGGTGCTTCACATAACCTTGCCTTCAACTTTTCAAATGCCCCTTGGGCAGCCCTGCTCCACACAAATGGACCCTTATTCAAACACTCCATTATCGGACTCGTTATGGTGCTGAAATCTCGAATAAACCTCCGATAAAAAGAGGCAAGACCGTGGAATGATCTAACTTCAGTTACGGTTTTAAGGGTAGGCCATGACTTAATAGCTTCAATTTTACCTTGATCAACCGACACTCCATCCTTCGAAACAACATAGCCAAGAAAAGTTATGCTCTCGACGAGAAACGCACACTTTTCTTTCTTTCCATAAAGCCTTTGAGACCTAAAAGTCTCGAATACTTGCCGTAGATGCCTGAGATGCTCCTCCACCGACCGACTATAAACCAAAATATCATCCAAATAAACAACCACAAATCTGCCAAAAAATGCCTTAAGTACTTCGTTCATCAAACGCATGAAAGTATTCGGGGCATTCGTAAGTCCAAATGGCATGACAGTCCACTCATACAACCCATGCTTAGTTTTGAATGCCGTCTTCCATTCATCTCCCTCCCGCATACGAATCTGGTGGTAGCCACTTCGCAAATCAACTTTAGAAAAGACCATCGAGCCATGTAGCTCGTCCAACATGTCATCCATCCTTGGAATCGAGAATCGATACTTGATCGTTATATTATTCACAGCCCGACTATCGATACACATTTGCTAAGACCCATCCTTCTTAGGAACAAGTAGGACCGGAACCACACATGGACTTAAACTTTCTCGAACATACCCGCGGCTCATTAGTTCTTCAATCTGCTTCTGAAGTTACTTCGTTTCCTCAGGATTACACCTATAGGCTGCCTTATTCGGAAGAGGTGCACCCGGTATAAGGTCGATTTGATGCTCAATCCCATGAATTGGCGGCAAACCCGACGACAATTCTTCATGGAAGACGTCCGCGAACTCATGTAATAAGTCGGCCACTGAACCCTCGTTTTTTTCTACCACAAAATCATCTCGAGTCTCCTTCGTCACCAGCATATAAACGCGCTCACCACTCTCCATAGCGTGTTCAACTTCCCTCTCGCTAGCGAACATGGTGAGGTTCGGCTTTTCCCCTCGTTTGGCACTCATGGAACGAACAGCTTGAGGTGACATCAGCTTCAACACGATCTTCTTTCCCCTATCTCGCAACTCATATTCGTTACTCCTAGCCCGATGCAAAACATCCCTATCAAATAACCAAGGACGTCCCAAAAGTACGTGACAAGCATCCATCGGAATCACATCACATAATATCTCATCACGATATGAACCCATTGCCAACCCTACCCAAACTTGCTTCGAAACCCTCACCTTACTTCCGTCACCAAGCCAATGTAAAGCATATGGCTTAGGGTGAGCCGTGGTGGTTAGCCCAAGTTTCTGTTAGGAGTATGCCCTCGAATGCCACTCAGAGGTTGTTGAGTGAGGGCATTGTACTTGTAATTATGTAAACTATTTATATAAGGCAAATGAATGTTTCTTTATTTACTGGTAGTTACTGGCATTCCTAACTCGTAAATAAACATATAGAAACTAGTCCGTGTATTTGAGAGCAAAACGTTCCACTCCTTATTGGATAAGGGGGTAGGCACTGGAAAGGTTATAGCTCAAATACTTAATCGTTCGCAAGTCGATGAAACTTGATTGGGCGTTAAGTTTATGTGAAGACTTGTATGACGTGTTCTTTGACATGGAGAGTGCTTGTCGAACACTAATGGTTAGTGGGAGCACACGTTATAGGTATGCTAATTGGATTAGTATACTCGAACCGACTCACCCTCGATTTGTCACATGGATTTCACTCGGACACCAATGACGGAATCGAAAGGTTGTGATAGGTATTCGTGAACCTTCGACTTGAGGATTTAGTAGGGATGTGCTTGTGACGTCAATATTTTCCTTAGAGTAGTTCGACCCTATACACCGGAAGGCGGGGGTCAACCTCGACGTGCATCTTGACGGCAAGTAGCGAGTCCTACCGAATACCAAGATAGAATTCTTTCTCCCGTTAGTGAGCGGGTTATATGTCCTATGCGGTTATTGGCATGAGATCATAAGTCTTTGGCCAAAGCATTGGAGCTAGTTGTATTAGATACACGATACCGATGATCTCGATTTGCATTAACGCATGCATAGCGTCAAGTATGAATAGGGTTTGACTGACCGTGACCCTATAACTTGATCGGGACATTTGAAAGAAGGGTTTATACGTATACTGGTATTCACGACAGAATGGTTCTTGAATGATCCCAATCATTCGTTCTCAGTTGGGGTACGGTGTAGGCCACCAGGCTGGCTAGGTGGTGCTACTACTCTTTGGTTCCTCCCATTGCTGACTGAGACGGACCTACCGAGTCGCGCATTAGGATTGACGACGGAATGAATCAAGCTTAATTCTCTCATTATGAATATTAGATATTGGATATCTAATTCGGGACATTGGATGTTTAAATCGATTTATTAGATAAATTGATTTACGGCCTAATGAAATTAATTATGTTATTTTGTATTTGATATGTTTAATTAATTGGATTAATTAAACGACATAAATACATCGGAACGGAATAAGAGTTTATCTGTTTGGACTCACGGGAGTCCGAAACGAACCGAACTCATCCATTTTTTCATCATAGCCGCCGCCCCACTTTCCACCTTATTCCCTTTTGTTTTTTGTTCCCATTGATTAATGGGCTATAATGACATGGTGGGGTTGATTCTCATTTGATGAGTTGTTTTAAGGTGAGTGGAATTTGAATAAGAAAAGTAGACTTCATTCTCTCATTTTAATAGGCATTCATACGGATCAATCAAAGAGAGTTAAAGAGAGAGAAAAGTTCTTCTAAAAGTAGTCTTCTTCTTCTTCTTCACTTTCCTCTTCGTTTTCTTAGAGAAAATTCAAGAGTATAATTGAGAGTTATGAGTTATACACTTAGAGTGTGATGATCTCATATTGGAAGCTTCATCACTTAGCTCTAGCCGTATCCTCGAGGGATAGCAAGGTGATCGTCGTTCCGGTTGTTTCTCCGGCGCGTGGCAAGTAGAGACGCGGTGCTTTCGGCGTTGGATCGTTCAAGAGCTTGGGGAATAGCTCAAGAGAAGGTTACCATTTAATCAACGGACTTCGAGGGTTAGTTTCTTACGACTCTTGCTTTTCGTTTATATATTCGTATATACGTAGCTCGATCGATCCTCGTAGGGATTCGGATCGAATTAATTTTCGTTTTACCGCTTCCGCTGGGCCTTCGTTTTAGGCACCGAATCCCAACAGTGGTATCAGAGCGTAGGTCTTGCGATCGTATATACGATATTGGCATTTGGAATGCTCGATTAGATGGTGTATGATTTGGAATCATTTTAGTCATAATCATGGTATATGTTTTTCGTTCGTAATAATTGTATTTTTCGTAAGTTTATGTCTAAATATAAATCTTAAATTTCTGGGAAATATGATTTATATTGAAGATATGAAAGTCGGAAAATATTGATATTGGATATCCAGTCGAAAATCTAGCCCCGAATCGTCGTCGGACGACTTTTTGGACAAAAAGGGTAATTTGGCCGAGAGTGACTCGACCGTGTCCTGGGTGACACGGTCGTGTCCGGAAGTGTGGCCAAGCCCGCACGGAGACCCGACCGTGTCGGCGACACGGGCGTGTCGGCCGAAGTGACTCGGCCGTGTCTGGGTGACACGGTCGTGTCAGCGATCTACCAAGTCACTGCAAGGCGACCCGACCGATTCCTGGGTGACTCGGTCGTGTCTGGGCGGCATATTCCGGCGTGACTCGCCAAGCCAGCGTGATCGCCGGTAGAGTGCGAGGTGACTCGGTCATGCTTGCCGTTTTCACCCAGCTCGATTTTTCCGTGTATTCTTAAAAATTAATCTCCCACACATTAAATTGGATTTAATATGATTAAAATGATTTATGGTATTTCATTTTATAAGGGAAATTTGATTAATTGGAATATTTATAGTCGACCGAATTATTTTGAACGTTATCAAATTACCGATTATGTGAATCGATTGGATCGGTTCGTATTGTAGATTGGATCAATGTATCTCTACGCTTTCCATTTATATAGTATTTTTGGATGAATGCTTTTTGAATGGGGATGTGGTTCGTGGACTTAGTTTTGAATCGTTCGTTTTATTCGATTGGGTTGTAAAGGCCATTTTAAGCCTATTTATTTTACTAGAAATGTTTGTATCTAGGATGCAATTTTCGATGTAAAATTTATATGTAATGACGAAGACCGTAGGAAGATCCATTTCGAGAAGACGAAGATTCAAGACGAAGACTTGTAATTAGATTACGGAGTTTTTGTTTTCTAGGAACGGTCCATGAACCACATGTTGGTAGCAACTAGGTTGTGAATGGTTTTTTCATATTGTATGAATACCACAAACGCGCTATATGATTAATGTGCAAAGTGTAACGTTAATCGCGAAAATTCTCCCACAATAAATAATTAAGTTTATAAGGTTTCAAGGTTTTCCTTCCCTCCATCGAGTTTTCGGGAAATTGAAATCCAAACCGGATGTGCTATGCTTCCGAGTTATCGGGGTAGTCGTTCGGGAGGACGGATAAATTACGGAGCGCATTGGATGCCTTCGGTTGGAGCAAATTTTATCCCTAGAAACCTGATAGGTTGCCGGATAAGATTCAATTGTGAAACTGATTGCGTCGATGGTATAAACTTAACTTGTTCACGAACCATAGAAATCGTATAGGTTGAGGGGAGTGAACAAGGGGAAAAAGAAGATCGAATCATCCATTAGATGGGTTGGTGTTGGACACCACTTTATGAAAATTAATAGACTAGAAACCTGTTCGGTTGCCCTCTATTAAGATTTATAAAGAACTCGATCACCACTATGAAGTAGAGCGACGATACTTCCGGTTTTCACATGGGAGTGTGTTATTCCGATAAAATAGTGGGAGCTGGGTAACAAGAATAGAAAAGACCTAAATTCTATACTCAGATCATAATATAACAAGTCACTAATTAATCTGTTATACTTAATGCAGACAAATCTCAATATGACAGTGAATCCACTCGCAATTCTACTCGAAAAGAACACCTTAATTGGACCTAACTTTGTGGATTGGCTCCGCAATCTGATGATTGTCCTCAGTATAGAGACACTGGGATACGTCTTGGAGACAGACATTCCGGCGCCTCCTGTGCAGACTCGAGCCAATCAGGAAGAGATTGAAAACCACGAAAAGTGGGTTAAGGATGACGTGAAAGTCCGTGCTTATATGATGGCTTCCATGTCTAATGAGCTTCAGAGAGCTCATGAGAAAATGACTTCTGCTAGGCAGATTCTATCTCACTTAACCGAGCTTTATGGTGAGCACAGCAGAACTGTTAGATATGAGATATCCAAGCAACTGTTCGGTGCAAGGATGAAGGAAGGTGAGAAAGTTGGGGAACACGTCCTCAAAATGATATCCATGATCGAGAGATTGGAGGCTCTTGATTTTAAAATGGATACTTCTCTCCAAACCGACCTTATCCTACAGTCTCTCCTGATTCCTTCTCACGATTTGTTATGAACTTCAACCGCAATGAGATTGCATGAAATTTAGTGGGCTAATGAACAAGCGGTGACCACTCGGTCTCGGATGAAGACCGCGGATGAAGGAGTGCACTTGTGATTTCTTCGGACTTCTAAGTCTAAGAATAAGAAGAAAAAGACCAAGAAGCGGATGGACCACAAGCTAAGGACCTTAAGGGAAAGGGCAAGGCCCGATGGTTCCAAAGAACAAGAAGAAGAAGGATGCTTGTCTCAAGTGCGGTGGTGGACTCTTGGGCTAGAGGCATCCAGATTCTTCATGGCACTTCGTCTGAGAACTTTTAGTTTTGGAAACAAATTGTTCTGCCACTGTATTTTCTACTTCCTGGATACTTGATTCTGGTGCTAGTTCTCATATTTGTACCGTGAATCAGGATCTGGAACAAAGTAGGAAGCTTGGAGCTGGAGAAGTTATGATCACAGTCGGAAGCGGACATAGTGTCGAGGCGACCGACATAGGATCACTTCTTTTGGGTTTAGAATCCGGCTTTGTTTTAATTTTAGATGATGTACTTGTTTTGCCCAAGGGGAATAATAACATTTAACTTTTCCGGTCATGGACCGAAAAGGCTTTTCATTTTCCATTGGTGATGGTTTCTACAAATTTATTTCAGAAATAAACTAGTGGGTACTGCTACATTGTTAAATGGATTGTATCATCTAAATCTCAGCAACAATGTCGTTGTGAATACTAAGACTAGGAAACGCGGTAAGGATGAAACTAATCAAGTTTTGAAATGGCATCTTAGACTTGGTCATGTTGGTCAGACCAAGGTTTACAAAAGGATGGACTTATGGGTCCATTGGGATCGGATCCCTTTCCTACTTGTGAGTCTTGCCTTTAAGGCAAAATGACTGAGTTCCCCTTCATAGGGACTTATGAAAGAGCCGCTGATAAACTAGGATTAATCCATACCGATGTACGTAGTGTTTTGGAAGCAGCACGTGACGGATATCAATATTTCATTACGTTTACAGATGATCATACTAGGTATGGTTATGTATACCTAATGAAACATAAATCCGAGGCCTTTGAGAAATTCCAGGAATTCAAGGCCCTAGTCGAGAAACAAACTGGTAATCATATCAAAGCACTTCGGTCGGACCGAGGTGGCAAGTATATGAGTACGGAGTTTGACGAGTTCCTTGAAGAACATGGAATAGTATCACATCTAACACCTCCAGGTACTCCTCAGTTAAATGGTCTGTCAGAAAGAAGGAACTGGACCTTGTTGAACATGGTTCATTCCATGCTGGGCTATACTGACTTACCGATTTACCTGTGGGGTTATACACTCCTGACTGCTGCTTATATCTTGAATAGATGTCCTTCCAAATCTGTTCCTAAAAACTCCACATAAGATGTGGGAGGGCGGAACAAAAATGGAAGCGAAGTCCGTGAGAGGAGATTTCATTGGATTCCTATCTGGGACGATGGGATATCTATTCTACATGCCCGAAGATCGAAAGATCATTGTTGCTTTACAAGCACACTTCCTGGAAGAAGAGTTCATTCAGGAAGGCGGAGCAAGTAGAAATATTTCTTTGGAAGAATAAAATGAAACTCCTCGGGAGACACCTGTGCAAGAAACTGGAACCGAACCTTCTGTAACACAAGTACAACCACCTCGTATGTATAGTAGGGTGTCTCATTTACCTGAGAGGTATGGGCTAGTGCACTTGGAGGAACTGGGTCTCCATGAGTTTCCAAGTGATAGCCAAGAGACCAACCCAACGACCTATAACCTAGAATGGTGGATGTAGACTTCGTGATATGGTATGCGATCTTCACGTAGTTGGGATCTTCGTTTTGACGAAAGCTTGATCGAGAGTCTGACTTCGTGCAAAAGAAGAGAAACCTTGTGTATACAAGAGGGTTAGTGGGAGCAAGATCGCATTCTTAGTACTATATGTAGATGACATTCTACTAATAGGAAATGATGTGGGAATGCTTAGTTCTGTGAAAGCTTGGCTTTCGAGTAATTTCTCCATGAAAGACTTGGGAGAAGCAACCTATATTCTTGGTATTCGGCTCTACCGGGATAGAGCAAAGAGAACAATAGGCCTTTCCTAAGCCCTCTATATAGATAAAGTCTTAAAACGATTTAAGATGGATTATTCTAAAAGAGGGTTCCTTCCGATGCGACATGGGATAAAACTCTCCTCGAAGATGTGTCCTCTAGGTGAGGAACAATGAAAGGAAATGAGTAATATACCATATGCTTCGTCCACAGGTAACCTTATGTATGCTATATTGTGTACGAGACCTGACATTGCGCATGCTGGGAGCGTGGTAAGTAGGTTTCAGGCAAACCCAGGAAGGGAACATTGGACTGCCGTAAAGAACGTTCTCAAGTACTTGTTAAGGGCTCGAGATATGGTTCTTATATATGGCGGTGGAGAACTGAATGTTGATGGATTCACTGATTCGGACTTCCAAGGACAGAAAGACGACTAAATGTCTATTTCTGGCTATTTATTTACTCTTGATGGAGGAGCAGTATCTTGGCATAGTGCCAATGATAGCGCGACTGCTGTTCCACCTGTTAAGATGAGTATATAGCAGCCTCGGAGGCTTCTAAGGAAGGGTTCCGGATTAATAAATTACTGGGTAAACTTCACATGACACCACGGGCCTAGGGGCCGAGGTTTCACAACAGTACCAATCACATTGAGAGGGAGTATCATCTCGTAAGAGAATTTGTTCGCAAAAGAGATACATTGTGCTGCATAGAGTAGAGTCAGCCGACTACGTCGCTGATCCACTGACCAAGCCATTTTCTCAGAGTATCTTGGAGCGTCATCTGGAGAACATGGGTATTAGATACCATAGTGTGTGGCATTGAGTGCAAGTGGGAGATTGTTAGGAGTATGCCCTCGAATGCCACTCAGAGGTTGTTGAGTGAGGGCATTGTACTTGTAATTATGTAAACCATTTATATAAGGCAAATGAATGTTTCTTTATTTCTTGGTAGTTCTTGGCATTCCTAACTCGTAAATAAACATATAGAAACTAGTCCGTGTATTTGAGAGCAAAAGCGTTCCACTCCTTATTGGATAAGGGGGTAGGCACTGGAAAGGTTATAGCTCAAATACTTAATCGTTCGCAAGTCGATGAAACTTGGTAGGCGTTAAGTTTATGTGAAGACTTGTATGACGTGTTCTTTGACATGGAGAGTGCTTGTCGAACACTAATGGTTAGTGGGAGCACACGTTATAGGTATGCTAATTGGATTAGTATACTCGAACCGACTCACCCTCGATTCGTCACATGGATTTCACTCCGGGACAGTCAATGACGGAATCGAAAGGTTGTGATAGGTATTCGTGAACCTTCGACTTGAGGATTTAGTAGGGATGTGCTTGTGACGTCAATATTTTCATTAGAGTAGTTCGACCCTATAAACTGGAAGGCGGGGGTCAACCTCGACGTGCATCTTGACGGGCAAGTAGCAGGTCCTACTGAATACCAAGATAGAATTCAATCTCCCGTTAGTGAGCGGGTTATATGTCCTATGCGGTTATTGGCAGATGAGATCATAAGTCTTTGGCCAAAGCATTGGAGCTAGTTGTATTAGATACACGGCACTCGATGATCTCGATTTGCATTAACGCATGCATAGCGTCAAGTACGGATAGGGTTTGGTACCGTGACCCTATAACTTGATCGGGACATTTGAAAGAAGGGTTTATACGTATCTTGGTATTCACGACGAGAATGGTTCTTGAATGATCCCAATCATTCGTTCTCGATTGAAGTGCAGTGTAGGCCACCAGTGGCTAGGTGGTGCTACTACT
Source organism: Orobanche coerulescens (assembly GCA_033398695.1). NCBI lineage: Eukaryota > Viridiplantae > Streptophyta > Magnoliopsida > Lamiales > Orobanchaceae > Orobanche > Orobanche coerulescens. Next base: position 104,044,320 of record CM065804.1, read on the forward strand.
CTTTGGTTCCTCCCATTCTTTGAGACGGACCTACCGAGTCGCGCATTAGGATTGACGACGGAATGAATCAAGCTTAATTCTCTCATTATGAATATTAGATATTGGATATCTAATTCGGGACATTGGATGTTTAAATCGATTTATTAGATAAATTGATTTACGGCCTAATGAAATTAATTATGTTATTTTGTATTTGATATGTTTAATTAATTGGATTAATTAAACGACATAAATACATCGGAACGGAATAGGAGTTTATCTGTTTGGACTCACGGGAGTCCAAAACGAACCGAACTCATCCATTTTTTCATCATAGCCGCCGCCCCACTTTCCACCTTATTCCCTTTTGTTTTTTGTTCCCATTGATTAATGGGTGATAATGACATGGTGGGGTTGATTCTCATTTGATGAGTTGTTTTAAGGTGAGTGGAATTTGAATAAGAAAAGTAGACTTCATTCTCTCATTTTAATAGGCATTCATACGGATCAATCAAAGAGAGTTAAAGAGAGAGAAAAGTTCTTCTAAAAGTAGTCTTCTTCTTCTTCACTTTCCTCTTCGTTTTCTTAGAGAAAATTCAAGAGTATAATTGAGAGTTATGAGTTATACACTTAGAGTGTGATGATCTCATATTGGAAGCTTCATCACTTAGCTCTATCCGTATCCTCGGAGGATAGCAAGGTGATCGTCGTTCCGGTTGTTTCTCCGGCGCGTGGCAAGTAGAGACGCGGTGCTTTCGGCGTTGGATCGTTCAAGAGCTTGGGGAATAGCTCAAGAGAAGGTTACCATTTAATCAACGGACTTCGAGGGTTAGTTTCTTACGACTCTTGCTTTTCGTTTATATATTCGTATATACGTAGCTCGATCGATCCTCGTAGGGATTCGGATCGAATTAATTTTCGTTTTACCGCTTCCGCTGGGCCTTCGTTTTAGGCACCGAATCCCAACAGTGGTATCAGAGCGTAGGTCTTGCGATCGTATATACGATATTGGCATTTGGAATGCTCGATTAGATGGTGTATGATTTGGAATCATTTTAGTCATAATCATGGTATATGTTTTTCGTTCGTAATAATTGTATTTTCGTAAGTTTATGTCTAAATATAAATCTTAAATTTCTGGAAAATATGATTTATATTGAAGATATGAAAGTCGGAAAATATTGATATTGGATATCCGGTCGAAAATCTAGCCCCGAATCGTCGTCGGACGACTTTTTGGACAAAAAGGGTAATTTGGCCGAGAGTGACTCGAACGTGTCCTCGGTGACACGGTCGTGTCCGGCAGTGTGGCCAGGCCACTGCCTGGAGACCCGACCGTGTCAGGCGACACGGGCGTGTCTGGCCGAAAGTGACTCGACCGTGTCCTGGGTGACACGGTCGTGTCAACGATCTACCAAGTCATCGCCAGCGACCGACCGTGCCACAGGTGACTCGGTCGTGTCTGGGCGGCATATTCGAGCGTGACTCGGCCAAGCCAGCGTGATCGCCGGTAAGTCGCCGAGGGTGACTCGGTCATGCTGGCCCGTTTTCACCCCGGCTCGATTTTTCCGTGTATTCTTAAAAATTAATCTCCCACACATTAAATTGGATTTAATATGATTAAAATGATTTATGGTATTTCATTTTATAAGGGAAATTTGATTAATTGGAATATTTATAGTCGACCGAATTATTTTGAACGTTATCAAATTACCGATTATGTGAATCGATTGGATCGGTTCGTATTGTAGATTGGATCAATGTATCTCTACGCTTTCCATTTATATAGTATTTTTGGATGAATGCTTTTTGAATGGGGATGTGGTTCGTGGACTTAGTTTTGAATCGTTCGTTTTATTCGATTGGGTTGTAAAGGCCATTTTAAGCCTATTTATTTTACTAGAAATGTTTGTATCTAGGATGCAATTTTCGATGTAAAATTTATATGTAATGACGAAGACCGGAGGAAGATCCATTTCGAGAAGACGAAGATTCAAGACGAAGACTTGTAATTAGATTACGGAGTTTTTGTTTTCTAGGAACGGTCCATGAACCACATGTTGGTAGCAACTAGGTTGTGAATGGTTTTTCATATTGTATGAATACCACAAACGCGCTAATATGATTAATGTGCAAAGTGTAACGTTAATCGCGAAAATTCTCCCACAATAAATAATTAAGTTTATAAGGTTTCAAGGTTTTCCTTCCCTCCATCGAGTTTTCGAATTGAAATCCAAACCGGATGTGCTATGCTTCCGAGTTATCGGGTAGTCGTTCGGGAGGACGGATAAATTACCGGGAGCGCATTGGATGCCTTCGGTTGGAGCAAATTTTATCCCTAGAAACCTGATAGGTTGCCGGATAAGATTCAATTGTGAAACTGATTGCGTCGATGGTATAAACTTAACTTGTTCACGAACCATAGAAATCGTATAGGTTGAGGGGAGTGAACAAGGGGAAAAAGAAGATCGAATCATCCATTAGATGGGTTGGTGTTGGATACCACTTTATGAAAATTAATAGACTAGAAACCTGTTCGGTTGCCCTCTATTAAGATTTATAAAGAACTCGATCACCACTATGAAGTAGAGCGACGATACTTCTGGTTTTCACATGGGAGTGTGTTATTCCGATAAAAATAGTGGGAGCTGGGTAACAAGAATAGAAAAGACCTAAATTCTATACTCAGATCATAATATAACAAGTCACTAATTAATCTGTTATACTTAATGCAGACAAATCTCAATATGACAATGAATCCACTCGCAATTCTACTCAAAAAGAACACCTTAATGGGACCTAACTTTGTGGATTGGCTCCGCAATCTGATGATTGTCCTCAGTATAGAGACACTGGGATACGTCTTGGAGACGGACATTCCGGCGCCTCCTGTGCGGACTCGATCCAATCAGGAAGAGATTGAAAACCACGAAAAGTGGGTTAAGGATGACGTGAAAGTCCGTGCTTATATGATGGCTTCCATGTCTAATGAGCTTCAGAGAGCTCATGAGAAAATGACTTCTGCTAGGCAGATTCTATCTCACTTAACCGAGCTTTATGGTGAGCACAGCAGAACTGCTAGATATGAGATATCCAAGCAACTGTTCGGTGCAAGGATGAAGGAAGGTGAGAAAGTTGGGGAACACGTCCTCAAAATGATATCCATGATCGAGAGATTGGAGGCTCTTGATTTTAAAATGGATACTTCTCTCCAAACCGACCTTATCCTACAGTCTCTCCCTGATTCCTTCTCACATTTTGTTATGAACTTCAACTGCAATGAGATTGCATGAAATTTAGCTGGGCTAATGAACAAACTGGTGACCACTCAGTCTCAGATGAAGACCCCGCGGATGAAGGAGTCTGCACTTGTGATTTCTTCTGGACTTCGGAAGTCTAAGAATAAGAAGAAAAAGACCAAGAAGCGGACTGGACCACAAGCTAAGGACCTTAAGGGAAAGGGCAAGGCCCCGATGGTTCCAAAGAACAAGAAGAAGAAGGATGCTTGTCTCAAGTGCGGTGATCTGGGCTACTGGGCTAGAGATTGTCCGATTCTTCATGGCACTTCAGGTACAGAACTTTTAGTTTTGGAAACAAATTGTTCTGCTACTGTATTTTCTACTTCCTGGATACTTGATTCTGGTGCTAGTTCTCATATTTGTTCCGTGAATCAGGATCTGGAACAAAGTAGGAAGCTTGGAGCTGGAGAAGTTATGATCACAGTCGGAAGCGGACATAGTGTCGAGGCGACCGACATAGGATCACTTCTTTTGGGTTTAGAATCCGGCTTTGTTTTAATTTTAGATGATGTACTTGTTTTGCCCAAGGGGAATAATAACATTTAACTTTTCCGGTCATGGACCGAAAAGGCTTTTCATTTTTCATTGGTGATGGTTTCTACAAATTTATTTCAGAAATAAACTAGTGGGTACTGCTACATTGTTAAATGGATTGTATCATCTAAATCTCAGCAACAAAGTCGTTGTGAATACTAAGACTAGGAAACGCGGTAAGGATGAAACTAATCAAGTTTTGAAATGGCATCTTAGACTTGGTCATGTTGGTCAGACCAAGGTTTACAAAAGGATGGACTTATGAGTCCATTGGGATCGGATCCCTTTCCTACTTGTGAATCTTGCCTTTAAGGCAAAATGACTGAGTTCCCCTTCATAGGGACTTATGAAAGAGCCGCTGATAAACTAGGATTAATCCATACCGATGTACGTAGTGTTTTGGAAGCAGCACGTGACGGATATCAATATTTCATTACGTTTACAGATGATCATACTAGGTATGGTTATGTATACCTAATGAAACATAAATCCGAGGCCTTTGAGAAATTCCAGGAATTCAAGGCCCTAGTCGAGAAACAAACTGGTAATCATATCAAAGCACTTCGGTCGGATCGAGGTGGCAAGTATATGAGTACGGAGTTTGACGAGTTCCTTGAAGAACATGGAATAGTATCACATCTAACACCTCCAGGTACTCCTCAGTTAAATGGTCTGTCAGAAAGAAGGAACTGGACCTTGTTGAACATGGTTCGTTCCATCTTTGAGCTATCTTGACTTAGCGATTTACCTGTGGGGTTATACACTCCTGACTGCTGCTTATATCTTGAATAGATGTCCTTCCAAATCTGTTCCTAAAAACTCCACATAAGATGTGGGAGGGCGGAACAAAAATGGAAGCGAAGTCCGTGAGAGGACGTTTCATTGGATTCCTATCTGGGACGATGGGATATCTATTCTACATGCCCGAAGATCGAAAGATCGTTGTTGCTTTACAAGCACACTTCCTGGAATAAGAGTTCATTCAGGAAGGCGGAGCAAGTAGAAATATTTCTTTGGAAGAATACAATGAAACTCCTCGGGAGACACCTGTGCAAGAAACTGGAACCGAACCTTCTGTAACACAAGTACAACCACCTCGTATATATAGTAGGGTGTCTCATTTACCTGAGAGGTATGGGCTAGTGCACTTGGAGGAACTGGGTCTCCATGAGTTTCCAAGTGATAGCCAAGAGACCAACCCAACGACCTATAACCTAGAATGGTGGATGTAGACTTCGTGATATGGACTGTAGCAGTCTTCACGTAGTTGGGATCTTCGTTTTGACGAAACAGTCTGAGAGTCTGACTTCGTGCAAAAGAAGAGAAATCTTGTGTATACAAGAGGGTTAGTGGGAGCAAGATCGCATTCTTAGTACTATATGTAGATGACATTCTACTAATAGGAAATGATGTGGGAATGCTTAGTTCTGTGAAAGCTTGGCTTTCGAGTAATTTCTCCATGAAAGACTTGGGAGAAGCAACCTATATTCTTGGTATTCGGCTCTACCGGGATAGAGAAAAGAGAACAATAGGCCTTTCCCAAGCCCTCTATATAGATAAAGTCTTAAAACGATTTAAGATGGATTATTCTAAAAGAGGGTTCCTTCCGATGCGACATGGGATAAAACTCTCCTCGAAGATGTGTCCTCTAGGTGAGGAACAATGAAAGGAAATGAGTAATATACCATATGCTTCGTCCACAGGTAACCTTATGTATGCTATATTGTGTACGAGACCTGACATTGCGCATGCTGGGAGCGTGGTAAGTAGGTTTCAGGCAAACCCAGGAAGGGAACATTGGACTGCCGTAAAGAACGTTCTCAAGTACTTGTTAAGGGCTCGAGATATGGTTCTTATATATGGCGGTGGAGAACTGAATGTTGATGGATTCACTGATTCGGACTTCCAAGGACAGAAAGACGACTAAATGTCTATTTCTGGCTATTTATTTACTCTTGATGGAGCAGCAGTATCTTGGCATAGTGCCAATGATAGAGCGACTGCTGTTCCACCTGTTAGGATGAGTATATAGCAGCCTCGGAGGCTTCTAAGGAAGGGTTCTGGATTAATAAATTACTGGGTAAACTTCACGTGACACCACGGTCCTAGGGGCCGAGGTTTCACAACAGTACCAATCACATTGAGAGGGAGTATCATCTCGTAAGAGAATTTGTTCGCAAAAGAGATACATTGTGCTGCATAGAGTAGAGTCAGCCGACTACGTCGCTGATCCACTGACCAAGCCATTTTCTCAGAGTAGCTTGGAGCGTCATCTGGAGAACATGGGTATTAGATACCATAGTGTGTGGCATTGAGTGCAAGTGGGAGATTGTTAGGAGTATGCCCTCGAATGCCACTCAGAGGTTGTTGAGTGAGGGCATTGTACTTGTAATTATGTAAACCATTTATATAAGGCAAATGAATGTTTCTTTATTTACTGGTAGTTACTGGCATTCCTAACTCGTAAATAAACATATAGAAACTAGTCCGTGTATTTGAGAGCAAAACGTTCCACTCCTTATTGGATAAGGGGGTAGGCACTGGAAAGGTTATAGCTCAAATACTTAATCGTTCGCAAGTCGATGAAACTTGATTGGGCGTTAAGTTTATGTGAAGACTTGTATGACGTGTTCTTTGACATGGAGAGTGCTTGTCGAACACTAATGGTTAGTGGGAGCACACGTTATAGGTATGCTAATTGGATTAGTATACTCGAACCGACTCACCCTCGATTCGTCACATGGATTTCACTCCGGTACAGTCAATGACGGAATCGAAAGGTTGTGATAGGTATTCGTGAACCTTCGACTTGAGGATTTAGTAGGGATGTGCTTGTGACGTCAATATTTTGATTAGAGTAGTTCGACCCTATAAACCGGAAGGCGGGGGTCAACCTCAACGTGCATCTTGACGGGCAAGTAGCAGGTCCTACTGAATACCAAGATAGAATTCTTTCTCCCGTTAGTGAGCGGGTTATATGTCCTATCCGGTTATTGGCAGATGAGATCATAAGTCTTTGGCCAAAGCATTGGAGCTACTTGTATTAGATACACGACAGCTCGATGATCTCGATTTGCATTAACGCATGCATAGCGTCAAGTACAGATAGGGTTTGACTGACCGTGACCCTATAACTTGATCGGGACATTTGAAAGAAGGGTTTATACGTATACTGGTATTCACGATAGAATGGTTCTTGAATGATCCCAATCATTCGTTCTCAGTTGGGGTACGGTGTAGGCCACCAGGCTGGCTAGGTGGTGCTACTACTCTTTAGTTCCTCCCATTGCTGATTGAGACGGACCTACCGAGTCGCGCATTAGGATTGACTACGGAATGAATCAAGCTTAATTCTCTCATTATGAATATTAGATATTGGATATCTAATTCGGGACATTGGATGTTTAAATCGATTTATTGGATAAATTGATTTACGGCCTAATGAAATTAATTATGTTATTTTGTATTTGATATGTTTAATTAATTGGATTAATTAAACGACATAAATACATCGGAACGGAATAGGAGTTTATCTGTTTGGACTCACGGGAGTTCGAAACGAACCGAACTCATCCATTTTTTCATCATAGCCGCCGCTCCACTTTCCACCTTATTCCCTTTTGTTTTTTGTTCCCATTGATTAATGGGTGATAATGACATGGTGGGGTTGATTCTCATTTGATGAGTTGTTTTAAGGTGAGTGGAATTTGGATAAGAAAAGTAGACTTCATTCTCTCATTTTAATAGGCATTCATACGGATCAATCAAAGAGAGTTAAAGAGAGAGAAAAGTTCTTCTAAAAGTAGTCTTCTTCTTCTTCACTTTCCTCTTCGTTTTCTTAGAGAAAATTCAAGAGTATAATTGAGAGTTATGAGTTATACACTTAGAGTGTGATGATCTCATATTGGAAGCTTCATCACTTAGCTCTAGCCGTATCCTCGGAGGATAGCAAGGTGATCGTCGTTCCGGTTGTTTCTCCGGCGCGTGGCAAGTAGAGACGCGGTGCTTTCGGCGTTGGATCGTTCAAGAGCTTGGGGAATAGCTCAAGAGAAGGTTACCATTTAATCAACGGACTTCGAGGGTTAGTTTCTTACGACTCTTGCTTTTCGTTTATATATTCGTATATACGTAGCTCGATCGATCCTCGTAGGGATTCGGATCGAATTAATTTTCGTTTTACCGCTTCCGCTGGGCCTTCGTTTTAGGCACCGAATCCCAACAGTTTCGTCACCATCGCACTCGAAGCTACGTTGGTGCAACTCCCTCCATCAATAATCAAACTACATCACTTATCTCCCACTTGACACTTCGTATGGAATATTTGGTCCCATTGTTCTGACTCGCTCGGAAGTGACTTAGCTTGCAAACTGCGAAGGACCAAGGTTGTATCGTAATTCGGAGCATCGTAAGCCTCACAATCTCCTTCTTCTTCGCCTCCCAAATCAAATACATCACCCAACCTCTCTACTTCTTCCTCGTCTACCAATTCCTCTCGGGCCGCGAGAGCCTCTCTCAACGTCATGACTCTCTTATTCGGACAAGAGTTTTGATAATGGCCAAAACCTTGACATTTAAAACAGCGCACCTTCGATAGACTCGTCTCTTTATTTGCGCTGGGAGCCTTAGAAACTGGATTAGGGGTTGAAGTTGGCACTGTTTTGGTAGCCGAACTAGAGCCGCTACTCGTGGTTCCGAATTTTGAGGGAAACTCAGGTTTAGTCCATCCGCTTGACTTGTTATGCTCTATATTCGAACCTCCCACCCTCATTCTATTTTGAGTCTCAACCTTCAAACACAACCCACACAAGGTGTCAAAATCGGCGTACGGATACAAGTCCACCAAATTAGCTATGTTTCGATTTAAACCATGCAAGAACCGCGCCATCTTCTGTTCTTCGTTCTCCTCCAATTCTCCCATCAAGGTCAAATTCTCGAACTCATCAATATATTCACTAACACTCATCTTTCTTTGCATGCAGTCAGCAATCTTGCGATACAGGGTCAGCCTATGTGACGTGGGGACATATCTCTTGCGAAGTTTCCATTTCAACGAATCCCACTAATTAATCTTTGTTTTTCGCTACAGCAGTAGCGAATAGCAACAATCCGACTAAACAGCGACTACCCTTTTGCTACAGTAGTAGCGAACAGCAACAATCAACAGCTAAACAGCGGCTGGTCGAACGGAAAACGACAGCAACAAAGAATCGCCAACAACTGTAGTGAGCAGTGAATTGTGGTCGAATGCGGAGGAAATAGGAATCACGCTCGGTCTCTGGACATCAACTATTTTAACGAGATGGAAGCAAGTTACACGAACAAGAAACTGGATAATACTCCGATGAACAACACCATGAACGACTCCAAAGATTCTGTCTAAACAAGAACAGTTTCCGATCGGACGAACAAAAAAACAATAAAAGATTTTAACGAGTTAGATCTATAACTCGTCAAATATGATCTCTTCCCAAGACCTATTGAGAATTGATCGGATTATAATTTGAAATCGCGTCGAACAATAATCAAGAATTGGTGTTTGAGACACGGCAAACAAATAAAACTCAAAGAGAGAAAAATATCAAGTGTATTCAATGAATCCCATCGGCCGAGCTATATGATGTATATATAGAAGCCAAACCCTAGTAACATAACTAAGGTTACTCCCTAAAATGCCCTTAAATAAGTTTGGGCTACTACTGATTAAGGAAAATAACACACAAAGCAACATAGGGTTGCACATGTCGCACCCTTTATTAAATAAATAATACAAAATAATGATAAACTACGTTATTCCGAGCCCGACCACCAAAGTCACTCCAAGCCTCGTGTCTATCTTCTCGCCTAAATATGTAGCATGTCCGCTTACGTCGATCACCACCTCGTCTTCTTCCCTTGGTGATATGAACTTGGATATGATTGATTCGTTTTCAAAGGCGATATGAACTTGGAAAAACGAAGTGATATGATAATATGATTTTTAGTTGGAGTAGGATATGACTTCGAGTAATGCGGAAGCGTAGTTTGATGTATAGTGGGCTGAAATATAACGTAACAAGCAGGGATGTAAAATTGATGGAAGATAATCGGTCCTCAACCCTACGAATCGCAAAATGCGAACTCTAGAAATAATCCTAGAACCCAACAAATATACATAAGTAGAACTTTAGAATCAAGGCGAAAAACAACACTTCGGATGAAGAAACGAAGAGTGCTTTGTATAGTAGTAAGAAACTGAACTCCAGAGTGATAAAAACTCAAGTAACTACAATGTGTATTAAGATATAAAAATATGATTTATTACATACGAAAATCCCCTTTAAATAGGTGATAAGGGGCTAAACTTAGTCAACTAAACAATAATTAAAATAGTACACATGATAAGGGACTACTAATGATCTCTACTTTGTGATTACAATAATGAAGATTTGTGGGAGGATGGCAACGGCTATGTAGGAAGGTGGGGGCTGAATTTCCTCTTTCAATTCTTCTTTAAATGGTGGGGCTGAATCTTCTTGTAATGATACACTTAAGAACTATTGAGATCACATTCATGATACATCAAGACTTGTAGGAAGGTGGGGCCGAAACTTCTTCAAATTTCTTCAAATGCAACGGCTCTTTTGTGTAGAATATGGGTATAATCGTCCGTGTATAATGCATGTAGATTTTACGTATGCATGTTATTTAACCGAGCTTAATTGGATCGTTCTCTTCATGTATCTTGATGATGTTGACAATTGCTTCCTTTTTTGGGTCCATCTCGATTGATTTCTTAGCGATTTCATTATCCCAGATAATTTGAACTAGTCCGTTGATTGATTCTTTAAATTGTTTAGCTCGTGCTCTTGTGACTGGACCAACTGGTATTTTTACTGGGTCCGGTGGATAATCCAGTGGTTTCTCATCATTTCCTTCCTCTTGAAAAGTATTTGTCCTCAAATCCGTTTTGTCTCCTACATCAAAACAGCTTAAGCCAGCCACATTAATAGTAGTACTCACATTATACTCACCTGGTAACTCCAGCTTGTAGGCATTATCGTTGACGCGTTCCAGGAGTTGAAAAGGACCATCTTCTCGGGGGAGTAGCTTAGATCGTCGTTGTGCTGGAAATCTTTCTTTTCTCATATGCAGCCAAACCCAATCCCCTGGTTCGAATGTTACCTTACGGCGCCCTTTGTTGGCTTGCTTGGCGTATTGTTCAGTTCTCCTTTCAATATTTAGGCGTGTCTGCTCATGTATTTTCTTGACGAACTCAGCCTTCTTAGCACCGTCTAAGTTAACAAATTCAGAAATAGGCAAAGGAATTAAATCCAAGAGAGTTAAGGGGTTAAAGCCATATACAATTTCGAACGGAGAATATTTAGTAGCTGAATGTACCGATCAATTATATGCAAATTCAACGTGAGGGAGGCTCTTCCCATGTTTTGATATTCTTTTTAATAACTGCTCTTAATAAAGTGGATAATGTTCTGTTAACAACTTCAGTTTGTCCGTCTGTTTGGGGATGGCAAGTAGTTGAAAACAGTAGTTTTGTGCCCAGTTTTTCCCACAAAGTTTTCCAAAAATAACTTAAAAATTTTGTATCTCGATCAGACACAATTGTCCGAGGCATTCCATGGAGTCTTATTATTTCCTTAAAGAATAGATTTGCGATGTGTGAAGCATCATCAGTTTTGTGACATGAAATAAAGTGTGCCATTTTTGAAAACCTATCAACTACCACAAAAATTGAGTCTTTTCCGTTTTTACTCCTTGGTAGTCCTAGAATGAAATCCATCGATATATCTACCCATGGTTTGGTAGAAATAGGTAAGGGTGTATATAGTCCATTTGGTAACACTTTTGATTTAGCTTGTTTACAGGTTATGCATCGACTACAAATTCGTTCAACATCTCGTTTCATATGTGGCCAATAAAAATGCTCATGTAAAACAGCTAAAGTTTTTGCTATCCCAAAGTGTCCCATTAAACCACCACTATGTGCTTCATGCACAAATAATCCTCGTAATGAACAAGCAGGGATACGTAACTGATTTCCATGAAACAAATAATCATTATGTTTGTAGAATTGTCCGTGAGCTGTTTGTTCACATTCTTTGTAAATTTGCCCAAAATCATTATCATTGATATACAATTCTTTAATATGTTCAAAACCGAGCAATTTAGCATCAAGAGTGGATATAAGTGTATACCTTCGAGAGAGAGCATCGACGACCACATTTTCTTTACCCTTTTTGTAACGAATAACATACGGAAAAGTTTCAATAAACTCTACTCATTTAGCGTGTCGTTTGTTGAGTCGGTGCTGCCCTTTAAGGTGTTTTAGCGATTCATGATCCGTGTGAATCACAAATTGTTTTGGCCATATATAATGCTGCCACGTTTTCAAAGCTCTTACCAACGCATAAAGTTCTTTGTCGTAGGTCGGATAGTTGAGTGTAGGACCACCCAATTTTTCGCTGAAGTAAGCTAAAGGTTTCCCTTCTTGCACTAATACAGCTCCTATTCCTGTTCCTGAAGCGTCACATTCAATCTCAAAAGATTTAGAAAAATTAGGGAGGGATAATACCGGGGCCTTAGTCAGTTTTTCCTTTAATAGTTGAAAGGTCGTTTCTTGAGCTTCTCCCCAGTGAAAGCCTACAGTCTTTTTCATTACTTCAGTCATAGGTGCGGCTATGGAACTGAAATTTGGTACAAACCTCCTGTAGAAACTTGCTAAACCGTGAAAACTACTTACTTCTCCTATATTCTTAGGACCTGACCATTCTTGGATGGCTTTAATTTTCTCGTCATCTACTTGAATTCCCTGAGCACTAACAATGAATCCCAAAAATACTAGTCTATCTGTGCAAAAAGTGTATTTGCTTAGATTAACATATAAGTTTTCCTTCTTAAGTACCATTATTACCATTCGGAGATGTTCAACATGTTCTTCCAAATTCTTGCTATATATAAGTATTTCGTCAAAATACACAACTACGAATTTTCCTAAATAGGCACGCAAAATATGGTTCATTAAACGCATAAAGGTACTAGGGGCATTAGTTAAACCAAATGGCATAACCATCCATTCGTACAGTCCGTATTTAGTTTTAAATGCAGTCTTCCATCCGTCTCCTTCTTTCATCTTAATTTGGTGATAACCACTTTTAAGATCAATTTTAGAGAACACGCTAGAACCGTGTAATTCGTCTAACATATCATCTAAGCGAGGGATAGGATGTCGATACTTTACCGTAATATTGTTTATAGCTCGACAGTCAACACACATCCTCCAGGTTGAATCCTTCTTCGGAACGAGTAGTACGGGTACAGCACAGGGGCTTAGACTTTCTCGTACATGTCCTTTTTCCATTAGCTCGGTCACTTGCTGCTGAATTTCTTTCGTTTCATCCGGATTACTCCGATAAGCTGGCCGATTAGGAATTGGTGCACCGGGAACAAAGTCTATCTGATGTTCGATTCCACGGATGGGCGGTAAACCGGGTGGAATTTCTTCGGCAAACACATCCTGGTATTCCTGCAAAAGAGACACAACAACATTGGGCAAAGAGCTTTTAAGCCCGTTATCGGTTAGTAGTGTTTCTTTAAATACGATAACAATAATGGGCTGTTTTTCTTTTATTGCCCTTTTAATTTCTCCAGCCCTAGCATAGAGGCTGATTTTCGAACTCTTCTCTTTCTTTTTCTTGGTCTCGACTACTCCTTTTGGTACATTTTCAGCTTGTAAGTTGAGTTGATCTTCGTAGACTTGTTGCGGAGTTAACGGGGCGAGGGTAACTTTACGCTGTTCGAATTCGAACGAATACTTATTAGTGTATCCGTTGTGAGATACTTTTCTGTCAAATTGCCAGGGTCGACCCAACAACACATGTCCGGCTTGCATTGGCACTACGTCACATAATACTTCGTCTTGATATTTGCCGATTTTGAATGCCACTAACACTTGTTTGGTGACTTTTGTTTCGCCACTATTGTTCAACCATTGCAATTTATATGGTTTCGGATGTTTCAAAGTGATTAATCCGAGTTTTTCCACCAACACGGTACTTGCAACATTTGTACATGATCCTCCGTCTATAATCATGTTGCACACCTTATCTTTAATGTAACATCTCGTGTGGAAAATATTCTCCCGTTGTTCATTTGGTTCGTCTTTAACTTGTATGCTCAAAGCACGTCGAGTGACTAAAGTGAGGGCTGCCGGAATATCATATTCGGAACCTTCCTCTCGGGGTTCGTTTTCTTCGGTGTCACTTTCGGATTCGATGTCTCTGTTTGGTCTTATTACCATGACTCGTTGATTTGGACAATTATTGGCGTAATGTCCTCTTCCTTTGCAATGATGACATTGAATGTCTCGACTTCTATTAAAATTAGAACTTGGCTGAACTTGTTTTGCCGGATTACTTCCTTCGGCCGTGAGTTTAGTTGTAGATGGTTCGGTCTTCTATGAAGTGGCCTTTCCTTTTGAGGTATTTGTGTTCGGGGCTGACCTCCAAGTAGAATTTTGAGGAGTGGTTCGAACATTACCTCATCTTTTGATTTGATTTTCTATTTTTGTGGCCATGTGTACCATCTCTTCCACTTCAACATAGTGATGTAACTCCACCATGTTTTGTATTTCTCGGTTTAGTCCCGCTAGGAACCTTGCCATGGTAGCTTCTCGATCTTCTTCAATATTGGCTCCAATCATTATTATCTCCATCTCTTTAAAGTATTCTTCAACGGTTCGAGTACCTTGTCGTAGTGTTTGCAATCAGTTATAGAGTTCTCGATAGTAGTAACTTGGAACAAAACGTCTTCTCATAACCACCTTCATTTCTTCCCAAGTTTCAATAGGTGGTTCGTGGTTCCTTCTTCGGTTGTTCATTAATTTATCCGACCAAATAATGGCATAATCAGTAAACTCGATGGCTGTCATCTTTACTTTCTTTAGGCCCGTATAGTTATGGCCAGTGTTCTAAAAATCCCCGTCTAGACCGATTAATCCTCCGATTAGTCCCTAGAAGGTCCTGTACCGTTCCGATTATGCCCTAGGCATTTGTACTGGGCGGTTAGATGATTAATCGATCATCTAGGCTGGCTTGTCTGGGGTCTACGAAGGCAATCTAAGATGCTACGGATACTATGGACTACTTTATATCTATATCAATGTTTCAAATTCCTAGTTATGTGGGCGACTAGGCGGATGCCTAGGCGGTTATACTTTTTTTGTTTTTTTTTGTTTTTTTTTGTTTTGTTCTAATAGTACTATAAATTCATAAACTAAGATAGTATGGATATTATGGACTCTCTAATATCTATATAATATTTCAAATTTAATACATAATTGTTATATTGTACATATATATAATTTTTATATATAAAAATGATTAAAATAATAATAAAAAATAAATCCGCCTAGTCCGATTACTCCCCGATTAATCCCCGAGTAATCCTCTGGGCGCTAGGCGTTAGCAATCTGAACGCCTAGTGCCTAGCGTTTTTTAGAACCATGGTTATGGCATTCGAACATAAGTTCGACTTTTCTTTCCCAATCAATATAAATTTCGGGGTCACTCTTACCTTGGAACATAGGTACATTTAACTTGATATTCCCCAAGTTTCCATCTTGTCGATTGTCGTTTCTTTGATCATGGCCTCTTCGAAACCTCCTTGGATTTTTGTCGGTGTCTTCTTCATCCGAATAGTCTTCCTCTATTTGCACGTTCGGAAGTCTTCGAGGAAGAATTGGTCGTCGTACTTGTGGTTTTTCTTTTTGATAAAATGCTTCCATCTTTGCATCAATCATTTGTTCAAGTTGTGTCATCATCAACTTCATATCAAACTTTGGAGATGAATGAGATGATCCTCCGATATCCGACATGATGTTATGAAGTTGTTTCGTTGGTATGAAAGAAAAAGGTGATGAAGTGTTATGAAAATATAGTAAGGTGGAACGTAGGGTTGGACCTTGTCTCCGATGCCAAATGATATGAACTTGGCTATGATTGATTCATTTTCAAAGGTGATATGAACTTGGAAAAATGAAGTTATATGATAATATGATTTTTAGTTGGAGTAGGATATGACTTCGAGTAATGCGGAAGCGTAGTTTGATGTATAGTGGGCTGAAATGTAACGTAACAAGGAGGGATGTAAAATTGATGGAAGATAATCCGTCCTCAACCCTACGAATCGCAAAATGCGAACTCTAGAAATAGTCCTAGAACCCAACAAATATACGTAAGTAGAACTTTACAATCAAGGCGAAAAACAACACTTCGGATGCAGAAACGAAGAGTGCTTTGTATAGTAGTAAGAAACCGAATTCAAGAGTGATAAAAACTCAAGTAAACACAATGTGTATTAAGATATAAAAATCTGATTTATTACATACGAAAATCCCCTTTAAATAGGTGATAAGGGACTAAACTTAGTCAACTAAAAAATAATTTAAAGAGTACACATGATAAGGGACTACTAATGACCAAGACTTTGTGATTACAATAATGAAGATTTGTGGGAGGATGGCAATGGCTATGTAGGAAGGTGGGGGCTGAATTTCCTCTTTCAATTCTTCTTTAAATGGTGGGGACGAATCTTCTTGTAATGATACACTTAAGGACCATTGAGATCACATTCATGATACACCAAGACTTGTAGGAAGGTGGGGCCGAAACTTCTTCAAATTTATTCAAATGCAATGGCTCTTTTGCGTAGAATATGGGTATAATCGTCCGTGTATAATTCATGTAGATTTTACGTATGCATGTTATTTAACCGATCTTAATTGGATTGTTCTCTTCCTGTATCTTGATGATGTTGACAAGTGCTTCCTTGTTTTGGGTCCATCTCAATTGATTTCTTAGCGATTTAATTATCCCAGATAATTTAAACTAGTCCGTTTATTAATTCTTTGAATTGTTTAGCTTGTGCTCTTGTGACTGGACCAACGGGTATTTTTACTGGGTCCGATGGATAATCCAATGGTTTCTCATCACTTGGGCTTGTCAATCCCGTATCACACCGCCTTTGAAAGGCGGTGCAGAACTTTCTGCACTGGCCGCGCTAGCATGCGTTACCCGTAATAGTTAGCGTGCGCTACCTGTTAGTTTTCCGAGTAGAGTCCAGAAACCTCTGCATGTACTGACCGGCCATAATGGCGTGCGCTACCATCACCAATTAACATGCGCTACCAATGTATGATTAGCACACGCTAGCAACACAGTTTAGTGTGCGCTAACTGCTACTTCTCAACATCGCCATTATGAAGTTTGGTCAGGACGAACACATCCTGATAGGCACATAACTCGACAATCACTAACAACCAACATACCAATTCCAACTCCAATATACACATAGTTCCAGGCACCAAATAGTATAATATGGAACTTTCCCAAACCAACTCCCAATAGAATACGACCAAAAATAAAATACATTATTAATAAAGTACACGGATATTACACTTCATCATATTCTATGCCTTCTTCCTATGTGTATCCTTGGGCAACTAATCTGGGCTTGTTCCTTATTACAAGCCCATCTATTTCTTTTCTTCTGAAATACCCATTTGGTTCCTATGACAGCTTGATGGGTTGGTCTACAGACTAGGTACCAAATATTATTTCTTTCTAAACCATTGAGCTCTTTTTCCATAGAAGTGGTCCAGTGAGAATTATTAAGAACCTTATTTGTCGAAAGAGGTCCATATTGTGCTAAGAATACATCTAGCGTGCACATGACAAGTCACCTAAGTGTAGCTTAGGATTTCCATATCGGGAAAGAAGACTGTTTAGAACTGGATTCTGTATCTTCTTGTGCACAGAGTACAGTTCCGTGTGTTCTATGTATTCTTCTTATGGTGGACACACCAGCATCAATATCACCAATTATTAACTCTTGAGGATGATCTCTTAACCACCTCCTATTGGGTTCTGGTTCAGCACCCCTTGTCGTGTCCTGTTGAGCTATAGTTTCAGCTTCAACCTCTATAGCAGCGGCTTTGACTACTTTTTCTGTTCTTACAACATCAGGATTGATCTCTAGATTTACAAAAGGTTCATCTTGAGTGTGTAGGATTCCCTTATGAGATAACATTTGGATGCCTTGGGTTAAGTTTTCTATTCCTGTAGGGTCGTAATGGGGTTCATCAAATACATCATGGACTGACTCCTCTATTGTCAGTTTCCTTTTGATGAATATCCGAAAAGCCTTGCGGGCAGAGGAGAATCCAACGAATATACCTTCATCTGATTTTTTATCGAAGGTCTTGAGTTGATCCTTACCATTGTTAAGAACGTAACACCTGCATTCAGAAACATTAAAAAACTCAAATATTGGAGTTTTATTATTCCATACCTCGTATACGGTTTTGTTGTGGTACGTGTTGATGATGCAGGGGTTTTGTGTATAGCACGCTGTTTTTGTTGCTTCTCCCCAGAAACGTTGTGGCAACTTGCTTGCAGCTAACATAGTTTTTGTTGCTTCCTTCAGCGTCATGTTCTTTCGCTCGGCAACACTATTTTGTTGAAGAGTACGGGTTGTTGAGTATTCATGTTATATGTCATTGTCCGCAGAGTACTGCTCTATTAAGCGGTTTGTGAATTCTGTTCCTCTATCAGAACGAATGGATACAATAACCAGCCCTTTCTCATTTGGAAGCTTTTTCAGGTGTTCCGGCAGCCTTTGGTTTCTGAAAAGGGGCAGCTGTAGCCTTTTTTGTGTTTACAGGATCAACCTTCGTAGCATTTTTGGTTTCAGGAATGGGTTCCACTCCTTTGACAAATATTGTACTAGTTTTGACTTTGTTGGAGAACAAGTCGTATCCCAAGCTATGTTTGTCATGGACATGTTGTCCAGTACTTAGGATGTCTTCTATCCTGCTTGATTATTTATCAAAAGATTTGAGGATGTTCTCGAGTTCTCCTTCTCTTTTTTCGATAAGTTGTATCTTTTCTTCTAGTAAAGCATAATCATTTGTCTTGCATTGATTATGAGTTTTTACCTTATTTAGTTCAGTTGCAAGTTGATGATTGCTTTACATGTGTTTCTCATCAGTGATCTTCTTGATTTCGCAATCTAAAGACATAGTTTCATAATTGTTTTCAGCATATCATTTTCATCCTTCATCTCTAGATATAAAAGAGAGACTTGTAGGATTTCTTGTTTAAGCATCTCATGGGATTTTTGAATAGTCCGAAATTTATTCATCATGTTTTCAAAGGTATGTGATGCATTTATAGGGTTAACTGAGGTTGATCTTACCTCATCATCACTGTCATCATCATCCTCCTCCTTTGCCATAAAGCACATGTAGGCTTTATCTTTGATTTCATCATCAAAGGAGTCACTGTCGGTGATCGCTTGTAGGCGTTCCTCTATTTTAATAGGTGTGTCCGTGGCTTATGATACTCCGATCAATTCCTTTACTTTGTTTCTCCAAACATGCCTTCTCTCATCCTTCTCTTGTTGCTCAGCTTCGGGCAGCATCTGTACTTTAGGATGAGGACATCTATTTGCACAGTATCCTAGTTTCCTGTAGTTATAACTAAGATTAGATTCTTGAGATGATGCGATTTATAGGTTACCTTGTTGACTGGTTAGGCCTATAGGATGCCTTTCTGGATTTCTTAACGAATCTCTGAAATTTGTGCATGAGCAAGGCCATTTCATCTCGTGACAGGATGTCATCATCACTGTCAGCTGCTTTGGATGTGACTTTGGAAGTGCCGGGAGCAGAGTTGCGTCTCCTATCAGATACAACAGCGAGTGTTGTTGTCTTTATAGGTGCCTCTTCAGCCTTTGCGCTCCTGTCAATATCATACACAAAATCTTTAAGGTTAGAGAAGAGGTCAAAAGTAGATATATCATTTAAATTACAAGGCACACGGATAGTTGTGGTCTTAATGTACCATCAGGCAGGGAGTGATCTAAATATTTTAAGATTTTTTTTCTTTTGGGTATACACTTTACACCTATGCTTCAAGTTTACCAACTATGCCGGTAATTTGAGGTCAAGTTCCTCAAGTATTTCAGATGATTTCATTTCAAAGGATTCAAACTGATGAGTGAGTTATGGAGTCTTGTTTCCTTTTGAGAGCTCAGTTCCCTCACATAATAACTTGACTTTCTCCCAAATTTATTTGGCTGTATTGCATCTCTTTACCTTGGAGAATGTGCCTTTGTCAAGAGTGACAAATAACGAATTCTTGGCGACGTTGTCCATATTCGCACGTTTGCGATCATCGATTGTCTACTGTTCCCTTTGTTTCTCAAGCATTTCTGCATGAGGTTGTCCTTCATAATTTTGATAGGTCCTTCTTGTATAAAAAAGATCATTTCTTCGTGTATTACAGCAAGATGGGCTTCGATCTGTAATATCTGTGTACTTTGTTTATTAATATATTTTGTTGTTGACATATTCGGGTGAGAAATTGGGTTGTTTTGTATTTCCATGATGTATTTTTTGATATTTGGAATCGCGTGTATATTAGAGTGAAACTGGTTTGTTGATTTCTAGCATTATCTAGTCTTGTATCTTCCGAGACGTGTTCATTCGGACCGGACATTTCAAAGGTAATGCTGAAAAGTAGTAGTTAACGCATGCTAAATTGTTGCTAGCTGGCACTAATCGTGTGATTGTAGCACACGCTAATGTCCTCCTAACGCACGCTAATGAGATTAGTCAGGGTAGTCTAGAATTGGGCTAGGAATTTAGGAATCTTGGATCAGGACAGGTAGCGCACGCTACCAGAAATGCCAGTGCACGCTATCGGGATTGGGCAGAAAATTCTGGACCGCCATTACAGCCAGGTAGTGCACGCTACGCTTACCCCTTAGGACTACATGGCTTAAATTCCATCATTTTCATCCTTCTCTCATTTCTTCTCCAGCGGTGGGCGATCTAGGGTTTAGAGGAGTGCAGTTCTCCACCTGATATCACCATCTATCCATGTTTTGAAGTTCCTAATGCGTAGTTATCAGTATCTTAATGTCTTTTACCATCCGGATTGAGGTAACTAATGCAAAACCTTAGTTTCGGGATTTTTAGGTTTTCTTGCGACTTCATCACTTAGGGTCCCTAACTAACCTTGCTTTGTGTTGGATTAGGATGTTATAACCTTAATTCTTTTTTCTTGTTGAAGTTTATGGTCTCAATTCCGATCTTCCATTCGTAGTCTGAGCATGACCCATGTTGTCCGCATGGTGTTCGGTTAATTGTCCCTAAGGGTAAATAGGGAGAATCTTTCATTTCAATCGTATTGTGTTTGATATAGTCTTGTGTTGTGATAGGATCAGATCATTGAAGAAAGTCAGACCACAGGTTCCTCGACTCATTGTTTCTTATTTTGTTCCAACTAAGGCAAGTAATTTGATTGTGTTTGATGTACTTTATGTGAATATATGGAAAATGTGATTTTATGAAAAGTGGCGATTTTAGAAAATGTGATTTGTGCCATTTGTGAAAAAGTGATAATTTCTGAAAATACGACATGTGGTCGTGTGCCAAGTAAAACCAATGAGGGTCCCCTGGGTTCCATAAAGCGAGGCTTCTGCGGTTCACTTGGTAGGGTTGTATAGCCAGAGGGGCCTGACGAGGTCTCTTTGGGGAGTGGTATGTATCTCATGTGAGGTATAGTGCCAGTATAGCCCCTGTTGTTTTGTAATGATGATTGTGGTATGGTATTCCGGAATATTTGTGATGGCACTGTGATTCCAATTGTTTATTCATTTGTTGTACATATTCTAGAATCATTGTACTTGCACCAGCTGTTTGCTGACCCCTTTGGGGGTGAATACTTGTTCTGTATTCAGGAACAGGTCCAGAAGGCGATACGACACAGGGCAGACACGAACTTGATGGGCAGCATTGATGTCATGTGTCACTCTCGAGTTGTAGTTTTTTTGTTTGAGAAGAATTGTTGTTTGTTTTGTACTCGCGCGAGTACCATCATGTAATATGTATTTGTTTTGTTATGCGGTCGTTTGATAATGACGTTGTATCAGTCATAGTTCCTTGGAACAATGTGTCATTTGTTGTGGTGTTGAGTTGTTTTAAAGTGACTGTTGTTAACATTTCATGTATTTCGTGGTTGTAAACTGTAAATGTGATTTTGTGTCGGTCTAAACATGTTAGGTTCTCCAACAAGAATCTACGGCGCTATAATATTTCCGTATATCATGGGGGTGTTACACGATCCTGATTCTCCAGTCATCAAATTCATTAATAGAAAACATGGGAACTTTATGATCGTAGATGTATCCATCGCAATAGTAGGACGAATGATAGAGATATAAAAATGAAGTTTTTCAGAAGCTAGTGATTTTTTAATCTGATTTAGGTTAAAAATCGACTAGTTCTTTGTAGAATCAACCGCTCTCATACCTTTTGTTGGCTACAGTATACTATTGTATAGCTTAGAAGGGGGGTTGAATAAGCTGTAATATTTTTAGAAGTTTAAGTTTGCGTAGCGGAAGTATTAGATCGACTAAGTTGTTGCAAGTATAGCAGCTAGACAATCTCTTGTAGCTTGGTGCTTACAGGGTTTTCAAAACAAGTATACTAGAATCACAGGTAGTAGGAAAATAATAACGACATTAAGTAATAACACACAGTTTAATATGGTTCGAGGTAATCCCCTCTACGTCCGTAGGTCCTCCACATAGGATTAAGAAGTTTATTAAAGTCAAGGCGTACACAAGTATATGATTTTAACTAAACCTGTCGTTGTATCGTTCACACAGATTAATACAGCCAACTATATCTTGAGCCATTCACAAAGATTGGCTGTAGGATTCTTCAACTTGCTTCTTCTTACACATATTGAAGCTTTGTCCTTGAACTCTATTCTTCCCACACAGGTCGGAATAGCTTGACTTAGTCCACACAGGGCTAAGGGTCTCAAACTATAAGTTTTTGAAGTATCACAAATAGAACAACATTTGTAGGCTTTGTAAGCTTCACTTTAGTTGTGTTGTTCTTTGTTGTGGACTTAGATATTTCTTCACTCAAGATATATGTTGTATGCTTTAAGAAATATATTGCTCTTAGATGATAAGCTCAATGTTCAGTATAACACCTTGGGTAAGCAGTCGTTTTGCAATGTCCTCTTGCTTGGGCTATTTATAAACTTGGAAATAGATCCGTTATAAATGTAGTCGTTAGCCGGTTAGAGAGATTAAACAGATATGATTGTCGGATTCAGAATGTTTGAATTAAATATATTTCGCATTTAATGCTTCAAACATTCTCTTTGATCTACATTAAATATGTTCTGTGTGTAGTCTCTTTGGCTGCATTAAATGCTGTTCTGTCAGCATTAAATGCTACTTTAAAACTGTAAATATTTTATGAATAAAGAAATACTATTTCACAACAATTTAAAGTTCAGTCTGTGTCATGTTGGTTTTGTGTTTTACTTTTCCTAAGTTAAATGTTGTAGCCAACATTTCTTCTTCTGGTGTACTCTGGAGCTTAACTGTAGGATTTAGCTTCTTAGGGTTCTGTATGAAGTTGCACTGTAGGGACAGGTTGTAGGGTGCATTATTAAAACACTTAGGGTATTATTTTTTCCAACAACTACTGTACCTAACTGCAAGCAGACCAGTTATATCAAATGCAGTTGGAGTGTGTGTAAGATTCCAATCCAAACCAAAGCAATCCCACCAAGAAGCAGCCAAAAGGATAATTAGATATCTAAAATCCACAATCAATGTTGAATTATGGTATCCTAAAGATGACAACTTTGAACTATCAGGCTATTTTGATGCTGATTTTGTAGGTTGTAAGATTAACAGGAAAAGCACAAGTGAGACATGTCAATTTCTTGGAACCAAGCTGATATGATGGTTCAGCAAGAAGCAGACCTCAAATTCAATTTCCACAACTGAGTCAGAATATCTAGTTACCGGCAACTATTGTGCTCAAATGGATTAGACAACAGGGACTGCAACATTATAGCAAATGAATTCCCGATATGTTACAACAACAACATAATTGCTATTACGAACAATCCAGTGCTACATTCCAGAACAAAGCACTTCGATGCCAAGCATCACTTTCTCATAGATCATGTGATTAACAAAAGAGTACGAGGGGAAAGAGTCAGCACTGAATATCAGAGGGCTGATATATATACCAAGACTTTGCCAGAAGAAAGATTTATTGAGCTAATCAGGGGTCTTAGACTCTTAAACTGGAAATCAAGTGCCTAGCTAAGAACCTAGCTAATGCAGAAACTCAGCCAGGATAAAAGAACCTAGCTTATGCAAAAACTCGGCTACGATAAAAGAACCAAGTTGATGCAGAAACTCAGCCAAGGCCAAAGAACCTAACTGAGGTGGAAACTAAGCGAGGATCAAAACACAGATGGATCAAAAGTCAAACAATCAAACAGTCAACCATCTAATTTCCTAATCTCAGTAACATTATTTTATCTTATTTAAAATCACATGTGGATTAATATGCACGATTCTAAATACACCATATCTATCCCATGTTATCAAATCTCTATGCCACGTTTTCTGAAAAGTAGAACCACCACTTCAGAATTGAATATTCTTTAAAACCAACTTCAAAACATTCATTATTTAAAACGATTGAAATTATCGATAAAAACTTATCATCTTCAATTATAAGCAAGACCCCTAGGTTTCCGATAGCAAAAATTCGAATTCTTCTCTACAATGAAAACACTTTCAAACTGCAAAAATAGATTCTGAGAAATATTTTAAGAATATCAACCTGAAGGTCGTGAAGGAGAAAATCATTTTTAGCATAGTGGTGGACTTCGTCGGACTTCTGGAGTCCAATAACACCCTTATCATGGCGGACCTGATCCTAAAAAAATGGTATCTACCATTATTTATGCATCAACCCTTCCGAAATCTACAAGGAAGTGGTTATTTATTTTTTAAGAAAGCACGAGTAACTGAACGGGGCATAGAAAGCTCAATCTTTGGTGAAAGCATCATCATCAACCATTAAACTATCTATGATGCTTTCGAAATGAATAACCGTGGAATAGCCGTGGAGAATCTAAAATAAAATCATCTGGATATCTGGCAATGGATTAAGATGATAGAACATCCAAGCAAAATGAAGAACAATGCAAAGAAGGCGGATATCCAGAAAATTTTGCTTCATAATGGACATGACCAGCAAAACAGTAATGGGCATGTCTGGTAGCTTTGATCAGATGTCCACATCAAATACACCGTGATGGGGGCAATGATGCAAAGACATAGAATTAACTGATCTGACTATATCATCAGGCAGTTAGTGAAAGAAGTGAACAAGGTCATCGGGATAGTACTAATAAGAAATTCATCCAGAAGTTGACCTATGGGACTCAAATCATCTGGATTGTTAAACACTTGGAAATGACCAAAGGCAAGCCAGAAAATTCACATCAACAAACGCCTTGGGCATTTGGATGCAGTTTCACTCGAGGCCCTGTCGATACATCAACCTTGAGCTGAGGAGATGCTGGCTAAAATGAAAACAGACACATCATCGTAAAAAATGGCGTCTGAATCCGAGGATGAAGCGTAGGTGGAATCAGTAGCTATCTTATCCATAGCTGAGATCCCACCAACTGAATTGACCCCAGCTGAAATCAATGCAGCTAATATCCTATCATATAAGTAAACTGTTGTTGATGAACAACCAATCCTGTCTCCTGCCGAGCATTAGGATGATGAAGATAGCGACAATCCTCCACTGTATGCACATTTCAGTAAGAGAAAGTCCTCTAAAAGAAGGAAGTCGTCACCATCTAATCATCACCTGATTCTGTAATGAAAAGAATTAAAGGACTAGTTGATTGCCCAACTAAGTCCTCACAAGAAACCGTTGCTGAGATTCCAGCAGCTGAGATGACAGTGTTAGGAATATTCCCTCGAATGTCACTCAGAGAATGAGAGAGTAAGAGCATTGTATTGTAGGCATTTATTATTTCTATATTATTATATATCATTGTCATTGTGATTTGGTATATCAAATAATAGCCCTTGTATTTGAGAGCAAACATTCCACTCATTATGGAGAGAAGGATATATGCACTCGAAGTGTTTAGGGTTCGAATGCTTAACTGGTTCGCAAGTTGATAAAACTTAACTGGGCAGTAAGTTTAGACAAGACTTGTATAACGTGTGTTTTTACATATAGAGTGCTTGTGTTCACTAAGTGTTAGTGGGAGCACACATTATAGGTATGCTGATGGGATCAGTATACTCAGACACGACTCACCTCGATTCAGTCACATGGATTTCACTCTAGGATAGTCAATGACTGAATCGAAAGGTTGTGATAGGTATACGTGAACCTTTGACTTGAGGATTAGGTATGAGATGTGCTTGTGACATTAAGTTAGTCACTAGAGCAGTTTGATCCAATCACCGATTGGTGGGGTCAACCTCAAAATACAACTTAGTAGGCAAGTAGCAGTCTCTACTGAATATCAAGAGAGGATTCTTTCTCCTGTAAGTGAGCAGGTAAATCTCCTATACGGTTAATGTCAAATGAGATCATAAGTCTTTGGCCAAAGTATTTAGAGCCAGTTGTATTTGATACACGAGAGCTCGTTGATCTCGGTTTGCATTAACAAATGTATAGAGTCAAGTTATTATACTGTTTGACATTACCGTGACTCTAATACTTGATCGGGGCATATGATTGAATGGTTTCTACACATACGGTGTTCACAATTAAAGGTTTTGGAGTGATCCCTATCATTCGTTCTCAGTTGGGTTACAGTGTGAGCCACAGGACTGGCTAAGTGTTACTCACACTCTTTAGTTCCTCCCATTGCCGTCTGAGACGAACCTATAGAGTTGCGGCACATGATAGATGATGGATTAAAGTAAGGATAATCTCTCTTAATTTTCACGAATGGTCCGTTTCACGAACCGAAATGAACCAACTCTTACTTTTCTTCTCTTGGTCACCCCATCTTCTTTAAATATGTTTATGTGGTGTTGACCACCTAATGTGAGTCATGAGCTCACATGAGAATTCGTCTCAGGTGACTTGATTATTGAAATGAATTGTGATAATTGCTTATCGCATGACTTGTTATTAAATGGCTTTGAAGACTTTGTGTTGGGAGGAAATCAACACACACAAAAAAAGTTGTTAGAAGAAAACTCACGGCCAAAATTTGAGGAAGAAAAGAAGAGAGGAAAGAGAGAGAAAAAGAAAGGAAGAAATTTCATCTTCAAAATAATTTTGAGATATAATTTCATCTCCAATTTTAGTTCTTTGAGAGTTAAAATTAAAAGAAAAATTTGTCCTATCACTACCACATATTAACCATCGAACTTAAATGTATTGTGGTGGTAGTTGAATTTTTCCGGTCATCTGTCTGATGCGTGATACGTGGAGGCACTGTTTCGGTGCTCGGGAATTCCAAAAGCTTCAACAATTTGGAGCTGTTCATCATCAACATTTAATCAAAGGTCTTCAATGATATGATTTTCAAATTCATACTTGTATTTATATTCATATATATGGTGCATGAACGATCCTCTTAGGGATTCGGATTATTCGGTCTGATCCGTTTATTTTCCCGCTGCAAATTTTGTTTATTATTACCGAATCACAATAGTGATATCGGAGCAAGATTTATGTGATCGTAGATACGATACTGGCATTTGGAACACTTGACTAAATATTTTTATGATTTCGAATCATAATTGTTTTAATCATTAATTTTTACTTGTTCATATAAAAATTATTTTTCATGATTTTATGTTACAATATAAATCTATTTTTCTTTTGAAAAACTGATTTAATTATGTAATATAAAAAATAAAAAATATTATTTCTGAATTTGGAATGGAAGGCAGGCGGAAAAGCGCCGGTCCCAAGGCTCGGGAGCTACGGGATGCTGCTTGAGAGCATGACGATGGCCAAGACATCTTTGGGCCCTTTCGGCGAGATGGGCATCCCTATCGGGCCACGGGCATGGCCGGGGCCTTGTGCTTTCGGCTTCGTTTTTATATTTCGTTCGGTAAATTAATTTTCTGCAAATTAAATTGATTATAAGTTGACTAAAATATAATTATGGTAATTTTTTTCTTAAAGAAATTAATTTAATGAAATATTCATTTTCATCTGGAACAAGTTAAAATTAATAGTTGTGTGAATTAATTGGATTAATTCTTCTGATTGGATTAATTTTATATTGATTGGATCAATATTTAGATTAATTATTTATGCCATTTATTTGAATGTGATTGTTAAATTATTGTGTGAATGATGATATAGTTCATGGACTTAGTTTTGAATCTTTATTCATTGGGGTTGTAAAGGCCGTTTTGAGCCAATTTAATTTTATTAGTAAATTTGAATAGGATGCAATTTTTTTATTAATGTAATAAATTAGCTATGACGAAGAGTCGAGGATGAACCACCATGAAGATGAAGATTCAAGACATGTAATTATATTACTTTTATTTTTATCAAGTCAATGATGAGTCGGTACTTGGGAACGGTCCATGAACTCATGTTGTTAGATTTAGGTTGTGTATGTTTTCATATTGTATGACAAACAAACAAACCGATAAACTGCGCTTATAAATGGATTAATGTGCAAAGTGTAATATATAATCGCGTTATGCTCCCACTTACAAACACTAAGTTATAAAGGTTATGAGGTTTTCTACCCTCCGTTAAACTCATGGAAAATTAAAATCTAAACAAAATATTATTCTTTCGAGTATGTCGTGGTAATATTTTTGAGGAAGGTTGATAAATTCCTAGAGTGCATTAGATGCCTTTGGTTGTGACAAATCAAACCCCTAGAAACCGTATGGTTGCCGGGTGAGAAACAATTGTCAGACTGATAGGAGTTGACGGTTTAAACATAGATAGTTCAGCGAGCCATAGAAATTGTATGGGTTGAGGGCAAGTGAACTAGGGTAAAAGAAGATCGAATCATTCATTAGATGGGTTGGTGTTAGACACCACTTTATAAGGAGTGACAAAATAGAAACTGAATGGGTTTCCCTCTATTAAAGTTTGTAAAGAACTCGATCACCACTATGAAGTCAACCATGACTTGCGGATTTCACATGGGAGTGTATAAATACCGACAAAATAATGAGAGCCGAGTTATGAGTAAAGAAAGTTCTTAAATTATTTACTCGGATCATAATTAAACAATCACTAACGAATCTTAAATTATTCTCTGCAGTTAACAAACATCTCTCAAAATGACAATGAACTCACTCGCAATTTTACTTGAAAAGAACACTCTATTTGGACCCAACTTTGTGGACTAGCTCCGGGATCTGAGGATAATCCTCAGTATGTACATACGTCTTGGAGGCAGATATTGCACCGGATCCTGCAAGGACCAATGATAGTCAGGATGATGTTGATACCCATGAGAAATGGGTTAAAGATGATGTCTGGGTCCGTTCTTTCATGATGGCTTCAATGAACAATGATCAAAGGGCCCATGAGAACATGCCTTCTTCAAGGGCGATTCTGGCACATGTTACTGAGCTGTACAAAGAGCACAATTGAACTGATCGGTATGATATATCGAAGCAGTTGTTTTGTGCTCGGATGAAGGAAGGTGAGAAAATTGAGGACCACGTCCTCAAAATGATATCTATGATCGAGAGATTGGAGACTCTTGATTTTAGTAAGCATGCTTCTCTCCAGACCGACCTTATCCTATGGTCACTTCCTCACTCATTCTCTTAGTTTGTAATCAACTTCAACTTCAATGATATTGCATGCAACATGGCTGGGCTAATGAACAAACTAAGTGCGGCACAATCTCAGATGAAGACTAGGCCAAAGGAGGCTGCTCTTGTCATTTCTTCGGGGCCTTGAAGGTACAAGAATAATAAGAAAAAAGGCAAGAAGCAGTTCAAGACAAAAGATAGGGTAAAAAAAGATAAGGGCCCCCAATGTTTCCTAGGAGTAAGGTGGTCAAAAATAAATATGCTTGTCCCAACTGCGGTGAGCTAGGCCACTGGAGGAGGCACTATCTATAATTTGATCGCAATGCGCCTTCTGGTAAGGAACTAGTAGTTTTGGAAATGAATTGTTCTGTAACTGTTTATTCAACTTCTTGGATACTTGATTCTGGTGCAAGTTTTCATATATGTACAATAAGTGGAATGAAGTAGGAAGTGATGGTGATAGTTGGCATTGGACATAATATCGAGGCTACTGACATCGGATCACTTATATTGGGTTTAGAATATGGTTTTATTATTACTTTAGATGATATACTTATTTTGCCCAAGAGGCATAAAAAAGTTGTATTAATTCCGGTCATGGACCGAAAGATATTTCATTTCTTTTTTGGAGATGGGTCCTGGCAGATTTATTTTAGAAATAAATTGGTTGGTACTGCTACATTATTAAATGGTTAATACTATTTGAATCTAAAGCATAAAATAATTGTGAACACTATAACTATGAAGCGTGGTAGGGATAAAACAAACCAGGCACTTAAGTGGCATCTTAGACTTGGTCATGTTGGTCAGATCAAGGTTCATAAAATGGGGAAAGATGGGCTTAGGGGTCTATTGGATTGGATCCCTATCCAACTTGTGAATCTTGTCTTTAAGGCAAAATAACTAAGTTACCCTTCACAGGGACTTTTGAAAGAGCTGCTGAAAAACTTGGATTGATCTATACCGATGTATGTGGCCCTTTTAAAGTGGCATGAGACGGTTTTTAGTATTTCATTATATTCACTGATGACCATACTATGTATAAATTTGTGTACTTAATCAAACATAAATTCGAAGCCTTTGATAAATTCAAGGAATTTAAGGCCCTAGTTGAAAACCAAACAGGACATCATATTAAAGCACTTCAAAACCAGCTAAGTTTACATAGCTGCTGTTAATTAGCTGATTTTCAAATAGTTGATTTCAGAAAAGTTTTTTCTTAAAAGTCTATTCACCCCCTTCTAAACTTTTACCATACGTACTTGTGACCTGCAAGTGGTATCAGAGAGGTTGGTTCATAGACCACATAGTTGCTACATAGAACCAGATCCATATCCATATACTCACGTATATTTCACTAATGTCTCATATTAAGATAGATCACATGCACTCTAGATTCCCTGTTTTCTCTGTTGATGATTGTGATCTTTGCAAGATAAGAATGCAGGCACACTTATCATCTATATACGACGACATGTGGAGCATTATTTAAGAAGGTCCTATCACCAACATGAAGGATAACACTACTGAGGAAATCAAAGCTAGGAAACCTAAGCAGATTCCCAAGACCAGAACCGAGTTGACCATCAATGAGAGGAAGCTAGACAATCTTGACAACTGGGCCAGAGATATCCTACACCAAACTCTTGATAAAGCCACCATGGTGAAAATTAAAAATTACAAAAATGTCAAATAAATTTGGGACACATTAGCAGTAATGTGTGGAGGAACAGGACTGATCAAGGAAAATAAGTTACCAATTGCTACACAAAAATTTGATAACTTCAAAATGAAGGACGAAGAAACCATAAATGATGTGGATAATAGATTTACGGAAATCATAAATGGGATCAACTCTCTCAGGAAAACTTATGGCAATCGAGAGGTGGCACCAAAGGTTTTAAGGTCTCTAACCCCGGAGTAGAGCTACAAAGAGAATCCCAGGATAAACAAACAGCAGGGAACTGGAAGGTGGAATGCTACAACTGCCACAAGATAGGTCACGTTCAATATGATTATCCTGACTTGGAGAAAAAGGTAGAAAATAAAGACACAAGCATAAGGGAAGATAAAAGAAAAGCACTAATTTGGAGAAGACCAGCTAAACCTCAACCTTCGGAATATTTTAGTTTAGATGTAACTGGAGATATTGATTTGCATAGGTCTCCCAGTCAATTGATAAAAGATTTTGAAACTCTAAACACAGCATGCCTGACTGTGACAGCTGAGAACACCCAGCTGAAAAATGAGAAAGTGCAGCTGAAAAAAGATTTAGACAAATTCTGCTAAGGTACAGCAAAAGCCAGCCAGGCTGAAGCTGAAAACACCATAGCCATAGCTAAAATAAACAGATTAACAACTTTAACAATGAAAAATCAAGTGTACTCACTCATATTGAGGCTGAGCTTAGATAGCTCAAACAGTTAAATGGTGATCAAGCTAACGAAATAATATCACTCAAGGAATCAAAAACATTAGAAGAATTATGCACTAACCACATGCCTTTATATTTAAAATCGTCTTGGATACAATCCAAATGCTGCTTCTATTTTTAAAACTACATTTGTTAAGGGAGAAGCAAGTGTACAGCCAGCTGGACTGACCAATCAAAAAGGCAGCAGTCTGGTCATAAGATTCAGCAGCAGCCGAGATAGTCTAGGCAGTTGTTGGCCACTATGTATACAAAATACAGCTTGGAAAAGTGTTAGTACAACAAGCTGTATGTTTTTCAAATAAGAGTGCGTAGCGGAAGTCTGTTGAAGTATGTTGCTGTAAATACAGCAACTAGATTTTCTCCTGTTAGGTTGGTGCGTACAGGGTATGCGATGTATACTTAAAAATAATCACAGTAATAAAAACAATAAGTTGCAGAAGGTTAATAATACGATATTTAAAGTGGTTCGAGATAAATCCCTCTATGTCCATTGGTCCTCCACACAGGAGTAAAAATATTTATTATAAACACTATATACACAACTACATGTCTATAATCAAACCTATTCTTGTATCGTTCACACAGATTAATACAAAGACTGCCGCTTTCAACCGTTCACACAGATTGGTCAAAGCTATCACTTGACTTGCTTTTTCACACAGTTCCAAAGCTTTGTCTACAATGCAGATCCTTCACACACAGTTTAGGAAAAGCAAGGCTATCTTCAGTCCACACAGGGCTGATGGTTTTATTCAGATGTAAGAACAAGGGTTTTAACAACAACTGGACTTCTTGAGCTTGAGCTGATGATGTGTTGTTCAAGGTTGAGCATTTGTATATTTCTTCTCTCAAGAATGGCAGTATGCTCGAAGAAATATGTTTGCTCTTGATATACTGTTCTTGTGATGTTCACGAGTGTATCTCAGTATATCTCAGTTTGCTCAGTTTTCAGTTCTTGATCTTATGTATTGTTCGTGTGTATCCTGATCTTCAAACTTCAGGGTATATATAGCCTTTGGAATAGATCCGTTGGGAATAGATCCATTGAGCAAAGAGTCTATTCCAACGTGTTGTTTGAATTGCAAAATATAAGATCCGGATTTTGCTCCTTGTCTGGAGATCTTTGCAGAATATTTGAATTCTTTATCCAGTCAGTATTTAAATACTTTTTTCAAACAGTGGCTTGACTTTAGCATATAAAGTAGATTACGTTCCAACGGTCTTCAGTCCTGTTGGATAAGTGTTGAAGATCCTAACACTTTATAGCCTGTTTACTGTATCCAACATGTTGTATTTATAATGATGTAGCTGTGGGTTCCAACGCTGTAGGCTATCTTAGTGCTGTTGTATGGAAGATGTTGTATGAATGTTTCCGGACAGCTTCCATACTTGGTGTCATATCGACTGATGAGCTTCTTGCTGTATGATGGTACTTTATCCTTTTGTTGTATAGGCAACGCATGATACAGGATAAGTTGTCCAGGAGTATGATCATCTTCGGGACAGCTACTTGCTGTATGATTGGTATTTGACTTTCTACTGTATGTTGGCACTCATCAAAACAAGGTACATGATTGTTTATCCCAACAGCAGCAACCAAGAAAGTTTAGGCATCAGACAAGACAGTCTAGGGGGCAGCCAAGACAGTTTAGGACTGAGCTGAGACAAACAACTAGACAATGGCCAAATCAGAATCAGCAGTTGAGACATCATCAACAGAATTATCACTACAAAAAAGTTCCCAACAAATAATTTCCAAACTGCGAGAGGTAGATGGAAACCACAATGAAATTTTAACTTTCAAACTGTGTGGGAACAACAACAGAATTTCCAGCCAAGATCTAACCATGGCTCACACCAAGCATATCATCTCACTTAACATGTGCACAATCCAAGTAAAGGATACAAGAATAATAATTGTGCATATTATAATAGATATCAGATCAATTCTCATAACAAAAGAAAAAATAATTTCTTCCAGAAATCCATTAACCTTAGGGGATTCATTCAGATATGGGTTCATATACATGATTGCAGAAAAGGTGGAAGGATTACTATGCAGCAGCCACATAATCACTAGTAGGAAGTGAAGAATGGTTTGTAGACTTTGGGTTCTCAAGAAACATGACTAGAAACAAAAAGATATTGTCATGTTATACCAAGGAAAGAGGCTCAGATTTAATATTTGGAGATAGCTCATTTGATCATGAGCATGATGGGTAAACTAAATTTCTTTCTTGGTTTACAAGTCAAACAGGTTCAAACAGGTATCTTTATCAATCAAGCCAAATATACAAAGGAGCTGATCAAAAGATCTAGCATGGAGTCACCCAAGCCCTTGAGAGTACCCATGAGCACATCTCTGCACATTGACATAAATGATGAAGGTATTCCAGTGGACCCAACCCACCACAGAGGATTAATTGGTTCACTACTGTTAGCCACTGTATACTATTGTACAGCTTAGAAAGGGGTTGAATAAGTTGTATTGTCTTTAAAGTTTAAGTTTGCGTAGCAGAAGTCTTAGACTAAGTTGATTTAAGTACAGTAACTAGACAATCTCCTGTATCTTGATGCTTGCAGGGTTTCCAAAACAAGTATCTTAAAAGCACAGGCAATAGGGAAACAATAAGGATAGCAAGTAATGACAAATAGTTTAATGTGGTTCGAGGTAATCTCATCTACGTCCACAGGTCCTCCACACATGAGTAAGAAGTTTATTAAAATCAAGGCGTACACAACTATATGATTTTAACTAAACCTGTCGCTGTATCGTTCACATATATAAATATAGCCGACTGTAGCTTGAGTAGTTCACACAGATTGTCTTTAGGCTTCTTCTACTTGCTTGTTCTCACATAGATTCAAGATTCGTCCTTGAACTCTATTCTTACCTCACAGGTCGGACTAGCTTGACTTAGTCCACACAAGGATAGGGTCTCAACAGTAAGTTTTTGAAGTATCACGAAGAGAACAGCAGTTGTAGGCTTTGTAAGCTTCGTTGTAGTTATATTGTTCTTTGTTGAAGACTTAAATATTTTCACTCAAGATATATGATGTATGCTTGAAGAAATATATTGTTGTTAGATGATAAGCTCGATGTTCAGTATAACTCTTGTGTAAGCAGTGGTTTTTCAATGTCCTCTTGTTAGGGCTATTTATAACCATGGAAATAGATCCGTTATAAATATAGTTGTTAGCCGGTTGGTGAGATTTAGATAGCTCTTATTGGCGGCTTCAGAATATTTGAATTAAAGATTTTTCTCATTTAGTGCTTCAGGCATTAACTCTGCCTGTGGGTGTCTTCTTGACATTCATTGCCGGTCCCAAGCCCGGATAAAAGAGGAGGGTTGCGGTAGGTTAGTGGCAGCCAGTGTAAAACTCGTCACACCCCATGGACATGAATCAAACTTTGAAAATCATTGGGGCGTCTCCTCAGAAGCGACGCGCTGCATTTCATAGGCCCGAGTGCAGTGATAAGTATGCGAGGGTTGCTAGGTCGTTGCCCAAAAGCGGCACACCACCTTTACATCTGAGGGTGGTGTCAAATGACCAAGGATGCGCTACACTTTATAGGGCCAGGTGTAGTGGAAAATATGCAAGGGTTGCTAGGTCGTCGCCCGGAAGCGGCGGCCACCTCTAAGTATGGGTGTGGTGTCAAATGTGCAAGAATCCTTCCAGCGTGGACGGGGACAGAGAGAGAAGTTAGTTTATGCCGCTAGTAAGGGTAGTAAGATGCGGTTTGGAACTTGGAATGTTGGCTCTTTGACGGGGAGATCAACAGAAGTGGGGGAGGTTATGAAAAGGAGGAGGATTCAAATAATGTGTCTACAAGAGACTAAGTGGGTTGGCGAGAAGGCAAGAGTGTTAGCTCCTTGGGGTTACAAGCTTTGGTACTCTGGAAATGATAGAAGTAGAAATGGAGTGGGTATCGTCATTGATAAAGAATTCATTGATGATGTGGTGGAAGTGTCAAGAAAGAGCGATAAAATAATGAGTATTAAGCTTGTGATAGGGGATGAGTTTCTAACTATCATAAGTGCTTATGCACCACAAGTAGGATTGGATGCATCGATCAAACAAGAATTTTTGGAAGATTTGAAAGAAGTTGTCGAACGAATTCCAATGGGTGAGAAATTGATCATTGGTGGTGACCTCAATGGGCATTTCGGTGTTAGCAGAGATGGATTTGAGAGAATTCATGGTGGCTTTGGATTTGGGGATAGGAATGAAGGAGGAAATGGTATATTGGATTTCGCATTAGCTCATGACTTAGGTATTATGAACATTTGGTTCGAGAAAAGGGACTCTCATTTGGTGACATATAGAAACGTAGGTCATGCAAGTCAGATTGATTTATTTTTAGTAAGGAATATTTGGAGGAAAAGTTTTACTAATTGCAAGGTGATACCCGGTGAGAGTGCTGCAATGCAACATAGGGTTGTGGTGCTTGACTTTCGAGGTAAGAGGCACTTAAGAAAGAGTAGACCACAAGTTGACCCTCGAAGTAAGTGGTGGAAGCTCCAAGGGGAGAGTCGACATACTTTTGTGGCTAAGATTGCTGATAGTGGTATTTGGTCTGATTGCACGGAGATGGATATAGATTCGATGTGGAACTTGTTGGAGCATAATATAAAGGAAGTTGCAAAAGAAGTCCTAGGAGAATCTAAAGGAAACAGACCATCAAGTAAGGACACATCTTGGTGGAATGATAAAGTTAAGCAAGGGATAAATACCAAACGTGAATGTTATAACTTATAAGGTACTGGGTAAATTCTCGAGCGATGAGAATTATGAGAAGTACAAGAAAGCTCGAACAGAAGCTAAAAAGGCAGTGCGAAATGCCCGATCAAAGGTCAATCAAGAATTATATGCAAGATTAGATATAAAAGAAGGGGAAAAAGATATCTATAAACTTGCTCGAATGAGAGAGAAGAAGACGCGAGATATTGGAAAAGTTAAATGTGTAAAAGATACTGACCAAAAATTTTTGGTTCAAGATAAAGAGATAAAAGAGAGATGGAGGTCATACATTGATACCCTATTCAATGGCCATCAAGAACAAGATATTGGAAATTTAAACATTCTCTCAAGTATGGTTAACCGAGAGTTTAAGCGGAGAATTCAAAAGGGTGAAGTGACAATTTCATAGAAGAATATGGGTCAAAGAAAGCAGAAGGACCAGATGGTATACCTATTGAAGTTTGGAGGTGTTTGGGGGAGAGAGGGATCGAATGGGTAACTATGCTTTTCAATAAGATTTGGAGAAGCAATAAGATGCCATCATCATGGAGGAAAATTATTCTCGTCCCTTTGTATAAGAACAAAGGTGATGTTCAAGATTGTTCTAATTATCGCGGAATTAAACTAATGAGTCATACCATGAAGTTGTGGGAACGAGTGATTGAACAAAGGATCGGGAAATGTGTGAAGATAACAGAAAATCAGTTTGGATTTATGCCTAGAAGATCGACCATGGAAGCAATTTATCATATCTGGCAGTTGATGGAACATTTTCGAGATAAAAAGAAAGATCTACATATGGTTTTTATTGATTTAGAAAAGGTATATGATAAAGTACCAAGATAAGTACTTTGGTGGGCCTTGGCAAAGAAGGGTGTATCGCGGAAATATATTGACATTATAAAGGACATGTATGAGGGAGCTAGTACAAGTGTACGTACTAATGTTGGGAGGACTAAAGAATTCCCTATTACGATTGGGGTGCATCAAGGATCTGCTCTTAGTCCTTTTCTCTTTGCCATAGTCATGGACGAATTGACAAGAGGAATTCAAAATGACGTTCCGTGGTGTATGATGTTCGCAGATGATATTGTGTTGATTGATGAAATGAAGGTTGGAGTGCAACGGAAATTGGAACTTTGGAGGGATACTTTGGAAGCTCGAGGCTTTAGGCTGAGCAGAAGTAAAGCTGAATATATGGAGTGTAGGTTTAGCGAAAACAGTGATAGAGAGGCCGGGATGATCACATTTGATGGGAAAGTTGTTCATGGATCCACTTTCTTTCGGTATCTTGGATCTATCCAAAAGGATAGAGAGCTAGATGGCGATGTGTCTCACAGAATAAAGACCAGGTGGTTGAAGTGGAAGAGTGCCACAGGGGTTTTATGTGATCCTGACATGCCTCATAGATTAAAGGGTAAATTTTACCACACGGCAATTAGGCCTGCGCTGTTATATAGCACCGAGTGTTGGGCTGTAAAATAGTGTCACGTTCAAAAGATGAATATGGCGGAGATGCGTATGCTGCGATGGATGTGTGGTCATACAAAAAATGATCGGCTCAGAAATGAGGTGATTAGAGAGAAGGTAAGAGTTGCGGCTATAGAAGACAAGATGATGGAGAATCGATTACGATGGTTTGGTCATGTGAGAAGAAGACCTGTTGGTGCCTCAGTGAGGATGGAACAAGTAATGTTGTGAAAGGTAGAGGAAGACCTAAGAAAACTTGGATAAAGATGATTGAAAATGATATGCGGTTTCTTGGAATTGGAGAGAGTATGGCGATAGAGAGGCAAATATGGCGGGAAAGAATACGGATGGTGGATGGAATATGATTCCTTTTTTTTTATCTGTATTTTTATTCCTATTTTCTTTTATTCCATGTTATCTGTTAATTTATTTTTCAGGATTTTTTTTTTTTACATTTATTCTCTTTTTTATTTGCTTTTTTCTCTACCTTTTTTTCCTCTTTTTCTCATATTATGTTATTTATGTAACGATCATTGACGGTTTCAAAGTTTGATTTATGTTAGCCGACCCCAAATCATTTTGGGACTAAGGCTTAGATGTTGTTATTGTTGTTGTTGTAGTGCTTCAGGCATTCTCTTTAATCCGCATTAAATACTCTTCTGTCTGTAGTCTCTTCGGCTGCATTAAATATTGTCATATCAGCATTAAATGCTATTTTAATTATAAATAAAGAAAGATTATTTCACAACGTATTAAAGTTAAGTCTATGTCCTGCTGGTTTTTTGTTTCACTTTTCCTAAGTAAAACACCTACTACATTATTTGATGTAGTCAACGTTTCTTCTTATGCTATACTCTGGAGTTTAACTGTAGGATTTATCTTCTTCGGGTGTTGTATGAAGTTGTGTTGTAGGGACAGGTTGTAGGTTGCATTATTAGAACACTTGGGCTTGGGGTACTATTTTTTCCAACAATTTCTCTCTTTTTAAGAATGCCAAAACCCTTTAAAAACACGCGGCTATCTTCAAGTCTTCTGTCGAATGATCTGATCTTCGATACGTAGACTAAAATTTGAACTACTCAGAAGCAAGTTGCAAAACTTTAAATCCTACAAGACTAAGTGTGTGACAAATTAAATTATGATTAGCTCGTAGGCATAATCTTACAGTAAGTAATCTTGCACGAATACAACTTAATCTATGAACTGTTCGCAGACAAGTTCCTATAGCTTGAGACTTAGCAAAATTTATACTTATTTCAATATGAATCGTAATCAAAGCAGCAACTGAAGATCACAAGCCGTAATCTTTTGAGGTAAAATATAAATTTTTATTGATGATCTGGATTACAATGCTGTTTAGATATTAAAATATTACATCGAAGAGCATAAAGGAATAAACAAAAAAAAATATCGTTGTCAGAAGTTATCCTCTATAATGTTGATATTTCTAAGACTTCTGAGAGGGGTCATGCTCGATTCTCCACCAGTTGATTAAGAAATCTCTGCCTCCACTACAAAAAATACACGTTCTGGCGACCAAATTTTCGGTCATTAGAATAAAAAAATCCATCGTTAAAGTACATTAACGACCGATTTCTGACCAAACGTAAAGGTCGGAAAAGCCTTCGTCGCCGGCACGGTTAACAACCGAAAAATTTTGGCCGGCAAATTTGTGACCAAATTCTGACTGAAAAGTCGGTCGGAATGATTCGGTCACTACATCTACGACCGATTTGCAACCGAAAATCAGTTGGTAACTAACAATCGATCAATTCGGTCGCTAGGCATCAAAGACCAACATCAGTCTATTCGGTCGTTGTTCGGTCGTTGTTCGGTCGCTATCTACCGATCGATGTCTTGGTCGTTAATATTGTGCTTTCTTTGGTATTATTCGGTCGGTAATCGGTCGTTAAGTTTGTTTTGTTTTGGATATGATTTTTCCATTTTTTTGTTTTATATCAAACCTGCTATTTTTTTTATGCTAGTACCAAATCAAATCATTAACACCAACACCATATAAGTAAATTCCCAAATGATATAAAGATTAATCCAAATCCACAATCAAATCTAATATCTTTTCGAACTAAGTGCAATCCAAACTTATCAAACTAAAATCAGTCCAAACAAACATGTTTTAAGTCTAATCCAAAGAAGTTGAATACAAGTTAACACTACTACAAAATATGCTTTTTACGATGCTCAATTTACATCGGTTTACAGAAAATCGATGTAAAAATAAAAAATGCGTCGATTTTACATCGGTTATCAGTGAAAACCGATGTAAATAATAAATTTCGGAATTTTCACATCGGTTATATTGTAAATCGATGTAAAATGTTGATGATTTTACGTCGGTTGGGTAGGAAAACCAATGTAAAATTACTCCTTATTTACACCGGTTAAAAATAACCGATGTAAAAGTTGAATATAAATTAATTTTACATCAGTTTATGGAAAACCGATGTAAAGTACTTCCTTTTTTACATCGGTTCGACGTAAAACCGATTGAAAAGCAGCATTTTTTACGACGGTTTCTGAGAACCGTATTAAAATTCCCAATTTTTATTATTGTAGTTTTTAAAATTTCCAATTTTTACATCAGTCTCACCGTTGGAGGATCTAGGGCGTTACGTTACAGCGGTTCGGTCATTTGGCCCGTCGCCGCTGGGGAATTCAAACGAAAGGGAACGAGGAATTCTCAACGAAAACTTCATTAGGCGAAGCGAAGAAGCTTTAAGCAAAAAAAAAAAGGAGCACTCCGAGCCAAGCACCAGCTCTAACTAAAAGTTTCTAATTATTTTTGCGCAAAAACCTGAACCCTAAAAACCAAAGAACCAGTTTTTTCCCTCACCCCCCGAATCATCGTCAACCAATCTCCACCGTGGGACGGATTTCTCTTCATCACCAGCAGCGGCTAGGAATTTGCAGCAGCAAGAGCTTCCGTTTTCAGAGAGATTCCATCGGCCAATCTTCATTCTCTTTGCCGTCGGTAGCACACGCAGAAGTTGAGCTCGGCAGTCTGTTAATCCAAGGTGAGTTTTGGCCAATCTTCATTCTCTTTCTCTGCTTTTTTTCAACGGTTCGGGGAGTTGATTTTTCTTTCATTCATTTTCTTCGTGGTTTTGATTTCTGGACTTGTATTTTGATTTCTTGGTTTTTGTTAATTGTTTATTTCCCTTTTTTTCCGGTGATAATGTTGTTAATTTTGATCTGTTTTTTTTTTTTTTTTTGAAGAGGGAATCAGTAAATCGTGCTTCATATAGGAGGCGTGTACAACCTCAACATGCAAATAGATTACATAGCGGCAATTTTACCTTCATGGTGAAGTGAGGAGCATCATCGGCACGAGTTATAATACATGACTCAAGCACCGGAACGAAGAAATAATCGGCTTCATCACCGTTTAATGTGCTGTGAGGGCTTGCTAATAAACTTTCGTAGATTGCCATCTGTGGAAAAGGTAGCACTTAGCTTAACAGTACAAATTAAAGTCATTACAAAGAGTATTATTGACATTCAGTCCATCCAACTATCTTTTAAAATTGAAAAAGTTGCACTTTGGTCCCATAATC
Source organism: Orobanche coerulescens (assembly GCA_033398695.1). NCBI lineage: Eukaryota > Viridiplantae > Streptophyta > Magnoliopsida > Lamiales > Orobanchaceae > Orobanche > Orobanche coerulescens. The sequence goes on from CM065804.1 coordinate 104,086,034, forward strand.
ACTCTCTTTTTTCTTTTTTCCTTGCACTTTGGCCATACCAGATTGTTCTTTTTGCAGACTTTTGGAACTAAGAATGCAGTAATTGATTCTTATGGGACGTTTTTTCTGCTCAAGTTGTAAAACTGGAGCTAAGATTGGAAATAATGGGACCAAAAGTGCAATTATCTATTTAATATTAGAATACCCCTAGATTTTTTATTTTATTCACAAATATAAGAGGGGTGTTGGTACAGTAAAAACAAACTTCAACAAAGTGGTGCTTGTAACTTCAGTCCATATTGTAGCATTTCTGTCATCATATATTTTGTTTACGCACTCTAACTTGAAATGCCGTCCCTATAACGATAAACAAAAAACATGATTATTTGCACCACAAATAAAAATGTAAAGAATGGGGTCATTGATGTGATGATGTCTTGCCTCCAGAAGTAGACTATTGAAATCAGCGGGTAAATTATAAACATAAATAAGAGGTCTTTTTCTCTGAGCCACGGCATTGAGATTGACAATGTTTCCTGTTAGTCGTGCATTGTCTGGAATATTAATGTTTGCAGGTCGCAACCACTTGGGCCACTCTACGATGGACGATAAAACAGAAGGAACACTACAAAAAAAGCTGAAATAACTAAAAAAAAGAATGATTTTACATCGGTTGTTTGAAACCGATGTAGAAAAATATTTTACATCGTTTTTATAGAAACTGATGTAAAAGATGTACATTTTACATCGGTTTCGCTTAAAACCGATGTAAAATATACACTTTTTTACATCGGTCATAACCAAAAACGATGTAAAAATGTTCGAAATATGCAATTTCTACATCGGTTTACTAAAGAACCGATGTAAAATGTTCACCTTTTTACATCGGTTTCACCTAGAACCGATGTAAAATTTCTGAAATCTGCACTTTTTACATCGGTTCTTTGAGAACCGATGTAATTTTTTTTACATCGGTTTAAAAACTGATGTAGATTTAACATCTATTTTACGATGGTACATATTACATCAGTTCTATAACCGATGTAAAATATACGAAATAACCGTAGTAAAATGTATTTTTTGTAGTAGTGTAAGAAGTCAAAGGTGGAGGGCCTGACCAGTGCCTCATAATATGATCAAGCTGAGCCTTCATCCTTTCATGTTCCTCGGCTTGTTTCTGAAGCTTCTCCTCAAGCTCAGCTTGTTTAGTTTGACTCTGCATGGGCTCTTCTCGCTCAGCACTTAACTGAGTCATTAAAGAGTTGAGTTGTTCCTCCATAGGTGCGCTGCTGAAGACGGATGCCTCTGAAGACGAGATAGACGACTGTGATGCGGTAGTATAACGACATTCTTGGCCAAAAAGTCTGTTTTTCTTCTCAAGGGACTTGACCACTCTAAGATATATCTCGTTCATGTCAACTTCACGTTCCTCGGTGGTATCGGATAGTGGCTGGCGTTCCTTTTCTACAATACGATATACATCCTCCTATAATGCATGTAAACAATTATCAGAATAATTAAGATATTATATCAACATAATTTGTTAAAATACATACACACACAATTTGTTAAAATATATACATACATATTGAATATAACTCATCCCAAGTGATTAATTATACTAGAAGAAGACCAATCTTCTTGGATTTTACGTCGGTGTACTCTCCATTTTTATAGTGACACCTCAAGAAAACTTCCCAATCTATCTTATCCTTGAGTAGATTCAACTCTCCAGACTATAATTTAGTTAATATAATAATTGAAAGAATTAGTTAAAAATATTTTATCTCGCATTCAATGGTAATAATAAAAAAGAAAAACTTCAGTAAATACTAACCAACTGTAATGCACAGTCCTGTGCACTCCTCGATCCTTCTTTGTGTCTAATGCGTCTGGTTCCAGGCCCCTCAGGCTCATACGCACGATTTTCCTTGGCCTTGCGAGATCTCTCTATGACACTCTCTCTGCCAATAATTATATATATATATATATATTAAAGGAATAATACCCGTTGTGTGCCTAAGTCTGTTAGTTTATGGGCTTTCCTAGATAGGATTTGGCTGAGGCCTGTTTGTATGTACTTCACCCTATTTAAGGGATCTCAATGATGGAATAATACAACACTTTGCCTTACTTTCTTGTCTTATGTTATTTTCCCTTCAACACGTTATCAGCACGTGTTCAACCACTGAGAAAAATCCCGGCCGAAATCCCTAAAAAAAAAAGAAAAAAATTTTCGCGGCCAAAAATTCTAAATCCGCCGCGCCGTCACCTCTCTTCCCGAACCCTAGATCTCCATCGCCGGCGTCATCTCCTCCGTCGCCTGCTTCTCCGACCTCCGTCGCCTGCTTCTCTCCCGCGCGCGAAGATCCGTCCGACCGTCGTTTTTTCCAGATCCCGCCCTGCTCCTCCGGCTTCTCCAGTCCAGATCGGACGCCGCGACCGTCGTTTTTTCCCCCCGGCTCCTGCTCGTTTTTTTCCCCCCGGCACCGCGACCGTCGCCGGCTCGTTTCTTCCCCGACGTCCGACCTCCGCCGTCTGCAATCGAAGCCCGTGACTCGTCGTCGTCGTCTCCTGCAATCGAAGCCCGTCGCCGGTTCCCGTGTCGTCGTCGTCTTCTGACTCATCCCCCAAATCTCCAGCCCGTGACGTCTCATGCAACAAGACCGTAACGTCATCCCCCAAATCTCGGACCCGATTCTTGACTCAACCGATTCTGAGACCGGCCAACTTGGCCGAACCGGTCAGATCTTGGCCGACCCGCACGCAGTCTTGTTTTCAGCTCGTTTCTGCTCCTATTCGCGAAACAAAGTACACAAATACGAACCCTACTATCTGCAATGTGCGAATTTACATTTTTTTTAATTACTATTAGTTGCATATTATACTCCGAATTTATTTATGCTTAATTAAACCAAAAGCATGATGCATCCATAATTTTAAATTAAATTAAAATAAATTGCTTAAGCAACTTGAATTAAAATAAATTCACGTTGAATTAATAATTATTGCGGCATAAGATACCTCTTTGACTGCATTTATACGTGTATAGATATATTCATAGGGCTATGTGATTATATCTATAATTATATATATATTTTGCATGCATTATTAGTTATGGCATGTATATTAAGTTCATCATTAGTAGAACTTAGAGGACTTATTTCTACTATCTATATCAACTCGAACCGTGATAAAGTAATTTCATCGGTATAAAGCCCAATAGCATCGAAAGTAATTTTGACCATATCTTGGTTCTGAAAAATAATAACCCTCCACATTATTGAAAATTTTATCATGGAAAGTACTCATGATATACTGTGAAAATTCATTTTCCTTTTTTTCTTGTCTCAAGATGGCTGATCCAACTCGTCCTGAATTTGACATCTTGGACTCAGAAGGGCTTGAGTACCATAGATGGGTTTCTGACGTAGAGACCACTTTTATCGCTAAGGACTATAGTGCTACTATCTTTGAAAAAGCGGTAATGCGTCTGACAAAACCAAAGCTAGTGCATTAATGTTCCTTAGGCGACATATCGACCGAGCCTAAGGTGGGAATATCTGCTTGAAATCCCCGAAAGAATCGTGGGATGCCCTTAAGGGCCGTTTTGGGAACATCCACAATACTTTGCTCCCAGAGTTGGCCGTGCGGTGGAATGAAATCCGCTTGCTTGATTATAAACGGATCAACGATTTCAACAAAGATATGCTCCGTCTGAAGGCACGCCTTAATTTACGTGGAAAAGACCTCACAGAAGATGATATGATTCGTAAAACTCTTTCCACTTTCCCTACTTCCGCCCTTATACTAGCGAACCAAGATAGCCGGAGTATGACAATAAACGCATCACTACCTTCAATAAGCTTATCAACCTGCAAGTGGCTGAGAGGCACAATGAAGTATTAGTGAGCAACAATGCCAGGCCGGCTGGGACAAAGAAAGTTCCCGAGGCCAACTATGGCAAAGTGAAAGGTGGAAAGAAACCCAATGCACAGGGGACTGGTCATGGCAACCCTAAACCACAACGTGGAAGAGGGCACAGTGGTCGAGGACGTGGTCGAGGACGTGGGGGTTCTTCCAATGTAATGAGTAGACTTGGTGCTCCCGGCTCTTATGGCCAAGGAAACAAAGCACCTACCCCCCATGTCGCTCCCAAAGTCAGAGTTGGCAATGAACCGTGCTATCGATGTGGAGATGCTGGACATTGGTACAAGAACTGCCATGCAAGTAAACAAGTCGCAGCACACTACAAGAAATATAGAGAGTCCAAAGAACGGGAGGCTCACTATATGGAGGAAGATGCTCTCGACGAGTCCCCCGACGTCAATTTCACAGTCACCGATAATCGCAATGAGCTTGACTCTCTGACAAAACGCAAGGTACTTGGCCCAGTAGTGCTAACTCCGCCAAGTGTAAAGCCTGTTGGACACAAATGGGTTCTTGTCAGAAAGCGTAATGAGAATCACGAAGTCCTGAGGTACAAGGCTCGCCTTGTTGCACAAGGTTTCTCTGGCATACAGTATAGATTACGAGGAAACGTACTCCCCCGTAATGGACGTTATTACGTTCCGCTATCTAATCAGCCTAGTTATTTCCGAAGGATTGGAAATGCAGCTAATGGACGTGGTCACTGCGTATCTCTATGGGGATCTAGATACGGAGATTTACATGAAAGTGCCCGAAGGCATTTCATTGCCCAAATCAAGTAACTCCAGACCACGGAGTGCGTATTCAGTTCGTTTGAAACGCTCACTTTACGGCTTGAAACAATCCGGAAGGATGTGGTATAACCGTATGAGTGAATACTTGATTGGAAAGGGATACAAGAACGATGAACTGTGTCCTTGCATCTTTATAAAGAAAAAAGTTCCGGATTTGCGATCATCGCAGTGTATGTCGACGATATGAATATAATCGGCACTCTTGATGAAATAAGAAAAACCACCGGATACTTGAAAACTGAGTTTGAGATGAAAGATCTTGGGAAGACTCGTTCCTGTCTTGGTATTTAGATAGAACATAGAGTCTGTGGAATTCTCATCCACCAGTCTGCTTATGTCCAGAAGATGCTTAGACTCTTTAACATGGACAAAGCCCACCCGGTTAGCACTCCCATGATCGGTCGTAGCTTGGATGCGAAGAAAGATCCATTTCGTCTAAAGGAAGATGACGAAGAGCTTTTGGGAGCTGAAATTCCCTACTTAAGTGCAATAGGCGCTCTATTGTACTTAGCTCAATGTACGCGACCGGACATCGCCTTCTCAGTGAACTTACTAGCTCGATTTAGTTCAGCACCGACGCAACATCATTGGAATGGTATCAAGAATATATTTCGATACATAAAAGGAACCATTGACTTGGGACTATTCTTTCCCTACAAGCAGGCAAAGGAAGTTGCTTCCGTAAAGGCAAATGCTAAAGTAAATGCTAATGCCATAGAACCTACTCCGACGAACGTATTGGTAGGATTTGCTGATGCAGGGTATCTCTCCGACCCACACAAAGGTCGTTCCCAAACTGGCTATGTATTTGCTATTGGGAAAACTGCTATATCTTGGAGATCCACAAAGCAAACCCTTGTAGCTACCTCATCTAATCACGCCGAAATTATCGCTTTGCATGAGGCGGTACGTGAGTGTATTTGGTTAAGAGATATCATTACACATATCCGAGGTAACAGTGGACTAAGTAATGTCACTGGAGCACCCACATGCATATATGAAGATAATGCAGCTTGCATCGAACAGATGAAGCTTGGGTATATCAAGGGGGATAACACAAAACACATATCTCCAAAATTCTTCTATAATCAGCAACAACAGGCTCTCCTCAATATTCAAGTAAAGCAAGTCAGATCTGAGGAGAATGTGGCCGATTTGTTCACCAAATCTCTGCCTACGGCCGTGTTTGAAAAACATGTGAAAAGTATCGGAATGCGGAGAATTTCCGAACTCCCGAAATCGATGTAAAGGTAGAGGGAGAAGGGTGAGTCATAAAGAAACTTACTCAACGACGTTGTACTCTTTTCTTTGACCAAGGTTTATTTTCTCCCACTGGGTTTTGTTATTTGGCAAAGTTTTTAATGAGGCAAACGACACATGCTCAAGTTTTTCAAAGTATCCTTGATTGATGTACAAGTCAGGGGGAGATGTAGACTTGAGGGGGAGTCTTACATCCACAACGTACGTTATACTCTTTTCCTTCCAAGGAACATTTTTCCCACAGGGTTTTTATCACTTGGAAAGGTTTTTAACGAGGTAACAAGATGTACGATTTTAGGGATCGATGGAATGGTCACCTTAGTAGCGCTATGATCAAATGTAACGATCATATGAGAGGATAGATTCAAAGGACGAAGTCTAAACTTGATGTGTCTAGATGTTGTACTCTTTTCCCTACGATCAAGACATTTTTCCCATTGGGTTTTTGCTTGACGAGGTTTTAACGAGGCAACATGACATGCGCTTGTAGACTAGGCACAAGGGGGAGTGTTAAAGGAATAATACCCATTGTGTGCCTAAGTCTGTTAGTTTATGGGTTTTCCTAGATAGGATTTGGCTGAGGCCTGTTTGTATGTACTTCACCCTATTTAAGGGATCTCAATGATGGAACACTTTGCTCTACTTTCTTGTCTTGTGTTATTTTCCCTTCAACAATATATATATATATATATATTAATCTGATGTTGTGGACATATTAATAAGGTTGGAAAGCATTATAAGTTTGTACCTTGGATTTAGCCATTTTGTTACAGAACATTAAATCTCAATAGTGTCTTTTACTCAATTCTATTTTACCTTTTTCTCTGAGCCTTATTCCCTAATTTGCCTTTTTCTTCTCGACTCCATTCCATTATTTTTTCTCTTTTGTTGTATATCATAAGAAACTCTGCATAAAATTAAAATATTTTTATTTGGGGATGAGACAAGTGCCGCATAAATCTGACCTGAAATCCCATTTGGACAAAACATGTACAGGAATGAGACTAAAAATCTATTAACAAAAAGTAATTAGAATAATTCAGTTATCAGACAATATTATGTCTGTTATAAACATCGAAATAAAGAGAAAAATATGAGAGAATATGGAGACACCAACAATGAAAGTGTGTATTCTTATGCGGGCCAAAGGCCTTTATTTATAGGTACACATTTAGGGTTTTGGGGGTATAAAGGTCATTCATTAATAAATACATTAATTACAACACTCCCCCTTGAATGACCTTTAATACATGCTGCCTCATTAAAACCTTGTCGGGAAAACCCAGTGGGAAAAAACCCGATCGAAGGAAAAAGAGTACAGCTACTCCCCCTGAAATCGATTACATAAGATCTTTGAGTTGACGCATTCCGATCTTGTATACTAGTCTTATGAATGTTGATGTCGGCAACGCCTTTGTGAATAAGTTCGCCGACTAATCACTTAAGTGAATATTGATGTATCTACCTTTTGAGATACAAGTGACATCGTCTTCATACAATATTTCCTCTTGAATATTATGATGTTCATGCCTCATCAACTCCTTCGGAAAAACCCTGTGGGAAAAAATCGATAGAGAAAAAGAGTACATAGTATAAATTTGCTCATGTGTTGCATTGGTTGCCTCGTTAAAAAACTTAACTAAGAAAACCCGGTGGGAAAAAACTTAGAAAGGGAAAAAGAGTACAACCATTTGGTCTTCAGGACCTTTTGACCTTCAGGGTCGACATAATCTTCAAGCTAATTTAAAAGTTATCACTTCTTCCCCTCAAGATAACAATCTTGCACTCCAATACCATGAATATAATTTTCAGACATGGAGAGATTTAGTGAATAAATCTGCTAGATTATCATTATTGCTCTTCTGAAGCTCGTGTAGAAATAAGTTTCATCTTACTTGCCCAAACATTATATGCAACACATAAATTGAAAATATTTATTATCATAATAAATAGGCAGTATGAGAACAAATATGAAATCATAATCCCTAATAGCCACCAATATCAAATCTCGATCTCTTTCATGTAATAAACCAATATGGTTAACACCATTCCACATTCTCTTTCTTGGAGAAATATTAAATTTTGCTAGCATGTTAACTTCAATTTGTATATCAGGCCTGATGATGTAATGCTTCAATAGCATACAAGTACGGAACTTCTGGTCCTCTTATATCTTTGTTATTTTCTTGAGATCTATATGAGTCGGTATCCACTTCAAGTGGTAAGACAACCTTTAGGTAGCTAAATGGATAAAAACTTTCCATCATATATGCTCGATCTACAAGTCGAGACAATACTAATACTTAGTTTTATCTAAGTTTTTCATTTTGAACTTGTATTTAGACACGAGTTCAAATAATTCAGATATATCCTCTTCAGGAGGAATTCACTTAGTCGGTTGATCCACCAGACTATTTCAAAATGTATAAATATTTATAACTCAAAATAGTACATGTTGCGAATTTCACGTTCCTATTACTTTAGGAACCTCAAGTCCGTCAGGGACTTTCATATAGATATTCGCGTCCAATGACCCATAGAAAAATGTGGTGATGACATCACTAATTGAATATCTATATTCATAATAATTGTCATATGTATATTAAATGACGAAATTTATTGCCAACGGGAGAATATGTTTTGGGTATGCGCTTAAACCCTTGATATGCTAATCTCGCTTATCTTTCACCACTTTATTTTATTTTGCGAGTTAAGCTTTATCTCAATTGCTTATATTTTATTTAGTGCTTCAGGCACTCCACTAGCAATTGTTGAGACACAAAGTGTTGTCGACAACTATCATTCTTATAAACAATTATCCCATATTCACAAAGTCAATAACAACTTCAACAAAATCAAATATTCAACATTTCCCATAACATTTGATTTGGTCGTCCCATAATCCAATACTGTAATCATTTAGTGCACGTGCAAATTAAGGTATTGAGATTCTCATTTTCGGGACGATCCTCTTCAGGAGGTTTTTGAAGTGATGTTATAGTTTAATCTATTTGTATTCTGCGGATTTTATCTTTAATACCAATAAAGAATACGTCTCTCACGCTTCTGGCGTCGAGGAGTATCAACAAATATATTTCGTTCACATTCGACTATAATTCTTTATGGTACATATACAACTGGTATATGAGATTTCATCACTCATTTGGCAATCAATAACTTGTTGAACTTCGAGTTAATAGTGCGTAAATTTAAATATCCAACCCAATGAGAATTTTCCGACTTTCTCTTATTTATATTTCATATCTCCCTCTAATGTCGGAGATAGTTGGGATTGGATTATCAAATCAATCCTCTTCAGGAGGTGCACTAATATAACAGAGGGCGTGACTCAAATATTGTGCCTTTGATATGGATACTTGAATTTGAAATTCATCGCAACATGATCATTGGATAAAATATTATATCGCTTATAATTAATTCGATACTCATTGAATAAAGCTCCTTTTAGAGCCGACAATAAGAATATTGTCATATGAAATTATACCAATCCTTCGGGGATTGTCTTTCCATTCCTCAAGTAGAAATTGAACGAATCAATATGACATAAAGTTATGTATTTTTCATTTGAAATAAATAGATGCAACTTCAAATGTAAATTGCTCTCCAGGAGCATGTATTTTTCTACAAAAATATTAATTGTGCTAACTCAGGAGCAACAATTTAAATCAAAGATAATCATATATTACCGAAAATATGAAGTACTCATCAAGAGTATGTGATATTTTTCAAAAGTATCAATTATGCTACATTGGGAGCAACAATTTATAAGCATATAACACCCAAAATATAAATTACTCTAAAGAGTATGTAAATATTAATTAAAAGTATTAATTGTGCTACGTCATGAGCAACAATTTATATCAATGTGGTGATAATAAAAGCAATTCAATAACACAAGGCCATATAGAAAATATTCAAAATAATGCCTTTTTTTTGTTTAATATTCTTCAGGAATATTAACTTTAATTCATGTGTTTATCATAAATACTATTATAAAAATATGACTATATATCGTTGTGTTTTATCAAGAACATCAACAATTTCTTTTTAATAATCTTCTGGATTATTAAAATTACAAATTCATCTTAAGGAAACCATGAAAATATATTAATGTAATGTATTAAAAGAATCATTACAAATAATTTTATATCAATGATACAAGTATCATCATCAATATAATATGTAATAACTATCGTTATTACTCTTCTTCCAGAATAAAGTGCAATAACTATTATGCAATTAATCCAACATCTATAAGATGTTGATGAAAATTGGTCAACTCAAAATAATACAATTTTAAGTGTATAAATGTACTTCATGATATTTACTAGTAATTTGTGATATTTATCATACAATATGTGTGAATTTGTATTAATATATCTTCACGATATATATCATAAATAAACATATAGTTAAATAATATATAAAAATAATATAAATAGACTTTAACACCAAACACGTAAATTTAAATATGTAAATATTGAAAGTATTGGGATTAATAGACTTCTGGTCTAATAAGTGGTGAATATTATTTACATTGATATTTTTTCTAATACCAATTTCTTTGCTTCAGAAATTGTATATGTCATTTGTCTCACTTGTTATCGCGGAATCATACATATTTCAAGCGATAGTTTAGAAATCCATAGATTTATCAATACTTAGAAGATAATAGTGCAAAATCTTCGACCCTGTAGGAAGAAATTTAGTGGTTCTTCATGAACTGTCAATAAATTTAGCACTACCTTTTTTTTTCCATACGAAAAGTATCATTCTAAAGATATCATGCATATTTGCACTTTGATGAGACAATAAATTATGACCACTATTTAATCCCAATAACTTGGCATTGTATTCACAAAAAGAAGAAACAAGATAAGCCAAGAATTTGAATGGTACAAATATCTTCAGGATATTTGACCCTTTTATCACTAATTATATAGCAACGATCAATTCAAATCATACTCCAGGTATGACATCATATCTTATATTGATAAAAACTCACAATATATCATAAGAGATAATAAAATATTAAACTACACAATATATAAGATTATATATTGACATATAATCTTAAGATTATCATTTTCGTGTCTTTATCATTAACCGTTGATATATCAACTCCACGAGATAAAATTTATAAATAATTATTTCCGACAAGGATAAACTCTAAATTTTATCTACTTCGGGAGATAAAATTTGAGCCATGTAATATTGAAGTTTTTAATTTAATATTGTTCACTTCCGGGAACAACTTGATAGTAATATTCGACCACTCACTAATCTTGCTATCATTGGAGCACAGTCGGATTATGATTATGGAGTATATCACTTTTTGTACAATGAGGATATTCTCAAATCATATTAATATTTTTTATTTGAGATATAAGTTATATTTTCCTTCAGGTATAATATCATGCTACATCAAGAGCATAATGATTTAATTATGCTATTATATTTATAAGTAACAAATATATTCTTCAGGAATATTGTATTATCACATAATTCATGTATAAATAAGAATTATTCATTCAGAATAGTAATATTCTTCAAGAATATTACAATTAATTCTTATTCTTGGGAGCAATAATTTTAAGACCCATAATCGAATATACAAAGAGAAGAAAAAAATAGTACGAGAATTAATCAAGGCTCAAATAACTAAACTAAAATAGTTCTTCTTGAGAAAGACTTACAATATTCTTCAGGAATATTATTTTGTATTTTTCATTAGGAATTGCACAAATTATTAGATCTCATAATGTTCTTCATGAACACATCATATTCAACTAGGATATGACGAGATAACGTTGTCCTTTTTCAAGGACTACAACAAATCTTTTATCTTAATAATTTTCTGGATTATTAAGTATTGTTGAATCGTGTTTCTTCCGGAAACAAAGAGGAATATGATTTGATAATAAATTTTGAGGTCATCATATATATTATTTATATATGATGCACACAAAAATATAAAATTGAATAACTAAATATAATATATTTTTCTTCAAAATCATCATATGCAAGGAAGTTTTTAAAGGAGTAAATAGAATTAATACCTTTCACCAATGTAAAAAAAAATACTATTTCTGTTCAGACTTTTTTTTTATTCATGCAATACGTTTTAGAATCCGATCTCCACCGTTGAATTTGTAGATCTGCTTGTCAGGAAGATACTGTAAAAATTTCATGATGATCCGACGGTTAACAAAACGGAAATCGCGATTTTAGCGCGATCTCATGATCTTGAAAAGCTGCTCGCGTTTTTTTTTTTGAAAATCGGAAAGAAAAAAATTACTAAATGAAATATCGTCTTGATAACGTGTTATAAACATCGAAATAAAGAGAAAAATATGAGAGAATATGGAGACACCAACAATGAAAGTGTGTATTAACATGAAGTTCTTTATTTATAGGTACACATCTAGGGTTTTGGGGGTATAAAGGTCATTCATTAATAAATACATTAATTACAACAATGTCTTTTTTCTGTGACCCATTTGAATCATAGATAGTGAAATTAAATTTCAGAATTGATAAAAAACCAAATTGCCGTTTAAGATAATTTTATAACCAAATTAAAGTCGCAAGTATTTTGTTTTATGCATATTAGTTTAGTGAAATACATCTTTATAAAAAACGTAATAAGACAAATCAGAAATACAACCATCAAATTATGTCTTAATCTTCACTCCGAAACTCATTGACGAAAAGATCTCACAATTTACTGTCAACGTATTATCTATGTGGGTAATAATATTATCTATGCAAGTAGTAATATTACTTATGCAAGTAATAATATTATCTTCTCAAATGAAAAACTATCACAATCATTCACGATTTCAACATTCATGCACCCACCACATCAGTTTTCCAAAAAAGAGGAAGACCACTTTAGTTTGGAGAGAAAATCCCAACAAGCACTTCCACCAGATTCTCTCCCCACATAATTTGTTCATTTTTGGCCAATATAATCATTCTCCATGTCTATTCGAAAATAATCAAATACTTCCAATAATCAAAATTAAAAAAAGGAAAAAAAATAAAGAAAATTTTGGTTATCTATTCGTAAAAAACATATAATTCGGGTTTTTTTAAGATGTTTCGATAAAGATCAATGTCTTTATTTGGAAATTACTTCTAGATAAGCTGATACGAAATTGACTAGTCAAAATGAAGAAGACGAAGCAAGGATCGGCGTAAACGGCCTTACAATGCGCCATGCACGTACGACTACATTTTTCGGCGAGAAGATGGACACAAAACGAGAAGGACCAAGGTGCCCGGTCTCGGCCGTGTCATATGACACGACCCGCGTCATATGACACGGCCCGCGTCATGCTGTACCGGAATAACAAGAGTTACTGCCGGCCGAACTCGGCCGTGTCACCTGACACGGCCCGTGTCACAACCTTCCGGAAATGCCGAACGGACTGCTGTCAAGCTCGATCGTGTCCCAGGACACGACCGTGTCACACCCTTCCAGAAAATGCCGAACGAACTGCCGACCAGCTCGACCGTGTCCCGAGCCACGATCGAGTCCTACTCGCCCAGAAACATCAAACCCTGCTGGCGCCCAGCCCGACCGTGTCAGACGAACACGGTCGAGTCCTGCCGAACATGGCACATGCAGCTGCGGCCGTGTCCATCAACACGGCCCGTGTCCGGTAGCGAGCCCCTCTTATTTTATACACTTTTGTGTATTGTTTGTCTTCCCTTTTTCTTTCCTTACTCTTTTTTAGGGATTGTGTTCCCATATTTTGTGATTTATGTTCCCTTTTTTATTTTATTTGATTTGTTTTGATTATTCAAAGATATTGTAATCTTTGAATTGTTTTCTTTAATTGTTATAGGAAGACTTAGTTTTTCCTATAAATAGGCTTGATATTTCTTGTAATAAAAAAGAATTGAATGTTGAAGAAATAAGAATACACTTTGTGTTTATATCCTTGATAAATAATTTTTATCAAACTCTTGATTTTTATTCGATGCGTTTTTGAGTATTAATCCGATTGATTCTCAATAGGTCTTGGGAAGAAATCACTTTATCGAGTTATAGGTCTAATTTGATAAAAACCTTGTACATATTTTTATTCGGCCGAATTGCCCTACTTTCGGACAATTTTTACGTTGTATCCTTTACATCGAATAATTATTCACCTCCAAAAATAAACAAAATTCACTTCCGTTGCATCGCATGCGAATTACGTTTACATGCGAACGTAAATTCGTATCATAAGCTCCCGACTCGCGATAACTTAAAGGAAAAAGGCTTAGATGTGCCTTGTACTTTGTGTGGTATTTGTGATGATGTTATGGAGTCTAGTAGCCACGTTTTCTTGAGTTGTCAGGCTGCTATGGATATATGGAGACAAATTGGTCGGTGGTGGGATTTGGACATTCCACATTTATCGTCGATGAAGGGCTTGTTTGGTTGGGTGGATAATCTCAAGATTTCAAAAATTCAAAGGATGGGATTGTACAACGTTGTGATCACTGCGGCTTGGAGTATTTGGAGGTTCCGAAATGAGACAGTTTTTGGCATCAACAAGCCTAAGAAGGCTTTGATCTTCGATTTCATCGTATCTCAAGCTTTCTTTTGGATATCCAATAAGAATATAATGTTGAGATGTAATTGGATAGGTTTCTTACAAAGCCCTATGTTGGCGTTAAACTCTTTGTAATTTTTGTGATGTGGCTCTAGCTCCTTGTTAGAGCTTGGTTATAAAAATTGTTGTTCGAAAAAAATGTTCCAGATCTGATCTAAAAATATTTAAAAAAAAACACATATTTAGGGAGAAAAATAAAAAAGAGATCAAAATTTCGATAAAAATCCAAAATTTTAATCTTTTTGGAGAACGAGATTCGAAGTCTATAATTTTTTATATTTTTGGTTGAACGACCAACAAAGAGAGGAGAAAAAAAAGAGGAAAAATAGATAAACCTGAAGGCTTTGAGTGGGGGGGGGGGGGGGGGGCCCAAGTGAGGGAAACACATGTGGAGAAAAAATTGAAAAACAAAAAATTGTGGAGTATGGTTGAAGTAAATATGAAGAAAATATGTGTTGATTTATACTTGATAATATATGAGAGTAAAGTAGTCATGAAAAATGAAAAGAAATAATTTTGTAGTAATTAGTTAGAAAGAATGTTAAGTTTGTCGTCAAAAATAAAATATTCAGTGGACAAAGGCTAAGTTTGTCGTCAAAAATAAAATAACAATTTAGAACCCGTGCTACGCACAAACTTGCTCTCTAAGTGTTTTCACGTAAATTTGTTTATGTTTTCGTAAATATAACAATTTTGGTGAGTTTATAGTTTATTAGTTACTGTAGTTGTTTTTTCTTTTCAAATTTTGTTTTAATTATACATTATTTGAAAATGGGGATACAGGTTTAAATTATGTGTTTTTATTATTTTCATTTGATATTGGGCATTAAATTGAAATGGACTTTTAATATTCATTTTTTCAGATTATATATTCTTAGCATAACATGGAAACTCACATTATCAATAAAATAATACACATATGCCTTCTCCTCTTGTTTTGTTAGGCCGGTTAGCAGTTGAAGCTAAGTCGAGCTATGTTAAAGATATGATGTTCGTACATTATGGCCGAGAAGTTAAATCTGCATTTGCTGATGAAGAAAATTTAAGGGAAAAAGTGTCAGAAGTTAAGTCTACATTTGCCAAAGTTTATGTTAAATACGGATATTTGAGTTATCACAATACTCGTGAAAATATCGAAAGTAAAATGATGCACTTTGATCCTATAATTAAGTCTCTTAACCATGCTTCAAATTTGAAGGAAATTTTGAAGCGTCGCTCAAGATCCTCAATATATGAAGATCATTATTCACTCTTTAAATCATTAAATATTGCAAGTATATACTCAAAGTGGTGTAAACAGATAAAGCTTAAATGAAAATAAGCTCAAACAAATCTCACACATACAATTTTATTCCAAATTTTGATATCTACTAATAACAAAAATGGCCATAAATGTGATAAAAATTCAGCACACAAAAGTTAATAATTTCCGGACCATTAGAAACTTAACATCTGCCCACTTTGCAAACCAAAGCCCAATTTAAAAATAATAAAGTCCAATTCCTAAAATCACAAAGTACAATAGATGCAACGTCCCTTCCTGACACTAACACACACTTGTGCCCTAACAATTCTCACACTAAAAAACACGCTTCTCCTTATCTCTCAACCACAAACACAGAGCCTCCCCACCTTGTGTCGCCTAAAAATTAGATCCGGTAATTTTTCTTACTACTACTCCACATGAATCGCACAAAAAGACTATTATTTTCTTTGATTTCTTCGCAAATCAATGCAAAGCTTTTTCAGTCATTTAATGATCATAAGAATCATTTTATAATCATTTAGAATTTAGAATTAAAGAAAAACATTAAATCTGGAAATGAGTGAATAAGTTATTAAAGATGATATTAGTTCATTTGATAATGATTGATCATAGGAAAATTATTAGCTATTGTAGCACACAAGTTGTCCACGAATAAGTCTAGAGGGGGGGTGAATAGACTTATTGAAACTCTTATACTCTTTTTCACGAAGAGTAAGTTTCTCAACTGATAGATATGCGGAAATCAGCTGATGATGAAATCAAGACTAAGCAATGGAACAGTAATGAATGCATGCAGTAGTTAAGTATGATGCTGAAAACAGTAAAACACGCAGGCAATTTATAGTGGTCTCAGAGGTGGGGTAATCCTATACTAATCCACTTTCTCCAAACCAGTTGGAGATGAATCCACTATAATTCTCAACCAGTGATAAATATTACAGTGATTCTACTACTTAGCTACAACAACTTCCAACCAGTGGAAATCACGTCGTTGCAGCTCCTCTTTGACTGCCTAGCACCACTTGATTCTTCAAATCCTCGGATGCCTACCAGTCTCGCAACTTCAACCAGTGAAGTACCCCGAACTCAAGTTTTAAGACAAGAGTGTTTGTCTTCTCCAACTAAGAGCTTTTTTCAAATAAGAACTTCGAGTACTGCTCTTTTCACGATGCTATGTGATTGCTTTGATTGCTTTGATAACTTTGATTTCTTGAGAGTTTGTTCGCATCGTACTGCTCATCTTCAAATCTTCGGATATATATAAGTGTTGATCCTTGAGCATTCTTCATAGCCGTTGCAAATCTTGTAACAAATCCGTCCGTTGGAGAAATAGACTTCTTTGTTTATTTTTCTGAACGTTGCAAGGCTGGATTCCCTTTATTTTAATCCATCTTTCGACCGTTGTGAAGACTTTGCATGTGAGGCGCCGCATATTTTGAATATAATAAGATTAAAGTCTTCAGAGCTAGGTCTGGATGAATTATTTAATTCATATCCTTGTGGGAATCTCTCCAATTTGTCTCTTCACGCTTGCATGTGACTTTCCGTAATATTTGACTATTCAACACATGCTGACGTGGATTTTGGAGTACTTGGCTGATCTCTTATAAGTCAAGTTGGCTGATGTACAGTCATCTTTTCTACAGTTTGGACTTCTCTGTTGATGACTATTTGAGACTTGCCTGATCAGATGACTTGTCTGAAGTCTTCTGACTTGATGAATTTTGATTTGTCTAATGGTCGGACTTCAGATGACTTAGTCTGCTGATCACTTGACTGCAGTCTGGTCAAACATCTCTGATGAATTTTTGTTGACCAGAACTTCTCTGACTTGACTCGGTTGTACTTCTCTGATGTACTTATCTGTACCTTTGTACTTAGCCGATTTGAGCCTAATTTATTTGGCATATAGAAGATACTCATTTGGTTCTTCCTTACATTTTGCCAAGTATTTAACTTAACATAATTTGGCCTATGGAAGATACTCATTTGGTTCTTCCTTACATATTTGCCAAGTAATAAACATTTAAATTACAGTAATGACATCATCAAAATCTAACAAGTATTCCTAACAAATTCCCCCTATTTTGATGATGGCAAAACTTAAGCAAATTATTCAAATGAACAGGTTTGCACTTGAGTGCAAGACACAAACTAAAATCAGTCTTGTTTTGAGACAACTGGGAATTGTCGTTCAAAAGACTGTTATATTAATTTTTCTGTATTGTTTTACAGGTACATGGCTTTCAATCATCAAAATACATGAAAATTATAAGTACAAAATTTACATAAAAAGATATGAATACAATTCATCTGCCTCTGCCTCTGCGAATAGGCTGCTTGGAGGGTCTGAGAATCTTTGCACCAATAGGCCTTTTCTTGACGGGGGCAAGGCCGTACTTCCTCCTGACTACAAGTGCAGCAAAATCTTGTTCTTCTTGGGAAGAGAACTTATGCTCTTCACACAACTTCTTTATCTTCCTTTGCAGCGCTAATTCATCCAGTTCATTATTTGGTAGAGTGGGCGGATCTTTAGGTCTGAAGAGAGGAATCATGGGGTTTATATTACATCCCTCTGTTGGGTACCAAATCGGATATTTGCGCCGTTTTATGCGGAAGCGAAAATAAATTGCGGAAAATAAAGGACACGAGGATTTATAGAGGTTCGGCTATTAACGAAGCCTACGTCCTCTCTCGATGTATCTTTTTCCTTAGGCTTAAGATCAAAACCTCTACGCCTCTCTTCTATCGGTCGAGGATTACTGCTACAAGCTCGTCTTCTATCGGTCCGAGTAAAACCATTTTTCCTTTTCTATTGGATAAGGAATCAACCACTCTAGCTTTCTATGGGTACTAGATAAACCTCACTTAGATATCGATTGCGATTCTAACAATGCCGGATACTTGATCCTAATAACACCGAATCCAATCGTATCTTTTCTTTTTATCGCTCGTGTATGATCTTGTGTATAACACTCAATCACTCTTAATTAAGCTCAAGAACAACAACTATAATGTTTACAATGATATAACACGTATGTATGCTTTGCTCAATGTTGTTGTGTGGAATAATACCAACTCCTTGGTATTTATAGCCTTCTTCCTCCTTACTAGCCGTTCTTTGCCGGTTGACTAGCTAGCGTGCGCTAGCCTTCCTTCTTAGCGTGCGATATCGCACATTTTTGCTCTAGCGTCGTAAAGGCTTTCATGTAGCGTCGTTAATCACTTTATATTTGATCCGGTAGCTACCGCCTTAACGATTAGCGTGCGCTCCCACTTCCTTTGTAGCGTGCGCTAATCCAATATATCCGTTGCATGGATTGTCAAAGTGACCGTTTGATATGCGACTTTGACTGCTTTTCCCAACGTTCGGATTGACGGATTCAAACATCTTAGCGTCGCAAATCATCCTTTGTAGCGTGCGCTAATAATAGAGGGTAGCGTGCGCTAATAATAGAGTGTAGCGTGCGCTATCCATCTGCCGACTTCACTGCAGCTTACTTCGATACTAGGTGGAATGCGGTGACTCCTCGTTAGCGTGCGCTAACATATGGCCCTTAGCGTGCGCTAATGCGATCCAGTTGCAATTTTTGCGTCTTATGCCTTCGCCGTTTTGCTTCGCCTCGATGTTGTTTTGTAGTTTAGCAACTTTAATCATCAAAACACAAATTAAATAATGTGTGGAATAAATATTCCAACAATCTCCCCCTTTTTGATGATTACAAAACAACCCTTGAATTGGATAATCTGTAAAAAATAATATCTGTATATTTATACGAATCAAAGTTTTCGGCTTTGATCGTTTCGTTAGTTTCTCCATTTCTTTTCTTTTTCTTCTTTTCGACTTCTTCATTTTTCAACTCCGTCGTTTTTTGTTTTTCAATTTTTTCAACTCCCCCTATTTGTATGCTTTTCTTTTCTTTTCGACTTCTTCGATTTTTCTCATTTTTATCATTTTTATCTCAATTCATATCTTTCTCCCCCTTTTTGTTTTCATCAAAAAGTAAAAAAATATAAAGGATACCAAATGAAATATAAATATGCATGATACCAATTTATGCATTAATAAGGGTATAAACTCCCCCTGAAAATATTATTTCCTTCTCCCCCTTTGTAAAATCTCATTTGTCAAAATTTATTTTTGGGGATCCAACCGATAGTTGGTTTTTCTTTTGAAACATAGACGATGTTTGAAACGTTTGTTCCTTTAGGAACCCAAATCTTTTTAATTTTTATCGTCCGTCTTGGGCTTTTGCAGTTGGAAATATGATGCCCGATTTTTAAACACTTTTCGCAATGGGGTATATTGAAATTAACGGATTCGTTTTTCGAACGTGATTTGAATCCTAACCCCTCTTTATTTAGAGTATATTTTTGAACACATAACATTTGTTCAAATTTATCGGTGCCGCACGAGAATTTCTTTGTCAAAGATTTAAGCTCGGTTTGGATTTTAGCGAGATCATTCTTCAAAATATTTTCATTTTCAATGCATTTCGAATGATCGATTTCGACAAATTTTCCTTTTTCAAGTATTTTGGAATTTTCAATTTCCAAAGTTTTATATTTAGACTTGAGGGATTTAATTTCATTTAAAGCATTTTGATAGTCCGTATGTAATAACTCGAATGCTTCAAAAAGTTCGTCGTAGGAATTACTTACTTGGCTTTCGACGTCGCTATCGTCGAATGAACTCCGGGCCATGAGCGCGAGATTATTTTGTTCAAGAAAATCTTCATCGGGATCTTCGTCGCTCCATGTTGCGATTAGAACCTCCTTTTGCTTTACTCGAGTTCTTAGCAAAGTGGCACAGTTTGCCACATAATCGAGAAGTGTTGTCGAATTTCTTAGGTTCGGCAGCTTGAATTTCCTTCTTTATTCGGTTTAATTAGTGTTGGAACTTATTATTATTTTTGGCATAATATGCCATTTCTTCGTCTCTTTCGTCCACCGGTTTCTTCTTTCTACTTGACATTTTAGCCTTGAATGCTATCGACCTCTCCTTCGGTTTCGGTTTGGCATTTCGAGATTTTAGAACAATCTCGTAGTTGATAAGAGAACCAACGAGAGCACTAAAATCGAGAGTATTTAAATCTTTGGATTCCATTATTGCCGTAACCGTACCGTCCCATTCTCGAGGTAGTGATCGGAGAATTTTCTTTACTTTCTCACTACTCGAAAGTGGTTTTCCGAAACATGCTAATCCATTAGTAATGACCGAGAATCGGTCGAGCATAATCGAGATGGATTCATCTTCCTTCATTTGGAATAATTCATAGTCGTGAAGGAGCATGTTTATCTTCGTCTCTTTGACTTGAGACGTACCTTCGTGTGTTACCTCAAGCATTTTCCAGATTTCTTTGGCACTATCACACGATGATATCCGGTTGTGTTCTTCCGGATTTAAGGCACAATAAAGAAGTTGAGTTGCCTTACAATTGAAATGGTCGTTTTTCCAATCGGAGTCGTCATATTCTTCAAAATTTTTAAGCGTACCGTTGGAATTCATTGGGATTTTTGGGCCAAGACAAATCACTTTCCAAAGTTCGATGTCGTAAGATCGAATGGATATTGACATCTTCTTCTTCCAAGTCATGAAGTTTGCGCCATCAAAAAATGGTGGTCGGTTGAGAGCAAGGCCTTCGGCTGGAGAGATTTGAAACGCCATTTTGGATCTTCTCCTCGGATGTTAAGCCGCGTATTGGAGAACCGCTCCGATACCAATTGTTGGGTACCAAATCGGATATTTGCGCCGTTTTATGCGGAAGCGAAAATAAATTGCGGAAAATAAAGGACACGAGGATTTATAGAGGTTCGGCTATTAACGAAGCCTACGTCCTCTCTCGATGTATCTTTTTCCTTAGGCTTAAGATCAAAACCTCTACGCCTCTCTTCTATCGGTCGAGGGATTACCGTTACAAGCTCGTCTTCTATCGGTCCGAGTAAAACCATTTTTCCTTTTCTATTGGATAAGGAATCAACCACTCTAGCTTTCTATGGGTACTAGATAAACCTCACTTAGATATCGATTGCGATTCTAACAATGCCGGATACTTGATCCTAATAACACCGAATCCAATCGTATCTTTTCTTTTTATCGCTCGTGTATGATCTTGTGTATAACACTCAATCACTCTTAATTAAGCTCAAGAACAACAACTATAATGTTTACAATGATATAACACGTATGTATGCTTTGCTCAATGTTGTTGTGTGGAATAATACCAACTCCTTGGTATTTATAGCCTTCTTCCTCCTTACTAGCCGTTCTTTGCCCGGTTGACTAGCTAGCGTGCGCTAGCCGTCCTTCTTAGCGTGCGCTATCGCACATTTTTGCTCTAGCGTACGTAAAGGCTTTCATGTAGCGTGCGTTAATCACTTTATATTTCAGTCCAGTAGCTACTGCCCTTAACAGTTAGCGTGCGCTACCACTTCCTTTGTAGCGTGCGCTAATCCAAATCCGTTGCATGGATTGTCAAAGTGACCGTTTGATATGCTGACTTTGACCTGCTTTTCCCAACGTTCGGATTAACCAGATTCAAACATCTTAGCGTGCGCAAATCATCCTTTGTAGCGTGCGCTAATAATAGAGGGTAGCGTGCGCTAATAATAGAGTGTAGCGTGCGCTATCCATCTGCTGACTTCACTGCAGCTTACTTCGATACTAGGCTGGAATGCAGCTGACTCCTCGTTAGCGTGCGCTAACATATGGCCCTTAGCGTGCGCTAATGCAGTCCAGATTGCAATTTTTGCGTCTTCGTCTGCTTCGCCGTTTTGCTTCGCCTCGATGTTGTTTTGTAGTTTAGCAACTTTAATCATTAAAACACAAATTAAATAATGTGTGGAATAAATATTCCAACACCCTCAGCGTATTTTAGTAGGATGGCCCAGAGTTTTGGATGTGCTGAATCCATAAAGTTAATGAAGGTCTGTTGTGGGGAGCAATTTTTATCCTGGAGTAACTCCCAGATGTAAAAATCTTTGATGAACTTTTTCTTTGCAGATCCCCACATTGGTGCAGGTTGGACAGGAAGAAAGTCTTCAACATACCACAACTCTCTACCTTCCCATTCTAGAGTAGGCTCTTCCCCAGATCTGATCCTCCTTCTTTTGGCTGCAGGCTGATCATCAGTCTGCTCTTGGTCAGCTTTTTCCTTCCTCTTTGCAGACGATGTCCCAGCTGTAATTAATTGGACATCTTGCTTCCTCTTCGTCCTCACCTCTTGAACTCCTCTTACTTCCCCCTGCCTGCTACCTTCCCTCTGTAACCTCTCTTCCCCCTTTTTGCCAGCATCAACCAGGATGGTCAATTGCTGCTCCACTCTATGCATCCAGTCAGACATGCCAAGAGGCATTCTGTTGTTTGTAGGAGGAGGTGGTTGAGGGATATTCTACTGCAGCAAGGTGTCAATTTTGGCATTAATGGACTGTAGGTCAGGAGTGACTTGTGAGGCAAGCAGCTCTCCAACAGTGTCTTTTACAATCTGTCGAATCAGCTCAGTCATCACAGGTGTAATGTGTGATGTATGCGGAGAGTGCTCGCCTGAGCCTTCGACACCTGTAGGTAGGTGTGCGGATGACCCACCTGTCTGCAAACTCCTGTCTGCAGCTGGCTTACCAGATGGGGTCTGCTCTGGGGTCCCCGATCTGGAATCCTCAGCTAGGTCTGCATCTAGGCTGGTATAGCGGGCAGGTGCCCCGGCCTTGTCTCATGCAGCTACTTTTTCTGCCTCCTTTTCTTTTTCCTTCTCCTTTTCTCCTTCTTCCTTCGCTTCTTTTTCTTCATGCTCCTTTTCTTTTTCTCTCTCAGCCTCCTTTTCACCTCCATCTCCTTTATCATCATCATCATCATCATCATCATCATCATCATTCTCATCACCATCATCACATTTTTCTTCATCATTATTTTTATCATCTTTATCTTCATCATCATTTTCTTCTTTTTCTTCTTCTGCTTCTTCTTGGTCCACCTCCTCTCCTTCTTCTTCTCCTTCATCCTCCAATTCTTCTATTTTTTCAACTAGAATATTTTCTTCTTCTTTTTCCTTTTTTACTTCCTCCTTTTCTTTTTCTTAATTTTCTATTTTAATAACTTCTTCTTTTTCTTCTTCTTCCACCACTTATTCTATTCTCAATTCTTTTTCAACTACTTCTCCATCTCCATTCAAAGATCCATCCAAAACGCTAGCCATAATAAGATGGATGAGCTGGTCCATGTTTGTTTTAAAATTGGACATGAACCAGCCTTCCTGAAGTAGTAGGCACATATCTATCTCATTACAAAAATGGGTGAGCAGATCTTCTGTAGCCTGGGGATAGTCCCAGCTACTTCCTTCAATCAAGGTTTGAAGTTGAGAGAATGGAATAGTTTTGAGAGTTTTCCATTCCTCAAAGATTTCAACAAATGAGTGTTTTAGAGCATGGGTTTTTACTATTAAAAGTTGCTCTGTAGACAGGTTAAAACTGTTATGTTCAAGCAGATTAAACGTGTAATTGGCTTCTGGAATCAAAATAATTAAAGCTGCCTCTTCTTCCTCCGTTGCAAAAAGAGGGGTTAGAACTGGTACCATTTGTGTCTCCAGGCTGGAGGGAGCAGGCTGATCCTCCAAGAGAATGGGTTCAGGTGTAGCAAATTGATCTGGCTCCTCCTCTTATCAAATAAGCACCTGGGTCATTTGGGAGAGGGTTCTGTGAGGAGTGGATTATGGAGGGTTCACTAGGGGCTGGTCCCCTTCTCTTAAAACTAACAGCAATTGGAGTGTTGTCTGACTCTGTATCAGACTGGGCTGCAGGTGAGTTGCGGGCTGCAGCCTGGTTGGACTCGTCTGAGGTTTCAGGGTATCTGTAGGTGGGTCCTTAGTCAGACAGTTCTTTTAGAATCTGGGATGCTCTCCTTCTGCCACCTAGCCTCCTCAGCGTTTCTTGGTCTAGATGACCAAGTCTCTTATTGATGTGGAAGGGGTCAGTGTTTCCCTTCGCCACACCAAGTTTCTCTAAAATCCAACTGAGCTGCGTTCCGAACGCCAGCTTGGATTTATATCTCTTCTCCTCAACAAGCCACTCGACCTTGTTGACCTCACGCACTAATTGCCTATAGATGTAATCAGTCCAGTCAATTGGTTCGTCTTGAATTAGTGCTCCCAGCACCATAAACTTAGCTGACGACAGTTGGTCGTAGCTACCTGCCATCCACATGACTATCTTGTTGGTTATATCCAACACATAGCGGTACTCCTTCTTTATTTCGCTCCTCTTGGTGGTTAGCTTCAGTTTCTCCGGTTGGTCGACCGCCTTGATCTTCAGCCAAGTATCGGATGCGCTCTGCTTAAGGGCTTCGACCGCCACGCTGCGGTTTTTCATCCCAAATGTTTTTCCGATTGTCTCCGGCGAGATGTCCACTTGGATTCCACAGACTGTGCTCCGAATCCCCGATTCGATCACTCGGGCCTCTCGGAAGAATGCAATAATGGCCTCCTTAAACAGGTGCTTGGGGATGATGTCCAAGAATGGGTAGCTCCCATTCATCTTCATCGGTCGAATGAGGTTGAGCACGTCGTTGTTCTCCAGATTTGTTTCCAGGAGTCCTTCAAAATCGACGATCAGAGAAAAGATGATCTGGTCCTTGACTGCATTCAGATTCACGCCTTCAAAGTAGGATTCCATTTCTGCAAAATAAGCGATTTCTTAGTGTATTGAGGGTTCGAAAGGATTTCTGCTTTGAAAATTAGGGTTTCGAAAGTTTGGTGAAGGTAAAGTGAAAGGGCTTTTCCCGTCCTTAAAAGGAAAATGAAACGATGTTTATAATTAAATATTCATTTATTTTAATCGGTGGTCTACCTTTTGAGTATTTTTAAAATTCAAATTTAGTAGTCGGTAGTCCAGGTTTTGAGTTTGAAAATGGACGGTTGGATTTTAATTGATCACAGTGGAGGTCGATTGAACTCGTAGTTGCCACGTGTATTTTAAACATATATTATTATGCCACTTTTGATCCAAATAGTAATATGATATTATACAAATAATAGATAATAATATAATATTCAGAAGTCGGTCAGGTTTAGAAAACATAGCTGGTTGACCGTTGACTGTTGACTGCTCTGCATCAGGTGAGTTGACTCCTTTGACTTCTTGCCTGTGGTTTGATCAGCTAGGTTCCTTCGTCTGTCCTTCGTATTCTTGTCTGCATCAGGTAGGGTCTGATTCTTATGATCATCTTAGTCCGTCCTTCATCTGAACTGCTTCAGCTAGCTTTTTCATCTGTACTAGATTCCCAATCTAGTAATCCAAGTTCTCTGCTCAGCTCCAAAAACCTTTCTTCTGGCAAAGGTTTGGTGAAGATATCAGCAATTTGGTAGTTTGTGCTGACTCTTTCAACTCTGACTCTCTTGTTAAGCACGTGATCTCTTATGAAGTGATGCTTAACATCAATGTGCTTGGTCCTTGAATGCAATACCGGGTTGTTGGTTATTGCAATAGCACTGTTGTTGTCACACCAAATAGGGACTTCATTGGCAATAATGTTGTAGTCCCTTAGCTGTTGTCTGATCCATAAGATCTGGGCACAACCACTACCTTCAGCTAGGTATTCTAACTATGTGGTGGAGATAAAGTTAGAAACCTGCTTCCTGCTAAACTAGGATATTAGTTTGGTTTCTAGGAATTGACACATTCCACTAGTGCTTTTCCTATTTATTTTGCATCCTGCGAAATCTGCATCTTATATCCTGATAGCTCGAAGTTATCGTCCTTAGGATACCATAGTCCAACATTGACTGTAGACTTAAGGTATTTGATTATTCTCTTGGCTGCATCTTGGTGAGACTGCTTTGGCTTGGATTGAAATCGTGCGCATACTCCTATGGCATAAGATATATCTGGTCTGCTTGCAGTGAGGTATAGCAATGATCCAATAAGTCCTCTGTAGTGGGTTGAATCCACTGATATGCCTCCCTCATCTGCATCTAGGTGAGTACTTGTGCTCGTAGGAATTCTTGCTGGTTTGGCTGATTCCATTCCAAATCTCTTGATTAGATCTCGGGTATATTTGGCTTGATTGATGAAAATTCCATTTTCCATCTGCTTGACTTGTAATCCAAGAAAGAAGTTAAGCTTTCCCATCATACTCATCTCAAATTCTCCTTGCATGAGATTTGAGAATTTCTCACACAGCTCTGGGTTGGTTGAGCCAAATATGATGTCATCCACATATATCTGAACTATTAATATGTGGCCTTCGTGCTCCACTCTGAATAGGGTCTTGTCCACTTTCCCTTTGCAGAAACCGTTCTTTTCAAGAAATACAGATAAGGTTTCATACCAAGCTCTTGGTGCCTGCTTAAGTCCATATAGAGCTTTCAATAGCTTGTAGACTTTCTCTCCTTTGACAAATCCTGGGGGTTGCTCCACATAGACTTCTTCTTCTAGGATTCCATTAAGAAATGCACTCTTTACATCTATCTGATAGACTTCAAAATCCTTGAATGCAGCATATGCGAGGAATAGACTGATGGCTTCTAATCTTGCAACAGGTGCATAGGTTTCATCAAAATCTATTCCTTCACACTGTGCATATCCTTTAGCAACAAGTCTGGCTTTATTCCTAACAACAGCTCCATCTTCATCACTTTTGTTTTTGTACACCCATTTGGTTCCAATAACCTTCTTATGATTTGGTCTGTCTGTTAGTTCCCAAACATCATTTCTTTCCATTTGTTCAAGCTCCTCTTGCATGGCATTGATCCAAGAATAGTCTTCCAGGGCTTGCTTTGTTGTCTTGGGTTCTATTTGGGACATGAAGCTTGAAAACATTGCCATTCTTGCAGGTAGAGAAGACTGTCTTGTCTTGACTCCATCAGTCAGCTTCCCAATGATCTGTTGGATAGGATGGTCTTTGAGCCACTTAGGGATGTCTTATTCTTCATGGTCTGTTCCCCCTGTAGATTTGCTTTGGAGGATTTCCTCTCTCTCTCTGCATCAGCTTGGATCTGATCTCCTTGGTCTGCAACTGGGTTGACAGTTATAGTGAATTTATCTCCAACTGGTTTGGATAGAAGTGGATTAGTAGAGGATTACCCCACCTCTGAAACCACTATAAGTGCCTGCGTGTTTTACTGCATTGAACATCATACTTACCGGCTGCATACATATTTATTATTCCATTAGTTAGTTATCTGCAGAGAACATTAAGTTACCTGCTATCGTCATCATCTGTCTTCCGCATATCTTGTCTGCAGACGACTTTAAGTCATCTGTACTTATCACAGGTGAGAAACTCACCTGACCTTCAGGAAAAAAGTTTCAATAAGTCTATTCACCCCCTCTAGACTTATTCCTGACGACTTGTGACCTACAAGCACAACCAGATTATGCATGCTTCGCCAGGAATTGGGAATGCTACAGCCTGACTCCCTGTAAGTTTTTACACTTGACTCATCAATTGAGGGGGAATGCTGTAAGACCCAAGAATACAGTATCCACTTTAATTAACTGTGCACTTAGAAATAGTCAGATCTTACTATAGGAAAAAGAAGGTATAAAACCTTCCTATATCTGACGTGTGCATTAATCAAGAGGGAATACAATAAGACCCATGAATACTGTATTAATCCAAAAATTGCTGTAAGAATTGAATCCTGTATGTACCTTTTAAGGGGGAACGCTGTATTTTCGTAGATACAGTGTAATACCCAAAACTTTTAAACTTATTAAATACCTAAAATACCCTCTAATTTGAAACTTTTGGAAGACGATTAAATAACCTAAAACATTTAATTATATTTAACCTAAGCATTATAAATACTAATGCTTGAACATTTCACAGCTTTACTAACCATTAAGACTTATGATAATTAAAAGTTACAACCATATACATGTGTATTAGGTATCACACGCCTAATATGTTCCTTTTGGGCCGAGTATATTGAGTTGATTTCAAGTGATCATAAAGATAAACAAGCCCAAGTCCATTATTGAAACTAAATAAGGAATGAGATATCACAATCCCATATGTCACGGCATTCCTTGATTTTTCCTCTCTTCTCCCCTACATGTTTCCCTCCTCTCTTCTCATCACACGTTAAATACACATAACACACACAAAGCAAAACCCTAAGAATACATACACAAACACATCGGCTGCTACCACTTTTCTCTTGGTTCTTTCTCGTTCAAAACCAAAGGCTGCAGGAGTGTCTTGATCGTGGTCTAGGGTCCGGTTGGAGTTTGCTTGTGTTCGGCTCGTTTGTAGGCTGCTATTCGATCTTTTTTTGTCTCTTCTTCATGTCACGCTATAAGGGTAACAAATCCAAACCTTGTTCAATTCATCTTCCTTTTCTTATTTGATCATGTCGTATGGTATTGAGAATCGGCTATCAGGTTTTGCATATGAATAAACTTGCAGAAAATCTTATGATACCACATGGAATAATGAGATAAAAACCTTATAAAATCGACTATAAGTGTGTGGGTTGTGGTGTCGACATGTAAGGCTATAAACATGTGTGATATTGGCTAAATAAACCTATGAGATGTGTGTGCAATCGGATTTAGAAGGGTAAAAAGAATTAGGGTTTATGTGGATGTTTTGATTGGGACAGTTTTGATAGTCGAATTTGTATGCATCACACAACGAGTTTCATAAATGTTCTATTCGGGATTTTTGCTCTAAAACTAAGTTTAGGATCTTAGTAAAGTATTCCAATTAGTTTGGATGGATTTGAGTTTGATTTAGTCCTATTTTTGAATTTTATGAGACGATATGTCAAAACTGTGTTTACAGAATATTAGAGTTGGAGTGAGCATGGTGAATCCCGATGATACCAAAGTGTTTTTCTGAGTTTCTTGAGTCCAGAACTAATTTTAAAGAGTTTACTAACTGATCCAATTGGTTTGGAGTGATTTCGAGTTGTTTTGGTCGTGTTTTTGATTTTTGTATGTTTAAGTATTGAATCTGAAATTCGGGAGTCTGAAATCAATCCACCTTGTCGATTTTTTTTTTCAGAAACTATAATAAGTTGGGCCATAAATCTTTCCAGTATGTAACTTCTATATAATTAGTGTTGGAAATTGGTTAATAATATTTATTAAATTAAATATTATAATTAGTTAATCTATTAAGTGGATTAACAAATTTCTCAAAACCAATTTTTTGGTGAGTGAGAAATGAAGTGCTAAAGTTAGTTGACAACGGAGTGAGCTAAACCACTTGTACACACACTCGGACACGTTATCGACGCATCATCGGATCGATGGGTCGAGTTGTGTTTAATCACTTGTATATTAACAAGTATTATATATATATATATATATATATATATATATAATATTATGCGATAATGTGAACGTGTGCCGAAGTTTTTGATTTGATTAATCAAATCAATATTGATTGTAACGTAAGTGTGCATAGCCTTGAATGGCAATTGAATTTGATAATTAAGTTTTCAATTTGGTCAACTTGTAACCACAATGCATTTGTGTATTCTGATGGTGTTTTATGGAATAAAACCGTAGCCATCAATTGATGGATTGTTATGGCACTTTATGGTGATTAATCCCCCATGTAGGTGAGCTTGCCTATAAATAGTGCACTCTTGCATTTGCATTATATACTTGGCAACACTTGCAATATCTCTTAGCATTCACATCTTGCATACATATAGTTTGTAGTGTCGAAGCTCTGTCCTCGCCTCGTTCTAGTTCGCCGGAGCTCGTGGGTTTTGTGGTGCTACTACCTACGAGACGAAGCCATTTTATCTTTGGGGACGACACGCCTAAACGGAGATCACTACTGGGGCGTATCTCGTCTTGCGGATAGAGAGTTCCTCGACTCGGCTATACCTTACGGTTTTCTATCCTTTTAATCTGTTTATTTTTTGGTTTAGTTTCAAAATCTGTAATTTTTATTTTCCTGTACTTTCAATTTTGTTTCGAGTTCTGTAATTTCCTTTTGGTTGGGTCTTGTAATTTCTCGATCTCGAGTTGTAATTTTATTTTCCAGTTGTAATTTAATTTTCTCCCAGCAAGTTTGTAACACAGAAATATCCAACAAGCGCAAGACGAGATAACTTACTTGCTAATTCCTACAACTGGAGATGACGACCGTTGCTGCCACCGACTCCATCACCAACGCTGCCTTTGCCTCCGCGACCATCGCCTCAATCATGTCGAACTCCATTGACTCAACCACGTCATCAACTATCGGATCGATGGTGTTCAACACAAATGCTTCAACGATGTCAACAACAACTGGTTGGGTTTTTAACAACCCATTTCTGACTACCGGTGGGTCCACCTCGAGTGGAACCATTGGTTCCACTTTTAGTGGTACCGTGGGATCCATGTTAGGATCTAGTGTTGGAGCCTACGGGTTCAACATGAGTGGTTCCTTTTTTGGAACAACCTCGGGGCCTAGGATGATGCCTATCGCCGAGAAGCCGCCAAAGTTTGGTGGTGCCGACTTTAAAAGGTGGCAACATAAGATGTTGTTCTATTTAACAACATTGGGGTTTGCTAACTTCCTTAAGGAAGATGCGCCACCAGTGCCAAGTGCTGAAGAGACTAGTTTTACAGTCCGAGCTGCCTATGACAACTGGCACAATAGAGACTATCTTTGTAAAAAATTTATTCTGAATTCTTTAGAAGATAGTTTATATAATGTTTATTCTGTTGTAAACACATCAAAAGAGATGTGGGAAGCATTTGAAAAGAAGTACCGTAGTGATGATGCAGGTACAAAGAAATTTGTAGTCGCCAAATATTTGGACTACAAGATGGTTGACTCAAAACCAATCATGGAACAAGTGCAAGAGTTCCAACTCATCGTTCATGATGTCAATGCCGAGGGAATGGTCCTACCGGATGCTTTCACTGTTGCAACTGTGATTGAGAAGTTGCCCCCCAGTTGGAAAGACTTCAAGAGCTACCTTAAGCACAAGCGAAAGGAGATGACTCTTGAAGACTTGATTGTGAAATTGCGCATCGAGTCTGACGTGCGCAAAAATGACCACAAACCAAAAGGCCTGATTGATGCTAAGGCCAATCTGTTGGAGCATGGCGGTCCCTCCAATAAAAGAGCTCGTCCAAGTGTCCAAAACAAGAGCAAAGGGAAGCTACCAGTCAAGAAATTTGATGGCGATTGCTTCAACTGTGGTAAATATGGGCACGCGGCGAAGGACTGCCGAAAGCCGAAAGCCAACAAGAAGAAGAAACACATTTCCAACATCGCCGAGTCTAACGGCGAAAGGAAAGAGGATGACCTTGCTGCTGTGGTCACCGAAGAAGTCAACCACGTTGAGAACCATGGTGGTTGGTACGTCGAAACTGGTGCAACCGCCCACGTTGGTGCCGATCGGAGTCAGTTTAAGAACTATCAAGCTGTTGAGGGAAGGAAGCTCAACATGGGGAATCCATCTTCATCTAAGATTATCGGAGTTGGAGAAGTGGACCTCAAACTTACGTCGGGACAGACTCTCACTTTGAAGAATGTGCTTCATGTTGCTGATATGAGGAAGAACTTGATCTCGGGCTCTATACTAGTTAAAAAGGGGTTTAAACTAGTGTTTGAGTCAGATAGAATTATCATAAAAAAGTTTGATAGGTTTCTTGGTAAGGGTTACCTCACAGAGGGACTCTTTAAACTCAATGCTTTGGCTATACGCCATGTAACCAAATCTGGAAATGCTAATGAAAATGATATTGCTTCCTCTTACTTGACTGAGTGTTCTGATTTATGGCATTGTAGATTAGGTCATGTGAATCTAAATGCTATAAAAAGATTAGTAAACTTAGATTTACTAAAATTAAATGAAGTCAATACTCAAAACAAATGTGAGATTTGTGTTGAAGAAAAAATGACGAAACTTCCGTTTCACTCGGTAAAACGGAACACAAAACCCCTTGAATTAATTCACACCGACGTGTGTGATTTGCAAACTAGAGGTGTTAAAAAGTACTTTATCACTTTCATCGATGACTACACAAGATATTGTTATCTTTATCTTTTGAGAAGTAAAGATGAGGCTATTGAAGCTTTTAAGAACTTCAAGAATGAAGCCGAAAATCAATTAGGCTGCCGTATCAAGATGGTTCGAAGCGATAGAGGTGGCGAATATGTAGCCCCGTTTGAGGAATTATGCAACGAAAGCGGTATAATTCATCAAACAACAGCTCCATATGCACCACAATCTAATGGCATTACTGAACGTAAGAATCGAACACTTAAAGATATGATGAATGCCTTATTGATTAGTTCATGGTTGCCCCAGAACATGTGGGGGGAAGCTGTCCTGACAGCCAACTACATATTGAACAAAATTCCACGCAAAGGTAAGGATATTACCCCTTATGAGTTGTGGAAAGGTAGAAAACCTTCATACAAATATCTCAAAGTGTGGGGGTGTTTGGCTAAGGTTGAAGTACCTCTACCTAAACAAGTTAAAATCGGACCTAAGATGGTCGATTGTATCTTTATTGGGTATGCACTAAACAGTAGTGCCTGGTTTGTTATCCACAAGTCAGAAGTTCCTGAAATGACTGTGGGAACAACCATTGAATCAAGGAATGCTGTATTCTTTGAAAACATATATCCTTGTAAGGATAATGATAAAGTTGAGAACAATTCTAGAAATAGAGTTGAAGATGAAGGAACAAGTTCAAAACCTGTGGATGTAGATCCAAAGTCACGTATGAGATCGAGATCTAATCTGGAAGTTGTAGAACTGAGACGTGGTAGTAGGGTTAGGACACCAAAGACATTTGGACCGGACTACATAGCATTCATGTTGGATGAAGAACCAACGTCAATCAAAGTAGCTTATGCCAGACCAGACGGGTTGCTCTGGAATGAAGCTGTTCAGAGTGAAATTGACTCAATTTTACAAAACCAAACTTGGGTTTTGGTTGATTTACCTGAAGGTTGTAAGCCCTTAAGATGCAAATGGATCCTTAAAAGAAAGTACAAGGCTGATGGGTCAATTGACAAGTATAAAGCTCGTTTAGTAGTCAAAGGTTTCAAACAAAAGGAAGGGTACGATTTTTTCGATACCTATTCACCTGTAATGAGAATTACATCTATTCGAGTGCTTCTTGTGATTGCTACTTTGCACGATCTAGAGATTCATCAAATGGATGTTAAGACTGCTTTTCTGAACAGTGATCTGGATGAAGAGATCTATATGGAACAACCTGAAGGGTTTGTAGTACCTGGACAAGAGAAAAAGGTATGCAAACTGGTTAAGTCTCTATATGGATTGAAACAAGCTCCATTACAGTGGCACTTGAAGTTTGATAATGTAATGTTATCAAATGGTTTTAAAATAAACGAGTGTGATAAATGTGGTTATATTAAGAACACTAATAACGGTTATGTTATTGTGTGTCTTTATATAGATGACATGTTAATCATGGGTAACAATATACAAGTGATTAACGATACTAAGAACATGTTAAAAAGAAATTTTGACATGAAAGACATGGGGCTAGCAAATGTGATTCTTGGAATGAAAATTTTAAGAAAATCAGATGGAATCATCTTGACACAATCTCACTATGCTGAGAAAGTTCTCAAGAAGTTTAATGCTTTTGATAGCTTGCCGTATAAGACCCCAATAGATTTAAATGATCACTTGAGCAAAAATCGAGGGGAGCCCGTTGCACAAGAAGAATATGCACGAGTCATTGGGTGTTTAATGTATCTTACAAATTGCACTCGACCCGATTTAGCTTGCGCTGTGAACAAATTAAGTCGTTACATGAGCAATCCAAGCAAAGAACATTGGAAAGCTCTCGTTAGAGTTTTGAGGTACTTAAAGTATACTCAAAACCTTGGGCTACACTATTCGAGATACCCCCCGGTACTTGAAGGGTACTGTGATGCGAACTGGATATCCGATACGAAAAGTTTATTTTCTACAAGTGGTTACGTGTTTGCCATTGGGGGTGGAACTGTCTCGTGGAAGTCCGCGAAACAAACGTGTATAGCCCGATCTACCATGGAATCGGAATTCATATCTTTGGACAAAGCTGGTGAAGAAGCAGAATGGATCAGAAACTTTCTAGAAGATATTCCATGTTGGTCAAAGCCAGTACCAGCGGTGATGATACACTGCGATAGCCAAGCTGCTATTGGTAGGGCAATAAGTAACGTGTATAATGGAAAGTCTCGACATATTCGTCGACGCCATAATACCGTGAGACATTAGATCAAAAGTGGGGTTATCTCTATTGACTATGTGAGGTCATTGGATAATCTAGTGGATCCGGTAACCAAAGGGTTAAACCGTGATCAAATGAATAAATTGCTAGAGGGAATGGGTTTAAAATCCACAAATTGAGAATTTTCATAGTGGTAACCCAACCAAGATGACTGGAGATCCCAAGAACTTGGTTCAATGGGAGAACTAAGCTATGAGAGTTCGTGTGAAACACTCATCTAAGTTTATTCCATATAGAGCAATTGAGTGTTGAAAGCTTGCCTAGTGGTGAGGTTAAGTCTATGACTTTTAATGATTCATAAAGACCTCGAGGAGATTGAGTATGGCAAGATACTCGGTAAAGAATCACCTATATAAGTGAGAAGTGGGGGCCGCTTCATGAAATACACTTATGAATCCAAAGGGGTGTCCAAGGCCCGCAAAGGACACAAAACGTGAGAACGGATGAGGTTGAGGTGTTCAAGTGTTAGCACCATTGTCTCGGTGCACGCCGTGGGGGAATAGTTCAAAGCATCAAGCCACTAATCCGCCTGTGTACCCGATGATGTTAACTATGGAAGGTTCAACGTCACGAACTACCTATCCTTATACTTTAACGCCTCTTGAGGATTGAGCTTGTGTCTGCATACATGTGCATAAGGCTTTCTCACTCATGTGGGGGATTGTTGGAAATTGGTTAATAATATTTATTAAATTAAATATTATAATTAGTTAATCTATTAAGTGGATTAACAAATTTCTCAAAACCAATTTTTTGGTGAGTGAGAAATGAAGTGCTAAAGTTAGTTGACAACGGAGTGAGCTAAACCACTCGTACACACACTCGCACACGTTATCGACGCATCATCGGATCGATGGGTCGAGTTGTGTTTAATCACTTCTATATTAACAAGTATTATATATATATATATAAATATAATATTGTGCGATAACGTGAACGTGTGCCGAAGTTTTTGATTTGATTAATCAAATCAATATTGATTGTAACGTAAGTGTGCATAGCCTTGAATGCTATGTTGCACAGGTGCGGGGGGGGCGGGTGCGGGTGCGGGCAGATACGGGTGCGGGGATACGGTTTTTTGAAAATGTTAGGGTGCGATACGGCAAGGATACGTCTGTTTATTTTATATTTTATTATATATAACACTTGTTAAATATAAAAAACAACAATTCAAATATCACCATAAAATCAATTCAAATATATAAAACAAGTCATACAAAAAACAATTCAAATGGCTTTGAGCGTGAGCTTTCTAATGTTGTCCGTGAATACCGCTAAAGGTAAAAGTAATTACTTATTAAATGATTTACTTTTTGTATTTTAATTTATTTGATTTATTTTTTAAAAATTATAAAAATCTAAAAAAAAAAAAAAAACATAAAAATTCGGACTCGCGTATCTGGCACAGATACGCGTATCTGCGCGTATCTGTGCCGTGATACGCGAGTCCGATTTTTTTTTTGCACGGATCGCCACGTGGCGAATCCCGTGCGAATCCCACGCGAATCGCACCCGCACCCGCACCCATGCAGTATCCGATACTGCATACTGCCCAATTTTGAAGAATCCGTGCATTATAGCTTGAATGGCAATTGAATTTGATAATTAAGTTTTCAAGTTGGTCAACTTGTAACCACAATGCATTTGTGTATTCTGATGGTGTTTTATGGAATAAAACCGTAGCCATCAATTGATGGATTGTTATGGCACTTTATGGTGATTAATCCCCCATGTAGGTGAGCTTGCCTATAAATAGTGCACTCTTGCAGTTGCATTATATACTTGGCAACACTTGCAATATCTCTAGGCATTCACATCTTGCATACATATAGTTTGTAGTGTCGAAGCTCTGTCCTCGCCCAGTTCTAGTTCGCCGGAGCTCGTGGGTTTTGTGGTGCTACTACCTACGAGACGAAGCGTTTTATCTTTGGGGACGACACGCCTAAATCGAGAGCACTACCGGCGCGTATCTCGTCTTGCGGATAGAGAGATCCTCGACTCGGCTATATCTTACGGTTTTCTGTCCTTTTAATCTGTTTATTTTTTGGTTCAGTTTCAAAATATGTAATTTTTATTTTCCTGTACTTTCAATTTTGTTTCGAGTTCTGTAATTTCCTTTTGGTTGGGTCTTGTAATTTCTGGATCTCGAGTTGTAATTTTATTTTCCAGTTTTAATTTAATTTTCTCCCAGCAAGTTTGTAACACAGAAATATCCAACAATTAGTAATACCATGAATTTTTGGGAATTTTTCCTGGATGTTTTGGTAGGTCGTTGAGGCGAATAATATTTGGGTACAACTGCAGGTCGGTTTTCTGAATAGTCTGAGATTGAGTATTTTTCGTGTTGGGTTAAACTAACCAATAAATTCTGAGAAAATTCATGTGGGTTCTAAAGACATTTACGTACCTGTGTGAATTTTTTTGAATTTTAATTCTGAGTTCTGATATGGTTCAAAAATTCGTCAAGTTGTGACCTGTTCATAGTTAAAAGTTGATAAAAGGTTAAAAGGCTAAATAAGGGTTATGTGTGTATTATTAAACTTACGGGTTGAACTTATCATTTTCTAAAATAAAGGGCTTAACTTGTGAAACCATGTAACTTTATGATACTTACATTTTATACCCTAATCTTACAATATTTGCACTATAAACCCTAAACTTATATAATTATCATTATGAACCTTAAACTATTAATATTGTCACGTTTGATACCTTAAATTGATTAAATGATAACTTTGGATATTAATGACTAATGTTCTAAATCTGGAAACCTTCTAAATATGGCAACTTACAATTTATAGAAGTATACTAAAATGAGTAACCTAATTCAAATTGAGCTTAAAGTAATACTTGGTATTTAATTCGTATAGGTTCCGTGAAGCGGGAGTGATCCATCTCGTGTGACCTTTCTTTCCTTTTGCTTGCTTTGAATAAGGTACAGATATTCTGACCTTATCCCTTAAGGTTTCTCATGATTCGTTCACAACGATTTGATATTAGTTTTGATTATGATGCCTTTGATGTGAGCCTTCTTATTATGGCTTTCTTAGTTGATCTATGCCTTTGCTATGCTCCCTTGGATTTGTAAACCTTTGATTATGAACATTTGATATGAACCTTAATACGAACTTTGATATGATATGACATTTGAACCCTTCAGTTTGATACCCGAGCCAAGTTCGTTTCCTAGCCATGAAGGTAACATGGCAGTGTCATTGATGCACCAATGGCACGACTCTAGTGTGGTTGAGTGATGTTCCACGCCGTCCCATTTTGTTATGATATGCGCACTTTATATTTGTTATGGCCAATACGATTGTTCGGGGGCGTATGGATGCATCCTTGGTTCGATTTGTATTTGATTGGATATGACATGACTATGATATGATATGTTCGGTGATTGATGCTTGTGTGCAATACACGTCTTTCACATGTTCGGGATCTAGCTACTCCATGGTTACTATGATATTGATTTGATTTGTGCTCGGGCTCGTGGTAGATTACTGACCTTTCCTTACTTCTGATATCCATTTGTTTATACCTCATGCTTTTCCCAATGCACCGTACTTTATAAGTTCGTTCCTTATCTTTTGGTTTCGTTTATATATGTCTGTTCACTGGGCTTTTTAAGCTCAGCCGCATTTTCCTTTTCCTGCGGCAGGTATCTAAGCTAGGAGCTGGGGTTGCTTTGGGGTTGAGAGTTGAGCTTGTGGAGACTTTACCCTAGTCATCTCAGATTTATTTTGCTATTGTTATGCCATTGTTTAGACTTGGATGATTTGTTATTCATCCCTTTGGAGTATTTCTTTTCGTTGAACTTATGTTTTGGTTTAAGTCATTTCGACTTAACTCCTTTTGATTATTTATGTTTAAGACTTCCGCTGTTCACTATGTTCATTATGTATGCTTTGATATGTCACCATAATGTGATGCTTCTACCCTTGTCGGGTTGGGGTGTTACAACTATGGTATCGGAGCCTTAGGTTCGACCTGTAGAGCTTAGGCTATGACCTGTGAGGATTTGGGTAGACATTAGGTTTCCTTCTGCGTATTTTCCTTTCATACTTCATCTTTATTTGACCTTACAAATCGCTTTGATGATCATTCAGATGGTGTATACGCATAGAAATCTTAATGGGGATGATATCCCTGACTTCGAGGCCATGATAGCCGCTGCTTTGGCTAATGCTCTCCCGAATCTCTCTGCTGAATTGAGGAACAGAATCGTCGATGGCATCCGAAATGGTGCTGGTACGTCGGGTGGCGGTGCTCCACCTATCGGGATGCATGGTTGGATTGAAAAGTTCACTAAGCTTAAGCCTCTTTATTTTCGATCGACTGCCACCCCCACAGAGGCAGAAGATTGGATCACACATATGGAGAAGTTGTTCAAGGTCTTGGGTTGTGGTGATGAATTCAAGACGCGTTTGGCTACTTTGACTTTGGAAGGTGATGCATTGAATTGGTGGAAGGCGTATGTTCTGGCTAAGGGAGAGAATTTTGTTGACACTTGTGCATGGAATACTTTCTGTGACATCTTCTATAAGCAGTACTTTCCTTTCTCCGAGCAGCAAAGGTATGAGCGCGAGTATGGGGCTATTCATCATTTGGATCGGGAATCGTCTGGAGAGTATATGCAGAGGTTTCTGAGGTTAGCTAGTTTTGTTGGACCGATTGCGGGTGATGCTCATAGGCAGGCTAGGCACTTTAAGTGGGGGCTGAAGAAGTGGATATTAGATCGGATCGTGAATACTGATTACACCAATGTTGCACTAGTAGCGGACGCGACCTTCAATATTAAGTTACTTCATGGTGATAGGGGTTCGAACAAGAGGGACAGGGATGGTGATTGTATTAACTATAAGGGTCGTCAGGACCAGGGTGTTGAGCACAGGGGTCGCCAGGATCGGGGTTTTGATCAGAGGCGACAAGAGTACAGGGGTCAGGATCAGAGGGTTACTGGTAGGAATGGGAATGACCGTGAGGGTCATAGCAACAACAACTAGCGTCAGTACAGGGATCAGTCGACTCGGGGTTCTCAGAAGGGTCATTCTTCAGGTTCTTCAGGTCAGAGGAGGCCTACTGAGACCTTACCTCCTCCACCTATCTGTGCTACTGGCGGAAAGCCTCACCCGGGCGTTTGTCACAAAGCTACTAGAGGATGTTTCACTTACGGGTCCACTAATCACAAGGTGATGGATTGTCCCCAGGAGAAACGGATTACATCAATGAACTCCGCTAAGCCAGCTCCTACTATGGGTCGTGTTTATGATACGATGCGTGATCAGGCAGCAAACTTATCAGGTACTATTACCGGCATTCTTTACATTGGTGATCGTACAGTTTTTGCATTATTAGATACCGGTGCCACACACTCCATTATATCTGTTGCATTTTCCAAGAAACTTAATATGACCCCAACACCACTAACAAATCGTATATCCATCTCAACACCAATGAAAAACCATGTACTCATTGAACATGAATATGTGAATTGTCCCTTACGGTTTGATGATCGCATTCGTCTGGCGAATTTGCTCCCTATTGATATGATCGATTTTGATGTGATTTTGGGCATGGATTGGTTGGCTTCGCATAGAGCTACCATTGATTGCCATGCCAGAAATGTGATCTTCGGCGACTTGCATCAGCCTGATTTTATTTAGCATGGTTCTCAACCTCTTAAATCTGCTAAAATTATTTCTGCTATGAAGGCACGAACTTTGATTTCCCATGGTTGCCAAGGTTTACTGGTATTAAAGATACATCTTTGAAGAGTCCTAGTATTGAAAGTCTTCCTGTGGTATGAGAGTTTCCTGACATTTTCCCCGAGGAACTTCCTGGTATACCTCCTGCTAGGGAAGTTGAATTTGGCATTGAGTTGATCCCAGGTGCTGAACCTATTTCCAAAGCTCCGTACCGTATGGTGCCCTTAGAGTTGAAGGAGTTGAAGGAACAGTTACAGGAACTCTTGGAGAATGGTTTCATCCGACCCAGTGTTTCTCCTTGGGGTGCACCTGTTTTGTTGGTTAAGAAGAAGGATTGAAGTATGCGACTGTGTATCGACTATCGTGAGCTTAACCGTATGACTATCCGTAATTGTTATCCTATTCCGTGTATCGATGATCTGTTTGATCAATTGCAAGGGGCTAAGTTCTTTTCGAAAATCGATTTGAGGTCCGGTTATCACCAATTACGTGTGAAGGAGCAAGATGTTCCTAAGACCGCATTCTGTACCCGATATGGTCACTACGAGTTTTTAGTTATGCCCTTCGATTTAACAAACGCTCCCGCTGTATTTATAGATCTTATGAATCGCGTATTCCACGAGTATCTCGACAAGTTCGTTATTGTTTTCATCGACGACATCCTTGTTTATTCCAAGACTGAAGGAGATCATGAGCAACATCTCCGGATTGTTTTGGAGACTCTTCGGCAGCAGAAGTTGTATGCCAAGTTGTGAGTTTTGGCTAAAGCAAGTTGCATTCCTTGGTCATATTGTATCCGCAGATGGCATCACCATGGATCCATCTAAGGTTGAGGCTATCACCAAGTGACCGAGACCTACTACTGTGACTGAGGTTAGGAGTTTTCTGGGACTTGCTGGCTACTATCGACGTTTTGTTGAGGGTTTCTCATGGTTGGCGTTACCTTTGACACAACTGATGAGGAAGGGTGAGAAGTTTGTTTGGATGGAGGAACGCGAGCAGAGTTTCGAAGAGTTGAAACAGAGATTGGTGTCGGCTCCTATTTTGACTCTTCCATCTGGTTCTGGGGGCTATCAGATTTACAGTGACGCG
This sequence comes from Orobanche coerulescens, assembly GCA_033398695.1. Classification (NCBI taxonomy): domain Eukaryota; kingdom Viridiplantae; phylum Streptophyta; class Magnoliopsida; order Lamiales; family Orobanchaceae; genus Orobanche; species Orobanche coerulescens. The sequence continues at coordinate 104,127,903 of CM065804.1, forward strand.
CCGAAGAAGGGTCTAGGCTGTGTCCTTATGCATCACGATAAGGTGATTGCTTATGCTTCGAGGCAATTAAAACCTTATGAAGAGAATTATCCTACTCATGATCTAGAGTTGGCTGCGGTGTTTTTTGCTTTGAAGATTTGGAGACACTACTTGTATGGCGAATCATGTGATATCTTTACTGACCACAAGAGTCTCAAGTATATCTTCACCCAGAAGGAACTTAACATGAGACAAAGAAGATGGTTGGAACTCCTTAAGGATTATGATACGAATATTCAATACAATCCACGCAAGGCGAATGTTGTTGCCGATGCGCTTAGCCGGAAGTCTGGTATGATTGCGAGTTTAGAGATTGAGCCAAGGGTTCTTCATGATTTCGAACTTTTAGATGTTGAATTTTGTATACGAGGTTATGACGGATATTGGGCTAGTATGAAGTTAGAATCCAATCTTATACTACGGATTAAGGAAGCTCAAAAGGATGATGGTGAGCTTTGGACTGTGGTTCAGAATGTTCAGGAGGGTAAGCAGTCGGAGTTCAGGGTAGATGACTCTGGTGTGGTATCGTTTGAAAATCGACTTTGTGTTCCTTATGATCCTGATTTGCGTGAGGCTGTGTTGTCAGAGGCCCATAGTTCCCCATTCACTATCCATCCTGGTTCTACCAAGATGTACAGGGATCTTAAGCAACACTTTTGGTGGAACGGCATGAAACAGGACGTAGCCCTGTATGCTGCTAGATGTATGACTTGCCAGCAGGTCAAAATCGAACATCATAGGGCTAGTGGTTTGCTGCAAATATTAGATATCCCTACTTGGAAGTGGGATGAGATTTCCATGGACTTTGTTACTAGTTTGCCTCTTACTCGGAAAAGACATGATGCAATTTGGGTAGTCGTCGATCGTCTAACCAAATCTGCCCATTTCTTACCTATTCGTATGGATTTTCGTGTTAGTAGATTGGCGGAAATTTTTCAACAGGAGATTGTTAGACTTCATGGTACTCCGACATCTATCGTGTCAGACAGAGATCCGCGGTTTACTTCTCGTTTTTGGAAAGGCCTACATAAAGCTTGGGGTACACGTCTTAAGTTTAGCATGGCTTTTAATCCACAGACAGATGGTCAGTCAGAAATGACCATTCAGACTTTAGAAGACATGTTGAGGGCATGTGCTTTGGAGTGGACGGGAAGTTGGGACGAATACTTGTGCTTGGTGGAGTTTTCTTATAATAATAGTTGGCATGCTAGCATCAAGGCAGCACCGTATGAGCTTTTATATGGGAGGAAATGTAGAGCACCTATTTGTTAGGACGAGGTAGGTGAACGTGTGATCGAGGGGCCGGAACTTATTGAGATCACTAATGAGAAAGTGGTTGTAGCCAAGGAGAAGCTGAAAGAGGCTCGCACTCGACAGAAGAGTTATGATGATAAGCGTCGACGTGACTTGGAGTTTCAAGTTGGGGATTGTGTATTTCTGAAAGTATCGCCGTTCAGAGGTGTGAAACGTTTTGGGTTCAAAGGGAAGCTTAGTCCTCGATTCATTGGACCGTTCGAGATTCTTGAACGTATTGGGGAGGTTTCTTATCGTTTGGCTCTACCTCCTCAGTTATCACATGTTCATAATGTCTTCCATGTATCTCTGCTGAGGGGATACAATTATCATCCTTTGCATGTGGCATCTTATCCGTTTGATCAGATTCAACCTGATATGTCTCTTCCATAAGAACCCGAAGCTATTTTGGATTGACAAGATCGAGTCATGAGAAACAAAGTCATTCCGTTTGTTAAAATTCTTTGGAAGAATCACCCTAAGCGTGAAGCTACCTGGGAAACCAAGGAATCGATACGAACCAGTTATCCTCATTTCTTGTCATAGTCTCGTATGTCTTCACTCCGTTTTCATTTCAATTTTCGAGGACGAAAATTTTCTTTTAGAGGGGAAGAATTGTAATACCCGAAAATTTTAAACTTATTAAATACCTAAAATACCCTCTAATTTGAAACTTTTGGAAGACGATTAAATAACCTAAAACATTTAATTATATTTAACCTAAGCATTATAAATACTAATGCTTGAACATTTCACAACTTTACTAACCATTAAGACTTATGATAATTAAAAGTTACAACCATATACATGTGTATTAGGTATCATACGCCTAATATGTTCCTTTTGGGCTGAGTATATTGAGTTGATTTCAAGTGATCATAAAGATAAACAAGCCCAAGTCCATTATTGAAACTAAATAAGGAATGAGATATCACAATCCCATATGCCACGGCATTCCTTGATTTTTCCTCTCTTCTCCTCACACGTTTCCCTCCTCTCTTCTCATCACACGTTAAATACACATAACACACACAAAGCAAAACCCTGAGAATACATACACAAATACATCGGCTGCTACCACTCTTCTCTTGGTTCTTTCTCGTTCAAAACCAAAGGCTGCAGGAGTGTCTTGATCGTGGTCTAGGGTTCAGTTGGAGTTTGCTTGTGTTCAGATCGTTTGTAGGCTGGTATTCGATCTTGTTTTGTCTCTCCTTCGTGTCACGCTATAAGGGTAACAAATCCAAACCTTGTTCAATTCCTTTTCCTTTTCTTATTTGATCATGTCGTATGGTATTGAGAATCGGCTATCAGGTTTTGCATATGAATAAACTTGCAGAAATCTTATGATACCACATGGAATAATGAGATAAAAACGTTATAAAATCGACTATAAGTGTGTGGGTTGTGTTGTCGAAATGTAATGCTGTAAACATGTGTGATATTAGCTAAATAAACCTATGAGATGTGTGTGCAATCGGATTTAGAAGGGTAAAAAGAATTAGGGTTTATGTGGATGTTTTGATTGGGATAGTTTTGATAGTCGAATTTGTATACACCACACAAGGAGTTTCATAAATGTTCTATTTGGGATTTTTGCTCTAAAACTCAGTTTAGGGTCCTAGTAAAGTATTCCAATTAGTTTGGATGGATTTGAGTTTGATTTAGTCCTATTTTTGAATTTTATGAGACGATATGTCAAAATTGTGTTTACAGAATATTAGAGTCCGATTGAGCATGGTGAATCCCGATGATACCAAAGTGTTTTTCTGAGTTTCTTGAGTCCAAAACTAAGTTTAAAGAGTTTACTAACTGAATCAATTGGTTTGGAGTGATTTCGAGTTTTTTGGTCATGTTTTTGATTTTTGTGTGTTTAAGTATTGAATCTGAAATTCGGGAGTCTGAAATCAATCCACCTTGTCGATTTTTTTTTTCAAAAACTATAATAGTTGGGCCATGAAACTTTCCAGTATGTAACTTCTATATGCTTAGTAATACCATGAATTTTTGGGAATTTTTCCTGGATGTTTTGTAGGTCGTTGAGGCGAATAATTTTTGGGTACAACTGCAGGTCGGTTTTCTGAATAGTCTGAGTTTGAGTATTTTTCGTGTTGGGTTACACTAACCAATAAATTCTGGAAAAATTCGTGTGGTTTCTAAAGACATTTACGTACCTGTGTGAATTTTTTTGAAGTTTAATTCTGAGTTCTGATATGGTTCAAAAATTCGTCAAGTTGTGACCTGTTCATAGTTAAAAGCTGATAAAAGGTTAAAAGGCTAAATAAGGGTTATGTGTGTATTATTAAACTTACGGGTTGAATTTATCATTTTCTAAACTAAAGGGCTTAACTTGTGAAACCATGTAACTTTATGATACTTACATTTTATACCCTAATCTTACAATATTTGCACTATAAACCCTAAACTTATATAATTATCATTATGAACCTTAAACTATTAATATTGTCACGTTTGATACCTTAAATTGATTAAATGATAACTTTGGATATTAATGTCTAATGTTCTAAATCTGGAAACCTTCTAAATATGGAAACTTACAATTTATAGAACTATACTAAAATGAGTAACCTAATTCAAATTGAGCTTAAAGTAATACTTGGTATTTAATTCGTATAGGTTCCGTGAAGCGGGAGTGATCCATCTCGTGTGACCTTTCTTTCCTTTTGCTTGCTTTGAATAAGGTACAGATATTCTGACCTTATCCCTTAAGGTTTCTCATGATTCGTTCACAACGATTTGATATTAGTTTTGATTATGATGCCTTTGATCTGAGCCTTCTTATTATGGCTTTCTTAGTTGATCTATGCCTTTGCTATGCTCCTTTGGATTTGTAAACCTTTGATTATGAACATTTGATATGAACGGAATCGGGAATTGATACTTGATTGTTATGTTATTCATGGCTCGACTATCAATACACATTCGCCAAGATCTGTCCTTCTTAGGAACAAGTAAAACCAAAACCGCACAAGGGCTTAGACTTTCTCGAACATACCCGCGGTTCATTAGTTCTTCGATTTGTTTTTGTAATTCCTTCGTCTCCTCGGGATTACATCCATAGGCAGCTTTGTTAGGGAGCGATGCACCCGATATGAGATCGATTTGATGTTCAATCCCACGAATATGTGGCAAACCTGACGGCAACTCTTCGGGAAAAACATCCGCAAATTCGTGTAATAATGCATCCATCTTTCCGTCGTCCCGCACAACCATGTCATCGTTCCGTGTCTCCTTCAATATTAACAAGTACACACGCTCACCATCATCAATAGCATGTTCCAACTCCCGCTCGCTAGCAAACATGATAAGTTTCGGGTTTTCAACCCGATTAGTGCTCATAGAACGAATAGCTTGAGGTGACATCGGTTTAAGCACAATTTTTTTGCCCTTATCCCGTAACTCATACTCATTTCTTCTCCCTCGATGTAACACATCCCTATCAAACATCTATGGACGTCCCAAAAGTATATGACATGCGTCCATTGGGAGAACATCACATAATACGTTGTCATCATACGAACCCATGGTTAACCCGATCCTCACTTGTTTTGTCACCTTTATTTTACTCCCATCATCGAGACAATGTAAAGTGTAAGGTTTCGGATGAGTCGTAGTGGTCAGCCCGAGTTTAGTCACCATCTCACTTGAAGCTACGTTGGTGCAACTTCCTCCATCAATGATCAAACTACACCATTTATTCCCGACTTGACACTTCATGTGAAATATTTGATCCCATTGTTCTGAATCATTTGAAACAAATTTGGCTTGTAAAGTAAGAAGAACTAAAGCCGTGTCATAGTTTGGAGCATCATAAGTCTCACATTCTTCTCCTTCTTCGTCCTCCACTTTGAAATCAAACACATCACCCAGTCTCTCCCGTTCGTCCTCGACCAACAACTCGTCTCGGATCGTGACAGCTTCTCACCACTCGTTTGTTCGGACAAGCATTTTGATAATGACCGAACCCTTGACATTTGAAACATTGTACTTTAGTCAAACTCGTCTCCTTCGGCACGTAGGGGGCTTTAGGAACCGCAGTAGGGGTAGGAGTCGGTATGGACGTTTTAGTAGCTGAACTGGAACCGATACTTGGCTTCCCAAATTTGGATGGAGACTCGGGTTTATAAAACTTCATTTTGTTTTGAGCTTCCAACTTCACACATTGATACGGGGTTGACAAGTTCAAGGGAAGAAGACGAGGTGATGATCGACATAAGCGACCATGCAACATACTTGGGCGAGAAAACGAGACACGGAGTTACCTTAATTACCGGACTTGGAGTAACTTAAACAATATGTAACTTGCATCTTAGGGGAAGGGGACCCAAGTGGTAAAAGAATAAAAGAATTTCAGCATTTTTTTATTAGAAAGGCAGCAGGATTCTTGGCAACATGCTGTGTGAAAAAGCGGCTATCAGCTTTCAACTTGGAGACAAGGCCCAGATTTTACTTTTGTCAGCAATTGACATGAGGAACCTTTTTATTATCTTTTCTTATTTTAAACCAAGCTTGTAATAATTTAAGATTATCTTGCCAGGCTCTTTTCAGGCTACTTTTGCCTATAAATATGGCGATGAAGTTGTATTGAAGGAGAATTGAATGCTGAAAATAAGAATACACATTGTGTTTTCCTTGGTGAATGCTTTTCATCAAAACTTTGATTATTATTCGACGCGTTTTCGAATCTTAATCCGATTAATTCTCAATAGGTCTTGAGAAGAAATTACTTTATCGAATTATAGGTCTAATTCGATAAAACAACTGTTTCTGTCCTATTTCGATATTCTGCTTGTTTTCGATACAGTTTTATACTTGTTCGGTATTTCACATAAAGTGTTGTTCGATCCTTCGAACTTGTTTCCTGTTTTCAATTTGCATCCGACTGAAACGTGCTATTTCGAGTGTCTCTGTTTGGAGGTGGCCTGTATCAAGTCCTTTACATTTGGTCAAGTTCCTGTCTTATTGTTGTATCGAGTTGCCGTCATCCTTTTCGGTCGCGAGTGCGTGTCGCTAGTCCGTGTTATTGCTGTAGCAAACTGGTGTTCTCAGTTCCTGACAGTTCCTTGTCGATAGCTTCCGCTCATCAAAAAAGCCTTCCGCTGTATCGATAGAGGATTCGCATCATAAGTGCTGAATTTGTATCATAAGTGGCATCGGAGTCCAAGCTCTTGATCTTTGGCATTATGGATCTCAACGACGCTGATTTCTTGGCAAAACTTTGTGACGCATTGCGTGACATACCAGAACAACACGACCAGCGTTAGCTGTTGGGATTCCGAAAATAAAACGAAATACGCAGCGGAAATAAATATGAATCCCAAACAGGATCGATCAAGTAACGTATATACGAAAATATAAATACTAAGATAAAGATCATACCCTTGAAGCTTTTGAAATAAATCTTCGTAAAAATGATGATAATCACGAACCCCGTCCCGAACACGAAAGCCCTTCGTTCCAAGAATCGAAAGGTACGAAGCCTCTACTTCACACGCATCGGAAGTTGCCCGGAAAAATTCGATAGCAATCCGTTCTCCAAGAACACGGCTAGGAATTACTATAGGAATTTATATCTTGTTTTCTTTCTTATTTTGTATCATCTCAAAGATGAAAAATTGAAGAAAAAAAAATTTCTCTCTCTCACAAAAGAACTCACGGCTAGACTTCAGCTCTTCAGCATAAAAAAATGATGTCTAGTGCACACGACAACCTCTCTTCATTTTCTTATAATGTAATGATATATAAAGGAATAAAATATTCCTTTACAACTATCATTCACAATTATGTGGGAATCTCAACTCTAAGTGAGTTCCCACACACATGCAAGATCATGCCATACCATGAGGGGTGGGTGGCCACAAGGAAGTTTCCTAGAAAACGAGCCGAGCCACTCGGCTCGTGTACCGGACGTTCGTCAAACGACTCCGTTAAATACACTCCTTTTAATTATCAATGTATTTATATTAATTAATTAATCTAATTAATTAATTATATCAAATACAAATATATTTCTCTAAGAAATATAATTTATGAATTAAATTAATTACTCGGTAACTTAATTTAAATTCATAAGACCGATATTTAATTTATCCAATAAATCATAATTAGATATCCAATATCTAATATTAAAAGAGAGATAATAAATTCACATTTATCCGTCAACGCTCCTGATGCGCGACTCGTAGGTCCTTCTCGGACCGACATTGGGAGGAACCAATGAGTGCGGGCGGACTTAGCCAAATTTAGCGGGCCGCACCGTAAACCCCGATCGAGAACGAATGAAGGGATCATTCCGTAACCATTATGTCGTGAATACTATATACGTATAGACCCTTCATCGATGTCCCGGTCAAGTCTTCGGTCACGGTAAAGTCAAACCTCATCGTTGACTAAACTCTATACATGTGTTAATGCAAATCAAGACCGACCGATTAATAGTGTATCTAATACGACTATATCGTAATGCTTGCCAAAGACTTATGATCTTATTTGCCATTAACCGTATAGACATTCGCTTTGCTCACTAACAGGAGATAGAATCCTTTCTTGGCATACAGTAAAGACTGCTACCTGCCCGTATAGTCCGCACTTCGAGGTCGACTCAGTAATTAAGCAAATGAGTCTAACTACTCTAATGACAAACTAAACGTCACAGGCACATCTTCTAATGAACCCTCAAGTCAAAGGTCCACGTATACTATCACAACCTTTCGATTCGTCATCGACTCTCCGAGAGTGAATACCGTGTGACTGAATCGAGTATGAGTCGTGTTTGAGTATACTGGCCCCACCAATATACTTATAACTATGCTATCGAGACGTGCACACATCCTAGCATCAGTTATACAAGTCGTATTAAAACTTAATGCCCATTTTAAGTTTATTGACTTGCGAACAATTTACGTAAATAAACTTTAAACACTTCTAGTGCATTTTCTCTTATCCCATAATGAGAATGGAATGTTCGATTTATTTACATGGACTTCACTTCAATGTTTACCAAGTCAAGAATGCAATTGAAATACAATAAACAGTGAATGAATCGTATTGCCTTTTTATTAATTATTCCATAATTACAAGTACAATGCCCTTACTCTCTCATCCCCTGAGTGGCATTCGAGGGCATATTCCTAACAATCTCCCACTTGCACTCAATGCCACACATCATGGTATCCAATACCCATGTTCTTCAGATGTCTTTCTAAGACGGCCTGAGATAATGGCTTAGTCAGCGGGTCAGAGACATTGTCTTCTGAGTCTACTATTTGCAATGAAACATATCCCTTTTCCACCATCTCTCAAACGATGTGGTATTTTCTCTCTATATGCTTGGTGTTGTGGTGAGCCCTAGGCTCCTTGGCTTGGGCGACAGCTCCATCATTATCACAGAATAGTGATATAGGCATCTCCGCATTAGGCACCACATTGAAGTTCTTGCACAAACTTCTGTATTCAAAATGCTTCTTTGCTAGCCTCTGAGGCAGCTTGATACTTTGTTTGGCAGGTGGAATCTGCAGTAGCGGTTTGCTTGGAGCTTCTCCAAGATATTGCTCCTCCATTGAGAGTAAATAAATACCCAGATGTCGACTTAGAGTCGTCATTGTCTCCTTGAAAATCAGAATCGATGAATCCAATCACCTTCAGTTCTCCATCACCGTAAGTAAGAACCAAATCTCTAGTTCTTCTTAAGTACTTAAGAATGTTCTTTACGGCAGTCCAGTGTTCCCTTCCCGGATTTGCTTGAAATCGGCTTACCATACTCACAGCGTAGGCTAAGTCCGGTCTCGTAGACAACATAGCGTACATGAGGCTACCCACTGTCGAGGCATAGGGTACCTTACTCATCTCTCTATTGTCTTCCTCACTTTGAGGACACATTTTCATGGTGAGCTGAATTTCATGTCGCATGGGAAGGAACCCTATTTTAGATTCATCCATCTTGAATCTTCTCAGGATTTTATCTATATATAGGGCTTGGGAAAGTCCTATCATTCTTCGCGGTCTATCTCTGTAAAGATTGATCCCTAGAATATATGAAGCTTCTTCCAAGTCTTTCATGGAGAACGTTTTAGAAAGCCAAGCTTTGACAGTGCTGAGCATTGCTACGTTATTTCCTATAAGTAGAATATCATCTACATATAGTACTAAGAACGCAATATTGCTCCCACTGACCTTTTTGTAAACACACGGTTCCTCCTCATTTCGTATGAAGTCAAAGTCCTTGACTGCTTCGTCAAATCGAAGGTTCCAACTCCGAGAAGCTTGCTTCAGCCCATAAATGGCTCGTTGCAGCTTACACACCTTATCAGACCTTCGAAGTGGAGGTTGTGTTACAATAGGTTCGGTTCCTTATCCCTGATCAGATGTCTCCTTAGGACCTTCATTATGCTCTTCCAAAGAGATATTTCTACCCGAGCCACCTTCCTGAATGAATTCATCCTCAAGCAAGTGCGCTTGTAATGCCACAACGACCCTATGGTCTTCTGGCATGTAGAATAGATAACCCATCGAGTCCTCTGGGTATCCAATGAAACGTCCTTTGATGGACCTCGCTTCCAGTTTATCCACCTTAGCCTTCTTGACATAGGCTGGACATCCCCAAATCCTTATGTGATTAAGGCTTGGTTTCTTACCTTTCCACATCTCATGCGGAGTGATAGGAACGGATTTGTAAGGACATCTATTAAGGATATAGGCAGCGGTTAGTAAGGCATACCCCCATAGGTAAATAGGTAAATCAGTGTAATTTAACATGGAGCGAACCATGTCCAACAAAGTTCGATTTCTCCTTTCTGAAACACCATTTAACTGTGGGGTTCCTAGCGGCGTGAATTGTGAAACTATTCCATGTTCCTTAAGGAACTCATCAAACTCTGTGCTCATATATTCGCCACCTCGGTCCGACCGAAGTGCTTTGATATGACATCCAGTCTGTTTTTCAACTAGGGCCTTAAATTCTTTGAATTTAGTAAAGGCTTCGGATTTATGTTTCATTAAGTACACAATCCCATACCTAGTATGATCATCTGTGAACGTTATGAAATATTGATATCCATCTCGGGCTACTTCTAAAGCACCACAAACATCGGTATGTACCAATCCAAGTTTATTGGCAGCCCTTTTAAAAGTCCCTTTGAAGGGGGACTTAGTCATTTTGCCTCTAAGGCAAGATTCACAAATTGGATAGGGTTCTACACCCAATGGACTTAAAAATCCATCTTTCTCCATTTTCTGAACCTTGGTCTGACCAACATGACCAAGTCTAAGGTGCTATTTAAGAGCTTGATTAGTATCTTGCCTACCACGTTTCCTAGTTATAGTGTTCACTGCTGTTTTATTTTGCATGTTCAGATGATATAAACCATTCAACAATGTAGTTGTGCCAACCAATTTATTTCGAAAATAAATTTTACAGCTACCATTTCCAATGAAGAAACAAAATCCTTTCCGATCCAAGACTGGAATGGATACAATGTTTTTATGCCCCTTGGGCAAACAAGTACTTCATCTAATGTCAAAATAAAATGGGATTCTAAACCCAGTAGGATTGATCCAATATCGGTTGCCTCGACACTTTGTCCGCTTCCGACAGTGATCATTATTTCCCCAGCTTCAAGTTTTCTACTTCGTTCCAGATCCTGATTCATAGTACAAATGTGAGAAGTGGCACATGAATCCAGAATCCATGAAGCAGAATATATAGCAGCGGAACAATTAGTTTCAAAAACAAAAAGTTCCGTACCTAATGCGCCATTAATCTTGGGACAAGTCCTTCGACAGTGGCCCAGCTCACCGCATTCAAGGCATTTGTCCGTAGGTTTTGGACCGCCTACCTTTTGAACCTTTCGGGCCTTGCCCTTTCCTTTCTGTACCCATTTCTTGGGTTTGTACTGCTCGTAGGTCTTTTTCTTCTTGTTCTTTGAACTCAGAGGCCCCGAAGAAATCACAAGAGCAGCCTCTCTCGGTTTAGTCTTCATGTTAGACTACGCCGTCACCAGTTTATTCATTAGCCCAGCTAATGTGCATGTAATTTCATTATAGTTGAAATTCATTACAAACTGCGTGAAAGAGTCAGGGAGAGATTGAAGGATGAGATCAATTTGAAGGGATAAATCCATATTAAAGTTGAGCACCTCGAGCCTCTCAATCATAAAGATCATCTTGAGGATGTGGTCTCCCACTTTCTTTCCTTCTTTCATCCTAGCACTGAACAACTGCTTTGATATCTCATATCTAGCAGTCCTACTGTGCTCTCCATAAAGTTCAGTCAAGTGTGCGAGAATCTGCCTAGCAGAAGTTACTTTCTCATGCGCTCTCTGCAGCTCATTTGCCATTGAGCCCATCATAAAGCCACGGACTAGCACGTCATCCTTGACCCATTTTTCATGGACGTCAATAACTTCCTGATTACCCCTGGTTCGGATTGGAGTCGGTGGAATGTCCGCCTCCAAGACGTATCCCATAGACTCCATACTGAGTACAATCATCAGATTCTGCAACCAGTCAACAAAATTGGGTCCAGTTAGGAGATTCTTTTCAAGTAGTATTGCAAGTGGGTTTTCGAGCCATTTTTAGAGAGATTCGGTTTCGTTTTCTGAAAAGATTTAGACAAGATTCAATTAGTGACTTGTTTAATTATGACCGAGTATAGAATTTAAGGGCTTTCTTTATTCATAACTCGGCTCCCACTATTTTATCGGCATTTACATACTCCTATGTTAAATCCGAAAGTCTTGGGTGACTTCATAGTGGTGATCGATTTCTTTACAAAGTTTAATAGAGGGCAACCCATACGGTTTCTATTCTATTATTCTTTATAAAGTGGTGTCTAATACCAACCCATCTAATGGATGATTCGATCTTCTTTTACCCCTAGTTCACTTGCCCTCAACCCATTCGGCTTCTATGGCTCGCTGAACTATCTAAGTTTAAACCGTCAACTCCTATTAGTCTGACAATTGAATCTTACCCGGCAACCCATACGGTTTATAGGGGTTTGATTTGTCACAACCAAAGGCATCTAATGCACTCTAGGAATTTATCAACTTTCCCCAAAAATATTACCCCGACATACTCGGAAGAATAATATTCCGGTTTATATTTCAATTTTCCATGAGTTTGATGGAGGGTAGGAAACCTCGTAACCTTTATAACTTAGTGTGTTTGTAGTCGGGAGAATTTCGCGATTAATGTTACACTTTGCAAATTAATTCATTTATACGCGCGTTTGTGGGTTTGTCAATCATTCAAAATGAAAAACAGAAAACAGTAACCTAGTTACTACCAACATATAGCTCGTGGACTTAATTCCTAAGTACTGGGCCAAGCGAATGACCCAATAAATAAAAAAAACAGTCTTCGATTCTTCGTTTTCTCGGTCTGTTGTTTTCGGTCTTCGTCATACCCAAAATAATAATTACATCATTGAAAAATTGCATCCTATACAAATTTTTCTAGTAAATATAAATAGGCTCAAAACGGCCTTTACAACCCAATCGAATCGAACAAATCAAAAACTAAGTCCACGAGCTATATCACCATCACATAAGGATTCCATACAACATGTAACGGCAATGAAATTAAACAATTAATTTTAATATAAATTAATCCAATTAATCTATAAAATTAATCTATTCAATTTCTACTATATTAATCCAATTAATATAAAGTGGCATTAAAATTAAATAATCAATTAATATATTAATCTAATCAATATAAAATTAATCTATTCAATTTTAATGGTATTAATCCAATTGATACTAATAATTGTCATTTTAATTCGTTCGATGTAATCCGGCCAAAATAATATTTTCGTTTAATTTATTTCCCTTAACTAAAAATATTCCAAATATTAATTTAGTCAAATTAAAATCCAATTTAAATTTATAGGGAAATAAATAAAATGAAATATAAACTTAAAACGAGTCCTGACAATCCGGTTTTAGGCCCACCGCGGCCCGATTCAAAATCGGGCCAAAACCCGAGGGTGCTGGCGAGCCATGCTTAGCGGCTGGCGAGTCTGATCGCGGGCATCGGTCGCCTATCGGCATCTGCGGCGAGACATGGCCGAGCATGCTCGGCAACACAGGCGGCGGCCAGCGGTGCTCCCGGCACCGCAGCCCAGTTTCTTCATTTTTTGGCCCGTTTCCAAAAACGTGATGCTACAACGAACAATTTAAAATCTAAGATTATTCAAATATGATTCTAAATCATAATCATCAACCAAAAGCATTCAAAATGCACAAATAATCGTATATACGGAAACATTGACCTCGCTCCGATACCACTGTTGGGATTCCGAAAATAAAACGAAATACGCAGCGGAAATAAATATGAATCCCAAACAGGATCGATCAAGTAACGTATATACGAAAATATAAATACTAAGATAAAGATCATACCCTTGAAGCCTTTGAAATAAATCTTCGTAAAAATGATGATAATCACGAACCCGTCCCGAACACGAAATTTCTTCGTTCCAAGCATCGAAAGGTACGAAGCCTCTACTTCACACGCATCGGAAGTTGCTCGGAAAAATTCGAGAGCAATCCGTTCTCCAAGAACACGGCTAGGAATTACTATAGGAATTTATATCTTGTTTTCTTTCTTATTTTGTATCATCTCAAAGATGAAAAATTGAAGAAAAAAAAAAATTTCTCTCTCTCACAAAAGAACTCACGGCTAGACTTCAGCTCTTCAGCATGAAAAAAATGATGTCTAGTGCACAAGACAACCTCTCTTCATTTTCTTATAATGTAATGATATATAAAGGGATAAAATATTCCTTTACAACTATCATTCACAATTATGTGGGAATCTCAACTCTAAGTGAGTTCCCACACACATGCAAGACCATGCCATGCCATGAGGGGTGGGTGGCCACAAGGAAGTTTCCTAGAAAACGAGCCGAGCCACTCGGCTCGTGTACCTGACGTTAAATCAAACGACTCCGTTAAATACACTCCTTTTAATTATCAATGTATTTATATTAATTAATTAATCTAATTAATTAATTATATCAAATACAAATATATTTCTCTAAAAAATATAATTTATGAATTAAATTAATTACTCGGTAACTTAATTTAAATTCATAAGACCGATATTTAATTTATCCAATAAATCATAATTAGATATCCAATATCTAATATTAAAAGAGAGATAATAAATTCACATTTATCCATCAACGCTCCTGATGCGCGACTCCGTAGGTCTGTCTCAGCCGACATTGGGAGGAACCAATGAGTGCGGGCAGCACTTAGCCAGCCTAGCGGGCGCACTGTAAACCCCGACTTAGAACGAATGAAGGGATCATTCCAGAACCATTATGTCGTGAATACTATATACGTATAGACCCTTCATCAGATGTCCCGGTCAAGTCTTCGGGTCACGGTAAAGTCAAACCTCATTGACTAAACTCTATACATGTGTTAATGCAAATCACGACCATGATTAATAGTGTATCTAATACGACTATATCGTAATGCTTTGCCAAAGACTTATGATCTTATTTGCCATTAACCGTATAGGACATTCGCCGCTCACTAACAGAGATAGAATCCTTTCTTGGCATACAGTAAAGATCGCTACCGGCCGTATAGTCCGCACTTGAGGTCGACTCATTAATTAAGCAAATGAGTCTAACTACTCTAATGACAAACTAAACGTCACGGGCACATCTTCTCTCGAACCCTCAAGTCAAAGGTCCACGTATACTATCACAACCTTTCGATTCGTCATCGACTCTCCGAGAGTGAATACCGTGTGACTGAATCGAGTATGAGTCGTGTTTGAGTATACTGGCCCCACCAATATACTTATAACTATGCTATCAAGACGTGCACACGTCCTAGCATCAGTTATACAAGTCGTATTAAAACTTAATGCCCATTTTAAGTTTATTGACTTGCGAACAATTTACGTAAATAAACTTTAAACACTTCCAGTGCATTTTCTCTTATCCCATAACGAGAATGGAATGTTTGATTTATTTACATGGACTTCACTTCAATGTTTACCAAGTCAAGAATGCAATTGAAATACAATAAACAGTGAATGAATCGTATTGCCTTTTTATTAATTATTCCATAATTACAAGTACAATGCCCTTACTCTCTCATCCCCTGAGTGGCATTCGAGGGCATATTCCTAACATTAGCAACCTAGGCGCGGTGACTATGAGCGACCCTCACGCCATGTCGAAGAATTCAAGGTTAATGAGCTTCCAGAGTTCATTGGCGGGACATACCCCGAAGTCTACTTGGAATGGGAACATAAAATCGACCGCATGTTCGAGTTTAAAGACCTTGGCAATGAGAAAAGGTGTAAGTATGCAATTCTCAAGTTAGGGAAAGGAGCTTCACTTTGGTACGAAGGAATTAAAACACGAAGAGCTCGTGCGGGGAATGAAAAGATCCGTTCGTGGGATTCATTAAAAAGAAAACTTCGTAAAAGATATGTACCAACATCACACCGGTTGTCCTTGTACAGGAAGATTGCAGATTTCATGCAAGGAAAGTTGAATGTCAGTGAATACATTGAGGAGTTTGAGAATCTGACCTTAATGGGAGAAATAGAGGAGAATGAGGAGCAGAAGATGTCACGATTCTTGCGTGGCTTGAACCGAAGCATAGCTAACTCGGTGGAACTGTATCCATATGAGGACTTCGATACATTATGTGGGCTATGTGTGAAGTTAGAAGCTTAAAACAGGATGAAGCTGTATAAACCGGAGTTTCCAATCAAATTTGGAAACCCAAGTGGCGGTTCTAGTTCAACTACCAAGGCAACTGTACCGACTCCGGTCCCTGTTGCGATTCCTAGGACACCCTACGTACCGAAGGTGATGAGTCTGGCTAAAGTAAGATGTATCAAATGTCAAGGGTTCGGGCATTATCAAAATGCTTGTCCGAACAAACGAGTAGTGACACTAAGGGAAGCTGTCACAATCACGATGAGATATTATGTGATGTGATTCCAATGGATGCTCGTCACGTAATTTTGGGACGCCCTTGGTTATTTGATAGGGATGTTTTGCATCGAGAAAGAAGCAACGAATACGAGTTGCGAGATAAGTGAAAGAAGATCGTGTTGAAACCGATGTCACCCCAAGCTATCCGTTCCATGAGTGCCAAACGAGGGGAAAAACCGAACCTCGCCATGTTCGCTAGCGAAAGAGAAGTTGAACACGCTATGTAGAGGGGTGAGCGTGTTTACATGCTGGTGATAAAGGAGACTCGAGATGATTTCGTGGCAGCGAAAAATGAGGATACAGTGGCCGATTTATTACATGAGTTCGCGGACGTCTTCCCTGAAGAATTGTCGTCGGGTTTGCAGCCAATTCGTGGAATTGAGCATCAAATCGACCTTATACCAGGTGCACCTCTTCCAAATAAAGCTTCCTATAGGTGTAATCCCGAGGAAACGATGGAACTTCAGAAGCAGATTGAAGAACTAATGAGCCACGAGTATGTTCGAGAAAGTTTAAGTCCATGTGTGGTTCCGATCCTGCTTGTTCCTAAGAAGGATGGGTCTTGGCGGATGTGTATCGATTCCCGATACCAAGGCTTGATGATATGTTGGATGAGCTACATGGCTCGATGGTCTTTTTCTAAAATTGATTTGCGATCACCGAGGTTACTCTAGGTCTCGTATCCATTTTCTCGCCTAAGTATGTAGGCGTATGTTCAAGGTGTTTTACGTCAATCCTCACTTAGTCTTCTTCGCTTGGAGTAGCCGGTTTCGTATCCGATGGTCCTTTTGAAGTCCTGGAACACGTCAATGATAATGCCTACAAGCTGGATTTACCAGGTGAGTATAATGTTAGTACTACTTTTAATGTGGCTGACTTGAGCTGTTTTGATGAAGGGGACGAAACGGATTTGAGGATAAATCCTTCTCAAGAGAAGGGGAATGATGAGAAACTGCTGGATTAACCTCCGGACCCAGTTAAAATACCCGTCGGTTCAGTCACAAGATCAACAGCTAAACAATTCAAAGAATCAATCAACGGACTCGTACAAAGCATTTGGTATAGAGAATTTTCTAAGAACCAATCGAGATAGACCCTAAAAGCAAAGTGATTGTCAACATCATCAAGATACAGGAAGAGAACAATCCGACCAAGCTTGATTAACTGACATGCATACGTAAAATCTTCCTTAGACACGGACGTATTATACCCATATTCTACATAAAATGACCATTACTTTAAAGGAGATACGCGGCCCAACATTTGAAGGAAAATTCAGCCCCACCATCTTCTACTAGCCGTTTCCTCACTCAAGTCTTCATAATTGTGATCTCATTTGTCTTAAAGTGTATCTAGCAAGAATATTGGAAAAGAGAGTGTGAAGAAAGATATTTCAGCTCTACCATTTCCCATATATCCGTTGCCAACAAGACCACAAATCATGAAGTAGGGTCATCTCTTTGTTAAAGTATATTTTACTCTGTTTGATTTTTCTTGTAAGTTTATTTTTTTTCTTTACTTTAGTTGACTAGATAAGGCTCCTCTTAGCTATTTAAGAGCTATTTTTGGATTTGTGAGAGACATCATTTTTACCAATCATAAATAATAGTATTGTTTTGAGTTTTGTCACTCAATTCGTGCTCGGTGCCTATTGTTACAAAGCAGCACTTCGTTCTTCATCCGAACGTCTTGTTTTCACCTTAATTCCAAGATTCTTCGAACGTATATTCGTCATGTTCTAGTTTTCTTTCTAGAGTTCACATTTTGCTGTTCATCTGGTTGAGGACCGAACAACCCCCATCAACTCTACATTCGTTTATTACTATTCATTTCATCTCGGTAAAATGAGTCCTTTCTCATATGCTTCCGCACTCTGATCTTCTCATTTAAAGGAGGATCATATCATGTTATAGTTAATTCTGAGTATAAAAATGATACGAAACCAACTACTCCAAGCGAAGAAGACGAATTAAGAATTGATGTAAAACACCTCGACCATACTCCAACGTACTTGGGCGAGAAAACAGATATGAGACGCGGAGTTACCTTGATATTCGGAATTAGAATAACTTAAACAAAAGGCAACTTGCATCTTGAGGGGGGGGGGGGGGGGGGGGAAGAGGTCCAAGTGGTAGCAAAACAATAAAAGAATTTTCAGCATTTTCTTTATTACAAAAGCAGCAGGATTCTTGGCAACATGTTGTATGAAAAGGCGGCTGTCAGCTTTCAAATTGGAGACAAGGCCCAGTTTTTACTTTTGTCAACAAGTGACACGAGGAATCCTTTTATTATCTGTTATTATTTTAAGTCCAGCTTGTAATAGTTAAGATGATCTTGTCAGGCTCCTGTCAGGCTGTTTTTGCCTATAAATAGGGCGATTGAGTTGTAATGAAACATTATTGAATGTTGAAGAAATAAGATTACACTTTGTGTTTTCCTTGGTGAATGCTTTTCATCAAAACTTTGATTATTATTCGATGTGTTTTCGAATCTTAATCCGATTGATTCTCAATAGGTCTTGAGAAGAATTCACTTTATCGAATTATAGGTCTAATTCGATAAAACATCTGTTTCTGTTCTGTTTCGATATTCTGCTTGTTTTCAATACAGTTTTATACTTGTTCGATATTTCGCATCAAGTGTTGTTGGATCCTTTGAACTTGTTTCCTGTCTTCAATTCGCATCCGACCGAAACGTGCTGTTTCGAGTGTCACTGTTTGGAGGTGGTCTGTAGCAAGTCTTTTACATTTGGCCAAGTTCCTGTCTGGTTGCTGTATCGAGTTGCCGTCCTCATTTCTTGTCGCGTGCACGTACCGCTCGCCAGTATTATTGCTGTAGCGAACTGGTGTTCTCGGTTCCGGACAGTTTCTTGTCGATAGCATCCGCTCATCAAAACAGTCTTCCGCTATATCGATACCAAATTCGCTGCACCAGCGAGAATTCGTATCATAAGTGGCATCGGAGCCCAAGTTCTTGATCTTTGGCATTATGGATCTCAACAACGCTGATTTCTTGGCAAAACTTCGTGACGCGTTGCGTGACGTACTAGAACAACGCGACCAGCATTGGCAACCTAGACGTGGCCACTATGAACGACCCTCACGCCATGTCGAAGAGTTCAAGGTTAACGAGCGTCCGGAGTTCGTTGGAGGAATAGACCCTGAAGTTTACCTGGAATGGGAACGTAAAATTGATCGTATGTTCGAGTTTAAAGACCTTGACGATGAGAAAAAGGTGTAAGTATGCAATTCTCAAGTTGGGGAAAGGAGCTTCACTTTGGTATGAAGGAATTAAAACACAAAGATCTCGTGCGGGGAAAGAAAAGATCCATTTGTGGGATTCATTAAAAAGAAAACTTCATAAAAGATATGTACCAACATCACACCGGTTGTCCTTGTACAGGAAGATTGCAGATTTCATGCAAGGAAAGTTGAATGTCAGTGAATACATTGAGGAGTTTGAGAATCTGACCTTAATGGGAGAAATAGAGGAGAATGAGGAGCAGAAGATGTCACGATTCTTGCATGGCTTGAACCGAATCATAGCTAAGTCGGTGGAACTGTATCCATACGAGGATTTCGATACATTATGTGGGCTATGTGTGAAGTTAGAAGCTCAAAACAGGATGAAGCTGTATAAACCCGAGTTTCCAATCAAATTTGGAAACCCAAGTGGCGGGTCTAGTTCAACTACCAAGGCAACTGTACCGACTCCGGTCCCTGTTGCGATTCCTAAGACACCCTACGTACCGAAGGAGATGAGTTTGGCTAAAATAAGATGTTTCAAATGTCAAGGGTTCGGGCATTATCAAAATGCTTGTCCAAACAAACGAGTGGTGACACTAAGGGAAGCTGTCACGATCCGAGATGAATTGTTGGTTGAGGACGAAAAGGAAAGCTGTCACGAAGAAGGAGAATGTGAGGCTTACGATGCTCCGAATTACGATACAGCCTTGGTTCTTTGCACTTTGCAAGCCAAGTCGGTTCCGACCGAGTCAGAACAACGGGACCAAATATTCCATACAAAGTGTCAAGTTGGAGATAAGTGGTGTAGTTTGATTATCGACGGAGGGAGTTGCACCAACGTAGCTTCGAGTGAAATGGTGACGAAGTTTGGACTAACCACCACAAATCACCCTAAGCCATATGCTTTAAATTGGGTTGATGACGGAAGTAAGGTGAGGGTTTTGCAGCAACTTCGGGTCGGATTGGCAATGGGTTCATATCACGATGAAATATTATGTAATGTGATTCCAATGGATACTTGTCACGTACTTTTGGGGCGCCCTTGGTTATTTGATAGGGATGTTTTGCATCGGGGAAGGAGCAACGAATATGAGTTGCGAGATAAGGGAAAGAAGATCGTGTTGAAGTTGATGTCACCCCAAGCTATCCATTCCATGAGTGCCAAACGAGGGGAAAAACCGAACCTCACCATGTTCGCTAGCGAAAGGGAAATTGAACACGCTATGGAGAGTGGTGAGCGTGTTTACATGCTGGTGATAAAGGAGACTCGAGATGATTTCATGGCAGCGAAAAATGAGGATACAGTGGCTGACTTATTACATGAGTTCGCGGACGTCTTCCCTGAAGAGTTGCCGCCGGGTTTGCCGCCAATTCGTGGAATTGAGCATCAAATCGACCTTATACCAGGAGCACCTCTTCCGAATAAACTGCCTATAGGTGTAATCTCGAGGAAACTAAGGAACTTCAAACGCAGATTGAAGAACTAATGAGCCACGGGTATGTTCGAGAAAGTTTAAGTCCATGTGCGGTTTCGGTCCTACTTGTTCCTAAGAAGGATGGTTCTTGGCGGATGTGTATCGATAGTCGGGCCGTAAATAACATAATGATCAAGTATCGATTCCTGATACCAAGGCTTGATGATATGTTGGACGAGCTACATGGCTCGGTGGTCTTTTCTAAAATTGATTTGCGAAGTGGCTATCACCAGATTCGTATGCGGGAGGGAGATGAATGGAAGACGGCTTTCAAAACTAAGCATGGGCTGTATGAGTGGACCGTCATGCCATTTGAGCTTACGAATGCCCCGAGTACTTTCATGCGTTTGATGAACGAAGTACTTAAGGTATTTTTGGGCAGATTTGTGGTTGTTTATTCGGATGATATTTTTGTTTATAGCCGGTCGGTGGAGGAGCATCTCGGACATCTATGGCAAGTATTCGAGACTCTTAGGTCTCAAAGGCTTTATGGAAAGAAAGAAAAGTGTGCGTTTCTCGTCGAGATTATAACTTTTCTTGGCTATGTTGTTTCGAAGGATGGAGTGTCGGTTGATCAGGGTAAAATTGAAGCTATTAAGTCGTGGCCTACTTCTAAAACCGTAACTGAAGTTAGATCATTCCACGGCCTTGCCTCTTTTTATCGGAGGTTTATTCGAGATTTCAGCACCATAACGAGTCTGATAACTGAGTGTTTGAAGAAGGGTCCGTTTGTGTGGAGCAGGGCTGCCCAAGGGGCGTTTGAAAAATTGAAGGCAAGGTTATGTGAAGCATCTATATTGGCGCTACCCGATTTTGCACAGCCGTTCGAAGTGGAGTGTGATGCTAGTGGAGTTAGTATTGGGGCGGTCCTCATTCAAGGCAGGCGGCCTATTGCGTACTTTTCAGAGAAGTTGGGTGGGGCTCGACTCAACTATTGTACTTACGACTAGGAGTTCTATGCCATAGTGAGAGCTCTTGATCATTGGAGCCATTACCTTCGGACGAAACATTTTATTCTGCATTCGGATCATGAATCTTTAAAATATATTAATTGACAACAAAAGTTGAGTCCGAGACATGCTAAGTGGGTGGAATTCTTGCAATCGTTTTACTTTTCATCGAAGTATAAGGACGATAAGAGCAATGTGGTGGCTGATGCACTGTCTAGGAGATATGCTTTAATTTCTACCCTTAATGTTCGATTGCTTGGATTCGATATAGTGAAAGAATATTATGACAGTGATGCGGATTTTGGCGAAACCTTCGTCCTTTGCAAATCTGGACCGGTGGGAGATTTTTCGATACAGGAAGGCTTTCTTTTTAAAGGAAATCGTCTTTGTCTACCGAAGCACACAATTCGAGAATTGCTGATTCGAGAGGCTCACGGGGGAGGTTTGGCTGGCCACTTTGGTTCGGCCAAGACATTAGATGTGCTTAAAGAACATTTTTATTGGCCAAAGATGCAGGGGGATGTCAATAATATAATTAGTAAGTGTGTGACATGCCATATTGCGAAGAGTTCGTTCAAACCATATTGGCCAAGACATTACACTTTATGTTTTCCTTGGTGAATGCTTTTCATCAAAACTTTGATTATTATTCGACGCGTTTTCGAATCTTATTCCGATTGATTCTCAATAGGTCTTGAGAAGAAATTACTTTATCGAATTATAGGTCTAATTCGATAAAACATCTGTTTCTATTCTGTTTCGATATTCTGCTTGTTTTCAATACAGTTTTATACTTGTTCGATATTTCGCATCAAGTGTTGTTCGATCCTTTGAACTTGTTTCCTGTCTTCAATTCGCATCCGACCGAAACGCATCGCTTGAGTGTCGCCATTGTTGGAGGTGGTCTGTAGCACGTCTTTTACATTTGGCCAAGTTTCTGTCTGGTTGCTGTATCGAGTTGCCGTCCTCATTTCTTGTCGCGTGCGCGTACCGCTCGCCAGTATTATTGCTGTAGCGAACTGGTGTTCTCGGTTCCGGACACTTTCTTTTAAAGACCTTGACGATGAGAAAAGGTGTAAGTATGCAATTCTCAAGTTGGGGAAAGGAGCTTCACTTTGGTACGAAGGAATTAAAACATGAAGAGCTCGTGCGGGGAAAGAAAAGATCCATTCGTGGGATTCATTAAAAAGAAAACTTCGTAAAATGTATGTACCAACATCACACCGGTTGTCCTTGTACAGGAAGATTGCAGATTTCATGCAAGGAAAGTTGAATGTCAGTGAATACATTGAGGAGTTTGAGAATCTGACCTTAATGGGAGAAATAGAGGAGAATGAGGAGCAGAAGATGTCACGATTCTTGCGTGGATTGAACCGAAGCATAGGTAACTCGATACATTATGTGGGCTATGTGTGAAGTTAGAAGCTCAAAACAGGATGAAGCTGTATAAACCCGAGTTTCCAATCAAATTTGGAAACCCAAGTGGCGGTTCTAGTTCAACTACCAAGGAAACTGTACCGACTCCGGTCCCTGTTGCGATTCCTAAGACACCCTACGTACCGAAGGAGACGAGTTTGGCTAAAGTAAGATGTTTCGAATGTCAAGGGTTCGGGCATTATCAAAATGCTAGTCCAAACAAACGAGTGGTGACACTAAGGGAAGCTGTCATGATCCGAGACGAATTGTTGGTTGAGGACGAAAAGGAAAGACTGGGGGACGTATTTGATTTCAACATAGAGGACGAAGAAAGAGAAGAATGTGAGGCTTACGATGCTCCGAATTACGATACAACCTTGGTTCTTCGCACTTTGCAAGCCAAGTAGGTTCCGAGCGAGTCAGAACAACGGGACCAAATATTCCATACAAGTGTCAAGTTGAAGATAAGTGGTGTAGTTTGATTATCGACGGAGGGAGTTGCACCAACGTAGCTTCGAGTGAAATGGTGACGAAGCTTGGACTAACCACCACAACTCACCCTAAGCCATATGCTTTATATTGGCTTGATGACGGAAGTAAGGTAAGGGTTTCGGAGCAAGTTCGGGTCGGATTGGCGATGGGTTCATATCACGATGAAATATTATGTGATGTGATTCCAATGGATGCTTGTGATACGAAGCCGACTACTCCAAGTGAAGAAGACGAAGTAAGAATTGACGTAAAACACCTCGACCGCACTACAACCTACTTAGGCGAGAAAACAGAAACGAGGCACGGAGTTACCTTGATAGTCAGAATTGGAATAGCTTAAACAAAAGACAAGCAGCACCTTGGTGAGAGGAAAAGGATCAAGTGGCAACTAAACAAATAAAAGAATGTTCAGCTTTCTCTTACAAAAGCAGCAAGATTCTTGGCAAAAGGCGACTGTCAGCAAGCAACTTGGAGACAAAGACCCAGCTTTTACTTTTGTCGACAAGTGACATGAGGAACCTTTTTATTATCTTTTCTTATTCTAAGCTCAGCTTGTATTAGTTTAAATTATCTTGTCAGGATGCTTTTGCCTATAAATAGTGGCAGTAGAGTTGTAATGAAGGATTATTGAATGTTGAAGAATTAAGAACACTTTGTGTTTTTCCTTGGTGAATGCTTTTCATCAAAACTTGGTTTTTATTCGACGCGTTTCGAGTATTAATCTGATTGATTCTCAATAGGTCTTGAGGAGAAATCACTTTATCAAATTATAGGTCTAATTTGATAAAAACATCTGTTTATATCTTGTTTCGACATTCTGTTTGTTTTTTGATACAGTTGTATACTTGTCCGATATTTCACATAAAGTGTCGTTCGATCCTTTGAACTTGTTTCCTGTTTTAACTTTGCTTCCGTCCAAAACGTGCTGTTTCGAGTGTCGGTGTTTGGAGGTGGCCTGTTTCGAGTCATTCTCCAGTTGGTCAAATTCCTATCTTGTTGCTGTATCGAATTACCGTCTTCATCACTCGTCAGTATTGTTGCTGTAGCGAGCTGTTGTCACCAGTTCCCGACATTTTCTTGTTGATAGCTTTCGCTCGTCAAAAAGTCTTCCGCTGTATCGATAGCGAATTCGCATCACAAGGGAGAATTCGTATCATAAGTGGCATCGGAGCCCAAGTTCTTGATCTTTGATATTATGGATCTCAACGACGTTGATTTCTTGGCAAAACTTCGTGACGCATTGCGTGACGTACCACAACAACGGGACCAGCGTTGGCAACCTAGGCGTGGTGACTATGAACGACCCTCACGCCATGTCGAAGAGTTCAAGGTGAACGAACTTCCAGAGTTCGTTGGAGGGACAGATCCTGAAATTTACCTGGAATGGGAACAAAAAATTGATCGTATGTTTGAGTTTAAAGACCTCGACGATGAGAAACGGTGCAAGTATACCATTCTCAAGTTGGGGAAAGGCGCTTCGCTTTGGTACGAAGGAGTAAAAACGCGGAGAACCCGTGCGGGAAATGATAA
Source organism: Orobanche coerulescens (assembly GCA_033398695.1). Lineage (NCBI taxonomy): Eukaryota > Viridiplantae > Streptophyta > Magnoliopsida > Lamiales > Orobanchaceae > Orobanche > Orobanche coerulescens. Next base: position 104,153,332 of record CM065804.1, read on the forward strand.
GATCCATTCGTGGGATTCCTTAAAAAGAAAACTTCGCAAAAGATATGTACCAACATCACATCGGTTGTCCTTGTACAGGAAGATTGCAGATCTCATGCAAGGAAAGTTGAATGTCAGTGAGTACATTGAGGAGTTTGAGAATCTGACCCTAATGGGAGAAATAGAGGAGAATGAGGAGCAGAAGATGTCGCGATTCTTGCGTGGCTTAAACCGAAGCATAGCTAACTCGGTGGAACTGTATCTATACGAGGACTTCGATACATTATGTGGGTTATGTGTGAAGTTAGAAGCTCAGAACAGGATGAAGCTGTACAAACCCGAGTTTCCAGTCAAATTTGGAAACCCAAGCGTCGGATCTAGCTCAGCTGTTAAGGCAACTGTACCGACTCCGGTTCCTGTTGCGAATCCTGCTAAGGCGACTGTACCCTACGTACCGAAGGAGACGAGTTTGGATAAAGTGAGATGTTTCAAATGTCAAGGGTTCGGGCATTATCAAAATGCTTGTCCAAACAAACGAGTAGTGACACTAAGGGAAGCTGTCACGATCCGAGATGAGTTGTTGGTTGAGAAAGAAAGACTGGGTGACGTATTTGATTTCGACATGAAGGACGAATAAGGAGAAGAATGCGAGACTTATGATGCTCCAAGCTATGACACGGCTTTAGTTCTGCGGATGCTACAAGCCAAAGCTGTTTCGAATGATTCGAAACAGCGAAATCAAATATTTCACACGAAGTGTCAAGTTGGAAATAAATGATGTAGTTTGATCGTTGATGGAGGGAGTTGCACCAACGTCGCTTCCAGCGAGATGGTGACCAAACTCGGGCTGACCACTACGGCTCACCCGAAACCTTACACTTTGCATTGGCTCGATGATGGGAGCAAAATAAGGGTGACTAAACAAGTGAGGATTGGACTAGCCATGGGTTCATATGAAGACAACGTATTGTGTGATGTACTCCCGATGGATGCATGCCATGTACTGTTGGGAAGACCATGGATGTTTGATAGGGACATTTTACACCGAGGAAGAAGTAATGAGTACGAATTACGGGATAAGGGCAAGAAGATTCTGCTTAAACCAATGTCACCTCAGGCTATTCACTCTATGAGTTCTAGTCGGAGTGAAAAGCCAAAACTGGCCATGTTTGCTAGCGAACGAGATGTGGAACATGCTATTAAGGATGGCAATTGTGTGTACTTGTTGGTTCTGAAGGAGACACGGGATGGTAGCATGGTTGTGCGAAACGAAAGAATGGATGCCTTATTGCATGAATTTGCGGATGTTTATCCCGAAGAATTACCGTCGGGTTTACCACCAATTCGCGGGATTGAACATCAGATCGACCTCATACCGGGTGTGTCGCTCCCTAACAAAGCTGCCTATAGATGTAATCCCGAAGAGACAAAGGAATTACAAAACCAAATCGAAGAACTAATGGATCGTGGGTATGTTCGAGAAAGCCTAAGTCCTTGTGCGGTTCCGGTATTACTGGTTCCTAAGAAAGACGGATCTTGGAGGATGTGTATTGATAGTCGAGCCGTGAATAATATAACCATCAACTATCGATTTCCGATTCCAAGACTTGATGACATGTTGGATGAATTACACGGATCCGTGATCTTTTCAAAGGTTGACCTACGGAGTGGTTATCACCAAATCCGAATGAGAGAAGGAGATGAGTGGAAGACGACATTCAAAACTAAACACGGACTATATGAATGGACCGTTATGCCGTTCGGCCTTACAAATGCGCCGAGTACTTTCATGCGCTTGATGAATGAGTTACTTAAGCCATTTTTAGGGAAATTTGTGGTTGTATACTTAGATGATATTTTGATCTAACATTTCGAACACTTGAGGTAAGTCTTCGAAACCCTTAGAGACCAGAAGCTGTATGGAAAAAAAAGAGAAGTGCTCATTTTTGGTCGAAAGTATAGTCTTTCTTGGCTATATTGTTTCAAAGGATGGAGTATCGGTCGATCAAGCAAAGATCGAAGCAATTAAGTCCTGGCCAATTCCCACTACAGTGACGGAAGTTAGATCGTTCCATGGACTAGCTTCATTTTACCGGAGGTTCATTCGAGATTTCAGTACCATTACAAGCCCAATAACCGAATGTTTGAAGAAGGGTACGTTTAATTGGAGCCGGGCTGCTCAGGAGGCGTTTGCAAATTTGAAGGCGAAGTTGTGCGAAGCACCAATCTTAGCATTACCTGATTTTTCGCAACCATTCGAGGTAGAATGTGATGCTAGCGGAGTTGGCATTGGAGGGGTTCTCATTCAGGGAAAGCGACCTATTTCTTATTTTTCCGAGAAGTTAAATGGTGCTCGTCTCAATTATTGTACATACGATAAGGAGTTTTATGCTATTGTGAGGGCTCTAAATCATTGGAGTCACTATCTTCGTCCGAAGCATTTCATCATACATTCGGACCATGAATCCTTGAAGTACATTAACGGGCAGCACAAGTTAAGTCCCAGGCATGCGAAGTGGGTGGAATTCTTACAATCATTTCACTTCTCATCAAAGTATAAGGATGGCAAGAGCAATATTGTGGCAGATGCATTGTCTAGGCGTTATGCCTTACTCGCCACTCTTGATGTTCGTTTGCTTGGATTCGATACAGTAAAGGAGTATTACGAAGGTGACCCGGATTTTGGCAAGACCTTTGCCCTTTGCAAATCTGGCCCGATAGGAGAATTTTCGATACAGGAGGGCTTTCTTTTTAAGGGAAATCATCTTTGTCTACCAAGGCACACGATTCGAGAATTGCTGGTTCGAGAGGCTCATGGGGGAGGTTTGGCTGGCCACTTCGGTTCGGCCAAGACATTGGATGTACTTAAAGAACATTTTTATTGGCCAAGGATGCAAGGGGATGTTAATAATATAATCAGTAAATGTGTGACGTGCCATGTTGCGAAGAGTTCGTTCAAACCAGGAGTCTACACACCTTTACCGATTCCGGAGAGGCCGTGGGAAGATGTCTCAATGGACTTCATTGTGGCTTTGCCTCGAACCCAACGAGGTAAGGACGCGATTATGGTGGTTGTCGATCGTTTTTCAAAAATGGCTCATTTTGTTCCTTGTCACAAAACCAATGATGCGAGTAATGTTGCTGACTTGTATTTCCGAGAGGTGGTGCGATTACATGGAGTTCCGAAAACTATTGTTTCGGACCGAAACTCAAAGTTTCTAAGCTACTTTTGGAACACCTTGTGGAGAAAGGTGGGAACAAAGCTTTTATTTAGTACTTCGCATCATCCTCAAACCGACGGACAAACTCAAGTAACGAATCGAACACTAGGGACGCTGTTGCGAGGCTTGGTGAGCAAAACATAAAAGGATTGGGATCTGAAACCGGCACATGCGGAGTTTGCTTATAATCGTTCTCTTACTCATGCCACATCGCATTCTCCATTCGAAGTAGTTTACGGCCTAAATCTTTACATACCGTTAGACTTAATTCCGTTACCAAGTGACGAATTGGTGCATAGGGATGCAGAGTCGAAGCTGAAATCAATGATGAAATTACACGAACAGGTGCGGGATCGAATCAAGGAGATAAATGAGGCGTACAAAAGAAAATCAAACAAACAAAGGAAACCAAGAGTGTTCGAAGTCGGGGAATTAGTTTGGTTGCATTTGAGGAAGGAAAGATTCCCGAATAAGCGTAAGAACAAGTTAATGCCACGAGCTGAGGGACCCTTTAAAATAATTGCAAAGGTAAATGACAATGCTTACAAGTTGGAGCTTCCGGGTGATTACGGAGTGCATGCTACTTTCAACATAGGCGATCTATCTCCTTACCTTGACGACGATGGGATTGCGGAATTGAGGACAATTCCTTTTAAAGAAGGAGGGAATGATACGAAGCCGACTACTCCAAGCGAAGAAGACGAAGTAAGAATTGATGTAAAACACCTTGACCGCACTACAACCTACTTAGGCGAGAAAACAGAAACGAGGCACGGAGTTACCTTGATAGTCAGAATTGGAATAACTTAAACAAAAGACAAGCAGCACCTTGGGGAGGGGAAAAGGATCAAGTGGCAACTAAACAAATAAAAGAATGTTCAGCTTTCTATTGCAAAAGCAGCAGGATTCTTGGCAAAAGGCGGCTGTCAGCAAGCAACTTGGAGACAAAGACCCAACTTTTACTTTTGTCCACAAGTGACATGAGGAACCTTTTTATTATCTTTTCTTATTCTAAACTCAGCTTGTATTAGTTTAAATTATCTTGTCAGGCTGCTTTTGCCTATAAATAGTGGCAGTAGAGTTGTAATGAAGGTTTATTGAATGTTGAAGAATTAAGAACACTTTGTGTTTTTCCCTGGTGAATGTTTTTCATCAAAACTTGGTTTTTATTCGACGCATTTCGAGTATTAATCTGATTGATTCTCAATAGGTCTTGAGTAGAAATCACTTTATCAAATTATAGGTCTAATTTGATAAAAACATTTGTTTATATCTTGTTTCGACATTCTGTTTGTTTTTCGATATAGTTGTATACTTGTCCGATATTTCGCATAAAGTGTCGTTCGATCCTTTGAACTTGTTTCCTGTTTTAACTTTTCTTCCGTACAAAACGTGCTGTTTCGAGTGTCGCTGTTTGGAGGTGGCCTGTTTCGAGTCATTCTCCAGTTGGTCAAATTCCTATCTTGTTGCTGTATCGAATTACCGTCTTCATCACTCGTCGGTATTGTTGCTGTAGCGAGCTATTGTCACCAGTTCCCGACAGTTTCTTGTCGATAGCTTTCGCTTGTCAAAAAGTCTTCCGCTATATCGATAGCGAATTCGCATCACAAGGGAGAATTCGTATCAGCTTGTCACGTACTTTTGGGGCGCCCTTGGTTATTTTATAGGGATGTTTTGCATCGGGGAAGGAGCAACGAATACGAGTTGTGAGATAAGGGAAAGAAGATCGTGTTGAAGCTGATGTCACCCCAAGCTATCCGTTCCATGAGTGCCAAACGAGGGGAAAAACCGAACCTCACCATGTTCGCTAGCGAAAGCGAAGTTGAACACGCTATGGTGAGTGGTGAGCGTGTTTACATGCTGGTGATAAACGAGACTCGAGATGATTTCATGGCAGCGAAAAATGAGGATATAGTGGCCGACTTATTACATGAGTTCGCGGACGTCTTCCCTGAAGAGTTGCCGCCTGGTTTGCCGCCAATTCATGGAATTTAGCATCAAATCGACCTTATACCAGGAGCACCTCTTCCGAATAAAGCTGCGTATAGGTGTAATCTCGAGGAAACGAAGGAACTTCAAAGGCAGATTGAAGAACTAATGAGCCACGGGTATGTTCGAGAAAGTTTAAGTCCATGTGCGGTTCCGGTCCTACTTGTTCCTAAGAAGGATGGTTCTTGGCGGATGTGTATCGATAGTCGGGCCGTAAATAACATAATGATCAAGTATCGATTCCCGATACCAAGGCTTGATGATATGTTGGACGAGCAACATGGCTCAGTGGTCTTTTCTAAAATTGATTTGCAAAGTGGCTATCACCAGATTCGTATGCGGGAGGGAGATGAATGGAAGACGGCTTTCAAAACTAAGCATGGGCTGTATGAGTGGACCGTCATGCCATTTGGGCTTACGAATGCCCCGAGTACTTTCATGAGTTTGATGAACGAAGTACTTAAGGTATTTTTGGGCAGATTTGTGGTTGTTTATTTGGATGATATTTTTGTTTATAGTCGGTCGGTGGAGGAGCATCTAGGACATCTATGGCAAGTATTCGAGACTCTTAGGTCTCAAAGGCTTTATGGAAAGAAAGAAAAGTGTGTGTTTCTCGTCGAGAGTATAACTTTTATTGGCTATGTTGTTTCGAAGGATGGAGTGTCGGTTGATCAGGGTAAAATTGAAGCTATTAAGTCGTGGCCTACTGCTAAAACCGTAAATGAAGTTAGATCATTCCACGGCCTTGCCTCTTTTTATCGGAGGTTTATTCGAGATTTCAGCACCATAACGAGTCCGATAACTCAGTGTTTGAAGAAGGGTCCATTTGTGTTGAGCAGGGCTGCCCAAGGGGCGTTTGAAAAATTGAAGGCAAGGTTATGTGAAGCACCTATATTGGCGCTACCCGATTTTACACAGCCGTTCGAAGTGGAGTGTGATGCTAGTGGAGTTAGTATTGGGGCGGTCCTCATTCAAGGCAGGCGGCCTATTGCGTACTTTTCGGAGAAGTTGGGTAGGGCTCGACTCAACTATTGTACTTACGACAAGGAGTTCTATGCCATAGTTAGAGCTCTTGATCATTGGAGCCATTACCTTCGGACGAAACATTTTATTCTGCATTCGGATCATGAATCTTTAAAATATATTAATGGACAACAAAAGTTGAGTCCGAGACATGCTAAGTGGGTGGAATTCTTGTAATCGTTTCACTTTTCATCGAAGTATAAGGACGGTAAGAGCAATGTGGTGGCTGATGCGCTGTCTAGGAGATATACTTTAATTTATACCCTTAATGTTCAATTGCTTGGATTCGATACAGTGAAAGAATATTATGACAGTGATGCGGATTTTGGCAAAACCTTCGTCCTTTGCAAATCTGGACCGATGGGAGATTTTTCGATACAGGATGGCTTTATTTTTAAAGGAAATCGTATTTGTCTACCGAAGCACACAATTCGAGAATTGCTGATTCGAGAGGCTCACGGGGGAGGTTTGGCTGGCCACTTTGGTTCGTCCAAGACATTAGATGTGCTTAAAGAACATTTTTATTGGCCAAAGATGCATGGGGATGTCAATAATATAATTAGTAAGTGTGTGACATGCCATATTGCGAAGAGTTCGTTCAAACCATATTGGCCAAGACATTACACTTTGTGTTTTCCTTGGTGAATGCTTTTCATCAAAACTTTGATTATTATTCAACGCGTTTTCGAATCTTAATCTGATTGATTCTCAATAGGTCTTGAGAATAAATCACTTTATTGAATTATAGGTCTAATTCGATAAAACATCTGTTTCTGTTCTGTTTCGATATTCTGCTTGTTTTCAATACAGTTTTATACTTGTTCGATATTTCGCATCAAGTGTTGTTCGATCCTTTGAACTTGTTTCCTGTCTTCAATTCGCATCCGACCGAAACATGCTGTTTCGAGTGTCGCTGTTTGGAGGTGGTCTGTAGCACGTCTTTTACATTTGTCCAAGTTTCTGTCTGGTTGCTGTATCGAGTTGCCGTCCTCATTTCTTGTTGCGTGCGCGTACCGCTTGCCAGTATTATTGCTGTAGCGAACTGGTGTTCTCGGTTCCGGACACTTTCTTTTAAAGACCTTGACGATGAGAAAAGGTGTAAGTATGCAATTCTCAAGTTGGGGAAAGGATCTTCACTTTGGTACGAAGGAATTAAAACATGAAAAGCTCGTGCCGGGAAAGAAAAGATCCATTCGTGGGATTCATTAAAAAGAAAACTTCATAAAATATATGTACCAACATCACACCGGTTGTCCTTGTAAAGGAAGATTGCAGATTTCATGCAAGGAAAGTTGAATGTCAGTGAATACATTGAGGAGTTTGAGAATCTGACCTTAATGGGAGAAATAGAGTAGAATGAGGAGCAGGAGATGTCACGATTCTTGCGTGGCTTAAACTGAAGCATAGCTAACTCAGTGGAACTGTATCCATATGAGGACGTCGATACATTATGTGGGCTATGTGTGAGGTTAGAAGCTCAAAACAGGATGAAGCTGTATAAACCCGAGTTTCCAATCAAATTTGGAAACCCAAGTGACGGTTCTAGTTCAACTACCAAGGCAACTATACCGACTCCGGTCCCTGTTGCGATTCCTAAGACACCCTACGTACCGAAGGAGACGAGTTTGGCTAAAGTAAGATGTTTCAAATGTCAAGGGTTCGAGCATTATCAAAATGCTTGTCCAAACAAACGAGTGGTGACACTAAGGGAAGCTGTCACGATCTGAGACGAATTGTTGGTTGAGGACGAAAAGGAAAGACTGGGGGACGTATTTGATTTCAACATAGAGGATGAAGAAGGAGAAGAATTTGAGGCTTACGATGCTCCGAATTACGATACAGCCTTGGTTCTTCGCACTTTGCAAGCCAAGTCGGTTCCGAGCGAGTCAGAACAACGGGACCAAATATTCCATACAAAGTGTCAAGTTGGAGATAAGTGGTGTAGTTTGATTATCGACGGAGGGAGTTACACCAACGTAGCTTCGAGTGAAATGGTGACGAAGCTTGGACTAACCACCACAACTCACTCTAAGCCATATGCTTTACATTGGCTTGATGACGGAAGTAAGGTGAGGGTTTTGGAGCAAGTTCGGGTCGGATTGGCAATGGGTTCATATCACGATGAAATATTATGTGATGTGATTCCAATGGATGATTGTCACGTACTTTTGGGGCACCCTTGGTTATTTGATAGGGATGTTTTGCATCGGGGAAGGAGCAACGAATACGAGTTGCGAGATAAGGGAAAGAAGATCGTGTTGAAGCCGATGTCACCCCAAGCTATCCGTTCCATGAGTGCCAAATGAGGGGAAAAACCGAACCTCACCATGTTCGCTAGCGAAAGGGAAGTTGAACACGCCATGGAGAGTGGTTAGCATGTTTACATGCTGGTGATAAAGGAGACTGGAGATGATTTCGTGGCAGCGAAAAACGAGGATACAGTGGCTGACTTATTACATGAGTTCGCGGACGTCTTCCCTGAAGAGTTGCCGTCGGGTTTGCCGCCAATTCGTGGAATTGAGCATCAAATCGACCTTATACCAGGAGCACCTCTTCCGAATAAAGCTGCCTATAGGTGTAATCCCGAGGAAATGTGATACAAATTACGTATTAAGATGAACGTAAATTCGCCGGAGAATGCAGCGGAAATATTTTGTTACCTCACAACACTCTTATATGTGTAACACTCGTAAGTTTTAACCGAAAGTAGGGCAATTCGATTTTCGTAAACAAGATAATATGAAAGTAAATTATCAAACTAGACCTATAGTTTGATAAGACAATCTCTCCTCAAGACCTATTGAGAATCTATTAAAATTACAACTCGAAGACGCGTCGAATTATAATCAAGTTGTGCTGAAAATCATTCAACAATGAATACATGCAAGTGTATTTCGTTTTTCAAGCTTCCAAAGTGATTTCTTAAGGTTGAATATGAGGCTAATATATAGCCATTACAACTACAAATAAGTTCAAACAAGATCAAACAAGATCAAGCTAAAAGACAAGCAATTATTAAACTAAACTATCAAGACTTTTGACAAAGATTGAAAACAACACATGCTTGGCTTCTTCCTTAGCATTTTCGGCCATGGGGTAGCATGAAGGAAGGAGATAATCATCTTTCTCATGTGATAAGACTTTTACAAGGACTTTAACATGAAAGCAACATCTTGGTGTCTTCTTCTACATGTGGTTCGGCCGATTTGTTTTCAAAGGGGTGGAGGGAAATCAAATCTCTATCCTTGATCTTGATATGGTGGACTTTGAAAATGAAAACAAAGTTGAAAGTAGTGGGGACAAAAGATCCTTCATGGATGCATGTCACAATCGGACGAAATCTCCCCCAAATGGCCAATTTTGTATGCATGAACATGCATACGTATGCATGTTTTGATACGTCAAAGTTATCCCGGTTCCAATTATTAAGATCGTTCCCATTTCCGCATTTGTTTTCTCACCGAAGTACGTAGGTGCATGTGCATGCAATGTGGTATCGTCACCTACGTCAATTCTTACTTTGTTTGGAGACGTCACAATCGCATCAAAATGAAGGAACTTCAAAGGCAGATTGAAGAATTAATGAGCCACGGGTATCTTCGAGAAAGTTTAAGTCTATGTGTGGTTCCGGTCCTACTTGTTCCTAAGAAGGATGGTTCTTGGCGGATGTGTATCGAACGCCGGGCCGTAAATAACATAACGATCAAGTATCGATTCCCGATACCAAGGCTTGATGATATGTTGGACGAGCTACATGGCTCAGTGGTCTTTTCTAAAATTGATTTGCGAAGTGGCTATCACCAGATTCATATGCGGGAGGGAGATGAATGGAAGACGGCTTTCAAAACTAAGCATGGGCTGTATGAGTGGACCGTCATGCCATTTGGGCTTATGAATGCCCCGAGTACTTTCATGCGTTTGATGAACGAAGTACTTAAGATATTTTTGGGCAGATTTGTGGTTGTTTATTTGGATGATATTTTGGTTTATATCGATCGGTGGATGAGCATCTCGGACATCTACGGCAAGTATTCGAGACTCTTAGGTCTCAAAGGCTTTATAGAAAGAAAGAAAAGTGCGCGTTTCTCGTCGAGAGTATAACTTTTCTTGGCTATGTTGTTTCGAAGGATGGAGTGTCTGTTGATCAGGGTAAAATTGAAGCTATTAAGTCGTGGCCTACTCCTAAAACCGTAACTGAAGTTAGATCATTCCACGGTCTTGCCTCTTTTTATCGGAGGTTTATTCGAGATTTCAGCACCATAACGAGTCCGATAACTGAGTGTTTGAAGAAAGGTCCGTTTGTGTGGAGCAGGGCTGCCCAAGGGGCGTTTGAAAAATTGAAGGCAGGGTTATGTGAAGCACCTATATTGGCGCTACCCGATTTTGCACAGCCGTTCGAAGTGGAGTGTGATGCTAGTGGAGTTGGTATTGGGGTGGTCCTCATTCAAGGCAGGCGGCATATTGTGTACTTTTCAGAGAAGTTGGGTGGGGCTCGACTCAATTATTGTACTTACGACAAGGAGTTCTATGCCATAGTGAGAGCTCTTTATCATTAGAGCCATTCCCTTCGGACGAAACATTTTATTCTGCATTCGGACCATGAATCTTTAAAATATATTAATGGACAACAAAAGTTGAGTCTGAGACATGCTAAGTGGGTGGAATTCTTACAATCGTTTCACTTTTCATCGAAGTATAAGGACGGTAAGAGCAATGTGGTGGCTGATGCGCTGTCTAGGAGATATGCTTTAATTTCTACCCTTAATGTTCGATTGCTTGGATTCGATACAGTGAAAGAATATTATGACAGTGATGCGGATTTTGGAGAAACCTTCGTCCTTTGCAAATCTGGACCGATGGGAGATTTTTCGATACAGGAAGGCTTTCTTTTTAAAGGAAATCGTCTTTGTCTACCGAAGCACACAATTCGAGAATTGCTGATTCGAGAGGCTCACGGGGGAGGTTTGGCTGGCCACTTTGGTTCGGCCAAGACATTAGATGTGCTTAAAGAACATTTTTATTGGCTAAAGATGCAGGGGGATGTCAATAATATAATTAGTAAGTGTGTGACATGCCATATTGCGAAGAGTTCGTTCAAACCAGGAATATACACACCTTTACCGATTCTGGAGGGACCATGGGAAGATGTCTCGATGGATTTCATTGTTGCTTTGCCGCAAACCCAACGAGGAAACGGTGCAATTATGGTGGTTATCGATCGTTTTTCAAAGATGGCTCATTTTATTTCTTGTCACAAAACCAATGATGCGAGTAATGTTGCTGACTTGTATTTTCGAGAGGTGGTACGATTACATGGAGTTCCAAAAACTATTGTTTCGGACCGGGACTCAAAGTTTCTGAGTTACTTTTGGAACACATTGTGGAGAAAGGTGGGAACCAAGCTTTTGTTTAGTACTTCACATCATCCTCAAACCGACGGACAAACTGAAGTGACTAATCGAACCCTGGGAACACTGTTGCGAGGCTTGGTGAGCAAAACACAAAAGGATTGGGATTTGAAGCTCGCACATGCGGAGTTAGCATATAATCGCTCTCCTACTCATGCCACAGCGCGATCGCCATTCGAAGTAGTTTATGGCCTGAATCCTTACATACCGTTAGACCTAATACCATTACCGAATGACGAGTTGGTGCATAAGGACGCGGAGTCAAAACTGAAATCAATGATGAAATTACACGAACAGGTGCGGGATCGAATCAAGGAGATAAACGAGATGTACAAAAGAAAGTCGAACAAGCAAAGAAGGCCGAGACTATTCGAGGTTGGAGATTTAGTTTGGGTACATTTGAGGAAGGAACGATTCCCAAGTAAATGTAAGAACAAGTTAATGCCACGAGCTGAGGGACTATTTAAAATAGTTGCGAAGGTGAACCACAATGCTTACAAGTTAGAACTTCCGGGTGATTATGGAGTGCATTCTACTTTCAACGTAGGTGATCTATCTCCTTATCTCGACGACGATGGGATTGCGGAATTGAGGACAATTCCTTTTAAAGAAGGAGGGAATGATATGAAACCAACTACTCCAAGCGAAGAAGACGAAGTAAGAATTGATGTAAAACACCTCGACCATACTCCAACGTACTTGGGCGAGAAAACAGATACGAGACGCGGAGTTACCTTGATAGTCGGAATTAGAATAACTTAAACAAAAGGCAACTTGCATCTTGAGGGGGGGGGGGGGGAAGAGATCCAAGTGGTAGTAAAACAATAAAAGAATTTTCAGCATTTTCTTTATTACAAAAACAGCAGGATTCTTGGCAACATGTTGTATGAAAAGGCGGCTGTCAGCTTTCAACTTGGAGACAAGGCCCAGTTTTTACTTTTGTCAACAAGTGGCATGAGGAATCCTTTTATTATCTGTTATTATTTTAAGTCCAGCTTGTAATAGTTAAGATTATCTTGTCAGGCTCCTGTCAGGCTGTTTTTGCCTATAAATAGGGCGATAGAGTTGTAATGAAATATTATTGAATGTTGAAGAAATAAGATTACACTCTGTGTTTTCCTTGGTGAATGCTTTTCATCAAAACTTTGATTATTATTCGACGCGTTTTCGAATCTTAATCTGATTGATTCTCAATATGTCTTGAGAAGAAATCACTTTAACGAATTATAGGTCTAATTCGATAAAACATCTGTTTCTGTTCTATTTCGATATTGTGCTTGTTTTCAATACAGTTTTATACTTGTTCGATATTTCGCATCAAGTGTTGTTCGATCCTTTGAACTTGTTTCCTATCTTCAATTCACATCCGACCGAAACGTGCTATTTCGAGTGTCGCTGTTTGGAGGTGGTCTGTAGCAAGTCTTTTACATTTGGCCAAGTTCCTGTCTGGTTGCTGTATCGGGTTGCCGTCCTCATTTCTTGTCGCGTGCGCGTACCGCTCGCCAGTATTATTGCTGTAGCGAACTGGTGTTCTCGGTTCTGGACAGTTTCTTGCCAATAGCTTCCGCTCATCAAAATAGTCTTTCGCTGTATCGATACCGAATTCTCTTCACCAGCGAGAATTCGTATAAAAAAAGCTCGAATCTAATCAATAAACCCGAGTTTTCATAGAGTTCCGACTCAAATGCATGAAACATGGTCTTATATCCTATTAACAAGACTTAATCAAGAAGTAAGGCTTAATCAGAGCTATTATAGCGAATCGTTGCTACAACAAGACTTAATCAAGAAGTAAAAGACCAATCGGAGCTGTTATAGCCAAACCTGAGTACAAAAAGCTCGAATCTAATCAATAAACCCAATTTTTCATAGAGTTCCTACTCGAATGCATGTAACATGGTCTTATCTCCTACTAACAAGACTTAACCAAGAAGTAAGGACTTAATCTGAGCTATTATAGCCAATTCTCGATATAAAATACTCGAATATAATCAAAAAACCCGAGTTTTCATAGAGTTCCGACTCGAATACATGTAACGTGGTTTTATCTCCTATTAATAAGACTTATCTATCAAGAAGTAAAGTCTTAATCGGAGAAATTATGCGAATCCTTGCTACAACAAGAAGTAAAAGATTAATCAGAGCTGTTATAGTCAATTCTGAGTACAAAAGGCTCGAATATAATCAATAAACCCAAGTTTTCATAGAGGTCCGACTCGAATGCATGTAATATGGTCTTATCTCCTATTTACAAGACTTAATCAAGAAGTAAATGCTTATTAGGAGTTATTATAGCTAATCCTTGCTATAACAAGACTTAATAAGGAAAGAAAAGATTAATCAGAGCTGTTATTGCCAATTTTGAGTACAAAAGGCTCGAATCTAATCAATAAACCCGAGTTTTCAAAGAGTTCCGACTCAAATGCATGTAACATGGTCTTTTATCTCCTACTAACAAGACTTAATCAAGAAGTAGGGGCTTAATCGGACCTATTATATTCAATCCTTGCTACAACAAGACTTAATCAAGAAGTAATATATCAATCGCAGCTGTTATAGCCAATTCTGGGTACAAAAGGCTCGAATCTAATCAATAAACCCGAGTTTTCATAGAGTTCCGACCGAATGCATGTAACGTGGTCTTATCTCCCATTAGCAAGACTTAATCAAGAGGTAAAGGCTTAATCGGAGCTATTATCGCGAATCCTTGCTACAAAAAGACTTAATCAAGAAAGAAAAGATTAATTGGAGCTGTTATATCCAGTTCTGAGTACAAAAGGCTCGAATCTAATAAATAAACCCGAGTTTTCCTAGAGTTCCAACTCGAATGCATGTAGCGTAGTCTTATATCCTATTAACAAGACTTAATCAAGAAGTAAAGGCTTAATAGGAGCTTTTATAGACAATCCTGGCTACAACAAGACTTAATCAAGAAGTAAAAGCTTAATCGAAGCTGTTATAGCCAATTCTGAGTACAAAAGGCTCGAATCTAATCAATAAATCCGAGTTTTCATATAGTTCCGACTCCAATGCATGTAAGGTGGTCTTATCTCCTATTCACAAGACTTAATCAAGAAGTAAATGCTTATTAGGAGCTATTATAACTAATCCTTGCTACAACAAGACTTAATAAGGAAAGAAAAGATTAATCGGAGCTGTTACAACCAATTTTGAGTACAAAAGGCTCGAATCTAATAAATAAACACGATTTTTCATAGAGTTCCAACCCGAATGCATGTAACGTGATCTTATGATACGAATTACGTATATAAGTGTACGTAAAACGTATAAAGTACAACGGAAGATTATCACTGTTTCTACAAGTATCAAAGTAACAACGAAAATAAAAGGTGGTGGCCGAATTTAGATGGTTTCGGCCGTGAGGTAGGATAGTGTATGGATTTGAATGTGTTTTATGGAACTAGACCTATAACTCGATAAAGATAATCTCTCCTCAAGACCTATTGAGAATTGATCAAGTTATAATTCGAGACGCGTCGAAATAATAACCAAGGTTTTGTTGAACTCGTTCAACGTATATTTCAAGAGAAATATAATGTTTTATAAATTTCAAGATGATTACAATCACAACATGAACTACTATATATAGTAGTATACAATCATAAGGAAATACAACAAACAAAAAAAATGAAATTTCCTAACATTTCGGCCGAACCAACCAAGGATGTGGGGGAGGAGATCATGAAGATTTTGGACAAGATATGATATCAAATCTTCATGTATCTTGGACTTATTAGGGGTGATTTTGACATGAAGAAAAAGGCTTGATGAAAGTCTCCACAAGTAGCATGCTTTGGCCGATTTCAAGGATGTGGGGAGGAGGAGATTCTTCAAGATCTTGTGTAAGATTTGAAGACAAACATGAGTCCCTTTCAATGCTTTGGCCGAAAATTCCAAAAGGGTGGGGAAGGAGAAGACTTTTGACAAGATATAGTTTTGATAAAATCTTCAAGTATCTTGGACTAAATCGGCCGAATCCCCCATGATTTGGACCGATTTCGTCGTCATGTTTTACATTACTCCCGTTCCGATTAATAACGTAACTCCAATACACGTGTTCTTTTCGCCCAAGTATGATGATGCATGGTCATGCAACTTTGTATCGTTGTTGATATCGATTTTTATTGACTCCTCTTCGATTGGAATAGTTGATATCGTATCATTCCCTCCCTCTTTGAAAGGAATTGACCTCAATTCCGTAATGCCATCGTCGTCAAGGTAAGGTGATAGATCGCCTACGTTGAAAGTTGCGTGTACTCCGTATTCACCCGGAAGTTCTACTTGGTAAGCGTTGTCGTTCACTTTTCCCACAATTTTGTACGGACCTTCGGCTCTCGGCATTAATTTGTTCTTGCATTTGTTTGGGAATCGTTCTTTCCTCAAATGTATCCAAACTAAGTCGCCAACATCAAATAATCTCGACTTTTTATTTTTGTTCGGCTTCCGTTTGTAAATTTCATTCACTTCTTTAATTCGCTCCCGTACCTTTTCAAGTAACTTCATCATTGACTTGAGTTTTGATTCTGCGTCTTTGTGAACCAATTCGTCGCTCGGCAAGGGAATCAAATCCAATGGCATGTGTGGATTTATTCCGTACACTACTTCAAAAGGTGAATGGGCCGTGGCGAAACCGGGTGATCGGTTGTATGCGAATTCCGCATGTGCAAGTTTAACGTCCCAATCTTTTTGTGTTTTGCTCACCAACCCTCGCAATAATGCTCCCAAGGTTCGATTAGTTACTTCGGTTTGGCCATCGGTTTGTGGGTGATGTGAAGTACTGAATAGAAGTTTAGTTCCCACCTTTCTCCATAAAGTATTCCAAAAGTAACTCAGGAATTTAGAATCTCGATCTGACATGATAGTTTTTGGAACTCCGTGTAAACGCACTACTTCTCGGAAATATAAGTCCGCTACATTGCTTGCATCATCGGTTTTGTGACATGCTATAAAGTGAGCCATTTTTGAAAAACGGTCGACGACAACCATGATCGAGTCTTTGCCCCATTGAGTACGTGGAAAAGCAACAACAAAATCCATCGAGACATCCTCCCACGGACGCAAAGGTATTGGTAACGGCATGTAGGTACTTGGCTTGAACGAACTTTTCATCATGTGACAAGTAACGCATTTCCTCACGATCGTGCTTACGTCACCATACATCTTTGGCCAAAAGAAATGCTCCTTTAGAACTTCTACGGTTTTAGCCGAACCGAAATGACCGGCTAGTCCTCCTCCGTGCGCCTCCCGAACTAGTAATTCCCGAATCGGATGTTTCGGCACACATAGTTTATTACCCTTGAAAAGAAAGCCATCCTGTAAAATAAATTCTTCGTACGGACCTGTTTTACAACGGGTAAAAATTTCTCCGAAATCCAAATCGTCAATGTAATGATTTTTCAAAGTCTCGAACCCCAACAAACGAACGTCTAGAATAGAAAGTAAGGCATACCGTCTGGATAGTGCATCCGCCACTATATTACTCTTACCGTCTTTGTACTTGGATGAAAAGTGAAAAGATTGCAAAAACTCCACCCATTTTGCATGTCTTGGACTTAGCTTGTTTTGCCCGTTAATGTATTTCAACGACTCGTGATCCGAATGTAAGACGAAATGTTTCGAACGTAAATAGTGACTCCAATGATCTAGTGCTCTCACGATAGCGTAGAACTCTTTGTCGTAAGTACAATAATTAAATTGAGCACCACTCAACTTTTCTGAAAAATAGGCGATGGGACGGCCTCCTTGAATAAGGACTGCCCCGATTCCAACTCCACTAGCGTCGCATTCCACCTCAAATGGTTGTGAAAAATCGGGTAACGTTAAAATCAGTGCTTCACATAACTTATCTTTTAATTTTTCAAAAGCCTTTTGGGCAGCCTCATTCCATGCAAATGTACCTTTTTTAAGACACTCCGGGATCGGACTAGAGATGGTACTAAAGTCCCGTATGAATCGTTGGTAAAAAGAAGCGAGGTCATGAAACGATCGTACCTCCGTGATAGTTTTTGGTGTCGGCCAAGATTTGATTGCCGTGATTTTCTCTTGATCCACCGAAACTCCTTCTTTAGACACGACATAGACGATAAAGACAAGACTCTCGACTAAAAAAGTACACTTTTCCCGCTTTCCATAAAGATTCTGTTTCCTTAGAGTTTCAAACACGTGCCGCAAGTGTTCAAGATGCTCTTCTAAGGATCGACTGTAGATTAAAATGTCGTCTAAGTACACGACAACAAACTTCCCCAAGAAAGGTTTAAGAACCTCGTTCATCAATCTCATGAAAGTGCTCGGGGCATTAGTGAGGCCGAATGGCATCACAACCCACTCGTAAAGTCCATTCTTCGTTTTAAATGCCGTCTTCCATTCGTCTCCCTCTCGCATGCGAATTTGATGGTATCCGCTCCGTAAATCAACTTTTGAAAATATAACCGAGCCATGCAACTCGTCTAACATGTCGTCTAGTCTCGGGATGGGGAACCGATACTTGACGGTGATGTTATTCACGGCTCTACTGTCAATGCACATTCGCCATGATCCGTCTTTTTTTGGTACAAGTAGGACTGGAACCGCACACGGACTTAAACTCTCTCGGACATATCCGTGACTCATGAGCTCTTCAATTTGATGTTGTAGCTCTTTGGTTTCCTTGGGATTACAACGATACGCCGCCTTGTTCGGTAGTGGAGCTCCTGGTACAAGATCAATTTGGTGTTCGATTCCGCGGATAGGTGGTAATCCCACCGGCAAGTCGTCGGGAAAGACATCCGCGAACTCGTGTAATAGTGCATCTATCTCTTCTTCGTGGTGTGATTTGGTAGCAAGGTTTCGGGTTTCTTTGATCATCATCAAATAAACACGTTCGCCATCGTCAATGGCATGTTCGACTTCTTTTTCGTTTGCAAACATCGTGAGCTTCGGCCCTTCGACTTTTTTTGAACTCATTGTTCGGATAGCTTGAGGTGACATAGGTTTAAGAACAATTTTTTTTACCTTTGTCACGTAACTCATATTCGTTGCTCCTCCCTCGATGTAGTACGTCCCGATCAAATAACCAAGGTCTTCCCAACAACACGTGGCATGCGTCCATTGGTAGTACATCGCATATAATATCATCACCATACGAACCCATGGTGAGTCCGACCTTCACTTATCTTGATACTTTCACTTTATTTCCATCATCGATCCAATGGAGTGCATACGGCTTTGGATGATCCGTAGTGGTTAGTCCGAGCTTCGAGACCATCTCGCTTGATGCCACGTTTGTACAACTTCCACCGTCAATGATCAAGCTACACCATTTTTCTCCGACACGATACTTCGTGTGAAAGATTTGATCTCGTTGTTCTATGTCACTCGGGGCCGCCTTCGTTTGTAACATGCGAAGGACGAGGTTCGTGTCATAATTCGGGGCATCGTATGCCTCGCAATCTTCTTCTTCTTCGTCGGCTTCCAAGTTAAAGACGTCTCCAATTCTTTCTTCTTCGGCTAGTAACTCTTCTTGGACGGCTATGGCTTCTCGTAACGTCACTATTCTCCGATTTGGACAAGTACTTTGATAGTGTCCAAATCCTTGACATTTGAAACACCGAACTTTAGATAAGCTTGTTTCCTTTGGCATGATGGGAGTTTTTGGAATGGTAGTAACGGATGGACTTGTCGTTACAGTTTTTTGAAACGAGCTAGAACTCGTGCCAAAGTTGGTATTTCCGAATTTAGGTGGGAATTCGGGTTTTGAAAATTTTGTTTTGTTTTGAGTTTCCAACTTTATGCAAAGCCCCCACAAAGTGTCAAAGTCGGAATAGGGGTAGAGTTCCACGGAATTAGCAATGTTTCTATTCAAGCCTCGTAAGAAACGGGACATCCGTAATTCTTCGCTTTCTTCAAGTTCTCCCATCAAGGATAAGTTTTCAAACTCCTCGATGTATTCTTCTACACTTAGCTTTCCTTGCGTGAGGTCAGAAATTTTTCGATATAAACTCAACTTGTGTGTAGCCGGGACATATCTCTTACGTAGTTTCTTTTTTAGAGAATCCCAAGAACGTATCTTTTCCTTACCGGTCCGAACTCGTTGTGTCTTCATTCTTTAGAACCAAAGGGAGGCTCCCTTTCCAAGTTTGAGAATCGCGTACTTGCATCGTATCTCGTCATCGAGGTCCTTGAACTCAAACATTCGTTCAATTTTCCTTTCCCACTCCAAATAAGTCTCGGGATCGGTACCGCCTACGAACTCCGGAAGTTCACTTGTCTTGAATTCATCAGCATGTCGTGGTGCATGCATGGCGTCGTATCCTCGTCGTGCATGGATTCGGGGCTCCGGTAAGCCTCGAAGAACGTCACGCAATTGGGCTACTTCTTCATCGGTGAATGCCATCTTCTTGAATAACATCGGGAACCGTGAGACAAATGTCTCCGATACCACTTATGATACGAATTACGTATATAAGTGTACGTAAAACGTATAAAGTACAACAGAAGATTATCACTGTTTCTACAAGTATCAAAGTAACAACGAAAATAAAAGGTGGTGGCCGAATTTAGATGGTTTCGGCCGTGAGGTAGGATAGTGTATGGATTTGAATGTGTTTTATCGAATTAGACCTATAACTCGATAAAGATAATCTCTCCTCAAGACCTATTGAGAATTGATCAAGTTATAAATCGAGACGCGTCGAAGTAATAACCAAGGTTTTGTTGAACTCGTTCAACGTATATTTCAAGAGAAATACAATGTTTTATAAATTTCAAGATGATTACAATCACAACATGAACTACTATATATAGTAGTATACAATCATAAGGAAATACAACAAACAAAAAAAATGAAATTTCCTAGCATTTCGGCCGAACCAACCAAGGATGTGGGGGAGGAGATCATGAAGATTTTGGACAAGATATGATATCAAATCTTCATGTATCTTGGACTTATTAGGGGTGATTTTGACATAAAGAAAAAGGCTTGATGAAAGTCTCCACAAGTAGCATGCTTTGGCCGATTTCAAGGATGTGGGGAGGAGGAGATTCTTCAAGATCTTGTGTAAGATTTGAAGACAAACATGAGTCCCTTTCAATGCTTTGGCCGAAAATTCCAAAAGGGTGGGGAAGGAGAAGACTTTGGACAAGATATAGTTTTGATAAAATCTTCAAGTATCTTGGACTAAATCGGCCGAATCCCCCATGATTTGGACCGATTTCGTCATCATGTTTTACGTTACTCCTGTTCCGATTAATAACGTAACTCCAATCCGCGTGTTCTTTTCGCCCAAGTATGATGATGCATGGTCATGCAACTTTGTATCGTTGTTGATGTCGATTTTTATTGACTCCTCTTCGATTGGAATAGTTGATATCGTATCATATTATCTCCTATTAACAAGACTTAATCGAGAAGTAAAGGATACAACAAGACTTAACCAAGAAGTAAAAGATTAATCAGTGCTGTTATAGCCAAATCTGAGTACAAAAGGCTCGAATCTAATCAATAAACTTGAGTTTTCATAGAGTTCCAACTCGAATGCATGTAATGTGGTCTAATCTCCTACTGTATTACTCATGAGTCTTACCCCTGCTCTTCAGTTAATGTTTTTGAAAGTTCAGAGACTGTTGTTTCACTTTTGGTGATTCTTGTTGTATTAGGGAAATTATGAAATTGCCTTGTAAGATTGATGCTAATTCTATTGATAAAGGAAAAGCTACGGTTACTATGAATTTTGGTTCAATTTCTACTCTAGTATCTTTTGACCAGACGGTCCCTAATGGAATGAATGGCGATATTTTTGGTAAAAAAAGGGGACTTAAGTTTGTTAAACCAGAAATTCAAAATAGGGAGGTGATTGTGAAACCGTCTACTAGTATTGGGCTTGAAGGTGCTAAGAGGTGGCAATGTACCTTAGTTGGGTATTTTTTGGTAAAGGCTCCTTTTTTCACTCAGATTAAGAATTATTTCTTGTCGGTGTGGAAGGGCCTCCAGGAGTTGCTTTCTTCAGCTGGGGGTTTTTATTTCTTCAAATTCGATAGCGATCAGCATTTGGGTGAGGCTTTAGAAGGTGGTCCTTGGTTGCTCCAGGGACAACCTATTTTTATTTCTCGCTGGAAGTATGGTATGTCTCTACAGAAGGTGCAACCTAAACGTGTTCCAGTTTGGGCGATGCTTTGTAACGTCCCCTTGGAGTACTGGACTGATGAGGGTCTTAGCATTACTGCCAGTGCTATTTGGGAACCTCTGTTCGCCGATTTTTTTACTAAGAACTGCTTGAAAGTGGATTATGCTAGTGTTTGTGTCATGTTAGATGCAAATACTAGCCCGATACGCTCCTTTCTCATGGTTCTCCTGTCTTATGGTGGAGAACATCCTGGGTTGCGTAGGATTGATGTCGAGTACGAGTGGTTGCCCCACTGTTGTGGAGATTGTAGGGTCTTTGGGCACCGTGATCAGGTGTGTCCGCGTAAGCAGCATCCTTTAGTGCAGCTTCCGAGGAAGCAGGTTGGTGTTTACATTGCGAAGACCTCTAAGCCTCAGGGGTCTTCTTCTTCTTGCTTCGTTAGTCCCTGGCGTGTCCCACGGGCTGTGGTCACCCCTTTTGTTAGTTTGAGTTTGCCATAGGGTTATGATACGAAAACGACTATTCCGAATGAAGAAGACGAAGTGAGAATCGACGTAAACAACCATGCAACCCGCCATGCACATGCAACTATTTACTTGGGCAAGAAAATGGATACGAGGATTGGAATAACTTTGGTGACCGGACTCGGAATAACTTAGATGTGTCGACATGCGTATGTAGTATGCCCCATGCATACTAATCGGTCTAAATGGTTGAAGATTCGGCCGATCCTCACCAAAATCATGAAAATTTTCATCACATTTTTTCTTCATGTCAAAGTCTTCACAACATGGGTCCAAGATCATGAGGATCTCCTCCCACCCTTTGTCCCCTCCTTGACCCCCCCCCCCCCCTTTTTGCACATGAAGTGTGCCATTTTGTTGTTGAAGTCAATTTAGTAGTTTATTAAGATATTCCATGTTATCTTAGATTGTAATATTTTTCAAGATTGTGTAACTCCTATATATTAAGCCATTTTACGGCTTGTAAGAGATCATGATTGAAGAAAATTAAAAAATACTCTTGTATTACTTGTTGGACGAGTTCCTACAAAATTTCGATTATTATTCGATGTATTTTTGAGTTTTAATCCGATCGATTCTCAATAGGTCTTGAGAAGAAATCACTTTATCGAGTTATAGGTCTAATTCGATAAAAACCTTGTACTTATTTTTATTCGGCCAAATTGCCCTACTTTCGGACGATTTTTACGTTGAATTCTATACTTTAAATTATTATTCGTGTTCTTAGTTCATTTAATACACTTTCATTGCGTTACATGCGATATACATTTACATCCGAACGTAAATTCGCATCATAAGTGGCATCGGAGATTTGGTTTCTTGATCTTTTGACATTATGGATTTCACCGGCGCTGATTTCTTTGTGAAGCTACGCGAAGCATTACGTTACTTACCGGAGCCACGCCTACAACCAAGACGAGGAGTAGAGGGCGGACATTCATCACACCATGCAGATGAGTTCAAAGTGAACGAACTTCCCGAGTTCGTTCGAGGTACCGATCCTGAAGTTTACATGGAATGGGAACGTAAAATTGATCGCATGTTTGAGTTTAAAGACCTCGACGATGAGAAACGTTGCAAGTATGCAATTCTCAAGTTGAGAAAAGGTGCTTCTCTTTGGTGAGTGAAAACACGAAGCACTCATGCGGGGAAAGAAAAAATCCATTCGTGGGATTCAATAAAAAGAAAGCTTCGTAAAAGGTATGTACCGGCATCACATCGGTTATCCTTATACCGGAAGATTGCCGATCTCATGCAAGGAAAATTAAGTGTTGGCGAATACATTGAGTTTGAAAATTTGACCTTAATGGGAGAATTAGAGGAGAATGAGGAACAAAAAATGTCACGGTTCTTACGTGGATTAAATCGAAACATAGCTAACTCGGTGGAATTATATCTATGGGAAGACTTTGATACCATATGTGGACTATGCGTGAAGTTAGAAGCCCAAAACAAGACGAAGTTTCTTAAACCCGAGTTTCCATCCAAATTCGGGAATCCAAGTATCTGTTCAAGTTTGACTATCAAAACAACCGTACCGACTCCTACCCCTACTACGGTTCCTAAGGTCCACTATTTGCCGACGCATACGATCTTGATTAAAGTACTGATATAAAATTGACTGGTCCGAATGAAGAAGACGAAGTTAGGATCGACGTAAGCAGCCTTGCAACCCGCCATGCACATGCGGCTACGTACTTGGGCGAGAAAACGAATACCAAGCAACTCGGCCGTATCATTTAACACGGCCCGTGTCGTATTACTCCAGAAATGCTAAAAGTCGTCTGCCCAAGCAACCTGACCGTGTCATTGGACACGGACCGGGTCGAAAGTCTTCCGGCCACCGTTTTCAAGACATGGAGTGTGCTTTTCTTTAGTCTAATCTAAAGATTGTGTTATTATTCTATTTTATTGTAATATTTACTTTTTGTCCTTATATTTTGTCTTGATTTTCAAAGATCATGTAATAATGATATGAAATTGACGAGCTCGAGTGAAAAAGGCGAAAAGCGGACAAAATTACCAATACCCACCCATACGAGAACTTTGTACCAGTTTTGATATTTTAATCATAACTTTCTCATACGAAGTCCGATTTAGGTGATTCAAGCGGTCATGGAAAGATAAAAGAAAGATCTATAAATCATGTGAAACGATCCAAGGTCCAGTTAAGCTTCTATAAAGCTAAACGAACCATTCAAATGTGCAGTGGTGTTTATGGCCGAAAATTGTGGTCCAAGCTTGATGAAGATTTGTGAAGATTTGATGAAGATTTTGCCACCCCTCCCCCCCCTTCTCACCTTATGGCCGTGAATCAAGTAGCAAAGGATAACTTGGAGTGTATTATTTAGTCTTAGTCCTTGTTCCATTTTTCCAAGTCTTGGTTGTATTTTATTAAGTCTTGTTGTAATTTTCTTAAGTCTTTGATTTGTTTTTTTCTTTTCTTTGATCTTGTTGGACATTCAAAGATCTTGTAAGTTAGTATAAATAAGCCATATTAGGCATACTTGTAGGGCAGATTTTGAATCAAAGAAATACTCTTGTATTGCTTAAGTGTTGGACGTGTTTCCTACCAAAACTTTGATTATTATTCGACTCGTTTTCGAGTTTTAATCCGATCGATTCTCAATAGGTCTTGGGAAGAAATCACTTTATCGAGTTATAGGTCTAATTCGATAAAAACCTTGTACGTATTTTTATTCGGCCGAATTTCCCTACTTTCGGACGATTTTTACGTTGTATTCTACACATCAAATAATTATTCATATTCAAAATTCATAAAATACACTTCCGTTGCGTCGCATGCGAATTAAGTTCACATCCGAACATTTATTTCGCATCAAGTATGATGTTTTAAATGTCAAGGGCTCGGTCATTATCAAAATACTTGTCCGAACAAATGATGGTGACGCTAAGAGAAGCTATTACGGTCCTAGACGAGTTGCTAGTCGAGGACGAAAAAGAAAGACTCGGTGATGTGTTTAATTTCAACGTGGAGGACG
This sequence comes from Orobanche coerulescens, assembly GCA_033398695.1. Lineage (NCBI taxonomy): Eukaryota > Viridiplantae > Streptophyta > Magnoliopsida > Lamiales > Orobanchaceae > Orobanche > Orobanche coerulescens. Next base: position 104,178,599 of record CM065804.1, read on the forward strand.
AAGCAGAAGAAGAATGTGAAACTTACGATGCTCTAAACTATGATACGACTTTGGTTCTTCGTACTTTACAAGCCAAATCCGTTTCGAATGATTCAGAACAATGGGATCAAATATTTCACACAAAGTGTGAAGTCGGGAACAAATGGTGTAGTTTGATCATTGATGAAGGAAGTTGCACCAACGTAGCTTCAAGTGAGATGGTGACTAAACTCGGGCTGACCACTACGACTCATCCGAATCCATACACTTTATATTGGCTCGATGATGGGAGTAAAATAAAGGTGTCAAAACAAGTGAGGATCGGATTAACCATGGGTTCATATGATGACAACGCGTTTTGTGATGTACTCCCGATGGATGCATGTCATGTACTTTTGGGGCATCCATGGATGTTTGATAGGTATGTTTTACATCGAGGAAGAAGCAATGAATATGAGTTATGGGATAAGGGCAAAAAAATGTGCTTAAACCGATGTCACCTTGATACGAAATTGACTAGTCCGAATAAAGAAGACGAAGTAAGGATCGGCGTAAAAGGCCTTGCAACGCGCCATGCACGTGCAACTACATTTTTAGGCGAGAAAACGGACACAAAACGAGAAGAACCAAGGTGCCAAGTCTCGGCCGTATCATATGACACGGCCCGTGTCACAACCTTCCGGAAATGCCGAACAGACTGCTGCCGAGATCGACCGTGTCCCAGGACACGACCGTGTCACAACCTTCCGGAAATGCCGAACGGACTGCTGCCGAGCTCGACTGTGTCCCAGGACACACCCGTGTCACAACCATCCGGAAAATGCCGAACGGACTGCTGCCGAGCTCGACCGTGTCCCAGGACACGACCGTGTCACACCCCTCCGGAAAATGCCGAACAAACTGCCGACCAGCCCGACCGTGTCCCGAGCCACGACCGTGTCCTACTCTTCCGGAAAGCGCCGAAACGCCTGCCGACCAGCCTGACCGTCTCAGACGAACATGGTCGAGTCCTGCCGAACATGGCACATGCAGCCGCGGCCGTGTCCATCGACACGGCCTGTGTCCTAAGAACAAATTTCTCTTATTTTATACACTTTTGTGTATTGTTTGTCTTCCCTTTTTCTTTCCTTACTCTTTTTAGGGATTGTGTTCTCATATTTTGTGATTTCTGTTCCCTTTTTGTATTTTATTTGATTTGTTTTGATTATTCAAAGATTTTGTAATCTTTAAATTATTTTCTTTGTTTGTTATAGGAAGCCTTGGTTTTCCTATAAGTAGGCTTTGTTAGTCTTGTAAAACGGAATTGAATGTTGTAATAAGAATACACCTTGTGTTTCTATCCTTGATAAATGATTTTTATCTAACTCTTGATTTTTATTCGACGCGTTTTCGAGTATTAATCCGATCGATTCTCAATAGGTCTTGAGAAGAAATCACTTATCGAATTATAGGTCTAATTCGATAAATCCTTGTTCTTGATCGTTCAAGTCTGATACGAAACCAACTACTCCAAGCAAAGAAGACGGAATAAGAATTGACGTAAAACATCTCGACCATACTCCAACGTACTTGGGCGAGAGAACTGAAACGAGGCACGGAGTTACCTTGATAATTGGAATTGGAGTAACTTAAACAAAAGACAACTTGCATCTTGGGGAGGGGAAGAGGTTCAAGTGGCAAGTAAACAATAAAAGAATGTTCAGCATCTTCTTACAAACGCAGCAGGATTCTTGGCAAAAGGCGGCTGTCAACTTTCAACTTGGAGACAAGGCCCAACTTTTACTTTTGTTTGCAAGTGACATGAGGGAACCTTTTATTATCTTTTCATTATTTTAAGAACAGCTTGTATTAGTTTAGTTTATCTTGTCAGGCTACTTTGCCTATAAATAGTGGTGATGAAGTGTAGTAAAAGAATGATTGAATGTTGAAGAAATAAGAACACTTTGTGTTTTCCCCTGGTGAATGCTTTTCATCAAAACTTGGTTTTCATTCGACGCGTTTCGAGTATTAATCTGATTGATTCTCAATAGGTCTTGAGGAGAAATCACTTTATCAAATTATAGGTCTAATTTGATAAAAACATCTGTTTATATCCTGTTTCGATATTCTGTTTGTTTTTCGATACAGTTTTATACTTGTTTCCTGTTGAATTCGTGTCCACCCGAAACGTGCTGTTTCGAGTGTTGCTGTTTGGAAGTAGGCTGCATCAAGTCTTTACTTTTGTCAAGTTCCTGTCTTGTTGCTGTAGAGTTGCCGTCATACATTCCTGTCGCGAGTGCGTGCCGCGCTCAGTATTACACAGAGCGATCGTTGTCATCGCCTCGACGCTTTCTTGCCGATAGCTTCTGCTCATCAAAACAGTTTCCGCTGTACCGATAGCGAATTCGCATCTCAAGAGAGAATTCGTATCATAAGTGGTATCGGAGACCAAGTTCTTGATCTTTGGCATTATGGGTCTCAACGACGCTGATTTCTTGGCAAAACTTCGTGACGCATTGCGTAACGTACCTGAACAACGCGACCAGCGTTGGCAACCTAGGCGTGGTGACTATGAACGACCCTCACGCCATGTCGAAGAGTTCAAGGTGAACGAGCTTCCAGAGTTCATTGGAGGGATAGACCCTGAAGTTTACCTAGAATGGGAACGAAAAAATGATCGTATGTTCGAGTTTAAAGATCTCAACGATGAGAAAAGGTGTAAGTATGCAATTCTCAAGTTGGGGAAAGGAGCTTCACTTTGGTACGAAGGAGTAAAAACACGAAGAGCTCGTGCGGGGAAGGATAAGATCCGTTCGTGGGATTCGTTAAAAAGAAAACTTCGTAAAAGATATGTGCCAACATCACACCGGTTGTCCTTGTATAGGAAGATTGCAGATCTCATGCAAGGAAAGTTAAATGTCAGTGAGTACATTGAGGAGTTTGAGAATCTAACCTTAATGGGAGAGATAGAGGAGAATGAGGAGCAGAAGATGTCGTGATTCTTGCGTGGCTTAAACCAAAGCATAGCTAACTCGGTGGAACTATATCTATACGAGGACTTCGATACATTATATGGGTTATGTGTGAAGTTAGAAGCTCAAAACAGGATGAAGATGTATAAACCCGAGTTTCCAGTCAAATTTGGAAACCCAAGTGTCGGATCTAGTTCAGGTGCTAAGGCAACTGTACCGACTCCGGTTCCTGTTGCGATTCCTGCTAAGGCAACTGTACCCTACGTACCAAAGGAGATGAGTTTGGCTAAAGTGCGATGTTGATACGATATCAACTATCCCAATCGAAGAGAAGTCAATAAAAATCGACATCAACGATGATACAAAGTTGCACTACCATGCATCATCATACTTGGGCGAGAAGAACACGCGAATTGGAGTTACGTTATTAATCGGAACCGGAGTTACGTAAGCATGGCGACGAAATTAACGTTGGACTCGGAATCGGTCCAAATTATGGAGATTCGGCCGATTTGTTCCAAGATGCATGAAGATTTTATATCATATCTTGTCCAAAATCTTGAAGATCTCCTCCCCCACACCTTTGATTTTCGGCCGAAGCATGCTCTCCTTGGTGAAGACTTTCATCAAGCTTTTTTTCATGTCAAAGTCATCAATAATAAGTCCAAGATCTTGAAGATCTCCTCGCCCACACCCTTGAAGTTTCGGCCGAAGCATGCTAGGAAGACTTGTATTTTCGTTTTTTTCTTGTTTTTTATTTCCTTATGTTTGTATACTACTATATATATATAGTAGTTCACATTGTTGTTGTAAGCATCTTAAAAGTTATAAACATTGTATTTCTCTTGAAATATACGTTGAACGAGTTCAACAAAACTTTGCTTATTATTTCGACGCGTCTCGAATTATAACTTGATCAATTCTCAATAGGTCTTGAGGAGAGATTATCTTTATCGAGTTATAGGTCTAATTCGATAAAACACATTCAATCCCATACACTACCCTACCTCACGGCCGAAACCATATAAATTCGGCCACCACCTTTTATTTTCGTCGTTACTTTGATACTTGTAAAATCCGTGATAACCTTCCGTTGTATTTTATACGTTTTACGTACACTTATATACGTAATTCGTATCATAAGTGGTATCAGAGACATTCGTTTCACGATTCTCAACAAGATGGCATTCACCGATGACGAAATAGCCAAATTGCGTGATGTTCTTCGAGGCTTGCCGGAGCCCCGAATCCAGGCACGACGAGGATACGACGCCATGCATGCACCACAACATGCGGATGAATTCAAGACAAGCGAACTTCCGGAGTTCGTAGGTCGCACCGAACCCAAGACTTATTTGGAGTGGGAAAGGAAAATTGAACGAATGTTTGAGTTCAAGGACCTCGATGACGGGAAACGATGCAAGTACGCGATTCTCAAACTTGGAAAGGGAGCTTCCCTTTGGTTCGAAAGAATGAAGACACAACGAGTTCGGGCCGGTAAAGAAAAGATATGTTCGTGGGATTCTCTAAAAAAGAAACTACGTAAGAGATATGTACCGGCTACTCACAAGTTAAGTCTATATCGAAAAATTTCTGACCTCACACAAGGAAAGCTAAGTGTAGGAGAATACATCGAAGAGTTTGAAAACTTAACCTTGATGGGAGAACTTGAAGAGAGCGAAGAATTACGGATGTCCCGTTTCTTACGAGGCTTGAATAGAAATATTGCTAATTCCGTGGAACTCTACCCCTATCTCGACTTTGATACTTTGTGCGGACTTTGCATAAAGTTGGAAACTCAAAACAAGACAAAATTTTCGAAACCCAAATTTCCACCTAAATTTGGAAATACCAACTTTGGCACGAGTTCTAGCTCGTTTCCAAAAACTATCATGGCGAGTCCACCCGTTACTACCATCCCAAAAACTCCTCTCACGCCAAAGGAAACAAGCTTATCTAAAGTTCGGTGTTTCAAATGTCAAGGATTTGGACACTATCAAAGTGCTTGTCCAAATCGAAGAAAAGTGACGTTACGAGAAGCCATAGCCGTCCGAGAAGAGTTACTAGCCAAAGAAGAAAGAATTGGAGACGTCTTTAACTTGGAAGCCGACGAAGAAGAAGAAGATTGCGAGGCATACGATGCCCCGAATTATGACACGAACCTCGTCCTTCGCATGTTACAAACGAAGGCGGCCCCGAGTGACATAGAACAACGAGATCCAATCTTTCACACGAAGTATCGTGTCGGAGAGAAATGGTGTAGCTTGATCATTGACGGTGGAAGTTGTACGAATGTGGCATCAAGCGAGATGGTATCAGAACTCGGGCTAACCACTACGGCTCATCCAAAGCCATATGCACTCCATTGGCTCGATGATGGAAATAAAGTGAGAGTATCAAGACAAGTGAAGGTCAGACTCACCATGGGTTCGTATGGTGATGATATTATATGCGATGTACTACCGATGGACGCATGTCACGTGTTGTTGGGAAGACCTTGGCTATTTGATCGGGACATACTACATCGAGGGAGGAGCAACGAGTATGAGTTACGAGACAAAGGTAAAAAAATTGTTCTTAAACCTATGTCACCTCAAGCTATCCGAACAATGAGTTCAAAAAAAGTCGAAGGACCGAAGCTCATGATGTTTGCAAATGAAAAGAAAGTCGAACACGCCATTGACGATGGCGAACGTTTTTATTTAATAATGATCAAAGAGACCCGAAACCTTGCTACAAAATCACAACACGAAGAAGAGATAGATACACTGTTGCACGAGTTTGCGGATGTCTTTCCCGAAGACTTGCCGGTGGGATTACCACCTATCCGCGGAATCGAACACCAAATTGATCTTATACCAGGAGCTCCATTACCGAACAAGGCGGCGCATCATTGTAATCCCGAAGAAACCAAAGAACTACAACGTCAAATTGAAGAACTCATGAGTCACGGATATGTCCGAGAGAGTTTAAGTCCATGTGCGGTTCCAGTCCTACTTGTACCAAAAAAAGACGGATCATGGCGGATGTGCATTGACAGTAGAGCCGTGAATAACATCACCGTCAAGTATCGGTTCCCCATCCCGAGACTAGACGACATGTTAGACGAGTTGCATGGCTCAGTTGTATTCTCAAAAGTTGATTTACGGAGCGGATACCATCAAATTCGCATGCGAGAGGGAGACGAGTGGAAGACGGCATTTAAAACGAAGAATGGACTTTACGAGTGGGTCGTGATGCCATTCGGCCTCACTAATGCCCCGAGCACTTTCATGAGATTGATGAACGAGGTTCTTAAACCTTTCTTGGGGAAGTTTGTTGTCGTGTACTTAGACGACATTTTAATCTACAGTCGATCCTTAGAGGAGCATCTTGAACACTTGCGGCACGTGTTTGAAACTCTAAGGAAACAGAAACTTTATGGAAAGCGGGAAAAGTGTACTTTTCTAGTCGAGAGTCTTGTCTTTCTCGGCTATGTCGTTTCTAAAGAAGGAGTTTCGTTGGATCAAGAAAAAATCGCGGCAATCAAGTCTTGGCCGACACCAAAAACTATCACGGAGGTACGATCATTTCATGGCCTCGCTTCTTTTTACCGACGATTCATACGGGACTTTAGTACCATCTCCAGTCCGATCACGGAGTGTCTTAAAAAAGGTACATTTGCATGGAAGGAGGCTGCCCAAAGAGCTTTTGAAAAATTAAAAGAAAAGTTATGTGAAGCACCGATTTTAACGTTACCCGATTTTTCACAACCATTTGAGGTGGAATGCGATGCTAGTGGAGTTGGAATCGGGGCAGTACTTATTCAAGGAGGCCGGCCCGTCGCCTATTTTTCAGAAAAGTTAAGTGGTGCTCGAGTTAATTATTGCACTTACGACAAAGAGTTCTATGCTATCGTGAGAGCACTAGATCATTGGAGTCACTATTTACGTTCGAAACATTTCGTGTTACATTCGGATCACGAGTCGTTAAAATACATTAACGGACAAAACAAGCTAAGTCCAAGACATGCAAAATGGGTGGAGTTTTTGCAATCTTTTCACTTTTCATCCGAGTACAGAGACGGTAAGAGTAATATAGTGGCGGATGCACTATCAAGACGGTATGCCTTACTTTCTATTCTAGACGTTCGTTTGTTGGGGTTCGAGACTTTGAAAAATCATTACATTGACGATTTGGATTTCGGAGAAACTTTTACCCGTTGTAAAACAGGTCCATACGAAGAATTTATTTTACAGGATGGCTTTCTTTTCAAAGGTAATAAACTATGTGTGCCGAAGCATACGATTCGGGAATTACTAGTTCGGGAGGCGCGCGGAGGAGGACTAGCCGGTCATTTCGGTTTGGCTAAAACCGTAGAAGTTCTAAAGGAGCATTTCTTTTGGCCAAAAATGTATGGTGACGTAAGCACGATCATGAGTAAATGCGTCACTTGTCAAATGATGAAAAGTTCGTTCAAGCCAAGTACATACATGCCGTTGCCAATACCTTTGCGACCGTGGGAGGATGTCTCGATGGATTTTATTGTTGCTTTACCTCGTACTCAACGGGGCAAAGACTTGATCATGGTTGTCGTCGACCGTTTTTCAAAAATAGCTCACTTTATAACATGTCACAAAACCGATGATGCAAGCAATGTGGCGGACTTATATTTCCGAGAAGTAGTTCCTTTACACGGAGTTCCAAAAACTATCGTGTCAGATCGAGATTCTAAATTCCTGAGTTACTTTTGGAATACTTTATGGAGAAAGGTGGGAACTAAACTTCTATTCAGTACTTCACATCACCCACAAACCGACGGACAAACCGAAGTGACTAATCGAACCTTAGGAGCATTGTTGCTAGGATTGGTGAACAAAACACAAAAAGATTGGGACGTTAAACTTGCACATGCGGAATTCGCATACAACCGATCACCCGGTTTCGCCACGGCCCATTCACCTTTTGAAGTAGTGTACGGACTAAATCCACACATGCCATTGGATTTGATTCCCTTTCCGAGCGACGAATTGGTTCACAAAGACGCAGAATCAAAACTCAAGTCAATGATGAAGTTACATGAAAAGGTACGAGATCGAATTAAAGAAGTAAATGAAATTTACAAACGGAAGTCGAACAAAAATAAAAAGTCGAGACTATTTGATGTTGGCGACTTAGTTTGGACACATTTTAGGAAAGAACGATTCCCAAACAAACGCAAGAACAAATTAATGCCAAGAGCCGAAAGTCCGTACAAAATTGTGGGAAAAGTGAACGACAACGCTTACAAAGTAGAGCTTCCGGGCGAATACGAAGTACACGCGACTTTTAACGTAGGCGATCTCTCGCCTTACCTTGACGACGATGGCATTACAGAATTGAGGTCAATTCCTTTCAAAGAGGGAGGAAATGATACGATATCAACTATCCCAATCGAAGAGAAGTCAATAAAAATCGACATCAACGATGATACAAAGTTTCACTCCCATGAATCATCATACTTGGGCGAGAAGAACACGCGAATTGGAGTTACGTTATTAATCGGAACCGGAGTTACGTAAGCATGGCGACGAAATTAACGTTTGATACGAATTCTCCGGGAGAGGTGGATACGTATCGTTCGGAGTGTGCGTAAGAATATTGTAGCGGAAGTCTTTTTATGATTAGGGGTGTTTTTGGATGTATTTTGTGGGAGTAATATCGAATATGACAATGAAAATTCGAACAAATAGAAAATGGAAGTAATATCGGGAAAAAGTGATAATATCGATCAAGAAGACTTGAACGATCAAGAACAAGGGTTTATCGAATTAGACATATAACTCGATAAGGTAATTTCTTCCCAAGACCTATTGAGAATTAATCGGATTAATACTCGAAAACGCGTCGAATAAAAATCAAGTTTCGATGAAAAGCATTCACCAAGAATAGAAAACACAATGTGTATTCTTATACTTCAACATTCATAATACTCTCTATTTTTACAAATGATAATCAACTCCTACTTATAGGAGGTGAAGCCTTAGTCTAAGGAATTAAACAAAAAAAGAAAATAATTCAAAGATTTATAAAATCTTTGAATAATCAAAACAAATCAAATAAAATATATACAAGAAACATAAATCACAAAATGGGGGAAGCATTATCTCTAAAATAAGTAAAAAGGAAAAGAAAAGTCAAAAATACACAAAAGTGTATAAAATATGTGGGCTGTCGGCAGGGACTCGACCGTGTGCCATGACACGGCCGTGGCGCGGTCGACAGGCGCCGGCAGGGACTCGACCGTGTCCGCTTGACACGGTCGCGGCGTGACAAGGACGTCTGACAGTGACCCGGCACGGGCGCGGCGCGACAAGGACCGGTAGTGACTCGACCGTGCGGCGTGACAAGGATGTTTGGCAGGACTCGATCGTGTCGCCTGGCACGGTCAGGTTGGTCTGACAGCGAGATCTCCTTATCTAGAAGAGTGTGACTCGACCGTGTCGGACGACACGGTCGGGTTCGGCCGACAGTCAGTTTCACAGTTCTGGGACATCTCGGCACGGGCCGTGCCGGATGACACGATCCGGTTTGGCCGGCAGTGCTCGGCATTTTCCGGCAGGTGCGATATTTTCCGGCAGGCTCGACATTTTCTGGCAGGCGACGACATTTTCCGGCAGGTTGTGTCATTTTCCAGCTGGTGTCCGTTTTCTCGCCTAAAAATATTGCCGTACGTGCATGACGCGTTGTAAGGTCATTTACGTCGATCCTTGCTTTGGTTTCTTTATTCGGACTAGTCAATTCCGTATCATCCCCTCCTCTTTTAAAGGGAATTGTCCTCAATTCCGAACTTCCTCCGTCATCAAGATAATTAATTAACGCCTCTAAGTACTTGATCTCGAAAATGTCCGCAGTACGTACATGGCCCAAAATCTTGAGACGATAGGTAGTGGTGGGCTCTCGAGAATCACCAACAAAATAACTATCATTATTAATAAAATAATAATAATTACTCCGCCAGGTACTACCGATATCATGAAATGAGTGGACATCTGAAATGGGACGCACGGTTAATTTCACATCGGGTTCATCCTCCAGAATTGGAAACACCAATAATTCCACATCGGTTTCACCATCAAGAATGGGAAACACAGGATTTATTACGGATTCCTCTTCAACAACTGGTTCCTCATCAAATGCTGGCGGTCCGTCATAATCTGACCAACTCTCCGTTCCAATATTGTTGGGCTCCACCAATAATGGCCCATCACAAAATATTTTACTAACCTCAATTTGGTAATCATCCAAGACAACAAGTCCATCACCAGAAACTGAGTCGATATGAAATTTAGGCCCAAAATTGTCGTTTTCTTCTAACCGATCAATTTTAGTACCAAGCTCAATTTTGTCTTCCACAACTTTAAAAGACCCGACTTGTGTCAAATGTTCATCTGACCATAATTCACTTGGCTCATCAATTCCGTTTTGGTCAATTTGGCCAACGCAATTAATTGGCCCATGTTCATAATAGCAAGATCCAAGTTCGTCAATTATGGAAACATGGCTCAACTCACTTTCTTCGTTGTATTGCGGCGTTGAAGCCTCTGTCTCATCTACTCCATCGAAAACGGTGGTAGGGACATCATCTTCATCGAAAAATGGCTTTGCTGGAAATTCTTCGATGGGGATAAACCTTAGATCGAAGGTTGGTGGCGGGGTGGCGCCGAACTTCTGCAATTTCCGGTGTGGTTCCGTTGGTGGATCGTGGCGGTGAGAATTTGTGGGGATGAATTTCCGAGTAAAGTGTTTTATGAATTTGTTCCAGTCTCTTAGTTTGGGTTTACCTTGGTGTAAACGGCTGGTTTTCAATTTCTGCCACCAGGTCGAGGCGCGACCACGAAGGCGTTTTGTCGCCAACGAGACTCGGCGGTCTACTGGAATTGAATTGTGGTTGAAAAACTCCTCACAAACATGGAGCCAATCAACACCTGCTTCTGGATCGGAATGTCCCATGAACTCCGGTACGCTGTGTAATGCGTCGCGTAATATCGCCAAGAGATAAATATCGTTGAACTCCATTTGGTTGAAAGATCAAGAACCTTAACTGAATTAAGAAATTCAGGTGTGGTTTCCGATGACAAGAATCAAGAGTTATTTTCTTCGACAAGCAATCGTTGAATAAATCGCCCAAGGAGATGACGCTGGGCTCCGATACCACTTATGATACGAATTCTCCGGGAGAGGTGGATACGTATCGTTCGGAGTGTGCGTAAGAATATTGTAGAGGAAGTCTTTTTATGATTAGGGGTGTTTTTGGATGTATTTTGTGGGAGTAATATCGAATATGACAATGAAAATTCGAACAAATGGAAAATGGAAGTAATATCGGGAAAAAGTGATAATATCGATCAAGAAGACTTGAACGATCAAGAACAAGGGTTTATCGAATTAGACCTATAACTCGATAAGGTGATTTCTTCCCAAGACCTATTGAGAATCAATCGGATTAATACTCGAAAATGCGTCGAATAAAAATCAAGTTTCGATGAAAAGCATTCACCAAGAATAGAAAACATAATGTGTATTCTTATACTTCAACATTCATAATACTCTCTATTTTTACAAATGATAATCAACTCCTACTTATAGGAGGTGAAGCCTTAGTCTAAGGAATCAAACAAAAAAAAATAATTCAAAGATTTATAAAATCTTTGAATAATCAAAACAAATCAAATAAAATACATGCAAGAAACATAAATCACAAAATGGGGGAAGCATAATCCCTAAAATAAGTAAAAAGGAAAAGAGAAGTCAAAAATACACAAAAGTGTATAAAATATGTGGGTTGTCGGCAGGGACTCGACCGTGTGCCGTGACACGGCCGCGGCGCGGTCGACAGGCGCCGGCAGGGACTCGACCGTGTCCGCTTGACACGGTCGCGGCGTGACAAGGACGTCTGACAGTGACCCGGCACGGGCGCGGCGCGACAAGGACCGGTAGTGACTCGACCGTGCGGCGTGACAAGGACGTTTGGCAGGACTCGACCGTGTCGCCTGGCACGGTCGGGTTGGTCGGACAATGAGATCTCCTTATCCGGAAGAGTGTGACTCGACCGTGTCGGATGACATGGTCGGGTTCGGCCGACAGTCAGTTTCACAGTTCTGGGACATCTCGGCACGGGCCGTGCCGGACGACACGGTCGGGTTTGGCCGGCAGTGCTCGGCATTTTCCGACAGGTGCGATATTTTCCGGCAGGCTCGACATTTTCCGGCAGGCGACGACATTTTCCGGCAGGTTGTGTCATTTTCCGGCTGGTGTCCGTTTTCTCGCCGAAAAATATTGTCGTACGTGCATGACGCGTTGTAAGGTCATTTACGTCGATCCTTGCTTCGGTTACTTTATTCAGACTAGTCAATTCCGTATCAACGTTAGACTCGGAATCGGTCCAAATTATGGAGATTCGGCAGATTTTTCCCAAGATGCATGAAGATTTTATATCATATCTTGTCCAAAATCTTGAAGATCTCCTCCCCCACACCTTTGATTTTCGGCCGAAGCATGCTCTCCTTGGTGAAGACTTTCATCAAGCTTTTCTTCATGTCAAAGTCATCAATAATAAGTCCAAGATCTTGAAGATCTCCTCCCCCACACCCTTGAAGTTTCGGCCGAAGCATGCTAGGAAGAAGAATTGTATTTTCATTTTTTTCTTGTTTTTTATTTCCTTATGTTTGTATACTACTATATATAGTAGTTCACATTGTTGTTGTAAGCATCTTGAAAGTTATAAACATTGTATTTCTCTTGAAATATACGTTGAACGAGTTCAACAAAACTTTGGTTATTATTTCGACGCGTCTCGAATTATAACTTGATCAATTCTCAATAGGTCTTGAGGAGAGATTATCTTTATCGAGTTATAGGTCTAATTCGATAAAACACATTCAATCCCATACACTATCCTACCTCACGGCCGGAACCATATAAATTCGGCCACCACCTTTTATTTTCGTCGTTACTTTGATACTTGTAAAAACCGTGATAACCTTCCGTTGTATTTTATACGTTTTACGTACACTTATATACATAATTCGTATTAGATGTCACCCCAAGCTATCCGTTCCATAAGTGCCAAACAAGGGGAAAAACCGAACCTCACCATGTTCGCTAGCGAAAGGGAAGTTGAACACGCTATGGAAAGTGGCGAGCGTGTTTACATGCTGGTGATAAAGGAGACTCGAGATGATTTTGTGACGGCGAAATACGAGGATACAGTGGCCAACTTATTACACGAGTTTGCGGACGTACTCCCGGAAGTATTGCCGTTGTGTTTGCCCCCAATTCGTGGAATTGAGCATCAAATCAACCTTATACCAGGTGCACCTCTTCCGAATAAAGCTGCCTATAGGTGTAATCCCGAGGAAACGAAGGAACTTCCGAAGCAGATTGAAGAACTGATGAGCCACGGGTATGTTCGAGAGAGTTTAAGTCCATGTGCGGTTCTGGTCCTACTTGTTCCTACGAAGGATGGCTCTTGGCAAATGTGTATTGACAGTCGAGCTGTGAACAATATAACCATCAAGTATCGATTTCCGATTCCGAGGCTTGATGACATGTTGGACGAATTACACGGATCAGTGATCTTTTCAAAAGTTGATCTACGAAGTGGTTATCACCAAATTCGGATGCGGGAAGGAGATGAGTGGAAGACAGCCTTCAAAACTAAACACGGGCTGTATGAATGGACCGTTATGCCGTTCGGCCTTACAAATGCACCGAGTACTTTCATGCGCTTGATGAATGAGGTACTTAAACCATTTTTGGGCAGATTTGTGGTTGTTTATTTGGATGATATTTTGCTCTATAGTCGATCGGTGGAGGAGCATCTCGGACATCTACGACAAGTGTTCGAGACTCTTAAGTCTCAGAGGCTGTATGGAAAGAATGAAAAGTGTGTGTTTCTCGTCGAGAGCATAACTTTCCTTGGCTATGTTGTTTCGAAGGATGGAGTGTCGGTTGATCAGGAGAAAATTGAAGCTATTAAGTCGTGGCCTACTCCTAAAACCGTAACTGAAGTTAGATCGTTCCACGGTCTTGCCTCCTTTTATCGGAGGTTTATTCGAGATTTCAGCACCATAACGAGTCCGATAACCAAATGTTTAAAGAAGGGCACGTTTAATTGGAGCCGGACTGCTCAGGAGTCGTTCGCAAATTTGAAGGCAAAGTTGTGCGAAGCACCAATCTTAGCACTACCCGATTTTTCGCAACCGTTCGAGGTAGAATGTGATGCTAGTGGAGTTGGCATTGGGGCAGTTCTTATTCAAGGAAAGCGGCCTATTGCTTATTTCTCAGAGAAGTTAAACGGTGCTCGTCTAAATTATTGTACGTACGACAAGGAGTTTTATGCTATTGTGAGGGCTCTAGATCATTGGAGTCACTATCTTCGGCCGAAGCATTTCATCATATATTCGGACCATGAATCCTTGAAGTATATTAACGGACAACACAAGTTAAGTCCCAGGCATGCGAAGTGGATGGAATTCTTGCAATCATTTCACTTTTCATCGAAGTATAAGGATGGCAAGAGTAACATTGTAGCAGATGCGTTATCCAGGCGGTATGCCTTACTCTCTACCCTTGACGTTCGATTGCTTGGATTCGATACAGTAAAGGAGTATTACGAAGGTGATGCGGATTTTGGCGAGACCTTCGCCCTGTGCAAACCTGGCCCGATGGGAGAATTTTCGATACAGGAGGGCTTCCTTTTTAAGGGAAATCGTCTTTGCCTACCCAGGCACACGATTCGAGAATTGCTGGTTCGAGAGGCTCACGGAGGGGGTTTGGCTGGTCACTTTGGTTCGGCCAAGACTTTGGATGTGCTCAAAGAACATTTTTATTGGCCAAGGATGTAGGGGGATGTCCATAATATAATCAGTAAGTGTGTGACATGCCATATTGCGAAGAGTTCGTTCATGCTAGGAATATACACACCTTTACCGATTCCAGACAGGCCATGGGAAGATGTCTCAATGGATTTCATTGTGGCTTTACCTCGAACCCAACGAGGTAAGGATGCGATTATGGTGATTGTCGATTGTTTTTCAAAAATGGCTCATTTTGTTCCTTGTCACAAAACCGATGATGCGAGTAATGTTGCTGACCTGTATTTCCGAGAGGTGGTGCGATTACATGGAGTTCCGAAAACTATTGTTTCGGACCGGGACTCAAAGTTTTTGAGCTACTTTTGGAACACATTATGGAGAAAGGTGGGAACCAAGCTTTTGTTTAGTACTTCGCATCATCCTCAAACAGACGGACAAACTGAAGTGACTAATCGAACCCTGGGGACACTGTTGCGAGGCTTGGTAAGCAAAACACAAAAGGATTGGGATCTAAAACTGGCACATGCGGAGTTTGCTTATAACCGTTCTCCTACTCATGCCACGACACACTCTCCATTCGAAGTAGTTTACGGATTGAATCCTTACATACCGTTAGACTTAATACCACTACCGAGTGATGAATTGGTGCATAAGGATGCGGAGTCAAAGCTGAAATCAATGATGAAATTACACGAAGAGGTGCGTGAACGAATCAAGGAGGTGAACGAGACGTACAAAAGGAAGTCGAACAAGCAAAGAAAACCGAGATTATTCGAGGTTGGAGATTTAGTTTGGGTGCATTTAAGGAAAGAACGATTCCCGAATAAGGAATGACAATGCCACGAGCTGAGGGACCATTTAAAATAATTGCGAAGGTGAATGACAATGCTTACAAGTTGGAACTTCCGGGTTATTACGGAGTGCATGCTACTTTCAATGTAGGTGATCTATCCCCTTACCTTGACGACGATGGGATTGCGGAATTGAGGACAATTCCTTTTAAAGAAGGAGGGGATGATACGAAACCAACTACTCCAAGCAAAGAAGACGGAATAAGAATTGACGTAAAACATCTCGACCATACTCCAACGTACTTGGGCAAGAGAACTGAAACGAAGCACTGAGTTACCTTTATAATTGGAATTGGAGTAACTTAAACAAAAGACAACTTGCATCTTGGGGAGGGGAAGAGGTTCAAGTTGCAACTAAACAATAAAAGAATGTTCAGCATCTTCTTACAAAAGCAGCAGGATTCTTGGCAAAAGGCGTCTGTCAACTTTCAACTTGGAGACAAGGCCCAGCTTTTACTTTTGTTTGCAAGTGACATGAGGGAACCTTTTTATTATCTTTTCATTATTTTAAGAACAGCTTGTATTAGTTTAGTTTATCTTGTCAGGCTACTTTGCCTATAAATAGTGGCGATGAAGTGTAGTAAAAGAATTATTGAATGTTGAAGAAATAAGAACACTTTGTGTTTTCCCCTAGTTAATGCTTTTCATCAAAACTTGGTTTTTATTCGACGCGTTTTGAGTATTAATCTGATTGATTCTCAATAGGTCTTGAGGAGAAATCACTTTATCAAATTATAGGTCTAATTTGATAAAAACATCTGTTTATATCCTGTTTCGATATTCTGTTTGTTTTTTGATACAATTTTATACTTGTCCGATATTTCGCATAAAGTGTTGTTCGATCATTTGAACTTGTTTCCTGTTGAATTCGTGTCCACCCGAAACGTGCTGTTTCGAGTGTTGCTGTTTGGAAGTGGGCTGCATCAAGTCTTTACTTTTGTCAAGTTCCTGTCTTGTTGCTGTATCGAGTTGCCGTCATACATTCATGTCGCGAGTGCATGCCGCTGGCTTGTATTACCACTGTAGCGACTGTTGTCATCAGTTCCCGACAGTTTCTTGCCGATAGCTTCCGCTCGTCAAAACAGTTTCCGCTGTACCGATAGCGAATTCGCATCTCAAGAGAGAATTCGTATCAAAGTCTTCTTGATCGATATTCTTACTTTATCCGTTATTATATCCATAAAACTACGTCCGAAATACACTACTCATAAAAAGACTTCCGCTTTGATATTCATATACACACTCCGACCAATACATATTCACTTTTCCGGGCGAATTCGTATCACACCTCAAGCTATTCGTTCTATGAGCTCTAATCGGGTTGAAAAACTGAAACTTACCATGTCTGCTAGCGAACGAGAGATGGAACATGTTATTGATGATGGTGAGTGCATGTACTTGTTATTATTGAAGGAGACACGGAACGGTAACATGGTTGTGCGAAACAAAGGGAAGATAGATGCTTTATTACACGAATTTACGAATGTTTTTCCCGAGGAGTTACCGTCGGGTTTGCCGCCTATTTGTGGGATTGAACATCAAATCGATCTTATACCGGGTGCATCGCTCCCTAACAAGGCTGCCTATAGGTGTAATCCCGAAGAAATGAAGGAACTACAAAAACAAATCGAGGAGTTAATGAACCGCGGATAGTTCGAGAAAGTCCAAGTCCTTGTGCGGTTCCAGTTTTGCTTGTTCCTAAAAAGTACGGATCTTGGCGAATGTGTATTGATCATCGAGCCATGAATAACATAACAATCAAGTATCGATTCCCAATTCCGAGACTTGATGTCATGTTGGACGAACTACTCGGATCCGTGATCTTTTCAAAATTCGATTTGCGGAGTGGTTATCACCAAATTCGTATGCGAGAAAGAGATGAGTGGAAAACGGCTTTCAAAACTAAACACGGGTTGTATGAATGGACCGTCATGCCGTTTGGTCTTACTAATGCTCTGAGTACTTTCATGCGTTTGATGAACAAGGTACTTAAAATATTTTTGGGCCGATCTGTAGTTGTGTATTTGGATGATATTTTGGTGTATAGTCGGTCGTTGGAAGAACATTTCGGACTCTTGCGACAAGTATTCGAGACTCTTAGGGCCCAAAAGCTTTATGGAAAAAAGGAAAAGTGCCTATTTCTCGTCGAGAGTATAGTTATCCTTGGCTATGTTGTTTCGAAGGCCGGAGTGTCACTTGACCAAAATAAGATCGAAGCGATTAAGTCTTGGTCTACTCCTAAAACTGTGACGGAAGTTAGGTCATTCCACGGTCTTGCTTCGTTTTATCGGAGGTTTATTCGAGATTTTAGCACAATTTAAAGTCCGATAAGAGAATGTTTGAAGAAGGGTCCATTTGTATGGAACGGGGCTGCCCAAGGAGCATTTGAAAAGTTGAAGGCAAAGTTATGTGAGACACCTATCTTGTCATTACCCAATTTTACGCAACCTTTCGAAGTGGAATGTGATGCTAGCGGAGTTGGCATTGGAGCGGTTCTTACTCAAGGCCTATTGCGTATTTTTCGGAGAAATTGAGTGGTACTCGGATCAATTATTGCACTTACGACAAGGAGTTCTATGCCATTGTGAGAGCTCTTGATCATTGGAGTCGCTATCTTCGTCCGAAGCATTTTATTTTGCATTCGGACCATGAATCATTGAAATATATTAATGGGCAGCAAATGTTAAATCCACGGCATGCTAAGTTGGTAGAGTTCTTGCAATCATTCCACTTTTCATCGAAATATAAGGACGGTAAAAGCAACGTGGTGGCGGATGCGTTATCTAGGCGATACGTTTTACTCTCTACACTTGATGTTCGTTTACTTGGATTTGAGATGTTGAAGGATGGTTATGTTGACGACGCTGATTTCGGAGAGACCTTTATCATATGCAAATCTGGTCCATTCGGAGAATTTACGATACAAGACGGATTTCTCTTTAAGGGGAATCGACTTTGCTTGCCCAAACATGCGGTACGGGAACTATTGATTCGTGGAGCTCATGGAGGAGGCTTAGCTGGCCACTTTGGTACGACTAAAACTGTGGAGGTGCTTAAGGAACATTTTCATTGGCCTAAAATGCAAGGGGACGTTAATAATGTCATTAGTAAGTGCGTGACGTGTCATATGGCGAAAAGCTCGTTCAAACCTGGTTTGTATATGCCTCTACCGATTCCGGAAAGGCCATGGGAGGATAGTTCAATGGATTTTATCGTTGCTTTGCCTCATACTCAACGAGGTAAGGATGCTATTATGGTTGTCATTGACCGTTTCTCGAAGATGGCTCATTTTGTATCTTGTCATAAAATCGATGATGCAAGTAACGTAGCGGACTTATATTTCTGAGAAGTGGTTCGTTTGCATGGAATACCGAATACTATTGTTTCGGATTGGGATTCCAAGTTTCGTAGCTATTTTTGGAACACAATATGGAGAAAGGTGGGGACCAAACTCTTATTTAGTACTTCGCATCATCCTCAAACGGACGGATAGACCGAGGTAACTAATCGTACTTTGGGGACTTTTCTACGTGGCCTCGTAAGCAATACGCAGAAGGATTGGCTTCTAAAACTTGCACATGCGTAATTCGCCTACAACCGATCCCCTACTCATGCCACAACTCACTCACCTTTTGAAATCGTTTATGGTTTGAATCCGTATATGCCGTTAGATTTAATTCCCTTGCCGAGCGATGAGTTAGTTGATATGGAGTTAATTAATACGAATGAAGGAGACGAAGTAAGGATCGACGTAAATGACCTTACAACACGCCATGCACGGACTACTACGTATTTAGGCGAGAAAACGGACACAAGACGTGGAGTTTCGGTCTCGGCCGTGTCATATGACACGGCCCGTGTCATGCTGTGCCGGAAGATCGATATCAACTGCCAGCCGAACCCGACCGTGTCAGGCGATACGGTCGTGTCACACTCTTCCGGATAGTGAAATCTCGCTGCCCGACCAACACGACCGTGTCAGGCGACACGGCCGTGTCACACTCTTCCGGATAGTGAAATCTCGCTGTCCGACCAACCCGACCATGCCAGGCGATACGGTCAAGTCCTGCCGAACATCCTTGTCACGCCGCGGCCGTGTCAAGCGACACGGCCCGTGTCCTGCCGGCATGATACTTTATTTTATAGCCTTTTTGTGTGTTTGTCTTCTCTTTTCTTCTTTTACTCATTTTAGGGATTGTGTTTCGCCTAAATTATGATTTGGTGTTTCCTTTATATTTTATTTTGATTTGTTTTGATTATTCAAAGATTTTGTAATCTTTGAATTGTTTTCTTTATTGGATAGGGAGACTTAGTTTTTCCTATATATAAGTCTTGTATAAGCATTGTAATGTATTGAATGTTGAAAGAAGAATACACCTTGTGTTTCTATCCTTGATAAATATTTTTTATCAAACTCTTGATTTTTATTCGACGCGTTTCCAGTATTAATCCGATTGATTCTCAATAGGTCTTGAGAAGAAATCATCTTATCGAATTATAGGTTCAATTCGATAAACCCTTGTTCTTGTTCGAATCTTTCATTGTCATATCCGACATTACATACATATTCCTCCACTCGATTCATCATATTCATACGATAAGACTTCCGCTACAAAATACTTCGTTATTAATATTTACTCCGACCGATACAATTTCACTTTTCCGGGCAAATTCGTATCATAAGTGACATCGGAGCCCAAGGCTATTTCCTTGGCAGTTTTATTGACGATCTCTTGTTCAAAACTATCTCTTGATTTTTGTTATGGACTTCTCTGATCCCGATTTCTTGATGAAACTCCATGACGCATTAAGTGGTCTACCGGAGCAACGTATGCAAGCAAGGCGCGGAGACGATGCTCGTTCAACACACCTTGCCGATGAATTTAAAGTAAACGAACTTCCAGAGTTCGTTGGAGGTATCGATCCCGAATCCTATTTAGAGTGGGAACGGAAGATTGAACGCATGTTCGAATTCAAAGACCTTAACGATGAGAAACGTTGAAAATATGCAATTCTCAATTTAGGGAAGGGTGCTTCTCTTTGGTTCGAAGGAGTGAAGACACGAAGAGGTCGGGCGGGAAAAGCAAAAATCCGTTTGTGGGATTCTTTAAAAAGAAAACTTCATAAGAGGTATGTGCCAACATCACACCGGTTAACCTTATACCGGAAGATTGCCGACTTCATGCAAGGCAAACTAAGTGTCGGTGAATATATTGAAGATTTCAAAAGTTTGGTCTTGATGGGAGAGCTAGAAGAAAACGAAGAGCAAAAGACGTCACGTTTTTTGCGTGGCTTAAATAAAAACATAGCCAACACGGTGGAGTTATACCCATATGAAGATTTTGATACTTTATGTGGATTATGTGTGAAAATAGAAGCCCAAAATAAATTAAAGTTTTCAAGACCCGAATTTCCTTCCAAATTCGGGAATCCAAGTGCCGGTTCGAGTTCGGGTACTAAAAGCACCACGCCAAGTCATGTCCCTATCACGGAACCTAAGTCTCCTTACGTACCCAAGGAAACAAGTTTGGCGAAGGTACGATGTTTCAAGTGTCAAGGGTTCGGTCATTACCAAAATGCATGTCCGAACAAACGGGTGGTGACACTAAGAGAGGATCTTGAGGTCCGGGAAGAATTATTGGCCGAGGACGAAGGAGAAAGACTCGGTGACGTGTTTGACGTAGACGCCGAAGAAGAAGAGGAGTGTGAGGCTTACAATGCTCCGGATTATGATACGAGTCTAGTCCTTCGCACTTTACAAGTCAAGACGGTTTTGAGGGACACGGAGCAACGAGATCAAATATTCCACACCAAGTGTCAAATTAAAGACAAATGGTGTAGTTTGATAATCGATGGAGGAAGTTGTACGAATGTTGCTTCAAGCGAGATGGTGACAAAGCTCGGACTCATCACTACTACTCATCCAAAACCATACGCATTACATTGGCTCGATGAAGGGAGTAAGGTGAAAGTTTCGAAACAAGTACGGGTCGGATTAACTATGGGCTCGTATGGTGACAACGTACTATGTGATGTACTCCCGATGGATGCATGCCACATACTTTTGGGACGGCCATGGCTATTTGATAGAGACATTTTACATCGACGAAGAAGTAACGAATATGAATTACGGGATAAAGGCAAGAAGATTGTGCTTAAACCGATGGAACCCCAAGCCATTCGTTCGATGAGTTCTAATCAAATGGAAAAACCGAAGCTTACTATATTTGCTAGTGAGAAATAGGTGAGACACGCTATTGACGATGGCGAGCGTGTGTATTTGTTGATGATTAAAGAAACACGAGATGTTGACATGATTGTGCAAGTCAAGAGTGATGCGATATTGACACATCCAAACGAAGTAAACGAAGTAAGAATTGACGTAAGTGACGAGACCACGTTGCATGCACATGCACCTACGTACTTCGGTGAGAAAAAAAATGTGGAAATGGGAACAATCTTAATAATCGGAACCGGGATAACTTAGACGTATCAAACATGCATACGTATGCATGTTCATGCATACTAATCAGCCACATTAGGGGGAGATTCAGCTGATTGTGTTTGGAGATCCATGAGGATCTTTGTCCCTTCTAGTTTCAAGATTTCTTTTCATTTTTAAAGTCCACCACAAGAGAATCAAAGATAGGAGATTTGGCTCACTCCACACCTCACCAAACTCGGCCGAACAAGGAGGAAAATGCCAAGGAGTTGCTTCCATTTTTCAAGCCTTTGTCAAAGTGTTACAAAAGAGTATCACATGTGAAAGACTTTGTCCCCTCCACACCCATACCTCACGGCCGAAAGCAAGGAGTGTCCAAGCTTGGTGTTGATTCCTTTTTCTTTGTCAAAGTCTTGTTAGAATAGTTTAATCTTTGCTTGATTTTAGTTTGATTTTGTTTGATCTTGTAATGGCTATTTATAGGCCACATCTTCAGCCTTTTGAAAGCATCTTGAATTATAAAAACGAAATACATTTTGTATTACTTCTTGTTGAATGATTTTCATCAAAACCTTGGTTATAATTCGACGCGTTTTCAAGTTGTAATCTAATCGATTCTCAATTGGTCTTGAAGAAAGATTACCTTATCAAATTATAGGTCTAGTTTGATAAATCACGTTCATATTGTTCTTGATTACGTAAGCCGAATTGCCCTACTTTCAGTTATTTTCTTACGAGCGTTACATATATTCGAGTGTTGTGAGGATCAAAAATATTTCCGCTGCATTACATACGAGTTTACGTCCATTTGTATACGTAATTCATATCATTAGTGGCATTGGAGCCCAAGGTTATTTCCTTATCGAAATTTTCTTAGCGATTTTCTTGTTAAAGCTATCTTATCATGGATTTTTCCGACATTAATTTCATGGAGAAACTCCGTGAGGCACTACACAACTTACAAGAACCACGTTTTCAAGCTAGAAGAGGAGGATATGATGCACATTCACCGCGTCATGCAGATGAATTTAAAGTAAACGAACTTCCGGAATTTGTCGGAGGTACCGATCCCGAAGTCTACTTGGAGTGGGAGAGGAAGATTGAACGTATGTTCGAGTTCAAGAACCTTAACAATGGGAAACGTTGCAAATATGTGATTCTCAAGTTAGGGAAGGGCGCTTCCCTATGGTTCGAGGGTGTGAAAACACAACGAGCTCGTGCGGGAAAGGAGAAGATCCGTTCTTGGGATTCTTTGAAGAAAAAACTACGTAAAAGGTATGTCCCGACATCACATCGGTTAACCTTGTACCGAAAGATTGCCGAATTCGTGTAAGGGGAACTTAGTGTGGGAGAATACATTGAAGAATTTGAACGCTTGGCCTTAATGGGAGAACTCGAAGAAAATGAAGAACAAAGAATGTCACGTTTCTTACGTGGCCTAAACCGAAACATTGCAAATACGGTGGAATTATACCCCTGCGGAGATTTTGACACTTTGATACGAAACCAACTACTTCAAGCAATGAAGACGGAATAAGAAATGACGTAAAACATCTCGACCATACTCCAACGTACTTGGGTAAGAGAACTGAAACGAGGCACGGAGTTACCTTGATAATTGGAATTGGAGTAACTTATACAAAAGACAACTTGCATCTTGGGGAGGGGAAGAGGTTCAAGTGGCAACTAAACAATAAAAGAATGTTCAGCATCTTCTTACAAAAGCAGTAGGATTCTTGGCAAAAGGCAGCTGTCAACTTTCAACTTAGAGACAAGGCCCAACTTTTACTTTTGTTTGCAAGTGACATGAGGGAACCTTTTATTATCTTTTCATTATTTTAAGAACAGCTTGTATTAGTTTAGTTTATCTTGTTAGGCTACTTTGCCTATAAATAGTGGCGATGAAGTGTAGTAAATGAATTATTGAATGTTGAAGAAATAAGAACACTTTGTGTTTTCCCCTGGTGAATGCTTTTTATCAAAACTTGGTTTTTATTCGACGAGTTTCGAGTATTAATCTGATTGATTCTCAATAGGTCTTGAGGAGAAATCACTTTATCAAATTATAGGTCTAATTTGATAAAAACATCTGTTTATATCCTGTTTCGATATTCTGTTTGTTTTTTGATACAGTTTTATACTTGTCCGATATTTCGCATAAAGTGTTGTTCGATCATTTGAACTTGTTTCCTGTTGAATTCGTGTCCACCCGAAACGTGCTGTTTCGAGTGTTGCTGTTTGGAAGTGGGCTGCATCAAGTCTTTACTTTTGTCAAGTTCCTGTCTTGTTGCTGTATCGAGTTGCCGTCATACATTCATGTCGCGAGTGCATGCCGCTGGCCTGTATTACCCCTGTAGCGACTGTTGTCATCAGTTCCCGACAGTTTCTTGCCGATAGCTTCCACTTGTCAAAACAATTTCCGCTGTACCGATAGCGAATTCGCATCTCAAGAGAGAATTCGTATCAAAGTCTTCTTGATCGATATTCTTACTTTATCCGTGATTATATCCATAAAACTACATCCGAAATACACTACTCATAAAAAGACTTCCGCTTTGATATTCATATACACACTCCGACCAATACATATTCACTTTTCCGGGCGAATTCGTATCACACCTCAAGCTATTCGTTCTATGAGCTCTAATCGGAGACCAAGTTCTTGATCTTTGGCATTATGGATCTCAACGACGCTGATTTCTTGGCAAAACTTCGTGACGCATTGCATGACGCACCTGAACAACACGACCAGCATTGGCAACCTAGGCGTGGTGACTATGAACGACCCTCATGCCATGTCGAAGAGTTCAAGGTGAACGAGCTTCCGGAGTTCTTTAGAGGGACAAACCCTGAAGTTTACCTGGAATGGGAACGAAAAATTGATCTTATGTTCGAGTTTAAAGATCTCGACGATGAGAAAAGGTGTAAGTATGCAATTCTCAAGTTAGGGAAAGGAGCTTCACTTTGGTACGAAGGAGTAAAAACATTGTGTAAGTATGCAATTCTCAAGTATAGCAAGGTAGTCTTCTTTGGACACGGCCCGTGCCGAGATATCCTAGATAGTGAAATCTCGCTGCCGACTGAACCCGACCGTGTCGTCCGACACAGCCCGTGCCGACACAACCCGATCGTGTCAGGCGACACGGCCGAGTCACACTCTTCCGGATAGTAAATTCCCGCTGTCCGACCAACCCGACCGTGTCAGGCGACACGGTCGAGTCCTTCCGAACATGTGCACCCGCACATGCCGCCGCGGCCGTGCCGATCGGCACGGGCCGTGTCCGACAGCCAGCAAATGACCATTATTGCTGATTTTTTTTTATTTTTTATTATTTTTCCTCCCCTCACATGTCATGATTAGACTTGCATGTTATGTGGGGTGGCTTATAATCATTTTGTTGTGTGATTCCCCCTCCCTATCATTTGATTCATTTGTATTTTATTTTGATGTTTTGTTTTTCATTTCAAGATCATGTGATCTTGTTTTATTCCTTAGTTGCTAAGAAGACTACCTTGCTATAAGTAGTCTTGTTCATGCTTTCATTATGTATTGTATGTTGAAGAAATAAGAATACACTTGTGTTTTCTTGGTGAATGCTTTTCATCGAAACCTTGATTATAATTCGACGCATTTTCGAGTTTTAATCGAATCAATTCTCAATAGGTCTTGAGGAAAGATTATCTTATCAAACTATAGGTCTAGTTTGATAAATCATTCATATTGTTCTTGTTTATGTAAGCCGAATTGCCCTACTTTCGGTTATATCTTACGAGTGTTACACATATTCGAGTGTTGTGAGGATCAATTATATTTCCGCTGTATTCCATACGAGTTTACGTCCATTTTCATACGTAATTCGTATCATTAGTGGTATCAGAGCCCAGGGTCATCTCTTTGGGCGATTTCTTCAAAGATTTTTTTTTTGTCGAAGAAAATATCTCTTGATTCTTGTCATCGGAAACCACACCTGAATTTCTTAATTCAATTAAGGTTCTTGATCTTTCAACCAAATGTAGTTCAACGATATTTATCTCTTGGCGATATTACGCGATGCATTACACAGCGTACCGGAGTTCATGGGACATTCCGATCCAGAAGCAGGTGTTGATTGGATCCACGTTTGTGAGGAGTTTTTCAACCACAATTCAATTCCAGTAGATCGCCGAGTCTCGTTGGCGACAAAACGCCTTCGTGGTCGCGCCTCGACCTGGTGGCAGAAATTGAAAACCAGCCGTTTACACCAAGGTAAACCCAAACTAAGAGACTGGAACAAATTCATAAAACACTTTACTCGGAAATTCATCCCCACAAATTCTCACCGCCACGATCCACCAACGGCACCACACCGGAAATTGGAGAAGTTCGGTGCCACCCCGCCACCGGCATTCGATCTAAGGTCTTCCTCCATCAAGGAATTCCCAGCAGAATCTTTTTTCGATGAAGACAATGTCCCTACGGTCATTTTCAATGAAGTAGACGAGACAGAGTTTTCAACGGAGCAATTCAACGAAGAAGGTGAGTTGAGCCGTGTATCCCTAGTTGACGAACCTGGATCTTGCTACTTTGAGCATGAGCCAGTTGGTTGTGTTGGCAAATTTGACCAAGACGGACCAACTTATGTTAATGGTGAGGAACTTGATTCTAGCCACACCGATTCTGGAACTAAAATGGAGAAATTTGATTTCTTTTGGTCTCACTTGGCTACCGCCATTGATGGAGTTTTTGACAATTCTTGTCAATGGGATGACGATTTACCTGTGCCGCCACCGCCATTTTCCCCAGTCTTGGCAGCCCTGATTGTCGCTATAACAGCAGTACCGGATCGAGATCCAGCTTCCCATGTCTCACAACCACCATGCCACACGACCATGCTTCATGAAATCCATAATTATGATGGACCACCTATTTTTGATAAAGATGAAGAACGATGCTATATTTTCCCAGGGATTCCTGTTTATGATACCGAACCTAAAGACGAGCCTTCCCAATATTTTGATGTGAAAGGTGATTCCGAGGCAATTTTCTTGGTTCTTGAAATTGCATCAAATGAGTTCAACCACGATGATAAAGATTTTGCCTCACACAATAATAATTATTATTATTTCATTAATAATGATAGTTATTTGTTTGGTGATTCCCGGAGATCCCATACTACTTATCGTCTCAAGATTTTGGGCCATGTACGCACTGCGGACATTTTTGAGGTCAAATAGGTAGATGCTTTAGTTAATTATCTTGATGAGGAAGGAAGTTCGGAATTGAGGACAATTCCTTTTAAAGGAGGAGGATATGATACGGAATCATTTGACATGAACGAAGAAGACGAAGTAAGGATCGACATAAATGACCTTATTACACGCCATGCACGGACTACTACGTATTTAGGCGGGTAAACGGACATAAGACGTGGAGTCTCGGTCTCAGCCGTGTCATATAACACGGCCCGTGTCATGCTATGCCGGAAGGTCGACAATCGGCCGGAAAATGGACGAACTGCTTCCGACACACAGATCAGAAACTAAACACGAACGCGAGAAGAAATCTAACACCAACAACGACCCGTATCCGCTGCGTGAGTTCTTTCAAATGACTTTCGGATTTTTGTCAACTGAGTTTCATTTCGAAAACTGATTCCCTTAACCGAGTTTTTGGCCTTGATCTTTTTGACGGTAGTTGGTGTTTTCAAATGATTTTGTGAGTTTTGGAAAATACTACCGTCATCGGCCTTTTTGGGGTTTTTGTAAATGTCACCACCTGCCGGAACTGACCGATCGCTGCCGACCACCACCTGCCGGAACTGGCCGATCGCTGCCGACCGAACCCGGCCGTGTCATCCGACACGGCCCGTGCCGAGATATCCTAGATAGTGAAATCTCACTGCCGACCGAACCCGACCGTGTCGTCCGACACGGCCCGTGCCGACACAACCCGACCGTGTCAGGCGACACGGCCGAGTCACACTCTTCCGGATAGTAAATTCCCACTGTCCGACCAACCCGACCATGCCAGGCGACACGGTCGAGTCCTGCCGAACATGTGCACCCGCATATGCCGCCGCGGCCGTGCCGATCGGCACGGGCCGTGTCCGACAGCCAGCAAATGACCATTATTGCTGATTTTTTTTATTTTTTGTTGTTTTTCCTCCCCTCACATGTCATGATTAGACTTGCATGTTATGTGGGGTGGCTTATAATCATTTTGTTGTGTGATTCCCCCTCCCTATCATTTGATTCATTTGTATTTTATTTTGATGTTTTGTTTTTCATTTCAAGATCATGTGATCTTGTTTTATTCCTTAGTTGCTAAGAAGACTACCCTGCTATAAGTAGTCTTGTTCATGCTTTCATTATGTATTGTATGTTGAAGAAATAAGAATACACTTGTGTTTTCTTGGTGAATGCTTTTCATCGAAACCTTGATTATAATTCGACGCGTTTTCGAGTTTGACTACGAGATACAAGGATACGTATAAACATCACAACACCATAATTCATCTTTGATCTTCAAGAAAATATCCTAAGTCCAATCCATTTCATGTCCCAAAACGTATGATTCCTATATGTAAAGACATAAGAACTTGGTAATCTCCATATACTGGTCATAATCGGTTTTGAAGATACATGAATATGCTTAGGAGTCCATACACTAAAAAGGTTCAATGGATTATACGATGAATAAGTACCGAAACGTCGAAAATATCCTTCTAACACATGAACCAATAGGTATAACCGATGTGCCACGGTGAAAAGCCGTTGATTCCGTCCAGTCGGGGCTGAAGAGCTCGTAGACGAGGGCGATGAGTTCGGTGTTGGTTTTGTCGTGTTGGTATCCAGGCAATTTTTTACTTGTTTGGTTGTAATGTTTTGATGAGTAATTCCATTTACATTTCATAAGTATTTTATGTTGTATTGCATATTGACGAATGTTCAGTGATGTTCTTAAAGGATTAGAATGCACAGTTGATGATTGTTGAGATACTTGGACAATCTTGGAAAGATTGTAATGTATATGCTTTGTCACGGTTATTAGCATATTCGGGTATCAAGGTTACATTGCGATAAAGATGAGGATATGAGTATCTATAGTCCATGGCACGTTGGGATCGCCGAGCATTGAGGATAATCGTCGGTGATGATTGGACATCGAGATTTCTCCTGAAGGACTCGGGACAAGTATATTAGCTTGATTCGGTTTAGTGTTGATGTTGTTGAACGTGCAGGTTGTCATTCATGTTGCTGAACATGAAGTCGTCCTAGTTGTTTCATCATAGTGTCGTTCATGTTTTGATTCATATGTTGTTCATGTTGATGAACATATTGAGTTGCATATGTGTATGCATAATTGTATTGTTTATGTTGTGTTGATCCTGTGAGATCATGTGATCTATCTTGAGGGTGCTGGATCGGATGTTCACTATGCGTTGGTCCGACGAGATCATCATAGGGATCTATGCTAAGGGCACTGGATCGTTGGACAGGTTTTCCACCATGCGTTGGTCCGACGGGATCATTATGGGGATCTATGCTGAGGGGGCTGGATCGTTGGATTACCCAGTATTATGTTGATGGAATCATGTGGATTCGCATCATTGATTTTATTATGTGTTGTTATTGTGCATATGTATATTATGGGTTTGACATAGGTACACATTGTTATTGATGTGAGCATATTGACGTTGTCATATGAGTGTGCATTTGTAGGTCTTGTGTTAGGACCATGTCCGTGTGTGGTATTGATCTGACCTCGGATTAGACTGACATAATTATCGTGGTATTTCATATCTTGAGGTATGTTCCGTATTTCCTTTGGTATTTGTATTTTTATGGACAATCGGTTATCGTCTTGGAATTTGATGATGCTACCCAATGGATCGTATTGGTCAGAACTGGTATATTTCCGTATTGCTTGAGGTACCGTATGATGTTGTGTTTGAGTTTATTGATTAATCGAGATTACGAGATGTGCTTTGTGATGATGGTTAATCTGATGAGAATTATTTGAGTAAGTAAAGTTACTACGATAAGATAACATTGGTCGTATTCTTATTTTGTATTCTCATTGGTATGTAATTATTAATGTGATGGCAGTTATCATTGTTGGATATTATGGGGGACCCCGTCGTGGGCTTTCTCTTTAGGTCCTTGGGATATCGAGCTTGTAGCGGTCGTGTAGAGATGAGCTTCCCGGAGGATACTGGCTAGGGCATCTAATTGTGAACTGAGTTTCCTGTTCAGTGTTGCATTTCGCTGCTAGAGTATTTTTAATTGTTTGTCTTTTCCGCTGCATGAGTATTTTTAAATGGCCTTTTGGTATCTGGTAACTTAGGCTACTTTGGCAACCGTTTTCTAAACTATTTTGTCGGTAAGTGTAAGTGATAACTTAACGTATGTTTTTAAACTGTTGAGTTCTGGCATTTCAGGCCTTGTCCTTTCAAACGAGATTTTATGACGGTTTTGATAAACCGATTTTATATAGTCTTTAAATGTTTTAAATATAGTACCGTCGTTGGCCTCTTGGGCATTTGTAATTGTTTGCGAAAATTTGCTTTAGCCTTGTGGGTTCCACTCCGGGATCCATGGCGCTGTAATATTCCCGGTTAAATCTGGGGGTGTTACAATGAATGTTGTTCTTGGAGAAAAAATCTAGAAATCAAAGAAAGAAAGTGAATTATACACTTAGAGTGTTATAATTTCATATTGGAAGCTTCATCACTTAGCTCTAGCTGTATCCTCCGAGGATAGCAAGGTGATCGTCGTTCCGGTCATTTCTCCGGCGTGTGGCAAGTAGAGACGTGGTGCTTTCGGCATTGGATCATTCAAGAGCTTGGAGCGGATTGAATTGCAGGGAGATCGCCTAAAGCTTGGGGAATAGCTCAATAGAAAGATACCATTTAATCAACAGACTACAAGGGTATGTTTTCTCGTAACTCTTGTGTTTCGTTTATATATTCGTATATACGTAGCTCGATCGATCCTCGTAGGGACTCGGATCGAATTAATTTTCGTTTTACCGCTTCCGATGGGCCTTCGTTTTAGGCACCAAATCCCAACAGGTCAGACCAAGGTTTACAAGATGGAAAAAGATGGACTTATGGGTCTATTGGGATCGGATCCCTTTCCTACTTGTGAATCTTGCCTTAAAGGCAAAATGACTAAATCCCCCTTTACAGGGACTTTTGAAAGAGCCGCTGATAAACTGGGATTAATCCATACCGACGTATGTGGTGCTTTTGAAGCAGCACGTGATGGATATCAATATTTCATTACGTTTACAGATGATCATACTAGGTATGGTTATGTATACTTAATAAAACATAAATTCGAGACCTTTGAGAAATTCCAGGAATTCAAGGCCCTAGTCGAGAAACAAACTGGTAATCATATCAAAGCACTTCAGTCGGACCGAGGTGGCGAGTATATGAGTACAAAGTTTGATGAGTTCCTTAAGGAACATGGAATAGTTTCACAACTAACACCTCCAGGTACTCCTCAGTTAAATGGTGTGTCAGAAAGAAGGAACCGGACCTTGTTGAACATGGTCCGTTCCATGCTGGGCTATACTGACTTACCGATTTACTTGTGGGAATATACACTCCTGACTGCCACTTACATCTTGAACAGATGTCCTTCCAAATCCGTTCCTAAAACTCCACATGAGATGTGGGAGGGCAGGAAACCAAGTCTTAATCATATTAGGATTTGGGGATGTCCCGCCTATGTCAAGAAGACTAAGGTGGAGAAGTTGGAAGCTAGGTCCGCGAAGGGACATTTCATTGGATTCCCGTCTGGGATGATGGGATATCTATTCTACATGCCCGAAGATCGAAAGATCGTTGTTGCTTTACAATCACACTTCATGGAAGATGAGTTCATTCAGGAAGGCGGAACAGGTAGAAGTATTTCTTTAGAAGAATACAATGAAACTCCTCGGGACACACCTGTGCAAGAAACTGGAACCGAACCTTCTGAAACACAAGTACAACCACCTCGTAGGTCTAGTAGGGTGTCTCATTTACCTGATAGGTATGGGCTTGTGCACTTGGTGGAACTAGGTCTCCATGAGGTTCCAAGTGATAGCCAAGAGACTGACCCAACGACCTATGACCAAGCTATGGTGGATGTAGACTCCGCGAAATGGCGTGAAGCTATGGAAGCTGAGATAGACTCGATGCATGTCAATCAGGTCTAGACTCTACCGCCCCAAGGGCATAGTGCCTATTGGGAACAAGTGGATCTACAAGAGAAAGACTGATGGTGATGGCAAGGTTGGCGCTTATAAGGCCAGGCTTGTATCAAAGGGTTATACCGAGAAAGAAGGGATCGATTACCACGATACCTTCTCGCCCGTAGCCATGATAAGTCTATTCGCATGATGCTTGCTATAGCTGCCTACCACGATTATGAGATATGGAAAATAGATATAAAGACGGCTTTCCATAATGGATTCCTCGATGAGGAAATCTATATGGAGCAGCCTAAAGGCTTTGTGTCCAAAGTCGATATTCAGAAAGTGTGCAAACTTCAGCATTTCGTTTGTGGACTGAAGCAAGCGTCGCATAGTTGGAACCTTCGTTTTGACGAGGTGGTTAAAGAGTTTGACTTCGTGAAAAATGAAGAGGAACCTTGTGTATATAAGAGGTTTAGTGGGAGCAAGATCGCATTCTTAGTACTATATGTAGATGACATTCTACTAATAGGAAATGATGTGAGAATGTTCAGTTCTGTGAAATATTGGCTTTCGAGTAATTTCTCTATGAAAGACTTGGGAGAAGCAACCTATATTCTTGGTATTCGGCTCTACCGGGATAGAGCGGAGAGAACAATAGGTCTTTCCCAAGCCCTCTATATAGATAAAATCTTAAAGTTATTTAAGATGGATGATTCTAAAAGAGGGTTCCTACCGATGCGACATGGAATAAAACTCTCCTTGAAGATGTGTCCTCAAAGTGAGGAACAACGAAAGGAAATGAGTAATATACCGTATGATTCGGCCGTTGGTAGCCTTATGTATACTATGTTGTGTATAAGACCTGACATCGCGCATGCTGTAAGCGTGGTGAGTAGGTTTCAGGCAAACCCATGTAGGGAACATTGGACTGCCGTAAAGAACGTTCTCAAGTACTTAAGAAGGACTAGAGATATGGTTCTGCTGTATGGCGGTGGAGAATTGGATGTGGTAGGATTCACTGATTCGGATTTCCAAGGACTGAAAGACGACTCGATGTCTACTTATGGCTACATATTTACTCTTAATGGAGGAGCAGTATCTTGGCGTAGTGCCAAGTAAAGCGCGACTGCTGATTCCACATGTCAGGCTGAGTATCAAGCAGCCTCGGAGGCTTCCAAGGAAGGGTTCTGGATTAAGAAGTTTCTGGGAGAACTTCAAGTAATACCATGTGATGAGCTGCCTGTTCTGTTGTACTGCAACAACGACGGAGCTGTAGCGCAGGCCAAGGAGCCGAGGTTTCACAACAACACCAAACATATTGAGAGCAAGTATCATCTCGTAAGAGAATTTGTTCGCAAGGGATATATTGTGCTGCACAGAGTAGACTCCGCCGACAACATCGCCGATCCACTGACCAAGCCATTTTCTCAGACTAGCTTGGAGCGTCATCTGGAGAACATGGGTATTAGATACCATAGTGTGTGGCATTAAATGCAAGTCGGAGATTGTTAGGAGTATGCCCTCAAATGCCACTCAGAGGATGTTGAGTGAGGGCATTGTACTTGTAATTATATAAATAATTAATATAAGGCAATGGATGTTTCTTTATTTACTCGCAGTTACTGGCATTCATAACTCGTAAATATACATATAGAAATTAGTCCGTGTATTTGAGAGTAAAATGTTCCACTCCTTATTTGATAAGAAGGTCGGCACTGGAAAGGTTTAGAGCTCAAATACTTAATCGTTCGCAAGTCGATGAAACTTGACTGGGCGTTAAGTTTATGTGAAGACTTGTATGACGTGTTCTTTGACATGGAGAGTGCCTGTAGAACACTAATGGTTAGTGGGAGCACACATTATAGGTATGCTAATTGGATTAGTATAATCGAACCGACTCACCCTTGATTCGTCACGCGGATTTCACTCCGGGATAGTCAATGACGGAATCGAAAGGTTGTGATAGGTATTCGTAGACCTTCGACTTGAGGATTTAGTAGGCATGTGCTTGTGATGTTAAGATTTTCATTAGAGTAGTTCGACCCTATAAATCGGGAGGTGGGGGTCAACCTCGACGTTCATCTTAACGGGCAAGTAGCAGGTCCTACTGAATACCAAGATAGAATTCTTTCTCCCGTTAGTAAGCGGGTTATATGTCCTATGCGGTTATTGGCAGATGAGATCATAAATCTTTGGCCAAAGCATTGGAGCTAGTTGTATTGGATACACGAGAGCTCAATGATCTCGATTTGCATTAATGCATGCATAGCATCAAGTACAGATAGGGTTTGACTGACCGTGACCCTATAACTTGATCGGGACATTTGAAAGAAGGGTTTATATGTTTACTGGTATTCACGACAGAATGGTTCTTGAATGATCCCATCATTCGTTCTCAGTTAGGGTACAGTGTAGGCCGCCAGGCTGGCTAGGTGGTGCTACTATTCTTTGGTTCCTCCCATTGCTGACTGAGACGGATCTACCGAGTCGCGCAATAGGATTGACGACGGAATGAATCGAGCTTAATCTCTCAATAAGAATATTAAATATTGGATATATAATTTGGGACATTGGATGTCTAAATTGATTTATTGGATAAATTAATTTACGGCCTAATTAATTAAATAAATTACCGGGTGATTAATTTAATTCATGAATATAATTATTTCTTGGATAAATTAATTATGTTATTATGTATTTAATATGATTAATTAATTGGATTAATTAATCGATATAAATACATCGGAACGGAATCGGAGTTTATCTATTTGGACTCTCGGGAGTCTGAAACGAACCGAACTCGTCAGATTTCTTCTAGAGGCCGGTCCCACCTTTTGATCTCTTACCTTTAGTCTTAGTCTTGCTTTGGTGGGTGAAGACTATTCACCTTAGAGATTTCATATCTCTTATAATAAGGATAAAAGGGATTGTGTGGGATATGGAAGTAGAATAAAGGAAGACAACTCTCACTTATGCTTTGCCCATTCCAACGTGAGTTTTGGTAAAGAGAGAGAGAAAATAGTTTTTTCAATTGTCTTCATCTTGTTCTTGAGTTTTCTTGGAGAAACGCAAGATACATTGAGAGATATATATTATACACTTAGAGTGAAATAATAAAAGGTTTCATCACTTGATTCTAGCCGTAACCTTAGAGGTTAATCGGGTGTTGTCATTCCGGTCGTTTTTCCGGCGCGCGGCAAGCAGAGACGCGGTGCTTTCGGCGTTGGATCGTTCAAGAGCTTGGAGCGGATTGGATTCGTAGAGATCAAGCAAAGCTTGGGGAATAGCTCAAGAGAAGGTTACCATTTAATCAACGAACTTGAAGGGTTAGTTTCTTTCATCTCTTGCTTTTCGTTTACATATTCGTATATACGTAGCTCGATCGATCCTCGTAGGGATTCGGATTGAATTAATTTTCGTTTTACCGCTTCCGCTGGGCCTTCGTTTTAGGCACCGAATCCCAACAATTATTATTCTTTATAATATTATTAATTAATAATATTATATATAATTTATTATTATAATATATATTATTATTATTGTAGATGTTATATATTGTTAATTATTTTAGTATTATTATTATTATTATTATTGATAACTCGATTCGATTCAATTGATTCAATTCAATTGATTCAATTCATTGTGATTCGATTCGTAAACCTCAGCTCAAAAGAACAAAGCCTTAAGCATTTGAGACCTAAATATTTCCATTCCCAATCTCCTTATCTCATAAGGAGTGGAATGTTCTCCCTCGGATGCAAGGACAATTATTGTATATACCCAATTATGAAGCTAATGACATTCAATAATATAGAAATAATAAATGCCTTGTCATAAATGATTTAGATCTTCATAATTTCAATAAAATGCTCTCACTCTCTCATCCTCTAAGTGGTATTTAAGGATATACTCCTAACAATAGTTAGAGTATAAAGTCATTACGATCCGATCATGGTGGCGAGCATTTTAATGGATATTTTTTATTTCTTGGCTTACGAGGGGGTCACATCCCGACCCACTACGCTTGGAGATCTAAACAAGATGGTATTATGGAGCAAAGGAACCAAACCTTATAGACATGAATAGATGAATGTTGAGTTATTCCGATTTGCCAATTTTATTTTAGGGATATGCTTTAGAAATAGCGGCATACATTCTAAACTTAGTGCCTTCAAAATTAGTACCAAAAACTCCTATAGAGCTGTGCACTGACCGCAGACCCAGTCTAGGACATGTTCGGAGATGGGGTTCTCTAGTACACGTGCTTAAAAATGATGAAGATAAGTTGGAACCTCATATGAAAGTACAACTATTTGAATGATGCCCCGAGAAAATGAAGGGTGGCTTGTTCTATAATCTTAAGGATCAGAAGGTCATTTTAGCACCAATGTATGATTCTTGTAAGGGGACTATGTACTAAGATCCAAATCCATGAACAAAATTATTCTAGAAAAGTTGAGTGGCGAGATACCATATCTACCAACTGTACAAACACCTGTTGTTGCATGATAAGTGTTAATCTTTACACTTATCCTCGATTTATAAGGATATATTTTCCCAAAGTCAAGAGCATTTTATCTACTTTTCAGTTATTTTTATTTGTGTTAGGGCTGAGCTCTTCACAGTAAGGAAAATTAACTTTTACATTTAATCGAATAGAATTTATAATCCACTCAATAAATAACATTTTTCACAAAAATCATATTTATGAAGTTCTTATGTATTCGTGTTATAGACCTTTACAAGACGACTCTGGTACCCATTTTGAATTCATAATCGGAGTTATATATCAAAAGTTTTCTTCATAAATATATTTGGGGCCGAATGAGTGTATCTTGTAGCAGCGGATTGTGTCTCTAAGTGGGTAGAGGTTGTAGCGTTACCGAAAAATGAGGCTAGAGTGGTGGTAAATTTACTAAAGAAAAATATTTTCACTCGTTTCGGAACACCTAGAATGATCATCATTGGTGGCAGATCCCATTTCTGCAATCACCAAGTTAAACTCTATTGTCCAAATTTGGAGTCAAGCATCAAGTTGCTACCTCTTACCACCCACAAACTAACTAGTGGGAAAGTCAAAGTCTCCAATCGTGAACTGAAACTCACACTAGAGATGACAGACGATTTATCCCGGAAAGATTGATCGAAGAAGTTAGACGATGCACTTTGGGCTTTTAGAACCGCCTATAAGACACCAATAGACCTGTTCCCCATACGCTTATTTTTAGAAAGGCTTGTCACCTGCCGGTTGAACTAGAACATCAAGCCTTCTGGATTGTTAAGAAATTGAATTTTGATGAACAGCTGGCTGGGGGAAATAGGTTGTTGCAATTAAATGTTGGATGAAGTGCGACTCGATTTATATGAAATGCCAAAATCTACAAAGAAAAGATAAAAACATGGCATGAAAACTGAATTTTGGGAAGAAATTTCAATGCAGGAGACCAGGTGCTCATTTTTAATGCCCGACTGCATCTATTTCTGGGTAAGCTACGGTCACGGTGGACTAGCCCATACACGATTAAAGTGGTATTTTCTCTCAGAGGCGTGGACATTCACTCTCGAGTGAACAGAAGTCTCAAAGTAAATGGGCCACGATCAAAGACATCTTTGTGGGGGTGATTTTTTTTTACTGCAAAGTCGATTATTATACTCAAAATGCAAAATTAAATAAGAAGTCAAGCTAAGACTTAAAAAAAGTGCATGTTGGGAGGCATCCAGTTTCTAATTTTTACAAAAAAATAAGTTTGGGGGTAAAATTTATTTCATCCCCCATTTTGTGTGATTTATTGCTTTGTTTTCGAATTTTTTTTCAGGTAAAGCAATCAAATGGCTAAAAAAAGTGAACTTCAAAAGTTGCACATTTTAGGGAGTTTTAAATAAATTTTGCTTACATATATCTTAATATAGCATTAGCGCTGTGTGATTTTTATTTTTTTATTTCCTTGTTTTTTTGAAAAAATGGCATACGGCCATATTACAAGAAATAAGGTTGTACCTTTCTGGAAGAATGGCTATAACATTCAACTTATGGCCGTAGTATCTGTCACCTCGTTCCCATAATTGTGCTACAAATTTTCACACGTCCAATAGCCCGAATACGACCGTATACATTATGATACGGCTGTATTGTAGCACCTCAATCTCATTAGGGCTATTACATACCGTATAACCTTCCGCAAAGGTCTACCAAACTATAACATACATTCATGACAGTACGACATGCCTTTAAGTGATTAAATTGAAAAGTTAAAAATAACCATTTGGGTCGTGGTCTTAGCCAAAATATTTAATAAAATAACTTTCGGTACTGGTCAACACAATTCAACTACCCGCGCATGCAATTACACTACAAATTAAATAAACCTCACCAGAAGTAAGTCCCAGGACCGACACATGACCAAATACGATAAATTACTATTTATTTATCTGCTTAACATCATTGCTGCTTGTCCGTCCAAGGCGTACCCTGTACCGGCTCCTCAAGCTGGGAATTACCTATAATGCATGAAAGGTGTTTCCCCCATTTAAAGGGTTAGTCTTAGAATCACTGGTGTAAGTATATAATATACGAAACATGTTAAGTCATTTACAAGAAAATAATTTCAACAAGTATGGTTTAATGTTCCGGAATATTATCAAACAAAAAATATGTTGGCCACAGTACAGCTTAGAAGGGGGGTTGAATACATTGTATCTTTTTTGAAGTTTGTTTACGTAAAGGAAGTCTAGGGTTAAGTTGTTGTAATACAACAACTGAATGGTCTCCTGTTAGCTTGGTGCTTACAGGGTTTTTACGATATGCATACTAAGATCACAAAAGCAAATAGAAAATAGTAAACACAGTAAGTAAAGACACAATAATTAAAGTGGTTCGAGGTAAACCCCTCTACGTCCAATGGTCTTCCACACAGGAGTAAATTATTTATTAGAATCACGGCGTACACAAATATATAATTTTAACTAAACACGTCGATATATCGTTCACATAGATTGATACAGCCGACAGCAACTTTGGCAAAGATACGGCGTACAGTAAGATTGGTAGGACAAGATCGATCAGCAGTTGTTGATGATCTTTCAGTGTAAGTGCACTGTTCGTGTTGAGGACTTGTACATTTCTTCTCTTTTGATGAAGTTGTATGCTTGAAGAAATATAGTCCTCTTGTAAGCTTGACATTCAGATAGTCAAAGTTCTATAATGTCCTATTGTTTGGGGATATTTATAACCTTAGAAATAGATCTGTTATAAATATAGCCGTTTTCCGGTTGGTGAGATTGAGACTACTCTGATTGACGACTTCAGAATGTTTTGAAGTAAAGGCAATTCGCATTTAATGCTTCTGACATTGTGTTTGACCAATCATTTTTTTTTTTTTTTGATGACGGGGGAACCCGCAGCCGCTACTCTTCGAGTGCGCACTGGATAAACCCCCGGGCTGGACGTAATAGCCTGCAAACTACGCCAACCAGGTAAACCACACTAGGCAAGCCCTGTGTGACAGGCTCAACCAAGAAAGTGTTGGTAGGGGGAATCGAACTCGTGACCTTTCAGTCCCACGCTCACCTACTCCACCAACTTGGCTACCCTTGCGGGTGTGTTTGACCAATCATTAAATGCTCTTCAGGTTGTAGTCTCTTCAATCGCATTAGGTGTTATCCTATCAACGTTAAATGCTACTTTAACAGTGAATACTTTATGAATAAAAAATATTTACTTTCTCAACGGTTTAGAGTTTCTTCACTCCTGCTGGATTTATATTTTACTTTTCCTAAGTAAAACACATACAACATTATTTGCAGTATCCAACAGATTCATCTTACTGTATCTTGAAGACTATGATGTGTTGGGATTTTGGAAACAAAATCGAATATGCATCGGAATAATAATACACAATAAAGAATCCCAAACAGGATCGATCAAGTAACGTATATACGAAAAAAATCAACAAAGATAAAAGGATCAAAATCCCATTTTGAAGCCTTTAGATAATATCTTCGTATGTTGGTGATGATCACGAACCCAATCATGAGCACGAAATCCCTTCGTTGCGAACACCAAAAGCCCAATTTCTCTACTTCACACATGTCGGAACTTGACTGGAAAATTCTACAAGACTCCGTTCTATGAAGAACATGGCTAGGGAAACTCGTACGAATTTTTCTCTCAATTTTTTCTTACTTATTTTCACCTCTAAGATGAAGAACATTATCAAGGAAAAAAAATTCTCCCACCTCACTTTATCCTCACTGCCGTGACATGCAAACTTTGTCATGTGGTGTTGATTTATTTTCACATTTATAAGACTTTCTAATAAAAGTGTGATATCAATTGATATGATAAGATGAATCTCATCATTATAAAATGGTGCCATATCTAACCAACACCAAAGACCACACCAAGTCAAAAAGGAAAAGGGAGGGGCGGCTTTCTTGGAAATTTCTAGGAAATGAGCCGAGTCACTCGGCTCGTGTACCGGATGTTCGTCAAACGAATCCGTTAAACACACTCCATTTAATCTCCAGTGTATTTATATAAATTAAATAATCCAATTAATTAATTATATTAAATATAAATATATTTCTCTAAGAAATATAATTTATGAATTAAATTAATTATCCAGTAATTTAATTTAATTCATAAGACCGCAATTTAATTTATCCAATAAATCATAATTAGATATCCAATATCTAATATTAATAGAGAGATGATAAATTCATATTTATCCATCACCGATCCTGATGCGCGACTCTGTAGGTCCGTCTCACCTGGCATTGGGAGAAACCAATGAGTGTGGGCAGCACTTAGCCAGCCTAGCGGGCCGCAGTGTAAACCCCGACTGAGAATGAATGAAGGGATCATTCCAGAACCATTATGCCATGAATAACATATACGTATAGACTCTTTATCAGATGTCCCGGTCAAGTCTTCGGGTCATGGCAAAGTCAAACCCTATTGGTGACTAGACACTATACATGTGTTAATGCAAATCAAGACCGACTAATTACTAGTGTATCTAATACGACTAGATCAGAATGCTTTGGCCAAAGACTTATGATCTTATTTGCCATTAACCGTATAGGACATTTAGTGAGATAGAATCCTTTCTTAGCGTACAGTAAAGACTGCTACTTGGCCTTGTAGTCCGTACTTCGAGGTTGACTCAGCGATAAAGCAAATCAGTCTAACTACTCTAATGACAAAATAAATGTCACAGACACATCTTTTTCTGAACCCTCAAGTCAAAGGTCCACGTATACTATCACAACCTTTGGATTCGTCATCGACTCCCCAAGAATAAATACCGTGTGACTGAATCAAGTATGAGTCGTGTTCGAGTACACTGGTCCCACCAATATACTTATAGCTATGCTATCAAGACATGCACATGTCCTAGCATCAGTTATACAAGTCTTACTCAAAACTTAATGCCCACTTAAGATTATAGACTTGCGAACGGTTAACGTAAATAAGCTTTAAACACTTACAGTGCATTTGAAATACAATAAACAGTGTATGAATCATATTGCCATTTATTAATAATTCCATAATTACAAGTACAATGCCCCTTCTCTTTCATCCCCTGAGTGGCATTCGATGGCATATTCCTAAAAATCTCCCACTTGCACTCAATGCCATACATCACGGTATCTAATACCAATGTTCTTCATATGTCTTTACAAGACAGCCTGAGATAACGGCTTAGTCAGCGGGTCAGAGACATTGTCTTCTGAGTCTACTCTTTGCAACAAAACATATCCTTTTTCAACCATCTCTGGAACAATATGATACTTTCTCTCTATATGCTTGGTGTTGTGGTGATCCCTTGGCTACTTGGCTTGCACAAACTTCTGCATCCAAAATGCTTCCTTGCTAGCCTCTGAGGCAGCTTGGTACTCTTCTTGGCAGGTGGAATCTGTAGTAGCGCTTTGCTTGGAGCATCTCTAAGATACTACTCCTCCATTGAGAGTAAACAAATACCCAAATGTCGACTTAAAGTCGTCCTTGTCTCCTTGAAAATCGGTGAATCCAACCACCTTCAGTTCTCCACCACCGTAAGTAAGAACCATATCTCTAGTTCGTCTCAATTACTTAAGAATGTTCTTGACGGAAGTACATTATTCCCTTCCTGGGTTTGCTTGAAAATGACTTACCATACTAATAGCATAGACTAAGTCTGATCTCGTGCACAACATAACGTACATGAGGCTACCCACTACCGAGGCATAGGGCACCTTACTCATCTCTCTTTTGTCTTTATAACTTTGAGGACACATTTTCGTGATGAGGTGAATTCCATGTCGCATGGGAAGGAACCCTCTTTTAGATTCATCCATCTTGAATCTTCTCAGGATCTTATCTATATAGAGGACTTGGGAAAGTCCTATCATTCTTCGCGGTCTATCTCTGTAAATACGGATCCCTAGAATATAGGAAGCTTCTCCCAAGTCTTTCACGGAGAACATTTTAGTAAGCCAAGCTTTCACAGTTCTGAGCATCGCTACGTTATTTCCTATAAGTAGAATATCATATACATATAGTAATAGGAACGCAATGTTGCTCCCACTGACCTTTTTGTAAACACATGGATCCTCCTCGTTTCGCACGAAGTCAAAGTCCTTGACTGCTTCATCAAATTGAAGGTTCTAACTCCGAGAAGCTTGCTTCAGCCTATAAATGGCTCGTTGCAGCTTACACACCTTATGAATATTAGCTTTGGACACAAAACCCTTAGGTTGTTCCATATAGATTCTCCTCGAGGTATCCATTTAGAAAAGCCGTTTTGACATCCATTTTCCATATTTCATAATCGTAATGGGCACCAATGGGAAGCATCATGCGAATCGACTTGATCATATCTATGGGCGAGAAGGTATCATGATAATCGATCCCTTCCCTTTGGGTATAACCCTTTGCCGCAAGCCTGGCCTTATAGGCGTCAACCTTGCCATCCCCATCAGTCTTTCTCTTATAGACCCATTTACTTCTAATAGGCTTCATGCCAGTTGGTAGATCTACTAGAGTCCATACCTGATTGGCATGCATCGAGTCTATCTCAGCTTCCATTGCTTCTTGCCATTTATCTAAGTCCACATCCACTATCTCTTCGTCATAGGTGACAGGGTCATCCTCACGGCTATCAGGTGCATCGTGGAGACCCAGTTCCTCAACATGTGTATAGCCATACCTCTTAGGT
The DNA here is from genome assembly GCA_033398695.1 of Orobanche coerulescens. NCBI lineage: Eukaryota > Viridiplantae > Streptophyta > Magnoliopsida > Lamiales > Orobanchaceae > Orobanche > Orobanche coerulescens. The sequence continues at coordinate 104,222,025 of CM065804.1, forward strand.
AAGTGAGACACCCTATCAGATCTTCGAAGTGAAGGTTGTGTTACAATAGGTCCGGTTCGTGATCCCTGATCAGATGTCTCCTCAGGCCTTTCATTATGCTCTTCCAAAGAGATATTTCTACCCGAGCCACCTTCCTGAATGAACTCATCATCAAGAAAGTGCGCTTGTAAAGCTACAACAACCATATGTCTTCTAGCTTATAGAATAGATAAACTATCAAGTACACTGGGTATCCAATGAAACGTCCCTTGACAGACCTCGCTTCTAGTTTGTCCACCTTAGCCTTCTTGACATAGGCTGGACATCCACAAATCCTTATGTATTTAAGACTTGGTTTCATACCCTTCCACATCTGATGCGGAGTAATAGGAATGGATTTGGAAGGATATCTATTTAGGATATAGACAGCGGTAAGTAAGGCGTAATTCCATAGGTAAATTGATAAATCAGTGTAATTCAACATGGAGCGGACCATGTCCAACAAGTCTGGTTTCTCCTTTCTGAAACACCATTTAACTGTGGGGTTCCTGGCGGTGTGAATTGTGAAACTATTCCATGTTCCTTAAGGAACTCATCAAACTCTGTGCTCATATATTCGCCATCTCAGTCTGACCGAAATGCTTTGATATGACATCCTGTCTGTTTTTCAACTAGGGCCTTAAATTCCTTGAATTTAGTAAAGGCTTCGGATTTATGTTTCATCAAGTACACAATCCCATACCTAGTATGATCATCTGTGAATGTTATGAAATATTGATATCCATCTCGGTCTGCTTCCAAAGCACCACAAACGTCGGTATGTACCAACCCAAGTTTTTCAGCAGCCATTTCAAATGTCCCTGTGAAGGGGGACTTAGTCATCTTGCCTCTAAGGCAGGATTCACAAGTTGGATAGGGTTCTACGCCCAATGGACTTAAAAGTCCATCTTTCTCCATTTTGGGAGTCTTGGTCTGACCAACGTGACCGAGTCTAAGGTGCCACTTAAGAGATTGATTAGTATCTTGCCTGCCATGTTTCCTAGTTATAGTGTTCACTGCTGATTTATTTTGTAAGTTCAGATGATATAAATCATTCAATAACGTAGTTGTGCCACCCAATTTATTTCGAAAATAAATTTTACAACTACCATTGCCAATGAAGAAAGAAAATCCTTTCCGGTCCAAGACTGGAATGTATACAATGTTTACTTCATCTAACGTCAAAATAAAACTGGATTCTAAACCCAGTATTAGTGATCCAATATCGGTTGCCTCGACACATTGTCCGCTTTCGACAGTGATCACCACTTCCCTAGCTTCAAGCTGCCTACTTCGTTCCAGATCCTGATTTATAGTACAAATATGAGAAGTAGCACCTGAATCCAGAATCCATGAAGCAGAATATACAGTAGCGGAACAATTGGTTTCAAGAACCAAAAGTTGTGTACCTGATGCGACATTGATCTTGGGACAAGTCCTACGCCAGTAGCCCAGCTCACCGCATTCAAGACATTTGTCTGTAGGTTTTGGATCACCTACACTCTGAACCTTTTGGGCCTTTCCCTTGCCTTTCTGCACCCCTTTCTTGGGTTTATACTGTTAGTAGGTCTTTTTCTTCTTGTTTTTGGACCTCCGAGGCCCAGAAGAAATCGCAAGAGTAGCCTCCCTCGGTTTAGTCTTCATGTTAGACTATGCCATCACCAGTTTATTCATTAGCCCCAGCTAATGTGCATGAAATCTCATTATAGTTGAAATTTATTACAAACTGCATGAAGGAATCAGGCAGAGATTGAAGGATGAGATCAATTTGAAGGGATAAATCCATAGTAAAGTTGAGCACCTCGAGCCTCTCAATCATAGAGATTATCCTGAGGACGTGGTCTTCCACTTTCTCCCATTCCTTCATCCTAGAACTGAATAACTGCTTCTGTAATATCCGGATTAATTACCGAGTATTTCACCTGTATTTGAACCCTGTATTAGTTGAAATTGTGATATCAATAAGTGGAATATGGTATTTACCGTATTTGTATTTTCGTGCATGAGTATGGCAGCATATTACTTGTCTCATACAAATACTTAATAATACAAATTATTGAGTATGGCTGCATATTATAAGTAAAGTAATCAATTATGGAGTTGGGTGGAGGCCAGCACATAGTCCTAGACAGTTTTTAATTATTAAGCCTGGACAGCTTTGGAATCTAGCGTAGGAAATTATTGAGCACAGGGGTCCAGAAACATTTTATAAAGGACAACACCTCATTTCATTTGGTTTTCATCTTCCTTCACCTGTTCTTAGTTCCCTGAAAGTCCAGAGGGTTTTCCCTACCTCTTAAACACATTTAGACCACCCCTTTTGTGATCTTTGAAGATTGGGTGTCACTGGTGATTGATCATTGAAAGTGGAGAAACATCTTGATATGGCAAGCAAGCAACCGGAGTTGGATTCTACTTATTGTCTCGGTGTTCATCTTAAGGTATGTTAATACTAATTTCTACTTGGATTCGTGTTATCAAGGATATGATAGAAGTATGCTGTCAAGATATTGAGTTCCACTGATAAAATCATCCAAGCATCATCATGTTTTAGAAATTGGGATGTTTATACTTATGAATAAATCATCAGAGGTTATATCCTTCCATATAAGTTGGATTTGTTAGATGTTTTCTGGATATAATGATGATATTGGAATCTAACACATCAATCTTGGATCACCCAACTTCACCTGAGAATTTCGTATGTTCAGTTTTCTACCTAGTACCCTACTGTCATCAACTAGGCAAGTCAAGTAGGCTGATCAGTGAGGTTGACTTCTGACTCGGCTGATCAGCGAGGTTGAATTTCCGGTCCAATCGGGTGTTGACACGTAGCACAATATGATCCGTCTATTTAATTGTCCTTCGAACGGTCATAACTTCTTCATACAAACTCGGATTCAGATGAATTTTTTTTAAAACGATCGTCTCGACGTGACGAATAAAATAGACTCGACTGATCAGTGAGGTTGACTTCTGACTTGGCTGATCAGCAATGTTGACTTTTGACTCGGCTGATCAGCGAGGTGACTTTTGACTCGACTGATTAGGTTACATTTTATGAACTTCCGACCATGATTTGGATTGTTAGATGTTCGTACGACTGTAAATGAAATCTATATTACTTATTTTGTTAAGGTTCGAGCTTAGCAACGTGATTGATTTAAGGGGCGACCTTCGAGTGTTTCGTTTTCGTGGAAGTTTCGTTCTTGTCTTCGAATCGAGTCAAGTACCTTATTTGTTTTATGTATTGTTGTTATACATATTGTCGTGCATGTATGTCGTTATTGTATGTCCACCTCGTGTTGGTCCGACGGGATCATCGGGGGATCTATGCTAGCGTGCGCTGGATCATCGGACGGGTTTTTCCACCACGGGTTGGTCTAACGGGATCATCGTGGGTTCTAGGCAGTGAACGCTGGATCGTCGGAATTACCATGTGTATGTTATGATATCATGTTGTGATTATCAATTGTGTATGTTATTTATTGAGTTTCTCGTAGGAGAAGACTCGTTGGTATTTTTGTCAATTACGTATTATTATTCTGCGTGAGATGTTGAATAATACGTTGTGGTACTTGTACTAGCATCGTTGTGCTAACCCCTTCGGGGGTGAACATTTTGTTTATGTTCAGGATCCAGGAGAGCGGGGAAACAACCACTGGAGCTGCATGACGACGGGGGTGCAGAGTGATGTTCTGGCCGGGTTTACTTGTCTGATGTTTGTTAGTTATTTCAATAAGTACTCGAGTACGTAGTCGCTTTTGATGAATTTGAATTTGATGATGTATTAATAATTTCTGTTGAACATTTGTAATTTCAGTATTTGGTCAGAACTGTTGTATCTTAATTTCGTTATTTTCATTCGCTGGTACCTGTTAATGCCTTTTCAACTCTTTAGCCTTGTAAATCCTGATGTAAAGGATTTACGGCGCTGTAATATTCCTGAATATATCAGGGGTGTTACAGAATATGGTATCAGAGCTAAGATTATGGATATCTTGGCCGTTGGGTTAAAATAGGGGTCGTTTATGTCTTTTGAGGTAACCGCCGCGAATAACATCACCGCATCGCCACGCCGTCGTGCGGGCGGTGGTAGTAAGTTCCTAAACTCTATCTCGTCCTTTGCATGTTACATTTCCTTATACTTGAGCATTTGAACGATATTGTTTCTGTATATTGAGTAATTATGCTTACGATGTTGAGAGGCGGGCGTGGACGCGGTCGCGGACGCGACGAAGGAATGCCGAAGAGAAGCGTCGCCTTCTAATCGTGCGCCATCGCCAAAGCGAGCCACGAGATCAATCAATAACGAACCGAACTCACGCTGCAGAAATCCTTCGCCGTGTGGTGAACCAGATGACTCGGCCGCCAGGTCGTGGACCGAATGCAAGTGGCGGTGGGACTACAACAGGGAGAGAGACAGCAAGGAATCCCGGACATGGGAAATCGAGGTGACCGGTGGCTGCAAGAGGTGGCAAAGATGCAACCACCCAAATTCGACGGTATTTCTGGCACTCCCACCTGGGACCATTGGTTGAAGGAACTGGAGAAAATCTTTGCCGGAATTAACTGCCCAGATGACCGGAGAGCCTCTATCGCTCAATACTTTCTGATAGGGGAAGCGCTCGAATGGTGGGAAGCCATCCAGCCTATACACCATGATGCTGATTGGACAGAGTTTAAATTGATGATGGAAGCTCAGTACTTCCCTCGTCCTGTGAAGGAAGCTAAGGTTCGGGAGTTTTTCTCCGCTCAGCCTTCAGATGTGCCAGTTGTTGTTACCCAAAATATTATCCAGAGATAGTATTGCTGGAATGATCGAGTAACAAACAAATGCGAGAACACTTCCGTGAGAAAATAGATAACACAAGATTTGCCGGGGTTGTTAATCCCGGGCTTGAATGCTCTCGCGAGATGTTATTAATAAATATATTGTCGAGTACATATATTAATGTTAGAATCTATTACAAGGAGTCTAAAGACTTCTAGTTATCTAGGCTTTAGAGCGCGTAGATTGCCGGAAGAACCAGATAGATAAATCTGTGAGTTCTTGCTTGGGATATATGATGAATGTGTATGAATATCACTATGAATGTATTAGTGGTTGTCAAAAGAGCCTTTGATTCTCTCTTTTTGTGTGTGTTTTGCACTGAATTCGTAGTAAAATTCGCGTCCCTTTTGCCATAGCAGTGAGTTCTCTATTTATAGGGGACAAGGTAGTGGGGACCCCTCCGGCGATCGCCGGCGACCGCCGTTTTTTATATTATAATAAGGTGGCCGATCGTCCCATCACGTGGGACTGTTCCCTTAAAGTCTGGGGCTGCTGCTGGAGCCAGTTGTGCGAGCCAATGAGAGGCCAACACGCATCCTGGGCAGCTGTCTGGGGAGGACCCACTTTGTACCTTTCGGCGGCTTTGTCGGTAGGTGTGGTAGGTGACAGGCTGGAGTCAAAGATCCTATCTGTCGGTATCCTTTGAAGATCCGCACGTGGGCCACTGTCCAAGATTCGGTCTTCGACGACTTTGACGGATGCTGGATCCATACGTGGCACGAGACGATCGCCTCTGGTTCGCTCGTTAAAGATGATCGTCAGATATCAAAAGACGATCGCTGGGTACCAAAAGACGGTCGCCGTATTATGCCGAACTCTAGGAGTTTGTCCAGAGTATGTCTTACACAGTTGGCTTCTCTGATCGTGATGCCGATCGCCTATCGAGGCGTATCAATCGCCGCATAACATATGCCCCCCAGCTCGCCTCGATGTTGAAAACACGGGGTGAGGTGGCACTGTTGGCGATCTGAATTCAAATTTGGACGATCTCCTTTCGCGTCGGGAGCAGCGGGAAATGAAGGCGGGCTTTCTAAAAGTGGCAAGGACACGCGTCGCGCCGCTGTTGGGGGAGTCCGACGGTTTGTCAGACTTATCGACTGGCGTGCCCTCGAAAAGACGCGTACGCGGGATTCGAGGGCAGTATTTAATATGTCTCCACGTGACGGTTGCGATCCAGCCCCCGAGATTTCTCCTATTTGCATTTGGACCCCTGCCTCCATCTATAAAAGGGCCAGGGCTTCTTCTACTTCATTCTTTACGCGTCCTTGCATCCATAGCCGAAACTCTGCAAAAATTTCTGGAGCTTCTTGTGCCGAGCTTCTTCTTTTCCCTAGGTAAGAAAAAATCAATCTTCTATCTCCCTCTTCTCATTACAATATGTCGGGAGGATCCAAGACCTTCGAGGCCGGAAGTTCTTCTGCCGCCGCGGTTTCGCCTGACCGGGAGGAGACTCCCGTCGGAGTCGACATGGAAACGGCCGCCGAGGCTATTCGTGCGGGGATTGCACCCGCAGAGCTCGAAGAGATTTTCAACGAGGCCGCGGTGGCGAAGACGGTGGCGACGGCGGAGCAGAGGGGCTCGCCGGCGGATGAGGACGAATTGGAGCGGCTAACTTGGGAGCGAGGGAGTAGGTTCGGCCCTGCCTTCATGGCCTTCGCTCGGATGATGGAGGCGATCGCCGGGCCCTGTCTGGAATTCGTTTTCGAAGCTTACTCCGCCGCTCACCCTTACGAACATGTGAAGCGGATGGTTTTTCGGGCCGCCGTCCCGTCTCCGTGGACTCTCGGAAAAATCCGGAGTACGGCGACCGAGAAAGATCTGAGCCGTTGGAGGGCCAAATATCACATCCCCTCTGACGTTTTCTTGCACGTGCCCTCGGAGAATGAACGTGCCGATCAACCGCCTGAGGACATGGTTGCCGTCAACGGGATGATTATGGAGGCCGGTCTGCGATTTCCTCTTCCATTTGCCGTCTCCTACTTGGTGATCGCCTGGAATTTGGCGCCTCTTCAGCTGACGCCGAACACTTGGCTGCAGATTATCTGTACGTTGACACTGTTTGGCGGTCACCGGTTGTTCCGCCTCCTTTCCGCGCTGGAGATGAATTATCTGTTTAAACTGACCGCGCAGAAGGGGTCGATCGGCGGTAACCATATCCAAGACCGAAGAGGGAGAGTGGTCCTCGGTGTGCCAAACAAGACTAGGGGCGACCTGGCTAAATGGTGCTGGGTCGGCGGAGCGTGGCGATCGGCATCGAGTGACAGGCCGAATGAGGAGTTGGAGATCCCCACCGCTTTTCGGGAGAGGAATCCGAGTAAGGATTTTAACTCTCCCCTTGATTGAGCTTGTCTTGAACTGATCTAATTTTGTTTTCTTTTTGCAGTACCTCCGGTTCCAGCGATCGGCGATCTCCCTTTCGATTTCTTGATCATTTGGGAGCGGACTCGTGCCTTACCGGATTCTTTTATCGACTTTTGCTCGCTTAGTAGTGAAGCTCATCGGTTGGGGGCACGATTGTTTTGCTTCCCTCGTCACTTGAAAGTCCCAGGTATGATCTTAAGTGGTGCTTCCTTGATTGACGATTGGCAAGCCATATTTTGGTCGCGATCCCAAGCTGGTCAATAGGTAATAAAAGGATCAACATTTTTTGAGTTAGGCACTCTGAGCATGGTATAGGCTAACTCCTTGGTTTCCTTGGTTTGTGTTGCAGGGTTCGTCTCGCCGATCCGGACGTCGCTCCTATGGTGCTGGACTTTTTGTCGAGCAAGGCTCCGCAACAGTCCCTCGAAGTCCCTGCTTATGTCCGCCAGGCTATCACCTCTCTGCCCAAGGCCTGGATGACCGATCTTGATGCGATCGCTCGTCGGCGATCTGGAGACGCCATGCAGGCGACCGTTACCCTGGATCTCCAGACGGCGACGATGGACGTCCAAGCCGCTAGGGATTTTGAGGGGCGACCCTCCACTGCTCGTCTCTATAGCGACCTCGAGGCCGCCCGGAACAAAAATATCGAAGTTGCCAACCAGATCCGGTCTATGGAGAAGGAGTATGAGGAGACGGCCAAAAGGGCTAAGCAGGACGTGGACCGATTGAAGCAGGAGCTGAGCCGCTCTAAGGAGGTTGCCGATCGGTCCCGTGATAAGGAGGAGGAAACCCGCCAGAAGTTCGCGGCTTCGCAGGAGGAGGCGGCCGCGCTGAAGGCGATGGTGGATCGGCTCAGCGGTGAGCTGGAGGCGGCGAAGAAGGAGCTGGAGAAGGCCAGGGGTGAGAATGCCGCCAAGGTGGTCGAGCTGGCGGAGGCCGAGAAGATGGCCGCGGATTTGAAGGGGCATCTGAAGGCGATCGAGGTCGATCCCTACCTCAACGTTGCGCATGTCGACGAGTTTGCTTATTACTTGGCCTATGCTGACGCTGTTCGAGCCGCTAAAAAGGCAGGGATCGAGATCGGTCCCCTGATGGAGAGCTTCAAATCCTATGTCCTCGAGCATCCTCTGCATCCAGAGTTCTCCTTGCCGATCCTCGACCTTGTCGACTTCGGGATCGACTTGAGTTGGTATACCGGTAAACTCATTCATCCCGAGGCCGATGGGGGGGCCCAAGCCGATCCGCAACCCGAGGGCGATGACCAGCTGGCGGGGCCTTGAGAGGCATTTTTGTTTTCCTCTGTAACTTGTACTTTTTGTAATGCCTTCGGGCCTCGTAATGTATGAAACTTGTGTTATGAATAAAATGCTCCTCTTTTCATACTGTCTCTTTATATACGATCGCCCTTTGAATGTTTGCGTGCAATTTTGACAAGTACGTGTATGATTTCTTTCGACGTTTTGTTCATTCGACCGATCGTCTGAGTGTTGAAAGCATTGATATGTTTTGAATCGGAATTCTTACTTGTATTTTTTGTCGAACGACTCCGATCGTCCTACGTGTGTTTGAGCGAAGCTGATCGTGTGTGGTTCCTCTTTGTTCGATCGTATTTGGGATTAGCTCGACCCATCTCTGCCCCCTTGTTTTTGTTCACTTATTGTAAGTAAGGAAACAAAAACTAGTCTGTCGGGCGAGCTATCCTCATTTTGCCGATTCTGAAGAATCAAGTACGGTTGGGGTGTTCGATGGACCGACCTCCCCAATCGTGTCTTTGTGTGCGAGGGATATTGTGTATCCCGCGACTCACTTTTTGTGAGGGTCCTCCGTTAGGCTACGCCTGCCTTGTTTTAAAACGAAAGGCGGGCGATCTTGGTCCGGAGGAGTCCTTGCGCGGGGCGTCATCGGCTTATTCGACTCCACGTCCGCGGATTGTCAGCTCTGCTTCCACCTCGGCCCGCCATGAAGATGGCGACCCTCGACGGTGTACGTTGAGACGGGGGTAGTGGCACGTCGCATTGTCCGGGTTCACCATGTTAAATGATGTACCTTGAGGGCGTGCGATCGTGCCTACTGATTATTTTGGAGGGCCCTTCGGCTACGCCGGCCTCGTATTTAAACGAAGGGCGGGCGATCTCATCCCAAAGGAACCTTGCATGGGCGAAGCTGTCGGTTCCATCGACCTCCGGGACCATGGCTGCATTGATTTTTCCTCGGATCGTCGTGAGCAACGATCGTCGGCAGTATGCGATATGCCTGGTGGGGCGATCGCCAGAATAGATGGGATAGGAAAAATTCTCATTATATTCCTTGTACATCATTGAAATTAAATACAAAATTATCACTGGTAGTATTTTTTCAGATGCACGGCGTTCCAGGGGTATCGATCCGGAGTACCGTCAGGATGTTCCAGCTCGTAGGCTCCCTTAGTTAGCCATTTGGATACTCTGAAAGGTCCTTCCCAGTTCGGACCGAAAACGCCTGTGTGGGTTTGGATCTTCTTGAGGACAATATCGCCCACTTGAAACCTTCTTTCTTTGACCTTTGAGTTGAAGAACTTCTCGGCTCTCCTTTTGTGGATTGTGTTCTTCATTTCTAAGGTCAGCCGTCGTTCTTCGAGCATGTCTAGGTCGATTCGCCGGGCCACATCGTTGTCGGTCGTCATCTCCTGTTCGGTTCGATGGCTGAGGACGACGATCTCTGAAGGAATCACCGCTTCTGTTCCGAAGGAAAGGGCGAACGGGGTTTCGCCAGTTGAATTGCGGGTCGTCGTTCGGTAGGACCACAAAACATCTGGGAGCTCGCTCGCCCATCTTCCTTGCCTGGATTCGACTCGAGCTTTAATCGTGTGTTTGAGGATCTTATTCACTGCCTCTACCTGCCCGTTCGTCTAAGGGTGATAGGGCGCTGAGAATAACCTTTTGATCCCCCACTTTTCACAGAATTGCATGACTTCCAAGCCGTCGAACTGTTTTCCGTTGTCGGAGATGATGGCCTGGGGCAGACCGAATCGGCATACGACGTTTCTCCATATAAACTTGATCACTTGCTCTTGGCCGATCTTGTTGAGCGGTTCGGCCTCAGCCCATTTGGTGAAATAGTCGACCCCTACGATGGCGAACTTACAGCCCCCTGGAGCCGTCGGCAAGGGACCTATAAGTTCGATGCCCCATTGCGCAAATGGCCAAGGGCTATACATGGAGGTGAGCTGTTCGGGCGATAGTTTAATGTTGGGGCCCATTATCTGACACCTATGACACGATCTGGCATAGGCGATCGCATCTGTCCGGAGTGATGGCCAGAAAAACCCTTGTCTGGTTGTCTTATGGATGAGGGCTCGCCCGCCCGCATGGTTTCCACAAATCCCGTTATGGATCTCAGCTAAAACGAGCCGACCTTCCTCCGGTGTAATACACTTGAGGAGGGGAAGGCTGAAGGCTCGCTTGTAAAGCCGGTCGTCCAATAGGGTATATCTGGTCGCACGAAGCTGGAGTTGGCGAGCTTTAACACGGTCGTCAGGGACCGTTCCGTCCTTTAAGTATTTGATGAACGGAGTCATCCAGTTCTCCTCGGCGATGGCGATCGTGGTAACCAGGCTTCTGTCGATCGCCGGCCTTGCTGACTTTGTGATTTGGATATTGGAGAAGTCGGCTGCCCCATCCGATGATGCTAGTTTGGAAAGAGCATCGGCCTGGGAGTTGTGCTCTCTCGGGACTTGTTCGATTAGCACTTCTTCAAATTTTGTGCACATTTCGGCGACCAGCTCTTGGTATTTGACAATCTGTTCGCCGCACGCCTCATATTCTCCTTTGACTTGGTTCACGACCAAAATGGAGTCCATGAAGATATGGAGGCGACGAACATCTAGGGCGAGGGCTAGATCGAGCCCTCCTACCAACGCTTCGTACTCAGCTTCATTATTGGTCGCACGAAAACCGAAACGTACAGCATTAGTGAAACTTTGACCGTCGGGGTTGATGAGGACAATCCCTGCCCCTGCTCTCGAATTGGTCGCTGAGCCATCCACGTATAACTTCCAGGCAGGTCGGCCGACCTGGGTTGGACTGTGAGGGAACGTTAATTCCACCACGAAGTCCGCCAGAGCTTGGCCCTTGATCGCCGTGCGAGGAGCGTAAGTGATACCATATTGGGCGATCTCCAGCGACCACTTGAGGAGTCGCCCGTTGGTGTCCGGTCGGTGCAGGATTTGTCTTAGAGTTAGAGTTGTTAGGACTTCCACTTGGTGATCGAAGAAGTAAGCCCTCAGCTTACGAACACTCATGAAAAGGGCGTAGGCGATCTTCTACAATGGTGTATAACGTGTCTCAGCGTCGTGGAGCGCCTGGCTAACATAGTAGATGGGCAAGTGGGCTTGTCCCTCCGCTCGCACCAGAACGGCACTTAGTGCGACCTCCGAGGCTGCCAGGTAAAGGAATAGTTTTTCACCGGGGATCGGCTTTGCCAAGATCTGGGGGTTGGATAGATATTCCTTTATTTTGGGGAATGCTATCTGGCTTTCCTTCGTCCATGCGAACTTCTTGTTCTTGATGGTCGCGAAGAAAGGCTTGCTTTTATCGCCGAGCCGTGATATGAAACGGTTTAGGGCGGCCAGACAACCTGTGAGGCGTTGCACCTGCTTGATGTTTCGCGGTTGCTGCATGTCAAGGATCGCCTGTATCTTGGTGGGGTTTGCCTCGATCCCCCTTTGGCTCACTATGTGCCCCAGGAACTTCCCGGAGCCCACCCCGAAGTTGCATTTCTTGGGGTTCAGCTTCATGTTAAACTTCTCAAGGATGGCGAACATCTCGGCGAGATCGTTGAGGTGATCTTCCTTCTTGAGGCTTTTGACTACGATATCATCAATGTAGACCTCCATGGTCTTGCCGATCTGATCGGCGAACATTCTGTTGACTAATCGCTGGTAGGTTGCCCCTGCGTTTTTCAAGTCGAACGGCATTCTGACCCAAAAGTATATGTCTTTTTCTGTGTGGAAAGATGTGTGTCTTATGTCTTCCTCCGCCATTGGGATTTGATGATACCCGGCGAAGGCATCCATAAATGACATCATTTCGCAACCTGCCGTACTATCGACCAAGTGATCAATATGAGGCATCGGGAAGTGATCTTTCGGACATGCCGCGTTGAGGTCGGTGAAGTCAATGCATAACCTCCAGGAGCCAGTTGGCTTTTTGACGAGCACCGCGTTGGCGACCCATTGTGGTTCGTCTGTGGCTACTCCGATCAATTTGTTGTTGAGTAACTTCTGGACTTCTATGTCGAGCTCCGCGTATTTCTCGGGACCGAACTTCCTACGCTTCTGGTGAACAGGCTTCATCGCCCGGTCGATCTTCAGATAATGGCAAGCGTGTTCGGGACTTATGCCAACCATATCTTGATGCGACCAGGCAAAGACTCCAATGTTCCTACGTAGCAAGTTGATCAGATCCCCCTTTAATTCGTGGTCGATGCTTGCGCCGATCACTACTTCCCGTTCTGGATGATCCGGATCCATCGTAATGCTTTCCAACTCTTCGACAGGGACGGTCGCCTCTCATTTGGTGCGATCTCTGGACTCAGTCCTTAGATCGATGTCGAGACTTGGCTCGAAACCGATCCTTGGCTCGATGTCGTCCGTCAATTGATGAGAGATGGCGTCCCCTGAGTCGGGTTGGTACGATGTGTTTGGCTCGTCGATCTCCATGGGTTAATCGTCGATCGCTTCAATGTTACATATAGTATGGGAAGTATTGAAAGAAGTAACAACATAGGAGTAATTCAAACATCTTTTTGCCATTAGCTGATCTCCTTTTACAGTACCGACCGTCCCATCGGCAGTGGGGAATTTGATACAGTAAAAGAAAGATGAGGCGACCGCCTCAAAGGTTTCCAAAAAGGGGCGACCTAGGAACCCATTATAGATGCTGGGCCTATCTATGATTACAAAGCTTAGGTTCCTAGTAATCCTAACCTTGGGATCATAAAAGCATACTAGCTCAACGGAGAGCTTGATCCTCCCGTAGGCTTGGACTGTGTTGTCGCCGAACCCTTGGAGCACGGTGTCGAAAGGCTTCATTAATTTGATCAAGTTGCCGAGTTGGTCTAGGGCGGATTTGAATATGATGTTGCAGAAACTCCCATTGTCGACCGTCTTCCCAAGGATACAAGCGGAGATCACTAGTGCATCCTCTTTGGGACATTGCACTCCCTCCCTGTCCTTGTTGGAAAAGGTGATGAGCACGTCTCTAGAGATGGTTGGCTCCGGAGGTACTACAACATGGACTTAGGCGAACGCCCTCATCTCGGCTTTTCGCTTTCTGTTTGACAGGGTGGAAACCGGGGAAAGGCCCCCGAGGCTTCCACCTCCTGCTTGAAGCATGTTGATCCGACCGCCAGGGTTAATCAGAGGGATCGACTCATCAGAGTACTCTGGCTCATGCTCGATTTTGGCGATCGGATTGGGAGGAATTCTTTCGTTTGGTCGGCGCTCGCGCCCTCCGGCTCTATCCATCCTGGGTTCTGGCTTGGTGATCAAATTGTCCAGTTTGCCTTCCTCAAACAGATCGCGGAGTCATGCGAGGAGGTCGCGGCATTGACTAGTGTTGTGGCCCGGACTCTTATGATAGGCACAGAATTTGCTACGGTCTAGGTGACCGTGGTCCCTTATTGGCTTTGGTTTGGAAAGCCACTCGCGACCCTTGATCGCATTGAAGATGTGGGCTGGAGATAAGTTGAGGTTGTGGAGAAGGTGGACCTCTACATCCTCGAAGGCTTTGAACTCGCCAGGCGGCTTGGCGACCGCCTTTCTGGGCTTGGCGACCGCCTTCTTCTGGACATGGGACGGTGCTTTTCCTTCTTCGGACGGTCCCTCGTCTAAGCGGAGTGAGAGCATCCTCTGCCTGGCCAGGAATCCGGCGGCTTTGCCGCGGAAGACCGAGTAGGTCGGTGGGATATCCTTTGTGAGGTGCCTGAACATGGGCGAGCGTCCGTGGAATCCGCTCATAACTGAGTTGAGAGCGAGCTCGTCGCTGATGGGCTCGCCGGTGAGGACTATTTCGTCTACCCGGTTGATGTAATCTTCGTCTGACTCGTCCTTCCCCTGCTTGATTTTCATCATGCGGTGGGGGCCTTCAGGGCGAGCGACTTTGGCGGCGAAGTATGTCGTGAAGTCTTTCGCCAGCTTCTCAAAGCAGTTGATTGAGCGAGGTGGTAGTGAGACGTACCATCTGTGGGCGAGGTCGCCCAGAGTTAATGGGAACATTCGACACTTCGTCGCGTCTGATGCTCCGCATCCGGTCATGTAGATCCGGAATTTGCTCAGGTGGGTTTCCGGATCCGATCTCCCCTCACATAGAGGTGTTTGTGGGGGATTGATCGTTGGTTGGACTGGGGCGAGCTCGATCTGAGTCTCGAGCGGTTCGCTTGATCCAACGATCGATCTCCTAGCGCCTGCCCCATTTTCTAGGAGCGCCTTCACCTCGTCCAGCTGGCGTTGCATGGCGGCGATCGTCGTCGCCTGACTGCTCGCCGACTGGCTCTCAGAGCGTGAACCAAGGCGATCGTGTACCGATCCCCTAGCCCCGTGGTGAATGACGAGCTCCCTGCCAGTGGGTTCCTTTCTTGGGCGAGCAGGGGCTCGCTGACCGGCCTGTCTCCTGGGAGTCGGATATGCCGAACTCCTGGTGAAGGATTCGGATACCGATGTCTCCCGGCTGGGGCCTGAGTGCCCGGGTCGCCATGAGGGATCGCTCCCCAGGCGGCTGAAGACGGAATTGTCCCGCCTTACGAGAGCCTTCTCCTGTGGCTCGGGGCTTTCTGTCGATCTCTCAACGTAGATCCCCTTGAGCTTCCGTTTGTTTGCCCGGCGGACGGTGGACGGAGTGATGGTGGGCGAGCCATTGGCCTTCTGTCGCTCCCTGAGGATGGCTATAGCCTCCTCAATCTGTTCCGTGGTCTGGAACTGATCGAGTGAGAGGCTAGAACCGTCCCTCGGGGGCGGGAGTGAGAGCCTAGCGTCGCCACGGTCGCCTTCCGCCGTGGGCTGGGATTCGGTCCGGGCCGGAATGAGATTTCCGGCAGATCTTAGGGTGGCTCTCTTGGAGGTCGTTGCAGATGTCATTTTCTGAAGGTTTTTCTATTGAAGAACAGTGAGTGTTTCTTCAAGTATATGTCCGGAGAACAGTGAGTGTTCTTCGAGACGGTAGGAATAAAAATGAAGGTTTAGAGAGCCCCTTCCTCTAGTGCTAATTGTTGTTACCCAAAATATTATCCGGAGATAGTATTGCTGGAATGATCGAGTAACAAACAAATGCGAGAACACTTCCGTGAGAAAATAGATAACACAAGATTTGCCGGGGTTGTTAATCCCGGGCTTGAATGCTCTCGCGAGATGTTATTAATAAATATACTGTCGAGTACATATATTAATGTTAGAATCTATTACAAGGAGTGTAAAGACTTCTAGTTATCTAGGCTTTAGAGCGCGTAGATTGCCGGAAGAACCAGATAGATAAATCTGTGAGTTCTTGCTTGGGATATATGATGAATGTGTATGAATATCACTATGAATGTATTAGTGGTTGTCAAAAGAGCCTTTGATTCTCTCTTTTTGTGTGTGTTTTGCACTGAATTCGTAGTAAAATTCGCGTCCCTTTTGCCATAGCAGTGAGTTCTCTATTTATAGGGGACAAGGTAGTGGGGACCCCTCCGGCGATCGCCGACGACCGCCGTTTTTTATATTATAATAAGGTGGCCGATCGTCCCGTCACGTGGGGCTGTTCCCTTAAAGTCTGGGGCTGCTGCTGGAGCCAGTTGTGCGAGCTAATGAGAGGCCAACACGCGTCCTGGGCAGCTGTCTGGGGAGGACCCACTTTGTACCTTTCGGCGGCTTTGTCGGTAGGTGTGGTAGGTGACAGGCTGGAGTCAAAGATCCTATCTGTCGGTATCCTTTGAAGATCCGCACGTGGGCCACTGTCCAAGATTCGGTCTTCGATGACTTTGACGGATGCTGGATCCATACGTGGCACGAGACGATCGCCTCTGGTTCGCTCGTTAAAGATGATCGTCAGATATCAAAAGATGATCGCTGGGTACCAAAAGACGGTCGCCGTATTATGCCGAACTCTAGGAGTTTGTACAGAGTATGTCTTACACGGTTGGCTTCTCTGATCGTGATGCCGATCGTTATCGAGGCGTATCAATCGCCGCATAACACCAGTATCTCAGGCAATTAAGACGTTTAACCAGCAGCTGGCATTTGTTCGACATCTGGTCAGAACATATGCAGAAATGATGATCCATTTTGATATGAGGATGAAACCAGAAATCCAGAGGTACATGTCCGGTTTTGAATGTACCACACTCCGTCAATACAAGGATAAGGCATTGGCGTATGAGATCAAGGAAGCAGCTATGGAGAAATTTTCAGAATCCAAGAAGCAGAAAGTCTCTGGTACTTTTACAGAGCACAAGAACAGCGGGCCCCACAAGGCCCAGTCATCTTTTCATTCTTTCAAGAAACCTCCGCACCCAGTTAGGAGCGGAAAGAACTTCGGAGCGACATCAACTATGACTGATGTTATCAGGAAATACTTTAACTGCGCCCAGACGGGACACTATCGACGGAATTGCCCCCTACCTGCCGTGACTTGTTTTGATTGTGGTCGAGAGGGACATCATGCGGTGTTCTGTGAAGAGGCTGCAAAGTCTTTTAGAGCCCGTATACCACAGCCAGTCCAGAAGGAAGCCAGTATCCAACAAACGCAGCAAAGTGTTCAGATGCCTCAGAATTTTGGCCGTGGGCGAGGCAGAGGACAGTGGGACGGAAAGGGTACATCGAGTGCCGGATCTGTTCCCCCACGTCTGTACGAGATGAGGAGAACAGACGATCGGAGATCTTTGTTGTTGCATCGTGTCTTGTCCGAATCCTTTCCCGGCCGATTAAGCGTTTTATTCGATACAGGAGCTATGCATTCTTTTATATCCTTGTCTTGTGTAAATCGTTTGAATGTTTCTGGTTTTCATAATTATGAACCTTATGTTATTGGTTTACCAAGTGGAGAGAGGATTGTTGGAAACTTAGAAACTAGAGATTTCCCTGTATCATTTGGAGGCACAGAGTGGCTCTCAAATCTGATTGTAATAGAAATGCAAGGGGACGATCTGATACTCGGAGACGATTGGCTTAATCGATATAGAGCTATTGTAAACTACCGAAGGAGGAATATCTCGTTGATCGCTGACGATGGTTCCGAAATTCTGTTTGAGGGATGGAAACCGGGAAGCTCAGGAAAATTGATCAAGGCGATGAAAGCTGTCAAATTGTTGAAACAGGGCTGTACCGGATACTGGTGTTATGCAATGAAGAAACAAGACGAAATTGTGGAACTTTCATCCATTCCTGTTGTGAACGAATTTCCAGATGTATTTCCTGACGAGTTACCTGGACTACCTCCACGAAGGGATGTATAATTTACCATTGAACTGGAACCCGGAGCTACACCAATTTCTAAGGCACCGTATCATATGGCACCTACTGAGATGTATGACCTGAAAAAGCAACTGGAGGAGTTACTGGACAAAGGCTATATTCAGCCAAGCGTTTCGCCCTGGGGAGCGCCGGTTCTTTTTGTCCGAAAGAAGGATGGATCACTTCGACTTTGTATCGACTATTGAGAGCTGAACAAGATGACGATTAAGAACAAATATCCGTTGCCACGGATTGATGATTTATTTGACCAGTTGAAAGGATCAATAGTATTCTCTAAAATTGATCTGAGATCAGGATATCATCAGCTAAGGATTAAAGAATCAGATGTTCCGAAATCAGCGTTCAGAACTCGCTACGGACACTATGAGTTTGTAGTGATGCCGTTTGGTCTCACTAATGCACCTGTTGTATTCATGCAGTTGATGAACTGAGTGTTCATCGAATATTTGGATAAATTTGTGGTCGTGTTCATTGATGACATTCTAGTGTATTCTAAGAACCCTGAAGAGCATGCACAACATTTGCGGATTGTATTAGAACTTTTAAGAAGCGAGCAACTGTACGCCGAACTCTCTAAGTGTGAATTCTGGCTAAAGGAAGTAATGTTTCTCGGTCATGTGGTATCAGCTAAAGGAGTCCGAGTAGATCCTCAGAAGATTGAAGCGGTTTTGGATTGGAAACCTCCTAAGAACGTGAAAGAAGTCCGAAGTTTCTTAGGACTTGC
This sequence comes from Orobanche coerulescens, assembly GCA_033398695.1. Lineage (NCBI taxonomy): Eukaryota > Viridiplantae > Streptophyta > Magnoliopsida > Lamiales > Orobanchaceae > Orobanche > Orobanche coerulescens. Next base: position 104,240,448 of record CM065804.1, read on the forward strand.
TGGGTATTATCGTCGGTTCGTGGAAGGGTTTTCCAAAATTTCCCGCCCACTTACTCGACTCCTGCAGAAAACTCAAAAGCTTGAGTGGAATGAGTTGTGTCAGGTTAGCTTTGATGAATTGAAGAAGAGATTGACGACGGCACCGATTCTATCACTTCCACAGGGAACATGAGGATTTATAGTTTACAGTGATGCTTCGAACCAAGGACTCGGATGCGTATTAATGCAGAATGACAAGGTGATCGCTTACGCGTCGCGACAGCTGAAACCTTATGAAGTTAATTACCCAACACATGATTTGGAGCTAGCGGCAGTAGTTTTTGCTTTGAAGATCTGGAGGCATTATCTGTACGGGACTCACTGTCAGATCTTTACGGATCACAAGAGTCTCAAATACATCTTCAGTCATAAAGAGTTGAACATGCGGCAAAGGAGATGGTTAGAGCTGATTAAGGACTACGACTTGGAGATTTTGTATCATCCAGGCAAAGCGAATGTAGTGGCCGACGCACTCAGCCGCAAGCCTGTTTCTATTCAGATGCTGGAGACTCTGACCTCCCAACTTAGCCTTCAACGAGAGATTATTCGAGAAGGAATTGAAGTATGGTTACAAAGAGTCCAAGGACAACTGTGCATGATGGAAATGACTTCATCATTAACCGAAGAAATCAAATATAGACAGGCAGATGATCCTCTGATGATTCGGTTATGTGATGAAGTGATCAAGGGGGAAGCCCCTGGATTTGTAATTCATGATGATGGAGTTTTGAGATTTCAGAACCGACTCTGCGTTTCCGATGTCGATGTTCTGAAACAGACGATTCTGAAGGAAGCTCATAGTTCGCCCTATTCTATCCACCCGGGCACCAGTAAGATGTATAAGGATTTGAAGCAGAATTTCTAGTGGGGCAACATGAAGAAAGATGTAGCGGACTACGTTTCGAAATGCTTGACTTGTCAGCAGGTTAAGATCGAGCATCAACGACCTGCCGGAATGTTGAAACCACTCCCGATTCCTGAATGGAAGTGGGAGGACATATCGATGGACTTTGTCACTAGTATGCCGAGAACCAAGACAGGAATGAACATGATTTGGGTGATAGTTGATCGTTTAACCAAATCAGCTCATTTTCTAAGCATTAAGGACACGTGGGGACCAGAAAGGTTGGCACGAGTATTTATTTCGGAGATAGTTCGATTGCATGGAACGCCGAAGACCATTGTTTCTGATCGAGACGGCCGTTTTGTGTCTCATTTTTGGAAAGCAGTTCATAAGGCCTTGGGGACAGAATTGAACTTCAGTACAACTTATCACCCGCAGACTGACGGACAATCCGAGAGGACCATTCAAATGGTGGAAGACATGCTAAGGGCCTGTGCCTTAGATTGGTCAAACGATTGGGAAATTCATCTACCGTTGATTGAATTTACCTACAACAATAGTTGACATGCTTCCATTAAGATGGCACCGTTTGAGGCATTATACGGGAGGAGATGTAGATCGCCCCTGTGTTGGGACGATTCATCAGACTTAATCGGGACAGAACCAGAGTTGATCGTACAGACTCGAGAGAAGATAGCCTTGATTCGTGAATGGTTGTTGACCGCCCAGAGTCGCCAGAAATCTTACGCATACATACGTCGTCGCCCTTTGGAGTTCAATACTGGAGACCACGTACTTTTAAAGGTTTCTCCTACTCGGGGAATTTTCCGTTTTGGAAGAAGGGGAAAACTGAGTCCGAGATATATCGGGCCGTTCAAAATCCTTGAGAGAGTTGGAGAGTTGGCATACAGATTGGCATTACCGCCGTCATTGAGCCATGTTCATAACGTGTTCCACGTATCCCAATTACGGAAGTATATACCAGATCCTAGTCATGTCATTGATTTCGGCGAGATCGAAGTCGCTCAAGATGGCACGTTTGAAGAGAAACCGATCAGGATACTCGAGAGTCGAGTTAAGCAGTTGAGAAACAAACTGATCGCATTGGTCAAGGTTCAGTGGTCGCACCACGGAGTGGAAGAAGCCACTTGGGAAACAGAAAAAAGTATGAAGTCCATATATCCAGGATTATTTTCGTCTTGAGTTTCGGGACGAAACGCTTTTTTAGTAGGAGAGTATGTAATATCCGGATTAATTACTGAGTATTTCACCTGTATTTGAACCCTGTATTAGTTGGAATTATGATATCAATAAATGGAATATGGTATTTACCGTATTTGTATTTTCGTGCATGAGTATGGCAGCATATTACTTGTCTCATACAAATACTCAATAATACAAATTATTGAGTATGGCTGCATATTATAAGTAAAGTAATCAATTATGGAGTTGGGTGGAGGCCAGCACATAGTCCTGGACAGTTTTTAATTATTAAGCCTGGACAGCTTTGGAATCTAGCGTAGGAAATTATTGAGCACAGGGGTCCAGAAACATTTTATAAAGGACATCACCTCATTTCATTTGGTTTTCATCTTCCTTCACCTGTTCTTAGTTCCCTGAAAGTCCAGAGGGTTTTCCCTACCTCTTAAACACATTTAGACCACCCCTTTTGTGATCTTTGAAGATTGGGTGTCACTGGTGATTGATCATTGAAAGTGGAGAAACATCTTGATCTGGCAAGCAAGCAACCGGAGTTGGATTCTACTTATTGTCTCGGTGTTTTCTTCATCTTAAGGTATGTTAATACTAATTTCTACTTGGATTCGTGTTATCAAGGATATGATAGAAGTATGCTGTCAAGATATTGAGTTCCACTGATAAAATCATCCAAGCATCATCATGTTTTAGAAATTGGGATGTTTCTACTTATGAATAAATCATCAGACGTTATATCCTTCCATATAAGTTGGATTTGTTAGATGTTTTCTGGATATAATGATGATATTGGAATCTAACACATCAATCTTGGATCAACCAACTTCACCTGAGAATTTCGTATGTTCAGTTTTCTACCCAGTACCCTACTGTCATCAACTAGGCGAGTCAAGTAGGCTGATCAGCGAGGTTGACTTCTGACTCGGGTGATCAGCGAGGTTGACTTCTGACTCGGCTGATCAGGGAGGTTGACTTCTGACTTACCGATCAATGAGGTTGAATTTCCGGTCCAATCGGGTGTTGACACGTGGCACAATATGATCCGTCTATTTAATTGTCCTTCGAACGGTCATACTTCTTCATACGAACTCGGATTTAGATGAATTTTTTTTAAAACGATCGTCTCGACGGGACGAATAAAATAGACTCGGCTGATCAGCGAGGTTGACTTCTGACTCGGCTGATCAGCAATGTTGACTTTTGACTCGGCTGATCAGCGAGGTGACTTTTGACTCGACTGATTAGGTTACATTTTATGAACTTCCGACCGTGATTTGGATTGTTAGATGTTCGTACGACTGTAAATGAAATCTATATTACTTATTTTGTTAAGGTCCAAGCTTAGCAACATGATTGATTGAAGGGGCGACCTTCGAGTGTTTCGTTTTCGTGGAAGTTTCGTTCTTGTCTTCGAATCGAGGCAAGTACCTTATTTGTTTTATGTATTGTTGTTATACATATTGTCGTGCATGTATGTCGTTATTGTATGTCCACCTCGTGTTGGTCCGACGGGATCATCGGGGGATCTATGCTAGCGTGCGCTGGATCATCGGACGGGTTTTTCCACCACGGGTTGGTCTGACGGGATCATCGTGGGTTCTAGGCAGTGAACGCTGGATCGTCGGAATTACCATGTGAATGTTATGATATCATGTTGTGATTATCAGTTGTGTATGTTATTTATTGAGTTTCTCGTATGAGAAGACTCGTTGGTATTTTTGTCAATTACGTATTATTATTCTGTGTGAGATATTGAATAATACGTTGTGGTACTTGTACTAGCATCGTTGTGCTAACCCCTTCGGGGGTGAACATTTTGTTTATGTTCAGGATCCAGGTGAGCGGGGAAACAACCACTGGAGCTGCATGACGACGGGGGTGTAGAGTGATGTTCTGGCCGGGTTTACTTGTCTCATGTTTGTTAGTTATTTCAATAAGTACTCGAGTACGTAGTCGCTTTTGATGAATTTGAATTTGATGATGTATTAATAATTTCTGTTGAACATTTGTATTTTCAGTATTTGGTCAGAACTGTTGTATCTTAATTTCATTATTTTCATTCGTTGGTACCTGTTAATGCCTTTTCAACTCTTTAGCCTTGTAAATCCTGATGTAAAGGATTTACGGCGCTGTAATATTCCTGAATATATCAGGGGTGTTACAGCTTCAATATCTCATATCTAGAAATCCTACTGTGCTATCATATCGCTCGGTCAAGTGTGCGAGAATCTGCCTAGCAGAGGTCATTTTCTCGTGCGCTCTCTGCAGCTCATTAGTCATTGAGCCCATCATAAAGCCACAGACCAGCACGTCATCCTTGACCCATTTTTCATGGACGTCAATCTCTTCCTGATTACCCCTAGTCCGAACTGGATTCGGTGGAATGTCCGCCTCCAAGACGTATCCCAGAGACTCCATGCTGAGTACAATCATCAAATTCCGCAACCAGTCAACGAAGTTGGGGCCAGTTAGGAGATTCTTTTCAAGTAGTATTGCAAGTGACCCTTTGCCATTTTAGAGAGATATAGTTTCATTTTTATACATTGATATAGGCATGATTGAATTAGTGGCTTGTTATATTATGACTGAGTATAGAATTTAAGTACTTGTATAATTCTTATCTCGGCTCCCATTAATTTTATCGGAATTACACACTCCTATGTTATAACTCGGAAGTCATGGTAAGATCGACTTCTTAGTGGTGATCAAGTTCCTTACAAATTTTAACAGACACAACCTGTCAGGTTTCTTGCCTACTAATTTATGTAAAGTGGTGTCCAACACCAACCCGTCCAGCGGATGATTCGATCTTCTTTTACTTCTAGTCTTCATGCCCTCAACCTATCAGGTTTCTTGGGAATCTAGACTATCTAAGTTGTTGACCTTCAACGTCTATCCGTCTGACTATTGAATCTCGCTCGGAAACCTATCAGGTTCTTAGGGGCAAAATTGATCACCAACTGAAGGCATCTAATGCACTCAAGATTTTTTTCAACCTCTACCAAATGTACTACCCCGATAACTCGGAAGCATAGCACACCCGCTCGGGTATCAATTTTCTATGAGTTTGATGGAGGGTAGGAAACCTCGTAACCCTTTTCAAACTTAGTCTGTTTGTTGTCGGGAGAATTTTGCGATTAATGTTACACTTTGTATATTAATTCATTTATAAGCGCGTTTGTGTTTGTCAATCATTCATAATGAAAAATAGTAAATAGCAACCTAGTTACTACCAACATATAGCTCATGGACTTTTTCCTAAGTAGTGCGCCAAGCGAGTGACCCAATAAAGAAAAATGAAAACAGTCTTCGATTCTTCATCTTCTCGGCCGGTTGTCTTCGGTCTTCGTCATAGCCAAATAAATAATTACATCATATAAAATGCATCCTATTATACAAATTTTCTAGTAAAAATAAATAGGCTCAAAATGGCCTTTACAACCCAATCGAGTCGAACAAATCAAAACTAAGTCCACGAGCTATATCACCATCACATAAGGATTCCACACAACATGTAACAACAATGAAATTAAATATTTAATTTTAATATATTAGTCCAATTAATCTATAAGATTAATCTATTCAATTTCTACAATATTAATCCAATTAATATATATGACATTAAAATTAAATAATCAATTAATGTATTAATCCAATCAATATCAAAATTAATCTATTCAATTTTAATGATATTAATCCAATTAATACTAAAAATCGTCATTTCAATTCTTTCGAAGTAATCCGACCAAAAATAGTATTTTCGTTTAATATTTTTCCCATTTAAAATAATATTCCAAATATATTTTAATCAAATTAAATCCAATTTAAAATGTGGGTAAATATTACAACGTAATACAGAGACTAAACGAAGTCCCGGACAAGTCGGAACGGGCCTAGTCCACAAACCGAGCCTGAAAGAGAGGGCTGGCCAAGGGTGACCCGGGAGCGAGTCACCTGCCTGCAACTATCCGGGTAGTAGGCAGCCTGTCTGGCCAACTTTCCACGCACGGCCTGGCAGTGACTCTGGCAGCCCCGGGCTGCCGAGTGACCTCCATTCGGTTCATTTATCGGCTCATTTCCAAAACGTGATGTTTCTAACTTTTATGTAGGACTTATAAATCAATAAAATGAAATTTTACAGATTTATAATTCGCAAAAAATCATAGAAACAAAATTTACAGCGAATAATTAAATATCTTCGATTATAACAATAATGATTCTAAATCATAAACATCAACCAATAGCATTCAAAATAGATAAATAATCGTATATACGGTATCATTGACCTTGCTGCGATACCACTATTGGGATTCCAGAAACAAAATCGAATACGCAGTGGAATAATAATACATAATAAAGAATCCCAAACAGGATCGATCAAGTAACGTATATACGAAAAAAAATCAACGAAAATAAAAGGATCAAAGTCCATACCTTTGAAGCCTTTAGATAATATCTTTGTATGTTGGTGATGATCACGAACCCAATCACGAGCATGAAATCCCTTCGTTGCAAACACCGAAGCCCGATGTCTACTTCACACGCGGCGGAACTTAACCGGAAAAATCTACGAGCCTCCGTTCTATGAAGAACACAGATAGGGAAACTCGTAGGAATTTTTCTCTCAATTTTTCCTTGCTTATTTTCACCTCCAAGATGAAGAACTTGGTCAAGGAAATAAATTCTCCCTCCACACTTTATCCTCACTGCCGTGACATGCAAAGTGTGTCATGTGGTGTTGATTTGTTTTCACTTTTATAAGACATTCTCATAAAAGTGTGATATCAATTGATATGATAAGATGAATCTTATCATTTTAAAATTGTGCTATATTTCACCAACACCAAAGATCACACCAATTCAAAAAGGAAAAGGAAGGGGGCGGCTTTCTTGGAAATTTCTAGGAAACGGGCCGAGTGACTCGGCTTGTCTACCGGACGTTCGTCAAATGAATCCGTTAAATACAGTCCCTTTGATCTCCAGTGTATTATATAAATTAATTATTCCAATTAATTAATTATATTAAATACAAATATATTTATCTAAGAAATTTAATTATGAATTAAATTAATTACCGAGTCACTTAATTTTAATCCATAAGACCTCTTAGAAATGGAGAGCATTACACGAACACGAAGGTTGAGGTTGAATTCAATAGGTCGGTTAATCCAATAAATAATAATTAGATATCCAATAACTAATATTAATAGAGAGATAATAAATTCATATTTATCCCTCAACGATCCTGATGCACGACTCTGTAGGTCCGTCTCACCCGACATTGGGAGGAACCAATGAGTGCGGACAACACTTAGCTAGCCTAGCGGGCCGCACTGTAAACACCGACTGAGAACGAATGAAGGGATCATTCCAGAACTATTATGTCATGAATACCATATACGTATAAACTCTTCATTAGATGTCCCGGTCAATTCTTCGGGTCACGGTAAAGTCAAACCTTTTTGTTGACTAGACACTATACATGTGTTAATGCAAATCAAGACCGACTAATTACTAGTGTATCTAATACGACTAGATCAGAATGCTTTGGCCAAAGACTTATGATCTTATTTGTCATTAACCGTGTAGGACATTCGCCTGCTCACTAACAGGAGATAGAATCCTTTCTTGGCATACAGTAAAGACTACTACCTACCCGTATAGTCCACACTTCGAGGTTGACTCAGTGATAAAGCAAATGAGTCTAACTACTCTAATGACAAACTAACTTGCAGATGACTCAGACACTGACAACATTCCTCTCTCCAAGTTATTAAAAAGGAGGAAATCACCTGAAAAAGAAGTTGTCCACATTTCATCCTCACCCGAACCGACCCCCAAAAGACAGAAAGGACTGGTGGATTATTAATCAGAGTCCTCAGAAGAAATGCAGGAAGCCATCCCAGCTGTACCCACATCACCTGAAGAACAACCAGCTCACTCTACTGAGATGATCCCACAAGTAGTTCCACTCCTGACACTTCCTAGTGTTAATGAGGAAGAAGAAGCAGAAGAAATCTTTGAAGAACAAACTGTCCGCTACTCCTTCAACCTCAAGGAGAATAACCCTCTAAACCTCACCAGGGCTGAGCTGAAATTGGTAAAACATGTCCTTAAATATCCTTTTGTCAATATTTACAAGGAATGGAAGGGGTAAAAGACTCTTAACTTCTCTCAGCTAAGAGAGTTTGTTGACACAAGTGGATGGGACTACCCCATATCTACAGAGACCCTCATCATAGGATTCTGTCATGAGACAGATATGAGTTTATTGTTGGATAAGAACTGGTTCATTTCACGGTTTAAGCAAAATATGGACACGTTCATGCTTAATTTTATGGAAGGTATAACACAAAGAAAAACACTTGATGATGAGGAAGAGAATGAAGAAAAGAAAGAAGAATAAGAAAACAAAGAAGGGGGAGAAATAGTTGAAAAAGAAGAAGTTGAAAAAAAAGAAAAGAATATCAGAGAAGGAGAAACGAAAGAAGAGGAGGAAAAGAAGGAAGAAAATAACAAGAAGTTGAAAAGGATGAAGGAAGGAAGGAAAAAAAGGAAGGATGATGAAGATAAAGATGCACCTGATCAGGCCTCTAGCTTTGCTCAGCCCTCACAAGCTGAGAAGTCTGAAAGGCAAAAGGATCAGGGGGAACAATCTAGGAAAACCCACTCTAATAACAAGTCATCTGCTCCAAGGGTACCTGAAAAATCCGAATCACCTGCAGTAGAAGACACAACTAAAAGTACCCCAGAAGCAACTTCAGTTCAACTACCATCCAACCTCACTGAGCTGATCAGATCAATGGTGGAAGAAACTGTTGCTAAACTCCTGCCAACCGAAGTAAAACCTCAACTGCTGTCCTTCAACACCAAAATGGACTCATTTCTCAATAAGAAAGAACCCTTACCTCCACCATTTTCTATCAAAATGCTAGTGGGCATGCAAGATTTCATGACTAGAGTGGAGGAGCATCTAGCACATATTCTTGATGCTAGCAAAAAGGGGGAAGAGATGAGAAAGGGGGAAGAGATGATAACTAAGAGAAGGCAGGAGGCACTATCTTTGGTCCCTAGAAGTTCAGCCATACCACCTCAAACCATTCGTTACCCTGAGGCAGGAACTTCAAGTTCCCTGAAAAGGAAAGATATAGCTGCACCATCAGAAGAACCAGCATCTAAAAGGAAGAGAACCAGGCATGAAGGACATCAACCACTTCAGTGGGACTGGAAAAGAATTGTACTATGTGGAAGAATTCTTTCCTGTAGAAGCTGCACCTATGTGGGGAACAGCAACGAAAAAAATTATAGAAATATACTACTTATGGGAAATCATTCAAGATCCTGAGAGCTCCCCTCAACAAACTTTCATTGACTTCATGGAGCTCAACTGGCCCAATCTATGGGAAATTCTGAAGAAGTATGCTAGGAAACACTTCAATGCATATCCAATGATCCCAGATTTCAGAGATGAAGAAGTACCCAGACTGATGAATGGAGAACTGGATGAGATTGCCCTTCAAAAGGAGATGAGGCAAGTTTGCATTGAGAACAAGTACACCTCACCTGAAGAACAAGAGTTTGCTTCTTCAGTAGTCAAAAAGAAATATGGGCTTATACCAGTTTCAAAGAGGCCAATAGGAGCAACACCTCTGAGATCTCTCCCTCTAGCAAAGACCAGAGGAAGAGGAAGATAATAGTTTTTTTTGTTATCAATCACTTGTAATTTCACTTGTAATTTTTCATTTTACACATAATTTTTTTCATTTCACCTGTAAAAGACTGTATTGTAATCTTGAATATCATAAGTTTATAACAGTCGACTTGAATGACAACCACTAGTTATCTCAAACAAACTAAGTCTTTACATTACAGTACTTTACTTATCTGCATTTGATTACATTTGATCATTAAGTTTTGCCATCATCACAATAGGGGGAATTTGTTAGGAATCTTATTTTAGATTTTTATGATGTCATCCCTGTATTCATGATCAATTCAAATGTATGTACTTAGCATTGTAAAGAAGAACCAAATGAGTATCTTCTATAAGCTTGAAAAAGAATTAGGCTAAGTATTGATCATATTGATCAAGTGGAAATTTAGCTAAGTACAGAACAAGCCTATTATCAGCTCAGGTTTGGTCAACGCAAGATAACATATAGGTTTGACGGATAAAATATCAGGTGAGCTTATTATTAGCCGTGCTTCCAGACAAAGGAAATATCAGGCAAGTTCTACCCCAACTGAAAGCAGACGAGTTTTTATCAGGCGAGTTTCGGTCAAAGGAAGAGTCAGCTGAGTTTAACCAGACATAATATCAGGCGAGATTTTATCATACGAGGTTTGGTCAAAGTATGATATCAGCTGAGGGTTGACCAAGGGAATATCAGCTAACTTCCTAAAGATAAGATATCAGACAACTTTTATCCAGGCGGAACATCAGCCAGGTTTGACCAACATATCAGGCAGGTTTGACCAAGGCAACATCAGATGAGCTTTTATCAGATGATATATCAGCCAAGTTCTTGGATATCAACTGTCCATGTCAGCAAGCATTGAAAAGTCAACAATAACAGCCAAACTCATGCAGACGTAAAAGTCTTGCAAAGAGATAAATAGATAAACAATAAAGTCAGCAGAAGTACTATGCGAAAAATACTTACAAGTGAGCAAAGCATTTAAAGCATTTCAAAGAAAATATATAGCATCGTGAAGAGCTAGTTTCTAAAGTCATATACAAAGAAGCTCTTAAGTTAGAAGACAAACTCTTGTCGTAAAGTTTGAGTAAGGGGTACTTGTTTGAACGGGGTTCTTAAAAGTGTAGGGTTGTAAACGCATCCACGGGTTCTTGATTGGAAGGTGATAGACATCTTGCAAGTTGATGAGGCATCCATGGGTTTTCGATCAAGAGGTGCAAGGCAGCCAAAATGGAGCTGCAACGGCCATGGGTTTCCACTGGTTGGAAGCTATTGTAATTGAGAATTCATTGTAACAATCAATGGTTGGGCATTATAGTGAAATTATCTCCAACTGGTTTGGAGAGAAGTGGATTAGTAGAGGATTACCCCACCTCTGAAACCACTATAAGTGATGTGTGATTTACTGCTTTATCATCATACTTAACTGCTGCATACATATTTACTGTTCCATTTTATAGTCAGTCGTTCTTGTTGGATTATTTTATTCAAAATATTCATTATCAAGTTTTGATGATTAGTTGTTAAACAAAGAAAAACAACAAGGAAGCAAAACAAAACAACGAAGAAGTCGAAGTCGCAAAAAGCTGGACAGAACACTATTAATGTACGCAACACATGTATGATAACGTAGGCAACGCGGCTGAAATTAACATACGTAATGCTAGAGGATTAACGTACGTAATGAGAATTCAAACAAGACACCAGTTGGAAGTCTCCGGGTCAAAGTCTAGTATATAACGGATAGTTTGACAAAGGCAGGCAACGGATATAATTAACGCACGCTACGAGGAATGAATAACGTACGCTACAGCAAGCAGATAACGTACGTAACTGATAAAGCACAACGTATGTAACTGATAACATTTGTTTGGGACATGCGAATCTTGTTTATTGGGCAAGATGATGAAGAATCCTTTCACTGGTCATGGATAAAGGGCTAGTGATCTATTAGGCCTAGTATATACTGATGTATGCATTCCTCTTAGCACTCATTCCAGAGGCGTATATCATACTTCATCACCTTTAACGATGATTTTAGTCGGTATGGATATGTTTATCTTATGAAGCATAAACATGAATCGTCTGAAATGTTCAAAATATTCTAAAATAAAGTATAGAATCAACTTGGCAAGATAATTAAAACCCTTCAATAAGATCGAGGTGGTGAATACTTAGCCAAGCATTTGATGATCATCTTAGAAGTTGTGGAATTATTTCGCAACTTACTTCTCCTAGAACACCTCAATATAAAGGCGTGTTTGGGAGGAGGAATCAAACTTTATTAGATATGGTCTGATCCATGATGAATCGAACAGAGCTTCTATTATCATTTTGGGGCCACTTCGTAGAAACAGCATCATTCACCCTTAACCATGTTCCATCTAAAGCAGTTGAAAAGATACCATTTGAGAAATGTAGTAGTAAGAGAGCAAACTTGTCTTTTTTAAAGATCTGGGGTTGCGAAGCGTTCGTAAGATGCCAAGTGTTTGACAAATTGGCGGCGGAATATGAAAGATGTTTATTTGTGGGATATCCTAAGGAATCTAAGTGTTGGCTACAGAGTATATAGTAAACAGCTTAGAAGGTAAAAATACAATAAGCTGTATGATTTTCGAAGTTAATTGCGTAGCGGAAGTCTGATAGTGAGTTGCTGTAAATACAGCAACTGGGTATTCTCCTATTTGCTTGATGCATACATGGTTCTCAATGTATACTTATAAATTACAGTTAAATGAAAACAGTAAGGACAGAAAGTAAATAACACAGATTTAAGTGGTTTAAGGTAAGCCCCTCTACGTCCATTGGTCCTCCATAAAGGATTAAAGCGTTTATTAAAATCACTATGTACACAATTACATGACTTTAACTAAACCTGTCTCTGTATAGTTCACACAGATTGATACAGGGACTGCAGCTTTGGCCGTTCACATGGATTGGCTTCAGATAGTTTGACTTGCTTCTTCTCACACAGATTGAAGCTTCGTCTTCAATACTATTCTTCCCGCACAGGTCGGAATACATAAGGAACTTAGTCTACACTAGGCTTATGTTGATCTCAATGGTAAAAGCTGGAAGAATGATTCCAAACAGCAGCTATATCTTTTATGAACGTTCATTGTATTCTATGCTGTTTACGTTGAGGACTTCATATATTTCTTCGCTTGAATATCATTATATGCTCACGCAATGTACTGCTCTTTAATAGATAGATTGTCAAGCAATCTATCAGATGTATGTGCAAGAATGAATAATACCAGTGAGCAATGTCCTCTTGCTTAGGGCTATTCATAACCTTGGAAATAGATTCGTTATAAATGTAGCCATTGGCTGGTTGGTGAGATGTTGACATCTCTGATTGGCGGCTACTGAATATTTAAATTAAAGGCAGCTCGTATTTAATACTTCAGACATTCTTTTTGACTTTGCATTAAATGCTCTTCAGAGCATTAAGACTTATCTCTTTTCGGCCGCATTAAATGTTGTCCTATCAGCAGTAAATGCTGCTGTTAACCGTGAATACTTTATAAATAAACAATGTTTGTCTTAAAACATTTTAAAGCTTTTTCCTTTTCAGTCTTGTTGAATGTGTTTTACTTTTCCTAAGTAAAACACCTACAGTCTGACTGCTATATCCAACTTGCTTTAACTTCTGTTGTATGGTGTAAGCTCCATATGATGGACTCTGTAGAATATCTCTTGTTGTATGGACGGAATGTATGGAGTTTCCTAAAACTTCCATACCTGGCGAAGACTTCTTTGTTGTATGTTGGCGATTATCAAAACCGCAATATATATCCTAACAATTTCCCCATTTTTGATAATGCCAAAACTTCCTCTAGATACAGAGAGGTTGTCTTCAAGTCTTCTGTTCGAATGATCCGATCTTCATTACTTAGTCTAGAAATTTGAACTCCTCGCATGCATGTTCTAAAATGAAAATCCTACATGACTAAGTGTATTACAATTTAACTTATGATTGACGCGTAGGCACAATCTTACAGAGTGTAATCTAGATTCTATACAACTTAATCTACGAAATGTTCGTGGACAATTTCTTACAGCTTGAGAATTAACAAGTTTGTACTTGTTGAAATATAATAATGCTTCGTAACCAGTATAGTAAAAACATTAAAAGTAGATTACGAGCTGTAATCTATTAAGAAATTAAATTTTATTGATGATTGGGAGAATTACGAGTCTTCAAAGATAAAAATACAAAGATACATATTGCATCGGTAAGCATACGGTAGAAAGAAATACAGTGTAAAACTAACAGAGGCTAGCTTCTATAGTGAGAGTGCTTCCAAAGCCTCCAATCAGGATCCTTTACAGTTCCTCTCCACCAGTTGACTAAGGAGTCATTACCTCGATCCCTATGGATACTTCTTCCTTCAGAGTATTGATCGTAGTTAAGGATCCAGTCTTCCAGATGGGTGAACCGTTCACCCTTCTGGTGCTTGGATTTCATCATCAGTTGTATGGGGAGCTTTCCTTCTGCCAATAGCCTTCAGAATTCATTGGTGGCATCCTCCAGAGACTTAAACCTGTTGAAGATGTCAGATTCCCTGATGAGAGTACAAAAGTATCTCATTAGTTCATTTTTCTTCCAATTCTTCAGATCATCCGCTGAAGGCTGTCGGTCTGTAGGTAGCAAAATATCAGAAGGCTTACACATAGTATTCTTCCATGGGAAGTTGGGATCTTGGAACTCAGGTCGAGAACCAGTCACCCTATATCCTCTTGTAGGTTGACCAGGCCCGAGTCCAGCCAGTCGTCCGATAGCAGTCACAACACTTTCTTCCAGCACAGACTCCATCTCTCTATCTTTCCATCCTCTATTTCCGGGCAGCCTCTCTGGACGCTCCCCCCCCTTTTTGGCATTTGAAAACAAAGTTGTGTGAAGCACCAATCTTGGCATTACCCATTTTTTCACAACTTTTGAAGTAGAGAGTGATACTAGCGGAGTTGGCATTGGAGCGGTTCTTATTCAAGGAAAGCGCCCTATTGCTTATTTTTCAGAAAAGTTAAACGGTGCTCGTCTCAATTATTGTACATACGACAAAGAGTTCTATGCTATTGTGAGGGCTCTAGATCATTGGAGTCACTATCTTCGGCCGAAGCATTTCATCCTACATTCGGTCCATGAATCATTGAAGTATATTAACGAACAACACAAGTTAAGTCCGAGTCATGCTAAGTGGGTGGATTTCTTACAATCATTTCACTATTCATCAAAGTATGACGGTAAAAGCAATGTTGTTGCGGATGCATTATCTAGATGGTATGCTCTACTGTCTACACTTGAGGTTCGTTTACTTGGGTTCGAGATGTTGAAAGAGTATTATGTTGGCAATGCTGATCTCGGGTAAATCTGGCCCGTTCGAGGAATTTATGATACAAGACGGGTTTCTTTTTAAGGGGAATCGACTTTGCTTGCCCAAACATACGTTTCGGGAGCTATTGATTCGTGAAGCTGATGGAGGAGGCTTGGCTGGCCACTTTGGCACGACTAAAACCATGGAGGTACTTAGGGAACATTTCTATTGGCCAAAAATGCAAGAGACATAAATGATATCGTGAGTAAATACGTGACATGTCATATGGCAAAGAGTTCATTCAAACTAGGCATGTATATGCCTCTATCGGTTCCGGATAGGCCATGGGAGGATGTTTCAATGGATTTATCATATGAATTCGCCCGGAAAAGTGAATATGTATCGGTCAGAGTATATGTAGGTGTATGATAGCGGAAGGCTTTTTACGAGTATGGTGTTTTTGGATGTATTTTTATGGATGTAATATCAGATAAAGTGATAATATCGATCAAGAAGACTTGAACGATCAAGAACGAAGGTTTATCGAATTAGACCTATAATTCGATAAGAGATTTCTACTCAAGACCTATTGAGAATCAATCGGATTAATACTCGAAAACGCGTCGAATAAAAATCAAGTTTCGATGAAAAGCATTCACCAAGGAAAACACAAAGTGCATTCTTCTTATAACAACATTCAAATTCATCATGTTACAATGCTTATACAAGACTTATTTATAGGAAAAACTAAACCTCCCTATCAATTAAAGAAAACAATCCAAAGATTACAAAATCTTTGAATAATCAAAACAAATCAAAATAAAATACAAAGGGAACACAAAATCATAATTTAGGGGAAACATACTCCCTAAAATAAGTAAAAGAAGAAAGAGAAGACAAACACAAAAAAAGGTTATAAAATAAAGTATCCTGCCGGCAGGACACGGGCCGTGTCGTTTGACACGGCCGCGACGCGACAAGGACGTTCGGCAGGGCTCGACCGTGTCCGCTTGACACGGTCGCGGTGCGACAAGGATGTTCGGCAGGACTCGACCGTGTCCTGGAACACGTTCGGGTGTCTGGGCAGTCAGTTTCGGCGTTCTGGGCGAGTAGGACTCGACCGTGTCGCCTGACACGGTCGGGTTCAGCCGACAGTGATTCTTGCTTGTCCGGGACATTGCGGCACGGGCCGTGTCCGATGACACGGCCAAGTTCGGTCGGTAGCGCCTTTCGATCTTCCAGCACAGCATGACACGGTCATGTCTTGGGATACAGTCGAGCTGGTCGGCAGTTCGTTCGGCCAAATCCGGAAGAGTTCGACTCGGCCGTGTCTCGGGACACGGTTGAGTCCGGCAGCAGTTCGTTTTGTCATTTTTGGGATCCAATAGATCCGAATTTGGTCCTATGGTCTTCATAAGATTTGTAGCTCTCTTTCTTAGATTTCCATGGACACTTAAATCACCTGAATCGGATTTCGGACGAGTAAGTTATGGCCAAAATACTAAAATTGCTACGAAGTCGTCGTGTGCGCGAGAATTGGTAATTTGTCCGTGTATTTTGCATGAGGATTTTATGTATGCCTGCGAATCAATCAAGCTTGGTCGGATAATCTTCTTTTTGTATTTGATGATATTGACCGATTCGTATCATACCCTCCCCCTTTCAAAGGATTTGACCTCAAATCCAGATTTTGAACTCTTTTTTTTTATTATTATTATTTTGTGATGTAAGACTTGACTTGTAGTTCATTGAATGCTCGGTCTTCATCACATCATTCCCTTCCTTTTCAAGAAGATTCATTCTTTATTCTAATTCCCGAAAGAATGGTTGGTACTCCGGATATGGTTGCACTCCTCCTGGTTTAAAGATGTAATTTTCGTCTATAATGTTGATTTTAACTTCTGATTGCGTATCCAAAAGGACAACATGCAAAATGAAAACAAACGACGTACCTGGGAGTCTTCCATTCCCCTTAATGGAATCCCGAAAAGATGATTTATGGTTTAACGGAGTAATTTCCAACTCATGTGCTAAGTGAACACAAATCGCATCCTCACTCCCTTCTATAATGAATTCGTCCCTTACTATTTTCCGATTATACGCAGCCACGCTGTTTTCACGTTGGTCGGTGTCAAGAACTAGATCAGCAAGAACAAATGGATTAGGCCCCTCCAGTTCTTTGACAATAATTGAAACAACCTTGTGCGGAATATAACAAGGCGGTCTTTGTTCGATTAGTTCGCTTTGCACAACCACGCCATTATCTCGGGTCTCCTTAAGCACCCGCATGTGTAGACGCTCACCTTCAAACATGGGAAGCTCGAGATCAATTATGGGCTCCTCTTTGTCATCTGATTCTGTATCAAATATTGGCGGTCCATCATAACCCGATCCACTTTCCATTTTAATATTATCGGGATCCTTGAATAATGCCTCATCAAAAATTAATCCACTAAGCTCGTTTCATACCGCAACAAAGTCATACAACCCACTTTGCTCCGATAGGGCAACTCGACTCCAACCATCGTCTTCTTTGTCATCAGAAAATGCCGTAGGAAACTCTGTCATATCAAAGTCGACAGTGACAAGGAGTTCATCTTCAAGATTAGCCGTTTCAGAAAGCATAAAGCCGTGATCTTGTTTCGCGTTTGGGATAAATTTTCTGACGAAATATTTCCTGAATTTTTGCCAATCTCTGATTTTAGGCTTACGTTGTCGTGAACGAGACTGTTTCAGTTTTTTCCACCAGACGGTGGTGCGGCCACAAAGGCATTTCATCGCCAATGAAACTCGGCGGTCAACTGGAATCCATTGGCGGTTGAGAATATCCTCACATGCGTGAAGCCAATCAACGCATGCTTCTGGATCGGTACCTCCAACGAACTCGGAAGTTCGTTTACTTTGAACTCGTCCGCATGGTACGGCGAACGAGTGTCGTCTCCGCGTCTTGCTTGCATACGCTGCTCCGGTAAGCCGCTTAGTGCATTACGGAGTTTTATCAAGAAATTGGGATCGAAGAAATCCATAACAAGAGAGTCAAGAGATAATTTTTTTGACAAGAAATAGTTGAATAAATCGCCCAAGGAGATGACCTTCGGCTCCGATACCACTTATGATACGAATTCGTCCGGAAAAGTGAATATGTATCGGTCGGAGTATATGTAGGAGTATGATAGCGGAAGGCTTTTTACGAGTATGGTGTTTTTGGAGGTATTTTTATGGATGTAATATCGGATAAAGTGATAATATCGATCAAGAAGACTTGAACGATCAAGAACGAAGGTTTATCGAATTAGACCTATAATTTGATAAGAGATTTCTTCTCAAGACCTATTGAGAATCAATCGGATTAATATTCGAAAACGCGTCGAATAAAAATCAAGTTTCGATGAAAAGCATTCACCAAGGAAAACACAAAGTGCATTCTTCTTATAACAACATTCAAATTCATCATGTTACAATGCTTATACAATACTTATTTATAGGAAAAACTAAACCTCCCTATCAATTAAAGAAAACAATTCAAAGATTACAAAATCTTCGAATAATCAAAACAAATCAAAATAAAATACAAAGGGAACACAAAAATCATAATTTAGGGGAAACACACTCCCTAAAATAAGTTAAAGAAGAAAAGAGAAGACAAATACAAAAAAAGGCTATAAAATAAAGTATCATGTCGGCAGGACACGGGCCGTGTCGCTTGACACGGCCGCGGCGCGACAATGACGTTCGGCAGGGCTCGACCGTGTCTGCTTGACACGGTCGCGGCACGACAAGGACGTTCGGCAGGACTCGATTGTGTCCTGGAACACGGTCGGGTGTCTGGACAGTCAGTTTCGGCGTTCTGGGGGAGTAGGACTCGACCGTGTCGCCTGACACGGTCGGGTTCGGCCGACAGTGATTCTTGCTTGTCCGGGACAGTGCGGCACGGGTCGTGTCCGATGACACGGACGAGTTCGGTCGACAGTGCCTTTCGATCTTCCAGCACAGCATGACACAGTTGTGTCTTGGGACACGGTCGAGCTGGTCGGCAGTTCGTTCGGCCAAATCCGGAAGAGTTCGACTCGGCCGTATCTCGCGACACAGTCGAGTCCGGCGGCAGTGCGTTTTGTCATTTTTGGGATCCAATGGGTCCGAATTTGGTCCTATGGTCTTCATAAGATTTGTAGCTCTATTTCTTAGCTTTCCATGGCCACTTGAATCACCTGAATCGGATTTCCGACGAGTAAGTTATGGCCAAAATATTAAAACTGCTATGAAGTCATCGTGCGCGCGGGAATTGGTAATTTGTCCGTGTATTTTACATGAGGATTTTATGTATGCCTGCTACTCAATCAAGCTTGGTCGGTAATCTTCTTTTTGTATTTAATGATGTTGACCAATTCGTATCAATTTCATTGTTGCATTGCCTCATACTCAACGGGGTAAAGATGCTATTATGGTGGTCATAGATCGTTTTTCGAAAATGGCTCATTTGTAGCGTGCCACAAGACAGACGATGCAAGAAATATGGCCGACTTATATTTCCGAAAGGTGGTACATTTACATGGAATTCCAAAGACTATTATTTCGGATCGAGATTCCAAATTCCTTAGCTACTTTTGGAACACCTTATGGAGGAAGGTGGGAACCAAACTCTTGTTTAGCACTTCGCACCATCCTCAAACCGACAGACAGACCGAAGTAACTAATCGAACTTTGGGAACATTATTACGTGGTCTTGTAAGCAAGACACGAAAGGACATGGATTTAAAACTTGCACATGTGGAGTTTGCATACAACCGATCCCCTACGCATGCCATGGCTCACTCACCTTTTGAAATTGTTTATGGTTTGAATCCATATATACCGTTAGATTTAATTCCCTTACCGTGCGAAGAATTAGTTCATAAAGATGTGGAGTCAAAACTTAAGTCCATGATGAAGCTACATGAGCAAGTGCATAATCGGATCAGGGAGGTTAATGATGCCTACAAATGGAAGTCTAACAAACAAAGAAAAGCGAGATAATTTGAAATCCGCAACTTGGTTTGGGTACATTTGAGAAAAGAACGATTTTCGGGAAGCGCAAGAATAAACTTATGCCACGAGCCGAGGGTCCTTTCAAGGTAGTTGCTAAAAGAAACGATAATGCATACAAGGTAGAACTCCCCGGTGATTATGGAGTGCATGCTACTTTCAACATAGGTGATCGATCTCTATATATCGATGAGGATGGAATTGCGGAATTGAGGACAATTCTTTTTAAAGAAGGAGGGAATGATACGAAACTGATGCGATATTGGCATATCCAAACGAAGAAAACGAAGTAAGAATTGGCGTAAGTAACGATACAACATTGTATGCTCATGCACCTACGTACTTTGGTGAGAAAACGGACACAAAACGAGGAGGACCAAGGTGCCAAGTCTCGGCCGTCTCATATGACACGGCCCGTGTCATATGACACGGCCCGTGTCATGCTGTGCCAGAAGATCCAAGTACGCTGCCGACCGAACTCGGCCATGTCATCCGATACGGCCCACGCCGAGATGTCCAGGAAAAGCAAAACTGACTGTCCGCTGGACTCGATCATGTCCCGAGACACGGCCGAGTCGAACCCTTCCGGAAAATGCTGAACATACTGCTGCCGAGCTCGACCATGTCCTAGGACACGACCGTGTCACACCCCTCCGGAAAATGCCGAACAAACTGCCAACCAGCCCGACCGTGTCCCGAGCCACGACCGTGTCCTACTCTTCCGGAAAGCGCCGAAACGCCTGCCGTCCAGCCCGACCGTGTCCCGAGCCACGACCGTTTCCTACTCTTCCGGAAAGCGCCGAAACGCCTGCCGTCCAGCCCGACCGTGTCAGTCGAACACGATCGAGTTCTGCTGCATCCGTCCGCAATGCGCCGCAACCGTGTCAATCGACACGGCCGAGTTGAGCATCCAGCCTGCTTTGTTTATACACTTTGTGTGTTGTTTTTGTCTCCCTTTTAGAGTGACTTATAATCATGATCATGTGTGTGATCCCCACCCCTATCATTAGATTCTTTTGTATTTTATCTTGATGTCTTGTTTTGTTTTTCAAGATCATGTGAGCTTGTTTGATTCCTTAGTGGACTTAGACTACATATCCGATAAGTAGTCTATCATTAGCCTTGTAACAATTATGAATTGAATGTTGAAGAAATAAGAATACACTTTGTGTTTTTCTTGGTGAATGCTTTTCATCTAAACTTGATTTTTATTCGACGCGTTTTCGAGTATTAATCCGATCGATTCTCAATAGGTCTTGAGAAGAAATCATCTTATCGAATTATAGGTCTAATTCGATAAACCCTTATTCTTGTTCGAATCTTTCATTGTCATATCCGATATTACTTCCATAAAAATACACTCAAAACACCCTACTCGTAAAAAGCCGTCCGCTATCATACACTTACATATACTCCGACCGATACATATTTGTATTCCCAAGCGAATTCGTATCAGAAACCGACTACTCCAAGCGAAGAAGATGAAGTGAGAATTGACGTAAAACACCTTGAACATACGCCTACATACTTAGCCGAGAAAACGGATACGAGACCTGGAGTAACCTTGGTGATCGGACTGGGAATAACTTAAACATGGCAACATGCATCATGTTGGGTCAAGTTAGTGAAGATATGATAAAAAAAAATATTTCATCCCATTTCTTTATAATAAAGTGATGCATAATTCACGGCCTGAATATCACCTTGGAGACGAAATCCATCCTTTATTCTTTTTGTTTGATAGTGGCGTGGAGTACCCCTTTTTGTTCCCTTTTCCTTTATTTTAAGATCATGTGATCTTATATTTAATATTTTAAGTAATTTGTAAGGCTACTCTTATCTATAAGTAGTCATGTTTGGATTGTAATCGAAGGGGATTATTGAATGATAAAAAAAATACATTGTGTATTGTTTAAAGTGTTGGACGAGTTTCCTTCCAAAATTTGGTTATTATTCGACGCATTTTCGAATTTTAATCTGATCAATTCTCAATAGGTCTTGAGAAGAAATCACCTTATCGAATTATAGGTCTAGTTCGATAAACACCTGTTTCCTGTCCTGTTTCGGTAAAAAACTTTGATACCAAACGATACCCAAACAGTGATACCAATACAGGGACTGTTGTGAATCGTGGTTGAACGAAGCGGAAGTAGGGTTTCTGGAGTAAAGAAACGAACAGCAAACAACAAATAACAATAACGGACAACACTTCGGTATGGCAGCACTTCGATACAGCAATATTCGGACAGCACTTCGATACAACACTTCGATACAGCAATATTCGGATAGCACTTTGATACAGACAGAATCGATTTCACTTCGATTCAGCGAGAGTCGATTGCACGTTGGTACAGCAATATTTGGACACCACTTTTATACAGACAAAATCGATTGCACTTCGATTCAGCGAGAGTCGATTGCACGTCGGTACAACAATATTTGGACACGGAAATGACGAGGGCACTTCAAACCCTTAGAATTAATCACTATAATTGATACGTGATTGACAAGTCCAAGGGAAGAAGACGAGGTAATGATCGACGTAAGCGGCCATGCTATATACTTAGGAGAGAAGATAGACACGAGGCTTGGAGTGACTTTGGTAGTCGGGCTCGGAATAACGTAGTTTATCATTATTTTGTATTATTTATTTAATAAAGGGTGCGACATGTGCAGCCCTATCTTGCTTTGTGTGTTATTTTCCTTAATCAGTAGTAGCCCAAACTTGTTTAAGGGCGTTTTAGGGAGTAACCTTATTTATATTACTAGGGTTTGGCGGCTATATATACATCATATAGCTCGGCCGATGGGAATTAATTGAATACACTTGATATTTTGCTCTCTTTGAGTTTTATTTGTTTGACGTGTCTCAAACACCAATTCTTGATTATTTTTCAATGCGATTTCAAATCATAATCCGATCAATTCTCAATAGGTCTTGGGAAGATATCATCTTTGACGAGTTATAGGTCTAACTCGTTAAAATCTTTTATTGTTTTTCTGTTCGTCCGATTGGAAACTGTACTTGTTTGTCAGAATCTTTGGAGTCGTTCGTGGTGTTGCTCATCGGAGTATTATCCAGTTTCTTGTTCGTGGAACTTGCTACCATCTCGTTAAATGGCAAAACTCATATTTGATCGAGTTGCTGTCCAGAGACCGAGCGTGCTTCCTGTTTCCTCCGCATTCGACCACAATTCACTGCTCGCTATAGTTGTTGGCGATTCTTTGTTGCTGTTGTTTTCCGTTCGACCGGCCAATGTTTAGCTGTTGATTGTTGCTGTTCGCTACTGCTGTAGCGAGAGGGTAGTCGATGTTTAGTCGCATTCGACCACAATTCACTGCTCGCTACAGTTGTTGGTGATTCTTTGTTGTTGTTGTTTTCCGTTCGACCGGCCACTGTTTAGCTGTTGATTGTTGCTATTCGATACTACTGTAGCGAAAGGGTAGTCGCTGTTTAGTCGTGATTGTTGCTGTTCGCTACTGCTGTAGAGAAAGGGTAGTCGCTGTTTAGTCGTGATTGTTAGGAAGGTTACTGTTTCGAGCCCATTTGGTAGATTTCTATTTGTTTAGTTTTCGCAAAATTCTGCTTCCACTTCGTCTCGATACAAGATTCGTATCATTAGTGGTATCAGAGCCCACACCTGAATTTCTCAATTCAGTTGAGATCCTTGATCCTTCAACGGGATGGAGTTCAACGATGAATTTTTGAACAAACTACGCGAAGCGCTACGGGACTTGCCGGAGCAACACGATCAGCGCTGGCACCCGAGACGAGAAGATTACGATCGTCCTACGCGTCAGTCCGACGAGTTCAAGGTGAACGAACTTCCAGAGTTCGTTGGGGGTATCGATCCAGAAGCATACTTGGAGTGGGAACGGAAAATCGATCGCATGTTCGATTTCAAGGACCTTGATGATGAGAAAAGGTGTAAATATGCGATCCTAAAATTAAGTAAAGGTACTTCTCTTTGGTTCGAAGGGGTTAAATCAAAAAGAGCTCGTGATGAAAAACAAAGATTAATTCGTGGGATTCGTTGAAACGGAAACTTCGCAAGAGATATGTCCCCACGTCACATAGGCTGACCCTGTATCGCAAGATTGCCGACTGCATGCAAGGAAAGATGAGTGTTAGTGAATATATTGATGAGTTCGAGAATTTGACCTTGATGGGAGAATTGGAGAAGAACGAAGAACAGAAGATGGTGCGGTTCTTGCGCGGTTTAAATCGAAACATAGCTAATTTGGTGGAATTGTATCCGTACGCCGATTTTGACACCTTGTGTGGGTTGTGTTTGAAGGTTGAGACTCAAAATAGAACGAGTGTGGGAGGTTCGAATATGGAGCATAACAAGTCAAGCGGATGGACTAAACCTGAGTTTCCCTCAAAATTCGGAACCACGAGTAGCGGCTCTAGTTCGGCTACCAAAACAGTGCCAACTTCAACCCCTAATCCAGTTCCTAAGGCTCCCAGCGCAAATAAAGAGATGAGTCTATCGAAGGTGCGCTGTTTTAAATGTCAAGGTTTTGGCCATTATCAAAACGCTTGTCCGAATAAGCGAGTCGTGACGTTGAGAGAGGCTCTCGCGGCCCGAGAGGAATTGTTAGACGAGGAAGAAGTAGAGAGCTTGGGTGATGTATTTGATTTGGGAGGCAAAGAAGAAGGAGATTGTGAGGCTTACGATGCTCCGAATTACGATACAACCTTGGTCCTTCGCACTTTGCAAGCTAAGTCAGTTCCGAGCGAGTCAGAACAATGGGACCAAATATTCCATACGAAGTGTCAAGTGGGAGATAAGTGGTGTAGTTTGATTATTGACGGAGGGAGTTGCACCAATGTAGCTTCGAGTGAGATGGTGACGAAACTTGGGCTAACCACCATGGCTCACCCTAAGCCATATGCTTTACATTGGTTTGATGACGGAAGTAAGGTGAGGGTTTCGAAGCAAGTTCGGGTCGGATTGGCAATGGGTTCATATCGTGATGAGATATTATGTGATGTGATTCCGATGGATGCTTGTCACGTACTTTTGGGACATCCTTGGTTATTTGATAGGGATGTTTTGCATCGGCGTAGGAGTAACGAATACGAGTTGCGAGATAAGGGAAAGAAGATCGTGTTGAAGCCGATATCACCTCAAGCTGTTCGTTCCATGAGTGCCAAACGAGGGGAAAAGCCGAACCTCACCATGTTCGCTAGCGAGAGGGAAGTTGAACACGCTATGGAGAGTGGTGAGCGTGTTTATGTGCTGGTGATGAAGGAGACTCGAGATGATTTCGTGGTAGAGAAAAACGAGGGTACAGTGGCCGACTTATTACATGAGTTCGCAGACGTCTTCCCTGAAGAATTGTCGTCGAGTTTGCCGCCAATTCATGGGATTGAGCATCAAATCGACCTTATACCGGGTGCACCTCTTCCGAATAAGGCTGCCTATAGGTGTAATCCCGAGGAAACGAAGGAACTTCAGAAGCAGATTGAAGAACTAATGAGCCGCGGGTATGTTCGAGAAAGTTTAAGTCCATGTGCGGTTCCGGTTCTACTTGTTCCTAAGAAAGATGGGTCTTGGCGGATGTGTATCGATAGCCAGGCCGTGAATAATATAACGATCAAGTATCGATTCCCGATTCCAAGGTTGGATGACATGTTGGACGAGCTACATGGCTCGATGGTCTTTTCTAAAGTTGATTTGCGAAGTGGCTACCACCAGATTCGTATGCGGGAGGGAGATGAATGGAAGACGGTGTTAAAAACTAAGTATGGGTTGTATGAGTGGACTGTCATGCCATTTGGACTTACGAATGCCCCAAGTACTTTCATGCGTTTGATGAACGAAGTACTTAAGGCATTTTTGGGCAGATATGTGGTTGTTTATTTGGATGATATTTTGGTTTATAGTCGGTCGGTGGAAGAGCATCTCGGGCATCTACGGCAAGTATTCGAGATGTCGAGATTCGGTGCCTAAATTCAAGGCCCAATGAAAGCGGTAAAACAAAAATTAATTCGATCCGAATCCCTACGAGGATCGATCGAGCTACGTATATACAAATATAAAATAAACAAAGGAAGATTCAAAATCATACCCTTGTTGCCCGTTGATTATATGGAGTTCCTTCTCTTGAGCTATTCCCCAAACGGTCCAAAATGCTCCAAGCCCTTGGATGATCCAACGCCGAAAAACTGCGTCTCTACTTGTCACGCGTCGGAGAAACGAACGGAATGACAACACTCGATTAGCCTCTAAGGTTACGGCTAGAATCCAGTGATGAAGCTTTATTATTATAACACTCTAAGTGTATAATTTATATCTCTCAATTTTATCACTTGATATTTTCTCCGAGAATATATCTCAAGAACAATGAATAAATGTGAACACTTGAAGAAAAACCTTTTTTTCTCTCTCTCTCCACCTCAAATCACGTATATATTATGAATGTGATAAGATGGGAGTAGTCTTCCTTTTATTTTTCCAACCATATCTCCTCAAATCCCCTTTATTATAAAATAAGAAATTTGATATCCCATAAGTCATAAGTCTTACACCAACCATATCAAGACTAAGACCAAGGTAAGGAGTCAAGGTGGGGGGCGGCCTCTAGAAGGAATCGGACGAGTCTGGTTCGTTTCGAACTCCCGTGAGTCCAAACAGATAAACTCCGATTTCGTTCCGATGTATTTATATCGATCAATTATTCTAGTTAATTTAATCATATCAAATACATAATGACATAATTAATTTCTCCAAGAAATAATTATATTCATGAATTAAATTAATCACCCGATAATTTATTTAATTCATTAGGCCGTAAATTAATTTATCCCAATAAATTAATTAAGACATCCCATGTCCCAATTAATTAGATATCCAATATCTAATATTCAAAATGAAGCTTGATTCATTCCGTCGTCAATCCTATTGCGCGACTCGGTAGGTCCGTCTCAGTCAGCAATGGGAGGAACCAAAGAGTAGAAGCACCACCTAGCCAGCCTGGTGGCCTACACTGCACCCCAACTGAGAACCATCATTCAAGAACTATTTTGTCGTGAATACCAGTATACGTGTAAACCTTTCTTTCAAATGTCCCGATCAAGTTATAGGGTCACGGTCAGTCAAATCCTATCTGTTACTTGACGCTATGCATGCGTTAATGCAAATCGAGATCATCAAGCTCTCGTGTATCCAATACAACTAGCTCCAATACTTTGGCCAAAGACTTATGATCTCATCTGCCAATAACCGCATAGGACATTTAACCCGCTCACTAACGGGAGAAAGAATTCTATCTTGGTATTCAGTAGGACCTGCTACTTGCCTGTCAAGATGCACGTTGAGGTTGACCCCCGCCTCCCGGTTTACAGGGCTGAACTACTCTAATGGAAATCTTGACGTCACAAGCACATCCCTACTAAATTCTCAAGTCGAAGGTTCACGAATACCTATCACAACCTTTCGATTCCGTCATTGACTGTCCCGGAGTAAAATCCGTGTGACAAATCGAGAGTGAGTCGGGTTCGGCCGACAGTGACTTTGCCTGTTCAGGACAGTGCGGCACAGGCTGTGTCGGACGACACGGCCGAGTTCGGTCGGCAGTGCTTCGGCATTTTTCGGCAGGTTGTGAAACGGGTGTGTCCTGGGACACGGTCGAGCTCGGCAGCTTGGTCCTTTTACGTCTTGTGTCTGTTTTCTCGCCTAAAAATATCGTCGTACGTGCATGACGCGTTGTAAGTCCATTTACGTCGATCCTTGCTTCGTTTTCTTTATTCGGACTAGTCAATTCCGTATCATTCCCTCCCCCTTTAGAGGGAATTGTTCTCAATTCCGAAATCCCTTCGTCATCAAGATAATTAACTAAAGCCTCTAAGTACTTGATCACGAAAATATCTGTAGTGCGTACATGGCCCAAAATCTTGAGACGATAGGTAGTAGGAGGTTTCACACAAGTCTCGGGTGAGCCGTAGTAGTTATAAAACTTCCTCCGTCGATTATCAGACTACACCATTTTTCTCCGACTCGGCATTTGGAATGAAAGATTTGGCCCCTTTGCTCCGTACCACTTGGAATGATTTTGGTATGTAAAGCTCCAAGTACTAAAGCTGTATCATATTCTGGAGCGTCATAAGTCTTGCATTCCTCGTTTTCTTCCTTGGCCTCCACGTTAAATACGTCACTAAGTCCTTCCTTCTCGTCCTCGACTAAAAGTTCGTCTGGGACCGCAAGAGCTTCTCTTAACGTGACCACCCATTTATTTAGACATGTATTTTGATAGTGACCAAAGCCTTGACATTTATAGCATCGTACCTTAGTCAAGCTCGTCTCTTTGGACACATGAGGAACCTTCGGGGCCAGAGTAGGGACTTGAATAGGCGCGGTAAGTTTCGTAGTCGAACTTGAGCCGGTACTTGAATTTCCGAATCTGTATGGAAATTCGGGTTCGGCAAACTTCACTTTGTTTTGAGCTTTTATCTTTATGCATAGTCCGCATAAAGTGTCAAAATCTCCATAGGGGTATAATTCCACCGTATTTGCAATGTTTCGGTTTAGGCCACGTAAGAAACGTGACATTCTTTGTTCTTCATTTTCTTCGAGTTCTCCCATTAAGGCCATGCCTTCAAATTCTTCAATATATTCTCCCACACTTAGTTTCCCTTGCATGAATTCGGTAATCCTTCGGTACAAGGTTAACCGATGAGATGTCGGGACATATCTTTTACGTAGTTTCTTCTTTAAAGAATCCCAAGAACGGATCTTTTCCTTTCCCGTACGAGCTCGTGGTGTTTTCACACCCTCGAACCACAGGGAAGCACCTTTCCCTAACTTGAGAATCGCATATTTGCAACGTTTCTCGTTGTTAAGATTTTTCACCTCGAACATGCATTCAATCTTTCTCTCCCACTCCAAGTAGACATCGGGATCGGCACCTCCGACAAATTCCGGAAGTTCATTTAATTTAAATTCACCTGCATAACGCGGTGAATGTGCATCATATCCTCCTCTTCTAGCTTGAAAACATGGCTCTTGTAAGCTGTGTAGTGCCTCACGGAGTTTCTCCATGAAATCAACGTCGGAAAAATCCATGATAAGAGAGTCTCGAGATAGTTTTAACAAGAAATTTCCAAGAAAATTTCGACAAGGAAATAACCTTGGCTCCGATAACACTAATGATACGAATTCGCCCGGAAAAGTGAATATGTATCGGTCAGAGTGTGTATAGGTGTATGATAGCGGAAGACTTTTTACGAGTAGGGTGTTTTGAGTGTATTTTTTATGGAAGTAATATCGAATATGACAATGAAAAATTCGAACAAGAAAAGGGTTTATCGAATTAGACCTATAATTCAATAAGGTGATTTCTTCTCCAGATCTATTGAGAATCGATCGGATTAATACTCGAAAATGCATCGAATAAAAATCAAGTTTCGATGAAAAGCATTCACCAAGGAAAACACAAAGTGTATTCTTCTTATAACATTCAATGTCTACAAAGCTTAATCAAAGGCTACTTATAGGAGATGTAGCCTTCTAATCAACTAAGGAATCAAAGATCATGATCTTGACATGACAACCAAACATCAAGATAAAATAAGGATGGAATCAAACAAATGGGAAGGAATCACACAATAACATAGTTGTAAGTCACCCCACATAACATGTAAGTCTAATCATGACATGTGAGGGAAGGAAAAACAACACAACACACAAAAACTAACAATAAAATAAGCTGGCCGGCTGCTGGACTCGACCGTGTCCCGAGACACGGCCGCGGCGCACGAATCTTGGTCGGCAGTGACTCGACCGTGTCGCCTTGAACACGGTCGGGTGCCTGGATAGTCAGTTTCGGCAGTTGTGGGCGAGTAGGACTCGACCGTGTCGCTTGGCATGGTCGGGTTCGGCTGACAGGCGTTCCGGCATTTCTGGGCGAGTAGGACTCGACTGTGTCACCTGACACGGTCGGGTTCGGCCGACAGTGACTTTGCCCTATCCGGGACAGTGCGGCACAAGCCGTGTCGGACGACACGGCCGAGTTCGGTCGACAGTGCTTTGGCATTTTCCGACAGGTTGTGACACGGGAGTGTCCTGGGACACGGTCGAGCTCGGTAGCTTGGTCCTTTTACGTCCTGTGTCTGTTTTCTCGCCTAAAAATGTCGCCGTACGTGCATGACGCGTTGTAAGGCCATTTACGTCGATCCTTGCTTCGTTTTCTTTATTCGGTGATACGATATCAACTATCCCAATCGAAGAGAAGTCAATAAAAATCGACATCAACGACGATACAAAGTTGCACGCCCATGCATCATCATACTTGGGAGAGAAGAACACGCGAATTGGAGTTACGTTATTAATCGGAACCGGAGTTACGTAAGCATGGCGACGAAATTAACGTTGGCTCGGAATCGGTCCAACTTATGGGAGATTCGGCCGATTTGGTCCAAGATGCATGAAGATTTTTCAGCATATTTTTTTATGTCAAAATCTTGTCCAAGATCATGTCCAACATCATGAAGATCTCCTCCCACCTTTGTTCCCTTAAATGACCGCGACCTCCCCCTCCTTGGTGAAGATTTTCATCAAACTTTTCTTCATGTCAAAGTCTTCATATCTTGTCCAAGATCTTGAAGATCTCCTCCCCCACACCTTTGAAATTTCGGCCGAAGCATGCTTAGGGAGAAGACTTGAATTTTCGTTTTTTCTTTGTTTTTTTTATTTCCTTATTTTTGTATACTACTATATATAGTAGTTCACATTATTGTTGTATGCATCTTGAAAGTTATAAACATTGTATTTCTCTTGAAATATACGTTGAACGAGTTCAACAAAACTTTGGTTATTATTTCGGCGCGCCTCGAATTATAACTTGATCAATTCTCAATAGGTCTTGAGGAGAGATTATCTTTATCGAGTTATAGGTCTAATTCGATAAAACACATTCAAACCCATACACTATCCTACCTCACGGCCGAAACCATATAAATTCGGCCACCACCTTTTATTTTCGTTGTTACTTTGATACTTGTAAAAACCGTGATAATCTTCCGTTGTATTTTATATGTTTTACATACGCTTATATATGTATTTCGTATAATAAGTGGTATCGGAGCCCGCATTCGTTTCACAGTTTTTGACGTTACTCAAGAAGATGGGATTCACCGATGATGAAATAGCCAAATTGCGTGACGTTCTTCGAGGCTTGCCGGAGCCCCGAATCCAGGCACGACGAGGATACAACGCCATGCATGCACCACAACATGCGGATGAATTCAAGACAAGCGAACTTCCGGAGTTCGTAGGTGGCACCGATCCCGAGACTTATTTGGAGTGGGAAAGGAAAATTGAACGAATGTTTGAGTTGAAGGACCTCGATGACGGGAAACGATGCAAGTACGCGATACTCAAACTAGGAAAGGGAGCTTCCCTTTGGTTTGAAAGAATGAAGACACGTAAGAGATATGTACCGGCTACACACAAGTTAAGTTTATATCGAAAAATTTCTGACCTCACACAAGGAAAGCTAAGTGTAGGAGAATACATCGAAGAGTTTGAAAACTTAACCTTTATGGGAGAACTTGAAGAGAGCGAAGAATTACGGATGTCCCGTTTCTTACGAGGCTTGAATAGAAACATTGCTAATTCCGTGGAACTCTACCCCTATCCCGACTTTGATACTTTTTGCGGACTTTGCATAAAGTTGGAAACTCAAAACAAGACAAAATTTTCAAAACCCGAATTTCCACCTAAATTCGGAAATACCAACTTTGACACGAGTTCTAGCTCATTTCCAAAAACTGTCACGGCGAGTCCACCCGTTACTACCATTCCAAAAACTCCTCTCATGCCAAAGGAAACAAGCTTATCTAAAGTTCGGTGTTTCAAATGTCAAGGATTTGGACACTATCAAAGTGCTTGTCCAAATCGAAGAATAGTGACGTTACGAGAAGCAATAGCCGTTCGAGAAGAATTACTAGACGAAGAAGAAAGAATTAGAGACGTCTTTAACTTGGAAGCCGACGAAGAAGAAGAAGATTGCGAGGCATACGATGCCCCGAATTATGACACGAACCTCGTCCTTCGCATGTTACAAATGAAGGAGGCCCCGAGTGATATAGAACAACGAGATCAAATCTTTCACACGAAGTGTCGTGTCGGAGAGAAATGGTGTAGCTTGATCATTGACGGTGGAAGTTGTACGAATGTGGCATCAAGCGAGATGGTATCGAAACTCGGACTAACCACTACGGCTCATCCAAGGCCGTATGCACTCCATTGGCTCGATGATGGAAATAAAGTGAGAGTATCAAGACAAGTGAAGGTCGGACTCACCATGGGTTCGTATGGTGATGATATTATATGCGATGTACTACCGATGGATGCATGTCACGTGTTGTTGGGAAGACCTTGGCTATTTGATCGGGACGTACTACATCGAGGGAGGAGCAACGAGTATGAGTTACGAGACAAAGGTAAAAAAATTATTCTTAAACCTATGTAACCTCAAGCTATCCGAACAATGAGTTCAAAAAAAGTCGAAGGACCGAAGCTCATGATGTTTGCAAACGAAAAGGAAGTCGAACACGCCATTGACGATGGCGAACGTGTTTATTTAATAATGATCAAAGAGACCCGAAACCTTGCTACAAAATCACACCACGAAGAAGAGATAGATACACTGTTGCACGAGTTCGCGGATGTCTTTCCCGAAGACTTGCCGGTGGTATTACCACCTATCCGCGGAATCGAACACCAAATTGATCTTATACCAGGAGCTCCATTACCAAACAAGGCGGCGTATCGTTGTAATCCCGAAGAAACCAAAGAACTACAACATCAAATTGAAGAACTCATGAGTCACGGATATGTCCGAGAGAGTTTAAGTCCGTGTGCGGTTCCAGTCCTACTTGTACCAAAAAAGGACGGATCATGGCGGATGTGCATTGACAGCAGAGCCGTGAATAACATCACCGTCAACTATCGATTCCCCATCCCAAGACTAGACGACATGTTAGACGAGTTGCAGGGCTCAGTTATATTCTCAAAAGTTGATTTACGGAGCGGATACCATTAAATTCGCATGCGAGAGGGAGACGAATGGAAGACGGCATTTAAAATGAAGAATGGACTTTACGAGTGGGTCATGATGCCATTCGGCCTCACTAATGCCCCGAGCACTTTCATGAGATTGATGAACGAGGTTCTTAAACCTTTCTTGGGGAAGTTTGTTGTCGTGTACTTAGACGACATTTTAATCTACAGTCGATACTTAGAGGAGCATCTTGAACACTTGCGGCACGTGTTTGAAACTCTAAGGAAACAGAAACTTTATGGGAAGCGCGAAAAGTGTACTTTTCTAGTCGAGAGTCTTGTCTTTCTCGGCTATGTCGTTTCTAAAGAAGGAGTTTCGATGGATCAAGAGAAAATCACGGCAATCAAGTATTGGCCGACACCAAAAACTATCACGGAGGTACGATCATTTCATGGCCTCGCTTCTTTTTACCGACGATTCATACGGGACTTTAGTACCATCTCTAGTCTGATCACGGAGTGTCTTAAAAAAGGTACATTTGCATGGAAGGAGGCTGCCCAAAGAGCTTTTGAAAAATTAAAAGAAAAGTTATGTGAAGCATTGATTTTAACGTTACCCAATTTTTCACAACCATTTGAGATGGAATGCGACGCTAGTGGAGTTGGAATCGGGGCAGTACTTATTCAAGGAGGTCGGCCCATCGCCTATTTTTCAGAAAAAGTTAAGTGGTGCTCGAGTTAATTATTGAACTTACGACAAAGAATTCTATGCTATCGTGAGAGCACTAGATCATTGGAGTCACTATTTACGTTCGAAACATTTCGTGTTACATTCGGATCACAAGTCGTTAAAATACATTAACGGGCAAAACAAGCTAAGTCCAAGACATGCAAAATGGGTGGAGTTTTTGCAATCTTTTCACTTTTCATCCAAGTACAAAGACGGTAAGAGTAATATAGTGGCGGATGCACTATCAAGACGGTATGCCTTACTTTCTATTCTAGACGTTCGTTTGTTGGGGTTCGAGACTCTGAAAAATCATTACATTGACGATTTGGATTTTGGAGAAATTTTTACCCATTGTAAAATAGGTCCGTACGAAGAATTTATTTTACAGGATGACTTTCTTTTCAAAGTTAATAAACTATGTGTGCCGAATCATACGATTCGGGAATTACTAGTTCGGGAGGCGCACGGAGGAGGACTAGCCGGTCATTTTGGTTCGGCTAAAACCGTAGAAGTTCTAAAGGAGCATTTCTTTTGGCCAAAGATGTATGGTGACATAAGCACGATTGTGAGTAAATGCGTCACTTGTCACATGATGAAAAGTTCGTTCAAGCCAAGTACATACATGCCGTTACCAATACTTTTGCGACCGTGGGAGGATGTCTCGATGGATTTTATTGTTGCTTTACCTCGTACTCAACGGGGCAAAGACTCGATCATGGTTGTCGTCGACCATTTTTCAAAGATGGCTCACTTTATAGCATGTCACAAAACCGATGATGCAAGCAATGTGGCGGACTTATATTTCCGAGAAGTAGTTCGTTTACACGGAGTTCCAAAAACTATCGTGTCGGATCGAGATTCTAAATTCCTGAGTTACTTTGAGAATACTTTATGGAGAAAGGTGGGAACTAAACTTCTATTCAGTACTTCACATCACCCACAAACCGACGGACAAACCGAAGTGACTAATCGAACCTTAGGAGCATTGTTGCGAGGATTGGTGAACAAAACACAAAAAGATTGGGACGTTAAACTTGCACATGCGGAATTCGCATACAACCGATCACCCGGTTTCACCACGGCCCATTCACCTTTTGAAGTAGTGTACGGACTAAATCCACACATGCCATTGGATTTGATTCCCTTGCCGAGCGACGAATTAGTTCACAAAGACGCAGAATCAAAACTCAAGTCAATGATGAAGTTACATGAAAAGGTACGAGATCGAATTAAAGAAGTAAATGAAATTTACAAACGGAAGTCGAACAAAAATAAAAAGTCGAGACTATTTGATGTTGGCGACTTAGTTTGGATACATTTGAGGAAAGAACGATTCCCAAACAAACGCAAGAACAAATTAATGCCAAGAGCCGAAGGTCCGTACAAAATTGTGGGAAAAGAGAACGACAATGCTTACAAAGTAGAACTTCCGGGCGAATACGGAGTACACGCGACTTTCAACGTAGGCGATCTCTCACCTTACCTTGACGACGATGGCATTACAGAATTGAGGTCAATTCCTTTCAAAGAGGGAGGAAATGATACGATATCAACTATCCCAATCGAAGAGAAGTCAATAAAAATCGACATCAACGACGATACAAAGTTGCACGCCCATGCATCATCATACTTGGGAGAGAAGAACACGCGAATTGGAGTTATGTTATTAATCGGAACCGGAGTTACGTAAGCATGGCGACGAAATTAACGTTGGACTCGGAATCGGTCCAACTTATGGGAGATTCGGCCGATTTGGTCCAAGATGCATGAAGATTTTTCAGCATATTTTTTTATGTCAAAATCTTGTCCAAGATCATGTCCAACATCATGAAGATCTCCTCCCACCTTTGTTCCCTTAAATGACCGCGACCTCCCCCTCCTTGGTGAAGATTTTCATCAAACTTTTCTTCATGTCAAAGTCTTCATATCTTGTCCAAGATCTTGAAGATCTCCTCCCCCACACCTTTGAAATTTCGGCCGAAGCATGCTTAGGGAGAAGACTTGAATTTTCGTTTTTTCTTTGTTTTTTTTATTTCCTTATTTTTGTATACTACTATATATAGTAGTTCACATTATTGTTGTATGCATCTTGAAAGTTATAAACATTGTATTTCTCTTGAAATATACGTTGAACGAGTTCAACAAAACTTTGGTTATTATTTCGGCGCGCCTCGAATTATAACTTGATCAATTCTCAATAGGTCTTGAGGAGAGATTATCTTTATCGAGTTATAGGTCTAATTCGATAAAACACATTCAAACCCATACACTATCCTACCTCACGGCCGAAACCATATAAATTCGGCCACCACCTTTTATTTTCGTTGTTACTTTGATACTTGTAAAAACCGTGATAATCTTCCGTTGTATTTTATATGTTTTACATACGCTTATATATGTATTTCGTATAATAAGTGGTATCGGAGCCCGCATTCGTTTCACAGTTTTTGACGTTACTCAAGAAGATGGGATTCACCAATGACGAAATAGCCAAATTGCGTGACGTTCTTCGAGGCTTGCCGGAGCCCCGAATCCAGGCACGACGAGGATACGACGCCATGCATGCACCACAACATGCGGATGAATTCAAGACAAGCGAACTTCCGGAGTTCGTAGGTGGCACCGATCCCGAGACTTATTTGGAGTGGGAAAGGAAAATTGAATGAATGTTT
The DNA here is from genome assembly GCA_033398695.1 of Orobanche coerulescens. Taxonomy (NCBI): domain Eukaryota; kingdom Viridiplantae; phylum Streptophyta; class Magnoliopsida; order Lamiales; family Orobanchaceae; genus Orobanche; species Orobanche coerulescens. The sequence continues at coordinate 104,276,995 of CM065804.1, forward strand.
GAGTTGAAGGACCTCGATGACGGGAAACGATGCAAGTACGCGATACTCAAACTAGGAAAGGGAGCTTCCCTTTGGTTTGAAAGAATGAAGACACGTAAGAGATATGTACCGGCTACACACAAGTTAAGTTTATATCGAAAAATTTCTGACCTCACACAAGGAAAGCTAAGTGTAGGAGAATACATCGAAGAGTTTGAAAACTTAACCTTGATGGGAGAACTTGAAGAGAGTGAAGAATTACGGATGTCCCGTTTCTTACGAGGCTTGAATAGAAACATTGCTAATTCCGTGGAACTCTACCCCTATCCCGACTTTGATACTTTTTGCGGACTTTGCATAAAGTTGGAAACTCAAAACAAGACAAAATTTTCAAAACCCGAATTTCCACCTAAATTCGGAAATACCAACTTTGACACGAGTTCTAGCTCATTTCCAAAAGCATCACGGCGAGTCCACCCGCACTACCATTCCAAAACTCCTCTCATGCCAAAGGAAACAAGCTTATCTAAAGTTCGGTGTTTCAAATGTCAAGGATTTGGACACTATCAAAGTGCTTGTCCAAATCGAAGAATAGTGACGTTACGAGAAGCAATAGCCGTTCGAGAAGAATTACTAGCCGAAGAAGAAAGAATTAGAGACGTCTTTAACTTGGAAGCCGACGAAGAAGAAGAAGATTGCGAGGCATACGATGCCCCGAATTATGACACGAACCTCGTCCTTCGCATGTTACAAATGAAGGCGGCCCCGAGTGATATAGAACAACGAGATCAAATCTTTCACACGAAGTGTCGTGTCGGAGAGAAATGGTGTAGCTTGATCATTGACGGTGGAAGTTGTACGAATGTGGCATCAAGCGAGATGGTATCGAAACTCGGACTAACCACTACGGCTCATCCAAGGCCGTATGCACTCCATTGGCTCGATGATGGAAATAAAGTGAGAGTATCAAGACAAGTGAAGGTCGGACTCACCATGGGTTCGTATGGTGATGATATTATATGCGATGTACTACCGATGGACGCATGTCACGTGTTGTTGGGAAGACCTTGGCTATTTGATCGGGACGTACTACATCGAGGGAGGAGCAACGAGTATGAGTTACGAGACAAAGGTAAAAAAATTATTCTTAAACCTATGTAACCTCAAGCTATCCGAACAATGAGTTCAAAAAAAGTCGAAGGACCGAAGCTCATGATGTTTGCAAACGAAAAGGAAGTCGAACACGCCATTGACGATGGCGAACGTGTTTATTTAATAATGATCAAAGAGACCCGAAACCTTGCTACAAAATCACACCACGAAGAAGAGATAGATACACTGTTGCACGAGTTCGCGGATGTCTTTCCCGAAGACTTGCCGGTGGGATTACCACCTATCCGCGGAATCGAACACCAAATTGATCTTATACCAGGAGCTCCATTACCGAACAAGGCGGCGTATCGTTGTAATCCCGAAGAAACCAAAGAACTACAACATCAAATTGAAGAACTCATGAGTCACGGATATGTCCGAGAGAGTTTAAGTCCGTGTGCGGTTCCAGTCCTACTTGTACCAAAAAAGGACGGATCATGGCGGATGTGCATTGACAGCAGAGCCGTGAATAACATCACCGTCAAGTATCGATTCCCCATCCCGAGACTAGACGACATGTTAGACGAGTTGCAGGGCTCAGTTATATTCTCAAAAGTTGATTTACGGAGCGGATACCATTAAATTCGCATGCGAGAGGGAGACGAATGGAAGACGGCATTTAAAATGAAGAATGGACTTTACGAGTGGGTCATGATGCCATTCGGCCTCACTAATGCCCCGAGCACTTTCATGAGATTGATGAACGAGGTTCTTAAACCTTTCTTGGGGAAGTTTGTTGTCGTGTACTTAGACGACATTTTAATCTACAGTCGATACTTAGAGGAGCATCTTGAACACTTGCGGCACGTGTTTGAAACTCTAAGGAAACAGAAACTTTATGGGAAGCGCGAAAAGTGTACTTTTCTAGTCGAGAGTCTTGTCTTTCTCGGCTATGTCGTTTCTAAAGAAGGAGTTTCGATGGATCAAGAGAAAATCACGGCAATCAAGTCTTGGCCGACACCAAAAACTATCACGGAGGTACGATCATTTCATGGCCTCGCTTCTTTTTACCGACGATTCATACGGGACTTTAGTACCATCTCTAGTCTGATCACGGAGTGTCTTAAAAAAGGTACATTTGCATGGAAGGAGGCTGCCCAAAGAGCTTTTGAAAAATTAAAAGAAAAGTTATGTGAAGCACTGATTTTAACGTTACCCGATTTTTCACAACCATTTGAGATGGAATGCGACGCTAGTGGAGTTGGAATCGGGGCAGTACTTATTCAAGGAGGTCGGCCCATCGCCTATTTTTCAGAAAAGTTAAGTGGTGCTCGAGTTAATTATTGAACTTACGACAAAGAATTCTATGCTATCGTGAGAGCACTAGATCATTGGAGTTACTATTTACGTTCGAAACATTTCGTGTTACATTCGGATCACAAGTCGTTAAAATACATTAACGGGCAAAACAAGCTAAGTCCAAGACATGCAAAATGGGTGGAGTTTTTGCAATCTTTTCACTTTTCATCCAAGTACAAAGACGGTAAGAGTAATATAGTGGCGGATGCACTATCAAGACGGTATGCCTTACTTTCTATTCTAGACGTTCGTTTGTTGGGGTTCGAGACTCTGAAAAATCATTACATTGACGATTTGGATTTTGGAGAAATTTTTACCCGTTGTAAAATAGGTCCGTACGAAGAATTTATTTTACAGGATGACTTTCTTTTCAAAGTTAATAAACTATGTGTGCCGAATCATACGATTCGGGAATTACTAGTTCGGGAGGCGCACGGAGGAGGACTAGCCGGTCATTTCGGTTCGGCTAAAACCGTAGAAGTTCTAAAGGAGCATTTCTTTTGGCCAAAGATGTATGGTGACATAAGCACGATTGTGAGTAAATGCGTCACTTGTCACATGATGAAAAGTTCGTTCAAGCCAAGTACATACATGCCGTTACCAATACCTTTGCGACCGTGGGAGGATGTCTCGATAGATTTTATTGTTGCTTTACCTCGTACTCAACGGGGCAAAGACTCGATCATGGTTGTCGTCGACCATTTTTCAAAGATGGCTCACTTTATAGCATGTCACAAAACCGATGATGCAAGCAATGTGGCGGACTTATATTTCCGAGAAGTAGTTCGTTTACACGGAGTTCCAAAAACTATCGTGTCGGATCGAGATTCTAAATTTCTGAGTTACTTTGGGAATACTTTATGGAGAAAGGTGGGAACTAAACTTCTATTCAGTACTTCACATCACCCACAAACCGACGGACAAACTGAAGTGACTAATCGAACCTTAGGAGCATTGTTGCGAGGATTGGTGAACAAAACACAAAAAGATTGGGACGTTAAACTTGCACATGCGGAATTCGCATACAACCGATCACCCGGTTTCACCACGGCCCATTCACCTTTTGAAGTAGTGTACGGACTAAATCCACACATGCCATTGGATTTGATTCCCTTGCCGAGCGACGAATTAGTTCACAAAGACGCAGAATCAAAACTCAAGTCAATGATGAAGTTACATGAAAAGGTACGAGATCGAATTAAAGAAGTAAATGAAATTTACAAACGGAAGTCGAACAAAAATAAAAAGTCGAGACTATTTGATGTTGGCGACTTAGTTTGGATACATTTGAGGAAAGAACGATTCCCAAACAAACGCAAGAACAAATTAATGCCAAGAGCCGAAGGTCCGTACAAAATTGTGGGAAAAGAGAACGACAACGCTTACAAAGTAGAACTTCCGGGCGAATACGGAGTACATGCGACTTTCAACGTAGGCGATCTCTCACCTTACCTTGACGACGATGGCATTACAGAATTGAGGTCAATTCCTTTCAAAGAGGGAGGAAATGATACGATATCAACTATCCCAATCGAAGAGAAGTCAATAAAAATCGACATCAACGACGATACAAAGTTGCACGCCCATGCATCATCATACTTGGGAGAGAAGAACACGCGAATTGGAGTTACGTTATTAATCGGAACCGGAGTTATGTAAGCATGGCAACGAAATTAACGTTGGACTCAGAATTGGTCCAAATTGTGGGAGATTCGGCCGATTTGGTCCAAGATGCATGAAGATTTTTCAGCATATTTTTTTATGTAAAAATCTTGTCCAAGATCATGTCCAACATCATGAAGATCTCCTCCCACCTTTGTTCCCTTGAATGACCGCGACCTCCCCCTCCTTGGTGAAGATTTTCATCAAACTTTTCATCATGTCAAAGTCTTCATATCTTGTCCAAGATCTTGAAGATCTCCTCCCCCACACCTTTGAAATTTCGGCCGAAGCATGCTTAGGGAGAAGACTTGAATTTTCGTTTTTTCTTCGTTTTTTTATTTCCTTATTTTTGTATACTACTATATATAGTAGTTCACATTGTTGTTGTATGCATCTTAAAAGTTATAAACATTGTATTTCTCTTGAAATATATGTTGAACGAGTTCAACAAAACTTTGGTTATTATTTCGACGCGTCTCGAATTATAACTTAATCAATTCTCAATAGGTCTTGAGGAGAGATTATCTTTATCGAGTTATAGATCTAATTCGATAAAACACATTCAAACCCATACACTATCCTACCTCATGACCGAAACCATATAAATTCGGCCACCACCTTTTATTTTCATTGTTACTTTGATACTTGTAAAAACCGTGATAATCTTCCGTTGTATTTTATACGTTTTACGTAAGCTTATATACGTATTTCATATCATTCGGACTAGTAAATTCTATATCATTCCCTCCCCCTTTAAAGGGAATTGTCCTCAATTATGAAATCCCTTCGTCATCAAGATAATTAACTAAAGCCTCTAAGTACTTGATCTCGAAAATATCCGCAGTGCGTACATGGCCCAAAATCTTGAGACGATAGGTAGTAGGGGGTTTCAGACAATCTCCAACAAAATAATTATTATTATTAATAAAATAATAATAATTATTCTGCGAGGTAATACCGATATAACGATATGAATCATCATTTCACTGGAAATCTGAAATGGGAAACGCGACAGTAATCATAGGTCGCTCTTCATCAACTGGCTCCTCATCAAATACTGGTGGTCCGTCATAATTCGGTCCACTCTCCATTTTAACATTATTGGGCTCCCTAAATAATGGTCCATCGAAAAGTATTCCATTAAGCTCAATCGGATAATTATTCAGGACAATAAGTCCATCACAAGAACCTGAGTTGTTATAAAAATTAGGCCCAAAGCTGTCATTTTCTTTTAGCCGGCCAATCTCAGTACCAAGCTCAATTTCCCTCTCACTAGCAAACATGGTTAGATTCGGTTTCTCACCTCGGTTAGGGATCATAGATTGAAGTGACATTGGTTTCAACACGATCCTCTTGTCCTTATCCCGCAACTCGTACTCATTACTTCTTCCTCGATGTAAAACATCTCTATCAAATAGCCAAGGTCGTCCCAAAAGTACATGGCATGCGTCCATCCGGAGTACGTCATGATAATACATCGTCTCCGTATGGTCCCATAGTTAGGTTGACCCGTACTTGCCTCGACACCTTCACTTTGCTTCCATCATCGAGCCAATGTAAAGCATACGGTCTCGGGTGAGCCGTAGTAGTTAGACCGAGTTTTGTAACCATCTCATTGGAAGCTACATTCGTGCAACTTCCTCCGTCGATTATCAAACTACACCATTTTTCTCCGACTCGGCATTTGGAATGAAATATTTGGTCCCTTTGCTCCGTATCACTTGGAATGATTTTGGTATGTAGAGCTCGAAGTACTAAAGCGGTGTCATATTCCGGAGCATCATAAGTCTCGCATTCCTCATTTTCTTCCTCGACCTCCACGTTAAATACGTCATTAAGTCCTTCCTTCTCGTCTTCAACTAAAGTTCATCTCGGGCCGCAAGAGCTTCTCCTAACGTGACCACCCGTTTATTTGGACATATATTTTGATAATGACCAAAGCCTTGACATTTATAGCATCTTACCTTAGTCAAGATCGTCTCTTTGGACACATGAGGAACCTTCGGGGCCGGAGTAGGCGCGGTAAGTTTCGTAGTCGAACTTGAGCCGGTACTTGAATTTCCAAATCTGTATGGAAATTCGGGTTCGGCAAACTTCACTTTGTTTTGAGCTTCTATCTTTATGCATAGTCCGCATAAAGTGTCAAAATCTCCGTAGGGGTATAATTCCACCATATTTGCAATGTTTCGGTTTAGGCCACGTAAGAAACGTGACATTCTTTGTTCTTCATTTTCTTCGAGTTCTCCCATTAAGGCCATGCCTTCAAATTCTTCAATATATTCTCCCACACTTAGTTTCCCTTGCATGAATTCGGTACTCCTTCGATAAAAGGTTAACCGATGAGATGTCGAGACATATCTTTTACGTAGTTTCTTCTTTAAAGAATCCCAAGAACGGATCTTTTCCTTTCCCGCACGAGCTCGTTGTGTTTTCACACCCTCGAACCACAGGGAAGCACCTTTCCCTAACTTGAGAATCGCATATTTGCAACGTTTCTCGTTGTTAAGGGTTTTCAACTCGAATATGCGTTCAATCTTTCTCTCCCACTCCAAGTAGACTTCGGGATCGGCACCTCCGACAAATTCCAGAAGTTCATTTAATTTAAATTCACCTGCATGACGCAGTGAATGTGCATCATATCCTCCTCTTCTAGCTTGAAAACGTGGCTCTTGTAAGCTGTGTAGTGCCTCACGGAGTTTCTCCATGAAATCAACGTCGGAAAAATTCATGATAAGAGAGTCTCGAGATAGTTTTAACAAGAAATTGCCAAGAAAATTTCGACAAGGAAATAACCTTGGCTCCGATAACACTAATGATACGAATTCGCCCGGAAAAGTGAATATGTATCGGTCGGAGTGTGTATAGGTGTATGATAGCGGAAGACTTTTTACGAGTAGGGTGTTTTGAGTGTATTTTTTATGGAAGTAATATCGAATATGACAATGAAAAATTCGAACAAGACAAGGGTTTATCGAATTAGACCTATAATTCGATAAGGTGATTTCTTCTCAAGACCTACTGAGAATCGGTCGGACTAAAACTCGAAAACGCGTCGAATAAAAATCAAGTTTCGATGAAAAGCATTCACCAAGGAAAACACAAAGTGTATTATTCTTATAACAACATTCAATGTCTACAAAGCTTAATCAAAGGCTACTTATAAGAGATGTAGCCTTTTAATCAACTAAGGAATCAAAGATCACATGATCTTGACATGACAACCAAACATCAAGATAAAATAAGGATGGAATCAAACAAATGGGAAGGAATAACACAATAACATAGTTATAAGTCACCCCACATAACATATAAGTCTAATCATGACATGTGAGGGAAGGGAAAACAACACAGCACACAAAAACTAACAATAAAATAAGCTGGCCGGCTGCTGGACTCGACCGTGTCCTGAGACACGGCCGCGGCGCGCGAATCTTTTTCGGCAGTGACTCGACCGTGTCACCTGGAACACAGTCGGGTGTCTGTACAGTCAGTTCCGGCAGTTGTGGGCGAGTAGGACTCGACCAAGTCGCCTGGCATGGTCGGGTTCGGCCGACAGGCGTTCCGACATTTATGGGCGAGTAGGACTCGACCGTGTCGCCTGACACGGTCGGGTTCGGCCGACAGTGACTTTGCCTGTCCGAGACAGTGCGGCACGGGCCGTGTCGGATGACACGGCCGAGTTCGGTCGGCAGTGCTTCGGCATTTTCCGGAAGGTTGTGACACGGGCGTGTCCTGGGACACGGTTGAGCTCGGCAACTTGGCCCTTTTACGTCTTGTGTCTTTTTTCTCGCCTAAAAATATCGCCGTACGTGCATGATGCGTTGTAAGGCCATTTACGTCGATCCTTGCTTCGTATTCTTTATTCGGACTAGTCAATTCCGTACCATTCCCTCCCCCTTTAAAGGGAATTGCCCTCAATTCCGAAATCCCTTCGTCATCAAGATAATTAACTAAAGCATCTAACTACTTGATCTCGAAAATATCCGCAGTGAGTACATGGCCCAAAATCTTGAGACGATAGGTAGTAGGGGGTTTCAGACAATCTCCAACAAAATAACTATCATTATTAATAAAATAATAATAATTATTCTGCGAGGTAATACCGATATCACGATATGAATCATCATTTAACTGGACATCTGAAATGGGAAACGCGACAGTAATCGTAGGTCACTCTTCATCAACTGGCTCTTCATCAAATACTGGTGGTCTGTCATAATCCGGTCCACTCTCCATTTTAACATTATTGGGCTCCCCAAATAATGTTCCATCGAAAAGTATTCCATTAAGCCCAATCGGGTAATTATTCAGGACAATAAGTCCATCAGAAGAACCTGAGTCGTTATAAAAATTAGGCCCAAAACTGTCCTTTTCTTTTAGCCGGCCAATCTCAGTACCAAGCTCAATTTCCCTCTCACTAGCGAACATGGTTAGATTCGGTTTCTCACCTCAGTTAGGGATCATAGATTGAAGTTACATTGCTTTCAACACGATCCTCTTGTCCTTATCCCGCAACTCGTACTCATTACTTCTTCCTCGATGTAAAACATCTCTATCAAATAGGCAAGGTCGTCCCAAAAGTACATGGCATGCGTCCATCGGGAGTACGTCACATAACACATCGTGGCACCCTATGGGTTTGATTAGGCATTCTCTACCTAGAGCGCCCCTTTGGACTGGTATTGATGTGCATGCCCATCTTGGATCTGTTATTTCTGATGGTCAATGGGTTTGGCCTGTGATTGATCGTCCTGGGTTCCAGCAGGTTGTTTCTGCCCTCCCTCCTATCTATGGAGGCCAGGATCGCATCTCTTGGAAACCGCATAGCTCATGTTCCTATTCTTCCTCGTCCGCTCTTCGATTTCTTAGAGCGTATTCTCCTTCTGTACCGTGGGCCCCTCTACTTCTTGGTCCCGGGAAGATTCCTAGGCACTCCTTCATATTATGGTTGGCTATTCAGGAGCGTCTGTCGACTATGGATAAGCCTTGGCTGCAGCATGAGGATGGTATTTGTGTCCTGTGTGGTATGGCGTTAGAGTCTCATTCTCACTTATTCTTCATCTGCCCTTACTCTAGTAGGTGTATCTCTATTGCGAGGAGGGAGGTAAAATTTTGTTGGCCTCACTCGGAGTGGAGTACGGGTATTCTTTGGGCGGCTTGGAGGTGGAGAGGTAAGCATGTGGTTAACGTGGCTTACCGTATCTTTTTAGCGGCATTGGTCTACTTACTCTGGCAAGAGCGAAATGAACGGAGATTCGGTCAGAGGCGTCGTGATCCTCACACAGTTACCTTCCAGGGGATTGGTCTTGTTCGTGACATTATCTCTCAGCGTTGGCCGCCTCATTCCTTATCTGCGGTCGCTGTTAGGCGTATTTGGAGGGTTGCTTGGTAGTTCCATTGTAATTCTTTTATTATTCTTCTGTTTCGTGTTGTTGGTGCACCTTCTGTAATAGTTGCTTGCTACTGGCCTGCCTTGTTGGCCAATTTTTTTTATTTAATGCAATTGACTTTTCCCAAAAAAAAAAAAACACATCATCCCCGTATGGTCCCATAGTTAGGTTGACCCGTACTTGCCTCGACACCTTCACTTTGCTTCTATCATCGAGCCAATGTAAAGCATACGGTCTTGGGTGAGCCGTAATAGTTAGACTGAGTTTTGTAACCATCTCATTGGAAGCTACATTCGTGCAACTTCCTCCTTCGATTATCAAACTACACCATTTTTCTCCGACGCGGCATTTGGAATGAAAGATTTGGTCCCTTTGCTCCATATCACTTGGAATGATTTTGGTATGTAGAGCTCGAAGTACTAAAGCGGTACCATATTCCGGAGCATCATAAGTCTCGCATTCCTCGTTTTCTTCCTTGGCCTCCACGTTAAATACGTCACCAAGTCCTTCCTTCTCGTCCTCGACTAAAAGTTCGTCTCGGACCGCAAGAGCTTCTCTTAACGTGATCACCCGTTTATTTGGACATGTATTTTGATAGTGACCAAAGCCTTGACATTTATAGCATCGTACCTTAGTCAAGTTCGTCTCTTTGGACACATGAGGAACCTTCGGGGCCGGAGTAGGGACTTGAATAGGCACGGTAAGTTTCATAGTCGAATTTGAGCCGGTACTTGAATTTTCAAATTTGTATGGAAATTCGGGTTCGGCAAACTTCACTTTGTTTTGAGCTTCTATCTTTATGCATAGTCCGCATAAAGTATCAAAATCTCCGTAGGGGTATAATTCCACCGTATTTGCAATATTTCGGTTTAGGCCACGTAAGAAACGTGACATTCTTTGTTCTTCATTTTCTTCGAGTTCTCCCAGTAAGGCCAAGCCTTCAAATTCTTCAATATATTTTCCCACACTTAGTTTCCCTTGCATGAATTCGGTAATCCTTCGGTACAAGGTTAACCAATGAGATGTCGGGACATATCTTTTACGTAGTTTCTTCTTTAAAGAATCCCAGGAATGGATCTTTTCCTTTCCCGCACGAGCTCGTTGTGTTTTCACACCCTCGACCCACAGGGAAGCACCTTTCCCTAACTTGAGAATCGCATATTTGCAACGTTTCTCATTGTTAAGGCTTTTGAACTCGAACATACGTTCAATCTTTCTCTCCCACTCCAAGTTGACTTCGGGATCGGCACCTCCGAAAGTTCATTTAATTTAAATTCACCTGCATGACGCGGTGAATGTACATCATATCCTCCTCTTCTAGCTTGAAAACGTGGCTGTTGTAAGCTGTGTAGTGCCTCACGGAGTTTCTCCATGAAATCTGATACGGAATTGACTAGTCCAAATAAAGAAAACGAAGCAAGGATCGACGTAAATGGCCTTACAACGCGGCATGCACGTACGACAACATTTTTAGGCGAGAAAACGGACACAAGCCGGAAAATGACACAACCTGCCGGAAAATGTCGTTGCCTGCGGGAAAATGTCGAGCCTGCCGGAAAATATCACACCTGCCGGAAAATGCGGCCATCGCTGAACCGAACATGTGTGTCACGGCCCGTCTTTGTACTCGTCGCAAATGCCAAGGTCATCGTCGGTCGAACCCGGCCGTGCGGACTGACGGTCGAGTCCTACTCGCCTAGAAATGCCGAAAATGACTGTCCAGATGCCCGACCGTGCTCCAGGACACGGTCGAGTCAATGCCGAGTCACTGTCGGTCGAGTCGCTGTCATACGTCCTTGTCACGCAGCGTCCGAACGTCCCTGTCGCACCGCGCCCGTGCCGAGTCACGGTCGGACGAGTCACTATCGGACGTCGTTGTCGCGCCGCGACCGTGTCAAGCGGACACGGTCGAGTCCCTGCCGGCGCCTGTCTACCGCGCCGCGGCCGTGTCACGGGACACGGTCGAGTCCTGCCGACAGTCCACTTATTTTATACACTTTTGTGTATTTTTGACTTCTCTTTTCCTTTTTACTTATTTTAGGGATTATGCTTTCCCCATTTTGTGATTTATGTTTCTTGTATGTATTTTATTTGATTTGTTTTGATTATTCAAAGATTTTATAAATCTTTGAATTATTTTCTTTCTTTTGTTTGATTCCTTAGACTAAGGCTTCACCTCTTATAAGTAGGAGTTGATTAACATTTGTAAAGATATTGTATTATGAATGTTGAAGTATAAGAATACACATTGTGTTTTCTATTCTTGGTGAATGATTTTCATCGAACCTTGATTTTTATTCGACGCGTTTTCGAATACTAATCCGATTGATTCTCAATAGGTCTTGGGAAGAAATCACCTTATCGAGTTATAGGTCTAATTCGATAAACCCTTGTTCTTGATCGTTCAAGACTTCTTGATCGATATTATCACTTTTCCGATATTACTTCCATTTTTCATTTGTTCGAATTTTCATTGTCATATTCGATATTACTTCCACAAAATACATCCAAACACATCCATACTCGTAAAAAGACTTCCGCTACGATATTCTTACATACAGTCCGAACGATACGTATCCGCCTCTCCCAGAGAATTCGTATCATAAGTGGTATCAGAGCCCAGGGTCATCTCCTTGGGCGATTTATTCAACGATTTCTTGTGAAGAACTATCTCTTGATTCTTATTATGGATTTTTCCGATCTCGATTTCTTGATCAAACTCGGTGATGCACTAAACGACTTACCGGAGCAACGTATGCAAGCGAGACGCAGAGATGATGCCAACGATATGGATTTCTTGGCTAAATTCCGCAGCATACCGGAGTTTCACGGATCTAGTAATCTAGATGCGTGCATAGATTGGCTCCATGCTTGTGAGGAGCACGCGGACTTCAAGTCTACCCCGATCAACCGCCGCGTTTCGCTGGTGACAAAGCGCCTCCGCGGTAGCGCCGCCTTCTGGTGGCAAAATTGAAACAGTCCCGTTCACAACAACGTAAGCCTAAAATTACAGATTGGCAAAAATTCAGAAAATATTTCAAGCGAAGGTTCAAAGCCACATCTTACCACCAGTCGTTGTTTCCCCACCACCAATCCTTCGACGCCCCGCCGCCAACCTTTGATCAAAGATTTTTTTTCATCGAAGAATTTCCAGCGAAGTTTTTTTTTGACGAAGACGATGTCCCTACCACCATTTTCAATGAAGTAGACGAGATAGAGTTTTCAACGGAGCAATTCAACGAAGAAGATGAGTTGAGTCGTGTCTCCCTAGTCGAGGAACCTGGATCTTGTTACTTTGATCATGGGCCAGTTGGTTGTGTTGGCCAAATTGACCAAAACGGACCAAATTATTTTAATGGTGAGGAGCCTTTTTGTGTCATGGAAAATGGGTCGGATTATGAAGGGCCACCGGTATTTGATGCAGAACCAGTTGACGAAGAGGAGTCCGTAATTGATCATGTGTTTCCCATTCTTGATGGTGAATTAGACGTGAAATCAATAATACTTCCCATTTTTGATGTTGTGCCCGACGACGATCCATATCTCGATGAAAGTTGTTTTGAAGACTTTTGTCCAATTTATGAGGCAAACTCCAATGAGGCGTTTCCAGTTTATGATACGGAGCACGAGGATGTTATGATTCCGGAACATCTATATCCCGAGCCTTACTAAGTGTTTGACATGAAAGACGACGACGAAGCGTTTTTCCCAGGGCTTGAAGTGGCATCCGATGAAGGGCGACCTATTATTACTGTCGTGCTTCCCATTTCAGATGTCCACTCATGTCATGATATGGTATTACCTGGCGGAGTAATTATTATTATTTTATTAATAATGATAGTTATTTTGTTGGTGATTCTCGAGGGCCCCCCACTACCTATCGTCTCAAGATTTTGGGCCATGTACGTACTGCGGACATTTTCGAGATCAAGTACTTAGAAGCTTTAATTAATTATCTTGACGACGAAGGAAGTTCGGAATTGAGGACAATTCCCTTTAAAGGGGGAGGGGATGATACGGAATTGACTAGTCCAAATAAAGAAAACGAAGCAAGGATCGACGTAAATGGCCTTACAACGCGGCATGCACGTACGGCAACATTTTTAGGCGAGAAAACGGACACAAGCTGGAAAATGACACAACCTGCCGGAAAATGTCGTCCCCTGCCGGAAAATGTCGTCGCCTGCCGGAGAATGTCGCACCTGCCGGAAAATGCCGGCCACTGCCGACCGAACCCGGCTGTGTCGTCCGGCGCGGCCCGTGCTGTACTCGTCCGGAAATGCCAAGGTCACTGTCGGTCGAACCCGACCGTGCCAGACGACACGGTCGAGTCCTACTCGCCTAGAAATGCCGAAAATGATTGTCCAGACGCCCGACCGTGCTCCAGGACACGGTCGAGTAAATGCCGAGTCACTGTCGGTCGAGTCGCTGTCAGACGTCCTTGTCACGCTGCGACCGTGTCAAGCGGACACGGTCGAGTCATTGCCGAACGTCCCTGTCGCGCCGCGCCCGTGCCGAGTCACTGTCGGACGAGTCAGTATCGGACGTCGTTGTCGGGCCGCGACCGTGTCAAGCGGACACGGTCGAGTCCCTGCCGGCGCCTGTCGACCGCGCCGCGGCCGTGTCACGGGACACGGTCGAGTCCCGCCGACAGCCCACTTATTTTATACACTTTTGTGTATTTTTGACTTCTCTTTTCCTTTTTACTTATTTTAGGGATTATGCTTTCCCCATTTTGTGATTTATGTTTCTTGTATGTATTTTATTTGATTTGTTTTGATTATTCAAAGATTTTATAAATCTTTGAATTATTTTCTTTCTTTTGTTTGATTCCTTAGACTAAGGCTTCACCTCCTATAAGTAGGAGTTGATTAACATTTGTAAATATATTGTATTATGAATGTTGAAGTATAAGAATACACATTGTGTTTTCTATTCTTGGTGAATGATTTTCATCGAACCTTGATTTTTATTCGACGCGTTTTCGAAGATTAATCCGATTGATTCTCAATAGGTCTTGGGAAGAAATCACCTTATCGAGTTATAGGTCTAATTCGATAAACCCTTGTTCTTGATCGTTCAAGACTTCTTGATCGATATTATCACTTTTCCGATATTACTTCCATTTTTCATTTGTTCGAATTTTCATTGTCATATTCGATATTACTTCCACAAAATACATCCAAACACATCCATACTCGTAAAAAGACTTCCGCTACGATATTCTTACATACACTCCGAACGATACGTATCCGCCTCTCCCGGAGAATTCGTATCATAAGTGGTATCAGAGCCCAGGGTCATCTCCTTGGGCGATTTATTCAACGATTTCTTGTGAAGAACTATCTCTTGATTCTTATTATGGATTTTTCCGATCTCGATTTCTTGATCAAACTCGGTGATGCACTAAACGACTTACCGGAGCAACGTATGCAAGCGAGACGCAGAGACGATGCCAACGATATTGATTTCTTGGCTAAATTCCGCAGCATACCGGAGTTTCACGGATCTAGCAATCTAGATGCGTGCATAGATTGGCTCCATGCTTGTGAGGAGCACGCGGACTTCAAGGCTACCCCGATCAACCGCCGCGTTTCGCTGGTGACAAAGCGCCTCCGCGGTAGCGCCGCCTTCTGGTGGCAAAATTGAAACAGTCCCGTTCACAAAAACGTAAGCCTAAAATTACATATTGGCAAAAATTCAGAAAATATTTCAAGCGAAGGTTCAAAGCCACATCTTACCACCAGTCGTTGTTTCCCCACCACCAATCCTTCGACGCCCCGCCGCCAACCTTTGATCAAAGATTTTTTTTTCATCGAAGAATTTCCAGCGAAGCTTTTTTTGACGAAGACGATGTCCCTACCACCATTTTCAATGAAGTAGACGAGACAGAGTTTTCAACGGAGCAATTCAACGAAGAAGATGAGTTGAACCGTGTCTCCCTAGTCGACGAACCTGGATCTTGTTACTTTGATCATGGGCCAGTTGGTTGTGTTGGCCAAATTGACCAAAACGGACCAAATTATTTTAATGGTGAGGAGCCTTTTTGTGTCATGGAAATTGGGTCGGATTATGAAGGGCCACCGGTATTTGATGCAGAACCAGTTGACGAAGAGGAGTCCGTAATTGATCATGTGTTTCCCATTCTTGATGGTGAATTAGACGTGAAATCAATAATACTTCCCATTTTTGATGTTGTGCCCGACGACGATCCATATCTCGATGAAAGTTGTTTTGAAGACTTTTGTCCAATTTATGAGGCAGACTCCAATGAGGCGTTTCCAGTTTATGATACGAAGCACGAGGATGTTATGATTCCGGAACATCTATATCCCGAGCCTTACCAAGTGTTTGACATGAAAGACGACGACGAAGCATTTTTCTCAGGGCTTGAAGTGGCATCCGATGAAGGGCGACCTATTATTACTGTCGTGCTTCCCATTTCAGATGTCCACTCATGTCATCATATCGGTATTACCTGGCGGAGTAATTATTATTATTTTATTAATAATGATAGTTATTTTGTTGGTGATTCTCGAGGGCCCCCCACTACCTATCGTCTCAAGATTTTGGGCCATGTACGTACTGCGGACATTTTCTAGATCAAGTACTTAGAAGCTTTAATTAATTATCTTGACGACGAAGGAAGTTCGGAATTGAGGACAATTCCCTTTAAAGGGGGAGGGGATGATACGGAATTGACTAGTCCAAATAAAGAAAACGAAGCAAGGATCGACGTAAATGGCCTTACAATGCGGCATGCACGTACGGCAACATTTTTAGGCAAGAAAACGGACACAAGCCGGAAAATGACACAACCTGCCGGAAAATGTCGTCGCCTGCCGGAAAATGTCGAGCCTGCCGGAAAATATCACACCTGCCGAAAAATGCCGGCCCGCCGGCGAACCGGCATTGTCGTCAGCCACGGCCCGTTACATGCTAAATGCTGAAATGCCAAGGTCACTGTCGGTCGAACCCGACCGTGCCAGACGACACGGTCGAGTCCTACTCGCCTAGAAATGCCGAAAATGACTGTCCAGACGCCCGACCGTGCTCCAGGACACGGTCGAGTCAATGCCGAGTCACTGTCGGTCGAGTCGCTGTCAGACGTCCTTGTCACGCCGCGACCGTGTCAAGCGGACACGGTCGAGTCATTGCCGAACGTCCCTGTCGCGCCGCGCCCGTGCCGAGTCACTGTCGGACGAGTCACTATCGGACGTCGTTGTCGCGCCGCGACCGTGTCAAGCGGACACGGTCGAGTCCCTGCCGGCGCCTGTCGACCGCGCCGCGGCCGTGTCACGGGACACGGTCGAGTCCTGCCGACAGCCCACTTATTTTATACACTTTTGTGTATTTTTGACTTCTCTTTTCCTTTTTACTTATTTTAGGGATTATGCTTTCCCCATTTTGTGATTTATGTTTCTTGTATGTATTTTATTTGATTTGTTTTGATTATTCAAAGATTTTATAAATCTTTGAATTATTTTCTTTCTTTTGTTTGATTCCTTAAACTAAGGCTTCACCTCCTATAAGTAGGAGTTGATTAACATTTGTAAAGATATTGTATTATGAATGTTGAAGTATAAGAATACACATTGTGTTTTCTATTCTTGGTGAATGATTTTCATCGACCCTTGATTTTTATTCGACGCGTTTTTGAATATTAATCCGATTGATTCTCAATAGGTCTTGGGAAGAAATCACCTTATCGAGTTATAGGTCTAATTCGATAAACCCTTGTTCTTGATCGTTCAAGACTTCTTGATCGATATTATCACTTTTCCGATATTACTTCCATTTTTCATTTGTTCGAATTTTCATTGTCATATTCGATATTACTTCCACAAAATACATCCAAACACATCCATACTCTTAAAAAGACTTCCGCTACGATATTTTTACATACACTCCGAACGATACGTATCCGCCTCTCCCGGAGAATTTGTATCAAAATCAACGTCGGAAAAATCCATGATAAGAGAGTCTCGAGATAGTTTTAACAAGAAATTGCCAAGAAAATTTCGACAATGAAATAACCTTGGCTCCGATACCACTAATGATACGAATTCGCCCGGAAAAGTGAATATGTATCTATCGGAGTGTGTATAGGTGTATGATAGCGGAAGACTTTTTACGAGTAGGGTGTTTTGAGTGTATTTTTTATGGAAGTAATATCGAATATGACAATGAAAAATTCGAACAAGACAAGGGTTTATCGTCTTGACATGACAAGGGTTTATCGAATTACACCTATAATTCGATAAGGTGATTTTTTCTCAAGATCTATTGAGAATCGATTGGATTAATATTCGAAAACGCGTTGAATAAAAATCAAGTTTCGATGAAAAGCATTCACCAAGGAAAACACAAAGTGTATTCTTCTTATAACAACATTTAATGTCTACAAAGCTTAATCAAAGGCTACTTATAGGATATGTAGCCTTCTAATCAACTAAGGAATCAAAGATCACATGATCTTGACATGACAACCAAACATCAAGTTAAAATAAGGATGGAATCAAACAAATGGGAAGGAATCACACAATAACATAGTTATAAGTCACCCCACATAACATGTAAGTCTAATCATGACATGTGAGGGAAGAGAAAACAACACAACACATAAAAACTAATAATAAAATAAGCTGGCCGGCTGCTGGACTCGACCGTGTCCCAAGACACGGCCGCAGCGCGCGAATCTTTGTCGGCAGTGACTCGACCGTGTCGCCTGGAACACGGTCGGGTATCTCGACAGCCAGTTCCGGCAGTTGTGGGCGAGTAGGACTCGACCGTGTCGCCTGGCATGGTCGGGTTCGGCCGACAGGCGTTCCGGCATTTCTGGGCGAGTAGGACTCGACCGTGTCGCATGACACGGTCGGGTTTGGCCGACAGTGACTTTGCCTGCTCGGGATAGTACGGCAAGGGCCATGTCGGACGACACGGCCGAGTTCGGTCGGCAGTGCTTCGGCATTTTCCGGCAGGTTGTGACACGGGCGTGTCCTGGGACACGGTCGAGCTCGGCAGCTTGGTCTTTTTACGTCTTGTATCCGTTTTCTCGCCTAAAAACGTCGCCGTACATGCATGACGCATTGTAAGGCCATTTACGTCGATCCTTGCTTCGTTTTCTTTATTCGGACTAGTCAATTCCATATCACTCATTCAAGGCAAGCGGCCTATTAGGTACTTTTCGGAGAAATTGAGTGGGGCTCGACTCAACTATTGTACTTATGACAAGGAGTTCTGATATGAAACCGACTACTCCAAGCGAAGAAGACGAAGTAAGGATTGACGTAAAATACCTCGACCATACTCCGACGTACTTAGGCGAGAAAACGGTTACGAGTCCCGGAGTTACCTTGATAATCGGGCTTGGAGTAAATCAAACATAAACAACTTACATCTTGGGGAAGGGGTCCAAGTATTAAACAATAAAAGAATTTCAGCACTTTCTTTATTATAAAGGTAGCAGGATTCTCGACAGTATGCGTGGTAAAAGGCGGCTATCACCTTGGAGACAAAGCCCAGCTTTTACTCTTGTTTGCAAGTGACGTGGGGAACCTTGTATTTTCTTTTCCTTATTTTAAGACCAGCTTGTAATAGTTTAGATTATCTTGTCAAGCCACTTTTGCCTATAAATAGTGGCGATGGAGTTGTAATGAAGGGGATTGATTTTGAATGATAAAACAACATACCTTGTGTATTATTTAAGTGTTGGACGAGTTTCCTCCAAAACTTTGATTATTATTCGACGCGCTTTCGAATCTTAATCTGATTGATTCTCAATAGGTCTTGAGGAGAAATCACTTTATCAAATTATAGGTCTAATTCGATAAAACAACTGTTTCTGTCCTGTTTCGATATTCCTCTTGTTTTCGATACAGGGTTGTTCGAGATTTTCGCATCAAGTGTTGTTCGATCGTTCGAACTTGTTTCCTGTTTTCATTAACATCCGACCGAAGTTTGCTGTTTCGAGTGCCGCTGTTTGGAGGTTGCCTGTCTCGAGTCATTTCCATTCGGCCAGTTCCTGTCTTGTTGCTGTATCAAGCTACTGTCTTCATTTCCTATCGCGTGGTGCATACCACTAGCCAGTATTATTGTTGTAGCGAACTGTTGTTATCATTTCCTGACAGTTCCTTGTCGATAGCTTCCGCTCGTCAAAATAGCCTCCCGCTGTACCGATAGAGAATTCGCATCACAAGTAAGAATTCGTATCGTTTCCGATTCCGAGGCTTGATGACATGTTAGACGAATTACACGGATCCATAATCTTTTCGAAAGTTGACCTACGAAGTGGTTATCACCAAATCCGGATGCGAGAGAGAGATGAGTGGAAGACAGTCTTCAAAACTAAACACGGACTGTATGAATGGACCATCATGCCATCCGGCCTTACAAATGCGTTGAGTACTTTCATGCGCTTGATGAATGAGGTACTTAAGTCATTTTTAGGGAAATTTGTGGTTGTATACTTGGATGATATTTTGATCTACATCCGATCGTTGCAAGAACATTTCGAACACTTGAGACGAGTCTTCGAAACCCTTAGGGAACAAAGGCTATATGGAAAAAAGGAGAAGTGCTCATTTTTGGTCGAGAGTATAGTCTTTCTTGGCTATGTTGTTTCAAATGATGGAGTGTCGGTCGATCAAGCAAAGATCAAAGCAATTAAGTCTGGCCAGTTCCCAATACAGTGACGGAAGTTAGATCGTTGCTCTACGGACTGGCTTCATTTTACCGAAGATTCATTCAAGATTTGAGTACCATTGCAAGCCCAATAACTGAATGTTTGAAGAAGGGCACGTTCAATTGGAGCTGGGCTACTCAGGAGTCATAAGTGAATTTGAAGGGAAAGTTGTGCGAAGCACCAATCTTAGCATTACCTGATTTTTCGCAACCGTTCGAGTTAGAATGTGATGCTAGCGGAGTGGGCATTGGAGCGGTTCTCATTCAAGGAAGGCGGCCTATTGCTTACTTTTCAGAAAAGTTAAACGGTGCTCTTCTCAATTACTGTACGTACGACAAGGAGTTTTATGCTATTGTGAGGGCTCTAGATCATTAGAGTCATTATCTTCGGCCGAAGCATTTCATCATACATTCGGACCACGAATCATTGAAGTATATTAATGGGCAACACAAGTTGAGTCCCAGGCATGCGAAGTGGGTAGAATTCTTACAATCATTTCACTTCTCATCAAAGTATAAGGATGGCAAGAGCAATATTGTAGCAGATGCATTGTCTAGGCGTTATGCCTTACTCTCCAATCTTGATGTTCGTTTGCTTGGATTCGATACATAAAGGAGTATTACGATGGTGATGCGGAATTTGGCGAGACCTTCGCCCTTTGCAAAACACAAACCTCGTCCTTCACATGTTACAAACGAAGGCGGCCCCGAGTGACATAGAACAAAGAGATCTTTCACACGAAGTGTCGTGTCGCAGAGAAATGGTGTAGCTTGATCATTGACGGTGGAAGTTGTACGAATGTGGCATCAAGCGAGATGGTATCGAAACTCGGACTAACCACTACGGCTCATCCAAGGCCGTATGCACTCCATTGGCTCGATGATGGAAATAAAGTGAGAGTATCAAGACAAGTGAAGGTCGGACTCACCATGGGTTCGTATGGTGATGATATTATATGCGATGAACTACCGATGGACGCATGTCACGTGTTGTTGGGAAGACGGGAGAATTTTCGATATAGGAAGGATTCCTTTTTAAGGGAAATCGTCTTTGCCTACCCAAGCACACGATTCGAGAATTGCTGGTTCAAGAGGCTCACGGGGGAGGTTTAGCTGGCCACTTTGGTTCGGCTAAAACATTAGATCTGCTGAAGGAACATTTTTATTAGCCAAAGATGCAGGGGGATGTTAGTAACATAATTAGTAAGTGTGTGACATGCCATGTTGCGCAGAGTTCGTTCAAACCAGGAATATACACACCTTTACCGATTCCAGAGAGTCCATGGGAAGATGTCTCGATGGATTTTATTGTGGCTTTACCCCGTACTCAACGAGGGAGGGATGCGATTATGGTAGTCGTAGATCGTTTTTTGAAAATGGCTCATTTTGTAGCGTGCCACAAGAACAAATGATGCAAGCAATGTGGCCGACTTATATTTTCGAGAGGTGGTACGTTTACATGGGATTCCGAATACTATTGTTTCCGATCGAGACTCCAAATTTCTCAGCTACTTTTGGAACACCCTATGGAGGAAGGTGGGGACAAAACTCTTGTTTAGCACTTCACACTACACTCAAACCGACGGGCAAACTGAGGTGACTAATCGAACCCTGGGAACACTGTTGCGAGGCTTGGTAAACAAAACACAAAAGGACTGGGATCTAAAACTAGCACATGCAGAGTTTGCTTATAATCGTTCTCCTACTCATGCCACGACGCACTCTCCATTTGAAGCAGTTTACGGACTGAATCCTTACATACCGCTAGACTTAATTCCATTACCGAAGGACGAATTGGTGCATAAGGACACAGAGTCGAAACTGAAATCAATGATGAAATTACACGAACAGGTGCGTGAACGAATCAAGAAGATAAACGAGACGTACAAAAGGAAGTCGAACAAGCAAAGAAAACCAAGATTATTCGAGGTTGGAGATTTAGTTTGGGTACATTTGAGGAAAGAACGATTCCCGAGTAAGCGTAAGAACAAGTTAATGCCACGAGCGGAGGGACCATTTAAAGTAGTTGCGAAGTTGAACGACAACGCTTACAAGATAGAACTTCCAGGTGATTATGGAGTGCATGCTACTTTCAACATAGGTGATCTATCTCCTTATCTCGACGACAATGGGATTGCGGAATTGAGGACAACTCCTTTTAAAGAAGGAGGGAATGATACGAAACCGACTACTCCAAGTGAAGAAGACGAAGTAAGGATTAACGTAAAACACCTTGACCATACTATGACGTACTTAGGCAAGAAAACGGTTACGAGTACCAGAGTTACCTTGATAATCGGGCTTGGAGTAAATCAAACATAGACAGCTTGCATCTTGGGGAAGGGGTCCAAGTATTAAACAATAAAAGAATTTCAGCACTTTCTTTATTATAAAGGCAGCAGAATTCTCGGCAGTATGCGTGGTAAAAGGCAGCTATCACCTTGGAGACAAAGCCCAACTTTTACTCTTGTTTGCAAGTGACGTGGGGAACCTTGTATTTTCTTTTCCTTATTTTAAGACCAGCTTGTAATAGTTTAGATTATCTTGTCAGGCCACTTTTGCCTATAAATAGTGGCGATGGAGTTGTAATGAAGGGGATTGATTTTGAATGATAAAACAACATACCTTGTGTATTGTTTAAGTGTTGGACGAGTTTCCTCCAAAACTTTGATTATTATTCGACGCGCTTTCGAATCTTAATCTGATTGATTCTCAATAGGTCTTGAGGAGAAATCACTTTATCGAATTATATGTCTAATTCGATAAAACAACTGTTTCTGTCCTGTTTCGATATTCCTCTTGTTTTCGATACAGGTTTGTTCGAGATTTTCGCATCAAGTGTTGTTCGATCGTTCGAACTTGTTTCCTATTTTCATTAACATCCGACCGAAGTTTGCTGTTTCGAGTGCCGCTATTTGGAGGTTGCCTGTATCGAGTCATTTCCATTCGGCCAGTTCCTGTCTTGTTGCTGTATCGAGCTACTGTCATCATTTCCTATCGCGCGGCGCATACCACTAGCTAGTCTTATTGCTGTAGCGAACTGTTGTTATCAGTTCCTGACAGTTCCTTGTCGATAGCTTCCGCTCGTCAAAATAGCCTCCCGCTGTACCGATAGAGAATTCGCATCACAAGTAACTTTGGGCGTGTTTCTTCTTTTATTTCTGGCTCTTGGAAGTGGTTCTCTGATTACGGTTGTGGGCCTGGGAAGAGGATCTGGATTGGTTGGGATCCTGGTTCTGTTTTTGTTGATATTATTGCTATGGAGTCGCAATTTATTCATTGTCGTATTACTCTATTGCTCGACTCCTCCTGTCTTTTGGTTACCTTTGCTTATGGTTCTAATGATCTTATTGAGAGGCGGCTATTATGGCAGTATCTCACTGATTTCTCGGTTCTACATGCTGCTGAGCCTTTGGTAGTTATGGGTGATTTTAATGCTGTTCTGGACACTAGTGAGATCTTGGGGGGGAAGCTCCTCACTCTGACGATGAGCCCTCCCTAGCGCAGTTCAGAGAGATTTGAAGGCGTGCGGATTTTGAGACTCTTCCGATTGTAGGCTCTTGGTTCTCCTGGCATAACAAGAGCCCGTCTCTTCGTTCTTTATGGAAACATCTAGATAGGGTGTTGGATAACTCGCAGTGGTTTATTGATCACGCTGATCGTACTTACTGTGATCTGTCGCGGACCTCTGATCATAGCCCCCTTATTCTGGGTCTTGATAGTTTGCCTCGATGCAGAGGTAAAATGTTCAGATTTGATAATTTTATGGCTGACTCTGAGGATTTCCTCCTGGCAGTTTGGGACATTTGGCGTCACCATATTGTGGGGGCCCCATTTTATGCGATTTGTCGCAAGTTGGACGCCCTTAAGCCTGTTTTTCGCGCGTTGAGGAAGAGGAAAGGGGCTTTGGCTTTGAATGTCGCTGCTGCTACTTCATTCCTCTCTCCTTCCCAGAGTATTCTTAGGGACCATCCCATGGACGATTCAGTTTTGTTGTTGGAAAGGTGTTGTCGGTGGGTCTTCTCTGTTGCTGTGGCTCAGAAGCAGTCCTCGCTCAGGCAGCGGGCCAAGTTGGCTTGGCTTAAGGATGGGGATCAGTGTACTGCCTTCTTCTTCCGGCGGATTGCTTCTAGGCGAGTCAGATCTCGTATCTATAGACTTAATACGGAGGATGGTACTGAGCTGACTGACCCTGCTCTTATTAAGAATGAGGTTGTTGGGTTCTATGAGAGGCTGTTGGGTTACTCTAATCGGATTATGCCTTTGTCGTTCAGCCAGGTTAGGCCTTTTTCGGCTTCTCTTTCTCCTGATGATGCGGTACACATGGTTAGACCTGTTACTGCCGATGAGGTTCGGTCTGTGTTCGTCGAGTTTAATAAGGACAAGGCCCCGGGCCCTGATGGTTTTAATGCTGCTTTTTACCGGCGGGCTTGGCCGATTGTGGGGAGTGAGATTTCGTTTGCTATTATGCATTTCTTTGCTACTGGGAAGTTTGTCAGGCAGATCAATTCTACGATCATTTCTCTTGTTCCGAAAGTAGCCTTGCCTAGGAGCATGTTGGATTTTAGATCGATCTCTTGCTACAACTTATTATATAAGGCTATCTCGAAAATTATTGTTCACCGTATGCGTGATAGCTTGGATGCCTTGATTGACCCGGCTCAGACTGTTTTTATTCCTGGGAGAAGGATTAGTGATAATATCCTTCTTGCACAGGAACTTATTCATGGTTATGGGCAGAGGGGGATGCCTAGACGGTGTGTGTTTAAAGCTGACCTTATGAAAGCTTATGACACTGTTGAGTGGGATTTTGTGCTGATTGCTCTGCAGTGTATGGGTTTCCATCAGTCCTTCATTGCCTGGATCAGGGAGTGCATCACCACTACTGCCTTTTCGGTATCCTTGAATGGTGATACTGAGGGAATCTTTAGAGGTCGTAGGGGTCTTCGGCAGGGAGACCCCATCTCCCCTTTTCTCTTTGTTATTGTTATGGAGGTGCTTCATGGTATTATCTCTCATGAGATCGCTCAGATCCCGGGGTTTCGATACCACTGGAAGTGTGAGGCCACCCGTACTTTCATGCTCGCCTTTGCTGATGACCTCTTCTTTTCTGTAATCCAGATGAGGTCTCTATTGGTGTTCTTAAGAGGAGTATTGATATATTTGATTCTCTTTCGGGGCTACGTGCTAACCCTGGGAAGAGTAATTTCTTTCTCTCGGCGAGTGCATTGGAGCAGGGGGCTCAGGTTGAGCAGTTATTAGGATTTCAGATGGGCCAGCTCCCTGTGAGGTATTTGGGTGTCCCATTATCTTCTTCAAAGCTCACGGTGGCTCAGTGCTCTCCTTTGCTTGACAGGATTGATGGTCAGCTGAGTGACTGGGCTTGTAGATCTCTGTCCATGGCTGGTCGTTGTCAGCTTATCCGGTCTGTGTTATCAGCTCTTCACATTTATTGGGCCTCTATTTTCATCTTGCCTAAGGGCGTGCTTGCCCTTATTGAGAAGCATTTAAGGCGTTTTCTTTGGAAAGGTTCTCGTGACCCTGGGCATGCTAAAGTGGCTTGGTCTAAGGTTTGCTTGCTTGTAGAGTGTGGTGGCCTTGGTATTACTCCGTTGAGGGTTCAGAACTAGGCCCTTATGACCCGCCATATCTGGGCTCTCATGGCTGGGTCTTCTCGTTCTGTTTGGGTTAGCTGGGTTCGTTCGTATAGAGTTCAGCAGTGCTCTTTTTGGGATATCCCTATCTCTGCTGCGTCTTCTTGGTATTGGAAACAGCTGCTGAAGTTGCGTCCCCTTGTCATGGGAGCGTTTCAGTATTCTGTTGGTGATGGCTCTTCCTTCCATTTATGGTCGGATCCTTGGCACCCTATGGGTTTGATTAGGCAGTCTCTGCCTAGAGCGCCCCTTTGGACTAGCATTGATGTGCATGCCCGTCTTGGCTCTGTTATTTCTGATGGTCAATGGGTTTGTCCAGTGGTTGATCGTCCTAGATTCCAGCAGGTTGTTTCTGCCCTCCCTCCTATCTATGGAGGCCAGGATCGCATCTCTTGGAGACCGCATAGCTCAGGTTCCTATTCTTCCTCGTCCGCTCTTCGATTCCTTAGAGCGTATTCTCCTTCTGTTCTGTGGGCCCCTCTGCTTCTTGGTCCCGGGAAGATTCCTAGGAACTCCTTTATTTTATGGTTGGCTATTCAGGAGCGTCTGTCGACTATGGATAAGCCTTGGCTGCAGCATGAAGATGGTATTTGTGTCCTTTGTGGGATGGCGTTAGAGTCTCATTCTCACTTATTCTTTATGTGCCCTTACTCTAGTAGGTGTATCTCTATTGCTAGGAGGGAGGTAAAATTTTGTTGGCCTCACTCGGACTGGAGCACGGGTATTCTTTAGGCGACTAGGAGTTGGAGAGGAAAGCATGTGGTTAACGTGGCTTGCCGTATCTTTTTAGCGGCATTGGTGTACTTACTCTGGCAGGAGCGAAATGAGCGGAGATTCGGTCAGTGGCGTCGTGATCCTCACACAGTTACCTTCCAGGGGATTGGTCTTGTTCGTGATATTATCTCTCAGCGTTGGCCGCCTCATTCCTTATCTGCGGTCACTGTTAGGCGTATTTGGAGGGTTGCTTGGTAGTTCCATTGTAACTCCTTTATTATTATTCTGTTTCGTGATATTGGTGCACCTTCTGTAATGGTTGCTGGGTAGTGGCCAGCCTTGTTGGCCAGTCTTTTTTTCTATTTAATGCAATTGACTTTCCCCCCAAAAAAAAGTAAGAATTCGTATCAAGTTCTATGCCATAGTGAGAGCTCTTGATCATTGAAGTCATTACCTTCGGCCGAAACATTTTACGGACCATGAATCTTTGAAGTATATTAATGGACAACAGAAGTTGGGTCCGAGACATGCTAAGTGGGTGGAGTTCTTACAATCGTTTCACTTTTCATCGAAGTATAAGGACGGTAAGAGCAATGTGGTTGCTGATGCGCTACGTAGGAGGTATGCTTTAATCTTTACCCTTGATGTTCGTTTGTTGGGGTTCGAAACGTTGAAAGATTATTATGTTGACGATGCTGATTTTGGGGAGATTTTTGACCGTTGTAAATCTGGTTCGTTTGGGGAGTTTGTGATACTGGAGGGGTTTCTCTTTAAAGGAAATCGGCTTTGTTTGCCCAAGCATGCCGTTCGGGAGTTGCTGGTTCGTCAAGCTCCTGAAGGGGGCTTGGCTGGTCACTTTGGCACGGCTAAGACCATGGGGGTGCTCCAGGAACATTTTTATTGGCCGAAGATGCAAGGGGACGTGGCTGACATCGTTGGAAAGTGTGTAACGTGTCATATGGCGAAGATCTCATTCAAACCGGGCGAGTATATGCCTCTACCGATTTCGAAAAGGCCGTGGGAAGATGTCTCGATGGATTTTTTTTTGCTTTGCCTCGAACCCAACGAGGTAAGGATGCGATTATGGTTGTTGTCGACCGTTTTCCGAAGATGGCTCATTTTGTTGCTTGTTACAAAACCGATGATGCGAGTAATGTTGCTGACTTGTATTTCCGAGAGTTGGTACGTTTACATGGAGTTCCGAAGACTATTGTTTCGGACCGGGACTCGAAGCTTCTTAGCTACTTTTGGAACACATTGTGGAGAAAGGTGGGAACCAAGCTTTTGTTTAGTACTTCGCATCATCCTCAAACCGACGGCCAAACCGAGGTAACCAATCGAACCTTGGGCACTTTATTACGTGGTCTTGTGAGAAAGACACAAAAGGATTGGGATTTGAAGCTCGCACATGCGGAGTTTGCTTATAATCGCTCTCCTACTCATTCCACGGCACACTCTCCATTTGAAGTAGTTTACGAGCTTAATCCTTATATGCCGTTAGATCTAATTCCATTACCGAGCGATGAGTTGGTGCATAAGGATGCGGAGTCGAAGCTGAAGTCAATGGCGAAATTACACGAGCAAGTACGTAACCGAATCAAGGAGATAAACGAAGCTTACAAAAGAAAGTCGAGCAAGCACAGAAAACCGAAATTATTCGAAGTTGGCGATTTGGTTTGGGTGCATTTGAGAAATGAGCGATTTCCGAGTAAGCGTAAGAACAAATTGATGCCGCGAGCTGAGGGACCATTTAAAGTAGTTGCGAAGGTGAACGACAATGCATACAAAGTAGAACTTCTGGGGGATTATGGGATGCATGCTACTTTTAATGTAGGAGATCTCTCTCCTTATCTTGATGATGATGGGATTGCAGAATTGAGAAAAATTCCTTTTAAAAGGGGAGGGGATGATACGGGATTGACAAGTCCAAGGGAAGAAGACGAGGTGATGATCGACGTAAGCGGCCATGCTACATACTTAGGTGAGAAGATATACACGAGGCTTGGAGTGACTTTGGTGGTCGGGCTCGGAATAATGTAGTTTATCATTATTTTGTATTATTTATTTAATAAAGGGTGCGACATGTGCAACCCTATATTGCTTTGTGTGTTATTTTCCTTAATTAGTAGTAGCCCAAACTTGTTTAAGGGCGTTTTAGGGAGTAACCTTATTTATGTTACTAGGGTTTGGCGGCTATATATACATCATATAGCTCGGCCGATGGGAATTCATTGAATACACTTGATATTTTGCTCTCTTTGAGTTTTATTTGTTTGACGTGTCTCAAACACCAATTCTTGATTATTGTTCGACGCGATTTCGAATCATAATCTGATCAATTCTCAATAGGTCTTGGAAAGAGATCATCTTTGAAGAGTTATAGGTCTAACTCGTTAAAATCTTTTATTGTTTTTCTGTTCGTCCGATCGGAAACTGTTCTTGTTTGGACAGAATCTTTGGAGTCGTTCGTGGTGTTGTTCGTTAGAGTATTATCCAGTTTCTTGTTCGTGGAACTTGCTTCCATCTCGTTAAATCGCAAAACTCATATTTGATCGAGTTGTTGTCCAGAGACCAAGCGTGATTCCTGTTTCCTCCGCATTCGACCACAATTCACTACTCGCTACAGTTGTTGGCGATTCTTTGTTGCTGTTGTTTTCCGTTCGACCGGCCGCTGTTTAGCTGTTGATTGTTGCTGTTCGCTACTGCTGTAGCGAAAGGGTAGTCGCTGTTTCGTCATGATTGTTGCTGTTCGCTACTGCTGTAGCGAAAGGGTAGTCGCTGTTTCGTCATGATTGTTGCTGTTCGCTACTGCTGTAGTGAAGGGTGGTTGCTGTTAGTGGTTGGCTGTTGCGGTTCATTATTGCTGTAGCGAAGGAAGGTTACTGTTTTGAGCCCAATTGGTAGATTGTTGTTTGTTTAGTTTTCGCAAAATTGTGCTTCCGCTTCGTCTCGATGCAGGATTCGTATCAATAATCCCCTTAGAATCCTGTTCTAAAGAAACGTTTAGAATTATTCTAAGAACTCAAGTTTCTGTGACTAAGACTTAACAATTTTATGAACTAAAATTGTAAGAATGTAGAAGTGAGAATTAAAAGAATAATACTCAAGAAAATTCGAGGAACAGCTCTGGACTCAAGCACAAGGCCGAAATATATTTTTGATAGCGAAAGTGATCTGTTTTTTTCATTACCAAAAGGCCTCCTTTTATAGGACTGTACAGAACAAACTATATTATCCCTGACATATTAAACTAAGGGAATAAAGAGTGTCCCTATTTCTAAGACAATGAAGGGCGGTCACACAAGTGACTAGATTAAAAGGAAATAAACTAACAACAACTATCCTAGAAAGTAAATAAAGAAGTCTTTGAAAAGGTCTTGGTCTTCACAACATCACGCTCATTTTGAAGCTCCCATATGCTAAAGTACTTTTTCTAAGATAAAATAAAATATCACACCTTCCTTGAAGCTTCCTCACGCCTGATACGAATTCTCACTTATGATGCGAATTCTCTATCGGTACAGCAGGAAGCTGTTTTGACGAGCGAATCGGCAAGACACTTGTCAGAAATGGTGACGGATTCGATAAAGCAACGGGACAGAACTTGGCCGAATGTAAAAGACTCGTCAGGAACCTCCAAGCAATGTACTAAAGCGGCATGTTTCGGGCGGATGCTAATTAAAAATAACAGGAAACAAGTTCGAAGGATCGACCAATACTTGATGCGAAATCCCGAACAAGTAAAAGCTGTATCGAAAGGCAAGAAGAGTATCGAAACGGACAGAAACAGTTGTTTTATCGAATTAGACCTATAATTCGATAAAGTGATTTCTTCTCAAGACCTATTGAGAATCGATCTGATTAAGATTCGAAAATGCGTCGAATAATAATCAAAGTTTTGATGAAAAGCATTCACCAAGAAAACACAAAGTGTATTCTTTCAACATTCAAAATTCTCTCTTCATTACAACTTCATCGCCCTAGTTATATGCAAAAACAGCCTGACAAGAGCCTAACAAGATAATCTTAAACTATTACAAGCTGGTCTTAAAATAATAAAAAGAATAAAAAGGTTCCTCATGTCACTTGCTGACAAAAGTAAAAGTTGGGCCTTGTCTCCAAGTTGAAAGCTGATAGCCGCCTTTTCACACAGCATGTTGCCGAGAATCCTGCTGCCTTTATAATAAAGAAAATGCTGAAATTCTTTTATTCTTTTACCACTTGGACCCCTTCCCCAAGATGTAAGTTACCTATTGTTTAAGTTAC
Source organism: Orobanche coerulescens (assembly GCA_033398695.1). Taxonomy (NCBI): domain Eukaryota; kingdom Viridiplantae; phylum Streptophyta; class Magnoliopsida; order Lamiales; family Orobanchaceae; genus Orobanche; species Orobanche coerulescens. Next base: position 104,307,794 of record CM065804.1, read on the forward strand.
TCCAAGTCCGGTTATTAAGGTAACTCCATGTCTCGTCTCCATTTTCTCGCCTAAGTAAGTTGCATGGTTGTTTACGTCGATCATCACCTCGTCTTCTTCCCTTGGACTTGTCAACCCCGTATCATCCCCTCCCCCTTTAAAAGGAATTGTCCTCAATTCTATAATCCCGTCGTCATCAAGATAAGGAGATAGATCACCTATGTTGAAATTAGCATTCACTCCATAATCACCTGGAAGTTCTAACTTATAAGCATTGTTGTTCACCTTCGCAACTATTTTAAATGGCCCCTCGGCTCGTGGCATTAACTTATTCTTACGCTTACTCGGAAATTGCTGCTTTCTCAAATGTACCCAAACTAAATCTCCATCCTCGAATAATCTCGATTTTCTTTGCTTGCTCGACTTCCTTTTGTACGCCTCGTTTATCTCTTTGATTCGATCACGCACCTGTTCGTGTAATTTCATCATCGATTTCAGTTTTGACTCCGCATCCTTATGCACCAATTCGTCACTCGGTAATGGAATTAAGTCTAGCGGTATGTAAGGGTTTAGGCCGTAAACTACTTCGAATGGAGAATGCGATGTGGCATGAGTAGGAGAGCGATTATATGCGAACTCCGCATGTGCGAGCTTCAAATCCCAATCTTTTTGTGTTTTGTTCACCAAGCCTCGCAACAGCATTCCCAGTGTTCGATTAGTCACTTCGGTTTGTCCGTCTGTTGGAGGATGATGTGATGTACTAAACAAAAGCTTGGTTCCCACCTTTCTCCACAATTTGTTCCAAAAGTAACTCAGAAACTTCGAGTCCCGGTCCGAAACAATAGTCTTTGGAACTCCATGTAATCGTACCACCTCTCGGAAATACAAGTCAGCACCATTGCTCGCATCATTGGTTTTGTGACAAGAAACAAAATGAGACATCTTTGAAAAACGATCGACAACAACCATAATCGCATCCTTACCTCGTTGGGTTCGAGGCAAAGCAACAATGAAATCCATCGAGACATCTTCCCATGGCCTCTTCGGAATCGATAAAGGTGTGTATTTTCCTGGTTTGAACGAACTCTTCGCAATATGGCATGTCACACAATTACTAATTATATTATTGACATCTCCCTGCATCTTTGGCCAATAAAAATGTTCTTTAAGCACATCTAATGTCTTGGCCGAACCAAATTGGCCAGCCAAACCTCCCCCGTGAGCCTCTCGAACCAGCAATTCTCGAATCGTGTGCCTTGGTAGACAAAGAAGATTTCCCTTAAAAAGAAAGCCTTCTTGTATCGAAAATTCTCCCATCGGTCTAGATTTGCAAAGGGCGAAGGTTTCGCCAAAATCCGCATCACTGTCATTGATACGAATTCTCCGGGAGAGGCGGACACGTTTCGGTCGGAGTGTGCGTAAGAATATCGTAGCGGAAGTATTTTTATGATTAGGGTGTTTTTGGATGTATTTTGTGGGAGTAATATAGAATATGACGATGAAAATTCGAACAAACGAAAAATGGAAGTAATATCGGAAAAAGTGACAATATCGATCAAGAAAACTTGAACGATCAAGAACAAGGGTTTATCGAATTAGACCTATAACTCGATAAGGTGATTTCTTCCCAAGACCTATTGAGAATCAACCGGATTAATACTCGAAAACGCGTCGAATAAAAATCAAGTTTCGGTAAAAATCATTTACCAAGAATAGAAAACACAAAGTGTATTCTTATACTTCAACATTCATAATCCTATCTCTCATTACAAGGCTAATCAACTCCTACTTATAGGAGGTAAAATCTCCTACTACTAAGGAAACAAACAAAAAAATAAAATAATTCAAAGATTATAAAATCTTTGAATAATCCAAACAAATCAACATAAAATAAAAACAAGGAACATAAAATCACAAAATGGGGAAAACATAATCCCTAAAATAAGTAAAAAGGAAAAGAGAAGTCAAAAATACAAAAAAGTGTATAAAATAAGTGGGCTGTCGGCAGGACTCGCCGTGTCCCGTGACACGGCCGCGGCGCGGTCGACAGGCGCCGGCAGGGACTCGACCGTGTCCGCTTGACACGGCCGCGGCGCGATAACGCGTCGCGATGACTCGTCCGACAGTGACTCGGCACGGGCGCGGCGCGACAGGGACGTTCGGCAATGACTCGACCGTGTCCACTTGACACGGTCGCGGCGTGACAAGGACGTCTGACAGCGACTCGACCGACAGTGACTCGGCATTGACTCGACCGTGTCCTGGAGCACGGTCGGGCGTCTGGACAGTCATTTTCGGCATTTCTGGGCGAGTAGGACTCGACCGTGTCGCCTGGCACGATCGGGTTCGACCGACAGTGACCTTGGCATTTACGGACGAGTACAGCACGGGTCGTGCCGGACGACACGGCCGAGTTCGATCGGCAGTGGCCGGCATTTTCCGGCCGGTGTGATATTTTCTGGCAGGCTCGACATTTTCCGGCAGGCGACGACATTTTCCGGCAGGTTGTGTCATTTTCCGGCTTGTGTCCGTTTTCTCGCCTAAAAATGTTGTCGTACATGCATGACGCGTTGTAAGGCCATTTACGTCGATCCTTGCTTCGTTTTCTTTATTCGGACTAGTCAATTCCGTATCAGTCATAATATTCCTTCACTGTATCGAATCCAAGCAATCGAACATTAAGGGTAGAGATTAAAGCATATCTCCTAGACAGCGCATCAGCCACCACATTGCTCTTAACGTCTTTATACTTCGATGAAAAGTGAAACGATTGCAAGAACTCCACCCACTTAGCATGTCTCGGACTCAATCTGTTGCCCATTAATATACTTTAACGATTCATGGTCCGAATGCAGAATAAAATGTTTAGGCCAAAGGTAATGGCTCCAATGATCAAGAGCTCTCACTATGGCATAGAACTCCTTGTCGTAAGTACAATAGTTGAGTCGAGCCCCACCCAACTTCTCCGAAAAGTATGCAATAGGCCGCCTGCCTTGAATGAGGACCACCCCAATACCAACTCCACTAGCATCACACTCCACTTCGAACGGCTGTGCAAAATTGGGTAACGCCAAGATAGGTGCTTCGCATAACTTTATCTTCAACTTTTCAAATGCCCCTTGGGCAGTCCTGCTCCACACAAACAGACCCTTCTTCAAACACTCAGTTATCGGACTCGTTATGGTGCTGAAATCTCGAATAAACCTCCGATAAAAAGAGGCAAGACCGTGGAATGATCTAACTTCAGTTACGGTTTTGGGAGTAGGCCACGACTTAATAGCTTCAATTTTACCCTGATCAACCGACACTCCATCTTTCGAAACAACATAGCCCAAAAAAATTATGCTCTCGACGAGAAACGCAAATTTTTCTTTCTTTCCATAAAGCCTTTGAGACCTAAGAGTCTCGAATACTTTCCGTAGATGCCCGAGATGCTCCTCCACCGACCGACTATAAACCAAAATATCATCTAAATAAACAACCACAAATCTACCCAGAGTCTCCTTTATCACCAGCATGTAAACACGCTCACCACTCTCCATAGCGTGTTCAACTTCCCTTTCGCTAGCGAACATGGTGAGGTTCAGTTTTTCCCCTCGTTTGGCACTCATGGAACGGATAGCTTGGGGTGACATCGGCTTCAACACGATCTTCTTTCCCTTATCTCGTAACTCGTATTCGTTGCACCTTCCCCGATGCAAAACATCCCTATTAATAAACCAAGGGCGTCCCAAAAGTACGTGACAAGCATCCATTGGAATCACATCACATAATATCTCATCGTGATATGAACCCATTGCCAATCCGACCCGAACTTGCTTCGAAACCCTCACTTTACTTCCGTCATCAAGCCAATGTAAAGCATATCGCTTAGGGTGAGTTGTGGTGGTTAGTCCAAGCTTCGTCACCATTTCACTCGAAGCTACGTTGGTGCAATTGCCTCCGTCGATAATCAAACTACACCACTTATCTCCAACTTGACACTTTGTATGGAATATTTGGTCCCGTTGTTCTGACTCGCTCGGAACCAACTTGGCTTGCAAAGTGGGAAGAACCAAGGCTGTATCGTAATTCGGAGCATCGTAAGCCTCACGTTCTTCTCCTTCTTCGTCCTCCATACTGAAATCAAACACATCACCCAGTTTTTCTTTTTCGTCCTCAACCAACAATTCGTCTCGGATCGTGACAGCTTCCCTTATTGTCACCACTCGCTTGTTCGGAGAAGCATTTTGATAATGCCCGAACCCTTGATATTTGAAACATCTTACTTTAGCCAAACTCGTCTCCTTCGGTACATAGGGGGTCTTAGAAATCGCAACAGGGACCGGAGTCGGTACAGTTGCCTTGGTAGTTGAACTAGAACCGCCACTTGGGTTTCCAAATTTGATTGGAAACTTGGGTTTATACAGTTTCATCCTGTTTTGAGCTTCTAACTTCACACATAGCCCACATAATGTATCGAAGTCCTCGTATGGATACAGTTCCACCGAGTTAGCTATGCTTCAGTTCAAGCCACGCAAGAATCACGACATCTTCTGCTCCTCATTCTCCTCTATTTCTCCCATTAAGGTCAGATTCTCAAACTCCTCAATGTATTCACTAACATTCAACTTTCCTTGCATGAGATCTGCAATCTTCCTGTATAAGGACAACCGGTGTGATGTTGGTACATATCTTTTACGAAGTTTTCTTTTTAATGAATCCCACGAATGGATCTTTTCTTTCCCCGCACGAGCTCTTCGTGTTTTAATTCCTTCGTACCAAAGTGAAGCTCCTTTCCCCAACTTGAGAATTGCATACTTACACCTTTTCCCATCGTCAAGGTCTTTAAATTCGAACATGCAGTCAATCTTACGTTCCCATTCCAAGTAAACTTCTGGGTCTGTCCCGCCAACGAACTCTGGAAGCTCATTAACCTTGAATTCTTCGACATGGCGTGAGGTTCGCTCATAGTCACCACGCCTAGGTTGCCAACGGTGGTCGCGTTGTTCTGGTACGTCACTCAACGCGTCACGAAGTTTTGCCAAGAAATCAGCGTCGTTGAGATCCATAATGCCAAAGATCAAGAACTTGGGCTCCAATGGCACTTATGATACGAATTCTCACTTATGATGCGAATTCTCTATCGGTACAGCAGGAAGCTGTTTTGACGAGCGGAAGTGAATCGGCAAGAAACTATCAGGAAATGGTGACAGCAGTTCAATAAAGCAACAGGGCAGGAACTTGGCCGAATGTAAAAGACTCGATACAGGGAACCACCAAACAACGGTACTCGAAACAGCACGTTTCGGGCAGATGCTAATTAAAAATAACAAGAAACAAGTTTGAAGGATCGACCAATACTTGATGCGAAATCCCGAACAAGTACAAGTTGTATCGAAAGGCAAGAAGAGTATCGAAACGGACAGAAATAGTTGTTTTATCGAATTAGACCTATAATTCGGTAAAGTGATTTCTTCTCAAGACCTATTGAGAATCGATCGGATTAAGATTCGAAAACGCGTCGAATAATAATCAAAGTTTTGATGAAAAGCATTCACCAAGAAAAACACAAAGTGTATTCTTTCAACATTCAAAATTCTCTCTTCATTACAACTTCATCGCCCTAGTTATAGGCAAAAACAGCCTGACAAGAGCCTGACAAGATAATCTTAAACTATTACAACTTGGTCTTAAAATAATAAAAAGAATAAAAAGGTTCCTCATGTCACTTGCTGACAAAAGTAAAAGCTGGGCCTTGTCTCCAATTTAAAAGCTGATAGCCGCCTTTTCACACAGTATGTTGCCGAGAATCCTGCTGCCTTTATAATAAAGAAAATGTTGAAATTCTTTTATTCTTTTACCACTTGGACCCCTTCCCACAAGATGTAAGTTACCTATTGTTTAAGTTACTCCAAGTCCGGTTATTAAGGTAACTTCGTGTCTTGTCTCCGTTTTCTCGCCCAAGTAAGTTGCATGGTTGTTTACGTCGATCATCACCTCGTCTTCTTCCCTTGGACTTGTCAACCCCGTATCAACGCCTAAGTCTAATTACCAAGCTAGGATGGATTTTCCTTAATCATCAAGTCGACCTTCGGTTGTTCATCCTTTATAGAGTATTTTCTTTTTCGAGTTTTATGATTTAACTTTCATTTTCAGAAAATTCGACAAAGACGCCCTCATGCCATTATTTAGGCAATATCTGGGGTCTGCCCTCAAGCTTTCTGTTTTTAGCTATATCTGGGCTGCCCTCGAGCAAAGCTATATTTGGGCTTAGGATTTGAACAACTGTCGGGCCTTCTTGAATCTCAAGTAGATCCACCATCGCACAGTCACTAAACATAGAAATGATTTCCACTTCAAATTCGGGCAGCTTAAGGATGAGTTTGTCTTCTTCTTTTCTTTGGACGTGAATTCTTCTAGGCTCGGAGTCTTTATTCAGTGCACTCCAAGCAGCCTCAGTGTGAGGGTCTTCAAGAGAGGATTTGATCGAGGCCATACAATAAACCTCTTGAGTAGAAATCGAGTTGTCTTCATACGAGTTAGTAATAGATAATAAGGTAACAGGTGTGGAACGTGCATTAAGTTTATTTCGTGAGGTGGTGCTAGTGTCACTCATTCTCAATATTTCACTCGTTTCTTCTCTCAACTTCCTAGCACGTGTACGTGTGATAGGACCAGTGGTGTCCATGACGGATCCAACCGTTCCTAACACTATTGGTAGCATAATCATGGTTGTATCATCCCCTCCCTCTTGAGGAGAATCTGTCCTCAGATCCGTGAGATCACCTGCTTCAAACAAAGACAATGATATGATCCTCTCCGAAAAGATGATCCATTTTGCGGAAGCGATTTGAGTATTGTTTGAAATATAAGTGATCAATCGTAATGGAACCAAATGGATGTATTTTGGTGGAAGAAACAGTCCTTAACCCGACAAAGTGTAAAATACGAACTCTAGCAAGATAACTAGAACCCAACAATTTATACGCTCGACGAACCTTGGTGATGCGATTGTGACATCTCCAAACGAAGTAAGAATTGACGTAGGTGATGATACCACGTTGCATGCAGATGCACCTACGTACTTTGGTGAGAAAACAAATGCGGAAATGGGAACGATCTTAATAATCGGAACCGGGATAACTTAGACGTATCAAAACATGCATACGTATGCATGTTCATGCATACAAAATCGGCCATTTGGGGGAGATTTCGGCCGATTGTGATATGCATCCATGAAGGATCTTTTGTCCCCACTACTTTCAACTTTGTTTTCATTTTCAAAGTCCACCATATCAAGATCAAGGATAGAGATTTGATTTCCCTCCACCCCTTTGAAAATAAATCGGCCGAACCACATGTAGAAGAAGACACCAAGATGTTGCTTTCATGTTCAAGTACTTGTCAAAGTCTTATCACATGAGAAAGATGACTATCTTCTTCCTTCATGCTACCCTACGGCCGAAAATGCTAAGGAAGAAGCCAAGCATGTGTTGTTTTCAATCTTTGTCAAAAGTCTTGATAGTTTAGTTTAATAATTGCTTGTCTTTTAGCTTGATCTTGTTTGATCTTGTTTGAACTTATTTGTAGTTGTAATGGCTATATATTAGCCTCATATTCAACCTTAAGAAATCACTTTTGAAGCTTGAAAAACGAAATACACTTGTATGTATTCATTGTTGAATGATTTTCAGCACAACTTGATTATAATTCGACGCGTCTTCGAGTTGTAATTTTAATCGATTCTCAATAGGTCTTGAGGAGAGATTGCTTTATCAAACTATAGGTCTAGTTTGATAATTTACTTTCATATTATCTTGATTACGAAAACCGAATTGCCCTACTTTTGGTTATAACTTACGAGTGTTATACATATACGAGTGTTGTGAGGTAACAAAACATTTCCGCTGCATTTTCCGGCGAATTAACGTCCGACTTATATGATAATTCGTATCATTAGTGGCATCGGAGACCAAGGTTATTTCCTTGTCGAAATTCTCTTGGCAATTTTCTTGTCAAAGCTATCTTATCATGGATTTTTCCGACGATTTCATGGAGAAACTACGTGAAGCACTAAAAAACTTACAAGAACCACGTTTTCAAGCTAGAAGAGGAGGCTATGATGCACATTCACCGCGTCATGTGGATGAATTCAAAGTAAATGAACTTCCGGAATTTGTCGGAGGTACTAATCCCGAAGTTTACTTGGAGTGGGAGAGGAAGATTGAACATATGTTCAACTTCAAGAAACTTAAAGATGAGAAACGTTGCAAATATGCGATTCTCAAGTTAGGTAAGGGCGCTTCCCTATGGTTCGAGGGTGTGAAAACACAACGAGCTCGTGCGGGAAAAGAGAAAATACGTTCTTGGGATTCTTTGAAGAAAAAACTACATAAAAGGTATATCCCGACATCACATCGGTTAACCTTATACCGAAAAACTGCGGAGTTCGTACAAGGGAAACTAAGTGTGGGAGAATACATCGAAGAATTTGAAGGCTTGGCCTTAATGGGAGAACTCGAAGAAAGTGAAGAACAAAGAATGTCACGTTTCTTATGTAGCCTAAACCGAAACATTGCAAATACGGTGGAATTATACCCCTGCAGAGATTTTGACACTTTATGCGGACTATGCATAAAAATAGAAGCTCAAAACAAGTTGATGTTTGCCAAACCCGAATTCCCATACAAATTCAGAAATGCAAGTGTCGGTTCAAGTTCGACGACGAAACCTATCGTACCTTTTCAAGTCCCTACCCCGGCACCAAAAGTTCCTCACGTTTCCAAAGAAACGAGCTTGGCTAAAGTATGATGTTTTAAATGTCAAGGCTTTGGTCACTATCAAAATGCATGTCCAAATAAACGGGTGGTCACTTTAAGAGAAGCTCTTGCGGTCTGAGATGAACTTTTAGTCGAGGACGAGAAGGAAGGCCTTGGTGACGTATTTAACATGGAGGTCGAGAAAGAGAATGAGGAATGCGAGACTTATGACGCTCCAGAATATGATACTGCTTTAGTGCTTCTAGCACTACATACCAAAATTATTCCAAGTGATACGGAGCAAAGAGACCAAATTTTTCATTCCAAATGCAAAGTCGGAGAAAAGTGGTGTAGCTTGACAATAGACGGAGGGAGTTGCACGAATGTAGCTTCAAACGAAATGGTTACCAAACTCGGGCTAACTACTACGGCTCACCCGAGACCATATGCTTTACACTAGCTCGATGACGGAAGTAAAGTGAAGGTGTCAAGACAAGTATGGGTCAACTTAACTATGGGATCATACGGAGACGATGTGTTATGTGGCGTACTCCCGATGGACGCATGCCACATACTTTGGGACGACCATGGATGTTCGACCGAGATGTTTTACATCGAGGTTGGAGTAATGAATATGAATTACAAGACAAAGGAAAGAAGATTGTGCTCAAACCAATGTCCCCACAAGCTGTCTGTTCGATGAGTTCAAGTCGAGTGGAGAAATCGAAACTTACCATGCTTGCCAGCGAAAGAGAAATGGAACATGCCATTAATGACGGGGAGTGAGTATATTTGGTGATGTTTAAAGAGACACGGGATGAGAACATGGGAGTACAAAACGGAGGAGAATTAGATGTGTTGTTACACAAATTTGAGGATGTTTTTCCCGAAGAATTACCGTCGGGTTTACCACCTATTCGCGGTATCGAACACCAAATCAATCTTATACCGGGAGCACCACTTCCTAATAAAGCCGCTTATAGATGTAATCCCGAGGAGACGAAGGAGTTACATAGACAAGTCGAAGAGCTTTTGGACCGCGGGTATGTCCGGGAGAGTTTGAGTCCGTGTGCGGTTCCGGTCTTACTTGTCCCTAAGAAAGATGGTTTTTGGCGGATGTGTGTGGATAGTCGGGCCGTGAACAATATCACTGTAAAGTATTGGTTCCCTATCCCGAGACTTGATGACATGTTAGACAAACTACATGGTTTGGTGATCTTTTCAAAAGTTGATTTACGAAGCGGATATCATCAAATCCGAATGCGAGAAGGTGACGAGTGAAAGACGGCCTCCAAAACAAAAAATGGATTATATGAATGGACCGTTATGCCATTCGGTCTTACAAATGCGCCTAGTACCTTCATGAGATTGATGAACGAAGTGCTTAAACCATTTCTGGGGAAGTTCGTGGTTGTATATCTGGATGACATTCTAATCTATAGTCAATCACTACAAGAACATTTCGGGCACTTAAGGCTAATCTTCGAAACCTTGAGGGACCGAAAATTGTATGGAAAAAAAGAGAAGTGTTCTTTCCTAGTCAAAAGTATAGTCTTTCTTGGCTATGTCGTTTCGAAGGATGGGGTGGCGGTTGATCAAACAAAAATCGAAGGAATTAAGTCTTGGCCGACCCCTACGACCGTGACGGAAGTGAGATCATTTCACGGACTTGCTTATTTTTACCGGAGGTTTATTCGAGACTTCAGCACCATTTCAAGTCCGATAACGGAGTGTTTAAAAAAGGGACCATTTGTATGGAACGGGGCTGCCCAAGGTGATACGAATTACGTATGAAATTGTACGTAAACTCACAAGGAAAATGCAGCAGATATATTTTGTTACCTCACAACACTCAATATGTGTAACACTCGTAAGAATGAACCAAAAGTAGGGCAATTCGGCTTGCGTAAATAAGATAATATGAAAGTAAATTATCAAACTAGACCTATAGCTTGATAAGGCAATCTCTCCTCAATACCTATTGAGAATCGATTAAATTACAACTCGAAGACGCGTCAAATTATAATCAAGTTGTGCTGAAAATCATTCAACAAGCATACATGTACAATGTATTTCGTTTTTTCAAGCTTCCAAAGTTGAATTCAAATGATGAATATGAGGCTAATATATAGCCATTACAACTACTAATAAGATCAAACAAGATCACACAAGATCAAGCTAAAAGACAAGTAAATAATAAAATAAATTATCAAAGACTTTGACAAAGATTGAAAGCAACATCATGCATGGCTTCTTCCTCCTTTATTTCGGCTGTGGGGTACTTGAAGGGATGAGATAATCATCTTTCTCATGTGATATCTTGTGCAAGACTTTGACAAGGACTTGATCATGAAAGGGACTTCTTGGCATCTTCTTTTTATCAAGTTTGGATAATAATTTTCGGCCATAAACACCACTGCACATTTGAACGGTTCGTGTGGCTTGATAGAAGCATAATTGGACCTTGGACCGTTTCACATGATTTATAGATCTTTTTTTTATCTTTCCATGGCCGGTTGAATCACCTAAATCGGACTTCGTATGAGAGAGTTATGATTAAAATACCAAAACTGCTATGAAGTAGTCATACGCACGGGAATTGGTAATTTTGTCCGCTTTTCGCCTTTTTCACTCGGACTAGTAAATTTCGGATCATGACTAGTCAATTTAGTATCAAGTACAAATCTTGAGCAAATCTTCACCAAAGACAAGAAACAAAATAAAATAACTAATCATGTTAGAAGACTTTGGTTTGATTCTTGATGATTATTATTATCATGCTTTGACGACTTTGTTGCCATGTAGCTGACTTATTCAAGGGAGGTGAACCATCAGTTTCAATGCATGAAGAAGGTGGATGAGTGCATGGTTCGTAATTTCTTCATGCATACGTAAAATATGTTCAAGGTTACTTCAAGTCTCGTATTAGTCGTCTCGTCCAAAGAAGTAAGTGCATGTCGTGTAGGTGCATGTGTGTGCATGGCCGTATGCATGGTTGCATGGTCGTCTACGTCGTCTTTCTTCGGTTGGCCATGTTGATCTCGTATCATCCCCTCTTCCTTTAAAGAGATTCGTCCTCGAATCTAAAGTCCAAGACTATTGGTATTCCGGATAGGGTTGTGCTCCTCCTGGGTTGAAGATGTAATTTTCGTCGGACGTGTTGACGTTTGCTTGGGATTGCATTTTTAAAAGACCAACCTGCAAAATAAAAACAAACGACGTATTTGGGTGTCTACTATTTCCCTTAACGGAATCCCCAAAAAAATATTTGTGGTTTAACGGAATAATTTCCATTTCCGGCATCATGTGGGCACAAATCTTGTCCTCATTCCTTTCATCAATGAGTTCGTCTTTTACTATTTTCCAGTCACATGTAGCCACATAGCTTTTACGAGGGTCGGTGCCTGAACCGGATCAATGAGAACAATTGGATTGGGATCCTCCAATTTTTTAACAATAATAGAAATAACCTCATAGAAATTTTGGGGAACAATCGCCTTTTCCTCAATCTCTTCATCTTCTGTAGCTCGGGAAACGGACGGTTGTGTAGAACTAAAAAGTATACTTGTGAGTTCCTCACTCATTAACTCGTCCTGATGCTCCAAATCATTTGAAACCGATTTGGTTTCTAAAGTACGAAAAACTAAGTCTGTATTATAATCGGGAGCATCGTAAACTACACATTCTTCTTCTCCTTCGTCCTCTATATCAAACTTGAGAATATCGCCTAGCCTTTCTTGTTCTTCCTCGGCTACTAACTCGTCTCGGGTAGCAAGAGTCGGGCAAACATCTTGCACATGATCGAACCCTTAGCCAATGAAACAACTCACCTCCAGAAAACTCGTCTCATTAGGCAAGTCGAGAGCTTTAGAAACCGAGTTGGGGGCTGATGTTGTTACGATTTTGAGAGCCGGACTCGAGCCGAAAGGTACGTATCTCTTGCGGAGTTTTCTTTTCAACGACTCCCACGAACGGATCTTTTTTTTTTTCAGCACGAGTCCTTTGCTTCTTCTTACATTCGAACCAAACTGAAGCGCCTTTAACCAACTTGATAATTGCATATCTGCAACGCTTCTCATCGTTAAGACCTTTAAACTCGAACAAGCGATCCATCTTACGTTCCCATTCCAAATAAATTTCGGGATCGGTACCTCCGGTGAACTTCGGAAGTTCGTTCAACTCGAACTCGTTAGTATGGCGTGGGGAACACAGGCCTTCTCCTCCTCGTCGAGGTTCCAGTAAGTCATGTAAAGCATCACATAGCTTTACCAAGAATTCGGTATTGGAAAAGTCCATCTCTTCTAATGATCAAGAAATCGAACAGAAAATTTGCCAAGGAAGCCGTGAAGAATGAACCAAGAAGATGATCAAAGAATCTGATCTCCACCGTTCAGACTGTAGTTTAATAAGTTGGCTTACATTTGTCAAAATTTCGTGACGATCCAACGGTCGAATCCACAGGAAACTTTGTTTTCTTCCGACTGCGCTAATCTGCCAATGTTATGCGAAATTTTGAAGAAACCGTGAAGAACAACCCAAGAAGGTGACTAAATACCTCAACTAAAAATTCGTTGAATAAATCTCCCAAGGAGATGACCTTGGGCTCCGATACCACTTATGATACGAATTACGTATGAAATTGTACGTAAACTCGCAAGGAAAATACAGCGGATATATTTTGTTACCTCACAACACTCAATATGTGTAACACTCGTAAGAATGAACCGAAAGTAGGGCAATTCGGCTTGCGTAAACAAGATAATATGAAAGTAAATTATCAAACTAGACCTATAGCTTGATAAGGCAATCTCTCCTCAATACATATTGAGAATCGATTAAATTACAACTCGAAGACGCGTCGAATTATAATCAAGTTGTGCTGAAAATCATTCAACAAGCATACATGTACAATGTATTTCGTTTTTTCAAGCTTCCAAAGTTGATTTCAAATGATGAATATGAGGCTAATATATAGCCATTACAACTACTAATAAGATCAAACAAGATCACACAAGATCAAGCTAAAAGACAAGTAAATAATAAAATAAACTATCAAAGACTTTGACAAAGATTGAAAGGAACATCATGCATGGCTTCTTCCTCCTTTATTTCGGCCGTGGGGTACTTGAAGGGATGAGATAATCATCTTTCTCATGTGATATCTTTTGCAAGACTTTGACAAGGACTTGATCATGAAAGGGACTTCTTGGCATCTTCTTTTTATCAAGTTTGGATAATAATTTTCGGCCATAAACACCACTGCACATTTGAACGGTTTGTGTGGCTTGATAGAAGCATAATTGGACCTTGGACCATTTCACATGATTTATAGATCTTTCTTTTATCTTTCCATGGCCACTTGAATCACCTAAATCGGACTTCGTATGAGAGAGTTATGATTAAAATACCAAAACTGCTACGAAGTAGTCATACGCACGGGAATTGGTAATTTTGTCCGCTTTTTTCGCCTTTTTCACTCGGACTAGTAAATTTTGGATCATGACTAGTCAATTTCGTATCAAGGACAAATCTTGAGCAAATCTTCACCAAAGACAACAAGACTTTGGTTTGATTCTTGATGATTATTATTATCATGCTTTGACGACTTTGTTGCCATGTAGGTGACTTATTCAAGGGAGGGGAACCATCAGTTTCAATGCATGAAGAAGGTGGATGAGTGCATGGTTCGTAATTTCTTCATGCATACGTAAAATATGTTCAAGGTTACTTCAAGTCTCGTATTAGTCGTCTCGTCCAAAGAAGTAAGTGCATGTCGTGTAGGTGCATGTGTGTGCATGGCCGTATGCATGGTTGCATGGTCGTCTACGTCGTCTTTCTTCGGTTGGCCATGTTGATCTCGTATCACAAGGAGCTTTCGAGAAGTTAAAGGCAAGCACCGATTCTAACACTACCCGATTTTACTCAACCATTCGAAGTTGAATGTGATGCTAGCGGAGTTGGAATTGGAGCGGTTCTTATTCAAGGTAAACGACCTATCGCTTACTTTTCGGAGAAGTTGAATGGAGCTCGGTTGAATTATTGTACTTACGATAAAGAATTCTATGCTATCGTACGAGCCCTTGATCATTGGAGTCATTACTTACGGACGAAGCATTTTATTCTACACTCGGACCACGAATCATTGAAGTACATTAACGGGTAACATAAACTGAGTCCGAGGCATGCCAAGTGGGTGGAATTCCTACAATCATTTCACTTTTCATCTAAGTACAAAGACGGTAAAAGCAATGTCGTTGCGGATGCGTTATCTAGGAGGTATGCTTTACTTTCTACGCTGGAGGTTCGGTTACTTGGTTTCAAAATGTTGAAGGAGTGTTATAAAAATGATGCGGATTTTGGAGAAATTTTTACAATTTGCAAATCTGGTCCGTTCGGGGAGTTCATGTTACAAGATGATTTCCTATTTAAAGGGAATAGGTTATGTGTTCCAAAACAGGCGGTTCGGGAGTTATTGGTCCGGGAGGCTCACGGGGGAGGTTTAGCAGGACATTTTGGCACGGCTAAAACATTGGAAGTACTAAAAGAACATTTCTTTTGGCCTAAAATGCTAAAAGACGTTTACAGTATTTTAAGTAAATGCGTAACATGTCACATCTCAAAGAGTTCGTTCAAACCGGGAGCGTATATGCCTCTACCGGTTCCAGAAAGACCGTGGGAAGATGTGTCAATGGATTTTATCGTCGCTTTACCCCGTACTCAACGAGGTAAGGATGCTATTATGGTGGCTGTTGATCAGTTCTTAAAAATGTCTCACTTTGTGGCTTGCCACAAAACCGACGACGCAAGCAACGTGGCCGATTTATACTTCCGAGAGGTGGTTCGTTTACATGGAGTTCCGAAGACTATTGTTTCGTATCGGGATTCGAAATTCCTTAGCTATTTTTGGAATACTTTATGGAGGAAAGTGGGTACAAAGCTCTTATTTAGCACTTCGCACCATCCTCAAACCGATGGTCAAACCGAAGTCACAAATCGAACGTTAGGAATGTTGTTGCGAGGACTTGTGAATAAAACGCAAAAGGATTGGGACATGAAACTTGCTCATGCGGAATTTGCCTATAACCGATCCCCTACACATGCTATGGCACATTCTCCTTTTGAAGTCGTTTACGGGTTAAATCCTTATATACCCTTAGACTTGATCCCGTTGTCGAAGGACGAGTTGGTACACAAAGATGCGGAATCTAAACTTAAATCGATGATCAAGTTGTACGGGCAAATACATGATCGAATCAAAGAGGTGAATGACGCATACAAAAGAAAATCCAACAATCACAAGAAACCGAGACTATTCGAGGTAGGCGACTTGGTTTGGGTACACTTAAGAAAGAGAGATTTCCTAGCAAACGCAAGAACAAACTTATGCCGAGGGCCGAGGGATCTTACAAAATCGTGGGAAATGTGAACGACAATGCGTATAAAGTAGAACTTCCGGGCGATTATGGGGTACACGCCACTTTTAACGTGGGCGATCTATCTTCTTACCTTGATGACGAGGGAATCACTGAATTGAGGTCAATTCCTTTCAAAGGGGGAGGGGATGATGCGATTGTGACATCTCCAAACGAAGTAAGAATTGACGTAGGTGACGATACCACGTTGCATGTACATGCACCTACGTACTTCGGTGAGAAAACAAATGCGGAAATGGGAACGATCTTAATAATTGGAACCGGGATAACATAGACGTATCAAAGCATGCATACGTATGCATTTCATGCATACAAAATCGGCCATTTGGGGGAGATTTCGGCCGATTCTGACATGCATCCATGAAGGATCTTTTGTCCCCACTACTTTCAACTTTGTTTTTATTTTCAAAGTCCACCATATCAAGATCAAGGATAGAGATTTGATTTCCCTCCTCCCCTTTGAAAACAAATCGGCCGAACCACATGTAGAAGAAGACACCAAGATGTTGCTTTCATGTTCAAGTCCTTGTCAAAGTCTTATCACATGAGAAAGATGATTATCTCCTTCCTTCATGCTACCCCACGGCCGAAAATGCTAAGGAAGAAGCCAAGCATGTGTTGTTTTCAATCTTTGTCAAAAGTCTTGATAGTTTAGTTTAATAATTGCTTGTCTTTTAGCTTGATCTTGTTTGATCTTATTTGAACTTATATGTAGTTGTAATGGCTATATATTAGCCTCATATTCAACCTTAAGAAATCACTTTTGAAGCTTGAAAAACGAAATACACTTGTATGTATTCATTGTTGAATGATTTTCAGCACAACTTGATACGCGTCTTCGAGTTGTAATTTTAATCGATTCTCAATAGGTCTTGAGGAGAGATTGCTTTATCAAACTATAGGTCTAGTTTGATAATTTACTTTCATATTATCTTGATTACGAAAACCGAATTGCCCTACTTTCGGTTATAACTTACGAGTGTTACACATATACGAGTGTTGTGAGGTAACAAAACATTTTCGCTGCATTTTCCGGCGAATTAACGTCCGACTTATACGATAATTCGTATCACTTGGAATCAAAGGAAAAAACGACACTTCATGTGATAAAACGAAGTGCTATTTTATATATATCAAACCGAAACAATAAGTTATCAAACTTATGTAAATACAAAGTATTTATGAGTATTCAAAATTAAGTGTCTTACAAATCCGAAAATGCTCCCTTAAATAGGTGAAGGAGGAGCCTCTTAGCAACATTTAAAAAAAAAACAATATGATTACCTAATCTAAGACTAAATCATAAGTAGAAAAAAACAATATGATAATCTCAAGACTTTGTAATGTTTGCAACAACTAGGAGGAATTACTTTGAGGGATGAAGTCTTCCACTTTAGATACTCCTTATGATTTTGAGAACATGCATCAAGACTTTGTAGTGAGAGATGGTATGATTAGAAGACTTTGGGATGGTTGATTTTCCACTTTGTTGCTACTCATTCCAACGGCCATTTTGAATTTGAAATGGACAAAATGATTAGAAGACTTTGGGATGGTTGATTTTCCACTTTGTTGCTACTCATTCCAACGTCCATTTTGAATTTGAAATGGACGAAAATTGCATGCTCTTTTACGTGTGGATGGCTAGTCTTGTTTATACGAAATTGACTAGTCAAAATGAAGAAGACGGAGCAAGGATCGACGTAAACGGCCTTATAACGCGCCATGCATGTACGACGACATTTTTAGACGAGAAAACGGACACAAAACAAGAAGGACCAAGGTGCCTGGTCTCGGCCGTGTCATATGACACGGCCCGTGTCATGCTATGCCGGAAAGGGCCTAACTGCCTGCCTGCCGAACTCGGCCGTGTCGTCCGACACGGCCCGTGCCGTACTCAAATGCCAAAGTCACTGTCGGCCATACCCGACCGTGTCCAGGACACGACCGTGTCACACCCTTCCGGAAACAGCCGAACAAACTGCTGCCGAGCTTGACCGTGTCCCATGACACGACCGTGTCACACTCCTCCGAAAAATGCCGAACGAACTACCAACCAGCTCGACCGTGTCTCGAGCCACGACCATGTCCTACTCTTCCAAAAAGTGTCGAAAGTCTACCGACCAGCCCGACCGTGTCATACGAACACGGTCGAGTCCTACTCACCTAGAAGCGCCGAAACACCTGCCGACCAGCCTGACCGTGTCAGTCGAACACAGTCGAGTTCTGCTGCATCCGTCCGCAATGCGCCGCGACCGTGTCAATCGACACGGCCGAGTTCAGCAGCCAGCCTGCTTTGTTTATACACCTTCTGTGTTGTGTTTGTCTCCTTTTCCTTTATTTATCTCCCTATTATTTGTTGTTATTTTTATAGTTTTATTTTGATTCTTGTCTTCCTTTTCAAGATCATTTGATCCTGCTTTTGATTTCTTTACTTGGTAATTGTTTTTCATTTCAAAGATCATGTGATCTTGTTGTTTTAGATTCCTTAGTTGTAAGAAGACTTCACCTCTTATAAGTAGTCATTGATTAGCCTTGTATTAGGATGAATGGTATGTTGAAGAAAAAGAATACACTTTGTGTTTTCACCATTGTTGAATGCTTTTCATCAAACCTTTGATTTTTGTTCGATGCATTTTCGAGTATTAATCCGATTGATTCTCAATAGGTCTTGAGAAGAAATCTCTTATCGAATTATAGGTATAATTCGATAAACCCTTGTTCTTGTTCGAATTTTCATTGTCATATCCGACATTACTTCCATAAAAATACACTCAAAACACCCTACTCGTAAAAAGCCTTCCGCTATCATACACTTACATATTCTCAACCGCCACGTTTCGTTGGTGGCAAGGCGCCTCTGCGGTAGCACCGCCGTCTGGTGGCAAAAACTGAAACAGTCCTGTTCACAACAACGTAAGCCAAAAATCAGAGATTGGCAAAAATTCATAAAACATTTCAATCGAAGGTTCAAATCATACCACCACTCGTTGTTTCCCCTACCACCAGTCCTTCGAAGCCCCGCCACCGACCTTCGATCTAAGGTTTTTCCCCATCAAGGAATTCCCAGCAGAATCCTTTTTCGATAAAGACGATGTCCCAACGGTCATTTTTAATGAACTAGACGAGATAGAGGTTTCAACGGCGCAATACAACGAAGAAGATGAATTGAGCCGTGTTGACGAACTTGGATCTTGCTATTATGAGCATCGGCCAATTAGTTGTGTTGGCCAAATTGACCAAAACGGAATTGATAGGCCGAATGAATTATGGTCACATGACTATTTAACACAAGTCGTGCCTTTTGAAGATGGGGAAGACAAAATTGAGCTTGGTACTAAAATTGGACGGTTAGGAGAAAACGTCAATTTTGAGTCTTGGATAATTACCGGATTGGGCTTAATGGATTAATTTTCGATGGGTCGTTATTTGGGGAGCCCAATAATGTTAAAATGGAGAGTGGACCGGATTATGCCGGACCACCAGTATTTGATGAGGAACCAGTTGATGAAGAGCGACCTATGATTACTGTCACGCTTCCCATTTCAGATGTCCATTTAAAGGATGATTCATATCGTGATATCGGTATTACCTCGCAGAATAATTATTATTATTTTATTAATAATGATAGTTATTTTGTTGGAGATTCTCTGAAACCCCCTACTACCTATCGTCTCAAGATTTTGGGCCATGTACGCATTGTGGATATTTTCGAGATCAAGTACTTAGAGGCTTTAGTTAATTATCTTGATGACAAAGGGATGTCGGAATTGAGGACAATTCCCTTTAAATGGGGGGATGATACGAAATTGACTAGTCAAAATGAAGAATACGGAGCAAGGATCGACGTCAATGGCCTTACAATGCGCCATGCACGTACGGCGACATTTTTAGACGAGAAAATGGACACAAAACGAGAAGGACCAAGGTGCCTGGTCTCGGCCGTGTCATATGACACGGCCCGTGTCATGCTATGCCGGAAAGGGCCGAACTGCCTGCCTGCCGAACTCGGCCGTGTCGTCCAACACGGCCCGTGCCGTACTCAAATGCCAAAGTCACAAAGTGTATTCTTTTTCTGCAACATACAATTCTTCTCATTACAAGGCTAATTAATGACTACTTATAAGAGGTGAAGTCTTCTTACAACTAAGGAATCTAAAACAACCAGATCACATGATCTTTGAAATGAAAAACAATAACCAAGTAAAGAAATCAAAAGCAAGATCAGATGATCTTGAAAAGGAAGACAAGAATCAAAATAAAACTATAAAAATAACAACAACAAATAATAGGGAGATAAAGAAAGGAAAAGGAGACAAAAACAACACAGAAGGTGTATAAACAAAGCAGGCTGGCTGCTAAACTCGGCCGTGTCGATTGACACGGTCGTGGCGCATTGCGGACGGATGCAGCAGGACTCGACCGTGTTCGACTGACACGGTCGGACTGGTCGGCAGGTGTTTCGGCACTTCTAGGCGAGTAGGACTCGACCTTGTTCATATGACACGGTCGGGCTGGTCGGTAGACTTTCGACACTTTTTGGAAGAGTAGGACATGGTCGTGGCTCGAGACACGGTCGAGCTGGTCGGCAGTTCGTTCGACATTTTCCGGAGGAGTGTGACACGGTCGTGTCATGGGACACGGTCAAGCTCGGCAGCAGTTTGTTCGGCTGTTTCCGGAAGGGTGTGACACGGTCGTGTCCTGGACATGGTCGGGTATGGCCGACAGTGACTTTGGCATTTGAGTATGGCACGGGCCGTGTCGGACGACACGGCCGAGTTCGGCAGGCAGGCAGTTAGGCCCTTTCCGGCATAGCATGACACGGGCCGTGTCATATGACACGGCCGAGACCAGGCACCTTGGTCCTTCTTGTTTTGTGTCCGTTTTCTCGTCAAAAAATGTCGTCGTACATGCATGGTGCGTTATAAGGCCGTTTACGTCGATCCTTGCTCCGTCTTCTTCATTTTGACTAGTCAATTTCGTATCACTTGTATTCCCGGATCATCTTCTTCGTGCATCTTGATGATATTAATAAATACTTCGTTTTTTATGTCGGTTTCGATCGGTTTATTAACCAATTCTCTTTCCCAAATAATTTGAACTAGATCGTTGATGGAGTCCTTGAATCTTTTAGCTCTTGCTCTTGTGAACGGTCCGATGGGCACTTGAATCGGTTCTGTTGCATAATTTAGTGCGTTCGCATCATTCCCCTCCTCTTGAAGAGGATTTGACCTCAAATCCGTTCCGTCACCTGCATCAAAACAGCTTAAGTCAGCCACATTAAAAGTAGCACTGACATTATACTCACCTGGCAAATCCAGTTTGTAGGCATTTTCGTTGACGCGCTCCAGGACTTGAAAAGGACCGTCTCCTCGTGGAAGTAGCTTAGATAGTCGCTATATAGGAAATCTCTCTTTTCGCATATGTAACCAAACCCAATCACGTGGTTTAAATGTTAGCTTAAGGCGCCCTTTGTTGGCTTGCTTTGCATACTGCTCAGTTCTCCTTTCAATATTTAGGCGTGCCTGCTCATGTATTTTCTTGACGAACTCGGCTTTCTTAGCACCATCTAGATTGACAAACTCAGAAATAGGCAAAGGAATTAGATCCAAGGGAGTTAGGGGATTAAAGCCATACACAATTTCAAACGGTGAATATTTAGTGGCCGAATGCACTGATCGGTTATAAGCAAATTCAACGTGGGGTAGGCATTCTTCCCATGTTTTAATATTTTTTTCATAACTGATCTTAGTAGAGTGGATAAGGTTCGATTAACAACTTCAGTTTGTCCGTCCGTCTGGAGATGGCAAGTAGTTGAAAACAGCAATTTTGTGCCCAATTTTCCCCATAAGGTTTTCCAAAAATAACTTAAGAATTTAGTATCTATGTCAGAAACAATTGTTCGAGGCATTCCATGTAACCTTACTATTTTTTTAAAGAATAGATTAGCGACATGTGAAGCATCATCGGTCTTGTGACATGGAATAAAGTGGGCCATTTTTGAAAACCTATCAACTACTACAAAAACTAAATCCCTTCCATTTTTACTTCTTGGTAGACCTAAGACAAAATCCATTGACAAATCCACCCAAGGTTCGATTGAGATAGGTAAAGGAGTATACATTCCATTAGCTAACACTTTTGATTTAGCTTGTTTACATGTTATACAATGATTACAAATTCTTTAGACGTCACGTTTCATATGTGGCCAATAAAAATGTTCATGTAGAATAGCTAAAGTTTTTGATATACCAAAGTGCCCCATTAAACCACCACTATGTCCTTCATGCACAAATAATTCTCGCAACGAGCAAGCGGGAAGACATAACTGATTTCCACGAAACAGATAATCATCATGTTTGTAGAATTGGCCGTGATACGAATCGGTCAACATCATCAAATACAAAAAGAAAATTATACGACCAAGCTTGATTGAGTCGCAGGCCTACATAAAATCCTCATGCAAAATACACGGGCAAATTACCAATTCTCGCGCGCACGATGACTTCATAGCAGTTTTAGTATTTTGGCCATAACTTACACGTACGATATCCGATTCAGGTGATTCAAGTGGCCATGGAAATCTAAGAAAGAGAGATACAAATATTATGAAGACCATAGGACCAAATTCAGAACCATTGGATCCCAAAAATGACAAAACCGACAGCATCAGATTTGGTCCAAAATCATGAAGATTTTATCCCTTTATTTTCTTTGTCCAAGTGGTAAAGGCAAAATAATAAAAGATTTCATCCCTTTCTTTATTATAAAAGTTGCAGAATTCTTGGCGGCCTGCATTGTGAAGGACGGCTATCACCTTGGAGACAAAAACCCATCTTTTACTCCTTTTTGTTTACAAGTAGCGTGGGGAACCTTTTATTGTCTTTTTCTTTATTTTAAGACCATGTGGTATTATCTTGTAATAGTTTAAGTAATCTTGTCAGACTACTCTTACCTATAAGTAGTCATACTGAGTTGTATTGAGGAGAGAATTATTGAATGTTGAAGAAATAAGAACACTTTGTGTTTTTTCCCTCGTGAATGCTCTTCATCAAAACTTGGTTTTTATTCGACGCGTTTCGAGTATTAATCTGATTGATTCTCAATAGGTCTTGAGGAGAAATTACTTTGTCAAATTATAGATCTAGTTTGATAAAAACACCTGTTTATATCCTATTTCGATATTCTGTTTGTTTTTCGATACAGTTTTATACTTGTCCGATATTTCGCATAAAGTGTTGTTCGATCCTTTGAACTGGTTTCCTATTGAATTCGTGTCCACCCGAAACGTGCTGTTTCGAGTGTTGCTGTTTGGAAGTGGACTGCATCAAGTCATTACTTTTATCAAATTCCTGTCTTGTTGTCAGACGAGTTCCGCCATACATTCCTGCCGCGAGTGCGTGCCGCTAGCCTCAGATTACCGCCAGCGAATCGTTGTCATCGCCTCGACGCTTGCCGATAGCTTTCGTCTGACAAAAAGCCTTCCGCTATATCGATACCGAATTCGCATCACCAGCGAGAATTCGTATCATAAGTGGTATCGGAGCCCAGATGATCTGGGTCGATTTTTGTGAAGAAAAGACAATTTTCGTATAGCTTGACAGCACAGTGAAGTCCAAGTAAAACGGAGTTTGCCGTGGATCCGGTCATTGGATCGTCATGAAATTTTGACAGCTGCAAGCCAACACGTCGAAGTAGAATCTGAACGGTGAAGATCAGAATCTAACTAAGGTTGACAGGTAAAATCTTGTGCGCCGTCAAGCAATATATTTCTGAAAATTTTTCCGAGATGGACCTCAACGATTTTTATTTCTTAGCTAAACTACGCGATGTGTCATGTAACATAGCTGAGTTCATAGGAACTTCCGATCCAGAAGAATGCGCTGATTGGCTCTATGCCTGTGAGGAGATTTTCAACCGGTAGTCAATTTCAGTCGACCGCCGAGTCTCATTGGCGACGAAATGCCTTCGTGGTCGTGGTGGCAAAAACTAAAACAGTCTCGTTCACGATAACGTAAGCCTAAACTCAGAGATTGGCAAAAATTCAAGAAATATTTCGCCAGAAAATTTATCCCAAACGCGAAACAAGATCACGACTTTATGCTTTCTGAAACGGCTAATCTTGAAGATGAACTCCTTGTCACTGCCGACTTTGATATGATAGAGTTCCCTGCGACATTTTCTGATGACAAAGAAGATGATGGTTGGAGTCGAGTTGCCCTATCGGAGCAAAGTGGGTCGTATGACTTTGTTGCGGTACGAAACGAGCTTAGTGGATTAATTATCGATGAGACATTATTCAAGGAGCCCAAAATATTAAAATGGAAAGTGGATCGGGTTATGATGGACCGCCAATATTTGATACAGAATTAGATGACAAAGAGGAGCCCATAAGTGATCTCGAGCTTCCCATTTTTGAAGGTGAGCGTGTACACATGCGGGTGCTTAAGGAGACCCGAGATAATGACGTGCTTGTGCAAAGCGAACTAATCGAACAAAGACCGCCTTGTTATATTCCGCCCAAGGTTGTTTCAATTATTGTCAAAGAACTGGAGGGTCCTAATCCATTTGTTCTTGTTGATCTAGTTCTTGACACCGACCAACGTGAAAGCAGCGTGGCTGCGTATAATCGGAAAATAGTAAGGGAAGAATTCATTATTGAAGGGAGTGAGGATGCGATTTGTGTTCACTTGGCACATGAGTTGGAAATTACTCCGTTAAGCCATAAATCATCTTTTCGGGATTCCATTAAGGGGAATGGAAGACTCCTAGGTACGTCGTTTGTTTCCATTTTGCATGTTGTCCTTTTGGATACGCAATCACAGGTTAAAGTCAACATTATGGACGAAAATTACATCTTCAAACCAGGAGGAGTGCAACCATATCCAGAGTACCAACCCTTCTTTCGGGCATTAGAATCAAGAATGAATCTTCTTGAAAAAGAAGGGAATGATGTGATCAAAACCGTGCATCCAATGAACTACAAGTCAAGTCTTAAAAAAAACAAAAAAAAAAGTTCAAAATCTGGATTTGAGGTCAAATCCTTTGAAAGGGGGAGGGTATGATACGAATCCGTCAACACCATCAAATACAAAACGAAGATTATCCGACCAAGCTTGATTGAGTCGCAGGCGTACATAAAATCCTCATGCAAAATACACGGGCAAATTACCAATTCTCGCGCGCACGACGACTTCGTAGCAGTTTTAGTATTTTGGCCATAACTTACTCGTACGATATCCGATTCAGGTGATTCAAGTGGCCATGGAAAGCTAAGAAAGAGAGATATAAATCTTATGAAGATCATAGGACCAAATTCGGAATCATTGGATCCCAGAAACAACAAAACCGACAACATCAGATTTGGTCCAAAATCATGAAGATTTTATCCCTTTATTTTCTTTGTCCAAGTGGTAAAGGCAAAATAATAAACTATTTCATTCCTTTCTTTATTATAAAAGTTGCAGAATTCTCGGCGGCCTGCATTGTGAAGGACGGCTATCACCTTGGAGACAAAAACCCATCTTTTACTCCTTTTTGTTTACAAGTAGCGTGGGGAACCTTTTATTGTCTTTTCCTTTATTTTAAGACCATGTGGTATTATCTTATAATAGTTTAAGTAATCTTGTCAGACTACTCTTACCTATAAGTAGTCATATTGTGTTGTATTGAGGAGAGAATGATTGAATGATGAATAAATAAGAACACTTTGTGTTTTTTCCCTGGTGAATGCTTTTCATCAAAACTTGGTTTTTATTCGACGCGTTTTGAGCATTAATCTGATTGATTCTCAATAGGTCTTGAGGAGAAATCACTTTATCAAATTATAGGTCTAGTTTGATACAAACATCTGTTTATATCCTGTTTCGATATTCTGTTTGTTTTTCGATACAGTTTTATACTTGTCCGATATTTCGCATAAAGTGTTGTTCGATCCTTTGAACTGGTTTCCTATTGAATTCGTGTCCACCCGAAACGTCTTTCGAAAGTGTTCTGCTTGAAGTGGACTGCATCAAGTCATTACTTTTATCAAATTCCTGTCTTGTTGCTGTATCGAGTTGCCGTCATACATTCCTGTCGCGAGTGCGTGCCGCTAGCCTGTATTACCGCTGTAGCGAACTGTTGTCATCAGTTCCCGAAAGTTTCTTGCCGATAGCTTCCGTCTGACAAAAAGCCTTCCGCTGTATCGATACCGAATTCGTATCACCAGCGAGAATTCGTATCAGGCCGTGAGCTATTTGTTCACATTCTTTGTAAATTTGTCTGAAATCAAGATCATTGGCATACAATTCTTTAATATGTTCAAACCCGAGTAGTTTAGCATCAAGAGTGGAGATAAGTGCATACCTTCGAGAGAGCATCGACGACCACATTTTCTTTACCTTTCTTGTAGCGGATGACATAAGGAAAAGTCTCAATAAATTCTATCCACTTAGCATGTCTTTTGTTGAGGCTATATTGTCCCTTTAAGTATTTTAGAGACTCGTGGTCCGTATGGATTACGAACTGTTTTGGTCATAAATAATGTTGCCATGTTTTCAATGCTCTGACCAAAGCGATGAGTTCTTGGTCATATGTAGGATAATTAAGTGTGGGACCACCCTATTTTTCACTAAAGTATGCTATTAGTTTACCTTCTTGCATTAGCACGGCTCCTATCCCTGTTCCGGATGCGTCACATTCAACCTCAAAAGACTCAGTGAAATTAGGAAGTGATAAAACCGGGACCTTAGTTAGCTTTTCTTTTAATAACTTAAAGGCCGTTTCTTGCGCTTCTCCCCATTTAAACCCTGCGTTCTTTTTTAGTATTTCGGTCATTGGTGCGGCTAGGGTGCTGAAATTAGGCACAAAGCGTCGATAAAAACTAGCTAGTCCGTGAAAACTTCTTACGTCGCCAATATTTTTAGGACTTGTCCATTCTTGAATAGCTTTTACCTTTTCCGTATCTACTTGAATTCCTTGCGCACTGACAACAAACCCAAGAATATTAACTTGTCCATGCAGAAAGTGCATTTACTTAGGTTGGCATAAAACTTTTCTTGCTTAAGTATTTCCATTACTGATCGAAGATGCTTAACGTGTTCGCCTAAGTTTTTGCTATAGATTAGTATATCATCGAAGTATACCACCACAAAGTTTCCTAGGTAAGCACGAAAAATATGGTTCATTAGGCGCATAAAAGTACTAGGAGCGTTTGTGAATCCGAATGGCATGACCATCCATTCATAAAGTCCGTATTTAGTTTT
The DNA here is from genome assembly GCA_033398695.1 of Orobanche coerulescens. Taxonomy (NCBI): domain Eukaryota; kingdom Viridiplantae; phylum Streptophyta; class Magnoliopsida; order Lamiales; family Orobanchaceae; genus Orobanche; species Orobanche coerulescens. The sequence goes on from CM065804.1 coordinate 104,335,193, forward strand.
AAATACGGTTTTCCATTCGTCTCCTTCTTTCATTCGTATTTGGTGATAGCCACTTTTAAGATCGATTTTAGAGAATATGCTAGAACCATGTAATTCATCTAACATGTCGTCTAAACGAGGAATGGGGTGTCGATACTTTACCGTGATGTTGTTGATAGCTCGACAATCAATACATATTCTCCAAGTAGAATCCTTTTTCGGCACGAGCAGCACGGGGACGGCACAGGGGCTTAAACTCTCTCGTACATGGCCTTTGCTCATGAGTTCGGTTACTTGCCTCTGAATTTCTTTGGTTTCTTCTGGATTAGCCCGATACGCCGGTCGGTTCGGAATTTGTGCTCCGGGAATGAAGTATATTTGATGTTCGATTCCGCGAATGGGAGGTAATCCGAGTGGGGCTTCGTCTGGAAAGACATCTTGGTATTCCTGCAAAAGAGAAGAAACAACATCGGGTAGAGAGCTCTCAAGCTCGTTAGTTGTTAGTAGTGTCTCTCTAAACAAAATTACAATTATGGGTTGTTGTTCTTTTATTGCCCGTTTTATTTCTCCCGCCTTAGCGTAGAGGCTGATTTTAGAACTCTCATTTTGTTTTCCTTTGGTCTCGGCATTCCTTCTTAGATCGTCCGCTTCTTGCATTTTGAGTTGGTCCTTGTAGACTTCTTGTGGAGTTAAAGGGGCAAGAGTAATTTGGCGTTGATTAAAGTCGAACGAGTACTTGTTAGTGTACCCATTGTGCATTACATGCCTATCGAATTGCCAAGGTCGTCCTAGCAACAAGTGTCCGGCTTGCATTGGTACGTCATCACACAGTATTTCGTCTTGATACTTACCGATCCAAAACGCTACTAACACTTGTTTAGTGACTTTAGTTTCGCCACTGATACGGGGTTGACAAGTCCAAGGGAAGAAGACGAGGTGATGATCGACGTAAGCGACCATGCAACATACTTGGGCGAGAAAACGAGACACAGAGTTACCTTAATAACCGGACTTGGGGTAACTTAAACAATAGGTAACTTGCATCCTGGGGGAAGGAGGCCCAAGTGGTAAAAGAATAAAAGAATTTCAGCATATTTTATTAGAAAGGCAACATGATTCTCGGCAACATGCTGTGTGAAAAAGCGGCTATCAGCTTTCAACTTGGAGACAAGGCCCAGCTTTTACTTTTGTCAGCAAGTGACATGAGGAACCTTTTTATTATCTTTTCTTATTTTAAACCCAACTTATAATAATTTAAGATTATCTTGTCAGGCTCTTGTCAGGCTAGTTTTGCCTATAAATAGGGTGATGAAGTTGTAATAAAGCATATATTGAATGTTGAAGAAATAAGAATACAATTTGTGTTTTACTTGGTGAATGCTTTTCATCAAAACTTTGATTATTATTCAACGCGTTTTCGAATCTTAATCCGATTGATTCTCAATAGGTCTTGAGAAGAAATCACTTTATCGAATTATAGGTCTAATTCGACAAAACAACTATTTCTATCCTATTTCGATATTCTTCTTGCTTTCGATACAGTTTTATACTTGTTCGGTATTTCTCATCAAGTGTTGTTCGATCCTTCGATCTTGTTTCCTGTTTCAAATTCGCATCCGACCGAAACGTGCTGTTTCGAGTGTCGCTTTTTGGAGGTGGCCTGTATCAAGTCTTTTACCTTTGGCCAAGTTCCTGTCTTGTTGCTGTATCGAGTTGCCGTCATCCTTTCCTGTCGCGAGTGCGTACCGCTAGCCCGTGTTATTGTTGTAGCGAAAGGGTGTTCTCAGTTTCTGACAGTTCCTTGCTGATTCGCTTTCGCTCATCTAAATAGCTTCCTGCTTTATCAATAGCGAATTCGCATCACAAGCGAGAATTCGTATCATAAGTGGCATCGGAGCCCAGTTCTTGATCTTTTGACATTATGGATCTCAACGATGCTGATTTCTTGGCAAAACTTCGTGACGCATTGCGTGATGTACCAGAACAACACGACCAGCATTGGCAACTTAGGCGTGGTGACTATGAGCGACCCTCACGCCATGTTGAAGAATTCAAGGTTAATGAGCTTCCAGAGTTCGTTGGCAGAACAGACCCCGAAGTCTACTTGGAATGGGAACATAAGATTGACCGCATGTTCGAATTTAAAGACCTTGACAATGAGAAAAGGTGTAAGTATGCAATTATCAAGTTGGGGAAAGGAGCTTCACTTTGGTACGAAGGAATTAAAACACGAAGAGCTCGTGCAGGGAAAGAAAAGATCCGTTCGTGGGATTCATTAAAAAGAAAACTTCATAAAAGATATGTACCAACATCACACCAGTTGTCCTTGTACAGGAAGATTGCAGAATCTGACCTTAATGGGAGAAATAGAGGAGAATGAGGAGCAGAAGATGTCGCGATTCTTGCGTGGCTTGAACCGAAGCATAGCTAACTCGGTGGAACTGTAGCCATACGAGGACTTCGATACATTATGTGGGCTATCTGTGAAGTTAGAAGCTCAAAGCAGGATGAAGCTGTATAAACCCGAGTTTCCAATCAAATTTGGAAACCCAAGTGGCGGTTCTAGTTCAACTACCAAGGCAACTGTACCGACTCCGGTCCTTATTGCGATTTCTAAGACCCCCTACGTGCCGAAGGAGATGAGTTTGGCTAAAGTAAGATGTTTCAAATGTCAAGGGTTCGGACATTATCAAAATGCTTGTCCGAACAAACGAGTGGTGACACTAAGGGAAGCTGTCACGATCCGAGACGAATTGTTGGTTGAGGACGAAAAAGAAAGACTAGGTGATGTGTTTGATTTCAGCATGGAGGACGAAGAAGGAGAAGAATGTGAGGCTTACGATGCTCCGAATTACGATACAGCCTTGGTTCTTCGTACTTTGCAAGCCAAGTCGGTTCCGAGCGAGTCAGAACAACGAGACCAAATATTCCATACAGAGTGTCAAGTTGGAGATAAGTGGTGTAGTTTGATTATCGACGGAGGGAGTTTCACCAACGTAGCTTCGAGTGAAATGGTGACGAAGCTTGGACTAACCACCACAACTCACCCTAAGCCATATGCTTTACATTGGCTTGATGACGGAAGTAAGGTGAGGGTTTCGAAGCAAGTTCGGGTCGGATTGGCAATGGGTTCATATCACGATGAGATATTATGTGATGTGATTCCAATGGATGCTTGTCATGTACTTTTGGGACGCCCTTGGTTATTTGATAGGGATGTTTTGCATCGGGGAAGGAGCAATTAATACGAGTTACGAGATAAGGGAAAGAAGATCGTGTTGAAGCCGATGTCACCCCAAGCTATCCGTTCCATGAGTGCCAAACGAGGGGAAAACCGAACCTCACCATGTTCGCTAGCGAAAGGGAAGTAGAACACGCTATGGAGAGTGGTGAGCGTGTTTACATGTTGGTGATAAAAGGAGACTCGAGATGATTGCGTGGCAGCGAAAAACGAGGATACAATGGCCAACTTATTACATGAGTTCGCGGACGTCTTCCCTGAAGAGTTGCCGTCGGGTTTGCCGCCAATTCGTGAAATTGAGCATCAAATCGACCTTATACCAGGTGCACCTCTTCCGAATAAGGCTGCTTATAGGTGTAATCCCGAGAAAACAAAGGAACTTCAGAAGCAAATTGAAGAACTAATGAGCCACGGGTATGTTCGAGAAAGTTTAAGTCCATGTGCGGTTCGGGTACTACTTGTTCCTAAGAAGGATGGTTCTTGGCGGATGTGTATCGATAGCTGGGCCGTAAATAACATAACAATCAAGTATCGATTCCCGATACCAAGGCTTGATGATATGTTGGACGAGCTACATGGCTCGGTGGTCTTTTCTAAAATTAATTTACGAAGTGGCTATCACCAGATTCGTATGCGGGAGGGATATGAATGGAAGACGGCTTTCAAAACTAAGCATGGGCTGTATGAGTGGACCGTCATGCCATTTGGACTTACGAATGCCCCGAGTACTTTCATGCGTTTGATGAACGAAGTACTTAAGGCATTTTTGGGCAGATTTGTGGTTGTTTATTTGGATGATATTTTGGTTTATATTCGGTCGGTGGAGGAGCATCTCGGGCATCTACGGCAAGTATTCGAGACTCTTAGGTCTCAAAGGCTTTATGGAAAGAAAGAAAAGTGTGCGTTTCTCGTCGAAAGATGGAGTGTCGGTATCAGGGTAAAATTGAAGCTATTAAGTCATGGCCTACTCCCAAAACTGTAACTGAAGTTAGATCATTCCACGGTCTTGCCTCTTTTTATCGGAGGTTTATTCGAGATTTCAGCACCATAACGAGTCCGATAACTGAGTGTTTGAAGAAGGGTCCGTTTGTGTGGAGCAGGGCTGCCCAAAGGGCATTTGAAAAGTTGAAGACAAGGTTATGTGAAGCACCTATCTTGGCGTTACCCGATTTTTCACAGCCGTTCGAAGTGGAGTGTGATGCTAGTGGAGTTGGTATTGGGGCGGTCCTCATTCAAGGCAGGCGGCCTATTGCGTACTTTTCGGAGAAGTGGGGTGGGGCTCGACTCAACTATTGTACTTACGACAAGGAGTTCTGAAACGAAATTAACTAGTCAAAATAAAGAAGACGGAGCAAGGATCAAAATAAACGGCTTTACAAAGCGTCATGCACGTACGGCGACATTTTTAGGCGAGAAAACGGACACAAGCCGAAAAATGACACAACCTGCCGGAAAATGTCGTCGCCTGCCGGAAAAAGTCATGCCTGCCGGAAAATGCCGAGCACTGCCGACCGAACTCGGCCATGTCATCCGACACGGCCCGTACCGTGCTCGTCCGGAAATGCCAAAGTCACTGTCGGCCGAACCCGACCGTGTCGTCCGACACGGTCGAGTCCTACTCTTCCGGAAATGCCGAAAATGACTACCCAGCCGCCCGACCGTGTTCCAGGACACGGTCGAGTCAATGCCGAACGTCCCTATCGCGCCGCGCGGTCGAGTCGCTGTCGGACGTCCTTGTCGCGCCGCGTGGTCGAGTCGCTGTCGGACGTCCCTGTCACGCCGCGACCGTGTCAAGCGGACACGGTCGAGTCACTGCCGACCAGATGCGCGCCGCGGCCGTGTCAAGCGACACGGCCCGTGTCCGGCAGCTAGCCAACTTTTTTTTTATTGCTGATTTTTGTGTGTTTTGTCTTCTCTTTTCCTTTCTTTACTATTTTAGGGATTGTGTTCCCATGTTTTGTGATTTATGTTTCTTTTTCTTATTTTATTTGATTTGTTTTGATTATTTAAATATTTTGTAATCTTTGAATTGTTTTCTTTAACTATTAGGAAGACTTAAGGTTTCCTATATAGCCTTGTGTAAGCATTGTAAGATCATTGTATTATGAATTTGAATGTGAAAGAATACACTTTGTATTTCTATCCTTGGTAAATGATTTTTACCGAAACTTGATTTTTATTCGACGCGTTTTCGAGTATTAATCCGATTGATTCTCAATAGGTCTTGAGAAGAAATCACCTTATCGAATTATAGGTCTAATTCGAAAAACCTTTGTTCTTGTTCGATCGAATCACTTTGATCGATATTATCACCTTTTTCGATATTACTTCCATTTTTCATTTGTTCGAATTTTCATTGTCATATTCGATATTACTCCTACAAAATACATCCAAAAACACCCTAATCGTAAAAAGCCTTCCGCTATCATACACTTACGTATACTCCGACCGATACGTATCCACTTTTCCGAGATAATTCATATCATAAGTGGTATCGGAGCCCAAGGTCATCTCCTTGGGCGATTTATTCAACGATTTCTTGTGATGAACTATCTCTTGATTCTTGTTATGGATTTTTCCGATCTCGATTTCTTGATCAAACTCGGTGACGCACTAAACGGCTTACCAGAACAACGTATGCAAGCAAGACGCAGAGACGATGCTAACGATATTGATTTCTTGGCTAAATTCTGCAGCATACCAGAGTTTCACGGATCTAGTAATCCAGATGCGTGCATAGATTGGCTCCATGCTTGTGAGGAGCATGCGGACTTCAAGGCTGCCCCGATCAACCGCCGCCTTTCGCTGGTGACGAAGCGCCTCCGCGGTAGCGCCTCCTTCTGGAGGCAAAAATTGAAACAGTCCCGTTCACAACAATGTAAGCCTAAAATTACAGATTGGCAAAAATTCAGAAAATATTTCAAGCAAAGGTTCAAATCGACATCTTACCACCAGTCGTTGTTTCCCCACCACCAATCCTTCGACGCCCCGCTGCCGACCTTCGATCAAAGATTTTTTTTTCATCGAAGAATTTCCAGCGAAGCTTTTTTTGATGAAGACGATGTCCCTACCACCATTTTCAGTGAAGTAGACGAGACAGAGTTTTCAATGGCGCAATTCAACGAAGAAGATGAGTTGAGTCGTGTTTCCCTAATTGACGAACTTGGATCTTGCTATTTTGAGCATGGGCCAATTGGTTGTGTTGGTCGATTTGGCCAAGACGGACCAACTTATGTTAATGGAGAGGAACTTGTTAGTGTCATGGAAATCGGGCCGGATTATGAAGGGCCACCAGTATTTGATACCGAACAAGTTGACGAAGAGGAGCCCATAATTGATTCAGTGTTTCCCATTTTTGATGGTGCACCCGACGTGAAATCATCAATACTTCCCATTTTTGATGTTGTGCCCAACGACGGTCCATATCTCAATAAAAGTTGTTTTGAAGATTTTCGTCCAATTAATGATGCAGACTACAATGAGGTGTTTTCGGTTCTTGATACGGAGCAAGAAGATATAATTCCGGAACATCTATATCTTGAGCCTTACCAATATTTTGATATGAAAGTCGACGACGAAGCATTTTTCCTAGGTCTTGAAGTGGCATCCGATGAAGAGCGACCTATTATTACTGTCGTGCTTCCCATTTCAGATGTCCGGTTATATGATCATTCATATCGTGATATTGGTATTACCTCGCAGAATAATTATTATTATTTCATTAATAATGATAGTTATTTGTTTGGTGATTCCCGGAGATCCCACATTACCTACCGTCTCAAGATTTTGGGCCATATACGCACTGCGGATATTTTTTAAATCAAGTACGTAGAGGTTTTAGCTATTTCATTTGGAAACGACGGGAGTTCGGAATTGAGGACAATTCCTTTTAAAGGGGGAGGGAATGATATGAAATTAACCACTCAAAATGAAGAAGACGGAGCAAGGATAAAAATAAACGGCCTTACAACGCGTCATGCACGTACGGCGACATTTTTAGGCGAGAAAACGGACACAAGCCGGAAAATGACACAACCTGCCGGAAAATGTTGTCGCCTGCCGGAAAATGCCGAGCACTGCCGACCGAACTCGACCGTGTCGTCCGACACGGCCCGTACCGTGCTCGTCCGGAAATGCCAAAGTCACTGTCGGCCGAACCCGACCGTGTCGTCCGACACGGTCGAGTCCGAGTCTTCCGGAAATGCCGAAAATGACTGCCTAGCCGCCCGACCGTGTTCCAGGACACGGTCGAGTCAAAGTCGAACGTCCCTGTCGTGCCGTGCGGTCGAGTTGCTGTCGGACGTCCTTGTCGCGCCGCGCGGTCGAGTTGCTGGCGGACGTCCCTGTCACTCCTCGACCGTGTCAAGCAGACACGGTCGAGTCACTACCGACCAGATGCGCGACACGGCCCGTGTCCGGCAGCTAGCCAACTTTTTTTATTGATGATTTTTGTGTGTTTTGTCTTCTCTTTTCTTTTCTTTACTATTTTAGGGATTGTGTTCCCATGTTTTGTGATTTATGTTTCTTTTTCTTATTTTATTTGATTTGTTTTGATTATTCAAAGATTTTGTAATATTTGAATTGTTTTCTTTAACTATTAGGAAGACTTGAGGTTTCCTATATATAGCCTTGTATAAGCATTGTAAGATCATTGTATTATGAATTTGAATGTGAAAGAATACACTTTGTATTTCTATCCTTGGCAAATGATTTTTATCGAAACTTAATTTTTATTCGACGCGTTTTCGAGTATTAATCCGATTGATTCTCAATAGGTCTCGGGAAGAAATTACCTTATCGAATTATAGGTCTAATTCGATAAACCTTTGTTCTTGTTCGATCGAATCACTTTGATCGATATTATCACCTTTTCCGATATTACTTCCATTTTTCATTTGTTCGAATTTTCATTGTCATATTCGATTTTATTCCTACAAAATACATCCAAAAACACCCTAATCGTAAAAATCCTTCCGCTATCATACACTTACGTATACTCCGACCGATACGTATCCACTTTTCCGGGATAATTCGTATCAAGTTCTATGCCATAGTGAGAGCTCTTGATCATTGGAGCCATTACCTTCGGCCGAAACATTTTATTCTGCATTCGGACCATGAATCTTTAAAGTATATTAATGGGCAGCAGAAGTTGAGTCCCAGACATGCGAAGTGGGTGGAATTCTTGCAATCATTTCACTTTTCATCGAAGTATAAGGACGGTAAGAGCAATGTGGTGGCTGATGCGCTGTCCAGGCGGTATGCCTTACTCTCTACCCTTAATGTTCGATTGCTTGGATTCGATACAGTAAAATAATATTATGACAGTGATGCGGATTTTGGCGAAACCTTCGCCCTTTGCAAATCTGGACCGATGGGAGAATTTTCGATACAGGAAGGCCTTCTTTTTAAGGGAAATCGTCTTTGTCTACCCAGGCACACGATTCGAGAATTGCTGGTTTGAGAGGCTCACGGGGGAGGTTTGGCTGGCCACTTTGGTTCGGCCAAGACATTAGATGTGATTAAAGAACATTTTTATTGGCCAAAGATGCAGGGGGATGTCAATAATATAATTAGTAAGTGTGTGATATGCCATATTGCGAAGAGTTCGTTCAAACCAGGAATATACACACCTTTACCGATTCCGGAGAGGCCATGGGAAGATGTCTCGATGGATTTCATTGTTGCTTTGCCGCGAACCCAACGAGGTAAGGATGCGATTATGGTTGTGGTCGATGGTTTTTCAAAGATGGTTCATTTTGTTTCTTGTCACAAAATCGATGATGCGAGTAATGTTGCTGACTTGTATTTCCGAGAGGTGGTACGATTGCATGGAGTTCCAAAAACTATTGTTTCGGACCGGGACTCAAAGTTTCTGAGTTACTTTTGGAACACATTGTGGAGAAAGGTGGGAACCAAGCTTTTGTTTAGTACTTCGCATCATCCTCAAACAGACAGACAAACCGAAGTGACTAATCGAACACTGGGAACGTTGTTGCGAGGCTTGGTGAGCAAAACACAAAAGGATTGGGATGTGAAGCTCGCACACGCGGAGTTCGGATATAATCGATCTCCTACTCATGCCACAGCGCATTCTCCATTCGAAGTAGTTTACGACCTAAATCCTTACATACCGCTAGACTTAATTCCATTACGGAGTGACGAATTGGTGCATAAGGATGCGGAGTCAAAACTGAAATCGATGATGAAATTACACGAACAGGTGCGTGACCGAATCAAAGAGATAAACGAGGTGTACAAAAGGAAGTCGAGCAAGCAAAGAAAACCGAGATTATTTGAGGTTGGAGATTTAGTTTGGGTACATTCGAGAAAGGAGCGATTTCCGAGTAAGCGTAAGAATAAGCTAATGCCACGAGCCGAGGGGCCATTTAAAATAGTTGCGAGGGTAAACGACAATGCTTACAAGTTAGAACTTCCGAGCGATTATGGAGTGCATGCTACTTTCAACATAGGTGATCTATCTCCTTATCTTGATGACGACGGGAGTGCAGAATTGAGGACAATTCCTTTTAAAGGGGGAGGGGATGATACGGGGTTGACAAGTCCAAGGGAAGAAGACGAGGTGATGATCGACGTAAGCGACCATGCAACATACTTGGGCGAGAAAACGAGACATGGAGTTACCTTAATAACCAGACTTGAGGTAACTTAAACAATAGGTAACTTTCATCTTGGGGGAAGGGGGCCCAAGTGGTAAAAGAATAAAAGAATTTCAGCATGTTTTATTAGAAAGGCAACAGGATTCTCGGCAACATGCTGTGTGAAAAAGCGGCTATCAGCTTTCAACTTGGAGACAAGGCCCAGCTTTTACTTTTGTCAACAAGTGACATGAGGAACCTTTTTATTATCTTTTCTTATTTTAAACCCAGCTTGTAATAATTTAAGATTATCTTGTCAGGCTCTTGTCAGGCTACTTTTGCCTATAAATAGGGCGATGAAGTTGTAATGCAACATATATTGAATGTTGAAGAAATAAGAATACACTTTGTGTTTTCCTTGGTGAATGCTTTTCATCAAAACTTTGATTATTATTCGATGCGTTTTCGAATCTTAATCCGATTGATTCTCAATAGGTCTTGAGAAGAAATCACTTTATCGAATTATAGGTCTAATTCGACAAAACAACTGTTTCTATCCTGTTTCGATATTTTGCTTATTTTCAATACAGTTTTATACTTGTTCCGTATTTCGCATCAAGTGTTGTTCGGTCCTTCGATCTTGTTTCCTGTTTCAAATTCGCATCCGAACGAAACGTGCTGTTTCGAGTGTCGCTGTTTGGAGGTGGCCTGTATCAAGTCTTTTACCTTTGGCCAAGTTCCTGTCTTGTTGCTGTATCGAGTTGCCGTCATCCTTTCCTGTCGCGAGTGCGTACCGCTAGCCCGTGTTATTGCTGTAGCGAACGGGTGTTCTCAGTTTCTGACAGTTCCTTGCTGATTCGCTTCCGCTCATCCAAACAGCTTCATGCTGTATCGATAGCGAATTCGCATCACAAGCGAGAATTCGTATCAGCCACTATTATTCAACCATTGTAGTTTGTATGGTTTCAGATGTTTTGAAGTAGGTAATCCGAGTTTTTCTACCATTATAGTACTTGCGACGTTCGTGCATGACCCTCCGTCTATAATCATGCTACAAACTTTATCCTTTACGTAACATCGTGTATGGAATAGATTCTCCCGTTGCTCATCCGTTTCATCCTTCGCTTGTATGCTTAAAGCTCTACGGGCGACTAAGGTGATGTCTGTTGGCAACTCATCCTCGGATCCATCCTTCGGATGAACAGTATCCTCGTTGTCACTCCCGGACTCAATATCCCCGTTAGGTCGTATGATCATTACCCGTTGATTCAGACAATTATTAGCATAATGTCCTCTTCCGTAGCATCGATGACATTGAATATCACGACTACGATTAAAATTGGGACTCAGTTGAACTTGCTTCTTAGATTCATTTGCTTCGGCTGTGGGTTTTGTCGTTGAGGGTCCTCCCTCGGTTTTCCATGAAGGATTCTTCCCACTCAAAGTATAATGATTTGGAGTTGCTTTCCAAGTAGAGGTATTAGGAGTAGTTCGAGTGCTACCTCTTCTTTTTGAGTTGATTTTTGATTTTAATTGCCATGTGAACCATTTCTTCCATTTCAACATAAGGATGGAGTTCCACCATGTTTTGTATTTCACGATTTAGTCCCGATAAGAATCTCGCCATAGTAGCCTCTTGGTCTTCTTCAATGTTAGCTCGTATCATCAAGATTTCCATTTCCTTGAAATATTCTTCAACACTTTTAGCATCTTGACGTAGAGTTTGTAAACGGTTGTAGAGTTCTCGGTAGTAATAGTTTGGTACAAACCGTTTTCTCATCAATGTCTTCATATCTTCCCACGTATCAATAGGAGGCTCACGGTATCGTCTTCGGTTGTTCACCATTTGATCCCACCAAATGATGGTGTAATCGGTGAACTCAATGGCCGTCATCTTCACTTTCTTTAGGTTCGAGTAGTTATGACATTCGAACATGAGTTCGACTTTCCATTCCCAATCAAGATATGCTTCGGGGTCACTCTTACCTTGAAACGGAGGAACATTGAGTTTGATATTGCTTAAGTTTCCATCTAGACGATTATCCTCGTTGGCACCTCGTTGATGTCTTCTTGGATTTCTTTCGAAGTCGTCTTGATCCGAGTACTCATCATTAACTCGCAAGGTACGCCTTGGGAGAAATGTTCGTCTAGCTTGAGGGTTCTCTATTTGTTCCATGCGTGCATGCATAGGTTCAAGTTGAGCTTTAAGTTTAGTATCAAACATTTGCTCTATTTGCTTCATCATAGTTGCTATGTCGAACTTTGGGGAATTTTCTTCTGCTTCGGTCACGATGTTCACGTGAGAATAAGGTATGCTCGAAATATTTGTAAAGATAGGAAGGCTAAGAACTTGTGTATATGGTAAGATAAGTTTTGGTAATATGGGGAAGGAAGGTAAAGGACGTAGTATATGTTGTATGTGGTAGGAGATGTGAAGTGAGGGAATGATATAGTATGGTAAAAGAAAAAAAAATGAATCAAACCGTGTATGGATGTGATGAAAACCGAATGATTAATATGACGTTGGAACGGCTCCAAGGCTCCGATGCCAAATGATATGATCCTCTCCGAAAAGATGATCAATTTTGCGGAAGCGATTTGAGTAATGTTTGAAATATAAGTGATCAATCGTAATGGAACCAAATGGATGTATTTTGGTGGATGAAACGGTCCTTAACCCGACAAAGTGTAAAATGCGAACTCTAGCAAGATAACTAGAACCCAACAATTTATACGCTCGACGAACCTTGGAATCAAAGGGAAAAACGACACTTCGGGTGATAAAACGAAGTGCGATTTTATATATATCAAACCAAAACAATAAGTTATCAAACTTATGTAAATACAAAGTATTTATGAGTATTCAAAATTAAGTGTCTTACAAATCCGAAAATGCTCCCTTAAATAGGTGAAGGAGGAGCCTCTTAGCAACATTTAAAAAAAACAATATGATTACCTAATCTAAGACTAAATCATAAGTAGGAAAAAACAATATGATAATCTCAAGACTTTGTAATGTTTGCAACGGCTAGGAGGAATTACTTTGAGGGATGAAGTCTTCCACTTTAGATACTCCTTATGACTTTGAGAACATGTATCAAGACTTTGTAGTGAGACATAGTATGCTTAGAAGACTTTGGGATGGTTGATTTTCCACTTTGTTGCTACTCATTCCAACGGCCATTTTGAATTTGAAATGGACAAAATGATTAGAAGACTTTGGGATGGTTGATTTTCCACTTTCTTGCTACTCATTCCAACGTCCATTATGAATTTGAAATGGACAAAAATTGCATGCTCTTTTACGTGTGTATGGCTAGTCTTGTATTCCCGGATCATCTTCTTCATGCATCTTGATGATATTAATAAATACTTCGTTTTTGATGTCGGTTTCGATTGGTTTATTAACCAATTCTCTTTTCTAAATAATTTGAACTAGACCGTTGATGGAGTCCTTGAATCTTTTAGCTCTTGCTCTTGTGATCAGTCCGATGGGCACTTGAATCGGTTCTGTTGCATAATTTAGTGCGTTCGCATCAGACAAGTCAGAAACATTAAAAGTAGCAGATACATTGTATTCCCCTGGTAAGTCTAGTTTGTAAGCATTATTATTTATTCTCTCCAAAATCATGAAAGGACCATCTCCTCTTGGCAGAAATTTTGATCTCCTTTGTATAGGAAACCTTTCCTTCCTCAGATGTAACCAAACCCAATCTCCAGGTTCGAAGACCACTTCCTTTCTCCCTCGGTTGGCGCGCTCAACATACTGCTTAGTACGCCTTTCAATGTTAGCTCTTGCTTTCTCATGGAGTTGCTTAACTAGCTCGGCTTTCTTCTTCCCATCAGTACTAATCCTTTCAGTCACAGGCAAAGGCACAAGATCAAGTGGGGTTAAAGGATTAAATCCATAAACAATCTCAAAAGGAGAAAATTGAGAAGCAGAATGCACTGTTCGATTATAAGCAAACTCAACATGTGGCAAATATTCTTCCCAAGTTTTAATGTTTGTTTTTATTATAACCCTTAACAATGTAGAAAGAGTTCTATTTACTACTTCGGTTTTCCCATCAGTTTGTGGGTGACAAGTGGTAGAAAATAGAAGCTTTGTGCCTAATTTAGCCCATAAGGTTTTCCAAAAATAACTTAGGAACTTAGCATCACGATCAGAAACTATAGTCCTAGGCATTCCATGTAAACGAACGATCTCTCTAAAGAAAACATTTGGCACGTGAGATGCATCATCAGTTTTGTGACAAGCTATGAAATGTGCCAATTTTGAAAATCTATCAACCACAACAAATATAGAATCCCTCCCATACCGGTTTCTAGGCAATCCTATCACGAAATCCATTGATATATCAGTCCAATGAGTATTAGGAATGGGGAGTGGGGTGTACAAACCGTGGGGCTGAACTCGACTTTTAGCTATTTTACAATCGATACAGCGACCACAAATATGAATGACATCTCGTTTCATACCCGGCCAGTAGAAATATTCTTGCAAAACAGACAAGGTTTTATCAATGCCAAAATGACCCATCAACCATCCCCCATGCGATTCGAGCAACAATAGTTCACGTATAGAGCTAGCGAGTATGCATTATTTATTTTCATTAAATAGAAAACCATCGCTCTTATAGACCTTATCTACCCCAGACTTCTCACAAGTAATGAAAAACTCGCAAAAATCAATATCTTTCTCGTACAGATTTTTAATCAATTCAAAACCAAGTATTTTCGAATCTAAAGCAGTCAGGAAGGTATACCTGCGAGATAGAGCATCGGAAATGATGTTTTCTTTTCCCTGTTTGTATTTGATCACGTACGGGAACGTCTCTATGAATTCCATCCATCGAGCATGCCTCCTATTCAACTTCTGTTGCCCCTTCAGATGTTTTAAGGACTCGTGATCAGTGTGTATCACGAACTCTTTGGGCCATAAGTAATATTGCCAATGTTAGGAGTATGCCCTTGAATGCCACTCAGAGGATGTTGAGTGAGGGCATTGCACTTGTAATTATGTAAATCAATTATATAAGGCAATGAATGTTTCTTTATTTACTGGTAGTTATTGGCATTCCTAACTCGTAAATATACATGTAGAAACTAGTCCGTGTATTTGAGAGCAAAACGTTCCACTCCTTATTAGATAAGGAGGTCGGCACTGGAAAGGTTTATAGCTCAAATACTTAATCGTTCGCAAGTCGATGAAACTTGACTGGGCGTTAAGTTTATGTGAAGACTTGTATGACGTGTTCTTTGATAAGGAGAGTGCCTGTCGAACACTAATGGTTAGTGGGAGCACATGTTATAGGTATGCTAATTAGATTAGTATACTCGAACTGACTCACCCTCGATTCGTCACACGGATTTCACTGCAGGGGATCAATGATGGAATCGAAAGGTTGTGATAGGTATTCGTGAACCTTCGACTTGAGGATTTAGTAGGGATGTGCTTGTGACGTCAAGATTTTCATTAGAGTAGTTCGACCCTATAAATCGGAAGGCGGGGGTCAACCTCGACGTGCATCTTGATGGGCAAGTAGCAGGTCCTACTGAATACCAAGATAGAATTCTTTCTCCCGTTAGTGATCGGGTTATATGTCCTATGCGGTTATTGGCAGATGAGATCATAAGTCTTTGGCCAAAGCATTGGAGCTAGTTGTATTAGATACACGAGAGCTCGATGATCTCGATTTGCATTAATGCATGCATAGAGTCAAGTACATATTGGGTTTGACTGACCGTGACCCGATAACTTGATCGGGACATTTGAAAGAAGGGTTTATACGTTTACTGGCATTCACGATAGAATGGTTCTTGAATGATCCCAATCATTCGTTCTCAGTCGGGGTACAGTGTAGGCCACCATGCTGGCTAGGTGATGCTACTACTCTTTGGTTCCTCCCATTGCTGACTGAGACGGACCTACCGAGTCACGCAATAGGATTGACGACGGAATGAATCAAGCTAATTCTCTCATTATGAATATTAGATATTGGATATCTAAATTTGGGACATTGGATGTTTAAATCGATTTATCGGATAAATTGATTTACGGCTTAATGAATTAAATATATCACTGGGTGATTAATTTAATTCATGAATATAATTATTTCTTGGAGAAATTAATTATGTTATTTTGTATTTGATATGTTTAATTAATTAGATTAATTAATCGATACAAATACATCAGAACGGAATCGTAGTTTATCTGTTTGGACTCACGGGAGTCCGAAACGAACCGAACTCGTCCGTTTTTGCATAGTAGCCGCCCCCTTTGTTTCCACTCACTTTCCTCTTGTCTTGTTGCTTTCATTTTATATGAAAGAACATGACATTGTGGGGTTTAAAATCATGTGGCATGATTTGTATTATTAAAGTGAGAGTTGAATAAAGGGAAGAAGACATCTCTCACTTCTCATTCCATGCCATTTCCAACGTGAGTTTTGAGAGAGAAAGAGAGAGAAAAAGTTTTTCTCCAAGTCTTCTTCTTCTTCAACTTTGTTCTTGTTTTTCTTAGAGAAAAATATCAAAACATAAAGAGAGAGAGTAAGATTAAAACACTTAGAGTGTAGTAATCTTTACATATACAGCTTCATCACTTAGCTCTAGCCGTATCCTCAGAGGATAGCAAGGTGATCGTCGTTCCGGTCGTTTCTCCGGCGCGTGGCAAGTAGAGATGCGGTGCTTTCGGCGTTGGATCGTTCAAGGGCTTGAAGCGGAATAGATTCGTAGATATCAAGCAAAGCATGGGGAATAGCTCAAGAGAAGGTTATGCATCTAATCAACGGACTATAAGGGTGAGTTTCTATATCTCTTGTAAATTTGTTTTTGATATTCGTATATACGTAGCTCGATCGATCCTCGTAGGGATTCGGATCGAATTAATTTTCGTTTTACCGCTTCCGCTGGGCCTTCGTTTTAGGCACCGAATCCCAACAGCCAAGTCTCGAGTGCTCGAACCAAGGCATACAGTTCCTTGTCGTAAGTTGGATAGTTCAGCGAAAATCCTCCCAACTTCTCACTAAAGTAGGCAAGCGGCCTACCCTCTTGCATCAAAACAGGTCCTATACCTGTACCGGATGCATCACACTCGATCTCAAAAGAGTTAGCAAAATTCGGCAGGGCTAGCAGTGGAGCGTTCGTCAGTTTTTCTTTCAAGGCCTTGAAGGCCGTCTCTTGTTCATGTTCCCACTTGAATCCAACATTCTTCTTGATTACCTCGATCAAAGGGGCGGATACAGTACTGAAGTTGGGTACAAACCAGCGGTAAAAGCTTGCCAAGCCGTGGAAGCTTCGGACTTTGCTCACATTTTTGGGGCTGTCCCATTCTCTAATTGCCCTCACTTTCTCTTCATCGACCTGAACCCACTGGGAACTAACAACAAAACCAAGGAAAGCCAATTTCTCGGTGCCAAAGTTGCACTTTTGAATGTTAGCAAACAAGTGTTCCTTTCTAAGCACAAGCAACACATCTTTCAAATGCTTTATATGTTCATTCAAACTTTTGCTATATATTAGGATATCATCAAAGTATACAACAAATTTTACAATAAAAGCACGTAGAACATGATTCATTACCCTCATAAATGTGATTGGTGCATTAGTGAGCCCAAATGGTATAACTAACCACTCATACAAACCATGTTTAGTTTTAAATGCTGTTTTCCACTCGTATCCCTCTTTCATTCGAATCTGATGGTACCCACTTTTTAAATCAATTTTTGAAAATATTATGGAACCATATAATTCATCTAACATGTCATCAAGTCTAGGGATTGGATGTCGATATTTCACCGTAATGTTGTGTTGTTGCCCAAAATATTTATCCGAAGATTAATACTGCTGGAAGACGGACAACAAACAACAATTTGCGGGAGCACTTCCGAGAGAATATGAATAAACACTAGATTTGCCGGGTTTGTTAGGCCCGGGCTTGAATGCTCTCGTGAGATGTTATTAATACAAATATTCGTGGATACAAGTATTAATGTGAGAAATCTAAGTACAATGAGTGTAAAAAGACTCTATTAATCCGGCTCTTGAGCGAAGCTCGGTGTTCTTCGTCCCTGCCGATCGTCTGCTTGATGAGAGAGGCCGGGAGAAGTAAGTACCGAAAGATAGCTGTTGCCAAGAGTTGGAGATAGCCAAGTGTTGTGCAAAATCTCGTGGGAATTGAAGTATTTCCGTGTGTTCTCAAGAATTTCGGATCCGTGTGCTGAAATCGCGATAATGCCGAGAGTGAGCCGAGTGCAGGGAGCCTTGTATATATAGGGGCAGCCGAGTCTTGTCTTCAGGCGGGCGATCGCCTTCCGGCCATTATAATAATAGGGCGATCGTCTGCCGGCCAATAATATAATGGGGCGATCACACGGGTTGTCGGGCTAAAGTCCAAGGTAGATGCTGGCAGTCTGCTTAAAGTCCAAGGCTACAGCCGGCAGCCAGCTGGGCGGTCCAATGAGGACCCAGCACGCGTCCGGAGTAGCTATCACATGCGGCCCTACTGACAACTTTCGGCGGGCCTGTCGGCTGGTGGACGGAGGCTGACAGGCAGTGGTCAACGATCCGTGAATTGCGGATCTTGTCTCGGCTCTGCACGTGGGCTCAGTCCTGAGGCTCAGCCTTTGCCGACTGGATGACTATCGACATGATGCGGTCGTCTCTGGCTGGTCACTGAGGTCGGCACCGGTCGGTCACCAAGGGTCGGTCGGCAGGTGCCGAGAGATGATCGTCCGCATGTCGGTCGCCAAGAGTCGGTCGACGAGTACCGAGAGACGATCGTATTTGATGTCGATCGCTCGGCACCGGGACTTGTCCTGGGACCATCGGTTGGCCGATTTATCTTGTCTGCTGGGCTAAGGCTTGGTCGCCTGGTCGCTGGTCGGCAGTTCTGCGTCGGCTCCTCGGCAGTGGCTAGGTCACCCGATCTCCGAGGCAATCGCCGGTCGGAGAGTATAATTCTCAACACAACAATTGCCCCCCAGCTTGCTCCTATGTTGAAGACATGGGGCGAGGTGGTTCTTGCTGGCGATCGTGTAAGGATGAGGACGGGCGATCTTGCTGTGCTGACTTAGGATTCGGACTTGGGCTATCATGGTCGATTGGCTAGCTATCTTTCGGTCTTGTACCTGCAAAAAACAACATTGGTCGATCCCTCTCAGAAACTTGGTTGTTTCGTCGTTGAGGAACCATGCACAGTCGCGGAGTTCGATGGACCGACTCCATGACCGTGTCTTGGTGCGCGAAGACATTGAGTGTCTCGTGACTCACTTTATTATGAGGGTCCTCTGTTAGGCTGCGCCTCGCCTCGTATTTAAACGAAGGGCGTGCGGTCTCGGTCTAGAGGAGTCCTTGCGCGGGGCAGCGTCGGATGAATAAACTCCACCTCCGCGGCTTGTTTGGCTCTGCTTCCACCTTGGCCCACCATGAAGATGGCGAACCTCGACGGTGTATGTTGAGACGGGGGTTGTGGCACGTGTTGCATTGTCCGGGTTCAACATGTTAGATGATGATCCTTTGAGGGCGCGCGATCGTGTCCACTGATTAATTTTGGAGGGCCCTCAGACTACGCCGGCCTCGTATTTAAACGAATGGCGGGCAATCTCGGCCGAAAGGGACCTTGCATGGACGAAGCAGCCAGTTCCATCGACTACCTGGACCATGGCTTTATGATGTGCGGTGGAGGCGATCTTATGCCTTAGTCCGTCATGTTAGATGCTGGACTGTAGATGGCGATCGTGTCCTCCGGGTTTTGGTGATGTAGCGTGATGATCGGCGATCGGGCTAGAAGACTGGCGATCGTTGCTCGGCTGCCGATCGCTTTATTCGTAGGTTGATAACGGCGATCGGGCAGGAGATCGTCGTCCGGGCGCCGATCGCGCTGCTCACAGGCTAAGAAGAAACCTTTACCTAGCCAGAAAATCTGCGGCTCTAGCCCGGAAGGCTGCGTAGGTCGTAGGTTGGTTCTTCGTGAGATGCCTGAATATAGGCGAAAAGCCCTGAAATCCTCCTAGGACCGCGTAGAGGGCGGTCTCATCGCTTACGGGCTCGCCGTTGAGGATGATCACGTCTACCCGGTCGATGTAGTCCGAGTCGGACTCTTCTTCTCCCTACTTGATTTGCATCATGCGAAGGGGACCTTCTGGCCGGATGACCCTGGTGGCGAAGTACTCCGTGAAGACGTTCGCCAGTTGGTTAAAGGAGCCGATGGACCGAGGCGGCAATGAGGCGTACCACCTGTGGGCAAGGTCGTCCAGCGTCATAGGGAACATTCGGCACCTGGTCGCGTCTGATGCCCCACACCCGGTCATGTAGATGTTGAACTTGCTCAGGTGTATTTGGGGGTCTGATCTCCCCTCGTATAAAGGTGTTTGCGGAGGAGCGATCTTGTGCCGCACGGGGGCGAGCTCGATGTCGATCGCGAGCGGCTCGCTTGGCTCGGCGATCGTCTTCATGGCGCCTGCCCTGGATTCCAGGAGCGCCTTCATGCCGTCGAGCTGACGTTGCATCGCAGCCATCACCGTGGCTCGGTCGCTTGCGGATCGGCTTTGGGAGCGGGAGCCGAGGCGATCGTGTACCGATCTCCGAACTCCGCCGCTGCCGACCTCGGCTATTTGGCGAGGGGGATCCAGACGGCTGGGCTGCCTTCTAGGAGTCGGGTAGGCCGAGCTCCTGGTGACGGACTCAAACTCCGTCGTCTCGTAGATGGGGCCGGACTCCCCCGGTCGCCAAGACGGGTCGCTGCCCAGGCGATCGAAAACAGAGGTGCCCCGGCTGGCGAGCGCCTCTTCTTGCGGACGAGAGCCTCCTGCCGATCGCTCGGCCAGTAACGCCTTGAGCTTCCGCTTGGACTTCCGGTGGATGGCCGAGGGGGTGATAGCGGGAGGCACGTTGAGAGCACTCCGTCGCTCTTGAAGGACGGCTATGGCCTCTTCGATCTGTTCATTGGTTCGGAACTGATCGAGCGAGAGGCTTGGGCCGCCGTCCAGGGACGGGATCGAGCGTCTCTGACCGCGGCGGCTACCTTCCACCATCGGCTGTGGCTCGGACTGGGACGGAACGAGGCGTCTGGCCGGCTGGCCAGCGGCTTTCTTCGACGCGGAGGCGGAAGACATGATTTCTGAAGGATTTCTTTGAAGCGCGGTGAGTGTCACTTCAAGTATCTGCCCCGAGAACAGTGAGTGTTCTTCGAGACGGTAGGAATAAAAATTTGAGGGTTAGATCCCCCTTCTTCTAGCGCCAATTGTTGTTGCCCAAAATATTTATCCGAAGATTAATACTGCTGGAAGACAGACAACAAACAACAATTTGTGGGAGCACTTCTGAGAGAATATGAATAAACACTAGATTTTCCGGGTTTGTTAGGCCCGGGCTTGAATGCTCTCGCGAGATGTTATTAATACAAATATTCGTGGATGCAAGTATTAATGTGAGAAATCTAAGTACAATGAGTGTAAAAAGACTCTGTTAATCCGGCTCTTGAGCGAAGCTCGGTGTTCTTCGTCCCTGCCGATCGTCTGCTTGATGAGAGAGGCCGGGAGAAGTAAGTACCGAAAGATAGCTGTTGCCAAGAGTTGGAGATAGCCAAGTGCTGTGCAAAATCTCGTGGGAATTGAAGTATTTTCGTGTGTTCTCAAGAATTTCGGATCCGTGTGCTGAAATCGCGATAATGCCGAGAGTTAGCCGAGTGCAGGGAGCCTTGTATATATAGGGGCAGCCGAGTCTTGTCATCAGGCGGGCGATCGCCTTCCGGCCATTATAATAATAGGGCGATCGTCTGCCGGCCAATAATATAATGGGGTGATCACACGGGCTGTCGGCCTAAAGTCCAAGGTAGATGCTGGCAGTCTGCCTAAAGTCCAAGGCTACAGCCGGCAGCCAGCTGGGCGGTCCAATGAGGACCCAGCACGCGTCCGGAGTCACTGTCACATGCGGCCCTACTGACAACTTTCGGCGGGCCTGTCGGCTGGTGGACGGATGCTGACAGGCAGTGGTCAACGATCCGTGAATTGCGGATCTTGTCTCGGCTCTGCACGTGGGCTCAGTCCTGAGGCTCGGCCTTTGCCGACTGGATGACTATCGGCATGATGCGGTCATCTCTGGCTGGTCACTGAGGTCGGCACCGGTCGTTCACCAAGGGTCGGTCGGCAAGTTCCGAGAGATGATCGTCCGCATGTCGGTCGCCAGGAGTCGGTCGCCGAGTACCGAGAGATGATCGTATTTGATGTCGATCGCTCGGCACCGGGACTTGTCCTGGGACCATCGGTTGGCCGATTTATCTTGTCTGCTGGGCTAAGGCTTGGTCGCCTGGTCGCTGGTCGGCAGTTCTGCCTCGGCTGCTCGGCAGTGGCTAGGTCACCCGATCTCCGAGGTGATCGCCGGTCGGAGAGTATAATTCTCGACACAACATGTTGTTTATTGCACGGCAGTCTACGCACATCCTCCGCGAGCCATCTATCTTTGGCACTAGCAACACCGGAACTGCACAAGGATATTTTCCCTCACATGTCCCTTTGCTAGTAGCTCATCCACTTGCCTTTGCATTTCTTTAATGATACGAATTACGTATGAAAATGTACGTAAACTCGCAAGGAAATGCAGCGGAAATATTTTGTTACCTCACAACACTCGTATATGTGTAACACTCGTAAGAATTAACCGAAAGTAGGGCAATTCGGCTTACGTAAATAAGATAATATGAAAGTAATTTATCAAACTAGACCTATAGCTTTATAAGGTAATCTCTCCTCAAGACCTATTGAGAATCGATTAAATTACAACTCGAAGACGCGTCGAATTATAATCAAGGTGTGCTGAAAATCATTCAACAAGAATACATACACAATGTATTTCGTTTTTCTTAAGCTTCAAAGTGATTTGAAAGGTTGAATATGAGGCTAATATATAGTCATTACAACTACAAACAAGATCTAACAAGATCAAGCTAAAAGACAGGCAAATATTAAACTAACTATCAAGACTTTGACAAAACTATGAAAACAATCAACATGCTTGGCTTTTCCTTGAAAATTCGGCCGTGGGGTACTTCAAGGGAGGAGATAACATCCTTCTCATGTGATATCTTTTGTAAGGCTTCGACAAGGACTTGAACATGAAAGGGACTTCTTGGTGTAATATCCGTAACTTTTCATTTTTAGCAGTTTCTATTTTTGGTGTATGTCTATTTTTATCGAATTGCTTGTAACCGTTTCGACATTTTGAATCTACTTTGTTCTTGGAGTTTTTCTATTTGGACGAGTTTTGATGATGTTTTTACGTAATTTCATTTTATGACATGTTTTGCCGTATGAACGTTCGATTCTCGTAAAACTCGTTCGTTTTTGTTGTTTCTTGGTTTGTACAAGTTCGTATGGTTGAGTTGGTCATGTTGAAACTTTCGGTTTGCAAATCCGACGTCGTTTCGTGATTTTCGGGCACTTGGGCCATTTTTGTAATTTCCTAATAGTTTAGGGAATCTCATTTTCGTTGTCGCATTACGGACCCTCCGGTGGTCGGAATTGTATTTTCTTTCAGCGCTTAACTCTATCGTCTTGTATATTTCATGTTCGTATTTCTGGATTTTGGCCTTGTCCTGCATTTTGAGTTTCGTACCTTCGACAGCAGCATTCTGGGCTGGGCAGTGCTGAACTGCTGTGTTGATAGCGCACGCTACTCTTTCTCTCTTGCGTGCGCTAATGATGTGCAGTTAGCGTACGCTAACACGTTACTGTTGGCGTGCGCTAACGATTGTTATTTAACTACTGGACTGTTTTAAGTCCCGTTAGCGCGCGCTACTTGTGTCAGTTAGCGTGCGCTAACTATGCAATTTTTATAAGTCAGAGGGCGGTTTCAGAACAGCAGTTTTATTCTTTTCTCTTCGTTTTCTTCGACGTGCGACTTTAGAGGCGATTTCCACCAGTACTGATCGGAGTTCTCTTCAAATTCCATCACCGTAGAGTCGTGTTAACATATTATCATCAGCATAATCATCCTCCATCGTCCGAATTCAAGGTATTTTCGTCTAGAACCCTAACTTGTCAACTTTGGGGGGTTTTCCGGGTTTTGCTAATTGGACTCGAATTATTCTAGTATGTTGTGATATTCCTCACCGATTATTGTTATTGGGTGATTCCCAATCCGTTTTTCTCTATTTTAATCCGTGAATTGTTGATACGGGGAAATTGAACGTTTTTGTCATGAATTGTAATCGGGGTTATGGGTGTATTCCAATAGAGTATTGTTGTCCGTTGGGACTGAACTATGTTGATCCTTCATTTAGGAACTGTCGTTTTCCACCTGGACCGTACGTAGTCGTGTTTCACTTCCGTTTCTTCAAGAATGTCTCAAAGGCAAGTACTTTACATTTGTTTACATGTTCTAGTATTTGAATTATGGATTTATCGTGGTTGTTGTGGATGGATATGTGTATGTTCACCTAGGGACGGTCCGACGGGGCCTCTAGGGATACGTATTGCCGTGAGTGTGCGTATCGTGAACTGTGGTTAGCCACCCAGGGATGTCCGACGGGGCTCTGCGGGGTACGGTGGCCGTGAGTCTCGTACCGACGGTTAACTTTGAATTGTGATTTGTTGGAGATAATGTGTTTTGTGATTGTACGTTGTAAATATTCCGGAATATAAAATGTTTTCTAAAATGATTTTTGGCGCATATATTCATCTGATTAGAATGTAGTTCAAATGGATTGTACTTGCACTAGCAGTTGTCGCTAACCCCTTAAATGGGGGAAATACTTTTTGTATTTCAGGTATCGATCGTGGGGACAAACGAGCACTTGAGCCGTATGAGGATGATGGGCAAGCATGATACTGTTCAGTGGACATTTGTTGGTGTTCTGATACGAAATTGAGTAGTCCAGATAAAGAAAACGAAGAATGGATCGACATAAATGGCCTTACGACACGTCCTGCACATACGACGACATTTTTAGGCGAGAAAACGGACATAAGACGTAAAAAGAATGTCCAACCTACCAGAAAATGTCCAACCGGCCGGAAAATATCCAGCCTGCCGGAAAAAGTCATGCCTGCCGGAAAATGCCGAGCACCGCCGGCTGGACTCGACCGTGTCGTCCGGAACGGTCGAGTATTGCTCGTCCGGCATAGCTAAGGTCCCTGTCAGCCGAACCCGACCGTGCCAGGAGACACGGTCGAGTCTTACTCGCCCACAACTACCGAAACCCACTGCCCAGACGCCCGACCGTGTTCCAGGACACGATCGAGTCCTGCCAAACGTCCTTGTCACGCCGCACGGTCGAGTCACTGCCGGTCCTTGTCGCGCCACGCCCGTGCCGAGTCCTGCCAAACGTCCTTGTCACGCCACACGGTCGAGTCACTGCCGGTCCTTGTCGCGCCGCGCCCGTGCCGAGTCACTGTCAGACGCCTGCCGATCAGGCTGCGGCCGTGTCACGGACACGGCCGAGCTCGCCGGCATTTCACATATTTTATACACTTTTGTGTATTTTTGACTTCTCTTTTCCTTTTTACTTATTTTAGGGATTATGTTTCCCCCATTTTGTGATTTATGTTTCTTATATGTATTTTATTTGATTTGTTTTGATTATTCAAAGATTTTATAAATCTTTGAATTATTTTCTTTTTTTGTTTGATTCCTTAGACTAAGGCTTCACCTCCTGTAAGTAGGAGTTGATTATCATTTGTAAATATAGAGTATTATGAATGTTGAAGTATAAGAATACACATTGTGTTTTCTATCCTTGGTAAATGATTTTTACCGAAACTTGATTTTTATTCGACGCGTTTTTGAGTATTAATCCGATTGATTCTCAATAGGTCTTGGGAAGAAATCACCTTATCGAGTTATAGGTCTAATTCGATAAACCCTTGTTCTTGATCGTTCAAGTCTTCTTGTTCGATATTTTTATTGTTATATCCGATATTATTCCCATAAAATACATACAAAACACCCTAATCGTAAAAAGACTTCCGCTACGATATTCATACAAACACTCCGACTGATACGCATCCACATCTCCGGGAGAATTCGTATCATGTTAAGTTCTGTCAATTATTTTTGATGTCTTGTTTTGGGGTTTCTGTATTATAAAACTGGTTTAAGTACTCGAGTACTTCCTCTTCAAAATTGTTAATGTTATGTTCCCGTTTTGGGAAATGGATTGATGTTGGATTCTATTTGTCGGGTTGTCGTCTTTTATTTGAATTGTCGTTTTATTAATGATTGTTTGTCATTGACGAATGTCTTGTTGGTACGTTAGCCTGGTGGATTCCACAATGTGGGGTCCACGACGCTGTAATATGCCCTGAATGTCTTGGGGGTGTTACAGAATATGGTATCAGAGCTTAGGTCCATGGATACCTAGGCTGTCGGTTATTTGGGTCTAGTTAAGTGTCGTTTTTGGGACAGTATCACTGCTATGCCATCATCTCAGTACGCCGCTGCTCGTAAGTTTTTCCTAACTTGACTCGTTTCACCGTTATGTTCTATTCCTGTCTTAGTATCTTGTTGCGTTTTGCGTTTGAATTGTACTTACCCGTTGCTTCTTCAAAATTCCTGCTGGTAGAGGACGCGGACGCGATCACGGACGCGGTAGGAGACGTGACGCAGCCGGTGGGGCGGCCATGTCCGATCACTCGGGAACTGATTTGGCGATGCCTTTTTTGTCGAACAGTGTTCCCCCTAGTTCCGGAGGTCAGCAGGACCAGTCTGCTAGCTCCGGTAATGCACATGAGAATGTTGGAGTGGCCAACATTTTGCAACAAGTAGCGAACCAGATGACGCTACTGACTCAGGCCGTTCTAGTCGGCCAAGCTAATGCCAACCCGATTCCACCTACTGGATCCGACAATGATAAGTTACCTCAGGATGTGATTCGTATGCGTCCTCCGCAGTTTGATGGTGCTTCCGACCCTTCTGGTTGGGAGAATTGGCTATTCGAGATGGAGAAAGTATTTGAGGCTGCTAATTGTTCTGAGGAGAGGAAAGTACCCATTGCTCAGTACTTCCTCGCCAAGGAGGCAGCAACGTGGTGGCAAGCGGTGAAACCACGCGACCGGGCAGCCACGTGGGCAGAGTTTCGGGATCTGATGGATGATGAATTTTGTCCTTGGTCAGTGAAAGAGGGGAGGATCCGAGCCTTCTTTGAGGCTAAGCCCCAAGATGTTCCTATTTCTCAAGCTATCAAAGACTACAATCAACAGCTGCATTATGTGAGAAACCAAGTCCGAGATGAGCTTGACAAGATCCGCCACTTTGATATGCGGATGAAACCGAGGGTGCGCCACTACATGTCTGGTCTGGGGTGCACGACTTTGAAAGATTATCAGAATAAAGCGATGGCTTATGAGATGTCGTTTTCTACGACAGAGACGGCAACCGAAGGAAAGAAGCAGAAGACATCCGGTTAGTTTTCGGGAGGCAAGTCAGGAGGGTATCCGGAGGCTCATTCTGGTTCGCGAGTCTTCGGGAGTCAGTCGCCATCAGTTGGGCGAGGGAACGGTTCTAGGTCTGCTCCTACTGGTTCCGTTCATGGTCCTACATGCTTCAACTATAGTCGTCCGGGCCACATGATGAGTGAGTATGATAGGCCTCCAATTCAGTGTCTTGCTTATGGTCGGATGGGTCATCGTGCTAAGTTTTGTACGGATGCAGCTCGGGCTCCAGTTACTCAGATATAAGCCCCAGCTGCGGGAGAGCCGAGTGTGAATCAGGCACCGACAGTTCCTCAGCCGCAGCAGAGTTCTGGTAGAGGTCGAGGACGTGGTCAGCCTTCTAGAGGGGGAGCTTCTAGTGCGGGGTCTGTTCCGCCCCGAGTGTACGAGATGAGGCGAGCAGGAGATCCTGATGCGACGGTGGCTACAGGTACCGTCCACATCCTTGATCATCCTGTTTCCGTATTGTTTGATTCTGGTGCTACGCATTCTTTTATATATGGATTGTGTGCATCGTCTGCATGTTGATTGCCTAGTTGCCTGTGAGCCTTTTGTTGTTAAACTTCCTAGTGAGGATAGCATCATGGGGGGCAGTGAGATTAGAGATTTTTCTGTGAGTATCGCGGGGAGGGATTGGCCTTCTAATTTGATTGCGGTAGATATTAGGGATGAGGATTTGATTCTGGGTAAAGATTGGCTGGACCATCATGGGGCGATCATGAATTATAGAATGAGAACCGTTTCAATGTTAGCCTCTGACGGTACCGAGCATTCTTTTGTGGGGCGTAAGCGGAGTAGCCAGAGATTATTGATCAGCGCCTTGAGGGCGGTGAGACTTCTTCGGGGAGGTTGCACGGGTTATTAGTGTTACGCTTTGAGATCGGAAGAAGGGGGAGTCGAGCTCTCGTCTATTCCGGAAGTGTGTGAGTATCCTGATGTCTTTCCAGACGAGTTGCCGGGTTTGCCGCCGGACCGAGAAGTTGAGTTTACCGTCGATTTAGAGCCGGGTGCAGCACCGATCTCTAAGACGCCATACCGTATGGCACCCGCCGAGATGCTGGAGCTGAAGAAACAGTTGGGAGAGTTGCTAGACATGGGATATATTCG
The DNA here is from genome assembly GCA_033398695.1 of Orobanche coerulescens. Lineage (NCBI taxonomy): Eukaryota > Viridiplantae > Streptophyta > Magnoliopsida > Lamiales > Orobanchaceae > Orobanche > Orobanche coerulescens. The sequence goes on from CM065804.1 coordinate 104,363,548, forward strand.
ACCGAGCGCTTCGCCTTGGGGCGCGCCGGTCCTATTTGTAAAGAAGAAGGATGGGTCACTTCATTTGTGTATCGACTACCGAGAGTTGAACAAAGTGACCATCAAAAAAAAGTATCCGCTCCCGAGGATTGATGATTTGTTTGACTAGTTGCAAGGGGCAACTGTGTTTTCGAAGATTGATTTGAGATCGGGGTATTATCAGCTCCGAGTGAAGGATACCGACATTCCGAAGACGGCCTTTCGGACGAGATACGGTCACTACGAGTTTGTGGTTATGCCTTTTGGGCTAACCAACGCACCAGCCGTGTTCATGCAGCTTATGAACAAAGTCTTTATCGAATACCTCGATAAGTGTGTAGTCATATTTATCGACGACATCTTGATTTACTTGAGGAGCGAGGAGGAGCACGCCCGTCATTTGCATATTGTGTTAGATATTTTGAGAACTCAGCATCTTTTTGCTAAGTTCTCAAAATGTGAGTTTTGGTTACGGGAGGTTACGTTTCTCGGTCATGTGATTTCGGCTGAGGGCGTTCGTATGGACCTACATAAGGTAGAGGCAGTGTTGGATTGGGCACCGCCCAAGAACGTGAAGGAGGTCCGCAGTTTTGTAGGATTAGTCGGGTATTACCGTAGGTTCATCGAGGGGTTCTCTAAGCTCGCTCGACCACTGACTCAGTTGTTACAGAAGTCAGAGAAGTTTGTGTGGACCGATGAGAGGCAGAATAGTTTTGAGGAGTTGAAGAAGCGGTTGACGACCGCTCCTATTTTGGCCTTACCGAGTGGTAATGAGGGTTTCTCAGTTTTTAGTGATGCTTCGGGCCAAAGGCTCGGATGTGTACTTATGCAGAACGGGAGGATGATTGTCTATGCTTCTCGTCAGTTGAAACTGTATGAATTGAATTACCCTACGCACGATCTTGAGTTGGCCGCAGTCGTATTTGCGTTGAAGATCTGGCATCATTACTTGTATGGCTCGTCGTGTCAGGTTTTCACCGATCACAAGAGCCTAAAGTATATTTTCACCCAGAAAGAGCTTAATATGAGACAGAGGAAATGGTTATAATTAATTAAGGATTACGATCTCGAGATCCTTTATCATCCGGGCAAGGCTAATGTGGTAGCAGATGCCTTGAGCCGGAAATCGGTATCGCTTCGGGTGCTTGAGTTACTCACGGCCCAGTCGGGACTTCAGCGAGAGTTTATGAGGTTGAGCATTGAGATTGTACTGCCAGAGAGTTCCGGGCAGTTGCGTACTCTTGAGATTTCTTCATCTCTGGTCGATGACATTAAATCGGGATAGTTGGAGGACCCGATGTTTATTCAGCTTCGAGAGAGTGTAGGGAAGGGGAAAGCCCCGGGATTCGTTATTCATGAGGACGGAGTGTTGAGATTCCGAGGTCGGTTGTGTGTTCCGAACGACTCGAAATTGAGACAGAGTATTATGCGAGAGGCTCATGCGTCACCTTACTCAGTCCATCCAGGCTCGAGTAAAATGTATAAGGATTTAAGAAAGAATTTCTGGTGGAACGACATGAAGAAGGAGGTAGTTCAGTTTGTGGCTAAGTGTTTGACTTGTCAACAAGTCAAGATTGAGCATCAGCGACCAGCCGGGTTGTTGAAACCACTTCCCGTCCCGGAGTGGAAGTGGGAGGATATCTCTATGGATTTTGTCACGGGTTTGCCGAGGACGAAAATTGGTATGAATATGGAGTGGGTGATTGTAGACCGACTGACTAAGTTGGCACATTTTCTGGGCATCAAGGATACTTGGGGTCTAGAAAAGTTGGCTCGTGTTTTTATCGCACAGATAGTGAGACTTCATGGTACGCCGAGGACCATTAATTCAGATAGAGATGGACGGTTTGTATCGCACTTTTGGCAGGCGGTACATAAGGCATTGGGGACACGGTTGCGTTTGAGTACATCTTTCCACCCTCAGACTGACGGACAGTCCGAACGTACCATTCAGACGTTCGAGGATTTGTTGCGCGCGTGTGCGTTAGATTGGAGTAGTGACTGGGAGGATCATCTGGCCTTGATTGAGTTTACTTATAACAATAGTTGGCACGCGTCGATTAAGATGGCACCGTATGAGGCACTTTATGGCCGACGTTGCCGATCACCGATATGTTGGGATGAGCCATCCGATTTGGTTGGCACCGAGCCGGACCTCGTGTTAGAGACGAGGGAGAAAGTGGAGTTGATTAGAAAGAGGATACTGGCTGCTCAGAGTCGACAAAAGTCTTATGCGGATGTTAGGCGTCGACCTTTGGAGTTCGAGGTGGGAGATCATGTTCTGTTGAGAGTGTTTCCGACGAAAGGATTTTTCCGTTTTGGGAAAAAGGGGAAACTCAGCCCGAGATATATTGGACCTTTCGAGATATTGGAGAGAGTTAGCGAGTTAGCGTACCGTTTGGCCTTGCCTCCGTCGTTGAGTCATGTGCATAGCGTATTCCACGTTTCCCAGTTGAGGAAGTACGTTCCGGACCCGTCCCACATTATTGACTTTGGGGACGTGGAGATTGAGAAGGATGTTACGTTTGAAGAGAGGCCCGTCAAGATTTTGGAGCGTCGAGACAAACAGTTAAGGCACAAAACCATTCCTTTGGTTAAGGTGCAATGGTCGAGACACGGAGTAGAAGAAGCGACGTGGGAGTTAGAGGAGGATATGCGTTCGAGACACCCCGAGCTTTTTGATTCTTAAGTTTCGGGACGAAACTTTATTTTAGAGGGAGAGAATGTAATATCCGTAACTTTCCATTTTTAGCAGTTTCCATTTTTGGTGTATGTCTATTTTTATCGACTCGCTTGTAACCGTTTCGACATTTTGAATCTACTTTGTTCTTGGAGTTTTTCCATTTGGACAAGTTTTGATGATGTTTTTACGTAATTTCATTTTATGACATGTTTTGCCGTATGAACGTTCGATTCTCGTAAAACTCGTTCATTTTCGTTGTTTCTTGGTTTGTACAAGTTCGTGTGGTTGAGTTGGTCATGTTGAAACTTTCGGTTTGTAAATCCGACGTCGTTTCGTGATTTTCGGGCACTTGGGCCATTTTTTGTAATTTCCTAATAGTTTAGGGAATCTCATTTTCATTGTCGCATTACGGACCCTCCGGTGGTCGGAATTGTATTTTCATTCAGCGCTTAAATCCGTCTTCTTGTATATTTCGTGTTCATATTTCTGGATTCTGGCCTTGTCGTGCGTTTTGAGTTTCTTACCTTCGACAGCAGCATTCTGGGCTGGGCAGTGCTGAATTGCTGTGTTGATAGCGCACGCTACTCTTTCTCCCTTGCGTGCGGTAACGATGTGCAGTTAGCGTACGCTAACACGTTACTGTTAGCGTGCGCTAACGATTGTTATTTAACTACTGGACTGTTTTAAGTCCCGTTAGCGCGCGCTACTTGTGTCAGTTAGCGTGCGCTAACTATGCAATTTTTATAAGTCAGCGGGCGGTTTCAGAACAACAGTTTTATTCTTTTCTCTTCGTTTTCTTCGACGTGCGACTTCAGAGGCGATTTCCACCAGTACTGATCGGAGTTCTCTTCAAATTCCATCACCGTAGAGTCGTGTTAACATATTATCATCAGCATAATCATCCTCCATCGTCTGAATTCAAGGTATTTTCGTCTAGAACCCTAACTTGTCAACTTTGGGGGTTTTTCCGGATTTTGCTAATTGGACTCGAATTATTCTAGTATGTTGTGATATTCCTCACCGATTATTGTTATTGGGTGATTCCCAATCCATTTTTCTCTATTTTAATCCGTGAATTGTTGATACGGGGAGATTTTGCGTAAACCCTCGCCCGTATCGATTGAATGTTTTTGTCATGAATTGTAATCGGTGTTATGGGTGTATTCCAATAGAGTATTGTTGTCCGTTGGGACTGAACTATGTTGATCCTTCCTTTAGGAACCGTCGTTTTCCACCCGGACCGTTCGTAGTCGTGTTTCACTTTCGTTTCTTCAAGAATGTCTCAAAGGCAAGTACTTTACATTTGTTTACATGTTCTAGTATTTGAATTATGGCTTTATCGTGGTTGTTGTGGATGGATATGTGTATGTTCACCTAGGGACGGTCCGACGGGGCCTCTAGGGATACGTATTGCCGTGAGTGTGCGTATCGTGAACTGTGGTTAGCCACCCAGGGATGTCCGACGGGGCTCTGCGGGGTACGGTGGCCGTGAGTCTCGTACCGACGGTTAACTTTGAATTGTGATTTGTTGGAGATAATGTGTTTTGTGATTGTACGTTGTAAATATTCTGGAATATAAAATGTTTTCTAAAATGATTTTTGGCGCATATATTCATCTGATTAGAATGTAGTTCAAATGGATTGTACTTGCACTAGCAGTTGTCGCTAACCCCTTAAATGGGGGAAATACTTTTTGTATTTCAGGTATCGATCGTGGGGACAAACGAGCACTTGAGCCGTATGAGGATGATGGGCAAGCATGATACTGTTCAGTGGACATTTGTTGGTGTTCAGTTCTGTCAATTATTTTTGATGTCTTGTTTTGGGGTTTCTGTATTATAAAACTGGTTTTAAGTACTCGAGTACTTCCTCTTCAAAATTGTTAATGTTATGTTCCCGTTTTGGGAAATGGATTGATGTTGGATTCTATTTGTCGGGTTGTAGTCTTTTATTTGAATTGTCGTTTTATTAATGATTGTTTGTCGTTGACGAATGTCTTGTTGGTACGTTAGCCTGGTGGATTCCACAGTGTGGGGTCCACGGCGCTGTAATATGCCCTGAATGTCTTGGGGGTGTTACACTTGGCATCTTTCTTCCTTGTATGTTCGGCCGATTTCAAAAGGTGGAATGAGCCAAATCTCTATCCTTAATTTTATTATGGTGGACTTTGAAAAATGAAAGCAAACTTGAAAGTAGTGGGGACAAAAAATCCTTCATGAATCTCTCATCACAATCGGCCGAAATCTCCCCCTAATATGGCCGATTTTGTATGCATGAATATGCATACGTATGCATGTTTTGATACGTCTAAGTTATCCCGGTTCCGATTATTAAGATCGTTCCCATTTCCGCATTTGTTTTCTCACCGAACTACATAGGTGCATGTGCATGCAATGTGGTATCGTCACTTACGTCAATTCTTACTTCGTTTACTTCGTTTGGAGATGTCACAATTGCATCATCTCCTCCCCCTTTGAAAGGAATTGACCTCAATTCAGTGATTCCCTCGTCGTCAAGGTAAGAAGATAGATCGCCCATGTTAAAAATGGCGTGTACTCCATAATCGCCCGGAAGTTCTACTTTATACGCATTGTCGTTCACCTTACCCACGATTTTGTAAGGTCCCTCGGCCCTCGGCATAAGTTTGTTGTTGCGTTTGCTAGGAAATCTCTCTTTTCTTAAGTCTATCCAAACCAAGTCGCCTACTTCAAATAGTCTCGGTTTTCTGTGATTGTTGGATTTCCGTTTGTATGCGTCATTCACCTCTTTGATTCGATCATGTATTTGTCCGTGCAACTTGATCATCGATTTAAGTTTAGATTCCGCATCTTTGTGTACCAACTCGTCCTTCGGCAACGAAATCAAGTCTAAGGGTATATAAGGATTTAACCCGTAAACGACTTCAAAAGGAGAATGTTCCGTAGCATGTGTAGGGCATCGGGTATAGGCAAATTCCGCATGAGCAAGTTTCATGTCCCAATCCTTTTGCGTTTTATTCACAAGTCCTCGCAACAACGTTCCTAACGTTCGATTTGTGACTTCGGTTTGACCATCGGTTTGAGAATGGTGCGAAGTGCTAAATAAGAGCTTTGTACCTACCTTCCTCCATAATGTATTCCAAAAATAGCTAAGGAATTTCGAATCCCGATCCGAAACAATAGTCTTCGGAACTCCATGTAACCGAACCACTTCTCGGAACTATAAATTGGCCACGTTGCTTGCATCGTCGGTTTTGTGGCAAGCCACGAAATGAGCCATTTTTGAGAACCAATCAACAACCACCATAATAGCGTCTTTACCTCGTTGAGTACGGGGTAAATCGACGATAAAATCCATGGATACATCTTCCCACGGTCTTTCTGGAACCGGTAGAGGCATATACGATCCCGGTTTGAACGAACTCTTTGAGATGTGACATGTTACGCACTTACTTAAAACATTGTAAATGTCTTTTAGCATTTTTGGCCAAAAGAAATGTTCTTTTAGTACTTCCAATGTTTTAGCCGTGCCAAAATGACCCGCTAAGCCTCCTCCATGAGCCTCCCGAACCAATAATTCCTGAACCGCCTGTTTTGGAACACATAGCCTATTCCCTTTAAATAGGAAATTATCTTGTAACATGAACTCACCGAATGGACCAGATTTGCAACGAGTAAAAATTTCTCCAAAATCCGCATCATTTTCATAACACTCCTTCAACATTTCGAAACCAAGTAACCGAACCTCCAGAGTAGAAAGTAGAGCATACCTCCTAGATAACGTATCTGCAACAACATTGCTTTTACCGTCTTTGTACTTGGATGAAAAGTGAAATGATTGTAGGAATTCCACCCACTCGGAATGCCTCGGACTCAGTTTATGTTGTCTGTTAATGTACTTCAATGACTCGTGGTCCGAGTGTAGAATAAAATGTTTTGTCCGTAGGTAATGACTCCAATGATCAAGGGCCCGTACGATAGCATAGAATTCTTTATCGTAAGTGCAATAATTCAACCGAGCTCCGTTCAACTTCTCCAAAAAGTACGCGATAGGTCGTTTACCTTGAATAAGAACCGCTCCAATTCCAACTCCACTAGCATCACATTCAACTTCGAATGGTTGAGTAAAATCGGGTAGTGTTAGGATCGGTGCTTCGCATAATTTGGCTTTTAACTTCTCGAATGCTCCTTGGGCAGCCCCGTTCCATACGAATGGTCCCTTTTTTAAACACTCCGTTATCGGACTTGAAATGGTGCTAAAGTCTCGAATAAACCGCCGATAAAAAGAAGCAAGTCCGTGAAATGACCTCACCTCCGTCACGGTCGTAGGGGTCGGCCAATACTTAATTGCTTCGATTTTTTTTTTGATCAACTGCCACTCCGTCCTTCGAAATGACATAGCCAAGCAAGACTATACTTTCGACTAGGAACGAACACTTCTCTTTTTTTCCATATAATTTTCGGTCCCTCAAAGTTTCGAAGATTTGTCTCAAGTGCCCGAAATGTTCTTGTAGTGATTGACTATAGATTAGGATGTCATCCACATATACAACCATGAACTTCCCCAGAAATAGTTTAAGCACTTCGTTCATCAACCTCATGAAGGTACTAGGCGTATTTGTAAGACCGAACGGCATAACGGTCCATTCATATAATCCATTTTTCGTTTTGAAAGCCGTCTTCCACTCGTCACCTTCTCGCATTCGAATTTGATGATATCCGCTTCGTAAATCAACCTTTGAAAAGATTACCGAACCATGTAGTTCGTCTAACATATCATCAAGTCTCGAGATAGGGAACCGATACTTGACGGTGATATTGTTCACGGCCCGACTATCCACACACATCCGCCAAGAACCATCTTTCTTAGAGACAAGTAAGACCAGAACCGCACACGGACTCAAACTCTCCCGGACATACCCGTGTTTCAAAAGTTCTTCGACTTGTCGTTGTAATTGATACGGAATTGACTAGTCCAAATAAAGAAAACGAAGCACGAATCGACATAAATGGCCTTACAACGCGTCATGCACATACGGCCACATTTTTAGGCGAGAAAACGGACATAAGACGTAAAAGGAATGTCCAACCTGCCGGAAAATGTCCAACCGGCCGGAAAATATCCAACCTGCCGGAAAAAGTCACGCCTGCCGGAAAATGCCGAGCAGTGCCGACCGAACTCGGCCGCCCGTACCGAGATGTGCCGGATTAACCAAACTGACTGTCGGCCGAACCCGACCGTGTCATCCGACACGGTCGAGTCACACTCTTCCGGATAAGGAGATCTCGCTGTCCGACCAACCCGACCGTGCCAGGCGACACTGTCGAGTCCTGCTAAACGTCCTTGTTGCGCCACACGGTCGAGTCACTACCCGTCCTTGTCGCGCCGCGCCCGTGCCGAGTCACTGTCAGACGTTCTTATCACGCCGCGACCGTGTCAAGCGGACACGGTCGAGTCCCTGCCGGCGCTTGTCGACCGCGCCACGGCCGTGTCACGGTACACGGTCGAGTCCCTGCCGACAGCCCACTTATTTTATACACTTTTGTGTATTTTTGACTTCTCTTTTCCTTTTTACTTATTTTAGGGATTATGTTTTCCCCATTTTGTGATTTATGTTTCTTGTTTGTATTTTATGTTGATTTGTTTGGATTATTCAAAGATTTTATAATCTTTGAATTATTTTTTTTTTTTGTTTTATTCCTTAAGTAGGAGACTTCACCTCCTATAAGTAGGAGTGGATTAGCATTGTAAGAGACATTGTATTATGAATTTGAATGTGAAAGAATACACTTTGTGTTTCTATCATTGGTAAATGATTTTTACTGAAACTTGATTTTTATTCGACGCGTTTTCGAGTATTAATCCGATTGATTCTCAATAGGTCTTGGGAAGAAATCACCTTATCGAGTTATAGGTCTAATTCGATAAACCCTTGTTCTTGATCGTTCAAGTGTTCTTGATCGATACTATCGCTTTTTCCGATATTACTTCCATTTTTCATTTGTTCGAATTTTCATCGTCATATTTGATATTACTCCCACAAAATACATCCAAAAACACCCCTAATCATAAAAAGCCTCCCGCTACGATATTCTTACATACACTCCGAACGATATGTATCCACTTCTCCCGGATAATTCGTATCAGTAATTCCTTTGTCTCCTCGGGATTACATCTATAAGCGGCTTTATTAGGAAGTGGTGCTCCCGGTATAAGATCGATTTGGTGTTCGATACCACGAATAGGTGGTAAACCCGACGGTAATTCTTCGGGAAAAACATCCTCAAATTCGTGTAACAACACATCTAGTTCTCCTCCGTTTTATACTGCCGTGTTCTCGTCCCGTGTCTCTTTAAACATCACCAAATATACTTGCTCCCCGTCATTAATGGCATGTTCCATTTCTCTTTCGCTAGCAAGCATGGTAAGTTTCAGTTTCTCCACTCGACTAGAATTCATCGAACGGATAGCTTGCGGGGACATTGGTTTGAGCACAATCTTCTTTCCCTTGTCTCGTAATTCATATTCATTACTCCGACCTCGATGTAAAACATCTCGGTCGAACATCCATGGTCGCCCTAAAAGTACGTGGCATGCATCCATCGGGAGTACGTCACATAACACATCGTCTCCGTATGGTCCCATAGTTAAGTTGACTCGTACTTGTCTCGACACCTTCACTTTACTTCCATCATCGAGCCAATGTAAAGTATACGGTCTCGGATGAGCCATAGTAGTTAGACCGAGTTTGGTAACCATTTTGTTTGAAGCTACATTCGTGCAACTCCCTCCGTCTATTATCAAGCTACACCACTTTTCTCCGACTATGCATTTGAAATGAAAGATTTGGTCTCTTTGCTCCGTATCACTTGGAATGATTTTGGTATGTAGTGCTCGAAGCACTAAAGTAGTATCATATTCTGGAGCATCATAAGTCTCGCATTCCTCGTTCTCTTCCTCGGCCTCCATGTTAAAAATGTCACCAAGTCCTTCCTTCTCGTCCTCGACTAAAAGTTCGTCTCGGACCGCAAGAGCTTCTCTTAACGTGACCACCTGTTTATTTGGACATGCATTTTGATAGTGACCAAAGCCTTGACATTTAAAGCATCGTACTTTAGCCAAGCTCGTTTCTGTGGAAACGTGAGGAACCTTCGGGGCCGGGGTAGGGACTTGAAAAGGCACGGTAGGTTTCGTAGTCGAACTTGAGCCGGCACTTGCATTTCCGAATTTGTATGGGAATTCGGGTTTGGTAAACTTCAACTTGTTTTGAGCTTCTATTTTTATGCATAGTTCACATAAAGTGTCAAAATCTCCGCAGGGGTATAATTCCACCGTATTTGCAATGTTTCGGTTTAGGCCACGTAAGAAACGTGACATTCTTTGTTCTTCATTTTCTTCGAGTTCTCCCATTAAGGCCAAGCCTTCAGATTCTTCGATGTATTCTCCCACACTTAGTTTCCCTTGCACGAACTTCGCAATTTTTCGGTATAAGGTTAACCGGTGTGATGTCGGGACATACCTTTTGCGTAGTTTTTTCTTCAAAGAATCCCAAGAACGGATTTTTTCTTTTCCCGCACGAGCTCGTTGTGTTTTCACACCCTCGAACCATAGGGAAGCGCCCTTCCCTAACTTGAGAATCGCATATTTTCAACGTTTGTCATCGTTAAGGTTCTTGAAGTCCAACATACGTTCAATCCTCCTCTCCCACTCCAAGTAAACTTCGGGATTGGTACCTCCGACAAATTCCGGAAGTTCATTTACTTTGAATTTGATACGAATTTTCTGGGAGAGGCGGATACGTATCGTTCGGAGTGTGCGTAAGAATATTGTAGCGGAAGTCTTTTTACGAGTATGGGTGTTTTTGGATGTATTTTGTGGGAGTAATATCGAATATGACAATGAAAATTCGAACAAATGGAAAATGGAAGTAATATCGGGAAAAAGTGATAATATCGATCAAGAAGACTTGAACGATCAAGAACAAGGGTTTATCGAATTAGACCTATAACTCGATAAGGTGATTTCTTCCCAAGACCTATTGAGAATCAATCGGATTAATACTCGAAAACGCGTCGAATAAAAATCAAGTTTCGGTAAAAATCATTTACCAAGGATAGAAAACACAATGTGTATTCTTATACTTCAACATTCATAATACATTATATCATTACAAGGCTAATCAACTCCTACTTATAGGAGGTGAAGTCTCCTACTACTAAGGAAACAAACAAAAAAATAAAATAATTCAAAGATTATAAAATCTTTGAATAATCCAAACAAACCAACATAAAATACGAACAAGGAACATAAAATCACAAAATGGGGAAAACATAATCCCTAAAATATGTAAAAAGGAAAAGAGAAGTAAAAAAATACAAAAAAGTGTATAAAATAAGTGGGCTGTCGGCAGGACTCGACCGTGTCCCGTGACACGGCCGCGGCGCGGTCGACAGGCGCCGGCAGGGACTCGACCGTGTCCGCTTGACACGGTCGCGGCGCGACAAAGAACGTCGATGCTGACTCGTCCGATAGTGACTCAGCACGGGCGCGGCGCGACAGGGACGTTCGACAATGACTCGACCTTGTCCGCTTGACACGGTCGCGGCGTGACAAGGACGTCTGACAGCGACTCGACCGACAGTGACTCGGCATTGACTCGACCGTGTCCTGGAGCACGGTCGGGCGTCTGGACAGTCATTTTCGTCATTTCTGGGCGAGTAGGACTCGACCGTGTCGGACGACACGGTCGGGTTCGGCCGACAGTCAGTTTCACAATTCTGGGACATCTCGGCACGGGCCGTGCCGGATGACACGGCCGAGTTCGGCCGGCAGTGCTCGACATTTTCCGGCAGGTGCAATATTTTCCGGCAGGCTCGACATTTTCCGGCAGGCGACGACATTTTCCGGAAGGTTGTGTCATTTTCCGGATTGTGTCTGTTTTCTCGCCTAAAAATGTTGCCGTACGTGCATGATGCGTTGTAAGGCCATTTACGTCAATCCTTGCTTCGTTTTATTTATTTGGACTACTCAATTTCGTATCATTTCCTCCCCCTTTAAAGCGATTCGTCCTCGAATCGGCATTGATCTCATCTCCCAAGGGATAAAAGAAAGTCACGAAACAGATAATAAGCCCAAAAATATCGGACGTTCGAGTGTGGCGCAGAACTTTGAGGCGATAGACAAATGGACATTTCAAAGGGCAACCGACAAATGGAGGCGAGATTTGATTAACATAAAAATGATAATTATTTTGTGAGGCAAAACCTTTATCATCGTGGTTGAACTCATCGGATGCAATTTCAAGACCGAAGAAAATTGCCTCGTAATCGTCTTTCATGCCAATCGGGTGTGATTTCACTTGTGAACAAATTTCACAATCGCATTCGTCAAAAACAGGAGGTTTTGACCAATCAACAACAAGATCTAAACTTGAAGATTCGGAGAACGGATAACAGAAATCAAACATTTTTTATTCTTTTTTTTTTTTGGAAAGAAAAATTGATAACAAAATACCTCAACAAAAAAAAATTCGTTGAATAAATCGCCCAAGGAGATGAACCTGGGCTCTGATACCACTTATGATACGAATTTTTCGGGAGAGGCGGATACGTATCGTTCGGAGTGTGCGTAAGAATATTGTAGCGGAAGTCTTTTTACGAGTATAGGTGTTTTTGGATGTATTTTGTGGGAGTAATATCGAATATGACAATGAAAATTCGAACAAATGGAAAATGGAAGTAATATCGGGAAAAAGTGATAATATCGATCAAGAAGACTTGAACGATCAAGAACAAGGGTTTATCGAATTAGACCTATAACTCGATAAGGTGATTTCTTCCCAAGACCTATTGAGAATCAATCGGATTAATACTCGAAAACGCGTCGAATAAAAATCAAGTTTCGGTAAAAATCATTTACCAAGGATAGAAAACACAATGTGTATTCTTATACTTCAACATTCATAATACATTATATCATTACAAGGCTAATCAACTCCTACTTATAGGAGGTGAAGTCTCCTACTACTAAGGAAACAAACAAAAAAATAAAATAATTCAAAGATTATAAAATCTTTGAATAATCCAAACAAACCAACATAAAATACAAACAAGGAACATAAAATCACAAAATGGGGAAAACATAATCCCTAAAATATGTAAAAAGGAAAAGAGAAGTCAAAAATACAAAAAAACGTATAAAATAAGTGGGCTGTCGGCAGGACTCGACCGTGTCCCGTGACACGGCCGCGGCGCGGTCGACAGGCGCCGGCAGGGACTCGACCGTGTCCGCTTGACACGGTCGCGGCGCGACAGCAACGTCTGATAGTGACTCGTCCGATAGTGACTCGGCACGGGCGCGGCACGATAGGGACGTTCGGAAATGACTCGACCGTGTCCGCTTGACACGGTCGCGGCGTGACAAGGACGTCTGACAGCGACTCGACCGACAGTGACTCGGAATTGACTCGACCGTGTCCTGGAGCATGGTCGGGCATCTAGACAGTCATTTTCATCATTTCTGGGCGAGTAGGACTCGACCGTGTCGGAAGACACGGTCGGGTTCGGCCGACAGTCAGTTTCACAATTCTGGCACATCTCGGCACGGGCCGTGCCGGATGACACGGCCGAGTTCGGCCGGCAGTGCTCGGCATTTTCCGGCAGGTGCGATATTTTCCGGCAGGCGACGACATTTTCCGGCAGGTTGTGTCATTTTCCGGCTTGTGTCCATTTTCTCGCCTAAAAATGTTGCCGTACGTGCATGATGCGTTGTAAGGCCATTTACGTCGATCCTTGCTTCGTTTTCTTTATTTGGACTACTCAATTTCGTATCAGAATTCATCCACATGACGTGGTGAATGTGCGTCATAGCCTCCTCTTCTAGTGGTTCTTGTAAGTTGTGTAGCGCCTCACATAGTTTCTCCATGAAATCGTCGGAAAAATCCATGATAAGATAGCTTTGACAAGAAAATCGCCTAAGAGAATTTCGACAAGGAAATAACCTTGGGCTCCGATGCCACTAATGATACGAATTACGTATGAAAATTACGTAAACTCGCAAGGAAATGCAGCGGAAATATTTCGTTACCTCACAACACTCGTATATGTGTAACACTCGTAAGAATTAACCGAAAGTAGGACAATTCGGCTTACGTAAACAAGATAATATGAAATTAATTTATCAAACTAGACCTATAGCTTGATAAGGTAATCTCTCCTCAAGACCTATTGAGAATCGATTAAATTACAACTCGAAGACGCGTCGAATTATAATCAAGGTGTGCTGAAAATCATTCAACAAGAATACATACACAATGTATTTCGTTTTTCTTAAGCTTCAAAGTGATTTGAAAGGTTGAATATGAAGCTAATATATAGCCATTACAACTACAAACAAGATCTAACAAGATCAAGCTAAAAGACAAGCAAATATTAAACTAACTATCAAGACTTTGACAAAACTAAGAAAATAATCAACATGCTTGGCTTTTCCTTGCAAATTCGGCCGTGGGGTACTTCAAGGGAGGAGATAACATCCTTCTCATGTGATATATTTTGTAAGGCTTTGACAAGGACTTGAACATGAAAGGGACTTCTTGGCATCTTCCTCCTTGTATGTTCGGCCGATTTCAAAAGGTGTAATGAGCCAAATCTCTATCCTTGATTTTATTATGGTGGACTTTGAAAAATGAAAGCAAACTTGAAAGTAGTGGGGACAAAAAATCCTTCATGAATCTCTTATCACAATCGGCCGAAATCTCCCCCTAATATGGCCGATTTTGTATGCATGAACATGCATACGTATGCATGTTTTGATACGTCTAAGTTATCCCGGTTCCGATTATTAAGATCGTTCCCATTTCCGCATTTGTTTTCTCACCGAACTACATAGGTGCATGTGCATGCAATGTGGTATCGTCACTTACGTCAATTCTTACTTCGTTTGGAGATGTCACAATTGCATCATTTAGTCTCTTCTGGGTTTACTTCGGTGATATGAATTCTCGCTTGTGATGCGAATTCGTTATCGATACAGCAGGAAGCTGTTTTGACGAGCGAAAGCGAATCAGCAAGAAACTATCAGAAACTGGGAACACTCGTTCGCTACATCAACTGATACGAAATTGAGTAGTCCAAATAAAGAAAACGAAACACGGATCGACATAAATGGCCTTACAACGCGTCATGCACGTACGGCGATATTTTTAGGCGGGAAAACGGACATAAGACGTAAAAGGACCAAGCTGCCGAGCTCGACCGTGTCCAACCTGCCGGAAAATGTCCAACCTGCTGGAAAATGTCCACCTGCCGGAAAATGCCGAGCACTGCCGACCGAACTCGGCCGTGTCGTCCGACACGGCCCGTGCCGTACTCGTCCGGAAATGCCGGAATGCTGTCGGCCGAACCCGACCGTGCCAGGCGACACGGTCGAGTCCTACTCGCCCAGAAAAGCCGAAAATGACTATCCCGACACCCGACCGTGTTCCAGGCGACACGGTCGAGTCACCGCCGAACGTCCTTGTCACGCCGCGACCGTGTCAAGCGGACACGGTCGAGTCCCTGCCGGCGCCTGTCGACCGCGCCGCGGCCGTGTCTCGGGACACGGTCGAGTCCCTGCCGGCAGCCCCCTTATTTTATACACTTTTGTGTATTTTTGTCTTCTCTTTTCCTTTCTTTACTCTTTTATGGATTGTGTTCCCATGTTTTGTGATTTATGTTTCTTTTTTATTATTTTATTTGATTTGTTTTGATTATTCAAAGATTTTGTAATCTTTGAATTATTTTCTTTTTTGTTTGATTCCTTAGTAGACTTAGACTACATCCCCTATAAGTAGTCTTTTATTATCACTTGTAATAATAGAAAATGAATTTGAAAGTTGTGAAAGAATACACTTTGTATTTCTATCCTTGGTAAATGATTTTTACCGAAACTTGATTTTTATTCGACGCGTTTTCGAGAATTAATCCGATTGATTCTCAATAGGTCTTGAGAAGAAATCTTCTTATCGAATTATAGGTCTAATTCGATAAATCCTTATCCTTGTTATTGATCATTCAAGTCTTCTTGATCGATGTTCTTACTTTATCCGATATTATTCCCATAAAATACACCCAAAAATACCCGACTCGTAAAAAGCCTTCCGCTATCATACACTTACAGATACTCCGACCGATACGTATCCACTCTTCTGGGCGAATTCGTATCATAAGTGGTATCATAAGTGAATTCATGGGGATGAATTTCCGAGTAAAGTGTTTTATGAATTTGTTCCAGTCTCTTAGTTTGGGTTTACCTTGGTGTAAACGGCTGGTTTTCAATTTCTGCCACCAGGTCGAGGCGCGACCACGAAGGCGTTTCGTCGCCAACGAGACTCGGCGGTCTACTGGAATTGAATTGTGGTTGAAAAACTCCTCACAAACGTGGAGCCAATCAACACATGCTTCTGGATCGGAATGTCCCATGAACTCCGGTACGCTGTGTAATGCATCGCGTAATATCGCCAAGAGATAAATATCGTTGAACTCCATTTTGTTGAAAGATCAATAACCTTAACTGAATTAAGAAATTCAGGTGTGGTTTCCGATTACAAGAATCAAGAGATATTTTCTTCGACAAGCAATCGTTGAATAAATCGCCCAAGGAGATGACCTTGGGCTCCGATACCACTTATGATACGAATTCTCCCGGAAAGCTGAATACGTATCGGTCGGAGTATATGTAAGTGTATGATAGCGGAAGTCTTTTTACGAGTATGGTGTTTTTGGATGTATTTTTGGATGTAATATCGGATAAAATAATGAAAATTCGAACAAATGAAAAATGGAAGTAATATTGGAAAAAGTGATAATATCGATCAAAGTGATTCGACCGAACAAGAACAAAGGTTTATCGAATTAGACCTATAATTCGATAAGTGATTTCTTCTCAAGACCTATTGAGAATCAATCGGATTAATACTCGAAAACGCGTCGAATAAAAATCAAAGGTTTGATGAAAAGCATTCACCAAGAATAGAATACACAATGTGTATTCTTATACTTCAACATTCAAATTCATTTCATGATATTACAAGACTTATCAAAGCCTATTTATAGGAAAAAACTAAGTCTACCTATAACAATAAAAAAAAACAATTCAAAGATTATAAAATCTTTGAATAATCAAAACAAATCAACATAAAATACAAAAAGGGAACACAAATCAAATAATAGGGAGACACAATCCCTCAAATAAGTAAAGAAAGAAAAAGAGAATAAAAATACACAAAAGTGTATAAAATAAGGGGGTTGCCGGCAGGGACTCGATCATGTCCGGAGATACGGCCGCGGCGCGGTCGACAAGCGCCGGCAGGGACTTGACCGTGTCCGCTTGACACGGGCGTGGCGTGATAATTGTAATACCCGAGATCTTTGTTCCGGATTCGTTGAGTTTTCGGGGTTTTATCAGATTGTTACTATCCTCATCGTTGGAATTTTGTGCCATGTTTAGGTGTGCCTTGTTGGGAGATGTGTTCGGAGGTGTTTCGGATCACTATATGAGTTTCTGGGTTTTTGTGATGTAGCGCACACTAATGCTTATGGCATATCGCACGCTACGACGTTGTGGTTAGCGCACGCTACTGAATGTGTAGCGCACGCTAACTGGCAGTCCAGAGGCAGCCCAGGAGCTACTGGACTGGGACTGGGGCTTTGTTAGCGCACGCTAAGGTCGATAGCTAGCGCACGCTATCGATTGCTTAGCGCACGCTCTTTCTTCTTTCTAGCGCACGCTGCCCGGTAAGTGCAGTTCTGTCCAGGGGCCACTGGACTGGTTTCGTGACCCATTAGCACGCGCTACGCTTATGGGTCTAGCGCACGGTAACAGTGTTATTCGGTAATTCTGGGCATTGACCTCGTTAGCATGCACTAATGCTGTCTGGTTAGCGCACGCTAATGACTGTCCAGTATAAATACTGGACAACAGGCTTCACTTCGTCATTTCTCACTCTCCTTCATCCCTTCCGACGGGACTGAGCACCAGAGGTAATTTTGAGCGATCCTCTTCTTCTAGCTTCATCTTCGGGCGGATTTGTAGGTGTTTAACAACATCTAATTGTCTTCTTGGTCCAAATCAAGGTAATCTATTCTTAGAACCCTAGTTTCTTGAATTTGGGGTTTTTCCTTGGATTTGTGATTCTTACCCGATCTCATCCGATTGGTTGTGTATTCTTGTTTATCTTGACCGTAATCTTCAGATTTTCTTAACCGTTCATCGATTTTTATCGCCCGGATCAACAATTCTTGATTTCTTTGAGAACACTTAGATCCTTGTTGTTTTTAGGATCGTTTCGAATTTCGATTAGTGTTATTGATTCGTGGTGATGTTATTTTTGTAGTTCTCATGGAGTTGTCGAGTTCTTGGTCGGTTTTGGAAGTTCGAGGGCTGCCCAACCTCATCCGTTCGTTGTCCCGTGGTTCGTGGTATCGAGGCCTTGTGATTCGTCATATTTGTTCGCTCGCGGATTCGAGGCAAGTATCTTGCCCATACATTTCATGTTTTGCATATGTAATAGTTGGTAATTGACTATGTGTGCGATTATAATGTTTTTTTTACGAACTCAATTAAGAATCAATATATTCCTGATAAACTTTCACAAAGATCTACTTGTGTGGACGAATGTGTTGTTCTAAGAGTATGTATTGGTGTTGTGCATTGGGATGCCTTGATTGCGTATGGTACCGTTGTGTGTGATTATATCGTTAGTGGTATTAAAGATGATGCCTTTGGTAAAAACTGTGTGTGTGGTTATATGTGTTTATTGATGAGTATGCGATATTATAATATCGGTTGCGAGTAGGTGTCGGATAAGTGGCCATTTCTAACAAGTACCTGGATTTACGTTTGATGTACTTCGGGAGAATGTGTTTTTGATGATTGTGATTTGTGCCATGTGGTTTTTGAGATTGTGTGTGAACCGAGTAAAACCAGCGAGGGTCCCCTGGGATTTGTTTAGACTTCGAGTTCGGCAGATCATTCGGTTGGGCTATACACCAGGGAGGGCCTGACGAGGTGTCCCTGGGGTATGTATCTTGCTCGAGAGGTACATGGCCAGTATAGCTCGGGAGGTTGTTTTGTGATGATTATGGCACATTGTTGTTTCGATAATTATGATATGTCCGGAATACCATAACTCTTCCATTCTCAGTGTGAGTTATGTCGTACGTAAGGTCTTGGTACTTGGCTAGAGTGGCATCAATATAAGTGTCGTATATGACCCGTTTCTTGATTGTGAGGTTTTTGCATAAGGGTGCGGGCCCTGTGATTGTTTTTGTGAATTATGGTTGGTTGTGTATCGAGATTAACCATTGGGTTATTTAATCGAGTATGTGAATTGTGGATGATTGGGTTGTAGACCCCGTGTTTTGTGACCGGATTTGCACTCTTGCAAGACAATTCTTTGGCCCGTGTCCCTATGCCGTTTTTGGTTAGTTGAGGATTCATGTCCTAAATGTTTTCAAAACCCCCGAGATATTAAAGGTTTTTGTTAGATGTATATGGGTTCCATCCCCACCTCTCTTGATTTGAACTGTTTGATCTAATGATTTATCTCGGGGAGTATGTTTACGATTATTGGGTATTAGAGTATGATATGTATGGCTTGTATTTGTATTTTATACTTGCACTAGCAAAACAGTGGAGTTTTGCTAACCTCCGAGTAATCGGGGGGTGGATGTCTGTATTGCGTCCATGTACTTGCAGGTTATTGGGGAGCGAATCACAGAATCGGTATGGAGGATGATGGAAGACGACGATACTAATCACCTGTAGATCAGTCATTGAGTATTTCGGTAGAGTTTTGTTGTTTATCTCTCCGTTGTGTTATTCTCCCATTTTATGGGAATGTTGGTGTATTTGAACCCATGCGTGGGTAAAATTTTGAGGAAGAGTTATGTATATTTGATGCGTGTGTTGTGGAAAAGACCAAATCGGTCTAGTGAGTCGTTATTGGCCATGTTGGTATGTATCTTTACGTTATGTTTTCTGTTGTTAGCCTGGTAGATCCTCACGGAGAGGGTCTATGGCACTGTAATATTCCCAATTGGTTTGGGAGTGTTACAGAATATGGTATCAGAGCTTAGGTTTGCAGAAACCTAGGCTGTCGGATCGAGTTGTGTGTCGTCGGGTCCTGTTTTGTCTTGTCTTGTCAGATTTGGTCTGACTAAGTCGTGTCGCGACACGTCGTCTGGAGGTCGGTCGTGATTAGTATCAAGGTGCAACCATCATCTTCGTGCGATCTGTGGATGTAAGTCTCCCCACTATAATGTTGTGTCTCGTATTACACGAGCTTGTGTGATATTTGTGTTACGTTGAGGAGTTAAATGTGAATCATGAATACGTCCTCCATGTTTGTTTGATTTTTGTAATGTGTCGGTGTATGTGTATATATATCCTTGCATAAATTGTTCATCAATGTGATATTTTAAATGTTCTAAATGTTTTTGGGGAGTCATGTAAAATTTATTTTAAAACATCCTTCAAGAAAGGAAAAGCTTGATTTTCGTGTGATGACCTCGAGGCCAAACATTTTGAGAATTCAAACTACTTACATTTTATTCCTATTGTTATATTGCAAGTTTTCAGAAAATAATAATTTTAAACTCATTTGCGGTCTACCGAAAACTTACTCGAAACGTGACTCTCACTTTTAAACTTTTTGGTTCCATGTATTTCGTTAAATAGGTACGTGATAAAGATGTTGTTGTTATTCAGCTGTAATGCTCCGAGTTGTGATTAGAGTGGTGGTGTGAACGCTGAGTCGTTCGGTATGCACTTGTCGAGATAGTTCTCTTGACCGAGAGGTGAAGACTCGGTTTGGAACGTTGTTTAACTTCTGACGGTTAATTGTGTGATGTTATAATTATGTGAACCGTTGGCATTTGGATTTGTATGATGTTGTTTGTTTGTAACCTCTGGTCTAGCACCGTTGGTAGGTGAGTATGGTTGTGTTGCCAAACTTGCACAGTTAGCATACACCATCTTTTGTTGTGGAACGCGCTTTCTGGCTGGGCAAAAGTTTTAGACTGTATTTTGCCGTTACGTCTAACCTTTGTAGTCGAACACCTGTGAGTGGTTTCCGTGTGTGCATTAATATTGTTGTGTGATTATGTGACTTTCATTGTGTTAAATTTGCTTGATTACTATGCCGAGGGGCAGAGACATTGGTCGCAACCGTGGTACGGATGACCACGGGGATCAGGCGCGAAATCGAGAGAATATTGTTGGGAACAATATTGGTATGGATGTTGCTACTATATTGCAATCAGTTGACCAAGGCGATTCAACGCAACACTGATGCGATTCAGAAGGTTGGGACAAATCTATGGCTCTGAGAGGTAATTCGTATGAATCCCCCTCGATTCGCTGGTACGGCAGATGTATTGGGCTGGGATGGTTGGCTTCTTCAGTTGCAGAAGATATTCGAGGCCATTGATTGTCCTGAAGATCGGAAGGTCCCTATTGCTCAGTACCTTCTTAGCGATGATGCTGTTCATTGGTGGGAAGTCGTTAAACCTCGGGATCATGTCGTCATGTGGGCGGAGTTCTGAGAACTTCTGGAAGCTGGGTTTTATCTGGATCAGAGTGGGAAGCAGATGAAGCTGGATGATATTGTGGTTAGTACTGGACTTGGTGATTCTGGATTGCAACGTAGTAGTCTTTCCGCTGTGAAGCTCCATCGCTCGATGCTTGGGACTGAGAGTTCCAAATCGTCGGTATTGCCTCCTGGTAAGGCCAAGAGGTGTTTCAACTGCAATGTGTCAGGGCATGTTCGTGCACAATGTCCTTCTCCTCCAGTGGCGTGTTACAAGTACGGACTCGTTGGACACCGGGTTCAGTTCTGCGAGTTAGTCACCGAGACTTCCGAGGTCCAAACTTGAGCAATGATATCAGGGCTGACTCTGAGGAGTCCCTGAGAGTGTAGTCTACTAGTTGTATGTTGTGTTATCTCCTTGCCTCGTTGTTTCGAATTTCGGGGATTTCGAACTTTTGTGTTTTTCAGCTCTATCGACTCATTTGTGTTCGTTGATATTTTCTGAACTTGACCTATCCTTTGTTTTGTTTATCGAACGGGTTGTGGTAATTTTTCGAAATAATCCGTTTGTCGTTGTGACTTTTTGTTCGATTCCAATTCCATCCCTGTGGATTTTATGTGGATGCATATCTTGTCGCTTTACCATATCACCTATTGTCTTGAGCCGAGGTGTGAACTTTGGAGTTGTTATTTGATTCTTGTTGGTCGTCGTGATTCGAACTTGACTGTTCGACCGTTATTGTCTCGATCGTTGTGGTTCGATCATTTGTTGTCTGATTTTGTTACTTTCGTATCGTGATTTTTGAGCATTCAGACCACGTCGTAATTTCCTTCACTTCGGGAAATTAGCTTCATTGTTGATCTTCCGACCCTCGAATGGTGGAATTTTGTATTTGTGCAGCGTTGAGCTCGCGTCTTGATTGTTATACTGTTCGGGCTGGCCAACTGATACGGAATTGACTAGTCCAAATAAAGAAAACGAAGCAAGTATCGACGTAAATGGCCTTACAACGCGTCATGCACGTACGACAACATTTTTAGGCGAGAAAACAGACACAAGCCGGAAAATGACACAACCTGCCGGAAAATGTCGCCACCTGCCGGAAAAATCACCAATCATTGAATCGCCGATCGCCGCCGACCACCACTGGAATCGCCGACGCCGCCGACAACCGGCCGTGTCATCCGACACGCCCGCCGAGATGTCCTAGATAGTGAAATCTCGCCGCGACCGAACCCGACCGTGTCGTCCGACACGGCCCGTGCCGACACAACCCGACTGTCAGCGACACGGCCGAGTCACACTCTTCCGGATAGTAAAATTCCCATTGTCCAACCAACCCGACTGCGGGCGACACGGTCGAGTCCTCGCCGAACATGTGCGCCCGCACATGCCGCTGGCCAGACTGACGGCACGGCCGTGGTCCGACAAACAAAGAAATGACCATTATTGTTGATTTTTTTTATTTTTTGGTGTTTTTTATCCCCTCACATGTCATGATTAGCCTTGCATGTTATGTGGGGTGGCTTATAATCATTTTGTTGTGTGATTCCCCCTCCCTTTGATTTGATTCCTTTGTATTTTATCTTGATGTTTTGTTTTTTTCATTTCAAGATCATCTGATCTTGTTTTCATCCCTTAGTTATTTAGAAGACTACACTTCTATAAGTAGTCTTGTTCATGCTTGTATGAAGCCATTGTATGTTGATGAAATGAGAATACACTTGTGTTTTCTTGGTGAATGCTTTTCATCGAAACCTTGATTATAATTCGACGCGTTTTCGAGTTTTAATCGAATCGATTCTCAATAGGTCTTGAGGAAAGATTATCTTATCAAACTATAGGTCTAGTTTGATAAATCATTCATATTGTTCTTGTTTACGTAAGCCGAATTGCCCTACTTTCGGTTATATCTTACGAGTGTTACACATATTCGAGTGTTGTGAGGATCAATTATATTTCCGCTGCATTCCATACGAGTTTACGACCATTTTCATACGTAATTCGTATCACCAACCATATTGATCTTGTTCGTTGCGTTTCGTTATCATTCTGGCATAATGATATGGATGTTATCAGACACGTGATGCATGTGATTCGTTGCAGGTCATCAGCAACAATTAGCATGTGTTTTGCGTTTTGTTATCGTTCTGATTTTTTTTTTGTTGTTGTCGGAGATTGTTTTGCGCTGATCGTTTTGTGTTTTAAGTTTCGGGGACGAAACTTCTTTTAAGGGGGGTAGGATGTAATACTCGAGATATTTGTTCCGGATTCGTTGAGTTTTCGGGGTTTTATCGGATTGTTATTGTCCTCATTGTTGGAATTTTCTGCCATGTTTAGGTGTGCCTTGTTGGGACATGTGTTCGGAGGCGTTTCGGATCACTATGTGAGTTTCTGGGTTTTTGTGGTGTAGCGCACACTAATGCTTGTGGCATAGCGCACGCTACGGCGTTGTGGTTAGCGCACGCTACTGAATGTGTAGCGCACGCTAACTGGCAGTCCAGAGGCAGCCCAGGTGCTACTGGACTGGGACTGGGGCTTTGGTAGCGCATGCTAAGGTCGATAGCTAGCGCACGCTATCGACTGCTTAGCGCACGCTCTTTCTTCTTTCTAGCGCACACTGCTCGGTAAGTGCAGTTCTGTCCAGGGGCCACTGGACTGGTTTCGTGACTCGTTAGCGCGCGCTACGCTTATGGGTCTAGCGCATGCTAACAGTGTTATTCGGTAATTCTGGGCGTTGACCTCGTTAGCGCGCGCTAATACTGTCTGGTTAGCGCACGCTAATGACTGTCCAGTATAAATACTGGACAGCAGGCTTCACTTCGTCATTTCTCACTCTCCTTCATCCCTTCCGACGGGAGTGAGCTCCAGAGGCGATTTTGAGCGATCCTCTTCTTCTATCTTCATCTTCAGGCAGATTTGTAGGTGTTTAACAATATCTAATCGTCTTCTTGGTCCAAATCAAGGTAATCTCTTCTTAGAACCCTAGTTTCTTGAATTTGGGGTTTTTCCTTGGATTTGTGATTCTTACCCGATCTCATCCGATTGGTTGTGTATTCTTATTTATCTTGACCGTAATCTTCAGATTTTGTTAACCGTTCATCGATTTTTATCGCCCGGATCAACGATTCTTGATTTCTTTGAGAACACTTAGATCCTTGTTGTTTTTAGAATCGTTTCGTATTTCGATTAATGTTATTGATTCGTGGTGATGTTATTTTTGTAGTTCTTGTGGAGTTGTCGAGTTCTTGGTCGGTTTTGGAAGTTCGAGGGCTGCCCAACCTCATCCGTTCGTTGTCCCGTGGTTCGTGGTATCAAGGCCTTGTGATTCGTCATATTTGTTCGCTCACGGATTCGAGGCAAGTATCTTGCCCATACATTTCATGTTTCGTATCTGTAATAGTTGGTAATTGACTATGTGTGCAATTATAATGTTTTTTTACGAACTCAATCAAGAATCAATATATTCCTGATAAAAGCTTTCACAAAGATCTACTTGTGTGGACGAATGTGTTGTTCTAAGAATATGTGTTAGTGTTGTGCATTGGGATGCCTTGATTGCGTATGGTACCGTTGTGTGTGATTATACCGTTAGTGGTATTAAAGATGATGCCTTTGGCAAAAACTGTGTGTGGTTATATGTGTTTATTGATGAGTATGCGATATTATAATATCGGTTGCGAGTAGGTGTCGGATAAGTGGCCATTTCTAACAAGTACCTGGATTTACGTTTGATGTACTTCGGTAGAATGTGTTTTTGATGATTGTGATTTGTGCCATGTGGTTTCTGAGATTGTGTGTGAACCGAGTAAAACCAGCGAGGGTCCCCTGGGATTTGTTTAGACTTCGAGTTCGGCAGATCATTCGGTTGGGCTATACACCAGGGAGGGCCTGACGAGGTGTCCCTGGGGTGTGTATCTTGCTCGAGAGGTACAGGGCCAGTATAGCTCGGGAGGTTGTTTTGTGATGATTATGGCACGTTGTTGTTTCGATAATTATGATATGTCCGGAATATCATAACGCTTCCATTCTCGGTGTGAGTTATGTCGTACGTAAGGTCTTGGTACTTGGCTAGAGTGGCATCAATATAAGTGTCGTATATGACCCGTTTCTTGATTGTGAGGTTTTTGCATAAGGGTGCGGGCCCTGTGATTGTTTTTGTGAATTATGGTTGGTTGTGTATCGAGATTAACCATTGGGTTATTTACTCGAGTATGTGAATTGTGGATGATTGGGTTGTAGACCTGATATGAATTACGTATGAAAATGGACGTAAACTCGTATGGAATGCAGCGAAAATATAATTGCTCCTCACAACACTCGAATATGTGTAACACTCGTAAGATATAACCGAAAGTAGGGCAATTCGGCTTACGTAAACAAGAACAATATGAATGATTTATCAAACTATACCTATAGTTTGATAAAATAATCTTTCCTCAAGACCTATTGAGAATCGATTCGATTAAAACTCGAAAACGCGTCGAATTATAATCAAGGTTTCGATGAAAAGCATTCACCAAGAAAACACAAGTGTATTCTTATTTCTTCAACATACAATGGCCTTTACAATGCTAACACAAGCCTATATATAGGAGACTTCAAGTCTTCCTATAATAAAAGAAAATAATTCAAAGATTTATAAAATCTTTGAATAATCAAAACAAATCAACAATAAAATACAAAGGGAACAACAATCCTAATTTTAGGGGAAACACAATCCCTAAAATGATTAAAAACAAAGCAAAGACAAACTCATAAAAGAAAACACAAAAAAAAGGCAAACTGTCGGCAAGACTCGGCCGTGTCGCTTGACACGGCCGCGGCGCGACAAGGACACTCGACACGGGCGCGGCGCTGACAGGGACATCGGCAGTGACTCGACCGTGTCCGCTTGACACGGTCGCGGCGCGACAGGGACGTCTGACAGGGACTCGTCCGACAGTGACTCGGCACGGGCGCGACGCTGATAAGGACGTTCGGCGTGGGCCCCATCGTGTCCTGGAACACGGTCGGGCGTCTGGGCAGTCGGTTTTGGCTTGTCCAGAAGAGTTCGACTCGACCGTGCCAAACAACACGGTCGAGTCCAATGGGCAGTGACTTTGGCATTTCTGGACGAGTGCGGCACAGGCCGTGTCGGACGACACGGTCGGGTCCGGTCGGCAGTGCTCGGCCAGTTCCGGCAGGTGGTGAATTTTCCGGCAGGTTGGATATTTTCCGGCATATTGAACATTTTTCCGGCAGGTTGGATGTCGACTTTCTGGCATAGCATGACACGGGCTGCTGAGACCGATACTCCACGTCTTATGTCCGTTTTCTCGCCTAAATACATAGTAGTCCGTGCATGGCGTGTAGTAAGGTCATTTATATCGATCCTTACTTCGTCTTCTTCGTTCATATCAAATGATTCCGTATCATCTCCTCCTCCTTTAAAAGGAATTGTCCTCAATTCCGAAATTCCGTCATCATCGATGTAAGGCGAGAGGTCTCCAACATTAAAGGTTGCATGAATCCCATAATCTCCCGGAAGTTCTAATTTTTAAGCATTGTCGTTTACTTTCGCGATTACTTTAAACGGTCCCTCCGCTCGCGGCATTAATTTGTTCTTACGTTTACTTGGAAATCGCTCTTTCCTCAAGTGCAACCAAACCAAATCACCAACTTCGAACAATCTCGGCCTTGTTTGTTTGTTCGACTTTCTTTTGTAAGCCTCGTTTATTTCCTTGATTCAATTACGTACTTGCTCGTGTAATTTCATCATCGATTTCAATTTTGATTCCGCATCCCTGTGCACTAACTCGTCACTTGGCAATGGAATTAGATCTAACGGCATATACGGGTTTAGTCCGTAAACTACTTCGAACGGAGAGTGTGCCGTGGCATGAGTAGGAGAACGATTATAAGCAAACTCTGCATGTGCAAGTTTCAAGTCCCAATCCTTTTGTGTCTTGTTCACAAGACCACGTAGTAAAGTGCCCAACGTTCGATTGGTTACCTCGGTTTGACCGTCCGTTTGTGGATGATGTGACGTGCTAAAAAGTAGTTTGGTCCCCACCTTTCTCCACAAGGTGTTCCAAAAATAGCTAAGGAATTTTGAGTCCCGATCCGAAACAATCGTTTTTGGAACCCCATGCAATCGTACGATTTCTCAGAAATATAAATCAGCGACGTTACTTGCGTCGTCCGTCTTGTGGCAAGCCACAAAGTGAGCCATCTTCGAAAATCGGTCTACAACAACCATAATAGCATCTCTCCCTCGTTGAGTGCGAGGCAAAGCAACAAATAAATCCATTGAGACATCTTCCCACGACCTTTCCGGAATCGGCAAAGGCAAGTATACTCCCGGCTTGAACGAGCTCTTTGCAATATGGCATGTTACACATTTATTAATTATGTCGTGTACATCCACTTGCATCTTCGGCCAATGAAAATGCTCTTTAAGTACCTCCAATGTTTTAGCCGAACCAAAATGACCGGCCAAGCCTCCACCGTGAGCTTCCTGAACCAACAATTCCCGAATCGGGTGTTTGGGTAAACAAAGGCGATTCCCTTTGAAAAGGAATCCTTCTTACAACGTAAACTCTCCAAATGGACCAGATTTACACCGAATGAAACCTCACCAAAATCCACATCCCCATCATAACACTCCTTCAATGCTTCGAACCCAAGCAACCGAATGTCAAGAGTGGAGAGTAAGGCATACCGTCAAGATAAAGCATCCGCCACAACGTTGCTCTTGCCATCTTTGTATTTTGATGAAAAGTGGAATGATTGCAAGAATTCCACCCATTTAGCATGCCTCGGACTCAACTTTTGTTGGCCGTTAATATATTTCAAGGACTCATGATCCGAATGTAGGATGAAATGTTTCGGCCGAAGGTAATGGCTCCAATGATCAAGAGCTCTCACAATGGCATAGAACTCCTTGTCATAAGTACAATAGTTGAGTCGAGCCCCACCCAATTTCTCCGAAAAGTATGCAATCGATCGCCTCCCTTGGACGAGGACCGCCCCAATACCCACTCCACTTGCGTCACATTCTACCTCGAAAGGTTGTGAAAAATCGGGTAAAGCCAAGATAGGTGCTTCACACATTTTCGCCTTCAATTTTTCAAACGCCCCTTGGGCAGCCCCGTTCCACACAAACGGTCCTTTTTTTAAGCATTCCGTTATCGGGCTAGAAATGGTACTAAAGTCTCGTATGAACCTCCGATAAAATGAATCAAGTCCGTGAAAGGATCGGTCTTCCGTGATGGTTTTGGGCGTAGGCCAAGATTTAATCGCCTCGATCTTGGTTTGATCAACCAACACTCCTTCTTTAGAAATGATGTAGCCAAGAAAGGCTACACTCTCGACTAGAAACGAACACTTCTCCTTTTTCCCATAAAGTTTTTGATCCCTAAGGATCTTGAAGACTTTCCTCAAGTGCCCGGTATGCTCTTGCAATGATCGACTATAAATCAAGATGTCGTCCAAGTATACGACGACAAATTTTCCCAAAAACGGCTCAAGTACCTCATTCATTAATCGCATGAAAGTACTTGGCGCATTTGTAAGGCCAAAGGGCATGACGAGCCATTCATATAATCCATGTTTTGTCTTGAAAGCCGTTTTCCATTCGTCTCCTTCCCGCATGCGAATTTGATGATAGCCGCTTCTCAAATCAACCTTCGAAAAAATCACCGAACCATGCAACTCGTCCAACATATCATCAAGTCTCGGAATTGGGAACCGATATTTGATGGTTATGTTGTTCACGGCTCTACTATCTATACACATCCGCCATGACCCATCCTTTTTTGGAACAAGTAAAACTGGAACCGCACAAGGGCTCAAACTTTCTCGAACGTACCCGCGGTTCATTAGCTCCTCGATTTGTTTTTGCAACTCCTTTGTCTCCTCGGGGTTACATCGATAGGCGGCCTTGTTAGGGAGTGATGCACCCGGTACAAGGTCGACTTGGTGTTCAATCCCACGTAAGGGTGGTAAACCCGGCGGTAAGTCTTCCGGGAAGACATCGGCAAATTCTTGTAGCAAGGTATCGATATCTCTCTTGCCTTGCACAACTACGTCAACATCTCGTGTTTCTTTAATCATCAATAAATACACACGCTCGCCATCGTCAATAGCGTGTCTCACCTCTTTCTCGCTAGCAAACATGGTAAGCTTCGGTTTCTCCATTTGATTAGAACTCATCGATCGAATGGCTTGGGGTGCCATCGGTTTAAGCACAATCTTCTTGCCTTTATCTCGTAATTCATATTCGTTACTCCTTCCTCGATGCAAAACATCTCGGTCGAACATCCATGGTCGTCCCAAAAGTACGTGGCATGCATCCATCGGGAGTACGTCACATAACACATCGTCTCCGTATGATCCCATAGTTAAGTTGACCCGTACTTGTCTCGTCACCTTCACTTTGCTTCCATCATCGAGCCAATGTAAAGCATACAGTCTCGGGTGAGCCGTAGTAGTTAGCCCGAGCTTGGTGACCATCTCGTTTGATGCTACATTCGTGCAACTCCCTCCGTCTATTATCAAGCT
Source organism: Orobanche coerulescens (assembly GCA_033398695.1). Classification (NCBI taxonomy): domain Eukaryota; kingdom Viridiplantae; phylum Streptophyta; class Magnoliopsida; order Lamiales; family Orobanchaceae; genus Orobanche; species Orobanche coerulescens. Next base: position 104,393,341 of record CM065804.1, read on the forward strand.
ACACCACTTTTCTCCGACTTTGCATTTGGAATGAAAGATTTGGTCTCTTTGCTCCGTATCACTTGGAACGATTTTGGTATGTAGTGCTCGAAGCACTAAAGTAGTATCATATTCCGGAGCGTCATAAGTCTCGCAATACTCATTCTCTTCCTCGACTTCCATGTTAAATACGTCACCAAGGCCTTCCTTCTCGTCCTCAACTAAAAATTCGTCTCGGACCGCAAGAGCTTCTCTTAAAGTGACCACCCGTTTATTTGGACATGCATTTTGATAGTGACCAAAGCCTTGACATTTAAAACATCGTACTTTAGCGAAGCTCGTTTCCTTGGAAACGTGGGGAACCTTCGGTGCCGGGGTAGGGACTTGAAAAGGTACGGTAGGTTTCGTAGTCGAACTTGAGCCGGAACTTGTATTTCCAAATTCGTATGGGAATTCGGGTTTGGTAAACTTCAACTTGTTTTGAGCTTCAATTTTTATGCATAGTCCGCATAAAGTGTCAAAATCTCCGTATGGGTATAATTCCATCGTATTTGCAATGTTTTGGTTTAGACCACGTAAGAAACGTGACATTCTTTGTTCTTCATTTTCTTCAAGTTCTCCCATTAAGGCCAAGCCTTCAAATTCTTCGATATATTCTTCCACACTTAGTTTCTCTTGTACGAACTCCGCAATTTTTCGGTACAAGGTTAACCGATGTGATGTCGGGACATACCTTTTACGTAGTTTTTTCTTCAAAGAATCCCGAGCAGTTTTCTCTTTTCCCTTGCAGGCTCGTTGTGTTTTCATACCCTCGAACCATAAGGAAGCGCCCTTCCGTAACTTGAGAATTGCATATTTGCAATGTTTCTCATCGTTAAGGTGCTTGAAGTCGAACATACGTTCAATCTTCCTCTCCCACTCCAAGTAAACTTCGGGATTAGTACCTCCGAAAAATTCCGGAAGTTCATTAACTTTAAATTCATCCACATGACGCGGTGAATGTGCATCATATCCTCCTCTTCTTGCTTGAAAACGTGGTTCTTGCATGCTGTGTAGTGCCTCACGTAGTTTCTCCATTAAATCGTCGGAAAAATCCATGATAAGATAGTTTTGATAAGAAAATCGCCAAGAGAAATTCGCCAAGGAAGTAACCTTGGGCTCCGATGCCACTAATGATACGAATTACGTATGAAAATGGACGTAAACTCGTATGGAATGAAGCGGAAATATAATTGATCCTCACAACACATGAATATGTGTAACACTCGTAAGATATAACCGAAAGTAGGGCAATTCGGCTTACGTAAACAAGAACAATATGAATGATTTATCAAACTAGACCTATAGTTTGGTAAGATAATCTTTCCTCAAGACCTATTGAGAATCGATTCGATTAAAACTCGAAAACGCGTCGAATTATAATCAAGGTTTCGATGAAAAGCATTCACCAAGAAAACACAAGTGTATTCTTATTTCTTCAACATACAATGGCTTTTACAATGCTAACACAAGCCTATATATAGGAGACTTCAAGTCTTCCTATAATAAAAGAAAATAATTCAAAGATTTATAAAATCTTTGAATAATCAAAACAAATCAACAATAAAATACAAAGGGAACAACAATCCTAATTTTAGGGGAAACACAATCCCTAAAATGATTAAAAAACAAAGCAAAGACAAACTCATAAAAGAAAACACAAAAAAAAGGCAAACTGCCGGCAGGACTCGGCCGTGTCGTTTGACACGGCCGCGGCGCGACAAGGACACTCAACACGGGCGCGGCGCTGACAGGGACGTCGGCAGTGACTCGACCGTGTCCGCTTGACACGGTTGCGGCGCGACAGGGATGTCTGACAGGGACTCGTCCGACAATGACTCGGCACGGGCGCGGCGCTGACAAGGACGTTCGGCGTGGGCCCGATCGTGTCCTGGAACACGGTCGGGCGTGCAGGCGTCGGTTTTGGCTTATACGAAGAGTTCGACTCGACCGTGCGGACAACACGGTCGAGTCCAATGGCGATGACTTTGGCATTTACGGGCCAGTGCGGCACGGGCCGTGTCGGACGACACGGTCGGTCGGTCGACAGTGCTCGGCGATTCCGGCAGTGGTGATTTTCCGGCAGGTGGTGAATTTTCCGGCAGGTTGGATATTTTTCGGCATATTGAACATTTTTCCGGCAGGTTGGATGTCGACTTTCCGGCATAGCATGACACGGGCCGCTGAGACCGATACTCCACGTCTTATGTCCGTTTTCTCGCCTAAATACATAGTAGTCCGTGCATGGCGTGTAGTAAGGTCATTTATATCGATCCTTACTTCGTCTTCTTCGTTCATATCAAATGATTCCGTATCAAGACCCCATGTTTTGTGACCGGATTTGCACTCTTGCAAGACAATTCTTTGGCCCGTGTCCCTATGCAGTTTTTGGTTAGTTGAGGATTCATGTCCTAAATGTTTTCAAAACCCCCGAGATATTAAAGGTTTTTGTTAGATGTATTTGGGTTCCATCCCCACCTCTCTTGCTTTGAACTGTTTGATCTAATGATTTATCTCGGGGAGTATGTTTACGATTATTAGGTATTAGAGTATGATATGTATGGCTTGTATTTATATTTTATACTTGCACTAGCAAAACAGTGGAGTTTTGCTAACCCCATAGTAATCGGGGGTGGATGTTTGTATTGCGTCCAGGTACTTGCAGGTTATTGGGGAGCGAATCACAGAATCGGTATGAAGGATGATGGAAGACGACGATACTAATCACCTGTAGACCAGTCATTGAGTATTTCGGTAGAGTTTTGTTGTTTATCTCTCCGTTGTGTTATTCTCCCATTTTATGGGAATGTTGGTGTATTTGAACCCCTGCGTGGGTAAAATTTTGAGGAACAGTTATGTATATTTGATGCGTGTGTTGTAGAAAAGACCAAATCGGTCTAGTGAGTCATTATTGGCCATGTTGGCATGTATCTTTACATTATGTTTTCTGTTGTTAGCCTGGTAGATCCGCACGAAGAGGGTCTACGGCACTGTAATATTCCCAATTGGTTTGGGGGTGTTACAACAACGATGTTCGGCAGTGACTCGACCGTGTCGCCGGGAACACGGTCGGGTGTCGGGACAGTCATTTTTCGCATTTCTGGGCGAGTAGGACTCGACCGTGTCACCTGGCATGGTCGGGTTCGGCCGACAGTGACCTTGGCATTTCCGGACGAGTACAGCACGGGCCGTGTCGGACGACACGGGCGAGTTCGGTCGGCAGTGATCGGCAATTTCCGGCAGGTTGTGACATTTTCCGGCAGGTTGGACATTTTCCGGCAGGTTGGACATTTTCCGGCAGGTTGTGACATTTTCCAGCAGGTGGTGACATGGGCGTGTCCTGGGACACGGTCGAGCTCGGCAACTTGGTCCTTTTACGTTTTTTGTCCGTTTTCTCGCCTAACAATGTCGTCGTACGTGCATGACGCATTGTAAGGCCGTTTTCTCGCCTAACAATGTCGTCATCTTATATGATAATACTAGCCCGATTCGCTCGTTTCTCATGGTTCGTCCGTCTGATGGTGATTGTCCTTGTGTTAGGAGGGTTTATGTTGAGTATGAATGGTTACCACATCGGTATGGTGTTTGTAGAGTATTCGGGCACCGTGATCAGGTTTGCCCGACCATTTCTAAGCATTTGGTTCAGAAGCAGTTCAAGCAGGCTCGTATTTATGTGGCTAAGCCTGCTCCCTCAGATGCTCGTGGTCCGCGGTCTTCGTTGGGACTGGTTCTGCCTGGGGGGGTCGCTTAGGCTGAGGTAGGCCCCGCTGCCAGATCCAGGTGCCCAGTAGTGGAGTTAGCTGCGGGCTCTGGAGGTCGTTCTGCCGGACCGGGTCCATTGAGTAGCGTCTCTACTTTCTCCTTGGTTACTACCAGTTCTCCTATCGTGTCGCCTAGGAGGGCCAGTGCTTGTGGGTGTGAGCCGTCTCACAACATTTTTGCGCTCTTTCTGGTATTGCCGATGATATTGAGGCTGAGATTCCTGAGTTTTTCAGCACGTCGCTCTGTTCTAGTTCTTCTCTTTTGGGCCCTAATTTTGAAGCAACCCGGATCGATGGTGTTAAATGATCCCTATTGATGTGTGGAATGTTCGTGGACTTAACCGGACTGAACATCAGATCTCGGTCTGGGAGGTAATTAGTTCGTTTAATCTTTATTGTACTGCTCTACTCAAGACGCGTGTCTCAGTTGGTAACTATGGTCGTGTTTCTTCATTTATTTCTGGCTCTTGGCAGTGGTTCTCTGATTATGGTAGTGGGCCTGGGAAGAGGATCTGGATTGGGTGGGATCCTGGTTCTGTGTCTGTGGATATTATTTCTTTTGAGTCGCAGTTTATTCATTGTCGTATTACTCTGTTGCTCGACTCATCCTGTCTTCTGGTTACCTTTGCCTATGGTTCTAATGATCTTATTGAGAGGCGGCTGTTGTGGCAGTATCTCACTGATTTCTCAGTTTTATATGCTGCTGAGCCTTGGGTCATTATGGGTGATTTTAATGCTGTTCTGGACACTAGTGAGATTTTGTGTGGTGAAGCTCCTCATTCTGATGATGATCCACCCCTGGTGGAGTTCATGGAGCTTTGCAGGCGTGCGGATATTGAGATCCTTTCGATGGTAGGCTCTTGGTTCTCCTGGCATAACAAGAGCCCGTCTCCAAGATCTTTATGTAAACGTCTTGATAGGGTGTTGGGTAACCCATAGTGGTTTATTGATCACGCCGATCGTACTTACTCTTGTGATCTGCCGCGGACCTCTGATCATAGCCCCCTTATTCTCGGTCTTGCTAGCTTGCCTCACTGCCAAGGCAAAATGTTCAGATTTGATAATTTCCTGGCTGACTCTGAGGATTTCCTCCCGGCGGTTTGGGACTCGTGGTGTCATCATATTGTGGGGGGCCCATTTTATGCGATTTACCGTAAGTTGGACGCCCTTAAGCCCATTTTCGCGCCATGAGGAAGAGGAAAGGGGATTTGGCATTGAATGTTGCAGCTGCTACTTCGTTCCTCTCTTCTTCTCAGAGTATCCTCAGGGACCATCCCATGGACGACTCGGTTTTATTGTTGGAGAGATGTTGTCGGTGGGTTTTCTCAGTTTCCGTGGCTCAAGAACAGTCTTCGCTCAGGCAGCGGGCCAAGTTGGCTTGGCTTAAGGATGGGGACCAGTGTACTGCCTTCTTCTTCTGGCGGATTGCTTCTAGGCGAGTCAGATCTCGTATCTTTAGACTTAATACGGATGATGGTACTGAGTTGACTTATCCTGCTCTTATTAAGAATGAGGTTGTTGGGTTCTATGAGAGACTGTTGGGTTACTCTAATCGGATTATGCCTTTATCTTTCAGTCAGGTTAGGCCTTTTATTTCGTCTTCTCTTTCGCCTGATGTTACGGTGCACATGGTTAGACCTGTTACTGCTGAAGAGGTTCGATCTATGTTCTTCGAGTTTGATAAGGACAAGTGATATGAAACCGACTACTCCAAGCGAAGAAGACGAAGTAAGGATTGACGTAAAACACCTTGACCATACTCCAACATACTTAGGCGAGAAAACGGATACGAGACCCGAGGTTACCTTGATAACCGGACTTGGAGTAACTTAAACATAGGCAACTTGCATCTTGGGGAAGGGGTCCAAGTGGTAAAGGCAAAACAATAAAAGAATTTCAGCACTTTCTTTATTATAAAAGTAGCAGGAATCTCGGCTGCATGCAATGTGAAAGGTGGCTATCACCTTAGAGACAAAACCCATCTTTTACTCTTGTTTGCATGTGATGTGGGTAACCTTGTATTTTCTTTTCCTTATTTTAAGACCAGCTTGTAATAGTTTAGATTATCTTGTCAGGCTACTTTTGCCTATAAATAGTGGCGATGGAGCTGTAATGAGAGCAGATTATTAAATGATAAAACGACATACCTTGTGTATTGTTTAAGTGTTGGACGAGTTTCCTTCAAAACTTTGATTATTATTCGACGCGTTTTCGAATCTTAATCTGATTGATTCTCAATAGCTCTTGAGAAGAAATCACTTTATCAAATTATAGGTCTAGTTCGATAAAACAACCGTTTCCTGTCCTGTTTTGATATTCTTCTTGTTTTCGATACAGGGTTGTACTTGATCGGGATTTCGCATCAAGTGCTATTCGATCGTTCGAATTTGTTTCTTGTTTTCAATTAGCATCCGATCGAAACTTTCTATTTCGAGTGCCGCTGTTTGGAGGTTGCCTGTTTCGAATCATTTCCATTCGGCCAGTTCCTGTCTTGTTGATGTATCGAGCTGCCGTCATCATTTTCTATCGCGTGCGCATACCGCTTGATGTTATTCTTTAGCATGGCTATTATTATCGATTCTGACAGGTTTCTTCTTTGTTGCTTCCGCTCGTCAAAAGCGACATCATTTGTATCGATAGAGAATCCATATCATAAGTGGTATCGAAGACACAAGTTCTTGATCTTTGGCATTATGGATCTCAAAGACACTGATTTCTTGGCAAAACTTCGCGATGCATTGCGTGACATACCAGAACAATGTGACCAGCGTTGGCAACCTAGGCGTGGTGACTATGAGTGACCCTCACGCCATGTCGAAGAGTTCAAGGTTAATGAGCTTCCGGAGTTCGTTGGCGGGACAGACCCCGAAGTTTACCTGGAATGGGAACATAAAATTGATCGTATGTTCGAGTTCAAAGACCTCGACGACGAGAAATGGTGCAAGTATGCAATTCTCAAGTTGGGGAAAGGCGCTTCGCTTTGGTACGAAGGAGTGAAAACACGAAGAACCCGTGCGGGGAAAGAAAAGATCCGTTCGGGGGATTCGTTAAAAAGAAAACTTCGTAAGAGATATGTACCAACGTCCCATCGATTGTCCTTGTACAGGAAGATTGCAGACCTCATGCAAGGAAAATTGAGTGTCAGTGAATACATTGAGGAACTCGAGAATCTGACCTTAATGGGAGAAATAGAGGAGAATGAGGAGCAGAAGATGTCGCGATTCTTGCGTGGCTTGAACCGAAGCATAGCTAACTCGGTGGAATTATATCCATATGAGGACTTCGATACATTATGTGGGCTATGTGTGAAGTTGGAAGCTCAAAACAGAATGAAGTTGTATAAAGCCGAGTTTCCAGCCAAAGTTGGAAACCCAAGTGTCGGTTCTAGTTCAACTACTAAGGCAACTGTACCGACTCTGGTCCCTGTTGCGATTCCTAAGGCCCCCTACGTACCGAAGGAGACGAGTTTGGCTAAAGTAAGATGTTTCAAATGTCAAGGGTTCGGACATTATCAAAATTCTTGTCCGAACAAACGAGTGGTAATACTAAGAGAAGCTGTCACGATCCGAGACGAGTTGTTGGTCGAGGACGAAAAGGAGAGACTGGGTGATGTATTTGATTTCAGCATGAAGGACGAAGAAGGAGAATAATGTGAGACTTACGATGCTCCAAACTATGACACGGCTTTAGTTCTGCGTACTCTACAAGCCAAATCTTTTTCGAATGATTCGGAACAGCGGGATCAAATATTTCACACAAAGTGTGAAATCAGAAATAAATGGTGTAGTATGATCGTTGATGGAGGGAGTTGCACCAACGTAGCTTCCGGCGAGATGGTGAGTAAACTAGGGCTGACCACTACGGCTCACCCGAAACCTTACACATTGCATTGGCTCGATGATGTGAGCAAAATAAGGGTGACTAAACAAGTGAGGATTGGACTAACCATGGGTTCATATGAAGACAACGTATTATGTGATGTACTCACAATGGATGCATTCCATGTACTTTTGGGAAGGCCATGGATGTTTGATAGAGACGTTTTACACTGAGAAAGAAGCAATGAGTACGAGTTACGGAATAAGGGCAAAAAGGTTGTGCTTAAACCAATGTCACCTCAAGCTATTCGCTCTATGAGTTCTAGTCGGAGTGAAAAACCAAAAATGGCTATGTTTGCTAGCGAACGGGATGTGGAACATGCTATTAATGATGGCGAGTGCGTGTACTTATTGATTCTGAAGGAGACACGGAATGGTAACACGGTTGTGCGGAACGACGAAAGGATGGATGCCTTATTGCACGAATTTGCGGAAGTTTTTCCCGAAGAATTACCGTCGGGTTTGCCACCTATTCGTGGGATTGAACATCAGATCGACCTCATATCGGGTGCGTCGCTCCCTAACAAAGTTGCCTATAGATGTAATCCCGAGGATACGAAGGAATTACAAAACCAAATCGAAGAACTAATGAACCGCGGGTATGTTCGAGAAAGCCTAAGTCCTTGTGCGGTTCCGGTATTACTGGTTCCTAAGAAAGACGGATCTTGGCAAATGTGTATTGATAGTCGAGCCGTGAATAATATAACCATCAAGTATCTATTTCCAATTCCATGGCATGATGACATGTTGGACGAATTACACGGATCCGTGATCTTTTCAAAAGTTGACCTACGAAGTGGTTATCACCAAATCCGGATGCGAGAAGGAGATGAGTGGAAGACGGCCTTCAAAACTAAACACGGGTTGTATGAATGGACCGTTATGCCATTCGGCCTTACAAATACGCCAAGTACCTTCTTGCGCTTGATGAATGAGGTGCTTAAGCCATTCTTGGGGAAATTTGTGGTTATATATCTTGACGATATTTTGATTTATAGCCGATCGTTGCAAGAACATTTCGGACACTTGAGACAAGTCTTCAAAACCCTTAGGGACCAAAGGCTGTATGGAAAAAAGGAGAAGTGCTCATTGTTGGTCGAAAGTATAGTCTTTCTTGGCTATGTTGTTTCAAAGGACGGAGTGCCGGTCGATCAAGCAAAGATCGAAGCAATTAAGTCCTGGTCAGTTCCCACTACAGTGACGGAAGTTAGATCGTTCCATGGACTGGCTTCATTTTACCGAAGATTCATTCAAGATTTCAGCACCATTGCAAGCCCAATAACCGAATGTTTGAAGAAAGGTACGTTTAATTGGAGCCGGGCTGCCCAGGAGTCCTTCGCAAATTTGAAGGCAAAGTTGTGCGAAGCATCAATCTTAGCATTACCCGATTTTTCGCAACCGTTCGAAGTAGAATGTGATGCTAGCGGAGTTGGCATTGGAGCGGTTCTCATTCAAGGAAAGCGGCCTATTGCTTATTTTTCAGAAAAGTTAAACGGTGCTCGTCTCAATTATTATACGTACGACAAGGAGTTTTATGCTATTGTGAGGGCTCTAGATCATTGGAGTCACTATCTTCGACCGAAGCACTTCATCATACATTCGGACCATGAATCATTGAAGTATATTAACGGACAACACAAGTTAAGTCCCAGGCATGCGAAGTGGGTGGAATTCTTACAATCATTTCACTTCTCATCAAAGTATAAGGATGGCAAGAGCAATATTGTAGCAGATGCATTGTCTAGGCGTTATGCCTTACTCTCTACTCTTGATGTTCGTTTGCTTGGATTCGAGGCAGTGAAGGAATATTACGACGATGATGCGGATTTTGGAGAGACCTTCACCCTTTGCAAATCTGGACCGATGAGAGAATTTTCGATACAGGAAGGCTTCCTTTTGAAGGGAAATCGTGTTTGCCTACCCAAGCACACGGTTCGAGAATTGCTGGTTTGGGAGGCTCACGGGGGAGGTTTGGCTGGCCACTTTGGTTCGACTAAGACATTAGATGTGCTGAAGGAACATTTTTATTGGCCAAAGATGCAGGGGGATGTTAGTAACATAATTAGTAAGTGTGTGACATGCCATGTTGTGAAGAGTTCGACCGATTGTTTTTTGATCCCCTTTTTCCCTACTACGTGTGATTTTCACACACTTAGTGTGCAGTTTTGCAGCTCCCGGCCCGGCGGCGCATGCGGGCACATGAGACATCCCCTCCATCATCGTCCAGCGGCTGATTGTTTACCTCTTCGAGACGATTGTCCCCTCCAAATTTCACTCAATTCCAACCTTGTTTACCTGTGAAAATCTAGGTTGCAAATTCCGACTGGAAACTAGATTTTTGCCGAACTTCATTTGCATTTTCCGGACACGTCCACGGCGCAAACTCTTGGCCACCAATAGGAATAGACTCCTGTTGTAATTCCGGTCATTTCCCCTCTGGTCCCGTCGACTGAATCGCGGTTTCCGGCCGGGCGACGATTCTTGGTCAACCATTGACCGCGGCTGCGTTTTTCCATTTTCCGGCATACTCCGGCCTCCTCTCGGCAGCGGACCACCTCCATTGGATTCCTCTCGTCGAGCCGCTTCCATTGCTTATAATTTCGACCAGGTTCCGGCTGATACGAAATACGTATATAAGTGTACGTAAAACGTATAAAATACAACGGAAGATTATCACGGTTTTTACAAGTATCAAAGTAACAACGAAAATAAAAGGTGGTGGCCGAATTTATATGGTTTCGGCCGTGAGGTAGGATAGTGTATGGGTTTGAATGTGTTTTATCGAATTAGACCTATAACTCGATAAAGATAATCTCTCCTCAAGACCTATTGAGAATTGATCAAGTTATAATTCGAGACGAGTCGAAATAATAACCAAAGTTTTGTTGAACTCGTTCAATGTATATTTCAAGAGAAATACAATGTTTATAACTTTCAAGATGCATACAACAACAATGTGAACTACTATATATAGTAGTATACAAAAATAAGGAAATAAAAAAAACAAAGAAAAAACGAAAATTCAAGTCTTCTCCCTAAGCATGCTTCGGCCGAAATTTTAAAGGTGTGGGGGAGGAGATCTTCAAGATCATGGACAAGATATGAAGACTTTGACATGAAGAAAAGTTTGATGAAAATCTTCACCAAGGAGGGGGAGGTCGCGGTCATTCAAGGGAACAAAGGTGGGAGGAGATCTTCATGATGTTGGACATGATCTTGGACAAGATTTTGACATAAAAAAATATGCTGAAAAATCTTCATGCATCTTGGACCAAATCGGCCGAATCTCCCATAATTTGGATCGATTCCGAGTCCAACCTTAATTTCATCGCCATGCTTACGTAACTCCGGTTCCGATTGATAACATAACTCGAATTCGCGTGTTCTTCTCTCCCAAGTATGATGATGCATGGGCGTGCAACTTTGTATCGTCGTTGATGTCGATTTTTATTGACTTCTCTTCGATTGGGATAGTTGATATCGTATCATTTCCTCCCTCTTTGAAAGGAATTAACCTCAATTCTATAATGCCATCGTCGTCAAGGTAAGGTGAGAGATCGCCTACGTTGAAAGTCGCGTGTACTCCGTATTCGCCCGGAAGTTCTACTTTGTAAGCGTTGTCGTTCACTTTTCCCACAATTTTGTACGGACCTTCGGCTCTTGGCATTAATTTGTTCTTGCGTTTGTTTGGGAATCGTTCTTTCCTCAAATGTATCCAAACTAAGTCGCCAACATCAAATAGTCTCGACTTTTTATTTTTATTCGACTTCCGTTTGTAAATTTCATTTACTTCTTTAATTCGATCTCGTACCTTTTCATGTAACTTCATCATTGACTTGAGTTTTGATTCTGCGTCTTTGTGAACCAATTCGTCGCTCAGCAAGGGAATCAAATCCAATGGCATGTGTGGATTTAGTCCGTACACTACTTCAAAAGGTGAATGGGCCGTGGCGAAACCGGGTGATCGGTTGTATGCGAATTCCGCATGTGCAAGTTTAACGTCCCAATCTTTTTGTGTTTTGTTCACCAATCCTCGCAACAATGCTCCTAAGGTTTGATTAGTCACTTCGGTTTGTCCGTCGGTTTGTGGGTGATGTGAAGTACTGAATAGAAGTTTAGTTCCCACCTTTCTCCATAAAGTATTCCAAAAGTAACTCAGGAATTTAGAATCTCGATCCGACACGATAGTTTTTGGAACTCCGTGTAAACAAACTACTTCTCGGAAATATAAGTCCGCCACATTGCTTGCATCATCGGTTTTGTGACATGCTATAAAGTGAGCCATCTTTGAAAAATGGTCGACGACAACCATGATCGAGTCTTTGCCCCGTTGAGTACGAGGTAAAGCAACAATAAAATCCATCGAGACATCCTCCCACGGTCGCAAAGGTATTGGTAACGGCATGTATGTACTTGGCTTGAACGAACTTTTCATCATGTGACAAGTGACGCATTTACTCACGATCGTGCTTACGTCACCATACATCTTTGGCCAAAAGAAATGCTCCTTTAGAACTTCTACGGTTTTAGCCGAACCAAAATGACCGGCTAGTCCTCCTCCGTGCGCCTCCCGAACTAGTAATTCCCGAATCGTATGCTTCGGCACACATAGTTTATTACCTTTGAAAAGAAAGTCATCCTGTAAAATAAATTCTTCGTACAGACCTGTTTTACAACGGGTAAAAATTTCTCCAAAATCCAAATCGTCAATGTAATGATTTTTCAGAGTCTCGAACCCCACCAAACGAACTTCTAGAATAGAAAGTAAGGCATACCGTCTTGATAGTGCATCCGCCACTATATTACTCTTACCGTCTTTGTACTTGGATGAAAAGTGAAAAGATTGCAAAAACTCCAACCATTTTGCATGTCTTGGACTTGGCTTGTTTTGCCCGTTAATATATTTTAACGACTCGTGATCTGAATGTAACACGAAATGTTTCGAACATAAATAGTGACTCCAATGATCTAGTGCTCTCACGATAGCATAGAATTCTTTGTCGTAAGTGCAATAATTAACTCGAGCACCACTTAACTTTTCTGAAAAATAGGCGATGGGCCGACCTCCTTGAATAAGTACTGCCCCGATTTCAACTCCACTAGCGTCGCATTCCACCTCAAATGGTTGTGAAAAATCGGGTAACGTTAAAATCGGTGCTTCACATAACTTTTCTTTTAATTTTTCAAAAGCTCTTTGGGCAGCCTCCTTCCATGCAAATGTACCTTTTTTAAGACACTCCGTGATCGGACTAGAGATGGTACTAAAGTCTCGTATGAATCGTCGGTAAAAAGAAGCGAGGCCATGAAATGATCGTACCTCCGTGATAGTTTTTGGTGTCGGCCAAGACTTGATTGCCGCGATTTTCTCTTGATCCACCGAAACTCCTTCTTTAGAAACGACATAGCCGAGAAAGACAAGACTCTCGACTAGAAAAGTACACTTTTCCCGCTTTCCATAAAGTTTCTGTTTCCTTAGAGTTTCAAACACGTGCCGCAAGTGTTCAAGATGCTCCTCTAAGGATCGACTGTAGATTAAAATGTCGTCTAAGTACACGACAACAAACTTCCCCAAGAAAGGTTTAAGAACCTCATTCATCAATCTCATGAAAGTGCTCGGGGCATTAGTGAGGCCGAATGGCATCACGACCCACTCGGAAAGTCCATTCTTCGTTTTAAATGCCGTCTTCCATTCGTCTTCCTCTCGCATGCGAATTTCATGGTATCCGCTCCGTAAATCAACTTTTGAGAATATAACTGAGCCATGCAACTCGTCTAACACGTCGTCTAGTCTGGGGATGGGGAATCGATACTTGACGGTGATGTTATTCACGGCTTTACTGTCAATGCACATCCGCCATGATCCGTCCTTTTTTGGTACAAGTAGGACTGGAACCGCACACGGACTTAAACTCTCTCGGACATATCCGTGACTCATGAGTTCTTCAATTTGACGTTGTAGTTCTTTGGTTTCTTCGGGATTACAACGATACACCGCCTTGTTCGGTAATGGAGCTCCTAGTATAAGATCAATTTGGTGTTCGATTCCGCGGATAGGTGGTAATCCCACCGGCAAGTCTTCAGGAAAGACATCCGCGAACTCGTGCAACAGTGTATCTATCTCTTCTTCGTGGTGTGATTTTGTTGCAAGGTTTCGGGCCTATTTGATCATTATTAAATAAACACGTTCGCCATCGTCAATGACGTGTTCGACTTCCTTTTCGTTTGCAAACATCATGAGCTTCGGTCCTTCGACTTTTTTTTGAACTCATTGTTCGGATAGCTTGAGGTGACATAGGTTTAATAACAATTTTTTTACCTTTGTCTCGTAACTCATACTCGTTGCTCCTCCCTCGATGTAGTACGTCCCGATCAAATAGCCAAGGTCTTCCCAACAACACGTGACATGCGTCCATCGGTAGTACATCGTATATAATATCATCACCATACGAACCCATGGTGAGTCCGACCTTCACTTGTCTTGATACTCTCACTTTATTTCCATCATCAAGCCAATGGAGTGCATACGGCCTTGGATGAGCCGTAGTGGTTAGTCCGAGTTTCGATACCATCTCGCTTGATGCCACATTCGTACAACTTCCACCATCAATGATCAAGCTACACCATTTCTCTCTGACACGACACTTCGTGTGAAAGATTTGATCTCGTTGTTCTATGTCACTCGGGGCTGCCTTCGTTTGTAACATGCGAAGGACGAGGTTCGTGTCATAATTCGGGGCATCGTATGCCTCGCAATCTTCTTCTTCTTCGTCAGCTTCCAAGTTAAAGACGTCTCCAATTCTTTCTTCTTCGGCTAGTAATTCTTCTCGGACGGCTATTGCTTCTCGTAACGTCACTATTCTTCGATTTGGACAAGCACTTTGATAGTGTCCAAATCCTTGACATTTGAAACACCGAACTTTAGATAAGCTTGTTTCCTTTGGCGTGAGAGGAGTTTTTGGAATGGTAGTAATGGGTGGACTCGCCGTGACAGTTTTTGGAAACGAGCTAGAACTCGTGCCAAAGTTGGTATTTCCGCATTTAGGTGGAAATTCGGGTTTTGAAAATTTTGTCTTGTTTTGAGTTTCCAACTTTATGCAAAGTCCGCACAAAGTATCAAAGTTGGGATAGGGGTAGAGTTCCACGGAATTAGCAATGTTTCTATTCAAGCCTCATAAGAAACGGGACATCCGTAATTCTTCGCTCTCTTCAAGTTCTCCCATCAAGGTTAAGTTTTCAAACTCTTCGATGTATTCTCCTTCACTTAGCTTTCTTTGTGTGAGGTCAGAAATTTTTCGATATAAACTTAACTTGTGTGTAGCCGGTACATATCTCTTACAGAGTTTCTTTTTTAGAGAATCCCACGAACGTATCTTTTCCTTACCGGCCCGAACTCATTGTGTCTTCATTCTTTCAAACCAAAGGGAAGCTCCCTTTCCTATTTTGAGTATCGCGTACTTGCATCGTTTCCCGTCATCGAGGTCCTTGAACTCAAACATTCGTTCAATTTTCCTTTCCCATTCCAAATAAGTCTCGGGATCGGTGCCACCTACGAACTCCGGAAGTTCACTTGTCTTGAATTCATCCGCATGTTGTGGTGCATGCATGGCGTCGTATCCTCGTCGTGCCTGGATTCGGGGCTCCGGCAAGCCTCGAAGAACGTCACGCAATTTGGCTATTTTGTCATCGGTGAATGCCATATTCTTGAGTAACGTCAAAAACCGTGAAACGAATGCGGTCTCTGATACCACTTATGATACGAAATACGTATATAAGTGTACGTAAAACGTATAAAATACAACGGAAGATTATCACGGTTTTTACAAGTATCAAAGCAACAACGAAAATAAAAGGTGGTGGCCGAATTTATATGGTTTCGGCCGTGAGGTAGGATAGTGTATGGGTTTGAATGTGTTTTATCGAATTAGACCTATAACTCGATAAAGATAATCTCTCCTCAAGACCTATTGAGAATTGATCAAGTTATAATTCGAGACGCGTCGAAATAATAACCAAAGTTTTGTTGAACTCGTTCAATGTATATTTCAAGAGAAATACAATGTTTATAACTTTCAAGATGCATACAAAAACAATGTGAACTACTATATATAGTAGTATACAAAAATAAGGAAATAAAAAAAACAAAGAAAAAACGAAAATTCAAGTCTTCTCCCTAAGCATGCTTCGGACGAAATTTCAAAGGTGTGAGGGAGGAGATCTTCAAGATCTTGGACAAGATATGAAGACTTTGACATGAAGAAAAGTTTGATGAAAATCTTCACCAAGGAGGGGGAGGTCGCGGTCATTCAAGGGAACAAAGGTGGGAGGAGATCTTCATGATGTTGGACATGATCTTGGACAAGATTTTGACATAAAAAAATATGCTGAAAAATCTTCATGCATCTTGGACCAAATCGGCCGAATCTCCCATAATTTGGACCGATTCCGAGTCCAATGTTAATTTCATCGCCATGCTTACGTAACTCCGGTTCCGATTAATAACGTAACTCCAATTCGCGTGTTCTTCTCTCCCAAGTATGATGATGCATGGGCGTGCAACTTTGTATCGTCGTTGATGCCGATTTTTATTGACTTCTCTTTGATTGGGATAGTTGATATCGTATCACCGACCACCTCAGATTCCGGCGAGATTTTTCGGCGGGTCTTTTTTAGGCGGTTTTGCTCCTTTTGTCATGGCCGATGATGGCCGGTCGCTGCCGGCGAATGGGCACCCACCGGACTTTGTTCACCCTTCATCGATTTCGACAATGATTTCTACGGAAGTCCTCATGTCATGCTTTCAACATATGATGTCTTCTCTTTCCAGCATTTCCTATTCAGAGACGCCTTCGGCCCCTCCATCATTCCCGACTTCGGCACCGCTCCAGAATTCGGCCCACCAGCTCGGTTCCCTCAATCAAGACGACCCAGGTTAGGGACAAACTACGGGTCCCTCTCCTCCATCTTTCAAAGAAGCTCTGACAGGTAATCTCTCTAACTCGAGAAAAGATATTCATTTCTCAGATGATATTTATCGTAACTACTGTGATCTGGTGCGCAAAGGGGACTTCATATCTATTTCCTTGGATGAAAAATTTACTCTGAAAGAGTTAAAAACCTTCAAAATTCCTTAAATGGTCGGTTGTTGCAATAGAAAAACTCTAAGCCTTACTCTCTTGATCAACTGAAGGCTGAGTTGCAAAATGCTTGGTCTATCTCCACGTCCTGGAAATTAATACCTCTGGGAAAAGGATACTTTAACGTTCAATTCAATAATTTGGAAGATAGAAATCGTGTTTTTAGCAAAACCTCTTGGAACTTGGTCTCCGGATATTTTCATTTATCCACTTGGGTTCCGGATTTCAACCCTTATAAAATTGCTACTTCTAAAGCACAAGTTTGGATCCGAATCTATGAGTTGCCGATTGAATACTAGCACCCTCAACTTATTTTTACTATTGCTAAGACTCTTGGCAACCCTTTGAAAATTGATGAACGTTATATGAATGGGAAGGTAGGTCATTTTGTTCCGGTCCTAATTGAAATTGACTTGAAAGACGATGTTCACAACAATGTCATGGTTGAATGTTCGGGTCACTGTGTTTTCCCTTCTATTAGCTACGAAAAATTTCCAGAGTTTTGCACTCATTGCTCAATCATTGGTCACTCCAACAATTCCTGTAGAAGCAAAAAATTGGCTCCGAACTCCAACTCTACGGCTCCTAGCGACTGCCAGAACCGTCAATCCAAATATGTTCGAAAACCATCCCCTACCACTACTGTTAGGGTCAATAATTCAAACAACAATAACCGCTTCAATGTGATTGATGTTGAAACAACATAAGGTGATTCCATTCATGATCACAATCAGCTCGCCTTGACGGTTTTCGAGCCTTCAATAGAGCAAAATGATACCACTGTCCCCTTCTGAGTTCTCCGTTGAACATACCAACAATAACATGTTATCCCTTACCACTAACGTCTTCCGGCCTGATAATAAAAACACGTCAGTGTTTTCCAAGGGCACGATCTTGCCTAACCCTTCTTCATCCTCTCGTCATGAGCAACCGACTGACACGGTTGGGCCCCCTATTGTGTCTGCTGACCATGACAAAGATAAGAGCCATACCATTACTGCTAAGGCTGGAAAATCTATTGTTATTTCTCCTCTTATTTCCTCAGAAAAACCTCACGCTCTGCTAAAACAAGCGAAAAGGGATGTTAAATTCCCAAAGACGGTGCAATTACTCCCTGCCAACTCAACGGCAGCAAAAAATCTTAATTTGGCCGCTTCTAAACCTTGGCGAAATTCTTCTGAGGAAGAGGATCAGCAAAATAATCCGCCTGAAGCAGGATAACCGCCGTTTCTAAATGAATATCCTTTCCTGGAATATCAGGGGGATCAGGAAGCGGGTTTCTAGGGACCAGCTTCGTCACTATATCACAGTTTGTAAGCCGGATATTCTTTGTATCATCGAGCTATTCACTTCTTTTGCTCGTTCTGATCTTTCTCTCTGGCGTTCGGGTCGTCTTTCTCTTCTTGCCAAGAATCAGCGAGGGAATCGGGACCCCGACATTTGGGTTCTCGGCTCCCTCAACATATCTAATTGCCAAGTCATCCATGTCTCTGATCAGGTTATCATCATAGACATCTCTTTTAATGGATGGGACTTTCGGGCGTCCGTTGTACATGGTGTTCGTAACTATATTGGTCACAGAAATCTTTGGGAGGATATCCTGAGCTTCCTTCACCCTAATCTTTTAGTTTTCAGAGATTTTAATGCCGTCATTGGGGCACATGAGCGTCGCAGTCTTCATGTTCCCAACGCTACCTCTTGTCGGGAGTTCACTCAATTTATTGATGAGGCCTTGCTTGTCGGCATCCCTTTTACTCGTCATCGGTTTACCTGGAGAGGTAGGGTTCACGATGATTCTCATGTTGAGACCCGCATTGATCGGTTTTTGGCCACCCCCGATTTTATCAATCACTGGATTTCCACGAAATATCATGTTTTCCCTAGGACCTGCTCTGATCACCACCCGATATGGCTCACCTCCACTTTGGGTAATACTTCTTCTCCCAGACCTTTCTATTTTCAACGTATGTGGACTACTGATAGTTCATTTATTGATGTTATTCGGAACTGTTGGAATCTTAATTGTGGGAACCGGTCTCCTTGGGACTTGGTTTTGTACAAGCTTAAAAGACTGCTACGTACCCTCAAGCATTGGAATTTTTCGTCTTTTGGTGATATTTTCACTAAAAAAAGTCATCTTTTGGATCAACTTGGTGAGATTCAGTCTCTCATTGATGCGATGGGTATACCGACGAGCTCTTCTGTCAGGAGGTCGAAATAACTACGGCCTTGAACGACATCCTTAATAAAGAGAGTCTTTTCTTCCAACAAAGGAGTAGGACTAACTGGCTTAAGGATGGTGATCGGAATACTGCCTTTTTCGATAGGACAGTTAAGATGAGGAATAATCATCTTCTGCTCTCCTCTCTCCTTATTGACGGTGATCTTTGTCGTGATCCACCTACTATCTCGAACCACATTGTGAATTTTTATCAACACCTTTTCGAAGGCCACCCGATTGCTACTAACTGGCCCACTGGTTTCTCTCTTCCTAAGGTTTCTCATCAGCATAACTCCAACCTTACCGCTATTCCCCATTCCGAGGAAATTCGTTCTACAGTATTCGATATGGAGCCTCACAGTTCCCCTGGGCCTGACGGCTTTACTGGATTATTTTATCAGTTCTCTTGGGAGGTCATTGGTACCGATATTGTGGCGACTATTCGGCAATTTTTTATTGAGGGTGATCTTCCGACGGGTCTTAACTCTAGCTTAGTAGCTCTCATTCCTAAAGTCAAAGGGGCCATCTCTATTGAGCAATTCCGGCCTATTGTCTTAAGTAACTTTATCTTCAAGATTATTACTAAAATCCTCACGGCCAGACTTTCTAGTTTTATTCATGAGATCATCAGCCCCCATCAGTTTGGCTTTATTCCTGGTCGGCGCATCCACGATTGTATATCTATAGCTTCGGAATGCGTTAATTGTTTGAATCTCCGTGCGTTCGGCGGTAATATGGCTATTAAAATTGACATTCGTAAAGCTTTTGACACTCTCTCCTGTAAGTTCTTATTGGATGTTCTTCACAGTTTTGGTTTTCACGACCAATTTGTTGCTTGGGTTTCCACCATTCTTCACTCAGCGAAGCTTTCCATTCTTATAAATGGCGCTCCTACGGGTTACTTTGCGTACAGTCAAGGGGTTCAGCAAGGTGATCCCATGTCCTCTCTTTTATTTTGTATTACCGAGGTGATGCTCGGTCTCATGCTCTCCAATGCAGTTCGGACTACTCTCTTTAAGCCTATTTTTGCAGGCCGTAAGATTGTCTATCCATCTCACCTTTTTTATGCGGATGATGCTATCGTGTTTGGTCGTGCCTCTACGGATAATGCCAATGCCTTATCGAAGATTCTTGATGATTACTCAGCTATCTCGGGCCAGGCTATGAACCGTACTAAATCTAAGGTTTATTTTGGTTCACATGTTCCTATACACACCAAACGGGCCATACTGCGCACCCTTGGCATGTGCGAGGGATCACACCCTTTCAATTACCTCGGGGTTCCGTTATTCTGCGACATACCCCGTCTCATCCATATTGCCCCAGTCGTTAACAAAATTATTACTAAATTTTCTGCTTGGAAAGGATCTTCTCTCTCGATGGCTGGTCGTAGTTGTTTAGTTAACTCTGTCATCATGAGCTCCTCCATTCACTCACTGATGATATATAGTTGGCCAATCAAATTGATAAACAAATTAGATTCGCCGGCGAGAAATTTTATTTGGTCGGGGGACATTAGTCAGAAGAACGCATGTATTGTGGCCTGGAGCAGAGTTTGTTCCCCTTTAGAAGAGGGAGGGCTTGGGGTGAGGCATCTTCGTACGATGAATGAATCCTTTTTGTTCCGTTTGGCCTGGGTTATTCTGCAGGAGGATTCCCTCTGTGGTCAGTTCCTTCGTCAGAGGTTTCTCAGAAGTAATTTGGATACTCGCAAGATTGTTTCTTCCTCTATATTCAGGGGGGTTCGTAATCATATTCGCATCTTCTTAACACTTCCAGTTGGGTTATTGGAAATGTCAGAATATTAATTTTTGGTGGCACAACTGGCTGGGTCATTGGTGATCGGTTGGGTATTCCTCAGCATCTCAGAAGTACCTTCTCTGACACCATCAGTGATTTTTACTATGACGGGACCTGGCATCTTACCCTCGATTTCATGGAGAGGTGTCGTAATGTTGCTTTAGATGTCGTCTATACCCCCTATGACTTTGAAGGAAAAGACGAGCGGGTTTGGGCTAAATCAGTGCACGGCAATGTTACCTCTCAAATCGCTTATTGGCACCTTCGCCACAACTTTCCTAAGGTGAGCTGGGGAAATGGAATTGGCACAAATTAATCCCTGCTCGTCGTTCTCCCATGGTCTGGAAGGCTATTCACAACAGGCTTCCTGTTTTTGATCTTCTTCGTTTCAGGGGTTTCATTGGTCCTTCGGTTTGCCTTTTCTGTCTCTCTGCCCCTGAATCGATTGACCACATTTTCACTGAGTGCATGGTTATCCGGCAGTTCTGGGACTATATTGAGTGGGGTTTCTTAGTCTCTTTAGAATTGAATGCTGGGTTCTAGCACTTCATCATTCGAGCTATGGATATCAAATTTAGTCAGCAGATCTCTACTCTATGGAGATTCACTATTATTACTGCCGTCTGGGATATATGGCATATTCGCTGTGATGTTTTATATAACGAAGCTAAATTTTCTATCATATCTTTTCGTTCTATAGTTGGTCTCTTCTCAGAGAATGTAATAACTATGACATGGGCACCATGGATAACTCTATTTCTGATCTGGTTCGTCTTCGGGCTTTGGGTGTGGCTGGCCGCGCGAGACCCCCACTTTACCCTATTTATGTGAAATGGTATTCCCCCCCCCCCCCCAATTGGCTGGATGAAAGTTAACACTGATGGGATGGCTAGAGGTGCCCAGGCTTGGGTGCTATAGGCCTTGTTTATCGGAATCGTCTGGGCCGGGTTTTTGGCACCCTCTCTGCGGCAATTGGTTGCTGTTTTGCCTTCCAAGCTGAGTTGGTCGCAGCTATTCATGCTATCGAAATTGCTTTTTATCATGGTTGGGATTATTTGTAGCTGGATTCTGACTCTAGTTATGTTGTGAGCATTCTCTCAGATCGTAGGTCGGCTGTACCCTAGATCTACCGCAGTCGTTTGAGGCAGATTTGGCGTATTATTGATAGCATGCACTTCAGGGTCTCTCATATCTATAGAGAAGGGAATGCTGTGGCAGACTGGCTTTCTAAAAGATTGGTTTCTTACGAGTGGTCTAGCGAAGCGCCAGAGTCTCTCCGAGATCTTCTGTCGAGGGATATGTCTCCTATGTATTTTAGCCGACATTAGTTTTCTCGCAGCATAACGCTCGGGTACTCTTTTTCCCTATCGTAGGTTTTTCCCATTGGGTTTTTCTACGATAGGATTTTAACGAGGCCTGCGGCTGCAACCCCATACATCTGGTATGGGGGTTTAGGTCATTTTATTCTGTTTTCATACATAGCTTTTGCATTTGTGTTTTTATCTCTGTTTCTTTTGACTACCCGCCTGTGGGATTAGCTTGAGATTTTATTTTGTTGTCTAGCCCGGTTGCCTGGTTGTGGTATCCGTTGGCCATCCCTCTGTAACTTTTCTCTATTTCTCGTTTTTATAATAATATTGACCTTGATGAGTCAAAAAAATGTTGTGAAGAGTTCGTTCAAACCAGGAATATACACACCTTTACCGATTCCGGAGAGGCCATGGGAAGATGTCTCGATGGATTTTATTATGGCTTTACCTCGTACTCAACGAGGGAGGGATGCGATTATGGTAGTCGAAGATCGTTTTTCGAAAATGGCTCATTTTGTAGCATGCCACAAGACAGACAATGCAAGCAATGTGGCCGACTTATATTTTCGAGAGGTGGTACGTTTACATGGGATTCCGAAGACTATTGTTTTCGATCGAGACTCCAAATTTCTCAGCTACTTTTGGAACACCCTATGGAGGAAGGTGGGAACAAAACTCTTGTTTAGCACTTCACACCACCCTCAAACCGACGGGCAAATTGAAGTGACTAATCGAACCATGGGAACACTGTTGCGAGGCCTGGTAGGCAAGACACAAAAGGACTGGGATCTAAAACTGGCACATGCGGAGTTTGCCTATAACCGTTCTCCTACTCATGCCACGGCGCGTTCTCCATTCGAAGTAGTTTACGGCGTGAATCCTTACACACCGCTAGACTTAATTCCATTACCGAATGACGAATTGGTGCATAAGGACGCGGAGTCAAAACTAAAATCGATGATGAAATTACACGAACAGGTGCGTAACCGAATCAAGGAGATAAATGAGACGTACAAAAGAAAATCGAACAAACAAAGAAAACCAAGAGTATTCGAGGTTGGGGATTTAGTTTGGGTGCATTTTGGGAAAGAAGGATTCCCAAGTAAGCGTAAGAACAAGTTAATGCCACGAGCTGAGGGACATTTAAAACAGTTGCGAAGGTGAACGACAATGCTTACAAGTTAGAACTTCTGGGTGATTATGGAGTGCATGCTACTTTCAACATAGGTGATCTATCTCCTTATCTCGACGACAATGGGATTGCAGAATTGAGGAAAATTCCTTTTAAAGAAGGAGGGAATGATACGAAACTGACTACTCCAAGCGAAGAAGACGAAGTAAGGATTGACGTAAAACACCTCGACCATACTCCAACATACTTAGGCGAGAAAACGGATACGAGACCCGGAGTTACCTTGATAACCGGACTTGGATTAACTTAAACATAGGCAACTTGCATCTTGGGGAACTGGTCCAAGTGGTAAAGGCAAAACAATAAAAGAATTTTAGCACTTTCTTTATTATAAAAGTAGCAGGAATCTCGATTGCATGCAATGTGAAAGGCGGCTATCACCTTGGAGACACAACCCATCTTTTACTCTTGTTTGCAAGTGACGTGGGGAACCTTGTATTTTCTTTTCCTTATTTTAAGACCAACTTGTAATAGTTTAGATTATCTTGTGATACGAATTCTCCGGGAGGGGGTGGATACGTACTTATGATACGAATTATCCCAGAGAGAGGGTGGATACGTATCGTTCGGAGTGTATGTAGGAATATCGTAGCGGAAGGCTTTTTATGAGTAGGGGTTTTTTTGGATGTATTTTGTGATGTAATATCGAATATGACGATGAAAATTCGAACAAATGAAAAATGGAAGTAATATCGGAAAAAGCGATAGTATCGATCAAGAAGACTTGAACGATCAAGAACAAGGGTTTATCGAATTAGACCTATAACTCGATAAGGTGATTTCTTCCCAAGACCTATTGAGAATCAATCGGATTAATATTCGAAAACGCGTCGAATAAAAATCAAGTTTCGGTGAAAAGCATTCACCAAGAATAGAAAACACAATGTGTATTCTTATACTTCAACATTCATAATACTCTATATATCAAATATGACGATGAAAATTCGAACAAACGAAAATGGAAGTAATATCGTAAAAAGTGATAATATCGATCAAGAAGACTTGAACGACCAAGAACAAGGGTTTATCGAATTAGACCTATAACTCGATAAGGTGATTTCTTCCCAAGACCTATTGAGAATAGAAAATTCATTTACCAAGGATAGAAAACACAATGTGTATTCTTATACTTCAACATTCATCATACAATATATCACATTACAAGGCTAATAAACTCCTACTTATAGGAGGTGAAGTCTCCTACTACTAAGAAACAAACAAAAAAATAAAATAATTCAAAGATTATAAAATCTTTGAATAATCCAAACAAATCAACATAAAATACAAACAAGGAACATAAAATCACAAAATGGGGAAAACATAATCCCTAAAATAAGTAAAAAGGAAAAGAGAAGTCAAAAATACACAAAAGTGTATGAAATAAGTGGGCTGTCGGCAGGACTCGACCGTGTCCCGTGACACGGCCGCGGCGCGGTCGACAGGCGCCGGCAGGGACTCGACCGTGTCCGCTTGACACGGTCGCGGCGCGCCAACGACGTCCGATAGTGACTCGTCCGACAGTGACTCGGCACGGGCGCGGCGCGACAGGGATGTTCGGCAATGACTCGACCGTGTCCGCTCGACACGGTCGCGGCGTGACAAGGACGTCGACAATGACTCGGCCGATGCTGACTCGGCATTGACTCGGCCGTGTCTGGAGCACGGTCGGGCGTCTGACAGATCATTTTCGGCATTTCTAAGCGAGTAGGACTCGACCGTGTCGTCGCAACGCGATCGAGTTCGACCAAGCGATGACCTTGGCATTTCGGGACGAGTACGACGGGCCGTCTTGCCGGCGACACGGCCGAGTTTGGTCGGCGGTGGCGGCATTTTCCGGCAGTGTGATATTTTCCGCGAGCTCGACATTTTCCGGCAGGCGACGACATTTTCCGGCAGGTTGTGTCATTTTCTGGCTTGTGTCCGTTTTCTCGCCTAAAAATGTTGCCGTACGTGCATGCCGCGTTGTAAGGCCATTTACATCGATCCTTGCTTCGTTTTCTTTATTTGGACTAGTCAATTCTGTATCATCTCCTCCCCCTTTAAAGGGAATTGTCCTCAATTCCGAACATCCTTCGTCGTCAAGATAATTAATTAAAGCTTCTAAGTACTTGATCTCGAAAATGTCCGCAGTACGTACATGGCCCAAAATCTTTAGACGATAGGTAGTGGGGGGCCCTCGAGAATCACCAACAAAATAACTATCATTATTAATAAAATAATAATAATTACTCCGCCAGGTAATACCGATATCATGACATGAGTGGACATCTGAAATGGGAAGCACGACAGTAATAATAGGTCGCCCTTCATCGGATGCCACTTCAAGCCCTGGGAAAAACGCTTCGTCGTCGTCTTTCATGTCAAACACTTGGTAAGGCTCGGGATATAGATGTTCCGGAATCATAACATCCTTGTGCTCCGTATCATGAACTGGAAACGCCTCATTGGAGTCTGCCTCATAAATTGGACAAAAGTCTTCAAAACAACTTTCATCGAGATATGGATCGTCGTCGGGCACAACATCAAAAATGGGAAGTATTATTGATTTCACGTCTAATTCACCATCAAGAATGGGAAACACATGATCAATTACGGACTCCTCTTGGTCAACTGGTTCTGCATCAAATACCGGTGGCCCTTCATAATCCGACCCAATTTCCATGACACAAAAAGGCTCCTCACCATTAAAATAATTTGGTCCGTTTTGGTCAATTTGGCCAACACAACCAACTGGCCCATGATCAAAGTAGCAAGATCCAGGTTCGTCGACTAGGGAGACACGGCTCAACTCATCTTCTTCTTTGAATTGCTCCGTTGAAAACTCTGTCTCGTCTACTTCATTGAAAATGGTGGTAGGGACATCGTCTTTATCGAAAAATCGCCTTGCTGGAAATTCTTCGATGGGGATAAACCTTAGATCGAAGGTAGGTGGCGGAGCGTCGAAGGATTGGTGGTAAGATGGGGATTTGAACCTTCGATTGAAATATTTTCTGAATTTTTGCCAATCTGTAATTTTAGGCTTACGTTGTTGTGAACGGGACTATTTCAATTTTTGCCACCAGAAGGCGGCGCTACCGCGGAGGCGCTTTGCCACCAACGAAACGCGGCGATTGATTGGGGCATCCTTGAAGTCCGAGTGCTCCTCACATGCACGGAGCCAATCTATGCACGCATCTGGATTACTATCTCCGTGAAATTCCGGTATGCTGCAGAATTTGGCCAAGAAATCAATATCGTTGGCATCGGCTCTGCATCTTTCTTGCATACGTTGCTCCGATAAACCGTTTAGTGCATCACGGAGTTTCATCAAGAAATCGAGATCGGAGAAATCCATAACAAGAATCAAGAGATAGTTCTTCACAAGAAATTGTTGAATAAATCGCCCAAGGAGATGACCTTGGGCTCCGATACCACTTATGATACGAATTCTCCGGGAGGGGGTGGATACGTACTTATGATACGAATTATCCCAGAGAGAGGGTGGATATGTATCGTTCGGAGTGTATGTAGGAATATCGTAGCGGAAGGCTTTTTATGAGTAGGGGTTTTTTTGGATGTATTTTGTGATGTAATATCGAATATGGCGATAAAAATTCGAACAAATGAAAAATGGAAGTAATATCGGAAAAAGCGATAGTATCGATCAAGAAGACTTGAACGATCAGGAACAAGAGTTTATAGAATTAGACCTATAACTCGATAAGGTGATTTCTTCCCAAGACCTATTGAGAATCAATCGGATTAATATTCGAAAACGCGTCGAATAAAAATCAAGTTTCGGTGAAAAGCATTCACCAAGAATAGAAAACACAATGTGTATTCTTATACTTCAACATTCATAATACTCTATATATCAAATATGGCGATGAAAATTCGAACAAACGAAAATGGAAGTAATATCGGAAAAAGTGATAATATCGATCAAGAAGACTTGAACGATCAAGAACAAGGGTTTATCGAATTAGACCTATAACTCGATAAGGTGATTTCTTCCCAAGACCTATTGAGAATCAATCGGATTAATACTCGAAAACGCGTCAAATAAAAATCAAGTTTCGGTAAAAATCATTTACCAAGGATAGAAAACACAATGTGTATTCTTATACTTCAACATTCATCATACAATATATCACATTACAAGGCTAATCAACTCCTACTCATAGGAGGTGAAGCCTCCTACTACTAAGGAAACAAACAAAAAAATAAAATAATTCAAAGATTATAAAAGCTTTGAATAATCCAAACAAATCAACATAAAATACAAACAAGGAACATAAAATCACAAAATGTGGAAAACATAATCTCTAAAATAAGTAAAAAGGAAAAGAGAAGTCAAAAATACACAAAAGTGTATAAAATAAGTGAAAATCGGCGAGGACTCGACCGTGTCGCGTGGCACGGCCGCGCGTCGACAAAGCGCCGGCGAGACTTCGGCCGTGTTCGCCCGGCCGCGCGGCGCGACAACGTCCGATAGTGACTCGTCCGGCGATGACTTC
Source organism: Orobanche coerulescens (assembly GCA_033398695.1). NCBI lineage: Eukaryota > Viridiplantae > Streptophyta > Magnoliopsida > Lamiales > Orobanchaceae > Orobanche > Orobanche coerulescens. Next base: position 104,421,151 of record CM065804.1, read on the forward strand.
GGCACGGCGCGCGGCGAGGGCGTTTGGCAATGACTCGGCCGTGTCCGCCGACACGGTCGCGGCGTGATAAGGACGTCAGCGGCGACTCGGCCAAGCGGTGACTCGGCATTGACTCGACCGTGTCCTGGAGCACGGTCGGGCGTCTGGACAGTCATTTTCGGCATTTCTGGGCGAGTAGGACTCGACCGTGTCGTCTGGCACGGTCGGGTTCGACCGACAGTGACCTTGGCATTTCCGGACGAGTACAGCACGGGCCGTGCCGGACGACACGGCCGAGTTCGGTCGGCAGTGGCCGGCATTTTCCGGCAGGTGTGATATTTTCCGGCAGGCTCGACATTTTCCGGCAGGCGACGACATTTTCCGGCAGGTTGTGTCATTTTCCGGCTTGTGTCCATTTTCTCGCCTAAAAATGTTGTCGTACGTGCATGCCGCATTGTAAGGCGATTTACATCGATCCTTGCTTCGTTTTCTTTATTTGGACTAGTCAATTCCGTATCATCTTGTTAGGATACTTTTGCCTATAAATAGTGGCGATGGAGTTATAATGAGAGCATATTATTGAATGATAAAACGACATACCTTGTGTATTGTTTAAGTGTTGGACGAGTTTCCTTCAAAACTTTGATTATTATTCGACGCGTTTTCGAATCTTAATATGATTGATTCTCAATAGGTCTTGAGAAGAAATCACTTTATCGAATTATAGGTCTAGTTCGATAAAACAACTGTTTCCTGTCCTGTTTCGATATTCTTCTTGTTCGATACAGGGTTGTACTTGATCGGGATTTCGCATCAAGTGTTGTTCGATCGTTCGAACTTGTTTCTTGTTTTCAATTAGCATCCGACCGAAACTTGCTGTTTCGAGTGCCGCTGTTTGGAGGTTGCCTGTTTCGAATCATTTCCATTCGGCCAGTTCCTGTCTTGTTGCTGTATCGAGCTGCCGTCATCATTTCCTATCGCGTGCGCATACCGCTAGCCAGTGTTATTGCTGTAGCGAACTGTTGTTATCAGTTCCTGATAGTTTCTTGTTGTTCGCTTCCGCTCGTCAAAATAGCTTGCCGCTATATTGATAGAGAATCCGTATCAACAAGGCCCCGTGCCCTGATGGTTTTAATGCTGCTTTTTACCGGCGGGCTTGGCCGATTGTGGGGGGTGAGATTTCGTTTGCTATTATGCATTTTTTTGCTACGGGAAAGTTTGTCAGGCAGATCAATTCTACGATCATTTCTATTGTTCCAAAAGTAACCTTACCTAAGAGCATGTCGGATTTTAGACCGATCTCTTGCTGCAACTTGTTATATAAGGCTATTTCGAAAATTTTTATTCACCGTATGCGTGATAGCTTGGATGCCTTGATTGACCCGGTTCAGACTGCTTTTATTCCTGCGAGAAGGATTAGTGATAATGATACGAAATTAACTAGTCAAAACGAAGAAGACGGAGCAAGGATCGACGTAAATGGCCTTACAACGCGTCATGCATGTACGGCGACATTTTTAGGCGATATAATGGACACAAGCCGGAAAATGACACAACCTGCCGGAAAATGTCGTCGCCTGCCGGAAAATGTCCAACCGGCCGAAAATATCACCACCTGCCGGAAAATGTCGAGCACTGCCGACCGAACTCGGCCGTGTCGTCCGGCACGGCCCGTGCCGTGCTCGTCCGGAATAGCCAAGGTCGCTGTCGGCCGAACCCGACCGTGCCAGAAGACACGGTCGAGTCCTACTCGCCCACAACTACCGGAATTGACTGTCCCGACACCCGACCGTGTGCCAGGCGACACGGTCGAGTCCTGCCAAACGTCCCTGTCGCGCCGCGCCCGTGTCAAGCGGACACGGTCGAGTCCATGCCGGCGCTTTGCCGATCATGGCTGCGGCGTTTCTTCACGGACACGCTCGAGTCCTGCCGTGACCCACTTATTTTATACACTTTTGTGTATTTTTGACTTCTCTTTTACTTTTTACTTATTTTAGGGATTATGTTTTCCCCATTTTGTGATTTATGTTTCTTGTTTGTATTTTATTTGATTTGTTTTGATTATTCAAAGATTTTGTAATCTTTGAATTATTTTATTTTTTTGTTTAATTCCTTAAGTAGAAGACTTCACCCCTATAAGTAGTCTTCACTTAGCCTTGCAATGAAAGAGTATTATGAATTTAAATGAGAAAGAATACACTTTGTATTTCTATCCTTGATAAATGATTTTTACCGAAACTTGATTATAATTCGACGCATTTTCGAGTTTTAATCGAATCGATTCTCAATAGGTCTTGAGGAAAGATTACCTTATCAAACTATATGTCTAGTTTGATAAATCATTCATATTGTTCTTGTTTACGTAAACCGAATTGCCCTACTTTCGGTTATTTCTTACGAGCGTTACACATATTCGAGTGTTGTGAGGATCAACTATATTTCAACGATTTCTTGTGAAGAACTATCTCTTGACTTTTGTTATAGATTTCTCCGATCTCGATTTCTTATTGAATCTCCGTGACGCACTAAACGGCTTACCGGAGCAACGTATGCAAGCAAGACGCAGAGACGATGCCAACGATATTGATTTCTTGGCTCCATTTCGCAGCATACCGGAGTTTCACGGATCTAGTAATCCAGATGCGTGCATAGATTGGCTCCATGCTTGTGAGGAGCACTCGGACTTCAAGGCTGCCCCGATCAACCGCCGCGTTTCGCTGGTGACAAAGCGCCTCCGCGGTAGCGCCGCCTTCTGGTGGCAAAAATTGAAACAGTCCCGTTCACAACAACGTAAGCCTAAATTTACAGATTGGCAAAAATTCAGAAAATATTTCAAGCGAAGGTCCAAAGCCACATCTTACCACCAGTCGTTGTTTCCCCACCACCAATCCTTCGACGCCCCGCCGCCAACCTTTGATCAAAGTTTTTTTTTTTCATCGAAGAATTTCCAACGAGGCTTTTCTTGATGAAGACGATGTCCCTACCACCATTTTCAATAAAGTAGACGAGATAGAGTTTTCAATCGCGCAATTCAATGAAGAAGATGAGTTGAGCCGTGTTTCCCTAATTGACGAACCTGGATCTTACTATTTTGAGCATGGACCAATTGGTTGTGTTGTCCAATTTGACCAAGACGGACCAACTTATGTTAATGATGAGGAACTTGTTAGTGTCATGGAAACCCGGCCGGATTATGATGGGCCACCAGTATTTGATACCGAACCAGTTGACAAAGAGGAGCCCATAATTGATTCCGTGTTTCCCATTTTTGATGGTGCACCCGACGTGAAATCATCAATACTTCCCATTTTTGATGTTGTGCCCGACGGCGATTCATGTCTCGATGTAAGTTGTTTTGAAGATTTTTGTCCAAACTCCAATGAGGTGTTTTCAGTTCTTGATACGGAGCAAGAAGATGTTAAGATTCCGGAACATCTATATCTTGAGCCTTACCAATATTTTGATATGAAAGTCGACGATGAAGCATTTTTCCCAGGTCTTGAAGTGGCATCCGATGAAGAGCGACCTATTATTACTGTCGTGCTTCCCATTTCAGATGTCCGGTTATATGATGATTCATATCGTGATATCGGTATTACCTCGCAGAATAATTATTATTATTTCATTAATAAGGATAGTTATTTGTTTGGTGTGTAATATCCGGTTGTAATTCAGTTATTATCATTCAGTTATTATCATTCAGTAATTATCATTCAGTATGTATCATTCAGTAATTTCACTCATTAATAATCATTTGTCACTCATATTCAATCATGATATTCATCAGTCGGAGTAATTGTATCGTGTATCAATCGTCATTCATCACTAATCTAATTGGAGTTTCGTGCCATGTTTATCATCATCGTCATTTTCATTGTGGACTGTGCGTGAGGAGTAGCGCATGCTACGTACTCTTTTTAGCGCACGCTAATTGAGTATAGGTAGCGCATGCTACCACTCAGCATTAGCACACGCTAATGTTACCCTGGCTGCAGTCCAGAAGGTATTGGACTGCAGGTGAGTTATTAGTAGCGCACGCTACGAGTGGTAAGTAGCGCGCGCTAGTGGGTTGTAGTAGCGCACGCTAATATGTGGTGTAGCGCGCATTAAGGACGGATCAGGTTGAGTCCAGTGGCTACTGGACTGCACTGGATTAAATCATAGCGCACGCTATGAGTAGTTTTAGCGTACGCAAGCGGTGTAGTAGCGCACGCTACTTGTTGGTCTTAGCGCACGCTACCGAGGTTGGATCAGAGGACAGACGGTTTCTGGATTCCAGTACTCGGCATCTAATAATTCGTTAGCGCACGCTAACCATGGGTATTAACGCACGCTAATGGTATGGTTGTAGCGCACGCTACAAAAGGTACGTAGCGCGCGCTACCATTTTCGGACAGTGGGTACTGGACTACCCAAATTACCAGTTAGCGCACGCTACGCACAAGGGCTAGCACACGCTAACTTGGAGTGACTATATATTGGACAGTTAGCCTGAGTTTCGTCATTTCTCATTTCCCTTCGTTTTTGGAGCGACTACGGGCGATTTTTGGGGCACTTGGAGTGTTCTCTTCGAGCTGCTATCACCTATCATCATATTCAAGGCTTTGAGTTGAATTATCACCACTTCATCATCTCCTTAACATCAAATCAAAGGTATTAATCTCTTGGATCTAGAATTTCGGATTTTTGGGTTTTTCCTTCCGATTTCTTCGTGTCAGCTTGGATTATTGTTGGAATACATTAGATATAGATTATCTACCTTGGATAAATGTATTCCTACGGATTTAATGGCTATTTTCGGAATTATTTCAAGAACCCTTAGGGTTGACTTCGGTTAATTTGGGGATTTTCCGATTGTTGTTGTCGTAAACTTGAATTGTGGATTTCTATGAGATTATTGATGTCATTGATAGTGTTTTGCTGGTTTGAATCAATCATTTGGAGTTGGTTCGATAATTTGGGTTTGGTTTTAACCAACGGGAAGGATATTCTCAACGTTTTCGTTAGAGTACATCTACGAGTTCAGATATTGTTGTATCGACGTTTGAGTCATTTATGATCGTATTTGATTCGTGTAATGATCGAATATTTGGTATATTGTGTTATTCAAGGTTGTTCGAGCGACCGACATTTCATTTAGGACGTTGTTCGTGGACGGACATTCTTCATCGTTGTTGAGTAAGTTAATTCTTACTCGGTTAAAGGATACCCATTCCTTTTTGTTGTTGATTACTCATAATCATAACTCATTCATCATGGTATTAATCATATTGAGACTTGTAATTGTCGAATAATCATTTCATTCACGAGGAACGACGGTTCCAAATCATTTCATTGGGTTATCAATCACGTCACTATTATTTTCATCTCGGTAAGTCATCTTGGCCTTGTCGAATTTTTATTCATTGATATTCATTGTGGTCATTCTCGTTCATATGACCTTCTGGGTTCATATTGCGTGGCCGGGTGTGGCTGTGTGGAATTTTTAGTTGGGCACACGATGGTCATGTTTTGGGTTCACCGATACATTGGACCGTGCACACGGTAACGCTTACCTCCGTGAGACTAATTAGGTACAAGGACGGGTGTGTCCGGTCATTCGTCTTGTACACTTGCACAGAACATTACGGGCGTACTATGATACTCCTCTTCAGCGTAATTCATAACTAAGGATATTTCATAACTTCAGTTAAATCATGATTGTGTATTTTCAACCCTTGAGGATTGTTGTTACGTATGGCGGCCCGTTGGGGGATTTTTGTTTTCAGGTCACGGCAAGGCAAAGGCACGGGAAGAGCATGTTGACTGCGAGGAGTCCCAGTGATACTAGTAGGGCCCCCCAGTCATTCCGTTAGTTTCAGTCATTTCAGTCTTTTCTGTCATTTGTATTTTTCCGCTGCAAATTCCGTTTGAGATGTTTAATTGTTCAGGGTGGTGTATTTTATCTCCATATAAAATATACTAGTATTCGGTTTTGTCCTGGTGTGTTGTACTTAAACTCCTCATCGGAGTACTTGGTAATATAATGTGGTTCGGTATTACAATTATATTATTTAATTCATCATTTTCACTTGCCTGGTGGGTCCCAGTCGGGGATTCACGGCACTGTAATATCCGCCTATTTTGGGGTGTTACAGAGTTGGTATTGGAGCGTGGTTTTGAATACTACCCTCCAAGTCATGTCTCATTTGAAATCATCGTCATCGGACTAGTATCATTGGACTTTCGCGTCACGTGTGACCTGTGCAAATGCCGAGCCAATCAGACCAAGAACTGTAAGATTTCTATGCCATGGTATAATTTCTGGCATTAATCATTCATTCATAATTCATCAGTTAACAATCCTCAATCACCATTGTCATTTTGACCAGGACGGTCAGGTTAACTCATTAATAACTCAATTCATTTCATTGTTCAATTGTTGATCAGGAAGATCGAATCATTAATCATGTTAACTTGTTCAAGATAATCATTTCAGTAATTTCGTCAGTTAATCATTCATGTAATCACTGTGTTAGAGCGTATGCTCATTTTTATCACCTCATGTCATAATCATAACGTGTTATTCATGCGGGGAATATAATCATCATGTGACTTTCCTACTTCAGTATGGAGAGATCAAGGAGAGGACGAGGAGGACGAGGCCGTGGTGCGGGCTGAATCCCGAGAGCTCGTGTGAATACACGTGCGAATGCGAGGAATAACGCTAATTCATCGAGCAGCGACGCTGCCACTCATTCACCTGGACGTGATCATTCACTATCGGGGAGTCGTACCCGGGACACGGCTCAGTCAGAAGGTGTCCGGGTTGACCCATTCGCTTTTATGCAGGGCATGATGGCCCAAATGACCCAGATGGCACAGCTGATGGAGACGATGCATAACTCCGTCAATCAAAATCAACGGGCTCCTCCGCCGCCACCTCAGAGGCAAGAGAGGAATGTGAGCAATATCATCGGTGACATCTCTCGCCAGAGGCCACCTACTTTTGAGGGCTCGTCTGGCGGATATCATTCATTGGCTCGAGCATTTCGAGAAGTTGTTTGCAATGGTAGAGTGTCCCGAAGGACACAAAGTTTCTGTTGCGGCTTACTACCTGGGTAAGAGCACACACTCTTGGTGGTTGTCGTTGAAGCCCACCGAAGGATCATGTACTTGGGATCAGTTCAAGACTCTCATGATGGAGAGGTATTATCCGTCCCCCCTCAGAGAGGCCAAGCTGTCAGAATTACTCACCCCCGACCCCTCAGCAGATGAGGATGTTCTCGCCATTGCTGAGAAATTTCAGGAACTTATTCCGTTCGCCTCATATATCATTCATTCCGAGGCAGATAAAATCAAGTATTTCAGCAAGAGGCTGAAACCCCGTATGAGAGTTCAGTTACTTAATCATAATTGCACCACGTTGGCCGAATTCATCGAGAAAGCTCTTACCTATGAGCTTACTGCTAAAGAGATTGCTAAGCAGCAACCTTCGTCTGCTAGCAAGAAATCGAGGAATCGTAATCAGTCTGAAGGCGGTCAGACAACCTTCAAGAAACCCCGTGCGGGCTCTGCTTTTTCTGAGCGACCTCCTGTGTCGTCTAAACCCGCGGAATCTCAGTCTCGAGCGGCCAGTTCGGCCATCACCTATTTTAACTGTGGGGATCTTGGTCATCTCAGTACCAAGTGTCCGAGACAGACTATCACGTGTCATAATTGTGGGATTGCTGGGCATAAGGCCCGTTTTTGCCGTAGGGACTCCAAACCTACTCAGACGTCATCTCAAGCCCCTAAGCAGTCAGCCGTTCAGAATCAGGCCACTCAATCAGCGTCGTTTAAAACGACAGGGGAGACTAAAGGTGGAGCCTATAGCCAGCAGACGGGAGCGTCCGGTGTCGGGACTAGCAAGCCCCAGATTTATGAGATGAAGAAGACCGATGATCCAGAGGCCCGAATGATCTCAGGTACACTCGATATTCTATCTCAACCTGTGTGTACCCTTTTTCATACTGGTGCATCGCATTCATTCATTTCTGAGTCATGCTTGAGTAGACTACATCTGGGTAGTGCTACTAGTTGTGAGCCTTATGTCATTGGCCTACCTGATGGTAGACGAATTATCGGTAATCGTGAGATTCATAATTGTCCGATTCAGTTTCATGGTCGTGTATGGCCAGCGGACCTAATCATAGTTGATTTGCCGAGGGACGACGTCATCTTGGGTATTGATTAGATGGATCGTCATGATGCCATCATTAGTGTCCGTAAGCGTATGATCACTATCATTTCAGACGATGGGGTTGAATGTGTGTTTCAGGGAGGTAATCACGGCTGTTCTGGTAAGGTCATTAATTTGATGAAAGCAGTGAGATTACTCAATCAAGGATGTGTCGGTTATTGGTGCTATATGGCCAAAACCGAGAAATCATCAGTAATGTTGACGGACATTCCGGTAGTGAGGGAATATGCCGATGTTTTTCCAGACGAGTTACCTGGTTTGCCTCCACAGAGGGATGTGGAATTCACGATTGAGTTGGAGCACAGTGCGTCCCGATATCGAAGGCACCGTGCGGATGGCCCGACCAAATGCAGAATTAAAGAACCAACTTGAGGAGTTGTTCGAGAAGGGTTATATTCGACCGAGTGCGTCCCCGTGGGGAGCACCAGTGTTATTTGTCAAGAAGAAGGATGGTTCTTTTCGCTTGTGTATCGATTATCGGGAGTTGAATAGGGTGACAATCAAGAATAAGTATCCTTTACCCCGTATCGATGATCTCGTGGATCAACTTCAGGGAGCTTCAGTATTTTCCAAGATTGAATTAAGATCTGGGTATCATCAGTTGCGGATTCGAGAGTCGGATATCGCGAGGACAGCGTTTCGTACACGCTATGGTCATTATGAGTTCGTAGTTATGCCGTTCGGACTAACTAATGCACCTGCGGTATTCATGGAGCTAATGAATCGAGTTTTCATCGACTTTTTGGATCAGTTTGTTGTTGTCTTCATCGATGACATTTTGATTTATTCTCGTGACCGGGAGGAACACGAGTTTCACCTTCATCAAGTGCTCGACGTGTTGAGACGAGAACAACTTTATGGGAAGTTTTCCAAATGTGAGTTCTAGATGTCCGAAGTTACGTTTCTCGGACACGTAATTTCATCAGACGGAGTTTGTGTCGATCCTCAGAAGACGGAGGCTATTCTAGATTGGCTACCTCCGAAGAATGTTAAGGAAATCCGAAGCTTTCTCGGATTAGCCGGTTATTATCGGCGGTTTGTGGAAGGATTTTTTAAAATCGCTCAACCCTTGACGAACTTGTTGCGGAAGGATAAGAAATACACGTGGTCCGACGCGTGTCAACGGAGTTTTGAGGAACTAAAGAGCCGGTTAATGTCAGCACCTGTACTTTCCTTGCCACAGGGGACAGAAGGATTTGTGGTTTATAGTGATGTGTCCGGACAGGGTCTCGGATGTGTGCTCATGCAGAATGGAAAGGTTATTGCCTATGCTTCACGGCAATTGACACCATACGAGGTTAATTATCCGACACACGACCTGGAGCTAGCAGCCGTGGTGTTCGCTTTGAAGATTTGGCGTCATTATCTTTATGGCGTTACCTGTCAGATATTCACCGATCATAAGAGTTTAAAGTATATATTTACTCAGAAGGAGTTAAATATGCGACAGAGACGGTGGTTGGAATTAATCAAGGATTATGATATCGAGATCCTTTACCACCGGGAAAGCGACGTTGTCGCCGACGCCTTGAGTCGTAAGTCCGTTCGAGGCGGATGCTTGCCCGTTTACGATTCGAAGGAGCTTGGCGGGAATTCCTTAGACCCGAGATCGAGGTCTGGCTTCAGCGAGTTCAGGGACAACTTTGTATGTTAGAAATTTCATGGTCACTCGAGGAGGCAATCCGAGAGAATCAGAGTTCAGACCCATCATTGTTACGCATCCGTGAGGATGTGGTTCAGGGGAAAGCCCCTGGATTCATGGTCCACGAGGATGGACTTTTGAGATCTAAGAATCGGTTGTGCGTACCGGCGAATGACGAGTTGAAAAACTCGATTTTGAAAGAAGCTCATGCTACCCCTTATTCTGTCCATCCGGGGTCCAGCAAGATGTACAAGGACATGAAACAAAATTACTGGTGGAGTAATATGAAGCGAGAAGTCGCAGAATTTGTTTCGAGATGCTTGACCTGTCAACAAGTCAAGATTGAACATCGGCCGTGGGTATCGAAACCTCTTCCTATTCCCGAATGGAAGTGGGAAGACATTTCTATGGATTTCATCATGAGTTTGCCGACGAGTCATCATGGCATGAATACGATCTGGGTGATCGTGGATCGCTTAACTAAATCAGCTCATTTCCTTGAGATCAAGGAGACGTGGGGTCCCGAGAGACTTGCTCAACTGTTCATCAAAGAGATAGTGAGATTGCACGGTACTCCTAAAAGTATCGTTTCCGATCGTGACGGACGGTTTGTGTCGCATTTTTAGAAATCAGTTCATCGTGCTATGGGAACCCAGCTTAATCTCAGTACCGCTTTTCATCCTCAGTCCGACGGAAAATCAGAGAGAACCATTCAGACATTAGAGGACATGTTGAGGGCATGCGTCCTCGATTGGAAAGATGATTGGGAAGCCCAGCTACCATTGATCGAATTCACGTATAATAATAGTTGGCATGCTTCGATTAAGATGGCACCTTACGAAGCCTTGTATGGTCGTCGTTTTCGATCTCCGTTGTGTTGGGACGACTTATCAGAATCAATCGGCACCGAGCCCGATATGCTTATAGCCGCCCGTGAGAAGGTAGCTTTGATCAGAAGTCGTTTGGTGACCGCTCAGAGTCGACAGAAATCATATCCAGATAACCGTCGTCGACCATTAGAGTTTGAGGCAGGTGACCACGTGTTGGTCAAGGTATCCCCGAGTCGTGGTATCTTCCGTTTTGGTAAGAGGGGAAAGTTGAGTCCGAGATTCATTGGACCGTTTGAGATTTTGAATCGAGTAGGCGAGTTAGCTTATCGATTGGCCTTACCTCCGGTGTTGAGCCGAATTCATAATGTGTTTCACATCTCTCAGTTGCGGAAGTATGTTGCCGACCCGAGTCACATACTTCAGTTCGACGAAATCGAGATCGCTGATGATCATTCGTATGAGGAGCGTCCTATACGGGTTTTAGAGCGGCGAATCAAATAGTTGAGGAATAAGATGATTCCTTTGGTTAAGATTCAGTGGTCTAGGCACAGAATCGAAGAGGCTACTTGGGAAACTGAGGATAGTATGCGGGAGAGTTATCCCGAGTTGTTTGACCCTTAGTTTCGGGGACGAAACTCTTTTAAGGGGGGGTGTATGTAATACCCGGTTGTAATTCAGTTATTATCATTCAGTTATTATCATTCAGTAATTATCATTCAATATGTATCATTGAGTAATTTCACTCATTAATGATCATTTGTCACTCATATTCAATCATGATATTCATCAGTCGGAGTAATTGTATCGTGTATCAATCGTCATTCATCACTAATCTAATTGGAGTTTCGTGCCGTGTTTATCATCATCGTCATTTTCATTGTGGACTGTGCGTGAGGAGTAGCGCACGCTACGTACTTTTTTAGCGCACGCTAATTGAGTATAGGTAGCGCACGCTACCACTCAGCATTAGCGCACGCTAATGTTACCACAGCTGCGATCCGTAAGGTACCGACCGCAGTGAGTTATTAGTAGCGCACGCTACGAGTGGTAAGTAGCGCGCGCTAGTGGGTTGTAGTAGCGCACGCTAATATGTGGTGTAGCGCGCGTTAAGGACGGATCAGGTTGAGTCCAGTGGCTACTGTACTGCACTGGATTAAATCATAGCGCATGCTATGAGTAGTTTTAGCATACGCAAGCGGTGTAGTAGCGCACGCTACTTGTTGGTCTTAGCGCACGCTACCGAGGTTGGATCAGAGGACAGACGGTTTCTGGATTCCAGTACTGGGCATCTAATAATTCGTTAGCGCACGCTAACCATGGGTATTAACGCATGCTAATGGTATGGTTGTAGCGCACGCTACAAAAGGTACGTAGCGCGCGCTACCGTTTTCGGACAGTGGGTACTGGACTACCCAAATTACCCGTTAGCGCACGCTACGCACAAGGGCTAGCGCACGCTAACCTGGAGTGACTATATATTGGACAGTTAGCCTGAGTTTTGTCATTTCTCATTTCCCTTCGTTTTTTGGAGCGACTTCGGGCGATTTTTGGGGCACTTGGAGTGTTCTCTTCGAGCTGCTATCACCTATCATCATATTCAAGGCTTTGAGTTGGATTATCACCACTTCATCATCTCCTTAACATCAAATCAAAGGTATTAATCTCTTGGATCTAGAATTTCGGATTTTTGGGTTTTTCCTTCCGATTTCTTCGTGTAAGCTTGGATTATTGTTGGAATACATTAGATATGGATTATCTACCTTGGATAAATGTATTCCTACGGATTTAATGGCTATTTTCGGAATTATTTCAAGAACCCTTAGGGTTGACTTCGGTTAATTTGGGGATTTTCCGATTGTTGTTGTCGTAAACTTGAATTGTGGATTTTTATGAGATTATTGATGTCATTGATAGTGTTTTGCTGGTTTGAATCAATCATTTGGAGTTGGTTCGATAATTTGGGTTTGGTTTTAACCAACGGGAAGGATATTCTCAACGTTTTCGTTAGAGTACATCTACGAGTTCGGATATTGTTGTATCGACATTTGATTCGGTTATGATCGTATTTGATTCGTGTAATAATCGAATATTTGGTATATTGTGTTATTCAAGGTTGTTCGAGCGACCGACATTTCATTTAGGACGTTGTTCGTGGACGTACATTCTTCATCGTTGTTGAGTAAGTTAATTCTTACTCGGTTAAAGGATACTCATTCCCTTTTTGTTGTTGATTACTCATAATCATAACTCATTCATCATGGTATTAATCATATTGAGACTTGTAATTGTCGAATAATCATTTCATTCACGAGGAACGACGGTTCCAAATCATTTCATCGGGTTATCAATCACGTCACTATTATTTTCATCTCGGTAAGTCATCTTGGCCTTGTCGAATTTTTATTCATTGATATTCATTGTGGTCATTCTCGTTCATATGACCTTCTGGGTTCATATTGCGTGGCCGGGTGTGGCTGTGTGGAATTTTTAGTCGGGCACACGATGGTCATGTTTTGGGTTCACCGATACATTGGACCGTGCACACGGTAACACTTACCTCCGTGAGACTAATTAGGTACAAGGACGGGTGTGTCCGGTCATTCGTCTTGTACACTTGCACAGAACATTACGGGCGTACTATGATAATCCTCTTCAGCGTAATTCATAACTAAGGATATTTCATAACTTCAGTTAAATCATGATTGTGTATTTTCAACCCTTGAGGATTGTTGTTACGTATGGCGGCCCGTTGGGGGATTTTTGTTTTCAGGTCACGGCAAGGCAAAGGCACGGGAAGAGCATGTTGACGGCGAGGAGTCCCAGTGATACTAGTAGGGGGCCCCAGTCATTCCGTTTATTTCAGTCATTTCAGTCTTTTCCGTCATTTGTATTTTTCCGCTGCAAATTCCGTTTGAGATGTTTAATTGTTCAGGGTGGTGTATTTTATCTCCATATAAAATATACTAGTATTCGATTTTGTCCTGGTGTGTTGTACTTAAACTCCTCATCGGAGTACTTGGTAATATAATGTGGTTCGGTACTATAATTATATTATTTAATTCATCATTTTCGCTTGCCTGGTGGGTCCCAGTCGGGGATTCACGACACTGTAATATCCGCCTAGTTTGGGGTGTTACATGGTGATTTCCGGAGATCCCATAATACTTATCGTCTCAAGATTTTGGGCCATGTACGCACTGCGGACATTTTCGAGATCAAATACTTAGAGGCTTTAGTTAATTATCTCGATGACGAAGGGAGTTCAGAATTGAGGACAATTTCCTTTAAAGGTGGAGGGAATGATGCGAAATTAACTAGTCAAAATGAAGAAGACGGAGCAAGGATCGACGTAAATGGCCTTACAACGCGTCATGCACATACGGCGACATTTTTAGGCGAGAAAACGGACACAAGCCGGAAAATGACACAACTTGCCGGAAAATGTCGTCGCCTGCCGGAAAATGTCCAACCGGCCAGAAATATTACCACCTGCCGAAAAATGCCAAGCACTGCCGACCGAACTCGGCCATGTCGTCCGGCACGGCCCGTGCCGTGCTCGTCCGGAATAGCCTAGGTCGCTGTCGGCCGAACCCGACAGCGCCAGAAGACACGGTCGAGTCCTACTCGCCCACAACTACCGGAACTGACTGTCCCGACACCCGACCGTGTGCCAGGTCACACGGTCGAGTCCTGCCAAACGTTCCTGTCGCGCCGCGCCCATGCCGAGTCACTGTCGGACGAGTCAGTGTCGGACGTCAGTGTCGCGCCGCGACCGTGTCAAGTGGACACAGTCGAGTCCCTACCGGTGCCTGTCGACAGCGCCGTGGCCGTGTCACGGGACACGGTCGAGTCCCTGCCGGCAGCCCACTTATTTTATACACTTTTGCGTATTTTTGACTTCTCTTTTCCTTTTTACTTATTTTAGGGATTATGTTTTCCCCATTTTGTGATTTATGTTTCTTGTTTGTATTTTATTTGATTTGTTTTGATTATTCAAATATTTTGTAATATTTGAATTATTTTATTTTTTTTGTTTGATTCCTTAAGTTGAAGACTTCACCCCTATAAGTAGTCTTCACATAGCCTTGTAATGAAAGACTATTATGAATTTAAATGAGAAAGAATACACTTTGTATTTCTATCCTTGGTAAATGATTTTTACCGAAACTTGATTATAATTCGACGCGTTTTCGAGTTTTAATCGAATCGATTCTCAATAGGTCTTGAGGAAAGATTACCTTATCAAACTATAGGTCTAGTTCGATAAACCTTTGTTCTTGATCGTTCAAGTCTTCTTGATCGATATTATCACTTTTTCCGATATTACTTCCATTTTTTTATTTGTTCGAATTTTCATTGTCATATTCGATATTACTCCCACAAAATACATCCCAAAACACCCCTAATCGTAAAAAGCCTTCCGCTATCATACACTTACGTATACTCCGAACGATACGTACCCACCTTTCCGGGATAATTCGTATCAGATAATATCCTTCTTGCTTAGGAACTTCTTCATGGTTATGGGCAGAGGGGGATGCCTAGATGGTGTATATTTAAAGTTGACCTTATAAAAGCTTATGACACTGTAGAGTGGGATTTTGTGCTGATTGCTCTGCAGTGTATGGGTTTCCATCAGTCGTTCATCGCCTAGATCACGGAGTGCATCACCACTACTGCCTTTTCGGTATCCTTAAATGGTGATGCTGAGGGGATCTTTAGAGGTTGTAGGGGCCTTCGGCAGGGAGACCCCATTTCTCCTTATCTCTTTGTTATTGTTATGGAGGTGATTCATGGTATTATTGCTCGTGAGATTGCTCAGACCCCGGGGTTCCGGTACCACTGGAAGGAGTTTTATGCTATTGTGAGGGCTCTAGATCATTGGAGTCACTATCTTCGACCGAAGCACTTCATCATACATTCGGACCATGAATCATTGAAGTATATGAACGGACAACACAAGTTAAGTCCCAGGCATGCGAAGTGGGTGGAATTCTTACAATGATTTCACTTCTCATCAAAGTATAAGGATGGCAAGAGCAATATTGTAGCAGATGCATTGTCTAGGCATTATGCCTTACTCTCTACTCTTGATGTTCGTTTGCTTGGATTCGAGACAGTGAAGGAATATTACGACGGTGATGCGGATTTTGGCGAGACCTTCACCCTTTGCAAATCAGGACCGATGAGAGAATTTTCGATACAGGAAGGCTTCCTTTTGAAGGGAAATCGTGTTTGCCTACCCAAGCACACGGTTCGAGAATTGCTGGTTTGGGAGGCTCACGGGGGAGGTTTGGCTGGCCACTTTGGTTCGACTAAGACATTAGATGTGCTGAAGGAACATTTTTATTGGCCAAAGATGCAGGGGGATGTTAGTAACATAATTAGTAAGTGTGTGACATGCCATGTTGTGAAGAGTTCGACCGATTGTTTTTTGATCCCCTTTTTCCCTACTACGTGCGATTTTCACACACTTAGTGTGCAGTTTTGCAGCTCCCGGCCCGGCGGCGCGTGCGGGCGCGTAAGACATCCCCTCCATCATCGTCCGTCGTCCGATTGTTCGCCTCTTCGAGACGATTGTCCCCTCCAAATTTCACTCAATTCCGACCATGTTTACCAGTGCAAATCTAGGTTGCAAATTCCGACTGGAAACTAGATTTTCGCCGAACTTCGTTTGCATTTTCCGGCCACGTCCACGGCGCAAACTCTTAGCCACCAACAGGAATAGACTCCTGTTGTAATTCCGGTCATTTCCCCTCTGGTCCCGTCGACTGAATCGCGGTTTCCGGCCGGGCGACGATTCTTGGTCAACCATTGACCGCGGCTATGTTTTTCCATTTTCCGGCGTGCTCCGGCCTCCTCTCGGCAGCGGACCACCTCCATTGGATTCCTCTCATCGAGCCGCTTCCATTGCTTACAATTTCGACCAGGTTCCGGCCACCTCAGATTCCGGCGAGATTTTCCGGCGGGTCTTCTTTAGGCGGTTTTGCTCCTTCTGTCATGGCCGATGATGGGCGGTCGCTGCCGGCGAATGGGCACCCACCGGACTTTGTTCACCCTTCATCGATTTCGACAATGATTTCTACGGAAGTCCTCATGTCATGCTTTCAACATATGATGTCTTCTCTTTCCAGCATTTCCTATTCGGAGACGCCTTCGGCCCCTCCATCATTCCCGACTTCGGCGCCGCTCCAGAATTCGGCCCACCAGCTCGGTTCCCTCAATCAAGACGACCCAGGTTAGGGACAAACTACGGGTCCCTCTCCTCCATCTTTCAAGGAAGCTCTGACAGGTAATCTCTCTAACTCGAGAAAAGATATTCATTTCTCAGATGATATTTATCGTAACTACTGTGATCCAGTGCGTAAAGGGGACTTCATATCTATTTCCTTGGATGAAAAATTTACTCTGAAAGAGTTAAAAACCTTCAAAATTCCTTAAATGGTCGGTTGTTGCAACAGAAAAACTCTAAGCCTTACTCTCTTGATCAACTGAAGGCTGAGTTGCAAAATGCTTGGTCTATCTCCACGTCCTGGAAATTAATACCTCTGGGAAAAGGATACTTTAACGTTCAATTCAATAATTCGGAAGATAAAAATCGTGTTTTTAGCAAAACCTCTTGGAACTTGGTCTCCGGATATTTTCATTTATACACTTGGGTTCCGGATTTCAACCCTTATAAAATTGCTACTTCTAAAGCACAAGTTTGGATCCGAATCTATGAGTTGCCGATTGAATACTGGCACCCTCAACTTATTTTTACTATTGCTAAGACTCTTGGCAACCCTTTGAAAATTGATGAACGTTCTCTGAATGGGGAGGTAGGTCATTTTGTTCGGGTCCTAATTGAAATTGACATGAAAGACCATGTTCACAACAATGTCATGGTTGAATGTTCGGGTCTCTGTGTTTTCCCTTCTATTAGCTACAAAAAATTTCCAGAGTTTTGCACTCATTGCTCAATCATTGGTCACTCCAACAATTCCTGTAGAAGCAAAAAAATGGCTCCGAACTCCAACTCTACGGCTCCTAGCGACTGCCAGAACCGTCAATCCAAATATGTTCGGAAACCATCCCCTACCACTACTGTTAGGGTCAATAATTCAAACAACAATAACCGCGTCAATGTGCTTGATGTTGAAACAACATACGGTGATTCCATTCATGATCACAATCAGCTCGCCTTGACGGTTTTCGAGCCTTCAATAGAGCAAAATGATACCACTATCCCCACTTCTGAGTTCTCCATTGAACATACCAACAATAACATGTTATCCCTTACCACTAACGTCTTCCGGCCTGATAATAACAACACGTCAGTGTTTTCCAAGGGCACGATCTTGCCTAACCCTTCTTCATCCTCTCGTCATGAGCAACCGACTGACACGGTTGGGCCCCCTATTGTGTCTGCTGACCATGACAAAGATAAGATCCATACCATTACTTCTAAGGCAGGAAAATCTATTGTTATTTCTCCACTTATTTCCTCAGAAAAACCTCACGCTCTGCTAAAACAAGCCAAAAGGGATGTTAAATTCCCAAAGACGGTGCAATTACTCCCTGCTAACTCCACGGCAGCGAAAAATTTTAATTTAGCCGCTTCTAAACCTTGGCGAAATTCTTCTGAGGAAGAGGATCAGCAAAATAATCCGCCTGAAGCACGGATAACCGCCGTTTCTAAATGAATATCCTTTCCTGGAATATCAGGGGGATCAGGAAGCGGGTTGTTAGGGACTAGCTTCGTCACTATATCACGGTTTGTAAGCCAGATATTCTTTGTATCATCGAGCTATTCACTTCTTTTGCTCGTTCTGATCTTTCTCTCTGGCGTTCGGGTGGTCTTTCTCTTCTTGCCGAGAATTTGCGAGGGAATCGGGACCCCGACATTTGGGTGCTCGACTCCCTCAACATATCTAATTGCCAAGTCATCCATGTCTCTGATCAGGTTATCATCATGGACATCTCTTTTAATGGATGGGACTTTCGGGCGTCCGTTGTACATGGTGCTCGTAACTATATTGGTCGCAGGAATCTTTGGGAGGATATCATGAGCTTCCTTCACCCTAATCTTTTAGTTTTCGGAGATTTTAATGCCATCATTGGGGCACATGAGTGTCACAGTCTTCATGTTCCCAACGCTACCTCTTGTCGGGAGTTCAGTCAATTTATTGATGAGGCCTTGCTTGTCGGCATCCCTTTTACTGGTCATCGGTTTACCTGGAGAGGCAGGGTTCACGATGATTCTCATGTTGAGACCCGCATTGATCGGTTTTTGGCCACCCCCGATTTTATCAATCACTGGGTTTCCACGAAATATCATGTTTTCCCTAGGACCTGCTCTGATCACCACTCGATCTGGCTCACCGTCACTTTGGGTAATACTTATTTTCCCAGACCTTTCTGTTTTCAACGTATGTGGACTACTGATAATTCATTTATTGATGTTATTCGGAACTGTTGGAATCTTAATTGTGGGAACCGGTCTCCTTGGGACTTGGTTTTGTACAAGCTTAAAAGGCTGCTACGTACCCTCAAGCATTGGAATTTTTCGTCTTTTGGTGATATTTTCACTAAGAAAAGTCAGCTTTTGGATCAGCTTGGTGAGATTCAGTCTCTCATTGATGCGATGGGTATACCGACGAGCTCTTCTGTCAGGAGGTTGAAACAACTGTGGCCTTGACGACATCCTTAATAAAGAGAGTCTTTTATTCCAACAAAGGAGTAGGACTAACTGGCTTAAGGATGGTGATCGGAATACTGCCTTTTTTGATAGGACAGTTAAGATGAGGAATAATCATCTTCAGCTCTCCTCTCTCCTTATTGACGGTGATCATTGTCATGATCCACCTGCTATCTCGAACCACATTGTGAATTTTTATCAGCACCTTTTCGAAGGCCACGCGATTGCTACTAACTGGCCCACTGGTTTCTCTCTTCCTAAGGTTTCTCATCAGCATAACTCCAACCTTACCGCTATTCCCCATTCCGAGGAAATTCGTTCTACAGTATTCGATATGGAGCCTCACAGTGCCCCTGGGCCTGGCGGCTTTACTAGATTATTTTATCAGTTATCTTGGGAGGTCGTTGGTACCGATATTGTGGCGACTATTCGGCAATTTTTCATTGAGGGTGATCTTCCGACGGGTCTTAACTCTAGCTTAGTAGCTCTCATTCCTAAAGTCAAAGGGGCCATCTCTATTGAGCAATTCTGGCCTATTGTCTTAAGTAACTTTATCTTCAAGATTATTACTAAAATCCTCACGGCCAGACTTTCTAGTTTTATTCATGAGATCATCAGCCCCCATCAATTTGGCTTTATTCCGGGTCAGCGCATCCACGATTGTATATCTATAGCTTTGGAATGCGTTAATTGTTTGAATCGCCGTGCGTTCGGCGGTAATATGGCTATTAAAATTGACATTCGTAAAGCTTTTGACACTCTCTCCTGAGAGTTCTTATTGGATGTTCTTCACAGTTTTGGTTTTCACGACCAATTTGTTGCTTGGGTTTCCACCATTCTTCACTCAGCGAAGCTTTCCATTCTTATAAATGGTGCTCCTACGGGTTACTTTGCGTGCAGTCAAGGGGTTCGGCAAGGTGATCCCATGTCCTCTCTTTTATTTTGTATTGCCGAGGAGATGCTCGGTCTCATGCTCTCCAATGCGGTTCGGACTACTCTCTTTAAGCCTATTTTTGCGGGCCGTAAGATTGTCTATCCATCTCACCTTTTTTATGCAGATGATGCTATCGTGTTTGGTCATGCCTCTACGGATAATGCCAATGCCTTATCGAAGATTCTTGATGATTACTCGGCTATCTCGGGCCAGGCTATGAACCGTACTAAATCTAAGGTTTATTTTGGTTCACATGTTCCTATACACACCAAACGGGCCATACTGCGCACCCTTGGCATGCGCGAGGGATCACTCCCTTTCAATTACCTTGGGGTTCCGTTATTCTGCGGCATACCCCATCTCATCCATATTGCCCCAATCGTTAACAAAATTATTCGTAAATTTTCTGCTTGGAAAGGATCTTCTCTCTCGATGGTTGGTCGTATTTGCTTAGTTAACTCTGTCATCATGAGCTCCTCCATTCACTCAATGATGATATATAGTTGGCCAATCAAATTGATAAACAAATTAGATTCGGCGTCTAGAAATTTTATTTGGTCGGGGGACATTAATCACAAGAACGCATGTACTGTGGCCTGGAGCAGAGTTTGTTCCCCTTTAGAGGAGGGAGGGCTTGGGGTGAGGCATCTTCGTACGATGAATGAATCCTTTTTGTTCTGTTTGGCCTGGGTTATTCTTCAGGAGGATTCCCTCTGTGGTCAGTTCCTTCATCAGAGGTTTCTCATAAGTAATTTGGATACTCGCAAGATTGTTTCTTCCTCTATATTCAGGGGGGTTCGTAATCATATTCCTCATCTTCTTAACACTTCCAGTTGGGTTATTGGAAATGTCAGAATATTAATTTTTGGTGGCACAACTGGCTGGGTCATTGGTGATTGGTTGGGTATTCCTCAGCATCTCAGAAGTACCTTCTCTGACACCATCAGTGAATTTTACTACGACGGGACCTGGCATCTTACCCTAGATTTCATGGAGAGGTGTCGTGATGTTGCTTTAGATGTCGTCTATACCCCCTATGACTTTGAAGGAAAAGACGAGCGGGTTTGGGCTAAATCAGTGCACGACAATGTTACCTCTCAAATCGCTTATTGGCACCTTCGCCACAACTTTCCTAAGGTGAGCTGGGGGAAATGGATTTGGCACAAATTAATCCCTGCTCGTCGTTCTCTCATGGTCTGGAAGGCTATTCACAACAGGCTTCCTGTTTTTGATCTTCTTCGTTTCAGGGGTTTCATTGGTCCTTCGGTTTGCCTTTTCTGTCTCTCTGCCCCTGAATCGATTGACCACATTTTCACTGAGTGCATAGTTATCCGGCAGTTCTGGGACTATATTGAGCGGGGCTTCTTAGTCTCTTTAGAATTGAATGCTGGGTTTGAGCACTTCATCATTCGAGCTATGGATATCAAATTTAGTCAGCAGATCTCTACTCTATGGAAATTCACTATTATTACTGCCGTCTGGGATATATGGCATATTCGCTGTGATGTTTTATATAACGAAGCTAAATTTTCTATCATATCTCTTTGTTCTATAGTTGGTCTCTTCTCAGAGAATGTAATAACTATGACATGGGAACCATGGATAACTCTATTTCTGATCTGGTTCGTCTTCGGGCTCTGGGTGTGGCTGGCCGCGCGAGACCCCCACTTTACCCTATTTATGTGAAATGGTATTCCCCCCCCCCCCCCAATTGGCTGGATGAAAGTTAACACTGATGGGATGGCTAGAGGTGCCCAGGCTTGGGTGCTATTGGCCTAGTTTATCGGAATCGTCTGGGCCGGGTCTGGCACCCTCTCTGCGGCAATTGGTTGCTGTTTTGCCTTCCAAGCTGAGTTGGTCGCAGCTATTCATGCTATCGAAATTGCTTTTTATCATGGTTGGGATTATTTGTAGCTAGATTCTGACTCTACTTATGTTGTGAGCATTCTCTCAGATCGTAGGTCGGCTGTACCCTGGATCTACCGCAGTCGTTTGAGGCGGATTTGGCGTATTATTGATAGCATGCACTTCAGGGTCTCTCATATCTATAGAGAAGGGAATGCTGTGGCAGACTGGCTTTCTAAAAGATTGGTTTCTTACGAGTGGTCTAGCGAAGCGCCAGAGTCCCTCCGAGATCTTCTATCGAGGGATATGTCTCCAATGTATTTTAGCCGACATTAGTTTTCTCGCAGCATAACGCTCGGGTACTCTTTTTCCCTATCGTAGATTTTTCCCATTGGGTTTTTCTACGATAGGGTTTTAACGAGGCCTGCGGCTGCAACCCCATACATCTGGTATGGGGGTTTAGGTCATTTTATTCTGTTTTCATAGATAGCTTTTGCATTTGTGTTTTTATCTCTGTTTCTTTTGACTACCCGCCTGTGGGATTAGCTTTAGATTTTATTTTGTTGTCTAGCCCGGTTGCCTGGTTGTGGTATCCGTTGGCCATCTCTCTGTAATTATTCTCTTTTTCTCGTTTTTATAATAATATTGACCTTGATGAGTCAAAAAAATGTTGTGAAGAGTTCGTTCAAACCAGTAATATACACACCTTTACCGATTCCGGAGAGGCCATGGGGAGATGTCTCGATGGATTTTATTGTGGCTTTACCTCGTACTCAATGAGGGAGGATGCGATTATGGTAGTCGTAGATCATTTTTCGAAAATGGCTCATTTTGTAGCGTGCCACAAGACAGACAATGCAAGCAATATGGCCGACTTATATTTTCGAGAGGTGATACGTTTACATGGGATTCCGAAGACTATTGTTTTCGATCGAGACTCCAAATTTCTCAGCTACTTTTGGAACACCCTATGGAGGAAGGTGATAACAAAACTCTTGTTTAGCACTTCACACCACCCTCAAACCGACGGGCAAACTGAAGTGACTAATCGAACCATGGGAACACTGTTGTGAGGCCTGGTAGGCAAGACACAAAAGGACTGGGATCTAAAACTGGCACATGCGGAGTTTGCCTATAACTGTTCTCCTACTCATGCCACGGCGCGTTCTCCATTCGAAGTAGTTTACGGCCTGAATCCTTACATACCGCTAGACTTAATTCCATTACCGAATGACGAAATGGTGCATAAGGACGCGGAGTCAAAACTAAAATCGATGATGAAATTACACGAACAGGTGCGTAACCGAATCAAGGAGATAAATGAGACGTACAAAAGAAAATCGAACAAACAAAGAAAACCAAGAGTATTCGAGGTTGGGGATTTAGTTTGGGTGCATTTTGGGAAAGAACGATTCCCAAGTAAGCGTAAGAACAAGTTAATGCCACGAGCTGAGGGACCATTTAAAATAGTTGCGAAGGTGAACGATAATGCTTACAAGTTAGAACTTCCGGGTGATTATGGAGTGCATGCTACTTTCAACATAGGTGATCTATCTCCTTATCTCGACGACAATGGGATTACGGAATTGAGGACAATTCCTTTTAAATAAGGAGGGAATTATACGAAACCGACTACTCCAAGCGAAGAAGACGAAGTAAGGATTGACGTAAAACACCTCGAATCATTCATATTCAATAACATTACTCATACTGAAACTTATAAAGTCGTCTTTTTGAAGATCCAAGAAATTGTAGGACTTGGGGAAACTTTGTAATCTTCCCCTGTTCTCTTTAATTGACATATATCCTAGCCATCAAATAAATTAAGGATGGGATCCTTAATTTAGAATGGTCGGGATAGCTCAGTTGGTAGAGCAGAGGACTGAAAATTCTCGTGTCACCAGTTCAAATCTGGTTCCTGGCACATGTTTAATTTGGATGAGGTATTTTAAGAATAGAACCATGAGATCTTTTTGTCATTTTTTATTCATAATTTAAAATAAAACCAGTATTTAAATTAAAGAGAATGAATAAGTATTTCCATCTCAGAATTTCAAAATTTTTAATCTACGAAGAAAAGCTTATTTTATATTGTTAACTTTTATTGACTACAAAAGAGATTAGTTTTTTAACAAACTTTAGTTTCTCCACAAATTAATTGAGTTATTCCCTCGATCGTGAATAACTCTTTAGAGTTTTTACCAGGCTCAGTCGTGATTTTGATTTTTAAAAAGAATATCACTAGTTTATCCACGATTGGAAAAGGCTTGATTTGATCTCGGAGTTACCTTGATAATCGGACTTGGATTAACTTAAACATAGGCAACTTGCATCTTGGGGAACGGGTCCAAGTGGTAAAGGCAAAACAATAAAAGAATTTCAGCACTTTCTTTATTATAAAAGCAGCAGGAATCTCGGCTGCATGCAATGTGAAAGGCGGCTATCACCTTGCAGACACAACCCATCTTTTACTCTTGTTTGCAAGTGACGTGGGGAACCTTGTATTTTCTTTTCCTTATTTTAAGACCAACTTATAATAGTTTAGATTATCTTGTCAGGATACTTTTGCCTATAAATAGTGGCGATGGAGTTGTAATGAGAGCAGATTATTGAATGATAAAACGACATACCTTGTGTATTGTTTAAGTGTTGGACGAGTTTCCTTCAAAACTTTGATTATTATTCGACTCGTTTTCGAATCTTAATATGATTGATTCTCAATAGGTCTTGAGAAGAAATCACTTTATCGAATTATAGGTCTAGTTCGATAAAACAACTGTTTCTTGTCCTGTTTCGATATTCTTCTTGTTCGATACAGGGTTGTACTTGATCGGGATTTCACATCAAGTGTTGTTCGATCGTTCGAACTTGTTTCTTGTTTTAAATTTGCATCCGACCGAAACTTGCTGTTTCGAGTGCCGCTGTTTGTAGGTTGCCTGTTTCGAATCATTTCCATTCGGCCAGTTCCTGTCTTGTTGCTGTATCGAGCTGCCGTCATCATTTCCTATCGCGTGCGCATACCGCTTGATGTTATTCTTAGCGAATGTTGTTACTCGATTTAAGCGATTTCTTGCTGTTCGCTTCCACTCGTCAAAACAGCTTGCCGCTATATTGATAGAGAATCCGTATCAACAAGGCCCCGTGCCCTGATGGTATTAATGCTGCTTTTTACCGGCGGGCTTGGCCGATTGTGGGGGGTGAGATTTCGTTTGCTATTATGCATTTTTTTGCTACGGGAAAGTTTGTCAGGCAGATCAATTCTACGATCATTTCTCTTGTTCCAAAAGTAGCCTTACCTAAGAGCATGTCGGATTTTAGACCGATCTCTTGCTGCAACTTGTTATATAAGGCTATTTCGAAAATTTTTATTCACCGTATGCGTGATAGCTTGGATGCCTTGATTGACCCGGTTCAGACTGCTTTTATTCCTAGGAGAAGGATTAGTGATAATGATACGAAATTAACTAGTCAAAATGAAGAAGACGGAGCAAGGATCGACGTAAATGGCCTCACAACGCATCATGCATGTATGGTGACATTTTTAGGCGAGAAAATGGACACAAGCCGGAAAATGACACAACCTGCCGGAAAATGTCGTCACCTGCCGAAAAACGCCGAGCACTGCCGACCGAACTCGGCCGTGTCGTCCGGCACGGCCCGTGCCGTGCTCGTCCGGAATAGCCAAGGTCGCTGTCGGCCGAACCCGACCGTGCCAGAAGACACGGTCGAGTCCTACTCGCCCACAACTACCGGATTTGACTGTCCCGACACCCGACCGTGTGCCAGGCGACACGGTCGAGTCCTGCCAAACGTCCCTGTCGCGCCGCGCCCGTGCTGAGTCACTGTCGGACGTCATTGTCGCGCTGTGACCATGTCAAGCGGACACGGTCGAGTCCCTGTCGGCGCCTGTCAACCGCGCTGCGGCCGTTTCACGGGACACGGTCGAGTCCCTGCCGGCAGCCCACTTATTTATACACTTTTGTGTATTTTTGACTTCTCTTTTCTTTTTTACTTATTTTAGGGATTATGTTTCCCCATTTTGTGATTTATGTTTCTTGTTTGTATTTTATTTGATTTGTTTTCATTATTCAAAGATTTTGTAATCTTTGAATTATTTTATTTTTTTGTTTGATTCCTTAAGTAGAAGACTTCACCCCTATAAGTAGTCTTCACTTAGCCTTGTAATGAAAGAGTATTATGAATTTAAATGAGAAAGAACACACTTTGTATTTCTATCCTTGGTAAATGATTTTTACCGAAACTTGATTATAATTCGATGCATTTTCGAGTTTTAATCGAATCGATTCTCAATAGGTCATGAGGAAAGATTACCTTATCAAACTATATGTCTAGTTTGATAAATAATTCATATTGTTCTTGTTTACGTAAACCGAATTGCCCTACTTTCGGTTATTTCTTACGAGCGTTACACATATTCGAGTATTGTGAGGATCAACTATATTTCCGCTGCATTTCATACGAGTTTACATCCATTTTCATACGTAATTCGTATCATACGGTCTAATTCGATAAACATTTGTTCTTGATCGTTCAAGTCTTCTTGATCGATATTATCACCTTTTCCGATATTACTTCCATTTTTCATTTGTTCGAATTTTCATTGTCATATTCGATATTACTCCCACAAAATACATCCAAAAACACCATACTCGTAAAAAGTCTTCCGCTACGATATTCTTACGCACACTCCGAACGATACATATCCACTTTTCCGGGATAATTCGTATCATAAGTGGTATTGGAGCCCAAGGTCATCTCCTTGGGTGATTTATTCAACGATTTCTTGTGAAGAACTATCTCTTGACTTTTGTTATGGATTTCTCCGATCTCGATTTCTTAATGAATCTCCGTGACGCACTAAACGGCTTACCGGAGCAACGTATGCAAGCAAGACGCAGAGACGATGCCAACGATATTGATTTCTTGGCTTAATTTCGCAGCATACCGGAGTTTCACGGATCTAGTAATCCAGATGCATGCATAGATTGGCTCCATGCTTGTGAGGAGCACTCGGACTTCAAGGCTGCCCTGATCAACCGCCGCGTTTCGCTGGTGACAAAGCGCCTTCGCGGTAGCACCGCCTTCTGGTGGCAAAAATTGAAACAGTCCCGTTCACAACAATGTAAGCCTAAAATTACAGATTGGCAAAAATTCAGAAAATATTTCAAGCGAAGGTTCAAAGCCACATCTTACCACCAGTCGTTGTTTCCCCACCACCAATCCTTCGACGCCCCGCCGCCAACTTTTGATCAAAGATTTTTTTTTTCATCGAAGAATTTCCAACGAGGCTTTTTTTGATGAAGACGATGTCCCTACCACCGTTTTCAATGAAGTAGACGAGATAGAGTTTTCAATGGCGCAATTCAACGAAGAAGATGAGTTGAGCCTTGTTTCCATAATTGACGAACCTGGATCTTACTATTTTGAGCATGGGTTGTGTTGGCCAATTTGACCAAGACAGACCAACTTATGTTAATGGTGAGGAACTTGTTAGTGTCATGGAAACCCGGCCGGATTATGAAGGGCCACCAGTATTTGATACCGAACCAGTTGACGAAGAGGAGCCCATAATTGATTCCGTGTTTCCCATTGTTGATGGTGCACCCGACGTGAAATCATCAATACTTCCCATTTTTGATGTTGTGCCCGACGGCGATCCATGTCTCGATGTAAGTTGTTTTAAAGATTTTTGTCCAAACTCCAATGAGGTGTTTTCAGTTCTTGATACGAAGCAAGAAGATGTTATGATTCCCGAACATCTATATCTTGAGCCTTACCAATATTTTGATATGAAAGTCGATGACGAAGCATTTTTCCCAGGTCTTGAAGTGGCATCCGATGAAGAGCGACCTATTATTACTGTCGTGCTTCCCATTTCAGATGTCCGGTTATATGATGATTCATATCGTGATATCGGTATTACCTCGCAGAATAATTATTATTATTTCATTAATAAGGATAGTTATTTGTTTGGTGATTCCCGGAGATCCCATAATACTTATCGTCTCAAGATTTTGGGCCATGTATGCACTGCGGACATTTTCGAGATCAAATACTTAGAGGCTTTAGTTAATTATCTCGATGACGAAGGGAGTTCAGAATTGAGGACAATTTCCTTTAAAGGTGGAGGGAATGATGCGAAATTAACTAGTCAAAATGAAGAAGACGGAGCAAGGATCGACGTAAATGGCCTTACAATGTGTCATGCTCGTACGACGACATTTTTAGGCGAGAAAACGGACACAAGCCGGAAAATGACACAACCTGCCGGAAAATGTCGTCGCCTGTCGGAAAATGTCCAATCGGCCGGAAATATCACCACCTGCCAAAAAATGCCGAGCACTGCCGACCGAACTCGGCCATGTCGTCTGGCACGGCCCGTGCCGTGCTCGTCCGGAATAGCCAAGGTCGCTGTCGGCCGAACTCGACCGCGCCAGGAGACACGGTCGAGTCCTACTCGCCCACAACTACCGGAACTGACTGTCCGGACACCCGACCGTGTGCCAGGCGACACGGTCGAGTCCTGCCAAATGTCCCTGTCGCGCCGCGCCCGTGCCAAGTCACTGTCGGACGAGTCAGTGTCGGACGTCGTTGTCGCGCCGCGACCGTGTCAAGTGGACACAGTCGAGTCCCTGTCGGTGCCTGTCGACCGCGCCGCGGCCGTGTCACGGGACACGGTCGAGTCCCTGCCGGCAGCCCACTTATTTTATACACTTTTGTGTATTTTTGACTTCTCTTTTCCTTTTTACTTATTTTAGGTATTATGTTTTCCCCATTTTGTGATTTATGTTTCTTGTTTGTATTTTATTTGATTTGTTTTGATTATTCAAAGATTTTGTAATCTTTGAATTATTTTATTTTTTTGTTTGATTCCTTAAGTTGAAGACTTCACCCCTATAAGTAGTCTTCACTTAGCCTTGTAATGAAAGAGTATTATGAATTTAAATGAGAATGAATACACTTTGTATTTCTATCCTTGGTAAATGATTTTTACCGAAACTTGATTATAATTCGACGCGTTTTCGAGTTTTAATCGAATCGATTCTCAATAGGTCTTGAGGAAAGATTACCTTATCAAACTATAGGTCTAGTTCGATAAACCTTTGTTCTTGATCGTTCAAGTCTTCTTGATCGATATTATCACTTTTTCCGATATTACTTCCATTTTTTTATTTGTTCGAATTTTCATTGTCATATTCGATATTACTCCCACAAAATACATCCCAAAACACCCCTAATCGTAAAAAGCCTTCCGCTATTACGTATACCTCGAACGATACGTACCCACCTTTCCAGGATAATTCGAATCAGATAATATTCTTCTTGCTTAGGAACTTCTTCATGGTTATGGGTAGAGGGGGATGCCTAGATGGTGTATGTTTAAAGTTGACCTTATAAAAGCTTATGACACTGTAGAGTGGGATTTTGTGCTGATTGCTCTGCTGAAGTGTATGGGTTTCCATCAGTCGTTCATCGCCTGGATCAGGGAGTGCATCACCACTACTGCCTTTTCGGTATCCTTAAATGGTGATGCTGAGGGGATCTTTAGAGGTCGTAGGGGCCTTCGGCAGGGAGACCCCATTTCTCCTTATCTCTTTGTTATTGTTATGGAGGTGCTTCATGGTATTATTGCTCGTGAGATTGCTCAGACCCCGGGGTTCCGGTACCACTGGAAGTGTGAGGCTACTCATACTTTCATGCTCGCCTTTGCAGATGATTTCCTTCTTTTCTGTAATCCAAATGAGGTTTCTATTGGTGTTCTTAAGAGGAGTATTGATATCTTTGATTCTCTTTCGGGTTTGCGCGCTAACCCTAAGAAGAGTAATTTTTTTCTCTCGGCGAGTGCTTTGGAGCAGGGGGCTCAGGTTGAGCAGTTATTAGGGTTTCAGATTGGCCAGCTCCCTGTGAGGTACTTGGGAGTCCCTTTATTTTCATCGAAGCTCACGGTGGCTCAGTGCTCTCCTTTGTTTGACAGGATTGATGGTCGGCTGAGTAACTGGTCTTGTAGATCTCTGTCCATGGCCGGTCGTTGTCAGCTTATTCGGTCTATGTTATCCGCTCTTCACATTTATTGGGCTTGTATCTTTATCCTGCCCAAGGGCGTGCTTACCCTCATTGAGAAGCGTTTAAGGCGTTTTCTCTGGAAAGGTTCTCGGGAATCTGGGCATGCTAAAGTGGCTTGGTCTAAGGTTTGCTTGCATGTAGTGTGTGGTGGCCTTGGTATTACTCCGTTGAGGGTTCAGAACCAGGCCCTTATGACCCGCCATATTTGGGATCTCCTGGCTGGGTCTTCTCGTTCTGTTTGGGTTAGCTGGGTTCGTTCGTATAGAGTTCAGCAGTGTTCTTTTTGGGATATTCCTATCTCTACTGCGTCTTCTTGGTATTGGAAACAGCTGCTGAAGTTGCGTCCTCTTGTCATGGGAGCGTTTCAGTATTCTGTTGGTGATGGCTCTTCCTTCCATTTATGGTCGGATCCTTGGAACCCTATGGGTTTGATTAGGCATTCTCTGCCTAGAGCGCCTCTTTGGACATTGATGTGCATGCCCGTCTTGGCTCTATTATTTCTGATGGTGATTGGGTTTGGCCGATGGTTGATCGTTCCGAGTTTCAGCAGGTTGTTTCTGCCTCCCTCCATTCAATGGAGGCCAGGATCTCATCTCATGGAGACCGCATAGATCAGGTTCCTATTCTTCCTCGTCCGCTCTTCGGTTCCTTAGAGCATATTCTCCTTCTGTTCCGTGGGCCCCTCTCCTTCTTGGCCCCGGGAAGATTCCTAGGCACACCTTCATCTTATGGTTGGCTATTCAGGAGCATTTGTCGACTATGGACAAGCCTTGGCTGCAGCATGAAGATGGTATTGTGTCCTTTGTGGGATGGCGTTAGAGTCTCATTCTCACTTATTCTTCATGTGCCCTTTATCTAGCAGGTGTATCTCTATTGCTAGGAGGGAGGTAAATTTTTTTTGGCCTCACTATGAGTGGAGTACGGGTATTCTTTGGGCGGCTAGGAGGTGGAGAGGTAAGCATCTGGTTAACGTGGCATACCGTATCTTTTTAGCTGCGTTGGTCTACTTACTCTGCAGGAGCGGAATGAGAGGAGATTCGGTCAGAGGCGTCGAGATCCACACACAGTTACTTTCCAAGGGATTGGTCTTGTTCGTGACATTATCTCTCAGCGTTGGCCGCCGCATTCCTTATCTGCGGTCGCTGTTAGGCGTATTTGGAGGGTTGCTTGGTAGTTCCATTGTAACTCTTTTATTATTTTTCTGTTTCCTGCTGTTGGTGCACCTTTTGTAATGGTTGCTGGGTACTGACCTGCCTTGTTGGCCAATCTTATTTATTTAATGTAATTGACTTTTCCAAAAAAAAAAAAGAATAGAAAAGACATTAATTCTATACTCAGATCATAATTGGACGAGTCACTAATTAATTTGTTATACTTAATGCAGACATAACTCTCAATATGACAATGAACCCACTCGCAATTCTACTCGAAAAGAACACCTTGATCGGACCTAACTTTGTGGATTTGCTCCGCAATCTGATGATAGTCCTCAGTATAGAGGCACTGGGATACGTCTTAGAGACGGACATCCCGGCGCCTCCAGTGTGGACTAGAGCCAATCAAGAAGAGATTGAAAACCACGAAAAGTGGGTTAAGGATGACGTAAAAGTCCGTGCATACATGATGGCTTCTATGTCTAATGAGCTTCAAAGAGCTCATGAGAAAATGACTTCTGCTAGGCAGATTCTATCTCACTTAACCGAGCTTTATGGTGAGCACAACAGAACTGCTAGATATGAGATATCCAAGCAACTATTCGGTGTAAGGATGAAGGAAGGTGAGAAGGTTGGGGACCACGTCCTCAAAATGATATCCATGATCGAGAGATTGGAGGCTCTTGATTTTAAAATGGATGCTTCTCTTCAAATCGACCTTATCCTACAATCTCTCCCTGATTCTTTCTCACATTTTGTTATGAACTTCAACTGCAATGAGATTGCGTGTAACTTAGCTGGTCTAATGAATAAACTGGTGACCGCTCAGTCTCAGATGAAGACTCCGCGGATGAAGGAGTCTGCCCTTGTGATTTATTCTGGACCTCGGAGGTCTAAAAACAAGAAGAAAAATACCAAGAAGCAGACGGGACCACAAGTGAAGGATTTCAAGGGCAAGGCCCTGATGGTTCCAAAGAGCAAGAAAAAGGACGCTTGTCTCAAGTGCGGTGAGCTGGGCCACTGAGCTAGAGACTGTCCAATTCTTCATGGCACTTCAGGTACAGAACTTTTAGTTTTGGAAACAAATTGTTCTGCTACTGTATTTTCTACTTCCTGGATACTGGGTTCTGGTGCTAGTTCTCATATTTGTACTGTGAATCAGGATCTGGAATAAAGTAGGAAGCTTAGAGTTGGAGAAGTAATGATCACTGTCGGAAGCGTGCATAGTGCCGAGGCAACCAATATAGGATCAGTTCTTTTGGGTTTAGAATCCGTTTTTTTTCTAACTTTAGAAGATGTACTTGTTTTGACCAAGGGGCATAAAAATATTGTATCCATTCTGGTCATGGATCGGAAAGGCTTTTCATTTTTCATTGGTGATGGTTTCTGCAAAATTTATTTTAGAAATAAACTAGTGGGCACTGCTACATTGTTAAATGGACTGTATCATCTAA
This sequence comes from Orobanche coerulescens, assembly GCA_033398695.1. Classification (NCBI taxonomy): domain Eukaryota; kingdom Viridiplantae; phylum Streptophyta; class Magnoliopsida; order Lamiales; family Orobanchaceae; genus Orobanche; species Orobanche coerulescens. The sequence goes on from CM065804.1 coordinate 104,453,975, forward strand.
ACCTCAATAACAAAGTCATTGTGAATACTATGACTAGGAAGTATGGTAGGGATGAAACTAATCAAGTTTTGAAATGGCATCTTAGACTTGGTCATGTTGGTCACACCAAGGTTTACAAAATGGAAAAAGATGGTCTTATGGGTCCATTGGGATCGGATCCCTTTCCTACTTGTGAATCTTGCCTTAAAGGCAAAATGACTAAATCCCCCTTCATATGGATTTTTGAAAGAGCCGCTGATAAACTAGGATTAACCTATACCGACATATGTGGTGCTTTGGAAACAGCAGGAGATGGATATCAGTATTTCATTGCATTTACAGATGATCATACTAGGTATGGTTATGTATACTTAATGAAACATAGATCCGAGGGCTTTGAGAAATTCCAGGAATTTAAGGCGCTAGTCGAAAAATAAACTGGTAATCATATCAAAGCACTTCAGTTGGATCGAGGTGGCGAGTATATGAGTGCGGAGTTTGACGAGTTCCTAAAGGAACATGGAATAGTATCACAACTAACACCTCCAAGTACGCCTCAGTTAAATGGTGTGTCAGAAAGAAGGAACCGGACCTTGTTGAACCTGGTCCGTTCCATGCTAGGCTATACTGACATACCGATTTACCTGTGGAGGTATGCACTCCTGACTGCCGCTTATATCTTGAAAAGATGTCCTTACAAATCCATTCCTAAAACTCCACATGAGATGTGGGAGGGCAGGAAATCAAGTCTCAATCACATTAGGATTTGGGGATGTCCCACCTATGTCAAGAAGACTAAGATGGAAAAGTTGGAAGCGAGGTCCGTGAAGGGACGTTTCATTAGATTCCCATCTGTCACGATAGATTATCTATTCTACATGCCCAAAGATCGAAAGATCGTTGTTGCTTTACATGCACACTTCCTGGAAGATGATTTCATCCAGAATGGCAGAGCAGGTAGAAATATTTCTTTGGAAGAATATAATGAAACTCCTCAGGAGACACCTGTGCAAGAAATTGAAACCGAACCTTCTGAAAGACAAGTACAACCACCTCGTAGGTCTAGTAGGGTGTCTCATTTACCTGAGAGGTATATCCATGTACACTTGGAGAAGCTGGGTCTCCATGAGGTTCCAGGTGATAGCCAAGAGACCGACCCAACGACCTATGACCTAGCAATGGTAGATGTAGAGAGTCATGAAATAGACTGTAGCAGTCTTTATCTAGCTGGGACCTTCGTTTTAATGAGGCAGTCAAAGAGTTTGACTTCGTGCAAAATGAAGAGGAACCTTGTGTATACAATAGGGTTAGTGGGTGCAAGATCACATTCTTAGTACCATGTGTAGATGACATTCTACTAATAGGAAATGATGTGGGAATGCTCAGTTCTGTGAAAGCTTGGCTTTCGAGTAATTTCTCCATGAAAGACTTGGGAAAAGAAACCTATATTCTTGGTATTCGGCTCTATAGAGCAAAGAGAACAATAGGTCTTTCCCAAGCCCTCTATATACATAAGATCTTAAAGCAATTTAAGATGAATGATTCTAAAAGAGGGTTCCTATCGATGCGACATGGAATAAAACTCACCTTGAAGATGTGTCCTCATAGTGAGGAACAATGAAAGGAAATGAATAATATACCATATGCTTCGTAAATGGGTAGCCTAATATATACTTTATTGTGTATGAGACCTGACATTGCGCATGCTGGGAGCGTGGTAAGTAGGTTTCGGGCTAACCTAGTTAGGGAACATTAGACTGCCGTAAAGAACGTTCTCAAGTACTTTAGAAGGACTAGAGATATGGTTCTTATGTATGGCGGTGGAGAACTGAATGTGGTGGGATTCACTGAATTGGACTTCTAAGGACAGAAAGACGATTCGATGTCTACTTCTGGCTACATATTTACTCTTAATAGAGGAGCAGTATCTTGGCACAGTGCCAAGTATAGAGCGACTGCTGGTTCCACCTGTTAGGCTGAGTATAAAGCAGCCTCGGAGGCCTCCAAGGGAAGGGTTAAGAAGTTACTGGGTAAACTTCACGTAACACCATGTGCTACACTGCCTGTTTTCATTTTTACACGATAATAATAGAGCGGTAGCACAGGCCTGGAAGCTGAGGTTTCATAACAATACAAAACATATTGAGAGAGAGTATCATCTCGTGAGAGAATATGTTCGCAAAGGGATACATTGTGCTGCATAGAGTAGAGTCAGCCGACTACGTCGCTGATCCACTGACCATGCCACTTTCTCAGATTAGCTTAGAGTGTCATCTAGAGAACATGGGTATTAGATACCACAGTATGTGGCATTGAGTGCAAGTGGGAGATTGTTAGGAGTATGCCCTCAAATGCCACTCAGAGGATGTTGAGTGAGGGCATTGTACTTGTTATTTTATATATCTTTAATATAAGGCAATGGATGTTTCTTTATTTACTGGTAGTTACTGGCGTTCCTGACTCGTAAATATATATAGAAACTAGTCCGTGTATTTGAGAGCAAAACATTCCACTTGTTATTGGATAAGAGGTCGGCACTGGATAGGTTTATAGCTCAAATACTTAATCGTTCGCAAGTCGATGAAACTTGACTGGGCATTAAGTTTATGTGAAGACTTGTATGACGTGTTCTTTGACATGTAGAATGCCTATCGAACATCAATGGTTAGTGAGAGCACACGTTATAGGTATGCTAATTGGATTAGTATACTCGAACCGACTCACCCTCGATTCATCACATAGATTTCACCCCGGGAGAGTCAATGACGGAATCGAAAGGTTGTGATAGGTATTCATGAACCTTCGACTTGAGGATTTAGTAGGGATGTTCTTGCGACGTCAAGATTTTCATTAGAGTAGTTCGACCCTGTAAACCAAAAGGTGGGGGTCAACCTCGATGTGCATCTTGATGGGCAAGTAGCAGGTCAAACTGAATACCAAGATAGAATTCTTTCTCCTATTAGTGAATAGGTTATATGTCCTATGCGGTTATTGGCAGATGAGATCATAAGTCTTTGGCCAAAGCATTGGAGCAAGTTGTATTGGATACACAAGAGCTCGATGATCTCAATTTGCATTAACTCATGCATAGCATCAAGTATAGATAGGGTTTGACTGACCGTGACCCTATAACTTGATCGGGACATTTGAAAGAAGGGTTTATACGTATACTGGTATTCACAACAGAATGGTTCTTGAATGATCCCAATCATTCGTTCTCAGTTGGGGTACAGTGTAGGCCGCCAGGCTGGCTAGGTGGTGCTACTACTTTTTGGTTCCTCCCATTGCTGACTGAGACAGACCTACCGAGTCGCACAATAGGATTGACGACGGAATGAATCGAGCTTAATTCTCTCGTTATGAATATTAGATATTAGATATCTAATTTGGGACATTGGATGTCTAAATTGATTTATTGGATAAATTAATTTATGGCCTAATGAATTAAATAAATTACTGGGTGGTTAATTTAATTCATAAATATAATTATTTCTTGGAGAAATTTATTATGTTATTTTATATTTGATTTGATTAATTAATTGGATTAATTAATTGATATAAATACATGGGAACGGAGTCGGAGTTTATCTGTTTGGACTCACGGGATTCCGAAACGAACCGAACTCATCCGTTTTTCCATCAAGCCCCCACTTTCCACCTTACTTCCCTTTGTCTTTTTGTTCCCATTGTTAAATGGATGATAAAGACTTGTGGAGCAATGATTCATGTGATATGAGTTATGTTGTTTTGGTATGAAGGTGTATAAAGAATTAAAATGAAGACTTGTGTTCTCAATCTATCACTTCATTTGTGTGCATCTTGCATATTCATATGTAAGTGATAGAGAGAGAAAGAGTGAGAAAGAACTTAGAGTTCATTCAAAAGTCTTCATCTTGTTCTTGGTGGTTCTTAGAGAAAAATCAAGAAATCAATAGAGAGATCATAGATTATATACTTAGAGTGTTATAATTTTGATAAACAAGCTTCTACGACCTTGTTTTAGCCGTATCCTTGGAGGATAATGAGGTTTAGTCGTTCCGGTCGTTTATACGGCGCGTGGCAAGTAGAGACGCGGTCCTTTCAGCGTTGGATCATCCAAGAGCTTGGAGCAAATTGGATCGTAGGGAATTCAACTATAGCTTGGGGAATAGCTCAAGAGAAGGACACCAGTTAATCAACGACTACAAGGGTATGTTTCTCGTGTCTCTTGTGTTTCGCTTTTAATATTCGTATATACGTAGCTCGATCGATCCTCGTAGGGATTCAGATCGAATTAATTTTTGTTTTACCACTTCCGCTGGGCCTTCGTTTTAGGCACCGAATCCAAATAAACACAAGGTATCAAAATCAGCGTATGAGCACAACTCCACTGAATTTGCTATGTTCCGATTCAAACCACGCAAAAAAACGATACTCCTTTGTTCCTCATTCTCCTCTAACTCCCCCATCAAAGCCAAACTTTCGAACTCATCAATATATTCACTAATACTCAATTTTTCTTGCACATAATCGGCAATCTTACAGTACAAGGTCAATTTATGCGATGTAGGCGCATACCTTTTGCGGAGTTTTCATTACAAAGAGTCCCAAGAAGTAATCTTTTCTTTTCCCACACGAGCCCTCTGCGTTTTCACTCACTCGAACCAAAGAGAAGCTGATGCGATATTGACACCTCCAAACGAAGTAAACGAAGTAAGAATTGACGTAGGTGACGATACCACGTTGCATGCACATGCACCTACGTACTTCGGTGAGAAAACAAATGCGGAAATGGGAACGATCTTAATAATCGGAACCGGGATAACTTAGATGTATCAAACATGCATACGTATACATGTTCATGCATACAAAATCGGCCATATTAGGGGGGAATTTCGGCCAATTGTGATGGGAGACCCATGAAGGATCTTTGTCCCCTCTACTTTCAAGATTGCTTTCTTTTTCAAAGTCCACCACAATAAAATTAAAGATAGAGATTTGGCTCACTCCACACTTCACCAAATCGGCCGAACAAGGAGGAAGAAGATGCCAAGAAGTTGCTTTCATTTTCTATCCTTGTCAAAGTCTTAAGATGCCAAGAAGTTGCTTTCTTTTTCTATCCTTGTCAAAGTCTTACAAAAAGATATCACATGGGAAAAATTTTATCTCCTCCTTTGAGCTACCCCACGGCCGAAATGCAAGGAAGAAGCCAAGCTTGTTGTTGTTTTCCTTTCTTTGTCAAAGTCTTGATAGATTAGTTTAATGTTTGCTTGTTTTTTAGTTTAATCTTGATTGATCTTGCTTGATCTTGTAAGGGATATTTATAAGCCTCATCTTCAACCTTTGAAAGACATCTTGAAGTTTAAAAAAAAAAACGAAATACACTTTGTATGTATTCTTGTTGAATGATTTTCAGCAACACCTTGATTATAATTCGACGCGTCTTCAAGTTGTAATTTAATCGATTCTCAATAGGTCTTGAGGAGAGATTGCCTTATCAAACTATAGGTCTAGTTTGATAAATCACTTTCATATCATTCTTTTTTACGTAAGCCGAATTGCCCTACTTTCGGTTAATTCTTACGAGTGTTACACATATCGAGTGTTGTTAGGTTAAAAGATATTTCCGCTGCATTGCCGGCGAATTTATGTCCAAGTTAATACGTAATTCGTTTCATTAGTGGCATTGGAGACCAAGGTTATTTCCTTGTCGAAATTATCTTGACGATTTTCTTGTTGAAACTATCTTATCATGGATTTTTCCAATGATTTCATGGAGAAACTCCGTGAGGCACTACACAACTTACAAGAACCACGTTTTCAAGCTATAAGAGGAGGATATGACGCACATTCACCGCGTCATGTAGATGAATTTAAAGTCAATGAACTTCTGGAATTTGTTGGAGGTACCAACCCCGATGTTTACTTGGAGTGGGAGAGGAAGATTGAACGTATGTTCGACTTCAAGAACCTTAACGATGAGAAACGTTGCAAATATGCGATTCTCAAGTTAGGGAAGGGCGCTTCCTTATGGTTCGAGTGTGTGAAGACAGAACGAGCTCGTGCGGGAAAGGAGAATATCCGTTCTTGGGATTCTTTGAAGAAAAAACTACGTAAAAGGTATGTCCCGACATCATTTCGGTTAACTTTGTACCGAAAGATTGCCGAGTTCGTACAAGGGAAACTAAGTGTGGGAGAATACATTGAAGAATTTGAAGGCTTGGCCTTAATGGGAGAACTCGAAGAAAATGAAGAACAAAGAATGTCACGTTTCTTACGTGGCCTAAACCGAAACATTGCAAATACGGTGGAATTATACCCCTGCGGAGATTTTGACACTTTATGCGGACTATGCATAAAAATAGAAGCTCAAAACAAGTTGAAGTTTGCCAAACCCGAATTCCCATACGAATTCGGAAATACAAGTGTCGGCTCAAGTTCGACTACGAAACCTACCGTACCTTTTCAAGTCCCTACCCCGGCCCCGAAGGTTCCTCACGTACCCAAAGAAACGAGCTTGACTAAAGTACGATGCTTTAAATGTCAAGGCTTTGGTCACTATCAAAATGCATGTCCAAATAAACGGGTGGTCACGTTAAGAGAAGCTCTTGTGGCCCGAGACGAGCTTTTAGTCGAGGACGAGAAGGAAGGACTTGGTGACATATTTAACATGAAGGCCGAGGAAGAGAACGAGGAATGCGAGACTTATGACGCTCCAGAATATGATTCTGCTTTAGTGCTTCGAGCTCTACATACCAAAATCATTCCAAGTGATACGGAGCAAAGAGACCAAATCTTTCATTCCAAATGCCGAGTCGGAGAAAAGTGGTGTAGTTTGATAATAGACGGAGGGAGTTGCACGAATGTAGCTTCAAATGAGATGGTTACCAAACTCGATCTAACTACTACGGCTCACCCGAGACCGTATCTCTACATTGGCTCGATGATGGAAGTAAAGTGAAGGTGTCAAGAGAAGTACGGGTCAACTTAACTATGGGACCATACGGAGATGATGTGTTATGTGACGTACTCCCGATGGACGCATGCCACGTACTTTTGGGACGACCATGGATGTTCGACCGAGATGTTTTACATCGGGGTCAGAGTAATGAATATGAATTACGAGACTAAGGAAAGAAGATTGTACTCAAACCAATGTCCCCACAAGCTATCCGTTCGATGAGTTCTAGTCGAGTGGAGAAACCGAAACTCACTATGCTTGCTAGCGAAAGGGAAATGGAACATGCCATTAATGATGGGGAGCGAGTATATTTGGTGATGTTTAAAGAGACTCGGGACAAGAACATGGGAGTACAAAACAGAGGAGAGATAGATGTGTTATTACACGAATTTGAGGATGTCTTTCCCGAAGAATTACCGTCGGGATTACCACCTATTCGTGGTATCGAACACCAAATCGATCTTATACCGGGAGCACCACTTCCTAATAAAGCCACTTATAGATGTAATCCCGAGGAGACGAAGGATTTACAAAGACAAGTCAAAGAACTTTTGGACCGCGGATATGTCCGGGAGAGTTTTAGTCCATGTGCGGTTCCGGTCTTACTTGTCCCTAAGAAAGATGGTTCTTGGCGAATGTGTGTGGATAGTCAGGCCGTGAACAATATCACCGTCAAGTATCGGTTCCCTATCCCAAGACTTGATGATATGTTAGACGAACTACATGGTTCGGTGGTCTTTTCAAAGGTTGATTTACGAAGCGGATATCATCAAATTCGAATGTGAGAAGGTGACGGGTGGAAGACGGCCTTCAAAACAAAAAATGGATTATATGAATGGACCGTTATGCCGTTCGGTCTTACAAATGCGCCTAGTACCTTCATGAGGTTGATGAACGAAGTGCTTAAACCATTTCTGGGGAAATTCGTGGTTGTATATCTGGATGACATCCTAATCTATAGTCAATCACTACAAGAACATTTCGGGCACTTAAGGCAAATCTTCGAAACTTTGAGGGACCGAAAACTATATGGAAAAAAAGAGAAGTGTTCATTCCTAGTCGAAAGTATAGTCTTTCTTGGCTATGTCGTTTCGAAGGACGGAGTGGTGGTTGATCAAACAAAAATCGAAGCAATTAAGTCTTGGCCGACCCCTACGACCGTGACGGAAGTGAGGTCATTTCACGGACTTGCTTCTTTTTATCGGCAGTTTATTCGAGACTTTAGTACCATTTCAAGTCCGATGATGGAGTGTTTAAAAAAGGGACCATTTGTATGGAACGGGGCTGCCCAAGGAGCATTCGAAAAGTTAAAAGCCAAATGATGCGAAGCACCGATCCTAACACTACCCGATTTTACTCAACCATTCGAAGTTGAATGTGATGCTAGTGGAGTTGGAATTGGAGCGGTTCCTATTCAAGGTAAACGCCCTATCGCTTACTTTTCAGAGAAATTGAACGGTGCTCGGTTGAATTATTGCACTTACAATAAAGAATTCTATGCTATCGTAAGGGCCCTTGATCATTGGAGTCATTATCTTCGGCCGAAACAATTTATTCTACACTCGGACCACAAATCTTTGAAATACATTAACGGACAACAAAAACTGAGTCCGAGGCATGCCAAGTGGGTGGAATTCCTACAATCATTTCACTTTGCATCCAAGTACAAAGACGGTAAAAGCAATGTCGTTGCGGATGCGTTATCTAGAAGGTATGCCTTACTTTCTACTCTGGAGGTTTGGTTACTTGGTTTCGAAATGTTGAAGGAGTATTATGAAAATGATGCGGATTTTGGAGAAGTTCTTACTCGTTGCAAATCTGGTCCGTTCGGGGAGTTCATGTTACAAGATGATTTCCTATTTAAAGGAAATAGACTATGTGTTCCAAAACATGCGGTTCGGGAATTGTTGGTCCGGGAGGCTCACGGAGGAGGCTTAGCAGGTCACTTTGGCACAGCTAAGACATTGGAAGTCCTTAAAGAACATTTCTTTTGGCCAAAAATGCTAAAAGACATTTACAATGTTTTAAGTAAATGTGTAACATGTCACATCGCAAAGAGTTCATTAAAACCGGGATCGTATATGCCTCTACCGACCCCAGAAAGACCATGGGAGGATGTATCAATGGATTTTATCTTCGGTTTACCCCGTACTCAACGAGGTAAAGATGCTATTATGGTGGTTGTTGATCGTTTCTCAAAAAATGGCTCACTTCGTGGCTTACCACAAAACCGACGCCGCAAGTAACGTGGCCGATTTATATTTTCGGGAGGCGGTTCGTTTATATGGAGTTCCGAAGACTATTGTTTCGGATCGGGATTCAAAATTTCTTAGCTACTTTTGGAATACATTATGGAGGAAGGTGGGAACAAAGCTCTTGTTTAGCACTTCACAGCATCCTCAAACCGATGGTCAAACCGAAGTCACAAATCGAACGCTAGGAGCGTTGTTGCGAGGACTTGTGAATAAAACGTAAAAGGATTGGGACATGAAACTTGCTCATGCGGAATTTGCCTATAACCGATCCCCTACACATGTTATGGCACATTCTCCCTTTGAAGTCGTTTATGGGTTAAATCCTTATATACCCTTAGACTTGATTCCGTTGCCGAAGGACGAGTTGGTACACAAAGATGCGGAATCTAAACTTAAATCGATGATCAAGTTGCACAGACAAATACATGATCGAATCAAAGAGGTGAATGACGCATACAAAAGGAAATCCAACAATCACAGAAAACCGAGACTATTCGAAGTAGGCGACTTGGTTTGGGTACACTTAAGAAAAGAGAGATTTCCTAGCAAACGCAAGAACAAACTTATGCCGAGGGACCAGGGACCTTACAAAATGGTGGGTAAGGTGAACTACAATGCGTATAAAGTAGAACTTCCGAGCGATTATGGGGTACACGCCACTTTTAACGTGGGCGATCTATCTTCTTACCTTGACGACGAGGGAATCACTAAATTGAGGTCAATTCCTTTCAAAGGGGGAGGAGATGATGCGATATTGATACCTCCAAACGAAGTAAACGAAGTAAGAATTGACGTAGGTGACGATACCACGTTGCATGCACATGCACGTACGTACTTCGGTGAGAAAACAAATGCGGAAATGGGAACGATCTTAATAATCGGAACCGGGATAACTTAGACATATCAAACATGCATACGTATGCATGTTCATGCATACAAAATCGGCCATATTAGGGGGGAATTTCGGCCGATTGTGATGGGAGACCCATGAAGGATCTTTGTCCCCTCTACTTTCAAGATTGCTTTCTTTTTCAAAGTCCACCACAATAAATCAAAGATAGAGATTTGGCTCACTCCACACTTCACCAAATCGGCCGAACAAGGAAGAAGAAGATGCCAAGAAGTTGCTTTCATTTTCTATCCTTGTCAAAGTCATAAGATGCCAATAAGTTGCTTTCATTTTCTATCCTTGTCAAAGTCTTACAAAAGGATATCACATGGGAAAGATTTTATCTCCTCCTTTGAGCTACCCCACAGCCGAAATGCAAGGAAGAAGCCAAGCTTGTTGTTGTTTTCCTTTCTTTGTCAAAGTCTTGATAGATTAGTTTAATGTTTGCTTGTTTTTTAGTTTGATCTTGTTTGATCTTGTAAGGGCTATTTATAAGCCTCATCTTCAACCTTTGAAAGACATCTTGAAGTTTTAAAAAAACGAAATACACTTTGTATGTATTCTTGTTGAATGATTTTCAGCAACACCTTGATTATAATTCGACGCGTCTTCGAGTTGTAATTTAATCGATTCTCAATAGGTCTTGAGGAGAGATTGCCTTATCAAACTATAGGTCTAGTTTGATAAATCACTTTCATATCATTCTTGTTTATGTAAGCCGAATAGCCCTACTTTCAGATAATTCTTATGAGTGTTACACATATCGAGTGTTGTGAGGTTAAAAGATATTTCCGCTGCATTACCGGCGAATTTACGTCCAACTTAATACGTAATTCGTATCAGAAGTGCCCTTACCCAACTTCAGGATTGCATACTTGCAATGTTTTCCATCGTCAAGATCTTTAAAGTCCATCATGTGATCAATCTTTCGTTCCCATTCCAAGTAAACTCCAGGGTCTGTCCCGCCAACAAACTCCGGAAGTTCGTTAACTTTGAATTCATCGACATCGCGCGGAGGACATTCATAATCACCACGCCTAGGTTGCCAACGCTGGTCGCGTTGTTCCATTATGTCACATAATGCGTCGCAAAGTTTCGCCAAGAAATCAGCATCATTAAAATCCATAATGCCAAAAGATCAAGAACTGGGGCTCCGATGCCACTAATGATACAAATCCTATATCGAGATGAAGCGGAATCATATTCACGAATGAAAAACGAACAGCAATCGGCCAAATGAAATCGAAACAGCAACCATCCTTCGCTACAGCAACAACCCGATGCTACAGCAGTAACGAACAGCAACAATCAACAACTAACAGCAACAACTCGTCGCTACATCAGTAACGAACAGCAACAACCCTCAACCAAACATTGACTGGTCGGTCGTGAGCAAACAGCGGCACACAATGCCAACAGTAGTAACCAACAGCAGCAAGTACGCGAACAGTGATCGGTCGAACGGGAACAAACAGCAATGAAGAATCACAAACAACAGTAGTGAACAGCGAATTGTGATCGGATGCGGTGGAAACAGGAACCACGCTCGGACACCGGACAGTAACTTCGAACAAGTCAATCCAAACGTATGAGGACAGATATGATATAAATCACACTCAGCTGTGAATCATGATTTATACAAACAACAATAGGCGAACTGATATGAATGTCGATCAGATATGAGGATTGCGATTTAATGAGATGGAAGTAAGCTTCACGAACAAGAAACTGGAAAACACTCCAATGAACCACACCATGAACAAATCCAATGATTCCAGCCAAACAAGAACAGCTTCCGATCGGATGAATAGAAAACAACAAAAGAGTTTAACGAGCTAGACCTATAACTCGTCAAAGATGATCTCTTACCAAGACATATTGAGAATTGATCAGATTAGAATTCGAAAACGCGTCGAATAATAATCAAGAATTTGTGTTTGAAACACGTCAAACAATTAGAACTCAGAGAGAGCAAAAATCAACTTGTGTATTCAATGATCAAATCGACCGAGCTATATGATGTATATATAGCCGCCAAACCCTAGCAACATAAATAATGGTTACTCCCTAAAATGCCCTTGAACAAGTTTGGGCTACTACCGATTAAGAAAAATACTAAACGAGCAACGCAAATCAACATAGGGCTGCACATGTCACACCCTTTATTAAATAACTAATATAAAAAAAATGATAAACTACGTTATCCCGAGCCCAACCACCAAATTCACTCCAAGCCTCGTGTACATCTTCTCGCCCAAGTATGTAGCCGCATGTGCATCGCGGGGTGCATGGCCGCTTACGTCGATCATCACCTCGTCTTCTTCCATTGGACTTGTCAATCCCGTATCACTCTGACATATGTTTCGGAGAGAGGATTCAGACTATTTGGCCCAAACCCGCAAACATTCCAGATGAGGATCTTCATGTAGTCCATCCAAAATCGTTGTGCTTAGGCAGCATTTCTTCTAGTTCCATTTGATCTGCCCAGTAGCCAGTAGCGGCGTTGTGCATGGCTTGAAGGGGTTTAGATGTGATACGGTATTGACAAGTCCAAGGGAAGAATACGAGGTGATGATCGATGGAAGCGACCATGCAACATATTTGGGCGAGAAAACGAGACACAGAGTTACCTTAATAACCGGACTTGGAGAACTTAAACAATAGGTAACCTGCATCTTGGAGGAAGGGGGCCAAGTGCTAAAAGAATAAAAGAATTTCAGCATATTGTATTAAGAAAGGCAGCAGGATTCTTGGCAACATGTTGTATGAAAAAGCGGCTGTCCGCTTTCAACTTGGAGACAAGGCCCAATTTTTACTTTTGTCAGCAAGTGACATGAGGAACCTTTATATTATCTTTTATTATTTTAAGACCAGCTTGTAATAGTTAAGATTATCTTGTCAGGCTCCTATCAGGCTGTTTTTGCCTATAAATAAGCCGATGAAGTTGTAATGAAAAAGAATTGAACGTTGAAGAAATAAGATCACACTTTGTGTTTTCCCTGGTGAATGCTTTTCATCAAAACTTGATTTTTATTCGACGCGTTTCGAGTATTAATCTGATTGATTCTTAATAGATCTTGAGGAGAAATATCTTTATCGAATTATAGGTCTAATTTGATAAAAACAACTGTTTCTACCCTATTTCGATATTCCTCTTGTTTTTCAATACAGTATTGTACTTAATCAATTTTCCGCTTCAAGTGCTGCTCGATTGTTCGAACTTGTTTTCTGTTTCTATTAGCAGCCGACTGAAGTTTGCTGTTTCGAGTGCCGCTGCCATTTCCATTCGGCCAAGTCCCTGTCTTGTCGCTGTATCGAGCCGCCGTCTTCATCGCGCGCGCATACCGCTCGTCAGTATTATTGCTGTAGCGAACTGTTGTTATCAGTTCCCGACAGTTCCTTGTCGATAGCTTCCGCTCGTCAAAACATCTTCCTGCTGTATCGAATACGATTTCGCATCACCAGCGAGAATTCGTATCATAAGTGGTATCGGAGCCCAAGTTCTTGATCTTTGGCATTATGGATCTCAACGACGCTGATTTCTTGGCAAAACTTCGTGACGCATTGCGTGATGTACCAGAACAATGCGACCAGCATTGGCAACCTAGGCGTGGTGACTATGAGCGACCTTCACGCCATGTCGAAGAATTCAAGGTTAATGAGCTTCCAGAGTTCGTTGATGGGACAGACCCAGAAGTTTACTTGGAATGGGAACGTAAAATCGACCACATGTTCGAGTTTAAAGACCTTGACGATGAGAAAAGGTGCAAGTATGCAATTCTCAAGTTGGGGATAGGAGCTTCACTTTGGTACGAAGGAATTAAAACACGAAGAGCTCGTGCGGGGAAAGAAAAGATCCGTTCGTGGGATTCATTAAAAAGAAAACTTCGTAAAAGATATGTACCAACATCACACCGGTTGTCCTTGTACAAGAAGATTGCAGATCTCATGCAAGAAAAGTTGAATGTCAGTGAATACATTGAGGAGTTTGAGAATTTGAACTTAATGGGAGAAATAGAGGAGAATGAGGAACAGAAGATGTCGCGATTCTTGCATGGCTTGAACCGAAGCATAGCTAACTCAGTGGAACTATATCCATACGAGGACTTCGATACATTATGTGGGCTATGTGTGAAGTTAGAAGCTCAAAATAGGATGAAGTTGTATAAACCCGAGTTTCCAGTCAAATTTGGAAACCCAAGCATCGGGTCTAGTTCAACTACTAAGGCAACTGTACCGACTCCGGTCCCTGTCGCGATTCCTAAGACACCCTACGTACCGAAGGAGACGAGTCTGGCTAAAGTGAGAAGTTTCAAATGTCAAGGGTTCGAGCATTATCAAAATGCTTGTCCGAACAAACGAGTGGTGACATTAAGGGAAGATGTCACGATCCGAGACGAATTATTGGTTGAAGAAGAAAAAGAAAGACTGGGGGATGTATTTGATTTCAACCTAGAAGACGAAGAAGGAGAAGAATGTGAGGCTTACGATGCTCCGAATTACGATACAGCCTTGGTTCTTCGCACTTTGCAAGCCAAGTCGGTTCCGAGCGAGTCAGAACAACGGGACCAAATGATACGAATTACGTATATAAGTGTACGTAAAACGTATAAAATACAACGAAAGATTATCACGGTTTTTACAAGTATCAAAGTAACAACGAAAATAAAAGGTGGTGGCCGAATTTATATGGTTTCGGCCGTGAGGTAGGGTAGTGTATGGGATTGAATGTGTTTTATCGAATTAGACCTATAACTCGATAAAGATAATCTCTCCTCAAGACCTATTGAGAATTGATCAAGTTATAATTCGAGACGCGTCGAAATAATAACCAAAGTTTTGTTGAACTCGTTCAACGTATATTTCAAGAGAAATACAATGTTTATAGCTTTGAAGATGCATACAATAACAATGTGAACTACTATATATAGTAGTATACAAAAATAAGGAAAGAAAAAACAAGAAAAAAATGAAAATTCAAGTCTTCTCCCTAGCATGCTTCGTCCGAAATTTCAAAGGAGTGGGGGAGGAGATTCCTTTCATGCTCTTAAATTCAAGTCCTTAGTAATGCCTTTTGAAAACTATCCCATGCCTTCAAGACTTTCAACAACCCATGCCTTCAAGACTTTCAACAAGGAATATTCTTCAAGAAAACGAGCTTCAACCAAGTCTTCTTCAACACTACTTTGGCCGCAATTTGCTCCCATTTCCGAACGCTTGATTTACGTCCATGCATGTTAATTTCGTCGACATGTTTACGTAACTCCGGTTCCGATTAATAACGTAACTCCAATTCGCGTGTTGTTCTCGCCCAAGTATGATGATGCATGGGCATGCAACTTTGTATCGTCGTTGATGTCGATTTTTATTGACTTCTCTTCGATTGGGATAGTTGATAACGTATCATTTCCTCCCTCTTTGAAAGGAATTGACCTCAATTCCGTAATGCCATCATCGTCAAGGTAAGGCGAGAGATCGCCTACGTTAAAAGTCGCGTGTACTCCGTATTCGCCCGGAAGTTCTACTTTGTAAGCGTTGTCGTTCACTTTTCCCACAATTTTGTACGGACCTTCGGCTCTTGGCATTAATTTGTTCTTGCGTTTGTTTGGGAATTGTTCTTTCCTCAAATGTATCCAAACTAAGTCTCCAACATCAAATAGTCTCAACTTTTTATTTTTGTTCGACTTCCATTTGTAAATTTCATTTACTTCTTTAATTCGATCTCGTACCTTTTCATGTAACTTCATCATTGACTTGAGTTTTGATTCTGCGTCTTTGTGAACCAATTCGTCGCTCGGCAAGGGAATCAAATCCAAGGGCATGTGTGGATTTAGTCCGTACACTACTTCAAAAGGTGAATGGGCCGTGGCAAAACCGGGTGATCGGTTGTATGCGAATTCCGCATGTGCAAGTTTGACGTCCCAATCTTTTTGTGTTTTGTTCACCAATCCTCGCAACAATGCTCCTAAGGTTCGATTAGTCACTTCGGTTTGTCCGTCGGTTTGTGGGTGATGTGAAGTACTGAATAGAAGTTTAGTTCCCACCTTTCTCCATAAATTATTCCAAAAGTAGCTCAGGAATTTAGAATCTCGATCTGACACGATAGTTTTTGGAACTCCGTGTAAACGAACTACTTCTCGGAAATATAAGTCCGCCACATTGCTTGCATCATCGGTTTTGTGACATGCTATAAAGTGAGCCATATTTGAAAAATGGTCGACGACAACCATGATCGAGTCTTTGCCCCGTTGAGTACGAGGTAAAGCAATAATAAAATCCATCGAGACATCCTCCCACGGTCGCAAAGGTATTGGCAATGGCATGTATGTACTTGGTGTAAAACCCTAAAATTCTAAAACCTAAATTTCGTATAATTTTGAAATTTCACCTAAACTTTGAAATATTATTATTATTGTCCTAAACTTATGATTATACATTTAAATTAATACTAAACTAGATATGAATTAAAATAAAATAAAAGGGTACAAGATTTTAACACTTCTATAATTAAATTGACCATACTTGAAGACGTTACATACCAAATCCAAATTACTAGCTTCAATCTCGACTCATCATTATATCTATAACCGAATACATTGAATTTCCAATTAACACAATTAAGGGAGTTTTCAATACTTGCCGTATTTGCCACACAATCCATTTCTTTCAATCACGGATAAAAGGAAAACGTTTTCTTTGACCCCTTCATTCCTTATCATACGTATTCTCAAGAAACAAAACACATACATGCTTTTCTCTCTCAAAAATCCATCATATAATCGATTGTAGTTGCTGCTGTTCGTGACCTTAAAAAAAAAAAGTGTTGCTGAAGTCGTGTAATCGTGAATCCTTGGAGCTTGTTGTTTGGATTGTGATTAGGGTTTGATTCGTGAGGGTTTCGTTCTTGTTCTCTCCTTTATTCGAATCATCATAAGGTATTTCTAATCGATCTTGTATCTCTTTTCTATTCGACACATGATTTCATGTATAATCCGAATATATAAACTTGAAACCTAATTCGTATACATACTAAACAAAATCTGATCTGTTCTATTCGAATTATATGTTGAGACGTATTTAGAAGATCACATAAAATCATAACGGTATTGGATGTTTCGATATGTAAATCAACTCATGTTGCTGATCTGATTTCTGTGTTATATGTGTGTCGTGTGAATGATCATCAAAGGCTGGAAACATGTGTGTTGATATATTAATGAAACCAAGTCTTGTGATATATATAGGTCTCGTGTAAGTAAAACATGTTAAAAGGGTCTAAAACAGTTTTCTGCAGGAGACGGTTTCGAAAAGCTGATTATGTGTGCATTGTAGCTCGAGTTTCATAAGGATCTAAATCTGTACTTTTGCATAAAAACTTAGTTTAATGTCTTATTTAAGTTTTCCAATTGGTTGGAAGGGAATTGGAGTTGTATTGGTCATGCTTTTGAATTTTACGGGATCACATGTCAAAATCTGAGTTTTAAGAATTTAAATGCAGTCTGGTTTCACGATTTTTCATTTGAGAACTATAAGGATTTATGACTTGCAAATTTACAGGAGTTATATATCACATGTTTTCTAAGCTCTGGAATTTTTGTGGATTTTTCCAAAGCGTTTTGATATGCCTTTGTAATGAATAACTTCTGGGTGTTTTAGCAGTTTACTTTCTGGACAGTCATGTAAAGAATGATTTTTATGGTGTACTTGTATTAATGAATAAAATCTGAGAAAATTTCAGTAGACTCCTAAGACATATATAATTCAGTGGTAATTTTTATGAATTTTTAGTTTGACATCTGGTGTGGTATTAAAGTTCATAAACTGAAGGCTAAAACATAGTAAAACCAGAAATTGTTAGAAGATTAAGATTATTGTGATTTTAATACCATTTAATATACTTGAAACCTAAAATGCATTTGAACATTAATTATAATACAATAGGTCATATGTTAACCTAATTCCAACAACGAAACTCTAATCACATTAATAAATGGTGTTAAGTAATTAAGAAACCGTTATGACATTATGAGCTAATAAGCATAAAATAAACCTAATTTGTGTAGATTCGCTGAAGAAGGAGTAAACTCTAATCTTTATATCTTCTGACGTGTTTTGCATTTTGCGGTTGGAGGTACGTATATTCTTGATACCCATTCTCTTTACCATTGTATCGGTGTTCGTTTGTTTCGTTATTCGTACAGATATTCTTGAACCTTTGATATGATACATTTGATATGAACCTTTGATATGAACTTTCATATGATATGCCATTTGAACCCTTCAGTTTGATACCCGAGCCAAGTTCGTTTCCTAGCCATGAAGGTAACATGGCCGTGTCATTGATGCATCAATGGCATGACTCTAGTGTGGTTGAGTGATGTTCCACACCGTCCCATTTGATAATTATATTTATTATGGCCAATATGATTTGTTCGGGGGCGTATGGATGCATCCTAGGTTCGGTTCGTATTTGATTGGATATGACATGATTATGATATGATATGTTCGGTGATTGATGCTTGTGTGCAATACACGTCTTTCACATGTTCGGGAGTTAGCTACTCCATGGTTACTATGATATTTGATTTGTTTTATGTTCGGCTCGTGGTAGATTACCGACTTTTCCTTACTTTTGATATCCATTCGTTTATACTTCATGCATTTCCCAATGCACCGTACTTTATATGTTCGTTCCTTATCGCTTGGTTTTGTTTATATATATCTGCTTCACTGGCTTTTAAAGCTCACCGCATTTTCCTTTTCCTGCGGCGTGTATCTAAGCTAGGAGTCAGTTGCTTTGGGTTTGAGAGTTGAGCTTGCGGAGACTTTACCCTAGTCATCTTAGATTTATTTTGCTATTGTTAGGACATTGTTTAGACTTGGATGATTTGTTATTCATCCCTTTGGAGTATTTCTCCTCGTTGAACTTATGTTTTGGTTTAAGTCATTTTGACTTAACTCCTTTTGATTATTTATGTTTAAGACTTCCGCTTGTGTTTATTTATTTGTATGTTCTGATTTGCCACTATAATGTGATACTTCTACCCTTGTCGGGTTGGGGTGTTACAATTATGGTATCAGAGCTTTAGGTTCGACCTGTAGAACTTAGGCTATGACCTGTGAGGATTTGGGTAGACATTAGGTTTCCTTCTGCGTATTTTCCTTTCATATATCATTTTTATTTGAACTTACAAATCGTTTTGATGATCATTCAGATGGTGTATACGCGTAGAAATCCTAATGGGGATGATATCCCTGACTTCGAGGCCATGATAGACGCTGCTTTGGATAATGCTCTCCCGAATCTCTCTGCTGAATTGAGAACTGCACTGCCGATGACATCAGAAATGGTGCTGGTTCGTCGGGTGGCGGTGCTCCACCTATCGGGATACATGGTTGGATTGAAAAGTTTACTAAGCTTAAGCCTCTTTCTTTCCGATCTGATGCCACCCCCACGGAGGCAGAAGATTGGATCACTCATATGGAGAAGTTGTTCAAAGTCTTGGGTTGTGGTGATGCATTCAAGACGCGTTTGGCTACTTTCAAGTTGGAAGGCGATGCGTTGAATTGGTGGAAGGCATATGTTCTGGCTAAGGGAGAGAACTTTGCTAACACTTGTGCATGGAATACTTTCCGTGACATCTTCTATAAGCAGTACTTTCCTTTCTCCGAGCAGCAAAGGTATGAGCGCGAGTATGGGGCTATTCATCAGTTGGATCGGGAATCGTCTGGAGAGTATATGCAGAGGTTTCTGAGGTTAGCTAGTTTTGTTGGACCGATTGCGGGTGATGCTCATAGGCAAGCTAGGCACATTAAGTGGGGGCTGAAGAAGTGGATATTAGAAAGGATCGTGAATACTGATTACACCGATGTTGCACTAGTAGCGGACGCGGCCCGCAATATTGAGCTACTTCATGCTGATAGGGGTTCGAACAAGAGGGATAGGGATGGTGATCGTATTAACTACAGGGGTCGTCAGGACCAGGGACAGGAGCATAGGGGTCGCGCACTGTGGTGTTGAGCACAGGGTCGCCAGGATCGGGGTTTTGATCGAGGCGACAGGAGTACAGGGTCGAATCGGAGGGTTACTGGTAGGAATGTGACTGACCGTCTGTGTTATGGCAACTACAACCGGCCACAAGACAGGATCACCAACTCGAGGTTCTCACAGGTCTTTCTTCAGTTCTTCGGATCGAGGAGGCCTATCGAGGCCTTACCTCCTCCACCTCTCTGTGCTACTTGCGGGAAGCCTCACCCGGCGTTTGTCACAAAGCTACCGGAGGATGTTTCACTTGCGGGTCCACGAATCACAAGGTGAGGGATTGTCCCCAGGAGAAACGGATTACATCGGTGAACTCGCTAAGCCGCCCTACTATGGGTCGTGTTTATGCTACGACGCGTGATCGTGCGTAAAACTTATCGTGTACTATTACCGCATTCTTTACATTGGTGATCGTACGCTTTGCATTATTTGATACCGGTGCCACACACTCCATTATATCCTGTGCATTTGCCAAGAAACTTAATATGACCCCAACACCACTAACAAATCGTATATCCATCTCAACACCAATGAAAAACCATGTACTCATTGAACATGAATATGTGAATTGTCCCTTACGGTTTGATGACCGCATTCGCCTGGCAAATTTGCTCCCTATTGATATGATCGATTTTGATGTGATTTTGGGCATGTATTGGTTGGCTTCGCATAGAGCTACCATTGATTGCCATGCCAAAAATGTGATCTTCGGTGACTTGTATCAGCCTGATTTTATTTATCATGGTTCTCAACCTCTTAAATCTGTTAAAATTATTTCTGCCATGAAGGCACGAACCTTGATTTCCCATGGTTGTTAAGGTTTTCTGGCTTCTATTAAAGATACATCTTTGAAGAGTCCTAGTATTGAAAGTCTTCCTGTCGTACGAGAGTTTCCCGATGTTTTCCCCGACGAACTTCCTGGTATACCTCCTGCTAGGGAAGTTGAGTTTGGCATTGAGTTGATCCCAGGTGCTGAACCTATTTCCAAAGCTCCGTACCGTATGGCGCCCTTAGAGTTGAAGGAGTTGAAGGAACAGTTACAGGAACTCTTGGAGAATGGTTTCATCCGACCCAGTGTCTCTCCTTGGGGTGCACCTGTTTTGTTTGTTAAGAAGAAGGATGGAAGTATGCGACTGTGTATAGACTATCGTGAGCTTAACCGTATCACTATCCGTAATCGTTATCCTCTTCCGCGTATCGATGATTTGTTTGATCAATTACAAGGGGCTAAGTTCTTTTCGAAAATCGATTTGAGGTCCGGTTATCACCAATTACATGTGAAGGATCAAGATGTTCCTAAGACCGCCTGCACTCCGATATGGTCACTACGAGTTTTTGGTTATGCCCTTCGGTTTGACAAATGCTCCCGCTGTATTTATGGATCTTATGAATCGCGTATTCCACGAGTTTCTCGACAAGTTCGTTATTGTTTTCATCGACGACATTCTTGTTTATTCCAAGACTGAAGGAGATCATGAGCAACATCTCCGGATTGTTTTGGAGACTCTTCAGCAGCAGAAGTTGTATGCCAAGTTGTCGAAGTGTGAGTTTTGGCTAAAGCAAGTTGCATTCCTTGGTCATATTGTATCCGCAGATGGCATCACCATGGATCCATCTAAGGTTGAGGCTATCACCAAGTGGCCGAGACCTACTACTGTGACTGAGATTAGGAGTTTTCTGGGACTTGCTGGCTACTATCGACGTTTTGTTGAGGGTTTCTCACGGTTGGCGTTACCTTTGACGCAACTGATGAGGAAGGGTGAGAAGTTTGTTTGGACGGAGGAGCGCGAGCAAAGTTTCGAAGAGTTGAAACAGAGATTGGTGTCGGCTCCAATTTTGACTCTTCCATCTGGTTCTGGGGGCTATCAGATTTATAGTGACGCGTCGAAGAAGGGTTTAGGTTGTGTCCTTATGCAGCACGGTAAGGTGATTGCTTATGCTTCGAGGCAATTAAAACCTTATGAAGAGAATTATCCTACTCATGATCTAGAGTTGGTCATGTAGTTTTTGCTTTGAAGATTTGGAGACACTACTTGTATGGCGAATCGTGTGATATCTTTACTGACCACAAGAGTCTCAAGTATATATTCACTCAGAAGGAACTTAACATGAGACAAAGAAGGTGGTTGGAACTCCTTAAGGATTATGATGCGAATATTCAATACCATCCGGGCAAGGCGAATGTTGTTGCCGATGCGCTTAGCCTAAGTCCGTATGATTGCTAGTTTAGAGTTTGAACCAAGGGTTCTTCATGATCTAGAACTTTTGGATGTTGAACTTTGTGTACGAGGTTATGACGGATATTGGGCTAGTATGAAGATAGAATCCAATCTTATACTACGGATTAAGGAAGCCCAAAGGGATGATGGTGAGCTTTGGGCTGTGGTTCAGAATGTTCAGGAGGGTAAGCAGTCGGAGTTCAGGGTAGATGACTCTAGTGTAGTATGGTTTGAAAATCGACTTTATGTTCCTAACGATCCTGAGTTGCGTGAGGCTGTGTTGTCAGAGGCCCATAGTTCCCCATTCACTATCCATCCTGGTTCTACCAAGATGTACAGGGATCTTAAGCAACACTTTTGGTGGAACGGCATGAAACAGGATGTAGCCTTGTATGTTGCTAGGTGTATGACTTGCCAGCAGGTCAAAATCGAACATCAGAGGGCTAGTGGTTTGCTGCAACCGTTAGATATGCCTACTTGGAAGTGGGATGAGCTTTCCATGGACTTTGTTACTAGTTTACCTCTTACTCGGAGAAGACATGATGCAATTTGGGTAGTTGTCGATCGTCTAACCAAATCTGCCCATTTCTTACCTATTCGTATGGATTTTCGTGTTAGTAGATCATGGAAATTTTTCAACAGGAGATTGTTAGACTTCATGGTACTCCGACATCTATCGTGTCAGACAGAGATCCGCGGTTTACTTCTCGTTTTTGGAAAAGCCTACATAAAGCTTGGGGTACACGTCTTAAGTTTATCACGGCTTTTCATCCACAGACAGATGGTCAGTCAGAGAGGACCATTCAGACTTTAGAAGACATGTTGAGGGCATGTGCTTTGGAGTGGACGGGAAGTTGGGACGAATACTTGTGCTTGGTGGAGTTTGCTTATAATAATAGTTGGCATGCTAGCATCAATGCAGCACCGTATGAGCTTTTATATGGGAGGAAATGTAGAGCACCCATTTGTTGGGACGAAGTAGGTGAACGTGTGATCGAGGGACCGAAACTTATTCAAATCACTAATGAGAAAGTGGTTGTAGCCAAGGAGAAGCTGAAAGAGGCTCGCACTCGACAGAAGACTTATGCTGATAAGCGCCGACGTGACTTGGAGTTTCAGGTTGGGGACCGTGTATTTCTGAAAGTATCGCCGTTCAGAGGTGTGAAACGTTTTGGGATCAAAGGGAAGCTTAGTCCTCCATTCATTGGACCGTTCGAAATTCTTGAACGTATTGGGGAGGTTTCTTATCGCTTGGCTCTACCTCCTCAGTTATCACATATTCATAATGTCTTCCATGTATCTCTTCTGAGGGGATACAATTATCATCCGTTGCATGTGGCGTCTTATCCTTTTGATCGATTCACCTGATATGTCTCTTTCTGAGGAACCCGAAGCTATTTTGGATCGACAAGATAGGGTCATGAGAAACAAAGTCATTCCATTCGTTAAGATTCTTTGGAAGAATCACCCAGAGCGTGAAGCAACCTGGGAGACCGAGGAATCGATGCGAACAAGTTATCCTCATTTCTTTTCATAGTCCGGTACGTATCTATTTCGCTTTCATTTCAATTTCGCGGACGAAATTTTTCTTTTAGAGGGGAAGAGTTGTAAAACCCTAAAATTCTAAAACCTAAATTTCGTATAATTTTGAAATTTCACCTAAACTTTGAAATATTATTATTATTGTCCTAAACTTATGATTATACATTTAAATTAATATTAAACTAGATATGAATTAAAATAAAATAAAAGGGTACAAGATTTTAACACTTCTATAATTAAATTGACCATACTTGAAGACGTTACATACCAAATACAAATTACTAGCTTCAATCTCGGCTCATCATTATATCTATAACCGAATACATTGAATTTCCAATTAACACAATTAAGAAAGTTTTCAATACTTGCCATATTTGCCACACAATCCATTTCTTTCAATCACGGATAAAAGGAAAACGTTTTCTTTGACCCCTTCATTCCTTATCAAACGTATTCTCAAGAAACAAAACACATACATGCTTTTCTCTCTCAAAAATCCATCATATAATCGATTGTAGTTGATGTTGTTCGTGACCTTAAAAAAAAAGTGTTGCTGAAGTCGTGTAATCGTGAATCCTTGGAGCTTGTTGTTTGGATCGTGATTAGGGTTTGATTCGTGAGGGTTTCGTTCTTGTTCTCTCCTTTATTCGAATCATCATAAGGTACTTCTAATCGATCTTGTATCTCTTTTCTATTCGACACATGATTTCATGTATAATCCGAATATATAAACTTGAAACCTAATTCGTATACATACTAAACAAAATCTGATCTGTTCTATTCGAATTATATGTTGAGACGTATTTAGAAGATCACATAAAATCATAACGGTATTGGATGTTTCGATATGTAAATCAACTTATGTTGCTGATCTGATTTCTGTGTTATATGTGTGTCGTGTGAATGATCATCAAAGGCTGGAAACATGTGTGTTGATATATTAATGAAACCAAGTCTTGTGATATATATAGGTCTCGTGTAAGTAAAACATGTTAAAAGGGTCTAAAACAGTTTTCTGCAGGAGACGGTTTCGAAAAGCTAATTATGTGTGCATTGTAGCTAGAGTTTCATAAGGATTTAATTCTGTACTTTTGCATAAAAACTTAGTTTAATGTCTTATTTAAGTTTTCCAATTGGTTTTAAGGGAATTGGAGTTGTATTGGTCATGCTTTTGAATTTTACGGGATCACATGTCAAAATCTGAGTTTTAAGAATTTAAATGCAGTCTGGTTTCACGATTTTTCATTTGAAAACTATAAGGAGTTATGACTTTCAAATTTACAGGAGTTATATATCACATGTTTTATAAGCTCTGGAATTTTTGTGGATTTTTCCAAAGCGTTTTGATATGCCTTTGTAATGAATAACTTCTGGGTGTTTTAGCAGTTTACTTTCTGGACAGTCATGTAAATAATGATTTTTATGGTGTACTTGTATTAATGAATAAAATCTTAGAAAATTTCAGTAGACTCCTAAGACATATATAATTCAGTGGTAATTTTTATGAATTTTTATTTTGACATCTGGTGTGGTATTAAAGTTCATAAAATGAAGGCTAAAACATAGTAAAACCAGAAATTGTTAAAAGATTAAGATTATTGTGATTTTAATACCATTTAATATACTTGAAACCTAAAATGCATTTGAACATTAATTATAATACAATCGGTCATATGTTAACCTAATTCCAACAATGAAACTCTAATCACATTAATAAATGATGTTAAGTAATTAAGAAACCGTTATGACATTATGAGCTAATAAGCATAAAATAAACCTAATTTGTGTAGATTCGCTGAAGAAGGAGTAAACTCTAATCTTTATATCTTCTGACGTGTTTTGCATTTTGCGGTTGGAGGTACGGATATTCTTGATACCCATTCTCTTTACCATTGTATCGGTGTTCGTTTGTTTCGTTATTCGTACAGATATTCTTGAACCTTTGTTATGATACATTTGATATGAACCATTGATATGAACTTTCATATGATATGCCATTTGAACCCTTCAGTTTGATACCCGAGCCAAGTTCGTTTCCTAGCCATGAAGGTAACATGGCCGTGTCATTGATGCACCAATGGCATGACTCTAGTGTGGTTGAGTGATGTTCCACACCGTCCCATTTGATAATTATATTTATTATGGCCAATATGATTTGTTCGGGGGCGTATGGATGCATCCTAGGTTCGGTTCGTATTTGATTGGATATGACATGATTATGATATGATATGTTCGGTGATTGATGCTTGTGTGCAATACACGTCTTTCACATGTTCGGGAGTTAGCTACTCCATGGTTACTATGATATTTGATTTGTTTTATGTTCGGGCTCGTGGTAGATTACTGACTTTTCCTTACTTTTGATATCCATTCGTTTATACTTCATGCATTTCCCAATGCACCGTACTTTATATGTTCGTTCCTTATCGTTTGGTTTTGTTTATATATATCTGCTCACTGGCTTTTAAAGCTCACCGCATTTTCCTTTTCCCGCGGCGTATCTAAGCTAGAGTCGGGGTTGCTTTGGGTTTGAGAGTTGAGCTTGCGGAGACTTTACCCTAGTCATCTTAGATTTATTTTGCTATTGTTAGGACATTGTTTAGACTTGGATGATTTGTTATTCATCCCTTTGGAGTATTTCTCCTCGTTGAACTTATGTTTTGGTTTAAGTCATTTTGACTTAACTCCTTTTGATTATTTATGTTTAAGACTTCCGCTTGTGTTTATTTATTTGTATGTTCTGATTTGCCACTATAATGTGATACTTCTACCCTTGTCGGGTTGGGGTGTTACAATTATGGTATCAGAGCTTTAGGTTCGACCTGTAGAACTTAGGCTATGACCTGTGAGGATTTGGGTAGACATTAGGTTTCCTTCTGCGTATTTTCCTTTCATACTTCATCTTTATTTGAACTTACAAATCGCTTTGATGATCATTCAGATGGTGTATACGCGTAGAAATCCTAATGGGGATGATATCCCTGACTTCGAGGCCATGATAGCCGCTGCTTTGGCTAATGCTCTCCCGAATCTCTCTGCTGAATTGAGAACTGCACTGCCGATGACATCGAAATGGTGCCGGTTCGTCGGGTGGCGGTGCTCCACCTATCGGGATACATGGTTGGATTGAAAAGTTTACTAAGCTTAAGCCTCTTTCTTTCCGATCACGCCACCCCCACGGAGGCGTAAGATCGATCACTCATATGGAGAAGTTGTTCAAAGTCTTGGGTTGTGGTGATGAATTCAAGACGCGTTTGGCTACTTTCAAGTTGGAAGGCGATGCGTTGAATTGGTGGAAGGCATATGTTCTGGCTAAGGAAGAGAACTTTGCTGACACTTGTGCATGGAATACTTTCCGTGACATCTTCTATAAGCAGTACTTTCCTTTCTCCGAGCAGCAAAGGTATGAGCGCGAGTATGGGGCTATTCATCAGTTGGATCGGGAATCGTCTGGAGAGTATATGCAGAGGTTTCTGAGGTTAGCTAGTTTTGTTGGACCGATTGCGGGTGATGCTCATAGGCAAGCTAGGCACATTAAGTGGGGGCTGAAGAAGTGGATATTAGACAGGATCGTGAATACTGATTACATCGATGTTGCACTAGTAGCGGACGCGGCCCGCAATATTGAGCTACTTCATGCTGATAGGGGTTCGAACAAGAGGGATAGGGATGGTGATCGTATTAACTACAGGGGTCGTCAGACTGTGGAGGACAGGAGCATAGGGGTCGCCGCACTGTGGTGTTGAGCACAGGGGTCGCCAGGATCGGGGTTTTGATCAGAGGCGACAGGAGTACAGGGGTCAGGATCAGAGGGTTACTGGTAGGAATGGGAATGACCGTCAGGGTTATGGCAACAACAACCAGCGTCAGTACAGGGATCAGTCAACTCGAGGTTCTCAGCAGGGTCGTTATTCAGGTTCTTCAGATCGGAGGAGGCCTACTGAGGCCTTACCTCCTCCACCTCTCTGTGCTACTTGCGGGAAGCCTCACCCGGGCGTTTGTCACAAAGCTACTGGAGGATGTTTCACTTGCGGGTCCACGAATCACAAGGTGAGGGATTGTCCCCAGGAGAAACGGATTACATCAGTGAACTCCGCTAAGCCAGCTCCTACTATGGGTCGTGTTTATGCTACGACGCGTGATCAGGCAGAAAACTTATCAGGTACTATTACCGGCATTCTTTACATTGGTGATCGTGCATTTGCCAGATTATTTGATACCGTGCCACACACTCCATTATATCTCACATTTGCCAAGAAACTTAATATGACCCCAACACCACTAACAAATCGTATATCCATCTCAACACCAATGAAAAACCATGTACTCATTGAACATGAATATGTGAATTGTCCCTTACGGTTTGATGACCGCATTCGCCTGGCAAATTTGCTCCCTATTGATATGATCGATTTTGATGTGATTTTGGGCATGTATTGGTTGGCTTCGCATAGAGCTACCATTGATTGCCATGCCAAAAATGTGATCTTCGCGACTTGTATCACCGATTTTATTTATCATGGTTCTCAACCTCTTAAATCTGTTAAAATTATTTCGCCATGAAGGCACGAACCTTGATTTCCCATGGTTGTCAAGGTTTTCTCGCTTCTATTAAAGATACATCTTTGAAGAGTCCTAGTATTGAAAGTCTTCCGCTGTCACGAGAGTTTCCCGACGCTTTTCCCGACGAACTTCCCGGTATACCTCCCGCTAGGGAAGTTGAGTTTGGCATTGAGTTGATCCTGTGTGCTGAACCTATTTCCAAAGCTCCGCACCGTATGGCGCCCTTAGAGTTGAAGGAGTTGAAGGAACAAGCACAGGAACTCTTGGAGAATGGTTTCATCCGACCAGTGTCTCTCCTTGGGGTGCACTGCTTTGTTTGTTAAGAAGAAGGATGGAAGTATGCGATCGTATGCACTATCGTGAGCTTAACCGTATCACTATCCGTAATCGTTATCCTCTTCCGCGTATCGATGATTTGTTTGATCAATTACAAGGGGCTAAGTTCTTTTCGAAAATCGATTTGAGGTCCGGTTATCACCAATTACGTGTGAAGGAGCAAGATGTTCCTAAGACCGCGTTTCGTACCCGATATGGTCACTACGAGTTTTTGGTTATGCCCTTCGGTTTGACAAATGCTCCCGCTGTATTTATGGATCTTATGAATTGCGTATTCCACGAGTATCTCGACAAGTTCGTTATTGTTTTCATCGACGACATTCTTGTTTATTCCAAGACTGAAGGAGATCATGAGCAACATCTCCGGATTGTTTTGGAGACTCTTCAGCAGCAGAAGTTGTATGCCAAGTTGTCGAAGTGTGAGTTTTGGCTAAAGCAAGTTGCATTCCTTGGTCATATTGTATCCGCAGATGGCATCACCATGGATCCATCTAAGGTTGAGGCTATCACCAAGTGGCCGAGACCTACTACTGTGACTGAGATTAGGAGTTTTCTAGGACTTGCTGGCTACTATCGACGTTTTGTTGAGGGTTTCTCACGGTTGGCGTTACCTTTGACGCAACTGATGAGGAAGGGTGAGAAGTTTGTTTGGACGGAGGAGCGCGAGCAAAGTTTCGAAGAGTTGAAACAGAGATTGGTGTCGGCTCCTATTTTGACTCTTCCATCCGGGTTCCGGGGCTATCGATTTATAGTGACGCCGTCAAGAAGGGTTTAGCCGTGTCCTTATGCAAGACAAGAAGGTGATTGCTTATGCTTCGAGGCAATTAAAACCTTATGAAGAGAATTATCCTACTCATGATCTAGAGTCAGTCGCGTAGTTTTTGCTTTGAAGATTTGGAGACACTACTTGTATGGCGAATCGTGTGATATCTTTACTGACCACAAGAGTCTCAAGTATATATTCACTCAGAAGGAACTTAACATGAGACAAAGAAGGTGGTTGGAACTCCTTAAGGATTATGATGCGAATATTCAATACCATCCGGGCAAGGCGAATGTTGTTGCCGATGCGCTTAGCCTAAGTCTGGTATGATTGCTAGTTTAGAGTTTAAACCAAGGGTTCTTCATGATCTAGAACTTTTGGATGTTGAACTTTGTGTACGAGGTTATGACGGATATTGGGCTAGTATGAAGATAGAATCCAATCTTATACTACGGATTAAGGAAGCCCAAAGGGATGATGGTGAGCTTTGGGCTGTGGTTCAGAATGTTCAGGAGGGTAAGCAATGGAGTTCAGGTAGATGACTCTAGTGTAGTATGGTTTGAAAATCGACTTTGTGTTCCTAACGATCCTGAGTTGCGTGAGGCTGTGTTGTCAGAGGCCCATAGTTCCCCATTCACTATCCATCCTGGTTCTACCAAGATGTACAGGGATCTTAAGCAACACTTTTGGTGGAACGGCATGAAACAGGATGTAGCCTTGTATGTTGCTAGGTGTATGACTTGCCAGCAGGTCAAAATCAAACATCAGAGGGCTAGTGGTTTACTGCAACCGTTAGATATCCCTACTTGGAAGTGGGATGAGCTTTCCATGGACTTTGTTACTAGTTTACCTCTTACTCGGAGAAGACATGATGCAATTTGGGTAGTTGTCGATCGTCTAACCAAATCTGCCCATTTCTTACCTATTCGTATGGATTTTCGTGTTAGTAGATCAGGAAATTTTTCAACAGGAGATTGTTAGACTTCATGGTACTCCGACATCTATCGTGTCAGACAGAGATCCGCGGTTTACTTCTCGTTTTTGGAAAAGCCTACATAAAGCTTGGGGTACACGTCTTAAGTTTATCACGACTTTTCATCCACAGACAGATGGTCAGTCAGAGAGGACCATTCAGACTTTAGAAGACATGTTGAGGGCATGTGCTTTGGAGTGGACGGGAAGTTGGGACGAATACTTGTGCTTGGTGGAGTTTGCTTATAATAATAGTTGGCATGCTAGCATCAATGCAGCACCGTATGAGCTTTTATATGGGAGGAAATGTAGAGCACCCATTTGTTGGGACGAAGTAGGTGAACGTGTGATCGAGGGACCGAAACTTATTCAAATCACTAATGAGAAAGTGGTTGTAGCCAAGGAGAAGCTGAAAGAGGCTCGCACTCGACAGAAGACTTATGCTGATAAGCGCCGACGTGACTTGGAGTTTCGTGTTGGGGACCGTGTATTTCAAAGTATCGCCGCTCGCAGGTGTGAAACGCTTTGGGATCAAAGGGAAGCTTAGTCCTCCATTCATGGACCGCTCAAATTCTTGAACGTATTGGGAGGTTTCTTATCGCTTGGCTCTACCTCCTCAGTTATCACATATTCATAATGTCTTCCATGTATCTCTTCTGAGGGGATACAATTATCATCCGTTGCATGTGGCGTCTTATCCTTTTGATCAGATTCAGCCTGATATGTCTCTTTCTGAGGAACCCGAAGCTATTTTGGATCGACAAGATAGGGTCATGAGAAACAAAGTCATTCCATTCGTTAAGATTCTTTGGAAGAATCACCCAGAGCGTGAAGCAACCTGGGAGACCGAGGAATCGATGCGAACAAGTTATCCTCATTTCTTTTCATAGTCCGGTACGTATCTATTTCGCTTTCATTTCAATTTCATGACGAAATTTTTCTTTTAGAGGGGAAGAGTTGTAAAACCCTAAAATTCTAAAACCTAAATTTCGTATAATTTTGAAATTTCACCTAAACTTTGAAATATTATTATTATTGTCCTAAACTTATGATTATACATTTAAATTAATATTAAACTAGATATGAATTAAAATAAAATAAAAGGGTACAAGATTTTAACACTTCTATAATTAAATTGACCATACTTGAAGACGTTACATACCAAATCCAAATTACTAGCTTCAATCTCGGCTCATCATTATATCTATAACCGAATACATTGAATTTCCAATTAACACAATTAAGAAAGTTTTCAATACTTGCCATATTTGCCACACAATCCATTTCTTTCAATCACGGATAAAAGGAAAACGTTTTCTTTGACCCCTTCATTCCTTATCATACGTATTCTCAAGAAACAAAACACATACATGCTTTTCTCTCTCAAAAATCCATCATATAATCGATTGTAGTTGCTGCTGTTCGTGACCTTAAAAAAAAAGTGTTGTCAAGTCGTAATCGTGAATCCTTGGAGCTTGTTGTTTGGATTGTGATTAGGGTTTGATTCGTGAGGGTTTCGTTCTTGTTCTCTCCTTTATTCGAATCATCATAAGGTATTTCTAATCGATCTTGTATCTCTTTTCTATTCGACACATGATTTCATGTATAATCCGAATATATAAACTTGAAACCTAATTCGTATACATACTAAACAAAATCTGATCTGTTCTATTCGAATTATATGTTGAGACGTATTTAGAAGATCACATAAAATCATAACGGTATTGGATGTTTCGATATGTAAATCAACTCATGTTGCTGATCTGATTTCTGTGTTATATGTGTGTCGTGTGAATGATCATCAAAGGCTGGAAACATGTGTGTTGATATATTAATGAAACCAAGTCTTGTGATATATATAGGTCTCGTGTAAGTAAAACATGTTAAAAGGGTCTAAAACAGTTTTCTGCAGGAGACGGTTTCGAAAAGCTGATTATGTGTGCATTGTAGCTCGTGTTTCATAAGGATTTAATTCTGTACTTTTGCATAAAAACTTAGTTTAATGTCTTATTTAAGTTTTCCAATTGGTTTTAAGGGAATTGGAGTTGTATTGGTCATGCTTTTGAATTTTACGGGATCACATGTCAAAATATGAGTTTTAAGAATTTAAATGCAGTCTGGTTTCACGATTTTTCATTTGAAAACTATAAGGAGTTATGACTTGCAAATTTACAGGAGTTATATATCACATGTTTTATAAGTTCTGGAATTTTTTTGGATTTTTCCAAAGCGTTTTGATATGCCTTTGTAATGAATAACTTCTGGGTATTTTAGCAGTTTACTTTCTGGACAGTCATGTAAAGAATGATTTTTATGGTGTACTTGTATTAATGAATAAAATCTGAGAAAATTTCCGTAGACTCCTAAGACATATATAATTCAGTGGTAATTTTTATGAATTTTTAATTTGACATCTGGTGTGGTATTAAAGTTCATAAAATGAAGGCTAAAACATAGTAAAACCAGAAATTGTTAGAAGATTAAGATTATTGTGATTTTAATACCATTTAATATACTTGAAACCTAAAATGCATTTGAACATTAATTATAATACAATCGGTCATATGTTAACCTAATTCCAACAACGAAACTCTAATCACATTAATAAATGGTGTTAAGTAATTAAGAAACCGTTATGACATTATGAGCTAATAAGCATAAAATAAACCTAATTTGTGTAGATTCGCTGAAGAAGGAGTAAACTCTAATCTTTATATCTTCTGACGTGTTTTGCATTTTGCGGTTGGAGGTACGGATATTCTTGATACCCATTCTCTTTACCATTGTATCGGTGTTCGTTTGTTTCGTTATTTGTACAGATATTCTTGAACCTTTGATATGATACATTTGATATGAACCTTTGATATGAACTTTCATATGATATGCCATTTGAACCCTTCAGTTTGATACCCGAGCCAAGTTCGTTTCCTAGCCATGAAGATAACATGGCCGTGTCATTGATGCACCAATGGCATGACTCTAGTGTGGTTGAGTGATGTTCCACACCGTCCCATTTGATAATTATATTTATTATGGCCAATATGATTTGTTCGGGGGCGTATGGATGCATCCTAGGTTCGGTTCGTATTTGATTGGATATGACATGATTATGATATGATATGTTCGGTGATTGATGCTTGTGTGCAATACACGTCTTTCACATGTTCGGGAGTTAGCTACTCCATGGTTACTATGATATTTGATTTGTTTTATGTTCGGGCTCGTGGTAGATTACTGACTTTTCCTTACTTTTGATATCCATTCGTTTATACTTCATGCATTTACCAATGCACCGTACTTTATATGTTCGTTCCTTATCGTTTGGTTTTGTTTGTATATATCTGTTCACTGGGCTTTTAAAGCTCAGCCGCATTTTCCTTTTCCTGCGGCAGGTATCTAAGCTAGGAGCTGGGGTTGCTTTGAGTTTGAGAGTTGAGCTTGCGGAGACTTTACCCTAGTCATCTTAGATTTATTTTGCTATTGTTAGGACATTGTTTAGACTTGGATGATTTGTTATTCATCCCTTTGGAGTATTTCTCCTCGTTGAACTTATGTTTTGGTTTAAGTCATTTTGACTTAACTCCTTTTGATTATTTATGTTTAAGACTTCCGCTTGTGTTTATTTATTTGTATGTTCTGATTTGCCACTATAATGTGATACTTCTACCTTTGTCGGGTTGGGGTGTTACACTTGGCTTGAACGAACTTTTCATCATGTGACAAGTGACGCATTTACTCACGATCGTGCTTACGTCACCATACATATTTGGCCAAAAGAAATGCTCCTTTAGAACTTCTACGGTTTTAGCCGAACCAAAATGACCGGCTAGTCCTCCTCCGTGCGCCTCTCGAACTAGTAATTCCCGAATCGTATGCTTCGGCACACATAGTTTATTACCTTTGAAAAGAAAGTCATCCTGTAAAATAAATTCTTCGTACGGACCTGCTTTACAACGGGTAAAAATTTCTCCGAAATCCAAATCGTCAATGTAATGATTTTTCAAAGTCTCGAACCCCAACAAACGAACGTCTAGAATAGAAAGTAAGGCATACCATCTTGATAGTGCATCCACCACTATATTACTCTTACCGTCTTTGTATTTGGATGAAAAGTGAAAAGATTGCAAAAACTCCACCCATTTTGCATGTCTTGGACTTAGCTTGTTTTGCCCATTAATGTATTTTAATGACTCGTGATCCGAATGTAACACGAAATGTTTCGAACGTAAATAGTGACTCCAATGATCTAGTGCTCTCACGATAACATAGAACTCTTTGTCGTAAGTGCAATAATTAACTCGAGCACCACTTAACTTTTCTGAAAAATAGGCGATGGGCCGGCCTCCTTGAATAAGTACTGTCCCGATTCCAACTCCACTAGCATCGCATTCCACCTCAAATGGTTGTGAAAAATCGGGTAACGTTAAAATCGGTGCTTCACATAACTTTTCTTTTAATTTTTCAAAAGCTCTTTGGGCAGCCTCTTTCCATGCAAATGGACCTTTTTTAAGACATTCCGTGATCGGACTAGAGATGGTACTAAAGTCCCGTATGAATCGTCGGTAAAAGGAAACGAGGCCATGAAATGATCGTACCTCCGTGATAGTTTTTGGTGTCGGCCAAGACTTGATTGCCGTGATTTTCTCTTGATCCACCGAAACTCCTTCTTTAGAAACGACATAGCCGAGAAAGACAAGACTCTCGACTAGAAAAGTATACTTTTCCCGCTTTCCATAAAGTTTATGTTTCCTTAGAGTTTCAAACACGTGCCGCAAGTGTTCAAGATGCTCCTCTAAGGATCGACTGTAGATTAAAATGTCGTCTAAGTACACGACAACAAACTTCCCCAAGAAAGGCTTAAGAACCTCGTTCATCAATCTCATGAAAGTGCTCGGGGCATTAGTGAGGCCGAATGGCATCACGACCCACTCGTAAAGTCCATTCTTTGTTTTAAATGCCGTCTTCCAATCGTCTCCCTCTCGCATGCGAATTTGATGGTATCCGCTCCGTAAATCAACTTTTGAGAATATAACTGAGCCATGCAACTCGTCTAACATGTCGTCTAGTCTCGGGATGGGGAACCGATACTTGACGGTGATGTTATTCACGGCTCTACTGTCAATGCACATCCGCCATGATCCGTCTTTTTTTGGTACAAGTAGGACTGGAACCGCACACGGACTTAAACTCTCTCGGACATATCCGTGACTCATGAGTTCTTCAATTTGGCATTGTAGTTCTTTGGTTTCTTCGGGATTACAGCTATACGCCGCCTTGTTTGGTAATGGAGCTCCTGGTACAAGATCAATTTGGCGTTCGATTCCGCGGATAGGTGGTAATCCCACCGGCAAGTCTTCGGGAAAGACATCCGCGAACTCGTGCAACAGTGTATCTATCTCTTCTTCGTGGTGTGATTTTGTAGCAAGGTTTCGGGTCTCTTTGATCATTATTAAATAAACACGTTCGCCATCGTCAATGGCGTGCTCGACTTC
This sequence comes from Orobanche coerulescens, assembly GCA_033398695.1. Taxonomy (NCBI): domain Eukaryota; kingdom Viridiplantae; phylum Streptophyta; class Magnoliopsida; order Lamiales; family Orobanchaceae; genus Orobanche; species Orobanche coerulescens. The sequence goes on from CM065804.1 coordinate 104,489,967, forward strand.
CTTTTCGTTTGCAAACATCATGAGCTTCGGTCCTTCGACTTTTTTTGAACTCATTGTTCGGATAGCTTGAGGTGACATAGGTTTAAGAACAATTTTTTTACCTTTGTCTCGTAACTCATACTCGTTGCTCCTCCCTCGATGTAGTACGTCCCGATCAAATAACCAAGGTCTTCCCAACAACACGTGACATGCGTCCATCGGTAGTACATCGCATATAATATCATCACCATACGAACCCATGGTGAGTCCGACCTTCACTTGTCTTGATACTCTCACTTTATTTCCATCATCGAGCCAATGGAGTGCATACGGCCTTGGATGAGCTGTAGTGGTTAGTCCGAGTTTCGATACCATCTCGCTTGATGCCACATTCGTACAACTTCCACCGTCAATGATCAAGCTACACCATTTCTCTCCGACACGACACTTCATGTGAAAGATTTGATCTCATTGTTCTATGTCACTCGGGGCCGCTTTCGTTTGTAACATGCGAAGGACGAGGTTCGTGTCATAATTCGGGGCATCGTATGCCTCGCAATCTTCTTCTTCTTCGTCGGCTTCCAAGTTAAAGACGTCTCCAATTCTTTCTTCTTAGGCTAGTAATTCTTCTCGGACGGCTATTGCTTCTCGTAACGTCACAATTATTCGATTTGGACAAGCACTTTGATAGTGTCCAAATCCTTGACATTTGAAACACCGAACTTTAGATAAGATTATTTCCTTTGGCGCGAGAGGAGTTTTTGGAATGGTAGTAACGGGTGGACTTGCCGTGACAGTTTTTGGAAACGAGCTAGAACTCGTGCCAAAGTTGGTATTTCCGAATTTAGGTGGGAATTCGGGTTTTGAAAATTTTGTCTTGTTTTGAGTTTTCAGCTTTATGCAAAGTCTGCACAAAGTATCAAAGTCGGGATAGGGGTAGAGTTCCAAGGAATTAGCAATGTTTCTATTCAAGCCTCGTAAGAAACGGGACATCCATAATTCTTCGCTCTCTTCAAGTTCTCCCATCAAGGTTAAGTTTTCAAACTCTTCGATGTATTCTCCTACACTTAGCTTTCCTTGTGTGAGGTCAGAAATTTTTCGATATAAACTTAGCTTGTGTATAGCCGGTACATATCTCTTACGTAGTTTCTTTTTTAGAGAATCTCACGAACGTATCTTTTCCTTACCGGCCCGAACTCGTTGTGTCTTCATTCTTTCGAACCAAAGGGAAGCTCCCTTTCCAAGTTTGAGAATCGCGTACTTGCATCGTTTCCCATCATCGAGGTCCTTGAACTTAAACATTCGTTCAATTTTCCTTTCCCACTCCAAATAAGTCTCGGGATCGGTGACACCTACGAACTCCGGAAGTTCGCTTGTCTTGAATTCATCCGCATGTTGTGGTGCATGCATGGCGTCGTATCCTCGTCGTGCCTGGATTCGGGGCTCCGGCAAGCCTCGAAGAACATCACACAATTTGGCTATTTCGTCATCGGTGAATGTCATCTTCTTGAGTAACGTCGAGAATCGTGAAACGAATGTATCTGATACCACTTATGATACGAATTACGTATATAAGTGTACGTAAAACGTATAAAATACAACGGAAGATTATCACGGTTTTTACAAGTATCAAAGTAACAACGAAAATAAAAGGTGGTGGCCGAATTTATATGGTTTTGGCCGTGAGGTAGGGTAGTGTATGGGATTGAATGTGTTTTATCGAATTAGACCTATAACTCGATAAAGATAATCTCTCCTCAAGACCTATTGAGAATTGATCAAGTTATAATTCGAGACGCGTCGAAATAATAACCAAAGTTTTGTTGAACTCGTTCAACGTATATTTCAAGAGAAATACAATGTTTATAACTTTCAAGATGCATACAACAACAATGTGAACTACTATATATAGTAGTATACAAAAATAAGGAAATAAAAAACAAGAAAAAAAACGAAAATTCAAGTCTTCTCCCTAGCATGCTTCGTCCGAAATTTCAAAGGAGTGGGGGAGGAGATTCCTTTCATGCTCTTAAATTCAAGTCCTTAGTCATGCCTTTTGAAAACTATCCCATGCCTTCAAGACTTTCAACAACCCATGCCTTCAAGACTTTCAACAAGGAATATTCTTCAAGAAAAGGAGCTTCAACCAAGTCTTCTTCAACACTACTTTGGCCGCAATTTGCTCCCATTTCCGAATGCTTGATTTACGTCCATGCATGTTAATTTCGTCGACATGTTTACGTAACTTTGGTTTCGATTAATAACGTAACTCCAATTCGCGTGTTGTTCTCGCCCAAGTATGATGATGCATGGGCATGCAACTTTGTATCGTCGTTGATGTCGATTTTTATTGACTTCTCTTCGATTGGGGTAGTTGATAACGTATCACCAAATATTCCATACAAAGTGTCAGGTTGGGGCTAAGTGGTGTAGTTTGATTATCGACGGAGGGAGTTGCACCAACGTAGCTTCTAGTTAAATGGTGACGAAGCTTGGACTAACCACCACAACTCACCCTAAGCCATATGCTTTACATTGGCTTGATGACGGAAGTAAGGTGAGGGTTTCGAAGCAAGTTCGGGTCGGATTGGCAATGGGTTCATATCACGATGAGATATTATGTGATGTGATTCCAATGGATGCTTGTCACGTACTTTTGGGACGCCCTTGGTTATTTGATAGGGATGTTCTACATCGGGAAAGGAGCAACGAATACGAGTTGCGAGATAAGGTAAAGAAGATCGTGTTAAAGCCGATGTCACCTCAAGCTATCCGATCTATGAGTGCCAAACGGGGGAAAAAACCGAACCTCACCATGTTCGCTAGCGAACGGGAAATTAAACACGCTATGGAGAGTGGTGAGCGTGTTTACATGCTGGTGATAAAGGAGACTCGAGATGATATCGTGGCAGCGAAAAACGAGGATACAGTGGCCGACTTATTACATGAGTTCGCGGACGTCTTCCCTGAAGAATTACCATCGGGTTTGCCGCCAATTCGTGGAATTGAGCATCAAGTCGACCTTATACCAGGTGCACCTCTTCCGAATAAAGCTGCCTATAGGTGTAATCCTGAGGAAATGAAGGAACTTCAGAAGCATATTGAAGAACTAATGAGCCACGGGTATGTTCGGGAAAGTTTAAGTCCATGTGCGGTTCCGGTCCTGCTTGTTCCTAAGAAGGATGGGTCTTGGCGGATGTGTATCGATAGTCGGGCTGTAAATAACATAACAATCAAATATCGATTCCCGATACCAAGGCTTGATGATATGTTGGATGAGCTACATGGCTCGGTGGTCTTTTCTAAAATTGATTTGCGAAGTGGCTATCACCAGATTCATATGCGGGAGGGAGATGAATGGAAGCCGGCTTTCAAAACTAAGCATGGGCTGTAAGAGTGGACCGTCATGCCATTTGGACTTACGAATGCCCCGAGTACTTTCATGCGTTTGATGAACAAAGGACTCGGCCGTGTCGCTTGACACGGCCGTGGCGCGACAAGGACACTCGGCACGGGCGCGGCACTGACAAGGACGTCGGCAGTGACTCGACCGTGCCCGCTTGACAAGGTCGCGGCGCGACAGGGACGTCCGACAGTGACTCGTCCGACAGTGACTCGGCACGGGCGCGGCGCTGACAAGGACATTCGGCATGGGCTCGATCGTGTCCTGGAACACAGTCGGGCGTCTGGGCAGTCGGTTTTGGCTTATCCAGAAGAGTTCGACTCGGCCGTGCCAGAGAACACGGTCGAGTCCTGTGGGCAGTGACTTTGGCATTTCCAGACGAGTGCGGCACGGGCCGTATCGGACGACACGGTCGGGTTCGGTCGGCAGTGATACGGAATCATTTGATATGAACGAAGAAGACGAAGTAAGGATCGATATAAATGACCTTACTACACGCCATGCACGAACTACTATGTATTTAGGCGAGAAAACAGACATAAGACGTGGAGTATCGGTCTCAGCGGCCCGTGTCATGCTGTGCCGGAAGGTCGACATCCAACCTGCCGGAAAAATGTTCAATATGCCGGAAAATATCCAACCGGCCGGAAAATTCACCACCTGCCGGAAAAATCACCACTGCCGAATCGCCGAGCACCGCCGACGGACGACCGTGTCGTCCGACACGGCCGTGCCGCACTCGTCCGTAAATACAAAAGTCACGCCCACAGGACTCGACCGTGTTATGCAGCACGGTCGAGTCGAACTCTTCCGGATAAGCCAAAACCGATCGCCTGCACGACCAACCGTGTTCCAGACACGATCGGCCCACGCCGAACGCCCTTGTCGGGCCGCGCCCGTGCCGGTCACCGCTTGACGAGTCCTGTCGGACGCCCTCGTCAGCGCGCGACCGTGTCAAGCGTACACGGCCGAGTCACGCTGACGTCCTTGTCGGCCACGTCCGTGCCGAGTGTCCTTGTCGCGCCGGCCAGTGTCAGCGACACGGCCGAGTCCCGCCGTAGATTTCACTTTTTTTTTGTATTTTCTTTTGTGTGTTTGTCTTTGCCTTGTTTTTTACTCATTTTAGGGATTGTGTTTCCCCTAAAATTAGGATTGTTCCTTTTATATTTTATTTTGATTATTCAAAGATTTAATAAATCTTTGAATTATTTTCTTTTATTATAGGAAGACTTGAAGTCTCCTATATATAGGCTTGTGTAAGCATTGTAACATCCATTGTATGTTGAAGAAATAAGAATACACTTGTGTTTTCTTGGTGAATGCTTTTCATCGAAACCTGATTATAATTCGACGCATTTTCGAGTTTTAATCGAATCAATTCTCAATAGGTCTTGAGGAAAGATTATCTTATCAAACTATAGGTCTAGTTTGATAAATCATTCATATTGTTCTTGTTTATGTAAGCCAAATTGCCCTACTTTCGGTTATATCTTACGAGTGTTACACATATTCGAGTGTTGTGAGGATCAATTATATTTCTGCTGCATTCCATACGAGTTTGCGTCCATTTTCATACGTAATTCGTATCATTAGTGGCATCGGAGCCCAAGGTTACTTCCTTGGCGAATTTATCTTGGCGATTTTCTTATCAAAACTATCTTATCATGGATTTTTCCGACGATTTCATGGAGAAACTACGTGAGGCACTACACAGCATGCAAGAACCACGTTTTCAAGCAAGAAGAGGAGGATATGATGCACATTCACCGCGTCATGTGGATGAATTTAAAGTTAATGAACTTCCGGAATTTGTCGGAGGTACTAATCCCGAAGTTTACTTGGAGTGGGAGAGGAAGATTGAACGTATGTTCGACTTCAAGCACCTTAACGATGAGAAACGTTGCAAATATGCAATTCTCAAGTTAGGGAAGGGCGCTTCCTTATGGTTTGAGGGTATGAAAACACAACGAGCTCGTGCGGGAAAAGAAAAAATCCATTCTTGGGATTCTTTGAAGAAAAAAACTACGTAAAAGGTATGCCCGACATCACATCAGTTAACCTTGTAACGAAAAATTGCGGAGTTCGTACAAGGGAAACTAAGTGTGGAAGAATATATCGAAGAATTTGAAGGCTTGGCCTTAATGGGAGAACTTGAAGAAAATGAAGAACAAAGAATGTCATGTTTCTTACGTGGTCTAAACCGAAACATTGCAAATACGGTGGAATTATACCCATACGGAGATTTTGACACTTTATGCGGACTATGCATAAAAATTGAAGCTCAAAACAAGTTGAAGTTTACCAAACCCGAATTCCCATACAAATTCGGAAATACAAGTGCCGGCTCAAGTTCGACTACGAAACCTACCGTACCTTTTCAAGTCCCTACCCCGGCCCCGAAGGTTCCCCACGTTTCCAAGGAAACGAGCTTGGCTAAAGTACGATGTTTTAAATGTCAAGGCTTTGGTCACTATCAAAATGCATGTCCAGATAAACGGGTGGTCACTTTAAGAGAAGCTCTTGCGGTCCGAGACGAACTTTTAGTCGAGGACGAGAAGGAAGGCCTTGGTGACGTATTTAACATGGAGGCCGAGGAAGAGAATGAGGATTGCGAGACTTATGACGCTCCGGAATATGATACTACTTTAGTGCTTCGAGCACTACATACCAAAATTGTTCCAAGTGATACGGAGCAAAGAGACCAAATCTTTCATTCCAAATGCAAAGTCGGAGAAAAGTGGTGTAGCTTGATAATAGAAGGAGGGAGTTGCACATTGTAGCATCAAACGAGATGGTCACCAAGCTCGGGCTAACTACTACGGCTCACCCGAGACCGTATGCTTTACATTGGCTCGATGATGGAAGCAAAGTGAAGGTGACGAGACAAGTACGGGTCAACTTAACTATGGGATCATACGGAGACAATGTGTTATGTGACGTACTCCCGATGGACGCATGCCACGTACTTTTGGGACGACCATGGATGTTCGACCGAGATGTTTTGCATCGAGGAAGGACTAACGAATATGAATTACGAGATAAAGGCAAGAAGATTGTGCTTAAACCGATGGCAACCCAAGCCATTCGATCGATGAGTTCTAATCAAATGGAGAAACCGAAGCTTACCATGTTTGCTAGCGAGAAAGAGGTGAGACACGCTATTGACGATGGCGAGCGTGTGTATTTATTGATGATTAAAGAAACACGAGATGTTGACGTAGTTTTGCAAGGCAAGAGAGATATCGATACCTTGCTACAAGAATTTGCGGATGTCTTCCCGGAAGACTTACCGCCGGGTTTACCACCCTTATGTGGGATTAAACACCAAGTCGAACTTGTACCGGGTGCATCACTCCCTAACAAGGCTGCCTATCGATGTAACCCCGAGGAGACAAAGGAGTTGCAAAAACAAATCGAGGAGCTAATAAACCGCGGGTACGTTCGAGAAAGTTTGAGCCCTTGTGCGGTTCCGGTTTTACTTGTTCCAAAGAAGGATGGGTCATGGCGGATGTGTATAGATAGTAGAGCCGTGAACAACATAACCATCAAATATCGGTTCCCAATTCCGAGACCTGATGATAAGTTGGACGAGTTGCATGGTTCGGTGATTTTTTCGAAGGTTGATTTGAGAAGCGGCTATCATCAAATTCGCATGCGGGAAGGAGATGAAAGGAAAACGGCTTTCAAGACAAAACATGGATTATATGAATGGCTCGTCATGCCCTTTGTCCTTACAAATGCGCCAAGTACTTTCATGCGATTAATGAATGAGGTACTTAAGCCGTTTCTGGGAAAATTTGTCGTCGTATACTTGGACGACATCTTGATTTATAGTCGATCATTGCAAGAGCATATCGGGCACTCGAGGAAAGTCTTCGAGATCCTTAGGGATCAAAAACTTTATGGGAAAAAGGAGAAGTGTTCGTTTCTAGTCGAGAGTGTAGCCTTTCTTGGCTACATCGTTTCTAAAGAAGGAGTGCCGGTTGATCAAACCAAGATCGAGGCGATTAAATCTTGGCATACGCCCAAAACCATCACGGAAGTCCGATCCTTTCACGGACTTGCTTCATTTTATCGGAGGTTCATACGAGACTTTAGTACCATTTCTAGCCCGATAACGGAATGCTTAAAAAAAGGACCGTTTGTGTGGAACGGGGCTGCCCAAGGGGCGTTTGAAAAATTGAAGGCGAAAATGTGTGAAGCACCTATCTTGGCTTTACCTGACTTTTCACAACCTTTCGAGGTAGAGTGTGACGCAAGTGGAGTGGGTATTGGGGCGGTCCTCGTCCAAGAGAGGCGACCAATTGCATACTTTTCGGAGAAATTGGGTGGGGCTCGACTCAACTATTGTACTTATGACAAGGAGCTCTATGCCATTGTGAGAGCTCTTGATCATTGGAGCCATTACCTTCGGCCGAAACATTTCATCCTACATTCGGATCATGAGTCCTTGAAATATATTAACGGCCAACAAAAGTTGAGTCCGAGGCATGCTAAATGGGTGGAATTCTTGCAATCATTCCACTTTTCATCAAAATACAAAGATGGCAAGAGCAACGTTGTGGCGGATGCTTTATCTAGACGGTATGCCTTACTCTCTACTCTTGACATTCGGTTGCTTGGGTTCGAAGCATTGAAGGAGTGTTATGATGGGGATGTGGATTTTGGTGAGGTTTTCATTCGGTGTAAATCTGGTCCATTTGGAGAATTTACGTTGCAAGAAGGATTCCTTTTCAAAGGGAATTGCCTTTGTTTACCCAAACACCCGATTCGGGAATTGTTGGTTCGGGAAGCTCACGGTGGAGGCTTGGCCGGTCATTTTGGTTCGGCTAAAACATTGGAGGTACTTAAAGAGCATTTTCATTGGCCGAAGATGCAAGTGGATGTACACGACATAATTAATAAGTGTGTAACATGCCATATTGCTAAGAGCTCGTTCAAGCCGGGAGTATACATGCCTTTGCCGATTCCGGAAAGGCCGTGGGAAGATGTCTCAATGGACTTCATTGTTGCTTTACCTCGAACTCAACGAGGGAGAGATGCTATTATGGTTGTTGTAAACCGATTTTTGAAGATGGCTCACTTTGTGGCTTGCCACAAGATGGACAACGCAAGTAACGTCGCTGATTTGTATTTTCGAGAAATCGTACGATTGCATGGGGTTCCAAAAACGATTGTTTCGGATCGGGACTCAAAATTCCTTAGCTATTTTTGGAACACCTTGTGGAGAAAGGTGGGGACCAAACTACTTTTTAGCACGTCACATCATCCACAAACGGACGGTCAAACCGAGGTAACCAATCGAACGTTGGGCACTTTACTACGTGGTCTTGTGAACAAGACACAAAAGGATTGGGACTTGAAACTTGCACATGCAGAGTTCGCTTATAATCGTTCTCCTACTCACGCCACGGCACACTCTCCGTTCGAAGTAGTTTACGGACTAAACTCGTATATGCCGTTAGATCTAATTCCATTGCCAAGTAACGAGTTAGTGCACAAGGATGCGGAATCAAAATTGAAATCGATGATGAAATTACACGAGCAAGTACGTAATCGAATCAAGGAAATAAACGAGGCTTACAAAAGAAAGTCGAACAAACAAAGAAGGCCGAGATTGTTCGAAGTTGGTGATTTGGTTTGGTTGCACTTGAGGAAAGAGCGATTTCCAAGTAAACGTAAGAACAAATTAATGCCGCGAGCGGAGGGACCGTTTAAAGTAATCGCGAAAGTGAACGACAACGCTTACAAATTAGAACTTCCGGGAGATTATGGGATTCATGCAACCTTTAATGTTGGGGACCTCTCGCCTTACATCGATGATGACGGAATTTCGGAATTGAGGACAATTCCTTTCAAAGGAGGAGGAGATGATACGGAATCATTTGATATGAACGAAGAAGACGAAGTAAGGATCGATATAAATGACCTTACTACACGCCATGCACGGACTACTATGTATTTAGGCGAGAAAACGGACATAAGACGTGGAGTATCGGTCTCAGCGGCCCGTGTCATGCTGTGCCGGAAGGTCGACATCCAACCTGCCGGAAAAATGTTCAATATGCCGGAAAATATCCAACCTGCCGGAAAATTCACCACCTGCCGGAAAAATCACCACCTGCCGGAACTGGCCGAGCACTGCCGACCGGACCCGACCGTGTCGTCCGACACGGCCCGTGCCGCACTCGTCCAGAAATGCAAAAGTCACTGCCCACAGGACTCGACCGTGTTGTCTGGCACGGTCGAGTCGAACTCTTCCGGATAAGCCAAAACCGACTGCCCTCCGACCGTGTTCCGACTGCCCACGCCGAACGTCCTTGTCAGCGCCGCGCCCGTGCCGGGTCACTGTCGGACGAGTCCCTGTCGGCCGTCCCTGTCGCGCCGCGACCGTGTCAAGCAGACACGGTCGAGTCACTGCCGACATCCTTGTCAGCGCCGCGCCCGTGCCGAGTGTCCTTGTCGCGCCGTGGCCGTGTCAGGCGACACGGCCGAGTCCTGCCGGCAGATTTCACTTTTTTTGTATTTTCTTTTGTGTGTTTGTCTTTGCCTTGTTTTTTACTCATTTTAGGGATTGTGTTTCCCCTAAAATTAGGATTGTTGTTCCTTTTATATTTTATTTTGATTATTCAAAGATTTTATAAATCTTTGAATTATTTTCTTTTATTATAGGATGACTTGAAGTCTCCTATATATAGGCTTGTGTAAGCATTGTAACATCCATTGTATGTTGAAGAAATAAGAATACACTTGTGTTTTCTTGGTGAATACTTTTCATCGAAACCTTGATTATAATTCGACGCGTTTTCGAGTTTTAATCGAATCAATTCTCAATAGGTCTTGAGGAAAGATTATCTTATCAAACTATAGGTCTAGTTTGATAAATCATTCATATTGTTCTTGTTTATGTAAGCCGAATTGCCCTACTTTCGGTTATATCTTACGAGTGTTACACATATTCGAGTGTTGTGAGGATCAATTATATTTCCGCTGCATTCCATACGAGTTTACGTCCATTTTCATACGTAATTCGTATCAGGCAGTGCTCGGCCAGTTCCGGCAGGTGGTGATTTTTCCGGTAGGTTGGACATTTTCCGGCAGGTTGGACATTTTCCGGTCGATTGAACATTTTTTTGGCAGGTTGGATGTCGACCTTCCGGCACAGCATGACACGGGCCATGTCATATGACACGGCTGAGACCGAGACTCCACGTCTTATGTCCGTTTTCTCGCCTAAATACGTAGTAGTCCGTGCATGGCGTGTTGTAAGGTCATTTACATCGATCCTTACTTCGTCTTCTTCATTCATATTAAATGATTCCGTATCATCTCCTCCTCCTTTAAAAGGAATTGTCCCCAATTCCGAAATTTCGTCATCATCGATGTAAGGTGAAAGGTCCCCAACATTAAAGGTTGCATGAACCCCATAATCTCCTGGAAGTTCTAATTTGTATGCGTTGTCGTTCACTTTTGCGATTACTTTAAATGGTCCCTCCGCTCGCGGCATTAATTTGTTCTTACGTTTACTTGGAAATCGCTCTTTCCTCAAATGCAACCAAACCAAATCACCAACTTCGAACAATCTCGGCCTTCTTTATTTGCTTGACTTTCTTTTGTAAGCCTCGTTTATTTCCTTGATTCGATTACGTACTTGCTCGTGTAATTTCATCATTGATTTTAGTTTTGATTCCGCATCCTTGTGTACTAACTCGTCACTTGGAAATGGAATTAGATCTAACGGCATATACGAGTTTAGTCCGTAAACTACTTCGAACGGAGAGTGTGCCGTGGCATGAGTAGGAGAACGATTATAAGCAAACTCCGCATGTGCAAGTTTCAAGTCCCAATCCTTTTGTGTCTTGCTCACAAGACCACGTAGTAAAGTGCCCAATGTTCGGTTACCTCGGTTTGACCATCCGTTTGTGGATGATGTGACGTGCTAAATAGTAGTTTGGTTCCCACCTTTCTCCACAAGGTGTTCCAAAAATAACTAAGAAATTTCGAGTCTCGATCTGAAACAATCGTTTTTTGGAACCCCATGCAATCGTACGATTTCTCGGAAATATAAATCAGCGACGTTACTCGCGTCGTCCGTCTTGTGGCAAGCCACAAAGTGAGCCATCTTCGAAAATCGGTCTATAACAACCATAATAGCATCTCTCCCTCGTTGAGTACGAGGTAAAGCAACAATGAAATCCATTGAGACATCTTCCCACGGCCTTTCCAGAATCGGTAAAGGCATGTATACTCCCGGTTTGAACGAACTCTTAGCAATGTGGCATATTACACACTTATTAATTATGTCATGTACATCCACTTGCATCTTCGGCCAATGAAAATGCTCTTTAAGTACCTCCAACGTTTTAGCCGAACCAAAATGACCGGCCAAGCCTCCACCGTGAGCTTCCTGAACCAACAATTCCCGAATCGGGTGTTTGGGTAAACAAAGGCAATTTCCTTTGAAAAGGAATCCTTATTGCAACGTAAACTCTCCAAATGGGCTAGATTTACACCGAATGAAAACCTCACCAAAATCCACATCCCCATCATAATACTCCTTCAATGCTTCGAACCCAAGCAACCGAATGTCAAGAGTAGAGAGCAAGGCATACCGTCTAGATAAAGCATCCGCCACAACGTTGGTCTTGCCATCTTTGTATTTCGATGAAAAGTGGAATGATTGCAAGAATTCCACCCATTTAGCATGCCTCGGACTCAACTTTTGTTGGCCGTTAATATATTTTAAGGACTCATGATCCGAATCTAGGATGAAATGTTTCGGCCGAAGGTAATGGCTCCAGTGATCAAGATCTCTCACAATGGCATAGAACTCCTTGTCATAAGTACAATAGTTGAGTCGAGCCCCACCCAATTTCTCCGAGAAGTATGCAATTGGTCGCCTCCCTTGGACGAGGACCGCCCCAATACCCACTCCACTTGCGTCACATTCTACCTCGAAAGGTTGTGAAAAGTCGGGTAAAGCCAAGATAGGTGCTTCACACATTTTTGCCTTCAATTTTTCAAACGCCCCTTGGGCAGCCCCATTCCACACAAACGGTCCTCTTTTTAAGCATTCCGTTATCGGGCTAGAAATGGTACTAAAGTCTCGTATGAACCTCCGATAAAATGAAGCAAGTCCGTGAAAGGATCGGACTTCCGTGATGGTTTTGGGCATAGGCCAAGATTTAATCGCCTCGATCTTGGTTTGATCAACCGACACTCCTTCTTTAGAAACGATGTAGCCAAGAAAGGCTACACTCTCGACTAGAAACGAACACTTCTCCTTTTTCTCATAAAGTTTTTGATCCCTAAGGATCTCGAAGACTTTCCTCAAGTGCCCGGTATGTTCTTTCAATGATCGACTATAAATCAAGATGTCGTCCAAGTATACGACGACAAATTTTCCCAAAAACGGCTTAAGTACCTCATTCATTAATCGCATGAAAGTACTTGGTACATTTGTAAGGCCAAAGGGCATGACGAGCCATTCATATAATCCATGTTTTGTCTTGAAAGCCGTTTTCCATTCATCTCCTTTCCGCATGCGAATTTGATGATAGCCGCTTCTCAAATCAACCTTCGAAAAAATCACCGAACCATGCAACTCGTCCAACATATCATCAAGTCTCGGAATTGGGAACCGATATTTGATGGTTATGTTGTTCACGGCTCTACTATCTATACATGTCCGCCATGACTCATTCTTATTTGGGACAAGTAAAACCGGAACCGCACAAGGGCTCAAACTTTCTCGAACGTACCCGCGATTCATTAGCTCCTCGATTTGTTTTTGCAACTCCTTTGTCTCCTCGGGGTTACATCGATAGGCGGCCTTGTTAGGGAGTGATGCACCCGGTACAAGGTCGACTTGGTGTTCAATCCCACGTAAGGGTGATAAACCCGGCGGTAAGTCTTCCGGGAAGACATCCGCAAATTCTTGTAGCAAGGTATCGATATCTCTCTTGCCTTGCACAATTACGTCAACATCTCGTGTTTCTTTAATCATCAATAAATACACACGCTCGCCATCGTCAATAGCGTGTCTCACCTCTTTCTCACTAGCAAACATAGTAAGCTTCGATTTCTCCATTTGATTAGAACTCATCGATCGAATGGCTTGGGGTGCCATCGGTTTAAGCACAATCTTCTTACCTTTATCCCGTAATTCATATTTGTTACTCCTTTCTCGATGTAAAACGTCTCTATCAAATAGCCAAGGTCGTTCCAAAAGTATGTGGCATGCATCCATTGGGAGTACATCACATAGTACGTTGTCACCATATGAGCCCATAGTTAATCCGACCCGTACTTGTTTTGAAACTTTCACCTTATTCCCATCATCGAGCCAATGTAACGCGTATGGTTTCGGATGAGTAGTAGTGACGAGTCCGAGCTTCGCCACCATCTCACTTGAGGCAACATTCGTACAACTTCCTCCATCGATTATCAAACTACACCACTTGTCTTTAATTTGACACTTGGTGTGGAATATTTGATCTCGTTGTTCCGTGTCCCTCGAAACCGTCTTGACTTGTAAAGTGCGAAGGACTAGACTCGTGTCATAGTCCGGAGCATTGTAAGCCTCGCACTCCTCTTCTTCTTCGGCGTTGATGTCAAACACGACACTGAGTCTTTCTTCTTCGTCCTCGGCCAATAATTCTTCCCGGACCTCAAGAGCCTTTCTTAGTGTCACCACCCGTTTGTTCGGACATGCATTTTGGTAATGGCCGAATCATTGACACTTGAAACATCGTACCTTCACCAAACTTATTTCCTTGGGTACGTAGGGAGCCTTAGGTGCCGTGACAGGGACATGACTTGGCGTGGTGCTTTTAGTACCCGAACTCGAACCGGCACTTGGATTCCCGAATTTGGAAGGAAATTCGGGTCTTGAAAACTTCAATTTATCTTGGGCTTCTATCTTCACACATAATCCACATAAAGTGTCGAAATCTTCATATGGGTATAACTCCACCGTCTTGGCTATGTTTTTGTTTAAGCCACATAAAAAACGTGACATCTTTTTCTCTTCGTTTTCTTCTAGCTCTCCCATCAAGACCAAACTTCCGAACTCTTCAATATATTCACCGACACTTAGTTTGCCTTGTATGAAATCGGCAATCTTCCGGTATAAGGTTAACCAATGTGATGTTGGCACATACCTCTTACGAAGTTTTCTTTTTAAAGAATCCCATGAACGGATTTTTGCTTTTCCCTCCCGAGCTCTTCGCGTCTTTACTCCTTCGAACCAAAGAGAAGCACCCTTCCCTAACTTGAGAATTGCATATTTGCAACGTTTCTTGTCGTTAAGGTCTTTGAATTCGAGCATGCGTTCAATTTTCCGTTCCCACTCCAAATAAGCTTCGGGATCGGTACCTCCAATGAACTCCGGAAGTTTCTTTACTTTAAACTCGTCCGCATGGTGTATTTGACGTGCGTCATCCCTGCGTCTTGCTTGCATACGTGGTTCCGGTAGGCCGCTTAGTGCGTCCCGGAGTTTCATCAATAAATCGGGATCGGAGAAATCCATAACAAGATTCAAGAGATAGTTTTGAACAAGAAATCTTCAATAAAATTGCCAAGGAAATAGCCTTGGGCTCCGATGCCACTAATGATACGAATTACATTTGAAAATGTACGTAAACTCGCAAGGAAATGCAGCGGAAATATTTTGTTACCTCACAACACTCGTATATGTGTAACGCTCGTAAGAAATATGTAACACCCAAAATTTCTTTTTTTTTTTTTTTTGAAATAATATAAAGTTTGACACCAATTCATAAAGGGACTTCATTTATTTAATTTAATAAGCCAATAATGGCAATCAAGTTATCAAACTTCTAAAGAAAACAACATAAGTAAAACTTTCTAATATGGAAATGTCAAAAGCGGAAGTACTAAAAATGTTCATTGATTTAAAATAAAATCACAAAGGTGTCACGAATGCTCCCACAGTCCTTAGCCTCCTTAATCGTAATACCTGAAAATGTTAAGTTAAACCGTAAGCACAAAGCTTAGTGAATTCCAACACAACATTATGCCAATATCCACAATCACTAGACCTAGATTAAAATATATAGTTATAACATTTGAACATAAGCCAAGAACAAATCAAAGCTTATAAGGAGGGCTAGTAGGTTACCCGCATCTCACAAAACGAAGAGTATTGGGTTAATCTTACCCTCACCTCACATCCCGGAGGGTATTGGAGTAATTATACCTAACCACGCGCACCGGACAAAAGCCGGATAATTGCTATGATCCCCTCAACAATAAACATACAGTGCACATGTATGATTAACAATTTAAGCATGCATTCATATTATCATACCATAATAATAATTTAACACTCACGTGCTAACCTAGCAGTCATAAATATTGAGACAATGGAGTGAGAGAACTCACCTTGAATACTTAAGGGAGATTGCTAAATCAAAACTGGCTACCACACTTGAGCAAATGCCAAAACTTCACCTATTATAAACTAGGAGTTAGGATATACCCAAAGATGAAGCTTAAAGACTTAAACAAAAATCTGGACAGCAAGGTTTAAAAACAGACCCGCTGTTAAAGATGGATTTACTTAATTTTCCTAAGTATTAACATATCAATATTAAATTTTTCTAAGAAAATAGAGTCTTTCCCCTTTTTAAAACAGTAAAGAACTCACTCTAACTCCAAAATATGAATTTATTATGATGCTTTTAAAAAGACATCGCAATGCAGTCCCAAGTCATAGGAATCAGTAGTATTGGCCAATTCTACCCAACTTGTGGGTAGACATTGTCCAAACTAAATATCACAGAGATAATAGACATAAATACCAAAGTCTCAGTATTGGAATCGACCAAAAAGGGTTTCCCAAACTCTAGATATGAAATTCACAACATGACTAATTACAAAACCCTTAAAAGCTGATGACAGAAAACTGATCTGGAGTGTGAACTCAATATGACCAAGAAATACTTGGAGATAACATCCCATAAACTCCAGATCACAACTTTAGGTCATAACACACATATGGGAACTTGGAATCCCATCAGATCATTTCCCAAGCCCTAGAAACGAATAAAACAAATTGACCTATCAGATCAGACCCGGATCAGACCTACCAGCAAAGATGCTGTTCTTGCCCATGGATAAAGTCCCAATTAATGAGAGTGACCTTCATAAGGAAGTTACCCAACACAATTTGTAAACTTTTGGCACAGGTTTGAGATCCGTTTGATTTATAGAATTCAAGTTATGATTTTTGTAAGATGACTACAAATCTGATGGAAACAGAATCGTAGCCAACCCTTAATCTTTTTAACCAATCCATTCATCTCCCTTTTGAAACACATTCCTAGATGTGTTTATCACCCAAATTCAGTCCCCTATGAACATGGTGGCACTAAAAAGGGCTAGGGGTCATTGGCATTTCATTTAGTCACAAGGAAAAGAATCAAATCAATATAATATATGACAAACCACTTAAACTCATAATTTTCCCCCTTTTTAAGGGTTCCTTGATCTTTCAAATACACAAACATTTATATACACATCTTAGAAGATGCTATAAAGTTGTATACTTAGATCTAAACATATTGACATGGATATGTTAAGAATCAAAATAATAATTAACAAGAATTATAACCATTCACAAGATCTATCAAATTTTATCACCTGAATAAAACTTGGTGATTTCCATGGTTCATTTAGACCTTGTATTTTATATAATCATCTAGATCCATCATACACCATGTATAGGGTGTAGATATAATCTAGAGATGATGATAACATACAACTTATAACAATAACAACATTGGTTAAAACCATAAGATCTATCTTCTTTAAATCACACAAGTTACAACTTGATGATTTTTATGAATCATATAGATCTTTTACATAATATGATCATCTAGACTCATCATACACCATATAGAAGATGGTGATGAAATTTCTAGATGATAATCAACACTTAAAACAATTAATTGAATATAAATCAAAAGAAAAGATTAAAACACCTTAAAAGATCTTACCTAAGCTTGTTACACCAACAAGGAAGTGAAAGAGAAGGATGATTGTGGCTTTGGAAGAGAAAAAATGAGAGAGAGATGGGAGAGATCGGCCGAATGAGGGAGGGAGGAAGAAGTTAGGGTTTTTGTGATATTTTTATAAATTATTTTAGGATAAAGCCTAATTACTTCACTAATGGGCTAGGCTCAAAACTCATTTCTTTTACTAGCCCAATATAATTAAATCTTTCAATTAACTTAGCCCAAAACTTGTATTTTAATCTAACTTGGCTAATTAATTAAACCCATCATTTAAAATAACTAAATACCATGAAAATAATTAACGTACCGGGAAAAAAACCGGGCGTTACAACTCTCCCCTACTAAGAAGGGACTTCGGCCTCGAAGTCAGTCCCTCTGAATAACTCGGGATAATGCGCCCTCATCTCGTCTTCAGGTTCCCATGTACACTCAGATCCCTTCCTATGCTGCCATTGAACCTTAACAGAATAAACAGTCTTGCCGCTCCGAAGGGTCTTTGACTTTCGATCAACAACCGCGATAGGTTTCTCAACATAGTTGAGCCGTTCGTCAATTTGGATGTCTTCCAGAGGTACCACGGCGGTATCGTCAACAATGCACTTCCTCAACTGAGACACGTGGAAGGTGTTATGAATCAAACTAAGCTCGTTAGGCAGCTCCAACCGGTATGCTACCTTACCAACGCGAGCTATGATCTTATAAGGTCCAATAAACCGAGGTCCCAGCTTCCCACGCTTGCGGAACCTAATCACACCCTTCCAAGGGGAGACCTTTAATAACACATGATCCCCAACCTGAAACTCAAGATCGGAGCGTCGCTTATCTGCATAACTCTTCTGACGACTCCTAGCGGTGACCAAATGATCCCTGATCATTTTGATTTTCTCTGTGGTTTGCAAAACAATATCGGTGCTACCGAGCACCCTCTGTCCAACCTCACCCCAACACACTGGGGTTCTACACTTCCTACCATACGAAGGCTTCATACGGAGCCTGTCGATGCTTGAATGATAAGCTGTTGTTATATGAAAACTCGGCTAAATGAAGATGATCATCCCAACGCCTCCAAAATCAATTGCGCATGCCCGAAGCATGTCCTCCAAAGTCCTGTATCGTCCGCTCACTCGCCCATCGGTTTGCGGATGGAGCAAAGATCTTGAAATGTAATCGGGTACCCAATTCTTCTTGGAATTTACGCCAAAATCGAGAGGTGAATCGAGTATCTCGATCGGAGACAATAGATACGGGCACCCGTGCAATGAAACTATCTCCCGAACAAAAATCTCGCCAATTTTTCAGTGAAGAACTTTCCTTGATGGCGTGAAATGAGCACTCTTCGTCAATCGATCCACAACTACCCATATCGTATCCGCTCCCTTTGCAGTCTTAGGAAGTTTTGTAATAAAGTCCATGGTTAAGTGCTCCCATTTCCACTCAGGAATATCCAAAGGTTGCAATTTTCCATGAGGTTTCTGGTGTTCGGCTTTGACCTTCCGGCATGTCAGGCATTCTTCTACATATCGAGCCACATCATTCTTCATCCCGTGCCACCAATAACCCTCACGAAGATCTCGGTACATTTTTGTAGCACCCGGATGAATAGAAAACTTGGACCTGTGAGCTTCTTCCATAAGAGTTTTCCGGTTCCCACCAGTAAATGGAACCCAAACCCTACCATAACGAGTTAGTAATCCACGCCCATCTCGCTCCATCTTAGGTAACTCATTCACAATCCTTTCACGATTTAGGTTCCCCTCTTGAGTCGCCACATCTTGAGCATCTCGAATCATACCCAATAATGATGTCTCCATTGTCATCCGAAGACATTTAGCTCGAATCGGTTCGACAGATTGCTTACGATCGAGTCGTCGGCTACCACATTAGCTTTACCGGGGTGGTAGTGAATCTCACAATCGTAATCTTTCACCACATCTAACCATCTAACCTGCCTCATATTCAGATCCCGCTGATCGAAAAGGTACTTCAAACTTTTATGGTCAGTGTAAATGATACACTTAACCCCGTAAAGGTAGTGCCTCCATATCTTGAGAGCAAAAACAACAGCTCCTAATTCCGTGTCATGAGTGGGGTAGTTCCTTTCGTGAGGTTTTAGCCGCGAGACGCATAAGCTATCACCTTACCCGTTGCATCAACACGGCACCAAAACCCGGGAGAGATGCGTCGCGAGACACTACCATGTCCTCCACTCCTTCCGGTAAAGTCAAAACCGGGGCATTACACAACCGCGTCTTAAGATCCTCAAATACAAACTGTTGTTCCGGACCCCAAACAAATTTCTCCGACTTCTTGGTCAATCGCGTAAGAGGTAGAGCAATCTTTGAGAAATTTTCAATAAACCTACGATAGTAACCGGCCAAACCCAAGAAACTACGAATCTCCGAAGGCGATTTAGGAGCTTCCCATTTCTTAACCGCATCAATCTTGGCCGGATCGACCTTGATACCTTCCTTGTTCACCACGTGGCCCAAGAATTGGACCTCTTCTAACCAAAATTCACACTTAGAAAATTTAGCATAAAGCCGTTCTCTCCGTAGTGTCTCTAGAAGTTCCCGAATGTGCTTTTCATGCTCCTCCAGTCTTAGAATAGACCAAAATATCGTCAATAAACACAATGACCGAACGGTCGAGCATCGGACCACACACCCGATTCATAAGATCCATAAAAGCAGCGGGTGCATTAGTGAGTCCGAATGGCATCACCACAAATTCAAAGTGTCCGTATCGGGTTCGAAACGCCGTTTTCTCAATGTCACAGTCACGAACTCGCATCTGATGATAACCGGAACGCAAATCAATCTTGGAAAACCAAGACGCTCCTTGGAGTTGGTCGAAAAGATCGTCGATACGAGGTAAAGGATAACGGTTCTTTATCGTGAGTTTATTCAACTCCCGATAATCTATACACATTCTTTGAGAACCGTCCTTCTTTTTCGCGAAAAGTATAGGAGCACCCCACGGCGAGAAACTTGGCCGTATAAACCCCTTATCACTAAGCTCCTGTGAATCGATCTTGAAGCTCTTTCATCTCGGGTGGCGCCAAATGATAAGGAGATTTGGCGATGGAGCAGCGCCAGTACTAAATCAATGCGAAACTCCACTTGCCTAATAGGTGGCAAACCCGGAGTTCCTCGGGAAAGACGTCACCAAAGTCGAAACAACTGGAACATTATCGAGTGCAATAGCAGAGGTACAAGAAGCAATATCCAAATGGGAATATCTCCTTGAATAATAAGTTCTCCACCCCTGGGTTTTGAACACGAACTTGTCTCTTGCGACAAAGAATTTGCATCGAATGCATCGAGCCAATCCATACCCACAATAACGCAAAGTTCCCTCATAGCAATAGGGATAAGATCAATGGGGAATTCAACTCCCGAAAATTCAAGGGTACAACCCGATAAACATCGATACGAAGATAGTGCGATTGTCGGCAACCGATAACCATGGGACGTGCTAGTTTCCGACACCACGCCCCAAACGGTTTATGAACGTGCGTGACACGAAGGAGTGAGTAGCGCCGAGAATCAAACATAACGGCGGGGTGAGAATCTAATGATAAGTGCACGATTCATAATATTTAAGCAATAAAACAATTACTCTATGGCATAGCATAAGATAAAAGATAAGGAAGAGATGTTTAGAGTTGTTTACCTCTACTGTCGCAGGCTTCGCAGCTCCTCCCTCGTAAGCTGGTGGACACGTCCTCGTGTCAACATAGTTGGTCCGTTAGAGGTCGAAGCGATTGGGATTTGTATTCCCATTCTTCTTGACTTTGGGCAATCGGGCTTCTTGTGCCCCTTCTCTTGGCAATTGTAACAAACTGGTACCGCTGCAATGATGGTAGTAACTCGGGGCCGCAATGGCTTTTGGAGCCTTGAAATTCTTCCGGTGATGCCCTTCCTTCTTGTAGTTATAACACACCAATGGGGGTCGATCACCTGCTTGAGATGGCTTGTATTCATATCTTGGTTTATCCCCAAACTTTGTCTTCTTATGAGCCTCATTAGAAGTTTTAGAAAAAGTGCTCTCCAGTTTCCTCTTAGATTGAGTTTGCGGCTCAATCTCTCTCTTTCAGTGCCCCCATGACTGCACCCAAGGTCGTAAAGTCTTGCATGCTCACAAATTCCCGGATCTCGGTACGTAAAATCTAGATGTACCGACTAACAAGCCATGCTTCATCTCCAGCAAAAGTAGGACAGAAAGAAAGCATCTCCATGAACTTGGCGTTCAGATCACTAACAGATTCAGTGGTCTGTTGTAACGCCATGAATTCCTGCATCATTCTTTGTTGCTCCACCTTAGGCACATACCGTGCCTCGAACCACTCCACAAACTGGGCCCAAGTAATCGCCCTTACAGCTTCTTCAGTCATTCTTCCCGTGGTGGTGTTCCACCATGTCTTACCCCGCTTCCTCAGCTGGTTCTTTGCTACCAATACTCTAAACTGGTATGGGCACCCTATAGTCATAAAGGCGCCCTCCACGTCAGATAACCAGTGCTTAGCTGCCACTGGATCGTCCTCCCCATCCCAATGAGGTGGCTGCACTTGCCGAACTTCTCGTAGTAGTACATTAAATCACGAACAGGAGTAACAGAGCCCCGGTGCGGAGGTGCATCTGCCATACGCTCATCTAGCAGAGCACGAACTTGATCAATGATGTTAGCCGTGACATTCGGAATAATCTCGTTAAAAGCATTATTGAACTCCTCAGCAACGAGTTCCCTAACTTGAGCTATTTGAATTGCATTGAGGCGAGCAGGCGGAGCCATCTAAAATTGATAAGAAAAGAAAAACGATTCAACCTATGCATGTCTAAGAAATCGAAAACACTCAGCTTGCTGAAAACTTTTCAACCTTGCCCCGTCCCCCAAACCGGCTCCAATATATTGAATAATAGGGGCCCTTCTATTATTCAATATAGAAGTTCCAATTTCGGTTTCAGGTCTAGTTTCAAAATTTCAGCTTGCTCCTAGCCGTAACAGTTTAATTCACACTCATGGTAGATCTAAAAGGCCTAAATTCTCACATGGTAGGTAGTAGCACTAAAGGCATATAATTATCCTCCTAGGCTAGTCTTTGGGATATGTCATAAATGGAGCATACTATTGTGTTTGATAAGTAATAAAATTTAAACTCAATTAGTTAATAAAACTTACTTGGGTATGGCCAAGCTGCACCGTGACATCTTCACTGCTAGTTTTTAATAAACTTTGTACAAGAGAAATAAAATGTTTTTAAATTTGAGTCTAGACATCCCTAAGAAGGCCTAGTTCACTCAAATGAAAAGGCTCTGATACCAACTTGTAACACCCAATTTTTTTTTTTTTTTTTTTTGAAATAATATAAAGTTTGACACCAATTCATAAAGGGACTTCATTTATTTAATTTAATAAGCCAATAATGGCAATCAAGTTATCAAACTTCTAAAGAAAACAACATAAGTAAAACTTTCTAATATGGAAATGTCAAAAGCGGAAGTACTAAAAATGTTCATTGATTTAAAATAAAATCACAGTGTGTCACGAATGCTCCCGTCAGTCCTTAGCCTCCTCAATCGTAATACCTGAAAATGTTAAGTTAAACCGTAAGCACAAAGCTTAGTGAATTCCAACACAACATTATGCCAATATCCACAATCACTAGACCTAGATTAAAATATATAGTTATAACATTTGAACATAAGCCAAGAACAAATCAAAGCTTATAAGGAGGGCTAGTAGGTTACCCGCATCTCACAAACCGAAGAGTATTGGGTTAATCTTACCCTCACCTCACATCCCGGAGGGTATTGGAGTAATTATACCTAACCACGCGCACCGGACAAAAGCCGGATAATTGCTATGATCCCCTCAACAATAAACATACAGTGCATATGTATGATTAACAATTTAAGCATGCATTCATATTATCATACCATAATAATAATTTAACACTCACGTGCTAACCTAGCAGTCATAAATATTGAGATAATGGAGTGAGAGAACTCACCTTGAATACTTAAGGGAGATTGCTAAATCAAAACTGGCTACCACACTTGAGCAAATGCCAAAACTTCACCTATTATAAACTAGGAGTTAGGATATACCCAAAGATGAAGCTTAAAGACTTAAACAAAAATTTGGACAGCAAGGTCTAAAAACAGACCCGCTGTTAAAGATGGATTTACTTAATTTTACTAAGTATTAACATATCAATATTAAATTTTTCTAAGAAACTAGAGTCTTTCCCCTTTTTAAAACAGTAAAGAACTCACTCTAACTCCAAAATATGAATTTATTATGATGCTTTTAAAAAGACATCGCAATGCAGTCCCAAGTCATAGGGATCAGTAGTGTTGGCCAATTCTACCCAACTTGTGGGTAGACATTGTCCAAACTAAATATCACAGAGATAATAGACATAAATACCAAAGTCTCAGAGTTGGAATCGACCAAAAAGGGTTTCCCAAACTCTAGATATGAAATTCACAACATGACTAATTACAAAACCCTTAAAAGCTGATGACAGAAAACTGATCTGGAGTGTGAACTCAATATGACCAAGAAATACTTGGAGATAACATCCCATAAACTCCAGATCAGAACTTTAGGTCATAACACACATATGGGAACTTGGAATCCCATCAGATCATTTCCCAAGCCCTAGAAACGAATAAAACAAATTGACCTATCAGATCAGACCCGGATCAGACCTACCAGAAAAGATGCTGTTCTTGCCCATGGATAAAGTCCCAATTAATGAGAGTGACCTTCATAAGGAAGTTACCCAACACAATTTGTAAACTTTTGGCACAGGTTTGAGATCCGTTTGAGTTATAGAATTCTAGTTATGATTTTTGTAAGATGACTACAAATCTGATGGAAACAGAATCGTAGCCAACCCTTAATCTTTTTAACCAATCCATTCCTCTCCCTTTTGAAACACATTCCTAGATGTGTTTATCACCCAAATTCAGTCCCCTATGAACATGGTGGCACTAAAAAGGGCTAGGGGTCATTGTCATTTCATTTAGTCACAAGGAAAAGAATCAAATCAATATAATATATGACAAACCACTTAAACTCATAATTTTCCCCCTTTTTAAGGGTTCCTTGATCTTTCAAATACACAAACATTTATATACACATCTTAGAAGATGCTATAAAGTTGTATACTTAGATCTAAACATATTGACATGGATATGTTAAGAATCAAAATAATAATTAACAAGAATTATAACCATTCACAAGATCTATCACATTATATCACCTAAATAAAACTTGGTGATTTCCATGGTTCATTTAGACCTTGTATTTTATATAATCATCTAGATCCATCATACACCATGTATAGGGTGTAGATATAATCTAGAGATGATGATAACATACAACTTATAACAATAACAACATTGGTTAAAACCATAAGATCTATCTTCTTTAAATCACACAAGTTACAACTTGATGATTTTTATGAATCATATAGACCTTTTACATAATATGATCATCTAGACTCATCATACACCATATAGAAGATGGTGATGAAATTTCTAGATGATAATCAACACTTAAAACAATTAATTGAATATAAATCAAAAGAAAAGATTAAAACACCTTAAAAGATATTACCTAAGCTTGTTACACCAACAAGGAAGTGAAAGAGAAGGATGATTGTGGCTTTGGAAGAGAAAAAATGAGAGAGAGATGGGAGAGATCGGCCGAATGAGGGAGGGAGGAAGAAGTTAGGGTTTTTGTGATATTTTTATAAATTATTTTAGGATAAAGCCTAATTACTTCACTAATGGGCTAGGCTCAAAACTCATTTCTTTTACTAGCCCAATATAATTAAATCTTTCAATTAACTTAGCCCAAAACTTGTATTTTAATCTAACTTGGCTAATTAATTAAACCCATCATTTAAAATAACTAAATACCATGAAAATAATTAACGTACCGGGAAAAAAACCGGGCGTTACAAAATAACCGAAAGTAGGGCAATTCGGCTTACGTAAACAAGAACAATATGAATGATTTATCAAACTAGACCTATAGTTTGATAAGGTAATCTTTCCTCAAGACCTATTGAGAATCGATTAGATTAAAACTCGAAAGCGCGTCGAATTATAATCAAGGTTTCGATGAAAAGCATTCACCAAGAAAACACAAGTGTATTCTTATTTCTTCAACATACAATGGTTGTTACAATGCTTACACAAGCCTATATATAGGAGACTTCAAGTCTTCCTATAATAAAAGAAAATAATTCAAAGATTTATAAAATCTTTGAATAATCAAAACAAATCAACAATAAAATACAAAAGGAACAACAATCCTAATTTTAGAGGAAACACAATCCCTAAAATGAGTAAAAAACAAAGCAAAGACAAACACACAAAAGAAAACACAAAAAAAATTGTAATCTGCCGGCAGGACTCGGCCGTGTCGCTTGACACGGCCGCGGTGCGACAAGGACACTTGGCACGGGCGCGGCGCTGACAAGGACGTCGGCAGTGACTCGACCGTGCCCAATTGACAAGGTCGCGGCGTGACAGGGACGACCGACAGTGACTCGTCCGACAGTGACTCGGCATGGGTGCGGCGCTAACAAGGACGTTCGGCATGGGCTCGATCGTGTCCTGGAACACGGTCGGGCGTCTGGGCAGTCGGTTTTGGCTTATCCAGAAGAGTTCGACTCGGTCGTGCCAGACAACACGGTCGAGTCCTGTGGGCAGTGACTTTGGCATTTCCGGACGAGTGCGGCACGGGCCGTGTCGGACGACACGGTCGGGATCGGTCGGCAGTGCTCGGCCAGTTCCGGCAGGTGGTGATTTTTCCGGCAGGTTGGAAATTTTCCGGCAGGTTGGACATTTTCCGGTCGATTGAACATTTTTCCGGCAGGTTGGATGTCAACCTTCCGGCACAACATGACACGGGCTGTGTCATATGACACGGCTGAGACCGAGACTCCACGTCTTATGTCCATTTTCTCGCCTAAATATGTAGTAGTCCGTGCATGGCGTGTTGTAAGGTCATTTACATCGATCCTTACTTCGTCTTATTCATTCATATTAAATGATTCCGTATCACCAAAGGCTTTATGGAAAGAAAGAAAAGTGTGCGTTTCTCGTCGAGAGTATAACTTTTCTTGGCTATGTTGTTTCGAAGGATGGAGTGTCGGTTTATCAGGGCAAAATTGAAGCTATTAAGTCGTGGCCTACTCCTATATTGAAGGAAAGGTTATGTGAAGCACCTATATTGGCGCTACCCGATTTTGCACAGTCGTTCGAAGTGGAGTGTGATGCTAGTGGAGTTCGTATTGGGGCGGTCCTCATTCAAGGCAGGTGGCCTATAGCGTAATTTTCGGAGAAATTGGGTGGGCTCGACTCAACTATTGTACTTACGACAAGGAGTTCTATGCCATGGTGAGAGCTCTTGATCATTGGAGCCATTACCTTCGGCCGAAATATTTTATTCTACATTCGGACCATGAATCTTTAAAATATATTAATGGGCAACATAAGTTGAGTCCGAGACATGCTAAGTGGGTGGAATTCTTGCAATCGTTTCACTTTTCATCGAAGTATAAGGACGGTAAGAGCAATGTGGTGGCTGATGCGCTGTCTAGGAGATATGCTTTAATCTCTACCCTTAATGTTCGATTGCTTGGATTTGATACAGTAAACGAATATTGTGACAGTGATGCGGATTTTGGCAAAACCTTCGCCCTTTGCAAATCTAGACCGATGGGAGATTTTTCGATACATGAAGGCTTTCTTTTTAAAGGAAATCGTCGTTGTCTACCGAAGCACACGATTCAAGAATTGTTGGTTCGAGAGGCTCACGGGGGAGGTTTGGCTAGCCACTTTGGTTCGGCCAAGACATTAGATGTGCTTAAAGAATATTTTTATTGGCCAAAGATGCAGGGGGATGTCAATAATATAATTAGTAAGTGTGTGACATGCCATATTGCGAAGAGTTCGTTCAAACCAGGAATATACACACCTTTACCAATTCCGGAGAGGCCATGGGAAGATGTTTCGATGGATTTCATTGTTGCTTTGCCGCAAACCCAACGAGGTAAGGATGCGATTATGGTTGTGGTCGATCGTTTTTCAAAGATGGCTCATTTTGTTTCTTGTCACAAAACCGATGATGCGAGTAATGTCGCTGACTTGTATTTCCGAGAGGTGGTACGATTACATGGAGTTCCAAAAACTATTGTTTCGGACCGGGACTCGAAGTTTCTGAGTTACTTCTGGAACACATTGTGGAGAAAGGTGGGAACCAAGCTTTTGTTTAGTACTTCGCATCATCCTCAGACAGACGGACAAACCGAAGTGACTAATCGAACACTGGAATGTTGTTGTGAGGCTTGGTAAGCAAAACACAAAAGGATTGGGATTTGAAGCTCGCACACGTGGAATTCGCATATAGTCACTCTCCTACTCATGCCACAGCGCATTCTCCATTCGAAGTAGTTTACGGCCTAAATCCTTACATACAACTAGACTTAATTCCATTACCAAGTAACAAATTCTTGCATAAGGATGCGGAGTCAAAACTGAAATCGATGATGAAATTACACGAACAGGTGCGTGACCGAATCAAAGAGATAAACGAGGCGTACAAAAGGAAGTCGAGCAAGCAAAGAAAACCAAGATTATTTGAAATTGGAGATTTAGTTTGGGTACATTTAAGAAAGGAGCGATTTCCGAGTAAGCGTAAGAATAAGTTAATGCCACGAGCCGAGGGGCCATTTAAAATAGTTGCGAGGGTGAACGACAATGCTTACAAGTTAGAACTTCCGGGCGATTATGGAGTGCATGCTACTTTCAACATAGGTGATCTATCTCCTTATCTTGATGACGACGGGATTGAAGAATTGAGGACAATTTCTTTTAAGGGGGGGGGGATGATACGGGATTGACAAGTCCAAGGGAGGAAGACGAGGTGATGATCGACAGAAGCGACCATGCAACATATTTGGGCGAGAAAACGAGACACGGAGTTACCTTAATAACCAGACTTGGAGTAACTTAAACAATAGGTAACTTGCATCTTGGGGTAAGGGGACCAAGTAGTAAAAGAATAAAAGAATTACAGCATATTTTATTAAGGCAGCAGGATTCTTGCCAACATGTTGTATGAAAAAGCAGTTGTCCAGTTTTTACTTTTGTCAGCAAGTGACATGAGGAACCTTTATATTATCTTTTATTATTTTAAGACCAGCTTGTAATTGTTAAGATTATCTTGTCAGGCTCCTGTCAGGCTGTTTTTGCCTATAAATAGGCCGATGAAGTTGTAATGAAAAAGAATTGAACGTTGAAGAAATAAGATTATACTTTGTGTTTTCCCTGGTGAATGCTTTTCATCAAAACTTGATTTTTATTCGACGCGTTTTCGAGTATTAATCTGATTGATTCTCAATAGGTCTTGAGGAGAAATCTCTTTATCGAATTATAGGTCTAATTCGATAAAAACAACTCTTTCTACCCTGTTTCGATATTCCTCTTGTTTTTCAATACAGTATTGTACTTAATCAAATTTCCGCTTCAAGTGCTGCTCGATTGTTCGAACTTGTTTTCTGTTTCTATTAGCAGCCGACTGAAGTTTGCTGTTTCGAGTGCCGCTGCCATTTCCATTCGGCCAAGTCCCTGTCTTGTCGCTGTATCGAGCCGCCGTCTTCATCGCGCGTGCATACTGCTCATCAGTATTATTGCTGTAGCGAACTGTTGTTAGCAGTTCCCGACAGTTCCTTGTCGATAGCTTCCGCTCGTCAAAACAGCTTCCTACTGTATCGAATATGATTTCGCATCACCAGCGAGAATTCCTATCAAGATGGGGCTTGGCATGGACAACAAACTCTGTCTTGGCATGTTCGGCCAAATTTGGTATTGCGTTGTGAGCTGATTTATCATTAAGGTATGGCTGAGTGATGCGAATTTAACCTTCGTATGTAACATAATTCGCATGCGACGCAAGAGAAGTGTATTTTTTTATTTTTGTATATGAATAATTATTTGATGTAAAGGATGCAACGTAAAAATCATCCAAAAGTAGGGAAATTCGGCCGAATAAAATTAAGTACAAGGTTTTTATCTAATTAGACCTATAACTCGATAAAGTGATTTCTTCCCAAGACCTATTGAGAACCAATCGGATTAAAACTCGAAAACGTGTCGAATAATAATCAAAGTTTCGTAGGAACTAGTCCAACAATTAATACAAGAGTATTAAGTTTTATTTCTTCCAAGATTATTCTTACAAGTCGAAAATCTCCCATTTAAATAGGAGTTACACAATCTTGAAAAAGGAAAAACAAAGATTACATCCAAAGTGTATCTAATAAACTACTAGAAAAAAAAAAGAAAACTAATCTCATTCCAAGGGTGGTGTTCGGCCGAATGGTGAGGGGTCTTGAAGACAAATCTTTGACAAGTCTTTGACAAATCTTGGTGACAAATCTTTGACAAATCTTGTGAAAAGAATCTTCACTTCCTGGGGGGATCGGCCGAATTGCTTGTGATGTGGGGGAAGGGATCTTTCAACATGGTCTTGATTTTGTTGTTGGTGAGGTTGGTGAATCTTTGACAAATCATGTGAATAAAATCTTCACTTCATGATACGTTTTCAACATAACCTATTTCTCAGGGGAAAAGATGTGAAAACTTTGAAAAAGAAAAGGGTATGTAATAAACTATAGACTAGAAAAAGAAAAACATCTTCATGCTAGGGAGGGGAAGTGTTCGGCCATAGTAAAGGAAGATGGGGGTGTGGAGCATGGTTGGAAGAGATCTTCATGATCTTTTACAAGGTCTTTAGATGAAGAAAAAAACACTCTTTGACATGCATATGCATGTTACGTAGCAACAAGGAAAATAAAAATGGGCAGGGGGGGGAACGGTAGTAATTTTCAAGGTGGAATCTTGATATGAAATATTATGAAATCATAAGTAGAAGCTTTGAAGATCATATCAAGATCTTGGACCATGCCAAAATGGGAGGGGCGGACGAAACAAAAGGGAACAAGGTGGGAGGAATCTTTGATGATTGTGACATGAAGATATGAAGACTTGACCTGAGGAAAAGTTTGATGAAAATCTTCTTCATTCTGAATAGTCATTTTCATATTATTATTCGGAATAGTTGTTTTTGTATCACTGAGGTCGTTCATCGGACGTAGAGGCATATGGTTCTGTAGATATCGCCTTAATACATTTGCATCTCTGAGGAGGGATGGAGCATGATCTGGTTCTGTAGATATCGCCTCAATACATTCACAAAGTTCCGATCCAAGAGGCAGAGCTGACGTGATCAGGGGCGGCTCTGAGTCCCGCGGGGTGTGAGATAGAGTCAGATATGTGGATTCCGATAGATTATTTTAGGGCCTCTTATCAGGAGGTAGAGAAGGATGGAGGTCCGTGTGTATCAGAAGCAAAGATGTCTGTGAGGATGACTGTGATAGTGCCTCGGGGTGAGCGGTGACTGAATCCACCACGTTAAGAGAAGGTGTCAGGTCATAATTGGGAGTGAAAGGGATGATGGCCATGACATGAGGCGCCGGGAGGTCTTCTGTATAATCATTGAGGGCGCAAAGGGCCTGGAAAGAGTTAGAAACGGGCACGTCATTCTGATGTGTACGAGAAGCGGACAGGACTCCGGTGATCGTCAAGGCTGTGGTTGTTGTGGCCTGTGAAATCGTGGTACGAGGCCTATATTCCTGTCTAGGGGCCTGTTGACGTCCAATAGATCTGCCCCGTGAGCGGCGTTGAGAGCGTGATCGGGTGGAGCGAGTCTGGGGGAGCGTTTGAGGGAGAGTCTGTTTCATGTTATCGGAGCAGCCAGCAGCAGCCGCTTTTTTCTTGAAAATGTCTAAAGTATGACCAAAGAAATGACAATATGTGCACACATCGGGAAGATTTTCGTAGGAGATAGAGGCTAGAGAGAAAGTACCATCAGCTTCAACTGAAATCTCCTCAGAAAGGGAGTCAAACTTTGCAACTTCAACTTCTACGAGGACTCTAGCAAAGTGCCCTATAGAGCCTACGACAGCTCGTTCATCAATATGAAGAGGATGTCCAACAGCTTTGGCGATACCCCGGATAGCGAGTGTGTCCCAATTCTCCAAGCCAAGGGCGGAGATGCGAATCCAAAATTGCGCAGTAGTGTTGTTAATTGATACGAATCTCTGTCGGACATGACACGAAATTGATACGGAATTAACTAGTCAAAATGAAGAAGACGGAGCAAGGATCAAAATAAACGGCCTTACAACGCGTCATGCACGTACGGAGACATTTTCAGGCGAGAAAACGGACATAAGACGTAAAAGGAATGTCCAACCTGTCGGAAAATGTCCAACCGGCCGGAAAATGTCCAACCGGACGGAAAATATCCAACCTGCCGGAAAAAGTCACGCCTGCCGGAAAATGCCGAGCACTGCCGACCGATCTCGGCCGTGTCGTCCGGCACTACCCGTGCCGTACTCGTCCGGAAATTCCAAAGTCACTGTCGGCCGAACCCGACCGTGCCAGGCGACACGGCCGAGTCCAACTCGCCCACACCTACCAGAACTGACTGTCCCGACGCCCGACCGTGTTCCAGGACACGGTCGAGTCAATGCCGAATGTCCTTGTCGCGCCGCGCCCGTGCCGAGTCACTGTCGGACGAGTCACTGTCGGTCGAGTCGCTGTCAGACGTCCTTGTCACGTCGCGACCGTGTCAAGCGGACACGGTCGAGTCAATGCCGAACGTCCCGTCGCGCCGCACCCGTGCCGAGTCACTGTCGGACGAGTCACTATCGGACGTCGTTGTCGCGCCGCGACCGTGTCAAGCAGACACGGTCGAGTCCCTGCCGGTGCCTGTCGACCGCGCCGCGGCCGTGTCACGGGACACGGTCGAGTCTCACGGCATTTCTTATTTTATACACTTTTGTGTATTTTTGACTTCTCTTTTCCTTTTTACTTATTTTAGGGATTATGTTTCCCCCATTATGTGATTGATGTTTCTTGTTTGTATTTTATGTTGATTTGTTTTGATTATTCAAAGATTTTATAATCTTTGAATTGTTTTTTTTATTGTTATAGGTAGACTTAGTTTTTTTTTCTATAAATAGGCTTTGATAAGTCTTGTAAGAGATCATTGTATTATGAATTTGAATGTGAAAAAATACACTTTGTATTTCTATCCTTGGTAAATAATTTTTACCGAAACTTGATTTTTATTCGACGCGTTTTCGAGTATTAATCCGATTGATTCTCAATAGGTCTTGAGAAGAAATCACCTTATCGAATTATAGGTCTAATTCGATAAACCTTTGTTCTTGTTCGATCGAATCACTTTGATCGATATTATCACCTTTTCCAATATTACTTCCATTATCATTTGTTCGAATTTTCATTGTCATATTCGATATTACTCCCACAAAATACATCCAAAAACACCTTAATCGTAAAAAGACTCCGCTATCATATTCTTACGCACACTCCGACCGATACGTATCCACCTTTCCGGGATAATTCGTATCATAAGTGGTATCGGAGCCGAAACCTCTCTCAGTACGGCATGGTTCGGGTGTGGTCCAGTTCTGCCGAAACCGATGAGGGCGGGGAGTGAACGCCGGTGCAAAGTGGGCACGGTCAAAGTGCGGCTCCTGACAAGGCTTCTAGGCGGAGAACATGAACTGATTCTATGCCGGAATAAGAGGTGGTCCTAGGCTTGTGGGATCCGACGGTCCGGAATGTGGACACACTTGTATTGCGCACTTTTGGTAGCTCCACCTTTCGGTGACCCGGGTGTAAGAGCTGTTGGGATTCCACAGAAAATAAACGCAACGGAAGAATAAACGGAATCCCTAAGAGGATCGATCAAGTAACGTATATACGAAAAGAAAAATACGAAGATCAAGGAATCAAAGTCCCATACCTATGATGTCTCTGAAAAACCTTCGTATGATGATGATGATGATGAAGAGCCCTTCGTTCCAAGCACCTAAAGCAAGATGCCTCTACTTCACACGCCGGAACTTGATGGAAAAATCGACAATCTTCCTTTCTTCAAGAATGCGGCTAGGGAAGCTTGTAGGAATTTTCTCTCTCAATGTATTCTTCTTATATCTTGTCTCTAAGATCAAGATGAAGTTTTCTACCTTACTCTCTCTCTCAAATTCGTGATTATGAGTTAAAGCAAGAAGAAGTTGTCCTAACTCCTTTTTAAAGACTTTTATTTATAAAAAAATGAAAGTCTACCTTTAACACATGATTGAGGGTATCAAATACACCTCACATATGTCACCTAGTGACATAAAATAAGTATATAAGAGACAAGAGATGGAGGGGGTGGCCTTAAGGGAAATTTCCAAGAAGACGGGTCGAATTTACTCGGCTCGTAATCGATGTTCACAAAACGAATCCTCGTGTACCGGATGTTCACAAACGAATCCGCTTTATTTCCAATGTGTTTGGACTAATTAATTAATCCAATTAATTAATTATATCAAACACAAATATATATTTCTCTAAGAAATATAATTTATGAATTAAAGTAATCACCGAACTACTTACAATTCATTAGACCGCTATTTGATTTATCCGATAAATCAAAACTAGATATCTAATATCTAATATTATAAGAGAGATTATTAATTCACATTTATCCATCAATGATCTTATTGCGCGACTCGTAGGTTCGTCTCACCAGGCATTGGGAGGAACCAATGAGTGCGGGCAACACTTAGCCACTTAGCGGGCCGCATCAGAACCCCGATCGAGAACGAATGAACGAATCATTCCAACCATTATGTCATGAATACTATATACGTATAGACCCTTCATCGATGTCCCGGTCAAGTCTTAGGGTCACGGTAAAGTCAAACCCTACATTGACTAAACTCTATACATGTGTTAATGCAAATCAAGACCGATCGATTAATAGCGTATCTAATACGACTATATCGTAATGCTTTGGCCAAAGACTTATGATCTTATTTGCCATTAACCGTATAGACATTCGCCTGCTCACTAACAGAGATAGAATCCTTTCTTGGCGTACAAAGAAGATCGCTACCGCCCGTATAGTCCGCACTTCGAGGTCGACTCAGCAATTAAGCAAATGAGTCTAACTACTCTAATGACAAACTAAACGTCACAGACACATCTTCTACTGAACCCTCAAGTCAAAGGTCCACGTATACTATCACAACCTTTCGATTCGCCATCGACTCTTCGAGAGTGAATACCGTGTGACTGAATCGAGAATGAGTCGTGTTCGAGTATACTGGTCCCACCATTATACTTATAACTATGCTATCAAGACGTGCACACGTCCTAGCATCAGTTATACAAGTCTTATTAAAACTTAATGTCCTGTTAAGTTTTATCGACTTGCGAACTAGTTAAGCATTCGAGCTCTAAACACTTCTAGTGCTTATCTCCTTATCTCTATAAGGAGTAGAATGTTCACTCTCAAATGCAAGGACTACTATTCTATATACCAAATCACAATGCCAGTGATATACAATAATATAGAAATAATAATTGCCTTATTAAATATAATATTCATAATTACAATACAATTGCTCTCACTCTCTCATCCTCTGAGTGGCATTCGAGGGCATATTCCTAACAATCTCCCACTTGCACTCAATGCCACAGACTATGGTATCTTATACCCATACTCTCCAGATGTCTGTCTAAGACCTTCTGAGATAGTGGCATGGTAAGCGGATCAGCAACGTTATTTGCTGTGTCTACTCTTTGCAGTGTAACATTCCCATCCCGAACCATTTCTCTAACAAAATGATATTTTCTCGTAATATGTTTGGTGTTGTGGTGAGCCCTAGGCTCCTTAGCCTGTGCAACAGCTCCGTCGTTGTCACAAAACAAAGGTCACGGGCTTCTCTCGTTAGGAACCACTTGAAGTTCCTCGGTGAACTTCTTTATCCAAAAGCTTCTTTAGCGACCTCCGTGGCTGCCCGATATTCGGCTTGACATGTGGAGATAGCAATCGAACTTTGCTTGGCACTTCTCCAAGAAATCGCCCCACCATTCGCAGTAAAGATATACCCTGATGTGGACATCTGAGCATCCATGTCCCCCGAAAAATGTGAGTCTGTATAACCCATCACTCTTAGTTCTCCACCGCCGTATGTAAGAACCAAGTCTTTAGTCCTCCTAAGGTACTTAAGAATGTTCTTTACAGTAGTCCAATGTTCCTGCCCTGGATTTGACTGAAACCGACTTACTACGCTCACAGCATAGGCAATGTCCGGTCTAGTGCAAATCATTGCATACATAAGGCTACCTACTGCTGAAGCATAAGGTACCTTGCTCATTTCCTTTCTATCTTCCTCACTTTGAGGACACATCTCTAAGGAAAGTTTTGCACCATGTTGCATAGGTAGAAACCCTCTTTTAGAATATTCCATCCTAAATCGCCTCAGGATCTTTTCTATGTAGAGGGCTTGGGAAAGACCTAACATTCTTTTCGCTCTATCCCGGTAGAGACGAATACCCAGAATATAGGTAGCTTCTCCCAAGTCTTTCATTGAGAACTCTTTAGAAAGCCAAGCTTTCACGTAACCGAGCATTCCTACGTCATTTCCTATAACAAGAATGTCATCTACATATAGTATTAAGAATGCAATTTTTCTCCCACTAACCTTCTTGTAAATACGGGGCTCTTCTTCGTTTTGGACAAAATCAAACTCTTTGACTGCCTCGTTAAAACGAAGATTCCAACTCCGTGAAGCTTGCTTCATCCATAAATGGCACGCTGAAGTTTGCATACTTTATGAATATTGGTTTGAGATATGAATCCCTTAGTCGTTCCATATAAATCTCCTCCTCGAGGAATCCATTTAGGAATGCCGTTTTCACATCCATTTGCCATATTTCATAATCTAAGTGGGTGCTATAGCAAGCATCATGCGAATAGACTTAATCATAGCTACAAAGTAGAAGGTCTCAAGTAATCGATTCCTTCTCTTTGGGAATAACCCTTTGCCACAAGCCTGGCCTTATAGGTATCAACCTTGCCATCTCCATCAGTCTTTCTCTTATAGATCCATTTATTTCCAATAGGCACTATGCCTTTAGGACGATCTACTAAAGTCCAGACCTGATTACCATGCATTGAGTCTATCTCAGCTTCCATAGCTTCTTGCCACTTGGTGGAGTCAACGTCTACCATCGCTTGGTCGTATGTAGAAGGATCTTTCTCTTGACTACTTTCTGTCATCTCATGGACACCCAGTTCCTCTTGATGCAGATAGCCATACCTCTCAGGTAATTGAGAGATTCTACTAGACTTGCGAGGTTGTATTTGTATTTCAGAAGGTTCGGTTCTTGTATCTTGCATAGGTGTCTCATTTGGTGTTTCTTTTATTTCTTCCAAAGAAATATTTCTACCTGCCCCTCCTTCCCGAATAAACCGATCTTCCAGAAGTGTGCTTGTATAGCAACGATGATCCTATGATCTTCGTGCATGTAGAATAGATATCCCATGGAATCCCCTGGATATCCTATGAAACGACCTTTCACAGACCTAGTTTCCAATTTCTCTACTTTAGTCTTCTTGACATAAGCAGGGCATCCCCAAATCCTAATGTGATTAAGACTTGGTTTCCTACCTCTACACATCTCATGGGGAGTCTTAGGAACGGATTTGGAAGGACATCTGTTCAAGATATGCACAGCAGTAAGGAGCGCGTAACCCCACGTATAAATCGGTAGATCAAGATAGTTAAGCATGGAGCGAACCATGTCCAACAAGGTTCGGTTCCTTCTTTCGATACACCATTTAATTGTGGAGTAGCTGGAGGAGTGAATTGTGACACTATTCCTAGTTCTTTTAAGAACTTATCAAATTCGGTACTCATGTACTCACCACCCGGTCGACCGAAGAGTCTTAACACGGTTACACTGCTTGATTTTCAACTAGGGCTTTAAATTCCTTGAATTTATCAAAAGCTTCGGACTTATGTTTCATTAAGTACACGAATCCATATCTCGGTATGGTCATCGGTGAATGTAATGAAATCTCAAAGCCGTCTCGTGCCACTTCAAAAGGGCCATGACGCGTCGGTATGGATCAATCCAGTTTTTCAGCCTCCTTCAAAAGTCCCTGCGAAGGGTAACTTAGTCATTTTGCCTTGAAGGCAAGATTCACAAGTTGGATAGGGATCTGATCCCAATGGACCCGTAAGCCCATCTTTCTCCATTTTATGAACCTTGGTCCGACCGATATGACCAAGTCTAAGATGCCATTTAAGTGCTTGGTTCGTTTCATCCCTACCACGCTTCCTAGTTATAGTGTTCACAGTTGTCTTATTCTTTAAATTTAAATGGTATAAACCATTTAATAATGTAGCAGTACCAACCAATTTATTTCTGAAATAAATACGACAGACCCATCTCCAATAAAGAAGTGAAATCCCTTTCGGTCCATGACCGGAATTGATACAATATTCTTGTGCCCCTTGGGCAAAACAAGTACATCATCTAAAGTGAGAATAAAACCAGATTCTAAATCCAACATAAGGGATCCGATATCAGAAGCCTCGACACTATGCCCACTTCCGACGGTGACCATCACCTCCCCGAATCCACTTCCTACTTCGTTCCAGATCCCGATTCATTGTACAAATGTGAGAACTCGCACCGGAATCAAGTATCCAAGAAGTAGAATATACGATTCGTAACAATTTGTTTCTAAAACCAATAGTTCCGCACCAAGGCGCATTACGGTCAAGCTTTGGACAATACCTCTTCCAGTGGCCTAGCTCACCGCAGTTGAGGCATACATCCGTTTTCTTGGCCCCTTTTCTCTTTTGAACCATTGGGGCCTTGCCCCTTCCCTTGTCGATCTTGGCTATCGGACCTAACTGCTTCTTGTTCTTTTTCTTCTTATTTTTGGACTTCCAAGTCTTAGAAGAAATCACAAGTGCAGCTTCCTTTCCCTTTGTCTTCATCTGAGACTGGGCATTCGTCAGTTTGTTCATTAGCCCAGCTAAGTTACATGCAATCTCATTGCAGTTGAAGTTCATGACAAATTGGGAAAAGGAGTCAGGAAGTGACTGCAGGATAAGGTCAGTTTGGAGAGATGCATGCATCTGAAAATCAAGAGCTTCCAATCTCTCAATCATCGAGATCATCTTGAGGACATGGTCCCCAACCTTCTCTCCTTCCTTCATCCTGGCGCCGAATAATTGCTTTGATATCTCATATCTAGCAGTTCGGCTATGCTCTCCATAGAGCTCGGCCAGTGCGCTAAGATGGCTCGTGAAGACGTCATCTTTTCATGGGCACGTTGAAGCTCATTGGTCATTGAGCCTAACATGTACCTCGCACTCTTATGTCGTCTTTTACCCATTTCTCATGGGCATCGACATCTTCCGATTGGCTCGGGTTCTTGCAGAGCCGGGATGTCCGCCCAAGACGTATCCCAGATTTCCATAGTTAGGACAATCCTCAAGTTCCGGCCATCCACATAGTTCGGACCATCAGACGTTCTTTTCAAGTAGTATAGCGAGTGGGTTCATTGTCATATTGAGAGTTTTGTTAATGAGAGAATAATTTGAGATTCGTTAGTGATTGTTTAATTATGATCCGAGTAAAGAATTTAAGGACTTTCTTTATTCATAACTCGGCTCCCACTATTTTATCGGCATTTATACACTCCCATGTTAAATCCGAAGTCTTGGGTGACTTCATAGTGGTGATCGATTTCTTTACAAAGTTTAATAGAGGGCAACCCATACGGTTTATATTCTATTATTCTTTATAAAGTGGTGTCTAATACCAACCCATCTAATAGATGATTCGATCTTCTTTTACCCCTAGTTCACTTGCCCTCAACCCATTCGGGTTCTATGGCTCGCTGAACTATCTAAGTTTAAACCGTCAACTCCTATTAGTCGACAATTGAATCTTACCCGGCAACCCATACGGTTTATAGGGGTTTGATTTGTCACAACCAAAGGCATCTAATGCACTCTAGGAATTTATCAACTTTCCCCAAAAATATTACCCCGACATACTCGGAAGAATAATATTCCGGTTTAGATTTCAATTTTCCATGAGTTTGACGGAGGGTAGGAAACCTCGTAACCTTTATAACTTGTGTTTGTAAGTGGGAGTATTAACGCGATTATATGTTACACTTTGCACATTAATCCGTTTATAAGCGCGGTTTGTGGTTTGTCAATCATTCAAAATGAAAAACAATAAATAGCAACCTAGTTACTACCAACATATAGCTCATGGACTTTTTCCTAAGTATTGGGCCAAGCCAAATAACGAAAAGAAAAGTACGGATTGATTCTTCGTCTTCCAGTCGGTCGTCTTCGGTCTTCGTCATAGCCATATGAATAATTACATCATTGAACAATACGTCCTTTTATACATATTTTCTAGTAAAAATAAATAGGCTCAAAATGGCCTTTACAACCATATCGAATCAAACAAATCAACAACTAAGTCCACGAGCTATATCACCATCACATAAGGCATTCCATACAACATGTAACGGTAAATGAAATTAAATAATCAATTAATATATTAATCCAATTAATATAAAAATTAATTTATTTAATTTCTACAATATTAATCAAATTAATATTTATAATCGTCATTTTAATGCGTTCAAAGTAATCCGGCCAAAACAATATTCTCGTCTAATAATTTCCCTTAAAAAAAATATTCCAAATATTTTATTAAATCTAATTTAAATCCAATTTAAATTTCGGAAATTATTACAACGAAATATAAACACAAAAATGGAGTCCCGGAAAATCCGGTATCAGGCCCAGCCCACGGCCCGATTCAAAATCGGGCCGAAAACCCGAGAACCGCCCGGACCGAGTCACTCTCGGCCACTGCCCGGCAGGCTGGCCGAGCAGCTACAGTAGCCTACCGAGTCACTCTCGGCCGGCCAGGCAGCAGTCCAGTAAGCTGCTGCCGGCAGCTGCGTCTTCGTGCGGTATTCGTGTTTAACCCCCGTTTTTCTCATTTTTTCGACTCGCTTACAAAACGAAAAAGTTTCTTAACTTCATGAAGAACTTATAAATCAACAAAAATCAAATTTTTCAGATTTATAATTCACATAAAATAGTCGAAACTTGACTTACTACGAACGATTAAATTTCTTCGATTATATCTATTATGATTCTAAATCATAAACATCATCAAATAACATTCCAAATGCAAAGATGATCGTATATACGATATATTTGACCTCGCTCCGATACCACTGTTGGGATTCCACAGAAAATAAACGCAACGGAAGAATAAACGGAATCCCTAAGAGGATCGATCAAGTAACGTATATACGAAAAGAAAAATACGAAGATCAAGGAATCAAAGTCCCATACCTATGATGTCTCTGAAAAACCTTCGTATGATGATGATGATGATGAAGAGCCCTTCGTTCCAAGCACCTAAAGCAAGATGCCTCTACTTCACACGCCGGAACTTGATGGAAAAATCGACAATCTTCCTTTCTTCAAGAATGCGGCTAGGGAAGCTTGTAGGAATTTTCTCTCTCAATGTATTCTTCTTATATCTTGTCTCTAAGATCAAGATGAAGTTTTCTACCTTACTCTCTCTCTCAAATTCGTGATTATGAGTTAAAGCAAGAAGAAGTTGTCCTAACTCCTTTTTAAAGACTTTTATTTATAAAAAAATGAAAGTCTACCTTTAACACATGATTGAGGGTATCAAATACACCTCACATATGTCACCTAGTGACATAAAATAAGTATATAAGAGACAAGAGATGGAGGGGGGTGGCCTTAAGGGAAATTTCCAAGAAGACGGGTCGAATTTACTCGGCTCGTAATCGATGTTCGTCAAAACGAATCCCTCGTGTACCGGATGTTCGTCAAACGAATCCGTTTTATTTCCAATGTGTTTGGACTAATTAATTAATCCAATTAATTAATTATATCAAACACAAATATATATTTCTCTAAGAAATATAATTTATGAATTAAAGTAATCACCCAGTAACTACTTACAATTCATTAGACCGCTATTTGATTTATCCGATAAATCAAAACTAGATATCTAATATCTAATATTATAAGAGAGATTATTAATTCACATTTATCCATCAATGATCTTATTGCGCGACTCCGTAGGTTCGTCTCAGCCGGCATTGGGAGGAACCAATGAGTGCGGGCAACACTTAGCCAAAAATGGGCCGCACCGTAAACCCCGATCGAGAACGAATGAACGAATCATTCCGTAACCATTATGTCATGAATACTATATACGTATAGACCCTTCATCGATGTCCCGGTCAAGTCTTAGGGTCACGGTAAAGTCAAACCCTACTGTTGACTAAACTCTATACATGTGTTAATGCAAATCAAGACCGATCGATTAATAGCGTATCTAATACGACTATATCGTAATGCTTTGGCCAAAGACTTATGATCTTATTTGCCATTAACCGTATAGGACATTCGCCCGCTCACTAACAGAGATAGAATCCTTTCTTGGCGCACAAAGAAGATCGCTACCGCCCGTATAGTCCGTACTTCGAGGTCGACTCAAGAATTAAGCAAATGAGTCTAACTACTCTAATGACAAACTAAACGTCACGCACACATCTTCTACCGAACCCTCAAGTCAAAGGTCCACGTATACTATCACAACCTTTCGATTCGTCATCGACTCTTCGAGAGTGAATACCGTGTGATCAATCGACCGAGAATGAGTCGTGTTCGAGTATACTGGTCCCACCAATATACTTATAACTATGCTATCAAGACGTGCACACGTCCTAGCATCAGTTATACAAGTCTTATTAAAACTTAATGTCCTGTTAAGTTTTATCGACTTGCGAACTAGTTAAGCATTCGAGCTCTAAACACTTCTAGTGCTTATCTCCTTATCTCTATAAGGAGTAGAATGTTCACTCTCAAATGCAAGGACTACTATTCTATATACCAAATCACAATGCCAGTGATATACAATAATATAGAAATAATAATTGCCTTATTAAATATAATATTCATAATTACAATACAATTGCTCTCACTCTCTCATCCTCTGAGTGGCATTCGAGGGCATATTCCTAACAAGAGCGTGGATCATCGTGGGCAATTATGGGAACCTCGACATGCGGAAAAAATGCAGCGGCTGAGGGAATGCCGTTCAACCAAGGTACTAACGCCAGGAAGCACGTAGTGTGAAGGTTGATGTCGATCGGTGATGCGGTATGTGCGTGGCGCACTGCGGGCTAGCGCGAGGCGCGTGAGTGAAGAGCCTGTCCATCAAGGGTATGGTGCCGTATGTGTATGGCCACGATCATTTTGTGTGCGTGGGACAATACAGTGTGCGGAAAGAAAGATTCTTCCCCAGCATGAGGACGTGCTGCGATTTGAGTGGGGGAGGATGTCACGACCCGATATGTCGTGTCTGTGTTGACCGTCCAAATGAGGCGTGCCTTCTGGTTAGCTTGCCACAAGAGGGGTAAAAGGGGGTGACATTAGCGTTAAGGCGTTGTTTGCCCGGATGCATCGGTCTGGCCGAGTCAGGCATGCCGACCCGGTGTAGTCCAGAGAGCTTGTCACCGGTCGAGGACTTGACTATGAAGGGGATCGTTGCGGGTAGGGCACAACTGGTCGGGGGCTACTGCCGTCTCCCTGATGAGCCCATGGCAGGGCGAAACAAGTTGGCATGCTATGTGGGATAGGCTGGTCCCGAGGTGTGAGGGCCCCTGGGACGCCGCACGGGCTTCGGAACTCCCATCCCGTGACAAATGGTATCGGAGCCCAAGGTCATCTCCTTGGGCGATTTATTCAACGATTTCTTGTGAAGAACTATCTCTTGATTCTTGTTATGGATTTTTCCGATCTCCA
Source organism: Orobanche coerulescens (assembly GCA_033398695.1). Taxonomy (NCBI): domain Eukaryota; kingdom Viridiplantae; phylum Streptophyta; class Magnoliopsida; order Lamiales; family Orobanchaceae; genus Orobanche; species Orobanche coerulescens. The sequence continues at coordinate 104,533,249 of CM065804.1, forward strand.
TTTCTTGATCAAACTCGGTGTTGCACTAAATGGCTTACCGGAGCAACATATGCAAGCAAGACGCAGAGACGACGCCAACGATATTGATTTCTTGGCTAAATTCCGCAGCATACCGGAGTTTCACGGATCTAGTAATCCAGATGCGTGCATAGATTGGCTCCATGCTTGTGAGGAGCATGCGGACTTCAAGGCTGCCCCGATCAACCGCCGCGTTTCGCTGGTGACAAAACGCCTCCGCAGTAGCGCCGCCTTCTGGTGGCAAAAAATTGAAACAGTCCCGTTCACAACAACGTAAGCCTAAAATTACAGATTGGCAAAAATTCAGAAGATATTTCAAACAAAGGTTCAAATCCACATCTTACCACCAGTCGTTGTTTCCCCATCACCAATCCTTCGACGCCCCGTCGCCGACCTTCGATCAAAGATTTTGTTTTCATCGAAGAATTTCCAGCGAAGCTTTTTTTGATGAAGACGATGTCCCTACCACCATTTTCAATGAAGTAGACGAGACAGAGTTTTCAATGGCGTAATTCAACGAATAAGATGAGTTGAGCTGTGTTTCCCTAATTGACGAACTTGGATCTTGCTATTTTGAGCATGGACCAATTGGTTGTGTTGGCCAATTCGACCAAGACGGACCAACTTATGTCAATGGTGAGGAACTTGTTAGTGTCATGGAAACCGGGCCGGATTATGAAGGGCCACCAATATTTTATACCGAACCAGTTGACGAAGACGAGCCCATAATTTATTCCGTGTTTTCCATTTTTGATGGTGCACCGTGAAATCATCAATACTTCCCATTTTTGATGTTGTGACCAACGACGGTCCATATCTCGATAAAAGTTGTTTTGAAGATTTTCGTCCAATTAATGATGCAGACTACAATGAGGTGTTTTCGGTTCTTGATACGGAGCAAGAAGATGTTATGATTCCGGAACATCTATATCTTGAGCTTTACCAATATTTTGATATGAAAGTCGACGACGAAGCATTTTTCCCAGGTCTTGAAGTGGCATCCGATGAAGAGCGACCTATTATTACTGTCGTGCTTCCCATTTCAGATGTCCGGTTATATGATGATTCATATCGTGATATCGGTATTACCTCGCAGAATAATTATTATTATTTCATTAATAATGATAGTTATTTGTTTGGTGATTCCCGGAGATCCCATATTACCTACCGTCTCAAGATTTTAGGCCATATACGCACTGCGGATATTTTCGAAATCAAGTACGTAGAGGCTTTAGTTAATTATCTTGATGACGAAGGGAGTTCGGAATTGAGGACAATTCCCTTTAAAGGGGGAGGGAATGATACAGAATTAACTAGTCAAAATGAAGAAGACGGAGCAAGGATCAAAATAAACGGCCTTACAACGCGTCATGCACGTACGGAGACATTTTCGGGCGAGAAAACGGACATAAAACGTAAAAGGAATGTCCAACCTGTCGGAAAATGTCCAACCGGCCGGAAAATATCCAACCTGCCAGAAAAAGTCACGCCTGCCGGAAAATGCCGAGCACTGCCGACCGAACTCGGCCGTGTCATCCGGCACTGCCCGTGCCGTACTCGTCTGGAAATTCCAAAGTCACTATCGGCCGAACCCGACCATGCCAGGCGACACGGCCGAGTCCAACTCGCCCACAACTGCCGGAACTGACTGTCCCGACGCCCGACCGTGTTCCAGGACACGGTCGAGTCAATGCCGAATGTCCTTGTCGCGCCGCGCCCGTGCCGAGTCACTGTCGGTCGAGTCACTGTCAGACGTCCTTGTCACGCCGCGACCGTGTCAAGCGGACACGGTCGAGTCATTGCCGAACGTTCTGTCGCGTCGCGCCCGTGCCGAGTCACTTTCGGACGTTGTTGTCGTGCCACGACTGTGTCAAGCGGACACGGTCGGGTCCCTGCCGGCCCCTGTCGACCGCGCCGCGGCCGTGTCACGGGACACGGTCGAGTCCCTGCCGACAGCCCCCTTATTTTATACACTTTTGTGTATTTTTGACTTCTCTTTTCCTTTTTACTTATTTTAAGGATTATGTTTCCCCCATTATGTGATTGATGTTTCTTGTTTGTATTTTATGTTGATTTGTTTTGATTATTCAAAGATTTTATAATCTTTGAATTGTTTTTTTTATTGTTATAGGTAGACTTAGTTTTTTTTTTCTATAAATAGGCTTTGATAAGTCTTGTAAGAGATCATTGTATTATGAATTTGAATGTGAAAGAATACACTTTGTATTTCTATCCTTGGTAAATGATTCTTACCGAAACTTGATTTTTATTCGACGCGTTTTCGAGTATTAATCCGATTGATTCTCAATAGGTCTTGAGAAGAAATCACCTTATCGAATTATAGGTCTAATTCGATAAACCTTTGTTCTTGTTCGATCGAATCACTTTGATCGATATTATCACCTTTTCCAATATTACTTCTATTATCATTTGTTCGAATTTTCATTGTCATATTCGATATTACTCCCACAAAATACATCCATAAACACCCTAATCGTAAAAAGACTTCCGCTATCATATTCTTACGCACACTCTGACCGATACGTATCCACCTTTCCGGGATAATTCGTATCAGAAATTGACTATTCCAAGTGAGGAAGACAAAGTAAGGATCGACATAAAACATACACCTACGTACTTAGGCGAGAAAAGAGATACGAGACTTGGAGTAACGTTGGTGACCGGACTCGGGATAACTTAATTCATTATTAGTTGGAAGAGATTTCTGCTGCCCCCTTTGTCCCCTTGGAATCGTGACATCCCCCACCAAATAATGGAGAGAAATATTTTATACACTTTGGGAGATTTGGAAGAAGACTTCATACGTCCCTTTGTCCCCTCAAAATCGGGACAGATCCCACCAAATCATGGAGAATAATATTTTATACACTTCAGTACCTTTGCTTTACATTTTTTATTAGATTGTAATCTTTCTATCTTTGACTAGCTAGTTTTCTCATAGTTATTTAAGAACCATGTTTGGTCCTTGTAAGGCAGATTATGAAATCATCAAAATAATTCGATAAACACCTGCTTCCTGTCCTGTTTCGGTGAAATTGCTCTGTTTTCGGACAATTCTTACATTTCGTTCCATACTTCGAATTATTGATCGTGTTCCTTGTTCGCAAAACATATTCATCTTGCTTTCGATACAGGGTTGTATCTGATCGGGAGTTTGCATCAATTGTTGTTCGATTGTCCGAAGCTTGCTTCTTGTTTCCGTTGCATCCAACAAAAACTTGCTGTTTCGATTGCTGCTGTTTGGAGTTGGCTGTTCCGGTTCATTTCCACTCGGCCAATTCCTGTCTTGTGCGCGTGCTTAGAGGTGGTATGTGGGCCGGTCGCAGAACAGCCCGGCACGGCCCGGCACGCTTAAAAACGGGCCCGGACCGGCCCGTTTACTATTTGGCCCGGACCGGCCCGTGTACATTTAGGTTATGTGGGCCTTAGGGGCCTTCGTTTTAGAGGCCCGGCCCGGACCGGTCCGAGCCCGCCTAAAACCGCTGGCCCGGCACGGACCGGCCCGAGCCCGTGTTAGCCCGTGAACCGGGAAGGCCCGATCCGTTTAGCCTGTCTAAAGACTGTGAACTGGGAATGCCCAATAGGGTTTTTTATTCCTTTCCTAGCAATTTATAGCCTGAAAAAGGTACAAAATTCAGTTTTCATCTAGTAAATCACATCTTATTATGTCCAAGAGGCATGCAGTAGTGAGAGTACATTTCAACATTCTATGTCCACTAACATTTCACACCCGACAATAGTCCGATGCACTATATGAGCACTTCACAATTAACTTGAAGAGGAGTAAAATGAGAGAGAGAGAGGGGGGAGAGAGAGAGTTGTTCTTTCTTTATAATAAAGTTCAAGTTCATTTTGTTGGTCCTTGTGATAAAATTTCTGTCTTACAATGAAGAAAAAAATATTCAACCCGGCCCAGCCCGTGAACACCCCGGCCCGGCCCATGTTTGTAAAAAAAAGATCGGCCCGGCCCGCCAAAAAGAAGGATCGGCCCGGCCCGGCCCTTAAATGGAGCGGGCTTTAGCAGCCCGGCCCCGGCCCGAATACCACCTCTACGCGTGCTGCTGTCCTTTATTGTTGCTGTATCGAACTGTGTCTATCAGTTCATGTCTTGAGCGTATGCTGCCGTCCATTATTGTTGCTGTATCGGGCTGTTACTGTCAGTTCCTGACTGTGCTGTTTAATTCATTCCGACTCAGTGTTGTTCGCTTCCGCTCGTAAAACAACCTTCCGCTGTTCCGATACAGGATTCGTATCATTAGTGGCATCAGAGCCCTGGTTCTTGATCTTTGGCGTTATGGATCTCAACGACTGATACGGAATTGACTAGTCCAAATAAAGAAAACGAAGCAAGAATCGACGTAAGTGGCCTTACAATGCGGCATGCACGTACGACAACATTTTTAGGCGAGAAAACGGACACAAGCCGGAAAATGACACAACCTGCCGGAAAATGTCGTCGCCTGCCGGAAAATGTCGAGCCTGCCGGAAAATATCGCACCTGCCGGAAAATGCCGAGCACCGGCCGGACGACCGTGTCGTCCGACACGGCCCGTGCCGCACTCGTCCTAAATGCAAAAGTCATCGCCACGTGACTCGGCCGTGTTGTCCGCACGGCCGAGTCGAACTCTTCGATAAGCCAAAACCGATCGCCAGACCCGACCGTGTTCCAGACACGATCGGGCCCACGCCGAACGCCCTTGCCGCCGCGCCTGCGCCGAGTCACTGCTTGACGAAGTCATTGCCGGACGTCCTCGTCGCGCCGCGGCCGTGTCGCCGGACACGGTCGAAGTCATCACGGCCAGATGCGCGCGGCCGTGTCAGCGACACGGCCCGTGTCCTGGCGACCCCAACTTTTTTGTTGATTTTTGTGTGTTTTGTCTTCTCTTTTCCTTTCTTTACTCTTTTAGGGATTGTGTTCCCATATTTTGTGATTTATGTTTCTTGTTTGTATTTTATTTGATTTGTTTTGATTATTCAAAGATTTTGTAATCTTTGAATTATTTTATTTTTTGTTTGATTCCTTAAGTAGAAGACTTCATTCCTATAAGTAGTCTTCACTTAGCCTTGTAAGGATATTGCATTATGAATGTTGAAGTATAAGAATACACATTGTGTTTCTATTCTTGGTGAATGATTTTCATCGAACCTTGATTTTTATTTGACGCGTTTTCGAATATTAATCTGATTGATTCTCAATAGGTCTTGGGAAGAAATCACCTTATCGAGTTATAGGTCTAATTCGATAAACCCTTGTTCTTGATCGTTCAAGTCTTCTTGATCGATATTATCACTTTTCCCGATATTACTTCCATTTTCCATTTGTTCGAATTTTCATTGCCATATTCGATATTACATCACAAAATACATCAAAAAACACCCATACTCGTAAAAAGTCTTCCGCTACGATATTCATACACGCACTCCGACCGATACGTATCCGCCTCTCCCGGATAATTCGTATCATAAGTGGTATCGGAGCCCAGGGTCATCTCCTTGGGCGATTTATTCAACAATTTCTTGTGAAGAACTATATCTTGACTCTTGTTATGGATTTCTCCGATCTCGATTTCTTGATGAAACTCTGTGACGCACTAAACGGCTTACCGAAGCAACGTATGCAAGAAAGATGCAGAGACGATGCCAACGATATTGATTTCTTGGCCAAATTCCGCAGCATACCGGAATTTTACAGAGATAGTAATCCAGATGCGTGCATAGATTGGCTCCGTGCTTGTGAGGAGCACTCGGACTTCAAGACTGCCCCGATCAACCACCGCGTTTCGTTGGTGGCAAGGCGCCTCCGCGGTAGCGCCGCCGTCTGGTGGCAAAAACTGAAACAGTCTCGTTCACAACAACGTAAGCCAAAAATCAAAGATTGGCAAAAATTCACAAAATATTTCAATCGAAGGTTCAAACCATACCACCATTCGTTGTTCCCCCACCACCAGTCCTTCGACGCCCCACCGCCGACATTCGATCAAAGGTTTTTCCCCATCAAGGAATTCTCAACAAAGTCCTTTCTCGATGAAGATGATGTCCCTACTGTCATTTTTAATGAAGTAGACGAGACGGAGGTTTCAACGGCGCCATACAACGAAGAAGATGAGTTGAACCGTGTTTCCCTAATTGACGAACATGGATCTTGCTATTTTGAGCGTGGTCCAATTGGTTGTGTTGGCCAATTTGACCAAGACGGACCAACTTATTTTAATGGTGAGGAACTTGTTAGTGTTATGGAAACCGGACCGGATTATGAAGGGCCACCGGTATTTGATACCGAACCAGTTAACGAAGAGGAGCCCATAATTGATTCCGTGTCTCCTATTTTTGATGAAGATGAAGAAAGGTGTTATATTTACCCAGTGGTTCCTGTTTATAATACCGAACTTAAAGACGAGCCTTCCCAATGTTTTGATGTAAAAGGTGATTCCGAGGCAATTTTCTTGGTTCTTGAAATTGCATTCAATGAATTCAACCACGATGATAAAGATTTTGCCTCACAGAATAATAATTATAATTATTTCATTAATAATGATAGTTATTTGGTTGGTGATTCTCAAGGGCCCCCCACTACCTATCGTCTCAGAATTTTGGGCCATGTACGTACTGCGGACATTTTCGAGATCAAGTACTTAGAAGTTTTAATTAATTATCTTGATGACGAAGGAAGTTCGGAATTGAGGACAATTCCCTTTAAAGGGGGGAGGGGATGATACGGAATTGACTAGTCCAAATAAAGAAAACGAAGCAAGGATCGACGTAAATGGCCATACAACGCGGCATGCACGTACGGCAACATTTTTAGGCGAGAAAACGGACACAAGCCGGAAAATGACACAACCTGCCGGAAAATGTTGTCGCCTGCCGGAAAATGTCGAGCCTGCCGGAAAATATTGCACTTGCCGGAAAATGCCGAGCACTGCCGGCCGGACCCGACCGTGTCGTCCGACACGGCCCGTGCCGCACTCGTCCGGAAATGCAAAAGTCACTGCCCACAGGACTCGACCGTGTTGTCTGGCACGGTCGAGTCGAACTCTTCCGGATAAGCCAAAACCGACTGCCCAGACGACCCGACCGTGCGGCGTGACACGATCGGGCCCACGCCGAACGTCCTTGTCAGCGCCGCGCCCGTGCCGAGTCACTGTCGGACGAGTCCCTGTCGGACGTCCCTGTCGCGCCGCGACCGTGTCAGTCGGACACAGTCGAGTCACTGCCGGCCAGATGCGTGCCGCGGCCGTGTCAAGCGACACGGCCCGTGTCCGGCAGCTAGCCAACTTTTTTTTTGTTGATTTTTGTGTGCTTTGTCTTCTCTTTTCCTTTCTTTACTCTTTTAGGGATTGTGTTCCCATATTTTGTGATTTATGTTTCTTGTTTGTATTTTATTTGATTTGTTTTGATTATTCAAAGATTTTGTAATCTTTGAATTATTTTATTTTTTGTTTGATTCCTTAAGTAGAAGACTTCACTCGTATAAGTAGTCTTCACTTAGCCTTGAAAGGATATTGCATTATGAATTTGAATGTGAAAGAATACACTTTGTGTTTCTATCCTTGGTAAATGATTTTTACCGAAACTTGATTTTTATTCGACGCGTTTTCGAGTATTAATCCGATTGATTCTCAATAGGTCTTGGGAAAAAATCACCTTATCGAGTTATAGGTCTAATTCGATAAACGCTTGTTCTTGATCGATATTATCACTTTTCCCGATATTACTTCCATTTTCCATTTGTTTGAATTTTCATTGCCATATTCGATATTACATCACAAAATACATCCAAAAACACTCATACTCGTAAAAAGTCTTCCGCTACGATATTCATACACGCACTCCGACCGATACGTATCCGCCTCTCCCGGATAATTCGTATCAACGACACCGATTTCTTGGCAAAATTTCGCGATGCATTGCATGACATACTGATATGATCCTCTCCGAAAATATGATCAATTTTGCGGAAGCGATTTGAGTAATGTTTGAAATATAAGTGATCAATCGTAATGGAACCAAATGGATGTATTTTGGTGGATTAAACGGTCCTTAACCCATCAAAGTGTAAAATGCGAACTCTAGCAAGATAACTAGAACCCAACAATTTATACGCTCGACGAACCTTGGAATCAAAGGGAAAAATGACACTTCGGGTGATAAAACAAAGTGCTATTTTATATATATCAAACCGAAACAATAAGTTATCAAATTTATGTAAATACAAAGTATTTATGAGTATTCAAAATTAAGTGTTTTACAAATCCCAAAATGCTCCCTTAAATAGGTGAAGGAGGAGCCTCTTAGCAATATTTAAAAAACAAAAAAAAAACAATATGATTACCTAATCTAAGACTAGATCATAAGTAGAACAAAAACAATATGATAATCTCAAGACTTTGTAATGTTTTGCAACGGCTAGGAGGAATTACTTTGAAGGATGAAGTCTTCCACTTTAGACACTCCTTATGACTTTGAGAACATGCATCAAGACTTTGTAGTGAGAGATGGTATGATTAGAAGACTTTGGGATGGTTGATTTTCCGATTTGTAATGTTTGCAACGGCTAGGAGGAATTACTTTGAGGGATGAAGTCTTCCACTTTAGACGCTCATTATGACTTTGAGAACATGCATCAAGACTTTGTTGTGAGAGATGGTATGATTAGAAGACTTTGGGATGGTTGATTTTCCACTTTGTTGCTACTCATTCCAACGGCCATTTTGAATTTGAAATGGACGAAAATTGCATGCTCTTTTACGTGTGCATGGCTAGTCTTGTATGCCCGGATCATCTTCTTCGTGCATCTTGATGATAGTAATAAATACTTCATTTTTTATGTCGGTTTCGATCAGTTTATTAACCAATTCTCTTTCCCAAATAATTTGAACTAGATAGTTGATGGAGTTCTTGAATCTTTTAGCTCTTGCTCTTGTGATCGGTCCGATGGGCACTTGAATCGGTTCCGTTGCATAATTTAGTGCGTTCACATCATTCCCCTCCTCTTGAAGAGGATTTGACCTCAAATCCATTTCATTTCCTGCATCAAAACAGCTTAAGTTAGCCACATTAAAAGTAGCACTGACATTATACTCACCTGGAAAATCCAGTTTGTAGGCATTGTCGTTGATGCGCTCCAGGACTTGAAAAGGACCGTCTCCTCACGGAAGTAGCTTAGATCATCGCTGTATAGGAAATATCTCTTTTCGCATATGTAACCAAACCCAATCACCTGGTTCAAATGTTAGCTTAAGGCGCCCTTTGTTGGCTTGCTTTGCATACTGCTCAGTTCTCCTTTCAATATTTAGGCGTGTCTGCTCATGTATTTTCTTGACGAACTTGGCTTTCTTAGCACCATCTAGATTGACAAACTGAGAAATAGGCAAAGGAATTAAATCCAAGGGATTTAGGGGATTAAAGCCATACACAATTTCAAACGGTGAATATTTAGTGGCCGAATGCACTGATCGGTTATAAGCAAATTCAACGTGGGGTAGGCATTCTTCCCATGTTTTAATATTTTTTTTGATAACTGATCTTAGTAGAAAAGATAAGGTTCGATTAACAACTTTAGTTTGTCCGTCCGTCTGGGGATGGCAAGTAGTTGAAAACAGCAATTTTGTGCCCAATTTTCCCCATAAGGTTTTCCAAAAATAACTTAAGAATTTAGTATATCTGTCAGAAACAATTGTTCGAGGTATTCCATGTAACCTTACTATTTCTTTAAAGAATAGATTAGCGACATGTGAAGCATCATCAGTCTTGTGACATGGAATAAAGTGGGTCATTTTTGAAAACCTATCAACTACTACAAAAACTGAATCCCTTCCATTTTTACTTCTTGGTAGACCTAAGACAAAATCCATTGACAAATCCACCCAAGGTTCGGTTGAGATAGGTAAAGGAGTATACATTCCATTAGGTAACACTTTTGATTTAGCTTGTTTACATGTTATATAACGATTACAAATTCTTTCGACGTCACGTTTCATACGTGGCCAATAAAAATGTTCATGCAGAATAGCTAAAGTTTTTGATATACCAAAGTGTCCCATTAAACCACCACTATGTGCTTCATGCACAAATAATTCTCGCAACGAGCAAGCGGGAAGACATAACTGATTTCCACGAAACAGATAACCATCATGTTTGTAGAATTGGTCGTGAGCTATTTGTTCACATTCTTTGTAAATTTGTCCGAAATCAAGATCATTGGCATACAATTCTTTAATATGTTCAAACCTGAGTAGTTTAGCATCAAGAGTGGAGATAAGTGCATACCTTCGAGAGAGAGCATCGGCGACCACATTTTCTTTACCTTTTTTGTAGCGGATGACATAAGGAAAAGTCTCAATAAATTTTATCCACTTAGCATGTCTTTTGTTGAGGCTATATTGTCCCTTTAAGTGTTTTAGATACTCGTGGTCCGTGTGGATTACGAACTGTTTTGGCCATAAGTGTTTCTTGCATTAGCACGGCTCCTATCCATGTTCCGGATGCATCACATTCAACCTCAAAAGACTTAGTGAAATTAGGAAGTGATAAAACCGGGGCCTTAGTTAGCTTTTCTTTTAGTAACTTAAAGGTCGTTTCTCGTGCTTCTCCCCATTTAAACCCTATGTTCTTTTTTAGTATTTCGGTCATTGGTGCGGCTAGGGTGGTGAAATTAGGCACAAAATGTCGATAAAAGCTAGCTAGTCCGTGAAAACTTCTTACGTCGCCAATATTTTTGGGACTTGTCCATTCTTGAATAGCTTTTACCTTTTCCGTGTCTACTTGAATTCCTTGCGCACTGACAACAAACCCCAAGAATACTAACTTGTCCGTGCAGAAAGTGCATTTAGTTAGGTTGGCATACAATTTTTCTTCCTTAAGTATTTCCATTACCGTTCGAAGATGCTTAACGTGTTCGCCTAGGTTTTTGCTATAGATTAGTATATCATCGAAGTATACCACCACAAATTTTCCTAGGTAAGCACGGAAAATATGATTCATTAGGCGCATAAAAGTACTAGGAGCGTTTGTGAATCCGAATGGCATGACCATCCATTCATAAAGTCCGTATTTAGTTTTAAACGCGATTTTACATTCGTCTCCTTCTTTCATTTGTATTTGGTGATAGCCACTTTTAAGATCAATTTTAGAGAATATGCTAGAACCATGTAATTCATCTAACATGTCGTCTAAATGAGGAATGGGGTGTCGATACTTTACCGTGATGTTGTTGATAGCTCGACAATCAATACACATTCTCCAAGTAGTATCCTTTTTTGGCACGAGCAGCACGGGGACGGCACAAGGGGCTTAAGCTTTCTCGTACATGGCCTTTGCTCATGACGGTTACTTGCGTTTGAATTTCTTTTGTTTCTTCTGGATTATCCCGATACGCCGGTCGGTTCGGAATTTGTGCTCTGGGAATGAAGTCTATTTGATGTTCGATTCCGCGAATGGGAGGTAATCTGGGTGGGGCTTCATCTGGAAAGACATCTTGGTATTCCTGCAAAAGAGAAGAAACAACATCGGGTAGAGAGCTCTCAAGCTCGTTAGTCATTAGTAGTGTCTCTATAAACAAGATTACAATTATGGGTTGTTGTTCTTTTATTGCCCGTTTTATTTCTCCCGCCTTAGCATAGAGGCTGATTTTAGAACTCTCCTTTTGTTTTCCTTTGGTCTCGGCATTCATTCTTAGATCGTCCGCTTCTTGCATTTTGAGTTGGTCCTTGTAGACTTCTTAGAGAGTTAAAGGGGCAAGAGTAATTTGGCATTGATTAAAGTCGAACGAGTACTTGTTAGTGTACCCGTTGTGCATTACATGCCGATCGAATTGCCAAGGTCGTCCTAGCAACAAGTGTCCGGCTTGCATTGGTATGACATCACATAGTATTTCGTCTTGATACTTACCGATCCGAAACACTACTAACACTTGTTTAGTGACTTTAGTTTCGCCACTATTATTCAACCATTGTAGTTTGTATGGTTTCGGATGTTTTGAAGTAGGTAATCCGAGTTTTTCTACCATTATAGTACTTGTGACGTTCGTGCATGACCCTCTGTCTATAATCATGCTACAAACTTTATCCTTTACATAACATCGTGTATGGAATAGGTTCTCCCGTTGTTCGTTCATTTCATCCTTCGCTTGTATGCTTAAAGCTCTACGGGCGACTAAGGTGATGTCTGTTGGCAACTCATCCTCGGATCCGTCCTTCGGATGAACAGTATCTGATAAGAAATTGAGTAGTACAAATAAAGAAAACGAAGCAAGGATCGATGTAAATGGCCTTACAACGCATCATGCACGTACGGCAACATTTTTAGGCGAGAAAACGGACACAAGCCGGAAAATGACACAACCTGCCGGAAAATGTCGGCGCCTACCGGAAAATGTCGAGCCTGCCGGAAAATATCGCACCTGCCGGAAAATGCCGAGCACTGCCGTCCGAACTCGGCCGTGTCATCCGGCACGGCCCGTGCCGAGATGTCCTGCACTGAAATCGATCGGCCAATTGAACCCGATCAGGTCGTCCGACACGGTCGAGTCCTACTCGCCGAAATGCCGAAAATGACTGTCCAGACGCCCGACCGTGCTCCGAGACACGGTCGAGTCAATGCCGAGTCACCGCTTTGGTCGAGTCATCGCTGACGCCCTTGTCACGCCGCGACCGTGTCAAGCGGACACGGTCGAGTCATTGCCGAACGTCCTCGCTGCGCCGCGCCCGTGCCGAGTCACTGTCGGACGAAGTCATCGCTGACGTTGTCGCCGCCGCGACCGTGTCAAGCGGACACGGTCGAGTCCTCGCTGCACTGCCGACCGCGCCAGCCCATGTCACGGACACTACGAGTCTCCGCCGATGACCCACTTATTTTATACACTTTTTTATATTTTTGACTTCTCTTTTTCTTTTCACATATTTTAGGGATTATGTTTTCCCCATTTTGTGATTTTATGTTCCTTGTTTGTATTTTATGTTGATTTGTTTGGATTATTCAAAGATTTTATAATCTTTGAATTATTTTATTTTTTTTGTTTGTTTCCTTAGTAGTAGGAGACTTCCTCCTATAAGTAGGAGTTGATTAGCCTTGTAATGATAGAATGTATTATGAATTTGAATGTGAAAGAATACACTTTGTGTTTTCTATTCTTGGTGAATGCTTTTCATCGAAACTTGATTTTTATTCGACGCGTTTTCGAGTATTAATCCGATTGATTCTCAATAGGTCTTGGGAAGAAATAACCTTATCGAGATAAAGGACTAATTCAATAAACCCTTGTTCTTGATCGTTCAAGTTTTCTTGATCGATATTGTCACTTTTTCCGATATTACTTCCATTTTTCGTTTGTTCGAATTTTCATCGTCATATTCGATATTACTCCCACAAAATACATCCAAAAACACCCGAATCGTAAAAAGACTTCGGCTACGATATTCTTACGCACACTCCGAACGATACGTATCCGCCTCTCCCGGAGAATTCGTAAAAAGACTTCCGCTATGATATTTGACGCGTTTTCGAGTTTTAATCGAATCAATTCTCAATAGGTCTTGAGGAAAGATTATCTTATCAAACTATAGGTCTAGTTTGATAAATCATTCAAATTGTTCTTGTTTATGTAAGCCGAATTGCCCTACTTTCGGTTATATCTTATGAGTGTTACACATATTCGAGTGCTGTGAGGATCAATTATATTTCCGCTGCATTCCATACGAGTTTACGTCCATTTTCATACGTAATTCGTATAATAAGTGGTATCGGAGCCCAGGGTCATCTCCTTGGGCGATTTATTCAACGAATTTTTTTTTTGAGGTATTTTGTTATCAATTTTTCTTTCCAAAAAAAAAAAAGAATAAAAAATGTTTGATTTCTGTTATCCGTTCTCCGAATCTTTAAGTTTAGATCTTGTTGTTGATTGGTCAAAACCTCCTGTTTTTGACGAATGCGATTGTGATGCGAATTACAAATGGAGAAGCGGATACGTATCGTTCGGAGTATGCGTATGAATATCGTAGCGGAAGTCTTTTTACGAGTATGGATGTTTTTGGATGTATTTTGTGGGAGTAATATCGAATATGACGATGAAAATTCGAACAAATGGAAAATGGAAGTAATATCGGAAAAAGTGATAATATCGATCAAGAAGACTTGAACGATCAAGAACAATGGTTTATCGAATTAGACCTATAACTCGATAAGGTGATTTCTTCCCAAGACCTATTGAGAATCAATCGGATTAATATTCGAAAACGCATCGAATAAAAATCAAGTTTCGGTAAAAATCATTTACCAAGGATAGAAACAGAAAGTGTATTCTTTCACATTCAAATTCATAATACTATCCTGCATTACAAGGCTAAGTGAAGACTACTTATAGGAGTGAAGTCTTCAACTTAAGGAATCAAACAAAAAATAAAATAATTCAAAGATTACAAAATCTTTGAATAATCAAAACAAATCAAATAAAATACAAACAAGAAACATCAATCACAAAATATGGGAACACAATCCCTAAAATAAGTAAAGAAAGGAAAAGAGAAGACAAAACACACAAAAATCAGCAATTAAAAAAAGTAGGCTGGCTGCCGGACACGGGCCGTGTCGCTTGACACGGCCGCGGCGCGCATCTGGCCGGCAGTGACTCGACCGTGTCCAACTGACACGGTCGCGGCGCGACAGGGACGTCCGACAGCGACTCATCCGACAGTGACTCGGCACGGGTGCGGCGCTGACAAGGACGTTCGGCGTGGGCCCGATCGTGTCCTGGAACACGGCCGCCGTCTGGCGATCGGTTTTGGCTTATCCGGAAGAGTTCGACTCGACCGTGCTGCATAACACGGCCGAGCCACAGTGGCGTGACTTTTGCATTTCGGACGAGTGCACGGCCGCGTGTCGGACGACACGGTCGATTCCCGGCGGTTGCTCGGCAATTTCCGAGTGCGATATTTTCCTACAGCTCGACATTTTCCTAAGGCGACATTTTCCGGCAGTTGTGTCATTTTCCGCTTGTGTCCGTTTCTCGCCTAAAAATGTTGCCGTACGTGCATGACGCGTTGTAAGGTCATTTACGTCGATCCTTGCTTCAGTTTCTTTATTCGGACTATTCAATTCCGTATCAGATTGTGAAATTTGTTCACAAGTGAAATCACACCCGATTGGCATGAAAGACGATTACGAGGCAATTTTCTTCGGTCTTGAAATTGCATCCGATGAGTTCAACCAGGATGATAAAGGTTTTGCCTCGCAAAATAATTATTATTTTTATGTTAATCATGATAGTTATTTTGTCGGTTGCCCTTTGAAATGTCCATTTGTCTATCGCCTCAAAGTTCTGCGCCACACTCGAACGTCCGATATTTTTGGGCTTATTATCTGTTTGGTGACTTTCTTTTATCCCTTGGGAGATGAGACCAATGCCAATTCGAGGACGAATCGCTTTAAAGGGGGAGGAAATGATACGAAATTGAGTAGTCCAAATAAAGAAAACGAAGCAAGGATCGACGTAAATGGCCTTACAACGCATCATGCACGTACGGCAACATTTTTAGGCGAGAAAACGGACACAAGCCGGAAAATGACACAACCTGCCGGAAAATGTCGTCGCCTGCCGGAAAATGTCGAGCCTGCCGGAAAATATCGCACCTGCCAGAAAATGCCGAGCACTGCCGGCCGAACTCGGCCGTGTCATCCGGCACAGCCCGTGCTGAGATGTCCCAGCATTGTGAAACTGATTGTCGGCCGAACCCGACCGTGTCGTCCGACACGGTCGAGTCCTACTCGCCCAGAAATGCCGAAAATGACTGTCCAGACGCCCGACCGTGCTCCAGGACACGGTCGAGTCAATGCCGAGTCACCGCTTGGCCGAGTCATTGTCGACGCGTCCTTGTCACGCCGCGGCCGTGTCAGCGGACACGGCCGAGTCATTGCAACGCCCTGTCGCGCGCCCGTGCCGAGTCACTGTCGGACGAGTCACTGTCAGACGTTGCTGTCGCGCCGCGACCGTGTCAAGCGGACACGGTCGAGTCCCTGCCGGCGCCTGTCGACCGCGCCGCGGCCGTGTCACGGGACACGGTCGAGTCCTGCCGACAGCCCACTTATTTTATACACTTTTTGTATTTTTGACTTCTCTTTTCCTTTTTACATATTTTAGGGATTATGTTTTCCCCATTTTGTGATTTTATGTTCCTTGTTTGTATTTTATGTTGATTTGTTTGGATTATTCAAAGATTTTATAATCTTTGAATTATTTTATTTTTTTGTTTGTTTCCTTAGTAGTAGGAGACTTCACCTCCTATAAGTAGGAGTTGATTAGCCTTGTAATGATAGAGTATTATGAATGTTGAAGTATAAGAATACACATTGTGTTTTCTATTCTTGGTGAATGCTTTTCATCGAAACTTGATTTTTATTCGACGCGTTTTCGAGTATTAATCCGATTTATTCTCAATAGGTCTTGGGAAGAAATCACCTTATCGAGTTATAGGTCTAATTCAATAAACCCTTGTTCTTGATCGTTCAAGTTTTCTTGATCGATATTGTCACTTTTTCCGATATTACTTCCATTTTTCGTTTGTTCGAATTTTCATCGTCATATTCGATATTACTCCCACAAAATACATCCAAAAACACCCGAATCGTAAAAAGACTTCGGCTACGATATTCTTACGCACACTCCGAACAATACGTATCCGCCTCTCCCGGAGAATTCGTAAAAAGACTTCCGCTACGATATTTGACGCGTTTTCGAGTTTTAATCGAATCAATTCTCAATAGGTCTTGAGGAAAGATTATCTTATCAAACTATAGGTCTAGTTTGATAAATCATTCAAATTGTTCTTGTTTATGTAAGCCGAATTGCCCTACTTTCGGTTATATCTTATGAGTGTTACACATATTCGAGTGCTGTGAGGATCAATTATATTTCCGCTGCATTCCATACGAGTTTACGTCCATTTTCATACGTAATTCGTATAATAAGTGGTATCGGAGCCCAGGGTCATCTCCTTGGGCGATTTATTCAACGATTTTTTTTTTGAGGTATTTTGTTATCAATTTTTCTTTCCAAAAAAAAAAAGAATAAAAAATGTTTGATTTCTGTTATCCGTTCTCCGAATCTTTAAGTTTAGATCTTGTTGTTGATTGGTCAAAACCTCCTGTTTTTGACGAATGCGATTGTGATGCGAATTACAAATGGAGAAGCGGATACGTATCGTTCGGAGTATGCGTATGAATATCGTAGCGGAAGTCTTTTTACGAGTATGGATGTTTTTGGATGTATTTTGTGGGAGTAATATCGAATATGACGATGAAAATTCGAACAAATGGAAAATGGAAGTAATATCGGAAAAAGTGATAATATCGATCAAGAAGACTTGAACGATCAAGAACAATGGTTTATCGAATTAGACCTATAACTCGATAAGGTGATTTCTTCCCAAGACCTATTGAGAATCAATCGGATTAATATTCGAAAACGCATCGAATAAAAATCAAGTTTCGGTAAAAATCATTTACCAAGGATAGAAACAGAAAGTGTATTCTTTCACATTCAAATTCATAATACTATCCTGCATTACAAGGCTAAGTGAAGACTACTTATAGGAGTGAAGTCTTCAACTTAAGGAATCAAACAAAATAAAATAATTCAAAGATTACAAAATCTTTGAATAATCAAAACAAATCAAATAAAATACAAACAAGAAACATCAATCACAAAATATGGGAACACAATCCCTAAAATAAGTAAAGAAAGGAAAAGAGAAGACAAAACACACAAAAATCAGCAATTAAAAAAGTAGGTATTTGCCGGACACGGCCGTGTCGCTTGACACGGCCGGCGCGCGATTCTGCCGGCAGTGACTCGACCGTGTCCAACTGACACGGTCGCGGCGCGACAGGGACGTCCGACAGCGACTCATCCGACAGTGACTCGGCACGGGCGCGGCGCTGACAAGGACGTTCGGCGTGGGCCCGATCGTGTCCTGGAACACGGTCGGGTCGTCTGGGCAGTCGGTTTTGGCTTATCCGGAAGAGTTCGACTCGACCGTGCCAGACAACACGGTCGAGCCCTGTGGGCAGTGACTTTTGCATTTCCGGACGAGTGCGGCACGGGCCGTGTCGGACGACACAGTCGGGTCCGGCCGGCAGTGCTCGGCAATTTCCGGCAGGTGCGATATTTTCCGGCAGGCTCGACATTTTCCGGCAGGCGACGACATTTTCCGGCAGGTTGTGTCATTTTCCGGCTTGTGTCCGTTTTCTCGCCTAAAAATGTTGCCGTACGTGCATGACGCGTTGTAGGTCATTTACGTCGATCCTTGCTTCAGTTTCTTTATTCGGACTATTCAATTCCGTATCAGATTGTGAAATTTGTTCACAAGTGAAATCACACCCGATTGGCATGAAAGACGATTACGAGGCAATTTTCTTCGGTCTTAAAATTGCATCCGATGAGTTCAACCACGATGATAAAGGTTTTGCCTCGCAAAATAATTATTATTTTTATGTTAATCATGATAGTTATTTTGTCGGTTGCCCTTTGAAATGTCCATTTGTCTATCGCCTCAAAGTTCTGCGCCACACTCGAACGTCCGATATTTTTGGGCTTATTATCTGTTTGGTGACTTTCTTTTATCCCTTGGGAGATGAGACCAATGCCAATTCGAGGACGAATCGCTTTAAAGGGGGAGGAAATGATACGAAATTGAGTAGTCCAAATAAAGAAAACGAAGCAAGGATCGACGTAAATGGCCTTACAACGCATCATGCACGTACGGCAACATTTTTAGGCGAGAAAACGGACACAAGCCGGAAAATAACACAACTCCGAAAATGTCGTCGCTAGGAAAATGTCGAGCTCGCCGAAATATCGCACTGCCGAAAATGCCGAGCACCGCCGAACTCGGCCGTGTCATCCAAGACGGCCGTCTTGAGATGTCCCGAGATTGTGAAATCGATTGTCGGCCGAACCCGACCGTGTCGTCGACACGGTCGAGTCCTACTCGCCGGAAATGCCGAAAATGACTGTCCGGGCGCCCGACCGTGCTCCAGACACGGTCGAGTCAATGCCGAAGTCACTTTGTCGGTCAGTTGTCAGACGTCCTTGTCACGCCGCGACCGTGTCAAGCGGACATGGTCGAGTCATTGCCGAACGTCCCTGTCGCGCCGCGCCCGTGCCGAGTCACTGTCGGACGAGTCAGCTCGACGTTCTTTGTCGCGCCGCGACCGTGTCAAGCGGACACGGTCGAGTCCCTGCGGGCGCCTGTCGACCGCGCCGCGGCCGTGTCACGGGACACGGTCGAGTCCTGCCGACAGCCCACTTATTTTATACACTTTTTGTATTTTTGACTTCTCTTTTCCTTTTTACATATTTTAGGGATTATGTTTTCCCCATTTTGTGATTTTATGTTCCTTGTTTGTATTTTATGTTGATTTGTTTGGATTATTCAAAGATTTTATAATCTTTGAATTATTTTATTTTTTTGTTTGTTTCCTTAGTAGTAGGAGACTTCACCTCCTATAAGTAGGAGTTGATTAGCCTTGTAATGATAGAGTATTATGAATGTTGAAGTATAAGAATACACATTGTGTTTTCTATTCTTGGTGAATGCTTTTCATCGAAACTTGATTTTTATTCGACGCGTTTTCGAGTATTAATCCGATTTATTCTCAATAGGTCTTGGGAAGAAATCACCTTATCGAGTTATAGGTCTAATTCAATAAACCCTTGTTCTTGATCGTTCAATTTTTCTTGATCGATATTGTCACTTTTTCCGATATTACTTCCATTTTTCGTTTGTTCGAATTTTCATCGTCATATTCAATATTACTCCCACAAAATACATCCAAAAACACCCGAATCGTAAAAAGACTTCGGCTACGATATTCTTACGCACACTCCGAACGATACGTATCCGCCTCTCCCGGAGAATTCGTAAAAAGACTTCCGCTACGATATTTGACGCGTTTTCGAGTTTTAATCGAATCAATTCTCAATAGGTCTTGAGGAAAGATTATCTTATCAAACTATAGGTCTAGTTTGATAAATCATTCAAATTGTTCTTGTTTATGTAAGCCGAATTGCCCTACTTTCGGTTATATCTTATGAGTGTTACACATATTCGAGTGCTGTGAGGATCAATTATATTTCCGCTGCATTCCATACGAGTTTACGTCCATTTTCATACGTAATTCGTATAATAAGTGGTATCGGAGCCCAGGGTCATCTCCTTGGGCGATTTATTCAACGAATTTTTTTTTTTTGAGGTATTTTGTTATCAATTTTTCTTTCCAAAAAAAAAAAGAATAAAAAATGTTTGATTTCTGTTATCCGTTCTCCGAATCTTTAAGTTTAGATCTTGTTGTTGATTGGTCAAAACCTCCTGTTTTTGACGAATGCGATTGTGATGCGAATTACAAATGGAGAAGCGGATACGTATCGTTCGGAGTATGCGTATGAATATCGTAGCGGAAGTCTTTTTACGAGTATGGATGTTTTTGGATGTATTTTGTGGGAGTAATATCGAATATGACGATGAAAATTCGAACAAATGGAAAATGGAAGTAATATCGGAAAAAGTGATAATATCGATCAAGAAGACTTGAACGATCAAGAACAAGGGTTTATCGAATTAGACCTATAACTCGATAAGGTGATTTCTTCCCAAGACCTATTGAGAATCAATCGGATTAATATTCGAAAACGCATCGAGTAAAAATCAAGTTTCGGTAAAAATCATTTACCAAGGATAGAAACAGAAAGTGTATTCTTTGACATTCAAATTCATAATACTATCCTGCATTACAAGGCTAAGTGAAGACTACTTATAGGAGTGAAGTCTTCAACTTAAGGAATCAAACAAAAAATAAAATAATTTAAAGATTACAAAATCTTTGAATAATCAAAACAAATCAAATAAAATACAAACAAGAAACATCAATCACAAAATATGGGAACACAATCCCTAAAATAAGTAAAGAAAGGAAAAGAGAAGACAAAACACACAAAAATCAGCAATTAAAAAAAGTAGGCTGGCTGCCGGACACGGGCCGTGTCGCTTGACACGGCCGCGACGCGCATCTGGTCGGCAGTGACTCGACCGTGTCCAACTGACACGGTCGCGGCGCGGCTGAGGGCGTCAGGCGACTCGTCCGGCGGTGACTCGGCACGCAGGCGCGGCCGACAAGGACGTTCGGCGTGGGCCCGATCGTGTCTGGAACACGGTCGGGTCACTGGCGATCGGTTTTGGCTTATCCGGAAGAGTTCGACTCGGCCGTGCTGCATAACACGGTCGAGCCACAGTGGCGATGACTTTTGCATTTCCGGACGAGTGCGGCACGGGCCGTGTCGGACGACACGGTCGGGTCCGGCCGGCAGTGCTCGGCAATTTCCGGCAGGTGCGATATTTTCCGGCAGGCTCGACATTTTCCGGCAGGCGACGACATTTTCCGGCAGGTTGTGTCATTTTCCGACTTGTGTCCGTTTTCTCGCCTAAAAATGTTGCCGTACGTGCATGACGCGTTGTAAGGTCATTTACGTCGATCCTTGCTTCAGTTTCTTTATTCGGACTATTCAATTCCGTATCAGATTGTGAAATTTGTTCACAAGTGAAATCACACCCGATTGGCATGAAAGACGATTACGAGGCAATTTTCTTCGGTCTTGAAATTGCATCCGATGAGTTCAACCACGATGATAAAGGTTTTGCCTCGCAAAATAATTATTATTTTTATGTTAATCATGATAGTTATTTTGTCGGTTGCCCTTTGAAATGTCCATTTGTCTATCGCCTCAAAGTTCTGCGCCACACTCGAACGTCCGATATTTTTGGGCTTATTATCTGTTTGGTGACTTTCTGTTATCCCTTGGGAGATGAGACCAATGCCAATTCGAGGACGAATCGCTTTAAAGGGGGAGGAAATGATACGAAATTGAGTAGTCCAAATAAAGAAAACGAAGCAAGGATCGACGTAAATGGCCTTACAACGCATCATGCACGTACGGCAATATTTTTAGGCGAGAAAACGGACACAAGCCGGAAAATGACACAACCTGCCGGAAAATGTCGTCGCTCTTGAAAATGTCGAGCTCCGGAAAATATCGCACTGCCAAAATGCCGAGCACTGCCGGCCAACTCGGCCGTGTCATCGGCACGGCCGTCTTGAGATGTCCCGACATTGTGGCGATTGTCGGCCGAACCCGACCGTGTCGTCCGACACGGTCGAGTCCTACTCGCCGTAAATGCCGAAAATGACTGGTCCGGGCCGGCCGTGCTCCGGACACGGTCGAGTCAATGCTTAAGTCACCGCCGGTCAGTCATTGTCGACGTCCTTGTCACGCCGCGGCCGTGTCAAGCGGACATGGTCGAGTCATTGCGAACGTCCTGTCGCGCCGCGCCGTCTTGCAGTCAGCGTCGGACGAGTCAGCTGTCGACGTTCTTTGTCGCGCCGCGACCGTGTCAAGCGGACACGGTCGAGTCCCTGCCGGCGCCTGTCGACCGCGCCGCGGCCGTGTCACGGGATACGGTCGAGTCCTGCCGACAGCCCACTTATTTTATACACTTTTTTGTATTTTTGTCTTCTCTTTTCCTTTTTACATATTTTAGGGATTATATTTTCCCCATTTTGTGATTTTATGTTCCTTGTTTGTATTTTATGTTGATTTGTTTGGATTATTCAAAGATTTTATAATCTTTGAATTATTTTATTTTTTTGTTTGTTTCTTTAGTAGTAGGAGACTTCACCTCCTATAAGTAGGAGTTGATTAGCCTTGTAATGATAGAGTATTATGAATGTTGAAGTATAAGAATACACATTGTGTTTTCTATTCTTGGTGAATGTTTTTCATCGAAACTTGATTTTTATTCGACGCGTTTTCGAGTATTAATCCGATTGATTCTCAATAGGTCTTGGGAAGAAATTACCTTATCGAGTTATAGGTCTAATTCGATAAACCCTTGTTCTTGATCGTTCAAGTTTTCTTGATCGATATTGTCACTTTTTCCGATATTACTTCCATTTTTCGTTTGTTCGAATTTTCATCGTCATATTCGATATTACTCCCACAAAATACATCCAAAAACACCCTAATCGTAAAAAGACTTCCGCTACGATATTCTTACGCACACTCCGAAAGATACGTATCCGCCTCTCCCGGAGAATTCGTAAAAAGACTTCCGCTACGATATTCGACGCGTTTTCAAGTTTTAATCGAATCAATTCTCAATAGGTCTTGAGGAAAGATTATCTTATCAAACTATAGGTCTAGTTTGATAAATTATTCATATTGTTCTTGTTTATGTAAGCCGAATTGCCCTACTTTCGGTTATATCTTACGAGTGTTACACATATTCGAGTGCTGTGAGGATCAATTATATTTCCGCCGCATTCCATACGAGTTTACATCCATTTTCATACGTAATTCGTATCAGTATCCTCATTGTCACTTTCGGACTCAATATCCCCGTTAGGTCGTATGATCATTACCCATTTATTCAGACAATTATTAGCATAATGTCCTCTTCTGTGGCATCGATGACATTGAATATCACCACTACGATCAAAATTGGGACTCAGTTGAACTTGCTTCTTGGATTCATTTGCTTCAGCTGTGGGTTTTGTCGTAGAGGGTCCTCCCTCGATTTTCCATGAAGGATTCTTCCCACTCGAAGGATAATGATTTGGGGTTGCTTTCCAAGTAGAGATATTAGGAGTAGTTCGAGTGCTACCTCTTCTTTTGAGTTGATTTTCGATTTTAATTGCCATGTGAACCATTTCTTCCACTTCAACATAAGGATGGAGTTCCACCATATTTTGTATTTCACGATTTAGTCCCGATAAGAATCTTGCCATAGTACCCTCTTGGTCTTCTTCAATGTTAGCTCGTGTCATCAAGATTTCCATTTCCTTGAAATATTCTTCAACACTTTTAGCACCTTGACGTAGAGTTTGGAAACGGTTGTAGAGTTCTCGATAGTAATAGTTTGGTACAAACCATTTTCTCATCAATGTCTTCATCTCTTCCCACATCTCAATAGGAGGCTCATGGTATCGTCTTCGGTTGTTCACCATTTGATCCCACCAAATGATGGCGTAATCGGTGAACTCAATGGCCGCCATCTTCACTTTCTTTAGGTTCGAGTAGTTATGACATTCGAACATGAGTTCGACTTTCCTTTCCGAATCAAGATATGCTTCGGGGTCACTCTTACCTTGAAATGGAGGGACGTTGAGTTTGATATTGCTCAAGTTTCCATCTTGACGATTATCCTCGTTGGCACCTCGTCGATGTCTTCTTGGATTTCTTTCGAAGTCCTCTTCATCTAAGTACTCATCATTAACTCGCAAGGTACGCCTTGGGAGAAATGTTCGTCTGGCTTGAGGGTTCTCAATTTGTTCCATGCGTGCATGCATAGGTTTAAGTTGAGCTTTAAGTTTAGTATCAAACATTTGCTCTATTTGCTTCATCATAGTTGTTATGTCGAACTTTGGGGAAGTTTCTTTGGCTTCGGTCATGATGTTCACGTGAGAATAAGGTATGGTCGAAATATTTGTAAAGATAGGAAGGCTAAGAACTTGTGTATATGGTAAGATAAGTTTTGGTAATATGGGGAAGGAAGGTAAGGGACGTAGTATATGTTGTATGTGGTAGGAGATGTGAAGTGAGGGAATGATATAGTATGGTAAAAGAAAAATGAATCAAACCGTGTATGGATGGTGATGAAAACCGAATGATTAAGATGATGTTGGAACAACTCCAAGTCTCTGATGCCAAATGATATGATCCTCTCCGAAAAGATGATCAATTTTGCGGAAACGATTTGAGTAATGTTTGACATATAAGTGATCAATCGTAATGGAACCAAATGGATGTATTTTGGTGGATGAAACGGTCCTTCACCCGACAAAGTGTAAAATGCGAACTCTAGCAAGATAACTAGAACCCAACAATTTATACGCTCGACGAACCTTGGAATCAAAGGAAAAACGACACTTCGGGTGATAAAACGAAGTGCTATTTTATATATATCAAACCGAAATAATAAGTTGTCAAACTTATGTAAATACAAAGTATTTATGAGTATTCAAAATTAAGTGTTTTACAAATCCGAAAATGCTCCCTTAAACAGGTGAAGGAGGAGCCTCTTAGCAACATTTAAAAAAACAAAAAAAAACAATATGATTACGTAATCTAAGACTAGATCATAAGTAGAAAAAAAAACAATATGATAATCTCAAGACTTTGTAATGTTTTGCAACGGCTAGGAGGAATTACTTTGAGGGATGAAGTCTTCCACTTTGGACACTCCTTATGACTTTGAGAACATGCAGCAAGACTTTGTAGTAAGAGATGGTATGATTAGAAGACTTTGGGATGGCTGATTTTCCACTTTGTAATGTTTGCAACGGCTAGGAGGAATTACTTTGAGGGATGAAGTCTTCCACTTTAGACGCTCATTATGACTTTGAGAACATGCATCAAGAATTTGTAGTGAGAGATGGTATGATTAGAAGACTTTGGGATGGTTAATTTTACACTTTGTTGCTACTCATTCCAACGGCCATTTTGAATTTGAAATGGACGAAAATTGCATGCTCTTTTACGTGTGCATGGCTAGTCTTGTATGCCCGGATCATCTTCTTCGTGCATCTTGATGATATTAATAAATACTTCTTTTTTTATGTCGGTTTCGATCGGTTTATTAACCAATTCTCTTTCCCAAATAATTTCAACTAGACCGTTGATGGAGTCCATGAATCTTTTAGCTCTTGAATCGGTTTCGTTGCATAATTTAGTGTGTTCGCATCACATACCGTAACAACGTGACCAACGTTGGCAACCTAGGCATGGTGATTATGAACGTCCCTCACGCCATGTCGAAGAATTCAAAGTTAACGAACTTCCAGAGTTCGTTGGCGGGATAGACCCTGAAGTTTACTTGGAATGGGAACGTAAAATTGATCGCATGTTCGAGTTTAAAGACCTCGACGATGAGAAACGGTGAAAGTATGCAATTCTCAAGTTGGGGAAAGGCGCTTCACTTTGGTTCGAAGGAGTTAAAACACGAAGAGCTCGTGCGGCGAAAGAAAAGATCCATTCGTGGGATTCATTAAAAAGAAAACTTCGTAAAAGATATGTACCAACATCACATCGGTTATCCTTATACCGGAAGATTGCCGACCTCATGCCAGGAAAGCTAAGTGTCAGTGAATACATTGAGGAGTTCGAAACTTTGACCTTAATGGGAGAAATAGAGGAGAATGAGGAACAGAAGATGTCGCATTTCTTATGTGGTTTGAACCGAAGCATAGCTAACTCGGTGGAATTATACCCATACGAAGACTTTGATACTTTGTGTGGGCTATGCGTCAAGTTAGAAGCTCAAACAAGACGAAGGTTCAAATGTCAAGGGTTCGGTCATTATCAAAATGCTTGTCCAAACAAATGAGTGGTGACGCTAAGAGAAGCTATCACGGTTCGAGACGAGTTGTTAGTCGAGGACGAAAGAGAAAGACTAAGTGATGTGTTTAATTTCAACGCGGAGGACGAAGAAGAAGAATGTGAAACTTACGATGCTCCAAATGATGATACGGCTTTGGTTCTTCGTACTTTACAAGCCAAATCCATTTCGAATGATTCGGAACAATGGGACCAAATCTTTCACATGAAGTGTCAAGTCGGGACCAAATGGTGTAGTTTGATCATTGATGGAGGAAGTTGCACCAACGTAGCTTCGAGTGAGATGGTGACTAAACTCGGACTGACCACTACGACTCATCCAAAACCATACTCTTCACATTGGCTCGATGATAGGAGTAAAATAAAGGTGTCAAAACAAGTAAGGATCGGATTAACCATGGGTTCGTATGATGACGACGTATTATGTGATGTACTCCTGATGGATGCATGTCATATACTTTTAGGGCATCCGTGGATGTTTGATAGGGATGTTTTGCATTGAGGAATAAGCAATGAACATGAGTTATGGGATAAGGGCAAAAAAATTATGCTTAAACCGATGTCATCTCAAGCTATTTGTTCTATGAGCCCTAATTGGGTTGAAAAACCGAAACATACCATGTTTGCTAGCGAGCAGAAGATGGAACATGCTATTGATGATGTGAGTGATACTAATTTTCCCGGGAATACGAATATGTATCGGTCGTAGGGTGTATAAGTGTATGATAGCAGAAGGCTTTTTACGAGTATGGTGTTTTTGGATGTATTTTTGGATGTAATATCGGATAAAGTGATAAAACCGATCAAGAAGACTTGAACGATCAAGAACAAGGATTTATCGAATTAGACCTATAATTCGATAAGTGATTTCTTCTCAAGACCTATTGAGAATCGATCGGATTAATACTCGAAAACGCGTCGAATAAAAATCAAGAGTTTGATAAAAATCATTTATCAAGGATAGAAACACAAGGTGTATTCTTATTACAACATTCAGTGCAATCTACAAAGCTACTCAAAGGCTACTTATAGGAGATGTAGCCTTCTAACCAACTAGGGAATCAAAGATCACATGATCTTGACATGACAACCAAACATAAAAATAAGGATGGAATCAAACAAATGAGAGGGAATCACACAATAAACATAGTTATAAGTCACCCCACATAACATGTAAGTCTAATCATGACATGTGAGGGAATGGAAAACAACAAAACACACAAAAATCAACAATAAAAAAAAGTTGGCCGGTTGCTGGACACGGGCCGTGTCGCTTGACACGGCCGCGGCGCGCGCGTCCTGGTCGGCAGTGACTCGACTGTGTCGCCTGGAACACGATCGGGTGTCTGGGCAGTCATTTTAGGCGTTCTGGGTGAGTAGGACTCGACCGTATCTTGAGACACGGTCGGGTTGGGCAGGCAGTCTGTCGGCCATTTTCGGAAGAGTTCGACTCAGCCGTGTCTCGGGACATGGTCGAGTCCTGCGGGCAGTCAGTTTCACATATCCGGGACATCTCGGCATGGGCCGTGTCGGACGACACGGCCGAGTTCGTCCGGGAGTGTACCAAGGCCTTCCGGCACAGCATGACACCGGTCGTGTCATATGACACGTCCGAGACTTGGCAACTTGTTACTCCTTGTTTTGTGTCCGTTTTCTCACCAAAGTACGTAGGTGTATGTGCATACAATGTTGTATCGTTACTTACATCAGTTCTTACTTTGTTTTCTTCGTTTTGATATGTCAATATCGCATCTTCTCCTCCCCCTTTAAAAGGAATTGACCTCAATTCAGTAATTCCCTCATCGTCAAGGTAAGAAAATAGATCGCCTACGTTGAACGTGGCGTGTACTCCATAATCGCCCGGAAGTTCTACTTTATATGCATTATCGTTCACCTTACCCACGATTTTGTAAGGACCCTCGGCCCTTGGCATAAGTTTGTTCTTGCGTTTACTAGGAAATATCTCCTTTCTTAAGTGTGCCCAAACCAAGTCGCCTACCTCGAACAGTCTCGGTTTTCTTTGATTGTTGGATTTCCATTTGTACGCGTCATTCACCTCTTTGATTCGATCACGTATTTGTCCATGTAACTTCATCATTGATTTAAGTTTAGATTCCGCATCTTTGTATACCAACTCGTCCTTCGGGAATGGAATCAAGTCTAAGGGTATATAAAGATTTAACCCGTAGACGATTTCAAAGGGAGAGTGCGCTGTGGCATGTGTCGGGGATCAGTTATAGGCAAATTCCACATGATCAAGTTTCACGTCCCAATCCTTTTGCGTTTTATTCACAAGTCCTCGCAACAACGTTCCTAGCGTTCGGTTTGTGACCTCGGTTTCACCATCTGTTTGAGGATGGTGTGAGGTGCTAAATAAGAGTTTTGTTCCCACTTTCCTCCATAATGTATTCTAAAAATAGCTAAGAAATTTCGAATCCCGATCCGAAACAATAGTTTTCGGAACTCCTTGTAAACGAACCACCTCTCGGAAGTATAAATCGGCCATGTTACTTGCGTCGTCGGTTTTGCGGCAAGCCACGAAATGAGCCATCTTCGAGAAACGATCAACGACCACCATGATAGCATATTTACCTCGTTGAGTGCGGGTCAGAGCAATGATAAAATCCATTGATACATCCTCCCACAGTTTTCTGGAATCGATAGAGGCATATACGATCCTGGTTTGAACGAACTCTTCGCGATGTTACATGTTACACATTTACTTAAAACATTGTAAACGTCTTTTAGCATTTTTGGCTAAAAGAAATGTTCTTTAAGTACTTCCATTGTCTTAGCCGTGCCAAAGTGCCCCGCTAAGCCTCCTCCGTGAGCCTCCCAAACCAACAATTCTCGAACCGCATGTTTTGGAACACAAAGTCTATTCCCTTTAAAGAGAAAATCATCTTGTATCATGAAATCCCCGAACGGACCAGAATTGCAACGAGTAAAAACTTCCCCAAAATCCGTATCATTTGCATAAGACTCTTTCAACATTTCGAAACCAAGTAACCGAACCTCCAGAGTAGAAAGTAAGGCATACCTTCTAGATAACGCATCCGCAACGACATTGCTTTTACCGACTTTGTATTTGGATGAAAAGTGAAACGATTGTAGGAATTCCACCCAATTAGCATGCCTCGGACTCGGTTTGTGTTGTCCGTTAATGTATTTCAGTGATTCGTGGTCCGAATGTAGAATAAAATGTTTCGGCCGAAGATAATGACTCCAGTGATCAAGGGCCCTTACGATAGCATAGAATTCTGTATCGTAAGTGCAATAATTCGTCCGAGCACCGTTCAATTTCTCCAAAAAGTAAGTGATAGGTCGTTTACTTTGAATAACAACCACTCCAATTCCAACTCCACTAGCATCACATTCCACTTCGAATGGTTGAGTAAAATTGGGTAGTGTTAGGATCGGTGCTTCGCATAATTTGGCCTTTAACCTTTCGAACGCTTTTTGGACAGCCCCGTTCCATACAAATGGCCTCTTTTTTAAGCACTCCATTATCGGACTTGAAATGGTGCTAAAGTCCCGAATAAACCTCCGATAAAAAGGAGCAAGTCCGTGAAATGACCTTACTTCCATCACGGTCGTAGGGGTCGGCCAAGACTTAATTGCTTCGATTTATGTTTGGTCAACCGCCAATCCATCCTTCGCTACAGTGAAAGAATATTATGACAGTGATGCGGATTTTGGCGAAACATTCGCCCTTTGCAAATCTGGACCGATGGGAGATTTTTCGATACAGGAAGGTTTTCTTTTTAAGGGAAATCGTCTTTGTCTACCTAGGCACACGATTCGAGAATTGCTGGTTCGAGAGGCTCACAGGGGAGGTTTTGATACGAATTCTTACTTGTGATGCGAATTCGCTATCGATACAGCGGAAGGCTTTTTGACGAACGAAAGCTATCGACAAGAAACTGTCGGGAACTGGTGACCACAGCTCGCTACAGCAACAATACTGACGAGTGATGAAGACGGTAATTCGATACAGCAACAAGATAGGAATTTGGCCAACTGGAAAATGACTCGAAACAGGCCACCTCCAAACAGCGACACTCGAAACAGCACGTTTTGGACGGAAGCAAAGTTAAAACAGGAAACAAGTTCAAAGGATCGAACAACACTTTATGCGAAATATCGGACAAGTATACAACTGTATCAAAAAAAAAACAGAATATCGAAGCAAGATATAAACAGATATTTTTATCAAATTAGACCTATAATTTGATAAAGTGATTTCTCCTCAAGACCTATTGAGAATCAATCAGATTAATACTCGAAACGCGTCGAATAAAAACCAAGTTTTGATGAAAAGCATTCACCAGGGAAAAACACAAAGTGTTCTTATTTCTTCAACATTCAATAATCTTCATTACAACTCTACTGCCGCTTTTTATAGGTAAAAGCAGCCTGATGATATAAATTAAACTAATACAAGATGAGCTTAAAGTAAGGAAAGATAATAAAAGGGTTCCCCATGTCACTTGTTGACAAAAGTAAAAGCTGGATCTTTGTCTCCAAGTTGCTTGCTGACAACCGCCTTTTTGCCAAGAATCCTGCTGCTTTTTGTAAGAGAAAGCTGAACATCCTTTTATTGTTTAGTTGCCACTTGTTCCTTTTTCCCTCCCCAAGATGCTGCTTGTCTTTTGTTTAAGTTATTCCAATTCCGACTATCAAGGTAACTCCGTGTCTCATTTCTGTCTTCTCGCCTAAGTAGGTTGTAGTGCGGTCGAGGTGTCTTACGTCAACTCTTACTTCGTCTTCTTCGCTTTGAGTAGTCAGCTTCGTATCATTCCCTCCTTCTTTAAAAGGAATTGTCCTCAATTCCGCAATCCCGTCGTCGTCAAGGTAAGGGGATTGATCACCTACATTGAAAGTAGCATGCACTCCGTAATCACCCGGAAGTTCCAACTTGTAGGCATTGTCATTCACCTTCGCAATTATTTTAAATGGTCCCTCAGATCGTGGCATTAGCTTGTTCTTACGCTTACTCGGGAATCGTTCCTTCCTCAAATGTAACCAAACTAAATCTCCAACCTCGAATAGTCTCGGTCTTCTTTGCTTATTCGACTTCCTTTTGTATGCCTCGTTTATTTCCTTGATTCGATCCCGCACCTGTTTGTGTAATTTCATCATTGATTTTAGTTTTGACTCTGCATCCTTATGCAACAATTCGTCACTTGGTAGTGGAATTAGATCTAGCGGCATGTAAGGATTCAACCCGTAAACTACATCAAATGGAGAGTGTGCCGTGGCATGAGTAGGAGATCGATTATAAGCAAACTCCGCATGTGCCAGTTTCAGATCCCAGTCCTTTTGTGTTTTGCTCACCAAGCCTCACAACAGCGTCCCTAGTGTTCGATTCGTTACTTCAGTTTGTCCGTCGGTTTGAGGATGATGCGAAGTACTAAACAAAAGCTTGGTTCCCACCTTCCTCCATAATGTGTTCCAAAAGTAGCTTAGAAACTTCGAGTCCCGGTCCGAAACAATAGTTTTCGGAACTCCATGTAATCGCACCACCTCTCGGAAATACAGGTCAGCAACATTACTCGCATCATCAGTTTTGTGACAAGGAACAAAATGAGCCATCTTTGAAAAACGATCGACGACCACCATAATCGCATCCTTACCTCGTTGGGTTCGAGGCAAAGCCACAATGAAATCCATTGAGACATCTTCCCACGGCCTCTCCGGAATCGGTAAAGGTGTGTAGACTCCTGGTTTGAACGAACTCTTTGCAACATGGCACGTCACACATTTACTGATTATATTATTAACATCCCCTTGCATCCTTGGCCAATAAAAATGTTCTTTAAGTACATCCAATGTCTTGGCCGAACCGAAATGGCCAGCTAAACCTCCCCCATGAGCCTCTCGAACTAGCAATTCTAGAATCGTGTGCCTTGGTAGACAAATACGATTTCCCTTAAAAAGAAAGCCTTCCTGTATCGAAAAGTCTCCCATCGGGCCAGATTTGTAAAGGGCAAAGGTCTTGCCAAAATCCGCATCACCGTCGTAATACTCCTTTACTGTCTCGAATCCAAGCAAACGAACATCGAGAGTAGAGAGTAAGGCATAATGCCTAGACAATGCATATGCTACAACATTGCTCTTTCCATCCTTATACTTTGATGAGAAGTGAAACGACTGTAAAAATTCCACCCACTTCGCATGCCTGGGACTCAACTTGTGTTGTCCGTTAATATACTTCAATGATTCATGGTCCGAGTGTATGATAAAATGCTTTGGCCGAAGATAGTGACTCCAATGATCTAGAGCCCTCACAATAGCATAAAACTCCTTGTCGTATGTACAATAATTGAGACGAGCACCGTTTAACTTCTCTGAAAAATAAGCAATAGGTCGCTTTCCCTGAATGAGAACCGCCCCAATGCCAACTCTGCTAGCATCACATTCTACCTCAAACGTTTGCGAAAAATCGGGTAATGCTAAGATTGGTGCTTCGCACAACTTCGCCTTCAAATTTGCAAATTACTCCTGAGCAGCCCGGCTCCAATTAAACGTGCCCTTCTTCAAACATTCGGTTATCGGGCTTGCAATGGTACTGAAATCTCGAATGAATCTTTGGTAAAATGAAGCCAGTCCGTGGAACGATCTAACTTCCGTCACTGTAGTGGGAACTGGCCAGGACTTAATTGCTTCGATCTTTGCTTGATCGACCGACACTCCATCCTTTGAAACAATTTAGCCAAGAAAGACTATACTTTCGGCCAAAAATGAGCACTTCTCCTTTTTTCCATACAGCTTCTGGTCTCTAAGGGTTTCGAAGACTTGCCTCAAGTGTTCGAAATGTTCTCGCAACGATCGGCTGTAGATCAAAATATCATCTAAGTATACAACCACAAATTTCCCTAAAAATGGCTTAAGTACCTCATTCATCAAGCGCATGAAAGTACTCGGTGCATTTGTAAGAACGAACGGCATAACGGTCCATTCATACAGCCCGTGTTTAGTTTTGAAGGCTGTCTTCCACTCATCTCCTTCCCGCATCCGAATTTGGTGATAGCCACTTCGTAGATCAACTTTTGAAAAGATCACTGATCCGAGTAATTCGTCCAACATGTCATCAAGCCTCGGAATCAGAAACCAATACTTGATGGTTATATTATTCACAACTCGACTGTCAATACACATCCTCCAAGATCCGTCCTTCTTAGGAACCAGTAATACCGGAACCGCACAAGGACTTAGGCTTTCTCGAACATACCCACGATCCATCAGTTCCTCGATTTGGTTTTGTAATTCCTTCGTCTCCTCGGGGTTACATCTATAGGCAGCTTTGTCAGGGAGCGACACACCCGGTATGAGGTCGATCTGATGTTCAATCCCACGAATTGGTGGCAAACCCGACGGTAATTCTTCGGGAAAAACATCCGCAAATTCGTGCAATAAGGCATCCATCCTTTCGTTTCGTACAACCATGTTACCATTCCGTGTCTCCTTCAGAACCAACAAGTACACGCATTTGCCATCATTAATAGCATGTTCCACCTCCCGTTCGCTAGCAAACATGGTCAGTTTTGGTTTTTGACCCCTACTAGAACTCATAGAGTGAATAGCTTGAGGTGACATTGGTTTAAGCACAATCTTTTTGCCCTTGTCCCGTAACTCGTACTCATTGCTTCTTCCTCGGTGTAAAATGTCCCTATCAAACATCCATGGTCTTCCCAACAGTACATGACATGCATCCATCGGGAGTACATCACATAATACGTTGTCTTCATATGAACCCATGGCTAGTCCAATCCTCACTTGTTTAGTCACCCTTATTTTTCTCCCATCATCGAGCCAATGGAAAGTGTAAGGTTTCGGGTGAGCCGTAGTGGTTAGCCCGAGTTTAGTCACCATCTCGCTGGAAGCGACGTTGGTGCAACTCCCTCCATCAACGATCAAACTACACCATTTATTTCCAACTTGACACTTCGTGTGAAATATTTGATTCCGCTGTTCTGAATCATTCGAACCAGCCTTGGCTTGTAGCGTCCGCAGAAATAAAGCCGTGTCATAGCTTGGAGCATCGTAAGTCTCGCATTCTTCTCCTTCTTCATCCTTCATGTCGAAATCAAATACGTCACCCAGTCTTTCTTCCTCAACCAACAACTCGTCTCGGATCGTGACAGCTTCCCTCAGTGTCACCACTCGCTTGTTCGGACAAGCATTTTGATAATGCCCGAATCCTGGACATTTGAAAGATCTCACTTTATCCAAACTCGTCTCCTTCGGTACGTAGGGTATAGTTGTCTTAGCAGGAATCGCAACAGGAACCGGAGTCGGTACAGTTGCCTTAGCAGCTGAACTAGATTCGACGCTTGGGTTTCCAAATTTGACTGGAAACTCGGGTTTATACATCTTCATTCTGTTTTGAGCTTCCAACTTCACACATAACCCACATAATGTATCGAATTCCTCGTATGGATACAGTTCCACCGAGTTAGCTATGCTTCGGTTTAAGCCACGCAAGAATCGCGACATTTTCGGCTC
This sequence comes from Orobanche coerulescens, assembly GCA_033398695.1. Classification (NCBI taxonomy): domain Eukaryota; kingdom Viridiplantae; phylum Streptophyta; class Magnoliopsida; order Lamiales; family Orobanchaceae; genus Orobanche; species Orobanche coerulescens. The sequence continues at coordinate 104,568,233 of CM065804.1, forward strand.
CTCATTCTCCTCTATTTCTCCCATTAAGGTTAGATTTTCAAACTCCTCAATATACTCACTGACATTTAACTTTCCTTGCATGAGATCTGCAATCTTCCTGTACAAGGACAACCGGTGTGATGCTGGTACATATCTTTTACGAAGTTTTCTTTTTAACGAATCCCACGAACGGATCTTTTCCTTCCCCGCACGAGCTCTTCGTGTTTTAATTCCTTCGTACCAAAGTGAAGCTCCTTTTCCCAACTTGAGAATTGCATACTTACACCTTTTCTCATCGTCAAGGTCTTTAAATTCGAAAATACGATCAATTTTTCGTTCCCATTCCAGGTAAACTTCAGGGTCTGTCACTCCAACGAATTCTGGCAGCTCGTTCACCTTGAACTCTTCGACATGGCGTGAGGGTCGTTCATAGTCACCACGCCTAGGTTGCCAACGCTGGTCGCGTTGTTCTGGTACGTCACGCAATGCGTCATGAAGTTTTGCCAAGAAATCAGCGTCGTTGAGATCCATAATGCCAAAGATCAAGAACTTGGTCTCCGATACCACTTATGATACGAATTCTTACTTGTGATGCGAATTCGCTATCGATACAGCGGAAGGCTTTTTGACGAACGGAAGATATCGACAAGAAACTGTCGTGAACTGGTGACCACAGCTCGCTACAGCAACAATACTAACGAGTGATGAAGATGGTAATTCGATACAGCAACAAGATAGGAATTTGGCCAACTGGAAAATGACTAGAAACAGGCCACCTCCAAACAGCGACACTCGAAACAGCACGTTTTGGACGGAAGCAAAGTTAAAACATGAAACAAGTTCAAAGGATCGAACAACACTATGCGAAATATCGGACAAGTATACAACTGTATCAAAAAAAAAAGAATATCGAAGCAAGATATAAATAGATGTTTTTATCAAATTAGACCTATAATTTGATAAAGTGATTTCTCCTCAAGACCTATTGAGAATCAATCAGATTAATACTCGAAACGCGTCTAATAAAAACCAAGTTTTGATGAAAAGCATTCACCAGGGAAAAACACAAAGTGTTCTTATTTCTTCAACATTCAATAATCTTCATTACAACTCTACTGCCGCTTTTTATAGGTAAAAGCAGCCTGATGAGATAAATTAAACTAATACAAGCTGAGCTTAAAGTAAGGAAAGATAATAAAAGGGCTCCCCATGTCACTTGTTGACAAAAGTAAAAGCTGGATCTTTGTCTCCAAGTTGCTTGCTGACAGCCGCCTTTTTGCCAAGAATCCTGCTGCTTTTTGTAAGAGAAAGCTGAACATCCTTTTATTGTTTAGTTGCCACTTGATCCTTTTTCCCTCCCCAAGATGCTGCTTGTCTTTTGTTTAAGTTATTTCAATTCCGACTATCAAGGTAACTCCGTGTCTCGTTTCTGTCTTCTCGCCTAAGTAGGTTGTAGTGCGGTCGAGGTGTTTTACGTCAACTCTTACTTCGTCTTCTTTGCTTGGAGTAGTCGGCTTCGTATCAGGTTTGGCTAGCCACTTTGGTTCAGCCAAGACATTAGATGTGCTTAAAGAACATTTTTATTGGCCAAAGATGCAGGGGGATGTCAATAATATAATTAGTAAGTGTGTGACATGCCATATTGCGAAGAGTTCGTTCAAACCAGGAATATACACACCTTTACCGATTCCGGAGAAGCCATGGGAAGATGTCTCGATGGATTTTATTGTTGCTTTGCCGCGAACCCAATGGGCTAAGGATGCGATTGTGGTTGTGGTCGATCGTTTTTCAAAGATGGCTCATTTTGTTTCTTGTCACAAAACCGATGATGCGAGTAATGTTTCCGACTTGTATTTCCGAGAGGTGGTACGATTACATGGAGTTCCGAGAACTATTGTTTCGGACCTGGACTCGAAGTTTCTGAGTTACTTTTGGAACACATTGTGGAGAAAGGTGGGAACCAATCTTTTGTTTAGTACTTCGCATCATCCTCAAACAGGCGGACAAACCGAAGTAACTAATCGAACACTGGGAATGCTGTTGCGAGGCTTGGTGAGCAAAACACAAAAGGATTGGGATTTGAAGCTCGCACATGCGGAGTTCACATATAATCGCTCTCCTACTCATGCCACATCACATTCTCCATTCAAAGTAGTTTACGGCCTAAATCCTTACATACCACTAGACTTAATTCCATTACCGAGTGACGAATTGGTGCATAAGGATGCGGAGTCAAAACTGAAATCGATGATGAAATTACATGAACAGGTGCGTGACCGAACCAAAGAGATAAACGATGCGTACAAAAGGAAATCAAGCAAGCAAAGAAAACCGATATTATTTGAGGTTGGAGATTTAGTTTGGGTACATTTGAGAAAGGAGAGATTTCCGAGTAAGCGTCAGAATAAACTAATGCCACGAGCCGATGGGCCATTTAAAATAGTTGCGAAGGTGAACGATAATGCTTACAAGTTAGAACTTCCGGGCGATTATGGAGTGCATGCTACTTTCAACATAGGTGATCTATCTCCTTATCTTGATGACGACGAGATTGCAGAATTGAGGACAATTCCTCTTAAAGGGGGAGGGGATGATACGGGGTTGACAAGTCCAAGGAAAGAAGTCGAGGTGATAATGGACGTAAACAACCATGCAACTTACTTGGGCGTGAAAACGGAGACGAGACACGGAGTTACCTTAAAAACCGGACTTGGAGTAACTTAAACACTAGGTAACTTACAACTTGGGGAAAGGGGCCTAAGTGGTTAAAAAGTATTTCAGTGTGCAGCAGGATTCTTGGCAACATGTTGTATGAAAAGGCGGCTGTCAACTTTCAACTTGGAGACAAGGCCCAGCTTTTACTTTTGTCAGCAAGTGACATGAGGAACCTTTTTATTATCTTTTATTATTTTAAGACCAGCTTGTAATAGTTAAGATTATATTGTCAGGCTCATGTCAGGCTGTTTTTGCCTATAAATAGGGCGATGAAGTTGTAATGAAACATTATTGAATGTTGAAGAAATAAGAATACACTTTGTGTTTTCTTGGTGAATGCCTTTCATCAAAACTTTGATTGTTATTCAATGCGTTTTCGAATCTTAATCCGATTGATTCTCAATAGGTCTTGAGAAGAAATCACTTTATCGAATTATAGGTCTAATTCGATAAAACACCTATTTCTGTTCTGTTTTAATATTCTTCTTGTTTTCGATACAGTATTGTACTTAATCAAAAATCCGTTTCAAGTGTCGTTCGATTCTTCGAACTTGTGCTCTGCTTCTATTAGCATCCGACCGAAGTTCGCTGTTTCGAGTGCCGCTGTCGGGAGGTTACCGGTTTCGAGTCCTTTCCATTCGGCCTAGTTCCTGTCTTGTTGCTGTATCGACTTGCCCTCATCCTTTCCTATCGCGGGTGTGTACCGCTAGCCCGTGTTATTACTGTAGCTGATACGAAACCGATTACTCCAAGCGAAGAAGACGAAGTATGAATTGACGTAAAACACCTCGACCATACTCCAACGTACTTGGGCGAGAAAATAGATACGAGGCTCGGAGTTACCTTGATAGTCGGAATTGTCATAACTTAAACAAAAGACAACTAGCATCTTGGGGAGGGGAAGAGGTTCAAGTGGAAACTAAACAATAAAAGAATGTTCAGCATTCTCTTACAAAAGCAGCAGGATTCTTGGCAAAAGGCGGCTGTCAGCAAGCAACTTGGAAACAAAGACCCAGCTTTTACTTTTGTCAACAAGTGACATGAGGAACCTTTTTATTATCTTTTCTTATTTTAAGCTCAGCTTGTATTGGTTTAATTTATCTTGTCAGGCTGCTTTTACCTATAAATAGTGGCAGTAGAGTTGTAATGAAGAATTATTGAATGTTAAATAAATAAGAACACTTTGTGTTTTTCCCTGGTGAATGCTTTTCATCAAAACTTGGTTTTTATTCGATGCGTTTCGAGTATTAATCTGATTGATTCTCAATAGGTCTTGAGGAGAAATCACTTTATCAAATTATAGGTCTAGTTTGATAAAAACATCTGTTTATATCCTGTTTTGATATTCTGTTTGTTTTTCGATACGGTTTTATACTTGTCCGATATTTCGCATAAAGTGTTGTTCGATCCTTTGAACTTGTTTTCTATTGAATTCGTGTCCACCCGAAACGTGCTGTTTCGAGTGTTGCTGTTAGGAAGTGGGCTGCATCAAGTCTTTACTTTTGTCAAATTCCTATCTTGTTGCTGTATCGAGTTGCCGTCATACATTCCTGTCGCGAGTGCGTGCCGCTAGCCTGTATTACCGCTGTAGCGAACTGTTGTCATCAGTTCCCGACAGTTTCTTGCCGATAGCTTCCATCTGATGCGAATTCTGCCGGAGGGGGTGTATACGTATCGGTCGGAGTATATGTAGGAATATCGTAGCGGAAGTCTTTTTATGATTAGGGGTGTTTTTGGATGTATTTTGTGGGAGTAATATCGAATATGACGATGAAAATTCGAACAAATGGAAAATGAAAGTAATATCGGGAAAAGTGATAATATCGATCAAGAAGACTTGAACGATCAAGAACAAGGGTTTATCGAATTAGACTTATAACTCGATAAGGTGATTTCTTCCCAAGACCTATTGAGAATCAATCGGATTAATACTCGAAAACGCGTCGAATAAAAATCAAGTTTCGGTAAAAATCATTTACCAATGATAGAAACACAAAGTGTATTCTTTCACATTCAAATTCATAATACATTATCTTCTTACAATGCTTATACAAGCTATATATAGCAAACCTCAAGTCTACCTAAAAGTTAAAGAAAATAATTCAAAGATTACAAAATCTTTGAATAATCAAAACAAATCAAATAAAATTAGAAAAAGAAACATACATCACAAAACATGGGAACACAATCCCTAAAAGAGTAAAGAAAGGAAAAGAGAAGACAAAACACACAAAAATCAGCAATAAAAAAAGTTGGCTGGCTGCCGGACACGGGCCGTGTCGCTTGACACGGCCGCGGCGTGCATCTGGTCGGTAGTGACTCGACCGTGTCCGACTGACATGGTCGCGGCGTGACAGGGACGTCCGACAGCGACTCGTCCGACAGTGACTCGGCACGGGCGCGGCGCTGACAAGGACGTTCGGCGTGGGCGCGATCGTGTCCTGGAACACGGTCAGGTCGTCTGGGCAGTCGGTTTTGGTTTATCCGGAAGAGTTCGACTCGACCGTGCCAGACAACACGGTCGAGTCCTGTGGGCAGTGACTTTTGCATTTCCGGACGAGTGCGGCACAGGCCGTGTCGGACGACACGGTCGGGTCCGGCCGGCAGTGCTCGGCATTTTCCGGCAGGTGCGATATTTTCCGGCAGGCTCGACATTTTTCGGCATGCGACGACATTTTCCGGCAGGTTGTGTCATTTTCCGGCTTGTGTCCGTTTTCTCGCCTAAAAATGTTGCCGTACGTGCATGACGCGTTGTAAGGTCATTTACGTCGATCCTTGCTTCGGTTTCTTTATTTGGACTATTCAATTCCGTATCAAAAATCCTTCCGCTGTATCGATACCGAATTCGCATCACCATCGAGAATTCGTATCATAAGTGGCATCGGAGCCCAAGTTCTTGATCTTTGGCATTATGGATCTCAACGACGCTGACTTCTTGGCAAAACTTCGTGACGCATTGCGTGACGTACCAGAACAACTCGACCAGCGTTGGCAACCTAGGCGTGGCGACTATGAACGACCTGTTGGAAAGTAAAACGCAGCGGAAGCGAAGTTTGGGAAAATATGATAACAGCGTTTTACGCATCTACGAGCATTAGATCTATTTAGGCATGCTAATTAATTAATTACTAAGATTAATAAGCAATTTAAATATTATTTATTATTTATTAATTAAATATGTTGATTAATTGAAATATCCTAATCTAGATCCAAGATCATAGGATATTACCTTTTGAAGCGGTTGGTTATTTCCTTCTTGATCGCCTTGTATTTCTACATTCAGATCTTCTAGAGTATGATCCGCCTTGAACCGGACGTTGTGTGGGCAACGAGCTACCGGATCTTGCTTGGACACCTTATGGATCGGCCGAATTCACCTTGCCTCACAACTCTCGATTTTATTTTCTTCAAGTAATTCCGATATGTAGCAAGAATTAAAGTGTTATCTCAATTGTGGAATCAAAGACACAAGTCAAGATCCACAATTAAACACTTAGAAGAAAAATCGAAATTTCTTGTGCAAGTATGTGATAAAATCGGTCAAGCCCCATAATGTCCTATTTATAGGCTCTTGGACTACTACTAGGGATCTAAAGGAGGATTATGGAAGGACTCCCAATTAATTCATCTTACCTTATTATGACTCTTCCTAATATATGATGAATCAATTAATATCAACTTAGTCCACTAAAAAGTTGATATTGCACTTCCTACCAAAATCCCAAATTACGAAATTGGGCTCCTTATTAAATATATTATTTCCCGTGTTTAAGATATCGAATGTCCATTAATTAATTATAAGCTACTGACAGCTTTAATTAATTAATATCTTATCCAAGAGTAGTACCACTCGAACCTTATTATTATATCAGAATTAAATCCACCTGCAGGGTTTAATATAATAATCATTATCGAGCTCCTCAAGGGGACATCATCAACCCGCACGAGTCGGGACACGATTTCTAGTAATAATAATAATTGTCGTATAAACAATATTATTGCCCAAGATACGAAGCTTATTGAGTCGATCATTTTGACTCTCACCTATGACAAATCAAAGCAATAATTATTATAAATACACAATTAAATATTATATAGTTAGAATTAAGAAATAATAATTATCCGAGATTTACGTTCTTCTTACATTCAGTACAGAAGACACTATCTCACCTTGATCCTGTTCAACGTATACAAATACGCTAATATATGCTAATAGTCAAGACCAACTATTCTCAAGCATACACTACAACCCTTTATATAATTTGTCTAATAATTATATAAGTTGTGAACTATTATATTATTTTATAAGGCACCGATAATGTGATCTTCCATGTGACACCAACACACCATATTATCTACAATATAAAATAATTAGACATTTCATTTGCATAACCATAACGTGAATTAATATGCAAAACATGTGATTAAATATAATTAATATCCTCATAGGTAGTAAATGGGAAATTAGGTAATACAAGCATAAAGTATACTTTGCAGTATACAATCCTAACAATCTCCCACTTATACTCAAAGCATGCTTTTAAGTATACTACTCTATTACATAGTCTCTCATTTCTCCCACTTATACTCAAAGCAATGCTGCCATACACCGTAATCCCATTCCTTCCACATGCCTTTCAAAAACTCTTGAAGGTAGGCCTTTCGTGAAAGGGTCAGCAAGATTATCTTCCGATGCAACCCTGGCTACAACTACGTCTCCTTCCTTTACGAAGTGTCGTATGATGTGGTACTTGCGGTTGATATGTTTACTTGCCTGATGGGCTCGTGGTTCCCTCGAATTTGCGGCACAGTATTATCACAATAAAGTGTAATACCCTCGGCAAATCGGGAATCACATCTAAGTCTGCGGGAAGTACTTGAGCCACATTGCCTCCTTGGGCGCCTCGGCAGGCCGCCATGTACTCGCTTCCATGGTAGAGTTCGAGATGCATTTTGCTTCACACTCCTCCAACTAATGGCTCCACCTCCCGGCTAAACACATAACCCGAAGTAGACTTGGACTTTTCTTTGTCCGATGAAAATGCAGTCGGTGTAACCCACCGAAGCAGTCGTCTGATTGATTTACAAGCATGTACTCCTAGTCCTTCTCGGTACTTGAGTATGTGCTTGTGACAATCCGATGTCACAGTCTGGGTTTGGCCCGATATCTAGCGGCCATGCCCACCGCATGTGGATATCTGGTCTAGTGCAAAGCATAGCATACATGAGACTTCCCACAGCAGATGCATAAGGGACCATCTTCATGTCATCTATCTTCTTTTGTGTCTTAGTACACATGTTCTTAGATAGTTGAATTCCATGTCTGTAAGGTAGAAAACCTTTCTTGGAATTCTCCATGCTAAACTGCTTCAGCACTGTATCAATATAGGATGCCTGGGATAAGCACAACATCATCTTCTTCCGATCACGAAAAATCCTGATTCCAAGGATGTGTCCTGCTTCTCCTAGATCCTTCATATCGAACTGCTCAGATAGCCATACCCGTACGTCCGACAATTCCTTCACGTTGTTTCCAATCAGAAGGATATCGTATACATACAGTACAAGAAACACCAACACGTTTCCATCGCATTTCTTATACACGCAACTCTCACTCGGACATTGGATGAATCCATATGACTGGACAACTTTGTCAAAACAAGTGTTCCAAGATCTAGATGCTTGCTTAAGTCCATAAATGGATTTCTTAAGTTTGCACACCAAGTGCTCTTCTCCTTTGGCAATGAATCCCTCTGCTTGGCGCATATAGATTTCCTTGTCTAGACTCCCATTCAAGAATGCAGTCTTGACATCCATCTGCCAAATCTCCAGATCCAAATGCGCAGCTATAGCTAAAAGAATCCGGATTGACTTAAGCATGGTTACCGGCAAAAAGGTTTCATCATAATCGATACCCTCTTTCTGAGTGTAACCTTTTGCAACAAGCCTCGCTTTGAAGGTTTCAACCTTCCCGTCACATCCTTTCTTTCGCTTGTAGACCCATTTACTCCCAATGGCTTGTACACCATCAGGTAGCTCTACTAGCTCCCACACTTGATTGGAATCCATAGATCCCATTTCTGATTCCATTGCTTCTTGCCAGGAGTCAGCATCTTTATCTTGGATTGCCTCCTTATAGGTCCAGGGAACTGATTCATCTTCGTCTGGGATTGAGTCCGAAGACTTTCCCACGCCTATGAATCGTTCGGGCTGACGAACAACCCTCCCACTACGACGAGGCAAATCCTGAGTTGGTGTAAAAGTTTCAGAATCGATACGTGGTGCAGTGTTAGTTGGCGCTTGTACGATTGGTATAGACGGAGTCTCGCCCCTCAGCTCTTCCAGAATTATCTCGCTCATGGGCTTGTGACTAATCATATAATCCTCTTCCAGAAATCGGGCATTGGTGCTAACAATGACCTTCTGATCCTGAGGACTATAGAATAAGCCACCCTTCGTTCCCTTAGGGTATCCTACAAACACTCGCACTTCTGTATGAGATGCCAATTTATCAGCTTCCTTATTCAGCACATGTGCTGGAGTACCCCAAATCCGAACATGTCCTAGACTAGGCTTACGCCCACTCCACAGTTCTGTGGGTGTTTTTGGAACTGATTTCGAAGGCACCAGGTTTAGAATGTACGCCGCTGTTTCTAAGGCGTATAACCATTTCTAAAAGAGTCCTATTCCTTCTTTCAGCCACACCATTTTGTTGTGGAGTTCCCGGCGCGGTGAGCTGGGACAAAATCCCCTCATTCGCCAAGAAATCCAAAAACTCTCCACTAAGGTATTCGCCACCACGATCAGATCGTAGCGACTTGATACTCTTTCCATGACGCTTCTCCGTTTCAGCCTTGAAGTCTCTGAACTTGTCAAAAGCTTCAGACTTACGTCGCATCAAAAAGATGTATTCATATCTCGAATAATCATCTATGAACATGATGAAATATTCGAAACCACCCCTAGCCTGGATATTCATTGGACCACATACATCCGTATGAACCAATTCTAACACATCCTGAGCACGGTTTCTCTTGGTTTTAAAAACCCTTTTGGTCATCTTACCTTCCAGACAGGATTCACAAATTGGAAATGACTCAACTTGGAGATCATCCAATGGGCCATCATCTACCAATCTTTGAATCCTTCTAAGGTTTACATGTCCTAACCGTAAATGACACAGATATGTTTGGTTTATACTTGAAGGTTCTTTTCTCTTTTTAGGTTTAGACAAAGAGTTAAGTGATTTATGCATAGGAGTTTGTGCAGTATTAACAATATATAGTCCATCATTAAAAGTACCTCTGCAAATATATTCACCGCTTCTTTTCTTAATAATGGCATCATCATCAAAAGAAACTGAATAACCATCGCATTTTAATTTAGAAACCGAAATTAAATTCATTCTAAAATCTGGTACTAATAATACATTATTGAGAACTAATAATTTATCATTAATCTTCAACTGCACGACTCCCATTTAATGATAAGCCCGGAATAATCGCCTTGATTGATGGTAATCTCGCCCGCACTAAGCTGCTTGGTTACCTGAAAACCATGCGAGTCAAAGCAAACATGATCAGTGGAGCCTGAATCAACTATCCACGAAGTGGAAGAACAAGCTGCCAAACATGTTTTGACTACTAGTGCACGAGACATACCTTTCTTAAGAGCAAGGGCAGTCCGCTTTAAAATGTCCTTTCTGACCGCACTTGTAGTACTTTCCCTTTGGCTTTTTGTTCGCCTCGGGGTGAGGAGACTTTCTTTTCACCTTGAGGGCTGCCACTTGCTTCTGGCCAACCTGCTTCTTTTTCTTTCCCCATTTGGGTTTGGAAGAAGTAGCACCGGTTGCCGCAAGAATCTGATGATAACCTTGTTTGAAGAGACCTTCAGCAGACTGAAGCTCTGTCAGAAGTTCCGCCAAACTATATGTCCTACGGTTCATATTGTAGTTGAGGCGGAACTGCTCAAAGCTTCTAGGTAAGCTGCCTAAGATAATATCGACCTGTGTATCCGCATCGATAGTAGCCCCCAGTATGCTCAGTTCGTTCAAATGAGACATCATTTTTAGAACATGATCCCTTACTGGAGTCCCTTCAGACATTTGGGTTGTCATCAATACCCTCATAGCATTTTGTCTAGCCGTCCGGTTCTGATGACCAAACATCTCGGTGAGACTTTTCATCATTTCCGCGGCCGAACCCATCGTCTGATGCTGATGCTGCAATACATTTGTTAGTGAAGCCAAAATGTAACAGCGAGCCATCTCATCAGACTTTTTCCATTTCGGAATTCAGCCAACTCTTCGGGAGTGGCATCCGGTTCTGGTTCTAGAGGGCTCTCCTCGATTAAGACAAACTTATGCCCCTCGTGATCGGGACATTGTCAAGATTTCTTTTCCAATCGGCAAAGTTAGTGCCATCTAGTTTATTTTCTTTGAGAATAACAGCTAGTGGATTGAAAGACATCTGAGAATAAAAATTAAAAACATCCATCACATAATGCATAGCAAAATATATCGAAAAACCTCAAAACACAATATATATGCTAGCAACCAACACCTCAAAAAATCCGCACATGCAAGCCACGATCGTGTGGACGTTTACACACACATTTTTCAAGTAGAGTTTTACGTCTTTAATTTTACTATCTAGTCAAATTACGTTATGACAAGTAAAATTAATAGTTGGTTCCTCTTGGCCATGTATTAATTAACATAGACTCCGATGGGGAGCTTATTAATTAATACACCTAAGTGAACACCATAATTTAACATCCTTAAAATATTATCTTTTAAATAATAGTCCTACAAATGGAGAGGTCCTATCATAAAAAGTAATATTTACCTTATTTTATCATTTTGAAATTTAAAACTAGTGAACCTATAATTAGCACATCCGATATGGAGGAAGACTCTAATGTCAACGCGCATGCTAATTACTTCACAATTTAAATTAATTATGGAGACCAATTTGATATTATTTAAAATAAAAATCAATTTAATCACTTAGTTATTTTAGCCTTAAGGTTTTTAATTTTCTCGTCCTAACATGCAAGGAAACATATCACGCATACATCCATACATGCCATACATCAAAACAATAAAAACCAAAATAAAGCATGGATAATTAAATTTATCCAATTATCATGGTCTTCTTCCTTGAGTTGAATCCGAGGAAATCTTCGACTCGATCTCTCCCACTGAATCAAGCATCTCGTCGCTTCTCCCCGGCCGGGCCATGGATTTTCAAAATTAAAATTTTAATTTTATGCAAAATTAATTACATAAAAAAAAATTTAATTTTAAATCCCGACTTCCCAACGGACGCAACGAACGGCGGCAGGACGGACCAAAATCGACGACCGGCCCGAACAATGAACGGCCGGACAGGCTGCCGCAGCCTTTGGCGGCCGCCGCGCCGCTCGGCAGTGGCGATCGTGTCTTGCTCAGCGGCGCCTCTGCTTGTCGGCCGCGGCTTGCCAGCGATCCGGCGATCTAGTTACGCTCTATTTCTTCGCGATCCCGTCTTTTCCGAATTCGATTACAATTTTATACAAAATAAAATACATCGAAATTACATCAAGATTTACACGAAAAAATAAAAACACCTAGAACTACCCGCGGATTTTCTCACGGGAAAAACCATTACATGCCTCAAAAACGGGCCAAAGCAACAATTGCATAATTAATAAATAAATAAATGCACCATTCATATAAACCATGATAATTGGATCATATCACCTGCAAGAACACATCTAGCAAAATATTCCAACATCAAAATATATGAATATTTAAATTGCTATCAATTAATCACTAAAATTAATTAAAGTAGCAAAAGCCTAAAAATCCGGCTCCGATACCAATTGTTGGAAAGTAAAAGCAGCAATGAGCGAAGTTTGGGAAAATATGATAACAGCGTTTTACGCATCTACGAGCATTAGATCTATTTAGGCATGCTAATTAATTAATTACTAAGATTAATAAGTAATTTAAATATTATTTATTATTTATTAATTAAAAATGTTGATTAATTGAAATATCCTAATCTAGATCCAAGATCATAGGATATTACCTTTTGAAGCGGTTGGTTATTTCCTTCTTGATCGCCTTGTATTTCTACCTTCAGATCTTCTAGAGTATGATCCGCCTTGAACCGGACGTTGTGTGGGCAACGAGCTACCGGATCTTGCTTGGACACCTTATGGATCGGCCGAATTCACCTTGCCTCACAACTCTCGATTTTATTTTCTTCAAGTAATTCCGATATGTAGCAAGAATTAAAGTGTTATCTCAATTGTGGAATCAAAGAAACAAGTCAAGATCCACAATTAAACACTTAGAAGAAAAATCGAAATTTCTTGTGCAAGTATGTGATAAATTCGGCCACGCCCCATAATGTCCTATTTATAGGCTCTTGAACTACTACTAGGGATCTAAAGGAGGATTATGGAAGGACTCCCAATTAATTCATCTTACCTTATTAGGACTCTTCCTAATATATGATGAATCAATTAATATCAACTTAGTCCACTAAAAAGTTGATATTGCACTTCCTACCAAAATCCCAAATTACGAAATTGGGCTCCTTATTAAATATATTATTTCCCGTGTTTAAGATATCGAATGTCCATTAATTAATTATAAGCTACTGACAGCTTTAATTAATTAATATCTTATCCAAGAGTAGTACCACTCGAACCTTATTATTATATCGGAATTAAATCCACCTGCAGGGTTTAATATAATAATCATTATCGAGCTCCTCAAGGGGACATCATCAACCCGCACGAGTCGGGACACGATTTCTAGTAATAATAATAATTGTTGTATAAACAATATTATTGCCCAAGATACGAGGCTTATTGAGTCGATCATTTTGACTCTCACCTATGATAAATCAAAGCAATAATTATTATAAATACACAATTAAATATTATATACTTAGAATTAAGAAATAATAATTATCCGAGATTTACGTTCTTCTTACGGTCGATCTGAGAAGACACTATCTCACCTTGATCCTGTTCAACGTATACAAATACGCTAATATATGCTAATAGTCAAGACCAACTATTCTCAAGCATACACTACAACCCTTTATATATTTTGTCTAATAATTATATAGGTTGTGAACTATTATATTATTTTATAAGGCACCGATAATGTGATCTTCCGTGTGACACCAACACACCACATTATCTACAATATAAAATAATTAGACATTTCATTTGCATAACCATAATGTGAATTAATATGCAAAACATGTGATTAAATATAATTAATATCCTCATAGGTAGTAAATGGGAAATTACGTAATACAAGCATAAAGTATGCTTTGCAGTATACAATCCTAACACGACCCTCACGCCATGTCGAAGAGTTCGAGGCGAACGAGCTTCTGGAGTTCGTTGGAGGGACAGACCCTGAAGTTTACCTGGAATGGGAACGAAAAATTGATCGTATGATCGAGTTTAAAGACCTCGACGATGAGAAAAGGTGTAAGTATGCAATTCTCAAGTTGGGGAAAGGAGCTTCACTTTGGTACGAATGAGTAAAAACACAAAGAGCTCGTGCGGGGAAAGATAAGATCCGTTCGTGGGATTCGTTAAAAAGAAAACTTCGTAAAAGATATGTACCAACATCACACCGGTTGTCCTTGTACAGGAAGATTGCAGATCTCATGCAAGGAAAGTTAAATGTCAGTGAGTACATTGAGGAGTTTGAGAATCTAACCTTAATGGGAGAAATAGATGAGAATGAGGAGCAGAAGATGTCGCGATTCTTGCGTGGCTTATCCAACTCGGTGGAACTGTATCCATACGAGGACTTCGATACATTATGTGGGTTATGTGTGAAGCTAGAATCTCAAAACAGGATGAAGATATATAAACCCGAGTTTCTGGTCAAATTTGGAAACCCAAGCTTCGGATCTAGTTCAGCTGCTAAGGCAACTGTACCGACTCCGGTTCCTGGTGCGATTCATGCCAAGGCAACTGTACCCTACGTACCAAAGGAGACAGGTTTGGCTAAAGTAAGATGTTTCAAATGCCAAGGGTTCGGACATTATCAAAATACATGTCCAAACAAACGAGTGGTGACACTAAGGGAAGCTGTCACGATCCGAGACGAGTTGTTGGTTGAGGAAGAAAGACTGGGTGATGTATTTGATTTCGACATGAAGGACGAAGAAGGATAAGAATGTGAGACTTACGATGCTCCACGCTATGACACGGCTTTAGTTCTGCGGACGCTACAAGCCAAAGCTGTTTTGAATGATTCGGAACAGCGGAATCAAATATTTCACACGAAGTGTCAAGTTGGAAATAAATGGTGTAGTTTGATCGTTGATGGAGGGAGTTGCACCAATGTCGCTTCCAGCGAGATGGTGACTAAACTCGAGCTGACCACTATGACTCACCCAAAACCTTACACTTTGCATTGGCTCGATGATGGGAGCAAAATAAGGGTGACTAAACAAGTGAGGATTGGACTAGCCATGGGGTCATATGAAGACAATGTATTATGTGATGTACTCCCGATGGATGCATGTCATATACTGTTGGGAAGACCATGGATGTTTGATAGGGACATTTTACACCGAGGAAGAAGTAATGAGTACGAGTTACGGGATAAGGGCAAGAAGATTGTGCTTAAACCAATGTCACCTCAAGATATTCGCTCTATGAGTTCTAGTCGGAGTGAAAAGCCAAAACTGGCCACGTTTGCTAGCGAACGGGAGGTGGAACATGATATTAATGATGGCAAGTGCGTGTACTTGTTGGTTCTAAAGGAGACACGGAATGGTAACATGGTTGTGCGGAACGAAAGGATGGATGCCTTATTGCACGAATTTGCGGATGTTTTTCCCGAAGAATTACCATCGGGATTGCCACCTATTCGTGGGATTGAACATCAGATCGACCTCATACTGGGTGTGTCGCTCCCTAACAAAGCTGCCTATAGATGTAATCCCGAGGAGATGAAGGAATTACAAAACCAAATCGAAGAACTAATGGATCGCTGGTATGTTCGAGAAAGCCTAAGTCCTTGTGCGGTTCCGGTATTACTGGTTCCTAATAAAGACGGATCTTGGCGAATGTGTATTGACAGTCGAGCCGTGAATAATATAACCATCAAGTATCGATTTCCGATTCCAAGACTTGATGACATGTTGGATGAATTACACGGATCTGTGATCTTTTCAAAAGTTGACATACGGAGTGGTTATCACCAAATCCGAATGAGAGAAGGAGATGAGTGGAAGACGGCCTTCAAAACTAAACACGGACTATATGAATGGACCGTTATGCCGTTCGGCCTTACAAATGCGCCAAGTACATTCATGCGCTTGATGAATGATGTACTTAAGCCATTCTTAGGGAAATTTGTGGTCGTATACTTAGATGATATTTTGATCTATAGCCGATCGTTCAAACCAGGAGCCTACACACCTTTACCGATTCCAGAGAGGCCATGGGAAGAGGTCTCGATGGATTTCATCGTTGCCTTGCCTCGAAACCAATGAGGATAGGATGCGATTATGGTTGTTGTAGATCGTTTTTCAAAGATGGCTCATTTTGTTGCTTGTCACAAAACTGATGATGCGAGTAATGTTGCTGACTTGTATTTACGGGTTAAATCCTTATATACACTTAGACTTGATTCCATTGCCGAAGGACGAGTTGGTACACAAAGATGCGGATTCGAAACTTAAATCGATGATCAAATTGCATGGATAAATACATGATCAAATCAAAGAGGTGAATGATGCCTACAAACGGAAATCCAACAATCATAGAAAACCGAGACTATTCGAAGTAGGCGACTTGGTTTGGGTACACTTAAGAAAAGAAAGATTTCCTAGCAAACGCAAGAACAAACTTATGCCGAGGGCCGAGGGACCTTACAAAATCGTGGGTAAGGTGAACGACAATGTGTATAAAGTATAACTTCCAAGCGATTATGGGGTACATGCCACTTTTAACGTGGGCGATCTATCTCCTTACCTTTACGACGAGGGAATCACTGAATTGAGGTCAATTCCTGTCAAAGGGGGAGGAGATGATGCGATTGTGACATCTCCAAACGAAGTAAGAATTGACGTAGGTGACGATACCGCGTTGCATGCACATGCACCTACGTACTTCGGCGAGAAAATAAATGCGGAAATGGAAACCATCTTAATAATTGGAACCAGGATAACTTAGACGTACCAAAACATGCATACGTATGCATGTTCATGCATACAAAATCGGCCATAATAGGGGAGATTTCGGCCGATTTGATGAAGGATCCATGAAGGATCTTTGTCCCCACTACTTTAAACTTTGCCTTCATTTTTCAAAGTCCACCATAATAAGATCAAGGATAGAGATTTTGGCTCACCCCACCCCTTTGAAAATCGGCCGAACCATATGAAGGAAGATGCCAACATGTTACTTTCACTTTCTATCCTTGTTGAAGTCTTGCAAGAAGATATCACATGAGAAGGATATTATCCACTTCTTGATTGCTACCCCACGGCGAAAAATAAGAGGAAGAGACCAAGCATGACTTTGTTTACAAGCTTTGTCAAAGTTGTTAGAATAGTTTATTGTTTGCTTGTTTTCTTGTGTGATCTTGTTAGATCTTGTTTGAACTTATTTGTAGTTATTAAGGCTATTTATAAGCCTCACCCTCAACCTTTGAAAATCACTTTTGAAGCTTGAAAAACGAAATACACTTGTGTATGTTCATTGTTGAATGATTTTCAGCACAACTTAATTATAATTCGACGCGTTTTCGAGTTGTAATTTTAATCGATTCTCAATAGGTCTTGAGGAGAGATTGCTTTATCAAACTATAGGTCTAGTTTGATAATTTACTTTCATATTATCTTGTTTACGTAAACTGAATTGCCCTACTTTCGGTTGAATCTTACGAGTGTTACACAAATACGAGTGTTGTGAGGTAACAAATATAACCGCTGTATTTTCCGGCGAATTTACGTATATATCACACGTTAATTCGTATCATTAACATAAGTTGGTCCGTCTTGGTCAAATTGGCCAACACAACCAATTGGTCCATGCTCAAAATAGCAAGATCCATGTTTGTCGATTAGGGAAATACGACTCAACTCATCTTCTTCGTTGTATGGCGCCGTTGAAACCACTGTCTCGTCTACTTCATTAAAAATGACAGCAGGGACATCATCTTCATCGAGAAAGGACTCTGCTGGGAATTCCTTGATGGGGAAAAACCTTAGATCGAATGTCCACGGCGGGGCGTCGAAGGACTGGTGGTGGGGGAACAACGAGTGGTGGTATGGTTTGAACCTTCGATTGAAATATTTTATGAATTTTTGCCAATCTGTAATTTTAGGCTTACGTTGTTGTGAACGGGACTGTTTCAATTTTTGCCACCAGAAGGCGGCGCTACCGCGGAGGCTCTTTGTCACCAGCGAAACGCGGCGGTTGATCGGGGCAACTTTGAAGTCTGAGTGCTCCTCACAAGCACGGAGCCAATCTATGCACGCATCTGGATTACAAGATCCGTGAAACTCCGGTATGCTGCGAAATTTGGCCAAGAAATCAATATTGTTGGCATCGTCTCTGCGTCTTTCTTGCATACGTTGCTCCGGTAAGCCGTTTAGTGTGTCACGGAGATTCATCAAGAAATCGATATGGGAGAAATCCATAACAAAAGTCAAGAGATAGTTCTTCACAAGAAATCATTGAATAAATCGCCCAAGGAGATGACCTTGGGCTCCGATACCACTTATGATACGAATTCGCCCGGCTAGATGAATACGTATCGTTCGGATTATATGTAGGAATATCGTAGCGGAAGTCTTTTTACGATTAGGGGTGTTTTTGGATGTATTTTGTGGGAGTAACATCGAATACGACAATGAAAATTCGAACAAATAAAAATGGAAGTAATATCAGAAAAAGTGATAATATCGATCAAGAAGACTTGAACGATCAAGAACAAAAATATGTACAAGGTTTTTATCGAATTAAACCTATAACTCGATAAGGTGATTTCTTCTCAAGATCTATTGAGAATCAATCGGATTAATACTCGAAAACGCGTCGAATAAAAATTAAGTTTCGGTAAAAATCATTTACCAATGATAGAAACACAAAGTGTATTCTTTCACATTCAAATTCATAATACAATGTCATTACAAATGATAATCAAAGACTACTTATAGGGGAGGTAGTCTAAGTCTAAGGAATCAAAAAAAAAAAGAAAATAATTCAAAGATTTATAAAATCTTTGAATAATCAAAACAAATCAAATAAAATACATACAAGAAACATAAATCACAAAATGGGGAAAACATAATCCCTAAAATAAGTAAAAAGGAAAAGAGAAGTCAAAAATACACAAAAGTGTATAAAATAAGGAGTCTGTCGGCAGGGACTAGACCGTGTCCCGTGACACGGCCGCGGCGCGGTCGACAGGCGCCGGCAGGGACTCGACCGTGTCCGCTTGACACGGTCGCGGCGCGACAACGACGTCCGATAGTGACTCGTCCGGCGATGACTTCGGCGCGCGCGGTAGCGGCGAGGGCGTTCGGCAATGACTCGACCATGTCTGCTTGACACGGGCGCGGCGCGACAGTAACGTTCGGCAATGGCTCGACCGTGTCCTAGAACACGATCGGGCGACTGGGCAGTCGGTTTTGGCTTATCCGGAAGAGTTCGACTCGGCCGTGTCTCGGGACACGGTCGAGTCTGGCCGGCAGTCAGTTTCACAATTCTGGGACATCTCGGCACGGGCCGTGTCGGACGACACGGTAGAGTTCGGCCAGCAGCGCTCGGCATTTTCCGGCAGGCGACGACATTTTCCGGCAGGTTGACATTTTCCGGCAGGCGACGACATTTTCCGGTAAGTTGTGTCATTTTCCGGTTTGTGTCCGTTTTCTCGCCTAAAAATATCGCCGTACGTGCATGACGCGTCTTAAGGCCATTTATTTTGATCCTTGCTCCGTATTCTTCATTTTGACTGGTTAATTTCGTATCAAAACACATTTCATGTGCAAGGAAATGGGGGTTCGGCCGAATGTGGAGGAGATGGAGGGAATCTTTGACAAGATCTTTGTGATGAAATCTTTGACAAATCTTGGTCCCATGTTGAAGACTTTGTCATGAAGAAAACATTTGAATAGAAATCTTCACATAGTTGGTGAGATGTGTTCGGCCGAAATGTGTGAATTTGGTTGTGGAGAATCTTGGCATGATCTTGACAAAGATATCAATCATGATATCTTTCATGATTTTGTTGATGAAATGGTTTATCATTTTCACGGATCGGATGAATGCAAGGAGGGGACAAGGTGGGAGGAATATTTGACATGAGATGAAATCTTCCACCAAATCTTCACAAATCTTCATCAAGCTTGGACCAAATTTGATGCTGTCGGTTTTGTCATTCCTAGGCTCTAATGGGTTCGAATTTGGTCTTATGGTCTTCATAATATTTGTAGCTCTCTTTCTTAGCTTTCCATAGCCACTTGAATCACCTGAATCGGATTTCGTACGAGTAAGTTATGGCCAAAATACGAGACTATTGCGTGTGCATGGCGGGTTGCATGACCGCTTACGTCGATCCTCACTTCGTCTTCTTCATTCGGACTCGTATTGTACAAAAGCCTATTAAGACTCTTATAACTTGGAAAACAAGTCAAATATGTCTAAAAATACTCCTAATATATATGGTAACCTAATAGACCATTATTTTCTTAAAATAGAGTCCTAATATACTCCTAATATACTCTAATATCAATTTCGAAAATGACAATAAAAATAACAATAATAACATATTCTACACTCGAGTTCGTCAATCCCGTATCACCCGTCGTCATCAAGATAAGGAGAAAGATCACATATATTAAAGGTAGCGTGCACTCCATAATCCCCGGAAGTTATACATTGTATGCATTATCATTCACTTTACCAACTATCTTGAAAGGACCCTTGGCTCGCAGTATTAACTTATTCTTACGCTTACTCGAAAATTGTTCCTTCCTAAAATGTACCTAAACCAAATCGCCAAATTCAAATTATCTCGGCTTCCTTTGCTTGTCAGACTTTTGCTTGTAAGTCTCGTTTACTTTTTTTATTCGAGCACGTACTTGCTCATGTAACCTCATCATCGACTTTAGCTTAGACTCGACATCCTTGTGTACTAACTCATCGCACGGCAAGGGAATAAGATCCAATGGCATGTACGGATTTAGCCCGTAAACGATTTCAAAAGGAGAGTGAGCCGTGGCATGAGTAGGAGAGCGATTGTGCGCAAATTCAGCATGTGCAAGCTTCAAATCCCAATCCTTCTGCGTCTTGCTTTCAAGACCACGCAATAAAGTACCCAAAGTTCGATTAGTTATCTCGGTTTGGCCATCGTTTTGAGGATGATGCGAAGTACTAAACAAAAGCTTGGTTCCCACCTTTCTCCACGTGTTCCAAAAGTAGCTAAGAAACTTTGAGTCCCGATCCGAAACAATTGTCTTTGGAACTCCATGCAAACGTAGCACCTCTCGGAAATACAAATCAGCAACATTACTCGCATCATCGGTTTTGTGGCAAGCAACAAAATGAGCCATCTTCGAAAAACGATCGACAACAACCATAATTGCATCCTTACCTCATTGGGTACAAGGCAAAGAAACAATGATATCCATCGAGACATCCTCCCATGGCCTTTCCGGAATCGGTAGAGGCATATACACACCCGGTTTGAACGAGCTCTTCGCCATATGACATGTTACACACTTGCCAACAATATCATTCACGTCCCCTTGCATTTTCGGCCAATAAAAATGTTCCTGGAGCACGCCCATGGTCTTAGCCGCACCAAAGTGGCCAAGCAAGCCCCCTCCATGAGCCTCACGAACCAACAACTCCCGAACGGCATGTTTGGTTAAATAAAGCCGATTCCCCTTAAAGAGAAACCCCTCTTGTACCACAAATTCCCCAAACGCACCAGATTTACAACGGCCAAAAATTTCTCCAAAATCAGCATCACCCACATAATAATCTTTCAATGTTTCAAACCCCAACAAACGAACATCAAGAGTAGAGAGCAGCGCATACCGTCTAGACAACGCATTAGCCACCACATTTCTCTTACCGTCCTTATACTTCGATGAAAATTGAAACGATTGTAAGAACTCTACCCACTTAGCATGTCTCGGACTTAACTTTTGCTGCCCATTAATATACTTCAAAGATTCATGATCCGAATGCAGAATAATGTATTTTGGCCGAAGGTAGTGACTCCAATGATCAAGAGTTCTCACAATGGCATAGAACTCCTTGTCGTAAGTACAATAGTTGAGCCGAGCACCACTCAATTTTTCCGAAAAGTCCGCAATAGGCCGCTTGCCATAGATGAGGACCGCCCCAATACCAACTCCACTAGCATCACACTCCACTTCGAATGATTGTCTATAATACGAATTACGTATTAAAGATGGTCATAAACTCGCATGCAATGCAGCGGAATTATTGTTGATCCTCACAACACTCGAATATGTGTAACACTCGTAAGAGATAACGGAAAGTAGGGCAATTCGGTCGTGTAAGTAAGAACAATGTGAAGATGATTATCAAACTAGTGTTGGAAATGGTTTAGTAATTAACCATTTAAAGAATAAATATTGTTAAGTAAATATTTATTATTTAATTAAAATATTAATTGAATGTTAATCTACGTCGTGAGTAGATGAACGTGGTATATTTAATATTTCTAGATCGATTTCCGGTGAGTGAGATATTATATGTTAAAGTTGGATGTTGGAGTAGGAACTAACATGAGGTATATGATGTTAGTTATCCCACATTGATTTTGGATGGATGTTTTGACTTGTATTTAAAGTCTTTACCTTTATGGGCTTAATAACAAGTGGGTTAGTGTGTATGGGTGTCCTCGCGTACACACACACATACACACATGCGCCGCCGCCGCTGACCGACCGTCCGTCCGTTTGTCGGGTCGGTTCGGGCACGGGCACGGGCTCGGGCTCAGCCCAGGACTTGGATCTTGGCAATTAGTGTTTGGGCTTATCTTTTTGGACCTAATCCGTAAGTCCACTAGCCTTTTGGTATGGACAAGACTCTTGAGTTGCCTTGACTCTTGAGTTGCCTAGTAAAAACAAGACTCTTCATCCGACCAGCCCTTTGGGTGTCTGAATGGCAGGAGTAATGGCGACGAGTCCCTTCACCTGATCAAGGAGTGCTATATATATATATCAGCATTTTGGTCATTGCATAACACACGAAAAACAGTGCATTTTTTATCATAGCATATACAGCAGGTGCTCGGTCAGTTTGCGGTGCTGCTGCTGTCGAGACGTTCAGATCGTTTTAACCTTTGGGGATGAGCCGCTTCACCGTGAGTACTACCGGGGCATATTCTCGTCTTGCGGGCAGAGGCTCTAGCTTCGGACGATCTTTAGTCTTTTTATTAAAAATTGTTCGTTAGTTTCAAGTGTAATATTTTCTTTCTGTTTTTTTGTTATAGTTAAGTTCAGAATTTTATTTGTAATACACGTGCAAGTACCAAATTATTCCAACAATCGCAAGACGAGAAAACTCGACCTTACTTGTTCGTGTCATCCTCAAACTTTTGCTGGAGAAAAATGTCGTTCAATGCTAGCACCGGTGCATCCACTAATCCATCCACCGGTTCTGGAACCATTGGATCATCAAGCTCTTCAATGGCTCCCATTCACAATGCTGCTCGGCTAATGCCTATCGCCGATAAACCTTCTGTTTTCTCGGGCACCGACTTCAAATGCTGGTCTCAAAAGATGCTGTTCTACATTACCACAATGGGGCTTGCGAGCTTCCTGCGTGAAGAAAAGCCTCTTGTCCCTGCTGAGAACGAGTCGAATATTCAAGTGCGTACCGAATATGATACCTGGGTTCATTCCGACTATCTGTGTCGGAATATGTTGCTGAACGGGCTTGATGATGGCCTGTTCAAAGTGTTCAACATCAAGGAGACTGCCAAAGAAATTTGGGATGCTCTTGAGTTGAAATACCGTGTTGATCCTGCTAGCACGAAGAAGTTTGTTGTGACGAAGCTCCCCGAATTCCAAATGGTGGATTCTCGTCCAATGATGCCCCAAATACAAGAGTTCCAAACTCTTATACATGATGTTCATTCTGAGGGGATGCCTCTACCCGAGGCGTACACTGTGGCGCTCTTGGTCGACAAGTTGCCACCTAGTTGGAAGGAGTTCAAGGGATACCTTAAGCATAAGCGAAAGGAAATGACTCTTGAAATTTTGGTTGCTAAGCTCCAAACTGAAGCTCAAGTCCGTGATCAAGACCTGAAAACCAAAGCTCCTATGGATGCTAAGGCTAATCTGACTGAAGGTAGGGGCTGATACGGGATTGACTAGTCCAAATAAAGAAAACGAAGCAAGGATCGACGTAAATGGCCTTACAACGTGGCATGCACGTACGGCAACATTTTTAGGCGAGAAAACAGACACAAGCCGGAAAATGACACAACCTGCCGGAAAATGTCGCTGTCACGGAAAATGTCGAACTGTAGGAAAATATCACACTGTAGGAAAATGTCGGCCCGCTTTGCGAACTCGGCCGTGTCGTCCGGCACGGCCCGTGCTGTACTCGTCCGGAAATGCCAAGGTCACTGTCGGTCGAGTCGCTGTCAGACGTCCTTGTCACGCCGTGACCGTGTCAAGCGGACACGGTCGAGTCATTGCCGAACGTCCCTGTCGCGCCGCGCCCGTGCCGAGTCACTGTCGGACGAGTCACTGTCGGACGTCGTTGTCGCGCCGCGACCGTCTCAAGCGGACACGGTCGAGTCCCTGCCGGCGCCTGTCGACCGCGCCGCGGCCGTGTCATGGGACGCGGTCGAGTCCTGCCGACAGCCCACTTATTTTATTCACTTTTGTGTATTTTTGACTTCTTTTTTCCTTTTTACTTATTTTAGGGATTATGCTTCCCCCATTTTGTGATTATGTTTCTTGTATGTATTTTATTTGATTTGTTTTGATTATTCAAAGATTTTATAAATCTTTGAATTATTTTCTTTTTTTGTTTGATTCCTTAGACTAAGGCTTCACCTCCTATAAGTAGGAGTTGATTATCATTTGTAAAGATATTGTATTATGAATGTTGAAGTATAAGAATACACTTTGTGTTTTCTATTCTTGGTAAATGATTTTTACCGAAACTTGATTTTTATTCGACGCGTTTTCGAGTATTAATCCGATTGATTCTCAATAGGTCTTGGGAAGAAATCACCTTATGGAGTTATAGGTCTAATTCGATAAACCCTTGTTCTTGACCGTTCAAGTCTTCTTGATCGATATTATCACTTTTTCCCGATATTACTTCCATTTTTCATTTGTTCGAATTTTCATTGTCATATTCGATATTACATCACAAAATACATCCAATAACACCATACTCGTAAAAAGCCTTCCGCTATCATACACTTACGTATACTCCGACCGATACGTATCCGCCTTCCCCGGATAATTCGTATCATAAGTGGTATCGGAGACCAGGGTCATCTCCTTGGGCGATTTATTCAACAATTTCTTGCGAAGAACTATATCTTGACTCTTGTTATGGATTTCTCCGATCTCGATTTCTTGATGAAACTCCGTGACGCACTAAACGGCTTACCGGAGCAACGTATGCAAGAAAGACGCAGAGATGATGCCAACAATATTGATTTCTTGGCCAAATTCCGCAGCATACTGGAATTTTACGGAGATAGTAATCCAGATGCGTGCATAGATTGGCTCCGTGATTGTGAGGAGCACTCGGACTTCAAGGCTGCCCCGATCAACCACCGCGTTTCGTTTGTGGCAAGGCGCCTCCGCGGTAGCGCCGCCGTCTGGTGGCAAAAACTGAAACAGTCCCGTTCACAACAACGTAAGCCAAAAATCAAAGATTGGCAAATATTCACAAAATATTTCAATCGAAGGTTCAAACCATACCAGTGATACCACCATTCGTTGTTCCCCCACCACCAGTCCTTCGACGCCCCCCCGCCGACATTCGGTCAAAGGTTTTTCCCCATCAAGGAATTCTCAACAGAGTCCTTTCTCTATGAAGATGATGTCCCTACTGTCATTTTTAATGAAGTAGACGAGACAGAGGTTTCAACGGCGCCATACAACGAAGAAGATGAGTTGAACCGTGTTTCCCTAATTGACGAACATGGATCTTGCTATTTTGAGCATGGACCAATTAGTTGTGTTGGCCAATTTGACCAAGACGGACCAACTTATTTTAATGGTGAGTAACTTGTTAGTGTCATGGAAACCGGACCGGATTATGAAGGGCCACCGGTATTTGATACCGAACCAGTTAATGAAGAGGAGCCCATAATTGATTCCGTGTCTCCTATTTTTGATAAAGATGAAGAAAGGTGCTATATTTACTCAGTGGTTCCTGTTTATAATACCGAGCTTAAAGACGAGCCTTCCCAATGTTTTGATGTGAAAGGTGATTCCGAGGCAATTTTCTTGGTTCTTGAAATTGCATCCAATGAATTCAACCACGATGATAAAGATTTCGCCTCACAGAATAATAATAATAATTATTTCATTAATAATGATAGTTATTTGGTTGGTGATTCTCGAGGGGCCCCCACTACCTATCGTCTCAAGAGTTTGGGTCATGTACGTATTGCGGATATTTTCGAGATCAAGTACTTAGAAGTTTTAATTAATTATCTTGATGACGAAGGAAGTTCGAATTTGAGGACAATTCCTTTTAAAGGGGGAGGGGATGATACGGAATTGACTAGTCCAAATAAAGAAAACGAAGCAAGGATCGATGTAAATGGCCTTACAACGCGGCATGCACGTACGACAACATTTTTAGGCGAGAAAACGGACACAAGCCGGAAAATGACACAACCTGCCGGAAAATGTCATCGCCTGCCGGAAAATGTCGAGCCTGCCGGAAAATATCACACCTGCCGGAAAATGCCGGCCACTGCCGACCCAACTCGGTCGTGTCATCCGGAACGGCCCGTGCTGTACTCGTCCGGAAATGCCAAGGTCACTGTCGGTCGAACCCGACCGTGCCAGACGACACGGTCGAGTCCTACTCGCCCAGAAATGCCGAAAATGACTGTCCAGACGCCCGACCGTGCTCCAGGACACGGTCGAGTCAATGCCGAGTCACTGTCGGTCGAGTCGCTGTTAGACGTCCTTGTCACGCCGCGACCGTGTCAAGCAGACACGGTCGAGTCATTGCCGAACGTCCCTGTCGCGCCGCGCCCGTGCCGAGTCACTGTCGGACGTCGTTGTCGCGCCGCAACCATGTCAAGCGGACACGGTCGAGTCCCTGCCGGCGCCTGTCGACCGCGCCGCGGCCGTGTCACGGGACACGGTCGAGTCCTGCCGACACCCCACTTATTTTATACACTTTTGTGTATTTTTGACTTCTCTTTTCCTTTTTACTTATTTTAGGGATTATGCTTCCCCCATTTTGTGATTTATGTTTCTGGTATGTATTTTATTTGATTTGTTTTGATTATTCAAAGATTTTATAAATCTTTGAATTATTTTCGTTTTTTATTTGATTCCTTAGACTAAGGCTTCACCTCCTATAAGTAGGAGTTGATTATCATTTGTAAAGATATTGTATTATGAATGTTGAAGTATAAGAATACACTTTGTGTTTTCTATTCTTGGTAAATGATTTTTGCCGAAACTTGATTTTTATTCGACGCGTTTTCGAGTATTAATCCGATTGATTCTAAATAGGTCTTGGGAAGAAATCACCTTATCGAGTTATAGGTCTAATTCGATAAACCCTTGTTCTTGATCGTTCAAGTCTTCTTGATCGATATTATCACTCTTTCCCGATATTACTTCCATTTTTCATTTGTTTGAATTTTCATTGTCATATTCGATATTACATCACATAATACATCCAAAAACACCATACTCGTAAAAAGCCTTCCGCTATCATACACTTACGTATACTCCGACCGATACGTATCCGCCTTCCCCGGATAATTCGTATCATAAGTGGTATCGGAGACCAGGGTCATCTCCTTGGGCGATTTATTCAACAATTTCTTGCGAAGAACTATATCTTGACTCTTGTTATGGATTTCTCCGATATCGATTTCTTGATGAAACTCTGTGACGCACTAAACGGCTTACCGGAGCAACGTATGCAAGAAAGACGCAGAGACGATGCCAATGATATTGATTTCTTGGCCAAATTCCGCAGCATACCGGAATTTTACGGAGATAGTAATCCAGATGCGTGCATAGATTGGCTCCGTGCTTGTGAGGAGCACTCGGACTTCAAGGCTTCCCCGATCAACCACCGCGTTTCGTTGGTGGCAAGGCGCCTCCGCGGTAGCGCCGCTGTCTGGTGGCAAAAACTGAAACAGTCCCGTTCACAACAACGTAAGCCAAAAATCAAAGATTGGCAAAAATTCACAAAATATTTCAATCAAAGGTTCAAACCATACCACCATTCGTTGTTCCCCCACCACCAGTCCTTCGACGCCCCCCCGCCGACATTCGGTCAAAGGTTTTTCCCCATCAAGGAATTCTCAACAGAGTCCTTTCTCTATGAAGATGATGTCCCTACTGTCATTTTTAATGAAGTAGACGAGACAGAGGTTTCAACGGCGCCATACAACGAAGAAGATGAGTTGAACCGTGTTTCCCTAATTGACGAACACGGATCTTGCTATTTTGAGCATGGACCAATTGGTTGTGTTGGCCAATTTGACCAAGACGGACCAACTTATTTTAATGGTGAGGAACTTGTTAGTGTCATGGAAACCGGACCGGATTATGAAGGGCCACCGGTATTTGATACCGAACCAGTTAACGAAGAGGAGCCCATAATTGATTCCGTGTCTCCTATTTTTGATAAAGATGAAGAAAGGTGCTATATTTACCCAGTGGTTCCTGTTTATAATACCGAGCTTAAAGATGAGCCTTCCCAATGTTTTGATGTGAAAGGTGATTCCGAGGCAATTTTCTTGGTTCTTGAAATTGCATCCAATGAATTCAACCACGATGATAAAGATTTTGCCTCACAGAATAATAATAATTATTATTTCATTAATAATGATAGTTATTTGGTTGGTGATTCTCGAGGGGCCCCCACTACCTATCGTCTCAAGATTTTGGGCCATGTACGTACTGCGGATATTTTCGAGATCAAGTACTTAGAAGTTTTAATTAATTATCTTGATGACGAAGGAAGTTCGAATTTGAGGACAATTCCGTTTAAAGGGGGAGGGGATGATACGGAATTGACTAGTCCAAATAAAGAAAACGAAGCAAGGATCGATGTAAATGGCCTTACAACGCGGCATGCACGTACGGCAACATTTTTAGGCGAGAAAACGGACACAAGCCGGAAAATGACACAACCTGCCGGAAAATGTCGTCGCCTGCCGGAAAATGTCGAGCCTGCCGGAAAATGCCGGCCACTGCTGACCCAACTCGGTCGTGTCATCCGGAACGGCCCGTGCTGTACTCGTCCGGAAATGCCAAGGTCACTGTCGGTCGAACCCGACCGTGCCAGACGACACGGTCGAGTCCTACTCGCCCAGAAATGCCGAAAATGATCGTCAGGGCCCGACCGTGCTCCAGGACACGGTCGAGTCAATGCCGAGTCACTGTCGGTCGAGTCGCTGTCAGACGTCCTTGTCACGCCGCGACCGTGTCAAGCGGACACGGTCGAGTCATTGCCGAACGTCCCTGTCGCGCCGCGCCCGTGCCGAGTCACTGTCGGACGAGTCACTGTCGGACGTCGTTGTCGCGCCGCGACCGTGTCAAGCGGACACGGTCGAGTCCCTGCCGGCGCCTGTCGACCGCGCCGCGGCCGTGTCACGGGACACGGTCGAGTCCTGCCGACAGCCCACTTATTTTATACACTTTTGTGTATTTTTGACTTCTCTTTTCCTTTTTACTTATTTTAGGGATTATGCTTCCCCCATTTTGTGATTTATGTTTCTTGTATGTATTTTATTTGATTTGTTTTGATTATTCAAAGATTTTATAAATCTTTGAGTTATTTTCGTTTTTTGTTTGATTCCTTAGACTAAGGCTTCACCTCCTATAAGTAGGAGTTGATTATCATTTGTAAAGATATTGTATTATGAATGTTGAAGTATAAGAATACACTTTGTGTTTTCTATTCTTGGTAAATGATTTTTGCCGAAACTTGATTTTTATTCGACGCGTTTTCGAGTATTAATCCGATTGATTCTCAATAGGTCTTGGGAAGAAATCACCTTATCGAGTTATAGGTCTAATTCGATAAACCCTTGTTCTTGATCGTTCAAGTCTTCTTGATCGATATTATCACTCTTTCCCGATATTACTTCCATTTTTCATTTGTTCGAATTTTCATTGTCATATTCGATATTACATCACATAATACATCCAAAAACACCATACTCGTAAAAAGCCTTCCGCTATCATACACTTACGTATACTCCGACCGATACGTATCCGCCTTCCCCGGATAATTCGTATCATAAGTGGTATCGGAGACCAGGGTCATCTCCTTGGGGGATTTATTCAACAATTTCTTGCGAAGAACTATATCTTGACTCTTGTTATGGATTTCTCCGATATCGATTTCTTGATGAAACTCTGTGACGCACTAAACGGCTTACCGGAGCAACGTATGCAAGAAAGACGCAGAGACGATGCCAATGATATTGATTTCTTGGCCAAATTCCGCAGCATACCGGAATTTTACGGAGATAGTAATCCAGATGCGTACATAGATTGGCTCCGTGCTTGTGAGGAGCACTCGGACTTCAAGGCTTCCCCGATCAACCACCGCGTTTCGTTGGTGGCAAGGCGCCTCCGCGGTAGCGCCCATTGTCGGTGGCAAAATCAAACAGTCCGTTCACAACAACGTAAGCCAAAATCAAAGATTGGCAAAAATTCACAAAATATTTCAATCAAAGGTTCAAACCATACCACCATTCGTTGTTCCCCACCACCAGTCCTTCGACGCCCCCGCCGACATTCGGTCAAAGGTTTTTCCCATCAAGGAATTCTCAGAGTCCTTTCTCTATGAAGATGATGTCCCTACTGTCATTTTTAATGAAGTAGACGAGACAGAGGTTTCAACGGCGCCATACAACGAAGAAGATGAGTTGAACGTGTTTCCCTAATTGTGAACATGGATCTTGCTATTTTGAGCATGGACCAATTGGTTGTGTTGGCCAATTTGACCAAGACGGACCAACTTATTTTAATGGTGAGGAACTTGTTAGTGTCATGGAAACCGGACCGGATTATGAAGGGCCACCGGTATTTGATACCGAACCAGTTAACGAAGAGGAGCCCATAATTGATTCCGTGTCTCCTATTTTTGATAAAGATGAAGAAAGGTGCTATATTTACCCAGTGGTTCCTGTTTATAATACCGAGCTTAAAGATGAGCCTTCCCAATGTTTTGATGTGAAAGGTGATTCCGAGGCAATTTTCTTGGTTCTTGAAATTGCATCCAATGAATTCAACCACGATGATAAAGATTTTGCCTCACAGAATAATAATAATAATTATTTCATTAATAATGATAGTTATTTGGTTGGTGATTCTCGAGGGGCCCCCACTACCTATCGTCTCAAGATTTTGGGCCATGTACGTACTGCGGATATTTTCGAGATCAAGTACTTAGAAGTTTTAATTAACTATCTTGATGACGAAGGAAGTTCGAATTTGTGGACAATTCCCTTTAAAGGGGGAGGGGATGATACGGAATTGACTAGTCCAAATAAAGAAAACGAAGCAAGGATCGACGTAAATGGCCTTACAACGCGGCATGCACGTACGGCAACAATTTTAGGCGAGAAAACGGACACAAGCCGGAAAATGACACAACCTGCCGGAAAATGTCGTCGCCTGCCGGAAAATGTCGAGCCTTCCGGAAAATATCACACCTGCCGGAAAATGCCGGCCACTGCCGACCCAACTCGGCCGTGTCGTCCGGTACGGCCCGTGCTGTACTCGTCCGGAAATGCCAAGGTCACTGTCGGTCGAACCCGACCGTGCCAGACGACACGGTCGAGTCCTACTCGCCTAGAAATGCCGAAAACGACTGTCCAGACGCCTGACCGTGCTCCAGGACACGGTCGAGTCAATTCCGAGTCACTGTCGGTCGAGTCGCTGTCAGACGTCCTTGTCACGCCGCGACTGTGTCAAGCGGACACGGTCGAGTCATTGCCGAACGTCCCTGTCGCGCCGCGCCCGTGCCGAGTCACTGTCGGACGTCGTTGTCACGCCGCGACCGTGTCAAGCGGACACGGTCGAGTCCCTGTCGGCGCCTGTCGACCGCGCCGCGGCCGTGTCACGGGACACGGTCGAGTCCTGCCGACAGCCCACTTATTTTATACACTTTTGTGTATTTTTGACTTCTCTTTTCCTTTTTACTTATTTTAGGGATTATGCTTCCCCCATTTTGTGATTTATGTTTCTTGTATGTATTTTATTTGATTTGTTTTGATTATTCAAAGATTTTATAAATCTTTGAATTATTTTCTTTTTTTGTTTGATTCCTTAGACTAAGGCTTCACCTCCTATAAGTAGGAGTTGATTATCATTTGTAAAGATATTGTATTATGAATGTTGAAGTATAAGAATACACTTTGTGTTTTCTATTCTTGGTAAATGATTTTTACCGAAACTTGATTTTTATTCGACGCGTTTTCGAGTATTAATCCGATTGATTCTCAATAGGTCTTGGGAAGAAATGACCGTATCGAGTTATAGGTCTAATTCGATAAACCCTTGTTCTTGATCGTTCAAGTCTTCTTGATCGATATTATCACTTTTTCCCGATATTACTTCCATTTTTCATTTGTTCGAATTTTCATTGTCATATTCGATATTACATCACAAAATACATCCAAAAACACCATACTCGTAAAAAGCCTTCCGCTATCATACACTTACGTATACTCCGACCGATACGTATCCGCCTTCCCCGGATAATTCGTATCATAAGTGGTATCGGAGACCAGGGTCATCTCCTTGGGTGATTTATTCAACAATTTCTTGCGAAGAACTATATCTTGACTCTTGTTATGGATTTCTCCGATCTCGATTTCTTGATGAAACTCCGTGACGCACTAAACGGCTTACCGGAGCAACGTATGCAAGAAAGATGCAGAGACGATGCCAACGATATTGATTTCTTGGCCAAATTCCGCAGCATACCGGAATTTTACGGAGATAGTAATCCAGATGCATGCATAGATTGGCTCCGTGCTTGTGAGGAGCACTCGGACTTCAAGGCTGCCCCGATCAACCACCGCGTTTTGTTGGTGGCAAGGCGCCTCCACGGTAGCGCCGCCGTCTGGTGGCAAAAACTGAAACAGTCTCGTTCACAACAACGTAAGCCAAAAATCAAAGATTGGCAAAAATTCACAAAATATTTCAATCGAAGGTTCAAACCATACTACCATTCGTTGTTCCCCCACCACCAGTCCTTCGACGCCCCCCTGCCGACATTCGGTCAAAGGTTTTTCCCCATCAAGGAATTCTCAACAGAGTCCTTTCTCTATGAAGATGATGTCCCTACTGTCATTTTTAATGAAGTAGACGAGACAGAGGTTTCAACGGCGCCATACAACGAAGAAGATGAGTTGAACCGTGTTTCCCTAATTGACGAACATGGATCTTGCTATTTTTAGCATAGACCAATTGGTTGTGTTGGCCAATTTGACCAAGACGGACCAACTTATTTTAATGGTGAGGAACATGTTAGTGTCATGGAAACCGGACCGGATTATGAAGGGCCACCGGTATTTGATACCGAACCAGTTAACGAAGAGGAGCCCATAATTGATTCCGTGTCTCCTATTTTTGATAAAGATGAAGAAAGGTGCTATATTTACCCAGTGGTTCCTGTTTATAATACCGAGCTTAAAGACGAGCCTTCCCAATGTTTTGATGTGAAAGGTGATTCCGAGGCAATTTTCTTGGTTCTTGAAATTGCATCCAATGAATTCAACCACGATGATAAAGATTTTGCCTCACAGAATAATAATTATTATTATTTCATTAATAATGATAGTTATTTGGTTGGTGATTCTCGAGGGCCCCCCACTACCTATCGTCTCAAGATTTTGGGCCATGTACGTACTGCGGACATTTTCGAGATCAAGTACTTAGAAGTTTTAATTAATTATCTTGATGACGAAGGAAGTTCGAATTTGAGGACAATTCCCTTTATAGGGGGAGGGGATGATACGGAATTGACTAGTCCAAATAAAGAAAACGAAGCAAGGATCGACGTAAATGGCCTTACAACGCGGCATGCACGTACGACAACATTTTTAGGCGAGAAAACGGACACAAGCTGGAAAATGACACAACCTGCCGGAAAATGTCGTCGCCTGCCGAAAAATGTCGAGCCTGCCGGAAAATATCACACCTGCCGGAAAATGCCGGCCACTGCCGACCCAACTCGGCCGTGTCGTTCGGCACGGCCCGTGCTGTACTCGTCCGGAAATGCCAAGGTCACTGTCGGTCGAACCCGACCGTGCCAGACGACACGGTCGAGTCCTACTCGCCCAGAAATGCCGAAAATGACTGTCCAGACGCCCGACCGTGCTCCAGGACACGGTCGAGTCAATCTTAGTCATCCTTTCGGTCGAGTCGCTGTCAGACGTCCTTGTCACGCCGCGACTGTGTCAAGCGGACACGGTCGAGTCATTGCCGAACGTCCCTGTCGCGCCGCGCCCGTGCCGAGTCACTGTCGGACGAGTCACTGTCGGACGTCGTTGTCTCGCCGCGACCGTGTCAAGCGGACACGGTCGAGTCCCTGCCGGCGCCTGTCGACCGCGCCGCGGCCGTGTCACGTGACACGGTCGAGTCTCCGGCTTGACCCACTTATTTTATACACTTTTGTGTATTTTTTACTTCTCTTTTCCTTTTTACTTAGTTTAGGGATTATGCTTCCCCCATTTTGTGATTTATGTTTCTTGTATGTATTTTATTTGATTTGTTTTGATTATTCAAAGATTTTATAAATCTTTGAATTATTTTCTTTTTTTGTTTGATTCCTTAGACTAAGGCTTCACCTCCTATAAGTAGGAGTTGATTATCATTTGTAAAGATATTGTATTATGAATGTTGAAGTATAAGAATACACTTTGTGTTTTCTATTCTTGGTAAATGATTTTTACCGAAACTTGATTTTTATTCGACGTGTTTTCGAGTATTAATCCGATTGATTCTCAATAGGTCTTGGGAAGAAATCACCTTATCGAGTTATAGGTCTAATTCGATAAACCCTTGTTCTTGATCGTTCAAGTCTTCTTGATCGATATTATCACTTTTTCCCGATATTACTTCCATTTTTCATTTGTTCGAATTTTTATTGTCATATTCGATATTACATCACAAAATACATCCAAAAACACCATACTCGTAAAAAGCCTTCCGCTATCATACACTTATGTATACTCCGACCGATACGTATCCGCCTTCCCCGGATAATTCGTAATAGGGGCGGACCTTCCAAAAAGCGTCCACATCCTACCAAAGGCAAGGGAAAGGATGTGGCACCTCCGATGAAGTTTACCGGAACGTGCTACAACTGTGACAAGCCCGGCCATATGGCGAAAAACTGCCGAAAGCCGAAGAAGAACAAGGGAAAAGGCAAAGTCAACCATGTCGAGAAGGACTTTGACTCTTGGGACAAAGATGATCTTGCTGCCATGATCACCGAGGTAAATCATATCTCAGAACCTAACCTTGTTACTTAGTTTCTTGATACATGTGCGACTGTTCACATCTATGTGAACCGAGACTTGTTTTTCACTTACAAGGAGATTCAAGACCGCTTCATCACAGAGGTAAGTGATCGTACCTCTCCAGTTCTTGGAATTAGAACTGTTGTGCTTCAATT
Source organism: Orobanche coerulescens (assembly GCA_033398695.1). NCBI lineage: Eukaryota > Viridiplantae > Streptophyta > Magnoliopsida > Lamiales > Orobanchaceae > Orobanche > Orobanche coerulescens. Next base: position 104,603,834 of record CM065804.1, read on the forward strand.
CACCTCCGGTGTGGAGATAACTCTGAAGGATGTGCTGCATGCTCCGGCAATCCGCAAGAATTTGGTGTCTGGTGTCAAATTAGTTAGAGCTAAATTTGATGTAGACCTTCGTAGCGATTTTATGATAATACGCAAGTTTGGCAAGACTCTCGGGAAAGGTCATATTGTCGAGGAGATGTTCAAACTTAGCGTTCGTACTTGTAAGCCTCCAAAGGCAGTTGCTAATAATAATGCTACTACTTCTGCTTATTTGCTTGAGTGCTCAAATTTATGGCATTCTAGATTAGGTCATGTGAATCTAAATGCTCTAAAAAGATTAGTAAACTTAGATTTACTAAAATTAAATGAAATCAAAAATCAAAACAAATGTGAGATTTGTGTTGAGGCAAAATTGACGAAACTACCGTTTCATTCGGTAAAACGGGACACAAAACCCCTTGAATTAATTCACACAGACGTGTGATATTTAAAATTTGTGCAAACTAGAGGTGGTAAGAAGTACTTTATCACTTTCATCGATGATTGCACAAGATATTGTTATCTTTATCTTTTAAGAAGTAAAAATGAGGCTATTGAAGCCTTTAAGAACTTCAAGAATGAAGTCGATAATCAATTAGGTTGTCGTATTAAGATGGTTCGAAGTGATAGAGGAGGTGAATATGTAGCTCCATTTGAGGAATTATGCAACGAAAGTGGTATAATTCATCAAACCACAGCTCCATATGCTCCACAATCTAATGGCGTTGTTGAACGTAAGAATCGAACACTTAAAGATATGATGAATGCCTTATTAATTAGTTCAGGGTTGCCCCAAAACATGTGGGGGGAAGCTGTCTTGACAACCAACTACATATTGAATAAAATTCCACGCAAAGGTAAGGATGTTACTCCTTATGAGTTGTGGAAAGGAAGAAAACCATCATACAAATATCTCAAAGTGTGAGGGTGTTTGGCGAAAGTTGAGGTGCCTCTACCTAAACAAGTTAAAATTGGTCCTAAGACGATCGATTGTATCTTTATTGGTTATGCACTTAACTGCAGCGCTTACAGGTTTGTTGTACACAAATCCGAGATACCCGACATTCATGTAAATACAACGATTGAATCAAGGAATGCTGTATTCTTTCGAAATACCTATCCTTATAAGAATAAGGTTGATCCTAACTCTAACAAAAGAGTTGATGATGAAGCTACAAGTTCTAACCTTGTATACGAGCCTATGTGTTATGAAACCATAGATGAAGCCTCTAGCTCGAATCCAGTGTTATCTGAACGACAGAACAGAAAGCGACCTAGGTCTACGCCAGTCAATGTAGAACCTAGACGAGGTCCTAGAATACGGAAAATAAAGATATACGGACCCGACTACGTCGTTTTGATGTTAGATGGTGAACCGGTATCTGTACAAGAAGCTTTATCCGGTCCAGATGCGGCTTTCTGGAAAGAGGCAATAGACATTGAGATTGAGTCTATTATGCTGAATCATACTTGGGTGTTAGTTGAACTACCACAGGGTTGTAAGGCTTTAGGATGCAAATGGATCCTAAAGAAGAAGTACAAGTCTGACGGTACTATTAACAAATATTGATACGGAATTGACTAGTCCGAATAAAGAAAACGAAGCAAGGATCGACGTAAATGGCCTTACAACGCGTCATGCACGTACGACAACATTTTTAGGCGAGAAAACGGACACAAGCCGGAAAATGACACAACCTGCCGGAAAATGTCGTCGCCTGCCGGAAAATGTCAAGCCTGCCGGAAAATATCGCACCTGCCGGAAAATGCCGAAACCTTGCCGGCGAACTTCGGCCGTGTCGTCAAACACGGCCGTCTTGCGAGATGTCCTGATTGTGAAACCGACTGTCGGCCAAACCCGACCGTGTCGTCCGACACGGTCGAGTCACACTCTTCCGGATAAGGAGATCTCGCTGTCCGACCAACCCGACCGTGCCAGGCGACACGGTCGAGTCCTGCCAAACGTCCTTGTCACTCCGCACGGTCGAGTCACTGCCAGTCCTTGTCGCGTCGCGCCCGTGCCTAGTCACTGTCGGACGAGTTACTGTCGGACGAGTCGCTGTCGGACGTCTCTGTTGCGCCGCGACCGTGTCAGTCGGACACGGTCGAGTCACTGCCGACCAGATGCGCGCCGCGCCCATGTCAAGCGACACGGCCCGTGTCCGGCAGCCAGCCAACTTTTTTTTATTGCTGATTTTTGTGTGTTTTGTCTTCTCTTTTCCTTTCTTTACTCTTTTAGGGATCGTGTTGCCATCTTTTGTGATGTATGTTTTTTTTTCTTATTTTATTTGATTTGTTTTGATTATTCAAAGATTTTGTAATCTTTGAATTATTTTCTTTAACTTTTAGGTAGACTTGAGGTTTGCTATATATAGCTTGTATAAGCATTGTAAGGAGATACTGTATTATGAATGTTGAAGTATAAGAATACACATTGTGTTTTCTATTCTTGGTGAATGCTTTTCATCGAAACTTGATTTTTATTCGACGCGTTTTCGAGTATTAATCCGATTGATTCTCAATAGGTCTTGGGAAGAAATCACCTTATCGAGTTATAGGTCTAATTCGATAAACCCTTGTTCTTGATCGTTCAAGTATTCTTGATCGATATTATCACTTTTCCCGATATTGCTTCCATTTTTCATTTGTTCAAATTTTCACCGTCATATTCGATATTACTCCCACAAAATACATCCAAAAACACCCATAATCATAAAAAGACTTCCGCTACGATATTCATACGCACACTCCGAACGATACGTATCCACCTTGCCCGGAGAATTCGTATCATAAGTGGTATTGGAGCCCAGGGTCATATCCTTGGGCGATTTCTTCAACGATTTCTTGTGAAGAACTATCTCTTGATTCTTGTTATGGATTTCTCCGATCTCGATTTCTTGATGAAACTCCGTGACGCACTAAACGGCTTACCGGAGCAACGTATGCAAGAAAGACGCAGAGACAATGCCAATGATATTGATTTCTTGGCCAAATTCCGCAGCATACCGGAATTTCACGGAGATAGTAATCCAGATGCGTGCATAGATTGGCTCCGCGCATGTGAGGAGCACTCGGACTTCAAGGCTGCCCCGATCAACCACCGCGTTTCGTTGGTGGCAAGGCGCCTTCGCGGTAGCACCGCCGTCTGGTGGCAAAAACTGAAACAGTCTCGTTCACAACAACGTAAGCTAAAAATCGGAGATTGGCAAAAATTCAGGAAATATTTTGCCAGAAAATTTATCCCAAACGCAAAGCAAGATCACGGCCTTATGCTTTCTGAAACGGCTAATCTTGAAGATGAATTCCTTGTCACTACCGACTTTGATATGATGGAATTTCCTGCGGCATTTGGTGATGACAAAGAAGATGATGGTTAGAGTCGAGCTGCCCTATCGGAGCAAAGTGGGTCATTTGACTTTGTTGCGGTACGAAACGAGCTTAGTGGATTAATTTTTGATGAGACATTATTCAAGGAACCCGATAATATTAAAATCGAAAGTGGATCGGGTTATGAAGGACCGCCAATATTTGATACTGAACCAGTTGACGAAGAGGGACCCATAATTGATTCCGTGTTTCCCATTTTTGATGGTGAAGCCGACGTGAAATCATTAATGCTTCCCATTTTTGATGTTGTGCCCGACGACGATCCATGTCTCGATGTAAGTTGTTTTGAAGATTTTTGTCCAAACTCCAATGAGATGCTTTCGGTTCTTGATACGGAGCAAGAAGATGTTATGATTCCGGAACATCTATATCCCGAGCCTTACCAAGAGTTTGACATGAAAGACGACGACGAAGCGTTTTTCCCAGGGCTTGAAGTGACATCCGATGAAGGGTGACCTATTATTACTGTCATGCTTCCCATTACAGATGTTCACTCATGTCATGATATCGATATTACCGGGCGCAGTAATTATTATTATTTTATTAATAATGATAGTTATTTTGTTGGTAATTCTCGAGGGCACCCCACTACCTATCGTCTCAAGATTTTGGGCCATGTACGCACTGCGGACATTTTCGAGATCAAATACGTAGAGGCTTTAGTGAATTATCTTGATGACGAAGGGATTTCGGAATTGAGGACAATTCCCTTTAAAGGGGGAGGGGATGATACGGAATTGACTAGTCCGAATAAAGAAAACGAAGCAAGGATCGACGTAAATGGCCTTACAACGCATCATGCACGTACGACAACATTTTTAGGCGAGAAAACGGACACAAGCCGTAAAATGACACAACCTGCCGGAAAATGTCGAGCCTGCCGGAAAATATCGCACCTGCCGGAAAATGCCGAGCACTGCCGGCCGAACTCGGCCGTGTCGTCCGGCACGGCCCGTGCCGAGATGTCCCAGAATTGTGAAACTGACTGTCGGCCGAACCCGACCGTGTCGTCCGACACGGTCGAGTCACACTCTTCCGGATAAGGAGATCTCGCTGTCCGACCAACTCGACCATGCCAGGCGACACGGTCGAGTCCTGCCAAACGTCCTTGTCACTCCGCACGGTCGAGTCACTGCCGGTCCTTGTCGCGCCGCGCCCGTGCCTAGTCACTGTCGGACGAGTCACTATCGGACGAGTCGCTGTCGGACGTCTCTGTCGCGCCGCGACCGTGTCAGTCGGACACGATCGAGTCACTGCCGACCAGATGCGCGCCGCGCCCGTGTCACTGCCGACCAGATGCGCGCCGCGCCCGTGTCAAGCGACACGGCCCGTGTCCGGCAGCCAGCCAACTTTCTTTTATTGCTGATTTTTGTGTGTTTTGTCTTCTCTTTTACTTTCTTTACTCTTTTAGGGATTGTGTTCCCATGTTTTGTGATGTATGTTTCTTTTTCTTATTTTATTTGATTTGTTTTGATTATTCAAAGATTTTGTAATCTTTGAATTATTTTCTTTAACTTTTAGGTAGACTTGAGGTTTGCTATATATAGCTTGTATAAGCATTGTAAGGATATAATGTATTATGAATGTTGAAGTATAAGAATACACATTGTGTTTTCTATTCTTGCTGAATGCTTTTCATCGAAACTTGATTTTTATTCGACGCGTTTTCGAATATTAATCCGATTGATTCTCAATAGGTCTTGGGAAGAAATCACCTTATCGAGTTATAGGTCTAATTCGATAAACCCTTGTTCTTAATCGTTCAAGTCTTCTTGATCGATATTATCACTTTTCCCGATATTACTTCCATTTTCCATTTGTTCGAATTTTCATCGTCATATTCGATATTACTCCCACAAAATACATCCAAAAACACCCCTAATCGTAAAAAGACTTCTGCTATCATACACTTACGTACACTCCGACCGATACGTATCCGCCTCTCCGCGATAATTCGCATCAAATATAAGGCCCGACTTGTAGTTCAAGGCTTTAGGCAAAAAGCTGGTTATGATTTCTTTGATACCTACTCGCCCGTGACAAGACTTACTTCTATTAGGGTGCTACTCGCTATTGCTGCTTTGCGCAATCTCGAGATTCATCAAATGGATGTTAAGACTGCATTCTTGTATGGGGAGTTGGAAGATGAAATCTAAATGAAACAACCGGAAGGGTTTGTAGTACATGGGAAAGAGCACATGGTATGTAAACTACAACGGTCTTTATATGGTTTGAAACAAACACCTCTACGGTGGCATTTGAAATTTGACGAAGTGATGTTGTCAAATGGTTTCAATATCAATGAGAGTGACAAATGTGTCTATGTTAAGAAAACGGGTGACAATTACATCATTGTTTATCTATATGTAGATGACATTTTGATAATGGGTAGCAACTCTCGTGTGATTGGTGAAACGAAACGAATGCTAAGTAAGAATTTTAGCATGAAAGATATGGGTTTGGTTGATACTATTCTTGGAATTAAGATTCTGAAAACGCCTAACGGAATTGCTTTGACGCAATCTCATTATGTTGAGAAAGTGTTAAGGAAATTCAACGCTTTTGATAAACCCATTGCTAAGACTCCTTGGGAACCGAATGTTCATCTGAATAATCATAAGGGTGAACCTGTGGGTCAAGATGAATATGCTAAGATCATTGGGAGTTTGATGTATCTGTCAAATTGTACCCGTCCTGATATAGCATGCTCGGTTCACAAGTTGAGTAGCTATACAGCTAATCCAAGTAAAGAACATTGGAGGGCTCTAGAATGAGTACTGATTTATTTAAAATATACTCAGAACTTTGCGATTCATTATTCAAGAGAGCCTGATGTACTTGAAGGGTATTGTGATGCTAATTGGATATCCGAATCGAAAGACTCATTTTCTACGAGTGGATATGTGTTCACTATTGGAGGTGGTGCTGTATCTTGGAAGTCCAAGAAACAAACTTGTATTGCTAGGTCTACAATGGAATCTGAATTCATAGCTTTGGATAAAGCTGGTGAAGAAGCTGAATGGCTTAAAAATTTCCTCGAGGATATTCCATGTAAGACGAGACCTGTGTCGTCTGTGTTGATACACTGTGATAGCCAAGCTGCTATTGGACGGGCACAAAATATGTTTTGTAACGGTAAGTCTCGACATATTCGTCGACGACATAATGCCGTGAAGCATTTGATCTTGAGTGGGATTATCTTAATTGACTATGTAAGGTCATTAGATAATCTGGCCGATCCGCTGACGAAGAGTATTAATCGAGATCAAATGTATAAATTGTTAGAGGGAATGGGTGTTAAATCCACATCTTAAGGATTATTATAGCAGAAACCCAACCTTGTAGATTGGAGGATCCCAATAGCTTGGTTCAATGGGATAATGAAGTTATAATAATCCGTGTGTTAAAACACTCAAACATACCTATTCTCTGAGAACAGTGAGTGATTGTTTGCCTACATGTGGTGAGGTTAAGCCTTATGATTTTTAAGGATTCTTGATTACCTAGGAGAGGTCAAGTATAGTAGGATACTTGGGAATAAGAATCACCTATATAAGTGTGAAGTGAGGGCCGCTTCAGTTGATACACTTATGAATCCAAAGGGGTGTCCAATGCCGAAAAGGACACAAAACGTTAGAACAGACGGAACTGAGATGATATTGTGTTTATATTATTGTCTCAGTATACACCATGGAGGACTAGTTCAAGGTTTTCATGACCACTATCCGCCAGTATACTCGATGATGTTGACAATGGATAGGTTCAAGGTCACAAGCCACCTAGCCAAATGCAATATTGTCTCTTGAGGACTGAACTATGCATTTGCATTCATTTTGCATTGGCATTCTCACTAAAGTGGGGATTGTTGGAAATGGTTTAGTAATTAACCATTTATTAAGAATAAATATTGTTAATTAAATATTTATTATTTAATTAAAATATTTATTGAATATTAATCTACGTCATGAGTAGATGAACGTGGTATATTTAATATTTCTAAACCGATTTTCGGTGAGTGGGATATTATATGTTAAAGTTGGATGTTGGAGTAGGAACTAACATGAGGTATATGATGTTAGTTATTCCACATTGATTGTGGATGGATATTTTGGCTTGTATTTAAAGTCTGCCTTTATTGGCTTAATAACAAGTGGGTTGGTGTGTATGGGTGTCCTCGCGCACACACACACACACACACAGGCGCGCCGCCACCGCCGACCGACCGACCGACCGTCCGTCCATCGGGTCGGGTCGGGTCGGGCACGGGCTCGGGCTCGGGCTCAGGCTCAGTCCAGGCCCAGGACCTGGATCTTGGCAATTGGTGCTTTGGGCTGGTGTTTGGACTTATCTTTTTGGACCTAATCCGTAAGTCCACTAGCCTTTTGGTATGGACAAGACTCTTGAGTTGCCTTGACTCTTGAGTTGCCTAGTAAAGGCAAGACTCTTCATCCGACCAGCCCTTTGGGCGTCTGAAACTGCCAGCCATCATGGCAGGAGTAATGGCGACGAGTCCCTTCACCTGATCAAGGAGTGCTATATATATATATATATATATATATATATATATATATATATATATATCAGCATTTTGGTCATTGCATAACACACGAAAAACAGTGCATTTTTTATCATGGCATATACAGTTCAGTCTTTGTTCTAGTCCAATTCGCAGGTGCTCGGTCAGTTTGCGGTGCTGCTACTATCGAGACGTTCAGATCGTTTTAACCTTTGGGGACGAGCCGCTTCACCGTGAGCACTACCGGGGCGTATTCTCGTCTTGCGGGCAGAAGCTCTAGCTTCGTACGATCTTTAGTCCTTTTATTAAAAATTGTTCGTTAATTTCAAGTGTAATATTTTCTTTCTGTTCTTTGTTATAGTTAAGTTCAGAATTTTATTTGTAATATACGTGCAAGTACCGAATTATTCCAACAACTAGACCTATAGTTTGATAAGGTGATTTCTTCTCAAGACCTATTGAGAATCAATCGTATTAAAACTCGAAAACGCATCGAATTATAATCAAGGGTTTGATGAAAATCATTCAACAAGGAAGTAATACAAATGTATTCGTTTATAATTCATTCAAGATGTGTTCAAAAGGCTGAAAATGTGGCCTATAAATAGCCATTACAACCTTAAACAAGAATCAATTAAAATCAAACAAAGATTAAACAATTCTAACAAGACTTTGACAAAGAAAAAAATCAACACCAAGACTTGGACAATTCTCCTTGGTTCGGCCGTGAGGTAGGGGTGTGGAGGGGACAAAAATCTTTCACATGTGATACTCTTATAAGACTTTGACAAGAGCTTGAAAATGGAAGCAACTACTTGGAAACTTCTCCCTTCTTGGTTCGGCCGAATTGTTGAAGTGTGGAGGGGACCAAATCTTCTATCATTGATTCTTTTGTAGTGGACTTTGAAAATGAGATGAAGTCTTAAAACTAGAGGGGACAAAGATCCTCATGGATCTCCAAACAAATCGGCCGAAACTCCCCCTAAGGTGGCCGATTAGTATACATGAACATGCATACGTATGCATGTTTGATACGTCTAAGTTATCCCGATTCCGATTATTAAGGTTATTCCCATTTCTGCATTTGTTTTCTTACTGGAGTACGTAGGTGCATATGCATGCAATGTTATATCATTACTTACGTCAATTCTTACTTCATTTTCTTCGTTTGGATATGTCAATATCGCATCATCTCCTCCCCCTTTAAAAGAAATTGACCTCAATTTAGTAATTCCCTCGTCGTCAAGGTAAGAAGATAGATCGCCCATGTTAAAAGTGGCGTGTACTCCATAATTGCCCGGAAGTTCTACTTTATATGCATTGTCGTTCACCTTACCCACGATTTTGTAAGGACCCTCGGCCCTCGGCATAAGTTTGTTCTTGCATTTACTAGGAAATCTCTCCTTTCTTAAGTGTACCCAAACCAAGTCGCCTACCTAGAACAGTCTCGATTTTCTTTGATTGTTGGATTTCCATTTGTACGCGTCATTGAACTCTTTGATTCGATCATGTATTTGTCTGTGTAACTTTATCATTGATTTAAGTTTAGATTCCGCATCTTTGTGTACCAACTCGTCCTTCGGCAATGGAATCAAGTCTAAGGGTATATAAGGATTTAACTCGTAGACGATTTCAAAGGGAGAGTGTGCCGTGGAATGTGTAGGGGATCGGTTATAGGCAAATTCCGCATGACCAAGTTTCACGTCCCAATCCTTTTGCATTTTATTCACAAGTCCTCGCAACAATGTTCCTAGCGTTCGATTTGTGGTCTCGGTTTGACCATCTGTTTGAGGATGGTGTGAAGTGCTAAACAAGAGTTTTGTTCCCACTTCCCTCCATAATGTATTCCAAAAATAGCTAAGAAATTTCGAATCCCGATCCAAAACAATAGTCTTCGGAACTCCATGTAAACGATCCACCTCTCAGAAGTATAAATCGGCCACGTTAGTTGCATCGTCGGTTTTGTGGCAAGCCACGAAATGAGCCATCTTTGAGAAACGATCGATGACCACCATAATAGCATATTTAACTCGTTCAGTATGGGGCAAAGCGACGATAAAATCCATTGATACATCCTCCCACGGTCTTTCTGGAATCGGTAGAGGCATATACGATCCCGGTTTGAACGAACTCTTGCAATGGTAAAGTCTCGAATAAACCTCCGATAAAAAGAAGCAAGTCCGTGAAATGACCTCACTTCCGTCACGGTCGTAGGGGTCGGCCAAGACTTAATTGCTTCGATTTTTGTTTGATCAACCACCACTCCGTCCTTCGAAATGACATAGCCAAGAAAGACTATACCCTCGACTAAGAATGAACAGTTCTCCTTTTTTTCCATATAGTTTTCGGTCCCTCAAAGTTTCGAAGACTTGCCTTAAGTGCCTGAAACGTTCTTGTAATGATCCACTATAGATCAGAATGTCATCCAGATATACAACCACGAATTTCCCCAGAAATGGTTTAAGCACTTCGTTCATCAACCTCATGAAAGTACTTGGTGCATTTGTAAGACCGAATGGCATAACGGTCCATTCATATAATCTATTTTTTATTTTGAAGGCCGTCTTCCACTCATCACCTTATCGCATTCGAATTTGATGATATCCGCTTCGTAAAAAAACCTTTGAAAAGACAACCGAACCATGTAGTCCGTCTAACATATCATCAAGTCTCGGGATAGGAAATCGATACTTGACGGTGATATTGTTCACGGCCTGACTATCTACACACATTCACCAAGAACCATCTTTCTTACGGACAAGTAAGACTGGAACCGCACACGGACTCAAGCTCTCCCGGACGTACCCGCGGTTCAAAAGTTCTTCGACTTGTCTTTGTAACTCCTTCGTCTCCTCAGGATTACATCTATAGGCAGCTTTATTAGGAAGTGGTGCTCCAAATATAAGATCGATTTGGTGTTCAATACCACGAATAGGTGGTAAACCTGACGGTAATTCTTCGGGAAAGACATCCTCAAATTCGTGTAATAACATATCTATCTCTCCTCCGTTTTGTACTACCATGTTCTCGTCCCGTGTTTCTTTAAACATCACCAAATATACTTGCTCCCCGTCATTAATGGCATGTTCCATTTCCCTCTCGCTAGCAAGCATAGTAAGTTTCGGTTTCTCCCCTCGACTAGAACTCATCGAACAGATAGCTTGCGGGGACATCGGCTTGAGTACAATCTTCTTCCCTTTGTCTTATAATTCATATTTGTTACTTCAACCTCAATGTAAAACATCTCGGTCGAACATCCATGGTCGTCCCAAAAGTATGTGGCATGCGTCCATCGGGAGTACGTCACATACGTCACATAACACATCGTCTCTGTATGGTCCCATAGTTAAGTTGACCCGTACTTGTCTCGACACCTTCACTTTACTTCCATCATCGAGCCAATGTAAATCATATGGTCTCGGATGAGCCATAGTAGTTAGACTGAGTTTTGTAACCATCTCATTGGAAGCTACATTCGTGCAACTTCCTCCATCGATTATCAAACTACACCATTTTTCTCCGACTCGGCATTTGGAATGAAAGATGTGGTCCCTTTGCTCCGTATCACTTGGAATGATTTTGGTATGTAGAGCTCGAGGTACTAAAGCAGTATCATATTCTGGAGCATCATAAGTCTCGCATTCCTCATTTTCTTCCTCGGCCTCCATGTTAAATACGTCACCAAGTCCTTCCTTCTCGTCCTCGACTAAAAGTTCGTCTCGGACCGCAAGAGCTTCTCTTAACGTGACCACCCGTTTGTTTGGACATGCATTTTGACAGTGACCAAAACCTTGACATTTGTAGCATCGTACTTTAGTCAAGCTCGTATCTTTGGACACATGAGGAACCTTCGGGGCCGGGGTAGGGACTTGAATAGGCGCGGTAAGTTTCGTAGTCGAACTTGAGCCGGTACTTGAATTTCCGAATTTGTATGGAAATTCGGGTTTGGCAAACTTCACTTTGTTTTGAGCTTTTATCTGTATGCATAGTCCGCATAAAGTGTCAAAATCTCCGTAGTGGTATAATTCCACTGTATTTGCAATGTTTCGGTTTAGGCCACGTGAGAAACGTGACATTCTTTATTCTTCAATTTTTTCGAGTTCTCCCATTAAGGCCAAGCCTTCAAATTCTTCAATATATTCTCCCACACTTAGTTTTCCTTGCATGAATTCGGTAATCCTTCGGTACAAGGTTAACCGATGTGATGTCGGCACATACTTTTTACGTAGTTTATTCTTTAAAGAATCCCAAGAACGAATCTTTTCCTTTCCCGCACGAGCTCGTTGTGTTTTCACACCCTCAAACCACAGGGAAGCACCTTTCCCTAACTAGAGAATCGCATATTTGCAACATTTCTCGTTGTTAAGGTTTTTGAACTCGAACATGCGTTCAATCTTTCTCTCCCACTCCAAGTAGACTTCGGGATCGGTACCTCCGACAAATTCTAGAAGTTTATTTAATTTAAATTCATCTGCATGACGCGGTGAATGTGCGTCATATCCTCATCTAGCTTGAAAACGTGCTCTTGTAAGCTGTGTAGTGCCTCACGAAGTTTCTCCATGAAATCAACGTCGGAAAAATTCATGATAAGAGAGTCACGAGATAGTTTGAACAAGAAATCGCCAAGAAAATTTCAACAAGGAAATAATCTTGTCTGCGATACCACTAATGATACGAATTACGAATTAAAGATGGACATAAACTCGCATGCAATGCAGAGGAATTATTGTTGCTCGTAAGAGATAACTGAAAGTAGGGCGGTCGTGTAAGTAAGAATAATGTGAAGATGATTATCAAACCAGACCTATAGTTTGATAAGGTGATTTCTTCTCAAGACCTATTGAGAATCAATCGGATTAAAACTTGAAAACGCGTCGAATTATAATCAAGGGTTCGATGAAAATCATTCAACAAGGAAGTAATACAAATGTATTCGTTTTAGTTTCATTCAAGATGTCTTCAAAAGGCTGAAAATGTGACCTATAAATAGCCATTACAAGCTTAAACAAGAATCAACTAAAATCAAACAAAGATTAAACAATTCTAACAAGACTTTGACAAGGAAAAAATCAACACCAAGACTTAGACAATTCTCCTTGGTTCGGCCGTGAGCTAGGGGTGTGGAGGGGACAAAAATCTTTCACATGTGATACTCTTATAATACTTTGACAAGGGCTTGAAAATGGAAGCAACTACTTGGAAACTTCTTCCTTCTTGGTTCGGCCGAATTGTTGAAGTGTGGAGGGAACCAAATCTTCTATCTTTGATTCTTTTATAGTGGACTTTGAAAATGAGATGAAGTCTTGAAACTATACGGGACAAAGATCCTCATGGATCTCCAAACAAATCGGCCGAAACTCCCCCTAAGGTGGCCGATTAGTATGCATGAACATGCATACGTATGCATGTTTGATACGTCTAAGTTATCCCGGTTCCGATTATTAAGGTTGTTCCCATTTATGCATTTGTTTTCTCACCGAAGTACGTAGTTGCATGTGCATGCAATGTTGTATCGTTACTTACGTCAATTCTTCATTTTCTTCATTTAGATATGTCAATATCGCATCTGTCTAAAATCGGGTAATGCCAAGATAGGTGCTTCACATAACCTTGCTTTCAACTTTTCAAACGCCCCTTGGGTAGCCCCGCTACACACAAACGGACCCTTCTTCAAACACTCCGTTATCGGGCTCGTTATGGTGCTAAAATCTCGAATAAACCTCCGATAAAAATAGGCAAGACCGTAGAACGATCTAACTTCAGTTACGGTTTTAGGAATAGGCCACGACTTAATAGCTTCAATTTTAGTTTGATCAACCGATACTCCATCCTTCGAAATAACATAGCCAAGAAACTATGCTCTCGACCAGAAACGCGCACTTCTTCTTCTTTCCATAGAGCTTTTGGGCTCTAAGGGTCTCGAATACTTGTCGTAGATGGCTAAGATGCTCCCGCAACGATCGGATATAAACCAAAATATCGTCCAAATAAACAACCACAAATCTGCCCAAGAATACCTTAAGTACTTCGTTCATCAAATGCATGAAAGAACCCGGGGCATTCGTAAGTCCAAACGGCATGACGGTCCACTCATACATCCCATGCTTTGTTTTGAAAGCCGTCTTCCATTCATCCCCCTCTCGCATACGAATCTGGTGATAGCCACTTCGCAAATCAACTTTAGAAAAGACCATTGAGCCGTGTAGCTCGTCCAACATATCATCAAGCCTTGGAATCGGGAATTGATACTTGTTCGTTATATTATTCACTGCCCTACTATTAATACACATCCGCCATGATCCATCCTTCTTAGGAACAAGCAAAACCGGAACAGCACAAGGACGCAAACTTTCTCGAACATACCCACGGTTCATTAGCTCTTCGATTTGTTTCTGTAGTTCTTTAGTTTCCTCTGGATTACATCTATAGGCAGCCTTATTAGGAAGAGACGCACCCGATATAAGGTCGATTTGATTCTCAATTCCATGAATAGGCGGCAAACCCGGTGGCAAATCTTCGGGAAACACATCAGCAAATTCGTGCAATAAATCCACCATCTCCCCTTCGTTTTTGACCAAATACGCCCTCATCCCGAGTCTCCTTAATCACCAGCACGTATACATGGTCACCCTCATCAATAGCATGCTCAATTTCCCGCTCACTTGCAAACATGGTCAGATTCGGCTTCTCACCTCGTTTAGAACTCATCGAACGAATAGATTGAGGTGACATTGGCTTCAACACGATCCTCTTGCCCTTATCTCTCAACTCATACTCGTTACTCCTCCCATGGTGTAAAACATATCTATCAAACAACCACGGGTGTCCCAAAAGTACATGACAAGCATCCATAAGAATTACATCACACAATACGAACCCATAGTCAAACAGACGCACGCCTCTTTTGCAACCTTTACTTTACTCCCGTCATCGAGCCAATGCAAAGCATAAGGCCTTGGGTGAGCCGTAGTGGTCAGCCCAAGTTTAGACACCATCTCACTCGAAGCTACGTTACTGCAACTTCATCCATCAATGATCAAACTACACCACTTGTCTCCAACTCGACACTTCGTATGAAATATTTGATCCCACTGCTCCATATCACTCGAAACTGATTTGGTTTGTAAACTACAAAGGACCAAGGTCGTGTCATAATTCGGAGCATCGTAAGATTCACACTCTTCCTCCTCTTCATCTCCCTCATTAAATTCAAACACCTCACCTAGCCTTTCTTTTTCTCCCTCACCTACCAACTCATCCTGGGCAGCAAGAGCCTCCCTTAATATTTCAACTCGTTTATTCGGACAAGCATTTTGATAATGACCAAACCCTTGACATTTAAAACAGCGGACCTTCGACAAACTCATCTCCTTAGTCACAATGGGAGCCTTAGGAACCGTATTAGGGGCTGGTGTTGGTACGGTTTTGGTAGCGGAGTTAGAACCGCTACTCGTAGTTCTGAATTTTGATGAAAACTAGGTTTTAGACCACCCGCTCGATTTTCTATACTCCATATTCGAGCCTCCAAACTTCTGCCTATTTTGAGCCTCAATTTTCAAACATAATCCACACAAGGTATCAAAATCGGCGTATGGGTACAACTCCACCGAATTTGCTATCTTCCAATTCAAACCACGCAAAAAACGAGACATCTATTGTTCCTCATTCTCCTCGAACTCTCCCATCAAAGCCAAACATTCGAACTCATCAATGTATTCACTAATACTCAATTTTCCTTGCACAAAATCGGCAAAATTACGGTACAAGGTCAATTTATGCAACGTAGGCACATACCTTTTGCGGAGTTTTCATTTCAACGAGTCCCAAGAGGTAATCTTTACTTTCCCCGCACGAGCCCTCTGCGTTTTCACTCTCTCGAACCAAAGACAAGTGCCCTTACCCAACTTCAGAATCACATACTTGCAATGTTTCTCATCATCAAGATCTTTAAAGTCGAACATGCGGTCAATCTTACGTTCCCATTCCAAGTAAACTTCAGGATCTGTCCCGCCAACAAACTCCAGAAGTTCGTTAACTTTGAATTCATCGACATGGCGCGGAGGACGTTCATAATCACCACGCCTAGGTTTCCAACGCTGGTCGCGTTGTTCCGGTATGTCATGCAACGCATCGCGAAGTTTCGCCAAGAAATCAGCATCGTTGAAATCCATAATGTCAAAAGATCAAGAACCGGGGCTCCGATGCCACTAATGATACGAATCTCTATCGGACGAACAGAATATAATTTCACGAGGGGAAGCTAACAACAAACGGCCGAATGGAATGGAACAGCAACAGTCGGCAACTAATAAAGAATAACCCGTTACTAAAGAAGAATCTAACAAAGAAGACGCACGCAAACAAAGCGACTTGGCCGCACGGGAACAAACAACAACACGCACCTACCAATAGTAGTAACGAACAGCAACTCTCACTCAAAGAGTAACCGGTCACATGGGAAGAAACAGCAACACGCACCCACCAACAGTAGTAACGAACAGCAACTCTCACACAAAAAGTAACCGGTCGCACGGGAACAAATAGCGACATGCCCCTCCAACAGTAGTAACAAACAGCAACAATAGCCACAACAAGCGAATCGCGGTCGAACGAGATGGAAACAGGAACCACGCTCGGACGACGAACAGCAACTATAAACGACGCGACTCAACCATGTAAGAGCTGATATAATCCGAATCACGAGCAGTTATGAATAACGATTTTTACGAAGCAGAAGTAAATTTCATGATCAAAAGACAAACGGACAGCACCCCAAATCAAGAAGATTCCGATGAACAACACCACGAACGAAACAAGAAGATTCCGGCTGAACAAGAACAACTCCTAACCGGACGAACAAAAAAACAATGATAATTGACAAGCTAGACCTATAACTCGCCAAAGGTGATCTCTTCCCAAGACCTATTGAGAATTGATCATATTAAAATTCGAGAACGCGTCGAATAATAATCAAGAATTTGTGTTTGAAACTCGTCAAACAACTAGAACTCAAAGAGAGCAAAAATCAACTTCTGTATTCAATGAATAAATTGGTCGAGCTATATGATGTATATATAGCCGCCAAACCCCAGCAACATAAATAAGGTTATTTCCTAAATGCCCTTAAACAAGTTTGGGGCTACTACCGTTTAAGGAAAATACTAAACGAACAAAGCAAAGTAAAATAGGGTTGCACATGTCGCACCCTTTATTAAATACGTCCTACTGCGAAAATAAATAATACACAAAACGATAAACTAAGTTATCCCGAACCCGACCACCAAAGTCACTCCAAGCATCGTGTCCGTCTTCTCGCCCAAATACGTAGCTGCATGTGCATCGCGGGCTGCATGGCTGCTTACGTCGATCATCACCTCGTCTTCTTCCCTCGGACTCGTCAATCCCGTATCACTAATGTTGTATGGGTTGAAGTTAGGAACCCATTTAGATAATCGAATGGTGCCCGGATTTAACGACCAGGCTGAATGACTGCTAGCTTTAGTTCTATTGGAGTCATTAGAGAATTGAAGATTGTAGCATCCTTTCCCCAACGGTATAATTTTCCACTCGTGATCAAGCTTCCACAAAGATGAGAGTTTAGTTTTGAGAGTGTGAACCTCTCAAGGTTTGTCATTCTTCACGTAAAATATTCTCTCGATCAAAGTGTTGGAGAGAAACCGAACCTATTCCTTGTATCTATCATCATCCACACGAATGCAAACTGAGTCTCCGTGACGGTATGGCTCATACGGTTTGATACGAGAGGTGGAGGGAAGTTGGTGAATATTATGTATGGCCTAGTTGAGATCTTCCGGGGAGGATGGCTGATGCAAAGAGCCAAATTTAATTGGGTAAGTACCTACGTTCATAGAAGAAGAGAAACCTCCAATGACCGAAGAAGATCTGGGCAAAGGAGGATTAAACGACGAAACAGACGAGACAGGTAAAGACATAGAGATGATTATGCATGAGGGAATTATGGGCATGCAAGGGTGCGTTCAATATCGAGGCAATGGGGGAAACATGCATAATGTTCACAGGATTCACATTAACCATAGAATTCGAAGAACAAGTAATGTCCAACAAATGGGAATGCATACCTAGTGAATTCGTCGTTTACCTGACGATCAGCAGCCGGAGATGCTGCGGAGACGAAGGTGGAGATGAACGAGTGAAGCCAAGGGTGTTAGGAAAGAGCTTCGCTAACTTGAGACGACATCGGGGGAATGAACGGAGCAGGGCTGAGGCTAGCGTCGTTAGGGGAAACCTTAGCTTGAGTAGCTGTGGCAGGAGTAACCCTAGTGGGAGGGGCCGAGCATGAAGCCGCGAGGGGGCGGAGGTTCGAGATGCGGGTCTGAGCCTCAGCTGACGGTCGATTACCAACTGGGAAACGGGAGAAGCAGGGTCTGCAGCGGGGCACCTTTGCATACATGGAACGTCGGCGACCATGGAGGCTACTTTTGAGGATACCGTGGCGTTGATGAGCGGGAGGAGCCATGGAAACTCGTTGCAGAGGGCAGAGAATTGAAGCCTTTCCTTCGGTGAAAGGGAAAGTGATGAAGGAGAAGGCGGTGGTGCCGCCGAGGGCGAGGGGTCCTCCGGTGATGGCGGGAAAACCCTGGGCGCGAACTTGCGCAGCCACGGGTGGAAATCGCATAGAGATGCGAAGAAAGGTTCGTAGGTGGTGTAGACGTCGGACAAGTTGGCGGCAATTACTAGACGGTAATTCAAGTTCGGAGGCTTCCCGTTTGCCGGTGGCAGAAAATCGCGGTTAATGGTTGACCAAAAATTGTCACCGGTCGCGGAAAATGGAAAAAGGCGGTCGCGGTTAATGGTTGACCAAAAATCGTCACCGGTCGGAGACTGTGATTCTTATACGAAACCGACTACTTCAAGCGAAGAAGATGAAGTAAGGATTGACGTAAAACACTTCGACCATACTCCAACATACTTTGCGATTCCTAAGGCCCCCTACGTACCGAAGGAGACGAGTTTGGCTAAAGTAAGATGTTTCAAATGTCAAGGGTTCGGACATTATCAAAATGCTTGTCCGAACAAACGAGTGGTAACACTAAGAGAAGCTGTCACGATCCGAGATGAGTTGTTGGCCGAGGACGAAAAGGAGAGCCTGGGTGATGTATTTGATTTCAGCATGAAGGACGAAGAAGGAGAAGAATGTGAGACTTACAATGCTCCAAACTATGACACGGCTTTAGTTCTGCGTACTCTACAAGCCAAAGCTGTTTCGAATGATTCGGAACAGCGGGATCAAATATTTCACACAAAGTGTCAAATCAGAAATGAATGGTGTAGTTTGATCATTGATGGAGGAAGTTGCACCAACGTAGCTTCCAGCGAGATGGTGACTAAACTCGGACTGACCACTACGGCTCACCCGAAACCTTACACGTTGCATTGGCTCGATGATGGGAGCAAAATAAGGGTGACTAAACAAGTGAGGATTGGACTAACCATGGGTTCATATGAAGACAACGTATTATGTGATATACTCCCAATGGATGCATGCCACGTACTTTTAGGAAGGCCATGGATGTTTGATAGGGACGTTTTACACCGAGGAAGAAGCAATGAGTACGAGTTACGGGATAAGGGCAAAAAGATTGTGCTTAAACCAATGTCATCTCAAGCTATTCGCTCTATGAGTTCTAGTCGGAGTGAAAAACCAAAACTGGCCATGTTTGCTAGCGAACGGGAGGTGGAACATGCTATTAATGATGGCGAGGGCATGTACTTGTTGATTCTGAAGGAGACACTGATACGATATCAACTACCCCAATCGAACTGGAGTCAATAAAAATCGACATCAACGACGGTACAAAGTTACACGCCCACGCATCATCATACTTGGGTGAGAAGAACACACAAATTGGAGTTACGTTATTAATCGGAACTGGAGTAACGTAAAACATGACGACGAAATCGGTCCAAAGCATGGAATTTTCGGCCAAAGCATGCTTGAAAGGGACTCATGTTTGTCTTCATATCTTACACAAAATCTTGAAGATCTCCTCCTCCCCACATCCTTGAAATCGGCCGAAACAATATCCCTTGGTGAAGACTTTCATCAAGCCTTTTCTTCATGTCAAAGTCACCCCTAATAAGTCCAAGATGCTTGAAGATTTGATATCATATCTTGTCCAAAATCTTTATGATCTCCTCCCCCACACCCTTGGATGGTTCAGCTGAAGCATGCTAGGAAGTTTTGTTTTTTTTGTTTTGTTGTATTTCCTTATGGTTGTATACTACTATATATAGTAGTTCATGTTGTGATTGTAAGCATCTTGAAAATTAATAACATTGTATTTATCTTGAAATATACGTTGAACGAGTTCAACAAAACCTTGGTTATTATTTCGACGCATCTCGAATTATAACTTGATCAATTCTCAATAGGTCTTGAGGAGAGATTATCTTTATCGAGTTATAGGTCTAATTCGATAAAACACATTCAAATCCATACACTATCCTACCTCACGGCCGAAAACCATATAATTTCGGCCACCACCTTTTATTTTTGTTGATACTTTGATACTTGTAAAAACGTGATAATCTTCCGTTGCATTTTATATGCTTTACCTACACTTATATACGTAATTCGTATCATAAGTGGTATCAGAGACGTTTGTCTCACGGTCCTCGACGTTACTCAAGAAGATGGCATTCACCGATGAAGAAGTAGCCAAATTGCGTGACGTTCTTCGAGGCTTGCCGGAGCCCCGAATCCATGCACGACGAGGATACGATGCCATGCATGCACCACAACATGCGGATGAATTCAAGACAAGCGAACTTCCGGAGTTCGTAGGCGGCACCGACCCCGAGACTTATTTGGAGTGGGAAAGGAAAATTAAACGGATGTTTGAGTTCAAGGACCTCAATGACGAGAAAAGATGCAAGTACGCGATTCTCAAACTTGGAAAGGGAGCTTCCCTTTGGTTTGAACGAATGAAGACACAACGAGTTCGTACCGGTAAGGAAAAGATACGTTCGTGGGATTCTCTAAAAAAGAAACTACGTAAGAGATATGTCCCGGCTACACACAAGTTAAGTTTATATCGAAAAATTTCGGACCTCACACAAGGAAAGCTAAGTGTCGGAGAATACATCGAAGAGTTTGAAAACTTATCCTTGATGGGAGAACTTGAAGAGAGCGAAGAATTACGGATGTCCAGTTTCTTACGAGGCTTGAATAGAAACATTGCTAATTCCGTGGAACTCTACCCCTATTCTGACTTTGATACTTTGTGCGGACTTTGCATAAAGTTAAAAACTCAAAACAAGACAAAATTTTCAAAACCCGAATTCCCACCTAAGTTCGGAAATACCAACTTTGGCACGAGTTCTAGCTCGTTTCCAAAAACTGTCACGGTAAATCCACCCATTACTACCATTCCAAAAACGCCTCTCACACCAAAGGAAACAAGTTTATCTAAAGTTCGGTGTTTCAAATGTCAAGGATTTGGACACTATCAAAGTGCTTGTCCAAATCGAAGAATAGTGACGTTACGAGAAGCCATAGCCGTCCGAGAAGAGTTACTAGCCGAAGAAGAAAGAATTGGAGACGTCTTTAACTTGGAAGCCGATGAAGAAGAAGAAGATTGGGAGGCATACGATGCCCCTAACTATGACACGAACCTTGTCCTTCGCATGTTACAAACAAAGGCGGCCCCGAGTGACATAGAACAACGAGATCAAATCTTTCACACGAAGTGTCGTGTCGGAAAAAAATGGTGTAGCTTGATCATTGATGGTGGAAGTTGTACAAACGTGGCATCAAGCGAGATGGTTTCGAAGCTCGGACTAACCACTACGACTCATCCAAAGCCGTATGCACTCTATTGGCTTGATGATGGAAATAAAGTGAAAGTATCAAGACAAGTGAAGGTCGGACTCACCATGGGTTCGTATGATGATGATATTATATGCGATGTGCTACCAATGGATGCATGTCACGTGTTGTTGGGAAGACCTTGGTTATTTGATCGGGACGTACTACATCGAGGGAGGAGCAACGAGTATGAGTTACATGACAAAGGTAAAAAAATTGTTCTTAAACCTATGTCACCTCAAGCTATCCGAACAATGAGTTCAAATAAAGTCGAAGGACCGAAGCTCACGATGTTTGCGAATGAAAAAGAAGTCGAACACGCCATTGACGATGGCGAACGTGTTTATTTGATGATGATCAAAGAAACTCGAAACCTTGCTACCAAATCACACCACGAAGAAAAGATAGATACACTATTACACGAGTTCGCGGATGTCTTTCCCGAAGACTTGCCGGTGGGATTACCACCTATCCGCGGAATCGAACACCAAATTGATCTTATACCAGGAGCTCCATTACCGAACAAAGCGGCGTATCGTTGTAATCCCGAAGAAACCAAAGAGCTACAACGTCAAATTGATGAGCTCATGAGTCACGGATATGTCCGAGAGAGTTTAAGTCCGTGTGCGGTTCCAGTCCTACTTGTACCAAAAAAAACGGATCATGGCGAATGTGCATTGACAGTAGAGCCGTGAATAACATCACCGTCAAGTATCGGTTCCCCATTCCGAGACTAGATGACATGTTAGACGAGTTGCATGGCTCGGTTATATTTTCAAAAGTTGATTTACGGAGCGGATACCATCAAATTCGCATGCGAGAGGAAGACGAATGGAAGACGGCATTTAAAATAAAGAATGGACTTTACGAGTGGGTTGTGATGCCATTCGGCCTCACTAATGCCCCGAGCACTATCATGAGATTGATGACCGAGGTTCTTAAACCTTTCTTGGGGAAGTTTGTTGTCGTATATTTAGACGACATTTTAATCTACAGTCGATCCTTAGAGGAGCATCTTGAACACTTGCGGCACGTGTTTGAAACTCTAAGGAAACAGAAACTTTATGGAAAGCGGGAAAAGTGTACTTTCCTAGTCGAGAGTATTGTCTTTCTCGGCTATGTCGTTTCTAAAGAAGGAGTTTTGGTGGATCAAGAGAAAATCGCGGCAATCAAGTCTTGGCCGACACCAAAAACTATCACGGAGGTACGATCATTTCATGGCCTCACTTCTTTTTACCGACGATTCATACGGGACTTTAGTACCATCTCCAGTCCGATCACGGAATGTCTTAAAAAAGGAACATTTGCATGGAACGAGGCTGCCCAAAAAGCTTTTGAAAAATTAAAAGAAAAGTAATGTGAAGCACCGATTTTAACGTTACCCGATTTTTCACAACCATTTGAGGTAGAATGCGACGCTAGTGGAGTTGGAATCGGGGCAGTACTTATTCAAGGAGGCCGCCCCATCGTTTACTTTTCAGAAAAATTAAGTGGTGCTCGAGTTAATTATTGTACTTACGACAAAGAGTTCTATGCTATCGTGAGAGCACTCGATCATTGGAGTCACTATTTACGTTCGAAACATTTCGTGTTGCATTCGGATCACGAGTCATTGAAATACATTAACGGGCAAAACAAGCTAAGTCCGAGACATGCAAAATGGGTGGAATTTTTGCAATCTTTTCACTTTTCATCCAAGTACAAAGACGGTAAGAGTAATATAGTGGCGGATGCACTATCAAGACGGTATGCCTTACTTTCTATTCAAGATGTTCGTTTGTTGGGGTTCGAGACTTTAAAAGATCATTACATTGACGATTTGGATTTCGGAGAAATTTTCATCCGTTGTAAAGCAGGCCCGTACGAAGAATTTATTTTACAGGATGTCTTTCTTTTCAAAGGAAATAAACTATGTGTGCCGAAGCATACGATACGGGAATTACTAGTTCGGGAGGCGCACGGAGGAGGACTAGCCGGTCATTTCGGTTCGGCTAAAACCGTAGAAGTGCTAAAGGAGCATTTCTTTTGGCCAAAAATGTATGGTGACGTAAGCACAATCGTGAGTAAATGCGTCACTTGTCACATGATGAAAAGTTCGTTCAAGCCAAGTACATACATGCCGTTGCCAATACCTTTGCGATCGTGGGAGGATGTCTCGATGGATTTTATTGTTGCTTTACCTCGTACTCAACGGGGCAAAGACTCGATCATGGTGGTCGTCGACCGTTTTTAAAAAATGGCTCACTTTATAGCATGCCACAAAACTGACGAAGCAAGCAATTTGGCGGACTTATATTTCCGAGAAGTAGTTCGTTTACACGGAGTTCCAAAAACTATCGTGTCGGATCGAGATTCTAAATTCCTGAGTTACTTTTGGAATACTTTATGGAGAAAAGTGGGTACTAAACTTCTATTCAGTACTTCACATCACCCACAAACCGATGGACAAACCGAAGTGACTAATTGAACCTTGGGAGCATTATTGCAAGGATTGGTGAACAAAACACAAAAAGATTGGGACGCTAAACTTGCACATGCGGAATTCGCATACAACCGATCACCCGGTTTCGCCACGGCCCATTCACCTTTTGAAGTAGTGTACGGAATAAATCCACACATGCCATTGGATTTGATTCCCTTGCCGAACAACGAATTGGTTCACAAAGACGCAGAATCAAAACTCAAGTCAATGATGAAGTTACATGAAAAAGTACGAGATCGAATTAAAGAAGTAAATGAAATTTACAAACGGAAGTCGAACAAAAATAAAAAGGCGAGACTATTTGATGTTGGCGACTTAGTTTGGATACATTTGAGGAAAGAACGATTCCCAAACAAATGTAAGAACAAATTAATGCCGAGAGCCGAAGGTCCGTACAAAATTGTGGGAAAAGTGAATGACAACGCTTACAAAGTAGAACTTCCGGGCGAATACGGAGTACACGCAACTTTCAACGTAGGCGATCTCTCGCCTTACCTTGACGACGATGGCATTACGGAATTGAGGTCAATTCCTTTCAAAGAGGGAGGAAATGATACGATATCAACTACACCAATCGAACTGGAGTCAATAAAAATCGACATCAACGATGATACAAAGTTACACGCCCACGCATCATCATACTTGGGTGAGAAGAACACACAAATTGGAGTTACGTTATTAATCGGAACTGGAGTAACGTAAAACATGACGACGAAATCGGTCCAAAGCATGGAATTTTCGGCCAAAGCATGCTTGAAAGGGACTCATGTTTGTCTTCATATCTTACACAAAATCTTGAAGATCTCCTCCTCCCCACATCCTTGAAATCGGCCGAAACAATATCCTTTGGTGAAGACTTTCATCAAGCCTTTTCTTCATGTCAAAGTCACCCCTAATAAGTCCAAGATGCTTGAAGATTTGATATCATATCTTGTCCAAAATCTTCATGATCTCCTCCCCCACACCCTTGGATGGTTCGGCCGAAGCATGCTAGGAAGTTTCATTTTTTTTTTGTTGTATTTCCTTATGGTTGTATACTACTATATATAGTAGTTCATGTTGTGATTGTAAGCATCCTGAAAATTAATAACATTGTATTTCTCTTGAAATATACGTTGAACGAGTTCAACAAAACCTTGGTTATTATTTCGACGCGTCTCGAATTATAACTTGATCAATTCTCAATAGGTCTTGAGGTGAGATTATCTTTATCGAGTTATAGGTCTAATTCGATAAAACACATTGAAATCCATACACTATCCTACCTCACGGCCGAAAACCATATAATTTCGGCCCCCACCTTTTATTTTTGTTGATACTTTGATACTTGTAAAAACGTGATAATCTTTCGTTGCATTTTATACGCTTTACGTACACTTATATACGTAATTCGTATCAGACACGGAATGGTAACATGGTTGTGCGGAACGACGAAAGGATGGATGCCTTATTGCACGAATTTGCGGATGTTTTCCCCGAATAATTATTGTCGGATTTGCCACCTATTCGTGGGATTGAACATCAGATAGACCTCATACCGGGTGCGTCGCTCCCTAACAAAGCTGCCTATAGATGTAATCCCGAGGAGACGAAGGAATTACAAAACCAAATCAAAGAACTAATGAACCGCGGGTATGTTTGAGAAAGCCTAAGTCCTTGTGCGGTTCCGGTATTACTGGTTCCTAAGAAAGACGGATCTTGGCGAATGTGTATTGACAGTCGAGCCGTGAATAATATAACCATCAAGTATTGATTTCCGATTCCGAGGCTTGATGACATGTTGGACAAATTACATGGATCCGTGATCTTTTCAAAAATTGACCTACGAAGTGGTTATCACCAAATTCGGATGCGAAAAGGAGATGAGTGGAAGACAGCCTTCAAAACTAAACACGGGCTGTATGAATGGACCGTTATGCCGTTTGGCCTTACAAATGCGCCGAGTACCTTCATGTGCTTGATGAATGAGGTGCTTAAGCCATTCTTGGGGAAATTTGTGGTTGTATATCTAGACAATATTTTGATTTATAGCCGATCGTTGCAAGAACATTTCGGACACTTGAGACAAGTCTTTGAAACCCTTAGGGACCAAAGGCTGTATGGAAAAAAGGAGAAGTGCTCATTTTTGGTCGAAAGTATAGTCTTTCTTGGCTATGTTGTTTCAAATGACGGAGTGTCGGTCGATCAAGCAAAGATCGAAGCAAATAAGTCCTGGCCAGTTCCCACTACAGTGACGGAAGTTAGATCGTTCCACGGACTGGCTTCATTTTACAGAAGATTCATTCGAGATTTCAGCACCATTGCAAGCCCAATAACCGAATGTTTGAAGAAAGGTACGTTTAATTGGAGCCGGGCTGCTCAGGAGTCATTCGCAAATTTGAAGGCAAAGTTGTGCGAAGCACCAATCTTAGCATTACCCAATTTTTCTCAACCGTTCGAGGTAGAATGTGATGCTAGCGGAGTTGGCATTGGAGCGGTTCTCATTCAAGGAAAGCGGCCTATTGCTTATTTTTCAAAAAAGTTAAACGGTGCTCGTCTCAATTATTATACGTACGACAAAGAGTTTTATGCTATTGTGAGGGCTCTAGATCATTGGAGTCACTATCTTCGGCCGAAGCATTTCATCATACATTCGGACCATGAATCATTGAAGTATATTAACGGACAACACAAGTTGAGTCCGAGGCATGCGAAGTGGGTGGAATTCTTACAATCATTTCACTTCTCATCAAAGTATAAGGATGGCAAGAGCAATATTGTAGCAGATACATTGTCTAGGCGTTATGCCTTACTCTCTACTCTTGATATTCGTTTGCTTGTATTCGAGACAGTGAAGGAATATTACGACGGTGATGCGGATTTTGGCGAGACCTTCGCCCTTTGCAAATCTGGACCGATGGGAGAATTTTCGATAAAGGAAGGCTTCCTTTTTAAGGGAAATCATCTTTGCCTATCCAAGCACACGATTCGAGAATTGCTGGTTCAGGAGGCTCACGGGGGAGGTTTGGCTGGCCACTTTGGTTCGACTAAGACATTAGATGTGCTGAAGGAACATTTTTATTGGCCAAAGATGCAGGGGGGTGTTAGTAACATAATTAGTAAGTATGTGACATGCCATGTTGTGAAGAGTTCGTTCAAACCAGGAATATACACACCTTTACCGATTCCGGAGAGGCCATGGGAAGATGTCTCGATGGATTTTATTGTGGCTTTACCTCGTACTCAACGAGGGAGGGATGCGATTATGGTAGTCGTGGATCGTTTTTTGAAAATGGCTCATTTTGTAGCGTGCCACAAGACAGACGATGCAAGCAATGTGGCCGACTTATATTTTCGAGAGGTGGTATGTTTACATGGGATTCCGAAGACTATTGTTTCCGATCGAGACTCCAAATTTCTCAGCTAGTTTTGGAACACCCTATGGAGGAAGGTGGGAACAAAACTCTTGTTTAGCACTTCACACCACCCTCAAACCGACGGGCAAACTGTAGTGACTAATCGAGCCCTGGGAACACTGTTGCGAGGCCTGGTAGGCAAGACACAAAAGGGCTGGGATCTAAAACTGGCACATGCGGAGTTTGCTTATAACTGTTCTCCTACTCATGCCACGGCACGTTCTCCATTTGAAGTAGTTTACGGCCTGAATCCTTACATACCGCTAGACTTAATTCCATTACCGAATGACGAATTGGTGCATAAGGACGCGGAGTCGAAACTAAAATCGATGATGAAATTACACGAACAGGTGCGTAACCGAATCGAGGAGATAAATGAGATGTACAAAAGAAAATCGAACAAACAAAGAAGACCAAGAGTATTCGAGGTTGGGGATTTAGTTTGGGTGCATTTGAGGAAAGAATGATTCCCGAGTAAGTGTAAGAACAAGTTAATGCCACGAGCTGAGGGGCCATTTAAAATAGTTGCGAAGGTGAACGACAATGCTTACAAGTTAGAACTTCCGGGTGATTATGGAGTGCATGCTACTTTCAACATAGGTGATCTAGCTCCTTATCTCGACGACAATGGGATTGCGGAATTGAGGACAATTGATACGAATTCTCCGGGAGAGTGGATACGTATCGGTCGGAGTGTGCGTAGGAATATCGTAGAAGAAGGCTTTTTACGGGTATGGGTGTTTTTGGATGTATTTTGTGATGTAATATCGAATATGACAAGGAAAATTCGAACAAATGGAAAATGGAAGTAATATCGGAAAAAGTGATAATATCGATCAAGAAGACTTGAACGATCAAGAACAAGGGTTTATCGAATTAGACCTATAACTCGATAAGGTGATTTCTTCCCAAGACCTATTGAGAATCAATCGGATTAATACTCGAAAACGCATCGAATAAAAATCAAGTTTCGGTAAAAATCATTTACCAAGGATAGAAAACACAATGTGTATTCTTATACTTCAACATTCATAATACTATCTCATTACAAGACTTATCAAAGCCTATCTATAGAAAAAAAAAAAACTAACTCTACCTATAACAATAAAAAAACAATTCAAAGATTATAAAATCTTTGAATAATCAAAACAAATCAACATAAAATACAAAAAGGGAACACAAATCAAATAAAAGGGAGACACAATCCCTCACTATAAGTAAAGAAAGAAAAAGAGGACAAAATAATACACAAAAGTGTATAAAATATGGGGCTGCCGGCAGGGACTCGACACGGGCGCGGCGCTGACAAGGACGTCGGCAGTGACTCGACCGTGTCCGCTTGACACGGTCGCGGTGCGACAGGGACGTCCGACAGTGACTCGTCCGACAGTGACTCGGCGCGATAGGGACGTTCAGCGTGGACTCGATCATGTCCTGGAACACAGTCGGGCGTCTGGGCAGTGGGTTTCGGTAGTTGTGGGCGAGTAGGACTCGACCGTGTCTCCTGGCACGGTCGGGTTCGGCTGACAGTGACCTTGGCTATTCCGGACGAGCAAGACTCGACTGCCTGCATAACACGGTCGAGTCCTAGGCGGCAGTGCTCGGCATTTTCCTAAGGCGTGACTTTTCCTAAAGTGGATATTTTCCGGCCGGTTGGACATTTTCCGGAAGGTTGGACATTCTTTTTACGTCTTATGTCCGTTTTCTCGCCTAAAAATGTCGTCGTATGTGCAGGACGCGTCGTAAGGCCATTTATATCGATCCGTGCTTCGTTTTCTTTATTTGGACTACTCAATTTCGTATCATTCCCTCCCCTTTTAAAGCGATTCGTCCTCGAATCGGCATTGATCTCATCTCCAAAGGGATAAAAGAAAGTCACCAAACAGATAATAAGCCCAAAAATATCGGACGTTCGAGTGTGGCACAGAACTTTGAGGTGATAAACGAATGGATATTTTAAAGGGCAACCGACAAAATAACTATCATGATTAACATAAAAATGATAATTATTTTGTGAGGCAAAGCCTTTATCATCGTGGTTGAACTCACCGGATGCAATTTCAAGAATGAAGAAAATTGCCTCGTAATTGTCTTTCACATCAAAATATTGGAAAGGCTCGTCTTTAGGCTCGGTATCATAAGCAGGAACCACTGGATAAATATAGCACTGTTCTTCATCATTATCAAAAATAGGTGACCCATCATAATCATGGATTTCAGGAAGTATGGTCGTGGGGATGTGGATTATGGTGGATGACTGGTGGTCCATCGTGGCGGCGGTCGTGTGGCATGGTGGTTGTGAGACATGTGAAGCTGGATCTCGATCCGATCATTGCATTAGCGACAATCGTACGCCAAAACTGGGGAAGACGGCGGTGGCGGCACAGGTAAATTTTTGTCATCCCATTGACAAGAACTGTCAAAAACTCCATCAATGGCGGTAGCCAAGTGAGACCAGAAGAAATCAAATTCCTCCATTTTAGTTCCAGAATCGGTATGGCTAGAGTCAAGAGATAGTTCTTCACAAGAAATCGTTGAAGAAATCGCCCAAGGAGATGACCCTGGGCTCCGATACCACTTATGATACGAATTCTACGGGAGAGTGGATACGTATCGGTCGGAGTGTGCGTAGAAATATCGTAGCGGAAGGCTTTTTACGGGTATGGGTGTTTTTGGATGTATTTTGTGATGTAATATCGAATATGACAAGGAAAATTCGAACAAATGGAAAATGGAAGTAATATCGGAAAAAGTGATAATATCGATCAAGAAGACTTGAACGATCAAGAAAAAGGGTTTATCGAATTAGACCTATAATTCGATAAGGTGATTTCTTCCCAAGACCTATTGAGAATCAATCGGATCAATACTCGAAAACGCGTCGAATAAAAATCAAGTTTCGGTAAAAATCATTTACCGAGGATAGAAAACACAATGTGTATTCTTATACTTCAACATTCATAATACTATCTCATTACAAGGCTTATCAAAGCCTATTTATAGAAAAAAAACTAACTCTACCTATAACAATAAAAAAAACAATTCAAAGATTATAAAATCTTTGAATAATCAAAACAAAGCAACATAAAATACAAAAAGGGAACACAAATAAAATAAAAGGGAGACACAATCCCTCACTATAAGTAAAGAAAGAAAAAGAGGACAAAAAAATACACAAAAGTGTATAAAATATGGGGCTGCCGGCAGGGACTCGACACGGGCGCGGCGCTGACAAGGACGTCGGCAGTGACTCGAACGTGTCCGCTTGACACGGTCGCGGTGCGACAAGGACGTCCAACAGTGACTCGCCGCAATAGGGACGTTCGGCGTGGACTCGATCGTGTCCTGGAACACGGTCGGGCGTCTGGGCAGTGGGTTTCGGTAGTTGTGGGCGAGTAGGACTCGACCGTGTCTCCTGGCACGGTCGGGTTCGGCTGACAGCGACCTTGGCTATTCCGGACGAGCAAGACTCAACCGTTCCGGACGACACGGTCGAGTCCGGCCAGCAGTGCTCGGCATTTTTCGGCAGGCGTGACTTTTTCCGGCAGGCTGGATATTTTCCGGCCGGTTGGATATTTTCCGGCAGGTTGGACATTCTTTTTATGTCTTATGTCCGTTTTCTCACCTAAAAATGTCGTCGTATGTGCAGGATGCGTCGTAAGACCATTTATGTCGATCCGTGCTTCGTTTTCTTTATTTGGACTACTCAATTTCGTATCAACAATTCCTTTTAAAGAAGGAGGGAATGATACGAAACTGACAACTCCAAGCGAAGAAGATGAAGTAAGGATTGACGTAAAACACCTCGACCATACTCCAACATACTTAGGCGAGAAAACAGATACTAGGCCCGGAGTTAGCTTGATAACCGGACTTGGAGTAACTTAAAAATAGGCAACTTTCATCTTGGGGAAGGGGACCAAGTGGTAAGGGCAAAACAATAAAAGAAATTCAGTACTTTCTTTATTATAAAAGCAGCAGGAATCTCGGCTGCATGCATTGTGAAAGGCGGCTATCACCTTGGAGACAAAACCCATCTTTTACTCTTGTTTGCAAGTGACGTGGGGAACCTTGTATTTTCCTTTTCCTTATTTTAAGACCAGCTTTTTATAGTTTAGATTATCTTATCAGGCTACTTTTGCCTATAAATAGTGGCGATGGAGTTGTAATGAGGAGATTATTGAATGATAAAACAACATACCTTATATTGTTTAAGTGTTGGACGAGTTTCCTTCAAAACTTTGATTATTATTCGACGCGTTTTCGAATCTTAATCTGATTGATTCTCAATAGGTCTTGAGAAGAAACCACTTTATCGAATTATAGGTCTAGTTTGATAAAACAACGGTTTCCTGTCCTGTTTCGATATTCTTCTTGTTTTCGATACAGGGTGTACTTGTTCGGGATTCCGCATCAAGTGCTGTTCGATCGTTCGAACTTGTTTCCTGTTTTCAATTAGCATCCGACCGAAACTTGCTGTTTCGAGTGCCGCTGTTTGGAGTTGCCTGCTTCGAGTCATTTCCATTTGGCCAGTTCCTGTCTTGTTACTTTATCGAGCTGCTGTTATCATTTCCTATCGCGTGCGCGTACCGCTAGCCAGTGTTATTGCTGTAGCGAACTGTGGTTATCAGTTCCTGAAAGTTTCTTGCTGTTCTCTTCCGCTTGTCAAAACAGCTTCCCACTGTATCGATAGAGAATCCGTATCAGATTCAGCCGATGGGACCAGAGGGGAAATGAACGAAATTACAACAGGAACCTATTCATATTGGTGATACGAATTCTCCCGGCAAGATGAATACGTATCGGACGGAGTGTGCATATGAATGTCGTAGCGGAAGGTTTTTTACGATCAGGGTGTTTTTGGATGTATTTTTTGGATGTAATATCGAATATGACAATGAAAATTCGAACAAATGAAAAACGGTAGTAATATTGGAAAAGGTGATAATATCGATCAAAGTGATTCGATCGAACAAGAACAAAGGTTGATCGAATTAGACCTATAATTCGATAAGGTGATTTCTTCTCAATACCTATTGAGAATCAATCGGATTAATACTCGAAAACGCGTCGAATAAAAATCAAGTTTCGGTAAAAATCATTTACCAAGGATAGAAACACAATGATACGAATTCTTACTTGTGATGCGAATTCGCTATCGATACAGCGGAAGGCTTTTTGACGAACAGAAGCTATCGACAAGAAACTGTCGGGAATTGGTGACCACAGCTCGCTACAGCAACAATTCTGACGAGTGATGAAGATGGTAATTCGATACAGCAACAAGATATGAATTTGGCCAACTGGAAAATGACTCGAAACAGGCCGCCTCCAAACAGCGACACTCGAAACAGCACGTTTTGGACGGAAGCAAAGTTAAAACAGGAAACAAGTTCAAAGGATCGAACAAAACTTTATGCGAAATATCGGACAAGTATACAACTGTATCGAGAAAAAAAAAACAGAATATCGAAGCAAGATATAAACAGATGTTTTTATCAAATTAGACCAATAATTTGATAAAGTGATTTCTCCTCAAGACCTATTGAGAATCAATCAGATTAATACTCGAAACGCGTCGAATAAAAACCAAGTTTTGATGAAAAGCATTCACCAGGGAAAAACATAAAGTGTTCTTATTTCTTCAACATTCAATAATCCTCATTACAACTCTACTGCCGCTTTTTATAGGTAAAAGCAGCCTGATGAGATAAATTAAACTAATACAAGCTGAGCTTAAAGTAAGGAAAGATAATAAAAGGTTTCCCCATGTCACTTGTTGACAAAAGTAAAAGCTGGATCTTTGTCACCAAGTTGCTTGTTGACAGCCGCCTTTTTGCCAAGAATCCTGCTGCTTTTTGTAAGAGAAAGCTGAACATCCTTTTATTGTTTAGTTGCCACTTGATCCTTTTTCCCTCCCCAAGATGCTGCTTGTCTTTTGTTTAAGTTATTCCAATTCCGACTATCAAGGTAACTCCGTGTCTCGTTTCTGTCTTCTCGCCTAAGTAGGTTGTAGTGCGGTCGAGGTGTTTTACGTCAATTCTTACTTCGTCTTCTTCGCTTGGAATAGTCGGCTTCGTATCATTCCCTCCTTCTTTAAAAGGAATTGTCCTCAATTCCGCAATACCGTTGTCGTCAAGGTAAGGGGATAGATCACCTACGTTGAAAGTAGCATGCACTCCGTAATCACCCGGAAGTTCCAACTTGTAGGCATTGTCATTCACCTTCGCAATTATTTTAAATGGTCCCTCAGATCGTGGCATTAGCTTGTTCTTACGCTTACTCGGGAATCGTTCCTTCCTCAAATGTAACCAAACTAAATCTCCAACCTCGAATAGTCTCGGTCTTCTTTGCTTATTCGACTTCCTTTTGTACGCCTCGTTTATTTCCTTGATTCGATCCCGCACCTGTTCGTGTAATTTCATCATTGATTTTAGTTTTGACTCCGCATCCTTATGCAACAATTCATCACTTGGTAGTGGAATTAGATCTAGCGGCATGTAAGGATTCAACCCTTTAACTACTTCAAATGGAGAGTGTGCCGTGGCATGAGTAGGAGATCGATTATAAGCAAACTCCACATGTGCCAGTTTCAGATCCCAGTCCTTTTGTGTTTTGCTCACCAAGCCTCGCAACAGCGTCCCCAGTGTTCGATTCGTTACTTCAATTTGTCCGTCGGTTTGAGGATGATGCAAAGTACTAAACAAAAGCTTGGTTCCCACCTTCCTCCATAATGTGTTCCAAAAGTAGCTTAGAAACTTGGAGTCCCGGTCCGAAACAATAGTTTTCGGAACTCCATGTAATCGCACCACCTCTCGGAAATACAGGTCAGCAACATTACTCGCATCATCAGTTTTGTGACAAGGAACAAAATGAGACATCTTTGAAAAACGATCAACGACCACCATAATCGCATCTTTACCTCGTTGGGTTCGAGGCAAAGCCACAATGAAATCCATTGAGACATCTTCCCACGGCCTCTCCGGAATCGGTAAAGGTGTGTAGACTCCTGGTTTGAACGAACTCTTCGCAACATGGCACGTCACACATTTACTGATTATATTATTAACATCCCCTTGCATCCTTGGCCAATAAAAATGTTCTTTAAGTACATCCAATGTCTTGGCCGAACCGAAATGGCCAGCCAAACCTCCCCCATGAGCCTCTCGAACCAGCAATTCTCGAATCGTGTGCCTTGGTAGACAAAGACGATTTCCCTTAAAAATAAAGCCTTCCTGTATCGAAAAATCTCCCATCGGGCCAGATTTGCAAAGGGCAAAGGTCTCGCCAAAATCCGCATCACCGTCGTAATACTTCTTTACTGTCTCGAATCCAAGCAAACGAACGTCGAGAGTAGAGAGTAAGGCATAACGCCTAGACAATGCATCTGCTACAACATTGCTCTTTCCATCCTTATACTTTGATGAGAAGTGAAATGACTGTAAAAATTCCACCCACTTCGCATGCCTGGGACTCAAGTTGTGTTGTCCGTTAATATACTTCAATGATTCATGGTCCGAGTGTATGATAAAATGCTTTGGCCGAAGATAGTGACTCCAATGATCTAGAGCCCTCACAATAGCATAAAACTCCTTGTCGTATGTACAATAATTGAGACGAGCACCGTTTAACTTCTCTGAAAGATAAGCAATAGGTCGCTTTCCCTGAATGAGAACCGCCCCAATGCCAACTCCGCTAGCATCATATTCTACCTCAAACGGTTGCGAAAAATCGGGTAATGCTAAGATTGGTGCTTCGCACAACTTCGCCTTCAAATTTGCAAATGACTCCTGAGCAGCCCGGCTCCAATTAAACGTGCCCTTCTTCAAACATTCGGTTATCGGGCTTGCAATGGTACTGAAATCTCGAATGAATCTTCGGTAAAATGAAGCCAGTCCGTGGAACGATCTAACTTCCGTCATTGTAGTGGGAACTGGCCAGGACTTAATTGCTTCGATCTTTGCTTGATCGACCGACACTCCATCCTTTGAAACAATATAGCTAAGAAAGACTATACTTTCGGCCAAAAATGAGCACTTCTCCTTTTTTCCATACAGCTTTTCGTCTCTAAGGGTTTCGAAGACTTGCCTCAAGTGTTCGAAATGTTCTCGCAACGATCGGCTGTAGATCAAAATATCATCTAAGTATACAACCACAAATTTCCCTAAAAATGGCTTGAGTACCTCATTCATCAAGCGCATGAAATTACTCGGTGCATTTGTAAGACCGAACGGCATAACGGTCCATTCATACAGCCCGTGTTTAGTTTTGAAGGCTGTCTTCCACTCATCTCCTTCCCGCATCCAAATTTGGTGATAGCCACTTCGTAGATCAACTTTTGAAAAGATCACTGATCCATGTAATTCGTCCAACATGTCATCAAGCCTCGGAATTGGAAACCGATACTTGATGGTTATATTATTCACAGCTCGACTGTCAATACACATCCTCCAAGATCCGTCCTTCTTAGGAACCAGTAATACCGGAACCGCACAAGGACTTAGGCTTTCTCGAACATACCCACGATCCATCAGTTCCTCGATTTGGTTTTGTAATTCCTTCATCTCTTCGGGGTTACATCTATAGGCAGCTTTGTTAGGGAGCGACAGACCCGGTATGAGGTCGATCTGATGTTCAATCCCACGAATTGGTAGCAAACCCGACGGTAATTCTTCGGGAAAAACATCCGCAAATTCGTGCAATAAGGCATCCATCCTTTCATTTCGTACAACCATGTTACCATTCCGTGTCTCCTTCAGAACCAACAAGTACACGCATTTTCCATCATTAATAGCATGTTCCACCTCCCGTTCGCTAGCAAACATGGTCAGTTTTGGTTTTTGACCCCTACTAGAACTCATAGAGTGAATAGCTTGATGTGACATTGGTTTAAGCACAATCTTTTTGCCCTTATCCCGTAACTCGTACTCATTGCTTCTTCCTCGGTGTAAAATGTCCCTATCAGACATCCATGGTCTTCCCAACAGTACATGACATGCATCCATCGGGAGTACATCACATAATACGTTGTCTTCATATGAACCCATGGCTAGTCAAATCCTCACTTGTTTAGTCACCCTTATTTTGCTCCCATCATCGAGCCAATGCAAAGTGTAAGGTTTCGGATGAGCCGTAGTGGTTAGCCCGAGTTTAGTCACCAAATCGTTGGAAGCGACATTGGTGCAACTCCCTCCATCAACGATCAAACTACACCATTTATTTCCAACTTGACACTTCGTGTGAAATATTTGATTCCGATGTTCCGAATCATTCGAACCAGCCTTGGCTTGTAGCATCCGCAGAACTAAAGCCGTGTCATAGCTTGGAGCATCGTAAGTCTCGCATTCTTCTCCTTCTTTATCCTTCATGTCGAAATCAAATACGTCACCCAGTCTTTCTTCCTCAACCAACAACTCGTCTCGGATCGTGACAGCTTCCCTTAGTGTCACCACTCGCTTGTTCGGACAAGCATTTTGATAATGCCCGAATCTTTGACATTTGAAACATCTCACTTTAGCCAAACTCGTCTCCTTCGGTACGTAGGGTACAGTTGTCTTAGCAGGAATCGCAACAGGAACCGGAGTCGGTACAGTTGCCTTAGCAGCTGAACTAGATCCGACGCTTGGGTTTCCAAATTTGACTGGAAACTCGGGTTTATACATCTTCATTCTGTTTTGAGCTTCCAACTTCACACATAACCCACATAATGTATCGAAGTCCTCGTATGGATACAGTTCCACCGAGTTAGCTATGCTTCGGTTTAAGCCACGCAAGAATCGCGACATTTTCTGCTCCTCATTCTCCTCTATTTCTCCCATTAAGGTTAGATTTTCAAACTCCTCAATGTACTCACTGACATTTAACTTTCCTTGCATGAGATCTGCAATCTTCGTGTACAAGGACAACCGGTGTGATGCTGGTACGTATCTTTTACGAAGTTTTCTTTTTAACGAATCCCACGAATGGATCTTTTCCTTCCCCGCACGAGCTCTTCGTGTTTTAATTCCTTCGTACCAAAGTGAAGCTCCTTTTCCCAACTTGAGAATTGCATACTTACACCTTTTCTCATCGTCAAGGTCTTTAAATTTGAACATACGATCAATTTTTCGTTCCCATTCAAGGTAAACTTCAGGGTCTGTCCCTCCAACGACTCTCGCACTGCTCACCTTGAACTCTTCGACATGGCGTGAGGGTCGTTCATAGTCACCACGCCTAGGTTGCCAACGCTGGTCACGTTGTTCTGGTACGTCACGCAATGCGTCACGAAGTTTTGCCAAGAAATCAGCGTCGTTGAGATCCATAATGCCAAAGATCAAGAACTTGGGCTCCGATACCACTTATGATACGAATTCTTACTTGTGATGCGAATTCGCTATCGATACAGCGGAAGGCTTTTTGACGAATGGAAGCTATCGACAAGAAACTTTCGGGAACTGGTGACCACAGCTCTCTACAGCAACAATACTGACGAGTGACGGTAATTCGATACAGCAACAAGATAGGAATTTGGCCAACTGGAAAATGACTCGAAACAGGCCACCTCCAAACAAATGACACTCAAACAAGACGCTTTTGGACGGAAGCAAAGTTAAAACAGGAAACAAGTTCAAAGGATCGAACAAAACTTTATGCGAAATATCGGAAAAGTATACAACTGTATCGAAAAAAAAACAGAATATCGAAGCAAGATATAAACAGATGTTTTTATCAAATTAGACCTATAATTTGATAAAGTGATTTCTCCTCAAGACCTATTGAGAATCAATCAGATTAATACTCGAAACGCGTCGAATAAAAACCAAGTTTTGATGAAAAGCATTCACCACGGAAAAACACAAAGTGTTCTTATTTCTTCAACATTCAATAATCCGCATTACAACTCTACTGCCGCTTTTTATAGGTAAAAGCAGCCTGATGAGATAAATTAAAATAATACAAGCTGAGCTTAAAGTAAGGAAAGATAATAAAAGGGTTCCCCATGTCACTTGTTGACAAAAGTAAAAGTTGGATCTTTGTCTCCAAGTTGCTTACTGACAGCCGCCTTTTTGCCAAGAATCCTGCTGCTTTTTGTAAGAGAAAGCTGAACATCCTTTTATTATTTAGTTGCCACTTGATCCTTTTTCCCTCCCCGAGATGTTGTTTGTCTTTTGTTTAAGTTATTCCAATTCCGACTATCAAGGTAACTCCGTATCTCGTTTCTGTCTTCTCGCCTAAGTAGGTTGTAGTGCGGTCGAGGTGTTTTACGTCAATTCTTACTTCGTCTTCTTTGCTTGGAGTAGTCGGCTTCGTATCACACAAAGTGTATTCTTTCACAACATTCAAATTTATTATACAATACAATCATCTTACAATGCTTATACAAGCTATATATATAGGAAACCTCAAGTCTTCCTAAAGTTAAGGAAAACAATTCAAAGATTACAAAATCTTTGAATAATCAAAACAAATCAAATAAAATAAGAAATAGAAACATAAATCACAAAACATGGGAACACAATCCCTAAAAGAGTAAAGAAAAGAAAAGAGAAGACGAAACACAGAAAAATCAGCAATAAAAAAAGTTGGCTGGCTGCCGGACACGGGCCGTGTCGCTTGACACGGCCGCGGCGCGCATCTGGTCGGCAGTGACTCGACCATGTCCGCTTGACACGGTCGCGGCGTGACAGGGACGTCCGACAGCGACTCGACCGCGCGGCGCGACAAGGACGTCCGACAGCGACTCGACCGCGCAGCGCGACAGGGACGTTCGGCATTGACTCGACCGTGTCCTGGTACACGGTCGGGCAGCTGGGCAATCATTTTCGGCATTTTCGGAAGAGTAGGACTCGACTGTGTCGGACGACACGGTCGGGTTCGGCCGACAGTGACTTTGGCATTTCCAGACGAGCACGGCACGGGCCATGTCGGACGACATGGCCGAGTTCGGTCGGCAGTGCTCGGCATTTTCCGGCAGGTGACGACATTTTCCGGCAGGTTGTGTCATTTTCTGGCTTGTGTCCGTTTTCTCGCCTAAAAATCTCGCCGTACGTGCATGACGCGTTGTAAGGCCGTTTATTTTGATCCTTGCTCCGTCTTCTTCATTTTGACTAGTTAATTTCGTATCATTCCCTCGCCCTTTAAATGGAATTGTCCTCAATTCCGAACTCCCGTCGTTTCCAGATGAAATAGCTAAAACCTCTACATACTTGATTTCGAAAATATCCACAGTGCGTATATGGCCCAAAATCTTGAGACGGTAGGTAATGTGGGATCTCCGGGAATCACCAAACAAATAACTATCATTATTAATGAAATAATAATAATTATTCTGCGAGGTAATACCGATATCACGATATGAATCATCATATAACCGGACATCTGAAATTAGAAGCACGACAGTAATAATAGGTCGCTCTTCATCGGATGCCACTTCAAGACCTGGAAAAAATGCTTCGTCGTCGACTTTCATATCAAAATATTGGTAAGGCTCAAGATATAGATGTTCCGGAATCATAACATCTTCTTGCTCCGTATCAAGAACCGAAAACACATCATTGTACTCTGCATCATTAATTGGACGAAAATCTTCAAAACAACTTTTATCGAGATATGGACCGTCGTTGGGCACAACATCAAAAATGGGAAGTATTGATGATTTCACGTCGGGTGCACCATCAAAAATGGGAAACACGGAATCAATTATGAGCTCCTCTTCGTCAACTGGTTCGATATCAAATACTGGTGGCCCTTCATAATCCGGCCCGATTTCCATGACACTAACAAGTTCCTCACCATTAACATAAGTTGGTCCGTCTTGGTCAAATTGGCCAACACAACCAATTGGTCCATGCTCAAAATAGCAAGATCCAAGTTCGTCAATTAGGGAAACATGGCTCAGCTCACTTTCTTCGTTGTATTGCGTCGTTGAAACCTCTGTCTCATCTACTTCATTGAAAATGGTGGTAGGGACATCGTCTTCATCGAAAAACGGCCTTGCTGGAAATTCTTCGATGGGGATAAACCTTGGATCGAAGGTCGGTGGTGGGGTGGCGCCGAACTTCTGCAATTTCCGGTTTGGTGCCGTTGGTGGATCGTGGCGGTGAGAATTTGTGGGGATGAATTTCCGAGTAAAGTGTTTTATGAATTTGTTCCAGTCTCTTAGTTTGGGTTTACCTTGGTGTAAACGGCTGGTTTTCAATTTCTGCCACCAGGTCGAGGCGCGACCACGAAGGTGTTTCGTCGCCAATGAGACTCGACAGTCTACTGGAATTGAATTGTGGTTGAAAAACTCCTCACAAACGTGGAGCCAATCAACACCTGCTTCTGGATTGGAATGTTCCATGAACTCCGGAACGCTGTGTAATGCGTCGCGTAATATCACCAAGAGATAAATATCGTTGAACTCCATTTTGTTGAAAGATCAAGAACCTTAACTGAATTAAGAAATTCAGGTGTGGTTTCCGATGACAAGAATCAAGAGATATTTTCTTCGACAAGCAATCGTTGAATAAATCGCCCAAGGAGATGACCTTGGGCTCCGATACCACTTATGATACGAATTCTCCCGGCAAGATGAATACGTATCGGACGGAGTGTGCGTATGAATTGACACGAATTTCTCCGGAGAGGTGGATACGTATCGGTCGGAGTGTTTGTATGAATATCATAGCGGAAGTATTTTTACGAGTATGGGTGTTTTTGGATGTATTTTGTAGGAGTAATATCGAACATGACAATGAAAAATTGAACAAATGAAAAATGGAAGTAATATCGGAAAAAGTGATAATATCGATCAAGAAGACTTGAACGATCAAGAACAAAGGTTTATCGAATTAGACCTATAATTCGATAAGGTGATTTCTTCTCAAGACCTATTGAGAATCAATCGGATTAATACTCGAAAACGCGTCGAATAAAAATCATGTTTCGGTAAACATTATTTACCAATGATAGAAACACAAAGTGTATTCTTTCACATTCAAATTCATAATACTCTTATTACAAGGCTAATCAACTCCTACTTATAGGAGGTGAAGTCTTACAACTAAGGATTCAAACAAAAAAATATAATAATTCAAAGATTTATAAAATCTTTGAATAATCAAAACAAATCAAATGAAATATATACAAGAAACATAAATCACAAAATGGGGGAAACATAATCCCTAAAATAAGTAAAAAGGAAAAGAGAAGTAAAAAATACACAAAAGTGTATAAAATATGTGGGCTGCCGGCAGGTACTCGACCGTGTCCCGTGACACGGCCGCGACGCGGTCGACAGGCGCCGGTAGGGACTCGACCGTGTCCGCTTGACACGGTCGCGGCGCGACAAGGACGTCTGATAGTGACTCGGCACGGGCGCGGCGCGACAAGGACCGGCAGTGA
Source organism: Orobanche coerulescens (assembly GCA_033398695.1). Lineage (NCBI taxonomy): Eukaryota > Viridiplantae > Streptophyta > Magnoliopsida > Lamiales > Orobanchaceae > Orobanche > Orobanche coerulescens. Next base: position 104,645,845 of record CM065804.1, read on the forward strand.
CTCAACCGTGCGGTCGTGACAAGGACGTTTGGCAGGACTCGACCGTGTCTCCTGGCACGGTCGGGTTGGTCGGACAGCGAGATCTCCTTATCCGAAAGAGTGTGACTCGACCGTGTCGGACGACACGGTCGGGTTCGGCCGACAGTCAGTTTGGTTAATCCGGCACATCTCGGCACGGGCCGTGCCGGACGACACGGCCGAGTTCGGCCAGCAGTGCTCGGCATTTTTCGGCAGGTGCGATATTTTCCGGCAGGCTGGACATTTTGCAGCAGGCGACGATATTTTCCGGCAGGTTGTGTCATTTTCCGGCTTGTGTCCGTTTTCTCACCTCAAAATGTTACCGTACGTGCATGACGCGTTGTAAGGCCATTTACGTCGATCTTTGCTTCGTTTTCTTTATTTGGACTAGTCAATTCCGTATCATCCCCTCCCCTTTTAAAGGGAATTGTCCTCAATTCCGAAATCCCTTCGTCATCAAGATAATTCACTAAAGCCTCTACGTATTTGATCTCGAAAATGTCCGCAGTGCGTACATGGCCCAAAATCTTGAGACGATAGGTAGTGGGGGGGCCTCGAGAATCACCAACAAAATAACTATCATTATTAATAAAATAATAATAATTACTCCGCCCGGTAATACCGATATCATGACATGAGTGGACATCTGAAATGGGACGCACGGTTAATTTCACATCGGGTTCATCCTCCAGAATTAGAAACACTGATAATTCCACATCGGGTTCACCATCAAGAATTGGAAACACAGGATTTATTACGGATTCCTCTTCATCAGCTGGTTCCTCATCAAATGCTGGTGGTCCGTCATAATCTGACCAACTCTCCGTTTCAATATTGTTGGGCTCCTCCAATAATATCCCATCACAAAATAATTTACTATCCTCAATTTGGTAATCATCCAAGACAATAAGTCCATTACGAGAAACTGCGTCGTTATAAAAATTTGGCCCAAAGCTGTCGTTTTCTTTTAACCGGCCAATCTTAGTACCAAGTTCAATTTTCCTCTCCCTAGAAAACATGGTTAGATTCGGTTTCTCACCTCGGTATGGGATTATAGATTGAAGTGACATTGGTTTCAACATGATCCTCTTGTCCTTATCCCGCAACTCGTACTCGTTACTTCTTCCTCGATGTAAAACATCTCTATCGAATAGCCATAGTCGTCCCAAGAGTACATGGCATGCATCCATCGGGAGTACGTCGCATAATATGTTGTCGATGTACGAACCCATGGTTAAACCGACCCGTACTTGTTTCGAGACTTTCACTTTACTCCCGTCATCGAGCCAATGTAATGCGTAAGGTTTTGGGTGAGTAATAGTGATGAGTCCGAGCTTCGTCACCATTTCCCTTGACGCCACGTTGGTACAACTTCCTCCATCGATGATCACACTACACCATTTGTCCCCGACTTGACACTTGGTGTGAAAAATTTGATCCCGTTGTTCCGAATCATTTGAAATGAGTTTGACTTGTAAAGTACGAAGAACTAATGTTGTATCATAGTTTGGAGCCTCGTAAGTTTCACATTCTTCTCCCTCGTCTTCCTCCACGTTGGAATCACCTAGTCTTTCTCCTTCGTCCTCGACTAGCAACTCGTCTCGGATCGTGATGGCTTCTCTTAGCGTCACAATTCGTTTGTTAGGGCAAGTATTTTGAAAGACCTTACTTTGGTTAGGCTCGTTTCCTTCGGTACGCCGGGGGTTTTAGAAACCGTAGTAGAGATAGGAGTTGGTATCGTTGTGGTAATTGAACTCGAACCGGTACTTGGATCCTCGAACTTTGATGTAAATTCGGTTTTGGCAAACTTCACTTTGTTTTGAGCTTCTATCATAGTCCACATAAAGTATCGAAATCTTCATATGGATATAACTCCACCGTGTTGGCTATGTTTTTATTTAAGCCACGTAAAAAACGTGACATCTTTTGCTCTTCGTTTTCTTCTAGCTCTCCCATCAAGACCAAACTTTCGAATTCTTCAATATATTCACCGACACTTAGTTTGCCTTGCATGAAATCGGCAATCTTCCGGTATAAGGTTAACCGGTGTGATGTTGGCACATACCTCTTACGAAGTTTTCTTTTTAAAGAATCCCACGAATGGATTTTTGCCTTTCCATACCGAGTTCTTCGCGTCTTTACTTCTTCGAACCAAAGAGAAGCACCCTTCCCTAACTTGAGAATTGCGTATTTGCAACGTTTCTCGTCGTTAAGGTCTTTGAATTCAAACATGCGCTCAATCTTCCATTCCCACTCCAAATAAGCTTCGGGATCGGTACCTCCAACGAACTGCGGAAGTTCGTTTACTTTAAACTCGTCTGTATGGTGTATTTGACGTGCGTCATCCCCACGTCTTGCTTGCATACGCGGTTCCATCAAGAACAAAGGTTTATAGAATTAGACCTATAATTATATAAGGTGATTTCTTCTCAAGACCTATTGAGAATCAATCGGATTAATACTCGAAAACGCGTCGAATAAAAATCAAGTTTCGGTAAAAATCATTTACCAATGATAGAAACACAAAGTATATTCTTTCACATTCAAATTCATAATACTCTTATTACAAGGCTAATCAACTCCTACTTATAGGAGGTGAAGTCTTACAACTAAGGAATCAAACAAAAAAATAAAATAATTCAAAGATTTATAAAATCTTTGAATAATCAAAACAAATCAAATAAAATACATACAAGAAACATAAATCACAAAACGGGGGAAACATAATCCCTAAAATAAGTAAAAAGAAAAAGAGAAGTAAAAAATACACAAAAGTGTATAAAATATGTGGGCTGCCGGCAGGGACTCGACCGTGTCCCGTAACACGGCCGCGGCGCGGTCGACAGGCGCCGGCAGGGACTCGACCGTGTCCGCTTGACACGGTCGTGGCGCGACAAGGACGTCTGACAGTGACTCGGCACGGGCGCGACGCGACAAGGACCGGCAGTGACTCTACCATGTGGCGTGACAAGGACGTTTGGCAGGACTCGACCATGTCGCCTGGCACGGTCGGGTTGGTCGGACGTGTGACTCGACCGTGTCGGACGACACGGTCGGGTTCGGCCGACAGTCAGTTTGGTTAATCCGGCACATCTCTAAGACGGCCGTGCTTGACGACACTGAAGTTCGGCCGGGCAGTTTCGGCATTTTCCTAGAGGTGCGATATTTTCTCGGCAGTGCTCGACATTTTCCTGACAGCGACGACATTTTCCGGCAGTTGTGTCATTTTCCGCTTGTGTCCGCTTTCTCGCCTAAAAATGTTGCCGACGTGCATGACGCATTGTAAGGCCATTTACGTCGATCCTTGCTTCGTTTTCTTTATTTGGACTAGTCAATTCCGTATCATGAATGTCGAGCGGAAGGCTTTTTACGATCAGGGTGTTTTTGGATGTATTTTTTGGATGTAATATCGAATATGACAATGAAAATTCGAACAAATGAAAAATGGTAGTAATATTGGAAAAGGTGATAATATCGATCAAAGTGATTCGATCGAACAAGAACAAAGGTTTATCGAATTAGACCTATAATTTAATAAGGTGATTTCTTCTCAAGACCTATTGAGAATCAATCGGATTAATACTCGAAAACATGTCGAATAAAAATCAAGTTTCGGTAAAAATCATTTACCAAGTCCTTGGCATTTAAAACACCTTACTTTGGTTAGGCTCGTTTCCTTCGGTACGCCGGGGGTTTTAGAAACCGTAGTAGAGATAGGAGTCGGTATCGTTGTGGTAATTGAACTCGAACCGGTACTTGGATCCTCGAACTTTGATGTAAATTCGGTTTTGGCAAACTTCACTTTGTTTTGAGCTTCTATCATAGTCCACATAAAGTATCGAAATCTTCATATGGATATAACTCCACCGTGTTGGCTATGTTTTTATTTAAGCCACGTAAAAAACGTGACATCTTTTGCTCTTCGTTTTCTTCTAGCTCTCCCATCAAGACCAAACTTTCGAATTCTTCAATATATTCACCGACACTTAGTTTGCCTTGCATGAAATCGGCAATCTTCCGGTATAAGGTTAACCGGTGTGATGTTGGCACATACCTCTTACGAAGTTTTCTTTTTAAAGAATCCCACGAATGGATTTTTGCCTTTCCATACCGAGTTCTTCGCGTCTTTACTTCTTCGAACCAAAGAGAAGCACCCTTCCCTAACTTGAGAATTGCGTATTTGCAACGTTTCTCGTCGTTAAGGTCTTTGAATTCAAACATGCGCTCAATCTTCCATTCCCACTCCAAATAAGCTTCGGGATCGGTACCTCCAACGAACTGCGGAAGTTCGTTTACTTTAAACTCGTCTGTATGGTGTATTTGACGTGCGTCATCCCCACGTCTTGCTTGCATACGCGGTTCCGGTAGACCACTTAGTGCATCCCGGAGTTTCATCAAGAAATCGGGATTGGAGAAATCCATAACAAGATTTAAGAGATAGTTTTGAACAAAAAAAATCTTTGAAGAAATCGCCCAAGGAGATGACCTTGGGCTCCGATACCACTTATGATACGAATTTCTCCGGAGAGGTGGATACGTATCGGTCGGAGTATTTGTATGAATATCGTAGCGGAAGTCTTTTTACGAGTATGGGTGTTTTTGGATGTATTTTGTAGGAGTAATATCGAACATGACAATGAAAAATGGAAGTAATATCGGAAAAAGTGATAATATCGATTAATAAGACTTGAACGATCAAGAACAAAGGTTTATAGAATTAGACCTATAATTATATAAGGTGATTTCTTCTCAAGACCTATTGAGAATCAATCGGATTAATACTCGAAAACGCGTCGAATAAAAATCAAGTTTCGGTAAAAATCATTTACCAATGATAGAAGCACAAAGTATATTCTTTCACATTCAAATTCATAATACTCTTATTACAAGGCTAATCAACTCCTACTTATAGGAGGTGAAGTCTTACAACTAAGGAATCAAACAAAAAAATAAAATAATTCAAAGATTTATAAAATCTTTGAATAATCAAAACAAATCAAATAAAATACATACAAGAAACATAAATCACAAAACGGGGGAAACATAATCCCTAAAATAAGTAAAAAGAAAAAGAGAAGTAAAAAATACACAAAAGTGTATAAAATATGTGGGCTGCCGGCAGGGACTCGACCGTGTCCCGTAACACGGCCGCGGCGCGGTCGACAGGCGCCGGCAGGGACTCGACCGTGTCCGCTTGACACGGTCGTGGCGCGACAAGGACGTCTGACAGTGACTCGGCACGGGCGCGACGCGACAAGGACCGGCAGTGACTCTACCATGTGGCGTGACAAGGACGTTTGGCAGGACTCGACCATGTCGCCTGGCACGGTCGGGTTGGTCGGACGTGTGACTCGACCGTGTCGGACGACACGGTCGGGTTCGGCCGACAGTCAGTTTGGTTAATCCGGCACATCTCGGCACGGGCCGTGCCGGACGACACAGCCGAGTTCGGCCGGCAGTGCTCGGCATTTTCCGGTAGGTGCGATATTTTCTGGCAGGCTCGACATTTTCCGGCAGGCGACGACATTTTCCGGCAGGTTGTGTCATTTTCCGGCTTGTGTCCGTTTTCTCGCCTAAAAATGTTGCCGTACGTGCATGACGCATTGTAAGGCCATTTACGTCGATCCTTGCTTCGTTTTCTTTATTTGGACTAGTCAATTCCGTATCATGAATGTCGTAGCGGAAGGCTTTTTACGATCAGGGTGTTTTTGGATGTATTTTTTGGATGTAATATCGAATATGACAATGAAAATTCGAACAAATGAAAAATGGTAGTAATATTGGAAAAGGTGATAATATCGATCAAAGTGATTCGATCGAACAAGAACAAAGGTTTATCGAATTAGACCTATAATTTAATAAGGTGATTTCTTCTCAAGACCTATTGAGAATCAATCGGATTAATACTCGAAAACATGTCGAATAAAAATCAAGTTTCGGTAAAAATCATTTACCAAGGATAGAAACACAAAGTGTATTCTTTCACAACATTCAAATTCATTATACAATACAATCATCTTACAATGCTTATACAAGCTATATACATAGGAAACCTCAAGTCTTCCTAAAGTTAAAGAAAACAATTCAAAGATTACAAAATCTTTGAATAATCAAAACAAATCAAATCAAATAAGAAAAAGAAACATAAATCACAAAACATGGGAACACAATCCCTAAAAGAGTAAAGAAAGGAAAAGAGAAGACAAAACACACAAAAATCAGCAATAAAAAAAAGTTGGCTGGCTGCCGGACACGGGCCGTGTCGCTTGACACGGCCGCGGCGCGTATCTGGTCGGCAGTGACTCGACCGTGTCCGCTTGACACGGTCGCGGCGTGACAGGGACGTCCGACAGCGACTCGACTGCGCGGCGCGACAAGGACGTCCGACAGCGACTCGAACGCACGGCGCGACAGGGACGTTCGGCATTGACTCGACCGTGTCTTGGAACACGGTTTGGCGGCTGGGCAGTCATTTTCGGCATTTCCGGAAGAGTAGGACTCGACCGTGTCGTACGACACGGTCGGGTTCGGCCGACAGTGACTTTGGCATTTCCGGACAAGCACGGCACGGGCCATGTCGGACGACACGGCCGAGTTCGATCGGCAGTGCTCGGTATTTTCCGGCAGGCGTGACTTTTTCCGACAGGTTGGATATTTTCCGGCAGGCGACGACATTTTCCGGCAGGTTGTGTCATTTTCCGGCTTGTGTCCGTTTTCTCGCCTGAAAATGTCGCCGTACGTGCATGACGCGTTGCAAGGCCGTTTATTTTAATCCTTGCTCCATCTTCTTCATTTTGACTAGTTAATTTCGTATCAGTTGGTGCCCGAGAGTTTAAGCCACGGACGTGGCCGAAAAATGCAAAAGAAGTTTGGCGAAAATTAAGGTTTCTGCCGGAATTTGCAACCTAGATTTGCACAGGTAAACGTGGTCGGAATTGAGTGAAATTTGGAGGGTACGACCGTCTTGGAGAGTCGAACAATTGGAAGTCGACAGATGGTGGAGGAGCTGCCGCACGGGCCCACACGCATTGCCGGGCCGGGAGCTGCAAAATTGCATACTAAGTGTGTGTAAATCGCACGTAGTTGGCTGTAGCAAGGATTTGTGACTATTGAGCCAATTCTGAGTATCAATGGCTCGAATCTATTCAATAAACACGGGTTTTCATAGAGATCCAACTCAAAAGCATGTAATGTGGTCTTATGTCCTATTAACAAGACTTAGTGTAGAAGTAAAGGTTTAATCGGATCTATTATATCGAATCCTTGCTACAACAAGACATAATCAAGAAAAAAAAGATTAATCGGAGTTATAATATCCAATTCTGAGTAAAGGCTCGAATCTAATCAATAAACCCGAGTTTCATAGAGTTCCGACTCAAATGCATGTAATGTGGTCTTATCTCCTATTAACAAGACTTAATCAAGAAGTAAAGGCTTAATCGGGGCTATTATATCCAATTCTTGCTACAACAAGACTTAATCAAGAAGTAAAAGATTAATCGGAGCTCTTATATAGCCCATTTTGAGTACAAAAGGCTCGAATCAAATCAATAAAACTAACTTTTCATAGAGTTCCGACTCGAATGCATGTAACGTGGTCTTATCTTCTATTAACAAGACGTAATCAAGAAGTAAAGGCTTAATCGGAGCTATTATAGCGAATCTTTGCTACAAGCAGACTTAATCAAGATAGAAAAGATTAATCGGAGCTGTTATAACTAATTCTGAGTACAAAAGGCTCGAATCTAATCAATAAACATGAGTTTTCATAGAGTTTCGACTCGAATGCATGTAACGTGGTCTTTTCTCCAATTAACAAGACTTAATCGAGTAAAGGCTTAATCGTAGCTATTATATCCAATCCTTGCTACAACAGGACTTAATCAAGAAGTAAAAGATTAATCAGAGCTGTTATAGCCAATTTTGAGTACAAAAGGCTCGAATCTAATCAATAAACCCGAGTTTTCATAGAGTTCCGACTCAAATGCATGTAACATGGTCTTTTATCTCCTACTAACAAGACTTAATCAAGAAGTAAAGGATTAATCGGAGCTATTATATCCAATCCTTGCTACAACAAGACTTAATCAAGAAGTAAAATATTAATCGGAGCTGTTATAGCCAATTATGAGTACAAAAGGCTCGAATCTAATCAATAAACCCGAGTTTTCATAGAGTTCCGACCCAAATACATGTAACGTGGTCTGATACGAATTCTCACTTGAGATGCGAATTCGCTATCGATACAGCGGAAGGCTTTTTGACGAGCGGAAGCTATCGATAAGAAACTGCCGAATCGTGACAATTTCGCTACAAAGAATAATTGACGAGTGATGAAGACGGTAATTCGATACGAGAACAAGATAGGAATTTGGCCAATGGAAAATGACTAAACAGTCACCTCCAACAATGACACTTAAACAAAGACGTTTCGAACGGAAGCAAAGTTAAAACAAGAAACAAGTTCAAAGGATCGAACAACACTTTACACGAAATATTGAACAGGTATAAAACTGTATCGAAAAATAAACAGAATATCGAAACAGGGTATAAACAGATGTTTTTATCAAATTAGACCTATAATTTGATAAAGTGATTTCTCCTCAAGACCTATTGAGAATCAATCAGATTAATACTCGAAACGCGTCGAATAAAAACCAAGTTTTCATGAAAAGCATTCACCAGGGAAAAACACAAAGTGTTCTTAATTCTTCAACATTCAATAATCTTCCATTACAACTCTAGTGCCACTATTTATAGGCAAAAGTGGCCTGACAAAATAACTTAAACTATTACAAGCTGTTCTTTAAAATAATGAAAGGATAATAAAAGGTTCTTCATGTCACTTGTTGACAAAAGTAAAAGTTGGGTCTTGTTTCCAAGTTGAAGTTTGACAGCCGCTTTTTCATACAACAAGTTGCCAAGAATCCTGCTGCCTTTATAATAAAGAAATGCTGAAAATTCTTTGTTTTGCTACCACTTGGTCCTTTTCCCCCCTCCCAAGTTGCAATTTGCCTTAAGTTATTCCAATTCCGACTATCAAGGTAACTCCGCACCAGATCCGCTTTCTCGCCCAAGTACGTTGGAGTATGGTCGAGGTGTTTTACGTCAATTCTTACTTCGTCTTCTTCGCTTGGAGTAGTCGGCTTCGTATCATTCCCTCCTTCTTTAAAAGGAATTGTCCTCAATTCCGCAATCCCGTCGTCATCAAGGTAAGGGGATAGATCACCTACGTTGAAAGTAGCATGTACTCCGTAATCACCCGGAAGTTCCAACTTGTAAGCATTGTCATTCACCTTCGCAATTATTTTAAATGGTCCCTCAGCTCGTGGCATTAGCTTGTTCTTACGCTTACTCGGGAATCGTTCCTTCCTAAAATGTAACCAAACTAAATCTCCAACCTCGAATAGTCTCGGTCTTCTTTGCTTATTCGACTTCCTTTTGTATGCCTCGTTTATTTCCTTGATTCGATCCCGCACCTGTTTGTGTAATTTCATCATTGATTTTAGTTTTGACTCTGCATCCTTATGCAACAATTCGTCACTTGGTAGTGGAATTAGATCTAGCGGCATGTAAGGATTCAACCCGTAAGCCATTTTTGATCTACAGCCGATCGTTGCAAGAACATTTCGAACACTTGAGGCAAGTCTTCGAAACCCTTAGAGGCCAGAAGCTGTATGGAAAAAAGGAGAAATGCTCATTTTTGGTCGAAAGTATAGTCTTTCTTGGCTATATTGTTTCAAAGAATGGAGTGTCGGTCGATCAAGCAAAGATCGAAGCAATTAAGTCCTGGCCAGTTCCCACTACAGCGACAGAAGTTAGGTCGTTCCACGGACTGGCTTAATTTTACCGAAGATTCATTCGAGACTTCAGTACCATTGCAAGCCCAATAACCGAATGTTTGAAGAAGGGCACGTTTAATTGGAGCCGGGCTGCTCAGGAGTCATTTGCAAATTTAAAGGCGAAATTGTGCGAAGCACCAATCTTAGCATTACCCGATTTTTCGCAACCGTTTGAGGTAGAATGTGATGCTAGCGGAGTTGGCATGGGAGCGGTTCTCGTTCAGGGAAAGCGACCTATTGCTTATTTTTCAGAAAAGTTAAACGGTGCTCGTCTCAATTATTGTACCTACGACAAAGAGTTTTATGCTATTGTGAGGGCTCTAGATCATTGGAGTCACTATCTTCGGCCGAAGCATTTCATCATACATTCGGACCATGAATCCTTGAAGTATATTAACGGACAACACAAGTTAAGTCCCAGGCATGCGAAGTGGGTGGAATTCTTACAATCATTTCACTTCTCATCAAAGTATAAGGACGGCAAGAGCAATATTCTGGCAGATGCATTGTCTAGGCATTATGCCTTACTCGCCACTCTTGATGTTCGTTTGCTTGGATTCGATACAGTAAAGGACTATTACGAAGAGGCCATGGGAAGATGTATCAATGGATTTCATTGTGGCTTTGCCTCGAACCCAACGAGGTAAAGATGCGATTATGGTGGTTGTTGATCGTTTTTCAAAGATGGCTCATTTTGTTCCTTGTCACAAAACCGATGATGCGAGTAATGTTGCTGACTTGCATTTCCGAGAGGTGGTGCGATTACATGGAGTTCCGAAAACTATTGTTTCGGACCGGGACTCGAAGTCTCTAAGCTACTTTTGGAACACATTATGGAGGAAGGTGGGAACCAAGCTTTTGTTTAGTACGTCACATCATCCTCAAAACGACGGGCAAACTGAAGTAACGAATCAAACACTGGGGACGCTGTTGCGAGGCTTGGTGAGCAAAACACAAAAGGACTGGGATCTGAAACTGGCACATGCGGAGTTTACTTATAATCGATCTCCTACTCATGCCACGGCACACTCTCCATTTGAAGTAGTTTACGGACTGAATCCTTACATACCGCTAGATCTAATTCCACTACCAAGTGATGAATTGGTACATAAGGATGCAGAGTCAAAACTAAAATCAATGATGAAAACACTATTTATAGGCAAAAGTATTCACCAGGGAAAAACACAAAGTGTTCTTAATTCTTCAACATTCAATAATCTTCCATTACAACTCTAGTGCCACTATTTATAGGCAAAAGTGGCCTGACAAAATAACTTAAACTATTACAAGCTGTTCTTTAAAATAATGAAAGGATAATAAAAGGTTCTTCATGTCACTTGTTGACAAAATTAAAAGTTGGGTCTTGTTTCCAAGTTGAAGTTTGACAGCCGCTTTTTCATACAACAAGTTGCCAAGAATCCTGCTGCCTTTATAATAAAGAAATGCTGAAAATTCTTTGTTTTGCTACCACTTGGTCCTTTTCCCCCCTCCCAAGTTGCAATTTGCCTTAAGTTATTCCAATTCCGACTATCAAGGTAACTCCGTACCTCGTATCTGTTTTCTCGCCCAAGTACGTTGGAGTATGGTCGAGGTGTTTTACGTCAATTCTTACTTCGTCTTCTTCGCTTGGAGTAGTCGGCTTCGTATCATTCCCTCCTTCTTTAAAAGGAATTGTCCTCAATTCCGCAATCCCGTCGTCATCAAGGTAAGGGGATAGATCACCTACGTTGAAAGTAGCATGTACTCCGTAATCACCCGGAAGTTCCAACTTGTAAGCATTGTCATTCACCTTCGCAATTATTTTAAATGGTCCCTCAGCTCGTGGCATTAGCTTGTTCTTACGCTTACTCGGGAATCGTTCCTTCCTAAAATGTAACCAAACTAAATCTCCAACCTCGAATAGTCTCGGCCTTCTTTGCTTATTCGACTTCCTTTTGTATGCCTCGTTTATTTCCTTGATTCGATCCCGCACCTGTTTGTGTAATTTCATCATTGATTTTAGTTTTGACTCTGCATCCTTATGCAACAATTCGTCACTTGGTAGTGGAATTAGATCTAGCGGCATGTAAGGATTCAACCCGCCACTTATGATACGAATTCTCACTTGAGATGCGAATTCGCTATCGATACAGCGGAAGGCTTTTTGACGAGCGGAAGCTATCGACAAGAAACTGCCGAATCGGTGACAACATTCGCTGACAACAATACCGACGAGTGATGAAGACGGTAATTCTGACAAAGAACAAGATAGGAATTTGGCCAACTGGAAAATGACTCAAAGCAGTCACCTCCAAGCAATGACACTCAAAGCGACGTTTCGAATGGAAGCAAAGTTAAAACAGGAAACAAGTTCAAAGGATCGAACAACACTTTATACGAAATATTGAACAGGTATAAAACTGTATCAAAAAATAAACAGAATATCGAAACAGTATATAAACAGATGTTTTTATCAAATTAGACCTATAATTTGATAAAGTGATTTCTCCTCAAGACCTATTGAGAATCAATCAGATTAATACTCAAAACGCGTCGAATAAAAACCAAGTTTTGATGAAAAGCATTCACCAGGGAAAAACACAAAGTGTTCTTAATTCTTCAACATTTAATAATCTTCCATTACAACTCTACTGCCACTATTTTTATGCAAAAGTGGCCTGACAAAATAACTTAAACTATTACAAGCTGTTCTTTAAAATAATGAAAGGACAATAAAAGGTTCTTCATATCACTTGTTGACAAAAGTAAAATTTGGGTCTTGTCTCCAAGTTAAAGTTTTACAGCCGCTTTTTCATACAACAAGTTGCCAAGAATCCTGTTGCCTTTATAATAAAGAAATGCTGAAAATTCTTTGTTTTGCTACCACTTGGACCTTTTCCCCCTCCCAAGTTGCAATTTGCCTTAAGTTATTCCAATTCCGACTATCAAGGTAACTCCGTACCTCGTATCTGTTTTCTCGCCCAAGTACGTTGGAGTATGTTCGAGGTGTTTTACGTCAATTCTTACTTCGTCTTCTTCACTTGGAGTAGTCGGCTTCGTATCATGGTCTTATCTCCTATTAACAAGACTTAATCAAGAAGTAAAGGCTTAATCGGAGCCATTATAGCGAATCCTTGCTACAACAAGACTTTCAAGAAAGAAAAGATTAATTGGACCTGTTATAGACAATTATGACTACAAAAGGCTCAAATCTAATAAATAAACCCGATTTTTCATAGAGTGCCAACTCGAATGCATGTAATGTGGTCTTATATCCTATTAACAAGACTTGATCAAGAAGTAAAGGCTTAATTGGAGCTACTATATACAATCTTTCCTACAACAAGACTTAATCAAGAAGTAAAAGAATAATCAAAGTTGTTATAGCCAATTCTGAGTACAAAAGGTTCAAATCTAATCAATAAACCCGAGTTTTCATTTAGTTCCAACTCGAATGCATGTAATGTGGTCTTATCTCCTATTCACAAGACTTAATCAAGAAGTAAATGCTTATTAGGAGCTATTATAGCTAATCCTTGCAACAATAAGACTTAATAAGGAAAGAAAAGTGTTATAGCCGATTTTGAGTACAAAAGGCTCGACTCTAATAAATAAACACGATTTTTCATAGAGTTTCAACTCGAATGCATGTAACGTAGTCTTATATCCTATTAACAAGACTTAATCGAGAAGTAAAGGCTTAATCGGTGCTATTATGATACGAATTCTCTCTTGTGATGCGAATTCGCTATCGATATAGCAGGAAGTTGTTTTGACGCGCGGAAGCTATCGACAAGAAACTGTCGGGAACTGATGACAACAGTTCGCTACATCATTAATACGGGCTAGCGGCACGCACTCGCGACTGGAATGGATGACGACAACTCGATACATCAACAAGACAGGAACTTGGGCAAATATAAAAGACTTGTCACAGACCACCTCCAAACAGCGACACTCGAAACAGCACGTTTCGGTCGAATGCGAATTGAAAACATGAAACAAGTTTGAACAATCGAACTGCACTTGAAACGGAATTTTGATTAAGTACAACACTGTATCGAAAACAAGAAGAGTATCAAACAGATGAAGCTTGATTGTTTTATCGAATTAGACCTATAACTCGACAAAGTGATTTCTTCTCAAGACCTATTGAGAATCAATCAGATTAAGATTCGAAGACGCGTCGAATAATAATCAAAGTTTCGATGAAAAGCATTCACCAAGGAAAACACAAGGTGTGCTCTTAAATTTTCAACCTTCAATAATTCTTTATTACAACTTCATCAACCCTATTTATAGGCAAAAGTAGCCTGACAAGATAATCTAAACTAATGCAAGTTGGTCTTTAAAATAAGGAAAAGAAAATACAAGGTTCCCCAGGTCACTTACAAACAAAAGTAAAAGATGGGTTTGTCTTCAAGATGATAGCCGCCCTTCATGCTGCCGAGAATCCTGTTACTTTAATAATAAAGAAAGTGCTAAAGTTCTTTTATTGTTTTTGTCCCTACCACTTGGACTTCTTTTCCCCAAGTTGCAATTTGCCTTTTGTTTAAGTTATTCTAATTCCGACTATCAAGGTAACTCCGTGTCTCGTATCTATTTTCTCGCCCAAGTACGTTGGAGTATGGTCGAGGTGTTTTACGTCAATTCTTACTTCGTCTTCTTCGCTTGGAGTAGTCGGTTTCGTATCATTCCCTCCTTCTTCAAAAGGAATTGTCCTCAATTCCGTATTCCAATCGTCGTCAAGATAAGGAGATAGATCGCCTATGTTGAAAGTAGCATGTACTCCATAATCACCCGGAAGATCCAACTTATAAGCATTGTCGTTCACCTTCGCAACTATTCTAAATGGTCCCTCCGCTCATGGCATTAACTTGTTCTTATGCTTACTCGGGAATCGTTCCTTCCTCAAATGTAACCAAACTAAATCTCCAACCTCGAATAGTCTCGGCTTTCTTTGCTTGTTCGACTTCCTTTTGTACGTCTCGTTTATTTCCTTGATTCGATCCCGCACCTGTTCGTGTAATTTCATCATTGATTTTAGTTTTGACTCCGCATCCTTATGCACCAATTCGTCACTTGGTAGTGGAATTAGATCTAGCGGTATGTAAGGATTCAGCCCGTAAACTACTTCAAATGGAGAGTGTGTCGTGGCATGAGTAGGATATCGATTAGCAAAATCCGCATGTGCGAGTTTCAGATCCCAGTCCTTTTGTGTTTTGCTTACCAAGCCTCACAACAGTGTTCCCAGTGTTCGATTAGTCACTTCAGTTTGTCCGTCTATTTGAGGATGACGTGAAGTACTAAACAAAAGCTTGGTTCCCACATTTCTCCACAATATGTTCCAAAAGTAACTTAGAAACTTCAAGTCCCGGTCCGAAACAATAGTTTTTGGGACTCCATGTAACCGTACCACCTCTCGAAAATACAAGTCAACAACATTACTCGCATCATCGGTTTTGTGACAAGAAACAAAATGAGCCATCTTTGAAAAACGATCGACAACAACCATAATCGCATCCTTACCTCGTTGGGTTCGAGGCAAAGCAACAATAAAATCCATCGAGACATCTTCCCATGGCCTCTCCGGAATCGATAAAGGTGTGTAGACTCCTGGTTTGAACGAACTCTTTGCAACATGGCATGTCACACATTTACTAATTATATTATTAACATCCCCCTGCATCCTTGGCCAATAAAAATGTTCCTTCAACACATCCAACGTCTTAGTCGAACCAAAGTGGCCAGCCAAACCTCCCCCATGAGCTTCTCGAACCAGCAATTCCCGAACCAGGTGCTTGGGTAGGCAAAGACGATTTCCCTTTAAAAGGAAGCCTTCCTGTATCGAAAATTCTCCCATCGGGCCAGATTTGCAAAGGGCGAAGGTCTCGCCAAAATCTGTATCACCGTCGTAATACTCCTTTACTGTCTCGAATCCAAGTAAACGAACATCAAGAGTGGCGAGTAAGGCATAACGTCTGGACAATGCATCTACTACAATATTGCTCTTGTCATCCTTATATTTCGATGAGAAGTGAAATGATTGTAAGAATTCCACCCACTTCGCATGCCTTGGACTCAACTTGTGTTGTCCGTTAATATACTTCAAGGATTCATGGTCCGAATGTATGATGAAATGCTTTGGCCGAAGATAGTGACTCCAATGATCTAGAGCCATTACTATGGCATAGAACTCCTTGTCGTAAGTGCAATAATTTAGACGAGCACCGTTTAACTTCTATGAAAAATAAGCAATAGGTCGCTTTCCCTGAATGAGAACCGCTCTAATGCCAACTCCGCTAGCATCACATTCTACTTCGAGTGGTTGCAAAAAATCGGGTAATGTTAAGATGGGTGCTTCGCACAACTTCGCCTTCAACTCTGCAAACGACTCCTGAGCAGCCCAACTCCTTTCTCCCTTTTTCCATACAGCCTCTGGTTTCTAAGGGTTTCGAAGACTTGTCTCAAGTGTTCGAAATGTTCTTGTAACGATCGGCTGTAGATCAAAATATCATCTAAGTATACAACCACAAATTTCCGCAAAAATGGCTTAAGTACCTCATTCATTAAGCGCATGAAAGTGCTCGATGCATTTGTAAGGCCAAACGGCATAAAGGTCCATTCATACAGTCCGTGTTTAGTTTTGAAGGCCGTCTTCCACTCATCTCCTTCTCTCATTCGGATTTGGTGATAACCACTCCGTAGGTCAACCTTTGAAAAGATCATGGATCCGTATAATTCATCCAACATGTCATCAAGCTTGGAATCGGAAATCGATACTTGATGGTTATATTATTCACGGCTCGATTGTCAATACACATCCTCCAAGATCCGTCTTTCTTAGGAACCAGTAATACCGGAACCGCACAAGGGCTTAGGCTTTCTCGAACATACCCATGATTCATTAGTTCTTCGATTTAGTTTTGTAGTTCCTTCATCTCCTCGGGATTACATCTATAGGCAGCTTTGTTAGGGAGAGATGCACCTGGTATGAGGTCGATCTGATGTTCAATCCCACGAATAGGTGGTAAACCCGACGGTAATTCTTCGGGAAAAACATCCGCAAATTCGTGCAATAAGGCATCCATCCTTTCGTCGTTCCGCACAACCATGTTACCATTCCGTGTATCCTTCAGAATCAACAAGTACATGCACTCTCCATCATTAATAGCATGTTCCACGTCCCGTTTGGCTTCTCACTCCGACCAGAACTCATAGAGTGAATAGCTTGAGGTGACATTGGTTTAAGCACAATCTTTTTGCCCTTATCCCGTAACTCGTACTCATTGCTTCTTCCTCGGTGTAAAATGTCCCTATCAAACATCCATGGCCTACCCAACAGTACATGGCATGCATCCATCGGGAGTACATCACATAATACGTTGTCTTCATATGAACCCATGGCTAGTCCAATCCTCACTTGTTTAGTCACCCTTATTTTGCTCCCATCATCGAGCCAATGCAAAGTGTAAGGTTTTGGATGAGTCGTCGTGGTTAGCCCGAGTTTAGTCACCATCTCGCTGGAAGTGACGTTGGTGCAACTCCCTCCATCAACGATCAAACTACACCATTTATTTCCAACTTGACACTTCGTGTGAAATATTTGATTCCGTTGTTCCGAATTATTCGAAACAGCTTTGGCTTGTAGCGTACGCAGAACTAAAGCCGTGTCATAGCTTGGAGCATCGTAAGTCTCACATTCTTCTCCTTCTTCGTCCTTCATGTCGAAATCAAATACATCACCCAGTCTTTCTTCCTCAACCAACAATTCGTCTCGGATCGTGACAGCTTCTCTTAGTGTCACCACTCGTTTGTTCGGACAAACATTTTGATAATGCCCGAACCCTTGACATTTAAAACATATTACTTTAGCCAGATTCATCTCCTTCGGTACGTAGGGTATCTTAGGAATTGCAACAGGGACCGGAGTCGGTACAGTTGCCTTAGTAGTTGAACTAGACCCGACACTTGGGTTTCCAAATTTGACTGGAAACTCGGGTTTATACATTTTCATCTTGTTTTGAGCTTCCAACTTCACACATAACCCACACAATGTATCGAAGTCCTCGTATGGATACAGTTGCACCGAGTTAGCTATGCTTCAGTTCAAGCTACGCAAGAATCGCGACATCTTCTGTTCCTCATTCTCCTCTATTTCTCCCATTAAGGTCAGATTCTCGAACTCCTCAATGTATTCACTGACGTTCAACTTTCTTTGCATGAGATCTGCAATCTTCCTGTATAAAGACAACTGGTGTGACGTTGGTACATATCTCTTACGAAGTTTTCTTTTTAAAGAATCCCACGAACGGATCTTTTCCTTCCCCGCACGAGCTCTTCATGTTTTAACTCCTTTGTACCAAAGTGAAGCTCCTTTCCCCAACTTGAGAATTGCATACTTACACCTTTTGTCATCGTCAAGGTCTTTAAACTCGAACATACGATCAATTTTTCGTTCCCATTCTAGGTAAATTTTTGGATCTGTCCCTCCAACGAACTCCGAAAGCTCGTTCACCTTGAACTCTTCGACATGGCGTGAGGGTCGCTGATAGTCACCACGCCTAGGTTGCCAACGCTTGTCGTGTTGTTTTGGGACGTCACGCAATACGTCACGAAGTTTTGCCAAGAAATCAGCGTCGTTGAGATCCATAATGCCAAAGATCAAGAACTTGTGCTCTCTGATACCACTTATGATACGAATTCTCTCTTGTGATGCGAATTCGCTATCGATATAGCAGGAAGTTGTTTTGACGCGCGGAAGCTATCGACAAGGAACTGTCGGGAACTGATGACAACAGTTCGCTACATCATTAATACGGGCTAGCGGCACGCACTCGCGACAGGAATGAATGACGACAACTCGATACAGCAACAAGACAGGAACTTGGGCAAATATAAAAGACTTGCCACAGACCACCTCCAAACAGCGACACTCGAAACAGCATGTTTCGGTCGAATGCGAATTGAAAAACAGGAAATAAGTTCGAACAATCGAACTGCACTTGAAACAGAATTTTGATTAAGTACAACACTGTATCGAAAACAAGAAGAGTATCGAAACAGGACAGAAACAGTTGTTTTATCGAATTAGACCTATAACTCGATAAAGTGATTTCTTCTCAAGACCTATAATCAAAGTTTCGATGAAAAGCATTCACCAAGGAAAACACAAGGTGTGTTCTTAAATTTTCAACCTTCAATAATTCTTTATTACAACTTCATCAGCCCTATTTATAGGCAAAAGTAGCCTGACAAGATAATCTAAACTAATGCAAGTTGGTCTTTAAAATAAGGAAAATAAAATACAAGGTTCCCTATGTCACTTACAAACAAAAGTAAAAGATGGGTTTTGTCTTCAAGATGATAGCCGCCCTTCATGCTGCCGAGAATCCTGTTACTTTAATAATAAAGAAAGTGCTAAAGTTCTTTTATTGTTTTTGTCCCTACCACTTGGACTTCTTTTCCCCAAGTTGCAATTTGCCTTTTGTTTAAGTTATTCCAATTCCGACTATCAAGGTAACTCCGTGTCTCGTATCTGTTTTCTCGCCCAAGTACGTTGGAGTATGGTCGAGGTGTTTTACGTCAATTCTTACTTTGTCTTCTTCGCTTGGGGTAGTCGGTTTCGTATCATATTATATCCAATCCGTGCTACAACAAGACTTAACCAAGAAGTAAAAGATTAATCAGTGCTGTTATAGCCAAATCTGAGTACAAAAGGCTCGAATCTAATCAATAAACCCGAGTTTTCATAGAGTTCCAACTCGAATGCATGTAATGTGGTCTAATTTCCTACTAACAATACTTAATCAAGAAGTAAAGGCTTAACCGGAGCTATTATAGCCAATTCTCAATACAAAATGCTCGAATCTAATCAATAAAACCCGTGTTTTTGTAGAGTTTCGACTCGAATATATGTAACGTGGTTTTATGTCCTATTACCAGGACTTAATCAAGAATTAAAGTGTTAAATGAAGATGTTATAGCGAATCCTTATTAGAACAAGACTTAATCAAGAAGTAAAAGACTAACCAGACCTGTTATAGCAAATTCTGAGTACAAAAGGCTTGAATCTAACCAATAAACCCGAGTTTTCATAGAGTTCCGATTCGAATGCATGTAACGTGGTCTTATCTCATATTAACAAGACTTAATCAAGAAGTAAGGCTTAATCGAAGCTATTATAGTGAATCCTTGCTACAACAAGACTTAATTAAGAAAGAAAAGATTAATCGGAGTTGTTATAGCAAATTCTGAGTATAAAAGGCTCGAATCTAATCGATAAACCCGAGTTTTCATAGAGTTCTGACTCGAATGCATGTAACGTGGTCTTATCTCCTATTAAAAAGACTTTATCAAGAAGTAAAAACTTAGTCGGAGCTATTATAGCAAATTCTTGCTACAACAAGACTTAATCAAGAAAGAAAAGATTAATTGGAGCTGTTATGATGAGAAACCGCTAGATTATCCTTCGGGCCCAGTTAAAATACCCATCTGTCCAGTCACAAGATCAAGAGCTAAACAATTTAAAGAATCAATTAACGGACTCGTACAAAGCATTTGGGATAGAGAATTAGCTAAGAAACCAATCGAGATGGACCCTAAAAGCGAAGTGATTGTCAACATCATCAAGATACAGGAAGAGAACAATTCGACCAAGCTTGATTAACCGACATGCATACATAAAATCTTCCTTAGACACGGATGTATTATACCCATATCCTACAAAAAAGATGACCATTACTTTAAAGGAGATACGCGGCCCACCATTTGAAGGAAAATTCAGCCCCACCATCTTCTACTAGCCGTTTCCTCACTCAAGTCTTTGTAATTGTGATTTCATTTGTCTTAAAGTGTATCTAGCAAGAACATTTGAAAAGAGAGTTTGAAGAAAGATATTTCAGCTCTACCATTTCCCATATAGCTGTTGCCAACAAGACCACAAGTCATGAAGTGTGGTCATCTCTTTCTTAAAGTATATTTTACTTTGTTTGATTTTTCTTGTAAGTGTGTTTTTTTCTTCTTTGCTTTAGTTGACTAGATAAGGCTCCTCTTAGCTATTTAAGAGCCATTTTTGGATTTGTGAGAGACATCAATTTTACTAATCATAAATATATTATTGTTTTGAGTTTTGTCACTCAATTCGTGCCCCGTACCTATTGTTACAAAGCAGCACTTCATTCTTCATCCGAACATGTTGTTTTCACCCTGATTCCAAGGTTCTTTGGACGTATAATTGTCGGGTT
The DNA here is from genome assembly GCA_033398695.1 of Orobanche coerulescens. NCBI lineage: Eukaryota > Viridiplantae > Streptophyta > Magnoliopsida > Lamiales > Orobanchaceae > Orobanche > Orobanche coerulescens. The sequence continues at coordinate 104,666,930 of CM065804.1, forward strand.
CTAGTTTGCTTTCTAGAGTTCACATTCTGATGTTCGTCGGGTTGAGGACCGAACAAACCCCATCAACTCTACATTCATTAATGTCACAACTCTGACATGTGTGGGCGATTTTCATGCATAGTAGGTGCGATTCTCTTTGATCCCCTTTTCCCTCGTCCGGTTCTCTTCTCCAACCTATAATCTTGTCATTTATCCAGAGAATTTATCTTCAAGATTTTTGCTCGGTATTCCATTACCTTCCTATCCTGATACGAATGATCCCGGAAAGGTGGATACGTATCGGTCGGAGTATATGTAAGTATATGATAGCGGAAGTCTTTTTACGAGTATGGTGTTTTTGGATGTATTTTTTGATGTAATATCGGATAAAGTGATAATATCAATCAAGAAGACTTGAACGATCAAGAACAAAGGTTTGTCAAATTAGACCTATAATTCGATAAGGTGATTTTTTCTCAAGACCTATTGAGAATCAATCGGATTAATACTCGAAAACGCGTCAAATAAAAATCAAGTTTCGGTAAAATCATTTACCAAGGATAGAAATACAAAGTGTATTCTTTCACAACAACATTCAAATTCATCATGATATTACAAGACTTATCAAAGCCTATTTATAGGAAAAAACTAAGTCTACGTATAACAATAAAAAAAAAACAATTCAAAGATTATAAAATCTTTGAATAATCAAAAAAAATCAACATAAAATACAAACAAGAAACATAAATCACATAATCGGGGAAACATAATCCCTATAAGTAAAAAGGAAGAGAGAAGACAAAAATACACAAAAGTGTATAAAATAAGGGGGCTGCCGGCAGGGAGTCGACCGTGTCCCGAGACACGGCCGCAGCGCGACAAGGACGCTCGGCACGGGCGCGGCGCGACAAGGACGTTCGGCAGTGACTCGACCATATCCGATTGACACGGTCGCGGCGCGACAAGGACGTCCGACAGTGACTCGACCGCGCGGCGCGACAAGAACGTTCGGCATTCACTCGACCGTATCCTAGAACACGGTCGGGTGTCTAAGCAGTCAGTTTGGCTTATCCGGAAGAGTTCGGCCGTGTCTTGGGACACGGTCGAGTCCTGTGGGCAGTCGGTTTGGCTTATCCAGTGCATCTCGGCATGGGCCGTGTTGGACGACACGACCGAGTTCAGTCGGCAGTGCTCGGCATTTTCTGGCAGGTGGTGATATTTTCGGCAGGTTGGACATTTTCCAGCAGGTTGGACATTTTCCGGCAGATTAAACATTTTCCGTCAGGTTGGACACGGTCGAGCTCGGCAACTTGGTCCTTTTACGTCTTGTGTCCATTTTCTCGCCTAAAAATATCGTCGTACGTGCATGACGCGTTGTAAGTCCATTTACGTCGATCCTTGCTTCGTTTTCTTTATTCGGACTACTCAATTTCGTATCATTCCCTCCCCTTTTAAAGGGAATTGTCCTCAATTCCGAACTCCCGTCGTTTCCAGATGAAATAGCTAAAACCTCTACGTACTTGATTTGGAAAATATCCGCAGTGTATATATGGCCCAAAATCTTGAGACGGTAGGTAATAATAGGGGATCTTAGGGAATCACCAAACAACTAACTATCATTATTAATAAAATAATAATAATCACTCCGCCAGGTAATACCGATATCATGACATGAGTGGACATCTGAAATGGGACGCACGACAGTAATAATAGGTCGTTCTTCATCGGATGCCACTTTAAGACCTGGGAAAAATGCTTCGTCGTCGACTTTCATGTCAAAATCTTGGTAAGGCTCAAGATATAGATGTTTCGGAATCATAACATCTTCTTACTCCATATCAAGAACTGAAAACACCTCATTGGAGTTTGGACAATGATCTTCAAAACAACTTATATCGTGATACGAAATTGACTAGTCAAAATGAAGAAGATGGAGCAAGGATCGACGTAAATGGCCTTATAATGCGTCACGCACGTACGGCAACATTTTTAGGCGGGAAAACGGACACAAGACGTAAAAGGACCAAGTTGCCGAGCTCGACCGTGTCCAACCTGCCGGAAAATGTTTAATCTGCCGGAAAATGTCCAACCTGCCGGAAAAATCACCACCTGCCGGAAAATGCCGAGCACTGCCGACCGAACTCGGCCGTGTCGTCCGACACGGCCTGTGCCGAGATGTACCGGATAAGCCAAAACCGACTGCCCAGATGCCCGACCGTGTTCCAGGACACGGTCGAGTCAATGCCGAACGTCCTTGTCGCGCCGTGCGGTCGAGTCACTGTCGGACGTCCTTGTCGCACCGCACCCGTGTCAAGCGGACACGGTCGAGTCACTGCCGAACGTCCTTATCGCGCCACGCCCGTGCCGAGTGTCCTTTTCGCGCCGCGGCCGTGTCTCGGGACATGGCCGAGTCCCTGCCGGCAGCCCCCTTATTTTATACACTTTTGTGTATTTTTGTCTTCTCTTTTCCTTTTTACTTATTTTAGGGATTATGTTTCCCCCATTATGTGATTTATGTTTCTTGTTTGTATTTTATGTTGATTTGTTTTTTTTGACTCATCAAGGTCAATATTATTATAAAAGCGAGAAACAGAAAAGAGTTACAAAGAGAGGGCCATCCAAGACAACAAAATAAAATCTCAAGCTAATGCCACAAGCGGGTAGTCAAGAGAAATAGAGAGAAAAATACAAATGCAAAAGCAATATATGAAAACAGAATAAAAGGACCTACACCCCCATACCAGATGTATGGGGTTGCAGCCGCAGGCCTCGTTAAAACCCTATCGTAGAAAAACCCAATGGGAAAAACCTACGATAGGGAAAAAGAGTACCCGAGCGTTATGCTGCGAGAAAACTAATGTCGGCTAAAATACATAGGAGACATATCCCTCAACAAGATCTCGGAGAGGCTCGCGCCGCTAGACCACTCGTAAGAAACCAATCTTTTAGAAAGCCACCGCCACAAAGATTCCCTTCTCTATAGATATGAGAGACCCTGAAGTGCATGCCGTCAATAATACGCCAAATCCGCCTCAAATGATGCGGTAGATCCAGGGAACAGCCGAACTACGATCCGAGAGAATGCTCACAACATAAGTAGAGTCGACTCCACCACAAATAATCCCAACCATGATAAAAAGCAATCTCGATAGCATGAATAGCCGCGACCAACTCAGCTTGAAGGCAAAACAAAGAACCAATTGCCGCAGAGAGTGCCAAAAACCCGGCCCAGACGATTCCGATAAACAAGGCCAATAGCACCCAAGCACTGGGCACTTTAGCCATCCCATCATTGTTAACTTTCATCCACCAATTGGGGGATACCATTTCACATAAATAGGGTAAAGCGGAGGTCTCGCGTGGCCACCACACCCAGAGCCCGAAGACGAACCAGATCGAAATAGAGTTATCCATGGTGCCCATGTCATAGTTATTACATTCTCTCGAGAAGAGACCAAACTATAGAACGAAGAGACATGATAGAAAATTTAGCATCATTATATAAAACCTCACAAATAATATGCGGATAGCCAAGACGGCAGAATAATAGTGAATCTCCGTAGAGTAGAGATCTGTGACTAAATCGATATCCATAGCTCGAATGATGAAGTGCCCGAACCTGCGTTCAATTCTAAAGAGTTTAAGAAGCCCCGCTCAATATAGTCCTTAATCGCCGGATAACAACACACTCGGTGAAAATATGGTCAATCGATTCACAGACAGAGAGAGAAAAAGGCAAACCAAGGACCAATGAAACCCCTTAAACGAAGAAGATCAAAAGCAGTGACTGTTGTGAATAGCCTTCCAGACCGTGAGAGAACGACGAACGGGGATTATTCTGTGCCAAATCCATTTCCCCCAGCTCACCTTAGGAAAGTTGTGGCGAAGGTGCCAATAAGCGATTTGAGAGGTAACATTGCCATGCACCGATTTAGCCCAAACCCGCTCGTCTTTTCCTTCAAAGTCAGAGGGGGCATAGACGAATCTAAAGCAACATCACGACACCTTTCCATAAAATCGAGGATAAGATGCCAGGTCCCGTCATAGTAAAAATTGCTGATGGTGTCGGAGAAGGTACTTCTGAGATGTTGAGGAATACCCAACCGATCACCAATGATATAACCCAGCCAGTTGTCCCACCAAAAATTAATATTCTGACCGTTACCAATAACCCAACTGAAAGTGTTAAGAAGACGGGGAATATGATTACGAACCCCCCTGAATATAGAGGAAGAAACAATCTTGCGAGTATCCAAATTACTTCTGAGAAACCTCTGACGAAGGAATTGTCCACAAAAGGAATCCTCCTGCAGAATAACCCAGGCCAAACGGAACAAAAAGGACTCATTCATTGTACGAAGATGCCTCACCCCAAGCCCTCCCTCCTCTAAAGGGGAACAAACTCTACTCCAGGCCACAGTACATGCGTTCTTGTGACTAATGTCCCCCGACCAAATAAAATTTCTAGCCGCCGAATCTAATTTGTTTATCAATTTGATCGGCCAACTATATATCATCATTGAGTGAATGGAGGAGCTCATGATGACAGAGTTAACTAAGCAAATACGACCAGCCATCGAGAGAGAGGATCCTTTCCAAGCAGAAAATTTACTAATAATTTTGTCAACGACCGGGGCAATATGGATGAGACGGGGTATGCCGCAGAATAATGGAACCCCGAGGTAATTGAAAGGGAGTGATCCCTCGCGCATGCCAAGGGTGCGCAGAATGGCCCTTTTGGTGTGGATAGGAACATGAGAACCGAAATAAACCTTAGATTTATTACGGTTCATAGCCTGGCCCGAAATAGCTGAGTAATCATCAAGAATCTTCGATATGGCATTGGCATTATCCGTAGAGGCACGACCAAACACGATAGCATCATCCGCATAAAAAAGGTGAGAAGGATAGACAATCTTACGGACCGCAAAAATAGGCTTGAAGAGAGTAGTCTGAACCGCATTGGAGAGCATGAGACCGAGCATCTCCTCAGCAATACAAAATAAAAGAGGGGACATGGGATCACCTTGCCGAACCCCTTGACTGCACGCAAAGTAACCCGTAGGAGCACCATTTATAAGAATAGAAAGCTTCGCTGAGTGAATAATGGTGGAAACCCAAGCAACAAACTGGTCGTGAAAACCAAAACTGTGAAGAACATCCAATAAGAACTCCCAGGAGAGAGTGTCAAAGGCTTTACGAATATCAATTTTAATAGCCATGTTACCACCGAACGCGCGGCGATTCAAACAATTAACGCATTCTGAAGCAATAGATATACAATTGTGGATACGCCGACCCGGAATAAAGCGAAACTGATGGGGGCTGATGATCTCATGAATAAAAGTAGAAAGTCTAGCCGTGAGGATTTTAGTAATAATCTTGAAGATAAAGTTACTTAAGACAATAGGCCGGAATTGCTCAATAGAGATGGCCCCTTTGAATTTAGGAATGAGAGAAACTAAGCTAGAGTTAAGACCCGTCGGAAGATCACCCTCAATGAAAAATTGCCGAATAGCCGCCACAATATCGGGACCAATGACCTCCCAAGAGAACTGATAAAATAATCCAGTAAAGCCGTCAGGCCCAGGGGCACTGTGGGGCTCCATATCGAAAACTGTAGAATGAATTTCTTCGGAATGGGGAATAGCAGTAAGGATGGAGTTATGCTGATGAGAAACCTTAGGAAGAGAGAAACCAGTGGGCCAATTAGTAGCAATCGGGTGGCCTTCGAAAAGGTGCTGATAAAAATTCACAATGTGGTTCGAGATGGTAGACGGATCACGACAAAGATCACCGTCAATAAGGAGAGAGGAAAGCTGAAGACGATTATTCCTCATCTTAACTGTCCTATGGAAAAAGGCAGTATTCCGATCACCATCCTTAAGCCAATTAGTCTTACTCCTTTGTTGGAAGAAAAGACTCTCTTTATTAAGGATGTCGTTCAAGGCCGCAGTTGTTTCAACCTCCTGACAGAAGAGCTCGTCGGTATACCCATCCGCATCAATGAGAGACTGAATGTCACAAAGTTGATCCAAAAGTTGACTTTTTTTAGTGAAAATATCACCAAAAGACGAAAAATTCCAATGCTTGAGGGTACGACGCAGTCTTTTAAGCTTGTACAAAACCAAGTCCCAAGGAGATCGGTTCCCACAATTAAGATTCCAAGAGTTTCGAATAACATCAATAAATGAATTATCAGTAGTCCACATACGTTGAAAACGGAAAGGTCTGGGAAAAGAAGTATTACCCAAAGTGGAGGTGAGCCAGATCGGGTGGTGATCAGAGCAGGTCCTAGGGAAACACATGATATTTTGTGGAAACCCAGTGATCGATAAAATCGGGGGTGGCCAAAAATCGATCAATGCGGCTCTCAACATGATAATCATCGTGAACCCTGCCTCTCCAGGTAAACCGATGACCAGTAAAAGGGATGCCGACAAGCAAGGCCTCGTCAATAAATTGACTGAACTCCTGACAAGAAGTAGCGTTGGGAACATGAAGACTGCGACGCTCATGTGCTCCAATGACGGCATTAAAATCTCCGAAGACTAAAAGGTTAGGGTGAAGGAAGCTCAGGATATCCTCCCAAAGATTCCTGCGACCAATATAGTTACGAGCACCATGAACAACAGACGCCCGAAAGTCCCATCCATTAAAAGAGATGTCCATGATGATAACCTGATCAGAGACATGGATGACTTGGCAATTAGATATGTTGAGGGAGCCGAGCACCCAAATGTCGTGGTCTCGGTTCCTCGCCGATTCTCGGCAAGAAGAGAAAGACCACCCGAACGCCAGAGAGAAAGATCGGAACGAGCAAAAGAAGTGAAGGGTTCGATGATACAAAGAATATCCGGCTTACAAACCGTGATATAGTGACGAAGCTGGTCCCTAGCAACCCGCTTCCTTATCCCCCTGATATTCGAGGAAAGGATATTCATTTAGAAACGGCATTTATCCGTGCTTCAGGCGGATTATTTTGCTGATCCTCTTCCTCAGAATAATTTCGCCAAGGTTTAGAAGCGGCCAAATTAAGATTTTTCGCTGCCGTGGAGTTGGCAGGGAGTAATTGCATAGTCTTTGGGAATTTAACATCCCTTTTAGCTTGTTTTAGCGGAGCTTGTGGTTTTTCTGAGGGAATGATAGGAGAAATAACAATAGATTTTCCTGCCTTAGCAGCAATGGTATGGCTCTTATCTTTGTCATGGTCAGCACACACAATAGGGGGCCCAACCGTGTCAGTCGATTGCTCATGACGAGAGGATGAAGAAGGGTTAGGCAAGATAGTGCGCTTGGAAGACACTGACGTGTTGTTATTATCAGGCTGGAAGACGTTAGTGGTAAGGGATAACATGTTATTGTTGGCATGTTCAGCGGAGAACTCAGAAGTGGGGACAATGGTATCATTTTGCTCTATTGAAGGCTGGAAAACCGTCAAGGCGAGCTGATGGTGATCATTATTGGAATCAGCTTCTGTTGGTTCAACATCAAGCACATTGAAGCGATTATTGTTGTTTGAATTATTTACCCTAACAGTAGGGGTAGGGGATGGTTTACGAACATATTTGGATTGACGATTCTGGCGGTCGCTAGGAACCGTAGAGTTGGAGTTCGGAGCCAATTTTTGGCTTCTACAGGAGTTGTTGGAGTGACCAACGATTGAGCAATGAGTGCAAAACTCTGGAAATTTTTCGTAGCCAATAGAAGGGAAAACACAATGACCCGAACATTCAACCATGACATTGTTGTGAACATGGTCTTTCAAGTCAATTTCAATTAGGACCCGAACAAAATGACCCACTTCCCCATTCAGAGAACGTTCATCAATTTTCAGAGGGTTGCCAAGAGTCTTAGCAATTGTAAAAATAAGTTGAGGGTGCCAGTATTCAATCGGCAACTCATAAATTCGGATCCAAACTTGTGCTTTAGAAGTAGCAATTTTATAAGGGTTGAAATCCGGAACCCAAGTGGATAAACGAAAATATTCGGAGACCAAGTTCCATGAAGTTTTGCTAAAAACACGATTTTTATCTTCCGAATTATTAAATTGAACGTTAAAGTATCCTTTTCCCAAAGGTATTAATTTCGAGGACATGGAGATAGACCAAGCATTTTGCAATTTAGCCTTCAGTTGATCAAGAGAGTAAGGCTTAGAGTTTTTCGGTTGCAACAACCTACCATTTAAGGAATTTTGAAGGTATTTGACCCTTTCAGAGTAAATTTTTTCATCTAAGGAAATAGATATAAAATCCCCTTTGCGCACCGGATCACAGTAGTTACGATAAATATCATCTGAGAAATGATTATCTTTCCTCGAGTTAGAAAGATTACCTGTCAGAGCTTCCTTGAAAGATGAAGGAGAGGGACCCGTAGTTTTTCCCAAACTTGGGTCGTCTTGTTTGAGGGAACCGAGCTGGGGGGCCGAATTATGGAGCGGCGCCGAAGCCGGGAATGGTGGAGAGACCGAAGGCGTCTTCGAATAGGAAATGTTGGAAAGAGATGACATCATATGTTGGAAGCATGACATGAGGACTTTCGTAGAAATCATTGTCGGAATCGACGATGGATGAACAAAGTCCGGTGGCTGCCCATTCGTCGGCGGCGACTGGCCGTCATCGGCCATGACTGCCGGAACCAAACTGCTGGAGAGCGGCTCCCAAGAACCCTAAGGAAGACCCGTCGGAAAATCTCGCCGGAATCTGAGGTCGCCGGAAAATCTCGCCGGAATCTGAGGTGGCCGGAACCTGGTCGAAATTGTAAGCAACGGAAGCGGCTCGACAAGAGGAATCCAATGAAAGTGGTCCGCTACCGAGAGGAGGTCGGAGCACGCTGGAAAAAGAGAAAACGCGGCTGTGGTCAACGGTTGACCAAGAAACGTCGCCGGTCGGAGACCGCGATTCAGCCGACGAGACCAGAGGGGAAATGACCGGAATTACAACAGGAGTCTATTCCGGTTGGTGCCCAAGAGTTTGCGCCACGGACGTGGCCGGAAAATGCAACCGAAGTTCAGCGAAAATGTAGTTTTCAGCCGGAATTTGCAACCTAGATTTGCACAGGTAAACATTGTCGGAATTGAGTGAAATTTGGAGGGGACGTTCATCTCGGAGAGACAAACAATCGGCCATCGGCCGATGATGGAGGGGCTTCCTCACGCGCCCACACGCGCCGCCGGGCCGGGAACTGTTTTGTGTGTGAAAATCGCCCCTAGCGTGTGTGTAACTCGGGTTTTTGTTGGAGTGTCTGTTGATTTGTTTTGATTATTCAAAGATTTTATAATCTTTGAATTATTTTTATATTGTTATAGGTAGAATTAGTTTTTCCTATAAATAGGCTTTGATAAGTCTTGCATTATTATGAATTTGAATGTTGAAGTATAAGAATACACATTGTGTTTTCTATTCTTGGTGAATACATTTCATCAAACCTTTGATTTTTATTCGACGCGTTTTCGAGTATTAATCCGATTGATTCTCAATAGGTCTTGAGAAGAAATCACTTATCGAATTATAGGTCTAATTCGATAAACCTTTGTTCTTGTTTGGTCGAATCACGTTGATCGATATTATCACTTTTTCCGATATTACTTCCACTTTTCATTTGTTCGAATTTTCATTGTCATATTCGATATTACTCCCATAAAATAGATCTAAAATCACCCTACTCGTAAAAAGCCTTCCGCTATCATACACTTATATATACTCCGACCGATACGTATCCACCTTTCCGGGATAATTTAATACGAATTACGTATGAAAATGGACGTAAACTCGAATGTAATGCAGCGGAAATATTGTTGATCCTCACAACACTCGAATATGTGTAACACTCGTAAGAAATAACGGAAAGTAAGGCAATTCGGCTTACGTAAACAAGAACAATATGAATGATTTATCAAACTAGACCTATAGTTTGATAAGGTAATCTTTCCTCAAGACCTATTGAGAATCGATTAGATTAAAACTCGAAAATGTGTCGAATTATAATCAAGTTTCGATGAAAAGCATTGACCAAGGATAGAAATACAAAGTGTATTCTTCTTATACAACATTCAATGTCCCATACAAGCATGAACAAGACTACTTATAGAAGTGTAGTCTTCTAAACAACTAAGGAATAAAAACAAGATCACATGATCTTGAAATGAAAAACAAAACATCAAGATAAAATACAAAGGAATCAAATCATAGGGAGGGAATCACACAATAAACATAGTTATAAGTCACCCCACATAACATATAAGTCTAATAATGACATGTGAGGGAAGGGAAAAAAACAAAACACACAAAAAAATCAGCAATAATAGAAGTTGGCTGGCTGTCGGACACGGGTCGTGCCGATTGGCACGGCCGCGGCTGCATGTGCGGTCGCAACATGTTCGGCAGGACTCGACCGTGTCGCCTGGCACGGTCGGGTTGGTCGGATAGCGATAATTCACTATCCGGAAGAGTGTGACACGGCCATGTCGCCTGACACGGTCGGGCAGCGAGATTTCACTATCCGGGACATCTCGGCACGGGCCGTGTCGGACGAAACGGCCGAGTTCGGTCGGCAGCGAGATTTCACTATCCTGGACATCTCGGCACGGGCCATGTCAGACGACACGGCTGAGTTCGATCGGCAGCGATTCGGTAGTTTCCGGCACAGTATGACGCGGGCCGTGTCATATGACACGGCCGAGACCGAGACTCCTCGTCTTACGTCCGTTTTCTCGCCTAAATATGTAGTAGTCCGTGCATGGCGTGTTGTAAGGTCATTTGCGTCGATCCTTACTTCGTCTTCTTCATTCTTTTTAATTGATTCCGTATCATCTCCTCCTCCTTTAAAAGGAATTGTCCTCAATTCCGAAATTTTGTCATCATCGATGTAAGGCGAAAGGTCCCCAACATTAAAGGTTGCATGAATCCCATAGTCTCCTGGAAGTTCTAATTTGTATGCGTTGTCGTTCACCTTTGCGATTACTTTAAACGGTCCCTCCGCTCGCGGCATTAATTTGTTCTTACGTTTATTTGGAAATCGCTCTTTCCTCAAATGCAACCAAACGAAATCACTAACTTCGAACAATCTCGGCCTTCTTTGTTTGTTCGACTTTCTTTTGTATGCCTCGTTTATTTCCTTGATCCGATTACGTACTTGCTCATGTAATTTCATCATTGATTTCTGTTTTGATTCCACATCCTTGTGCACTAACTCGTCACTTGGCAATGGAAATAGATCTAACGGCATGTATGGATTTAGTCCGTAAACTACTTCGAACAGAGAGTGTGCCGTGGCATGAGTAGGAGAACGATTATAAGCAAACTCCGCATGTGCAAGTTTCAAGTCCCAATCCTTTTGTGTCTTGCTCACAAGACCACGTAGTAAAGTGCCCAACGTTCGATTGGTTACCTCGGTTTGACCGTCCGTTTGTGGATGATGTGACGTGCTAAATAGTAGTTTGGTTCCCATCTTTCTCCACAAGGTGTTCCAAAAATAACTAAGGAATTTTGAGTCCCGATCCGAAACAATCGTTTTTGGAACCCCATGCAATCGTACGATTTCTCGGAAATACAAATCAGCGATGTTACTCGCGTTGTCCGTCTTGTGGCAAGCCACAAAGTGAGCCATCTTCGAAAATCGGTCTACAACAACCATAATAGCATCTCTCACTCGTTGAGTACGAGGCAAAGCAATAATGAAATCCATTGAGACATCTTCCCACGGCCTTTCCGGAATCGTCAAAGGCATGTATACTGATACGAATTCAGCACTTATGATGCGAATTCTCTATCGGTACAGCGGAAGGCTTGTTTTGACGAGCGGAAGCTATCGGCAAGAAACTGTCAGGAACTGACAACAACAGTTCGCTACAGCAACAATACTGACGAGTAGTATGCGCGGGCGATGAAGACGGTAATTCGATACAGCCAAATGTAAAAGACTTGAAACAAGCCACCTCCAAACAGCGACACTCGAAACAGCATGTTTTGGACGGAAGCGGATTTGAAATAGGAAACAAGTTCGAAGGATCGAACAACACTTGATGCGAAATACCGAATAAGTATAAAACTGTATCGAAAAACAAACAGAATATCGAAACAGGACAGAAACAGTTGTTTTATCGAATTAGACCTATAATTCGATAAAGTAATTTCTTCTCAAGACCTATTGAGAATCAATCAGATTAAGATTCAAAAACGCGTCGAATAATAATCAAAGTTTTGATGAAAAGCATTCACCAGGGAAGACACAAAGTGTATTCTTAATTCTTCAACATTCAATAATCCCTTCACTACACTTCATCGCCACTATTTATAGGAAAAGTATCCTGACAAGATAAACTAAACTAATACAAGTTATTCTTAAAATAATGAAAAGATAATAAAAGGTTCCCCCATGTCACTTGCAAACAAAAGTAAAAGCTGGGCCTTGTCTCCAAGTTGAAAGTTGACAGCCGCCTTTTGCCAAGAATCCTACTGCTTTTGTAAGAAGATGCTGAACATTCTTTTATTGTTTAGTTGCCACTTGAACCTCTTCCCCTCCCCAAGATGCAAGTTGTCTTTTGTTTAAGTTACTCCAATTCCAATTATCAAGGTAACTCCGTGCCTCGTTTCAGTTCTCTCGCCCAAGTACGTTGGAGTATGATCGAGATGTTTTACGTCAATTCTTACTTCGTCTTCTTTGCTTGGAGTAGTTGGTTTCATATCATCCCCTCCTTCTTTAAAAGGAATTGTCCTCAATTCCGCAATCCCATCGTCGTCAAGGTAAGGGGATAGATCACCTACGTTGAAAGTAGTATGCACTCCGTAATCACCCGGAAGTTCTAACTTGTAAGCATTGTCGTTCACCTTCGCAATTATTTTAAATGGTCCCTCAGCTCGTGGCATTAACTTGTTCTTACGCTTAATCGGGAATCGCTCTTTTCTCAAATGTATCCAAACTAAATCTCCAACCTCGAATACTCTTGGTTTTCTTTGCTTGCTCGACTTCCTTTTGTATGCCTCGTTTATCTCTTTGATTCGGTCACGCACCTGTTCGTGTAATTTCATCATCTATTTCAGTTTTGACTCTGCATCCTTATGCACCAATTCATTACTCGGTAATGGAATTAAGTCTAGCGGTATGTAAGGATTTAGGCTGTAAACTACTTCGAATGGAGAGTGCGCTGTGGCATGAGTAGGAGAACGGTTGTAAGCAAACTCCGCATGCGCAAGCTTCAAATCCCAATCCTTTTGTGTCTTGCTTACTAAGCCTCGCAACAGCGTTCCTAGTGTTCGGTTAGTCACTTCAGTTTGTCAGTCTGTTTGAGGATGATGCGAAGTACTAAACAACAGCTTGGTTCCCACCTTCATCCACAATGTGTTCCAAAAGTAGCTTAGAAACTTCGAGTCCCGGTCCGAAACAATAGTTTTTGGGACTCCATGTAACCGTACCACCTCTCGAAAATACAAGTCAGCAACATTACTCGCATCATCGGTTTTGTGACAAGGAACAAAATGAGCCATCTTTGAAAATCGATCGACAACCACCATAATCACATCCTTACCTCGTTGGGTTCGAGGCAAAGCCACAATAAAATCCATTGAGACATCTTCCTATGGCCTCTCCAGAACCGGTAAAGGTGTGTATATTCCTTGTTTGAATGAACTCTTTGCAATATGGCATGTCACACACTTACTGATTATATTATAGACATCCCCCTGCATCCTTGGCCAATAAAAATGTTCTTTAAGCACATCCAATGTCTTGGCCGAACCAAAGTGGCCAGGCAAACCCCCTCCGTGAGCCTCTCGAATCAGCAATTCTCGAATCGTGTGCCTAGCTAGGCAAAGACGATTCCCTTTAAAAAGGAAGCCTTCCTGTATCGAAAAATCTCCCATCGGGCCAGATTTGCAAAGGGCAAAGGTCTCGCCAAAATCCGTGTCACCGTCGTAATACTCCTTTACTATCTCGAATCCAAGCAAACGAACATCAAGAGTAGAGAGCAAGGCATAACGCCTAGACAATGCATCTGCTACAACATTGTTCTTTCCATCCTTATACTTTGATGAGAAGTGAAACGACTGTAAAAATTCCACCCACTTCGCATGCCTGGGACTCAACTTGTGTTGCCCGTTAATATACTTCAATGATTCATGGTCCGAGTGTATGATAAAATGCTTTGGCTGAAGATAGTGACTCCAATGATATAGAGCCCTCACAATAGCATAAAACTCCTTGTCGTACATACAATAATTGAGATGAGCACCGTTTAACTTCTCTGAAAAATAAGCAATAGGTCGCTTTCCCTGAAAGAGAACCGCTCCAATGCCAACTCCGCTAGAATCACAATCTACTTCGAACGGTTGCGAAAAATCGGGTAATGCTAAGATTGGTGCTTCGCACAACTTCGCCTTCAAATTTGCAAATGACTCCTGAGTAGCCCGGCTCCAATTAAATGTGCCCTTCTTCAAACATTCGGTTATTGGGCTTGCAATGGTACTGAAATCTCGAATGAATCTTTGGTAAAATGAAGTCAGCCCATGGAACGATCTAACTTCCGTCACTGTAGTGGGTACTGGCCAGGACTTAATTGCTTCGATCTTTACTTGATCGACCGACACTCCATCCTTCGAAACAATATAGCCAAGAAAGACTATACTTTCGACCAAAAATGAGCATTTTTCCTTTTTTCCATACAGCTTCTGGTTTCTAAGGGTTTCGAAGACTTGTCTCAAGTGTTCGAAATGTTCTTGCAATGATCGGCTATAGATCAGAATATCATCTAAGTACACGACCACAAATTTCCCTAAGAATGGCTTAAGTACCTCATTCATCAAGCGCATGAAAGTACTCGGCGCATTTGTAAGGCCGAACGGCATGACGGTCCATTCATACAGTCCATGTTTAGTTTTGAAGGCCGTCTTCCACTCATCTCCTTCTCTCATTCGGATTTGGTGATACCCACTCCGTAGGTCAACTTTTGAAAAGATTACGGATCCGTGTAATTCATCCAACATGTCATCAAGCCTCGGAATCGGAAATAGATACTTGATGGTTATATTGTTCACAGCTCGACTATCAATACACATTCGCCAAGATCCGTCTTTCTTAGGAACCAGTAATACCGGAACCGCACAAGGACTTAGGCTTTCTCGAACATACCCACGATCCATTAGTTCTTCGATTTAGTTTTGTAATTCCTTCGTCTCCTCGGGATTACATCTATAGGCAGCTTTGTTAGGGAGCGACACACCCTGATACCAATCGATACCCAACAGTGTTACCAATACAGGAACTGTTGTGAATCGTGGTTGTGTGAAGCGGAAGTATAAGTTCTCGAGCGGAAGCAAACGAACAGCAAACAACACTTCGATACAGCACTTCGATACAGCACTTTTCGGACACCACTTTGATACAGCAATGTTCGGACAACACTTTGATACAGCACTGTTCGGACAGTACTTCAGTATGGTGCTTTGGTACAGCAACAATAGACTATATTTTTGTACAACAACAATGGATATGGAAATGATGAGAGCACTTCAAACCCTTAGAATTAATTACTATAATCCACTTAGAATCCTGTTCTAAAGAAACGTTTGGAATTAATTTAAGAACTCGAGTTTCTATGATTAAGACTTAACAATTTTATGAACTAAAATTGCAAGAATATAGAAGTGAGAATTATAAGAATAATACTCAAGAAAATTCGAGCATCAGCTCTGATTCTAGCACAAGGCCGAAAGATCTTTTTGATTTCAAAAGTTATATGATCCTCTTCTCGTTACCTAAAGGTCTCCTTTTATAGGAGTGTACACAACAAACTATATTATCCCTGACATATTAAACTAAGGAAATAAAATCAAGTGTCCCTACTTTTTAAGACAATGCAGGGCGGCTACACATGGGACTGGATTAAAAGGGAATAAACTAACAACAACTTAACTATAAAGTAAATAAAGAAATCTTGAAAAGGTCTTAATTCTCACGTTCACTTTAAAATTTCCACATGCTGAAGTCCCCTTTTCCAAGACAACACCAAACATCCCACCTTCCTTGAAGCTTCCTCACGCCTAAGTCTAATTTCCAAGCTAGGATGGATTTTTCTTAATCATCAAGTTGACCTTCGGTTGTTCATCCTTTTTATAGAGTATTTCTCTTTTCGAGTTTTTATGATTTAACTCTCATTTTCAGGAAATACGACAAAGACGCCCTCATGCTATTATTTAGGCAATATCTGGGGTCCGCCCTCAAGCTTTCTATTTTTAGCTATATCTGGGCTGCCCTCAAGCAAAGCTATATCTGGGCTTAGGATTTGAACAACTGTCGGGCCTTCTTGAATCTCAAGTAGATCCACCGTTGCACAGTCACTAAACTTAGACATGATTTCCACTTCTAATTCGGGCAGCTTAAGGACGAGCTTATCTTCTTCTTTTCTTTGGACGTGAATTCTTCTAGGTTCAGGGTCTTTATTCAGTGTAGTGTGAGGGTCTTCAAGAGAAGATTTGATCGAGGTCATACAGTAACCCTCTTGAGTAGGAACCGAGTTGTCTTCGTAAGAGTTAATAACAGATAATAAGGTAACAGGTGAGGAACATGCATTAAGTTTATTTCGTGAGGTGGTGCTAGTGTCACTCGTTCTCAACATTTCACTCGTTTGTTCTCTCAACTTCCTAGCACGTGCACGTGTGATAGGACCATTGGGGTCCATGACGGTTCCAGCCGTTCCTAACTCTCTTAGTAGCACAACCGTGTTTGTATCATCCCCTCCCTCTTGAGAAGGATCTATCCTCAGATCCGCGAGGTCACCTGCTTCAAACAAAGACAAATCAGAAACATTAAAAGTATCAGATACATTGTATTCTCCTGCTAAGTCTAGTTTATAAGCATTATTATTTATCCTCTCCAAGATCATGAAAGGACCGTCTCCTCTTGGTAGCAATTTCGATCTCCTTTGTACAGGAAACCTTTCCTTCCTCATATGTATCCACACCCAGTCTCCAGGTTCGAAGACCACTTCCTTTCTTCCTCGGTTGGCGCGCTCAACATACTGCTTAGTACGCCTTTCAATGTTAGCTCTTGCTTTCTCATGGAGTTGCTTAACTAGCTCGGCTTTCTTCTTCCCATCTGTACTAATTCTTTCAGTCACAGGCAAAGGCACAAGATCAAGTGGGATCAAAGGGTTAAATTCATAAACAATCTCAAAAGGAGAAAATTGAGAAGCAGAATGCACTGTTCGATTATAAGCAAACTCAACATGTGGCAAACATTCTTCCCAAGTTTTAATGTTTGTTTTTATTATAACCCTTAACAATGTAGAAAGAGTTCTATTTACTACTTCGGTTTGCCCATCAGTTTGTGGGTGACAAGTGGTAGAAAATAGAAGCTTTGTGCCTAATTTAGCACATAAGGTTTTCCAAAAATAACTTAGGAACTTAGCATCGCGATCAGAAACTATAATCATAGGCATTCCATGTAAACGAATGATTTCTCTAAAGAAAAGATTAGCCACGTGAGATGCATCATCAGTTTTGTGGCAAGCTATGAAATGTGCCATTTTTGAAAACCTATCAACCACAACAAATATAGAATCCCTCCCATACCGGTTTCTAGGCAATCCCAGCACGAAATCCATCGATATATCAGTCCAAGGAGTATTAGGAATGGGGAATGGGTTGTACAAACCGTGGGGTTGAACTCGACTTTTAGCCATTTTACAATCGATACTGCGACCACAAATATGAATGACACCTCGTTTCATACCCGGCCAGTAGAAATGTTCTTGCAAAACAGACAAGGTTTTATCAATGCTAAAATGACCTATCAACCCTCCCCCATGTGATTCGAGTAACAATAGCTCACGTATAGAACTAGTAGGTATGCATAACTTATTTTCTCTAAACAGAAAACCATCACTCTTATAGTACTTATCTACTCCAGACTTCTCACAAGTAATGAAAATTTCGCCGAAATCAATGTCTTTCTCGTACAGATTTTTAATTAATTCAAAAGCAAGTATTTTCGATTCTAAAGCAGTCAGGAAGGTATACCTGCGAGATAGAGCATCCGCAACGACGTTCTCTTTTCCCTGTTTGTACTTGATTACGTACGGGAACGTCTCTATGAATTCCATCCATCGAGCATGCCTTCTATTCAACTTTTGTTGCCCCTTCAGATGTTTCAAGGACTCGTGATCAGTGTGTATCACGAATTCTTTGGGCCATAAGTAATGTTGCCAAGTCTCGAGTGCTCGAACCAAGGCATATAGTTCCTTGTCGTAAGTTGGATAGTTCAGCGAAGCTCCTCCCAACTTCTCACTGAAGTAGGCAATCGGCCTACCCTATTGCATCGAAACAGCTCCTATACCTGTACCGGACGCATCACACTCGATCTCAAAAGACTTAGCAAAATTCGGCAGGGCTAGCAGTGGAGCATTCGTCAGTTTTTCTTTCAAGGCCTTGAAGGCCGTCTCTTGCTCCTGTTCCCACTTGAATCCAACATTCTTCTTGATTACCTCGGTCAAAGGGGCGGCTACAGTACTAAAGTTGGGTACAAACCGGCGATAGAAGCTTGCCAGGCCGTGGAAGCTTCGGACTTCGCTCACATTTTTGGGGCTGTCCCATTCTCTAATTGCCCTCACTTTCTCTTCATCGACCTGTATCCCCTGGGAACTAACAACGAAACCAAGGAAAGCCAATTTCTCGGTGCCAAAGTTGCATTTTTGAATGCTAGCAAACAAGTGTTCCTTTCTAAGCACAAGCAACACCTCCTTCAAATGCTTGATATGTTCATTCAAACTTTTGCTATATATTAGGATATCATCAAAGTCTACAACAACAAATTTACCAATAAAAGCACGTAGAACATGATTCATTACCCTCATAAATGTACATGGTGCGTTAGTGAGCCCAAATGGCATAACTAACCACTCATACAAGCCATGTTTAATTTTAAACGCCGTTTTCCACTCGTCTCCCTCTTTCATTCGAATCTGATGGTACCCACTTCTTAAATCAATTTTTGAAAATATTGTGGAACCATATAATTCATCTAACATGTCGTCAAGTCTAGGGATGGGATGTCGATATTTCACCGTAATGTTGTTTATTGCACGACAGTCTACGCACATACTCCACGAGCCATGTTTCTTTGGTACTAGCAATACCGGAACTGCACAAGGACTCATACTCTCTCTCACATGTCCCTTTGCTAGTAGTTCATACACTTGCCTTTGCATCTCTTTAGTCTCTTCGGGGTTACTTCGGTATGCAGGATGATTTGGTATTGAAGATCCTGGAACAAAGTCGAAACAGTGCTCGATGCCTCGAACGGGCAGCAATCCAGGTGGTGTCTCCTCAGGAAACACGTCTTCAAACTCCTGCAATAAAGAGACAATCAATGGATCAGTAGTATCAGGAATTGATGGAATATTAAGCAATACATCACGAAATAGTAATAGAACCACAGGCCGTCTTGCGAGCAAGGCCCGTTTAACTTCACTAGCCCTACAAAGGGCAACAATTTTTATCCCTTTAGGGACCGTCGTGACTGTTTTCTTTTCCTTCTCCTTTCTTTCGCTTTCTTTCAGTGCTTGTTCTAATATCCTCTAATCTTCAAGGATTTGCTTAGGGGTCATAGGTGATAGGTTGAATTTCTTCTTCCAAAAAATGAAGGAATACTTGTTCGAAAACCCATCATGAGTAACTTTGCGGTCGTACTGCCATGGTCTTCCTAAAAGGATCTGGGTGGCATGCATAGGGGCGACGTCGCAAACTACTTCGTCCTCATATCTCCCTATCTTAAAGGGCATGGTGCATTTACTCACTACTTTCAGTTCCCCAGCATTATTCATCCACATCAACTTATATGGTTTAGGGTGTCTTTCGGTTTTAAGTTCTAGTTTCTGCACCAAGGCTGTACTAACGACATTGACACAACTACCCCCGTCTATGATCATACTACAGAGGTTCTCCTTAATGTAGCACCTACACTAAAACAAGTTCTCCCTCTGGCTATCCTCATCTTACACTACCTTAGCTGACAAGGACATTCTAAGCACTACATTAATCTTTCCTTCTAAGATTTCTTCATTACATTCTTCTATATCTTCTCAACTATCCTCATCCTTAATCTCTTCTTCTCCCTCACTTTCAGTCGCTATTTCCCCTGACTTAATGACTACAGCTCGCTTGTTTGGGCAGTTTGGGGCTATGTGACCTATACCTTGACACTTATAGCATCGTATCTCATGTGTCCTAGGTTGAGGTTTGGAACTTGGTGAAGGTTGGGGCTTAGTTGGCGGATTAGGGGTTGTTTGGACCCTAGTGACTGACGGTTTTGGGTCTTCCTTATGGTTAGTGGGCTGTCTCGATTTCCATGGGATACTAGGAGTGGGGTTCTTCCTAGTTTGACGCCTCCGAACTTGGGTTTCTATTTTCCTAGCTGTGTGCACCGTTTCTTCTAAGTCATGCATAGTCATGAGCTCTAATTGGTCTCTAATTTCAACATTAAGTCCGGCTAAGAATCTAGTCATGGTACTATCGTGGTCCTCCTCTATACGACATCTAATCAGTCCTATTTCCATCTCCTTATAGTAATCGACTAATCGTCTACTGACTTAGTCCCTTGCCTTTAAGTTTGTAGACTATACCTAAGGTCCCTCATGTAATAGCTAGGAACAAATCTTTCCTTCATCACTCGCTTAAGTTCTTCCCATGTATCTGTGGGTCTTTCCCCACGTCGATGCCTAAGTTGAACTATATGATCCCACCATACAAGAGCGTACCCGGTGAACTCTACAGTGGCTATCTTAACCTTCTTAAGATCAGAAAAATTTCGACACTCAAATTGTCCCTCGACCTTCCTAACCCATTCAAAATAAGTTTCGGGCTCAGATTTGCCTTCAAAAGGTGGTATGGAGAACTTAACACTACTTAAGTTATCATCTACCCGTACTCGTTGTTCTCTAGGTTCTTGGTTGATCCTAGGTTGTCTGTCATCCTCAAAGTACTCATCATATTCATCTTCCGGATAGTATTCAGGTGGTGGAGGGGCTGCCCTAACTCTACCCCTTTCTCTACCTCTATACCGTGAATCCCTTCCTCCCATCGTGGGTTCTCTCTCTCGATCCTCCCTATTTCTAATAGTAGGTTCGGGAGTTGGTGATGTTCTATGGGATTTCAGCTCTTCTCTCATTTCCAAAATCATGTTTTCCATCGTTCGTATGTAGGATGTCAGGCCCTCAATTGCACATCACAGAAGCTTTGGATTTTATTAGTAACTGGGTCGTCACTTAAGACCTCTTCCTCATCTACGGGATCCTTCCCAGCTCGTCTAGGGGCTGGAGTTTCTCCATCCTTCGAGTTTCTTGATCATGTCATCATGGTACTGATACGGAATCATTTGATATGAACGAAGAAGACTAAGTAAGGATCGATATAAATGACCTTACTACACGCCATGCACGGACTACTATGTATTTAGGCGAGAAAACGGACATAAGACGTGGAGTATCGATCTCAGCCGTGTCATATGATACGGCCTGTGTCATGCTGTGCCGGAAGGTCGACATCCAACCTGCCGGAAAAATGTTCAAAATGCCGGAAAATATCCAACCTGCCGGAAAATTCACCACCTGCCGGAACTGGCCGAGCACTGCCGATCGAACCCGACCGTGTCGTCCGACACGGCCCGTGCCGCACTCGTCTGGAAATGCAAAAGTCACTGCCCACAGGACTTGATCGTGTTGTCTGGCACGGTCGAGTCGAACTCTTCCGGATAAGCCTAGACCGACTGCCTAGACGCCCAAAACCGACTGCCTAGACGCCCGACCGTGTTCCAGGACACGATTGGGCCCACGCCGAACGTCCTTGTCAGCGCCGCGCCCGTGCCAAGTCACTGTCGGACGAGTCCCTATCACGCCGCGACCGTGTCAAGCGGACACGGTCGAGTCACTGCCGAAGTCCTTGTCAGCGCCGCGCCCGTGCTGAGTGTCCTTGTCGCGCTGCGGCCGTGTCAAGCGACACGGCCGAGTCCTGCCGACAGATTTCACTTTTTTGGTGTTTTCTTTTGTGTGTTTGTCTTTGCCTTGTTTTTTACTCATTTTAGGGATTGTGTTTCCCCTAAAATTAGGATTGTTGTTCCTTTTATATTTTATTGTTGATTTGTTTTGATTATTCAAAGATTTTATAAATCTTTGAATTATTTTCTTTTATTATAGGAAGACTTGAAGTCTCCTATATATAGGCTTGTGTAAATATTGTAACAACCATTGTATGTTGAAGAAATAAGAATACACTTGTGTTTTCTTGGTGAATTCTTTTCATCGAAATCTTGATTATAATTCGACGCGTTTTCGAGTTTTAATCCAATCGATTCTCAATAGGTCTTGAGGAAAGATTATCTTATCAAACTATAGGTCTAGTTTGATAAATCATTCATAATGTTCTTGTTTACGTAAGCCGAATTGCCCTACTTTCGGTTATATCTTACGAGTGTTACACATATTCGAGTGTTGTGAGGATCAATTATATTTCCGCTGCATTACATACGAGTTTACGTCCATTTTCATACGTAATTCGTATCATTAGTGGTATCGGAGCCCAAGGCGATTTCCTTGGTGATTTAGTTGAATATTTCTTGTTCAAAACCATCTCTTGAATCTTGTTATGGATTTCTCCAATCCCGATTTCTTGATGAAACTCCGGGACGCACTAAGTGTAACACCCCCAGGATATCCGAGGTATATTACAGCGCCGTGAATCCCTATATGGGACCCACCAGGCTGATCAAGCATCATATTCATCGACTCACAGAAGCAACAGAAAAATATCTCGTCATAAAGACGCCCAACAAAATAATCCACCCGGTTCAACCGGTCTAACATAACACCATAATCCAACACAAACATAATAAACAACAATACAATCCCGGCGAGTAAAAGTTCTTAAGTACTCGAGTACTTCTACTAGTTTAAAGACCACAAAAATAAAAAGATAGAAAGCAATAAGACACCACTCGTGCACAATCATCACGCACGGCCATCATCCGCATACTGGTCCAGCACCCGCTCGTCTCGATGAATCTGACCTGAAATTCATAAAACGAATTTCCCCAAAACGGGTCCCAGAGGGGTTAGCAATTACGCTAGTACAAGTAACCAAATGAACGATTTACATCTTACACAAATAGTAATGCATGCAATTCAAGAGAACATAGTTCCAAAACATTCATTTACGGAAATGTCAATATCAAATCACATTGTAAAATGCACCACAATTAACCGTCGATCCACGTCTCTGTGGACCCCTACCGAGACCCCGTTGGATCTAACCCGTAGTGGTTAAAAGCAAGCTCGTCGATCCACGTCTCTGTGGACCCCTACCGAGACCCCGTCGGATCTAACCCGTAGTGAGCATACACACACACACACCATTTCTCATACAATACTACTATGTCAAGATTGTAAGTTCATAAGGATACTTGCCTCGGTTAATAGACGGTGATACGAACGGAAAGGAAGAATCGAACACGACCACGAGGAACCGGCGGAAATGAACCTAACAATTCGAATAACACAATCACAACCAACTCTAAACGAATACGGAAAAGGAATACACCCGAAAACCCGCCCACGATTCATGTATATTCGTACCAAAAATAACGAGGGCGGACCACAACCAAACCCTCTCGATTCCATAAAAACCCACAAAATATCCATGAATCCGTAGGAAAACTAAAGATACTAATAATATTAATCGTATTCATCATGAATCCACCAACAAAATGGAACGAATCGGAAGAAAAATCCCAAAACCCCCAAATTATTCGAAAATAGGGTTTTAGAGATATTACCTTTGGAGATTCAAGTACTAAGATCCGTAGAACACGCGTTAGATTGATTATCCGGGCCTCACAACCGAAGGAGAATGATGAAAATCAACCTCCAATTGATGAATGCTTGAGAAGTTTTCCCCCTAAGTCCTCTCTCTCTCGCGCGCAGGTGAAGAATGAAGAAAATGGCCGATCTCGTCTAATAAGGACGAGATTATACAGTTGACCGCTTGGTGTGCCGCGGCACAGGCCAAAAAATTACTCCCAGGGTTCGGCAGTGTGCCGCGGCACCCGGTACAGTCGGGTTTTGGTCGCAGATGTCACTCGAGTGTGCCGCGGCACTGACTTGGCACTGTGCCGCGGCACCGGATGGGTGTGCCGCAGCACACAGTACAGTTCGCCCGACCAACAACTGGAGAAATGTGTGTGCCGCGGCTCACACCCCCTGTTGGTCCCAAAAAGATGAAAATGATCCGGAAAGAGAATAAAAGCGATAGGAATCAACATCGGGGAAACAATAACACGAGATGAACCCATGACAACCCCAAAACGGCAGTTCCGCACAACAATAACGAGAATCATATCTATAGATGACAAGAAAATATACACTGAAAGATACACGAGGGTTACTACAGTCGAAGAAAATACACCGGAAATAAAAATACAAGGGAAAGAAAAATACGGATATTACATTCTACCCCTCTAAAAATAAGTTTCGTCCCGAAACTTAAGAAACAAACAACTCAGGATACCTAGCACGCATGCTATCCTCGGTTTCCCAAGTTGCCTCCTCGACACCGTGTCTCGACCACTGCACTTTGACCAAAGGGATGGTCTTATGCCTCAGTCGTTTCTCACGATGCTCCAAAATATTCAAAGGACGCTCCTCAAAAGTAATATCTTCAGCAATATCAATCTCGCCATAATCGAGGACGTGGCTAGGATCCGGGACATACTTCCTCAGCTGGGAAACATGAAAAACGCTATGAACATGACTCAAGGCCGGAGGTAACGCCAAACGGTATGCCAACCCACCGACTCGCTCGAGGATCTCAAAGGGGCCGATAAATCTCGGACTCAACTTCCCTTTCTTCCCGAAACGAAAAACTCCCTTCGTCGGCGACACCTTTAGCAAAACGTGGTCTCCCACCTCGAATTCCAAAGGTCGACAACGGACGTCGGCATACGACTTCTGTCGACTCTGGGCAGTCAACATCCGTTCCCGAATTAATTCTATCTTCCGCCTCGTCTCTAAAACGACATCCGGCTCGGTCCCGACCAAATCGGATGCCTCATTCCAACAAATCGGTGATCGACATCGCCGCCCATAAAGTGCCTCATATGGTGCCATCCGAATTGACGCGTGCCAACTGTTGTTGTACGTGAATTTGATCAATGGCAAATGTTCCTCCCAGTCACTACTCCAATCGAGAGCACAGGCACGCAACAAATCCTCGAACGTCTGGATAGTGCGTTCCATCCCATCCGATGGGGATGAAAAGAGGTACTCAAACGCAAACGGGTACCCAACGCCTTATGCACCGCCTGCCAGAAGTGCGATACAAAACGGCCATCACGATCCGAAACAATAGACTTCGGGGTACCGTGAAGCCTCACAATCTGCGCGATAAACACACGAGCTAACTTCTCTGGACCCCAAGTGTCCTTGATGCCCAGAAAATGTGCCGACTTGGTCAGACGATCAACAATCACCCATACGATATTCATGCCCGACCTCGATCTCGGCAAACTCGTAATGAAATCCATCGATATATCTTCCCATTTCCATTCCGGAATGGGAAGTGACTGCAAAAGCCCAGCCGGTCGCTGATGCTCGATTTTGACTTGCTGGCAAGTCAAACACCTCGCTACAAACTGCGCGACCTCCTCCTTCATATCATTCCACCAGAAATTCCTTCTCAGGTCCTTGTACATCTTACTCGAACCAGGATGAACGGAATAAGGTGTAGCATGGGCCTCACGCAAAATACTCTGCCTCAATTCTGAGTCGTTCGGCACACAAAGCCGACTCCGAAATTTCAAAACACCATCTTCGTGAATCACAAACCCAGGAGACTTTCGCTTAAGAACGTTCTCTCGGATTTGAGTAATCATCAGATCCTCTAATTGCTTCAGCTTAATCTCATCGATCAAAGACGACGAAATTTCCAAAGCACAAAATTGCCCGACAGTTCCCGGCAACAGAACCTCAACATCTAACTCGATCAAAGCCCGCCGAAGCTCAGACTGAGACATAAGGACCTCAAGCGTTCGCAACGCAATCGGTTTCCGACTCAAGGCGTCGGCCACGACGTTCGCCTTGCCCGGATGATAAAGGATTTCGAGGTCATAATCCTTAATCAGCTCTAACCACCTCATCTGCCTCATATTCAACTCTCGCTGAGTAAATATGTACTTCAGACTTTTATGATCGGTAAAAATCTGACATGCAGAGCCGAAAAGATAGTGACGCCAAATATTGAGCGCGAAAACGACTGCCGCTAACTCCAAATCATGAGTAGGGTAGTTCAGCTCATACGGCCTCAACTGTCTCGACGCAAAGGCAATGGTCTTGCCATGCTAGATTAATACGCACCCAAGAGCCTGACCCGAAGCATCGCTATAAACGGAGAATCCCTCGTTGCCACATGGCAACGCCAAAACCGGAGCTGAAGTCAAATGCTTCTTCAGCTCCTCAAAACTGGACTGCCTCTCGTCATTCCAGACGAACTTCTCAGATTTCTGGAGTAACTGTGTAAGTGGTCGAGCCAGTTTCGAGAAACCCTCGACGAACCTACGGTAGTAGCCAGCCAAACCCAAGAAACTACGGAGCTCTCTCACGTTCTTGGGCGGTGCCCAATCCAACACCGCCTCGATCTTCTGCGGATCTACATGAACCCCCTCGGCTGAAATCACGTGACCTAGAAACATCACTTCCTTCAGCCAGAACTCACATTTCGAGAACTTCGCATAGAGTTGCTCGGCCCTCAAAATGTATAACACTACCCGCAAATGATGGGCATGCTCTTCCTCGTTCCTCGAATAAATGAGAATATCGTCAATGAAGACGACAACACACTTATCCAAATACTCGATGAAGACTTTGTTCATCAACTGCATGAACACCGCCGGCGCATTAGTTAACCCGAACGGCATAACTACAAACTCATAATGTCCGTATCTCGTCCGAAAAGCTGTTTTCGGCACATCGGACTCTCTCACCCGGAGCTGATAGTACCCCTATTTCAAATCAATCTTCGAGAATACCGCAGCTCCCTGCAACTGGTCGAACAAGTCGTCAATTCTCGGCAAAGGATACTTGTTTTTGATGGTCACCTTGTTTAGTTTGCGATAGTCGATACACAAACGTAGTGAACCATCCTTCTTCCGCACAAACAGGACCGGTGCGCCCCAAGGCGAGGCGCTCGGTCGAACATACCCCGACTCAAGAAGTTCACTCAACTGCTTCTTCAACTCGGACATTTCTGAAGGTGCCATGTGATAGGGCACCTTCAAAATAGGAGCCGCACCCGTCTCTAACTCTATAGCAAACTCGACCTCACGATCCGGTGGCAATCCCGGTAACTCGTCAGGAAATACATCAGGAAACTCATTAACGATCGGAATCGACGAAGGTTCGACTCCACCACTCTCCGCCTTCAAGGCGTAGCACCAATAGCCAATACACCCCTTTCGCAGGAGTTTCATCGCCTTCAAGGAGTTAATAATGAATTTCTGGTTCCCCCTCTTTCGCCCGGCGAAAGAGTGCTCGGTGCCGTCATCGGCTAACATGGTGATGATCCTCGTGCGGTAGTTCATGATTGCACCATGACGCTCGAGCCAATCATCCTCGAGAATTAAGTCCTCACCCTCAATACCCACAACAATAAGATTAGAGGGCCAAGCCCTCTCACAAATAAACACAGAACAGTCTCGAACCTCCTGATCACCAACGATCCGATCACCGCTAGGAAGCTTAACGATGAAGGGCTCACAAGGCGTCAAACAGTCGAGACTCAAACGGCGCATACAATCCAGAGATATGAACGAATGCGTAGCACCAGAATCGAAAAGTACACTGACAGGATGAGAAAGAATATGAATGGTACCTGTCGCTACGGTAGCCGCTGGATCATCGGCTCTCCGCATCTCATAGATACGCGGGTGGGCTGAGCCGACGCTGGAAGTTCCCCCCTTGGAGGGCTGACCCCGACCTCTCCCACGACCAGCACTCAGCGGATATTGAGGAGCAAACGATCCCTGATTCACACTTGGTTCCCTAGGCGCTGGAATGGAAGCCCGGGCACCAAAGATCTTCTCCCTTTCAGCACAGAAAGCAGCCTTGTGACCCGGCTGGTCACACTGATTACACGTCAGCAAAGGGCTCAAACAAGTACGACTGACGTGGCCTATACGGCCACAATTGAAACACTTCACATCACGGAAAGGAGCACTGGTAGTTCCACGAGGACCCCCAGCGGAACGAGCTGGACCACCGCCGGCGGGGAAGTTAGCAGATTGGGATTTCTGCTGACCCCCACCCTTGTGGCCCGAAAAATTCCCGGCGGACTTCTGCTTCTTGCTCTCGCGGGCCGCCTCGCCAGCTGTCACTGACATATCATAAGCAAGGGCCCTACTCTGATAATCCTTCAAGGTAGTACAGACGAGCCCCGACATATAGTCCCGAATCGACAATTTCATCCGTCTGGAAAAATGGAAAATTTTGTCGCCCTCCTCGACAACTTGGGTCTTCACATAACCCAACTCCTTGTTAAAGTCGGCAATAGCCTGAGATACGGGGATCTCCTGTGGTTGAGCATCATAGAAAGCATGTACTCGAGCCTGTCTGACCGGCCACGGGCAATATTCAGTCTCCATCAGTTCTTGGAATTCAGTCCACAAAGCAACATGGTCTTTGGGCCCAACGGCCTCCCACCAATCCGTAGCGTCCCTAGTGAGAAAGTACTGGGCAATAGGGACCTTACGGTCCTCGGGACAGTTGGTGGCAGTGAAGACTTTAGATATCTCCTTGATCCACCCCTCCCAGCCGATCGGGTCTGAAGCTCCCGAAAACTGAGGAGGATGCATCTTGATGACATCCTGAAGCCAACGATCCGCTCCACCCCGATTAGCATGGGCCGGATCCGGGTTCTGAACCGCCTGAGCTATCGCCGCTATTTGATTCACCATTTGCTGCATAACAGCCGCAATACCAAGGTCGGCGTGCTCCTGAGAAGAAGCATGACTGTGACGATCGCCGGTACTGCCGGCTCCCAAAGACTGTGACGTGGCCGCCCCACCGGCTGCCCCACGTCCCCGGCCGCGTCCACGACCACGACCTCTTCCAGCATCCATACTGGAGTTAAATAAGTAGCAAAAGCCATACGATGGTAAGTACAAGAAAAGAACGATAGCAACTCGAGAACTAGAGGTACGATACAAGAGTATAAGGAACAGAGGAAAGAAAACTTACGGGCCTTTGGTAAATCTGGAATCATGGCAGCGTGATGATGATGTGCAAAACAAAATACAACAAGACCCAATAAACCGACAAGCCTAGGTATCCATAAACCTAGTGCTCTGATACCATTTTCTGTAACACCCCCAGGATATCCGAGGTATATTACAGCGCCGTGAATCCATATATGGGACCCACCAGGCTGATCAAGCTTCATATTCATCGACTCACAGAAGCAACAGAAAAATATCTCGTCATAAAGACGCCCAACAAATTAATCCACCCGGTTCAACCGGTCTAACATAACACCATAATCCGACACAAACATAATAAACAACAATACCATCCCGACGAGTAAAAGTTCTTAAGTACTCGAGTACTTCTACTAGTTTAAAGACCACAAAAATAAAAAGATAGAAAGCAATAAGACACCACTCGTGCACAATCATCACGCACGGCCATCATCCGCATACTGGTCCATCACCCGCTCGTCTCGATGAATCTGACCTGAAATTCATAAAACAAATTTCCCCAAAACGGGTCCCCAGAGGGGTTAGCAATTACGCTAGTACAAGTAACCAAATGAACGATTTACATCTTACACAAATAGTAATGCATGCAATTCAAGAGAACATAGTTCCAAAACATTCATTTCCGGAAATGTCAATATCAAATCACATTGTAAAATGCACCACAATTAACCGTCGATCCACGTCTCTGTGGACCCCTACCGAGACCCCGTCGGATCTAACCCGTAGTGGTTAAAAGCAAGCTCGTCGATCCACATCTCTGTGGACCCCTACCGAGACCCCGTCGGATCTAACCCGTAGTGAGCATACACACACACACACCATTTCTCATACAATACTACTATGTCAAGATTGTAAGTTCATAAGGATACTTGCCTCGGTTAATAGACGGTGATACGAACGGAAAGGAAGAATCGAACACGACCACGAGGAACCGGCGGAAATGAACCTAACGATTCGAATAAAACAATCACAACCAACTCTAAACGAATACGGAAAAGGAATACACCCGAAAACCCGCCCACGATTCATGTATATTCGTACCAAAAATAACAACGAGGGCGGACCACAACCAAACCCTCTCGATTCCGTAAAAACCCACAAAATATCCATGAATCCATAGGAAAACTAAAGATACTAACAATATTAATCGTATTCATCATGAATCCACCAACAAAACGGAACGAATCGGAAGAAAAATCCCAAAAAACCCAAATTATTCGAAAATAGGGTTCTAGAGATATTACCTTTGGAGATTCAAGTACTAAGATCCATAGAACACGCGTTAGATTGATTATCCGGGCCTCACAACCGAAGGAGAATGATGAAAATCAACCTCCAATTGATGAATGCTTGAGAAGTTCTCCCCCTAAGTCCTCTCTCTCTCGCGCGCAGGTGAAGAATGAAGAAAATGGCCGATCTCGTCTAATAAGGACGAGATTATACAGTTGACCGCTTGGTGTGCCGCGGCACAGCCGAAGTGTGCCGCGGCACAGGCCAAAAAATTACTCCCAGGGTTCGGCAGTGTGCCGCGGCACGGCCTGCGTGTGCCGCGGCACCGTCTGATCGGGCTTTGGTCGCAGATGTCACACGAGTGTCTTTGCGGCACCGACGGGTGTGCCGCGGCTTGACAGCCTTGTGCCGTGGCACCGGATGGGTGTGCCGCGGCACACAGTACAGTTCGCCCGACCAACAACTGGAGAAATGTGTGTGCCGCGGCGCACACACCTTGTGCCGCGGCTCACACCCCCTGTTGGTCCCAAAAAGATGAAAATGATCCGGAAAGAGAATAAAAGCGATAGGAATCAACATCGGGGAAACAATAACACGAGATGAACCCATGGCAACCCCAAAATGGCAGTTCCGCACAACAATTGATACGGAATCAATCTTGTCAAATGCAGAAGACAAAGTAAGGATCGACGTAAATGACCTTACAACACGCCATGCACCGATTACTACGTATTTAGGCGAGAAAACGGACATAAGACGTGGAGTCTCGGTCTCAGCCGTGTCATATAACACGGCCCGTGTCATGCTATGCCGGAAGGTTGACAATCGGCCGGAAAATGGACGAACTGCCGGAAAAATCACCACCGGCCGGAAAATTCACCACCTGCCGGAACTGGCCGATCGCTGCCGACCACCACCTGCCGGGCGGCGATCAGCACTGCTTTGGGCGGCGATCAACGCGGCGAATCCGGCCGTGTCATCCGACACGGCCGTGCCGAGGTGTCTGGATAATGAAATCTCGCTGCCGACCGAACCCGACCGTGTCGTCCGACACGGCCCGTGCCGACACAACCCGACCGTGCCAGGCGACACGGCCGAGTCACACTCTTCCGGATAGTACAATTCCCGCTGTCCGACCAACCCAACCGTGCCAGGCGACACGGTCGAGTCCCTGCCGGCCAGATGCGCGCCGCGACCGTGCCGATCGGCACGGGCCGTGTCCGGCAGACCAGCAAATTCCATTATTGCTGATTTTTTTTATTTTTTGTTGTTTTTCCTCCCCTCACATGTCATGATTAGACTTGCATGTTATGTGGGGTGACTTATAACTATGTTTATTATGTGATTTCCTCCCATTTGTTTGATTCCATCCTTATTTTTATTTTGATGTTTGGTTGTCATGTCAAGATCATGTAAGCTTTGATTCCTTAGTTGGTTAGAAGGCTACATCTCCTATAAGTAGCCTTTGAGTAGTTTTGTAAGAGGATATTGTATGTTGAAGAAATAAGAATACACTTGTGTTTTCTTGGTGAATGCTTTTCATCGAAACCTTGGTTATAATTCGACGCATTTTCGAGTTTTAATCGAATCGATTCTCAATAGGTCTTGAGAAAAGATTATCTTATCAAACTATAGGTCTAGTTTGATAAATCATTCATATTGTTCTTGTTTATGTAAGCCGAATTGCCCTACTTTCGGTTATATCTTACGAGTGTTACACATATACGAGTGTTGTGAGGTAACAAAATATATCCGCTGCATTTTCCGGCGAATTTACGTTCATCTTAATACGTAATTCGTATCATTAGTGGTATCAGAGCCCAAGGTTACTTCCTTGGCGAATCTCTATTGGCGATTTTCTTATCAAAATATCTTAGCATGGATTTTTCCAACGATTTCATGGAGAAACTACGTGAAGCACTACACAGCATGCAAGAACCACGTTTTCATGCAAGAAGAGGAGGATATGATGCACATTCACCGCGTCATGTGGATGAATTTAAAGTTAATGGACTTCCGGAATTTGTCGGAGGTACTAATCCCGAAGTTTACTTGGAATGGGAGAGGAAGATTGAACGTATGTTCGACTTCAAGCACCTTAACGATGAGAAACGTTGCAAATATGCAATTCTCAAGTTAGGGAAGGGCGCTTCCTTATGGTTCGAGGGTATGAAAACACAACGAGCTCGTGCGGGAAAAGAGAAAATCCGTTCTTGGGATTCTTTGAAGAAAAAACTACGTAAAAGGTATGTCCCGACATCACATCGGTTAACCTTATACCGAAAAATTGCGGAGTTTGTACAAGGGAAACTAAGTGTGGAAGAATATATCGAAGAACTTGAAGGCTTGGCCTTAATGGGAGAACTTGAAGAAAATGATGAATTTGAATGTGAAAGAAAACACTTTGTGTTTCTATCATTGGTAAATGATTTTTACCGAAACTTGATTTTTATTCGACGCGTTTTCGAGTATTAATCCGATTGATTCTCAATAGGTCTTGAGAAGAAATCTCTTATCGAATTATAGGTCTAATTCGATAAACCTTTGTTCTTGATCGTTCAAGTCTTCTTGTTCGATATTTTTATTGTTATCCGATATTTCATCCATATTCATACACTCGAATTACCATATTCATAAAAGCCTTCCGCTATCATACACTTACAAACACTCCGATCGATACGTATCCGCCTCTCCCGGAGAATTCGTATCAACAATAACGAGAATCAGATCGATAGATGACAAGAAAATATACACTAAAAGATACACGAGGGTTACTACAGTCGAAGAAAATACACCGGAAATAAAAATACAAGGGAAAGAAAAATGCGGATATTACACTAAGCGGTCTACCGAAACCACGTATGCAAGCAAGACGTGGGGATGACGCACGTCAAATACACCATGCGGACGAGTTTAAAGTAAACGAACTTCTGGAGTTCGTTGGAGGTACCGACCCCGAAGCCTATTTGGAGTGGGAACGGAAAATTGAACGCATGTTCGAATTCAAAGACCTTAACGACGAGAAACGTTGCAAATATGCAATTCTCAAGTTAGGGAAGGGTTCTTCTCTTTGGTTCGAAGGAGTAAAGACGCGAAGTGCTCGGGAGGGAAAGGCAAAAATCCGTTCGTGGGATTCTTTAAAAAGAAAACTTCGTAAGAGGTATGTGCCAACATCACATCGGTTAACCTTATACCGGAAGATTGCCGATTTCATGTAAGGCAAACTAAGTGTCGGTGAATATATTGAAGAGTTCGAAAGTTTGGTCTTGATGGGAGAGCTAGAAGAAAACGAAGAGCAAAAGATGTCACGTTTTTTACGTGGCTTAAACAAAAACATAGCCAACACGGTGGAGTTATACCCATATGAAGATTTCGACACTTTATGTGGATTATGTGTGAAGATAGAAGCCCAAAATAAATTGAAGTTTTCAAGACCCGAATTTCCTTCCAAATTCGGGAATCCAAGTGCCGGTTCGATTTCGGGTACTAAAAGCACCACACCAAGTCATGTCCCTGTCATGGCACCTAAGGCTCCCTACGTACCCAAGGAAACAATTTTGACGAAGGTACGATGTTTCAAGTGTCAAGGATTCGGCCATTACCAAAATGCATGTCCGAACAAACGGGTGGTGACACTAAGAGAGGCTCTTGAGGTCCGGGAAGAATTATTGGCCGAGGACGAAGAAGAAAGACTCAGTGACGTGTTTGACGTGGACGCCGAAGAAGAAGAGGAGTGTGAGGCTTACAATGCTCAGGACTATGACACGAGTCTAGTCCTTCGCACTTTACAAGTCAAGACAGTTTCGAGGGACACGGAACAACGAGATCAAATATTCCACACCAAGTGTCAAATTAAAGACAAGTGGTGTAGTTTGATAATCGATGGAGGAAGTTGTACGAATGTTGCTTCAAGTGAGATGGTGGCGAATCTCGGACTCGTCACTACTACTCATCCGAAACCATACGCGTTACATTGGCTCGATGATGGGAATAAAGTGAAAGTTTCAAAACAAGTACGGGTCGGATTAACTATGGCCTCGTATGGTGACAACGTACTATGTGATGTACTCCCAATGTATATATGCCACATACTTTTGGGACGACCGTGGCTATTTGATAGAAATGTTTTGCATCGAGGAAGGAGTAACGAATATGAATTACGGGATAAAGGCAAGAAGATTGTGCTTAAACCAATGGCACCCCAAGCGATTCGATCGATGAGTTCTAATCAAATGGAGAAACCGAAGCTTACCATGTTTGCTAGTGAGAAAGAGGTGAGACACGCTATTGACGATGGCGAGCGTGTTTATTTATTGATGATTAAAGAAACACGAGATGTTGACGTAATTGTGCAAGGCAAGAGAGATATCGATACCTTGCTACAAGAATTTGCGGATGTCTTCCCGGAAGACTTACCGCCGGGTTTACCACCCTTACGTGGGATTGAACACCAAGTCGACCTTGTACCGGGTGCATCACTCCCTAACAAGGCCACCTATCAATGTAACCCCGAGGAGACAAAGGAGTTGCAAAAACAAATCGAGGAGCTAATGAACCGCGTGTACGTTCGAGAAAGTTTGAGCCCTTGTGAGGTTCCGGTTTTACTTGTTCCAAAGAAGGATGGGTCATGGCGGATGTGTATAGATAGTAGAGCCGTGAACAACATAACCATCAAATATAGGTTCCCAATTCCGAGACTTGATGATATGTTGGACGAGTTGCATGGTTCAGTGATCTTTTCGAAGGTTGATTTGAGAAGCGGCTATCATCAAATTCGCATGCGAGAAGGAGACGAATGGAAAACGGCTTTCAAGACAAAACATGGATTATATGAATGGCTCGTCATGCCCTTTGACCTTACAAATGCGCCAAGTACTTTGATGCGATTAATGAATGAGGTACTTAATCCGTTTTTGGGAAAATTTGTCGTCGTATACTTGGACGACATCTTGATTTATAGTCGATCATTGCAAGAACATACCGGGCACTTGAGGAAAGTCTTCGAGATCCTTAGGGATCAAAAACTTTATGGAAAGAAGGAGAAGTGTTCGTTTCTAGTCGAGAGTGTAGCCTTTCTTGGCTACATCGTTTCTAAAGAAGGAGTGTCGGTTGATCAAACCAAGATCGAGGCAATTAAATCTTGGCCTACGCCCAAAACCATCATGGAAGTCCGATCCTTTCACGGACTTGCTTCATTTTATCGGAGGTTCATACGAGACTTTAGTACCATTTCTAGCCCGATAACGGAATGCTTAAAAAAAGGACCGTTTGTGTGGAACGGGGCTGCCCAAGGGGCGTTTGAAAAATTAAAGGCAAAAATGTGTGAAGCACCTATCTTGGCTTTACCCGACTTTTCACAACCTTTCGAGGTAGAATGTGACGCAAGTGGAGTGGGTATTGGGGCGGTCCTCGTCCAAGGGAGGCGACCAATTGCATACTTCTCGGAGAAATTGGGTGGGGCTCGACTCAACTATTGTACTTATGACAAGGAGTTCTATGCCATTGTGAGAGCTCTTGATCATTGGAGCCATTACCTTCGGCCGAAACATTTCATCCTACATTCAGATCATGAGTCCCTAAAATATATTAATGGCCAACAAAAGTTGAGTCCGAGACATGCTAAATGGGTGGAATTCTTGCAATCATTCCACTTTTCATCGAAATACAAAGATGGCAAGAGCAACGTTGTGGCGGATTCTTTATCTAGATAGTATACCTTACTCTATACTCTTGACATTCGGTTGCTTGGGTTCGAAGCATTGAAGGAGTGTTATGATGGGGATGTGGATTTTGGTGAGGTTTTC
Source organism: Orobanche coerulescens (assembly GCA_033398695.1). Taxonomy (NCBI): domain Eukaryota; kingdom Viridiplantae; phylum Streptophyta; class Magnoliopsida; order Lamiales; family Orobanchaceae; genus Orobanche; species Orobanche coerulescens. Next base: position 104,703,226 of record CM065804.1, read on the forward strand.
ATTCGGTGTAAATCTGGCCCATTTGAAGAGTTTACGTTGCAAGAAGGATTCCTTTACAAAGGGAATCGCCTTTGTTTACCCAAACACCCGATTCGGGAATTGTTGGTTCGGGAAGCTCACGGTGGAGGCTTGGCCGGTCATTTTGGTTCGGCTAAAACATTGGAGGTACTTAAAGAGCATTTTCATTGGCCGAAGATGCAAATGGATGTACACGACATAATTAATAAGTGTGTAACATGCCATATTGCTAAGAGCTCGTTCCAGCCGGGAGTATACATGCCTTTGCCTATTCCGGAAAGGCCGTGGGAAGATGTCTCTATGGATTTCATTGTTGCTTTGCCTCGTACTCAACGAGGGAGAGATGCTATTATGGTTGTTGTAGACCGATTTTCGAAGATGGCTCACTTTGTGGCTTGCCACAAGATGGACGACGCAAGTAATGTCGCTGATTTGTATTTCCGAGAAATCGTACGATTGCATGGGGTTCCAAAAACGATTGTTTCGGATCGGGACTCAAAATTCCTTAGCTATTTTTGGAACACCTTGTGGAGAAAGGTGAGGACCAAACTACTTTTTAGCACGTCACATCATCCACAAACGGACGGTCAAACCGAGGTAACCAATCGAACGTTGGGCACTTTACTACGTGGTCTTGTGAACAAGACACAAAAGGATTGGGACTTGAAACTTGCACATGCGGAGTTTGCTTGGAGTAGTTGGTTTCGTATCATATACTCCTGGTTTGAACGAACTCTTAGAAATATGGCATGTTACACACTTGTTAATTATGTCGTGTACATCCACTTGCATCTTCGGCCAATGAAAATGCTCTTTAAGTACCTCCAACGTTTTAGCCGAACCAAAATGACCGACCAAGCATCCACTGTGAGCTTCCCGAACTAACAATTCCCGAGTCGGGTGTTTGGGTAAACAAAGGCGATTTTCTTTGAAAATGAATCCTTCTTGCAATGTGAACTCTCCAAATGGGCCAGCTTTACACCGAATGAAAACCTCACCAAAATCCACATCCCCATCATAACACTCTTTCAATGTTTCGAACCCAAGCAACCGAATATCAAGAGTAGAGAGCAAGGTATACCGTCTAGATAAAGCATCCGCCACAACATTGCTCTTGCCATCTTTGTACTTCGATGAAAAGTGGAATGATTGTAAGAATTCTACCCATTTAGCATGTCTCGGACTCAACTTTTGTTGGCCGTTAATATATTTTAAAGACTCATGATCCGAATGTAGGATGAAATGTTTTGGCCGAAGGTAATGGCTCCAATGATCAAGAGCTCTCACAATGGCATAGAACTCCTTGTCATAAGTACAATAGTTGAGTCGAGCCCCAATACCCACTCCACTTGCATCATATTCTACCTCGAAAGGTTGTGAAAAGTTGGGTAACGCCAAGATAGGTGCTTCACACATTTTCATCTTCAATTTTTCAAACGCCCCTTGAGCAGCCCCGTTCCACACAAACGGTCCTTTTTTCAAGCATTCCGTTATCGGACTAGAAATGGTACTAAAGTCTCGTATGAACCTCTGATAAAATGAAGCAAGTCCGTGAAAGGATCGGACTTCCGTGATGGTTTTGGGCGTAGGCCAAGATTTAATCGCCTCGATCTTGGTTTGATCAACCGACACTCCTTCTTTAGAAATGATGTAGCCAAGAAAGGCTACACTCTCGACTAGAAACGAATACTTCTCCTTTTTCCCATAAAGTTTTTGATCCCTAAGGATCTCGAAGAATTTCCTCAAGTGCCCGGTATGCTCTTGCAATGATCGACTATAAATCAAGATGTCGTCCAAGTATACGATGATAAACTTTCCCAAAAACGGCTTAAGTACCTCATTCATTAATCGCATGAAAGTACTTGGTGCATTTGTAAGGCCAAAGGGCATGACGAGCCATTCATATAATCCATGTTTTGTCTTGAAAGCCATCTTCCATTCGTCTCCTTCCCGCATGCAAATTTGATGATAGCCGCTTCTCAAATCAACCTTCGAAAAAATCACCGAACCATGAAACTCGTCAAACATGTCATCAAGTCTCGGAATTGGGAACCGATATTTGATGGTTATGTTGTTTACGGCTCTACTATCTATACACTTCCGCCATGACCCATCCTTCTTTGGAACAAGTAAAACCGGGACCGCACAAGGGCTCAAACTTTCTCGAACGTACCCGCGATTCATTAGCTCCTCAATTTGTTTTTGCAACTCCTTTGTCTCCTCGGGGTTACATCGATAGGCGTCCTTGTTAGGGAGTGATGCACTTGGTACAAGGTCGACTTGGTGTTCAATCCCACGTAAGGGTGGCAAACCCGGCGGTAAGTCTTCCGGGAAGACATCCGCAAATTCTCGTAGCAAGGTATCGATATCTCTCTTGCCTTGCACAATCATGTCAACATCTCGTGTTTCTTTAATCATCAATAAATACACACGCTCGCCATCGTCAATAGCGTGTCTCACTTCTTTCTCACTAGCAAACATAGTAAGCTTTGGTTTCTCCATTTGATTAGAACTCATCGATCGAATGGCTTGGGGTGCCATCGGTTTAAGCACAATCTTCTTGCCCTTATCCCGCAATTTATATTCGTTACTCCTTCCTCGATGTAAAACGTCTCTATCAAATAGCCACGGTCGTCCCAAAAGTATGTGGCATGCATCCATCGGGAGTACATCACATAGCACATTGTCACCATATGAGCCCATAGTTAATCCGACCCGTACTTGTTTCGAAACTTTCACCTTACTCCCATCATCGATCCAATGTAACGCGTATGGTTTCGGATGAGTAGTAGTGATGAGTCCGAGTTTTGCCACCATCTAGCTTGAAGCAACATTCGTACAACTTCCTCCATCGATTATCAAACTACACCATTTGTCTTTAATTTGACACTTGGTGTGGAATATTTGATCTCGTTGTTCCGTGTCCCTCGAAACCATCTTGACTTGTAAAGTGCGAAGGACTAGACTCGTGTCATAGTCCGGAGCATTGTAAGCCTCGCACTCCTCTTCTTCTTCTTTGGCGTCTATGTCAAACACGTCACCGAGTCTTTCTTCTTCATCCTCGGCCAATAATTCTTCCCGGACCTCAAGAGCCTCTCTTAGTGTCACCACCCGTCTGTTCGGACATGCATTTTGGTAATGGCCGAACCCTTGACACTTGAAACATCGTACCTTCGCCAAACTTGTTTCCTTGGGTACGTAGGGAGCCTTAGGTGCCGTGACAGGGACATGACTTGGCGTGGTGCTTTTAGTACCCGAACTTGAACCGGCACTTGGATTCCCGAATTTGGAAGGAAATTCGGGTCTTGAAAACTTCAATTTATTTTGGGCTTCTATCTTCAGACATAATCCACATAAAGTGTCGAAATCTTCATATGGGTATAACTCCACTGTGTTGGCTATGTTTTTGTTTAAGCCACGTAAAAAACGTGACATCTTTTGCTCTTCGTTTTCTTCTAGCTCTCCCATCAAGACCAAACTTTCGAACTCTTCAATATATTCACCGACACTTAGTTTGCCTTGCATGAAACAGGCAATCTTCCGGTATCAGGTTAACCGATGTGATGTTGGCACATACCTCTTACGAAGTTTTCATTTTAAAGAATCCCACGAATGGATTTTTGCTTTTCCCTCCCGAGCTCTTCGCGTCTTCACTCCTTCGAACCAAAGAGAATCACCTTTCCCTAACTTGAGAATTGCATATTTGCAAGGTTTCTCGTCGTTAAGGTCTTTGAATTCGAACATGCGTTCAATTTTGCGTTCCCACTCCAAATAAGCTTCGGGATCGGTACCTCCAACGAATTCCGGAAGTTCGTTTACTTTAAACTCGTCCGCATGGTGTATTTGACGTGCGTCATCCCCGCGTCTTGGTTGCATACATGGTTCCGGTAGACCGCTTAGTGCGTCCCGGAGTTTCATCAAGAAATCGGGATCGGAGAAATCCATAACAAGATTCAAGAGATAGTTTTGAACAAGAAATCTTCAATAAAATTGCCAAGGAAATAACCTTGGGCTCCGATACCACTAATGATACGAATTACGTATGAAAATGGACGTAAACTCAAATGTAATGCAGCGGAAATATTGTTGATCCTCACAACACTCGAATATGTGTAACACTCGTAAGAAATAACCGAAAGTAGGGCAATTCCGCTTACGTAAACAAGAACAATATGAATGATTTATCAAACTAGACCTATAGTTTGATAAGGTAATCCTTCCTCAAGACCTATTGAGAATCGATTAGATTAAAACTCGAAAACGCGTCGAATTATAATCAAGTTTCGATGAAAAGCATTCACCAAGGATAGAAATACAAAGTGTATTCTTCTTATACAACATTCAATGTCCCATACAAGCATGAACAAGACTACTTATAGAAGTGTAGTCTTCTAAACAACTAAGGAATAAAAACAAGATCACATGATCTTGAAATGAAAAACAAAACATCAAGATAAAATACAAAGGAATCAAATCATAGGGAGAGAATCACACAATAAACATAGTTATAAGTCACCCCACATAACATGTAAGTCTAATAATGACATGTGAGGGAAGGAAAAACAACAAAACACACAAAAAAATCAGCAATAATAGAAGTTGGCTGGCTATCGGACACGGGCCGTGCCGATTGGCACAACCGCGGCTGCATGTGCGGTCGCAACATGTTCGGCAGGACTCGACCGTGTCGCCTGGCACGGTCGGGTTGGTCGGACAGCAAGAATTCACCATCCGGAAGAGTGTGACACGGTCGTGTCACCTAACACGGTCGGGTTGGTCGGGCAACGAGATTTCACTATCCGGGACATCTCGGCACGGACCGTGTCGGACGACACGGCCGAGTTCGGTCGGCAGTGAGATTTCTCTATCCGGGACATCTCGGCACAGGCCGTGTCAGACGACAAGGCCGAGTTCGGTCGGCAGCGATTTGGCAGTTTCCGGCACAGTGTGACGCGGGCCGTGTCATATGACACGGCCGAGACCGAGACTCCTCGTCTTACGTCCGTTTTCTCATCTAAATACGTAGTAGTCCGTGCATGGCGTGTTGTAAGGTCATTTACGTCGATCTTTACTTCGTCTTCTTCATTCATTTTAATTGATTCCATATCATCTCCTCCTCCTTTAAAAAGAATTGTCCTCAATTCCGAAATTCCGTCATCATCGATGTAAGGCGAAAGGTCCCCAACATTAAAGGTTGCATGAATCCTATAATCTCCTGGAAGTTCTAATTTGTATGTGTTGTCGTTCACTTTTGCGATTACTTTAAACGGTCCCTCCGCTCGCGGCATTAATTTGTTCTACGTTTACTTGGAAACCGCTCTTTCCTCAAATGCAACCAAACGAAATCACTAACTTCGAACAATCTCGGCTTTCTTTGTTTGTTCAACTTTCTTTTGTAAGCCTCGTTTATTTCCTTGATCCCATTACGTACTTGCTCGTGTAATTTCATCATCGATTTCTGTTTTGATTCCGCATCCTTGTGCACTAACTCGTCACTTGGCAATGGAATTAGATCTAACGGCATGTACGGATTTAGTCCGTAAACTACTTCGAACGGAGAGTGTGCCGTGGCATGAGTAGGAGAATGATTATAAGCGAACTCCGCATGTGCAAGTTTCAAATCCCAATCCTTTTGTGTCTTGCTCACAAGACCACGTAGTAAAGCGCCCAACGTTTGATTGGTTACCTCGGTTTGACCGTCCGTTTGTGGATGATGTGACGTGCTAAATAGTAGTTTGGTTCCCACCTTTCTCCACAAGGTGTTCCAAAAATAACTAAGAAATTTTGAGTCCCGATCCGAAACAATCGTTTTTGGAACCCCATGCAATCGTACGATTTCTCGGATATACAAATCAGCGACGTTACTCTCGTCGTCCGTCTTGTGGCAAGCCACAAAGTGAACCATCTTCGAAAATCGGTCTACAACAACCATAATAGCATGATACAGAATTTAATTAGTCAAAATGAAGAAGACGGAGCAAGGATCATAATAAACGGCCTTACAACGCGTCATGCACGTACTGCGACATTTTTTAGCGAGAAAACGGACATAAGACGAGGAGTCTCGATCTCAGCCGTGTCATATAACACGGCCCGTGTCATGCTATGTCGGAAGGTCAACAATCGGTCGGAAAATGTCCAAACTGCCGGAAAAATCACCACCTGCCGGAACTGGCCGATCGCTGCCGACCGAACCCGGTCGTGTCGTCCGACACGGCCCGTGCCAAGATGTCCTGGATAGTGAAATCTCGTTTCCGACCGAACCCGACCGTGTCGTCCGACATGGCCCGTGCCGTCAACCCGACCTTGTCAGGCGACACGGCCGAGTCACACTCTTCCGGATAGTAAATTCCCGCTGTCCGACCAACCCGACCGTGCCAGGCGACACGGTCGAGTCCTGCCGAACATGTGCGCCTGCACATGCCGCCGCGGCCGTGCCGATCGGCACGGGCCGTGTCCGACAGCCAGCAAATGACCATTATTGCTGATTTTTTTTATTTTTTGTTGTTTTCCCTCCCTTCACATGTCATGATTAGACTTGCATGTTATGTGGGGTGGCTTATAATCATTTTGTTGTGTGATTCCCCCTCCCTTTGATTTGATTCCTTTGTATTTTATCTTGATGTTTTGTTTTTCATTTCAAGATCATGTGATCTTGTTTTCATCCCTTAGTTGTTTAGAAGACTACACTTCTATAAGTAGTCTTGTTCATGCTTGTATGAAGTATTGAATGTTGAAGTGTAAGAATACACTTTGTGTTTCTATCATTGGTAAATGATTTTTACCGAAACTTGATTTTTATTCGACGCGTTTTCGAGTATTAATCCGATTGATTCTCAATAGGTCTTGGGAAGAAATCACCTTATCGAGTTATAGGTCTAATTCGATAAACCCTTGTTCTTGATCGTTCAAGTCTTCTTGATCGATATTATCACTTATCCCGATATTGCTTCTATTTTCCATTTGTTCGAATTTTCATCGTCATATTCGATATTACTCCCACAAAATACATCCAAAAACAACCAAATCGTAAAAAGACTTCCGCTACGATATTCTTACGCACACTCCGAACGATACGTATCAACCTCTCTGGGATAATTCGTATCATAAGTGGTATCAGAACCCAGGGCCATCTCCTTGGGCGACTTATTCAACGGATTTTTAGTTGAAGTATTCAGTCACCTTCTTGGGTTGTTCTTCACGGTTAGAAGAATTTTCGCATAACATTGGCTGATTAGCGCAGTCGGAAGAAGACAAAGTTTTCCGTGGATTCGACCGTTGGATCGTCACGAAATTTTCACAAAGGTATGCCAACTCATTGATCTACAGTATGAACGGTGGAGATCAGATTCTTTGATCATCTTCTTGGTTCATTCTTCACGGCTTTCTTGGCAAATTTTCTGTTCGATTTCTTGATCATTAGAAGAGATGGACTTTTCCAATACCGAATTCTTGGTAAAGCTACATAATGCTTTACATGACTTACCGGAACCTCGACGAGGAGGAGAAGGCCTATGTTCCCCTCGCCGTACTAACGAGATCGAATTGAACGAACTTCCGAAGTTCATCGGAGGTACCGATCCCGAAATTTATTTGGAATGGGAATGTAAGATGGATCTCTTGTTCGAGTTTAAAGGTCTTAATGATGAGAAGCGTTGCAAATATGCAATTATCAAGTTGGTTAAAGGCGCTTCAGTTTGGTTCGAATGTAAGAAGAAGCAAAGGACTCGTGCTGGAAAAAACAAGATCCGTTCGTGGGAGTCGTTGAAAAGAAAACTTCGCAAGAGATACGTACCTTTCGGCTCGAGTTCGGCTCTCAAAATCGTAACAACATCAGCCCCCAACTCCGTTTCTAAAGCTCTCGACTTGCCTAATGAGACGAGTTTGCTGGAGGTGAGTTGTTTCATTGGCCAAGGGTTCGATCATGTGCAAGATGTTTGCCCGACTCTTGCTACCCGAGACGAGTTAATAGCCGAAGAAGAACAAGAAAGGCTAGGCGACATTCTCAAGTTTGATATAGAGGACGAAGGAGAAGAAGAATGTGTAGTTTACGATGCTCCCGATTATGATACAGACTTAGTTCTTCATACTTTAGAAACCAAATCGGTTTCAAATGATTTGGAGCATCAGGACGAGTTAACGAGTGAGGAACTCACAAGTATACTTTTTAGTTCTACACAACCGTCCGTTTCCCAAGCTACAGAAGATGAAAAGATTGAGGACAAGGCGATTGTTCCCCAAAATTTCTATGAGGTTATTCCTATTATTGTTAAAAAATTGAAGGATCCCAATCCAATTGTTCTTATTGATCCGGTTCCCGACACCGACCAACGTAAAAGCTATGTGGCTATATGTGACTGGAAAACAGTAAAAGACGAACTCATTGATGAAAGGAATGAGGACAAGATTTGTGCCCACATGACGCCGGAAATGGAAATTATACCATTAAACCACAAATCTTTTTTTGGGGGTTCCGTTAAGGGAAATGGTAGACACCTAGATACATCGTTTGTTTTTATTTTGCAGGTTGATCTTTTAAAAATGCAATCCCAAGCAAACGTCAACACATCCGACGAAAATTACATCTTCAACCCGGGAGGAGCACAACCGTATCCGGAATACCAACCATCCTTGGACTTTAGATTCGAGGACGAATCTCTTTTAAAGGGGGAGGAGATGATACGGAATTTAATTAGTCAAAATGAAGAACACGGAGCAAGGATCATAATAAACGGCCTTATAACGCGTCATGCACGTACGGCGACATTTTTTGGCGAGAAAATGGATATAAGACGAGGAGTCTCGTTCTCAGCCGTGTCATATAACACGGCCCGTGTCATGCTATGCCGGAAGGTCAACAATCGGCCGGAAAATGTCCAAACTGCCGGAAAAATCACCACCTGTCCGAAAAATCACCACCTGCCGGAACTGGCCGATCGCTGCCGACCGAACCCGGTCGTGTCATCCGACATGGCCTGTGTCGAGATGTCCTAGATAGTGAAATCTCGCTGCCGACCGAACCCGACCGTGTTGTCCGACACGGCCCGTGCCGTCAACCCGACCGTGTCAGGCGACACGGCCGAGTCACACTCTTCCGGATAGTAAATTCCCGCTGTCCGACCAACCCGACCGTGCCAGGCGACACGGTCGAGTTCTGCCGAACATGTGCGCCCGCACATGCCGCCGCGGCCGTGCCGATCGGCACGGGCCGTGTCCGACAGCCAGCAAATGACCATTATTGCTGATTTTTTTTTATTTTTTGTTGTTTTCCCTCCCCTCACATGTCATGATTAGACTTGCATGTTATGTGGGGTGGCTTATAATCTTTTTGTTGTGTGATTCCCCCTCCCTTTGATTTGATTCCTTTGTATTTTATCTTGATGTTTTATTTTTCATTTCAAGATCATGTGATCTTGTTTTCATCCCTTAGTTGTTTAGAAGACTACACTTCTATAAGTAGTCTTGTTCATGCTTGTATGAAGTATTGAATGTTGAAGTGTAAGAATACACTTTGTGTTTCTATCATTGGTAAATGATTTTTACCGAAACTTGATTTTTATTCGACGCGTTTTCGAGTATTAATCCGATTGATTCTCAATAGGTCTTGGGAAGAAATCACCTTATCGAGTTATAGGTCTAATTCGATAAAACCTTGTTCTTGATCGTTCAAGTCTTCTTGATCGTTCAAGTCTTCTTGATCGATATTATCACTTTTCCCGATATTGCTTCCATTTTCCATTTGTTCGAATTTTCATCGTCATATTCTATATTACTCCCACAAAATACATCCAAAAACAACAAAATCGTAAAAAGACTTCCGCTACGATATTCTTACGCACACTCCGAACGATACGTATCCACCTCTCTGGGATAATTCGTATCATAGCATCTCTCCCTCGTTGAGTACGAGACAAAGCAATAATGAAATCCATTGAGACATCTTCCCATGGCCTTTCCAGAATCGGCAAAGGCATGTATACTCCTGGTTTGAACGAACTCTTAGCAATATGGCATGTTACACACTTGTTAATTATGTCGTGTACATCCACTTGCATCTTCGGCTAATGAAAATGCTCTTTAAGTACCTCCAACATTTTAGCCGAACCAAAATGACCGACCAAGCCTCCACCGTGAGCTTCCCGAACTAACAATTCCTGAGTCGGGTGTTTGGGTAAACAAAGGCGATTTCCTTTGAAAAGGAATCCTTCTTTCAATGTAAACTCTCCAAATGGGCCAGATTTACACCGAATGAAAACCTCACCAAAATCCACATCCCCATCATAACACTCCTTCAATGTTTCGAACCCAAGCAACCGAATATCAAGAGTAGAGAGCAAGGCATACCGTCTGATACGAATTAACGTATAAGTCGGATGTAAATTCGCCGGAAAATGCAGCGGATATATGTTTTACCTCACAACACTCGTATATGTGTAACACTCATATGAATTAACCGAAAGTAGGGCAATTCGGCTTACGTAAACAAGATAATATGTAAGTAAATTATCAAACTAGACCTATAGTTTGATAAGACAATATCTCCTCAAGACCTATTGAGAATTGATTAAATTACAACTCGAAGATGCGTCGAATTATAATCAAGGTGTGCTGAAAATCATTCAACAAGAGTACATAACATGTATTTCGTTTTTCATAAGCTTCAAAATGTTTTTCAAAGGTTGAGGGTGAGGCTTATAAATAGCCTTAACAACTACAAATAAGTTCAAACAAGATCAAACAAGATCACACAAGAAAACAAGCAAACAATAAACTAATCTAACAACTTTGACAAAGATTGAAAACAAAGTCATGCTTGGTCTCTTCCTCTCATTTTCGGCCGTGGGGTAGCATCAAGGAGTGGATAACATCTTTCTCATGTGATATCTTCTTGCAAGACTTTGACAAGGATAGAAAGTGAAAGCAACATGTTGGCATCTTCCTTCATGTGGTTCGGCCGATTTTTAAAGGGGGTGGGGTGCGCCAAATCTCTATCCTTGATCTTATTATGGTGGACTTTGAAAAATGAAAGCAAAGTTGAAAGTAGTGGGGACAAAGATCCTTCATGGATCCTTCATCAAATCGGCCGAAATCTCCCCTATTATGGCCGATTTTGTATGCATGAACATGCATACGTATGCATATTTTGGTACGTCTAAGTTATCCCGGTTCCGATTATTAAGATGGTTCCCATTTCTGCATTTGTTTTCTCACCGAAGTACGTAGGTGCATGTGCATGCAACGTGGTATCGTCACCCACGTCAATTCTTACTTCGTTTGGAGATGTCACAATCGCATCATCTCCTCCCCCTTTGAAAGGAATTGACCTCAATTCAGTAATTCCCTCGTCGTCAAGGTAAGGAGATAGATCGCCCACGTTAAAAGTGGCGTGTACCCCATAATCGCCTGGAAGTTCTACTTTATACGCATTGTCGTTCACCTTACCCACGATTTTGTAAGGTCCCTCGGCCCTTGGCATAAGCTTGTTCTTGCGTTTGCTAGGAAATCTCTCTTTTCTTAAGTGTACCCAAACCAAGTCGCCTACTTCGAATAGTCTTGGTTTCTGTGATTGTTGGATTTCCTTTTGTATGCGTCATTCACCTCTTTGATTCGATCATGTATTTGCCCGTGCAACTTGATCATCGATTTAAGTTTAGATTCTGCATCTTTGTGTACCAACTCGTCCTTCGGCAATGGAATCAAGTCTAAGGGTATATAAGGATTTAACCCGTAAACGACTTCAAAAGGAGAATGTGCCGTAGCATGTGGAGGGGATCGGTTATAGGCAAATTCCGCATGAGCAAGTTTCATGTCTCAATCTTTTTGCGTTTTATTCACAAGTCCTCGCAACAACGTTCCTAACGTTCGATTTGTGACTTCGGTTTGTGATATGAAATTGAGTAGTCCAAATAAAGAAAACGAAGCAAGGATCGACGTAAATGGCCTTACAACGCATCATGCACGTACGGCAACATTTTTAGGCGAGAAAACGGACACAAGCCGGAAAATGACAACCTGCCGGAAAATGTCGTCGCCTGCCGGAAAATGTCGAGCCTGCCGGAAAATGCCGAGCACTGCCGGCCGAACTCGGCCGTGTCATCCGGCACGACCCGTGCCGAGATGTCCCAGAATTGTGAAACTGACTGTCGGCGAACCCGACCGTGTCGTCCGACACGGTCGAGTCCTACTCACCCAGAAATGCTGAAAATGACTGTCCAGACACCCGACCGTGTCACTATCGGACGAGTCACTGTCAGACGTTGCTGTCGCGCCGCGACCGTGTCAAGCGGACACGGTCGAGTCCCTGCCGGCGCCTGTCGACCGCGCCGCGGCCGTGTCACGGGACACGGTCGAGTCCTGCCGACAGCCCACTTATTTTATACACTTTTTTGTATTTTTGACTTCTCTTTTCCTTTTTACATATTTTAGGGATTATGTTTTCCCCATTTTGTGATTTTATGTTCCTTGTTTGTATTTTATGTTGATTTGTTTGGATTATTCAAAGATTTTATAATCTTTGAATTATTTTATTTTTTTGTTTGTTTCCTTAGTAGTAGGAGACTTCACCTCCTATAAGTAGGAGTTGATTAGCCATGTAATGATATAATGTATTATGAATTTGAATGAGAAAGAATACACTTTGTGTTTCTATCATTGGTAAATGATTTTTACCGAAACTTGATTTTTATTCGACGCGTCTTCGAGTATTAATCCGATCGATTCTCAATAGGTCTTGAGAAGAAATCACCTTATCGAATTATAGGTCTAATTCGATAAACCCTTGTTCTTGATCGTTCAAGTCTTTTTGATCGATATTATCACTTTTCCCGATATTACTTCCATTTTCCATTTGTTCGAATTTTCATTGCCATATTCGATATTACATCACAAAATACATCCAAAAACACCCATACTCGTGAAAAGACTTCCGCTACGATATTCCTACATATATTCCGACCGATACGTATCCGCCTCTCCCCAGATAATTCGTATCAGTTTGACCATCGGTTTGAGGATGGTGCAAAGTGCTAAATAAGAGCTTTGTACCCACTTTCCTCCATAAAGTATTCCAAAAATAGCTAAGGAATTTCGAATCCCGATCCAAAACAATAGTCTTCGGAACTCCATGTAAACGAACCACCTCTCGGAAGTATAAATCGGCCACATTGCTTGCGTCGTCGGTTTTGTGGCAAGCCACGAAATGAGCCATTTTCGAGAACCGATCAACAACCACCATAATAGCACCCTTACCTCATTGAGTACGGGGTAAAGCGACGATAAAATCCATTGACACATCTTCCCACGGTCTTTCTGGAACCGGTAGAGGCATATACGATCATGGTTTGAACGAACTCTTTGAGATGTGACATGTTACACATTTACTTAAAACACTGTAAATGTCTTTTAGCATTTTAGGCCAAAAGAAATGTTCTTTTAGTACTTCCAATGTTTTAGCCGTGCCAAAATGTCCTGCTAAACCTCCTCCGTGAGCCTCCTGGACCAATAACTCCCAAACCGCCTGTTTTGGAACACATAGCCTATTCCCTTTAAATAGGAAATCATCTTGTAACATGAAATCCCCGAACGGACCAGATTTGCAACTAGTAAAAATTTCTCCAAAATCCGCATCATTTTCATAACACTCCTTCAACATTTCGAAGCCAAGTAACCGAACCTCCAGAGTAGAAAGTAAAGCATACCTCCTAGATAATGCATCCGCAACGACATTGCTTTTACCGTCTTTGTACTTGGATGAAAAGTGAAATGATTGAAGGAATTCCACCCACTTGGCATGCCTCGGACTCAATTTATGTTGTCCGTTAATGTACTTCAATGATTCGTGGTCCGAGTGTAGAATGAAATGTTTCGTCCGTAGGTAATGACTCCAATGATCAAGGGCCCGCACGATAGCATAGAATTCTTTATCGTAAGTGCAATAATTCAACCGGGCTCCGTTCAACTTCTCCGAAAAGTAAGCGATAGGTCGTTTACCTTGAATAAGAACCGCTCCAATTCCAACTCCACTAGCATCACATTCAACATCGAAGGGTTGAGTAAAATCGGGTAGTGTTAGGATCGGCGCCTCGCATAATTTGGCCTTTAACTTCTCGAAAGCTCCTTGGGCAGCCCCATTCCATACAAATGGTCCTCTTTTTAAACACTCCGTTATCGGGCTTGAAATGGTGCTGAAGTCTCGAATAAACCTCCAGTAAAAAGAAGCAAGTCCGTGAAATGATCTCATTCCGTCACAGTCGTAGGGGTCGGCCAAGATTTAATTGCTTCGATCTTTGTTTGATCAACCGCCACTCCGTCCTTCGAAATGACATAGCCAAGAAAGACTATACTTTCGACTAGGAACGAACACTTCTCCTTCTTTCCATATAATTTTCGGTCCCTCAAAGTTTCGAAGATTAGCCTTAAGTGCCCGAAATGTTCTCATAGTGATTGACTATAGATTAGGATGTCATCCAGATATACAACCACGAACTTCGCCAGAAATGGTTTAAGTACTTCGTTCATCAACATCATGAAGGTACTAGGTGCATTTGTAAGACCGAACGGCATAACGGTCCATTCATATAATCCATTTTTTGTTTTGAAGGCCGTCTTCCACTCGTCACCTTCTCGCATTCGGATTTGATGATATCCGCTTCGTAAATCAACTTTTGAAAAGATCTCTGAACCATGTAGTTCGTCTAACATATCATCAAGTCTCGGGATAGAGAACCGATACTTGACGGTGATATTGTTCACGGCCCGACTATCCACGCACATCCGCCAAGAACCATCTTTCTTAGGGACAAGTAATACTGGAACCGCACACGGACTCAAACTCTCCCGGACATACCCGCGGTCCAAAAGCTCTTCGACTTGTCTTTGTAACTCCTTCGTCTCCTCGGGATTACATCTATAAGCGGCTTTATTAGGAAGTGGTGCTCCCGGTATAAGATCGATTTGGTGTTTGATACCACGAATAGGTGGTAAACCCGACGGTAATTCTTCGGGGAAGACATCCTCAGATTCGTGTAAGAACACATCTAGCTCTCCTCCATTTTGTACTCCCTTGTTATCGTCCCGTGTCTCTTTAAACATCACCAAATATACTCTCTCCCCGTCATTAATGGCATGTTCCATTTCTCTTTCATTAGCAAGCATGGTAAGTTTCGGTTTCTCCACTCGACTAGAACTCATCGAACGTATAGCTTGCGGGGACATTGGTTTGAGCACAATCTTCTTTCCCTTGTCTCGTAATTCATATTCATTACTCCGACCTCGATGTAAAACATCTCGGTTGAACATCCATGGTCGTCCCAAAAGTATGTGGTATGCGTCCATCGGGAGTACGTCACACAACACATCATCTTCGTATGATCCCATAGTTAAGTTGACCCGTACTTGTCTTGACACCTTCACTTTACTTCCGTCATCGAGCCAGTGTAAAGCATACGGTCTCAGGTGAGCCGTAGTAGTTAGCCCGGGTTTGGTGACCATCTCGTTTGAAGCTACATTCATGCAACTCCCTCCGTCTATTATCAAGCTACACCACTTTTCTCCGACTTTGCATTTGGAATGAAAGATTTGGTCTCTTTGCTCCGCATCACTTGGAATGATTTTGGTATGTAGTGCTCGAAGCACTAAAGCAGTATCATATTCCGGAGCGTCATAAGTCTCGCAATCCTCATTCTCTTCCTCGGCCTCCATGTTAAACACGTCACCAAGGCCTTCCTTCTCGACTTCGACTAAAAGTTCGTCTCGGACCGCAAGAGCTTCTCTTAAAGTGACCACCCATTTATTAGGACATGCATTTTGATAGTGACCAAAGCCTTGACATTTAAAACATCATACTTTAGCCAAGCTCGTTTCCTTGGAAACATGAGGAACCTTCGGGGCCGTGGTAGGGACTTGAAAATGTACGGTAGGTTTCGTAGTCGAACTTGAGCCGGCACTTACATTTCCGAATTTGTATGGGAATTCGGGTTTGGTAAACTTCAACTTGTTTTGAGCTTGAATTTTTATGCATAGTCCGCATAAAGTGTCAAAATCTCCGCATGGGTATAATTCCACCGTATTTGCAATGTTTCGGTTTAGGCCACGTAAGAAACGTGACATTCTTTGTTCTTCATTTTCTTCAGGTTCTCCCATTAAGGCCAAGCCTTCAAATTCTTCGATGTATTCTCCCACACTTAGTTTCCCTTGTACGAACTCCGCAATTTTTCGGTATAAAGTTAACTGATGTGATGTCGGGACATACCTTTTACGTAGTTTTTTCTTCAAAGAATCCCAAGAACGGATTTTCTCTTTTCCCGCATGAGCTCGTTGTTTTTTCACACCCTCGAACCATAGGTAAGCGCCTTTCCCTAACTTGAGAATCGCATATTTGAAACGTTTCTCATCGTTAAGGTGCTTGAAGTCGAACATACGTTCAATCTTCCTTTCCCACTCCAAGTAAACTTCGGGATTGGTACCTCCGACAAATTCTGGAAGTTCATTTACTTTGAATTCATCCACATGACGCGGTGAATGTGCGTCATATCCTCCTCTTCTAGCTTGTAAACGTGGTTCTTGTAAATTTTGTAATGCCTCACGGAGTTTCTCCATGAAATCGTCGGAAAAATACATGATAAGATAGCTTACTCCAGAAAATCACCAAGAGAATTTCGACAAGGAAATAACCTTGGGCTCCGACGTCACTGATGATACGAATTAACGTATAAGTCGGACGTAAATTCGCCGGAAAATGCAGCGGATATATCTTTTACCTCACAACACTCGTATATGTGTAACACTCGTATGAATTAACCGAAAGTAGGGCAAGTCGGCTTATGTAAACAAGATAATATGTAAGTAAATTATCAAGCTAGACCTATAGTTTGATAAGACAATCTCTCCTCAAGACCTATTGAGAATTGATTAAATTACAACTCGAAGACGCGTCGAATTATAATCAAGGTGTGCTGAAAATCATTCAACAAGAATACATAACATGTATTTCGTTTTTCATAAGCTTCAAAGTGTTTTTCAAAGGTTGAGGGTGAGGCTTATAAACAGCCTTAACAACTACAAATAGGTTCAAACAAGATCAAATAAGATCACACAAGAAAACAAGCAAACAATAAACTAATCTAACAACTTTGACAAAGATTGAAAACAAAGTCATGCTTGGTCTCTTCCTCTCATTTTGGGCCGTGGGGTAGCATCAAGGAGTGGATAACATCTTTCTCATGTGATATCTTCTTGCACGACTTTGACAAGGATAGAAAGTGAAAGCAACATGTTAGCATCTTCCTTCATGTGGTTCGGCCGATTTTCAAACGGGGTGGGGTGAGCCAAATCTCTATCCTTGATCTTATTGTGGTGGAATTTGAAAAATGAAAGCAAAGTTGAAAGTAGTGGGGACAAAGATCCTTCATCGATCCTTCATCAAATCGGACGAAATCTCCCCTATTATGGCCGATTTTGTATGCATGAACATGCATACGTATGCATGTTTTGGTACGTCTAAGTTATCCCGGTTCCGATTATTAAGATGGTTCCCATTTCTACATTTGTTTTCTCACCGAAGTACGTAGGTGAATATACATGCAACGTGGTATCGTCACCCACGTCAATTCTTACTTTGTTTGGAGATGTCACAATCGCATCACCATCTAGATAAAGCATCCGCCACAACATTGCACTTGCCATCTTTGTACTTCGATGAAAAGTAGAATGATTGTAAGAATTCCACCCATTTAGCATGTCTCGGACTCAACTTTTGTTGGCCGTTAATATATTTTAAAGACTCATGATCCGAATGTAGGATGAAATATTTCAGCCGAAGGTAATGGCTCCAATGATCAAGAGCTCTCACAATGGCATAGAACTCCTTGTCATAAGTACAACAGTTGAGTCGAGCCCCACCCAATTTCTCCGAGAAATATGCAATTGGTCGCCTTCCTTGGACGAGGACCGCCCCAATACCCACTCCACTTGTGTCACATTCTACCTCGAAAGGTTGTGAAAAGTCGGGTAACGCCAAGATAGGTGCTTCGCATATTTTCGTCTTCAATTTTTCAAACGCCCCTTGAGCAGCCCCGTTCCACACAAACGGTCCTTTTTTCAAGCATTCCGTTATCGGACTTGATGCGATTGTGACATCTCCAAACGAAGTAAGAATTGACGTAGGTGACGATACCACGTTGCATGCACATTCACCTACGTATTTCGGTGAGAAAACAAATGCGGAAATGGGAACAATCTTAATAATCGGAACCGGGATAACTTAGACGTATCAAAGCATGCATACGTATGCATGTTCATGCATACAAAATCGGCCATATTAGGGGGAAGATTTCGGCTGATTTGATGAAGGATCCATGAAGGATCTTTGTCCCCACTACTTTCAACTTTGCCTTCATTTTTCAAAGTCCACCATAATAAGATCAAGGATACAGATTTTGGCTCACCCCACCCCTTTGAAAATCGGCCGAACCACATGAAGGAAGATACCAACATGTTACTTTCACTTCCTATCCTTGTTGAAGTTTTGCAAGAAGCTATCACATGAGAAGGATGTTATCCACTTCTTGATTGCTACCCCACGGCCAAAAATAAGAGGAAGAGACCAAGCATGACTTTGTTTACAAGCTTTGTCAAAGTTGTTAGAATAGTTTATTGTTTGCTTGTTTTCTTGTGTCATCTTGTGAGATCTTGTTTGAACTTATTTGTAGTTGTTAAGGCTATTTATAAGCCTCACCCACAACCTTAAGAAATCACTTTTGAAGCTTGAAAAATGAAATACAGTTGTGTATGTTCATTGTTGTATGATTTTCAGCACAACTTGATTATAATTCGACGCGTTTTCGAGTTGTAATTTTAATCGATTCTCAATAGGTCTTGAGGAGAGATTGCTTTATCAAACTATAGGTCTAGTTTGGTAATTTACTTTTATATTATCTTGTTTACATAAACTGAATTGCCTTACTTTCGGTTGAATCTTATGAGTGTTACACAAATACGAGTGTTGTGAGGTAACAAATATAACCGCTGCATTTTTCGGCGAATTTACGTACATATCACATGTTAATTCGTATCATTAGTGGCATCGGAGCCCAAGGTTATTTCCTTGGTGAAATTCTCTTGGCGATTTTCTTGTCAAAACTATCTTATCATGGATTTTTCCGACGATTTCATGGAGAAACTACGTGAAGCACTACAAAACTTACAAGAACCACGTTTTCAAGCTAGAAGAGGAGGCTATGGCGCACATTCACCGCGTCATGTGGATTAATTCAAAGTAAATGAACTTCCGGAATTTGTCGGAGGTACTAATCCCGAAGTTTACTTGGAGTGGGAGAGGAAGATTGAACGTATGTTCGACTTCAAGCACCTTAACGATGAGAAACGTTGCAAATATGTGATTCTCAAGTTAGGGAAGGGCACTTCCTTATGGTTCGAGGGTGTGAAAACACAACGAGCTCGTGCGGGAAAAGAGAAAATCCGTTCTTGGGATTCTTTGAAGAAAAAACTACGTAAAAGGTATGTCCCGACATCACATCGGTTAACCTTATAGCGAAAAATTGCGGAGTTCGTACAAGGGAAACTAAGTGTGGAAGAATACATTGAAGAATTTGAAGGCTTGGCCTTAATGGGAGAACTTGAAAAAAATGAAGAAGAAAGAATGTCACGTTTCTTACGTGGCCTAAACCGAAACATTGCAAATACGGTGGAATTATACCCATACGGAGATTTTGACACTTTATGCGGGCTATGCATAAAAATTGAAGCTCAAAACAAGTTGAATTTTACCAAACCCGAATTCCCATACAAATTCGGAAATGCAAGTGCCGGCTCAAGTTCGACTACGAAACCTACCATACCTTTTCAAGTCCCTACCCCAGCCCCGAAGGTTCCTCACGTTTCCAAGGAAACGAGCTTGGCTAAAGTACGGTGTTTTAAATGTCAAGGCTTTGGTCATTATCAAAATGCATGTCCAAATAAAAGGGTGGTCACTTTAAGAGAAGCTCTTGCGGTCTGAGAAGAACTTTTAGTCGAGGACGAGAAGGAAGGCCTTGGTGACGTGTTTAACATGGAGTCCGAGGAAGAGAATGAGGATTGCGAGACTTATGACGCTCCGGAATATGATACTGCTTTAGTGCTTCGAGCACTACATACCAAAATCATTCCAAGTGATACGGAGCAAAGAGACCAAATTTTTCATTCCAAATGCAAAGTCGGAGAAAAGTGGTATAGCTTGATAATAGACGGAGGGAGTTGCACTAATGTAGCTTCAAACGAAATGGTTACCAAACTCGGGCTAACTACTACAGCTCACCCGAGACCGTATGCTTTACACTAGCTCGATGACGGAAGTAAAGTGAAGGTGTCAAGACAAGTACGGGTCAACTTAACTATGGGATCATACGGAGACAATGTGTTATGTGACGTACTCCCGATGGACGCATGCCACGTACTTTTGGGACGACCATGGATGTTCGACCGAGATGTTTTACATCGAGGTCAGGGTAATGAATATGAATTACAAGACAAAGGAAAGAAGATTGTGCTCAAACCAATGTCCCCACAAGCTGTCCGTTCGATGAGTTCTAGTCGAGTGGAGAAACCGAAACTTACCATGCTTGCCAGCGAAAGAGAAATGGAACATGCCATTAATGACGGGGAGCTAGTATATTTGGTGATGTTTAAAGAGACACGGGACGAGGACACGGGAGTACAAAACGGAGGAGAGTTAGATGTGTTGTTACACGAATTTGAGGATTTTTTTCCCAAAGAATTACCGTCGGGTTTACCACCTATTCGCGGTATCGAACACCAAATCGATCTTATACCGGGAGCACCACTTCCTAATAAAGCCGCTTATAGATGTAATCCCGAGTAGACGAAGGAGTTACAAAGACAAGTCGAAGAGCTTTTGGACCGCGGGTATGTCCGGGAGAGTTTGAGTCCGTGTGCGGTTCCAGTCTTACTTGTCCCTAAGAAAGATGGTTCTTGGCGGATGTGTGTGGATAGTCGGGCCGTGAACAATATCACTGTCAAGTATCGGTTCCCTATCCCGAGACTTGATGACATGTTAGACGAACTACATGATTCGGTAATCTTTTCAAAGGTGGATTTGCGAAGTGGATATCATCAAATCCGAATGCGAGAAGGTGACGAGTGGAAGACGGCCTTCAAAACAAAAAATGGATTATATGAATGGACCGTTATGCCTTTCGGTCTTACAAATGCGCCTAGTACCTTCATGAGGTTGATGAACGAGGTACTTAAACCATTTCTGGGGAAGTTCGTGGTTGTATATCTGGATGACATTCTAATCTATAGTCAATCACTACAAGAACATTTCGGGCACTTAAGGCTAATCTTCGAAACCTTGAGGGACCGAAAATTGTATGGAAAAAAAGAGAAGTGTTCATTCCTAGTCGAAAGTATAGTATTTCTTGGCTATGTCATTTCGAAGGACGTGGTGGCGGTTGATCAAACAAAAATCGAAGCAATTAAGTCTTGGCCGACCCCTACGACCGTGACGGAAGTGAGATCATTTCACGGACTTGCTTCTTTTTACCGGAGGTTTATTCGAGACTTTAGCACCATTTCAAGTCCGATAACGGAGTGTTTAAAAAAGGGACCATTTGTATGGAACGGGGCTGCCCAAGGAGCTTTCGAGAAGTTAAAGGCCAAATTATGCGAAGCACCGATTCTAACACTACCCGATTCTCAACCATTCGAAGTTGAGTGTGATGCTAGCGGAGTTGGAATTGGAGCGGTTCTTATTCAAGGTAAACGACCTATCGCTTACTTTTCGCAGAAGTTGAATGGAGCTCGGTTGAATTATTGTACTTACGATAAAGAATTCTATGCTGTCGTACGGGCCCTTGATCATTGGAGTCATTACTTACGGACGAAGCATTTTATTCTACACTCGGATCACGAATCATTGAAGTACATTAACGGGCAACATAAACTGAGTCCGAGGCATGCCAAGTGGGTGGAATTCCTACAATCATTTCACTTTTCATCCAAGTACAAAGACGGTAAAACCAATGTCATTGCGGATGCGTTATCTAGGAGGTATGCCTTACTTTCTACTCTGGAGGTTCGGTTACTTGGTTTCAAAATGTTGAAGGAGTGTTATGAAAATGATGAGGATTTTGGAGAAATTTTTACTCGTTGCAAATCTGGTCCGTTCGGGGAGTTCATGTTACAAGATGATTTCCTATTTAAAGGGAATAGGCTATGCGTTCCAAAACAGGCGGTTAGGGAATTATTGGTTCGGGAGGCTCACAGAGGAGGCTTAGCGGGTCATTTTGGCACGGCTAAAATATTGGAAGTACTAAAAGAACATTTCTTTTGGCCAAAAATGCTAAAAGACGTTTACAATGTTTTAAACAAATGCGTAACATGTCACATCTCAAAGAGTTCGTTCAAACCGGAATCGTATATGCCTCTACCGGTTCCAGAAAGACCGTGGGAAGATGTATCCATGGATTTTATCGTCGCTTTACAACGTACTCAATGAGGTAAAGATGCTATTATGGTGGTTGTTGATCGGTTCTCAAAAATGGCTCATTTCGTGGCTTGCCATAAAACCGACGACGCAAGCAACGTGGCCGACTTATACTTCCGAGAGGTGGTTCGTTTACATGGAGTTCCGAAGACTATTGTTTCGAATCGGGATTTGAAATTCCTTAGCTATTTTTGGAATACTTTATGGAGGAAAGTGGGTACAAAGCTCTTATTTAGCACTTCACACCATCCTCAAACCGATGGTCAAACCGAAGTCACAAATCGAACGCTAGGAACGTTGTTGCGAGGACTTGTGAACAAAATGCAAAAGGATTGGGACATGAAACTTGCTCATGCGGAATTTGCCTATAACCGATCCCCTACACATGTTATGGCACATTCTCCCTTTGAAGTCGTTTACGGGTTAAATCCTTATATACCCTTAGACTTGATTCCGTTACCGAAGGACGAGTTGGTACACAAAGATGCGGAATCTAAACTTAAATCGATGATGAAGTTGCACGAACAAATACATGATCGAATCAAAGAGGTGAATGACGCATACAAACGGAAATCCAACAATCACAGAAAACCGAGACGATTTGAAGTAGGCGACTTGGTTTGGGTACACTTAAGAAAAGAGAGATTTCCTAGCAAACGCAAGAACAAACTTATGCCGAGGGCTGAGGGACCTTACAAAATTGTGGGTAAGGTGAACGACAATGCGTATAAAGTAGAACTTTTGGGCGATTATGGGGTACACGCCACTTTTAACGTGGGCGATCTATCTCCTTACCTTGACGACGAGAGAATCACTGAATTGAGGTCAATTCCTTTCAAAGGGGGAGGAGATGATGCGATTGTGACATCTCCAAACGAAGTAAGAATTGACGTAGGTGACGATACCATGTTGCATGCACATGCACCTACATATTTCGGTGAGAAAACAAATGCGGAAATGGGAACAATCTTAATAATCGGAACCGGGATAACTTAGACGTATCAAAGCATGCATACGTATGCATGTTCATACATACAAAATCGGCCATATTAGGGGGAAGATTTCGGCCGATTTGATGAAGGATCAATCAAGGATCTTTGTCCCAATACTTTCAACTTTTCCTCCATTTTTCAAAGTCCACCATAATAAGATCAAGGATAGAGATTTTGGCTCACCCCACCCCTTTGAAAATCGGCCGAACCACATGAAGGAAGATGCCAACATGTTACTTTCACTTCCTATCCTTGTTGAAGTCTTGTAAGAATATATTATATGAGAAGGATGTTATCCACTTCTTGATTGCTACCCCAAGGCCAAAAATAAGAGGAAGAGACCAAGCATGACTTTGTTTACAAGCTTTGTCAAAGTTGTTAGAATAGTTTATTGTTTGCTTGTTTTCTTGTGTGATCTTGTTAGATTTTGTTTGAACTTATTTGTAGTTGTTAAGGCTATTTATAAGCCTCACCCTCAACCTTAAGAAATCACTTTTGAATCTTGAAAAACGAAATACACTTGTGTATGTTCATTATTGAATGATTTTAAGCACAACATGATTATAATTCGACGCGTTTTCGAGTTGTAATTTTAATCGATTCTCAATAGGTCTTGAGGAGAGATTGCTTTATCAAACTATAGGTGTAGTTTGGTAATTTACTTTCATATTATTTTGTTTACATAAACTGAATTGCCCTACTTTCGGTTGAATCTTACGAGTGTTACACAAATACGAGTGTTGTGAGGTAACAAATATAACCGCTGCATTTTTCGGCGAATTTATGTACATATCACACGTTAATTCGTATCAGGACTAGAAATGGTAATAAAGTCTCATATGAACCTCCGATAAAATGAAGCAACTCCGTGAAAGGATCGTACTTCCGTGATGGTTTTGGGCGTAGGCCAAGATTTAATCGCCTCGATCTTGGTTTGATCAACCGACACTCCTTCTTTAGAAATGATGTAGCCAAGAAAGGCTACACTCTCGACTAGAAATGAACACTTCTCCTTTTTCCCATAAAGTTTTTGATCCCTAAGGATATCGAAGACTTTCCTCAAGTGCCCGGTATGCTCTTGCAATGATCGACTATAAATCAAGATGTCGTCCAAGTATACGATGACAAACTTTCCCAAAAACGGCTTAAGTACCTCATTCATTAATCGCATGAAAGTACTTGGTGCATTTGTAAGTCCAAAGGGCATGACGAGCCATTCATATAATCCATGTTTTGTCTTGAGAGCCGTCTTCCATTCATCTCCATCCCGCATGCGAATTTCATGATAGCCGCTTCTCAAATCAACCTTCGAAAAAATCACCGAACCATGCAACTCGTCCAACATGTCATCAAGTCTCGGAATTGGGAACTGATATTTGATGGTTATGTTGTTTACGGCTCTACTATCTATACACATCCGCCATGACCCATCCTTCTTTGGAACAAGTAAAACCGGAACCGCACAAGGGCTCAAACTTTCTCGAACGTACCCGCGATTCATTAGCTCCTCGATTTGTTTTTGCAACTCCTTTGTCTCCTCGGGGTTACATCGATAGGCGTCCTTGTTAGGGAGTGATGCACCCGGTACAAGGTCGACTTGGTGTTCAATCCCACGTAAGGGTGGCAAACCAGGCGGTAAGTCTTCCGGGAAGACATCCGCAAATTCTCGTAGCAAGGTATCGATATCTCTCTTGCCTTGCACAATAATGTCAACATCTCGTGTTTCTTTAATCATCAATAAATACACACGCTCGCCATCGTCAATAGCGTGTCTCACTTCTTTCTCACTAGCAAACATAGTAAGCTTTGGTTTCTCCATTTGATTATAACTCATCGATCGAATGGCTTGGGGTGCCATCGGTTTAAGCACAATCTTCTTGCCCTTATCCCGCAATTCATATTCGTTACTCCTTCCTCGATGTAAAACGTCTCTATCAAATAGCCACGGTCGTCCCAAAAGTATGTGGCATGCATCCATTGGGAGTACATCACATAGCACGTTGTCACCATACGAGCCCATAGTTAATCCGACCCATATTTGTTTCGAATCTTTCACCTTACTGCCATCATCGAGCCAATGTAACGCGTATGGTTTCGGATGAGTAGTAGTGATGAGTCCGAGTTTTGCCACCATCTCGCTTGAAGCAACATTCATACAACTTCCTCCATCGATTATCAAACTATACCATTTGTCTTTAATTTGACACTTGGTGTGGAATATTTGATCTCGTTGTTCCGTGTCCCTCGAAACCGTCTTGACTTGTAAAGTGCGAAGGACTAGACTCGTGTCATAGTCCGGAGCATTGTCAGCCTCGCACTCCTCTTCTTCTTCTTTGGCGTCTACGTCAAACACGTCACCGAGTCTTTCTTCTTCATCCTCGGCCAATAATTCTTCCCGGACCTCAAGAGCCTCTCTTAATGTCACCACCCGTCTGTTCGGACATGCATTTTGGTAATGGCCGAACCCTTGACACTTGAAACATCGTACCTTCGCCAAACTTGTTTCCTTGGGTACGTAGGGAGTCTTAGGTGCCGTGACAAGGACATGACTTGGGGTGGTGCTTTTAGTACCCGAACTTGAACCGGCACTTGGATTCCCGAATTTGGAAGGAAATTCGGGTCTTGAAAACTTCAATTTATTTTGGGCTTCTATCTTCACACATAATCCACATAAAGTGTCGAAATCTTCATATTGGTATAACTCCACCGTGTTGGCTATGTTTTTGTTTAAGCCACGTAAAAAACGTGACATCTTTTGCTCTTCATTTTCTTCTAGCTCTCCCATCAAGACCAAACTTTCGAACTCTTCAATATATTCACCGACACTTAGTTTGCCTTGCATGAAATCGGCAATCTTCCGGTATAAGGTTAACCGATGTGATGTTGGCACATACATCTTACGAAGTTTTCTTTTTAAAGAATCCCACGAACGGATTTTTGCTTTTCCCTCCTGAGCTCTTCGTGTCTTCACTCCTTCGAACCAAAACTTGAGAATTGCATATTTGCAACGTTTCTCATCGTTAAGGTCTTTGAATTCGAACATGCGTTCAATTTTCCGTTCCCACTCCAAATAAGCTTCGGGATCGGTACCTCCAACGAACTCCGGAAGTTCGTTTACTTTAAACTCGTCTGCATGGTGTATTTGACGTGCGTCATCCCCGCGTCTTGCTTGCATACGTGGTTCCGGTAGACCGCTTAGTGCGTCCCGGAGTTTCATCAAGAAATCGGGATCGGAGAAATCCATAACAAGATTCAAGAGATAGTTTTGAACAAGAAATCTTCAATAAAATTGCCAAGGAAATAGCCTTGGGCTCCGATGCCACTAATGATACGAATTACGTATGAAAATGGACGTAAACTCAAATGTAATGTAGCGGAAATATTGTTGATCGTCACAACACTCGAATATGTGTAACACTCGTAAGAAATAACCGAAAGTAGGGCAATTCGGCTTACGTAAACAAGAACAATATGAATGATTTATCACACTAGACCTATAGTTTGATAAGGTAATCTTTCCTCAAGATTGAGAATCGATTAGATTAAAACTCAAAAACGCGTCGAATTATAATCAAGTTTCGATGAAAAGCATTCACCAAGGATAGAAATACAAAGTGTATTCTTATTATACAACATTCAATGTCCCATACAAGCATGAACAAGACTACTTATAGAAGTGTAGTCTTCTAAACAACTAAGGAATAAAAACAAGATCACATGACCTTGAAATGAAAAACAAAACATCAAGATAAAATACAAAGGAATCAAATCATAGGGAGGGAATCACACAATAAACATAGTTATAAGTCACCCCACATAACATGTAAGTCTAATAATGACATGTGAGGGAAGGAAAAACAACAAAACACACAAAAAAATCAGCAATAATAGAAGTTGGTTGGCTGTCAGACACGGGCCGTGCCGATTGGCACGACCGCGGCCGCATGTGCGGTCGCAACATGTTCGGCAGGACTCGACCGTGTCGCCTGGCACGGTCGGGTTGGTTGGACAGCGAGAATTCACTATTCGGAAGAGTGTGACACGGCCGTGTCGCCTGACATGGCCGTGTCGCTTGACACGGTCGGGTTGGTCGGGCAGCGAGATTTCACTATCCGGGACATCTCGGCACGGGCCGTGTCGGACGACACGGCCGAGTTCGGTCGGCAGCGAGATTTCACTATCCGGGACATCTCGGCACGGGCCGTGTCAGACGACACGGCCGAGTTCGGTCGGCAGCGATTCGGCAGTTTCCGGCACAATGTGACGCGGGCCGTGTCATATGTCACGGCCGAGACCGAGACTCCTCGTCTTTACGTCCGTTTTCTCGCCTGAATACGTAGTAGTCCGTGCATAGCATGTTGTAAGGTCATTTACGTCGATCCTTACTTCGTCTTCTTCATTCGTTTTAATTGATTCCGTATCATCTCCTCCTCCTTTAAAAGGAATTGTCCTTGTTGGCCACTTAAGTATACTGGATACAGTTTGGAAAAGTAGTTTAAACAACAAACTGTATGGAATCTAAATCTGAGTGCGTAGCGGAAGTCTTGGATACAGTTAGTTGCCGTGGATACAGCAACGACGTATTAGGTGTATACTTAATATATCACAGTAATTTCAAACAGAAAAGCGAAGGTAAATAACACGGTAATTTAAGTGGTTCGAGGTAAACCCCTCTACGTCCACCGGTCCTCCACATGAGTAAAAGTTTATTAAATAATTCTGCGTACACAACTACGTAATTATAAACAAACCTATCCTTGTATCGTTCACACAGATTGATACAAAGAATATCACTTTCAACCGTTCACACAGATTGGTTAAAGCTTCCTTCTTGACTAGCTTCTTCACACACAGTTCCAAAGCTTCGTCCTTATTCGTCCCACACAGTCGAATAACTTGTTGAGTTCACACAGAGCTCGGTTTTACAGAGGTAAAAGGTTAGGTAACCGAGTAAGAAACGTGACTTTGAATATCAAGATCTGATGATAGCTGTTCTTGATGTTTGAGCACTGTATATCTCTTTCGTTTTAACTTGCAGTTTGCTCTGGAGATATGTTTGCTCAGATGATAACTTTGATAGGTTTTTGAGAGTTATGTTACTTGGGGTAACTTATCTTCAATGTCTTCAAGGATATATATAGCCTCTGAAGAAAGTATCCGTTGAGATGTCCGTTTGAATAAGATTTCCTTCAACGGGAATATGACATGATCCGGATTTTGCGGGATTCTGAAGATCTGAAGACTGACAATATTTAAATACTTTATCCTTGAGTATTTAAATACTTCTTTGTTCAACGGAACTTGACTTGTGTTCTTTCTTGTCCTTTTGTGAACTGTATGGAGAATGACTGTATTAGGGCATCGAGACAGTTTCCATACTTGGTCTTCTTACAAGTCTTCTTGCTTTGTCTTGTGAGCTTCACTTATCTTTGATTCGAGGCGGGTCTTGATACATGATAAATCCTTGAATCCTCGATACGTTTTCTTTTCGTATTTGGCATATATGTCAAAACCTTTTCAATAACAAATAACAATCGATACAGGATCGGGTATCCCATTGAATCGATACAGGGTGTTTGTTTTTCCTAACAATTTCCCCCTTTTTGACAATTTGCCAAGTCTTAACTTAAACTCTTCGAGTCTTCTTGATGATGCCAAAACCTTCTTCATGAAGCGTTCTTCTTTGATGACTTTCTGGCAGATTTCTTGGTCTTTTGTCAATAGGTCTGACTTAGTGACTTAGTCTACAATAATGAAGCGCTTTCGCAGCACGTTCGATCTGATTTGAGATTTATTACAACTTACGCCTATGATTGGCGAGCACAATCTTACAATGTATTCTAAGTTTACAACTGAAACTATGAACTGTTCGTAGACTAGTTCGTACAGCTTAATTTTTCAATCAAGTTTATCTAACTTGAGATTCCTATCAAACAATTTAAGTAATCATACATAAACACAGTAGATTACGAGTTGTAATCTTTCAAGACAAACAAACTGTTTTATTGATATTCAAAAAGATTGAGTACAAAGTTTGTGTCGAATAGAAATTACAAAAACAACAATAATATACATAAATTTCAGCTCTTTATCTTTGATCCGCATGCCTCCAAGGTCTCCTTCCTGGCTCATTCTCGGTGCCGCGCCACCAGTTTTGAAGTGAATCATTGCCTCGTTCTTGGTAAATTGCTCTTCCTTCATAAGAACGATCAAAGGCAAGTATCGATCCTCTGGATGGGTGACCCGATCTCCTCTTCTATGTTTTGATTTCATTTCGATTTGGAGAGGAGCTTACCTTCTTCTAGCATCTTTGAAAATTTGTGCGCTTCCGCCAATGTCTTATAATTTTTGAAGATGGCGGATTCACGATGAGTCGACAAAATATCTCATCGATTCATTCTTCCTCCGGCTTCACTTCTTCGGCGGTTGGGTTGCGGTTGGTTGTGACGTATTTAGAAGGTCTTTGAACAAGATTTTGCCAAGGGACATTTGGGTCATGGAATTAAGTCCTGAGCACGAAATTCTAAAACTTTGGGGTTGAGGTGCTAGCTTGTTCAATTCGGCGGCTATCTTGCTCTGAGCGACCTCAAATTCCCTTTCTGTTGCGATCTTATTCTCCTTGCGGCTTCTCGAGCTTCTTCCCCCTTTTGGCCTCATCAAGACTTTGCGGGATTTCAAGAGCGGCGTCTGTTTGGTCTCGATCTGTTTATTCTTTCAACGAGGGAGGAAAGAGTCGCGACATCTCTTGAATGGATTTGTCATGCACACGCATGGTGAGTCATTCTCTATCATTGCACAGCGGTCTTGGCTTCAGCAATTCTTGTCTTGAAGCTTCCTCCTTCAGGTGATTGCGCTTGTTTATCTTCCATGATTTTCAAGGCTTGCTTGAACACTTCGGCAAGATGATGAATGCTTCGACAACTCGAGATACTTCGTGTTGAAGAGTTGTCATTTCTTCAATCTGAGAGGTGTGCATCCGATTCGATGCCTTTTCTACGGAAGAGAGCGTTAATCGCATCTTGGATAAATACGATCGAAGGCCAAGAGCGTGCGGGCGCTCTTTGCGTGCGGCAGAGATAGGAGAGTCGAGTGGCGAAGTCTTGACACCATTTAACCTTCTTACGTTCACGGATGGACGTGAAGTAAGTTGGACATCCTCGGGTTCGTTCCGTCCTCGGATTCCAAGGTTGCGAGGCGGGAGTAGCTTCTTGTGGAATGGCGGCGATTGGTTACAGCGTCTGTGGCGAAGGCTCTTCGGCGGATAAGGATGCGAGAGGGACCGAATCCTCCCTGTGGGGTTGTAGGACTGCTTCTTTGGTCGCAGGCTCGGGTGCTGTTCCAAAATTTCTTGATCTTCCACATTTGGAGGGTGATTCCTCTGTTCGGGAATGTTCTCATTTGTGGCGAAGGTGGATTAGCTTGGGTAGATGGCCCTTCGTCGTTTTGGGTGGAGAGGTGGCTTGGGCTTCAGCCTCTTCACGGCTCATTCTCGGACACCTTGAAGAGCATCGTCGTCGTAAATCGAGTCGTGGTCGTCGTCGTCTTTTGGATTGATGGGAGAGTCCTCGACTTCTTCTTTCCTTTTCTTAAGCGTCGGATTTGTGCGGCGGTGGCTTTCAATGAGATCTTTGCAAGAGGCGTTGTCCCATCGGCGGTGCCTCAATTTCGGTTAGTCGATTACTTGGAGACAAATCGCTCTTCGTGGCTCCATTCGCTCCGGTTATGCAGTGTCGTGCGGAGCTAGCCTAAAGCTTTTCCATTGCGAAATCTTTCGTGCGCTGTTCAATTTGTATCTTGAAAGAAGTGTTTGATTTATAATTGAGTCTGGGAGGGACTTGAATCACGTGCAGAGCCTGTTTGAGGATTCGATGCAGTATGGGATCCTGCACGGAAGATGGACTCCTTGCAGGGGATGGTGCCCCGAAGGAAATTGGATCCTGTACGGGTGTGGGATCCCATAGAGGAGAAGTAGCTTTTGGCTCCGAATGGGCAGCCGACGTGCTAACGTCTTGAATGTTGGCAGATGTCTCTAAATCCGTCGTAGCCGCCAAGGGCTCGGGATCTACTGTCGATGCAGTAGGAGACACCTATTCCGCAGGGGTTGGGCCCTGGGGTGCTATATCAGTGGGTTGCGCCACGTACGAGACATCCTCGGAGTGTTTAGCTTTGATTTTTTAGAGCCTCCGGAGTCTCTTCTTCGACTTCTCATCAGCAGAGTGCTTCTTGCTGTGAGAACGCTTGCGCTTCTTCTTTGAAGATTCCAATTCAGGGACCTTCACGGTTTCATCTCTGGGATTGTCAGAAATAGGCATGTGCCTTGTTCTCGGGTGATTGGCATGCATTGTGCTCTGGTTATAGGCAGAGGGTTTGACGCCTCCTAAATATATCCGTGAGCTGTTTTTCTTGGCATCGGCGGATTGCTTGACTCCGCACTTCGTCAGAATGTAGTTTAGCATTAAACCGAATGATTTCTTTTGAGTGGCTGGTTTGCACACCTCTTCCTGAAGTCGTTTCAAAATGATTTGACACCAGTTGACCTTTTCACAGGTCAAGATAGCTACCATCATTCTGAACCTTAGATTCGTGCACATCTCGAACGCGCCGGTTCGATTTTCAATGATCCTGGAATAGAAATCGTGGAGATAAACGAAATGAAGAAGAAAATTTTTCTTGTGGCACGTGGTTGTCACCATATCAACCACTTTGGACCCGGTAAATAGTCCATAAAACTTGGTAATCAGTTCTTGAGACCCAAACGTCTCAAGCTGGTCCATGGTCAGGCCGTTGGCGGGCAGCCTGTAGATTTTCTGAAGTAGGTCGCTATTGATGCAGACTTGCACTCCTTGGACTGTTGCGGTGATGTCAGCAACATGTCCTCCCTGGGCTAGTGAGAGAAGACGAACGGCAGCGTTGAGGTAGAATTCCTCAACCAGATGAGCGTCGTATTTGTCGGCGGTTTTGCTTCCGAAGCGATAAAGACCTTGTTGTTCAAGACGAGTAATGATATACTCCATCGGTTCAGTGTCGTTGATTTCAGAGATGATACACTCGATGATGACGGGTTTCGAGAAGATCCGGCCATCAATGATGTTGGAGGTTTTCTTGAGCGGGGATGAAGATTGACTAGCCATGGATGTTTTCTTAAAACGAAGGTGGAAGAAAGCATTAGAAATTCGATGAATATGCGAGAAAATATGTAAATTTGTTTGCTTGAGATCTCTTGTAATTGCGAAGCGTAAAGAGTCTCTAATGGCGAGACAGATCCTTTTATACTTGCGGCGAAATAGGGTTTGCAGAGTACGAATGGTCGATTTTAAGGGATGGGAACCGTTTTGAAATCGACGGTCGGGATGGATTTAGCATAATCGTACGCTAATCCATTAAAAGGTTTTAAAATCTGATGGGTCCCACTTGACATAGGTTGATTACCTAAATGCCTAAAAGCGGTTTAAAAATAATAATCAATTTGAAAACATCGCGGCTTTTGAGATTCAATTGTCCAGATGTCGTGTAAGGCATTTAATGAACATGACGTTTGACATAAAAACAGGCACGTGGACAAAAATTATTTTAAAAGGAAATAATATTATATTATATCTTGAATCGAAATCCTATAGTATGTCTTTGTTCTCCGTCGATCTGACGTTCCCCCTTAAAAAGGTACTAATAGGTTTTAAATTCCATCTGACAATAGTTGGATTAATCTTTGTATTCATGGGTCTACAAGATTCCCCCTTCATTATTGCACACATCACCGTAGCATTCATATGCCTTAGTTCGCTCTGATCAGTATTGATGATTACAGTGTACGAGATAATTCTTGTTGAATCTTGTATTCACGGGTCTTACTGATTCCCCCTCAATTGTTGAGTAAAAGCGGTAAATTTACTTACAGGAGTCTGGCCGTAGTATTCCCACTGTTCTTAGCATGTTGAATCTTGCTATGTCGAGAGGCTTGGTGAAAATGTCGGCCACTGGATGTCTGTATGGACTTTTTCCAGCGAACATCCTTGTTCTCGACATGATTCCTGATGAAATGATGCTTCATGTTGATATGCTTAGTGCGCGAGTGCAAAACAGATTGTGCGAGATTGCAATTGCACTCGTGCTATCACACATGATTGGAGTCTCTCTAGCATCGATTCCATAATCGGCGATTGTTCTTTGCATCCAAAGGATCTGCATCTGGCGACTACAGCCGACATAGTACTCTGATTCACTGTGGAAAGAGAATTTGCCAATTGCTTCTTACCGAACCAAGATACGAGTCTAGGTCCGAGAAAGTGACAAGTTCCACTTGTACTCTTCCTATCTAGCTTGCGACCTCCGAGATCCAGTCGTGTATCCAACTAAATCGAATCCGCCTTCCTTAGGATACCACGATCCTGCATCGACTGTTCCTTTAACGTATTTCGTGATTCGTTTATTGTATTGAAGTGTGATTCCTTAGGTGCAACTTGGTATCTCGCACACACTCCAACAAAGAATGGATATCGGGCTGCTAGCCGTTAGGTACAGGAGCGAACCAATGAGCTTCTGTAGAGTGATTGGTCAAACGGCTTTCCGGCTTCATCAGCACTAATTTGCACGGAAGTGCTCATGGGGGTTGGCGAGGATTTGGAAGTGTTCATTCCAAATTTGTTGAGAAGCTCCTTGCTGTATTTCTCCTGGTTGATGAATATACCTGTAGGCATCTACTTTATCTGCAAACCTAGGAAATAACTAAGTTCCCCCATCATACTCATTTCAAATTTGCTTTGCATGAGATGTGAGAACCTTTGACATAGAGCAAGGTTAGTTGAACCAAAAATAATATCATCGACATAAATTTGTACCATTAGAAGGTCATCTCCTTCCCGTATTTTGAACAATGTTTTGTCGACACCTTTCTCAAATCCGTTGTTGGTTGAATCTTTGGGACGGGGTTTCGTACCAGGCTCTAGGGGCTTGTTTAAGTCCGTATAGCGCTTTCCTTAGCTCGTAAACTAGATCGATACCGTCTGTGTTGGCAAACCCTGGTGGTTGTTCAACATAAACTTCTTCTAAAAGCTCTCCATTCAGAAAGCACTCTTGACGTCCATTTGGTATATGATAAAATTCTTATGGGCGGCAAAGGCTAAAAATATCTGATGGCTTCTAGTCTCGCTACAGGCGAAGGTTTCATCATAGTCGATTCCTTCTTCCCGACAATAGCCTTGTGCTACTAGTCTGGATTTGTTTCTTATGATAAGTCCATTTCCATCCTTTTTGTTTGAAATACCCATTTGGTTCCTATAACCGATTGGTGTGTCGGTCTGGTACAAGATACCATACATTGTTTCTTTCAAGCTGTTAAGCTCTTCTTCCATAGATGTTATCCAATGAGAGTTGTTAAGAGCGTCTATGGTCGAAACAGTTCGGATTGGGCTAAGAATACGGCGATAGTGCACATATTGAGTCTCCTAAGTTGATTGAGATTTCCATTCGAAGCGTGAGACTTGACATTAGATTCTTCTTGTGCACAAAGTACATTTCCTTGTGTACTCTGTATTCTCCTACGAGTAGAAACACTGCATTAATGTTTCCAATGATCAGCTCTTGCGGGTGATCTCTCAACCATCTTCGGTCGGGTTCTAGTTCAGATCCGTCTTGTATCGAAAGTTTACGTGGGTATAGCTTGACATGCGGCGTCGGCTTCATCCATATCGATTCTTACAGTGCGGGGTTGATTTCTAAATCAACTACGGGTTCTATGGGTGTAGGTGGATCCAAGATAGATAGATGGTGAATGTCCTGAGTGATATCATCTACTCTGTAGGGTCATGGTGTGGTTCGTCGAACACTACATGAATCGATTCCTCGATCGTCACCTCCTTTTATTAAAGATTAAAGCTTTCTTTGACGGGGGAGTATCCTACGAATATTCCTTCATCTGATTTTTCATCAAATGTTCTAAGTTGGTCCTTCCCATTGTTCAATACGTAACACCTGCATCCAAAAATGTGAAAATACGAAACTAGTGGAGTTTTGTTGTTCCATACCTCGTAAGCTGTTTTGTTGTGGTGCTTGTTGACGATATAGCGGTTTTGAGTGTAGCACGCTGTATTGGTTGCTTCACCCCAGAAACGCTGTGGCAATTTGCTTTCGGCAATCATTGTCCTTGTTGCTTCTTTCAACGTCCTATTCTTTCGCTCGGCAACACCATTTTGTTGAGGTGTTCGGGCAGCTGAGTACTCGTGCTGTATGCCATTCTCCGAACAGTATTGCTCTATAAAGCGGTTAGTAAATTCAGTACCTCTGTCAGAACGAATGCACACGATACTCGATGCTTTTTCATTCTGCAACTTTCTCAGGAGCTCGGGCAGCCTTGATGTTGTTTCCTTCTTCTTGCTAAGAAAGATCATCCAAGCATACCTGGAATAATCATCAACAACAACCATACAATATTTCTTACCTCCCAAACTTCGGGTCTACGGGACCGTAGAGATCCATGTGTAGCATTTCCAATACTCTTTGGGTTGAAAGGTAGGATTTGCTCTTGAGTTGACTTGATTTGCTTGCCTTTCTGGCATGGTCCATGAGCCAGTCCTTCTTGAATGACACATCGGCAAACCTCTTACCATACCTGTCTTGAAAGCTTGTTGATCGTCTTGAAGTTGACGTGAGACATCCTCTTGTGCCATAGCCACTAAGATCTGCGGTGCCTTTGGCAACAAAACATGGAATTGAGGAGCTCATAGGCTTCCGATCAAGAATGTACATATTACGATCTGCTTCTGTAAGTACAACTTCCTTGGTTTGGATGTTCTTGACTCTCTGACGATCTATATAGAACTTCACCGAGAACTGTTTATCACAGAACTGGCTAATACTAAGTAGATTATACTGTAAGCCTTCAACATATGCAACATCGGTGACTTTGAATTTCCCGACAAGTAGGTTTCCTTTCCCTCTTGTTCTTCCTTTAGACTTATCACCGAGCGAACTTTTGGACCGCGACCTTCTACAAAATCGATAGCTTGCTCCTGTCTCCAGTCATGTGACGAGAGCATCCACTATCAAGTACTGTATCCTCCTCTAGAATGTCCTGTAACAAAGAAATTATGTAGATTTAGGTCCCCTTTGATTTTTGGGTCCATATATGTTAGTTCCTTTAGGTACCCAGTTTTCCCTGACAATTGGTTTCTTTGTAGGATGTACTCGGTGCAAGATTGCGGTATCTACGGGGCATATCCGTAGTTGTTATAATCATGATAATTACTATGCATGTAAAAATCGGGGTTATTATTATTATTCGATGAGTCTTTGTCTAGGAGGTGGAGCCATTTTCCTAGGCCTAACGGCTTGTCTTACGGGTCTCGGTTGGATTCCCAATCTTGTTGTTGATCTTGACGGCATCTGCTGTCTTGAGGGATAACGGGGCTCCTGTATCCAATATCTAGGTGCACTATACCGAGAATGCTGGCATGCGGGCCTTTGGTGGTTGGATACCGTCTTCTTTACGAATGACTTTCGGCTTTGATGATATGCTTGGGGAGCATGCTTTAGATTACGCCTTCGAGTGGTTGTTGGTTCCACTGTCTCGATTGTAGAGTTGTGGAGGCGGAATGGCGACTTTTGGTTTTCTCGGTACAATGAGTTCCTTTATGGGACTAGGAACATCTTCCGATTCTGGAATGTGTTCCACACTCTTGACGAACACGATACTAGTTTTACCTTTATTCGAACATGAGTGTATCCTAAGCCACTTTTATCATGAGCATGTTGCCCGGTGCTCAATTTCTTCCATTCTTTTGGACGATTTTTCAAAAGACTTCAGAATGGTCTCAAGTTCATTTTCTCGCTTCTCAAGAGTTGTAATTTTGGTTTGTAGTAGAACCAAATCATTTGTCTTGCTCTCATTATGGGTTTTAACCTCATTTAGTTCATGAGCAAGTTGATGATTGCTCTCCATGAGTTTTTCAAAATCGACCTTCTTTGGTTTCACAATCAAGAGACATATTATCATAGTTTATCTTCAGCAAGTCATTATCATCTTTCAGCTCTAGATTTATTAATTGAAGCTGTATATTCTCAGTATTTAGAGTCTAATGGGCCTTTTGAATGTTTTTGAATTAATTCATAATATTTTAGAAATTATGGGATGCATTAGATGGAATAACTGAGGTTGAACTTACCTCATCGTCACTGTCTTCACCTTCTGGAACATCTTTGGCCATAAAGCACATGTATGCTTTATCATCGAACTCATCGTCAGATGAATCACTTTCAGTGACCACCTGAAGACATTCTGCTGATTTGGATGGTGTGGGGAGGCTTCGATTCTCAATCGGGGCCTTGAGCTTGTCTTTCCAAGCACGTCTTCTTTCATCTCGCTCTTGTTGCTCGGCCTCCGGCAACCTTTGGACTTTGGGATGAGGACATTTGTTTGCATAATGGCACGGTTTCTCTGATTATAACACGAGTTAGCATCACGGATGATGTTTGGTACTTACCTTGTTGTGAGTTTGGGCACAGGGAGTCTTTCAGTCGTTTAATGAACTTTTTGAACTTATGCATTAGAAGCGCCATTTCATCTTGTGACGGGATGTCGTCATTGTCAGCGCTCTTGTGGCCAGGGCTTCGGCCAGGCTAGGCATCTTTGTGTCGACGGTTCGATACTGAGCCGAGAGCTGTGACCTTTGAAGGAGATTCTTGACTTTCTCTCTTGTCAATGTCATACTCAAATGCTTTAAGGTCGAGAAGAGATCAAAAGTGGATATTTCATTAAGATTACATGATACACGCATAGGCGTGGTCTTAATGTCCCATCGAGGCCGAGAGATCTGAAAATTTTAAGTTCTTCTCCTTTTGGGTGTAAATCTTGCCCAACGCTTCAAGTTCACCAACAATACCGGTAAATCTGAGGTCAAGTTCCTCAAGTGTTTCCGTTGGTTTCATTTCAAAAGATTCAAATTCTGAGTAAGTTTTGAAATTTTGTTTTCTTTTGAGAGCTCGGTTCCCTCACAAATTAACTTGAGTTTATCCCGATTTCTTTGGGTTTTTGCGGCTCTTTACCTTTGAGAACGTGCCTTTGTCAAGAGTGACAAATAACGCGTTCTTAGCCACGTTGTCTAGATTGGCTCGCTTCCTTTCATCGGTTGTCCATTGCTCGCGTTCCTTCTCGAGCATTTCGGCATGGGCTTGGCCCTCAATCCTTCTTGGTGGATTGACCTTCATAATCTTGATCGGACCATCCTGTATAACAAAAATCATCTCTTCGTGCATTCTTTGCAAGATCAGCTTCCATTCTAATTCTCCGATCGTCAAATTCGTTAATAGAGAACATAGGGACTTTGTTAATCATAGAAGTATCCATACCGATAATATAGGAATGAAAGAAAGCTGTTTTGAAAATAAGTGATTTGAATCGATTCGGTTAAAAGAAATACGACGATTCTTTTTAGAATCAACCGCTCTGATACCACTTGTTGGCCACTTAAGTATCTTGGATACGGTTTGGAAAAGTAGTTTAAACAACAAAGCGTATGGAATCTAAATCGAGTGCGTAGCGGAAGTCTTGGATACGATTAGTTGCCGTGGATACAAGAACGACGTATTAGGTGTATACTTAATATATCACGGTAATTTCAAACGGTAAGCGAGAAGGTAAATAACACATTAATTTAAGTGGTTCGAGGTAAACCCCTCTACGTCCACCGGTCCTCCACACAGAGTAAAAGTTTATTAAATAATTCTGCGTACATAACTACGTAATTATAAACAAACCTATCCTTGTATCGTTCACATGATTGATACAAAGAATATCACTTTCAACCGTTCACAGTTGGTTAAAGCTTCCTTCTTGACTAGCTTCTTCACACACAGTTCCAAAGCTTCGTCCTTATTCGTCCCACACAGTCGAATAACTTGTTGAGTTCACACAGAGCTCGGTTTTTACAGAGGTAAAAGGTTAGGTAACCCTGTAAGAACAAGACTTTGAATATCAAGATCGATGATAAATTTGTTCTTGATGTTTGAGCACTGTATATCTCTTTCGTTTTAACTTGCAGTTTGCTCTGGAGATATGTTTGCTCAGATGATAACTTTGATAGCTTTTTGAGAGTTATGTTACTTGGGGTAACTTATCTTCAATGTCTTCAAGGATATATATAGCCTCTGAAGAAAGTATCCGTTGAGATGTCCGTTTGAATAAGATTTCCTTCAACGGGAATATGACATGATCCGGATTTCGCGGGATTCTGAAGATCTGAAGACTGACAGTATTTAAATACTTTATCCTTGAGTATTTAAATACTTCTTTGTTCAACGGAACTTGACTTGTGTTCTTTCTTGTCCTTTTGTGAACTGTATGGAGAATGACTGTATTAGGGCATCGAGACAGTTTCCATACTTGGTCTTCTTACAAGTCTTCTTGCTGTACTGACGAGCTTCACTTATGCTGATTCGAGGCAGGTCTTCGATACATGATAAATCCTTGAATCCTCGATACAGTTTTCTTTTACTGTATTTGGAATATATGTCAAAACCTTTTCAATAACAATAAACAATCGATACAGGGATCGGGTATCCCGGCTGAATCGATACAGGGTGTTTGTTTTTCCTAACAGTCCTCAATTCCGAAATTCCGTCATCATCGATGTAAGGCGAAAGGTCCTCAACATTAAAGGTTACATGAATCCCATAATCTCCTGGAAGTTCTAATTTGTATGCGTTGTCGTTCACCTTTGCGATTACATTAAACGGTCCCTCCGCTCGCGGCATTAATTTGTTCTTATGTTTATTTGGAAATCGCTCTTTCCTCAAATGTAACCAAACGAAATCACTAACTTCGAACAATCTCGGACTTCTTTATTTGTTAGACTTTCTTTTGTAAGCCTCGTTTATTTCCTTGATCCGATTATGTACTTGCTCGTGTAATTTCATCATCGACTTCTGTTTTGATTCCGCAACCTTGTGCACTAACTCGTCACTTAGCAATGGAATTAGATCTAATGGCATGTACGGATTTAGTCCGTAAACTACTTCGAATGGAGAGTGTGTCGTGGCATGAGTAGGAGAACGATTATAAGCGAACTCCGCATGTGCAAGTTTCAAGTCCCAATCCTTTTGTGTCTTGCTCACAAGACCACGTAGTAAAGTGCCTAACGTTCGATTGGTTACCTCGGTTTGACCGTCCGTTTGTGGATGATGTGATGTACTAAATAGTAGTTTGGTTCCCACCTTTCTCCACAAGGTGTTCCAAAAATAACTAAGGAATTTTGAGTCCCGATCCGAAACAATCGTTTTTGGAACCCCATGCAATCGTACGATTTCTCGGAAATACAAATCAGTGATGTTACTCGCGTCGTCCGTCTTGTGGCAAGCCACAAAGTGAGCCATCTTCAAAAATCGGTCTACAACAACCATAATAGCATCTATCCCTCGTTGAGTACGAGGCAAAGCAATAATGAAATCCATTGAGACATCTTCCCACGGCCTTTCCGGAATCGGCAAAGGCATGTATACTCCTGGTTTGAACAAACTCCTAGCAATATGGCATATTACACACTTATTAATTATGTCGTGTACATCCACTTGCATCTTCGGCCAATCAAAATGCTCTTTAAGTACCTCCAATGTTTTATCCGAACCAAAATGACCGGACAAGCCTCCACCGTGAGCTTCCCGAACTAACAATTCCCGAGTCGGGTGTTTGGGTAAACAAAGGCGATTTCCTTTGAAAAGGAATCCTTCTTGGAATGTAAACTCTCCAAATGGGCCAGATTTACACCGAATGAAAACCTCACCAAAATCCACATCCCCATCATAACACTCCTTTAATATTTCGAACCCAAGCAACCGAATATCAAGAGTAGAGAGCAAGGCATACCATCTAGATAAAGCATCCGCCA
The DNA here is from genome assembly GCA_033398695.1 of Orobanche coerulescens. NCBI lineage: Eukaryota > Viridiplantae > Streptophyta > Magnoliopsida > Lamiales > Orobanchaceae > Orobanche > Orobanche coerulescens. The sequence continues at coordinate 104,744,610 of CM065804.1, forward strand.
CAACATTGCTCTTGCCATCTTTGTACTTCGATGAAAAGTGGAATGATTGCAAAAATTCCACCCATTTAGCATGTCTCGGACTCAACTTTTGTTGGCCGTTAATATATTTTAAAGACTCATGATCCGAATGTAGGATGAAATGTTTCGGCCGAAGGTAAGGGCTCCAATGATCAAGAGCTCTCATAATGGCATAGAACTCCTTGTCATAAGTACAATAGTTGAGTCGAGCGACACCCAATTTCTCCAAGAAATATGCAATTGGTCGCCTTCTTTGGACGAGGACCGCCCCAATACCCACTCCACTTGTGTCACATTCTACATCGAAAGGTTGTGAAAAGTCGGGTAACGCTAAGATAGGTGCTTCACACATTTTCGTGTTCAATTTTTCAAACGCCCCTTGAGCAGCCCCGTTCCACACAAACGGTCCTTTTTTCAAGCATTCCGTTATCAGACTAGAAATGGTACTAAAGTCTCGTATGAACCTACGATAAAATGAAGCAAGTCCGTGAAAGGATCGGACTTCCGTGATGGTTTTGGGCGTAGACCAAGATTTAATCGCCTCGATCTTGGTTTGATCAACCGACACTCCTTCTTTAGAAACGATGTAGCCAAGAAAGGCTACACTCTCGACTAGAAACGAACACTTCTCCTTTTTCCTATAAAATTTTTGATCCCTAAGGATCTCTAAGACTTTCCTCAAGTGCCCAGTATGCTCTTGCAATGATCGACTATAAATCAAGATTTCGTCCAAGTATACAACGACAAACTTTCCCAAAAATGGCTTAAGTACCTCATTCATTAATCGCATGAAAGTACTTGGTGCATTTGTAAGGCCAAAGGGCATGACGAGCCATTCATATAATCCATGTTTTGTCTTGAAAGCCGTCTTCCATTCATCTCCTTCCCGCATGCGAATTTCATGATAGCCGCTTCTCAAATCAACCTTCGAAAAAATCACCGAACCATGCAACTCGTCCAACATGTCATCAAGTCTCGGAATTGGGAACCAATATTTGATGGTTATGTTGTTTACGGCTCTACTATCTATACACATCCGCCATGACCCATCCTTCTTTGGAACAAGTAAAACCGGAACCGCACAAGGGCTCAAATTTTCTCGAACGTACCCGCGATTCATTAGTTCCTCGATTTGTTTTGCAACTCCTTTGTCTCCTCGGGGTTACATCGATAGGCGGCCTTGTTACGGAGTGATGCACCCGGTACAAGGTCGACTTGGTGTTCAATCCCACGTAAGGGTGGCAAACCCGGCGGTAAGTCTTCCGGGAAGACATCCGCAAATTCTCGTAGCAAGGTAACGATATCTCTCTTGCCTTGCACAATCATGTCAACATCTCGTGTTTCTTTAATCATCAATAAATACACATGCTCGCCATCGTCAATAGCGTGTCTCACTTCTTTCTCACTAGCAAACATAGTAAGCTTTGGTTTCTCCATTTGATTACAACTCATCGATCGAATGGCTTGGGGTGCCATCGGTTTAAGCACAATCTTCTTGCCCTTATCCCGCAATTCATATTCGTTACTCCTTCCTCGATGTAAAACGTCTCTATCAAATAGCCACGGTCGTCCCAAAAGTATGTGGCATGCATCCATCGGGAGTACATCACATAGCACCTTGTCACCATACGAGCCCATAGTTAATCCGACCCGTACTTGTTTCGAAACTTTCACCTTACTCCCATCATCGAGCCAATGTAACTCGTATGGTTTCGGATGAGTAGTAGTGATGAGTCCGAGTTTTGCCACCATCTCGCTTGAAGCAACATTCGTACAACTTCCTCCATCGATTATCAAACTACACCATTTGTCTTTAATTTGACACTTGGTGTGGAATATTTGATCTCGTTGTTCCGTGTCCCTCGAAACCGTCTTGACTTGTAAAGTGCGAAGGACTAGAATCGTATCATTGATACGAATTCTCCCGAAAGAGATGAATACATATTGTTCGGAGTATATGTAAGTGTATGATAGCAGAAGGCTTTTTACGAATATGAGAATTCAAGTGTATGAATATGGATGAAATATCGGGTAAAGTAACAATATCGATCAAGAAGACTTAAACGATCAAGAACAAAGGTTTATCGAATTAGACCTATAATTCGATAAGAGATTTCTTCTCAAGACCTATTGAGAATCAATCGGATTAATACTCGAAAACGCGTCGAATAAAAATCAAGTTTCGATGAAAAGCATTCACCAAGAATAGAAAACACAATGTGTATTCCTATACTTCAACATTCATAATACTATTATTACAAAGCTAATCAACTCCTACTTATAGGAGGTGAAGTCTTACAACCAAGGAATCAAACAAAAAAAATAAAATAATTCAAAGATTTATAAAATCTTTGTATAATCAAAACAAATCAAATAAAATACATACAAGAAACATAAATCACAAAATGGGGGAAACATAATCCCTAAAATAAGTAAAAAGGAAAAGAGAAGTCAAAAATACACAAAAGTGTATATAATATGTGGGCTGCCGGCAGGGACTCGGCCGTGTCCCGTGACACGGCCACGGCGCAGTCGAAAGGCGCCGGCAGGGACTCGACCGTGTCCGCTTGACACGGTCGCGGCGCGACAAGGACGTCTGACAGTGACTCGGCACGGGCGCGGCGCGAAAAGGACCGGCAGTGACTCGACCGTGCGGCGCGACAAGGACGTTTGGCAGGACTCGACCGTGTCGCCTGGCACGGTCGGGTTGGTCGGACAGCGAGATCTCCTTATCCGGAAGAGTGTGACTCGACTGTGTCGGACGACACAGTCGGGTTCGGCCGACAGTCAGTTTGGTTAATCCGGCACATCTCGACACGGGCCATGTCGGACGACACGGCCGAGTTCGGCTGGCAGTGCTCGGCATTTTCCAGCAGGTGCGATATTTTCCGGCAGGCTCGGCATTTTCCAGTAGGCGACGACATATTCCGGCAGGTTGTGTCATTTTTCGGCTTGTGTCCATTTTCTCGCCTAAAAATGTTGCCACACGTGCATGACGCGTTGTAAGACCATTTACGTCGATCCTTGCTTCGTTTTCTTTATATGGACTAGTCAATTTCGTATCATCCCCTCCCCCTTTAAAGGGAATTGTCCTCAATTCCAAAATCCCTTCGTCATCAAGATAATTCACTAAAGCCTCTACGTATTTGATCTCGAAAATGTCCGCAGTGCGTACATGGCCCAAAATCTTGAGACGATAGGTAGTGGGGGGACCTCGAGAATCACCAACAAAATAACTATCATTATTAATAAAATAATAAAAATTACTCCGCCCGGTAATACCGATATCATGACATGAGTGGACATCTAAAATGGGATGCACGGTTAATTTCACATCGGGTTCATCCTCCAGAATTGAAAATACTGATAATTCCACATCGGGTTCACCATCAAGAATGGGAAACACAGGATTTATTACGGATTCCTCTTCATCAACTGGTTCCTCATCAAATGCTGGCGGTCCGTCATAATCTGACCAACTCTCCATTTCAATATTGTTGGGCTCCTCCAATAATAGCCCATCACAAAATAATTTACTAACATCAATTTGGTAATCATCCAAGACAATAAGTACATCACCAGAAACTGAGTCGATATAAAATTTAGGCCCAAAATTGTCTTCCACAACTTTAAAAGGCCCGACTTGTGTCAAATGTTCATCTGACCATAATTCATTCGGGTCATCAATTCCGTTTTGGTCAATTTGGCCAACGCAATTAATTGGCTCATGCTCATAATAGCAAGATCCAAGTTTGTCAATTAGGGAAACACTAACTAAATCATCTTCTTCGTTGTGTTGCGTCGTTGAAACCTTTGCCTCATCTACTTCATTAAAAATGGTAGTAGGGGCATCATCTTCATAGGAAAAATGTTCTGCTGGAAACTCGTCATTGTGCTGCTCAGTGATGTGGAAAAACCTTAGATCGAAGGTCGGTGGCGGGGTGGCGCTGAACTTCTGCAATTTTCGGTGTGGTGCCATTGGTGGATCGTGGCGGTGAGAATTTGTGGGGATGAATTTCCGAGTAAAGTGTATTATGAATTTGTTCCAGTCTCTTAGTTTGGGTTTACCTTGGTGTAAATGGTTGGTTTTCAATTTCTGCCACCAGGTCGAGGCGCGACCACGAAGGCGTTTTGTCTCCAACGAGACTCGGCGATCTAATGGAATTGAATCGTGGTTGAAAAACTCCTCATAAACGTGGAGCCAATCAACACATGCTTCTGGATCGGAAGGTCCCATGAACTCCGGTACGTCGTGTAATGCATCGCATAATATCGCCAAGAGATAAATATCGTTGAACTCCATTTTGTTGAAAGATCAAGAACCTTAACCGAATTAAGAAATTCAAGTGTGGTTTCCGATGACAAGAATCAAGAGATATTTTCTCCGACAAGCAATCGTTGAATAAATCGCCCAAGGAGATGACCCTGGGCTCCGATACCACTAATGATACGAATTCTCGCGGAGAAGTGGATACGTATCGTTCGGAGTGTACGTAAGTGTATGATAGCGGAAGGCTTTTTACGATTAGGATGTTTTTTGGGTGTATTTTGTAGGAGTAATATCGAATATGACAATGAAAATTCGAACAAATGAAAAATGGAGGTACTATCGAAAAAGGTGATAATATCGATCGAGAAGACTTGAACAATCAAGAACAAAGGTTTATGGAATTAGACCTATAATTCGATAAGGTGATTTCTTCTCAAGACCTATTGAGAATCAATCGGATTAATACTCGAAAACGCGTCGAATAAAAATCAAGCTTCGATGAAAAGCATTCACCAAGAATAGAAAACACAATGTGTATTCTTATACTTCAACATTCATAATACTATTATTACAAAGCTAATCAACTCCTACTTATAGGAGGTGAAGTCTTACAACCAAGGAATCAAACAAAAAAAAATAAAATAATTCAAAGATTTATAAAATCTTTGAATAATCAAAACAAATCAAATAAAATACATACAAGAAACATAAATCACAAAATGGGGGAAACATAATCCCTAAAATAAGTAAAAAGGAAAAGAGAAGTCAAAAATACACAAAAGTGTATAAAATATGTGGGCTGCCGGCAGGGACTCAACCGTGTCCCGTGACACGGCCGCGGCGCGGTCGACAGGCGCCGGCAGGGACTTGACCGTATCCGCTTGACACGGTCGCGACGCGACAAGTGATACGAATTCTCACTTGAGATGCGAATTCGCTATCGATACAGCAGAAGGCTTTTTGACGAGCGGAAGCTATCGACAAGAAACTGTCGGGAACTGGTGCAACAGCTCGCTACAGCAACAATACTGACGAGTGATGAAGACGGTAATTCGATACAGCAACAAGATAGGAATTTGGCCAACTGGAAAATAACTCGAAACAGGTCACCTCCAAACAGCGACACTCGAAACAGCACGTTTCGAACGGAAGCAAAGTTAAAACAGGAAACAAGTTTAAAGGATCGAACAACACTTTATACGAAATATTGAACAGGTATAAAACTGTATCGAAAAATAAACAGAATATCGAAACAGGGTATAAACAGATGTTTTTATCAAATTAGACCTATAATTTGATAAAGTGATTTCTCCTCAAGACCTATTGAGAATCAATCAGATTAATACTCGAAACGCGTCGAATAAAAACCAAGTTTTGATGAAAAGCATTCACCAGGGAAAAACACAAAGTGTTCTCAATTCTTCAACATTCAATAATCTTCCATTACAACTCTACTGCCACTATTTATAGGCAAAAGTGGCCTGACAAAATAACTTAAACTATTACAAGCTGTTCTTTAAAATAATGAAAGGATAATAAAAGGTTCTTCATGTCACTTGTTGACAAAAGTAAAAGTTGGGTCTTGTCTCCAAGTTGAAGTTTGACAGCCGCTTTTTCATACAACAAGTTGCCAAGAATCCTGGTGCCTTTATAATAAAGAAATGCTGAAAATTCTTTGTTTTGCTACCACTTGGACCTTTTCCCCCTCCCAAGTTGCAATTTGCCTTATGTTATTCCAATTTCGACTATCAAGGTAACTCCGTACCTCGTATCTGTTTTCTCACCCAAGTACGTTGGAGTATGGTCGAGGTGTTTTACGTCAATTCTTACTTCGTCTTCTTCGCTTGGAGTAGTCGGCTTCGTATCATTCCCTTCTTCTTTAAAAGGAATTGTCCTCAATTCCGCAATCCCGTCGTCGTCAAGGTAAGGGGATAGATCACCTACGTTGAAAGTAGCATGTACTCTGTAATCACCCGGAAGTTCCAACTTGTAAGCATTGTCATTCACTTTCGCAATTATTTTAAATGGTCCCTCAGCTCGTGGCATTAGCTTGTTCTTATGCTTACTCGGGAATCGTTCCTTCCTCAAATGTAACCAAACTAAATCTCCAACCTCGAATAGTCTCGGCCTTCTTTGCTTATTCGACTTCCTTTTGTACGCCTCGTTTATTTCCTTGATTCGATCCCGCACCTGTTCGTGTAATTTTAACATTGATTTTAGTTTTGACTCTGCATCCTTATGTACCAATTCGTCACTTGGTAGTGGAATTAGATCTAGCGGTATGTAAGGATTCAGTCCGTAAACTACTTCAAATGGAGAGTGTGCCGTGGCATGAGTAGGAGATCGATTATAAGCAAACTCCGCATGTGCCAGTTTCAGATCCCAGTCCTTTTGTGTTTTGCTCACCAAGCCTCGCAACAGCGTCCCCAGTGTTCGATTCGTTACATCAGTTTGCCCGTCGGTTTGAGGATGATGTGAAGTACTAAACAAAAGCTTGGTTCCCACCTTCCTCCATAATGTGTTCCAAAAGTAGCTTAGAGACTTCGAGTCCCGGTCCGAAACAATAGTTTTCGGAACTCCATGTAATCGCACCACCTCTCAGAAATACAAGTCAGCAACATTACTCGCATCATCGGTTTTGTGACAAGGAACAAAATGAGCCATCTTTGAAAAACGATCGACAACCACCATAATCGCATCTTTACCTCATTGGGTTCGAGGCAAATCCACAATGAAATCCATTGATACATCTTCCCATGGCCTCTCCGGAATCGGTAAAGGTGTGTAGACTTCTGGTTTGAACGAACTCTTCGCAACATGGCACGTCACACATTTACTGATTATATTATTAACATCCCCTTGCATCCTTGGCCAATAAAAATGTTCTTTAAGTACATCCAATGTCTTGGCCAAACCGAAGTGGCCAGCCAAATCTCCCTCATGAGCCTCTCGAACCAGCAATTCTCGAATCGTGTGCCTTGGTAGACAAAGACGATTTCCCTTAAAAAGAAAGCCCTCCTGTATCGAAAATTCTCCCACTGGGCCAGGTTTGTGACACGCTTTTAGTGTAACTATCGCAAGTGCACGATATCGTATCAAGTAGTAAAGTGGACTTTTTGAGTCCGGTTTATCGATCCCACAAGGAAGTTTTGTTATAATTTGAATTATACACTATTAGTCTATTTTTATAGATACTTAAGATGAGTGAAACACACAATTAAAAAGTTTTGTTTAATAATTGCAAAGAAATTGCAATAATAGTTCTAATATTATAAGGAAATAAAAAGATAGCAATAATAATAGATTGATTATCGATAAAATGAAATAGTTGGGATTACAAACTTAGTTCGTCATTAGTTATAAAAGATGTATTGGAGATCATAAGATAAATTTACTTATTATGTTGTGTAGATTCGATTTTCCTTAAAAAGACGGTTTCTCTTTCGAACTATAAAACGTCCCTTACATATTGAATCAATCCACTATATTTCTATGTTGATTGGCTTCAATACATAGCATTAGGATTTATGAAAATAACTCAAAGAATCATCTAAGGACTAGGGGTATATTTCTATCCCCTAGAACAACTTAGAGTGAAGATCATTTGATCTAATCAAGCATATTTTCTTTCGAAACATATGAAGACCATAAATATCTTCATTAATTGGCCAAATAAATAAAGATTGTTAAAACAATGAAAATCACACACAATAATAACTAATTCACAATAGATCTTTTATACAAACATAAATAACATGACTAACCTTGTTTATAATCCCAACTTAAGGAACTTAGCCCATAAAGGGTTTATTACACATATTACAAGCTTTGGTGGTCATTCTTAGTTGAATCAAGAGAAAGAATTGATCCTAACTCCCTTAGTAGATAAAGGAGATAGAAGCAATAAACTCTCTGAACAACATATACTACACCACACTTACAAAGATCACTCAAGAACACAAGTGCGTTCTTCACACAAAAAGAAAAGTTTACAAGAAAATGGAAAATTATATGATGAATGGTGAATGATGAAGGATCTAAGGGGTCTATTTATACACCTAAAGTCATCTAATAGCTCCAAAACTACAGCATTATTACATTATATCGGATCAATGCCACCATCCCTCAATAATACACAAAAAGTATAAAAATTAGACAAATCATAGCAATCTGTCAAGAGTTACGGCCGTAACATTGGAGTTACGGCCGTATCGAGGTGACTTACGGCCGTAACTTCCGAATGTTACGGCCGTAAGCTTCGTAAATTTGCTCATTTGAAGCTTTGATAGTTACGTTTTCAGCCTGAATTCCTCGGACTTTGCGTTTTGCCCGGATCTTCTTCTGATGATAACTTTTGATATATAACTCGATTTTGAATCCGGAAAGACCGCGAATTCGTCTCGAAAAGCCCTACAACATGAATATATCAAAATTCAATAAAGAGAATATTTATTAAACATGTTGTTTCTTGAGTAATTTAGTTATTTAATCCGATCATCATCCAATAAAAATAAAATTATTAAAACTAATAAATTAAAAGCAAAAAACGAGTAGACTAGCTCAATTATGGGTGAATTTTATCGATACAAACCATGGATAAGTGTACAAAAATGACACTTATCACACCCCCAAACTTGAATTCTTGCTAGTCCCGAGCAAGACTCTTTATTATTCACACTCCAAAAATAAAAAGAAAATTAATACACACATAAATTAAAATATAAAAAGAGAAAAGGAGATCAAAATGCCATTAATAAACAACAACCAGCTTTATACAGTAGATAGAAATGAATCAAGATTCAAAATAAATCTACTAATATTTTTGAAGTTAAAACACGGTTTTTATTTTGTAATTCCAAAATGTAAGGTTTTCCCCCCAAAAGGTTGATTATTTCTTTCCCACTCGTGATACACACGACTCCCTTTAATGGTTGCTCTCGATCACTCGTTTATTTTTCGACTCAATATGAAGAAGAATTTCATTGGCGTCATCAAATATTGTGATTTTTACAAAATTGAGTGTATTGAAATTCACCGCTAATTAATTCAAATCGCTCATAAACTACATCCCTTTTAGTGATAGCTTTCACACCGTTATTTGCTAACGTGTAGCTCTTTTCACTAACACAATTTCTATCTCATTTTTTTTCGTAAAAAGGTGATAGCTTTCACACCGTTATTTGCTAACGTGTAGCTCTTTTCACCAATTTTTACGAGACGGCGACTACGCACCAACAATGGTTAGTCCTTTATTTTTCGCAAAATTTAAGACTTCCAAAATTAGGCGATTGTTCTTTGCTCAACACTTCTCCTTTTCGTCATTTATTTTTTAGGTGATAGCTTTGACACCGTTATTTGCTAACGTGTAGCTCTTTTCACCAATGACTCCTTTTTTAGGGAATAGAATTTTTGCGAAAATCATTTTTAGTTAAGCATGAAAAATCAAAAACTCCACAAATTAAGTAAATTTCGCTTTATTTTTCATCAACCAATTGATTCTTCTTTTCTCAAGGTAACGAATGACTCGATTTTATATGATAATTACAAGGCTTGGAAAAAGAGATTAAGGCTCAAAAAAAATTTTGGAATATACAAATTTTTTATGGTTAAAACGATTTTAGAAGTTTGTATATAGCTAATTTATGGTGTTATGGCCGGATCTAAAAATCTCAAAATCAAAATACTATAGATATATATATAAATATATATATATATATAAAAAAATTAAGGCAAATAACCAAATCAATCAAAACACACCAAAATTATTAAACAAACCACACCAAAATTACAACACACCAAAATACTAAAACAAACCACCCCCAAACTTGAAAATAAAAGCGTCCTCGCTTTAAAAATAAAATAAAAATCAATGCGTAAAAGCGAATACTCCTGTTAAGAAAGTTGATGTCCGAGCCTAACGCCTTTTAGAATCTGCAAGAGAATAAATATACGAGGCACACACAAAAGAAAATAAAATATACTCGTAAGTATAACATAATTTTTAGATGCGCATCAAGAAAGTCCGAAGAGTCGCCTTACGCGCCATCAAAGTTTTTATAAAAGCAAAAGACGAAATAAACATTACGGTAATGAAATAAAAATACATAAATCGTGAATAGATGCGCGTCAAGAGATCAAGAAGAAACTCCTTAAGCCGCCATCATTTAGCACGATTATTACACACGACAAAAAGTAAAAATACAAGGGGTCCGACATGGGTTATCAAAGGAGAGGAATGAATCTACTTTTCGTTTTCTCACGGTAAAATCTTCTACCTGCATAATTTTAGCTAAAGTCGGATCGGTTGAGGAACAAATTCATTGAGTTTTTCGATTAGTTCTTACGGTGTTGTCGCAACGACTATGATTCGTTTTGCACGCCGGAAATAAATCCCTTTTCAACAGAGTAGTCGATGAAAGACAGAAACCATCAAAGAAACCATTGACATTAAGCACTCCTATTGGTTTTGATGAACATTTAGTCGGCTCTGTAACCACATGAAAAAGTTCCTCAAGTGTGCCAAAACCACCGGAAGGGCGATAAAGGCGCGAGAATTATTTATCATGTGAGTTATGCGATCTTGCATATTCACAGATCTAAACTCATCTCCAATAGTTGACCCGGTGATTTTACTTTCACCAGAGGTTTTGGGATTACTCCCAACACTCTTACTCCTTCCATGTAGGCGAAGCAATCGCTCGTCCCATTAATCCTAGACTTCCTCCTCCGTAAACTACATGAATGCATTTTTCTCCTAAGGTACGACCCAAGTTGTGGGTTGATTCAAGAAGCATGCCTCTTTTCCGTAACTAGATCCACCAAAAATGCGGTATGTAAAAAATTTTGTTGAAGATGATGACTCCAATTTTGAAAAGAAAAAAAAAAATTTAGAGAGAAACAGAGAAAAGTGCAAGTTTGAGGGATGAATGAAAGAAACCAAGAGAAAGTTTATTTATAGAAGAAAAAGAAGGTAAAAATTGTTTAACAAGTTTGTGATTGCGTTTGATTGTGCTTCAACTACTCAATAGAATAATGAAAGCTTTTATCGCGTATCACATTTTTTTTTATTCCGAAAATCTCACCACACGACAAAAATAAAAGATACTTACGCGTATGTACAGTAGTTGTGATTGTGGCTCACATCTTCCTCTGATTTTACGTTGAAACGGCCTAAACGCCTTCTATGAGTCGGGAGAAGCTTCCCATCCAATTTTCTTACAAATTGGCAAACAGGGTCTTTTAACGTCAGATTCCCAAGACGTTGTTCATATTCTGGTTTGAATTTATTCCACAAACATTGAATTCCGTAATACACAAGTCCACTAGGATGCGTGTCAAGAGAAATTTCGATATGATCTAAATTCTCCTTATTCAGACCATCATTAATGAACTGAATTTTATCTTCTCTGTTTGTAGATGGAATTCCTAAAGATCGACATTTTGCATTACAGTTCCATCTAGCACATTTATAGCAAACGGCTAGTATCTTTGCTCGTCGTTTCTTGGCATATGAACTTTTTCCAAGCCCTGCTAAAAATCTAGTTGGTGTTTCTGTGAATTCACCTTCTATTCTTACTTTAGCTTCGATAATGAATCGTATGTCAAAAGGTATGCTTTTATTCGTAAGCAACCTCATCCTTTCAAGCCTTGTCTTGTAAATTTTTAAAATTGCATTTTTGCTTAGAAAGGGAAATCTTTTTTCAATTTTAAACAATGTTTCGTCCATGACAAAAAAAACAAAAATAAAAAGACAATGAAAATAATTGAATAAAATATCTACAAATATCAGTTGTTGTGGGAAACTGAAAAATCCGACTTTAATAGTCACGGAGTACCGTTATCCGCCACTTGACCGGACAAACACAAGTTTAGTACTAAGTTACAACCTCGAGAAATTTGTACCTACAAAAATAGTTTACAATGTAAGATTTCAAATTTAACTTATACTTCCCCGGCAACGGCGCCAAAAACTTGACACGCTTTTAGTGTAACTATCGCAAGTGCACGATATCGTATCAAGTAGTAAAGTGGACTTTTTGAGTCCGGTTTATCGATCCCACAAGGAAGTTTTGTTATAATTTGAATTATACACTATTAGTCTATTTTTATAGATACTTAAGATGAGTGAAACACACAATTAAAAAGTTTTGTTTAATAATTGCAAAGAAATTGCAATAATAGTTCTAATATTATAAGGAAATAAAAAGATAGCAATAATAATAGATTGATTATCGATAAAATGAAATAGTTGGGATTACAAACTTAGTTCGTCATTAGTTATAAAAGATGTATTGGAGATCATAAGATAAATTTACTTATTATGTTGTGTAGATTCGATTTTCCTTAAAAAGACGGTTTCTCTTCGAACTATAAACGTCCCTTACATATTGAATCAATCCACTATATTTCTATGTTGATTGGCTTCAATACATAGCATTAGGATTTATGAAAATAACTCAAAGAATCATCTAAGGACTAGGGGTATATTTCTATCCCCTAGAACAACTTAGAGTGAAGATCATTTGATCTAATCAAGCATATTTTCTTTCGAAACATATGAAGACCATAAATATCTTCATTAATTGGCCAAATAAATAAAGATTGTTAAAACAATGAAAATCACACACAATAATAACTAATTCACAATAGATCTTTTATACAAACATAAATAACATGACTAACCTTGTTTATAATCCCAACTTAAGGAACTTAGCCCATAAAGGGTTTATTACACATATTACAAGCTTTGGTGGTCATTCTTAGTTGAATCAAGAGAAAGAATTGATCCTAACTCCCTTAGTAGATAAAGGAAATAGAAGCAATAAACTCTCTGAACAACATATACTACACCACACTTACAAAGATCACTCAAGAACACAAGTGCGTTCTTCACACAAAAAGAAAAGTTTACAAGAAAATGGAAAATTATATGATGAATGGTGAATGATGAAGGATCTAAGGGTCTATTTATACACCTAAAGTCATCTAATAGCTCCAAAACTACAGCATTATTACATTATATCGGATCAATGCCACCATCCCTCAATAATACACAAAAAGTATAAAAATTAGACAAATCATAGCAATCTGTCAAGAGTTACGGCCGTAACATTCGGAGTTACGGCCGTAATCGAGGTGACTTACGGCCGTAACTTCCTGAATGTTACGGCCGTAACGTAACAGAATTTGCTCATTTGAAGCTTTGATAGTTACGTTTTCAGCCCGAGCATTCCCTCGGACTTTGCGTTTTGCCCCCAGATCTTCTTCTGATGATAACTTTTGATATATAACTCGATTTTGAATCGGAAAGACCGCCGAATTCGTCTCGAAAAGCCCTACAACATGAATATATCAAAATTCAATAAAGAGAATATTTATTAAACATGTTGTTTCTTGAGTAATTCGCTTATTTAATCCGATCATCATCCAATAAAAATAAAATTATTAAAACTAATAAATTAAAAGCAAAAAATGAGTAGACTAGCTCAATTATGGGTGAATTTTATCGATACAAACCATGGATAAGTGTACAAAAATGATACTTATCACACCCCCAAACTTGAATTCTTGCTAGTCCCGAGCAAGACTCTTTATTATTCACACTCCAAAAATAAAAAGAAAATTAATACACACATAAATTAAAATATAAAAAGAGAAAAGGAGATCAAAATGCCATTAATAAACAACAACCAGCTTTATACAGTAGATAGAAATGAATCAAGATTCAAAATAAATCTACTAATATTTTTGAAGTTAAAACACGGTTTTTATTTTGTAATTCCAAAATGTAAGGTTTTCCCCCCAAAAGGTTGATTATTTCTTTCCCACTCGTGATACACACGACTCCCTTTAATGGTTGCTCTCGATCACTCGTTTATTTTTCGACTCAATATGAAGAAGAATTTCATTGGCGTCATCAAATATTGTGATTTTTACAAAATTGAGTGTATTGAAATTCAGCTGCTAATTAATTCAAATCGCTCATAAACTACATCCCTTTTAGTGATAGCTTTCACACCGTTATTTGCTAACGTGTAGCTCTTTTCACTAACACAATTTCTATCTCATTTTTTTCGTAAAAGGTGATAGCTTTCACACCGTTATTTGCTAACGTGTAGCTCTTTTCACCAATTTTTAGAGACGGCAGCTACGCACCAACAATGGTTAGTCCTTTATTTTTCGCAAAATTTAAGACTTCCAAAATTAGGCGATTGTTCTTTGCTCAACACTTCTCCTTTTCGTCATTTATTTTTTTAGGTGATAGCTTTCACACCGTTATTTGCTAACGTGTAGCTCTTTTCACCAATGACTCCTTTTTTAGGGAATAGAATTTTTGCGTAAAATCATTTTTAGTTAAGCATGAAAAATCAAAAACTCCACAAATTAAGTAAATTTCAGTTTATTTTCATCAACCAATTGATTCTTCTTTTCTCAAGGTAACGAATGACTCGATTTTATATGATAATTACAAGGCTTGGAAAAAGAGATTAAGGCTCAAAAAAAAATTTTGGAATATACAAATTTTCTTGGTTAAAACGATTTTAGAAGTTTGTATATAGCTAATTTATGGTGTTATGGCCGGATCTAAAAATCTCAAAAATCAAAATACTATAGATATATATATAAATATATATATATATAAAAAAATTAAGGCAAATAACCAAATCAATCAAAACACACCAAAATTATTAAACAAACCACACCAAAATTACAACACACCAAAATACTAAAACAAACCACCCCCAAACTTGAAAATAAAACTGTCCTCGCTTTAAAAATAAAATAAAAATCAATGCGTAAAAGCAGAATACTCCTGTTAAGAAAGTTGATGTCCGAGCCTAACGCCTTTTAGAATGCAAGAGAATAAATATACGAGGCACACACAAAAGAAAATAAAATATACTCGTAAGTATAACATAATTTTTAGATGCGCATCAAGAAAGTCCGAAGAGTCGCCTTACGCTGCCATCAAAGTTTTTATAAAAGCAAAAGACGAAATAAACATTACAGTAATGAAATAAAAATACATAAATCGTGAATAGATGCGCGTCAAGAGATCAAGAAGAAACTCCTTAAGCCGCCATCATTTAGCACGATTATTACACACACGACAAAAAGTAAAAATACAAGGGGTCCGACATGGGTTATCAAAGGGAGAGGAATGAATCTACTTTTCGCTTTCTCACGGTAAAATCTTCTACCTGCATAATTTTAGCTAAAGTGGATCTGGTTGAGGAACAAATTCATTGAGTTTTTCGATTAGTTCTTCTCGTGTTGTCGCAACGACTATGATTCGCTTTGCACGCTCGGAAATAAATCCCTTTTCACAGAGTAGTCGATGAAAGACAGAAACCATCAAAGAAACCATTGACATTAAGCACTCCTATTGGTTTTGATGAACATTTAGTCAGGCTCTGTAACCACATGAAAAAGTTCCTCAAGTGTGCAAAACCACCGGAAGGGCGATAAAGGCGCTTAATTATTTATCATGTGAGTTATGCGATCTTGCATATTCACAGATCTAAACTCATCTCCAATAGTTGACCCGGTGATTTTACTTTCAGCCAGAGGTTTTGGGATTACTCCCAACACTCTTACTCCTTCCATGTAGGCAGAAGCAACTGCTCGTCCCATTAATCCTAGACTTCCTCCTCCGTAAACTACATGAATGCATTTTTCTCCTAAGGTACGACCCAAGTTGTGGGTTGATTCAGTGAAGCATGCCTCTTTTCCAGAACTAGATCCACCAAAAATGCAGACTGTGTAAAAAAATTTTGTTGAAGATGATGACTCCAATTTTGAAAAGAAAAAAAAAAAAAAAATTTAGAGAGAAACAGAGAAAAGTGCAAGTTTGAGGGATGAATGAAAGAAACCAGTAGAAAGTTTATTTATAGAAGAAAAAGAAGGTAAAAATTGTTTAACAAGTTTGTGATTGCGTTTGATTGTGCTTCAACTACTCAATAGAATAATGAAAGCTTTTATCGCGTATCACATTTTTTTTATTCCGAAAATCTCACCACACGACAAAAATAAAAGATACTTACGCGTATGTACAGTAGTTGTGATTGTGGCTCACATCTTCCTCTGATTTTACGTTCAGAAACGGCCTAAACGCCTTCTATGAGTCGGGGAGAAGCTTCCCATCCAATTTTCTTACAAATTGGCAAACAGGGTCTTTTAACGTCAGATTCCCAAGACGTTGTTCATATTCTGGTTTGAATTTATTCCACAAACATTGAATTCCGTAATACACAAGTCCACTAGGATGCGTGTCAAGAGAAATTTCGATATGATCTAAATTCTCCTTATTCAGACCATCATTAATGAACTGAATTTTATCTTCTCTGTTTGTAGATGGAATTCCTAAAGATCGACATTTTGCATTACAGTTCCATCTAGCACATTTATAGCAAACGGCTAGTATCTTTGCTCGTCGTTTCTTGGCATATGAACTTTTTCCAAGCCCTGGTAAAAATCTAGTTGGTGTTTCTGTGAATTCACCTTCTATTCTTACTTTAGCTTCGATAATGAATCGTATGTCAAAAGGTATGCTTTTATTCGTAAGCAACCTCATCCTTTCAAGCCTTGTCTTGTAAATTTTTAAAATTGCATTTTTGCTTAGAAAGGGAAATCTTTTTTCAATTTTAAACAATGTTTCGTCCATGACAAAAAAAACAAAAATAAAAAGACAATGAAAATAATTGAATAAAATATCTACAAATATCGGTTGTTGTGGGAAACCGAAAAATCCGACTTTAATAGTCACGGAGTACCGTTATCCGCCACTTGACCGACAAACACAAGTTTAGTACTAAGTTACAACCTCGAGAAATTTGTACCTACAAAAATAGTTTACAATGTAAGATTTCAAATATAACTTATACTTCCCTAAGAACGGCGCCAAAAACTTGACACGCTTTTAGTGTAACTATCGCAAGTGCACGATATCGTATCAAGTAGTAAAGTGGACTTTTTGAGTCCGGTTTATCGATCCCACAAGGAAGTTTTGTTATAATTTGAATTATACACTATTAGTCTATTTTTATAGATACTTAAGATGAGTGAAACACACAATTAAAAAGTTTTGTTTAATAATTGCAAAGAAATTGCAATAATAGTTCTAATATTATAAGGAAATAAAAAGATAGCAATAATAATAGATTGATTATCGATAAAATGAAATAGTTGGTATTACAAACTTAGTTCGTCATTAGTTATAAAAGATGTATTGGAGATCATAAGATAAATTTACTTATTATGTTGTGTAGATTCGATTTTCCTTAAAAAGACGGTTTCTCTTTCGAACTATAAAACGTCCCTTACATATTGAATCAATCCACTATATTTCTATGTTGATTGGCTTCAATACATAGCATTAGGATTTATGAAAATAACTCAAAGAATCATCTAAGGACTAGGGGTATATTTCTATCCCCTAGAACAACTTAGAGTGAAGATCATTTGATCTAATCAAGCATATTTTCTTTCGAAACATATGAAGACCATAAATATCTTCATTAATTGGCCAAATTAATAAAGATTGTTAAAACAATGAAAATCACACACAATAATAAGTAATTCACAATAGATCTTTTATACAAACATAAATAACATGACTAACCTTGTTTATAATCCCAACTTAAGGAACTTAGCCCATAAAGGGTTTATTACACATATTACAAGCTTTGGTGGTCATTCTTAGTTGAATCAAGAGAAAGAATTGATCCTAACTCCCTTAGTAGATAAAGGAGATAGAAGCAATAAACTCTCTGAACAACATATACTACACCACACTTACAAAGATCACTCAAGAACACAAGTGTGTTCTTCACACAAAAAGAAAAGTTTACAAGAAAATGGAAAATTATATGATGAATGGTGAATGATGAAGGATCTAAGGGGTCTATTTATACACCTAAAGTCATCTAATAGCTCAAAAACTACAGCATTATTACATTATATCGGATCAATGCCAGCCATCCCCTCAATAATACACAAAAAGTATAAAAATTAGACAAATCATAGCAATCACAAGAGTTACGGCCGTAACATTCGGAGTTACGGCCGTGAATCGAGGTGACTTACGGCCGTAACTTCCGAATGTTACGGCCGTATAACGGGCTTCGTAAATTTGCTCATTTGAAGCTTTGATAGTTACGTTTTCAGCCCAGAATTCCTCAGACTTTGCGTTTTTGCCCCAGATCTTCTTCGGATGATAACTTTTGATATATAACTCTGATTTTGAATCCGGAAAGACTGCCGAATTCGTCTCGAAAAGCCCTACAACATGAATATATCAAAATTCAATAAAGAGAATATTTATTAAACATGTTGTTTCTTGAGTAATTCAGTTATTTAATCCGATCATCATCCAATAAAAATAAAATTATTAAAACTAATAAATTAAAAGCAAAAAACGAGTAGACTAGCTCAATTATGGGTGAATTTTATCGATCCAAACCATGGATAAGTGTACAAAAATGACACTTATCAGTTTGCACGGGGCGAAGGTCTCGCCAAAATCCGCATCACCTTCGTAATACTCCTTTACTGTATCGAATCCAAGCAAACGAACATCAAGAGTGGCGAGTAAGGCATAACGCCTAGACAATGCATCTGCCACAATATTGCTCTTGCCGTCCTTATACTTTGATGAGAAGTGAAATAATTGTAAGAATTCCACCCAGTTCGCATGCCTGGGACTTAACTTGTGTTGTCCGTTAATATACTTCAAGGATTCATGGTCCGAATGTATGATGAAATGCTTCGGCCGAAGATAGTGACTCCAATGATCTAGAGCCCTCACAATAGCATAAAACTCTTTGTCGTATGTACAATAATTGAGACGAGCACCGTTTAACTTTTCTGAAAAATAAGCAATAGGTCGCTTTCCCTGAACGAGAACCGCTCCAATGCCAACTCCGCTAGCATCACATTCTACCTCAAACGGTTGCGAAAAATCGGGTAATGCTAAGATTGGTGCTTCGCACAATTTCGCCTTTAAATTTGCAAATGACTCCTGAGCAGCCCGGCTCCAATTAAACGTGCCCTTCTTCAAACATTAGGTTATTGGGCTTGCAATGGTACTGAAGTCTCGAATGAATCTTCGATAAAATGAAGCCAGTCCGTGGAACGACCTAACTTCTGTCACTGTAGTGGGAACTGGCCAGGACTTAATTGCTTCGATCTTTGCTTGATCGACCGACACTCCATTCTTTGAAACAATATAGCCAAGAAAGACTATACTTTCGACCAAAAATGAGCATTTCTCCTTTTTTCCATACAGCTTCTGGCCTCTAAGGGTTTCAAAGACTTGCCTCAAGTGTTCGAAATGTTCTTGCAACGATCGGCTGTAGATCAAAATATCATCTAAGTATACAACCACAAATTTTCCTAAAAATGGCTTGAGTACCTCATTCATCAAGCGCATGAAAGTACTCGGTGCATTTGTAAGACCAAATGGCATAACGGTCCATTCATGCAGCCCGTGTTTAGTTTTGAAGGCTGTCTTCCACTCATCTCCTTCCCGCATCCGAATTTGGTGATAACCACTTCGTAGATCAACCTTTGAAAAGATCACTGATCCGTGTAATTCGTCCAACATGTCATCAAGTCTCGGAATCGGAAATCGATACTTGATGGTTATATTATTCACGGCTCAACTATCAATACACATTCTCCAAGATCCGTCTTTCTTAGGAACCAGTAATACTGGAACCGCACAAGGACTTGGGCTTTCTCGAACATATCCAGGTTCCATTAATTCTTCGATTTGATTTTGTAATTCCTTTGTCTCCTCGGGATTACATCTATAGGCATCTTTGTTAGGGAGCGACACACCCGGTATGAGGTCGATCTGATGTTCAATCCCACGAATAGGTGGCAAACCCGACGGTAATTCTTCGGGAAAAACATCCACAAATTCGTGCAATAAGGCATCCATCCTTTCGTTTCGTACAACCATGTTACCATCCCGTGTCTCCTTCAGAACCAATAAGTACACGCATTTGCCATCATTAATAGCCTGTTCCACCTCCCGTTCGCTAGCAAACATGGCTAGTTTTGGCTTTTCACTCCTACTAGAACTCATAGAGTGAATAGCTTGAGGTGACATTGGTTTAAGCACAATCTTCTTGCCCTTATCCCGTAACTCGTACTCATTGGTTCTTCCTCGGTGTAAAACGTCCCTATCAAACATCCATGGTCTTCCCAACAGTACATGGCATGCATCCATCGGCAGTACATCACATAATACGTTGTCTTCATATGAACCCATGGCTAGTCCAATCCTCACTTGTTTAGTCACCCTTATTTTGCTCCCATCATCGAGCCAATGCAAAGTGTAAGGTTTCGGGTGAGCCATAGTGGTCAGCCCGAGTTTAGTCACCATCTCGCTGGAAGCGACGTTGGTGCAACTCCCTCCATCAATGATCAAACTACACCATTTCTTTCCAACTAGACACTTCGTGTGAAATATTTGATTCCGCTGTTCCGAATCATTCGATACAGCTTTGGCTTGTAGCGTTTGCAGAACTAAAGCCGTGTCATAGCTTGGAGCATCGTAAGTCTCGCATTCTTCTCCTTCTTCATCCTTCATGTCGAAATCAAATACGTCACCCAGTCTTTCTTCCTCAACCAACAACTCGTCTCAGATCGTGACAGCTTCCCTTAGTGTCACCACTCGCTTGTTCGGACAAGCATTTTGATAATGCCCGAATCCTTGACATTTGAAACATCTCACTTTAGCCAAACTTGTTTCCTTCGTTACGTAGGGTACAGTTGCCTTAACAGGAATCGCAACAGGAACCGGAGTCGGTACAGTTGCCTTAGCAGCTGAACTAGATCCGACGCTTGGGTTTCCAAATTTGACTGGAAACTCGGGTTTATATATCTTCATCCTGTTTTGAGCTTCTATCTTTACACATAGCCCACATAATGTATCGAAGTCCTTGTATGGATACAGTTCCACCGAGTTAGCTATGCTTTGGTTCAAGCCACGCAAGAATCGCGACATCTTTTGCTCCTCATTCTCCTCTATCTCTCCCATTAAGGTTAGATTCTCAAACTCCTCAATGTACTCACTGACATTTAACTTTCCTTGCATGAGATCTGCAATCTTCCTGTACAAGGATAACCGGTGTGATGTTGGCACATATCTTTTACGAAGTTTTCTTTTTAATGAATCCCACGAATGGATCTTCTCCTTCCCCGCACGAGCTCTTCGTGTTTTAATTCCTTCGTACCAAAGTGAAGCACCTTTTCCCAACTTGAGAATTGCATACTTACACCTTTTCTCATCGTCAAGGTCTTTAAATTCGAACATACGATCAATTTTTCGTTCCCATTCCAGGTAAACTTCGGGATCTGTTCCGCCAACGAACTCTGGAAGTTCGTTCACCTTGAACTCTTCGACATGGCGTGAGGGTCGTTCATAGTCACCACGCCTAGGTTGCCAACGCTGGTCGCGTTGTTCTGGTACGCCACGCAATGCGTCACGCAGTTTTGCCAAGAAATCAGCGTCGTTGAGATCCATAGTGTCAAAGATCAAGAACTTGGGCTCCGATGCCACTTATGATACGAATTCTCACTTGAGATGCGAATTCGCTATCGATACAGCGGAAGGCTTTTTGACGAGCGGAAGCTATGGACAAGAAACTGTCGGGAACTGGTGACAACAGCTCGCTACAGCAACATTACTGACGAGTGATGAAGACGGTAATTCGATACAGCAACAAGATAGGAATTTGGCCAACTGGAAAATGACTCGAAACAGGTCACCTCCAAACAGCGACACTCGAAACAGCACGTTTCGAACGGAAGCAAAGTTAAAACAGGAAACAAGTTCAAAGGATCGAACAACACTTTATACGAAATATTGAACAGGTATAAAACTGTATCGAAAAATAAACAGAATATCGAAACAGGGTATAAACAGATGTTTTTATCAAATTAGACATATAATTTGATAAAGTGATTTCTCCTCAAGACCTATTGAGAATCAATCAGATTAATACTCGAAACGCGTCGAATAAAAACCAAGTTTTGATGAAAAGCATTCACCAGGGAAAAACACAAAGTGTTCTTAATTCTTCAACATTCAATAATCTTCCATTACAACTCTACTGCCACTATTTATTGGAAAAAGTGGCCTGACAAAATAACTTAAACTATTACAAGCTGTTCTTTAAAATAATGAAAGGATAATAAAAGGTTCTTCATGTCACTTGTTGACAAAAGTAAAAGTTGGGTCTTGTCTCCAAGTTGAAGTTTGACAGCCGCTTTTTCATACAACAAGTTGCCAAGAATCCTGATGCCTTTATAATAAAGAAATGCTGAAAATTCTTTGTTTTGCTACCACTTGGACCTTTTCCCCCTCCCAAGTTGCAATTTGCCTTAAGTTATTCCAATTCCGACTATCAAGGTAACTCCGTACCCCGTATCTGTTTTCTCGCCCAAGTACGTTGGAGTATGGTCGAGGCGTTTTACGTCAATTCTTACTTCGTCTTCTTCGCTTGGAGTAGTCGGCTTCGTATCAACAAGGACGTCTGACAGTGACTCGGCACGGGCGCGGCGTGAAAAGGACCGGCAGTGACTCGACCGTGCGGCGCGACAGGGACGTTTGGCAGGACTCGACCGTGTCGCCTGGCACGGTCGGGTTGGTCGGACAACGAGATCTCCTTATCCGGAAGAGTGTGACTCGACCGTGTCGGACGACACGGTCGGGTTCGGCCGACAGTCAGTTTGGTTAATCCGGCACATCTCGGCACGGACCGTGCCGGATGACACGGCCGAGTTCGGCCGGCAGTGCTCGGCATTTTTCGGCAGGTGCGATATTTTCCGGCAGGCACAACATTTTCCGGTAGGCGACGACATTTTCCGGCAGGTTGTGTCATTTTCCGGCTTGTGTCCGTTTTCTCGCCTAAAAATGTTGCCACACGTGCATGACGCGTTGTAAGACCATTTTCGTCGATCCTTGCTTCGTTTTCTTTATTTGGACTAGTCAATTCCGTATCATCCACTCCCCCTTTAAAGGGAATTGTCCTCAATTCCGAAATCCCTTCGTCATCAAGATAATTCACTAAAGCCTCTACGTATTTGATCTCGAAAATGTCCGCAGTGCGTACATGGCCCAAAATCTTGAGACGATAGGTAGTGGGGGGACCTCGAGAATCACCAACAAAATAACTATCATTATTAGTAAAATAATAATAATTACTATGCCCGGTAATACCGATATCATGACATGAGTGGACATCTGAAATGGGATGCACGGTTAATTTCACATCGGGTTCATCCTCCAGAATTGGAAACACTGATAATTCCACATCGGGTTCACCATCAAGAATGGGAAACACAGGATTTATTACGGATTCCTCTTCATCAACTGGTTCCTCATCAAATGCTGGCGGTCCGTCATAATCTGACCAACTCTCCGTTTCAATATTGTTGGGCTCCTCCAATAATAGCCCATGACAAAATAATTTACTAACATCAATTTGGTAATCATCCAAGACAATAAGTCCATCACCAGAAACTGAGTCGATATAAAATTTAGGCCCAAAATTGTCGTTTTCTTCCAACCGACCAATTTTAGTATCAAGCTCAATTTTGTCTTCCACAACGTTAAAAGGCCCGACTTGTGTCAAATGTTCATCTGACCATAATTCATTCGGCTCATCAATTCCGTTTTGGTCAATTTGGCCAACACAATTAATTGGCTCATACTCATAATAGCAAGATCCAAGTTTGTCAATTAGGGAAACACTAACCAAATCGTCTTCTTCGTTGTGTTGCGTCGTTGAAACCTTTGCCTCATCTACTTCATTAAAAATGGCAGTAGGGACATCGTCTTCATAGGAAAAATGTTTTGCTGGAAATTCGTCATTGTGCCGCTCAGTGATGTGGAAAAACCTTAGATCGAAGGTCGGTGGCGGGGTGGCGCTCAACTTCTGCAATTTCCGGTGTGGTGCCATTGGTGGATCGTGGCGGTGAGAATTTGTGGGGATGAATTTCCGAGTAAAGTGTATTATGAATTTGTTCCAGTCTCTTAGTTTGGGTTTACCTTGATGTAAACGGTTGGTTTTCAATTTCTGCAACCAGGTCGAGGCGCGACCACGAAGGCGTTTTGTCGCCAACGAGACTCGGCGGTCTAATGGAATTGAATTGTGGTTGAAAACTCCTCACAAACGTGGAGCCAATCAACACATGCTTCTAGATGGGAAGGTCCCATGAACTCCGGTATGTCGTGTAATGCATCGCGTAATATCGCCAAGAGATAAATATCGTTGAACTCCATTTTGTTGAAAGATCAAGAACCTTAACCGAATTAAGAAATTCAGGTGTGGTTTCCGATGACAAGAATCAAGAGATATTTTCTCCGACAAGCAATTGTTGAATAAATCGCCCAAGGAGATGACCCTGGGCTCCGATACCACTAATGATACGAATT
The DNA here is from genome assembly GCA_033398695.1 of Orobanche coerulescens. Taxonomy (NCBI): domain Eukaryota; kingdom Viridiplantae; phylum Streptophyta; class Magnoliopsida; order Lamiales; family Orobanchaceae; genus Orobanche; species Orobanche coerulescens. Next base: position 104,769,347 of record CM065804.1, read on the forward strand.
GTCGCGGAGAAGTGGATACGTATCGTTCGGAGTGTACGTAAGTGTGTGATAGCGGAAGGCTTTTTACGATTAGGATGTCTTTTAGGTGTATTTTGTGGGAGTAATATCGAATATGACAATGAAAATTCGAACAAATGAAAAATGGAACTAATATCGAAAAAGGTTATAATATCGATCAAGAAGACTTGAACGATCAAGAACAAAGATTTATCGAATTAGACCTATAATTCGATAAGGTGATTTCTTCTCAAGACCTATTGAGAATCAATCGGATTAATACTCGAAAACGCGTCGAATAAAAATCAAGTTTCGATGAAAAGCATTCACCAAGAATAGAAAACACAATGTGTATTCTTATACTTCAACATTCATAATACTATTATTACAAAGCTAATCATCTCCTACTTATAGGAGGTGAAGTCTTACAACTAAGGAATCAAACAAAAAAAATAAAATAATTCAAAGATTTATAAAATCTTTGAATAATCAAAACAAATCAAATAAAATACATACAAGAAACATAAATCACAAAATGGGGGAAACATAATCCCTAAAATAAGTAAAAAGGAAAAGAGAAGTCAAAAATACACAAAAGTGTATAAAATATGCGGGCTGCCGGCAGGGACTCGACCGTGTCCCGTGATACGGCCGCGGCGCGGTCGACAGGCGTCGGCAGGGACTCGACCGTGTCCGCTTGACACGGTCGCGGCGCGACAAGGACGTCTAACAGTGACTCGGCACGGGCGCGGCGCGACAAGGACCGACAGTGACTCGACCGTGCGGCGCGACAAGGACATTTGGCAGGACTCGACCGTGTCGCCTGGCACGGTCGGGTTGGTCGGACAGCGAGATCTTCTTATCCGGAAGAGTGTGACTCGACCGTGTCGGACGACACAGTCGGGTTCGGCCGACAGTCATTTTGTTTAATCCGGCACATCTCGGTATGGGCCGTGCCGGACGACACGGCCGAGTTCGGCCGGCAGTGCTCGGCATTTTCCGGCAGGTGCGATATTTTCCGGCAGGCTCGACATTTTTCGGTAGGCGACGACATTTTCCGGCAGGTTGCGTCATTTTCCGGCTTGTGTCCGTTTTCTCGCCTAAAAATGTTGCCACACGTGCATGACGCGTTGTAAGACCATTTACGTCGATCCTTGCTTCGTTTTCTTTATTTGGACTAGTCAATTCCGTATCACTTTATACAGGAAACCTTTCCTTCCTCATATGTATCCAAACCCAGTCTCCAGGTTCGAAGATCACTTCCTTTCTTCCTCGGTTGGCGCGCTCAACATACTGCTTAGTACGTCTTTCAATGTTAGCTCTTGCTTTCTCATGGAGTTGCTTAACTAGCTCGGCTTTCTTCTTCCCATCTGTACTAATCCTTTCAGTCACAGGCAAAGGCACAAAATCAAGTGGGGTCAAAGGATTAAATCCATAAACAATCTCAAAAGGAGAAAATTGAGAAGCAGAATGCACTGTTCGATTATAAGCATATTCAACATGTGGCAAACATTCTTCCCAAGTTTTAATGTTTGTTTTTATCAAAACAGCTCCTATACCTGTACCGGATGCATCACACTCGATCTCAAAAGACTTAGCAAAATTCGGCAGGGCTAGCAGGGGAGCGTTCGTCAGTTTTTCTTTCAAAGCCTTTAAGGCCGTCTCTTGTTCCTGTTCCCATTTGAATCCAACATTCTTCTTGATTACCTTGGTCAAAGGGGCGTCTACAGTACTAAAGTTGGGTACAAACCGGCGATAGAAGCTTGCCAAGCCGTGGAAGCTTCGGACTTCGCTCACATTTTTGGGGCTGTCCCATTCTCTAATTGCCCTCACTTTCTCTTCATCGACCTGTATCCCTTGGGAACTAACAATGAAACCAAGGAAAGCCAATTTCTCGGTGCCAAAGTTGCATTTTTGAATGTTAGCAAACAAGTGTTCCTTTCAAATCACAAGCAACACCTCCTTCAAATGCTTGATATGTTCATTCAAACTTTTGCTATATATTAAGATATCATCGAAGTATACAACAACAAATTTCCTAATAAAAGCACGTAGAACATGATTCATTACCCTCATAAATGTACTTGGTGCGTTAGTGAGCCCAAATGGCATAACTAACCACTCATATAAACCATGTTTAGTTTTATATACCGTTTTCCACTCGTCTCCCTCTTTCATTCGAATGTGATGGTACCCACTTCTTAAATCAATTTTTGAAAATATTGTGGAACCATATAATTCATCTAACATGTCGTCAAGTCTAGGGATGGGATGTCGATATTTCACTGTAATGTTGTTTATTGCACGGCAGTCTACGCACATCCTCCACGAGCCATCTTTCTTTGGTACTAGGAATACCGGAACTGCACAAGGACTCATACTCTGTCTCACATGTCCCTTTGCTAGTAGTTCATCCACTTTCCTTTGCATCTCTTTAGTCTCTTCGGGGTTACTTCGGTATGCAGGACGGTTTGGTATTGAGGATCCTGGAACAAAGTCGATACAGTGCTCGATGCCTCGAACGGGCGGCAATCCGGGTGGTGTCTCCCCAGGAAACACGTCTTCAAACTCCCGTAATAACGAGACAATCAATGGATCAGTAGTTTTAGGAATAGATGGAATACTAAGCAATACATCACGAAATAGTAATAGAACCACAGGCCGTCTTGAGAGCATGGCCCGTTTAACTTCCCTAGCCCTACAAAGGGCGACGGTTTTTATCCCTTTAGGGACCGCTGTGACTGTTTTCTTTTCCTTCTCCTTTTTTCGTTTTCTCTCAGTGCTTGCCCTAATATCCTCTGATCTTAAAGGATTTGCTTAGGGGTCATAGGTGATAGGATGAATTTCTTCTTCCCAAAAATGAAGGAATACTTGTTCGAAAACCCATCATGAGTAACTTTGCGGTCGTACTGCCATGGTCTTCCTAAAAGGATCCGGGTGGCATGCATAGGGGCGACGTAGCAAACTACTTCGTCCTCATATCTACCTATTTTAAAGGGTATGGTGCTCACTACTTTCAGTTCCCCAGCATTATTCATCCACATCAACTTATATGGTTTAGGGTGTCTTTCGGTTTTAAGCTCTAGTTTCTGCACCAAGGCTGTACTAATGACATTTACACAACTACCCCCGTCTATGATCATACTACAGAGGTTCTCCTTAATGTAGCACCTACACTGAAATAAATTCTCCCTCTGGCTATCCTCATCTTCTACTACCTTAGCTGACAAGGACATTCTAAGCACTACATTAATCTTCCCTTCTAAGATCTCTTCATTACATTCTTCTATCTCTTCTCCACTATCCTCATTCTTAATCTCTTCTTCTCCCTCACTTTCAGTCGCTATCTCCCCTGACTTAATGACTACAGCTCGCTTGTTTGGGAAGTTTGGGGCTATGTGACCTATACCTTGACACTTATAGCATCGTATCTCATGTGTCCTAGGTTGAGGTTTGGAACTTGGTGAAGGTTGGGGCTTAGTTGGCGGATTAGGGGCTGTCTGGACCCTAGTGACCGACGGTTTTGGGTCTTCCTTATGGTTAGTGGGCTGTCTCGATTTCCATGGGATACTAGGAGTGGGGGTCTTCCTAGTTTGATGCCTCCGAACTTGAGTTTCTATTTTCCTAGCCGTGTGCACCATTTTTTCTAAGTCATGCATAGTCATGAGCTCTAATTGGTCTCTAATCTCAACATTGAGTCCGGCTAAGAACCTAGTCATGGTACTATCGTGGTCCTCCTCTATACGACATCTAACCCGTCCTGTTTCCATTTCCTTATAGTAATCGTCTACTGACTTAGTCCCTTGCCTTAAAGTTTGGAGACTATACCTAAGGTCCCTCATGTAATAGCTAGGAACAAATCTTTCCTTCATCACTCGCTTCAGTTCTTCCCATATATCTATGGGTATTTCCCCACGTCGATGCTTAAGTTGAACTACATGATCCCACCATATAAGAGCATACCCAGTGAACTCTACAGTGGCTATCTTAACCTTCTTAAGATCTGAAAAATTTCGACACTCAAATTGTCCCTCGACCTTCCTAACCCATTCAAAATAAGTTTCGGGATCAGATTTGCCTTCAAAAGGTGGTATGGAGAACTTAACACCACTTAAGTTATCATCTACCCGTACTCGTTGTTCTCTAGGTTCTTGGTCGATCCTATGCTGTCTGTCATCCTCAAAGTACTTGTCATATTCATCTTCTGGATAGTATTCGGGTGGTGGAGGGGCTGCCCTAACTCTACCCCTTTCTCTACCTCTATACCGTGAATCCCTTCCTCCCATTGTGGGTTCTCTCTCTCGATTCTCCCTGTTTCTAATAGTAGGTTCGGGATTTGGTGACGTTCTATGGGATTTCAGCTCTTCCCTCATTTCCAACATCATGTTTTCCATCCTTCGTATGTAGGATGTTAGGCCTTTGAGTTGGAATTGCACATCACGGAAGCTTTGGATTTAATTAGTAACTAGGTTGTCGCTTAAGACCTCTTCCTCATCTACGGGATCCTTCCCAGCTCGTCTAAGGGCTGGAGTTTCTCCATCCTTCGAGTTTCTTGATTCTGTCATCATGGTACTAAGTGTTTCGAAACAGTAAGCAAGTATCGAGTAGCTTACTTAAAACTCAATAACTTAACTCCAACGCGAATCACAAAATTATTTATATATATATATATAGATATATGAGAATAATGATAAGAAAGGAACGACAAAACCGTTCTCTGATGCCAAATGATGCCGTTCGATACCCAACAGTGTTACCAATACAGGGACTGTTGTGAATCGTGGTTATGTGAAGCGGAAGTATAAGTTCTCGAGCGGAAGCAAACGAACAGCAAACAACAAATAACAATAGCGGACAACACTTCGATACATCAATGTTCGGACAGCACTTCGATACAGCAATGTTCGGACAGCACTTCGATACAGCACTATTTGGACACTACTTCAGTATGGTATTTTGGTACAACAGCAATTGGACAATACTTCAGTCCGGTGCTTCGGTACGGCAATGGGTTGTACTTTGGTATAGCAACAATGGACTGTATTTCGGTACAGCAACAATGGACTGTATTTCGGTACAGCAACAATGGACTGTATTTCGGTACAGCAACAATGGACCGTATTTCGGTACAACAACAATGGACTGTATTTCGGTACAGCAACAATGGATACGGAAATGATGAGGGCACTTCAAACCCTTAGAATTAATTACTATAATCCCCTTAGATTCCTGTTCTAAAGAAACGTTTGGAATTATTCTAAGAACTCAAGTTTCTGTGATTAAGACTTAACAATTTTATGAACTAAAATTGTAAGAATGTAGAAGTGAGAATTATAATAATAATACTCAGGAAAATTCGAGCAACAACTCTTGATTCTAGCACAAGGCCAAAATATCTTTTTGATTTTAAAGGTTGATTCATCTTCTCGTTACCTAAAGGTCTCCTTTTATAGGAGAATACAAAACAAACTATATTATCCCTGACATATTAAACTAAGGAAATAAAATCAAGTGTACCTACTTTTTAAGACAATGCAGGGCGGCTACACATGGGACTGGATTAAAAGGGAATAAACTAACAACTTAACTATAAAGTAAATAAAGAAGTCTTGAAAAGGTCTTGGTCTTCACAATCCTCACGTTCACTTTGAAACTTCCACATGTTGAAGTCCCCTTTTCCAAGACAACACCAAAATCACACCTTCCTTGAAGCTTCCTCATGCCTAAGTCTAATTTCCAAGCTAGGATGGATTTTCCTTAATCATCAAGTCGACCTTCGATTGTTCATCCTTTTTTTATAGAGTATTTCTCTTTTCGAGTTTTTATTATTGAACTCTCATTTTCAAGAAATACGACAAAGACGCCCTCATGCCATTATTTAGGCAATATCTAGGGTCCGCCCTCAAGATTTCTGTTTTTAGCTATATCTGGGCTGCCCTCAAGCAAAGCTATATCTGGGCTTAGGATTTGAATAACTGTCTGGCCTTCTTGAATCTCAAGTAGATCCACCGTTGCACAGTCACTAAACTTAGACATGATTTCCACTTCTAATTCGGGCAGCTTAAGGACGATCTTGTCTTCTTCTTTTCTTTGGACGTGAATTCTTATAGGTTCAGGGTCTTTATTCAGTGTACTCCAAGCAGCCTCAGTGTGAGGGTCTTCAAGAGAGGATTTGATCGAGGTCATACAGTAAACCTCTTGAGTAGGAACCGAGTTGTCTTCATAAGAGTTAATAACAGATAATAAGGTAACAGGTGAAAGAACGTGCATTAAGTTTATTTCGTGAGGTGGTGCTAGTGTCACTCGTTCTCAACATTTCACTCGTTTGTTCTCTCAACTTCCTAGCGCGTGCACGTGTGATAGGACCAGTGGGGTCCATGACTGTTCCAACCGTTCCTAACTCTCTTGGTAGCACAACCGTGTTTGTATCAAATGGCATGTTCCATTTCTCTTTCGCTAGCAAGCATGGTAAGTTTCGGTTTCTCCACTCGACTAGAACTCATTGAATGGATAGATTGCGGGGATATCGGTTTGAGTACAATCTTCTTTCCTTTGTCTTGTAATTCATATTCATTACTCCGACCTCGATGTAAAACATCTCGGTCGAACATCCATGGTCGTCCCAAAAATACGTGGCATGCGTCCATCGGAAGTACGTCACATAACACATCATCTCCGTATGGTCCCATAGTTAAGTTGACCCGTACTTGTCTTGACACCTTTACTTTACTTCAGTCATCGAGCCAGTGTAAAGCATACGGCCTCGGGTGGGCCGTAGTAGTTAGCCCAAGTTTGGTAACCATCTCATTTGAAGCTACATTCATGCAACTACCTCCGTCTATTATCAAACTACACCACTTTTCTCCGACTCGGCATTTGGAATGAAAGATTTGGTCTCTTTGCTCCGTATCACTTGGAATGATTTTGGTATGTAGAGCTCCAAGCACTAACGCAGTATCATATTCTGGAGCGTCATAAGTCTCGCATTCCTCCTTCTCTTCCTCGGCTTCCATATTAAAAACGTCACCAAGTCCTTCCTTCTCGTCCTCGACTAAAAGTTCGTCTCGGACCGCAAGAGCTTCTCTTAACGTGACCACCTGTTTATTAGGACATGCATTTTGATAGTGACCAAAACCTTGACATTTAAAGCATCGTACTTTAGCCAAGCTCGTTTCTTTGGAAATGTGAGGAACCTTCGGGGCCGGGGTAGGGACTTGAAAAGGTACGGTAGGTTTCGTAGTCGAACTTGAGCTGGCACTTGCATTTCTGAATTTTTATGGGAATTCGGGTTTGGCAAACTTCAACGTGTTTTGAGCTTCTATTTTTATGCATAGTCCGCATAAAGTGTCAAAATCTCCGCAGGGGTATAATTCCACCGTATTTGCAATGTTTCGGTTTAGGCCACGTAAGAAACGTGACATTATTTGTTCTTCATTTTCTTCGAGTTCTCCCATTATGGCCAAGCCTTCAAATTCTTCAATGTATTCTCCCACACTTAGTTTCCCTTGCACGAACTCGGCAATTTTTCGGTACAAGGTTAACCAATGTGATGTCGGGACATACCTTTTACGTAGTTTTTTCTTCAAAGAATCCCAAGAATGGATTTTCTCTTTTCCCGCACGAGCTCGTTGTGTTTTCACACCCTCGAACCATAGGGAAGCGCCCTTTCCTAACTTGAGAATCGCATATTTGCAACGTTTCTCATCGTTAAGGTTCTTGAAGTCGAACATACATTCAATCTTCCTCTCCCACTCCAAGTAGACTTCGGGATTGGTACCTCCGACAAATTTCGGAAGTTCATTTACTTTGAATTCATCCACATGACGCGGTGAATGTGCGTCATATCCTCCTCTTCTAGCTTGAAAACATGGTTCTTGTAAGTTGTGTAGTGCCTCACGGAGTTTCTCCATGAAATCGTTGGAAAAATCCATGATAAGATAGCTTGATCAAGAAAATCGCCAAGAGAATTTCGACAAGGAAATAACCTTGTTCTCCGATACCACTAATGATACATCACAAAACATGGGAACACAATCCCTAAAAGAGTAAAGAAAGGAAAAGAGAAGTCAAAAATACACAAAAGTGTATAAAATAAGGGGGCTGTCGGCAGGGACTCGACCGTGTCCCGTGACACGGCCGCGGCGTGGTCGACAGGCGCTGGCAGGGACTCGACCGTGTCTGCTTGACACGGTCGCGGCGCGACAACGACGTCCGACAGTGACTCGTCCGACAGTGACTTGGCACGGGCGCGGCGCGACAGGGACGTTAGGCATTGACTCGACCAATAGTGACTCGGCACGGGCGCAGCGCGACAGGGACGTTCGGCATTGACTCGACCGTGTCCTGGAACACGGTCGGGCGACTGGGCAGTCGGTTTTAGCTTATCCGGAAGAGTTCGACTCGGCCGTGTCTCGGGACACGGTCGAGTCTGGCCGGCAGTCAGTTTCACAATTCTGGGACATCTCGGCACGGGCTGTGTCGGACGACATGGCCGAGTTCGGTCCGCAGTGCTCGGTATTTTCCGGCAGGCGTGACTTTTTCCGGCAGGTTGGATATTTTCCGGCCGGTTGGACATTTTCTGGCAGGTTGGATATTTTCCGACAGGTTGGACATTCCTTTTACGTCTTATGTCCGTTTTCTTGCCTAAAAATGTCGCCGTATATGCATGACGCGTCGTAAGGCCATTTACGTCGATCCTTGCTTCGTTTTCTTTATTCGGACTAGTCAATTCCGTATCATTCCCTCCCCCTTTAAAGGGAATTGTCCTCAATTCCGAACTCCCTTCGTCATCAAGATAATTAATTAAAGCCTCTAAGTACTTGATCTCGAAAATGTCCGCAGTGCGTACATGGCCCAAAATCTTGAGACGATAGGTAGTGGGGGGCCCTCGAGAATCACCAACAAAATAACTATCATTATTAATAAAATAATAATAATTACTCCGCCAGGTAATACCGATATCATGACATGAGTGGACATCTGAAATGGGACGCACGAGAGTAATAACGGACCATTCTTCATCAAATGATTCCTCATCAAATATTAGTGGTCCGTCATAATCCGGCTACTCTTCATTTTAATATAGTTGGGCTCCCCAAATAATGGCCCATCGAAAATTAATCCATTAAGCCCAATCCGGTAATTATCCAAGACAAAAAGTTCATCACGAGAAATTGATTCGTTATAAAAATTAGGCCCAAATCTGTCGTTTTCTTTTAACCGGACAATCTCAGTACCAAGCTCAATTTTCCTCTCACTAGAAAATATGGTTAGATTTGGTTTCTCACCTTGCTTAGGGATCATAGATTGAAGTGACATTGGTTTCAACACGATCCTCTTGTCCTTATCCCACAACTCGTACTCGTTACTTCTTCCTCGATGTAAAACATCTCTATCGAATAGCCATGGTCGTCCCAAGAGTACATGGCATGCATCCATCGGGAGTACATCGCATAATATGTTGTCGACGTACGAACCCATAGTTAAGCCGACTCGTACTTGTTTCGAGACTTTCACTTTACTCCCGTCATCGAGCCAATGTAATGCGTATGGTTTTGGGTGAGTAGTAGTGATGAGTCCGAGATTCGTCACCATCTCCCTTGACGCTACGTTGGTACAACTTCCTCCATCGATGATCACACTACACCATTTGTCCCCGACTTGACACTTGGTGTGAAAAAATTTTTCCCGTTGTTCCGAATCATTTGAAACGGGTTTGACTTGTAAAGTACGAAGAACTAAGGTTGTGTCATAGTTTGGAGCCTCGTAAGTTTCACATTCTTCTCCGTCGTCCTCCTACACGTTGAAATTAAATACATCAACTAGTCTTTCTCCTTCATCCTCGACTAGCAACTTGTCTCGGACCGTGATGGCTTCTCTTAGCGTCACAACTCGTTTGTTAGGGCAAGTATTTTGATAGTGACCAAGTCCTTGGCATTTAAAACACCTTACTTTGGTTAGGCTCGTTTCCTTCGGTACGCCGGGGGTTTTAGAAACCGTAGTAGAGATAGGAGTCGGTATCGTTGTGGTAATTGAACTCGAACCGGCACTTGGATCCTCGAACTTTGATGTAAATTCGGTTTTGGAAAACTTCACTTTGTTTTGAGCTTCTATCTTTATGCATAGTCCACATAAAGTATCGAAATATTCATATGGATATAACTCCATCGTGTTGGCTATGTTTTTATTTAAGCCATGTAAAAAACGGGACATCTTTTGCTCTTCGTTTTCTTCTAGTTCTCCCATCAAGACCAAACTTTCGAACTCTTCAATATATTCACCGACACTTAGTTTGCCTTGCATGAAGACGGCAATCTTCCGGTATAAGGTTAACCGGTGTGATGTTGGCACATACCTCTTACGATTTTTTCTTTTTAAAGAATCCCACGAACGGATTTTTGCTTTTCCCGCTCGAGTCCTTCGTGTCTTCACTCCTTTGAACCAAAGAGAAGCACCATTCCCTAACTGGAGAATTGCGTATTTGCAACGTTTCTCATCGTTAAGGTCTTTGAATTCAAACATGCGCTCAATGTTCCGTTCCCACTCCAAATAAGCTTCGGGATCGGTACCTCCAACGAACTCCGGAAGTTTGTTTACTTTAAACTCGTCCGCATGGTGTATTTGACATGCGTCATCCCCACGTCTTGCTTGCATACGTAGTTCCGGTAGACCGCTTAGTGCGTCCCGGAGTTTCATCAAGAAATCGGGATCGGAGAAATCCATAACAAGAGTCAAGAGATAGTTCTTCACAAGAAATCATTGAAGAAATCGCCCAAGGAGATGACCTTGGGCTCCGATACCACTTATAATACGAAATAAATGTTTGTATGTAAACGTATTTCGCATGCGACGCAACGGAAGTGTATTTTATGAATTTTTTGGATGTGGGTAATTATTTTATGTAAAAGATACAACGTAAAATCGTCCGAAAGTAGGGCAATTCGGCCGAACAAAAATATGTACAAGGTTTTTATCCCTAAAGATGGCTCCGATACCACTTATGATACGAATTCTCCCGAAAGAGATGAATACGTATCGTTCGGAGTATATGTAAGTCTATGATAGCGGAAGGCTTTTTACGAATATGAGAATTCGAGTGTATGAATATGGATGAAATATCGGGTAAAGTAACAATATCGATCAAGAAGACTTGAACGATCAAGAACAAAGGTATATCGAATTAGACCTATAATTCGATTAGAGATTTCTTCTCAAGACCTATTGAGAATCAATCGGATTAATACTCGAAAACGCGTCGAATAAAAATCAAGTTTCGATGAAAAGCAATCACCAAGGAAAGAAATACAAAGTGTATTCTTCTTTTTTAACATTCAATTCATTATGTAATACATGCTGAAAATGTGGCATATATATAGCTGAGTTACATGATCCAACAAGATCAAACAAAAATCAAACAAAAGATAAACAAATACAACAAGACTTTGACAAAAGAAATGAAACCAACATTAAACAACTCCTAAACATCATTCACGGTTGGAGAGGGGCTGAAGTCTTCCTCCTTTGATACTCTTGTAAAACTTTGAAAATGAAGGTGTGAACTTGAAAAATGAAGGCATGGAAAATCTTCATCAATCTTGGACAAAATCTTCACCAATCTTCATCAATTTTTGGCCATAAAAATCACTGCACATTTGAACGGTTCGTGTGGCTTGATAGAATCATAATTGGACCTTGGACCGTTTCACATGATTTATAGATCTTTCTTTTATCTTTCCACGGCCGCTTGAATCACCTAAATCGGACTTCGTATGAGAGAGTTATGATTAAAATATCAAAACTGCTACGAAGTAGTCATACGCGCGGGAATTGGTAATTTTGTCCGCTTTTGGCCTTTTTCACTCGGACTAGTCAATACAAAAGCCTATTATATTATGTCTAAAAATACTCATAACCTATATGGTAACCTAATAGACCATTATTTTATTAAAATAGAGTCCTCATATACTTCTAATACCGAAAATACTAACACTCTAATATCAATTCCGAAAATGACAATAAAAATAACAATAATAATGTCTTCTTCACTCGAGCTCGCCAATCCCGTAGCAGTCATAGTCCGAAGCATTGTAAGCCTCGCACTCCTCTTCTTCTTCTTTGGCGTCTACGTCAAACACGTCACCGAGTCTTTCTTCTTCATCCTCGGCCAATAATTCTTCCCGGACCTCAAGAGCCTCTCTTAGTGTCACCACCCGTCTGTTCGGACATGCATTTTGGTAATGGCCGAACCCTTGACACTTGAAACATCGTACCTTCGCCAAACTTGTTTCCTTGGATACGTAGGGAGCCTTAGGTGCCTTGACATGGACATGACTTGGCGTGGTGCTTTTAGTACCCGAACTTGAACCGGCACTTGGATTCCCGAATTTGGAAGGAAATTCGGGTTTTAAAAACTTCAATTTATTTTGGGCTTCTATCTTCACACATAATCCACATAAAGTGCCGAAATCTTCATATGGGTATAACTCCACCATGTTGGCTATGTTTTTGTTTAAGCCACGTAAAAAACGTGACATCTTTTGCTCTTCGTTTTCTTCTAGCTCTCCCATCAAGACCAAACTTTCGAACTCTTCAATATAATCACCGACACTTAGTTTGCCTTGCATGAAATCGCCAATCTTTCGGTATAAGGTTAACCGATGTGATGTTGGCACATACCTCTTACGAAGTTTTCTTTTTAAAGAATCCCACGAACGGATTTTTGCTTTTCCCTCACGAGCTCTTCGCATCTTCACTCCTTCGAACCAAAGAGAAGCACCTTTCCCTAACTTGAGAATTGCATATTTGCAACGTTTCTCATTGTTAAGGTCTTTGAATTCGAACATGCGTTCAATTTTGCGTTCCCACTCCAAATAAGCTTCGGGATCGGTACCTCCAACGAACTCCGGAAGTTCGTTTACCTTAAACTCGTCCGCATGGTGTATTTGACGTGTGTCATCCCCGCATCTTGCTTGCATACGTGGTTCCGGTAGACTGCTTAGTGCGTCCCGGAGTTTCATCAAGAAATCGGGATCGGAGAAATCCATAACAAGATTAAAGAGATAGTTTTGAACAAGAAATCTTCAATAAAATTTCCAAGGAAATAGCCTTGGGCTCCGATGCCACTAATGATACGAATTACGTATGAAAATGGACGTAAACTCGAATGTAATGCAGCGGAAATATTGTTGATCCTCACAACACTCGAATATGTGTAACACTCGTAAGAAATAACCAAAAGTAGGGCAATTCAGCTTACGTAAACAAGAACAATATGAATGATTTATCAAACTAGACCTATAGTTTGATAAGGTAATCTTTCCTCAAGACCTATTGAGAATCGATTAGATTAAAACTCGAAAACGCGTCGAATTATAATCAAGTTTCGATGAAAAGCATTCACCAAGGATAGAAATACAAAGTGTATTCTTCTTATACAACATTCAATGTCCCATACAAGCATGAACAAGACTACTTACAAAAGTGTAGTCTTCTAAACAACTAAGGAATAAAAACAAGATCACATGATCTTGAAATGAAAAACAAAACATCAAGATAAAATACAAAGGAATGAAATCATAGGGAGGGAATCACACAATAAACATAGTTATAAGTCACCCCACATAACATGTAAGTCTAATAATGACATGTGAGGGAAGGAAAAACAACAAAACACACAAATAAATCAGCAATAATAGAAGTTGGCTGGCTGTCGGACACGGGCCGTGCCGATTGGCATGGCCGTGGCTGCATGTGCGGTCGCAACATGTTCGGCAGGACTCGACCGTGTCGCCTGGCACGGTCGGGTTGGTCGGACAGCGAGAATTCACTATCCGGAAGAGTGTGACACGTCCGTGTCGCCTGACACGGTCTGGTTGGTCGGGCAGCGAGATTTCACTATCCGGGACATCTCGACACGGGCCGTGTCGGACGACACGGCCGAGTTCGGTAGGCAGCGAGATTTCACCATCTGGGACATCTCGGCACGGGCCGTGTCAGACGACACGGCCGAGTTCGGTCGGCAGCGATTCGGCAGTTTCCGGCACAGTGTGACGCTGGCCGTGTCATATGACACGGCCGAGACCAAGACTCCTCGTCTTACGTCCGTTTTCTCGCCTAAATACGTAGTAGTCCGTGCATGGCTTGTTGTAAGGTCATTTACGTCGATCCTTACTTCGTCTTCTTAATTCGTTTTAATTGATTCCGTATCATAATTCGTATCATAAGTGGTATCGGAGCCCAAGGTCATCTCCTTGGGCGATTTAGTCAACGATTGCTTGTCGAAAAAAATATCTCTTGATTCTTGTCATCGTAAACCACACCTGAATTTCTTAATTCAGTTAAGGTTCTTGATCTTTCAACAAAATGGAGTTCAACGATATTTATCTCTTGGCGATATTACGCTACGCATTCCACAGCGTACCGGAGTTCATGGGACATTCCGATCCAGAAGCAGGTGTTGATTGGCTCCACGTTTGTGAGTAGTTTTTCAACCACAATTCAATTCCAGTAGACCGCCGAGTCTCATTGGCGACGAAACGCCTTCGTGGTCGCGCCTCGACCTGCATAAATTGAAAACCAGCCGTTTACACCAAGGTAAACCCAAACTAAGAGACTGGAACAAATTCATAAAACACTTTACTCGGAAATTCATCCCCACAAATTCTCACCGCCACGATCCACCAACGGCACCACACCGAAAATTGCAGAAGTTCAGCGCCATCCCGCCACCGACCTTCGATCTAAGGTTTTTCCACATCACTGAGCGGCACAATGACGAATTTCCAGTAGAACCTTTTTCCCCCTGCTACCATTTTTAATGAAGTAGATGAGGCAAAGGTTTCAACGACGCAACACAACGAAGAAGACGATTTGCCTTTTAGTGTCATGGAAATCGGGCCGGATTATGAAGGGCCACCAGTATTTGATAGCGAACCAGTTGACGAAGAGGAACCCATAATTGATTCCGTGTTTCCCATTTTTGATGGTGCACCCGACGTGAAATCATTAATACTTTCCAGTTTTGATGTTGTGCCCGACGACGATTCATATCTCGATGAAAGTTGTTTTGAAGATTTTCATCCAATTAATGATGCAAACTCCAATGAGGTGTTTTCAGTTCTTGATACGGAGCAAGAAGATGTTATGATTCCGGAACATCTATATCTTGAGCCTTACCAAGATTTTGACATCAAAGTTGACGACGAAGCGTTTTTCCCAGGTCTTGAAGTGGCATCCGATGAAGAGCGACCTATTATTACTATCGTGCGTCCTATTTCAGATGTCCACTCATGTCATGATATCGGTATTACCTGGCGTAATGATTATTATTATTTTATTAATAATGATAGTTATTTGTTTGGTGATTCCCGGAAATCCCATATTACCTACCGTCTCAAAATTTTGGGCCATATACGCACTGCGGATATTTTCGAAATCAAGTACGTAGAGGTTTTAGCAATTTCATCTAGAAACGACGGGAGTTCGGAATTGAGGACAATTCCCTTTAAAGGGGGAGGGAATGATACGAAATTGACTACTTAAAATAAAGAAGACGGAGCAAGGATCGACGTAAATGGCCTTACAACGCGTCACACACGTACGGCAACATTTTTAGGCGAGAAAACGGACACAAGACGTAAAAGGACCAAGTTGCCGAGCTCGACCGTGTCCAACCTGCCGGAAAATGTTCAATCTACCGGAAAATGTCCAACCTGCCGGAAAAATCACCACCTGCCGGAAAATGCCAAGCACTGCCGACCGCTCGGCCGTGTCGTCCGACATGGCCCGTGCCGAGATGTACCGGATAAGCCAAACCGACTGCCCACATGACTCGACCGTGTCCCATGGCACGGCTGAGTCGAACTCTTCCGGATAAGCCAAAACCGACTGCCCAGACGCGTGACCGTGTTCCAGGACACGGTCGAGTCAATGCCGAACGTCCTTGTCGCGCCGCGCGGTCGAGTCACTGTCGGACGTCCTTATCGCGCCGCGCCCGTGTCAAGCGGACATGGTCGAGTCACTGCCGAACGTCCTTGTCGCGCCGCGCCCGTGCCGAGCGTCCTTGTCGAGACACAGCCGAGTCCCTGCCGGCAGCCCCCTTATTTCATACACTTTTGTGTATTTTTGTCTTCTCTTTTCCTTTTTACTTATTTTAGGGATTATGTTTCCCCCATTATGTGATTTATGTTTCTTGTTTATATTTTATGTTGATTTGTTTTGATTATTCAAAGATTTTATAATCTTTGAATTGTTTTTTTATTGTTATAGGTAGACTTAATTTTTCCTATAAATAGGCTTTGATAAGTCTTGTATTATTATGAATTTGAATGTTGAAGTACAAATTGTATTTTCTATTCTTGGTGAATGCTTTTCATCAAACCTTTGATTTTTATTCGACGCGTTTTCGAGTATTAATCCGATTGATTCTCAATAGGTCTTGAGAATAAATCACTTATAGAATTATAGGTCTAATTCGATAAACCTTTGTTCTTGTTCGGTCGAATCACTTTGATCGATATTATCACTTTTTCCGATATTACTTTCATTTTTCATTTGTTCGAATTTTCATTGTCATATTCGATATTACTCCCACAAAATATATCTAAAAACACCCTACTCGTAAAAATCTTTCTGCTATCATACACTTACATATACTCCGACCGATATGTATCCACCTTTCCGGGATAATTCGTATCACATCGAGATATGGAACGTCGTCGGACAAAACATCAAAAATGGGAAGCACTGATAATTTCACATCTGGTTCACCATCAAGAATGGGAAACACAGGATCAATTACAGACTCCTCTTCGTCAACTGGTTCTGCATCAAATAATGATGGTCCTCCATAATCCGGTCCAATTTCCATGGCACTAACAAGTTCCTCACCATTAACATAATTTGGTCCGTCTTGGTCAAATTGGCCAACACAACCAACTGGTCCATGCTCAAAATAGTAAGATCCAAGTTTGTCAATTAGGGAAACACTAACCAAATCGTCTTCTTCGTTGTGTTGCGTCGTTGAAACCTTTGCCTCATCTACTTCATTAAAAATGGTAGTAGGGGCATCGTCTTCATAGGAAAAAGGTTCTGCTGGAAATTCGTCATTGTGCCGCTCAGTGATGTGGAAAAACCTTAGATCGAAGGTCAGTGGTGGGGTGGCGCTGAACTTATGCAATTTCCGGTGTGGTTCCGTTGGTGGATCGTGGCGGTGAGAATATGTGGGGATGAATTTCTGAGTAAAGTGTTTTATGAATTTGTTCCAGTCTCTTAGTTTGGGTTTACCTTGGTGTAAACGGCTGGTTTTCCATTTCTGCCACCAGGTCGAGGCGCGACCACGAAGGCGTTTCGTCGCCAACGAGACTCGGAGGTCTACTGGAATTGAATTGTGGTTGAAAAACTCCTCACAAACGTGGAGCCAATCAACACATGCTTCTGGATCGGAAGGTCCCATGAACTCTGGTACGTTGTGTAATGCGTCGCGTAATATCGCCAAGAGATAAATATCGTTGAACTCCATTTTGCTGAAAGATCAAGAACCTTAACTAAATTAAGAAATTCAGGTGTGGTTTCTGACGACAAGAGTCAAGAGATATTTCGTTGACAAGAAATTGTTGAATAAATCGCCCAAGGAGATGACCATGGGCTCCGATACCACTTATGATACGAATTATCCCGGAAAGGTGGATACGTATCGGTCGGAGTATATGTAAGTGTATGATAGCGGAAGTCTTTTTACGAGTATGGTGTTTTTGGATGTATTTTTGGATGTAATATCGGATAAAGTGATAATATCGATCAAGAAGACTTGAACGATCAAGAACAAAGGTTTATCGAATTAGACCTATAATTCGATAAGGTGATTTCTTCAAAAAACCTATTGAGAATCAATCGGATTAATACTCAAAAACGCGTCGAATAAAAATCAAGTTTCGGTAAAATCATTTACCAAGGATAGAAATACAAAGTGTATTCTTTCACAACAACATTCAAATTCATCATGATATTACAAGACTTATCAAAGCCTATTTATAGGAAAAAACTAAGTCTACCTATAACAATAAAAAAAACAATTCAAAGATTATAAAATCTTTGAATAATCAAAACAAATCAACATAAAATACAAACAAGAAACATAAATCACATAATGGGGGAAACATAATCCCTAAAATAAGTAAAAAGGAAGAGAGAAGACAAAAATACACAAAAGTGTATAAAATAAGGGGGTTGCCGGCAGGGACTCGACCGTGTCCCGAGACACGGCCGCGGCGCGACAAGGATGCTCGGCACGGGCGCGGTGCGACAAGGACGTTCGGCAGCGACTCGACCGTGTCCGCTTGACATGGTCGCGGCGCGACAAGGACGTCCGACAGTGACTCGACCGCGCGGCGCGACAAGGATGTTCGGCATTGATTCGACCGTGTCCTGGAACATGGTCGGGCGTCTGGGCAGTCAGTTTGGCTTATCCGGAAGAGTTCGACTCGGCCGTGTCTTGGGACACGGTCGACTCCTGTGGGCAGTCGGTTTGGCTTATCCGGTACATCTCGGCACGGGCCGTGTCGGACGACATGGCCGAGTTCGGTCGGCAGTGCTCGGTATTTTCCGGCAGGTGGTGATATTTCCGGCAGGTTGGACATTTTGTGGTAGATTGAACATTTTCCGGCAGGTTGGACACGATCGAGCTCGGCAACTTGGTCCTTTTACGTCTTGTGTCCGTTTTCTCGCCTAAAAATGTCGCCGTACGTGCGTGACGCATTGTAAGGCCATTTACGTCGATCCTTGCTTCATTTTCTTTATTCGGACTACTCAATTTCATATCATTAAAAATGTCGTCGTACGTGCATGACGTGTTTTAAGGCCATTTACGTCGATCCTTGCTTCGTTTTCTTTATTCGGACTACTCAATTTCGTATCATATCCATATTTTAATTAGATTTTCTGAATTTCTGAGTGAGTTTCGTGTTCGAGATGAGTTGGCGACTGGGTTCTTCCGTCGCGATTTTCTTCCCCTTGATTTATTTTGTTTACAGCTTTACATATCAATATTTTTTCGGACCGTGGGCGCTGAGAGCGGGTCGTTTATTTCGATTCCGCGTTTTGGGGCGCCGATTGGTTGTTTGGGTTCCTGGTTGTGAGTTTGGTGCGCCTGCTTTGCGCGATTTGTTCGAATTTTCCTTCGCGGGTTGCTGTTTGGATCTGCGAAATTGGGTAATTACGTATGGCTTCGCCTTCTTCCTGTGGGGTGTCGGTGTCGGATTCTTTGCCGGTGGATTCTCTGCCGGCTTCTTCCTCGGCTCCAATCTTGCGCGAGTTTGATACCAATGGCTTTGGGAATTTGAGCTTCAAAGTGCTGAGCAAGTCAAATTCGGATTTGCTCAAGAATAAAATTGATGAAAATTTTTGAGGGTTCATGTGTTTCGGCATCGGCAGGCGTTTCTAGCGGGGATGCTGTTCAGGCAAGCTCGCAGCTCTTTCAGATCCCCGCTCCCAGGCGTCCTAGGCGGGCCCCTCAGTTTGACCGGGTCATAGACCCATTTTATTCTTCTGGCCCATTGCCATCTTTTATCTCGGCTGCTGTTCCTGATGTAGAGCAGGGTACTACTGCTGTTAATGAACAACCTGTGGTTAATGTAACTAATGATTGTTCAGCTTCTGTCCTTAATAAAGATGACCATTTATCCTTGCTTGATAAGGGAATTAATTATGTTCCTTTAATTGATAAGGGTAAGAATAATATTAATTCATCACGTACTTTGAAGTTTGGCTCGATTCCTGTCCATGTATCGGGGGAATTATCTCTACCGCTTCCAACTGGAATTAATGGTAGTTCTATTGTTAAGAAAAGGGGACTTAAGTATATTAAACCAGAAGTTCAAAATGGAGAGGTGATTGTGAAGCCTGCTGCTAGCACTGGGCTTGAGGGTGCTAAGAGGTGGCAACGTACTTTAGTTGAGTATTTTTCGGGGAAAGGCCCTTCTCTTATTTTGATCAAGAATTACTTTATGTCGGTATGGAAGGGTCTTAAGGAGGTGTTCTCCTCTGAGGGGGGCGTTTATTTCTTTAAGTTTGATAGTGAGCAGGGTTTGTCCGAGGCGCTTGAGGGAGGGCCTTGGCTGTTTCAGGGCCAGTCCATTTTCCTTACCCAGTGGAAGCTTGGTATGTCACTTATGAAGGTCCAGCCTAAACATGTCCCTGTTTGTGTGAAACTTCGTAATGTTCCGCTAGAGTATTGGACTAACGAGGGGCTCAGTATTACTACTAGTGCTATAGGGGAGCCACTTTTTGCTGACGTGTTCACCAGGAACTGTCTAAAAGTGGATTATGCCCGGGTTTGCGTCATGATTGACGCCAATACTAGCCCGATTCATTCGTTTCTCATGGTTATTCCGTCTGATAGTGGTACTCCTTGTGTTAGGAGAGTCTATGTTGAGTATGAATGGTTACCTCATCGGTGTGGTGTTTGTAGAGTATTCGGGCATCGTCATCAGGTTTGCCCGAGCATTTCAAAGCCTTTGATTCAAAAGCAGATCAAGCAGACTCGTATTTATGTGCCTAAGCCTGTTCTCTCAGGTGCTCGTGATCTGGGGTCTTCGTTGGGACTAGTACCGGCTGGAGGGGTCGCTTAGGCTGAGGTAGGACTAGCCGCCAGATCGGAGTGTCCAGGAGTGGAGGTAGCTGGGGGCTTTGGAGGTCGTTCTGCTGGTTCGGGTCCATTGAGTAGTGTCTCTACTTTCTCCTTGTTTACTACCAGCTCTCCTTTCATGTCGCCTAGGAGGGCTGGTGCTGGTGTGTGTGAGCCATCTCACAACATGTTTGCGGCTCTTTCTGGTTTGGCCGATGATATTGAGGTTGAATTTCCTGAGTTTGCTGGCACGTCGCTTTGTTCTAGTTCTCCTCCTTTGGGCCCTAATATTGATGCAGCCCGGGTTGATGTTGTTAAATGATCCCTATTGCTGTGTGGAATGTTCGTGGTCTTAACCGGACTGAACATCAGATCTTGGTCCGGGAGGTAATTAGCTCGTTTAATCTTTGTTGTATTGCTCTACTCGAGATGCGAGTCTCGGTTGGTAGCTTTGGGCGTATTTCTTCATTTATTTCTGGCTCTTAGAAGTGGTTCTTTGATTACGGTAGTGGACCTGGGAAGAGGATCTGGATTGGGTGGGATCCTGGTTCTGTTGCTGTAGATATTATTGCTTTTGAGTAGCAGTTTATTCATTGTCGTATTACTCTATTGCTCGAATCGACCTGTCTTCTGGTTACCTTTGCTTATGGCTCTAATGATGTTATTGAGAGGCGGATGTTGTGGCAGTATCTTACTGATTTCTCGGTATTACATGCTACTGAGATTTGGGTCATTATGGGTGATTTTAATGATGTTTTGGACACTAGTGAGATTCTGGGTGGTGAAGCCCCTCATTCTGACGACGAGCCGCCCCTGGTGGAGTTCAGAGAGCTTTGCAGGCGTGCGGATTTTGAGACGCTACCGATCGTAGGCTCTTGGTTCTCCTGGCATAACAAGAGCCCGTCTCCTAGATCTTCATGGAAACGTCTTGATAGGGTTTTAGGTAACCCGCAGTGGTTTGTTGATCACGTTGATCGTACTTACTCTTGCAATCTGCCGCGTACCTCTGATCATATCCCCCTTATTCTGGGTCTTGATAGTACGCCTTGCTGCAGGGGTAAAATGTTCAGATTTGATAATTTCCTGGCTGACTATGAGGACTTCCTCCTGGCGGTTTGGGACACTTGGCGTCACCATATTGTGGGGGCCCCGTTTTATGCGATTTGTCATAGGTTGGACGCCCTTAAGCCCATTTTTCGAGCTATGAGGAAGAGGAATGGGGACTTGGCATTGAATGTTGTTGCTGCCACTTCTTTCCTCTCTTCTTCTCAGAGTATCCTCAGGGACCATCCCATGGACGACTCGGTTTTAATGTTGGAGAGATGTTGTCGTTCGGTTTTCTCCATTGCCATGGCCCAGGAACGGTCTTCGCTCAGGCAGCGGGCCAAGTTGGCTTGGCTTAAGGATGGGGACCAGTGTACTGCCTTCTTCTTCCGGCGGATTGCTTCTAGGCGAGTCAGATCTCGTATCTATAGGCTTAATACGGAGGATGGTACTGAGTTGACTGACCCAGCTCTTATTTAGAATGAGGTTGTCGGGTTCTATGAGAGACTGTTGGGTTACTCTAATTGGATTATGCCCTTATATTTTAATCAGGTTAGTCCTTTTATTTCGGCTACTCTTTCGCCTGATGTTTCGATTCACATGGTTAGACCTGTTACTGCTGATGAGGTTCGGTCTGTGTTCTTCGAGTTCGATAAGGACAAGGCCCCGGGCCCTGATGGTTTTAATGCTGCTTTTTATCGTCGGGCTTGGCCGATTGTGGGGGGTGAGATTTCGTTTGCTATTATGCATTTCTTTGCTACGGGAAAGTTTGTCAGGCAGATCAATTCTACGAGCATTTCTCTTGTTCCGAAAGTAGCATTACCTAGGAGCATGTCGGATTTTAGACCGATCTCTTGCCGCAACTTATTATATAAGGCAATTTCGAAACTTATTATTCACCGTATGCGTGATAGCTTGAATGCCTTGATTGACCCGGCTCAGACTGCTTTCATTCCTGGGAGAAGGATTAGTGATAATATCCTTCTTGCTCAGGAACTTCTTCATGGTTATGGGCAGAGAGGGATGCCTAGACGGTGTGTGTTTAAAGTTGACCTTTTGAAAGCTTATGACACTATTGAGTGGGATTTTGTGCTGATCGCTATGCAGTGTATGGGTTTCCATCAGTCGTTCATCGCCTGGATCAGGGAGTGCATCACCACTACTGCCTTCTCGGTATCCTTGAATGGTGATGCTGAGGGGATTTTTAGAGGTCGTAGAGGGCTTCGGCAGGGAGACCGCATCTCTCCTTATCTCTTTGTTATTGTTATGGAGATACTTCATGGTATTATTGCTCGTGAGATTGCTCAGACCCCGGGGTTCAGGTACCACTGGAAGTGTGAGGCTACCCGCACTTTTATGCTCGCCTTTGCAAATGATCTCCTTCTTTTCTGTAATCCAGATGAGGTCTCTATTGGTGTTGTTAAGAGGAGTATTGATATCTTTGATTCTCTTCGGGATTGCGCGCTAACCCTGGGAAGAGTAATATTTTTCTCTCGGCGAGTGCTATGGAGCAGGGGGCACAGGTTGAGCAGTTATTAGGGTTTCAGGTGGGCTAGCTACCAATGAGGTATTGCGGAGTCCCTTTGTCTTCTTAGAAGCTCTCGGTGGCTCAGTGCTCTCCTTTGATTGACAGGATTGATAGTCGGCTGAGTGGCTGGGCTTGCAGATCTCTGTCCATGGCCGGTCGTTGCCAGCTTATTCGGTCTGTGTTATCTGCTCTTCACATTTATTGGGCCTGTATTTTTATCCTGTCTAAGGGCGTGCTTGCCCTCATTGAGAAGCGTTTAAGGCGTTTTCTCTGGAAAGGTTCTCGTGATTCTGGGCATGCAAAAGTGGCTTGGTCTAAGGTTTGCTTGCTTGTAGAGTGTGGTGGCCTTGGTATTACTCCGTTGAGGGTTCAGAACCAGGCCCTTATGACCCGCCATATTTGGGCTCTCCTGACTGGGTCTGCTCACTCTGTTCGGGTTAGCTGGGTTCGTTCGTATAGAGTTCAGCAGTGTTCGTTTTGGGATATTCCTATCTCTGCTGCGTCGTCTTGGTATTGGAAACAGCTATTGAAGTTGCGTCCTCTAATCATGGGAGCGTTTCAGTATTCTATTGGAGATGGCTCTACCTTCCATGTATGGTCGGATCCTTGGCACCCTATGGGTTTGATTAGGCATTCTATGCCTAGAGCACCTCTTTGGATCGACATTGATGTGCATGCCCGACTTGGCTCTGTTATTTCTGATGGTCAGTGGGTTTGGCCGGTGGTTAGTCGTTCCGAGTTTCAGCAGGTTGTTTCTGACCTCCCTCCTATAAATGGAGGCCAGGATCGCATCTCGTGGAGACCGCATAGCTCAGGTTCCTATTCTTCCTCGTCCGCTCGTCGGTTCCTTAGTGCGTATTCTCCTTTTGTTCCGTGGTCCCCACTCCTTCTTGGCCCTGGGAAGATTCCTAGGCACTCTTTCATCTTATGGTTGGCTATTCAAGAGCGTCTGTCGACTATGGATAAGCCTTGGCTGCAGCACGTAGATGGTATTTGTGTCCTCTGTGGGATGGCGATCGAGTCTCATTCTCACTTATTCTTCGTGTGCCCTTACTCTAGTAGGTGTATCTCTATTGCTGGGAGGGAGGTAAAATTTTGTTGGCCTCGCGCTGAGTGGAGTTCGGGTATTCTGTGGGCGGCTAGGAGGTGGAGAGGCAAGCACGTGGTCAACGTGGCTTACCGTATCTTTCTAGCTGCATTGGTCTACTTAATCTGGCAGGAGCATAATGAGAGGAGATTCGGTCAGAGGCGTCGAGACCCCACACAGTTACTTTCCAGGGGATTGCTCTTGTTCGTGGCATCATATCTCAGCGTTGGCCGCCTCATTCCTTGTCTGCAGTCGTTGTTAGGCGTATCTGGAAGGTCGCTTGATAGTCGGTTCCATTGTAACTCTGCTTTTCTATTATTTTTCTGTTTCGTGCTGTTGGTGCACCTTCTGTAATGGTTGCTGGGTACTGGCCTGCCTTGTTGGCCAATCTTATTTATTTAATTCAATTGACTTTTCCCAAAAAAAACTCTACATTCATTTATTACTATTCATTTCAGCTCGGTAAAATGAGTCCTTTCTCCTACGCTTCCGCACCGTGCTCTTCTCATCTAAAGAAGGATCATACCATGTGGTATCAGAGCAGATAAGGTCCAGCCTTATTTTCATCAATATTTTCATAACATTTCAGCCTTAACTTTCCTTTGATATCACCATACATGAGTTCATAACCTTCATACCAACAATCAACTTCACAATATTTCCGTGAACATCATGTCGGAAATCAGAGATTCATCTCCAAAGCTTGATATGGAACTGATGTTGAAACAACTTGAAAGGATGCTTGATGCAAAGTTGGAGCCAATTCATGCACGCATGGATCAAATGGAAAACCCACAAGTGCGACGATCAATTCCATTAATAGGCGGCAAACCCGGCGGCAAATCTTTGGGAAACACATCAACAAATTCATGCAATAAATCCACCATCTCCCCTTCGTTTTTGACCAAATACGCCCTCATCCCGAGTCTCCTTAATCACCAGCATGTATACATGTTCACCCTCATCAATAGCATGCTCAATTTCCCTCTCACCAGCAAACATGGTCAGATTCGGCTTCTCACCTCGTTTTGAATTCATCGAACGAATAGATTGAGGTGACATTAGCTTCAACACAATCCTCTTGCCCTTATCTCTCAACTCATACTCGTTACTCCTCCCACGGTGTAAAACATCTCTATCAAACAACCACGGGCGTCCAAAAAGTACATGACAAGCATGCATAGGAATTACATCACACAATACTTCATCACAATACGAACCCATAGTCAAACAGACGCGCACCTCTTTTGCAACCTTTACTTTACTCCCGTCATCGAGCCAATGCAAAGCATAAGGCCTTGGGTGATCCGTAGTGGTCAGCCCAAGTTTAGACACCATTTCACTCGAAGCTACGTTAGTGCAACTTCCTCCATCAATGATCAAACTACACCACTTGTCTCCAACTCGACACTTCGTATGAAATATTTGATCCCACTGCTCCATATCACTCAAAACTGATTTGGTTTGTAAAGTACAAAGGACCAAGGTCGTGTCATAATTCAGAGCATCGTAAGCTTCACACTCTTCCTCCTCTTCGTCTCCCTCATTAAAGTCGAACACCTCACCTAGCCTTTCTCTTTCTTCCTCGCCTACCAACTCATCCTGGGTCACAAGAGCCTCCCTTAATGTCACAACTCATTTATTCGGACAAGCGTTTTGATAATGACCAAACCCTTGACATTTAAAACAACGGACCTTCGACAAACTCGTCTCCTTAGTGATACGAAATTGACTAGTCATGATCCGAAATTGACTAGTCCGAGTGAAAAAGGTGAAAAGCGGACAAAATTACCAATTCCCGCGCGTATGACTACTTCGTATCAGTTTTGGTATTTTAATCATAACTCTCTCATACGAAGTCCGATTTAGGTGATTCAAGCGGTCATGGAAAGATAAAAGAAAGATCTATAAATCATGTAAAATGGTCCAAGGTCGAGTTATGCATCTATCAAGCCACAAGAACCGTTCAAATGTGCAGTGATGTTTATGGCCGAAAATTGATGAAGATTTGTGAAGATTTTGTCTAAGATTGATGAAGATTTTCCATGCCTTCATTTTTCAAGTTCACACCTTCATTTTCAAAGTCTTGCAAGAGTATCAAAGGAGGAAGACTTCAGCCCCTCTCCATTTCCTACCTTACGACCGTGAATGAAGTTTAGGAGTTGTTTAATCTTGGTTTCATTTCTTTTGTCAAAGTCTTGTTGTATTTGTTTATCTTTTGTTTGATTTTTGTTTGATCTTGTTTGATCTTGTTTGATCATGTAACTCAGCTATATATATGCCACGTTCGTCATGTTTGAACACATTAAAGATTGAATGAAAAATTAATATGTTTGTATTACTTGTTGGACGAGTTCCTACGAAACCTTGATTATTATTCGACGCGTTTTCGAGTTTTAATCCGATTGATTCTCAATAGGTCTTGAGAAGAAATCACCTTATCGAGTTATAGGTCTAATTCGATAAAAACCTTGTACATATTTTTGTTCGGCCGAATTGCCCTACTTTCGGACGATTTTTACGTTGTATCCTTCACATCAAATAATTACTCACACCCAATAATACATAAAATACACTTCCGTTGCGTTGCATGCAAAATA
This sequence comes from Orobanche coerulescens, assembly GCA_033398695.1. NCBI lineage: Eukaryota > Viridiplantae > Streptophyta > Magnoliopsida > Lamiales > Orobanchaceae > Orobanche > Orobanche coerulescens. Next base: position 104,796,223 of record CM065804.1, read on the forward strand.
CGTTTACATACGAACGTTTATTTCGTATCACTTAGTCACAATGGGGGCTGATGTTGGTACGGTTTTGGTAGCCGAGTTAGGCTCTGTTTTTCGACCAATGAATCAACAGACCGAATCAACTAAATCAATTGAATCGAATCGAATCGAATCGAATGGATTCGAATCGAATCGAATCAATCGAATGGACTCGAATCGAATCAAATATATAATAAGGGTAAATAATAATAATAATGGTAAATAATAATAATAATCAACAACAACAACGATAATAGTAATATTATTAGTAATAATAACAATAATAATTAAGATTAATAATAATAATAATAAGAAGAAGAAGAAGAAGAACTGAACTGAACTGAATGGACCTGAACTAAACTGAACTGAACTGAACTGAAAAATAAGTCCAAAAGAACAAGGCCTTAGAACCGCTACTCGTAGTTCCGAATTTTGATGAAAACTCGGGTTTAGACCACCCGCTCGATTTGCTATACTCCGTATTCGAGACTCCAAACTTCTGCCTATTTTGAGCCTCAATTTTCAAACATAATCCACACAAGGTATTAAAATCGGCGTATGGGTACAACTCCACTGAATTTGCTATCTTCCGATTCAAACCACGCAAAAAACGAGACATCTATTGTTCCTCATTCTCCTCTAACTCTCCCATCAAAGCCAAACCTTCGAACTCATCAATGTATTCACTAATACTCAATTTTCCTTGCACAAAATCGGCAAAATTACGGTACAAGGTTAATTTATGCGACGTAGGCACATACCTTTTGCGGAGTTTTCATTTCAACGAGTCCCAAGAGTTAATTTTCTTTCCCCGCACGAGCCCTCTGCGTTTTCACTCCCTCGAACCAAAGACAAGCGCCCTTACCCAACTTCAGAATTGCATAATTGCAATGTTTCTCATCATCAAGATCGTTAAAGTCGAACATGCAGTCAATCTTACGTTCCCATTCCAAGTAAACATCAGGATCTGTCCCGCCAACGAACTCCAGAAGTTCATTAACTTTGAATTCATCGACATGGCGCAGAGGACGTTCATAATCACCATGCCTAGGTTGCCAACGCTGGTCGCGTTGTTCTGGTATGTCACGCAACGCATCGCGAAGTTTCGCCAAGAAATCAGCATCGTTGAAATCCATAACGCCAAAAGATCAAGAACCGGGGCTCCGATGCCACTAATGATACGAATCTCTGTTGGACGAACGGAAGGTAATTTCACGAGGGGAAGCTAACAACAAACGGCCGAATGGAATGGAACAGCAACAGTCGGCAACTAACAGCAACAACCCGTTACTAACAGCAGCACGCACGCAAACAGTGACCGGTCGCACGGAAACAAACAGAAACACGCACCCACCAACAGTAGTAACGAATAGCAACTCTCACTCAAACAGTAACCGGTCACATGGGAACAAACAGCAACACGCACCCGCCAACAGTAGTAACGAACAACAACACTCACACAAACAGTAACCGGTTGCACGGGAACAAACAGCGACACGCCCCGCCAACAGCAGTAACAAACAGCAATAATAGCCACAACAAGCGAATCGCGATCGAACGAGACAGAAATAGGAACCATGCTCGGACGACAAACAGCAACTATAAACGACGCGACTCAACCGTGTAAGAGCGGATATAATCCGAATCACGAGCAGTTATGAATCACGATTTTTTCGAAGCAGAAGTAAATTTCACAATCAAAAGGCAAACAGACAGCACCCCAAATCAAGAAGATTCCGATGAACAACACCACGAACGAATCAAGAAGATTCCGGCCGAACAAGAACAACTCCTGACCGTACGAACATAAAAACAATGAGAATTAACGAGCTAGACCTTTAATTCGCCAAAGGTGATCTCTTTCCAAGACCTATTGAGAATTGATCAGATTAAAATTGGAGAACGCGTCGAATAATAATCAAGAATTTGTCTTTGAAACTCGTCAAACAACTAGAACTCAAAGAGAGCAAAAATCAACTTTTGTATTCAATGAATAAATCGGTCGAGCTATATGATGTATATATAGCCGCCAAACCCTAGCAACATAATTAAGGTTATTCGCTAAATGCCCTTAAACAAGTTTGGGGCTACTACCGTTTAAGGAAAATACTAAACGAACAAAGCAAAGTAAAATACGGTTGCACATGTCGCACCCTTTATTAAATACGTCCTACTATGAAAATAAATAATACACAAAACGATAAACTAAGTTATCCCGAGCCCGACCACCAAAGTCACTCCAGGCCTCGTGTCCGTCTTCTCGCCCAAATACATAGCTGCATGTGCATCGCGCGCTGCATGGCTGCTTACGTCGATCATCACCTCGTCTTCTTCCCTCGGACTCGTCAATCTCGTATCATTAATGTTGTATGGGTTGAAGTTAGGAACCCATTTAGATAATCGAATGGTGCCCGGCTTTAACGACCAGGCTGATTGACTGCTGGCTTTAGTTCTATTGGAGTCATTAGAGAATTGAAGATTGTAGCATCCTTTCCCCAACGGTATAATTTTCCATTCGTGATCAAGCTTCCACAAGGATGAGAGTTTAGTTTGAGAGTGTGAACCTCCCAAGGTTTATCATTCTTCACGTAAAATATTCGCTCGATCAAAGTGTTGGAGTGAAACCGAGAACTGATCGAGCCCCTCCCAATTTCTCCGAGAAGTGATACGGAATCAATTAATACGAATGAAGAAGATGAAGTAAGGATCGACATAAATGACCTTACAACACGCCATGCACGGACTACTACGTATTTAGGTGAGAAAACCGACGTAAGACGAGGAGTCTCGGTCTCGGCCGTGTCATATGACACGGCCCGCGTCACACTGTGCCGGAAACTGCCGACCGAACTCGGCCGTGTCATCTGACACTGTCCGTGCTGAGATGTCCCGTATAGTGAAATCTCGCTGCCGACCGAACTCGGCCGTGTCGTCCGACACGGCCCGTGCCGAGATGTCCCGGATAGTGAAATCTCGCTGCCGACCGAACTTGGACGTGTCGTCCGACACGGCCCGTGCCGAGATGTCCCGGATAGTGAAATCTCGCTGCCCGACCAATCCGACCGTGTCAGGAGACACGACCGTGTCACACTCTTCCGGATAGTGAATTCTCGCTGTCCGACCAACCCGACCGTGCCAGGCGACACAGTCGAGTCCTTCCGAACATGTTGCGACCGCACATGCAGCCGCGGCCGTGCCAATCGGCACGGCCCGTGTCCGATAGCCAGCCAACTTCTATTATTGCTGATTTTTTGTGTGTTTTGTTGTTTTCCCTTCCCTCACATGTCATTATTAGACTTACATGTTATGTGGGGTGACTTATAACTATGTTTATTGTGTGATTCCCTCCCTATGATTTGATTCCTTTGTATTTTATCTTGATGTTTTGTTTTTCATTTCAAGATCATGTGATCTTGTTTTTATTCCTTAGTTGTTTAGAAGACTATACTTCTATAAGTAGTCTTGTTCATGCTTGTATGGGACATTGAATGTTGTATAAGAAGAATACACTTTGTATTTCTATCCTTGGTGAATGCTTTTCATTGAAACTTGATTATAATTCGACGCGTTTTCGAGTTTTAATCTAATCGATTCTCAATAGGTCTTGAGGAAAGATTACCTTATCAAACTATAGGTCTAGTTTGATAAATCATTCATATTGTTCTTGTTTACGTAAGCCGAATTGCCCTACTTTCGGTTATTTCTTACAAGTGTTACACATATTCGAGTGTTGTGAGGATCAACAATATTTCCGCTGCATTACATTCGAGTTTACGTCCATTTTCATACGTAATTCGTATCATTAGTGGCATCGGAGACCAAGGCTATTTCCTTGGCAATTTTATTGAAGATTTCTTGTTCAAAACTATCTCTTTAATCTTGTTATGGATTTCTCCAATCCCGATTTCTTGATGAAACTCCGGGACGCACTAAGCGGTCTACCGGAACCACGTATGCAAGCAAGATGCGGGGATGTCGCACGTCAAATACACCATGCGGATGAGTTTAAAGTAAACGAACTTCCGGAGTTCGTTGGAGGTACCGATCCCGAAGCTTATTTGGAGTGGGAACGGAAAATTGAACGCATGTTCGAATTCAAAGACCTTAACGACGAGAAACATTGCAAATATACAATTCTCAAGTTAGGGAAAGGTGTCTCTTTGGTTCCAAGGAGTGAAGACGGGAAGAGCTCGGGAGGGAAAAGCAAAAATCCGTTCGTGGGATTCTTTAAAAAGAAAACTTCATAAGAGGTATGTGCCAACATCACATCGGTTAACCTTATACCGGAAGATTTCCGATTTCATGCAAGGCAAACTAAGTGTCGGTGAATATATTGAAGAGTTCGAAAGTTTGGTCTTGATGGGAGAGCTAGAAGAAAACGAAGAGAAAAAGATGTTACGTTTTTTACGTGGCTTAAACAAAAACATAGCCAACACGGTGGAGTTATACCCATATGAAGATTTCGACACTTTATGTGGATTATGTGTGAAGATAGAAGGCCAAAATAAATTGAAGTTTTCAAGACCCGAATTTCCTTCCAAATTCGGGAATCCAAGTGCCGGTTCGAATTCGGGTACTAAAAGCACCACGCCAAGTCATGTCCCTGTCACGGCACCTAAGGCTCTCTACGTACCCAAGGAAATAAGTTTGGCGAAGGTACGATGTTTCAAGTGTCAAGGATTCGGTCATTACCAAAATTCATGTCCGAACAAATGGGTGGTGACACTAAGAGAGGCTCTTGAGGTCCAGGAAGAATTATTGGCCGAGGACGAAGAAGAAAGACTCGGTGACGTGTTTGACGTAGACGCTGAAGAAGAAGAAGATGAGTGAGAGGCTTACAATGCTCCGGACTATGACACGAGTCTAGTCCTTCGCACTTTACAAGTCAAGACGGTTTTGAGGGACACGGAACAACGAGATCAAATATTCCACACCAAGTGTCAAATTAAAGACAAGTGGTGTAGTTTGATAATCGATGGAGGGAGTTGTACGAATGTTGCTTCAAGTGAGATGGTGGCGAAGCTCGGACTCGTCACTACTACTCATTCAAAACCATACGCGTTACATTGGCTCGATGATGGGAATAAGGTGAAAGTTTCGAAACAAGTACGGGTTGGATTAACTATGGGCTCGTATGGTGACAACGTACTATGTGATGTACTCCCAATGGATGCATACCACATACTTTTGGGATGACCGTGGCTATTTGATAGATATGTTTTACATCGAGGAAGGAGTAACGAATATGAATTACGGGATAAAGGCAAGAAGATTGTGCTTAAACCGATGGCACCCCAAGCCATTCGATCGATGAGTTCTAATCAAATGGAGAAGCCGAAGCTTACTGTGTTTGCTAGTGAGAAAGAGGTAAGACACGCTATTGACGATGGCGAGCGTGTGTATTTATTGATGATTAAAGAAACACGAGACATTGACGTAATTGTGCAAGGCAAGAGAGATATCGATACCTTGCTACGAGAATTTGCGGATGTCTTCCCGGAAGACTTACCGCCGGGTTTACCACCCTTACGTGGGATTGAACACCAATTAGACCTTGTACCAGGTGCATCACTCCCTAACAAGACCGCCTATCGATGTAACCCCGAGGAGACAAAGGAGTTGCAAAAACAAATCGAGGAGATTATGAATCGCGGGTACGTTCGAGAAAGTTTGAGCCCTTGTGCGGTTCCAGTTTTACTTGTTCCAAAGAAGGATGGGTCATGGTGGATGTGTATAGATAGTAGAGCCGTGAACAACATAACCATCAAATATCGGTTCCCAATTCCGAGACTTGATGATATGTTGGACGAGTTGCATGGTTCGGTGATTTTTTTGAAGGTTGATTTGAGAAGCGGCTATCATCAAATTCGCATGCGGGAAGGAGACGAATGGAAGACGGCTTTCAAGACAAAACATGGATTATATGAATGGCTCGTCATTCCCTTTGGCCTTACAAATGCGCCAAGTACTTTCATGCGGTTAATGAATGAGGTACTTAAGCCGTTTTGGGGAAAATTTGTCGTCGTATACTTGGACGACATCTTGATTTATAGTCGATCATTGCAAGAGCATACCAGGCACTTGAGGAAAGTCTTCGAGATCCTTAGGGATCAAAAACTTTATGGGAAAAAGGAGAAGTGTTCGTTTCTAGTCGAGAGTGTAGCCTTTCTTGGCTACATCGTTTCTAAAGAAGGAGTGTCGGTTGATCAAACCAAGATCGAGGTGATTAAATCTTGGCCTACGCCCAAAAACATCACGGAAGTTCGATCCTTTCACGGACTTGCTTCATTTTATCGGAGGTTCATACGAGACTTTAGTACCATTTCTAGCCCGATAATGGAATGCTTAAAAAAGGACCGTTTGTGTGGAACGGGGGTGCCCAAGGGTCATTTGAAAAATTGAAGGCGAAAATGTGTGAAGCACCTATCTTGGCTTTACCCGACTTTTCGCAACCTTTCGAGGTAGAATGTGACGCAAGTGGAGTAGGTATTGGGGCGGTCCTCGTCCAAGGGAGGCGACCAATTTCATACTTCTCAGAGAAATTGGGTGGGGCTCGACTCAACTATTGTACTTATGACAAGGAGTTCTATGCCATTGTGAGAGCTCTTGATCATTGGAGCCATTACCTTCTGCCGAAACATTTCATACTGCATTCAGATCATGAGTCTTTAAAATATATTAACGGCCAACAAAAATTGAGTTCGAGACATGCTAAATGGGTGGAATTCTTGCAATCATTCCACTTTTCATCGAAGTACAAAGATGGCAAGAGCAATGTTGCGGCGGATGCTTTATCTAGACGGTATGCCTTGCTCTCTACTCTTGATATTCGGTTGCTTGGGTTCGAAGCATTGAAGGAGTGTTATGAGGGGGATGTGGATTTTGGTGAGGTTTTCATTTGGTGTAAATCTGGCCCGTTTGGAGAGTTCACATTACAAGAAGGATTCCTTTTCAAAGGAAATCGCCTTTGTTTACCCAAACACCCGATTCGGGAATTGTTGGTTCGGGAAGCTCACGGTGGAGGCTTGGCCGGTCATTTTGGTTCGGCTAAAATCTTGGAGGCACTTAAAGAGCATTTTCATTGGCCGAAGATGCAAGTGGATGTACATGACATAATTAATAAGTGTGTAACATGCCATATTGCTAAGAGTTCGTTCAAACCGGGAGTATACATGCCCTTGCCGATTCCGGAAAGACCATGGGAAGATGTCTCAATGGATTTCATTGTTGCTTTGCCTCGCACTCAACGAGGGAGAGATGCTATTATGGTTGTTGTAGACCGATTTTCGAAGATGGCTCACTTTGTGGCTTGCCACAAGACGGACGACGCGAATAACGTCGCTGATTTATACTTCCGAGAAATCGTACGATTGCATGGGGTTCCAAAAAAGATTGTTTCGGATCGGGACTCAAAGTTCCTTAGTTATTTTTGGAACACCTTGTGGAGAAAGGTGGGAACCAAACTACTATTTAGCATGTCACATCATCCACAAACGGACGGTCAAACCGAGGTAACCAATCGAATATTGGGCACTTTACTACGTGGTCTTGTGAGCAAGACACAAAAGGATTGGGACTTGAAACTTGCACATGCGGAGTTCGCTTATAATCATTTTCCTACTCATGCCACGACACACTCTCCGTTCGAAGTAGTTTACGGACTAAACCCGTATATGCCGTTAGATCTAATTCCATTGCCAAGTGACGAGTTAGTGCACAAGGATGCGGAATCAAAATTGAAATCGATGATGAAATTACATGAGCAAGTACGTAATCGAATCAAGGAAATAAACGAGGCTTACAAAAGAAAGTTAAACAAACAAAGAAGGCCGATATTGTTCGAAGTTGGTGATTTGGTTTGGTTGCATTTGAGGAAATAGCGATTTCCAAGTAAACGTACGAACAAATTAATGCCGCGAGCGGAGGGACCGTTTAAAGTAATCGCAAAAGTGAATGACAACGCATACAAATTAGAACTTCCGGGAGATTATGGGATTCATGCAACCTTTAATGTTGGGGACCTTTCGCCTTACATCGATGATGACAAATTTCAAAATTGAGGACAATTCCTTTTAAAGGAGGAGGAGATGATACGGAATCATTTAATATGAATGAAGAAGATGAAGTAAGGATCGATGTAAATGACCTTACAACACGCCATGCACGGACTACTATGTATTTAGGCGAGAAAACGGACATAAGATGTGGAGTCTCGATCTCAGCCGTGTCATATGACATGGCTCGTATCATGCTGTGCCAGAAGGTCGACATCCAACCTGCCAGAAAAATGTTCAATCTGCCGGAAAATGTCCAACCTGCCGGAAAACATCCAACCTGCCGGAAAAATCACCACCTGCCGGAACTGGCCGAGCACTGCCGACCTAACCCGGCCGTGTCGTCCGACACGGCCCGTGCCATACTCGTCCGGAAATGCCAAAGTCACTGCCCACAGGCCCATGTCGTCCGGCACGGCCGAGTCGAACTCTTCCGGATAAAACCGACTGCCCAGACGCCCGAATGTGTTCCAGGACACGGTCGAGTCAATGCCGAACGTCCTTATCGCGCCGCGCCCGTGCTGAGTCACTGTCGGACGTCCTTGTCGCGCCGCGCCCGTGCCGAGTCACTATCGGACGATTGACTGTCGGACGTCCTTGTTGCGCCGTGACCGTGTCAAGCGGACACGGTCGAGTCACTGCCGACCAGATGCGCGCCGCAGCCGTGTCCTACCGGCAGATTGCTACTTTTTTGTTTCTTTTTGTGTGTTTGTTTTTTTTTCTTTGTATTTTACTCATTTTAGGGATTGTGTTTCCCCTAAAATTTTGATTGTTGTTCCTTTTGTATTTTATTGTTGATTTGTTTTGATTATTCAAAGATTTTATAAATCTTTGAATTGTTTTCTTTTATTATGGGAAGACTTGAAGTCTCCTATATATAGTCTGATACGATATCAACTATCCCAATCGAAGAGAAGTCAATAAAAATCGACATCAACGACGATACAAAGTTGCACGCCCATGCATCATCATACTTGGGAGAGAAGAACACGTGAATTGGAGTTACGTTATTAATCAGAACCGGAGTTACGTAAGCATGGCGACGAAATTAACGTTGGACTCGAAATCGGTCCAAATTATGGGAGATTCGGCCGATTTGGTCCAAGATGCATGAAGATTTTTCAGCATATTTTTTTATGTCAAAATCTTGTCCAAGATCATGTCCAACATCATGAAGATCTCCTCCCACCTTTGTTCCCTTGAATGACCGCGACCTCCCCCTCCTTGGTGAAGATTTTCATCAAACTTTTCTTCATGTCAAAGTCTTCATATCTTGTCCAAGATCTTGAAGATCTCCTCCCCCACACCTTTGAAATTTCGGCCGAAGCATGCTTAGGGAGAAAACTTGAATTTTCGTTTTTTCTTTGTTTTTTTTATTTCCTTATTTCTGTATACTACTATATATAGTAGTTCACATTGTTGTTGTATGCATCTTGAAAGTTATAAACATTGTATTTCTCTTGAAATATACGTTGAACGAGTTCAACAAAACTTTGGTTATTATTTCGACGCATCTCGAATTATAACTTGATCAATTCTCAATAGGTCTTGAGGAGAGATTATCTTTATCGAGTTATAGGTGTAATTCGATAAAACACATTCAAACCCATACACTATCCTACTTCACGGCCGAAACCATATAAATTCGGCCACCACCTTTTATTTTCGTTGTTACTTTGATACATGTAAAAAAACGTGATAATCTTCCGTTGTATTTTATACGTTTTACGTACACTTATATACGTATTTCGTATCATAAGTGGTATCAGAGACCGCATTCGTTTCACGGTTTTTGACGTTACTCAAGAAGATGGCATTCACCGATGACGAAATAGCCAAATTGCGTGACGTTCTTCGAGGCTTGCCGGAGCCCCGAATACAGGCACGACGAGGATACGATGCCATGCATGCACCACAACATGCGGATGAATTCAAGACAAGCGAACTTCTGGAGTTCGTAGGTGGCACCGATCCCGAGACTTATTTGGAGTGGGAAAGGAAAATTGAACGAATGTTTGAGTTCAAGGACCTCGATGATGAGAAACGATGCAAGTACGCGATACTCAAACTAGGAAAGGGAGCTTCCCTCTGGTTTGAAAGAATGAAGACACAACGAGTTCGGGCCGGTAAGGAAAAGATACGTTCGTGGGATTCTCTAAAAAAGAAACTACGTAAGAGATATGTACCGGCTACACACAAGTTAAGTTTATATCGAAAAATTTCTGACCTCACACAAGGAAAGCTAAGTGTAGGAGAATACATCGAAGATTTTGAAAACTTAACCTTGATGGGAGAACTTGAAGAGAGCGAAGAATTACTGATGTCCCGTTTCTTACGAGGCTTGAATTGAAACATTGCTAATTCCGTGGAACTCTACCCCTATCCCGACTTTGATACTTTGTGCGGACTTTGCATAAAGTTGGAAACTCAAAACAAGACAAAATTTTCAAAACCCGAATTTACACCTAAATTCGGAAATACCAACTTTGGCACGAGTTCTAGCTCGTTTCCAAAAACTGTCACGGCGAGTCCACCCGTTACTACCATTCCAAAAAATCCTCTCACGCCAAAGGAAACAAGCTTATCTAAAGTTCGGTGTTTCAAATGTCAAGGATTTGGACACTATCAAAGTGCTTGTCCAAATCGAAGAATAGTGACGTTACGAGAAGCAATAGCCGTCCGAGAAGAATTACTAGCCGAAGAAGAAAGAATTGGAGACATCTTTAACTTGGAAGCCGACGAAGAAGAAGAAGATTGCGAGGCATACGATGCCCCGAATTATGACACGAAACTCGTCCTTCGCATGTTACAAACGAAGGCGGCCCCGAGTGACATAGAATAACGAGATCAAATCTTTCACACGAAGTGTCGTGTCGGAGAGAAATGGTGTAGCTTGATCATTGACGGTGGAAGTTGTACGAATGTGGCATCAAGCGAGATGGTATCGAAACTCGGACTAACCACTACGTCTCATCCAAGGCCGTATGCACTCCATTGGCTCGATGATGGAAATAAAGTGAGAGTATCAAGACAAGTGAAGGTTGGACTCACCATGGGTTCATATGGTCATGATATTATATGCGATGTACTACCGATGGACGCATGTCACGTGTTGTTGGGAAGACCTTGGCTATTTGATCGGGACGTACTACATCGAGGGAGGAGCAACGAGTATGAGTTACGAGACAAAGGTAAAAAAATTGTTCTTAAACCTATGCCACCTCAAGCTATCCGAACAATGAGTTCAAAAAAAGTCGAAGGACCGAAGCTCATGATGTTTGCAAACGAAAAGGAAGTCGAACACGTCATTGACGATGGCGAACATGTTTATTTAATAATGATCAAAGAGACCCGAAACCTTGCTACAAAATCACACCACGAAGAAGAGATAGATACACTATTGCACGAGTTCGCGGATGTCTTTCCCGAAGACTTGGCGGTGGGATTACCACCTATCCGCGGAATCGAACACCAAATTGATCTTATACCAGGAGCTCCATTACCGAACAAGGCGGCGTATCGTTGCAATCCCGAAGAAACCAAAGAACTACAACGTCAAATTGAAGAACTCATGAGTCACGGATATGTCCGAGAGAGTTTAAATCCGTGTGCGGTTCCAGTCCTACTTGTACCAAAAAAGGACGGATCATGGCGGATGTGCATTGACTGTAGAGCCGTGAATAACATCACCGTCAAGTATAGATTCCCCATCCCGAGACTAGACGACATGTTAGACGAGTTGCATGGCTCAGTTATATTCTCAAAAGTTGATTTACGGAGCGGATACCATCAAATTCCCATGCGAGAGGGAGACGAATGGAAGACGGCATTTAAAACGAAGAATGGACTTTACGAGTGGGTCGTGATGCCATTCGGCCTCACTAATGCCCCGAGCACTTTCATGAGATTGATGAACGAGGTTCTTAAACCTTTCTTGGGGAAGTTTGTTGTCGTGTACTTAGACGATATTTTAATCTACAGTCGATCCTTAGAGGAGCATCTTGAACACTTGTGGCACGTGTTTGAAACTCTAAGGAAACAGAAACTTTATGGAAAGCAGGAAAAGTGTACTTTTCTAGTCGAGAGTCTTGTCTTTCTCGGCTATGTCGTTTCTAAAGAAGGAGTTTTGGTGGATCAAGAGAAAATCGCGGCAATCAAGTCTTGGCCAACACCAAAAACTATCACGGAGGTACGATCATTTCATGGCCTCGCTTCTTTTTACCGACGATTCATACGGGACTTTAGTACCATCTCTAGCCCGATCACGGAGTGTCTTAAAAAAGGTACATTTGCATGGAAGGAGGCTGCCCAAAGAGCTTTTGAAAAATTAAAAGAAAAGTTATGTGAAGCACCGATTTTAACGTTACCCGATTTTTCACAACCATTTGAGGTGGAATGCGACGCTAGTGGAGTTGGAATCGGGGAAGTACTTATTCAAGGAGGTCGGTCCATCGCCTATTTTTCAGAAAAGTTAAGTGGTGCTCGAGTTAATTATTGCACTTACGACAAAGAATTCTATGCTATCGTGAGAGCACTAGATCATTGGAGTCACTATTTACGTTCAAAACATTTCGTGTTACATTCGGATCACGAGTCGTTAAAATACATTAACGGGCAAAACAAGCTAAGTCCAAGACATGCAAAATGGGTGGAGTTTTTGCAATCTTTTCACTTTTCATCCAAGTACAAAGACGGTAAGAGTAATATAGTGGCGGATGCACTATCAAGACGGTATGCCTTACTTTCTATTCTAGACGTTCGTTTGTTGGGGTTCGAGACTCTGAAAAATCATTACATTGACGATTTGGATTTCGGAGAAATTTTTACCCATTGTAAAACAGGTCTGTACGAAGAATTTATTTTACAGGATGACTTTCTTTTCAAAGGTAATAAACTATGTGTGTCGAAGCATACGATTCGGGAATTACTAGTTCGGGAGGCACACGGTGGAGGACTAGCCGGTCATTTCGGTTCGGCTAAAACCGTAGAAGTTCTAAAGGAGCATTTCTTTTGGCCAAAGATGTATGGTGACGTAAGCACGATCGTGAGTAAATGCGTCACTTGTCACATGATGAAAAGTTCGTTCAAGCCAAGTACATACATGCCGTTACCAATACCTTTGCGACCGTGGGAGGATGTCTCGATGGATTTTATTGTTGCTTTACCTCGTACTCAATGGGGAAAAGACTCGATCATGGTTGTCGTCGACCATTTTTCAAAGATGGCTCACTTTATAGCATGTCACAAAACCGATGATGCAAGCAATGTGGCGGACTTATATTTCCAAGAAGTAGTTCGTTTACACGGAGTTCCAAAAACTATCGTGTCGGATCGAGATTCTAAATTCCTGAGTTACTTTTGGAATACTTTATGGAGAAAGGTGGGAACTAAACTTCTATTCAGTACTTCACATCACCCACAAACCGACGGACAAACCGAAGTGACTAATCGAACCTTAGGAGCATTGTTGCGAGGATTGGTGAACAAAACACAAAAAGATTGGGACGTTAAACTTGCACATGCGGAATTCGCATACAACCGATCACCCGGTTTCGCCACGGCCCATTCACCTTTTGAAGTAGTGTACGGACTAAATCCACACATGCCATTGGATTTGATTCCCTTGCCGAGCGACGAATTGGTTCACAAAGACGCAGAATCAAAACTCAAGTCAATGATGAAGTTACATGAAAAGGTCCGAAGGTCCGTACAAAATTGTGGGAAAAGTGAACGACAACGCTTACAAAGTAGAACTTCCGGGCGAATACGGAGTACACGCAACTTTCAACATAGGCGATCTCTCGCCTTACCTTAACGACGATGGCATTACAGAATTGAGGTCAATTCCTTTCAAAGAGGGAGGAAATGATACGATATCAACTATCCCAATCGAAGAGAAGTCAATAAAAATCGACATCAACGACGATAGAAAGTTGCACGCCCATGCATCATCATACTTGGGAGAGAAGAACACGCGAATTGGAGTTACGTTATTAATCGGAACCGGAGTTATGTAAGCATGGCGACGAAATTAACGTTGGACTCGGAATCGGTCCAAATTATGGGAGATTCGTCCGATTTGGTCCAAGATGCATGGAGATTTTTCAGCATATTTTTTTATGTCAAAATCTTGTCCAAGATCATGTCCAACATCATGAAGATATCCTCCCACCTTTGTTCCCTTGAATGACCGCGACCTCCCCCTCCTTGGTGAATATTTTCATCAAACTTTTCTTCATGTCAAAGTCTTCATATCTTGTCCAAGATCTTGAAGATCTCCTCCCCCACACCTTTGAAATTTCGGCCGAAGCATGCTTAGGGAGAAGACTTGAATTTTCGTTTTCTCTTTGTTTTTTATTTCCTTATTTTGGTATACTACTATATATAGTAGTTCACATTGTTGTTGTATGCATCTTGAAAGTTATAAACATTGTATTTCTCTTGAAATATACGTTGAACGAGTTCAACAAAACTTTGGTTATTATTTCGACGCGTCTCGAATTATAACTTGATCAATTCTCAATAGGTCTTGAGGAGAGATTATCTTTATCGAGTTATAGGTCTAATTCGATAAAACACATTCAAACTCATACACTATCCTACCTCACGGCCGAAACCATATAAATTCGGCCACCACCTTTTATTTTCGTTGTTACTTTGATACTTGTAAAAAAACGTGATAATCTTCCGTTGTATTTTATACGTTTTACGTACACTTATATACGTATTTTGTATCATAGTCTTGTGTAAACATTGTAATAAGGCATTGTATGTTGAAGAAATAAGAATACACTTGTGTTTTCTTGGTGAATGCTTTTCATCGAAACCTTGATTATAATTCGACGCATTTTCGAGTTTTAATCTAATCGATTCTCAACAGGTCTTGAGAAAAGATTACCTTATCAAACTATAGGTCTAGTTTGATAAATCATTCATATTGTTCTTGTTTTCGTAAGCCGAATTGCCCTACTTTCGGTTATTTCTTACGAGCGTTACACATATTCGAGTGTTGTGAGGATCAACTATATTTCCGCGGCATTACATACGAGTTTACGTCCATTTTCATACGTAATTCATATCACATTCAACAAGAATACATACACAATGTATTTCGTTTTTTTTAAGCTTCAAGATGCTTTTAAAGGTTGAAGATGAGGCTTTATAAATAGCCATTACAACTACAAACAAGATCAAACAAGATCACACAAGAAAACAAGCAAACATTAAACTAATCTATCAACTTTGACAAAGATTGAAAACAAAGTCATGCTTGGCTTCTTCCTTTCATTTTCGGCCGTGGGGTAAGTTGGAAGAGGAGATAACATCTTTCCCATGTGGTATCCTTTTGTAAGACTTTGATAAGGATAGAAAATGAAAGCAACATCTTGGCATCTTCTTCCATGTAGTTCGGCCGATTTTTCAAAGGGTGGAGTGAGCCAAATCTCTATATCCTTGATCTTATTATGGCAGAGTTTGAAAAAATGAAAGCAAACTTGAAAGTAGTGGGGACAAAATCCTTCATGAATCTCCCATCACAATCGGCCGAAATCTCCCCCTAATATGGACGATTTTGTATGCATGAACACGCATACGTATGCATGTTTTGATACGTCTAAGTTATCCCGGTTCCGATTAGTAAGATCGTTCCCATTTCCACATTTGTTTTCTCACCGAAGTACGTAGGTGATTGTGCATGCAACGTACGTCAATTCTTACTTCGTTTGGAGATGTCACAATCGCATCATCTTCTCCCCCTTTGAAAGAAATTGACCTCAATTCAGTGATTCCCTCGTCGTCAAGGTAAGGAGATAGATCGCCCACGTTAAAAGTGGCGTGTACCCCATAATTGCCCGGAAGTTCTACTTTATACGCATTGTCGTTCACCTTAACCACGATTTTGTAAGGTCCCTCGGCCCTCGGCATAAGCTTGTTCTTGCGTTTGCTAGGAAATCTCTCTTTTCTTAAGTGTACCCAAACCAAGTCGCCTACTTCGAATAGTCTCGGTTTTCTGTGATTGTTGGATTTCCTTTTGTATGCGTCATTCACCTCTTTGATTCGATCATGTATTTGCCCGTGCAACTTGATCATCGATTTAAGTTTAGATTCCGCATCTTTGTGTACCAACTCGTCCTTCGGCAACGGAATCAAGTCTAAGGGTATATAAGGATTTAACCCGTAAACGACTTCAAAGGGAGAATGTGCCGTAGCATGTGTAGGGGATCGGTTATAGGCAAATTCCGCATGAGCAAGTTTCATGTCCCAATATTTTTGCGTTTTGTTCACAAGTCCTCGCAACAACGTTTCTAGCGTTCGATTTCTGACTTCGGTTTGACCATCGGTTTGAGGATGGTGCGAAGTGCTAAACAAGAGCTTTGTTCCCACTTTCCTCCATAAAGTATTCCAAAAATAGCTAAGGAATTTCGAATCCCGATCCGAAACAATAGTCTTCGGAACTCCATGTAAACGAACCACCTCTGGGAAGTATAAATCGGCCACGTTGCTTGCGTCGTCGGTTTTGTGGCAAGACACGAAGTGAGCCATTTTTGAGAAACGATCCACAACCACCATAATAGCATCTTTACCTCGTTCAGTACGGGGTAAAGCGACGATAAAATCCATTGATACATCTTCCCATGGTCTTTCTGGAACCGGTAGAGGCATATACGATCCCGGTTTGAACGAACTCTTTGCGATGTGACATGTTACACATTTACTTAAAACATTGTAAACGTCTTTTAGCATTTTTGGCCAAAAGAAATGTTCTTTTAGTACTTCCAATGTTTTAGCCGTGCCAAAATGACCTGCTAAGCCTCCTCCGTGAGCCTCCCGAACCAATAATTCCCGAACTGCCTGTTTTGGAACACATAGCCTATTCCCTTTAAATAGGAAATCATCTTGTAACATGAACTCCCCGAACGGACCAGATTTGCAACTAGTAAAAATTTCTCCAAAATCCGCATCATTTTCATAACACTCCTTCAACATTTCGAAACCAAGTAACCGAACCTCCAGAGTAGAAAGTAAAGCATACCTCCTAGATGACGCATCCGCAACGACATTGCTTTTACCGTCTTTGTACTTGGATGAAAAGTGAAATGATTGTAGGAATTCCACCCACTTGGCATGCCTCGGACTCAGTTTATGTTGTCCGTTAATAATACGAATTCTTACTTGTGATGCGAATTTGCTATCGATACAGCGGAGGGCTTTTTGACGAACGGAAGCTATCGACAAGAAACTGTCGGGAACTGGTGACCACAGCTCGCTACAGCAACAATACTGACGAGTGATGAAGACGGTAATTCGATACAGCAACAAGATAGGAATTTGGCCAACTGGAAAATGACTCGAAACAGGCCACCTCCAAACAGCGAGACTCAAAACAACACGTTTTGGACGGAAGCAAAGTTAAAACAGGAAACAAGTTCAAAGGATCGAACAACACTTTATGCGAAATATCGGACAAGTATACAACTGTATCGAAAAAAAGAAACAGAATATCGAAGCAAGATATAAACAGATGTTTTTATCAAATTAGACCTATAATTTGATAAAGTGATTTCTCCTCAAGACCTATTGAGAATCAATCAGATTAATACTCGAAACGCGTCGAATAAAAACCAGGTTTTGATGAAAAGCATTCACCAGGGAAAAACACAAAGTGTTCTTATTTCTTCAACATTCAATTATCTTCATTACAACTCTACTACCGCTTTTTATAGGTAAAAGCAGCCTGATGAGATAAATTAAACTAATACAAGCTGAGCTTAAAGTAAGGAAAGATAATAAAAGGGTTCCCCATGTCACTTGTTGACAAAAGTAAAAGCTGGATCTTTATCTCCAAGTTGCTTGCTGACAGCCGCCTTTTTGCCAAGAATCCTGCTGCTTTTTGTAAGAGAAAGCTGAACATCCTTTTATTGTTTAGTTGCCACTTGATCCTTTTTTCCTCCCCAAGATGCTGCTTGTCTTTTGTTTAAGTTATTCCAATTCCGACTATCAAGGTAACTCCTTGTCTCGTTTCTGTCTTCTCGCCTAAGTAGGTTGTAGTGCGGTCGAGGTGTTTTACGTCAATTCTTACTTCGTCTTCTTCGCTTGGAGTAGTCGGCTTCGTATCATTCCCTCCTTCTTTAAAAGGAATTGTCCTCAATTCCGCAATCCCGTCGTCGTCAAGGTAAGGGGATAGATCACCTACGTTGAAAGTAGCATGCACTCCGTAATCACCCGGAAGTTCCAACTTGTAGGCATTGTCATTCACCTTCGCAATTATTTTAAATGGTCCCTCAGATCGTGGCATTAGCTTGTTCTTACGCTTACTCGGGAATCGTTCCTTCCTCAAATATAACCAAACTAAATCTCCAACCTCGAATAGTCTCAGTCTTCTTTGCTTATTCGACTTCCTTTTGTACGCCTCGTTTATTTCTTTGATTCGATCCCGCACCTGTTCGTGTAATTTCATCATTGATTTTAGTTTTGACTCCGCATCCTTATGCAACAATTCGTCACTTCGTAGTGGAATTAGATCTAGCGGCATGTAAGGATTCAACCCGTAAACTACTTCAAATGGAGAGTGTGCCGTGGCATGAGTAGGAGATCGATTATAAGCAAACTCCGCATGTGCCAGTTTCAGATCCCAGTCCTTTTGTGTTTTGCTCACCAAGCCTCGCAACAGCGTCCCCAGTGTTCGATTCATTACTTCAGTTTGTCCGTCGGTTTGAGGATGATGCGAAGTACTAAACAAAAGCTTGGTTCCCACCTTCCTCCATAATGTGTTCCAAAAGTAGCTTAGAAACTTCGAGTCCCGGTCCGAAACAATAGTTTTCGGAACTCCATGTAATCGCACCACCTCTCGGAAATACCGGTCAACAACATTACTCGCATCATCAGTTTTGTGACAAGGAACAAAATGAGCCATCTTTGAAAAACGATCGACGACCACCATAATCGCATCCTTACCTCGTTGGGTTCGAGGCAAAGCCACAATGAAATCCATTGAGACATCTTCCCACGGCCTCTCCACAATCGGTAAAGGTGTGTAGACTCCTGGTTTGAACGAACTCTTCGCAACATGGCACGTCACACATTTACTGATTATATTATTAACATCCCCTTGCATCCATGGCCAATAAAAATGTTCTTTAAGTACATCCAATGTCTTGGCCGAACCGAAATGGCCAGCTAAACCTCCCCCATGAGCCTCTCGAACCAGCAATTCTCGAATCGTGTGCCTTGCTAGACAAAGACGATTTCCCTTAAAAAGAAAGCCTTCCTGTATCGAAAAATCTCCCATCGGGCCAGATTTGCAAACGGCAAAGGTCTCGCCAAAATCCGCATCACTGTCGTAATACTCCTTTACTGTCTTGAATCCAAGCAAACGAACGTCGAGAGTAGAGAGTAAGGCATAACGCCTAGACAATGCATCTGCTACAACATTGCTCTTTCCATCCTTATACTTTGATGAGAAGAGAAACGACTGTAAAAATTCCACCCACTTCGCATGCCTGGGACTCAACTTGTGTTGTCCGTTAATATACTTCAATGATTCATGGTCCGAGTGTATGATATAATGCTTTGGCCGAAGATAGTGACTCCAATGATCTAGAGCCCTCACAATAGCATAAAACTCCTTGTCGTATGTACAATAATTGAGACGAGCACCGTTTAACTTCTCTGAAAAATAAGCAATAGGTCGCTTTCCCTGAATGAGAACTGCCCCAATGCCAACTCCGCTAGCATCACATTCTACCTCAAACGGTTGCGAAAAATCGGGTAATGCTAAGATTGGTGCTTCGCGCAACTTCGCCTTCAAATTTGCAAATGACTCCTGAGCAGCCTGGCTCCAATTAAACGTGCCCTTCTTCAAACATTCGGTTATCGGGCTTGTAATGGTACTGAAATCTCGAATGAATCGTCGGTAAAATGAAGCCAGTCCGTGGAACGATCTAACTTCCGTCACTGTAGTGAGAACTGGACAGGACTTAATTGCTTCGATCTTTGCTTGATCGACCGACACTCCATCCTTTGAAACAATATAGCCAAGAAAGACTATACTTTCGGCCAAAAATAAGCACTTCTCCTTTTTCCATACAGCTTTTGGTCTCTAAGGGTTTAGAAGACTTGCCTCAAGTGTTCGAAATGTTCTCGCAACGATCGACTGTAGATCAAAATATCATCTAAGTATACAACCACAAATTTCCCTAAAAATGGCTTAAGTACCTCATTCATCAAGCGCATGAAAGTACTCGGTGCATATGTAAGACCAAACGGCATAACGGTCCATTCATACAGCCCGTGTTTAGTTTTGAAGGCTGTCTTCCACTCATCTCCTTCCCGCATCCGAATTTGGTGATAGCCACTTCGTAGATCAACTTTTGAAAAGATCACTGATCCGTGTAATTCGTCCAACATGTCATCAAGCCTCGGAATTGGAAACCGATACTTGATGGTTATATTATTCACAGCTCGACTGTCAATACACATCCTCCAAGATTCGTCCTTCTTAGGAACCAGTAATACCGGAACCGCACAAGGACTTAGGCTTTCTCGAACATACCCACGATCCATCAGTTCCTCGATTTGGTTTTGTAATTCCTTCGTCTCCTCGGGGTTACATCTATAGGCAGCTTTGTTAGGGAGCGACACACCCGGTATGAGGTCGATCTGATGTTCAATCCCACGAATTGGTGGCAAACCCGATGGTAATTCTTCGGGAAAAACATCCGCAAATTCGTGCAATAAGGCATCCATCCTTTCGTTTCATACAACCATGTTACCATTCCGTGTCTCCTTCAGAACCAACAAGTACACGCATTTGCCATCATTAATAACATGTTCCACCTCCCGTTCACTAGCAAACATAGTCAGTTTTGGTTTTTGATCCCTACTAGAACTCATAGAGTGAATAGCTTGAGGTGACATTGGTTTAAGCACAATCTTTTTGCCCTTATCCCATAACTCGTACTCATTGCTTCTTCCTCGGTGTAAAACGTCCCTATCAAACATCCACGGTCTTCCCAACAGTACATGACATGCATCCATTGGGAGTACATCACATAATACGTTGTCTTCATATGAACCCATGGCTAGTACAATCCTCACTTGTTTAGTCACCCTTATTTTGCTCCCATCATCGAGCCAATGCAAAGTGTAAGGTTTCGGATGAGCCGTAGTGGTTAGCCCGAGTTTAGTCACCATCTCGCTGGAAGCGACGTTGGTGTAACTCCCTCCATCAACGATCAAACTACACCATTTATTTCCAACTTAACACTTCGTGTGAAATATTTGATTCCGTTGTTCCGAATCATTCGAACCAGCCTTGGCTTGTAGCGTCCGCAGAACTAAAGCCGTGTCATAGCTTGGAGCATCGTAAGTCTCGCATTCTTATACTTCTTCATCCTTCATGTCGAAATCAAATACGTCACCCAGTCTTTCTTCCTCAACCAACAACTCGTCTCGGATCGTGATAGCTTCCCTCAGTGTCACCACTCGCTTGTTCAGACAAGCATTTTGATAATGCCCGAATCCTTGACATTTGAAACATCTCACTTTAGCCAAACTCGTCTCCTTCGGTATGTAGGGTACAGTTGTCTTAGCAGGAATCGCAACAGGAACCGGAGTCGGTACAGTTGCCTTAGCAGCTGAACTAGATCCGACGCTTGGGTTTCCAAATTTGACTGGAAACTCGGGTTTATACATCTTCATTCTGTTTTGAGCTTCCAACTTCACACATAACCCACATAATGTATCGAAGTCCTCATATGGATACAGTTCCATCGAGTTAGCTATGCTTCGGTTTAAGCCACGCAAGAATCACGACATTTTCTGCTCCTCATTCTCCTCTATTTCTCCCATTAAGGTTAGATTTTCAAACTCCTCAATGTACTCACTGACATTTAACTTTCTTTGCATGAGATCTGCAATCTTCCTGTACAAGGACAACCGGTGTGATGCTGGTACATATCTTTTACGAAGTTTTCTTTTTAACGAATCCCACGAACGGATCTTTTCCTTCCCCGCACGAGCTCTTCGTATTTTAATTCCTTCGTACCAAAGTGAAGCTCCTTTTCCCAACTTGAGAAATGCATACTTACACCTTTTCTCATCGTCAAGGTCTTTAAATTAGAACATACGATCAATTTTTCGTTCCCATTCCAGGTAAACTTCAGGGTCTGTCCCTCCAACGAATTCTGGCAGCTCGTTCACCTTGAACTCTTCGACATGGCGTGAGGGTCATTCATAGTCACCACGCCTAGGTTGCCAACGCTGGTCGCGTTGTTCTGGTACATCACGCAACGCGTCACGAAGTTTTGCCAAGAAATCAGCATCGTTGGGATCCATAATGCCAAAGATCAAGAACTTGGTCTCCGATACCACTTATGATACGAATTCTTACTTGTGATGTGAATTCGCTATCGATACAGCGGAAGGCTTTTTGACGAACGGGAGCTATCGACAAGAAACTGTCGGGAACTGGTGACCACAACTCGCTACAGCAAAAATACTGACGAGTGATGAAGACGGTAATTCGATACAGCAACAAGATAGGAATTTGGCGAACTGGAAAATGACTCGAAACAGGCCACCTCCAAACAGCGACACTCGAAACAGCACGTTTTGGACGGAAGCAAAGTTAAAACAGGAAACAAGTTCAAAGGATCGAACAACACTTTATGCGAAATATCGGACAAGTATACAACTGTATCGAAAAAAAACAGAATATCGAAGCAAGATATAAACAAATGTTTTTATCAAATTAGACCTATAATTTGATAAAGTGATTTCTCCTCAAGACCTATTGAGAATCAATCAGATTAATACTCGAAATGCGTCGAATAAAAACCAAGTTTTGATGAAAAGCATTCACCAGGGAAAAACACAAAGTGTTCTTATTTCTTCAACATTCAATAATCTTCATTACAACTCTACTGCCGCTTTTTATAGGTAAAAGCAGCCTGATGAGATAAATTAAACTAATACAAGCTGAGCTTAAAGTAAGGAAAGATAACAAAAGGGTTCCCCATGTCACTTGTTGACAAAAGTAAAAGCTGGATCTTTGTCTCCAAGTTGCTTGCTGACAGCCGTCTTTTTGCCAAGAATCCTACTGCTTTTTGTAAGAGAAAGCTGAACATCCTTTTATTGTTTAGTTGCCACTTGATCCTTTTTTCCTCCCCAAGATGCTGCTTGTCTTTTGTTTAAGTTATTCCAATTCCGACTATCAAGGTAACTCCGTGTCTCGTTTCTGTCTTCTCGCCTAAGTAGGTTGTAGTGCGGTCGAGGTGTTTTACGTCAATTCTTACTTCGTCTTCTTCGCTTGGAGTAGTCGGCTTCGTATCAGTTAATGTACTTCAATGATTCGTGGTCCGAGTGTAGAATAAAATGTTTCGTCCATAGGTAATGACTCCAATGATCAAGGGCCCGTACGATAGCATAGAATTCTTTAGCGTAAGTGCAATAATTCAACCGAGCTCCGTTCAACTTCTCCGAAAAGTACACGATAGGTTGTTTACCTTGAATAAGAACCGCTCCAATTCCAACTCCACTAGCATCACATTCAACTTCGAATGGTTGAGTAAAATCGGGTAGTGTTAGGATCGGTGCTTCGCATAATTTGGCTTTTAACTTCTCGAATGCTCCTTGGGCAGCCCCGTTCCATACGAATGGTCCCTTTTTTAAACACTCCGTTATCGGACTTGAAATGGTGCTAAAGTCTCGAATAAACTGCCGATAAAAAGAAGCAAGTCCGTGAAATGACCTCACCTCCGTCACGGTCGTAGGGGTCGGCCAAGACTTAATTACTTCGATTTTTGTTTGATCAACCGCCACTTCGTCCTTGGAAACGACATAGCCAAGAAAGACTATACTTTCGACTAGGAATGAACACTTCTCTTTTTTTCCATATAATTTTCGGTCCCTCAAAGTTTCGAAGAGTTGTCTTAAGTGCCCGAAATGTTCTTGTAGTGATTGACTATAGATTAGGATGTCATCCAGATATACAACCACGAACTTCCCCAGAAATGGTTTAAGCACTTCGTTCATCAACCTCATGGAGGTACTAGGCGCATTTGTAAGACCGAATGGCAAAACGGTCCATTCATATAATCCGTTTTTCGTTTTGAAGGCCGTCTTCCACTCGTCACCTTCTCGCATTCGAATTTGATGATATCCGCTTCGTAAATCCACCTTTGAAAAGACCACCGAACCATGTAGTTCGTCTAACATGTCATCAAGTCTCGGGATAGGGAACCGATACTTGATAGTGATATTGTTCACGGCCCGACTATCCACACACATCCGCCAAGAACCATCTTTCTTAGGGACAAGTAAGACCGGAACCGCACACGGACCCAAACTCTCCCAGACATATCCGCGGTCCAAAAGCTCTTCGACTTGTCTTTGCAAGTCCTTTGTCTCCGCGGGATTACATCTATAGGCGGCTTTATTAGGAAGTGGTGCTCCCGGTATAAGATCAATTTGGTGTTCGATACCACGAATAGGTGGTAAACCCGACGGTGATTCTTCGGGAAAAACATCCTCAAATTCGTGTAACAACACATCTAACTCTCCTCCGTTTTGTACTCCCATGTTCTCATCCCGTGTCTCTTTAAACATCACCAAATATACTCCCTTCCCATCATTAATGGCATGTTCCATATCTCTTTCGCTAGCAAGCATGGTAAGTTTCGGTTTCGCCACTCGACTAGAACTCATCGAACGGATAGCTTGCGGGGACATCGGTTTGAGTACAATCTTCTTTCCTTTGTCTCGTAATTCATATTCATTACTCCGACCTTGAGGTAAAACATATCGGTCGAACATCCATGGTCGTCCCAAAAGTACATGACATGCGTCCATCGGGAGTACGTCACATAACACATCGTCTCCGTATGGTCCCATAGTTAAGTTCACTCATACTTGTCTTGACACCTTCACTTTACTTCCATCATCGAGCCAATGTAAAGCATACGGTCTCGGATGAGCCATAGTAGTTAGACCGAGTTCGGTAACCATTTCATTTGAAGCTACATTCGTACAACTCCCTCCGTCTATTATCAAACTACACCACTTTTCTCCTACTTTGCATTTGGAATGAAAGATTTGGTCTCTTTGCTCCGTATCGCTTGGAATGATTTTGGTATGTAGAGCTCGAAGCACTAAAGCAGTATCATATTCCGGAGCATCATAAGTCTCGCATTCCTCCTTCTCTTCCTCGGCCTCCATGTTAAATACGTCACCAAGGCCTTCCTTCTCGTCCTCGACTAAAAGTTCGTCTCGGACTGCAAGAGCTTCTCTTAAAGTGACCACCCGTTTATTTGGACATGCATTTTGATAGTGACCAAAGCCTTGAGAACTTTAGTCAAGCTCGTTTCTTTGGACACGTGAGGAACCTTCGGGGCCGGGGTAGGGACTTGAAACGGTACGGTAGGTTTCGTAGTCGAACTGGAGCCGACACTTGTAATTCCAAATTTGTATGGGAATTCGGGTCTGGCAAACTTCAACTTGTTTTGAGCTTCTATTTTTATGCATAGTCCGCATAAAGTGTCAAAATCTCTACAGGGGTATAATTCCACCGTATTTGCAATGTTTCGGTTTAGGCCACGTAAGAATTGTGACATTCTTTGTTCTTCATTTTCTTCGAGTTCTCCCATTAATGCCAAGCCTTCAAATTCTTCAATGTATTTTCCCACACTTAGTTTCCCTTGTACGAACTCGGCAATCTTTCGGTACAAAGTTAACTGATGTGATGTCAGGACATACCTTTTACGTAGTTTTTTCTTCAACGAATCCCAAGAACGGATCTTCTCCTTTCCCGCACGAGCTCGTTATGTTTTCACACCCTCGAACCATAAGGAAGCGCCCTTCCCTAACTTGAGAATCGCATATTTGCAACGTTTCTCATCGTTAAGGTTTTTGAAGTCGAACATACGTTCAATCTTCCTCTCCCACTCCAAGTAGACTTCAGGATTGGTACCTCCGACAAATTCCGAAAGTTCATTTACTTTAAATTCATCTACATGACGCGGTGAATGTGCGTCATATCCTCCTCTTCTAGCTTGAAAACGTGGTTCTTGTAAGTTGTGTAGTGCCTCATGGAGTTTCTCCATGAAATCGTCGGAAAAATCCATGATAAGATAGCTTTTAACAAGAAATCGCCAAGAGAATTTCGACAAGGAAATAACCTTGGGATCCGATGCCACTAATGATACGAATTACGTATGAAAATGTACGTAAACTCGCAAGGAAATGCAGCGGAAATATTTTGTTACCTCACAACACTCGTATATGTGTAACACTCGTAAGAATTAACCGAAAGTAGGGCAATTCGGCTTACGTAAACAAGATAATATGAAAGTAATTTATCAAACTAGACCTATAGTTTGATAAAGTAATCTTTCCTCAAGACCTATTGAGAATCGATTAAATTACAACTCGAAGACGCGTCGAATTATAATCAAGGTGTGCTGAAAATCATTCAACAAGAATACATACACAATGTATTTCGTTTTTTTAAGCTTCAAGATGCTTTTAAAGGTTGAATATGAGGCTTTATAAATAGCCATTACAACTACAAACAAGATCAAACAAGATCACACAAGAAAACAAGCAAACATTAAACTAATCTATCAATTTTGACAAAGATTGAAAACAAAATCATGCTTGGCTTCTTCCTTTTATTTTCGGCCGTGGGGTAAGTTGGAAGGAGGATATAACATCTTTCCCATGTGGTATCCTTTTGTAAGACTTTGATAAGGATAGAAAATGAAAGCAACATCTTGGCATCTTCTTCCATGTAGTTCGGCCGATTTTTCAAAGGGTGGAGTGAGCCAAAGCTCTATCCTTGATCTTATTATGGTGGACTTTGAAAAAA
The DNA here is from genome assembly GCA_033398695.1 of Orobanche coerulescens. Lineage (NCBI taxonomy): Eukaryota > Viridiplantae > Streptophyta > Magnoliopsida > Lamiales > Orobanchaceae > Orobanche > Orobanche coerulescens. The sequence goes on from CM065804.1 coordinate 104,823,154, forward strand.
TGAAATCAAACATGAAAGTAGTGGGGACAAAATCCTTCATGAATCTCCCATCACAATCGGCCGAAATCTCCCCCTAATATGGCCGATTTTGTATGCATGAACATGCATACGTATGCATGTTTTGATACGTCTACGTTATCCCAGTTCCGATTATTAAGATCGTTCCCATTTCCGCATTTGTTTTCTCACCGAAGTACGTAGATGCATGTGCATGCAACGTGGTATCGTCACCTACATCAATTCTTACTTCGTTTGGAGATGTCACAATCGCATCATCCGGAAACTGCCGAATCGCTGCCGACCGAACTCGGTCGTGTCGTCTGACATGGCCCGTGCCGAGATGTCCCGGATAGTGAAATCTCGCTGCCGACCGAACTCGGCCGTGTCCTCCGACACGGCCTGTGCCGAGATGTCCCGGATAGTGAAATCTCGCTGCCCGACCAACCCAACCGTGTCAGGCGACACGGCCGTGTCACACTCTTTCGGATAGTTAATTCTCGCTGTCCGACCAACCCGACCGTGCCAGGCGACACGGTCGAGTCCTGCCGAACATGTTGCGACCGCACATGCAGCCGTGGCCGTGCCAATCGGTACGGCCCGTGTCCGACAGCCAACCAACTTCTATTATTGCTGATTTTTTGTGTGTTTTGTTGTTTTCCCTTCCCTCACATGTCATTATTAGACTTACATGTTATGTGGGGTGACTTATAACTATGTTTATTGTGTGATTCCCTCCCTATGATTTGATTCCTTTGTATTTTATCTTGATGTTTTGTTTTTCATTTCAAGATCATGTGATCTTGTTTTTATTCCTTAGTTGTTTAGAAGACTACACTTCTATAAGTAGTCTTGTTCATGCTTGTATGGGACATTGAATGTTGTATAAGAAGAATACACTTTGTATTTCTATCCTTGGTGAATACTTTTCATCAAAACTTGATTATAATTCGACGCGTTTTCGAGTTTTAATCTAATCGATTCTCAATAGGTCTTGAGGAAAGATTGCCTTATCAAACTATAGGTCTAGTTTGATAAATCATTCATATTGTTCTTGTTTACGTAAGCCGAATTGCCCTACTTTCAGTTATTTCTTATGAGTGTTACACATATTTGATTGTTGTGAGGATCAACAATATTTCCGCTGCATTACATTCGAGTTTACGTCCATTTTCATACGTAATTCGTATCAAGAAGTAAGCAACTGGTCGCCTTCCTTGGACAAGGACCGCCCCAATACCCACTCCACTTGCGTCACATTCTACCTCAAAAGGTTGTGAAAAGTCGCGTAACGCCAAGATAGGTGCTTCACACATTTTCGTTTTCAATTTTTCAAACGCCCCTTGGGCAGCCCCGTTCCACACAAACGGTCCTTTTTTCAAGCATTCCGTTATCGGACTAGAAATGGTACTAAAGTCTCGTATGAACCTCCGATAAAATGAAGCAAGTCCGTGAAAGGATCGGACTTCCGTGATGGTTTTGGGCGTAGGCCAAGATTTAATCGCCTCGATCTTGGTTTGATCAACCGACACTCCTTCTTTTGAGAATTGCATATTTGCAACGTTTCTCATCGTTAAGGTCTTTGAATTCGAACATGCGTTCAATCTTCCGTTCCCACTCCAAATAAGCTTCGGGATCGGTACCTCCAACGAACTACGGAAGTTCGTTTACTTTAAACTCGTCCGCATGGTGTATTTGACGTGCGTCATCCCCACGTCTTCCTTGCATTCATGGTTCCGGTAGAACGCTTAGTGCGTCCCGGAGTTTCATCAAGAAATCGGGATCAGAGAAATCCATAACAAGATTCAAGAGATAGTTTTAAACAAGAAATCTTCAATAAAATTGCCAAGGAAATAGCCTTGGGCTCCGATGCGACTAATGATACGAATTACGTATGAAAATAGACGTAAACTCGTATGTAATGCAGCGAAAATATTGTCGATCCTCACAACACTCGAATATGTGTAACACTCGTAAGAAATAACCGAAAGTAGGGCAATTCGGATTACGTAAACAAGAATAATATGAATGATTTATCAAACTAGACCTATAGTTTGATAAGGTAATCATTCCTCAAGACCTATTGAGAATCGATTAGATTAAAACTCAAAAACGCATCGAATTATTATCAAGTTTTGACGAAAAGCATTCACCAAGGATAGAAATATAAAGTGTATTCTTGCACAACAACATTCAATACCCCATACAAGCATGAACAAGACTACTTATAGAAGTGTAGTCTTCTAAACAACTAAGGAATAAAAGCAAGATCACATGATCTTGAAATGAAAAACAAAACATCAAGATAAAATACAAAGGAATCAAATCATAGGGAGGGAATCACACAATAAACATAGTTATAAGTCACCCCACATAACATGTAAGTCTAATCATGACATGTGAGGGAAGGGTAAACAACAAAACACACAAAAAATCAGCAATAATAGAAGTTGGCTGGCTGTCGGACACGGGCCATGCCGATTGGCACGGCCATGGCTGCATGTGCGGGCGCACATGTTCGGCAGGACTCGACCGTGTCGCCTGGCACGGTCGGGTTGGTCGGACAGTGAGAATTTACTATCCGGAAGAGTGTGACACAGCCGTGTCGCCTGACACGGCCGTGTCGCCTGACACGGCCGTGTCGCCTGACACGGTCGGGTTGGTCGGGCATCGAGATTTCACTATCCGGGACATCTCGGCACGGGCCGTGTCGGACGACACGGCCGAGTTCGGTCGGCAGTGAGATTTCACTATCCGGGACATCTCGGCACGGACCGTGTCGGACGACACGGCCGAGTTCGGTCGGCAGTGATTCGGCAGTTTCCGGTACAGTGTGACGCGAGCCGTGTCATATGACACGGCCGAGACCGAGACTCCACGTCTTACGTCCGTTTTCTCGCCTAAATACATAGTAGTCCGTGCATGGCGTGTTGTAAGGTCATTTATGTCTATCCTTACTTCGTCTTCTTCATTCGTATTAATTGATTCCGTATCATGAACGGAGCAGGTCTGAGGCTAGCGTCGTTAGGGGAAACCCTAGCCTGAGTAGCTGTGGCGGGAGTAACCCTAGCGGGAGGGGCCGAGCATGACGCCGCGAGGGGCGGAGGTTCGAGATGCGGGAGTTTTCATAGAATTCCGACTCGAATGCATGTAACGTGGTCTTATCTCCAATTAACAAGACTTAATCGAGTAAAGGCTTAATCGGAGCTATTAAATTCAATCCTTGCTACAACAAGACTTAATCAAGAAGTAAAAGATTAATCAGAGCGGTTATAGCCAATTTTGAGTACAAAAGGCTCGAATCTAATCAATAAACGCGAGTTTTCATAGAGTTCCGACTCAAATGCATGTAACATGGTCTTTTATCTCTTACTAACAAGACTTAATCAAGAAGTAAAGGATTAATCGGAGCTATTATATCTAATCCTTGCTACAACAAGACTTAATCAAGAAGTAAAATATTAATCGGAGCTGTGATAGCCAATTATGAGTACAAAAGGCTCGAATCTAATCAATAAACCCGAGTTTTCATAGAGTTCCGACCCAAATACATGTAACGTGGTCTTATCTCCAATTACTAAGACTTAATCGAGTAAAGGCTTAATCGAAGCTATTATATCCAATCCTTGTTACAACAAGACTTAATCAAGAAGTAAAAGATTAATCAGAGCTGTTATAGCCAATTTTGAGTACAAAAGGCTCGAATCTAATCAATAAACCCGAGTTTTCATAGAGTTCCGACTCAAATGCATGTAACATGGTCTTTTATCTCCTACTAACAAGACTTAATCAAGAAGTAAAGGATTAATCGGAGCTATTATATCCAATCCTTGCTATAACAAGACTTAATCAAGAAGTAAAATATTAATCAGAGCTGTTATAGCCAATTATGAGTACAAAAGGCTGGAATCTAATCAATAAACCCGAGTTTTCATAGAGTACCGACCCAAATGCATGTAACGTGGTCTTATCTCCTATTAACAAGACTTAATCAAGAAGTAAAGGCTTAATCGGAGCCATTATAGCGAATCTTTGCTACAACAAGACTTTCAAGAAAGAAAAGATTAATTGGACTTTTTATAGCCAATTCTGACTACAAAAGGCTCGAATCTAATAAATGAACCTGATTTTTCATAGAGTGCCAACTCGAATGCATGTAAGGTGGTCTTATATCCTATTAACAAGACTTAATCAAGAAGTAAAGGCTTAATAGGAGCTATTATATACAATCTTTGATACAACAAGACTTAATCAAGAAGTAAAAGAATAATCAAAGCTGTTATAGCCAATTCTGAGTACAAAAGGCTCAAATCTAATCAATAAACCCGAGTTTTCATAGAGTTCCGACTCGAATGCATGTAATATGGTCTTATCTCCTATTCACAAGACTTAATCAAGAAGTAAATGCTTATTAGGAGCTATTATAGCTAATCCTTGCTACAATAAGACTTAATAAGGAAAGAAAAGTGTTAAAGCCGATTTTGAGTACAAAAGGCTCGAATCTAATAAATAAACACGATTTTTCATAGAGTTCCAACTCGAATGCATGTAACGTGGTCTTATATCCTATTAACAAGACTTAATCGATAAGTAAAGGCTTAATCGGAGCTATTATATCTAATCCTTGCTACAACAAGACTTAACCAAGAAGTAAAAGATTAATCAGTGCTGTTATAGCCAAATCTGAGTACAGAAGGCTCGAATCTGATTAATAAACTCGAGTTTTCATAGAATTCCGACTCGAATATATGTAATGTGGTCTAATCTCCTACTAACAGTACTTAATTAAGAAGTAAAGGCTTAACCGGAGCTATTATGGCCAATTCTCAATACAAAATGCTCGAATCTAATCAATAAAACCCGTGTTTTTGTAGAGTTTCGACTCGAATACATGTAACGTGGTTTTATGTCCTATTACCAAGACTTAATCAAGAATTAAAGTGTTAAACAAAGCTGTTATAGTGAATTCTTGTTAGAGCAAGACTTAATCAAGAAGTAAAAGACTAATCAGACATGTTATAGCCAATTTTGAGTACAAAAGGCTTGAATCTAACCAATAAACCCGAGTTTTCATAGAGTTCTGACTCGAATGCATGTAACGTGGTCTTATCTCATATTAACAAGACTTAATCAAGAAGTAAGGCTTAATCGGAGCTATTATAGTGAATCCTTGCTACAACAAGACTTAATTAAGAAAGAAAAGATTAATCGGAGTTGTTATAGCAAATTCTGAGTATAAAAGGCTCGAATCTAATCGATAAACCCAAGTTTTCATAGAATTCTGACTCGAATGCATGTAACATGATCTTATCTCCTATTAAAAAGACTTTATCAAGAAGTAAAAGCTTAGTCGGAGCTATTATAGCGGATCCTTGCTACAACAAGACTTAATCAAAAAAGAAAAGATTAATCGGAGCTGTTATGATGAGAAACCGCTGGATTATCCTCCGGGCCCAGTTAAAATACCCGTCGGTCCAGTCACAAGATCAAGAGCTAAACAATTCAAAAAATCAATCAACGGACTCGTACAAAGCATTTGGGATAGAGAATTAGCTAAGAAACCAATCGAGATGGACCCTAAAAGCGAAGTAATTGTCAACATCATCAAGATACAGCAAGAGAACAATTCGACCAAGCTTGATTAACCTACATGCATACATAAAATCTTCCTTAGACATGGACGTATTATACCCATATTCTACAAAAAACTGACCATTACTTTAAAGGAGATATGTGGCCCACCATTTGAAGGAAAATTCAGCCCCACCATCTTCTACTAGCCGTTTCCTCACTCAAGTGTTTGTAATTGTGATTTCATTTGTCTTAAAGTGCATCTAGCAAGAAGATTTGAAAAGAGAGTTTGAAGAAAGATATTTCAGCTCTACCATTTCCCATATAGCCATTGCCAACAAGACCACACGTCATGAAGTATGGTCATCTCTTTCTTAAAGTATATTTTACTTTGTTTGATTTTTCTTGTAAGTTTATTTTTTTCTTCTTTGCTTTAGTTAACTAGATAAGTCTCCTCTTAGCTATTTAAGAGCTATTTTCGGATTTGTGAGAGACATCAATTTTACCAATCATAAATATATTATTGTTTTGAGTTTTGTCACTCAATTCGTGCTCCGTGCCTATTGTTACAAAGCAGCACTTCGTTCTTCATCCGAACATGTTGTTTTCACCCTGATTCCAAGGTTCTCTGGACGTATATTTGTCGGGTTCTAGTTTGATTTCTAGAGTTCACATTCTGCTGTTCGTCGGGTTGAGGACCGAACAAACCCCATCAACTCTACATTCATTTATTACTATTCATTTCAGCTCGGTAAAACGAGTCCTTTCTCCTACGCTTCCGCACCGTGATCTTCTCATCTAAAGGAGGATCATACCATGTGGTATCAGAGCAGATAAGGTCCAGCCTTATTTTCATCAATATTTTCATAACATTTCAGCCTTAACTTTCCTTTCATATCACCATACACGAGTTCATAACCTTCATACCAACAATCAACTTCACAATATTTCCGTGAACATCATGTCAGAAATTAGAGATTCATCTCTAAAGCTTGATACGGAACTGATGTTGAAACAACTTGAAAGGATGTTTGACGCAAAGTTGGAGCCAATTCATGTATGCATGGATCAAATGGAAAACCCACAGGTGCGACGACCAGTTATTCCTCAAAGACATCTAGTCCTGCGAGTAGACGAGGACTATTCGGATGAGGAAGACACCGAGAGGAATCTAAGGAGGTTTCGAAGAGGCCAGGATCGAGGAGATGACAATAAAAAAGATGGAAACTTGGGGAATATCAAGTTAAATGTCCCTACGTTCCAAGGTAAGAGTGATCCCGAAGTTTACCTTGATTGGGAGAGAAAAATTGAACTTATGTTCGAATGCCATAACTATTCGGGTCTAGAGAAAGTAAAGAGAGCAGCCATAGAGTTTACCGATTATGCCATCGTTTGGTGGGATCAATTGGTGAACAATCGAAAATGGAACCAAGAACCATCTATTAAAACTTGGGAAGAAATAGACATGGTGATGAGGAAACGTTTTGTTGCACATTACTAATATCGAGAACTCTATAACCGATTGCAGACACTACGCAAGGTACTCGAACCGTTGAAGAATAATTTAAAGAGATGGAGATAACAATGATTCGGGCCAATATTAAAAAAGATCGAGAGGCTACCATGGCAAGGTTCCTAGCGGGACTAAACCGAGAGATACAAAACATGGTGGAGTTACATAATTATGTTGAAGTGGATGAGATGGTACACATGGCCACAAAAATAGAAAACCAAATCAAAAGATGAGGTAATGTTCGAAACACCCCTCAAAATTCTACATGGAGAGCAGCCTCAAGCGCCTCAAACGGAAAGACCAATCCATGGAGGGCCGAACCATCTATAACTAAATCTACGGCCGAAGGAAGTATTCCGGCAAAACAAGTCCAGCCAAGTCCTAACTTTAATCGAAGTCGAGACGTTCAATGATATCGTTGCAAAGGAAGAGGACATTACGCCAATAATTGTCCAAATCAACGAGTCATGGTGATAGGGCCTAACGGGGACATCGAGTCCGAAAGTGAAACCAAAGCAAATGAACCACGAGAAGAAGGCTCTGAGGATGAAATTCCGGCAGCCCTCACCTTAGTCACCCGATGAGCTTTAAGCATACAATCTAAGGACGAAATAAATGAACAACGGGAGAATCTTTTTCATACAAGATGTTACATTAAAGGTAAGGTGTGCAGCATAATTATAGACGGAGGATCATGCACGAATGTTGCAAGTACCGTGATGGTGGAAAAGCTCGAACTAACCACCTTGAAACATCCGAAACCGTATAAATTGCAATGGTTGAATAATAGTGGCGAAACAAAAGTCACCTGATACGAATTCTCACTTGTGATGCGAATTCGCTATCGATACAGTGGAAGGCCTTTTGACGAAGCGTATATCGGCAAGAAACGCCAGAATCGATGACAACATTCATAACAAGAATACAAAGCTAGCGGCAAGCACTCGCGACAGGAATGTATGACGGCAACTCGATACAGCAACAAGACAGGAACTTGACAAAAGTAAAGACTTGATGCAGCCCACTTCCAAACAGCAACACTCGAAACAGTACGTTTCGGGTGGACACGAATTTAACAGGAAACAAGTTCAAAGGATCGAATAACATTTTATGCGAAATATCGGACAAGTATACAACTGTATCGAAAAACAAACAGAATATCGAAACAAGATATAAACAGATGTTTTTATCAAATTAGACCTATAATTTGATAAGGTGATTTCTCCTCAAGACCTATTGAGAATCAATCAGATTAATACTCGAAACGCGTCGAACAAAAACCAAGTTTTGATGAAAAGCATTCACCAGGGAAAAACACAAAGTGATCTTATTTCTTCAACATTCAATAATTGAATCATTACAACTCTACTGCCACTATTTATAGGTAAAAAGTGGCCCGACCAAATAATTTAACTATTTCAAGTTGTTCTTTAAAATAATGAAAAGATAATACAAGGTTCCCCATGTCACTTGTTGACAAAAGTGAAAGTTGGGTCTTTGTCTCCAAGTTGCTTGCTGACAGCCGCCTTTTTCGCCAAGAATCCTGCTGCTTTTGTAAGAGAAAGTTGAACATTCTTTTATTGTTTAGTTGCCACTTGAACCTCTTTCCCTCCCCAAGATGCAAGTTGTCTTTTGTTTAAGTTATTCCAATTCCGACTATCAAGGTAACTCCATACTTCGTTTCTGTTTTCTCGCCTAAGTACGTTGGAGTATGGTCGAGGTGTTTTACGTCAATTCTTACTTCGTCTTCTACACTTGGAGTAGTCGGTTTCGTATCATTCCCTCCTTCTTTAAAAGGAATTGTCCTCAATTCCGCAATCCCATCGTCGTCAAGGTAAGGAGATAGATCGCCTATGTTGAAAGTAGCATGCACTCCATAATCACCCGGAAGTTCTAACTTGTAAGCATTGTCGTTCACCTTCGCAACTATTCTGAATGGTCCCTCAGCTCGTGGCATTAACTTGTTCTTACGCTTACTCGGGAATCGTTCCTTCCTCAAATATAACCAAACTAAATCTCCAACCTCGAATAGTCTCGGCTTTCTTTGCTTGTTCGACTTTCTTTTGTACGTCTCGTTCATTTCCTGGATTCGATCCCGCACCTGTTCGTGTAATTTCATCATTGATTTTAGTTTTGACTCCGCATCCTTATGCACCAATTCGTCCTTCGGTAGTGGAATTAGATCTAGCGGTATGTAAGGATTCAATCCGTAAACTACTTCGAATGGAGAGTGTGTCGTGGCATGAGTCGGAGAACGGTTATAAGCAAACTCCGCATGTGCCAGTTTTAGATCCCAATCCTTTTGTGTTTTGCTTACCAAGCCTCGCAACAGTGTCCCCAGGGTTCGATTAGTCACTTCAGTTTGTCCGTCTGTTTGAGGATGATGCGAAGTACTAAACAAAAGCTTGGTTCCCACCTTCCTCCATAATGTGTTCCAAAAGTAGCTTAGAAACTTCGAGTCCCTGTCCGAAACAATAGTTTTTGGGACTCCATGTAATTGTGATACGAATTACATATGAAAATGGACGTAAACTCGTATGGAATGCAGCGGAAATATAATTGATCCTCACAACACTCGAATATGTGTAACACTCGTAAGATATAGCCGAAAGTAGGGCAATTCGGCTTACATAAACAAGAACAATATGAATGATTTATCAAACTAGACCTATAGTTTGATAAGATAATCTTTCCTCAAGATCTATTGAGAATTGATTCGATTAAAACTCGAAAACGCGTCGAATTATAATCAAGGTTTCGATGAAAAGCATTAACCAAGAAAACACAAGTGTATTCTAATTTCTTCAACATACAATACTCTCTTTTTTACAAATGATAATCAACTCCTACTTATAGGAGGTGAAGCCTTAGTCTAAGGAATCAAACAAAAAAAAGGAAAATAATTCAAAGATTATAAAATCTTTGAATAATCCAAACAAATCAACATAAAATACAAACAAGGAACATAAAATCACAAAATGGGGAAAACATAATCCCTAAAATAAGTAAAAAAGAAAAGAGAAGGCAAAAATACAAAAAAGTGTATAAAATAAGTGGGCTGTCGGCAGGCACTCGACCGTGTCCCGTGACACGGGCGCGGCGCGGTCGACAGGCACCGGCAGGGACTCGACCGTGTCCGCTTGACACGGTCGCGGCGCGACAAGGACTTCTGACAGTGACCCGGCACGGGCACGGCGCGACAAGGACCGGTAGTGACTCGACCGTGCGGCGTGACAAGGATGTTTGGCAGGACTCAACCGTGTCGTCTGGCACGGTCGGGTTGGTCGGACAGCGAGATCTCCTTATCCGGAAGAGTGTGACTCGACCGTGTCGGACGACTGCAGTCGGGTTGGCTCCGGCGATCGATTTCAATTACAGCCGCGGTGCTCCGTATTTTCCGGCAGGTGCGATATTTTCCGGCAGACTCGGTAGGAGACGACATTTTCCGGCAGGTTGTGTTATTTTCCGGCTTGTGTCCGTTTTCTCGCCTAAAAATGTTTCCGTACGTGCATGACGTGTTGTAAGGCCATTTACGTCGATCCTTGCTTCGTTTTCTTTATTCGGACTAGTCAATTCCGTATCATCCCCTCCCCCTTTAAAGGGAATTGTCCTCAATTCCGAACTTCCTTCGTCATCAAGATAATTAATTAAAGCTTCTAAGTACTTGATCTCGAAAATGTCCGCAGTACGTACATGGCCCAAAATCTTGAGACGATAGGTAGTGGGGGCCCTCGAGAATCACCAACAAAATAACTATCATTATTAATAAAATAATAATAATTACTCCGCCAGGTAATACCGATATCACGACATGAGTGGACATCGAAATGAGGCCTTGCGGTTAATTTCACATCGGGTTCATCCTCCGAGTGGAAACACCGATAATTCCACATCGGTTTTACCATCAAGAATGGGAAACACGGGATTTATTACGATTCCTCTTCAACAATCGGTTCCTCATCAAATGCTGGCGGTCCGTCATAATCTGACCAACTCTCCGTTCCAATATTGTTGGGCTCCTCCAATAATGGCCCATCACAAAATATTTTACTAACCTCAATTTGGTAATCATCCAAGACAATAAGTCTATCACCAGAAACTGAGTCGATATGAAATTTAGGCCCAAAATTGTCGTTTTCTTCTAACCGATCAATTTTAGTACCAAGCTCAATTTTGTCTTCCACAACTTTAAAAGGCCCGACTTGTGTCAAATGTTCATCTGACCATAATTCACTTGGCTCATCAATCCCGTTTTGGTCAATTTGGCCAACGCAATTAATTGGCCCATGTTCATAATAGCAAGATCCAAGTTCGTCAATTATGGAAACATGGCTCAACCCACTTTCTTCGTTGTATTGCGGCGTTGAAACCTCTGTCTCATCTACTCCATCGAAAACGGTGGTAGGGACATCGTCTTCATCGAAAAATGGCTTTGCTGGAAATTCTTCGATGGGGATAAACCTTAGATCGAAGGTTGGTGGCGGGGTGGCGCCTAACTTCTCCAATTTCCGGTGTGGTGCCGTTGGTGGATCGTGGCGGTGAGAATTTGTGGGGATGAATTTCCGAGTAAAGTGTTTTATGAATTTGTTCCAGTCTCTTAGTTTGGGTTTACCTTGGTGTAAACGGCTGGTTTTCAATTTCTGCCACCAGGTCGAGGCGCGACCACGAAGGCATTTTCTCGCCAACGAGACTCGGCGGTCTACTGGAATTGAATTGTGGTTGAAAAACTCCTCACAAACGTGGAGCCAATCAACACCTGCTTCTGGATCGGAATGTCCCATGAACTCCGGTACGCTGTGTAATGCGTCGCGTAATATCGCCAAGAGATAAATATCGTTGAACTCCATTTGGTTGAAAGATCAAGAACCTTAACTGAATTAAGAAATTCAGGTGTGGTTTCCGATGACAAGAATCAAGAGTTATTTTCTTCGACAAGCAATCGTTGAATAAATCGCCCAAGGAGATGACCCTGGTCTCCGATACCACTTATGATACGAATTACGTATGAAAATGGACGTAAACTCGTATGGAATGCAGCGGAAATATAATTGATCCTCACAACACTCGAATATGTGTAACACTCGTAAGATATTATCGAAAGTAGGGTAATTCGGCTTACATAAACAAGAACAATATGAATGATTTATCAAACTAGACCAATAGTTTGATAAGATAATCTTTCCTCAAGACCTATTGAGAATTGATTCGATTAAAACTCGAAAACGCATCGAATTATAATCAAGGTTTCGATGAAAAGCATTCACCAAGAAAACACAAGTGTATTCTTATTTCTTCAACATACAATACTCTCTTTTTTACAAATGATAATCAACTCCTACTTATAGGAGGTGAAGCCTTAGTCTAAGGAATCAAACAAAAAAAAGGAAAATAATTCAAAGATTATAAAATCTTTGAATAATCCAAACAAATCAACATAAAATACAAACAAGGAACATAAAATCACAAAATGGGGAAAACATAATCCCTAAAATAAGTAAAAAGGAAAAGAGAAATCAAAAATACAAAAAAGTGTAAAAAATAAGTGGGCTGTCGGTAGGGACTCGACCGTGTCCCGTGACACGGCCGCGGCGCGGTCGACAAGCGCCAGCAGGGACTCGACCGTGTCCGCTTGACACGGTCGCGGCGCGACAAGGACGTCTGACAGTTACCCGGCACGGGCGCGGCGCGACAAGGACCGGCAGTGACTCGACCGTGCGGCGTGACGAGGACGTTTGGCAGGACTTGACCGTGTCGTCTGGCATGGTCGGGTTGGTCGGACAGCGAGATCTCCTTATCCGGAAGAGTGTGACTCGACCGTGTCGGACGACACGGTCGGGTTCGGCCGACAGTCAGTTTCACAATTCTGGGACATCTCGGCACGGGCCGTGCCGGACGACACGGTCGGGTCTGGCCGGCAGTGCTCGGTATTTTCCGGCAGGTGTGATATTTTCCGGCAGACTCGACATTTTCCGGCAGGAGACGACATTTTCCGGCAGGTTGTGTTATTTTCCGGCTTGTGTCCGTTTTCTCGCCTAAAAATGTTGCCGTACGTGCATGACATGTTGTAAGGCCATTTACGTCGATCCTTGCTTCGTTTTCTTTATTCGGACTAGTCAATTCCGTATCAAATTGTACCACCTCTCGAAAATACAAGTCAGCAACATTACTCGTATCATCGGTTTTGTGACAAGGAACAAAATGAACCATCTTTGAAAAACGATCGACAACAACCATAATCGCATCCTTACCTCGTTGAGTTCGAGGCAAAGCAACAATGAAATCCATCGAGACATCTTCCCATGGCCTCTCCGGAATCGGTAAAGGTGTGTAGACTCCTGGTTTGAATGAACTCTTCGCAATATGGCATGTCACACATTTACTGATTATGTTATTAACATCCCCTGCATCCTTGGCCAATAAAAATGTTCCTTAAGCACATCCAATGTCTTGGCCGAACCAAAATGGCCAGCCAAACCTACCCCGTGAGCCTCTCGAACCAGCAATTCTCGAATCGTGTGCCTTGGTAGACAAAGACGATTCCCCTTAAAAAGGAAGCCCTCCTGTATCGAAAATTCTCCCATCGGCCCAGATTTGCAAAGGGCAAAGGTCTCGCCAAAATCCGCATCACCGTCGTAATACTCCTTTACTCTCTCGAATCCAAGCAAACGAACATCAAGAGTGGCGAGTAAGGCATAACGCCTAGACAATGCATCTGCTACAACATTGCTCTTTCCATCCTTATACTTCGATGAGAAGTGAAACGATTGTAATAATTCCACCCACTTCGCATGCCTGGGACTCAACTTGTGTTGCCCGTTGATATACTTCAAAGATTCATGGTCCGAGTGTATGATAAAATGCTTCGGCCGAAGATAGTGACTCCAATGATCTAGAGCCCTCACAATAGCATAAAACTCCTTGTCGTACGTACAATAATTGAGATGAGCACCGTTTAACTTTTCTGAGAAATAAGCAATAGGTCGCTTTCCCTGAATGAGAACTGCCCCAATGCCAACTCCACTAGCATCACATTCTACCTCGAACGGTTGCGAAAAATCGGGTAGTGCTAAGATTGGTGCTTCGCACAACTTTGCCTTCAAATTGGCGAACGACTCCTGAGCAGCCCGACTCCAATTAAACGTGCCCTTCTTCAAACACTCAGTTATCGGACTCGTTATGGTGCTGAAATCTCGAATAAACCTCCGATAAAAAGAGGCAAGACCGTGGAATGATCTAACTTCAGTTACGGTTTTAGGAGTAGGCCACGACTTAATTGCTTCAATTTTCCCCTGATCAACTGACACTCCATCATTCGAGACAACATAGCCAAGAAAAGTTATGCTCTCGACGAGGAACGCACACTTTTCTTTCTTTGCATATAGCCTCTGAGACCTAAGAGTCTCGAATACTTGCCGTAGATGGTCGAGATGCTCCTCCACCGATCGACTATAAACCAAAATATCATCCAAATAAACAACCACAAATCTACCCAAAAATGGTTTAAGTACCTCATTCATCAAGCGCATGAAAGTACTCGGTGCATTTGTAAGGCCGAACGGCATAACGGTCCATTCATACAGCCCGTGTTTAGTTTTGAAGGTTGTCTTCCACTCATCTCCTTCCCGCATCCGAATTTGGTGATAACCACTTCGTAGATCAATTTTTGAAAAGATCACTGATCCGTGTAATTCGGCCAACATGTCATCAAGCCTCGGAATCGGAAATCGATACATGATGGTTATATTGTTCACAGCTCGACTGTCAATACACATTCGCCAAGAACCATCCTTCTTAGGAACAAGTAGGACCGGAACCGCACATGGACTTAAACTTTCTCGAATATACCCGTGGCTCATCAGTTCTTCAATTTGCTTCTGAAGTTCCTTTGTTTTCTCGGGATTACACCTATAGGCAGCTTTATTCGGAAGAGGTGCACCTGGTACAAGGTCGATTTGATGCTCAATTCCACGAACTGGTGGCAAACCCGACGGCAATTCTTCAGGGAAGACGTCCGCAAAGTCATGTAATAAGTTGGCCACTGTATCCTCATATTTCGCCGGCACGAAATCATCTTGAGTCTCCTTTATCACCAGCATGTAAACACGCTCACCACTTTCCATAGCGTGTTCAACTTCCCTCTCGCTTGCGAACATGGTGAGGTTCGGTTTTTCCCCTCGTTTGGCACTTATGGACCGGATAGCTTGGGGTGACATCGGTTTTAATATGATCTTCTTTCCCTTATCTCGCAACTCGTATTCGTTGCTCCTACCCCGATGCAAAACATCCCTATCAAATAACCAAGGGCGTCCCAAAAGCACGTGACAAGCATCCATTGGAATCACATCACACAATATCTCATCGTGATATGAACCCATTGCTAATCCAACCCGAACTTACTTCGAAACCCTTACCTTACTTCCGTCATCAAGCCAATGTAAAGCATATGGCTTAGGGTTAGTTGTGGTGGTTAATCCAAGCTTCGTCACCATTTCACTTGAAGCCACGTTGGTGCAACTCCCTCCATCGATAATTAAACTACACCACTTATCTCCAACTTGACACTTTGTATGGAATATTTGATCCCGCTGTTCCGACTCGCTCGGAATCGACTTGGCTTGCAGAGTGCGAAGGACCAAGGCTGTATCGTAATTCAGAGCATCGTAAGTCTCGCATTCTTCTCCTTCTTCGTCCTTCATGTCGAAATCAAATACGTCACCCAGTCATTCTTCCTCAACCAACAACTCGTCTCGGATCATGATAGCTTCCCTTAGTGTCACCACTCGCTTGTTCGGACAAGCATTTTGATAATGTCCGAATCCTTGACTTTGAAACATCTCACTTTAGCCAAACTCGTCTCCTTCAGTACGTAGGGTACAGTTGCATTAGCCGGAATCGCAACAGGAACCGGAGTCGGTACAGTTGCCTTAGCAGCTGAACTAGACCCGACGCTTGGGTTTCCAAATTTAATTGGAAACTCGGGTTTATACATCTTCATCCTGTTTTGAGCTTCTAGCTTCACATATAACCCACATAATGTATCGAAGTCCTCGTATGGATACAGTTTCACCGAGTTAGCTATGCTTCGGTTTAGGCCACGCATGAATCGCGACATTTTCTATTCCTCATTCTCCTCTATCTCTCCCATTAAGGTTAGATTCTCAAACTCCTCAATGTACTCACTGAAATTTAACTTTCCTTGCATGAGATCTGCAATCTTCCTGTACAAGGACAACCGGTGTGATGTTGGCACATATCTTTTACAAAGTTTTCTTTTTAATGAATCCCACGAACGGATCTTATCCTTTCCCGTACGAGCTTTTCGTGTTTTTACTCCTTCGTACCAAAGTGAAGCTCCTTTCCCCAACTTCAGAATTGCATACTTACACCTTTTCTCATCGTCGAGATCTTTAAACTCGAACATACGATCAATTTTTCGTTCCCATTCCAGGTAAACTTCAGGGTCTGTCCCTCCAACGAACTCCGGAAGCTCGTTCACCTTGAACTCTTCGACATGGCGTGAGGGTCGTTCATAGTCACCACGCCTAGGTTGCCAACGCTGGTCGCGTTCTTCGGGTACGTCACGCAATACGTCACGAAGTTTTGCCAAGAAGTCAGCGTCGTTGAGATCCATAATGCCAAAGATCAAGACCTTGGGCTCTTTGATACCACTTATGATACGAATTCTCACTTGTGATGCGAATTCGCTATCGATACAGCGGAAGGCCTTTTGACGAGCAGAAACTATCGGCAAGAAACTGTCGGGAACTGATGACAACAGTTCGCTACAGCGGTAATACAGGCTAGCGGCAAGCACTCGCGACAGGAATGTAAGACGGAAACTCGATACAGCAACAAGACAGGAACTTGACAAAAGTAAAGACTTGATGCAGCCCACTTCCAAACAGCAACACTCGAAACAGTACGTTTCGGGTGGACACGAATTCAATAGGAAACAAGTTCAAAGGATCGAATACACTTTATGCGAAATATCGGACAAGTATACAACTGTATCGAAAAACAAACAGAATATCGAAACAAGATATAAACAGATGTTTTTATCAAATTAGACCTATAATTTGATAAGGTGATTTCTCCTCAAGACCTATTGAGAATCAATCAGATTAATACTCGAAACGTGTCGAATAAAAACCAAGTTTTGATGAAAAGCATTCACCAGGGAAAAACACAAAGTGTTCTTATTTCTTCAACATTCAATAATTGAATCATTACAACTCTACTGCCACTATTTATAGGTAAAAAGTGGTCCGACCAAATAATTTAACTATTTCAAGTTGTTCTTAAAAATAATGAAAAGATAATACAAGGTTCCACATGTCACTTGTTGACAAAAGTGAAAGTTAGGTCTTTGTCTCCAAGTTGCTTGCTGACAGCCGCCTTTTTTGCCAAGAATCCTGCTGCTTTTGTAAGAGAAATCTGAACATTCTTTTATTGTTTAGTTGCCACTTGAACCTCTTTCCCTCCCCAAGATGCAAGTTGTCTTTTGTTTAAGTTATTCCAATTCCGACTATCAAGGTAACTCCGTACTTCGTTTCTGTTTTCTCGCCTAAGTACGTTGGAGTATGGTCGAGGTGTTTTACGTCAATTCTTACTTCGTCTTCTATTCTTGGAGTAGTCGGTTTCGTATCATCACCAAACAACTGTTAGTGGCATTCTGAATCGGCAAATATCAAAATGATGTATTATGTGATTTGGTGTCGATGCAAGGCGGACATTTGTTGCTGGGTCGACCCTGGCAATTTGATCGACAAGTATCTCACAACGGATACACTAATCAGTATTCGTTCGAATTCAAACAGTACAAAGTTACCCTCGCTCTGTTAACTCCGCAACAAGTCCACGAGGATCAACTCAACTTACAAGATGAAAATGTACCAAAAAGGGTAGTCGAGACCGAGGAAAAGAAAAAGGAGAGTTCAAAAATCAGCCTCTATGCTAGGACGGGAGAAATTAAAAGGGCAATAAAAGAAAAACAGCCCATGATTGTTATCCTATTTAAAGAAAAACTACTAACGATAACGAGCTTGAAATCTCTTTGCCCGATGTTGTTTATGTTTTACAGGAATACAAAGATGTGTTTACAGAAGAGGTCCCACCCGGTTTACCTCCCATCCGTGGCATCGAACATCAAATAGATTTTGTTCCCTGTGCACCAATTCCCAATCGGCCAGCTTATCGGAGTAATCCGGATGAAACAAAAGAAATTCAGCGGCAAGTGACCGAACTAATTGCAAAGGGACATGTAAGAGAAAGTCTGAGCCCCTGTGCCGTTCTCGTGCTACTTGTTCTGAAGAAAGATTGAACGAGGAGGATGTGTGTTGATTGTCGAGCTATAAACAACATTACGGTAAAGTATCAACATCCTATCCCTCGCTTAGATGATATGTTAGATGAATTACATGGTTCTAGCGTATACTCTAAAATCGATCTTAAAAGTGGTTACCACCAAATTAGGATGAAAGAAGGAGACGAATGGAAAACTGCATTTAAAACTAAATACGGACTATACGAATGGATGGTAATGCCATTTGGGTTAACTAACGCACCTAGTACCTTTATGCGCTTAATGAACCATATCTTGCATGCATATCTAGGAAAGTTTGTAGTTGTGTACTTTGATGACATACTTATCTACAGCAAGAACCTAGAAGAACATGTTGAACATCTCTAAATGGTAATAATGGTACTTAAGGAAGAAAAGTTATATGCTAATATAAAAAAATGCACCTTTTGCATGGATAAACTAGTATTTCTAGGATTCATTATTAGTACCCAGGCAATTCAAGTGGGTGAAGAGAAAATTAAGGCCATTCAAGAATGGTCAAGTCCTAAGAATATAGGAGAAGTAAGAAGTTTTCACGGCCTAGCAAGTTTCTACAGGAGGTTTGTACCAAACTTCAGCTCCATAGATGTGCCTATGACTGAAATAATGAAAAAGAATGTAGGCTTTCACTGGGGAGAAGCACAAGAAACGGCTTTTCAACTATTGAAGGAAAAACTGACTAAAGCCCCGGTATTATCCCTCCCTAACTTCTCTAAATCTTTTTAGATTGCATGTGATGCTTCAGGTGTTAGGAGTATGCCCTCGAATGCCACTCAGAGGTTGTTGAGTGAGGGCATTGTACTTGTAATTATGTAAACCATTTATATAAGGCAAATGAATGTTTCTTTATTTACTGGTAGTTACTGCATTCCTAACTCGTAAATAAACATATAGAAACTAGTCCGTATATTTGAGAGCAAAACGTTCCACTCCTTATTGGATAAGGGGGTCGGCACTGGAAAGGTTATAGCTCAAATACTTAATCGTTCGCAAGTCGATGAAACTTGACTGGGCGTTAAGTTTATGTGAAGAATTGTATGACGTGTTCTTTGACATGGAGAGTGCCTGTCGAACACTAATGGTTAGTGGGAGCACACGTTATAGGTATGCTAATTGGATTAGTATACTCGAACCGACTCACCCTCGATTCGTCACACGGATTTCACTCCGGGACAGTCAATGACGGAATCGAAAGGTTGTGATAGGTATTCGTGAACCTTCGACTTGAGGATTTAGTAGGGATGTGCTTGTGACGTCAAGATTTTCATTAGAGTAGTTCGACCCTGTAAACCGAAAGGCGGGGGTCAACCTCGACGTGCATCTTGACGGGCAAGTAGCAGTCTCTTGTATACCAAGATAGAATTCTTTCTCCCGTTAGTGAGCGGGTTATATGTCCTATGCGGTTATTGGCGGATGAGATCATAAGTCTTTGGCCAAAGCATTGGAGCTAGTTGTATTAGATACCACGGACTCGATGATCTCGATTTGCATTAACGAATGCATAGCGTCAAGTCTGAGATAGGGTTTGGTGATCGTGACTCTATAACTTGATCGGGACATTTGAAAGAAGTGTTTATACGTATCTTTGGTATTCACGGAGAATGGTTCTTGAATGATCCCAATCATTCGTTCTCGGTTGGGTACAGTGTAGGCGGCCCAGGCGGCTAGGTGGTGCTACTACTCTTTGGTTCCTCCCATTCTTGGCCCGAGACGGACCTCCGAGTCGCGCAATAGGATTGGCAGCGGAATGAATAAAGCTAATTCTCTCATTATGAATATTAGATATTGGATATCTAATTTTGGAACATTGGATGTTTAAATCGATTTATTGGATAAATTGATTTACGGCCTAATGAATTAAATAAATTACTGGGTGACTAATTTAATTCATATATATAATTATTTCTTGGAGAAATAATTATATTATTTTGTATTTGATATGATGAAATTAATTGGATTAATTAAACAATACAAATACATCGGAACGGAATTGGAATTTATCTGTTTGGACTCTCGGGAGTCAGAAACGAACCAAACTCATCCGTTTTCTCCATGGCCCCCCCCCCCCCCCCCATTTCTAGCCACCTTCCTTTTGGACTTATGTCCCCATTCTTTAATGTATGATAATTGTGGAGGTGGGGTTAGATTCCCACATGCATGAGTTGTTGCTAGTGGTGGGGAGTTGAATAAGAGGGATGAAGACATCATTCATTTAAACCTACACATTCCTACGTGAGAGTCAGATAGAGAGAGAGAGAGAGAGAAACCATTTTCTCAATTGTCTTCATCATCTTCTTCATATCATCTTAATTGTTCTTGGAGAAAATTAAAGATATATTGAGAGATATAAATTAAAACACTTAGAGTGTTATAACTAAATTTTCATCACTTGATTCTAGCTGTAACCTTAGAGGTTAATCGAGTGTTGTCATTCCGTTCGTTTCCCCGACGCGTGACAAGTAGAGACACGATTTTTCGGCGTTGGATCATCCAAGGGCTTGGAACATTCTGGATCGTTTGGGGAATAGCTCAAAAGAAGGAAATCCATATAATCAACGGACGACAAGGGTATGATTTCGAATCTTCCTTTGTTTATTTTATATTCGTATATACGTAGCTCGATCGATCCTCGTAGGGATTCAGATCGAATTAATTTTCGTTTTACCGCTTCCGCTGGGCCTTCGTTTTAGGCACCGAATCCCAACAGTGGTATCAGAGCCAGGTCTTGCGATCGTATATACGATATTTAGCATTTGGAATGCTTATTTTGTGATTTAGAATCACTTTGATAATCGTAGATATTTTATTGTTCGTCGTAGTGTTGTTTTTCCGTGATTTTATGTTATGGTATAAATCAGGTTTTTCTTGGAAATATGATTTATATTAATAATATTCGGATCGGGAATAACGGGATTTTAGAAATCGCCCGAAAGCAGTATGTCGAATCGTTGGACGTTTTCCATACAAGTGTCGAGTATGGCCGAGCACGTCCGGCCCGTGGCGGGCAACTTATGTCGAGCCGAGTCTGCCGGGCGTGTTCTTTGTATCGAGCCGAGTGCTCGCTGGATCCGTCCTGACACTTGCTGTGTCGAGCCGAGTCCTGCCGGGCGTGTTCTTTAGACGAGCCGAGTGCTCGCTGGATCCGGCCGGACGCTTGCCGTATGTCGAGCCGAGTGCTCGATGTATCCGGCCGGCTAGTGATGTATCCTGCCGGTCGAGTCCGGGCATGGCCGCGGCCCCCTTTCTGTCTGGGCGGCAAGGCACAGCAGGCTGCCGTCAGTGCACAATCTTCTTTGGCGCTTTCAGTGTCGGGCACTGGGTCTCGTTTTTCAGTATATTTTCGATTATTGAATTTTCCTGTTTTAAAATCATTAATTTGGAATTTTTGATGAGGGAAAATTCAAAGAAAATATTTTAAGGGTATACTACGGACGAAAATTAAATTGTCGATTATTGTTGAATTGATTGGATCAATTCTATTTATTGTTGATTATTGATTGGATCATATGTAATCTTCTCGCTATCCATTTATTGAGTATTTATTGGATGAATGCTTTTGAATGGGGATGTGGTTCATGGACTTAGTTTGAATCGTTCGTTTTATTCGATTGGGTTGTAAAGGCCGTTTTGAGCCTATTTATTTTACTAGAAATATTTGTATCTAGGATGCAATTTTTCAATGTAAAATTTATATGTAATGACGAAGACCGGAGGAAGATCCGTTCCGAGAAGACGAAGATTCAAGACGAAGACTTGTAATTAGATTACGGAGTTTTTGTTTTCTAGGAACGGTCCATGAACCACATGTTGGTAGCAACTAGGTTGTGAATGGTTGTTACATATTGTATGAATGCAACAAACGCGCTAAAATGATTAATGTGCAAAGTGTAACGTCAATCGCGAAAATTCTCCCACAACAAATTATTAAGTTTATAAGGTTTCAAGGTTTTCCTTCCCTCCATCGAGCTTTCGGGAAATTGAAATCCAAACCGGATGTGCTATGCTTCCGAGTTATCGGGGTAGTCGTTCGGGGAGGACGGATAAATTACCGGGAGCGCATTGGATGCCTTCGGTTGTAGCAAATTTTATCCCTAGAAACCTGATAGGTTGCCGGATAAGATTCAATTGTGAAACTGATTTGCGTCGATGGTATAAACTTAACTTGTTCACGAACCATAGAAACCGTATAGGTTGAGGGGAGTGAACAAGGGGAAAAAGAAGATCGAATCATTCATTGGATGGGTTGGTGTTGGACACCACTTTATGAAAATTAATAGACTAGAAACCTGTTCGGTTGCCCTCTATTAAGATTTATAAAGAACTCGATCACCACTATGAAGTAGTGCGACGGTACTTCCGGATTTCACATGGGCGTGTGTTGTTCCGATAAAAATAGTGGGAGCTGGGTAACAAGAATAGAAAAGACCTTAATTCTATACTCAGATCATAATATAACAAGTCACTAATTAATCTGTTATACTTAATGCAGACAAATCTCAATATGACAATGTATCAACTCGCAATTCTACTCGAAAAGAACACCTTAATGGGACCTAACTTTGTGGATTGGCTCCGCAATCTGATGATTGTCCTCAGTATAGAGGCACTGGGATACGTTTTGGAGACGGACATTCCGGCGCCGAGCCAATCAGGAAGAGATTGAAAACCACGAAAAGTGGGTTAAGGATGACGTGAAAGTCCGTGCTTATATGATGGCTTCCATGTATAATGAGCGTCAGAGAGCTCATGAGAAAATGACTTCTGCTAGGCAGATTCTATCTCACTTAACCGAGCTTTATGGTGAGCACAGCAGAACTGCAAGATATGAGATATCCAAGCAACTGTTCGGTGCAAGGATGAAGGAAGGTGAGAAGGTTGGGGAACACGTCCTCAAAATGATATCCATGATCGAGAGATTGGAGGCTCTTGATTTTAAAATGGATACTTCTCTCCAAACCGACCTTATCCTACAGTCTCTCCCGATTCCTTCTCACGGCTTGTTATGAACTTCAACGCAATGAGATTGCATGTAATTTAGCCGGGCTAATGAACAAACTTGTGACCGCTCGGCCTCAAATGAAGACTCGCGGATGAAGGAGTCGGCCCTTGTGATTTCTTCTCGGACTTCGGAAGTCTAAGAATAAGAAGAGAAAGACCAAGAAGCGGATGGACCACAAGCAAAGGACCTTAAGGGTAAGGGCAAGGCCCCGATGGTTCAAGAACAAGAAGAAGAAGGATGCTTGTCTCAAGTGCGGTGAGCTTGGCCACCGGGCTAGAGACTCCCGATTCTTCATGGCACTTCAGTCTGAACTTTTAGTTTTGGAAACAAATTGTTACGCTCGTATTTTCTACTTCTGAATCTTGGATTACGGTGCTAGTTCTCATATTTGTACCGTGAATCAGGATCTGGAACAAAGTAGGAAGCTTGGAGCTGGAGAAGTTATGATCACAGTCGGAAGCGGGCATAGTGTCGAGGCGACCGACATAGGATCACTTCTTTTGGGTTTAGAATCCGGCTTTGTTTTGACTTTAGAAGATGTACTTGTTTTGCCCAAGGGGCACAAAAACATTGTATCGATTCCGGTCATGGACCGAAAAGGTTTTTCATTTTTCATTGGTGATGGTTCCTGCAAAATTTATTTCAAAAATAAACTAGTGGGTACTGCTACACTGTTAAATGGATTATATCATCTAAATCTCAGCAACAAAGTAGTTGTGAATACTATGACTAGAAAACGTGGTAGGGATGAAACCAATCAAGTTTTGAAATGGCATCTTAGACTTGGTCATGTTGGTCAGACCAAGGTTTACAAGATGGAAAAGGATGGACTCATGGGTCCATTGGGATCGGATCCCTTTCCTACTTGTGAATCTTGCCTTAAAGGTAAAATGACTAAGTCCCCCTTCACAGGGACTTTTGAAAGAGCCGATAAATCGGGATTAATCCATCGACGCGTTTGTGGTGCTTTGGAAGCAGCACGTGACGGATATCAATATTTCATTACGTTTACAGATGATCATACTAGGTATGGTTATGTATACTTAATGAAACATAAATCCGAGGCTTTTGATAAATTCCAGGAATTCAAGGCCCTAGTCGAGAAACAAACTGGTAATCATATCAAAGCACTTCGGTCGGACCGAGGTGGCGAGTATATGAGTACGGATTTTGACGAGTTCCTTAAGGAACATGGAATAGTTTCACAACTAACACCTCCAGGTACTCCTCAGTTAAATGGTGTGTCAGAAAGAAGGAACCGGACCTTGTTAAACATGGTCCGTTCCATGCTGGGCTACACTAACTTACCAATTTACCTGTGGGGGTATGCACTCCTGACTGCCGCGTATATCTTGAACAGATGTCCTTCCAAATCCGTTCCTAAAACTCCACATTAGATGTGGGAGGGCAGGAAACCAAGTCTTAATCACATTAGGATTTGGGGATGTCCCGCTTATGTCAAGAAGACTAAGGTGGAGAAGTTGGAAGCTAGGTCCGCAAAGGGAAGTTTCATTGGATTCCCATCTGGGACGATGGGATATCTATTCTACATGCCCGAAGATTGAAAGATCGTTGTTGCTTTACAAGCACACTTCCTGGAAGATGAGTTCATTCAGGAAGGCGGAGCAGGTATAAGTATTTCTTTAGAAGAATACAATGAAACTCCTCGGGAGACACTTGTGCAAGAAACTGGAACCGAACCTTCTGAAACACAAGTACAACCACCTCGTAGATCTAGTAGGGTGTCTCATTTACCTGAGAGGTATGGGCTTGTGCACTTGGAGGAGCTGGGTCTCCATGAGGTTCCAAGTGATAGCCAAGAGACCGACCCGACGACCTATGACCAAGCGATGGTGGATGTAGACTCCGCGAAATGGCGTGAAGCTATGGAAGCTGAGATAGACTCGATGCATGTCAATCAGGTCTGGACTCTAGTAGACCGCCCCAAGGGCATAGTGCCTATTGGGAACAAATGGATCTATAAGAGAAAGATCGATGGTGATGGCAAGGTTGACGCCTATAAGGCCAGGCTTGTGGCAAAGGGTTATACCCAGAAGGAAGGGATCGATTACCACGATACCTTCTCGCCCGTACCCATGATCAAGTCTATTCGCATGATGCTTGCTATAGCTGCCTACCATGATTATGAGATATGGCAAATGGACGTAAAGACGGCTTTCCTTAATGGATTCCTCGAGGAGGAAATCTATATGGAGCAGCCTAAAGGCTTTGTGTCCGAAGTCGATATTCTATTTATGGACTGAAGCAAGCGTCGCGTAGTTGGAACCTTCATTTTGACGAGGCGATCAAAGAGTTTGACTTCGTGCAAAATGAAGAGGAACCTTGTGTATACAAGAGGGTTAGTGGTAGCAAGATCGCATTCTTAGTACTATATGTAGATGACATTCTACTAATAGGAAATGATGTGGGAATGCTCAGTTCTGTGAAAGCTTGGCTTTCGAGTAATTTCTCCATGAAAGACTTGGGAGAAGCTACCTATATTCTTGGTATTCGACTCTACCGGGATAGAGCGAAGAGAACAATAGGTCTTTCCCAAGCCCTCTATATAGATAAAATCTTAAATCAATTTAAGATGGATGATTCTAAAAGAGGGTTCCTACCGATGCGACATGGAATAAAACTCACCTTGAAGATGTGTCCTCAAAATGAAGAACAACGAAAGGAAATCAGTAATATACCATATGCTTCGGCCGTGGGTAGCCTTATGTATGCTATGTTGTGTACAAGACCTGACATCGCGCATGCTGTAAGCGTGGTGAGTAGGTTTCAGGCATACCCAGGTAGGGAACATTGGACTGCCGTAAAGAACGTTCTCAAGTACTTGAGAAGGACTAGAGATATGGTTCTGATGTATGGCGGTGGAGATTTGGATGTGGTGGGATTCACTGATTCGGACTTCCAAGGACTGAAGAACGACTCGATGTCTACTTCTGGTTACATATTTACTCTTAATGGAGGAGAAGTATCTTGGCGAAGCGCCAAGCAAAGCGCGACTGATGATTCCACCTGTCAGGCTGAGTATCAAGCAGCCTCAGAGGCTTCCAAGGAAGGGTTCGATATTAAGAAGTTTCTGGGAGAACTTCAAATAATACCATGTGCTGAGCTGCCTGTTCTGCTGTACTGCGACAATGACGGAGCTGTAGCGCAGGCCAAGGAGCCGAAGTTTCACAACAGCACAAAACATATTGAGAGGAAGTATCATCTCGTAAGAGAATTTGTTCGCAAGGGATACATTGTGCTGCACAGAGTAGACTCGGCTGACAACGTCGCCGATCCACTGACCAAGCCACTTTCTCAGACTAGCTTGGAGCGTCATCTGGAGAACATGGGTATTAGATACCATAGTGTGTGGCATTGAGTGCAAGTGGGAGATTGTTAGGAGTATGCCCTCGAATGCCACTCAGAGGTTGTTGAGTGAGGGCATTGTACTTGTAATTATGTAAACTGTCAGGCGTATTTTTGTACGCTAATTTATCATTATTTTGTAGTGTTTTGGTGAGTGAAATCATCTAAATGAGCTTTTAATGCCTTGATTTTGTATGATTGACAGGAAATTGAAGTCCGGGAGCTAAAACGAGGCAAAACGGGCGAAAACGGCAAAACTGGACGATGAGCCGCGGCGCAAGGAATCGGAGCCGCGGCACAGGAAGACACCAGCCGAAGGGCAGAGTAATCTGTACTCTGTGCCGCGGCACAGCCCAGGTGAGCCGCGGCACAGAAGAATTATTTAACGCCCAGGTATTCAGCTTTTGGGCGATGTGCCGCGGCACAGGTTCAGTGAGCCGCGGCACACTTAGCGGGTTTGGTACGTCTGCGCGGATTCTGGGCCGTTTCGGAGCCAGTTTTCAACCGATTAATACGGACGCGATTTGTGGAGGTGCTGAGCTATAAATAGGGCTTAAGACCCTAATTTAATTATCTTGGAATCATTGAATCTAAACCTAGGAGAGCTTAAGCTTGGAGACAGAGAAGAGGAGGAAAGCAGAAGAATTCAAGGGCAGAAGGCGGGAGCTGAAGAACGGAGGAATCCGAGCTTCATCTGCGTTTGAATTTTATGCTTTCGTTTGTTTATTCTGTATTTTCAGTTTTTAGTATGTCAGGCTAAAGCCCTAATCTAGGGTTTTGATGAAACCTTTGTTTTGACGAATTGATTAAGATTATCCAATTTATTACCTTTTTATTGAGTTTTCCCAATTATGTTTACTGCTTGCAATTATCTGGCCAATAGTTGTATTGATTTAATCATTCACTTCGAATCGGGAGAGGAGATTTGGTGAGGAACTATTGGTGATGACTGTTTTATTCTGTGAGATAGGAATATACTCATAGAAACTACGTGGCCTTTAGGAGATTTCATGCTTTTTGCCTATCGACGAGATAATTCACCTAGGGATAGAGTGCGTTAGTCATCGTTAGATAAATCTATTGACCTCGGGAGAGGCGGTAGAATATATTAGCAATCTCCGCCTTCAGTAAATTGGAAAAATTATTTATTACGGATAATTGAGAGTAAATTCGGATAAACTAAGGTGGATTCAGAACCCTAGACGTATTCATCATTTGATTTCCTTAATCCAAGATATTGTTTTCTACTGCTTAGTATTTTAGAAATTCTTTTAGTTATTAATCCAAAAACCCAACTTCGATTGTTCAAATAAAATTGGAATACGAAAACGTCGGTAGTTAGAGATTCAATCCTCGTGGGAACGATACTCTACTTATCACTTTATTACTTGTAAACGATGACGCACTTGCGTGTAGGAAATATCGCAACAAGTTTTTGGCGCCGTTCGGATTGAAATTTTTCTAATATCGATTTAAGTATTTCCAGTCTTAATTTGAAGCGTTTTATTTTTATTTTTGTGTATTTATTTTTGTTTATTCGTTTTCCTTTCAGACCTTTCGTTAGTGCATGAGAAGACTCGGTAACGAAGGCTTACTACCTTTGGACACCGAGCTCGAGCGCACGCTAAGAAGGAACAAAAAGGAGAAAAGAGAGTTGCAGACGGCGGTCATCATGGCCGAGAATATTGAAATCCAAGGAGGAGACAACCAAGTGCGGCAAGTTCAACCGGAACTCGCTCTTTGAGATTATGCCATGCCGCAGGTCAACGCTAATTTTTCGGGAATTCGGCGTTCCACTATCCAAGCAAATAATTTTGAGATCAAGCCCGCCATTATTCAGATGGTGCAAGCGAGCCCATTCTGTGGATTGCCGAAGGACGACCCGAATGCCCACATTGCGTCTTTCCTTGAGATATGCGACACTTTCAAAACTAATGGTGTCACCGACGATGCCATCCGATTGAGGCTTTTCCCTTTCTCTTTGAGGGACAAAGCAAAATTCTGGTTAAATTCTTTACCACCGGGGTCGATTACAACATGGGAGAGGTTAGCGCAAGCCTTCCTTGCCAAATTTTTCCCACCAGCTAAGACGGTGAGGTTGAGAAACGAGATAACCACTTTTGCCCAGTACGATATGGAAACGCTCCACGAGGTGTGGGAGCGATATAAAGAATTGCTTCGAAGATGCCCTCATCACGGCATTCCTGATTGGCTTCAGCTGCATACGTTTTATGGTGGTTTGAGTGCTTCTACACGCACTTTAGTGGATGCGGCCTCTGGAGGAACATTCATGGGAAAATCTATGGCCGAGGCACACGTGCTTTTGGAAGATATGGCCGAAAACGCATACCAATGGCCATCAGAAAGATTGACACCGAAAAGAGTAATGGAAGTTTCAAGCAATGATCCGATCTCCACCTTGACAGCTCAAGTCGCCGCTTTGACACAACAGCTCCAGACATTTTCGCACGCACCAGCCCCCGTTACCATTGAGACATGTAATTGGTGTAACGGATCACACCGGCGGAGTGTCAATTTGGAAATCCGTTCGAGCAAAATCGGATGGAGCAGGCTCAATTCGTAGGAAATGGGAATCGACCAAGATAACCCGTACTCAATACTTATAATCCGGTGGCGCAATCATCCAAACTTTTCATGGAGAAACGGACATGACGCACACCAGCCCCTTTCGCTCGGAATCAACGGCCCCCTTCCGCTCCCAAAGTGTCTCTCGAGGAAGCGCTTGCAAAATTGGCGGCAAATACGAGTCAATTTATGACTCGGACGGAAGCTACACTACAAAATCATTCTGCTTCCATTCGAATTTGGAGGTCCAGTGGGCCAAATCGCTAATGTGTTGAAAGCTCGTCCGAGGGAGCATTGCAGTACAACGAGACTAATCCTAGAGAGAGTCTAAACGCAGTTAGCTTGAGAAGCGGGAGAGAGTTGTTGGATCAGCCGGAGTGGGTAAAGAGAAGAAAGTGATGGAGGAAGAGATGGATTTAAAGCCGGAGGAGTCAAATGATGTGAAGCCGGATAACTTGAAGACATGTGTTCCCCGTTCGTTTCCGAGAGACTACAAAGAAAGAAGGGCGGACAAACAATTTTCTAAATTCCTTGATGTGTTCAAAAGCTTCACATAAATATTCCGTTCACGACGCATTGGAGCAGATGCCGAGTTATGTCAAATTCATGAAAAGATATTATCTAAGAAGAGAAAACTTGAAGAGTTTGAAACGGTCACCTTGACAAAGGAGTGCAGTGCAATTCTTCAAAAGAAGATCCCACCTAAATTAAAAGATCCGGGAAGCTTCAACATACCTTGCACCATGGGGAATTTTTCATTTAATAAGGCACTATGCGATCTTGGTGCGAGTATCAACCTCATGCCTCTGTCGATTTTCCAAAAGCTGAATTATTGGGAAGCTAATCCAACCACAGTCTCATTACAATTGGCGGACCGATCGATAAAGTATCCGAGGGGAGTGATCGAGGATGTATTAGTTAAGGTTGACAAGTTCATCTTTCCAGCCGACTTCATCGTACTAGACATGGAGGAAGATGACAATATTCCGATCATCTTGGGACGACCATTTCTAGCGACGGGCCGAACCCTTATAGACGTGGAAAAGGGAGAGCTAACTCTGAGGGTCCAAGACGAGGAAATTACTTTTCAAGTATTCAAGTCATTCCCATGTCCAGGAAGTGCTGATAAAGGATCACAAATTGAGAGGGTGAATGTCGTTGAAAGAGGAAAGCACCGAAAACATCGTCGGTGGGAAAATTCAGATGTTGTGTTAAATGGCCCGAGTTTTAAGAAGGATGTAGAACAAGTGGCGTTCCTCGAGCATGAGGAGAAATCTGCAGCAATCGTGGGTTCGTTTGTGAAGGAGGAAAGTGAGCCAAAAGCCAAGCGAAAAATTAGTCATGGAGAAATCGGGTGTTTCGGAAAATTTTTCAAGTTGAAACCTTTTCACAAACAACATTTGATGACCGAACCGAAACTCGAACCACTGATGACCAATGGTCATAATTTTAACCAAAATATAAACGGTTCGATGAACGGGGCGGAAGCCAAATGGAGTTTGCGAAAAGCGAACTAACGTTGTCCAATAGGTCCGGCTGAAGACTATAAACTTAGCGCTCCTCGGGAGGCAACCCGAGTATTAGTTGTAGATTCTTTGTTGTTTGCTTGCATTTTTAGAGTCTCTTTTTGTCTTCTTTCTTCTTTGATCCATCCTTCCCTCTCATCTTAATGATTTCGTGTTAAATTTACGTGCGTGAATCGGCAAAGGGGAGAAATTCAATGATGAGCCGCGGCAGATCCAGTGAGCCGCGGCACACACCAAATGAGGAAAAATGGCCAAGCAAAGCGTACCTCTGTGCGCGGCATGATCTTACCGAGCCGCGGCACACCAGTCACCGAGCCGCGGCACCGATCGAGCCGCGGCACACTAAATGGTCGAGAAACGCCCGGGAGCTCATACTTTGTGCGCGGCATACTAAGGCCGAGCCGCGGCACACTAACACACCGAGCCGCGGCATACGAAATTTGAGCCGCGGCACCCGACGACATACCAAAACGTCCCGGTTGACAGTACTTTGGTCCGCGGCTCACTTATATTGTGCCGCGGCCCCGTCGCAAAATAAGAGCATCCAGTAAGGCTCATTCGGTTGATCGGCCTATATAGGATACTTCTACCCTCCCTCCCTTCCTTCCGCACACATGGAGGTTAGTTGGCTCCACTCTATGAGTCTCCTTCTCAAATTCTCCAGTTATTTTGGATTTCTAAATCATTAATGATTCTTGATGTGAAAAGATTTGGAGTTTTATATTGCTAGTTATTCTTCATTGTTGTTTCTAAAATGGAGTTGGAATATGGGAATTTGTTATTGTGATGGAATTGATGTTTATGAGCGAATTGTTGATGATGGTTTTCGTAATTCGGGGTTATAATCATGTTATTATTTTTGGGATTTGGAATTAACCATGAAAATTTTTGTTCTTCATTTTAACTTGTGCACACAAGGTGTTTGATAAATTGCAGCAATGAAAAATGGGTAAGCTAGGCATTTTCCAACTTATATGCAATGAATCATGTTGTCACATTATCCCCAACCTCTACATCATGTTCAACTTGAGAACTATACTTAACTTCCTTTTTGATGATGCAAGCTTGTTTATTCACATTCCGCATGATGTAGTCAAGAAGCATGCAAGCTCACCTGACGATGTCGGCACCAGCTCCTGAGCAGATTGGAGGGGAGTACTTGACCTTTTACTTTTCTTGCATTTCATTTTTTGTCCATTGAGGTCAATGTACGTCCTAAGTTTGGGGGGGATTTACATTCAGTCTACATTCATTGCTGTACTCTATTTTCTTGCTGTACATTATATTCTGTTGCACTTTTCTTTTCTTTGCGAAAATTTTTTAGCCTTGCTTGCCGTAGTTTCTCCTTATTCGTGAATTTTTGTGCTTCTATTTGTGTGATACTGATGTTACGACACTTGTCTTTCTCTCGAAGAAGCGGGCGAGTTCTAGTCGAGTTGGAGTCGATTATTTCGTTACCTTAGTATTCAATTAGGTCCGAAATTTTCCCGATTGTAGAGGTCTTGGAGATAAGAGACGATACATACTTGTTGCTAAATACCCATCAATACGTTTGGCTACATTTCCGGATAGTGAGTCGTACTGTTTCTTTAGTCGTGTTGGCACTTAGTTTGAGTTTTGAGTCGGTCAGTTTTTCCCTAAAAGTCGAGATAATGTGTTCTATGATGGGAAGTCTAGTAACCGGGGTATTCGCGTGACCCGTTGTTTACTCTCGCGTAAAGCAGCGACCACGATTAGATTAATGATTTAGATATTTCACATGTGCCAATGATAGGAAGCCTAGTAGGGGCATTCGCGTGACCATTGTTTACTTTCGCGTAAAGCGGCAACCTTGATTCGGACATGCGGAAATTATATATTCGAGTTGTTTCTCCGCCTGTAGGCGGGAACTTAGTAACTAGAAGCATCCATGTGCCCCATGAGTGTCTTTTACGTCAAACGGTTTCCTAATACATGAGAATGGAAGTTCCACCTAGGATTATCCCGATGAAACATCCCGAGATCCTAACCTAGTGGTCGACTCGAATCAAATTTTGAGCATATATATAAGGGGATCTTGTCCGAGGTTTAGTTATTATGAGACTCGTGAAAATTGTGCCTTTAGGCGTGGAACGCGACGAACTAGCTTGTTTATGTTAGCCTTTCATATTGTGTCGATTTGACTCATGTTTTGTTAATCTTTGAGCCGAGTTTTCTTCATGAACGAATGATTAGGACTGAACTTGATTACTTTGCGGAATCATTATTCTGAGTGCAGCTCGCGTTTATGACACTCGTATTATTTAGAGAGAATGGCAGGATAGTATTGATTAGATTGAACACTATGAGTTGCACAATTATTCACGACATTCTTTTATTGACTTTAATTCTTTTGCTTGAGGACAAGCAAAGGCTTAAGTTTGGGGGTATTTGTTAGGCGTATTTTTGTACGCTTATTTATCATTATTTTGTAGTGTTTTGGTGAGTGAAATCATCTAAATGAGCTTTTAATGCCTTGATTTTGTATGATTGACAGGAAATTGAAGTCCGGAGCTAAAAGCGAGGCAAAGCGGCAAAACGGCAAAGCTGGATGATGAGCCGCGCGCAAGGAATCGGAGCCGCGGCAGAAGACACCACGAAGGGCGAGTAATCAGACTGTTCGCGGCATGACCAGTGAGCGCGGCACGAAGAATTATTTAACGCCTGTATTCGGCTTTTGGGCGATGTGCCGCGGCACAGTTGATGAGCCGCGGCACACTTAGCGGGTTTGGTACGTCTGCGCGGATTACAGGCGTTTGAGCCGATTTTCAACCGATTAATACGGACGCGATTTGTAGAGGTGCTGAGCTATAAATAGGGCTTAAGACCCTAATTTAATTATCTTGGAATCATTGAATCTAAACCTAGGAGAGCTTAAGCTTGGAGACAGAGAAGAGGAGGAAAGCAGAGGAATTCAAGGGCAGAAGGCGGGAGCTGAAGAATGGAGGAATCCGAGCTTCATCTGCGTTTGAATTTTATGCTTTCGTTTGTTTATTACGTATTTTGATTTTTAGTATGTCGCTAAAGCACTAATATAGGGTTTTGATGAAACCTTTGTTTTGACGAATTGATTAAGATTATCCAATTTATTACCTTTTTATTGAGTTTTCCCAATTATGTTTAATGCTTGCAATTATCTGGCCAATAGTTGTATTGATTTAATCATCCACTTCGAATCGGGAGAGGAGATTTGGTGAGAAC
Source organism: Orobanche coerulescens (assembly GCA_033398695.1). Classification (NCBI taxonomy): domain Eukaryota; kingdom Viridiplantae; phylum Streptophyta; class Magnoliopsida; order Lamiales; family Orobanchaceae; genus Orobanche; species Orobanche coerulescens. Next base: position 104,857,272 of record CM065804.1, read on the forward strand.
TATTAGTGAGGACCGTTTATTCTGTGAGATAGGAATATACTCATAGAAACTACGTGGCCTTTAGGAGATTTCATGCTTTTTGCCTATCGACGAGATAATTCACCTAGGGATAGAGTGCGTTAGTCGTCGTTAGATAAATCTATTGACCTCGGGAGAGGCGGTAGAATATATTAGCAATCTCCGCCTTCAGTAAATTGGGAAAATTATTTATTACGGATAATTGAGAGTAAATTCGGATAAACTAAGGTGGATTCAGAACCCTAGACGTATTCATCATTTGATTTCCTTAATCCAAGATATTGTTTTCTACTGCTTAGTATTTTAGAAATTCTTTTAGTTATTAATCCAAAAACCCAACTTCGATTGTTCAAATAAAATTGGAATACGAAAACGTCGGTAGTTAGAGATTCAATCCTCGTGGGAACGATACTCTACTTATCACTTTATTACTTGTAAACGATGACGTGCACTTGCGTGTAGGAAATATCGCAACATAAACCATTTATATAAGGCAAATGAATGTTTCTTTATTTACTAGTAGTTACTGGCATTCCTAACTCGTAAATAAACATATAGAAACTAGTCCGTATATTTGAGAGCAAAACGTTCCACTCCTTATTGGATAAGGGGGTCGGCACTGGAAAGGTTATAGCTCAGATACTTAATCGTTCGCAAGTCGATGAAACTTGACTGGGCGTTAAGTTTATGTGAAGACTTGTATGACGTGTTCTTTGACATGGAGAGTGCCTGTCGAACACTAATGGTTAGTGGGAGCCCACGTTATAGGTATGCTAATTGGATTAGTATACTCGAACCGACTCACCCTCGATTCGTCACACGGATTTCACTCCGGGACAGTCAATGACGGAATCGAAAGGTTGTGATAGGTATTCGTGAACCTTCGACTTGAGGATTTAGTAGGGATGTGCTTGTGACGTCAAGATTTTCATTAGAGTAGTTCGACCCTATAAACCGGAACGCGGGGGTCAACCTTGACGTGCATCTTGACGGGCAAGTAGCAGGTCCTACTGAATACCAAGATAGAATTCTTTCTCCCGTTAGTGAGCGGGTTATATGTCCTATGTGGTTATTGGCAGATGAGATCATAAGTCTTTGGCCAAAGCATTGGAGCTAGTTGTATTAGATACACGACAGCTCGATGATCTCGATTTGCATTAACGAATGCATAGCGTCAAGTACAGATAGGGTTTGATTGATCGTGACTCTATAACTTGATCGGGACATTTGAAAGAAGGGTTTATACGTATACTCGTATTCACGACAGAATGGTTCTTGAATAATCCCAATCATTCGTTCTCAGTTGGGGTATAGTGTAGGCCGCCAGGCTGGCTAGGTGGTGCTACTACTCTTTGGTTCCTCCCATTGCTGACTGAGACGGACCTACCGAGTCGCGCAATAGGATTGACGATGGAATGAATAAAGCTAATTCTCTTATTATGAATATTAGATATTGGATATCTAATTTTGGAACATTGGATGTTTAAATTGATTTATTGGATAAATTGATTTACGGCCTAATGAATTAAATAAATTACTGGGTGACTAATTTAATTCATATATATAATTATTTCTTGGAGAAATAATTATATTATTTTGTATTTGATATGATGAAATTAATTGGATTAATTAAACTATACAAATACATCGGAACGGAATTGGAATTTATCTGTTTGGACTCTCGGGAGTCCGAAACGAACCAAACTCATCCGTTTTCTCCATGGGCCCCCCCCCATTTCTAGCCACCTTCCTTTTGGACTTATGTCCCCATTCTTTAATGTATGATAATTGTGGAGGTGGGGTTAGATTCCCACATGCATGAGTTGTTGCTAGTGGTGGGGAGTTGAATAAGAGGGATGAAGACATCTTTCATTTAAACCTACACATTCCTACGTGAGAGTCAGATAGAGAGAGAGAGAGAGAGAAAAACCATTTTCTCAATTGTCTTCATCATCTTCTTCATATCATCTTAATTGTTCTTGGAGAAAATTAAAGATATATTGAGAGATATAAATTAAAACACTTAGAGTGTTATAACTAAAGTTTCATCACTTGATTCTAGCCGTAACCTTAGAGGTTAATCGAGTGTTGTCATTCCGTTCGTTTCTGCAACGCGTGACAAGTAGAGACGCGGTTTTTCGGCGTTGGATCATCCAAGGGCTTAGAGCATTTTGGATCGTTTGGGGAATAGCTCAAGAGAAGGAAATCCATATAATCAACGGACGACGAGGGTATGATTTCGAATCTTCCTTTGTTTATTTTATATTCGTATATACGTAGCTCGATCGATCCTCGTAGGGATTCGGATCGAATTAATTTTCGTTTTACCGCTTCCGCTGGGCCTTCGTTTTAGGCACCGAATCCCAACATCAGGAACAGGGATAGGTGTTGTATTAATGCAAGAAGGAAAGCCTATAGCTTACTTCAGCGAAAAATTGAGTGGTTGATACAAAAACGATTATTCCAAGTGAAGAAGACGAATTAAAGATCGACGTAAAGCACCTTGAACATACACCTACGTATTTAGGTGAGAAAATGGATACGAAACTTGGAGTAACTTTGGTGACCGGACTCGGAATAACTTAGACGTGTCGACATGCATACATAGTACACACCATGCATACTAATCGGTCCAAATTCACACATGTGTGGCCGATTTGTCAAAGATTTGTCATCCCTCACCAACAACAAAATTTACCAAGATTTGTCCAACATTTTTCAAAGAAAATCTCCATCCCTTATCAATAATAAAGTTCGGCCGATTTCTTTTCAACATGTATTCGGCCGATCCCCCCCCCCCCCTTTTGGCATGAGAATAGTTTCTTTTTTTCTAGTAGTTTATTAGATACACTTTGGATGTAATCTTTGTTTTTTCCTTTTTCAAGATTGTGTAACTCCTATTTAAATGGGAGTTTTTCGGCTTGTAAGATTATCTTGGAAGAAATAAAATTTAATACTCTTGTATTAATTGTTGGATGAGTTCCTACGAAACTTTGATTATTATTCGACGTGTCTTCGAGTTTTAATCCGATTGATTCTAAATAGGTCTTGGGAAGAAATCACATTATCGAATTATAGGTCTAATTCGATAAAAACCTTGTACTTAATTTTATCCGGCTGAATTGCGCTACTTTCGGACGATTTTTACGTTGTATCCTTTACATCAAATAATTAATCATACCCAAAAATACATAAAATACCCTTTCGTTGCGTTGCATGCGAATTACGTTTACATATGAATGTTAATTCGTATCCGTGGTCCTACACTTGATACGAATTCGCCAGGAAAAGTGAATATGTATCGGTCGGAGTATATGTAAGTGTATGATAGCGGAAGGCTTTTTACGAGTAGGGTGTTTTGAGTGTATTTTTATGGAAGTAATATTGGAAATGACAATGAAAAATTCGAACAAGAATAAGGGTTTATCGAATTAGACCTATAATTCGATAAGTGATTTCTTCTCAAGACCTATTGAGAATCAATCGGATTAATACTCAAAAACGCGTCGAATAATAATCAAGGTTTCGTAGGAACTCGTCCAACAAGTAATACAAACGTATTAATTTTTCATTCAATCTTCCCTCTTTTTACATGCCAAAAATGGCCATTAAATAGACATTACACATACTTGAAAACAAAAGATCACAATCTAACAAATACATAACATATCTAATAAACTATTAATTTGACTAAGAAAATAAAAAAAAAAACACATTTCATGTGTGAATTGGCCGAATGTTGTATGTTCAAGATCTTTCATGATCTTGAATATGATCTTGGCCCCATGTGTGAAGACTTTGTCATGAAGACTTTGAGATGAAAACACATTTCATGTGCAAGGAAATGGGGGTTCGGCCGAATGTGGAGGAGATGGAGGGAATCTTTGACAAGATCTTTGTGATGAAATCTTTGACAAATCTTGGTCCCATGTTGAAGACTTTGTCATGAAGAAAACATGTGAATAAAAATCTTCACATAGTTGGTGAGATGTGTTCGGCCGAAATGTGTGAATTTGGTTGTGGGGAATCTTGGCATGATCTTGACAAAGATATCAATCATGATATATTTCATGATTTTGTTGATGAAATGGTTTATCATTTTCACGGATCAGACGAATGCAAGGAGGGGACAAGGTGGGAGGAATCTTTGACATGAGATGAAATCTTCCACCAAATCTTCATAAATCTTCATCAAGCTTGGACCAAATCTGATACTGTTGGTTTTGTCATTTCTGGGCTCTAATGGGTTCGAATTTGGTCCTATGGTCTTTATAACATTTGTAGCTCTCTTTCTTAGCTTTCCATAGCCACTTGAAACACCTGAATCGGATTTCGGACGAGTAAGTTATGGCCAAAATACGAGACTGCTGCGTGTGCATGGCAGGTTGCATGGCCGCTTACGTCGATCCTCACTTCGTCTTCTTCATTCGGACTCGTATTGTACAAAAGCCTATTAAGACTCTTATAACTTGGAAAACAAGTAAAATATGTCTAAAAATACTCCTAACATATATGGTAACCTAATAGACCATTATTTTATTAAAATAGAGTCCCAATATACTTCTAATACAGAAAATACTAACACTCTAATATCAATTCCAAAAATGACAATAAAAATAACAATAATAACATCTTCTTCACTCGAGCTCGTCAATCCCATATCATCTCCTCCCCCTTTAAAGGGAATTGTCCTCAATTCCGCAATCCCGTCGTCATCAAGATAAGGAGAGAGATCAAAATTATCGGACGTTCGAGTGTGGTTCAACACTTTGAGGCGGTAGTAATATTTCTGAGAAGTGCCAACAAAATAACTATCATTAGTTATAAAAAAATAATAGCTACTTTGTGAGGCAAAACCTTTATCATCGTGGTTGAACTCATCGGATGCAATTTCAAGACCGAAGAAAATTGCCTCGTAATCATCTTTCATGCCAATCTGGTGTGATTTTCACGCACTAAAGGTGCGATCGCTTAAGGGCGATTTATTTTCCCCTTTTCATCGGCCGATTTTCACCTCTTTCCTTTAAACTTGAGAATTTTCCAGAGATTTTGCCTTTCGATTGTTGTTCGGGAGTTCTTTTCCATACTATCCATATATTTAGTCGTTTTTTTAGTTAGATTTGTTGTGCGGATTGCCGCATTCCGCCGCTTACCTTCGAAATCCGCCGCAATCCACCTTATCAATCCGCCGCAATTCTGATGGGTCAAGAAGATTTCTTTTATGTCATCTCGCGATTCTAATGTTCAGATGGATTCGTCTAATATGTCTAAGATCTCATCAATCATTCCCAAGTCGAGTTTGATTGGTGATGCTCCCATTTTGAAATCAATTTTGAGGCGATCTGCTGCTGCTGGCATTAATATTTCGAATGCTTCCTGTGAGGCTTTTCCATCAGGTGGGCTTCTAGAGGGCGTTGGGAAAGATTCATTATTTAGTGGTCTTGCTGCTAAAATTTAAAACGTGGATGGTAAGATATTGGGTAAGGACGGCGAGGTTATCAAACCCTATTGTATTGTTAAATTCGCTGATCAGGTGGAGGATTTGTCTTTGAATCATCATATGGAGGATGTGGCTGATCATGGGATGTCGGTTGGGGTTGAGGAGAATTTGCCTGGTAATACGGCCTCATATCAGCTTTTGAATGATGCTGTTGAAAGTGGCAATGTCCTTTCTAATGATAAGGCTTCTAGTGGGGTTGCTTCAGCTCTGAAACTCTCTTATGCTTCTATTTTTAAGACTAAGAATGCCACTAAAACTGTAAACATTTTTTGGTTACATAATGATGAGTGTGTGGAATGGGCGCATGTCACAATTCCGTTAGAAGAGATTGTTGAAGTTTTGTCTAGGTTTGCTAATACTCTTTACGGGTATTTTATAGGGAAGCGTCTTGCATTCCCTATCGTGGAGAATTATGTGAAGAATTCATGGGATAAGTTTGGTTTGGAACGTGTTATGTTGAATAATGGTTTCTTTTTATTTCAATTCTCCACTAAGGAAGGTATGGATCAAGTTTTAGAGACTGGTTCGTGGTTAATACGTTGGGTTCCTATATTTTTGAACGTTTGGACTCTGAATACTAAGCTTACAAAGGAAGAGATAACTTCAGCGCCCGTATGGCTGAAGTTACACAATGTGCCAATTGTTGCTTATACGGAGGTTGGTTTAAGTTTAATTACGACTCAAATTGATAAGCCTATCATGTTGGACTCGTACACTAGTTCTATGTGTGTCAATTCTTGGGGTAGAAATTCATATGCACGGGATCTTGTTGAAGTGTCCCCTCTTAACGAGTTAATGGATCATATGGTTGTGGTTGTACCGTTTCCTAATGGTTCAGGTCACTCGTTGGAACGCATTGAAATTGAGTACGAATGGAAGCCTCCTCGGTGTGCATTGTGCAAAATATTTGATCATAATGATGCTGCATGTCCTAAGAATGTTAAACAACCTAGTGGGAAGTCAGATGTTGATGATTAGGGATTTGTGGAAGTTACTAAGCGTAAGGGTAAGGGAATGATGCCAACTCATGAGAAGGTTATTGATGGAGTTCGGTTTGCTAAACCTAAGGTCACAATAAACTATCGTTGGCAACCGGTTTCTAAATCCAAGGCTGTGGCGGATGGTGTGTCATCTTCTAAGGTAAATGTTACAAATAAGGAATCTAATGTTCCAAATAAGGTGGGTTTGGGTGCTTCATGATACGAATTATCCGGGGAGAAGTGGATACGTATCGGACGGAGTGTGTGTAGCAATATCGTAGCGGAAGGCTTTTTATGATTAGGGGTGTTTTTGGATGTATTTTGTGGGAGTAATATCAAATATGACGATGAAAATTCGAACAAATGAAAAATGGAAGTAATATCGGAAAAAGCGATAGTATTGATCAAGAAGACTTGAACGATCAAGAACAAGGGTTTATCGAATTAGACCTATAACTCGATAAGGTGATTTCTTCCCAAGACCTATTGAGAATCAATCGGATTAATACTCCAAAACGCGTCGAATAAAAATCAAGTTTCGGTAAAAATCATTTACCAATGATAGAAACACAAAGTGTATTCTTTCACATTCAAATTCATAATACTCTATATCATTACAAGGCTAATCAACTCCTACTTATAGGAGGTGAAGTCTCCTACTACTAAGGAAATAAACAAAAAAATAAAATAATTCAAAGATTATAAAATCTTTGAATAATCCAAACAAATCAACATAAAATACAAACAAGGAACATAAAATCACAAAATGGGGAAAACATAATCCCTAAAATAAGTAAAAAGGAAAAGAGAAGTCAAAAATACAAAAAAGTGTATAAAATAAGTGGGTCAGCCGGCAGACTCGACCGTGTCCCGTGACATGGCAGCGCGCGCGCGGCCGACGCCGACAGGACTCGACCGTGTCCGCTTGACACGGCCGCGCGCGACAAGGACCGGCAACACTGACCGTGCGGCGTGACAAGGACGTTTGGTAGGACTCGATCGTGTCCTGGAACACGGCCAAGGCCAGGCGATGGGTTCCGTGAGTTGTGGGCGAGTAGGACTCGACCGTGTCTCCCGGCACGGTCGGGTTCGGGCCGACAATGACCTTGGATGTTCCGGACGAGCAAGACTCGACTGCTCGGACGACACGGTCGAGTCCGGCCGGCAGTGCTCGGCATTTTCCGGCAGGCGTGACTTTTTCCGGCAGGCTGGATATTTTCCGGCCGGTTGGACATTTTCCGGCAGGTTGGACATTCTTTTTACGTCTTATGTCCGTTTTCTCGCCTAAAAATGTCGTCGTATGTGCAGGACGTGTCGTAAGGCCATTTATGTCGATCCGTGCTTCGTTTTCTTTATTTGGACTACTCAATTTCGTATCATTCCCTCCCCCTTTAAAGCGATTCGTCCTCGAATCGGCTTTGATCTCATCTCCAAAGGGATAAAAGAAAGTCACCAAACAGATAATAAGCCCAAAAATATCGGACGTTCGAGTGTGGCGCAGAACTTTGAGGTGATAAACGAATGGATATTTCAAAGGGCAACCGACAAAATAACTATCATGATTAACATAAAAATGATAATTATTTTGCGAGGCAAAGCCTTTATCATCGTGGTTGAACTCACCGGATGCAATTTCAAGAATGAAGAAAATTGCCTCGTAATCGTCTTTCACATCAAAATATTGGAAAGGCTCGTCTTTAGGCTCGGTATCATAAACAGGAACCACTGGATAAATATAGCACTGTTCTTCATCTTTATCAAAAATAGGTGACCCATCATAATCATGGATTTCGTGAAGTATGGTCGTGGGGATGTGGATTATGGTGGATGACTGGTGGTCCATCGTGGCGGCGGTCGTGTGGCATGGTGGTTGTGAGACATGGGAAGCTGGATCTTGATCCAGTACTGTTGTACTAGCGACAATCAGGGCTGCCAAAACTGGGGAAGACGGCGGTGGCGGCACAGGTAAATTTTCGTCATCCCATTGACAAGAACTGTCAAAAACTCCATCAATGGCGGTAGCCAAGTGAGACCAGAAGAAATCAAATTCCTCCATTTTAGTTCCAGAATCGGTATGGCTTGAGTCAAGAGATAGTTCTTCACAAGAACTCGTTGAATAAATCGCCCAAGGAGATGATCCTAGGCTCCGATACCACTTTTGATACGAATTATCCGGGGAGAGGCAGATGCGTATCGTTCGGAGTGTGTGTAGGAATATCGTAGTGGAAGGCTTTTTATGATTAGGGGTGTTTTTGGATGTATTTTGTGGGAGTAATATCAAATATGACAATGAAAATTCGAACAAATGAAAAATGGAAGTAATATCGAAAAAAGCGATAGTATCGATCAAGAAGACTTGAACGATCAAGAACAAGGGTTTATCGAATTAGACCTATAACTCGATAAGGTGATTTCTTCCCAAGACCTATTGAGAATCAATCGGATTAATACTCGAAAACGCGTCGAATAAAAATCAAGTTTCGGTAAAAATCATTTACCAATGATAGAAACACAAAGTGTATTCTTTCACATTCAAATTCATAATACTCTATATCATTACAAGTCTAATCAACTCCTACTTATAGGAGGTGAAGTCTCCTACTACTAAGGAAACAAACAAAAAAATAAAATAATTCAAAGATTATAAAATCTTTGAATAATCCAAACAAATCAACATAAAATACAAACAAGGAACATAAAATCACAAAATGGGGAAAACATAATCCCTAAAATAAGTAAAAAGGAAAAGAGAAGTCAAAAATACAAAAAGTGTATAAAATAAGTGGGTCATCGGGCAGACTCGACCGTGTCCCGTGACACGGCCACGGCGGTCGACAAAGCGCCGGGACTCGACCGTGTCCGCTTGACACGGTTGCAGGCGACAAAGAACGCCTCGATGCTGACTCGCACGGCGCAGCGTGACAAGGACCGGCAGTGACTGACCGCGCGGCGTGACAAGGACGTTGGCGAGACTCGCACGAGCGCGGCGCGACAAGGACCGGCCGACTCGACCGCGCGCGTGACAAGGACGTTTGGCGAGACTCGATCGTGTCCCGGAACACGGCCGGGCGTGGCGATGGGTTCCGTAGTTGTGGGCGAGTAGGACTCGACCGTGTCTCCCGGCACGGCCGGGTTCGGCCGACAAAGGACCTTGCTCGACGAGCAAGACTCGACTGCTCCGGACGACACGGTCGAGTCCGCCGCAGCGTTTCGGCATTTTCCGGCAGCGTGACTTTTCCGGCCAGTGGATATTTTCCGCCGGTTGGACATTTTCCGGCAGGTTGGACATTCTTTTTACGTCTTATGTCCGTTTTCTCGCCTAAAAATGTCGTCGTATGTGCAGGACGTGTCGTAAGGCCATTTATGTCGATCCGTGCTTCGTTTTCTTTATTTGGACTACTCAATTTCGTATCATTCCCTCCCCTTTAAAGCGATTCGTCCTCGAATCGGCTTTGATCTCATCTCCAAAGGGATAAAAGAAAGTCACCAAACAGATAATAAGCCCAAAAATATCGGACGTTCGAGTGTGGCGCAGAACTTTGAGGTGATAAACGAATGGATATTTCAAAGGGCAACCGACAAAATAACTATCATGATTAACATAAAAATGATAATTATTTTGCGAGGCAAAGACTTTATCATCGTGGTTGAACTCACCGGATACAATTTCAAGAATGAAGAAAATTGCCTCGTAATCGTCTTTCACATCAAAATATTGGAAAGGCTCGTCTTTAGGCTCGTATCATAAACAGGAACCACCGGATAAATATAGCAATCGCTTCTTCATCTTTATCAAAAATAGGTGACCCATCATAATCATGGATTTCAGGAAGTATGGTCGTGGGGATGTGGATTATGGTGGATGACTGGTGGTCCATCGTGGCGGCGGTCGTGTGGCATGGTGGTTGTGAGACATGGGAAGCTGGATCTTGATCCGGTACTGCTGTACTAGCGACAATCAGGGCTGCCAAAATTGGGGAAGACGGCGGTGGCGGCACAGGTAAATTTTCGTCATCCCATTGACAAGAACTGTCAAAAACTCCATCAATGGCGGTAGCCAAGTGAGACCAGAAGAAATCAAATTCCTCCATTTTAGTTCCAGAATCGGTATGGCTAGAGTCAAGAGATAGTTCTTCACAGGAACTCGTTGAATAAATCGCCCAAGGAGATGACCCTGGGCTCCGATACCGCTTATGATACGAATTATCCGGGGAGAGGCGGATGCGTATCGTTCGGAGTGTGTGTAGGAATATCATAGCGGAAGGCTTTTTATGATTAGGGGTGTTTTTGGATGTATTTTGTGGGAGTAATATCAAATATGACGATGAAAATTCGAACAAATGAAAAATGGAAGTAATATCGGAAAAAGCGATAGTATCGATCAAGAAGACTTGAACGATCAAGAACAAGGGTTTATCGAATTAGACTTATAACTCGATAAGGTGATTTCTTCCCAAGACCTATTGAGAATCAATCGGATTAATACTCCAAAACGCGTCGAATAAAAATCAAGTTTCGGTAAAAATCATTTACCAATGATAGAAACACAAAGTGTATTCTTTCACATTCAAATTCATAATACTCTATATCATTACAAGGCTAATCAACTCCTACTTATAGGAGGTGAAGTCTCCTACTACTAAGGAAACAAACAAAAAAATAAAATAATTCAAAGATTATAAAATCTTTGAATAATCCAAACAAATCAACATAAAATACAAACAAGGAACATAAAATCACAAAATGGGGAAAACATAATCCCTAAAATAAGTAAAAAGGAAAAGAGAAGTCAAAAATACAAAAAGTGTATAAAATAAGTGGGTCATGCAGACTCGACCGTGTCCCGTGACATGGCCGCGGCGCGGGCCGACAGCGCCGACAGGACTCGACCGTGTCCGCTGACACGGTCGCGCGCGACAACAACGCCTCGATGCTGACTCGCACGGCGCGGTGTGACAAGGACCGGCAGCGAGTCGACCGCGGCGTGACAAGGACGCTTGCGTGACTCGGCATGGGCGCGGGCGCGACAAGGATCGGCGACTCGATCGTGCGGCGTGACAAGGACGTTGGCGAGACTCGATCGTGTCCTGGAACACGGCCGGGCGTCGAGGCGGGGGTTCCGTAGTTGTGGGCGAGTAGGACTCGACCGTGTCTCCCGGCACGGCCGGGTTCGGCCGACAATGACCTTGGTCGTTCGGACGAGCAAGACTCGACTGCTCCGGACGACACGGCCGAGTCCGGCCGGCAGCTCGGCATTTTCCTACAGCGTGACTTTTCCAGTCGGATATTTTCCGGCCGGTTGGACATTTTCCGGCAGTTGGACATTCTTTTTACGTCTTATGTCCGTTTTCTCGCCTAAAAATGTCGTCGTATGTGCAGGACGTGTCGTAAGGCCATTTATGTCGATCCGTGCTTCGTTTTCTTTATTTGGACTACTCAATTTCGTATCATTCCCTCCCCCTTTAAAGCGATTCGTCCTCGAATCGGCTTTGATCTCATCTCCAAAGGGATAAAAGAAAGTCACCAAACAGATAATAAGCCCAAAAATATCGGACGCTCGAGTGTGGCGCGAACTTTGAGGTGATAAACGAATGGATATTTCAAAGGGCAACCGACAAAATAACTATCATGATTAACATAAAAATGATAATTATTTTGCGAGGCAAAGCCTTTATCATCGTGGTTGAACTCACCGGATGCAATTTCAAGAATGAAGAATATTGCCTCGTAATCGTCTTTCACATCAAAATATTGGAAAGGCTCGTCTTTAGGCTCGGTATCATAAACAGGAACCACTGGATAAATATAGCACTGTTCTTCATCTTTATCAAAAATAGGTGACCCATCATAATCATGGATTTCAGGAAGTATGGTCGTGGGGATGTGGATTATGGTGGATGACTGGTGGTCCATCGTGGCGGCGGTCGTGTGGCATGGTGGTTGTGAGACATGGGAAGCTGGATCTTGATCCAGTACTGTTGTACTAGCGACAATCAGGGCTGCCAAAACTGGGGAAGACGGCGGTGGCGGCACAGGTAAATTTTCGTCATCCCATTGACAAGAACTGTCAAAAACTCCATCAATGGCGGTAGCCAAGTGAGACCAGAAGAAATCAAATTCCTCCATTTTAGTTCCAGAATCGGTATGGCTTGAGTCAAGAGATAGTTCTTCACAAGAACTCGTTGAATAAATCGCCCAAGGAGATGATCCTAGGCTCCGATACCACTTTTGATACGAATTATCCGGGGAGAGGCGGATGCGTATCGTTCGGAGTGTGTGTAGGAATATCGTAGTGGAAGGCTTTTTATGATTAGGGGTGTTTTTGGATGTATTTTGTGGGAGTAATATCAAATATGACAATGAAAATTCGAACAAATGAAAAATGGAAGTAATATCGGAAAAAGCGATAGTATCGATCAAGAAGACTTGAACGATCAAGAACAAGGGTTTAGCGAATTAGACCTATAACTCGATAAGGTGATTTCTTCCCAAGACCTATTGAGAATCAATCGGATTAATACTCGAAAACGCGTCGAATAAAAATCAAGTTTCGGTAAAAATCATTTACCAATGATAGAAACACAAAGTGTATTCTTTCACATTCAAATTCATAATACTCTATATCATTACAAGTCTAATCAACTCCTACTTATAGGAGGTGAAGTCTCCTACTACTAAGGAAACAAACAAAAAAATAAAATAATTCAAAGATTATAAAATCTTTAAATAATCCAAACAAATCAACATAAAATACAAACAAGGAACATAAAATCACAAAATGGGGAAAACATAATCCCTAAAATAAGTAAAAAGGAAAAGAGAAGTCAAAAATACAAAAAAGTCTATAAAATAAGTGGGGTCATCGGCAGACTCGACCGTGTCCGTGACACGGCTTGGCCGATGATCGGCCGGCGAGACTCGACCGTGTCCGCTGACACGGTCGCAGCAAAGAACGCCTGTCAGCGATGACTCGGCACGGCGCGCGTGACAAGGACCAGCAGTGACTCGGCCGTGCGGCGTGACAAGGACGTTTGGCGAGACTCGCACGAGCGCGGCGTGACAAGGACCGCGGCGGCTTCGACCGTGCGGCGTGACAAGGACGTTTGGCGAGACTCGATCGTGTCTCAGAACACGGTCGGGCGTCGAAGCGATGGGTTCCGTAGTTGTGGGCGAGTAGGACTCGACCGTGTCTCCGCACGGTCGGGTTCGGCCGACGACCTTAGGCTTTCGACGAGCAAGACTCGACTGTTCGGACGACACGGTGAGTCCGGCCGGCAGTGCTCGGCATTTTCCGGCAGCGTGACTTTTCCTACAGTGGATATTTTCCGGCCGGTTGGACATTTTCCGGCAGGTTGGACATTCTTTTTACGTCTTATGTCCGTTTTCTCGCCTAAAAATGTCGTCGTATGTGCAGGACGTGTCGTAAGGCCATTTATGTCGATCCGTGCTTCGTTTTCTTTATTTGGACTACTCAATTTCGTATCATTCCCTCCCCCTTTAAAGCGATTCGTCCTCGAATCGGCTTTGATCTCATCTCCAAAGGGATAAAAGAAAGTCACCAAATAGATAATAAGCCCAAAAATATCGGACGTTCGAGTGTGGCGCAGAACTTTGAGGTGATAAACGAATGGATATTTCAAAGGGCAACCGACAAAATAACTATCATGATTAACATAAAAATGATAATTATTTTGCGAGGCAAAGACTTTATCATCGTGGTTGAACTCACCGGATACAATTTCAAGAATGAAGAAAATTGCCTCGTAATCGTCTTTCACATCAAAATATTGGAAAGGCTCGTCTTTAGGCTCGGTATCATAAACAGGAACCACTGGATAAATATAGCACTGTTCTTCATCTTTACCAAAAATAGGTGACCCATCATAATCATGGATTTCAGGAAGTATGGTCGTGGGGATGTGGATTATGGTGGATGACTGGTGGTCCATCGTGGCGGCGGTCGTGTGGCATGGTGGTTGTGAGACATGGGAAGCTGGATCTTGATCCGGTACTGCTGTACTAGCGACAATCAGGGCTGCCAAAACTGGGGAAGACGGCGGTGGCGGCACAGGTAAATTTTCGTCATCCCATTGACAAGAACTGTCAAAAACTCCATCAATGGCGGTAGCCAAGTGAGACCAGAAGAAATCAAATTCCTCCATTTTAGTTCCAGAATCGGTATGGCTAGAGTCAAGAGATAGTTCTTCATAGGAACTCGTTGAATAAATCGCCCAAGGAGATGACCCTGGGCTCCGATACCGCTTATGATACGAATTATCCGGGGAGAGGCGGATGCGTATCGTTCGGAGTGTGTGTAGGAATATCATAGCGGAAGGCTTTTTATGATTAGGGGTGTTTTTGGATGTATTTTGTGGGAGTAATATCAAATATGACGATGAAAATTCGAACAAATGAAAAATGGAAGTAATATCGGAAAAAGCGATAGTATCGATCAAGAAGACTTGAACGATCAAGAACAAGGGTTTATCGAATTAGACCTATAACTCGATAAGGTGATTTCTTCCCAAGACCTATTGAGAATCAATCGGATTAATACTCGAAAACGCGTCGAATAAAAATCAAGTTTCGGTAAAAATCATTTACCAATGATAGAAACACAAAGTGTATTCTTTCACATTCAAATTCATAATACTCTATATCATTACAAGGCTAATCAACTCCTACTTATAGGAGGTGAAGTCTCCTACTACTAAGGAAACAAACAAAAAAATAAAATAATTCAAAGATTATAAAATCTTTGAATATTCCAAACAAATCAACATAAAATACAAACAAGGAACATAAAATCACAAAATGGGGAAAACATAATCCCTAAAATAAGTAAAAAGGAAAAGAGAAGTCAAAAATACAAAAAAGTGTATAAAATAAGTGGGCTGTCGGCAGGACTCGACCGTGTCCCGTGACATGGCCGCGGCGCGGTCGACAGGCGCCGGCAGGGACTCGACCGTGTCTGCTTGACACGGTCGCAGCGCGACAGCAACGTCTGACAGTGACTCGGCACGGGCGCGGTGTGACAAGGACCGACAGTGACTCGACCGTGCGGCGTGACAAGGACGTTTGGCAGGACTCGGCACGGGCGCGACAAGGACCGGCAGCGACTCGACCGTGCGGCGTGACAAGGACGTTTGGCAGGACTCGATTGTGTCCTGGAACACGGTCGGGCGTCAGGGCAGTGGGTTCCGGTAGTTGTGGGCGAGTAGGACTCGACCGTGTCTCCTGGCACGGTCGGGTTCGGCTGACAGCGACCTTGGCTGTTCCGGACGAGCAAGACTCGACCGTTTCGGACGACACGGTCGAGTCCGGCCGGCAGTGCTCGGCATTTTCCGACAGGCGTGACTTTTTCCGGCAGGCTGGATATTTTCCGGCCGGTTGGACATTTTCCGGCAGGTTGGACATTCTTTTTACGTCTTATGTCCGTTTTCTCGCCTAAAAATGTCGTCGTATGTGCAGGACGTGTCGTAAGGCCATTTATGTCGATCCATGCTTCGTTTTCTTTATTTGGACTACTCAATTTCGTATCACTTCATCTTCTAAGGTTCATATAAATAAGGAATGATGATAAGTCGCATTCTCTTAGTGAGAAGCCTAGTAATTCATTGGATACTCAGGCTAATAGTGGTGGTAATGCCCCAAAAAAGTTTATTAATGATGATTTAAACTATATTTCCACTAAGAATTCTTTTGAAGCGCTCAGTAATGATGCTAATCTGTTTGGAAATGGGGTATGAGGATATGTAGTCTCAGGTGGATAAAGGTGGTCATGAATTGGATAGTGATAGTGAGGTTGTTGAGGTTATTGATTTTGGTAAACTAAGCACGGCTACTAGTAATAGTAAGGAAGCAACCACTTCTCTGTTGATGTTTCTCATGCATAGTATTGCTTCATGGAATATTAGGGGAATGAACCAATACCCTAAACAAAATGAGGTTCGACAGGTTATTGGTGAGAATCAACTTTCTATTTGTGCTATTTTGGAATCGCATGTTCCTAACTCTCGTCTTCAGAAGTTATGCATGAGGGTGTTTAAGGGTTGGGATTGGATTTCTAATGGTAGTTTATGCGATAGGGGTTCTCGTATCATTTTAGGGTGGAATGTGGATGCGGTTGATTTGAATGTGGTTTTTTTTTTGGGAAAAGTCAATTGCATTAATAAAATAAGAGTGGTCAAAAAGGCTGGCCAATACCCGACAACCATATAGAATGGTGCACCAAACAACATAACAAAGAGCAAGATCTAGGAATACAAAGCCTACATACAAAGAGCTACATAAGCTACAAAGCCTAGAAAAGCTACAAGAAAAAAAAAACTACCAAGCTATCCTCCAAATACGACGAACAGCCACAGAAGATAGAGAACGAGCGGGCCATCTCTGAGAGATAATATCACGAACAAGACCTATCCCCTGGAAAGTAACCGAATGAGGATCTCGACGCCTCTAACCAAATCTCATTTCATTCCTCTCCTGCCAAATCAAATAGACCAACGCAGCTAGGAGAATACGGTAAGCCACGTTGACCACGTGCTTACCTCTTCACCTCCTAGCTGCCCACAGCACCCCCAAGCTCCACACAGAGTGAGGCCAACTAAAGCGGACGGTCCTCCTAGCAATAGAAATACAACGACTAGAATAACGGCACTGAAAGAATAGATGGGAATGAGTCTCTATCGCCATACCACAAAGGACACAAATCCCATCAACATGCTGAAGCCAATGCTTATCCATAGTCGATAAACGCTCCTGAATAGCCAACCAGAGGATGAAAGAGTGCCTCGGAATCTTCCCCAGTCCGTGCAAGAGCGGGGCCCAAGGAACAGGGGGCGAATAACCTCTGAGGAACCGAAGAGCAGAAGAGGATGAATACATACCCGAACTAAGCGGTCTCCATGAAATGCGATCCTGACCCCCATTAATAAGCGGCAAAGCAGAAGTAATATGCAAAAGCGCGGGTCTATCCACCACCGGCCACGCCCAATAACCCTCAACAATAACCGAATCAAGCCTAGCACCCACATCGATGCCGGTCCACAGAGGAGCTCCAGGAACAGAATGCCTAATCACACCCATAGAATGCCAGGGGTCCGACCACAAGAAGAAGGATGAGCCATCTCCAATAGAATACTGAAATGCTCCCATAACAAGGGGACGCAGTTTCAGAAGCTGCTGCCAATACCAAACTGAAGCTGAAGAAACACTAAGATCCTAGAAAGAACACTGCTGCAACCTAAAAGTCCGAACCCAATTAACCCAGGCAGAGCGATTAGAGCTCGTGAGAAGAGCCCAAATATGATGGGACATCAGAGCCTGATTTTGGAGCCTCAATGGAATGATGCCAAGGCCCCCACAATCCACTTCCAAGCAAACCTTAGCCCAAGCCACCTTGGCAAGGCCCGAATCATGACAACCTCGCCATAGGAACCGCCTGATACGTTTCTCTATCAAAGAGAGAATGCCCTTAGGCAAAATAATGCTACCAGCCCAATAAATATGTAAAGAAGATAAGACAGAGCGAATAAGCTAGCACCGACCTGCCATGGAAAGAGCAGTACTAGCCCACGAACTCAGACGACCATCAATCGAATCAATCAAAGGGGAACACATAGCAATTGTCAGCTTCGAAGAAATCAAGGGAACTCCCAAATACCTCATAGGCAGTTGACCTAGCTGAAACCCTAACAATAGCTGACCTAGCTGAATATGGTTCCTATGTTTGATCAGGTGGTCCATACTTTCATTCGGTTTAAGGCTGATAAAAATGAGTTGTTTTGTTCTTTTGTTTATGCTCATAATAGGTACACTCATAGGAGACCCCTTTGGGATAATCTTGGTTTACATAATCAGCTGGTTCGTAATCGCCCTTGGTGTGTTCTTGGGGATTTCAATTCGGCTCTTAATATAGAAGATAAAGTCTAGGGTTCTTCGGTTATTGATATTGCGATGCGGGAATTTAAGGAGTGTGTGGATGCTAATGAGTTGGTTGATATCAACCGTTCGGGGCTGCAATTTACTTGGAACCAAAACCCAAGAGGTTTGGGTGGTACTTTAAGGAAGATTGATCGTATTATGGCTAACCTTGGGTTTTTGGATTCTTTTGCTGGTGCTCACGCTATTTTCCAACCGTACCGTGTTTCTGATCACTCCCCGGCTATTCTTCATATTCCTACGATGGGCAAGTTTAAACCTATGCCGTTTAAAATTTTTAACATTCTAGTACAGAATTCTTGGTTTAAATCGCAAGTTCAAGAGTGTTGGGGCACATCGGTGAGTGGGTTTCATATGTTTAAAATGGTTAGTAAATTGAAGGCTCTTAAAAAGCCTTTTCGGAGCATGCTTTTCCGTGAGGGGAATATTCATGAGAAAGTTTCTAAGCTTCGCCATGAATTGGATGCGGTTCAACGTGCTCTTGATTTGGATCCTTTTAATGTTGATATGCGTGAGGAGGAAGCTTGCTATCTTAATTCGTTCAATGAAGCTGTTTTGAAGGAAGAATGTTTTCTCAAGCAAAAAGCTAAGGTTGAGTGGCTTCGGGTTGGTGACTCGAATTCTGCATATTTTCATAAGGTTGTAAAGAGTAGGAAAGCTAGGAGTCGGATTGACTCTATTTGTGATGGAAATGGCGTGATATTGGTGGATGACCAGGTTCCTAATGCTTTTGTCTCGTACTTTACTTCCTTTCTTGGTCAAGAGGGGCCTTTTATGCCATTGGATGATTCTAATCTTTTCACATCGACTCTCGATCCTAATGTGGCTTTATATATGGTTCGTGATGTTACGTCCCGTGAGGTCAAAGATGCTATTTTTTCTATGGGAGATGATAAGGCGCTGGGTCCTGATGGTTATTCGGCTGCGTTCTTTAAGGGTGCTTGGGATATTATTTCGGATGATGTTACTATGGCGGTGCAGGAATTTTTTGTTAATGGTAAGTTGTTGAAAGAGATTAATCATACTACTATAGCTCTTTTACCTAAGATCAATAATCCCTCCCGGATTACTGATTTTAGGCCTATTTCTTGTTGCAATGTGATTTTCAAGTGTATTAGTAAGATTATTGCCAACCGGATTAAGGAGAGCCTTAGCACTTTGGTTAGTCCGAATCAGTCTTCGTTTGTTCCTGGTAGATGGATTGCCGATAACATTCTTCTTACTCAGAAGATCGTGCATAATTATCACCTCAATCGTGGTCCTTCTAGGTGTGCTTTTAAGGTTGATATTCAGAAGGCGTACGACACAGTAAATTGACAATTTTTGAGGTGTATTTTGGTTCAGTTAGGATTTCATTCGCGAATGGTTCACCGGATTATGGAATGCGTTACTACCACCTCATTTTCGATTAGTGTTAACGGCTTTTTGCATGGTTATTTTAAGGGTAAGCGTGGTTTAAGCAAGGGGATCCGTTATCTCCTTATCTTTTTACGCTTGTTATAGAAGTGCTTACCCTTATTTTGAGGCGTCGTGTTCGGGATTCTGAGATGTTCATTTTCCATCATAAATGCTCTCAGCTCAACATTATTAATATTTGTTTTGCTGATGATTTGTTCTTGTTTCCTCATGGTGATGCCCATTCGGCTGGTGTTATTATGGATTCTCTTGAGGAGTTTAAGGATATTTCGGGGCTGTCTCCTAGCTTACCCAAAAGTACTACTTATTTCTGTAATGTTTTCAATCATGTTAAACTTGCTATTTTACAGATTCTTCCATTTGTTGAGGGGGTCTTGCCTGTGAAGTATCTTGGGGTGCCTTTGGTTACTACAAGATTGATATTTAGAGATTGTAAGGAATTGGTGGAGAAGCTGTCTAATCGCATCAATAATTGGAGGAATAAATCCCTCTCCTTTGCTGGTCGGCTTCAGCTCATTCAATCAGTTCTGTCTTCCATGCACATTTATTGGGCTTCAGTCTTTATTCTTCCGGCTCGTATTATTTATGATCTTGAGCAGCTTATGCGTCGTTTACTTTGGAGATCCGGTGATGGTCGGAATGGTAAGTCTAAAGTTGCTTGGGAGGTTGTGTGCTTGCCTAAACATGAGGGTGGGCTTGGGATCCGTAGGCTTGTGTCGTTTAATAATGCTCTAATTGCTGCTCATATTTGGCGCCTTTTTTCTTCTGCGGATTCTTTGTGGGTTAAATGGATACATATGTATAGGTTTCGGGGACGTAATTTTTGGGATGTTCCTTGTCGGGGTAATATGACTTGGAGTTTGATACGAAATTGAGTAGTCCAAATAAACAAAATGAAGCATGGATCGACGTAAATGGTCTTACAACGCGTCATGCGCGTACGGCGACATTTTTTGGCGAGAAAACGGACACAATACGTGAAAGAACCAAGCTGTCGAGCTCGACCGTGTCCCAGGACACGACCGGGTCACACCCTGCCAGAATTGGCCGAACGACTGCCGACCAAACTCGGCCGTGTCGTCCGACACGGTCGAGTCATACTCGTCCAGAACTGCCGGAACGTCTGCCGTCCAACCCGACTGTGCCAGGCGACACGGTCGAGTCCTACTCACCCACAACTGCCGGAACTGACTGTCCAGACACCCGACCGTGTTCCAGGCGACACGGTCGAGTCACTGCCGAACGTCCTTGTCACGCCGCGACCGTGTCAAGCGGACACAGTTGAGTCCCTGCCGACGCCTGTCGATCGCGCCGCGGCCGTGTCTCGGGACACGGTCGAGTCCGTGCCGGCAACCCCCTTATTTTATACACTTTTGTGTATTTTTGTCCTCTTTTTCTTTCTTTACTTATTTGAGGGATTGTGTCTCCCTATTATTTGATTTGTGTTCCCTTTTTGTATTTTATGTTGATTTGTTTTGATTATTCAAAGATTTTATACTCTCTGAATTGTTTTGTTTATTGGATAGGAAGACTTAGTTTTTCCTATAAATAAGCCTTGTATAAGCATTGTAAGCAGATTATGAATTGAATGTTGTTGTGAAAGAATACACTTTGTATTTCTATCCTTGGTAAATGATTTTTATCGAAACTTAATTTTTATTCGACTCGTTTTCGAGTATTAATCCGATTGATTCTCAATAGGTCTTGAGAAGAAATCTTTTATCGAATTATAGGTCTAATTCAATAAACCCTTGGTCTTGTTCGAATTTTCATTGTCATATTCGATATTACTTCCATAAATTACATCCAAAAACACCCTACTCTTAAAAAGCCTTCCGCTACGATATTCATACACACACTCCGAACGATACGTATTCACCTTTGTTCGTCCGAATTGCCCTACTTTCAGACGATTTTACGTTGTATCCTTTACATACGAACGTTAAATTCGTATCATAAGTGGTATCGGAGCCCAAGGTCATCTCCTTGGGCGATTTTATCAACGATTTCTTGTGAAGAACTATCTCTTGACTCTTGTTATGGATTTCTACGATCTCGATTTCTTGATGAAACTCCGTGACGCACTAACAGGCTTACCGGAGCAACGTATGCAAGCAAGACGCAGAGACGACGCCAACGATATTGATTTCTTGGCTAAATTCTGCCGCATATCGGAGTTTTACGGATATAGTAATCCAGATGCGTGCATAGATTGGCTCCATGCTTGTGAGAAACACTCGAACTTCAAGGCTGACCCTATCAACGGCTGCGTTTCGCTGGTGACAGGGCGCCTCCGCGGTAGCGCCGCCGCCTGGTGGCAAAAACTGAAAAAGTTTCGTTCACAACAACGTAAGCTAAAAATCAGAGATTGGCAAAAATTCATGAAACATTTCAATCGAAGGTTCAAATCATACCACCACCAGTCCTTCGACGCCCCGCCGCCGACCTTCGATCTAAGGTTTTTCCCCCTCGAAGAATTTCCAGCAAAGCCGTTTTTCGATGAAGACGATGTCCCTACCACCATTTTTAATGAAATAGACGAGACGGAGGTTTCAACAGCGCTATACAACGAAGAAGATAAGTTGAGCCATATTTACCTAATTGAAACTTGGATCTTGCTATTATGAGCATGAGCCAATTAATTGCGTTGGCCAAATTGGCCAAAACGGAATTGATGAGCCAAGTGAATTATGGTCAGATGAGTATTTAACACAAGTCGAGCCATTTAAGACTGTGGAAGATAAAATTGAGCTCGGTACTAAAATTGGCCGGTTCGAAGAAAACGACAATTTTGAGCCTAATTTTTATAACGACTCAATTTCTTGTGATGGACTTATTGTCTTGGATGATTACCAAATTGAGGTTAGTAAATTATTTTGTGATGGGCCATTATTGGGGGAGCCCAATAATTTTGAAACGGAGAGTTGGTCAGATTGTGACGGACCGCCAACATTTGATGTGGAACCAGTTGATGAAGAAGACTCCATAATAAATCATGTGTTTCCCATTCTTGATGGTGAACCCGACGTGGAATTATCAGTGTTTCCAATTCTGGATGGTGAACCCGATGTGAAATTATCCGTGCTTCCCATTTCAGATGTCCATTTAAAGGATGATTCATATCATGATATCGGTATTACCTGGCGGAGTAATTATTATTATTTTATTAATAATGATAGTTATTTTGTTGGTGATTGTCGAGGAACCCCTACTACCTATCGTCTCAAGATTTTGGGCCATGTACGCACTGTGGATATTTTCGAGATCAAGTACTTAGAGGCTTTAGTTAATTATCTTGATGACGAAGGGGTTTCGGAATTGAGGACAATTCCCTTTAAATTGGGAGGGAATGATACGAAATTGAGTGGTCCAAATAAAGAAAACGAAGCACAGATCGATATAAATGGTCTTACAGCGTGTCATGCACGTACGACGACATTTTTTGGCGAGAAAACGGACACAATACGTAAAAGGACCAAGCTGCCGAGCTCGACCGTGTCCCAGGACACGACCGGGTCACACCCTGCCGGAATTGGCCGAACGACTGCTGACCGAACTCGGCCGTGTCGTCCGACACGGTCGAGTCATACTCGTCCAGAACTGCCGGAACGTCTGCCGTCCAACCCGACCGTGCCAGGCGACACAGTCGAATCCTACTCGCCCACAACTGCCGGAACTGACTGTCCAGACCCCGACCGTGTTCCAGGCGACACGGTCGAGTCACTGCCGAACGTCCTTGTCACGCCGCGACCGTGTCAAGCGGACACGGTCGAGTCCCTGCCGGCGCCTGTCGACCGCGCTGCGGCCGTGTCTCGGGACACGGTCGAGTCCCTGCCGGCAGCCCCCTTATTTTATACACTTTTGTGTATTTTTGTTCTCTTTTTCTTTCTTTACTTATTTGAGGGATTGTGTATCCCTATTATTTGATTTGTCTTCCCTTTTTGTATTTTATGTTGATTTGTTTTGATTATTCAAAGATTTTATAATCTTTGAATTGTTTTGTTTATTGGATAGGAAGACTTAGTTTTTCCTAATAAGCCTTGTATAAGCATTGTAAGCAGATTATGAATTGAATGTTGTTTTGAAAGAATACACTTTGTATTTCTATCCTTGTTAAATGATTTTTACCGAAACTTGATTTTTATTCGACGCATTTTCGAGTATTAATCCGATTGATTCTCAATAGGTCTTGAGAAGAAATCTTTTATCGAATTATAGGTCTAATTCGATAAACTCTTGTTCTTGTTCAAATTTTCATTATCATATTCGATATTACTTCCATAAATTACATCCAAAAACACCCTACTCTTAAAAAGCCTTCCGCTACGATATTCATACACACACTCCGAACGATACGTATTCACCTTTGTTCGGCCGAATTGCCCTACTTTCGGACGATTTTACGTTGTATCCTTTACATAAAATAATTACCCACATCCAAAAATACATAAAATACACTTCCGTTGCATCGCATGCGAATTATGTTTACATACGAACGTTAAATTCGTATCATAAGTGGTATCGAAGCCCAAGGTCATCTCCTTGGGCGATTTTATCAACGATTTCTTGTGAAGAACTATCTCTTGACTCTTGTTATGGATTTCTACGATCTCGATTTCTTGATGAAACTCCGTGACGCACTAAAAGGCTTACCGGAGCAACGTATGCAAGCAAGACGCAGAGACGACGCCAACGATATTGATTTCTTGGCTAAATTCCATCGCATACCGGAGTTTTACGGATATAGTAATCCAGATGCGTGCATAGATTGGCTCCATGCTTGTGAGAAACACTCAGACTTCAAGGCTGACCCGATCAACGGCTACGTTTCGCTGGTGACAGGGCGCCTCCGCGGTAGCGCCGCCGCATGGTGGCAAAAACTGAAACAGTCCCGTTCACAACAACGTAAGATAAAAATCAGAGATTGGCAAAAATTCATGAAACATTTCAATCGAAGGTTCAAATCATACCACCACCAGTCCTTCGAGGCCCCGCCGCCGACCTTCGATCTAAGGTTTTTCCCCCTCGAAGAATTTCCAGCAAAGCCGTTTTTCGATGAAGACGATGTCCCTACCACCATTTTTAATGAAATCGACGAGACGGAGGTTTCAACGGCACCATACAACGAAGAAGATAAGTTGAGCCATATTTCCCTAATTGAAACTTGGATCTTGCTATTATGAGAATGAGCCAATTAATTGCGTTGCCCAAATTGGCCAAAACGGAATTGATGAGCCAAGTGAATTATGGTCAGATGAGTATTTAACACAAGTCGAGCCATTTAAGACTGTGGAAGATAAAATTGAGCTCGGTACTAAAATTGGCCGGTTCGAAGAAAACGACAATTTTGAGCCTAATTTTTATAACGACTCAATTTCTTGTGATGGACTTATTGTCTTGGATGATTACCAAATTGAGGTTAGTAAATTATTTTGTGATGGGCCATTATTGGGGGAGCCCAATAATTTTGAAATGGAGAGTTGGTCAGATTGTGACGGACCACCAACATTTGATGAGGAACTAGTTGATGAAGAAGACTCCATAATAAATCCTGTGTTTCCCATTCTTGATGGTGAACCCGACGTGGAATTATCAGTGTTTCCAATTCTGGATGGTGAACCCGATGTGAAATTATCAGTGCTTCCCATTTCAGATGTCCATTTAAAGGATGATTCATATCATGATATCGGTATTACCTGGCGGAGTAATTATTATTATTTTATTAATAATGATAGTTATTTTGTTGGTGATTGTCGAGGAACCCCTACTACCTATCGTCTCAAGATTTTGGGCCATGTACGCACTGTGGATATTTTCGAGATCAAGTACTTAGTGGCTTTATTTAATTATCTTGATGACGAAGGAGTTTCGGAATTGAGGACAATTCCCTTTAAATTGGGAGGGAATGATACGAAATTGAGGGGTCCAAATAAAGAAAACGAAGCACGGAACGATATAAATGGTCTTCCAACGTGTCATGCACGTACGGCGACATTTTTTTGCGAGAAAACGGACACAATACGTAAAAGGACCAAGCTGCCGAGCTCGACCGTGTCCCAGGACACGACCAGGTCACACCCTGCCGGAATTGGCCGAACGACTGCTGACCGAACTCGGCCGTGTCGTCCGACACGGTCGAGTCATACTCGTCCAGAACTGCTGGAACGTCTGCCGTCCAACCCGACCGTGCCAGGCGACATGGTCGAGTCCTACTCGCCCACAACTACCGGAACTGACTGTCCAGACCCCGACCGTGTTCCAGGCGACACGGTCGAGTCACTGCCGAACGTCCTTGTCATGCCGCGACCGTGTCAAGCGGACACGGTCGAGTCCCTGCCGGCGCCTGTCGACCGCGCCGCGGCCGTGTCTCGGGACACGGTTGAGTCCCTGCCGGCAGCCCCCTTATTTTATACACTTTTGTGTATTTTTGTCCTCTTTTTCTTTCTTTACTTATTTGAGGGATTGTGTCTCCCTATTATTTGATTTGTGTTCCCTTTTTGTATTTTATGTTGATTTGTTTTAATTATTCAAAGATTTTATAATCTTTGAATTGTTTTGTTTATTGGATAGGAAGACTATATTTTTTCCTATAAATAAGCCTTGTATAAGCATTGTAAGCAGATTATGAATTGAATGTTGTTGTGAAAGAATACACTTTGTATTTCTATCCTTGGTAAATGATTTTTACCGAAACTTGATTTTTATTCGACGCATTTTCGAGTATTAATCCGATTGATTCTCAATAGGTCTTGAGAAGAAATCTTTTATCGAATTATAGGTCTTAAAAAGCCTTCCGCTACGATATTCAGACACACACTCCGAACGATACGTATTCACCTTTGTTCGGCCGAATTGCCCTACTTTCGGACGATTTTACGTTGTATCCTTTACATAAAATAATTACCACATCCAAAAATACATAAAATACACTTCCGTTGCGTCGCATGCGAATTATGTTTACATACGAACGTTAAATTCATATCAGAGTTGGCGGAAGATACTTCAGATTAGGCCTCTTGTTCGGCATTTCTTTTGGTATAAGATTGGTAATAGTTTGAAGGCTTCGGCTTGGTTTGATCAGTGGTGTTCGATTGGTCCTCTTAATCTTATTGTGTCCTCTAGAGATATTCATCGGGCTGGTTTCTCGTCTAATTCTTTGGTTCGGGACATTATTTTGGAGGATTCCCGGGCTTGGCCTAATAGTTGGGGGACTCGGTTTCCGATTCTTACGTCGATTTCAACGCCTAATTTAAGTGATAATGTGGACGATCGGTTAGTCTGGAAAACGACGGATGGCCAAGATAAGTCGTTCTCTGTTTCTTCAGTGTGGGATTGTATTCGGCCGTGTGGTCATGTTGTTGATTGGTTTCATCTTGTTTGGTTCTCGCATCGTATTCCGAGGCATGCTTTTCATTTGTGGCTTGTTATGAGAAGGAGGCTTCGGACTCAGGATTTGATGCGTTCCAATGATCCCTCTAATGACGCTCTTGTGTGCCCCTTTTGCAAAGCTCAACCGGATTCTCATGATCACCTTTTCTTTGAGTGTTTGTTTTCTTTTCAGGTTTGGGGCTCTTTGAAGGCTTTTGCTGGTCTTTCGGATATTCCCTCTTCTTTAGAGGATGTGGTGCGCTATATGATTCCTATATCTAAATCTCGTTCTGTAAGGAGTGTTGTCTCTAAACTTTTATTTGCGGCGACTTCTTATTTTATTTGGCAAGGAACAATAGGATCTTCAAGCAGCAGTGTCGGTCTGAGAGTCAAGTGATTGATGTGATTAAATCAACAGTGCATTTGAAGCTCCTTACGTGCAGATTTAAGAGGAGGGCGAATGTCCTTGAGTTGTTGCGTGATTGGCAATTGCCTCCGTCTCTTATGCATTCTTAATGGCAAGTTTTCCTGTTGCTAGTTATTTGTGTTGGTTGCGTGAGGCTGTTATTTTTCCCTGGTTGATGCTTTTAGCGGTGGCGGAAGTTCGTTGGAGATTCGGGTGAGTGCTGCACTCTTTTTCCCTACTCCAAGGTTTTTCCAATGGGGTTTTACTTGGAAAGGGTTTTTAAGGAGGCAGGCCCATCTGGTGCATCAATCTCCTTCGAAGAGATGGGCTGATGTCTGTGGTCATTCTTGTGTCATTAGGTGGTTATTTCCTGTTAGGGTTTTGGTTATTGTATGTATTTATTTGTGTAACGCTTAGTGGCCTGTCACAAGCGATTTTAGTTGGATGTTCAAGCGTTGCTTGAGGTTAATGTGGTACCTCAGCCACATTCAATTGTGCTTAAACGGTTTTTTGGTGTAATATATTTTACCGGGTGAAATGCCCTTTACCCAAAAAAACAAATTTCACAATCGCATTCATCAAAAACAGGAGGTTTTGACCAATCAACAACAAGATCTAAACTTGAAGATTTGGAGAACGGATAACAGAAATCAAACATTTTCTTTTTGATTTATTTATTTTTTGTTAGGAAAGAAAAATTGATAACAAAATGATACGGGATTGACAAGTCCAAGGGAAGAAGATGAGGTGATGATCGACGTAAGCGACCATGCAACATACTTGGGCGAGAAAACGATACACGGAGTTACCTTAATAACCGGACTTGGGGTAACTTAAACAATAGGTAACTTGCATCTTGGGGGAAGGTGGCCCAAGTGGTAAAAGAATAAAAGAATTTCAGCATATTTTATTAGAAAGGCAACAGGATTCTCGGCAACATGCTGTGTGAAAAAGCGGCTATCAGCTTTCAACTTGGAGACAAGGCCCAGCTTTTACTTTTGTCAGCAAGTGACATGAGGAACCTTTTTATTATCTTCTCTTATTTTAAACTCAGCTTGTAATAATTTAAGATTATCTTGTCAGGCTCTTATCAGGCTACTTTTGCCTATAAATAGGGCGATGAAGTTGTAATGAAGAAAAGAATTGAATGCACTTTGTGTTTTCTCTTGGTGAATGCTTTTCATCAAAACCTGATTTTTATTCGACGCGTTTTCGAGTATTAATCCGATTGATTCTCAATAGGTCTTGAGAAGAAATCACTTTATCGAGTTATAGGTCTAATTCGATAAAACAACTGTTTCTGTTCTGTTTCGATATTCTTATTGTTTTCGATACAGTGTTATACTTGTTCAGTTTATCACATCAAGAGTTGTTTGATCGTTCGAACTTGTTTCCTGTTTTCAAATTCGCATACGACCGAAACGTGCTGTTTCGAGTGTCGCTGTTTGGAGGTGGCCTGTATCAAGTCTTTTACATTTGGCCAAGTTCCTGTCTTGTTGCTGTATCGAGTTGCCGTCATCCTTTCCTGTCGCGAGCGCGTACCGCTAGCCCATGTTATTGCTGTAGCGAACGGGTGTTACCAGTTCCCGACAGTTTCTTGCCGATTCGCTTCCGCTCGTCAAAACAGCTTCCTGCTGTATCGATAACGAATTCGCATCATCAACGAGAATTCGTATCACAAAATACCTCAACTGAATTAAAAAATTCAGGTGTTGTCTCTGATACCACTTATGATACGAATTCACTCGGAAAAGTGAATATGTATCGGTCGGAGTATATGTAAGTGTATGATAGCGGAAGGCTTTTTACGAGTAGGGTGTTTTGAGTGTATTTTTATGGAAGTAATATTGGAAATGACAATGAAAAATTCGAACAAAAATAAGGGTTTATCGAAATAATTCGATAAGTGATTTCTTCTCAAGACCTATTGAGAATCAATCGGATTAATACTCGAAAACGCGTTGAATAATAATCAAGGTTTCGTAGGAACTCGTCCAATAAGTAATACAAACGTATTAATTTTTCATTCAATCTTCCCTCTTTTTACATGCCGAAAATGGCCATTAAATAGACATTACACATACTTGAAAACAGAAGATCACAATGTAACAAATACATAACATATCTAATAAACTATTAATTTGACTATGAAAATAAAAAAAAAACACATTTCATGTGTGAATCGGCCGAATGTTGTATGTTCAAGATCTTTCACGATCTTGAATATGATTTTGGCCCCATGTTGGAAGACTTTGTCATGAAGACTTTGAGATGAAAACACATTTCATGTGCAATGAATCGGCCAAATGTGGAGGAGATGTAGGTGATACGGAATCAATTAATACGAATGAAGAAGATGAAGTAAGGATCGATATAAATGACCTTACAACACGCCATGCACGGACTACTACGTATTTAGGCTAGAAAATGGACGTAAGACGTGGAGTCTCGGTCTCGGCCGTGTCATATGACCCGGCCCGCGTCACACTGTGCCGGAAACTGCCGAATCACTGCCGACCGAACTCGGCCGTGTCGTCCGACACGGCCCGTGCCGAGATGTCCCGAATAGTGAAATCTCGCTGCCGACCGAACTCGGCCGTGTCGGACGACACGGCCCGTGCCGAGATGTCCCGGATAGTGAAATCTCGCTGCTCGACCAACCCGACCGTGTCAGGCGACACGGCCGTGTCACACTCTTCCGGATAGTGAATTCTCGCTGTCCGACCAACCCGACCGTGCCAGGCGACACGGTCGAGTCCTGCC
Source organism: Orobanche coerulescens (assembly GCA_033398695.1). NCBI lineage: Eukaryota > Viridiplantae > Streptophyta > Magnoliopsida > Lamiales > Orobanchaceae > Orobanche > Orobanche coerulescens. The sequence goes on from CM065804.1 coordinate 104,887,666, forward strand.
GAACATGTGCGCCCGCACATGCAGCCGCGGCCGTGCCAATCGGCACGGCCCGTGTCCGACAGCCAGCCAACTTCTATTATTGCTATTTTTTATGTGTTTTTTTGTTTTCCCTTCCCTCACATGTCATGATTAGACTTACATGTTGTGGGGTGACTTATAACTATGTTTATTGTGTGATTCCCTCCCTATGATTTGATTCCTTTGTATTTTATCTTGATGTTTTGTTTTTCATTTCAAGATCATGTGATCTTGCTTTTATTCCTTAGTTGTTTAGAAGACTACACTTCTATAAGTAGTCTTGTTCATGCTTGTATGAGGTATTGAATGTTGTTGTGCAAGAATACACTTTGTATTTCTATCCTTGGTGAATACTTTTCATCAAAACTTGATTATAATTCGACGCGTTTTCGAGTTTTAATCTAATCGATTCTCAATATGTCTTGAGGAAAGATTACCTTATCAAACTATAGGTCTAGTTTGATAAATCATTCATATTGTTCTTGTTTACGTAAGCCGAATTGCCCAACTTTCGGTTATTTCTTACGAGTGTTACACATATTCGAGTGTTGTGAGGTTCGACAATATTTCTGCTGCATTACATATGAGTTTACGTCCATTTTCATACGTAATTCGTATCATTAGTGGCATCGGAGCCCAAGGCTATTTCCTTGGCAATTTTATTGAAGATTTCTTGTTCAAAACTATCTCTTGAATCTTGTTATAGATTTCTCCGATCCCAATTTCTTGATGAAACTCTGGGACGCACTAAGCGGTCTACCGGAACCACGAATGCAAGAAAGCCGTGGGGATGACGTACGTCAAATACACCATGCAGATGAGTTTAAAGTAAACGAACTTCCGGAGTTCGTTGGAGGTACCGATCCCGAAGCTTATTTGGAGTGGGAACGGAAGATTGAACGCATGTTCGAATTCAAAGACCTTAACGATGAGAAACGTTGCAAATATGCAATTATCAAGTTAGGGAAGGGTGCTTCTCGTTGGTTCGATGGAGTGAAGACGCGAAGAGCTCGGGAAGGAAAAGCAAAAATACATTCGTGGGATTCTTTAAAAAGAAAACTTCGTAAGAGGTATATACCGATTTCATGCAAGACAAACTAAGTGTCGGTGAATATATTGAAGAGTTCGAAAGTTTGGTCTTGATGGGAGAGCTAGAAGAAAACGAAGAGCAAAAGATGTTACGTTTTTTACGTGGCTTAAACAAAAACATAGCCAACACGGTGGAGTTATACCCATATGAAGATTTCGACACTTTATGTGGATTATGTGTGAAGATAGAAGCCCAAAATAAATTGAAGTTTTCAAGACCCGCATTTCCTTCCAAATTCGGGAATCTAAGTGCCGGTTCGAGTTCGGGTACTAAAAGCACCACGCCAAGTCATGTCCCTGTCACGGCACCTAAAGCTCCCTACGTACCCAAGGAAACAAGTTTGGCGAAGGTACGATGTTTCAAGTGTCAAGGGTTCGGCCATTACCAAAATGCATGTCCGAACAAACGGGTGGTGACACTAAGAGAGGCTCTTGAGGTCCGGGAAGAATTATTGGCCGAGGACAAAGAAGAAAGACTCGGTGACGTGTTTGACGTAGATGCCGAAGAAGAAGAAGAGGAGTGCGAGGCTTACAATGCTCCGGACTATGACACGAGTCTAGTCCTTCGCACTTTACAAGTCAAGACGGTTTCGAGGGACACGGAACAACGAGATCAAATATTCCACACCAAGTGTAAAATTAAAGACAAATGGTGTAGTTTAATAATCGATGGAGGAAGTTGTACGAATGTTGCTTCAAGCGAGATGGTGGCAAAGATCGGACTCATCACTACTACTCATCCAAAACCATACGTGTTACATTGGCTCGATGATGGGAGTAAGGTGAAAGTTTCGAAACAAGTACGGGTCGGATTAACTATGGGCTCGTATGGTGACAACGTACTATGTGATGTACTCCCGATGGATGCATGCCACATACTTTTGGGACGACCGTGGCTATTTGATAGAGACGTTTTACATCGAGGAAAAAGTAACAAATATGAATTACGGGATAAAGGCAAGAAGATTGTGCTTAAACCGATGGCACCCCAAGCCATTCGATCGATGAGTTCTAATCAAATGGAGAAACCAAAGCTTACTATGTTTGCTAGTGAGAAAGAGGTGAGACACGCTATTGACGATGGCGAGCGTGTGTATTTATTGATGATTAAAGAAACACGATATGTTGACATGATTGTGCAAGGCAAGAGAGATATCGATACCTTGCTACGAGAGTTTGCGGATGTCTTCCCGGAAGACTTAACGCCGGGTTTGCCACCCTTACGTGGGATTGAACACCAAGTCGACCTTGTACTGGGTTCATCACTCCCTAACAAGGCCGCCTATCGATGTAACCCCGAGGAGAGAAAGGAGTTGCAAAAACAAATCGAGGAGCTAATGAATTGCGGGTACGTTCGAGAAAGTTTAAGCCCTTGTGCGATTCCGGTTTTACTTGTTCCAAAGAAGGATGGGTCATGGCGGATGTGTATAGATAGTAGAGCCGTGAACAACATAACCATCAAATATCGGTTCCCAATTCCGAGACTTGATGATATGTTGGACGAATTGCATGGTTCGGTGATTTTTTCGAAGGTTGATTTGAGAAGCGGTTATCATCAAATTCGCATGCGGGAAGGAGACGAATGGAAGACGACTTTCAAGACAAAATATGGATTATATGAATGGCTCGTCATGCCCTTTGGCCTTACAAATTGATACGAATTAATGTATAAGTCGGACGTAAATTCGCTGGAAAATGCAGCGGATATATCTTTTACCTCACAACACTCGTATATGTGTAACACTCGTATGAATTAACCGAAAGTAGGGCAATTCGGCTTACGTAAACAAGATAATATGTAAGTAAATTATCAAACTAGACCTATAGTTTGATAAGACAATCTCTCCTCAAGACCTATTGAGAATTGATTAAATTACAACTCGAAGACGCGTCGAATTATAATCAAGGTGTGCTGAAAATCATTCAACAAGAATACATAACATGTATTTCGTTTTTCATAAGCTTCAAAGTGTTTTTCAAAGGTTGAGGGTGAGGCTTATAAATAGCCTTAACAAATAAGTTCAAACAAGATCAAACAAGATCACACAAGAAAACAAGCAAACAATAAACTAATCTAACAACTTTGACAAAGATTGAAAACAAAGTCATGCTTGGTCTCTTCCTCTCATTTTCGGACGTGGGGTAGCATCAAGGAGTGGATAACATCTTTCTCATGTGATATCTTCTTGCAAGACTTTGACAAGGATAGAAAGTGAAAGAAACATGTTGGCATCTTCCTTCATGTGGTTCGGCCGATTTTCAAAGGGGGTGGGGTGAGCCAAATCTCTATCCTTGATCTTATTATGGTGGACTTTGAAAAATGAAAGCAAAGTTGAAAGTAGTGGGGACAAAGATCCCTCATGGAGCCTTCATCAAATCGGCCGAAATCTCTTCTATTATGGTCGATTTTGTATGCATGAACATGCATACGTATGCATGTTTTGGTACATCTAAGTTATCCCGGTTCCGATTATTAAGATGGTTCCCATTTCTGCATTTGTTTTCTCACCGAAGTACGTAGGTGCATGTGCATGCAACGTGGTATCGTCACCCACGTCAATTCTTACTTCGTTTGGAGATGTCACAATCGCATCATCTCCTCCCCCCTTGAAAGGAATTGACCTCAATTCAGTGATTCCCTCGTCGTCAAGGTAAAGAGATAGATCGCCCACATTAAAAGTGGCGTGTACCCCACAATCGCCTGAAAGTTCTACTTTATACGCATTGTCGTTCACCTTACCCACGATTTTGTAAGGTCCCTCGGCCCTTGGTATAAGCTTGTTCTTGCGTTTGCTAGGAAATCTCTCATTTCTTAAGTGTACCCAAACCAAGTCGCCTACTTCGAATAGTCTCGGTTTTTTGTGATTGTTGGATTTCCTTTTGTATGCGTCATTTACCTCTTTGATTCGATTATGTATTTGCCCGTGCAACTTGATCATCGATTTAAGTTTAGATTCCGCATCTTTGTGTACCAACTCATCCTTCGGCAACGGAATCAAGTCTAAGGGTATATAAGGATTTAACCCGTAAACGACTTCAAAAGGAGAATGTGCCGTAGCATGTGTAGGGGATCGGTTATAGGCAAATTCCACATGAGCAAGTTTCATGTCCCAATCTTTTTGCGTTTTATTCACAAGTCCTTGCAACAACGTTCCTAACGTTCGATTTGTGACTTCGGTTTGACCATCGGTTTGAGGATGGTGTGAAGTGCTAAATAAGAGCTTTGTACCCACTTTCCTACATAAAGTATTCCAAAAATAGCTAAGGAATTTCAAATCCCGATCCGAAACAATAGTCTTCGGAACTCCATGTAAACGAACCACCTCTCGGAAGTATAAATCGGCCACGTTGCTTGCGTCGTCGGTTTTGTGGCAAGCCACGTAATGTGCCATTTTCGAGAACTGATCAACAACCACCATAATAGCATCCTTACCTCATTGAGTACGGGGTAAAGCGACGATAAAATCCATTGACACGTCTTCCCACGGTCTTTCTGGAACCGGTAGAGGCATATACGATCCCAGTTTGAACGAACTCTTTGAAATGTGACATGTTACGCATTTACTTAAAACACTGTAAACGTCTTTTAGCATTTTAGGCCAAAAGAAATGTTCTTTTAGTACTTCCAATGTTTTAGCCGTGCCAAAATGTCCTGCTAAACCTCCTCCGTGAGCCTCCCGGACCAATAACTCCCGAACCGCCTGTTTTGGAACACATAGCCTATTCCCTTTAAATAGGAAATCATCTTGTAACATGAACTCCCCGAAAGGACCAGATTTGCAACTAGTAAAAAAATCTCCAAAATCCGCATCATTTTTATAACACTCCTTCAATATTTCGAAGCCAAGTAACCGAACCTCCAGAGTAGAAAGTAATACCTCCTAGATAATGCATCCGCAACGACATTGCTTTTACCGTCTTTGTACTTGGATGAAAAGTGAAATGATTGTAGGAATTCCACCCACTTGGCATGCCTCGGACTCAATTTATGTTGTCCGTTAATGTACTTCAATGATTCGTGGTCCGAGTGTAGAATGAAATGTTTCGTCCGTAGGTAATGACTCCAATGATCAAGGGCCCGCACGATAGCATAGAATTCCTTATCGTAAGTGCAATAATTCAACCGGGCTCCTTTCAACTTCTCCGAAAAGTAAGCGATAGGTCGTTTACCTTGAATAAGAACCCCTCCAACTCCAACTCCACTAGCATCACATTCAACTTCGAAGGGTTGAGTAAAATCGAGTAGTGTTAGGATCGGCGCCTCGCATAATTTGGCTTTTAACTTCTCGAATGCTCCTTGGGAAGCCCCGTTACATACAAATGGTCCTTTTTTTAAACACTCCGTTATCGGACTTGAAATGATGCTGAAGTCTCGAATAAACCTCCGGTAAAAAGAAGCAAGTCTGTGAAATGATCTCACTTCCGTCACAGTCGTAGGGGTCGACCAAGATTTAATTGCTTCGATCTTTGTTTGATCAAGCGCCACTCCGTCCTTCGAAACGACATAGCCAAGAAAGACTATACTTTCGACTAGGAACGAACACTTCTCCTTTTTTCCATATAATTTTCGGTCCCTCAAAGTTTCGAAGATTTGTCTTAAGTGCCCGAAATGTTCTTGTAGCGATTGACTATAGATTAGGATGTCATCCAGATATACAACCACGAACTTCCCCAGAAATGGTTTAAGTACTTCGTTCATCAACCTCGTGAAGGTACTAGGCGCATTTGTAAGACCGAACGGCATAACGGTCCATTCATATAATCCATTTTTTGTTTTGAAGGCCGTCTTCCACTCGTCACCTTCTCGCATTCGGATTTGATGATATCCGCTTCGTAAATCAACTTTTGAAAAGATCTCCAAACCATGTAGTTCGTCTAAAATATCATCAAGTCTCGGGATAGGGAACCGATACTTGACGGTGATATTGTTCACGGCCCGACTATCCACGCACATCCGCCAAGAACCATCTTTCTTAGGGACAAGTAAGACCGGAACCGCACAAGGACTCAAACTCTCCCGGACATACCCGCGGTCCAAAAGCTCTTCGACTTGTCTTTGTAACTCCTTCGTCTCCTCGAGATTACATCTATAAGCGGCTTTATTAGGAAGTGGTGCTCCCGGTATAAGATCGATTTGGTGTTCGATACCACGAATAGGTGGTAAACCCGACGGTAATTCTTCGGGGAAGACATCCTCAAATTTGTGTAACAACACATCTAGCTCTCCTCCGTTTTGTACTCCCTTGTTATCGTTCCGTGTCTCTTTAAACATCACCAAATATACTCGCTCCCCGTCATTAATGGCATGTTCCATTTCTCTTTCGTTAGCAAGCATGGTAAGTTTCGGTTTCTCCACTCGACTAGAACTCATCGAACGGATAGCTTGCGGGTACATTGGTTTGAGCACAATATTTTTTCCCTTGTCTCGTAATTCATATTCATTACTCCGACCTCGATGTAAAACATCTCGGTCGAACATCCATGGTCGTCCCAAAAGCACGTGGCATGCGTTCATCGGGAGTACGTCACACAACACATCATCTCCGTATGATCCCATAGTTAAGTTGACCCGTACTTGTCTTGACACCTTCACTTTACTTCCATCATAGAGCCAGTGTAAAGCATACGGTCTCGGGTGAGCCGTAGTAGTTAGCCCGAGTTTGGTGACCATCTCGTTTGAAGCTACATTCGTGCAACTCCCTCCGTCTATTATCAAGCTACACCACTTTTCTCCGACTTTGCATTTGGAATGAAAGATGTGATCTCTTTGCTCCGCATCACTTGGAATGATTTTGGTATGTAGTGCTCGAAGCACTAAAGCAGTATCATATTCCAGAGCATCATAAGTCTCGCAATCCTCATTCTCTTCCTCGGCCTCCATGTTAAACATGTCACCAAGGCCTTCCTTCTCGTCCTCGACTAAAAGTTCGTCTCGGACCGCAAAAGTTTCTCTTAAAGTGACCACCCGTTTATTAGGACATGCATTTTGATAGTGACCAAAGCCTTGACATTTAAAACATCGTACTTTAGCCAAGCTCGTTTCCTTGGAAACGTGAGGAACCTTCGGGGCCGGGGTAGGGACTTGAAAAGGTACGGTAGGTTTCGTAGTCGAACTTGGGCCGGCACTTGCATTTCCGAATTTGTATGGGAATTCGGGTTTGGTAAACTTCAACTTGTTTTGAGCTTCAATTTTTATGCATAGTCCGCATAAAGTGTCAAAATCTCCGCATGGGTATAATTCGATCGTATTTGCAATGTTTCGGTTTAGGCCACGTAAGAAACGTGACATTCTTTATTCTTCATTTTCTTCAAGTTCTCCCATTAAGGCCAAGCCTTCAAATTCTTCGATGTATTCTCCCACACTTAGTTTCCCTTGTACGAACTCCGCAATTTTTCGGTATAAGGTTAACCGATGTGATGTCGGGACATACCTTTTACGTAGTTTTTTCTTCAAAGAATCCCAAGAACGGATTTTCTCTTTTCCCGCACGAGCTCGTTGTGTTTTCACACCCTTGAACCATAGGGAAGCGCATTTCCCTAACTTGAGAATCGCATATTTGCAACGTTTCTCATCGTTAAGGTGCTTGAAGTCGAACATACGTTCAATATTCCTTTACCACTCCAAGTAAACTTCGGGATTGGTACCTCCGACAAATTCCGGAAGTTCATTTACTTTGAATTCATCCACATGACACGGTGAATGTGCGTCATATCCTCCTCTTCTAGCTTGAAAACGTGGTTCTTGTAAATTTTGTAATGCCTCACGGAGTTTCTCCATGAAATCGTCGGAAAAATCCATGATAAGATAGCTTACTCCAGAAAATCGCCAAGAGAATTTCGACAAGGAAATAACCTTGGGCTCCGATACCACCGATGATACAAATTAACGTATAAGTCAGACGTAAATTCACCGGAAAATGCAGCGGATATATATTTTACCTCACTACACACGTATATGTGTAACACTCGTATGAATTAACCGAAAGTAGGGTAATTCGGATTATGTAAACAAGATAATATGTAAGTAAATTATCAAACTAGACCTATATTTTGATAAGACAATCTCTCCTCAAGACCTATTGAGAATTGATTAAATTACAACTCGAAGACGCGTCGAATTATAATCAAGGTGTGCTAAAAATCATTCAACAAGAATACATAACATGTATTTCGTTTTTCATAAGCTTCAAAGTGTTTTTCAAAGGTTGAGGGTGAGGCTTATAAATATCCTTAACAACTACAAATAAGTTCAAACAAGATCAAACAAGATCACACAAGAAAACAAGCAAACAATAAACTAATCTAACAACTTTGACAAAGATTGAAAACAATGTCATGCTTGGTCTCTTCCTCTCATTTTCGGCCGTGGGGTAGCATCAAGGAGTGGATAATATCTTTCTCATGTGATATCTTCTTGCAAGACTTTGACAAGGATAGAAAGTGAAAGCAACATGTTGGCATCTTCCTTCATGTGGTTCGGCCGATTTTCAAAGGGGGTGGGGTGAGCCAAATCTCTATCCTTGATCTTATTATGGTGGACTTTGAAAAATGAAAGCAAAGTTGAAAGTAGTGGGGACAAAGATCCTTCATGGATCCTTCATCAAATCGGCCGAAATCTCCCCTATTATGGCCGATTTTGTATGCCTGAACATGCATACGTATGCATATTTTGGTACGTCTAAGTTATCCCGGTTCCAATTATTAAGATGGTTCCCATTTCTGCATTTGTTTTCTCACCAAAGTACGTAGGTGCATGTGCATGTAACGTGGTATCGTCACCCACGTCAATTCTTACTTCGTTTGGAGATGTCACAATCGCATCACAAATGCACCAAGTACTTTCATGCGATTAATGAATGAGGTACTTAAGCCGTTTTTGGGGAAGTTTGTCGTCGTATACTTGGACGACGTCTTGATTTATAGTCGATCATTGCAAGAGCATACCGGACACTTCGTCTTCGAGATCCTTAGAGATCAAAAACTTTATGGGAAAAACGAGAAGTGTTCGTTTCTAGTCGAGAGTGTAGCCTTTCTTGGCTACATCATTTCTAAAGAAGGAGTGTCGGTTGATCAAACCAAGATCGAGGTGATTGAATCTTGGCCTACGCCCAAAACCATCACGGAAGTCCGATCCTTTCACGGACTTGCTTCATTTTATCGGAGGTTCATACGAGACTTTAGTACCATTTCTAGTCCGATAACGGAATGCTTGAAAAAAGGACCGTTTGTGTGGAACGGGGCTGCCCAATGGGGCGTTTGAAAAATTGAAAACGAAAATGTGTGAAGCACCTGTCTTGGCGTTACCCAACTTTTTACAACCTTTCGAGGTAGAATGTGACGCAAGTGGAGTGGGTATTGGGGCGGTCCTTGTCCAAGGGAGGCGACCAATTGCTTACTTCTCGGAGATATTAGGAGGGGCTCGACTCAACTATTGTACTTATGACAAGGAGTTCTATGCCATTGTGAGAGCTCTTGATCATTGGAGTCATTACCTTAGGCCGAAACATTTCATCCTACATTCGGATCATGAGTCCTTAAAATATATTAACGGCTAACAAAAGTTGAGTCCGATACATGGTAAATGGATGGAATTCTTGCAATCATTCCACTTTCCATCGAAGTACAAAGATGGGAAGAGCAAGATTGTGGCGGATGCTTTATCTAGACGGTATGCCTTGCTCTCTACTCTTGACATTCAGTTGCTTGGGTTCGAAGCATTGAAGGAGTATTATGATGGGGGTGTGGATTTTGGTGAGGTTTTCATTCGGTGTAAATCTGGCCCATTTGGAGAGTTTACGTTGCAAGAAGGATTCTTTTTCAAAGGAAATCACCTTTGTTTACCCAAACACCCGATTCGGGAATTGTTAGTTCGGGAAGCTCACGGTGGAGGCTTGGCCGATCATTTTGTGATACGTTATCAACTATCCCAATCGAAGAGAAGTCAATAAAAATCGACATCAACGACGATACAAAGTTGCATGCCCATGCATCATCATACTTGGGCGAGAAGAACACACGAATTGGAGTTACGTTATTAATCGGAACCGGAGTTACGTAAACATGTCGACGAAATTAACATGCATGGACGTAAATCAAGCGTCCGGAAATGGGAGCAAATTGCGGCCAAAGTAGTGTTGAAGAAGACTTGGTTGAAGCTCCTTATCTTGAAGAATATTCCTTGTTGAAAGTCTTGAAGGCATGGGATAGTTTTCAAAAGGCATGACTAAGGACTTGAATTTAAGAGCATGAAAGGAATCTCCTCCCCCACTCCTTTGAAATTTCGGACGAAGCATGCTAGGGAGAGGACTTGAATTTTCGTTTTTTTTTCTTGTTTTTTATTTCCTTATTTTTGTATACTACTATATATAGTAGTTCACATTGTTGTTGTATGCATCTTGAAAGTTATAAACATTGTATTGCTCCTGAAATATACGTTGAACGAGTTCAACAAAACTTTGGTTATTATTTCGACGCGTCTCGAATTATAACTTGATCAATTCTCAATAGGTCTTGAGGAGAGATTATCTTTATCGAGTTATAGGTCTAATTCGATAAAACACATTCAATCCCATACACTACCCTACCTCACGGCCGAAACCATATAAATTCGGCCACCACCTATTATTTTCGTTGTTACTTTGATACTTGTAAAAACCGTGATAATCTTCCGTTGTATTTTATACGTTTTACGAACACTTATATACGTAATTCGTATCATAAGTGGTATCGGAGACATTCGTTTCACGATTCTCGACGTTACTCAAGAAGATGGCATTCACCGATGACGAAATAGCCAAATTGCGTGACGTTCTTCGAGGCTTGCCGGAGCCCCGAATCCAGGCACGACGAGGATACGACGCCATGCATGCACCACAACATGCGGATTAATTCAAGACAAGCGAACTTCCGGAGTTCGTAGGTGGCACCGATCCCGAGACTTATTTGGAGTGGGAAAGGAAAATTGAACGAATGTTTGAGTTCAAGGACCTCGATGACGGGAAACGATGCAAGTACGCGATTCTCAAACTTGGAAAGGGAGCTTCCCTTTGGTTCGAAAGAATGAAGACACAACGAGTTCGGGCCGGTAAAGAAAAGATACGTTCGTGGGATTCTCTAAAAAAGAAACTACGCAAGAGATATGTACCGGCTACACACAAGTTAAGTTTATATCGAAAAATTTCTGACCTCACACAAGGAAAGCTAAGTGTAGGAGAATACATCGAAGAGTTTGAAAACTTAACCTTGATGGGAGAACTTGAAGAGAGCGAAGAATTACGGATGTCCCGTTTCTTACGAGGCTTGAATAGAAACATTGCTAATTCCGTGGAACTCTACCCCTATCCCGACTTTGATACTTTGTGCGGACTTTGCATAAAGTTGGAAACTCAAAACAAAACAAAATTTTCAAAACCTGAATTCCCACCTAAATTCGGAAATACCAACTTTGGCACGAGTTCTAGCTCGTTTCCAAAAACTGTCACGGCAAGTCCACCCGTTACTACCATTCCAAAAACTCCTCTCGCGCCAAAGGAAACAAGCTTATCTAAAGTTCGGTGTTTCAAATGTCAAGGATTTGGACACTATCAAAGTGCTTGTCCAAATCGAAGAATAGTGACGTTACGAGAAGCAATAGCCGTCCGAGAAGAATTACTAGCCGAAGAAGAAAGAATTGGAGACGTCTTTAACTTGGAAGCCGACGAAGAAGAAGAAGATTGCGAGGCATACGATGCCCCGAATTATGACACGAACCTCGTCCTTCGCATGTTACAAACGAAGGCGGCCCCGAGTGACATAGAACAACGATATCAAATCTTTCACACGAAGTGTCGTGTCGGAGATAAATGGTGTAGCTTGATCATTGACGGTGGAAGTTGTACGAATGTGGCATCAAGCGAGATGGTATCGAAACTCGGACTAACCACTATGGCTCATCCAAGGCCGTATGCACTCCATTGGCTCGATGATGGAAATAAAGTGAGAGTATCAAGACAAGTGAAGGTCGGACTCACCATGGGTTCATATGGTGATGATATTATATGCGATGTACTACCGATGGACGCATGTCACGTGTTGTTGGAAAGTCCTTTGTTATTTGATCGGGACGTACTACATCGGGGGAGGAGCAACGAGTATGAGTTACGAGACAAAGGTAAAAAAATTGTTCTTAAACCTATGTCACCTCAAGCTATCCGAACAATGAGTTCAAAAAAAGTTGAAGGACCGAAGCTCATGATGTTCACAAACGAAAAGGAAGTCGAACACGCCATTGACGATGGCGAACGTGTTTATTTAATAATGATCAAAGAGACCCGAAACCTTGATACAAAGTCACACCACGAAGAAGAGATAGATACACTGTTGCACGAGTTCGTGGATGTCTTTCCCGAAGACTTGCCGGTGGGATTACCACCTATCCGCGGAATCGAACACCAAATTGATCTTATACCAGGAGCTCCATTGCCGAACAAGGCAGCATATCATTGTAATCCCGAAGAAACTAAAGAGATACAACGTCAAATTGAAGAGCTCATGAGTCATGGATATGTCCGAGAGAGTTTAAGTCCGTGTGCGGTTCCAGTCCTACTTGTACCAAAAAAAGACGGATCATGGCGGATGTGCATTGACAGTAGAGCCGTAAATAACATCACCGTCAAGTATCGGTTCCCCATCCCGAGACTAGATGACATGTTAGACGATTTGCATGGCTCGGTTATATTCTCAAAAGTTGATTTACGGAGCGGATACCATCAAATTCGCATGCGAGAGGGAGACGAATGGAAGACGGTATTTAAAACGAAGAATGGACTTTACGAGTGGGTCGTGATGCCATTCGGCCTCACTAATGCCCCGAGCACTTTCATGAGATTGATGAACGAGGTTCTTAAACCTTTCTTGGGGAAGTTTGTTGTCGTGTACTTAGACGACATTTTAATCTACAGTCGATCCTTAGAAGAGCATCTTGAACACTTGCGGCACGTTTTTGAAACTCTAAGGAAACAGAAACTTTATGGAAAGCCGGAAAAGTGTAATTTCTAGTCGAGAGTCTTGTCTTTCTCGGCTATGCCGTTTCTAAAGAAGGAGTTTCGGTGGATCAAGAGAAAATCGCGGCAATCAAGTCTTGACCGACACCAAAAACTATCACGGAGGTACGATCATTTCATGGCCTCGCTTCGTTTTACCGATGATTCATAGGGGACTTTAGTACCATCTCTACTCCGATCACGGAGTGTCTTAAAAAAGGTCCATTTGCATGGAAGGAGGCTGCCCAAAGAGCTTTCGAAAAATTAAAAGAAAAGTTATGTGAAGCACCGGTTTTAACATTACCCGATTTTTCACGACCATTTCAGGTGGAATGCGATGCTAGTGGAGTTGGAATCGGGGCAGTACTTATTCAAGGAGGCCGGCCCTTCGCCTATTTTTCAGAAAAGTTAAGTGGTGCTCGAGTTAATTTTTGCACTTACGACAAAGAGTTCTATGCTATCGTGAGAGCACTAGATCATTGGAGTCACTATTTACGTTCGAAACATTTCGTGTTACAGTCGGATCACGAGTCGTTAAAATACATTAACGGGCAAAACAAGCTAAGTCCAAGACATGCAAAATGGGTGGAATTTTTGCAATCTTTTCACTTTTCATCCAAATACAAAGACGGTAAAAGTAATATAGTGGCGGATGCACTATCAAGACGGTATGCCTTACTTTCTATTCTAGACGTTCGTTTGTTGGGGTTCGAGACTTTAAAAAATCATTACATTGACGATTTGGATTTCAGAGAAATTTTTACCCGTTGTAAAGCGGGTCCATACGAAGAATTTATTTTACAGGATGACTTTCTTTTCAAAGGTAATAAACTATGTGTGCCGAAGCATACGATTCGGGAATTACTAGTTCGAGAGGCCCACGGAGGAGGATTAGCCGGTCATTTCGGTTCGGCTAAAACCGTAGAAGTTCTAAAGGAGCATTTCTTTTGGCCAAAGATGTATGGTGACATAAGCACGATCGTGAGTAAATGCGTCACTTGTCACATGATGAAAAGTTCGTTCAAGCCAAGTACATACATGCCGTTGCCAATACCTTTGCGACCGTGGGAGGATGTCTCGATGGATTTTATTGTTGCTTTACCTCGTACTCAACGGGGCAAAGACTCGATCATGGTTGTCGTCGACCGTTTTTCAAAGATGGCTCACTTTATAGTATGTCACAAAACCGATGATGCAAGCAATGTGGCGGACATATATTTCCGAGAAGTAGTTCGTTTACACGGAGTTCCAAAAACTATCGTGTCGGATCGAGATTCTAAATTCCTGAGTTACTTTTGGAATACTTTATGGAGAAAGGTGAGAACTAAACTTCTATTCAGTACTTCACATCACCCACAAACCGACGGACAAACCGAAGTGACTAATCGAACCTTAGGAGCATTGTTGCGAGGATTGGTGAACAAAACATAAAAAGATTGGGACGTTAAACTTGCACATGCGGAATTCGCATACAACCGATCACCCGGTTTCGCCACGGCCCATTCACCTTTTGAAGTAGTGTACGGACTAAATCCACACATGCCCTTGGATTTGATTCCCTTGCCGAGCGACCAATTGGTTCACAAAGACGCAGAATCAAAACTCAAGTCAATGATGAAGTTACATGAAAAGGTACGAGATCGAATTAAAGAAGTAAATGAAATTTACAAACGGAAGTCGAACAAAAATAAAAAGTCGAGACTATTTGATGTTGGCAACTTAGTTTGGATACATTTGAGGAAAGAACGATTCCCAAACAAACGCAAGAACAAATTAATGCCAAGAGCCGAAGGTCCGTACAAAATTGTGGGAAAAGTGAACGACAACGCTTACAAAGTAGAACTTCCGAGCGAATACGGAGTACACGCGACTTTCAACGTAGGCGATCTCTCGCCTTACCTTGACGACGATGGCATTACGGAATTGAGGTCAATTCCTTTCAAAGAGGGAGGAAATGATACGTTATCAACTATCCCAATCGAAGAGAAGTCAATAAAAATCGACATCAACGACGATACAAAGTTGCATGCCCATGCATCATCATACTTGGGCGAGAAGAACACGCGAATTGGAGTTACGTTATTAATCGGAACCGGAGTTACGTAAACATGTCGACGAAATTAACATGCATGGACGTAAATCAAGCGTCCGGAAATGGGAGCAAATTGCGGCCAAAGTAGTGTTGAAGAAGACTTGGTTGAAGCTCCTTTTCTTGAAGAATATTCCTTGTTGAAAGTCTTGAAGGCATGGGATAGTTTTCAAAAGGCATGACTAAGGACTTGAATTTAAGAGCATGAAAGGAATCTCCTCCCCCACTCCTTTGAAATTTCGGACGAAGCATGCTAGGGAGAGGACTTGAATTTTCGTTTTTTTTTCTTGTTTTTTATTTCCTTATTTTTGTATACTACTATATATAGTAGTTCACATTGTTGTTGTATGCATCTTGAAAGTTATAAACATTGTATTTCTCCTGAAATATACGTTGAACGAGTTCAACAAAACTTTGGTTATTATTTCGACGCGTCTCCAATTATAACTTGATCAATTCTCAATAGGTCTTGAGGAGAGATTATCTTTATCGAGTTATAGGTCTAATTCGATAAAACACATTCAATCCCATACACTACCCTACCTCACGGCCGAAACCATATAAATTCGGCCACCACATTTTATTTTCGTTGTTACTTTGATACTTGTAAAAACCGTGATAATCTTCCGTTGTATTTTATACGTTTTACGTACACTTATATACGTAATTCGTATCATTTTGGTTCGGCTAAAATATTGGAGGTACTTAAAGAGCATTTTTATTGGCCGAAGATGCAATTGGATATACACGACATAATTAATAAGTGTGTAACATGCCATATTGCTAAGAGTTCGTTCAAACCAGGAGTATACATGCCTTTGCCGATTCCGAAAAGGCCGTGGGAAGATGTCTCAATGGATTTCATTGTTGCTTTGCCTCATACTCAACGAGGGAGAGATGCTATTATGGTTGTTGTAGACCGATTTTCGAAGATGGCTCACTTTGTGACTTGCCACAAGATGGACTACGCGAGTAACGTCGCTGATTTTTATTTCCGAGAAATCGTACGATTGCATGGGGTTCCAAAAATGATTGTTTCGGATCGGGACTCAAAATTCCTTAGTTATTTTTGGAACACCTTGTGGAGAAAGGTGGGAACCAAACTACTATTTAGCACGTCACATCATCCACAAACGGACGGTTAAACCGAGGTAACCAATCGAACGTTGGGCACTTTACTACGTGGTCTTTTGAGCAAGACACAGAAGGATCGGGACTTGAAACTTGCACATGCGGAGTTCGCTTATAATCGTTCTCCTACTCATGCCACGACACACTCTCCTTTCGAAGTAGTTTACGGACTAAACCCGTACATGCCGTTAGATCTAATTCCGTTGCCAAGTGACGAGTTAGTGCACAAGGATGCGGAATCAAAACTAAAATCGGTGATGAAATTACACGAGCAAGTACGTAATCGAATCAAGGAAATAAACGAGGCTTACAAAAGAAAGTCGAACAAACAAAGAAGGCCGAAATTGTTCGAAGTTGGTGATTTGGTTTGGTTGCATTTGAGGAAAGAGCGATTTCCAAATAAACGTAAGAACAAATTAATGCCGCGAGCGGAGGGACCATTTAAAGTAATCGCAAAGGTGAACGACAACGCATACAAATTAGAACTTCCGGGAGATTATGGGATTCATGCAACCTTTAATGTTGGGGACCTTTCACCTTACATCAATGATGACGGAATTTCGGAATTAAGGACAATTCCTTTTAAAGGAGGAGGAGATGATACAGAATCAATTAATACGAATGAAGAAGACGAAGTAAGGATCGACATAAATGACCTTACAACACACCATGCACGGACTACTACGTATTTAGGTGAGAAAACGGACGTAAGACGTGGAGTCTCGGTCTCGGCCGTGTCATATGACACGGCCCGCGTCACACTGTGCCGGAAACTGCCGAATCGCTGCCGACCGAACTCGGCCGTGTCGTCTGACATGGCCCGTGCCGAGATGTCCCGGATAGTGAAATCTCGCTGCCGACCGAACCCGACCGTGCCAGGCGGCATGGTCGAGTCCTGCCGAACATTGCGCCCGCACATGCAGCCGCGGCTGTGCCAATCGGCACGGCCCGTGTCCGACAGCCAACCAACTTCTATTATTGCTGATTTTTTGTGTGTTTTGTTGTTTTCCTTTCCCTCACATATCATGATTAGGCTTACATGTTATGTGATACGGAATTGACTAATCCGAATAAAGAAAACGAAGCAAGGATCGACGTAAATGGCCTTACAACACGTCATGCACGTACGACAACATTTTTAGGCGAGAAAACGGACACAAGCCGGAAAATAACACAACCTGCCGGAAAATGTCGTCGCCTGCCGGAAAATGTCGAGCCTGCCGTAAAATATCGCACCTGCCGGAAAATGCCGAGCACTGCCGGCCGAACTCGGCCGTGTCATCCGGCACGGCCCGTGCCGAGATGTCCCAGAATTGTAAAACTGACTGTCGGCCAAACCCGACCGTGTCGTCCGACACGGTCGAGTCACACTCGTCCGGATAAGGAGATCTCGCTGTCCGACCAACCCGACCGTGCCAGGCGACACGGTCGAGTCCTACCAAACGTCCTTGTCACGCCGCACGGTCGAGTCACTACCGGTCCTTGTCGCGCCGCGCCCGTGCCTAGTCACTGTCGGACGAGTCACTATCGGACGAGTCGCTGTCGGACGTCTCTGTCGCGCCGCAACCGTGTCAGTCGGACACGGTCGAGTCACTGCCGACCAGACGCGTGCCGCGCCCCTGTCAAGCGACACGGCCCGTGTCCGGCAGCCAGCCAACTTTTCTTTATTGCTGATTTTTGTGTGTTTTGTCTTCTCTTTTCCTTTCTTTACTCTTTTAGGGATTGTGTTCCCATGTTTTGTGATGTATGTTTCTTTTTCTTATTTTATTTGATTTGTTTTGATTATTCAAAGATTTTGTAATCTTTGAATTATTTTCTTTAACTTTTAGGTAGACTTGAGGTTTGCTATATATAGCTTGTATAAGCATTGTAAGAGGAAATATTGTATTATGAATGTTGAAGTATAAGAATACACATTGTGTTTTCTATTCTTGGTGAATGCTTTTCATCGAACCTTGATTTTTATTCGACGCGTTTTCGAATATTAATCCGATTGATTCTCAATAGGTCTTGGGAAGAAATCACCTTATCGAGTTATAGGTCTAATTCGTTAAACCCTTGATCTTGATCGTTCAAGACTTCTTGATCGATATTATCACTTTTCCGATATTACTTCCATTTTTCATTTGTTCGAATTTTCATTGTCATATTCGATATTACTTCCAAAAAATACATCCAAACACATCCATACTCGTAAAAAGACTTCCGCTACGATATTCTTACATACACTCCGAACGATACGTATCCGCCTCTCCCGGAGAATTCGTATCATAAGTGGTATCGGAGCCCAGGGTCATCTCCTTGGGCGATTTTCTTCAACGATTTCTTGTGAGGAACTATCTCTTGATTGTTGTTATGGATTTCTCCGATCTTGATTTCTTGATGAAACTCCGTGATGCACTAAATGGCTTATCTGAGCAACGTATGCAAGAAAGACGCAGAGACGATGCCAACGATATTGATTTCTTGGCCAAATTCCGCAGCATACTGGAATTTCACGGAGATAGTAATCCAGATGCGTGCATAGATTGGCTCCATGCTTGTGAGGAGCACTCGGACTTCAAGGCTGCCCCGATCAACCACCGCGTTTCGTTGGTGGCAAGGTGCCTCCGCGATAGCGCCGCCGTCTGGTGGCAAAAACTGAAACAGTCCCGTTCACAACAACGTAAGTCAAAAATCAAAGATTGGCGAAAATTCACAAAATATTTCAATCGAAGGTTCAAACCATACCACCACTCGTTGTTCCCCCACCACCAGTCCTTCGACGCCCCGCCGCCGACATTCGATCAAAGGTTTTTCCCCATCCAGGAATTCTCAACAGAGTCCTTTCTCGATGAAGATGATGTCCCTACTGTCATTTTTAATGAAGTAGACGAGGCAGAGGTTTCAACGGCGCCATACAACGAAGAAGATGAGTTGAGCCGTGTTTCCCTAATTGACGAACATGGATCTTGCTATTTTGAGCATGGACCAATTGGTTGTGTTGGCCAATTTGACCAAGACGGACTAACTTATTTTAATGGTGAGGAACTTGTTAGTGTCATGGAAACCGGACCGGATTATGAAGGGCCACCAGTATTTGATACCGAACCAGTTAACGAAGAGGAGCCCATAATTGATTCCGTGTCTCCTATTTTTGATAAAGATGAAGAAATGTGCTATATTTACCCAGTGGTTCCTGTTTATAATACCGAGCTTAAAGACGAGCCTTCCCAATGTTTTGATGTGAAAGGTGATTCCGAGGCAATTTTCTTGGTTCTTGAAATTGCATCCAATGAATTCAACCACGATGATAAAGATTTTGCCTCACAGAATAATAATAATTATTATTTCATTAATAATGATAGTTATTTGTTTGGTGATTCCCGGAGATCCCATACTACTTATCGCCTCAAGATTTTGGGCCATGTACGTACTGCGGACATTTTCGAGATCAAGTACTTAGAAGCTTTAATTAATTATCTTGATGACGAAGGAAGTTCGGAATTGAGGACAATTCCCTTTAAAGGGGGAGGGGATGATACGGAATTGACTAGCCCGAATAAAGAAAACGAAGCAAGGATCGACGTAAATGGCCTTACAACACGTCATGCACGTACGGCAACATTTTTAGGCGAGAAAACGGACACAAGCCGGAAAATAACACAACATGCCGGAAAATGTCGTCGCCTGCCGGAAAATGTCGAGCCTGCCAAAAAATATCGCACCTGCCGGAAAATGCCGAGCACTGCCGGCCGAACTCGGCCGTGTCATCCGGCACAGCCCGTGCCGAGATGTCCCAGAATTGTGAAACTGACCGTCGGCCGAACCCGACCGTGTCATCCGACACGGTCGAGTCACACTCGTCCGGATAAGGAGATCTCGCTGTCCGACCAACCCGACCGTGCCAGGCGACACGGTCGAGTCCTGCCAAACGTCCTTGTCACGCCGCACGGTCGAGTCACTACCGGTCCTTGTCGCGCCGCGGCCGTGCCTAGTTACTGTCGGACGAGTCACTATCGGACGAGTCGTTGTCGGACGTCTCTGTCGCGCCGCGACCGTGTCAGTCGGACACGGTCGAGTCACTACCGACCAGATGCGCGCCGCGCCCGTGTCAAGCGACACGGCCCGTGTCCGGCAGCCAGCCAACTTTTTTTTATTGCTGATTTTTGTGTGTTTTGTCTTCTCTTTTCATTTCTTTACTCTTTTAGGGATTGTGTTCCCATGTTTTGTGATGTATGTTTCTTTTTCTTATTTTATTTGATTTGTTTTGATTATTCAAAGATTTTGTAATCTTTGAATTATTTTCTTTAACTTTTAGGTAGACTTGAGGTTTGCTATATATAGCTTGTATAAGCATTGTAAGAATATATTGTATTATGAATGTTGAAGTATAAGAATACACATTGTGTTTTCTATTCTTGGTAAATGATTTTCATCGAACCTTTTTATTCGACGCGTTTTCGAATATTAATCCGATTGATTCTCAATAGGTCTTGGGAAGAAATCACCTTATCGAGTTATAGGTCTAATTCGATAAACCCTTATTCTTGATCGTTCAAGACTTCTTGATCGATATTATCACTTTTCAGATATTACTTCCATTTTTCATTTGTTCGAATTTTCATTGTCATATTCGACATTACTTCCACAAAATACATCCAAACACATCCATACTCGTAAAAAGACTTCCGCTACGATATTCTTACATACACTCCGAATGATACGTATCCGCCTCTCCCGGAGAATTCGTATCATTATGTGGGGTGACTTATAACTATGTTTATTGTGTGATTCCCTCCCTATGATTTGATTCCTTTGTATTTTATCTTGATGTTTTGGTTTTCATTTCAAGATCATGTGATCTTGCTTTTATTCCTTAGTTGTTTAGAAGACTACACTTCTATAAGTAGTCTTGTTCATGCTTGTATGGGGTATTGAATGTTGTTGTGCAAAAATACACTTTGTATTTCTATCCTTGGTGAATGTTTTTCATCAAAACTTGATTATAATTCGACACGTTTTCGAGTTTTAATCTAATCGATTCTCAATAGGTCTTGAGGAAAGATTACCTTATCAAACTATAGGTCTAGTTTGATAAATCATTCATATTGTTCTTGTTTACGTAAGCCGAATTGCCCTACTTTCGGTTATTTCTTACGAGTGTTACACATATTCGAGTGTTGTGAGGATCGACAATATTTTCGCTGCATTACATACGAGTTTACGTCCATTTTCATACGTAATTCGTATCAGGAGGGAATCTTTGACAAGATCTTTGTGATGAAATCTTTGACAAATCTTGGTCCCATGTTGAAGACTTTGTTATGAAGAAAACATGTGAATAAAAATCTTCACATAGTTGGTGAGATGTGTTCGGCCGAAATGTGTGAATTTGGTTGTGGGGAATCTTGGCATGATCTTGACAAAGATATCAATCATGATATCTTTCATGATTTTATTGATGAAATGGTTTATCATTTTCACGGATCGGACGAATGCAAGGAGGGGACAAGATGGGAGGAATCCTTGACATGAGATGAAATCTTCCACCAAATCTTCACAAATCTTCATCAAGCTTGGACCAAATCTGATGCTGTCGGTTTTGTCATTTCCGGGCTCTAATGGGTTCGAATTTGCTCCTATGGTCTTCATAATATTTGTAGCTCTCTTTCTTATGTTTCCAAAGCCACTTGAATCACCTGAATCGGATTTCGGACGAGTAAGTTATGGCCAAAATACGAGACTATTGCGTGTGCATGGCGGGTTGCATGGCCGCTTACATCGATCCTCACTTCGTCTTCTTCATTCGGACTCATATTGTACAAAAGCCTATTAAGACTCTTATAACTTGGAAAACAAGTCAAATATGTCTAAAAATACTCCTAACATATATGATAACCTAATAGACCATTATTTTATTAAAATAGAGTCCTAATATACTTCTAATACAGAAAATACTAACACTCTAATATCAATTCCGAAAATGACAATAAAAATAACAATAATAACATCTTCTTCACTCGAGCTCGTCAATCCCGTATCAACACTCAACTACCCAACGTACGACAATGAACTCTATGCATTGGTGAGAGCTTTGAAAACTTGGTAGCATTATCTGTGGCCAAAGCAATTTGTGATTCACACGGATCATGAATCGCTAAAACACCTAAAAGAGCAGCACCGACTCAACAAACGACATCTTTTTCCACAATATACTGCCGCTGAAAATTCACAAGGTCACACACTTTAGGGGCGATTTTCACACACAAAATAGCTCCCGGCCCGGCGGCACGTGTGGGCGCGTGAGAAATTCCCTCCATCATCGGCCGACGGCCGATTGTTCGTATCTTCGAGACGAACGTCCCCTCCAAATTTGACTCAATTCCGACAACGTTTACCTGTGCAAATCTAGGTTGCAAATTCCGGCTGAAAACTTCATTTTCGCTGAACTTCGGTTGCATTTTCCGGCCACGTCCGTGGCGCAAACTCTTGGGCACCAACCGGAATAGACTCCTGTTGTAATTCCGGTCATTTCCCCTCTGGTCTCTTCAGCTGAATCGCGGTCTCCGGCCGGCGACGTTTCTTGGTCAACCGTTGACCGCGGCCGCGTTTTCTCTTTTTCCGGCGTGCTCCGGCCTCCTCTCGGTAGCAGACCACTTTCATTGGATTCCTCTTATCGAGCCGCTTCCGTTGCTTACAATTTCGACCAGGTTCCGGCCACCTCAGATTCCGGCGAGTTTTTCCGGCGACCTCAGATTCCGGCGAGATTTTCCGACGGGGTCTTCCTTAGGGTTCTTGGGAGCCGCTCTCCAGCAGTTTGGTTCCGCCAGTCATGGCCGATGACGGCCGGTCGCCGCCGGCGAATGGGCAGCCACCGGACTTTGTTCATCCATCGTCGATTCCGACAATGATTTCTACGGAGGTCCTCATGTCATGCTTCCAACATATGATGTCATCTCTTTCCAACATTTCCTATTCGAAGACGCCTTCGGTCTCTCCATCATTCCCGGCTTTGGCGCCGCTCCATAATTCGGCCCCCCAGCTCGGTTCCCTCAAACAAGACGACCCAAGTTTGGGAAAAACTACGGGTCCCTCTCCTTCATCTTTCAAGGAAGCTCTGACAGGTAATCTTTCTAGCTCGAGGAAAGATATTCATTTCTCAGATGATATTTATCGTAACTACTGTGATCCGGTGCGCAAATGGGATTTCATATCTATTTCCTTAGATGAAAAAATTTACTCTGAAAGGGTTAAATACCTTCAAAATTCCTTAAATGGTCGGTTGTTGCAACCAAAAAACTCTAAGCCTTACTCTCTTGATCAACTGAAGGCTGAATTGCAAAATGCTTGGTCTATCTCCACGTCCTGGAAATTAATACCTTTGGGAAAAGGATACTTTAACGTTCAATTTAATAATTCGGAAGATAAAAATCGTGTTTTTAGCAAAACTTCATGGAACTTGATCTCCGGATATTTTCGTTTATCCACTTGGGTTCCGGATTTCAACCCATATAAAATTGCTACTTCTAAAGCACAAGTTTGGATCCGAATTTATGAGTTGCCGATTGAATACTGGCACCCTCAACTTATTTTTACAATTGCTAAGACTCTTGGCAACCCTCTGAAAATTGATGAACGTTCTCTGAATGGGGAAGTGGGTCATTTTGTTCGGGTCCTAATTGAAATTGACTTGAAAGACCATGTTCACAACAATGTCATGGTTGAATGTTCGGGTCATTGTGTTTTCCCTTCTATTGGCTACGAAAAATTTCCAGAGTTTTGCACTCATTGCTCAATCGTTGGTCACTCCAACAATTCCTGTAGAAGCAAAAAATTGGCTCCGAACTCCAACTCTACGGTTCCTAGCGACCGCCAGAATCGTCAATCCAAATATGTTCGGAAACCATCCCCTACCCCTACTGTTAGGGTCAATAATTCAAACAACAATAATCGCTTCAATGTGCTTGATGTTGAACCAACAGAAGGTGATTCCAATAATGATCACCATCAGCTCGCCTTGACGGTTTTCCAGCCTTCAATAGAGCAAAATGATACCATTGTCCCCACTTCTGAGTTCTCCGCTGAACATGCCAACAATAACATGTTATCCCTTACCACTAACGTCTTCCAGCCTGATAATAACAACACGTCAGTGTCTTCCAAGGGCACGACCTTTCCTAACCCTTCTTCATCCTCTCGTCATGAGCAATCGACTGACACGATTGGCCCACCTATTTTGTCTGCTGACCATGATAAAGATAAGAGCCATACCATTGCTGCTAAGGCAGGAAAATCTATTGTTATTTCTCCTATCATTCCCTCAGAAAAACCACAAGCTCCGCTAAAACAAGCTAAAAGGGATGTTAAATTCCCAAAGACTGTGCAATTACTCCCTGCCAACTCCACGACAGCGAAAAATCTTAATTTGGCCGCTTCTAAACCTTGGTGAAATTCTTCTGAAGAAGAGGATCAGCAAAATAATGCGCCTGAAGCACGGATAAATGCCGTTTCTAAATGAATATCCTTTACTGGAATATCAGGGGGATAAGGAAGCGGGTTGCTAGGGACCAGCTTCATCACTATATCATGGTTTGTAAGCCGGATATTCTTTGTATCATCGAACCCTTCACTTCTTTTGCTCGTTCCGATCTTTCTCTCTGGCGTTCGGGTGGTCTTTCTCTTCTTGCCGAGAATCAGCGAGGGAACCGGGACCCTGACATTGGGGTGCTCGGCTCCCTCAACATATCTAATTGCCAAGTCATCCATGTCTCTGATCAGGTTATCATCATGGACATCTCTTTTAATGGATGGGACTTTTGGGCGTCTGTTGTTCATGGTGCTCGTAACTATATTGGTCGCAGGAATCTTTGGGAGGATATCCTGAGCTTCCTTCACCCTAACCTTTTAGTCTTCGGAGATTTTAATGCCGTCATTGGGGCACATGAGCATCGCAGTCTTCATGTTCCTAGCGCTACTTCTTGTCGGGAGTTCAGTCAATTTATTGATGAGGCCTTGCTTGTCGGCATCCCTTTTACTGGTCATCGGTTTACCTGGAGAGGCAGGGTTCACGATGATTATCATGTTGAGACCCGCATTGATCGATTTTTGGCCACCCCCGATTTTATCGATCACTGGGTTTCCACAAAATATCATGTTTTCCCTAGGACCTGCTCTGATCACCACCCGATCTGGCTAACCTCCACTTTGGGTAATACTTCTTTTCCCAGACCTTTCCGTTTTCAACGTATGTGGACTACTGATAATTCATTTATTGATGTTATTCGAAACTCTTGGAATCTTAATTGTGGGAACTGGTCTCCTTGGGACTTGGTTTTGTACAAGCTTAAAAGACTGCGTCGTACCCTCAAGCATTGGAATTTTTCGTCTTTTGGTGATATTTTCACTAAAAAAAGTCAGCTTTTGGATCAACTTGGTGACATTCAGTCTCTCATTGATGCGGATGGGTATACCGACGAGCTCTTCTGTCAGGAGGTCGAAACAACTGCGGCCTTGAACGACATCCTTAATAAAGAGAGTCTTTTCTTCCAACAAAGGAGTATGACTAATTGGGTTAAGGATGGTGATCGGAATACTGCCTTTTTCCATAGGACAGTTAAGATGAGGAATAATCGTCTTCAGCTTTCCTCTCTCCTTATTGACGGCGATCTTTGTCGTGATCCGTCTACCATCTCGAACCACATTGTGAATTTTTATCAGCACCTTTTCGAAGGCCACCCGATTGCCACTAATTGGCCCACTGGTTTCTCTCTTCCTAAGGTTTCTCATCAGCATAACTCCATCCTTACTGCTATTCCCCATTCCGAGGAAATTCGTTCTACAGTTTTCGATATGGAGCCCCACAGTGCCCCTGGGCCTGACGGCTTTACTGGATTATTTTATCAGCTCTCTTGGGAGGTCATTGGTACCGATATTGTGGCGGCTATTCGGCAATTTTTCATTGAGGGTGATCTTCCGACGGGTCTTAACTCTAGCTTAGTTGCTCTCATTCCTAAAGTCAAAGGGGCCATCTCTATTGAGCAATTCCGGCCTATTGTCTTAAGTAACTTTATCTTCAAGATTATTACTAAAATCCTCACGGCCAGACTTTCTAGTTTTATTCATGAGATCATCAGCCCCCATCAGTTTGGCTTTATTCCGGGTCGGCGTATCCACGATTGTATATCTATTGCTTCGGAATGCATTAATTGTTTGAATCGCCGCGCGTTCGGCGGTAACATGGCTATTAAAATTGACATTCGTAAAGCTTTTGACACTCTCTCCTTGGAGTTCTTATTGGATGTTCTTCACAGTTTTGGTTTTCATGACCAGTTTATTGCTTGGGTTTCCACCATTCTTCACTCAGCGAAGCTTTCTATTCTTATAAATGGTGCTCCTACGGGTTACTTTGCGTGCAGTCAAGGGGTTCGGCAAGGTGATCCCATGTCCCCTCTTTTATTTTGTATTGCTGAGGAGATGCTCGGTTTCATGCTCTCCAATGCGGTTCGGACTACTCTCTTCAAGCCTATTTTTGCGGGCCGTAATATTGTCTATCCTTCTCACCTTTTTTATGCGGATGATGCTATCGTGTTTGGTCGTGCCTCTACGGATAATGCCAATGCCATATCGAAGATTCTTGATGATTACTCAGCTATCTCGTTGTGCTATGAACCGTAATAAATCTAAGGTTTATTTCGGTTCTCATGTTCCTATCCACACCAAACGGGTCATTCTGCGCACCCTTGGCATGCGCGAGGGATCACTCCCTTTCAATTACCTCGGGGTTCCGTTATTCTGCGGCATACCCCGTCTCATCCATATTGCCCCGGTCGTTGACAAAATTATTAGTAAATTTTCTGCTTGGAAAGGATCCTCTCTCTCGATGGCTGGTCGTATTTGCTTAGTTAACTCTATCATCATGAGCTCCTCCATTCACTCAATGATGATATATAGTTGGCCGATCAAATTGATAAACAAATTAGATTCGGCGGCTAGAAATTTTATTTGGTCGGGGGACATTAGTCACAAGAACGCATGTACTGTGGCCTGGAGTAGAGTTTGTTCCCCTTTAGAGGAGGGAGGGCTTGGGGTGAGGCATCTTCGTACGATGAATGAATCCTTTTTGTTCCGTTTGGCCTGGGTTATTCTGCAGGAGGATTCCTTTTGTGGACAATTCCTTCGTCAGAGGTTTCTCAGAAGTAATTTGGATACTCGCAAGATTGTTTCTTCCTCAGGGGGGTTCGTAATCATATTCCCCATCTTCTTAACACTTCCAGTTGGGTTATTGGTAATGGTCAGAATATTAATTTTTGGTGGGACAACTGGCTGGGTTATATCATTGGTGATCGGTTGGGTATTCCTCAGCATCTCAGAAGTACCTTCTCCGACACCATCAGCGATTTTTACTATGACGGGACCAGGCATCTTACCCTCGATTTCATGGAAAGCTGTCGTGATGTTGCTTTAGATGTCGTCTATGCCCTCTCTGACTTTGAAGGAAAAGACGAGCGGGTTTGGGCTAAATCGGTGCATGGCAATGTTACCTCTCAAATCGCTTATTGGCACCTTCGCCACAACTTTCCTAAGCTGAGCTGGGGGAAATGGATTTGGCACAAATTAATCCCCGTTCGTCATTCTCTCACGGTCTGGAAGGCTATTCACAACAGGCTGCCTGTTTTTGATCTTCTTCATTTAAGGGGTTTCATTGGTCCTTCGGTTTGCCTTTTCTGTCTCTCTGCCTGTGAATCGATTGACCATATTTTCACCGAGTGTGTTGTTATCCGGCAGTTCTGGGACTATATTGAGCGGGGCTTCTTAAACTCTTTAGAATTGAACGCTGGGTTCGGTCACTTCATCATTCGAGCTATGGATATCAGATTTAGTCAGCAGATCTCTACTCTCTGGAGATTCACTATTATTACTGCTGTCTGGGCTATCTGGCATATTCGCTGTGAGGTTTTATATAATGATGCTAAATTTTCTATCATGTCTCTTCATTCTATAGTTTGGTCTCTTCTCAGAGAATGTAATAACTATGACATGGGCACCATGGATAACTCTATTTCTGATCTGGTTCGTCTTCGGGCTCTGGGTGTGGTTGGCCACGCGAGACTTCCGCTTTACCCTATTTATGTGAAATGGTATCCCCCCCCCCCCCCAATTGGCTGGATGAAAGTTAACACTGATGGGATGGCTAAAGGCTGCCCAGGCTTGGGTGCTATTGGCCTTGTTTATCGGAATCGTCTGGGCCGGGTTTTTGGCACTCTCTCTGCGGCAATTGGTTGCTGTTTTGGCTTCCAAGCTGAGTTGGTCGCGGCTATTCATGCTATCGAGATTGCTTTTTATCATGGTTGGGATTATTTTTGGCTGGAGTCTAACTCTACTTATGTTGTGAGCATTCTCTCGGATCGTAGTTCGGCTGTTCCCTGGATCTACCGCAGTCATTTGAGGCGGATTTGGCGTATTATTGACGGCATGCACTTCAGGGTCTCTCATATCTATAGAGAAGGGAATGCTGTGGCAGACTGGCTTTCTAAAAGATTGGTTTCTTACGAGTGGTCTAGCGAAGCGCCAGAGCCTCTCCGAGATCTTCTGTTGAGGGATATATCTCCTATGTATTTTAGCCGACATTAGTTTTCTCGCAGCATAACGCTCGGGTACTCTTTTTCCCTATCGTAGGTTTTTCCCATTGGGTTTTTCTACGATAGGGTTTTAACGAGGTCTGCGGCTGCAACCCCATACATCTGGTATGGGGGTTTAGGTACTTTTATTCTGTTTTCATAGATTGCTTTTGCATTTGTGTTTTTCTCTCTATTTCTCTTGACTACCCGCCTGTGGGATTAGCTTGAGATTTTATTTTGTTGTCTAGGATGGCCCTATCTTTGTAACTCTTTTCGGTTTCTCGTTTTTATAATAATATTGACCTTGATGAGTCACAAAAAAAAAAACGACATGTTAAATGGGTAGAGTTTATTGAAACTTTTCTTTATGTCATCCGCTACAAGAAAGGTAAAGAAAATGTGGTCGTCGATGCTATCTCTCGAAGGTATACACTTATCTCCACTCTTGATACTAAATTACTCGGTTTTGAGCATATTAAAGAATTATATACCAATGACCTTGATTTCGGACAAGTTTACAAAGAATGTGAAAAAACATCTCACGGTCAATTGTACAAACACGATGGTTATTTGTTTCGTGTAAATCAGTTATATGTTCCTGCTTGTTCGTTGTGAGAATTATTTATGCATGAAACACATAGTGGTGGTTTAATGGGACACTTCGGGATAGCAAAAACTTTAGCTATTTTACATGAACATTTTTATTAGCGATGATGAACAGGTTGATGAATACATGGTGTTTGATGATCGACAAAGTCATAATTCTAAGCAGGGGGCAAGCACTCCCTTAAACATGGTATCCAATGATTAATGTCGCTTCTTGGAACATACGGGGTTTAAACTTCTCCCCTAAACAAAAAGAAGTGAGGCAAATTATCGCTAAGAATAATCTTTCGGTTTGTGCTATTTTGGAGTCGCATGTGGCTAATTCCAAGCTTCATCAGATGTGTACAAGTATCTTTCGTCACTGGGATTGGTCATCTAATGGCTCATGGTGTAATAAGGGCACTCGAATAATTTTAGGTTGGAATCATAATATTGTTGATATCATGGTCTTATCCCAAAACGACCAAGTTATTCATACTAGGATTTGGTTGAAAAAGGAGAAGAAGGAAGTGTTCTGTTCGTTTGTGTATGCCCATAATGGACACACTCAAAGACGTGAGTTATGGAAGGCTCTTTCACATCATAAATCATTTATCCGTAATCGTCCGTGGTGTCTTTTGGGGGACTTTAATGCAACGTTATTTTTGGAAGAGTCTACAGCTAGTTCTTCTCGTATGAATGTTGCCATGCGTGAATTCAAATAATGTGTTGCTGATATTGAAGTTTCTTATGTTAATCGTTCGGGGCTTCAGTTTACGTGGAATCAAAAACCGAAAGGGATGGATGGTATTCTCAATAAGCTTGACCGGATTATGGCGAATATGGAATATACTACTGATTTTGTTGGTGCTCGTGCGCTTTTCAAGCCCTATCGAATTTCTGACCATGCCCCAGCTATTCTTGTTATTCCTACGGTTATAAAGGAGAAACCAAAACCTTTCAAGTTTTTTAATGTGCTCACCAAGCATGAGAGATTTTATGATGTTGTTCATGAGGCCTGGAGCAAAGCGTACAACGGGTTTCTTATGTTTCGCGTTGTGAAAAAGCTTAAAAGCATGAAGAAACCATTTCGTAAGCTTTTGTATGACAAAGGTAACTTGTATCATAACGTTGTTTGCATCCGTTCGGAGTTGGACCAGGTTCAAATTCTTCTTGATCAGGACCCTTTTAATACTTCCTATCGCGACCAGGAAGCTATCTTAGTGGTTGAGTTCAATAAGGCTGTTTTGTTGGAAGAACGATTTCTGAAACAAAAAGCTAAAATTCTCTGGCTTAAAGAGGGCGATGCTAATACTGCTTTTTTCCACAAAGCGGTTAAGAGCCGTGTGAGTCGTAGTCGCATTGATGCTGTTTCAAATAATGAGGGTGTTATTTTCACTAATGATGATGTTTCTAATGCATTTGTTTCTCACTATAAGAATTTTCTTGGACATGCTGATGAGTCTAGTGTTTTTAATGATGAGGGTTTGTTTGATAATTGTATTGAGGAGCAAGATGCTTTGGATATGGTTCGTCCCATTACTGATCGGGAAGTTAAAGATGCCATTTTTTCTATGGGTGATGATAAATCGCCGGGTCCGGACGGGTTTTCGGCTGCCTTTTTTAAAGATGCGTGGCACATTGTGGGGGTCGAGGTCATTGATGCTATCCGCGAGTTCTTTACGAATGGTATTCTTCTGATAGAGCTTAATCATACTATTATTGCTCTCATCCCAAAGGTTAAGTCTCCCTCCAGAATTAATGATTATAGACCGATATCGTGTTGCAATGTGATTTTTAAGTGTATTAGCAAGATTATTGCTAACCGCATGAAGCAGTGTTTAAAGAATCTTGTTCATCCTAACCAATCGGCTTTTATTCCGGATAGAAGTATCTCTGATAATATTCTCCTAATGCAAGAGCTTATGCACAATTATCACTTGGATAGGGGTGAGCCTAGATGTGCCTTCAAGGTGGACATTCAAAAGGCTTATGATACGGTTGATTGGGATTTTTTGCGGAAAATTCTTAAAGGTTATGGTTTTCATGATCGCATGATTCTTTGGATTATGGAATGTGTTTCCACTACCTCGTATTCCATTAGTATTAATGGTAACTTACACGGATATTTTCGTGGGAAGAGGGATCTTCGCCAAGGTGATCCTCTTTCCCCGTATTTGTTTACGCTTGTCATGGATATTCTTACTCGTATGCTTAAAAAAGAGTGATGGAATCTGACCGATTTACTAATCATCGATATTGTGGCAAGTTGGAGCTGATTAACTTGTGTTTCGCGGATGATCTGTTCATTTTTGCCTATGGTAATGTGGATTCTGTCCGGGTTATAAAGGAAGGTCTAGACACATTTACTCTTGCTTCGGGTCTAGTTCCTAGTCTCCCTAAAAGTACGGCCTACTTTTGTAACGTTTTAAACCATGTTAAAATCTCCATTCTTCATGTTCTTCCCTTTGAAGAAGGACGTCTCCCGGTTAAATACCTTGGTGTTCCATTGGTTTCTCCTCGGCTCAAGATTAGAGGTTGCAATGAGCTTGTGGAAAAAGTTGAAAGTCGAGTGCTTGATTGGAAAAATAAGTCCCTATCCATTGCGGGTAGACTTCAACTTATTAGATTGGTTATTGGTTCTATGCATGTCTTTTGGGCTTCGGCTTTTGTTCTTCCTAAACAAGTCCTTATTAGCATTGAACAAATTATGAGGAACTTCTTATGGTGTTCAGGTGATTCTAGTAGAGGCAAAGGTAAAGTCGCTTGGGATGAGGTTTGTCTTCCCAAAGATGAAGGGGGCCTTGGTGTGAGGCGTTTCGCTCATTTCAATTCGGCTTTTTTTTTTTGGGAAAAGTCAATTGCATAAATAAAATAAGAGTGGCCAAAAAAGGCTGGCCAATACCCGACAACCATATAGAATGGTGCACCAAACAACATAACAAAGAGCAAAAGTAGGAAAACAAAGCCTACGAACAAATGGCTACAAAAGCTACGAAGCCTAGAAAGTTACAAACAAAAGAGGAACTACCAAGCTATCCTCCGAATACGACGAAGAGCCACAGTAGATAGAGAACGAGCGGGCCATCTATGAGAGATAATATCACGAACAAGACCTATCCCCTGGAAAGTAACCGAATGAGGATCTCGACGGCTCTGGCCAAACCTCCTCTCGTTCCTCTCCTGCCAAATCAAATAGACCAACGCAGCAAGAAGAATACGGTAAGCCACGTTGACCACGTGCTTATCTCTCCACCTCCTAGCAGCCCACAATACCCCCGAGCTCCACACAGAGTGAGGCCAACGAAAGCGGACGGCCCTCCTAGCAATAGAAATACACCTCCTAGAATAAGGGCACTGAAAGAATAGGTGGGAGTGCGTCTCTACTGCCATACCACAAAGGACACAAATCCCATCAATATGCTGAAGCCAAGGCTTATCCATAATCGATAACCGCTCCTGAATAGCCAACCAGAGGATGAAAGAGTGCCTCGGGATCTTTCCCGGTCCGTGCAAGAGCGGAGCCCAAGGAACAGGGGGCGAATAACCTCTGAGGAACCGAAGAGCAGAAGAGGATGAAAAAATTCCCGAACTAAGCGCTCTTCATGAAACGCGATCCTGACCCCCATTAATATGTGGCAAAGCAGAAGTAATCTGCAAAAGCTCGGGCCTATCCACCACCGGCCACTCCCAAGAACCCTCAACAATTATGGGCAAAGAGGGATGCCGAGTCGGTGTGTCTTTAAGGTTGATCTTATGAAATCTTACGACACTGTTGAATGGGATTTTGTTTTGATTGCTCTGCAATGTATGGGGTTCCACCAGACGTTTATTGCTTGGGTCAGGGAGTGTATCACCACTCCGGCTTACTCGATCTCCTTGAATGGGGATGCTGAGGGTATCTTTAGGGGCCGTAGGGGGCTGAGGCAGGGTGACCCTATCTCTCCGTATCTGTTTGTTATTGTTATGGAGGTCCTCCATGGTATTATCGCCCATGAGATCGCTCAGACTCCGGGGTTCAGATTCCACTGGAAGTGTATGGCAACACGCACCTTCATGCTTGCTTTTGCCGATGACCTTCTCCTTTTCTGTAATCCTGATGTTGTCTCTGTCGGTGTTCTTAAGAATAGTATTGAGATCTTTGCTTCCCTTTCTGGCC
The DNA here is from genome assembly GCA_033398695.1 of Orobanche coerulescens. Taxonomy (NCBI): domain Eukaryota; kingdom Viridiplantae; phylum Streptophyta; class Magnoliopsida; order Lamiales; family Orobanchaceae; genus Orobanche; species Orobanche coerulescens. Next base: position 104,921,356 of record CM065804.1, read on the forward strand.
TACGAGCCAACCCGAGTAAGAGTAATATCTTTCTTTCAGCTAGTGCTCGAGTGCGGGGGTCCAGTTCCAGCAGTTGTTAGGGTTTCAGCTAGGTCAGCTTCCTGTGAGGTATTTGGGAGTTCCCTTGATTTCTTCGAAGCTGACAATTGCTATGTGTTCCCCTTTGATTGATTCGATTGATGGTCGTCTGAGTTCGTGGGCTAGTACTGCTCTTTCCATGGCAGGTCGGTGCCAGCTTATTCGCTCTGTCTCATCTTCTTTACATATTTATTGGGCTGGTAGTTTTATTTTGCCTAAGGGCGTTCTCTCTTTGATTGAGAAACGTATCAGGCGGTTCCTCCGCGAGGTTCTCATGATTCGAGCACGCCAAGGTGGCACAGGCTAAGGTTTGCTTGGAAGTGGATTGTGGGGGCCGTGGCATCATTCCGTTGAGGCTCCGTAATCGGGCTCGATGGCTCGTCATATCTGGGCTCTTCTCACGGGCTCTAATCGCTCTGTCTGGGTTAATTGGGTTCGGACTTTTAGGATGCAGCAGTGTTCTTTCTGGGATCTTAGTGTTTCTCCAGCTTCAGCTTGGTATTGGCGCACTTCAAATCAAGGCCCACTTGTTATGGGAGCATTTCAGTATTCCATTGGAGATGGCTCATCCTTCTTCTTGTGGTCGGACCCTTGGCATTCTATGGGTGTGATTAGGCATTCTGTTCCTAGAGCTCCTCTGTGGTCCGGCATCGACGTGGGTGCTAGGCTCAATTCGGCTTTAATGGTGAGTCATATTTGGAAGCTACTTTCGCTTAAGGAATCGCTTTGGGTGAAATGGGTTCATAGTTATAAGCTTCATAATCGTAATTTTTGGGATATTCCTGTTCGTGGCAATATGTCTTGTGGTTGGCGTCAAATGTTGAGGTTGCGGACTTTAATCCGTGATTTTATTTGGCACAAGATTGGTTCAGGTACTCGCACTTCTTTATGGCACGATAAATGGTGTGTTGCTTGTCCGTTGTCTAATCATCTCACTAATCGTGATATTTATAGAGCTGGTTTTACTCCCCAAGCTACGGTGAGTGAAATTATTATTGATGGTATTTGGTCGTGGCCCCAATACCTCACGGGGAAGTACCAATTTTTATCTACATGTAACGTTCCGACCTCTAATGCTAATGATCAATTGGAATGGCGTTCTAATGATGGTTCGGTTAAGAGTTTTTCGGTCAGCCAGGTTTGGGAATCAATTCGCCCTCGAGATAGCAAAGTTTTATGGTATGATGTGGTTTGGTTCCCTAATAATATTCCCCGTCATGCGTTTAACTTATGGCTTATTATTAAGCGTAAGCTGAAAACGCAGGATCGGGTTAGCATTTGGGACGTGGATCAGAATCTTGGAAGTACTTGCTCGTTATGTGATACGGTCCCGGATTCCCATGATCACTTATTTTTCCAATGTGTCTTTGCGGATGGTGTTTGGAATCGCATTAAATTTCTTGCTGGTCTAGATAAAGTGGCACATAATATTTATGCCATCGTTGAGCATATTGGAGTGAATTCGAAAAAAAAGTCTTCCCATGGTGTTATTGCGAGATTGGTGCTTGCTGCTACAGCCTTTTTTATTTGGCAAGAACGCAATTGGAGGTTGTCTAAAAAGTTGAAGAGATCCGTTGCTCAAGTTAGTGAGTGTATCTCAGCAGCTGTTCGGCTCAAGCTTCTTTCGTGTAGGTTCAAGCGAACCAAGGAGGGAGAGGCTTATGCTCGAGTTTGGGACCTTCTTGGTTCTGTTTTTAGATGATTGATCATCTTTTTTGTTTTTGTTCCATTAGGTGGTTTTTCCCTATTGGAGTCATTGGTTATGTAGTTGATTTGTAATTCGCTTGGCATGTCATTCGAATAGGATGTTCAAGATTTGCTTGAGGTTAATGTGACACTCAGTCACATTCCAGTGTACTTATCGGTTTTTGGGTGATTAATATATTTTACCAGGGTATGATTCCCTTTTACCCAAAAAAAAAACATTTTTATTGGCCGCATATGAAACGTGATGTTGAACAAATTTGTAATCGATGTGTAACATGTAAACAAGCTAAATCAAAAGTGTTACCTACTGTACTATATACACCCTTACCTATTTCTACCGAACCATGGGTAGATGTATCTATGGACTTCGTCCTAGGACTGCCGAGAAGTAAAAATGGAAAAGACTTAATTTTTGTGGTGGTTGATAGGTTTTCAAAAATGGCACACTTTATTTCATGTCACAAAACTGATGATGCTTCGCACATCGCTAATCTATTCTTTAAATAAATAGTAAGGTTACATGGAATGCCTCGGAAAATTGTGTCTGATAGAGATACGAAATTCTTAAGTTATTTTTGGAAAACCTTGTGGGGAAAATTGGGCACAAAATTACTATTTTCAACTACTTGCCATCCCCAAACGGACGGTCAAACTGAAGTTGTTAATAGAACCTTATCCACTCTATTAAGAACAGTTATTAAGAAGAATATCAAAACATGGGAAGAAAGCCTCCCTCACGTTGAATTTCCATATAATCGATGAGTGCATTCAGCTACTAAATATTCTCCATTTCAAATTGTGTGTATGGATTTAACCCTTTAACTCCCTTGGATTTAATTCCTTTGCCTATTCCTGAGTTTGTTAATTTAGATGGTGCTAAGAAGGCTGAGTTCGTCAAGAAAATACATGACCAGACACGCCTAAATATTGAAAGGAGAACTGGACAATACGCCAAGCAAGCCAACAAAGGGTGTCGTAAGCTAACATTCAAACCAGGGGATTGGGTTTGGCTACATATGAGAAAAGAAAGATTTCCAGCACAACGACGATCTAAGATACTCTCCCGAGGAGATGGTGATGCGAAATCTCTATCGGTACAGCGGAAGGTTTTTTTAAGAGCGGAAGCGAATCAGCACTTAGCCAAAAGGAATCGAACAGCACAGTTAGGAACTGATAGCAACAGTTCGATACTGCAACAATAATGGATAGCGGCACGCGCACAAGACACGAACTGATAACAACAGTTCGATACATGATACGAATTACGTGTGAAATTGTATGTAAACTCGCAAGGAAATGCAGCGGAAATATTTTGTTACCTCACAACACTCGATATGTGTAACACTCGTAAGAATTAACCGAAAGTAGGGCAATTCGGATTTTAATCAAGAACAATACGAATGTAATTTATCAAACTAGACCTATAGTTTGACAAGGTAATCTCTTCTCAAGACCTATTGAGAATCGATTAAATTACAACTCGAAGACGCGTCGAATTATAATCAAGGTGTGCTGAAAATCATTCAACAAGAATACATACAAAGTGTATTTCGTTTTTCTTAACTTCAAGATGGCTTTGAAAGGTTGAATATGAGGCTTTATAAATAGCCATTACAACTACAAACAAGATCAAACAAGATCACACAAGAAAACAAGCAAACATTAAACTAATCTATCAACTTTGACAAAGATTGAAAACAATGTCATGCTTGGCTTCTTCCTTTCATTTTCGGCCGTGGGGTAAGTTGGAAGGAGGAGATAACATCTTTCCCATGTGGTATCCTTTTGTAAGACTTTGATAAGGATAGAAAATGAAAGCAACATCTTGGCATCTTCTTCCATGTAGTTCGGCCGATTTTTCAAAGGGTGGAGTGAGCCAAATCTCTATCCTTGATCTTATTATGGTGGACTTTGAAAAATGAAAGCAAACTTGAAAGTAGTGGGGATAAAATCCTTCAGGAATCTCCCATCACAATCGGCGGAAATCTCCCCCTAATATGGCCGATTTTGTATGCATGAACATGCATACGTATGCATGTTTTGATACGTCTAAGTTATCCCGGTTCCGATTATTAAGATCGTTCCCATTTCCGCATTTGTTTTCTCACCGAAGTACGTAGGTGCATGTTCATGCAACGTGGTATCGTCACCTACGTCAATTATTATTTCGTTTGGAGATGTCACAATCGCATCATCTCCTCCCCCTTTGAAAGGAATTGAACTCAATTCAGTGATTCCCTCGTCGTCAAGGTAAGGAGATAGATCGCCCACGTTAAAAGTGGCGTGTACCCCATAATTGCCCGGAAGTTCTACTTTATACGCATTGTCGTTCACCTTACCCATGATTTTGTAAGGTCCCTCGGCCCTCGGCATAAGCTTGTTCTTGCGTTTGCTAGGAAATCTCTCTTTTCTTAAGTGTACCCAAACCAAGTCGCCTACTTCGAATAGTCTCGGTTTTCTGTGATTGTTGGATTTCCTTTTGTATGCGTCATTCACCACTTTGATTCGATCATGTATTTGCCCGTGCAACTTGATCATCGATTTAAGTTTAGATTCTGCATCTTTGTGTACCAACTCGTCCTTCGGCAACGGAATCAAGTCCAAGGGTATATAAGGATTTAACCCGTAAATGACTTCAAAGGGAGAATGTGCCGTAGCATATGTAGGGGATCGGTTATAGGCAAATTCCGCATGAGCAAGTTTCATGTCCCAATACTTTTGCGTTTTGTTCACAAGTTCTCGCAACAACGTTCCTAGCGTTCGATTTGTGACTTCGGTTTGACCATCGGTTTGAGGATGGTGCGAAGTGCTAAACAAGAGCTTTGTTCCCACTTTCCTCCATAAAGTATTCCAAAAATAGCTAAGGAATTTCGAATCTCGATCCGAAACAATAGTCTTCGGAACTCCATGTAAACGAACCACCTCTCGGAAGTATAAATCGGCCACGTTGCTTGCGTCGTCGGTTTTGTGGCAAGCCACGAAGTGAACCATTTTTTAGAAACGATCCACAACCACCATAATAGCATATTTACGTCGTTGAGTATGGGGTAAAGCGACGATAAAATCCATTGATACATCTTCCCATGGTCTTTCTAGAACCGGTAGAGGCATATACGATCCTGGTTTGAACGAACTCTTTGCGATGTGACATGTTAAAACATTGTAAACGTCTTTTAGCATTTTTGGCCAAAAGAAATGTTCTTTTAGTACTTCCAATGTTTTAGCCGTGCCAAAATGACCTGCTAAGCCTCCTCCGTGAGCCTCCCGAACCAATAATTCTCGAACCGCCTGTTTTGGAACACATAGCCTATTCCCTTTAAATAGGAAATCATCTTGTAACATGAACTCCCCGAACGGACCAGATTTGAAACTAGTAAAAATTTCTCCAAAATCCGCATCATTTTCATAACACTCCTTCAACATTTCGAAACCAAGTAACCGAACCCCCAGAGTAGAAAGTAAAGCATACCTCCTAGATAACGCATCCGCAACGACATTGCTTTTACCGTCTTTGTACTTGGATGAAAAGTGAAATGATTGTAGGAATTCCACCCACTTGGCATGCCTCGGACTCAGTTTATGTTGTCTGTTAATGTACTTCAATGATTCGTGGTCCGAGTGTAGAATAAAATGTTTCGTCCGTAGGTAATGACTCCAATGATCAAGGGCCCGTACAATAGCATAGAATTCTTTATCGTAAGTGCAATAATTCAATCGAGCTCCATTCAACTTCTCTGAAAAGTACGCGATAGGTCATTTACCTTGAATAAGAACCGCTCCAATTCTAACTCCACTAGCATCACATTCAACTTCGAAGGGTTGAGTAAAATCGGGTAGTGTTAGGATCGGTGCTTCACATAATTTGGCTTTTAACTTCTCGAATGCTCCTTGGGCAGCCCCGTTCTATACAAATGGTCCTTTTTTTAAACACTCCATTATCGGACTTGAAATGGTGCTAAAGTCTCGAATAAACCTCCGGTAAAAAGAAGCAAGTCCGTGAAATGACCTCACTTCCGTCACGGTCGTAGGGGTCGGCCAAGACTTAATTGCTTTGATTTTTGTTTGATCAACCGCCACTCCATCCTTCAAAACGACATAGCCAAGAAAGACTATACTTTCGACTAGGAACGAACACTTCTCCTTTTTTCCATATAATTTTCGGTCCCTCAAAGTTTCGAAGATTTGTCTTAAGTGCCCGAAATGTTCTTGTAGCGATTGACTATAGATTAGGATGTCATCCAGATATACAACCACAAACTTCCCCAGAAATGGTTTAAGCACTTCGTTCATCAACCTCATGAAGGTACTAGGCGCATTTGTAAGACCGAATGGCATAACTGTCCATTCATATAATCCATTTTTCGTTTTGAAGGCCGTCTTCCACTCGTCACCTTCTCGCATTCGAATTTGATGATATCCGCTTCGTAAATCCACCTTTGAAAAGACCACTGAACCATATAGTTCGTCTAACATGTCATCAAGTCTCGGGATAGGGAACCGATACTTGACGGTGATATTGTTCACGGCCCGACTATCCACGCACATCCGCCAAGAACAATCTTTCTTACGGACAAGTAAGACCGAGACCGCACACGGACTTAAACTCTCACGGACATATCCGCGGTCCAAAAGTTCTTCGACTTGTCTTTGTAATTCCTTCGTCTCCTCGGGATTACATCTATAAGCGGCTTTATTAGGAAGTGGTGCACCCGGTATAAGATCGATTTGGTGTTCGATACCACGAATAGGTGGTAAACCCGATGGTAATTCTTCGGAAAAGACATCCTCAAATTCGTGTAATAACACATCTAACTCTCCTCCATTTTGTACTCTCATGTTCTCGTCCCGTGTCTCTTTAAACATGACCAAATATACTCGCTCCCCGTCATTAATGGCATGTTCAATTTACCTTTCGCTAGCAAGCATGGTAAGTTTCGGTTTCTCCACTCGACTAGAACTCATCGAACGGATAGCTTGCGGGGACACTGGTTTGAGCACAATCTTCTTTCCCTTGTCTCGTAATTCATATTCATTACTCCGACCTCGATGTAAAACATCTCGATCGAACATCCATGGCCGTCCTAAAAGTACGTCACATAACACATCGTCTCCGTATGGTCCCATAGTTAAGTTGACTCTTACTTGTCTCAACACCTTCACTTTACTTCCATCATCGAGCCAATGTAAAGCATACGGTCTCGGATGAGCCATAGTAGTTAGACCGAGTTTGGTAACCATTTAGTTTGAAGCTACATTCGTGCAACTTCGTCCGTCTATTATCAAGCTACACCACTTTTCTCCGACTTTGCATTTGGAATGAAAGATTTGGTCTCTTTGCTCCGTATCACTTGGAATGATTTTGGTATGTAGTGCTCAAAGCACTAAAGCAGTATCATATGCCGGAGCGTCATAAGTCTTGCATTCCTCGTTCTCTTCCTCGGCCTCCATGTTAAACATGTCACCAAGGCCTTCCTTCTCATCCTCGACTAAAAGTTCGTCTCGGACCGCAAGATCTTCTCTTAACGTGACCACTCGTTTATTTGGACATGCATTTTGATAGTGACCAAAGCCTTGACATTTACAACAACGTACTTTAGTCAATCTCGTTTCTTTGGACACGTGAGGAACCTTCGGGGCCGGGGTAGGGACTTGAAATGGTACGGTAGGTTTCGTAGTCGAACTTGAGCCGGCACTTGTGTTTCCGAATTTTTATGGGAATTCGGGTTTGAAAAACTTCAACTTGTTTTGAGCTTCTATTTTTATGCATAGTCCGCATAAAGTGTCAAAATCTCCGCAGGGGTATAATTCTACCGTATTTGCAATGTTTTGGTTTAGTCCACGTAAGAAACATGACATTCTTTGTTCTTCATTTTCTTCGAGTTCTCCCATTAATGCCAAGCCTTCAAATTCTTCAATGTATTCTCCCACACTTAGTTTCTCTTGTACGAACTCGGCAATCTTTCGTCACAAAGTTAACCGATGTGATGTCGGGACATACCTTTTATGTAGTTTTTTCTTCAAAGAATCCCAAGAACGGATCTTCTCCTTTCCCGCACGAGCTCGTTGTGTTTTCACACCCTCGAACCATAAGGAAGCGCCCTTCCCTAACTTGAGAATCGCATATTTGCACCGTTTCTCATCGTTAAGGTTCTTGAAGTCGAACATACGTTCAATCTTCCTCTCCCACTCCAAGTAGACTTCGGGATTGGTACCTCCGACAAATTCCGGAAGTTCATTCACTTTAAATTCATCTACATGACGCGGTGAATGTGTGTCATATCCTCCTCTTCTAGCTTGAAAATGTGGTTCTTGTAAGTTGTGTAGTGCCTCACAGAGTTTCTCCATGAAATCGTCGGAAAAATCCATGATACGATAGCTTAATTAAGAAAATCGCCAAGAGAATTTCGACAAGGAAATAACCTTGGGCTGCGATGCCACTAATGATACGAATTACATATGAAATTGTATGTAAACTCACAAGGAAATGCAGTGGAAATATTTCGTTACCTCACAACACTCGATATGTGTAACACTCGTAAGAACTAACCGAAAGTAGGGCAATTCGGCTTTTAATCAAGAACAATACGAACGTAATTTATCAAACTAGACCTATAGTTTGATAAGGTAATCTCTTCTCAAGACCTATTGAGAATCGATTAAATTACAACTCGAAGACGCGTCGAATTATAATCAAGGTGTGCTGAAAATCATTCAACAAGAATACATACAAAGTGTATTTCGTTTTTCTTAACTTCAAGATGGCTTTGAAAGGTTGAATATGAGGCTTTATAAATAGCCATTACAACCACAAACAAGATCAAACAAGATCACACAAGAAAACAAGCAAACATTAAACTAATCTATCAACTTTGACAAAGATTGAAAACAAAGTCATGCTTGGCTTCTTCCTTTCATTTTCGGACGTGGGGTAAGTTGGAAGGATGAGATAACATATTTCCCATGTGGTATCCTTTTTTAAGACTTTGATAAGGATAGAAAATGAAAGCAACATCTTGGCATCTTCTTCCATGTAGTTCAGCCGATTTTTCAAAGGGTGGAGTGAGCCAAATCTCTATCCTTGATCTTATTATGGTGGACTTTGAAAAATGAAAGCAAACTTGAAAGTAGTGGGGACAAAATCCTTCATGAATCTCCCATCACAATCGGCCGAAATCTCCCCCTAATATGGCCGTTTTTGTATGCATGTTTTGATACGTCTAAGTTATCCCGGTTCCGATTATTAAGATCGTTCCCATTTCCGCATTTGTTTTCTCACTGAAGTACGTAGGTGCATGTGCATGCAATGTGGTATCGTCACCTACGTCAATTCTTATTTCGTTTGGAGATGTCACAATCGCATCAATATAATAACAAGCAGCACACGTCAAGACAGGAACTAGCCGAGTGGAAATGCCTCGGAACAGGCAACTCCAAAAAGCAGCACTCGAAACAGCAGGTTTCAGTCAGATGCAATGGAAACAGGAAGCAAGTTTCGGACAATCGAACAACAATTGATACGAACTCCCGATCAGGTACAACCCTGTATCGAAAGCAAGAGGAATGTCTTTTGCGAACAGGGAACACGGACAATAAGTTGAAGTATGGAACGAAATGTAAGGACTGTCTGAAGAGGGGAAGTTTGATACAACCAGGGTTGTGCTACCAATAGAGTTAGGAACGATTGGAGCCGTCATGGACCCCACTGGTCCTATCACACGTAAACGTGCTAGGAAGTTGAGAGAACAAACGAGTGAAATATTGAGAACGAGTGACACTAGCACCACCTCACGAAATAAACTTAATGCACGTTCCACACCTGTTACCTTATTATCTGTTACTAACTCTTATGAAGACAACTCGATTCCTACTCAAGAGGTTTATTGTATGGCCTCGATCAAATCCTCTCTCGAAGACCCTCACACTGAGGCTGCTTTGAGTGTACTGAATAAAGACTCCGAGCCTAGAAGAATTCACGTCCAAAGAAAAGAAGGAGACAAACTCGTCCTTAAGCTGCCCGAATTTGAAGTGGAAAGCATGTCTATGTTTAGTGACTGTGCGATGGTTGATCTACTTGAGATTCAAGAAGGCCCGACAGTTGTTCAAATCCTAAGCCCAGATATAGCTTTGCTTGAGGGCAGCCCAGATATAGCTAAAAACATAAAGCTTGAGAGCGGACCCCAGATATTGCCTAAATAATGGCATGAGGGCGTCTTTGTCGAATTTCCTGAAAATGAGAGTTAAATCATAAAACTCGAAAAGGAAAATACTCTATAAAGGATGAACAATCGAAGGTCGACTTGATGATTAAGGAAAATCCATCCTAGCTTGGGAATTAGACTTAGGCGTGAGGAAGCTTCAAGGAAGGTGTGATATTTTATTTTGTCTTGGAAAAAGTACTTTAGCATGTGGGAGCTTCAAAATGAGCGTGATGTTGTGAAGACCAAGACCTTTTCAAAGACTTCTTTATTTACTTTGTAGGATAGTTGTTGTTAGTTTATTTCCTTTTAATTTAGTCACATGTGTGACCGCCCTTCATTGTCTTAGAAATAGGGGCACTCTTAATTTTATTCCCTTAGTTTAATATGTCAGGGATAATATAGTTTATTCTGCACACTCCTGTAAAAGGAGGCCTTTTGGTAATGAAAAAAACAGATCACTTTTGCAATCAAAAATATATTTCGGCCTTGTACTTGAGTCCAGAGCTGTTGCTCGATTTTTTCTGAGTATTATTCTTATAATTCTCACTTCTACATTCTTACAATTTTAGTTCATAAAATTGTTAAGTCTTAGTCATAGAAACTTGAGTTCTTAGAATAATTCTGAAAGTTTCTTTGGAACAGGATCCTAAAGGGATTATAGTGATTAATTCTAAGGGTTTGAAGTGCCCTCGTCATTTCTGTGTCCAAATATCGCTGTACCGATGTGCAATCGACTCTCGCTGAATCGAAGTGCAATCGATTCTGTCTGTATCAAAGTGGTGTCCAAATATTGCTGTACCGACGTGCAATTGATTCTCACTGAATCGAAGTACAATCAATTCTGTCTGTATCAAAGTGCTGTCCAAATATTGCTGTATCGAAGTGCTGTCCGAATATTGTTGTATCGAAGTGCTGCTGTATTGAATTGCTATATCGAAGTGCTGTTGTACCGAAGTGCTGTCCGTTATTGTTATTTGTTGTTTGTTGTTCGTTTCTTTACTCCAGAAACCCTACTTCCGCTTCGTTCAACCACGATTCACAACAGTCCCTGTATTGGTATCACTGTTTGGGTATCGCTTGGTATCATTTGGCATCAGAGAACGGTTTAGTCGTTCCTCTCTTATCTTTTATTCTCATATATATATATATATATATAATATTTTTGTGGTTCGCATTGTAGTTAAATTGCTGTGTTTTAGGTAAGATATTCGATACTTGTTTCCTGTTTTGAATCACTTGGTACCATGATGACAGGATCAAGAAACTAGAAGGATGGAGAAACTCCAGTACCTAGACGAGCCGGGAAGGATCCCGTAGACGAGGAAGAGGTCCTAAGCGATGACCCAGTTACTAATAAAATCCAAAGCTTCCGTGATGTGCAATTCCAACTCGAAGGCCTGACATCCTACATACGAAGGATGGAAAACATGATGTTGGAGATGGGTGAAGAGCTGAAATCCCATAGAACTTCACAAACTCCCGAACCTACTAATAGGAATAGGGAAGATCGAGAAAAAGAACCCACAATGGGAGGAAGGGATTCACGGTATAGAGGTAGAGGAAGGGGTAGAGTTAGGGCAGCCCCTCCACCACCCGGATACTATCCGAAAGATGAATATGACGAGTACTTTGAGGATGATAGGCATTTAGGATCGACCGAGAGCCTATGGAACAACAAGGATGGGTAGACGATAACTTAAGTAGTGTTAAGTTTTCCATACCACCTTTTGAAGGTAAATCTGATCCCGAAACTTATTTTGAATGGGTTAGGAAGGTCGAGGGACAATTTGAGTGTCGAAACTTTTCTAATCTTAAAAAGGTTAAGATAGCTACTGTAGAGTTCACTGGATATGCTCTTGTATGGTGGGATCATGTAGTTCAACTTAGGCATCAACGTGGGGAAAGACCTATAGATACATGGGAAGAGCTTAAGCGAGTGATGAAGGAAAGGTTTGTTCCTAGCTATTACAAGAGGGACCTTAGGTATAGTCTTCAAACTTTAAGGCAAGGGACCAAGTCGGTAGACGATTACTATAAGGAAATGGAAACCGGACTAATTAGGTGTCATATAGAGGAGGACCACGATAGCACCATGACTAGGTTCTTAGCCGGACTTAATGTTTAGATTAGAGACCAATTAGAACTCATGACCATGCATGACTTAGAAGAGATGGTGCACACGGCTAGGAAGATAGAGATCCAAGTTCGGAGGCGTCAAACTAGGAAGAACACCACTCCTAGTATCCCATGGAAACCGAGACAGCCCACTAACCATAGGGAAGACCCTAAACCGTTGGTCAATAGGGTTCAGTCAGCCCCTAATCCGCCAACTAAGTCCTAACCTTCACCAAATTCCAAACCTCAACCTAGAACACATGAGATATGATGCTATAGGTGTCAAGGTGTAGGTCACATAGCCCCGAACTGTCCAAATAAGTGAGCTGTAGTCATTAAGTCAGGGGAAATAGCGACTGAAAATGAGGGTGAAGAAGAGATTAAGAATGACGATAGTGGAGAAGAGATAGAAGAATGTAACGAAGAGATCTTAGAAGGGAAGATTAATGTAGTGCTTAGAATGTCCTTGTCAGCTAAGATAGTGGAAGATGAGGATAGCCAGAGGGAGAACTTGTTTTAGTGTAGGTGCTACATTAAGGAGAAACTCTGTAGTATGATCATAGATGGGGGTAGTTGTGTCAGTGTCGTTAGCACAGCCTTGGTGCATAAACTAGAACTTAAAACCGAAAGGCACCCTAAACCATATAAGTTGATGTGGATGAATAATACTGGAGAACTAAAGGTGGTGAGTAGATGCACCATGCCCTTTAAGATAGGTAGATATGAGGATGAAGTAGTTTGCGATGTCGCCCCTATGCATGCCAACCAGATCCTTTTAGGAAGACCATGGCAGTACGACCGCAAAGTTACTAATGATGGGTTTTCGAACAAGTATTCCTTCATCTTTGGGAAGAAGAAATTCAATCTATCACCTATGACCCATAAACAAATCCTTGAAGATCAGAGGATATTAGTGATGCGAATTCTCTAACGGTACAGTGGGAGGCTGTTTTGACGAGCGGAAGCGAACAACAAGAAAATTTCAGGAACTGATAACAACAGTTCACTACAGCAATAACCCTGGCTAGCGGTGTGCGCAAGCGATAGGAAATGATGGCGGCAGCTCGATACAGCAACAAGACAGGAACTGACCGAATGAAGATGACTCGAAACAGGCAACCTCCAAATAGCGGCACTTGAAATAGCAAGTTTCGGTCGGATGCTAATTAAAACAAGAAACAAGTTCGAACGATCGAACAGCACTTGATGCGAAAATCCCGAACTAGTACAACCCTGTATCGAAAACAAGAAGAATATCGAACAGAAAAGGAAACAGTTGTTTTATCGAACTAGACCTATAATTCGATAAAGTGGTTTCTTCTCAAGACCTATTGAGAATCAATCAGATTAAGATTCGAAAATGCGTCGAATATTAATCGAAGTTTTGAAGGAAATGCATCCAACACTTAAACAATACACCAGGTATGTTGTTTTATCATTCAAAATCAATCCCCTCATTACAACTCCATCACCCCTATTTATAGGCAAAAGTAGCCTGACAAGATAATCTAAACTAATACAAGCTGTTCTTAAAATAAGGAAAAGAAAATACAAGGGTCCCCATGTCACTTGCAAACAAAAGTAAAAGCTGGGTTTTGTCTCCAAGGTGATAGCCGCCTTTTACCAAGCATACTGTCGAGAATCCTGCTGCCTTTATAATAAAGAAAGTGTTGAAATTCTTTTATTGTTTAATACTTGGACCCCTTCCCCAAGATGCAAGTTGCTTATGCTTAAGTTACTCCAAGTCCGGTTATCAAGGTAACTCCGGGTCTCGTATCCGTTTTCTCGCCTAGGTATGTTGGAGTATGGTCGAGGTGTTTCACGTCAATCCTTACTTCGTTTTCTTCACTTGGGGTAGTCAGTCTCGTATCAATTAGAGCAAGCACTAACAGAAAACGAAAAAAAAAAGAGAAGGAAAAGAAAACAGTCACGGCAGTTCCTAAAGGGATAAAAACCGTCGCCCTTTGTAGGGCTAGTGAGGTTAAACGGGCCTTGCTAGCAAGATGGCATGTGGTTCTGTTACTATTTCGTGATGTATTGCTTAATATTTCATCTATTCCTGATACTACTGATCCAGTGATTGTCTCTTTATTGCAGGAGTTTGAAGATGTGTTTCCTGAGGAGACACCACCCGGATTGCCGCCCGTTCGAGGCATAGAACACCATATCGACTTCATTCCAGGATCCTCAATACCAAACTGTCCTGCATACCGAAGTGATACGGGGTTGACAAGTTGATATGAATTCTCGCTTGTGATGCGAATTCGCTATCGATACAGCAGGAAGCTGTTTGGATAAGCGAAAGCGAATCAGCAAGGAACTGTCAGAAACTGAGAACACCCGTTCGCTACAGCAATAACACGAGCTAGCGGTACACACTCACGACAGGAAAGGATGACGGCAACTCGATACAGCAGCAAGACAGGAACTTAGCCAAATGTAAAAGACTTGATACATGCCACCTCCAAACAGCGACACTCGAAACAGCACGTTTCGGTCGGATGCGAATTTGAAACAAGAACAAGATCGAAGGATCGAACAACACTTGATGCGAAATGCCGAACAAGTATAAAACTGTATCGAAAACAAGCAGAATATCAAAATAGGACAGAAACAGTTTTTTTGTCAAATTAGACCTATAATTCGATAAAGTGATTTCTTCTCAAGACCTATTGAGAATCAATCGGATTAAGATTCGAAAACGCGTCGAATAATAATCAAAGTTTTGATGAAAAGCATTCACTAAGGAAAACACAGAGTGTACTTATTTCTTCAACATTCCATATCTTCGTTACAACTTCATCGCCCTATTTATAGGCAAAAGTGGCCTGTCAAGAGCCTGACAAGATAATCTTAAATTATTACAAGCTGGGTTTAAAATAAGAAAAGATAATAAAAAGGTTCCTTATGTCACTTGCTGACAAAAGCAAAAACTGGGCCTTGTCTCCAAGTTGAAAGCTGATAGCCGCTTTTTCACACAGCATGTTGTCGAGAATCCTGCTGCCTTTCTAATAAAATATGCTGAAATTCTTTTATTCTTTTACCACTTGGGCCCCCCTCCCCCAAGATGCAAGTTACCTATTGTTTAAGTTACTCCAAGTTCGGTTATTAAGGTAACTCCGTATCTCGTTTCCTCGCTCAAGTATGTTGCATGGTCGCTTACGTCGATCATCACCTCGTCTTCTTCCCTTGGACTTGTGATACGGGATTGACAAGTCCAAGGGAAGAAGATGAGGTGATGATCGACGTAAGCGACCATGCAACATACTTGGGCGAAAAAACGAGACACCCGGACTTGGAGTAACTTAAACAATAGGTAACTTGCATCTTGGGGAAGGGGGAGGGGCCCAAATGGTAAAAGAATAAAAGAATTTCAGCATATTTTATTAGAAAGGCAACAGGATTCTCGGCAACATGCTGTGTGAAAAAACGGCTATCAGCTTTCAACTTGGAGACAAGACCCAGCTTTTACTTTTGTCAGCAAGTGACATGAGGAACCTTTTTATTATCTTTTCTTATTTTAAACCCAGCTTGTAATAATTTAAGATTATCTTGTCATGCTCTTGTCAGGCCACTTTTGCCTATAAATAGGGCGATGTAATGAAAGAGATATATGAATGTTGAAGAAATAAGAAAACACTTTGTGTTTTCCTTGGTGAATGATTTTCATCAAAACTTTGATTATTATTCGACGCGTTTTCGAATCTCAATCCGATTGATTCTCAATAGGTCTTGAGAAGAAATCACTTTATCGAATTATAGGTCTAATTCGATAAAAAAACTGTTTCTGTCCTGTTTCGATGTTCTGCTTGTTTTCAATACAGCTTTATACTTGTCCGGCATTTCGCATCAAGTGTTGTTCGATCCTTCGAACTTGTTTCCAGTTTCCAATTCGCATCCGACCGAAACATGCTGTTTCGAGTGTCACTGTTTGGAGGTGGCCTGTATCAAGTCTTTTAAGCATGCACTCCATAATCGCCCGGAAGTTCTAACTTGTAAGCATTGTCGTTCACCCTCACAACTATTTTAAATGGCCCCTCGGCTCGTGCCATTAACTTATTCTTACGCTTACTCGGAAATCGCTCCTTTCTCAAATGTATCCAAACTAAATCTCCAACCTCAAATAATCTCGGTTTTCTTTGCTTGCTCAACTTCCTTTTGTACGCCTCATTTATTTCCTTGATTCGGTTACGCACCTGTTCGTGTAGTTTCATCATCGATTTTAGTTTTGACTCCGCGTCCTTATGCACCAACTCATCATTCGGTAATGGTATTAAGTCTAACGGTATGTAAGGATTCAGGCCATAAACTACTTCGAATGGAGAATGTACTGTGGCATGAGTAGGAGAGCGATTATATGCGAACTCCGCATGTGCGAGCTTCAAGTCCCAATCATTTTGTGTTTTGCTCACCAAGCCTCGCAACAACGTTCCCAGTATTCGATTAGTCACTTCGGTTTGTCCGTCTGTTTGAGGATGATGCGAAGTACTAAAAAAAGCTTGGTTCCCACCTTTCTCCACAATGTGTTCCACAAATAGCTCAGAAACTTCGAGTCCTGGTCCGAAACAATAGTTTTCGGAACTCCATGTAATCGTACCACCTCTCAAAAATACAAGTCAGCAACATTACTCGCATCGTCGGTTTTGTGACAAGAAACAAAATGAGCCATCTTCGAAAAACGATCGACAACAACCATAATCGCATCCTTACCTCGTTGGGTTCGCGGCAAAGCAACAATGAAATCCATCGAAACATCTTCCCATGGTCTTTCCGGAATCGGTAAGGTGTGTATTTTCCTGGTTTGAACAAACTCTTCGCAATATGGCATGTCACACACTTAATAATTATATTTTTGACATCCTCCTGCATCTTTGGCCAATAAAAATGTTCTTTAAGCACATCTAATGTCTTGTCCGAACCAAAGTGGCCAGCCAAACGTCCCCCGTGAGCCTCTCGAACCAGCAATTCTCGAATCGTGTGCCTTAGTAGACAAATACGATTTCCCTTAAAAAGAAAGCCTTCCTGTATCAAAAATTCTCCCATCGGGCCAGGTTTGCACAGGGCAAAGGTCTCGCCAAAATCCGCATCACCAGCGTAATACTCCTTTACTGTATCGAATCCAAGCAATCGAACGTCAAGGGTAGAGAGTAAGGCATACCGCCTGGACAGCGCATCAGCCACCACATTGCTCTTACCGTCCCTATACTTCGATGAAAAGTGAAATGATTGCAAGAATTCCACCCACTTCGCATGTCTGGGACTCAACTTCTGCTGCCCATTAATATACTTTAAAGATTCATGGTCCAAATGCAGAATAAAATGTTTCAGCCGAAGGTAATGACTCCAATGATCAAGAGCTCTCACTATTGCTGATACGATTGGGACATCTCCACACGAAGAAAACGAAGTAAGAATTGATGTAAGTAACGATACCACGTTGCATGCATATGCACCTACGTACTTCGGTGAGAAAACAAATGCGGAAATGGGAACGATCTTAATAATCGGAACCGGGATAACTTAGATGTATCAAAACATGCATACGTATGCATGTTCATGCATACAAAATCGGCCATATTAGGGGGAGATTTTGGCCGATTGTGATGGGAGATTTATGAAGGATCTTTGTCCCCACTACTTTCAAGTTTGCTTTCATTTTCAAAGTCCACCACAATAAAATCAAAGATAGAGATTTTGCTCACTCCACCTTTTGACAAATCGGCCGAACTAGGATATTAGAAGATGCCAAGATGTTGCTTTCATTTTCTATCCTTATGAAAGTCTTACAAAAGGATACCACATGGGAAAGATGTTATCTCATCCTTTCAACTTACCCCACGGCCGAACATGCAAGGAAGAAGCCAAGCATGATGTTGTTTTCATTCTTTGTCAAAGTTGATAGATTAGTTTAATATTTGCTTGTTTTTTAGCTTGATCTTGTTTGATCTTGATACGGAATTGACTAGTCTGAATAAAGAAAACGAAGCAAGGATCGACGTAAATGGCCTTACGACGCGTCATGCACATACAACGACAGTTTTAGGCGAGAAAACAGACATAAGACGTAAAAGGAATGTCCAACCTGTCGGAAAATGTCCAACCTGCCGGAAAATGTCCAACCGGCCGGAAAATATCCAACCTGCCGGAAAAAGTCACGCCTGCCGGAAAATGCCGAGCACTGCCGGCCGAACTCGGCCGTGTCGTCCGGCACGGCCCGTGCCGAGATGTCGCAGAATTGTGAAACTGACTGCCGGCCAGACTCGACCGTGTCCCGAGACACGGCCGAGTCGAACTCTTCCGGATAAGCCAAAACCGACTGCCCAGACGCCCGACCGTGTTCCAGGACATGGTCGAGTCACTGTCGGACGTCCCTGTCGCGCCGCGCCCGTGCCAAGTCACTGTCGGACGAGTCACTATCGGACGTCCCTGTCGCGCCGCGACCGTGTCAAGCGGACACGGTCGAGTCACTGCCGATCAGATGCGCGCCGCGGCCGTGTCAAGCGACACGGCCCGTGTCCGGCAGCCAGCCAACTTTTTTTTATTGCTGATTTTTGTGTGTTTTGTCTTCTCTTTTCCTTTCTTTACTCTTTTAGGGATTGTTCCCATGTTTTGTGATTTATGTTTCTTTTTCTTATTTTATTTGATTTGTTTTGATTATTCAAAGATTTTATAAATCTTTGAATTGTTTTCTTTTATTATAGGAAGACTTGAAGTCTCCTATATAGCCTTGTATAAGCATTGTAAGAGTATTGTATTATGAATTTGAATGTGAAAGAATACACTTTGTATTTCTATCCTTGGTAAATGATTTTTACCGAAACTTGATTTTTATTCGACGGGTTTTCGAGTATTAATCCGATTGATTCTCAATAGGTCTTGAGAAGAAATCACCTTATCGAATTATAGGACTAATTCGATAAACCTTTGTTCTTGATCATTCAAGTCTTCTTGATCGATATTATCACTTTTTCCGATATTACTTCCATTTTTCATTTGTTCGAATTTTCATTGTCATATTCGATATTACTCCCACAAAATACATCCAAAAACACCCATACTCGTAAAAAGACTTCCGCTACGATATTCATACATATACTCCGGCCGATATGTATCCACTCTTCCGGGATAATTCGTATCATAAGTGGTATCGGAGCCCAAGGTCATCTCCTTGGGCGATTTCTTCAAAGATTTTTTTTGTTCAAAACTATCTCTTGAATCTTGTTATGGATTTCTCCGATCCCGATTTCTTGATGAAACTCCGGGATGCAGTAAGCGGTCTACCGGAACCACGTATGCAAGCAAGACGCGGGGATGACGCACGTCAAATACACCATGCGGACGAGTTTAAAGTAAACGAACTTCCGGAGTTCGTTGGAGGTACCGATCCCGAAGCTTATTTGGAGTGGGAACGGAAGATTGAGAGCATGTTTGAATTCAAAGACCTTAACGACGAGAAACATTGCAAATACGCAATTTTCAAGTTAGGGAAGGGTGCTTCTCTTTGGTTCGAAGGAGTAAAGACAAGAAGGACTCGAGCGGGAAAAGCAAAAATCCGTTCGTGGGATTCTTTAAAAAGAAAACTTCGTAAGAGGTATGTGCCAACATCACACCGTTTAACCTTATACCGGAAGATTGCCGACTTCATGCAAGGCAAACTAAGTGTCGGTGAATATATTGAAGAGTTCGAAAGTTTGGTCTTGATGCTAGCTAGAAGAAAACGAAGAACAAAAGATGTCAAGTTTTTTACGTGGCTTAAACAAAAATATAGCCAACACAGTGGAGTTATACCCATATGAAGATTTCGACACTTTATGTGGACTATGCATAAAGATAGAAGCTCAAAACAAAGTGAAGTTTACCAAAACCGAATTTACATCAAAGTTCGAGGATCCAAGTACCGGTTCGAGTTCAATTACCACAACGATACTGACTCCTATCTCTACTACGGTTTCTAAAACCCCCGGCGTACCAAAGGAAACGAGCCTAACCAAAGTAAGGTGTTTTAAATGCCAAGGATTCGGTCACTATCAAAATACTTGTCCTAACAAACGAGTGGTGACGCTAAGAGAAGCCATCACGGTCCGAGACGAGTTGCTAGTCGAGGACGAAGGAGAAAGACTAGGTGATGTATTTAATTTCAACGTGGAGGAGGACGAGGAAGAAGAATGTGAAACTTACGAGGCTCCAAACTATGACACAACCTTAGTTCTTCGTACTTTACAAGTCAAACCCATTTCAAATGATTCGGAACAACGGGATCAAATTTTTCACACCAAGTGTCAAGTCGGGAACAAATGGTGTAGTGTGATCATCGATGGAGGAAGTTGTACCAACGTAGCGTCAAGGGAGATGGCGACGAAGCTCGGACTCATCACTACTACTCACCCAAAACCATACGCATTACATTGGCTCGATGACGGTAGTAAAGTGAAAGTCTCGAAACAAGTAAGGGTCGGCTTAACCATGGGTTCATAAGTCGACAACATATTATGCGATGTACTCCCGATGGATGCATGCTATGTACTCTTGGGACGACCATGGTTATTCGATAGAGATGTTTTACATCGAGGAAGAAGTAACGAGTACGAGTTGCGGGATAAGGACAAGAGGATCGTGTTGAAGCCAATGTCACTTCAATCTATGATCCCTAACCTAGGTGAGAAACCGAATCTAAACATGTTTTCTAGTGAGAGGGAAATTGAGCTTGGTACTGAGATTGGCCGGTTAAAAGAAAATGACAGCTTTGGGCCTAGTTTTTATAACGACTCAGTTTCTCGTAATGGTCTTATTGTCTTGGATGATTACCAAATTGAGGTTAGTAAATTATTTTGTGATGCGCTATTATCGGAGGAGCCCAACAATATTGAAACGTAGAGTTGGTCAGATTACGACGGACCACCAGCATTTGATGAGGAACCAGTTGATGAAGAGGAATCTGTAATAAATCCTGTGTTTCCCATTCTTGATGGTGAACCCGATGTGGAATTATTAGTGTTTCCAATTCTGGAGGATGAACCCGATGTGAAATTAACCGTGCGTCCCATTTCAGATGTCCACTCATGTCATGATATCGGTATTACCGGGCGGTGTAATTATTATTATTTTATTAATAATGATAGTTATTTTGTTGGTGATTCTCGAGGGGGCCCCGCTACCTATCGTCTCAAGATTTTGGGCCATGTACGCACTGCGGACATTTTCGAGATCAAGTACTTAACGGCTTTAGTTAATTATCTTGATGACGAAGGGAGTTCGGAATTGAGGACAATTCCCTTTAAAGGTGGAGGGAATGATACGGAATTGACTAGTCCGAATAAAGAAAACAAAGCAAGGATCGACATAAATGGCCTTACGATGCCTCATGCACATACGACGACAGTTTTAGGCGAGAAAACGGACATAAGACGTAAAAGGAATGTCCAACCTGTCGGAAAATGTCCAACCTGCCGGAAAATGTCCAACCGGCCGAAAAATATCCAACCTGCCGGAAAAAGTCACGCCTGCCGGAAAATGCCGAGCGCTACCGGCCGAACTCGGCCATGTCGTCCGGCACGGCCCGTGCCGAGATGTCCCAGAATTGTGAAACTGACTGCCGACCAGACTCGACCGTGTCCCGAGACACGGCCGAGTCGAACTCTTCCGGATAAGCCAAAACCGACTGCCCAGACGCCCGACCGTGTTCCAGGACACGGTCGAGTCACTGTCGGACGTCCCTGTCGCGCCGCGCCCGTGCCAAGTCACTGTCGGACGAGTCACTATCGGACGTCCCTGTCGCGCCGCGACCGTGTCAAGCGGACACGGTCGAGTCACTACCGACTAGATGCGCGCCGCGGTCGTGTCAAGCGACACGGCCCGTGTTCGGCAGCCAGCCAACTTTTTTTATTGCTGATTTTTGTGTGTTTTGTCTTCTCTTTTCCTTTCTTTACTCTTTTAGGGATTGTGTTCCCATGTTTTGTGATTTATGTTTCTTTTTCTTATTTTATTTGATTTGTTTTGAGTATTCAAAGATTTTATAAATCTTTGAATTGTTTTCTTTTATTATAGGAAGACTTGAAGTCTCCTATATATAGCCTTGTATAAGCATTGTAAGAGTATTGTATTATGAATTTGAATGTGAAAGAATACACTTTGTATTTCTATCCTTGGTAAATGATTTTTACCGAAACTTGATTTTTATTCGACGCATTTTCGAGTATTAATCCGATTGATTCTCAATAGGTCTTGAGAAGAAATCACCTTATCGAATTATAGGTCTAATTCGATAAACCTTTGTTCTTGATCGTTCAAGTCTTCTTGATCGATATTATCACTTTTTCCGATATTACTTCCATTTTTCATTTGTTCGAATTTTCATTGTCATATTCGATATTACTCCCACAAAATACATCCAAAAACACCCATACTCGTAAAAAGACTTCCGCTACGATATTCATACATATACTCCGGCCGATACGTATCCACTCTTCCGGGATAATTCGTATCAGATCTTGTTTGTCGTTGTGATGGCTATTTAAAAGCCTCATCCTCAACCTTTCAATGCATCTTGAAGTTAGAAAAACGAAATACACTTTGTATGTATTCTTGTTGAATGATTTTCAGCAACACCTTGATTATAATTCGACGCGTCTTCGAGTTGTAATTTAATCTATTCTCAATAGGTCTTGAGGAGAGATTACATTATCAAACTATAGGTATAGTTTGATAAATTACGTTCGTATTGTTCTTGATTAAAAGCCGAATTGCCCTACTTTCGGTTAATTCTTACGAGTGTTACACATATCGAGTGTTGTGAGGTAACAAAATATTTCTGCTGCATTTCCTTACGAGTTTACGTACAAATTCATACGTAATGATGGGATTCGGTGATTAAAAATGAGTTACGCAGCGGAAATAAACCGGTCAAACCGGATAAAAACCAAACCCCAAAACCGGATCGATCAAGCATCGTATAAACGAATATAAATGTACGAAGATAAATTAAGAATTCATACCCTCGTAGACCTTTGATAATATCTTCTTGATTCCGAGTACGAGCACAAATCCAATCGAACAAGCTTTTGGAAATTCCCGAGCGCCGAAAACACCGTGCCTCTACGTATCACGCGTCGGAAGATGACCGGAAAATATTTCTATCAATTTATACTCTAAGTATACGGCTAGAAATTGATAGAATTAACTTATATATATTTTTATAAATACTCTAAGTATTTTATAAAAATTGTTTTCTCTCAAAATACACTTAGAACTCAAAATGTATAAAGTTAGAAAACTTTCTCTCTTTCATTTACCGCAACTCACGGCAGCTCAATGTGATATTAATGGAGGTGGAAACTATGTATATATAAATACAAGCATAACACACTCATCATCTCAATCATTAAGATATAATTAATTCATTAAATAAATTAATTAAAACCCCACATAATATAAAATGTCTTCTAAAGACAAAATAGATAATTCATCACCATGATGAAGTGAGTGGGGCGGCTATGATGAGATTTTAGGTGTTGGTCCGTTTTGGTCCGTGAAACGGACCCTCGTGTATCTAATCCGATAGATAAACCTTGGTACGTCTCAATATTAATACAATTAATTAATCCAATTAATTAATTACATTAAAAATAAATTCTATAAGAAATAATATGAATAAATTAATTACCCAGTAATTTATTTAATTCACGAGACCGATTTAATTTATCCAATAAATTGAATTAGGCATCCAATGTCCAATATTAACCAAGAGAGAATAAGTTAAATATAATCCGTCGTCAATTCCTGTGCCGTGACTCTGTAGGTTCGTCTTAGTTAGCATTGGGAGGATCCAATGAGTGTTAGCACCACTTAGCCAGTCTCGTGGCCCACACCGTAACCTAACTAAGAATGAATGATAGGATCATTCCAAAACCACTATGTCGTGAATACCGTATATGTATAAACCCTTCAATCATATGTCCTGGTCAAGTATTAGGGTCACGGTAAAGTCAAACCCTATTGTATCTTGACTCTATGCATTTGTTAATACAAATCGAGATCATCGAGCTCTCGTGTATCAAATACAACTAGCTCTAACTACTTTGGCCAAAGACTTATGATCTCATTTGCCATTAACCGCATAGGACATTTACCTGCTCACTAATAGGAGAAAGAATTCTATCTTGGTATTCAGTAGAGACTGCTACTTGCCCACTAAGTTGCATTTCGAGGTTGACCACACCAACCGGCGATTGGATCGAACTACTCTAATGACTAACTTAATGTCACAAGCACATCTCCTACTGAAACCTCAAGTCAAAGGTCCACGTATACCTATCACAACCTTTCGATCCAGTCATTGACAATCCCTGAGTGATATCCATGTGACCAAATCGAGGTGAGTCGTGTTCGAGTATACTAATCCCATTAGCATACCTATAACGTGTGCTCCCACTAACTGTTAGTGAAAACTTGTACTCTACATGTCAAAGTACACGTTATACAAGTCTTGTCTAAACTTACTGCCCAATTAAGTTTTATCGACTTGCGAACTAGTTAAGCATTCGAGCTGTAAACACTTCTAGTGCATATCTCCTTATCTCCGTATGGAGTAGAATGTTCGCTCTCAAATGCAAGGACTATTATTCTATATACTAAATCACAATGCCAGTGATATACAATAATATAGAAATAATAACTGCCTTATTAAATATTCATAATTACAATACAATTGCTCTCACTCTCTCATCCTCTGAGTGGCATTTGAAAGCATATTCCTAACAATCTCCCACTTGCACTCAATGCGACAAACTATGGTATCTAATACCCATACTCTCCAGATGTCTTTCTAAGACCTTCTGAGATAGTGGCTTGGTAAGCGGATCAGCAACGTTATTTGCTGTGTCTACTCTCTGCAGTATAACATTCCCATCTCGAACCATTTCTCTAACAAAATGATATTTTCTCGCAATATGTTTGGTGTTGTGGTGAGCCCTAGCCTCCTTAGCTCGGCAAACTCCGTCGTTGTCACAAAACAGTGTCACGGGCTTCTCCGCATTAGGAACCACTTGAAGTTCCTCAGTGAACTTCTTAATCCAAAAAGCTTCTTTAGCAGCCTCCGTAGCTGCCTGATATTCGGCTTGACATGTAGAGATAGAAGTCGAACTTTGCTTGGCACTTCTCCAAGAAACTGCCCCACCATTCAGAGTGAAGATATACCCTGATGTGGACATCTGAGCATCCATGTCCCTCGAAAAATCTGAGTCTGTATAACCCATCACTCTTAGTTCTCCACCGCCGTATGTAAGAGCCAAGTCTTTAGTCCTCCTTAGGTACTTAAGAATGTTCTTTACAGCAGTCCAATGTTCCTGCCCTAGATTTGACTGAAACCGACTTATTACGCTCACAGCATAGGCAATGTCCGGTCTAGTGCAAATCATTGCATACATAAGGCTACCTACTTCCGAAGCATAAGGTACCTTGCTCATTTCCTTTCTATCTTCCTCACTTTGAGGACACATCTCTAAGGAAAGTTTTGCACCATGTTGCATAGGTAGAAACCCTCTTTTAGAATGTTCCATCCTAAATTGCTTCAGGATCTTTTCTATGTAGAGGGCTTGGGAAAGACCTAACATTCTTTTCGCTCTATCCCGGTAGAGACGAATACCCAGAATATAGGTAGCTTCTCCTAAGTTTTTCATTGAGAACTCTTTAGAAAGCCAAGCTTTCACAGAACTGAGCATTCCTACGTCGTTTCCTATAAGTAGAATGTCATCTACATATAGTATTAAGAACGCAATTTTGCTCCCACTAACCTTCTTTCAACTACAGGGCTCCTCTTCGTTTTGGACAAAATCAAACTCTTTGACTGTCTTGTTAAAACGAAGATTCCAACTCCGTGAAGCTTGCTTCAGTCCATAAATGACACGCTGAAGTTTGCATACTTTATGAATATTGGTTTGAGATATGAATCCCTTAGGTTGTTCCATGTAAATCTCCTCCTCGAGGAATCCATTTAAGAATGCCGTTTTCACATCCATTTGCCATATTTCATAATCTAAGTGGGCTGCTATGGCAAGCATCATGTGAATAGACTTAATCATAGCTACAGGCGAGAAGGTCTCGAAGTAATCGATTCCTTTTCTTTGGGAATAACCCTTTGCCACAAGCCTGGCCTTATAGGTATCAACCTTGCCATCTCCATCAGTCTTTCTTTTATAGATCCTTTTGTTTCCAATAGGCACTATGCCTTTATGACGATCTACTAAAGTCCAGACCTTATTAGCATACATTGAGTCTATCTCAGCTTCCATAGCTTCTTGCCACTTGGTGGAGTCAACATCTACCATAGCTTGGTCGTATGTAGAAGGATCATTCTCTTGACTACTCTCTGTCATCTCATGGACACCCAGTTCTTCTTGATGCAGATAGCCATACCTCTCAGGTAATTGAGAAATTCTACTAGACTTGCGAGGTTGTGTTTGTATTTCAAAAGGTTGGGTTCTAATATCTTGCATAGGTGTCTCATTTGGTGTTTCTTTTATTTCTACCAAAGAAATATTTCTACCTGCCCATCCTTCCTGAATAAACTGATCTTCCAGGAAGTGTGCTTGTATAGCAACGATGATCCTATGATCTTCATGCATGTAGAATAGATATCCCATGGAATCCCCTGGATATCCTATGAAACGACCATTCACAGACCTAGCTTCCAATTTCTCTACTTTAGTCTTCTTGACATAAGCAGGGCATCCCCAAATCCTAATGTGATTAAGACTTGGTTTCCTACCTCTCCACATCTCATGTGGAGTCTTAGGAACGGATTTGGAAGGACATCTGTTCAAGATATGTACAGCAGTAAGGAGCGTGTAACCCCACAGATAAATCGGTAGATCAGTATAGTTAAGCATGGAGCGAACCATGTCCAACAAGGTTCGGTTCCTTCTTTCTGATACACCATTTAATTGTGGAGTAGCTGGAGGAGTGAATTGTGACACTATTCCTAGTTCTTTTAAGAACTCATCAAATTCGGTACTCATGTACTCACCACCTCTGGCCGACCAAGAGTCTTAACACGGTTACCTGTTTGATTTTCAACTAGGGCTTTAAATTCCTTGAATTTATCAAAAGCTTCAGACTTATGTTTCATTAAGTACACGAATCCATATCTGGTATGGTCATCAGTGAATGTAATGAAATACTGAAAGCCATCCCGTGCCATTTCAAAAGGGCCACAGACATCGGTATGGATCAATCCAAGTTTTTCAGCAGCTCTTTCAAAAGTCCCTGCGAAGGGTAACTTAGTCAGTTTGCCTTGAAGGCAAGATTCAAAAGTTGGATAGGGATCTGATCCCAATGGACCCGTAAGCCCATCTTTCTCCATTTTATGAACCTTGGTCTGACCAATATGACCAAGTCTAAGATGCCACTTAAGTGCTTGGTTCGTTTCATCCCTACCACGCTTCCTAGTTATAGTGTTCACAATTATTTTATTCTTTAGATTTAAATGGTATAAACCATTTAATAATGTAGCAATACCAACCAATTTATTTCTGAAATAAATACGACAGGACCCATCTCCAATAAAGAAGTGAAATCCCTTTCGGTCCATGACCGGAATTGATATAATATTCCTGTGCCCCTTGGGCAAAACAAGTACATCATCTAAAGTAAGAATAAAACCAGATTCTAAATCCAACATAAGGGATCCGATATCAGAAGCCTCGACACTATGCCCACTTCCGACGGTGACCATCACCTCCCCTGAATCCAACTTTCTACTTCGTTCCAGATCCTGATTCATTGTACAAATGTGAGAACTCGCACCGGAATCAAGTATCCAAGAAGTAGAATATACAGTTACAGAACAATTTGTTTCTAAAACCAGTAGTTCCGTACCTAAAGGCGCATTACGGTCAAGCTTTGGACAGTACCTCTTCAAGTGGCCCAGCTCACCGCAGTTGAGGCATACATCCGTTTTCTTGGCCACCTTGCTCTTTTGAACCATTGGGGCCTTGCCCTTTCCCTTGTCGATCTTGGCTATTGGACCTAACTGCTTCTTGTTCTTTTTCTTCTTATTCTTGGACTTCCGAGTCCCAGAAGAAATCACAAGTGCAGCTTCCTTTCCCTTTGTCTTCATCTGTGACTGGGCAATCGTCAGTTTGTTCATTAGCCCAGCTAAGTTACATGCAATCTCATTGCAGTTGAAGTTCATGACAAATTGTGAAAAGGAGTCAGGAAGTGACTGCAGGATAAGGTCAGTTTGGAGAGATGCATGCATCTGAAAATCAAGAGCTTCCAATCTCTCAATCATCGAGATCATCTTGAGGACATGGTCCCCAACCCTCTCTCCTTCCTTCATCCTGGCGCCGAATAATTGCTTCGATATCTCATATCTAGCAGTTCGGCTATGCTCTCCATAGAGCTCAGCCAGGTGCGATAAGATGGCTCTTGAAGACGTCATCTTTTCATGGGCACGTTGAAGCTCATTGGTCATTGAGCCTAACATGTACCCTCACACTCTTATGTCGTCTTTTACCCATTTCTCATGGGCATCGACATCTTCCTGATTGGCTCGGGTTCTTGCAGGAGCCGCTGGGATGTCCGCCTCCAAGACGTATCCCAGCATTTCCATAGTTAGGACAATCCTCAAGTTCCGAAGCCAGTCTACATAGTTCGGACCAGTCAGGACGTTCTTTTCAAGTAGTATAGCGAGTGGGTTCATTGTCATATTGAGAGTTTTGTTAACTGCAGAGAATAATTTAAGATTCGTTAGTGATTATTTAATTATGATCCGAGTAAAGAATTTAAGGACTTTCTTTATTCGTAACTCGGCTCCCACTATTTTATCGGCATTTACACACTCCCATGTTAAATCCGGACGTCTTGGGTGACTTCATAGTGGTGATCGATTTCTTTACAAAGTTTAATAGAGGGCAACCCATACGGTTTATATTCTATTATTCTTTATAAAGTGGTGTCTAACACCAACCCATCTAATGGATGATTCGATCTTCTTTTACCCCTAGTTCACTTGCCCTCAACCCATTCAGTTTCTATGGCTCGCTGAACTATCTAAGTTTAAACCGTCAACTCCTATTAGTCTGACAATTGAATCTTACCCGGCAACCCATACGGTTTATAGGGGTTTGATTTGTCACAACCAAAGGCATCTAATGCACTCTAGGAATTTATCAACTTTCCCCAGAAATATTACCCCGACATACTCGGATGAATAATATTCCGGTTTAGATTTCAATTTTCCATGAGTTTGACGGAGGGTAGGAAACCTCGTAACCTTTATAACTTAGTGTTTGTAAGTGGGAGTATTAACGCGATTATATGTTACACTTTGCACATTAATCTGTTTATAAGCGCGGTTTGTCGGTTTGTTTGTTTGTCATACAATATGAAAACATACACAACCTAAAACTAACAACATGCAGTTCATGGACCGTTCCTAGAACAAAAAACATCGTAATCTAATTACATGTCTTCGGTCTTGAATCTTCGTCTTCTCGAGCGGATCTTCCTCCGGTCTTCGTCATTACAAATAAATTTTACATTTGAAAAATTGCATCCTATACAATTTTTCTAGTAAAATAAATAGGCTCAAAACGGCCTTTACAACCCAATCGAACAAAACAAACGATTCAAAACTAGGTCCATGAACTACATCCCCATTCAAAATTAATGCAACAATTACATTAAAATAAATGGCAATAATGATTAATCTAAAATTGATCTAATCAACAAGAAATAATCCAACAACTAGAATTAATCCAATTAATTCACTTAACCGTTAATTTTAATTTGCTCCGGACAAAATAAATATTTTATTAAATTAATTCCCTTAAAATAAATTACCATAATTATATTTTATTCAAATTAAATCCAATTTAATTTATGAAAATTAATTTATCAACGAAATATAAAAACGAGTCGGAAAACACAAGGCCCGGCCATGCCCGACAGGCTGCCCACCTGCCAATTTGACCAATTTCATTTAAATAAATTTAATAAATTTGACCCAGAAATTGAGTCAGCCGGTCCTACCAATTTTCCGACTCATTTTTTTCGTCCCGAATCCAAAAATAATATTTTTCTAATTTTTATATAACACAATTAAATCAGTTTTTCAAAAGAAAAATAGATTTATATTGTAACATAAAATCATGAAAAATAATTTTTAGATGAACAATTAAACATCAACAATTAAAACGATTATGATTCTAAATCATAAAAAAAAAAATCAAGCATTCCAAATGCAAATATCGAATATACGATTGCATAGACCTCGCTCCGATACCACTGATGGGATTCGGTGATTAAAAACGAGTTACGCAGCGGAAATAAACCGGTCAAACCGGATAAAAACCAAACCCCAAAACCGGATCGATCAAGCATCGTATAAACGAATATAAATATACGAAGATAAATTAAGAATTCATGCCCTCGTAGACCTTTGATAATATCTTATTGATTCCGAGTACGAGCACAAATCCAATCGAACAAGCTTTTGGAAATTACCGAGCACCGAAAACACCGTGCCTCTACGTATCACGCGTCGGAAGATGACCGGAAAATATTTCTATCAATTTATACTCTAAGTATACGGCTATAAATTGATAGAATTAACTTATATATATTTTTATAAATACTCTAAGTATTTTATAAAAATTGTTTTCTCTCAAAATACACTTAGAACTCAAAATGTATAAAGTTAGAAAACTTTCTCTCTTTCATTTACCCCAACTCACGGCAGCTCAATGTGATATTAATGGAGGTGAAAACTATGTATATATAAATACAAGCATAACACACTCATCATCTCAATCATTAAGATATAATTAATTCATTAAATAAATTAATTAAAACCCCACATAATATAAAATGTCTTCTAAAGACAAAATAGATAATTCATCACCATGATGAAGTGAGTGGGGCGGCTATGATGAGATTTTAGGTGTTGGTCTGTTTTGGTCCGTGAAACGGACCCCCGTGTATCTAATCCGATAGATAAACCTTGGTACGTCTCAATATTCATACAATTAATTAATCCAATTAATTATTTATATTAAAAATAAATTCTATAAGAAATAATATGAATAAATTAATTACCCAGTAATTTATTTAATTCACGAGACCAATTTAATTTATCCAATAAATTGAATTAGGCATCCAATGTCCAATATTAACCAAGAGAGAATAAGTTTAATATAATCCGTCGTCAATTCCTGTGCCGTGACTCTGTAGGTTCGTCTTAGTTAGCATTGGGAGGATCCAATGAGTGTTAGCACCACTTAGCCAGTCTCGTGGCCCACACCGTAACCTAACTAAGAATGAATGATAGGATCATTCCAAAACCACTATGTCGTGAATACCGTATATGTATAAACCATTCAATCATATGTCCCGGTCAAGTATTAGGGTCACGGTAAAGTCAAACCCTATTGTATCTTGACTCTATGCATTTGTTAATACAAATCGAGATCATCGAGCTCTCGTGTATCAAATACAACTAGCTCTAACTGCTTTGGCCAAAGACTTATGATCTCATTTGCCATTAACCGCATAGGACATTTACCTGCTCACTAACAGGAGAAAGAATTCTATCTTGGTATTCAGTAGAGACTGCTACTTGCCCACTAAGTTGCATTTCGAGGTTGACCACACCAACCGGAGATTGGATCGAACTACTCTAATGACTAACTTAATGTCACAAGCACATCTCCTACTGAAACCTCAAGTCAAAAGTCCACGTATACCTATCACAACCTTTCGATCTAGTCATTGACAATCCCTGAGTGATATCCATGTGAACGAATCGAGGTGAGTCGTGTTCGAGTATACTAATCCCATTAGCATACCTATAACGTGTGCTCCCACTAACTGTTAGTGAAAACTTGTACTCTACATGTCAAAGTACACGTTATACAAGTCTTGTCTAAACTTACTGCCCAATTAAGTTTTATCGACTTGCGAACTAGTTAAGCATTCGAGCTGTAAACACTTCTAGTGCATATCTCCTTATCTCCATATGGAGTAGAATGTTCGCTCTCAAATGCAAGGACTATTATTCTATATACTAAATCACAATGCCAGTGATATACAATAATATAGAAATAATAACTGCCTTATTAAATATTCATAATTACAATACAATTGCTCTCACTCTCTCATCCTCTGAGTGGCATTTGAGGCCATATTCCTAACAATCTCCCACTTGCACTCAATGCCACAAACTATCGTATCTAATACCCATACTCTCCAGATGTCTTTCTAAGACCTTCTGAGATAGTGGCTTGGTAAGCGGATCAGCAACGTTATTTGCTGTGTCTACTCTCTGCAGTATAACATTCCTATCTCGAACCATTTCTCTAACAAAATGATATTTTCTCGCAATATGTATGGTGTTGTGGTGAGCCCTAGGCTCCTTAGCCTGTGCAACAGCTCCGTCGTTGTCACAAAACAGTGTCACGGGCTTCTCCGCATTAGGAACCACTTGAAGTTCCTCAGTGAACTTCTTAATCCAAAAAGCTTCTTTAGCAGCCTCCGTGGCTGCCTGATATTCGGCTTGACATGTAGAGATAGCAGTCGAACTTTGCTTGGCACTTCTCCAAGAAACTGCCCCACCATTCAGAGTGAAGATATACCCTGATGTGGACATCTCAGCATCCATGTCTCCCAAAAAATGTGAGTCTGTATAACCCATCACTCTTAGTTCTCCACCGCCGTATGTAAGAGCCAAGTCTTTAGTCCTCCTTAGGTACTTAAGAATGTTCTTTACAGCAGTCCAATGTTCCTGCCCTGGATTTGACTGAAACCGACTTATTACGCTCACAGCATAGGCAATGTCCGGTCTAGTGCAAATCATTGCATACATAAGGCTACCTACTGCCGAAGCATAAGGTACCTTGCTCATTTCCTTTCTATCTTCCTCACTTTGAGGACACATCTCTAAGGAAAGTTTTGCACCATGTTGCATAGGTAGAAACCCTCTTTTAGAATCTTTCATCCTAAATTGCTTCAGGATCTTTTCTATGTAGAGGGCTTGGGAAAGACCTAACATTCTTTTCGCTCTATCCCGGTAGAGACGAATACCCAGAATATAGGTAGCTTCTCCTAAGTCTTTCATTGAGAACTCTTTAGAAAGCCAAGCTTTCACAGAACTGAGCATTCCTACGTCGTTTCCTATAAGTAGAATGTCATCTACATATAGTATTAAGAACGCAATTTTGCTCCCACTAACCTTCTTGTAAATACAGGGATCCTCTTCGTTTTGGACAAAATCAAACTCTTTGACTGTCTCGTTAAAATGAAGATTCCAACTCCGTGAAGCTTGCTTCAGTCCATAAATGGCATGCTGAAGTTTGCATACTTTATGAATATTGGTTTGAGATATGAATCCCTTAGGCTGTTCCATGTAAATTTCCTCCTCGAGGAATCCATTTAAGAATGCCGTTTTCACATCCATTTGCCATATTTCATAATCTAAGTGGGCTGCTATGGCAAGCATCATGCGAATAGACTTAATTATAGCTACAGGCGAGAAGGTCTCGAAGTAATCGATTCCTTTTCTTTGGGAATAACCCTTTGCCACAAGCCTGGCCTTATAGGTATCAACCTTGCCATCTCCATTAGTCTTTCTTTTATAGATCCATTTGTTTCCAATAGGCACTATGCCTTTAGGACGATCTACTAAAGTCCAGACCTGATTAGCATGCATTGAGTCTATCTCAGCTTCCATAGCTTCTTGCCACTTGGTGGAGTCAACATCTACCATAGCTTGGTCGTATGTAGAAGGATCATTCTCTTGACTACTTTCTGTCATCTCATGGACACCCAGTTCTTCTTGATGCAGATAGCCATACCTCTCAGGTAATTGAGAAATTCTACTAGACTTGCGAGGTTGTGTTTGTATTTCAAAAGGTTGGGTTCTAATATCTTGCATAGGTGTCTCATTTGGTGTTTCTTTTATTTCTTCCAAAGAAATATTTCTACCTGCCCCTCCTTCCTGAATAAACTGATCTTCCAGGAAGTGTGCTTGTATAGCAACGATGATCCTATGATCTTCATGCATGTAGAATAGATATCCCATGGAATCCCCTGGATATCCTATGAAACGACCTTTCACAGACCTAGCTTCCAATTTCTCTACTTTAGTCTTCTTGACATAAGCAGGGCATCCCCAAATCCTAATGTGATTAAGACTTGGTTTCCTACCTCTCCACATCTCATGTGGAGTCTTAGGAATGGATTTGGAAGGACATCTGTTCAAGATATGCACAGCAGTAAGGAGCGCGTAACCCCACAGATAAATCGGTAGATCAGTATAGTTAAGCATGGATCGAACCATGCCCAACAAGGTTCGGTTCCTTCTTTCTGATACACCATTTAATTGTGGAGTAGCTGGAGGAGTGAATTGTGACACTATTCCTAGTTCTTTTAAGAACTCATCAAATTCGGTACTCATGTACTCACCACCTCGGTCTGGCCGAAGAGTCTTAACACGGTTACCTGTTTGATTTTCAACTAGGGCTTTAAATTCCTTGAATTTACCAAAAGCTTCAGACTTATGTTTCATTAAGTACACGAATCCATATCTGGTATGGTCATCAGTGAATGTAATGAAATACTGAAAGCCATCCCGTGCCATTTCAAAAGGGCCACAGACATCGGTATGGATCAATCCAAGTTTTTCAGCAGCTCTTTCAAAAGTCCCTGCGAAGGGTAACTTAGTCATTTTGCCTTGAAGGCAAGATTCACAAGTTGGATAGGGATCTGATCCCAATGGACCCGTAAGCCCATCTTTCTCCATTTTATGAACCTTGGTCTGACCAATATGACCAAGTCTAAGATGCCACTTAAGTGCTTGGTTCGTTTCATCCCTACCACGCTTCCTAGTTATAGTGTTCACAATTGTTTTATTCTTTAGATTTAAATGGTATAAACCATTTAATAATGTTGCAATACCAACCAATTTATTTCTGAAATAAATACGACAGGACCCATCTCCAATAAAGAAGTGAAATCCCTTTCGGTCCATGACCGGAATTGATACAATATTCTTGTGCCCCTTGGGTAAAACAAGTACATCATCTAAAGTAAGAATAAAACCAGATTCTAAATCCAACATAAGGGATCCGATATCAGAAGCCTCGACACTATGCCCACTTCCGACGGTGACCATCACCTCCCCTGAATCCAACTTCCTACTTCGTTCCAGATCCTGATTCATTGTACAAATGTGAGAACTCGCACCAGAATCAAGTATCCAAGAAGTAGAATATACAGTTACAGAACAATTTGTTTCTAAAACCAGTAGTTCCGTACCTGAAGGCGCATTACGGTCAAGCTTTGGACAGTACCTATTCCAGTGGCCCAGCTCACCGCAGTTGAGGCATACATCCATTTTCTTGGCCACCTTGCTCTTTTGAACCATTGGGGCCTTGCCCTTTCCCTTGGCGATCTTGGCTATTGGACCTAACTGCTTCTTGTTCTTTTTCTTCTTATTCTTGGACTTCCGAGTCCCAGAAGAAATCACAAGTGCAGCTTCCTTTCCCTTTGTCTTCATCTGAGACTGGGCAGTCGTCAGTTTGTTCATTAGCCCAACTAAGTTACATGCTATCTCATTGCAGTTGAAGTTCATGATAAATTGTGAAAAGGATTCAGGAAGTGACTGCAGGATAAGGTCAGTTTGGAGAGATGCATGCATCTGAAAATCAAGAGCTTCCAATCTCTCAATCATCGAGATCATCTTGAGGACATGGTCCCCAACCCTCTCTCCTTCCTTCATCCTGGCGCCGAATAATTGCTTCGATATCTCATATCTAGCAGTTCGGCTATGCTCTCCATAGAGCTCAGCCAGGTGCGATAAGATGGCTCTTGAAGACGTCATCTTTTCATGGGCACATTGAAGCTCATTGGTCATTGAGCCTAACATGTACTCTCGCACTCTTATGTCGTCTTTTACCCATTTCTCATGGGCATCGACATCTTCCTGATTGGCTCGGGTTCTTGCAGGAGCCGCTGGGATGTCCGCCTCCAAGACGTATCCCAGCATTTCCATAGTTAGGAGAATCCTCAAGTTCCGAAGCCAGTCCACATAGTTCGGACCAGTCAGGACGTTCTTTTCAAGTAGTATAGCGAGTGGGTTCATTGTCATATTGAGAGTTTTGTTAACTGCAGAGAATAATTTAACATTCGTTAGTGATTATTTAATTATGATCCGAGTAAAGAATTTAAGGACTTTCTTTATTCATAACTCGGCTCCCACTATTTTATCGGCATTTACACACTCCCATGTTAAATCCGGAAGTCTTGGGTGACTTCATAGTGGTGATCGATTTTTTTACAAAGTTTAATAGAGGGCAACCCATACGGTTTATATTCTATTATTCTTTATAAAGTGGTGTCTAACACCAACCCATCTAATGTATAATTCGATCTTCTTTTACCCCTAGTTCACTTGCCCTCAACCCATTCGGTTTCTATGGCTCGCTGAACTATCTAAGTTTAAACCGTCAACTCCTATTAGTCTGACAATTGAATCTTACCCGGCAACCCATACGGTTTATAGGGGTTTGATTTGTCACAACCAAAGGCATCTAATGCACTCTAGGAATTTATCAACTTTCCCCAAAAATATTACCCGGACATACTCGGATGAATAATATTCCGGTTTAGATTTCAATTTTCCATGAGTTTGACGGAGGGTAGGAAACCTCGTAACCTTTATAACTTAGTGTTTGTAAGTGGGAGTATTAACGCGATTATATGTTACACTTTGCACATTAATCTGTTTATAAGCGCGGTTTGTCGGTTTGTTTGTTTGTCATACAATATGAAAACATACACAACCTAAAACTAACAACATGCAGTTCATGGACCATTCCTAGAACAAAAAATATCGTAATCTAATTACATGTCTTCGGTCTTGAATCTTCGTCTTCTCAAGCAGATCTTCCTCCGGTCTTCGTCATTACTAATAAATTTTACATTTGAAAAATTGCATCCTATACAATTTTTCTAGTAAAATAAATAGGCTCAAAACGGCCTTTACAACCCAATCGAACAAAACAAACGATTCAAAACTAGGTCCATGAACTACATCCCCATTCAAAATTAATGCAACAATTATATTAAAATAAATGGCAATAATGATTAATCTAAACTTGATCTAATCAACAAGAAATAATCCAACAATTAGAATTAATCCAATTAATTCACTTAACCGTTAATTTTAATTTGCTCCGGACAAAATAAATATTTGAGACAGATAGATGTGTTGTTACACGAATTTGAGGATGTCTTTCCCGAAGAATTACCGGCGGGTTTACCACCTATTCGTGGCATCGAACACCAAATCGATCTTATACCGGGAGCACCACTTCCTAATAAAACCGCTTATAGATATAATCCCGAGGAGACGAAGGAGTTACAAAGACAAGTCGAAGAGCTTTTGAACCGCGGGTATGTCCGGGAGAGTTCGAGTCCGTGTGCGGTTCCGGTCTTACTTGTCCCTAAGAAAGATGGTTATTGGCGGATGTGTGCGGATAGTCGGGCCGTGAACAATATCACCGTGATACGGAATTGACTAATCCGGATAAAAAAAACGAAGCAAGGATCGACATAAATGGCCTTACAACGCGTCATGCACGTACGACGACATTTTTTTTGCGAGAAAACGGGCACAAGCCGGAAAATGACACAACCTGCCGGAAAATGTCGAGCCTGCCGGAAAATATCGCACCTGTCGGAAAATGCCGAGCACTGCCGACCGAACTCGGCCATGTCGTCCGACATGGCTCGTGCCGTGCTCGTCCGTAAATGCCAAAGTCACTGTCGGCCGAACCCGACCGTGTCGTCCGACACGGTCGAGTCCTACTTTTCCGGAAATGCTGAAAATGCTCATTGGTTAATTTTAATTTGCTCCGGACAAAATTTCATTAGTGGTATCGGAGACAAAGGTTATTTCCTTGTCGAAATACTCTTGGCAATTTTCTTGATTAAGCTATCTTATCATGGATTTTTCCGACGATTTCATGGAGAAACTCCGTGAGGCACTACACAACTTACAAGAACCACGTTTTCAAGCTAGAAGAGGAGGATATGACGCACATTAACCGCGTCATGTAGATGAATTTAAAGTAAATGAACTTTCGGAATTTGTCGGAGGTACTAATCCCGAAGTCTACTTGGAGTGGGAGAGGAAGATTGAACGTATGTTCGACTTCAAGAACCTTAACGATGAGAAACGGTGCAAATATGCGATTCTCAAGTTAGGGAAGGGCGCTTCCCTATGGTTCGAGGGTGTGAAAACATAACGAGCTCGTGCGGGAAAAGAGAGAATCCATTTTTGGGATTCTTTGAAGAAAAAACTACGTAAAAGGTATGTCCCGACATCATATCGGTTAACCTTATACCGAAAAATTGCGGAGTTCGTGCAAGGGAAACTAAGTGTGGGAGAATACATTGAAGAATTTGAAGGCTTGGCCTTAATGGGAGAACTCGAAGAAAATGAAGAACAAAGAATGTCACGTTTCTTACGTGACCTAAACCGAAACATTGCAAATACGGTGGAATTATACCCCCACGGACTATGCATAAAAATAGAAGCTCAAAACAAGTTAAAGTTTGCAAAACCCGAATTCCCATACAAATTCAGAAATGCAAGTGCCGGCTCAAGCTCGACTACGAAACCTACCGTACCTTTTCAAGTCCCTACCCCAGCCCCGAAGGTTCCTCACGTGTCCAAAGAAACGAGCTTGACTAAAGTACGTTGTTTTAAATGTCAAGGCTTTGGTCACTATCAAAATGCATGTCCAAATAAACGGGTGGTCACTTTAAGAGAAGCTCTTGCGGTCCGAGACGAACTTTTAGTCGAGGACGAGAAGGAAGGCCTTGGTGACGTATTTAACATGGAGGCCGAGGAAGAGAACGAGGAATGCAAGACTTATGATGCTCCGGAATATGATACTGCTTGAGTGCTTCGAGCTCTACATACCAAAATCATTCCAAGCGATACGGAGCAAAGAGACCAAATCTTTCATTCCAAATGCAAAGTCGGAGAAAAGTGGTATAGTTTGATAATAGACGGAGGGAGTTGCACGAATGTAGCTTCAAACGAAATGGTTACCAAACTCGGTCTAACTACTACGGCTCATCCGAGACCATATGCTTTACATTGGCTCGATGATGGAAGTAAAGTGAAGGTGTCGAGACAAGTACGAGTCAACTTAACTATGGGACCATACGGAGACGATGTGTTATGTGACGTACTCCCGATGGACGCATGCCACGTACTTTTGGGACGACCATGGATGTTCGACCGAGATGTTTTACATCGAGGTCGAAGTAATGAATATGAATTACGAGACAAAGGAAAGAAGATTGTACTCAAACCAATGTCCCCGCAAGCTATCCGTTCGATGAGTTCTAGTCGAGTGGAGAAACCAAAACTCACTATGCTTGCTAGCGAAAGGGAAATGGAACATGCCATTAATGACGGAGAGCGAGTATATTTGGTGATGTTTAAAGAGACACGGGACGAGAACATAGAAGTACAAGACGGAGGAGAGATAGATGTGTTGTTACACGAATTTGAGGATGTCTTTCCCGAAGAATTACCGGCGGGTTTACCACCTATTTGTGGCATCGAACACCAAATCGATCTTATACCGGGAGCACCACTTCCTAATAAAGCCGCTTATAGATATAATCCCGAGGAGACGAAGGAGTTACAAAGACAAGTCGAAGAGCTTTTGAACCGCAGGTATGTCCGGGAGAGTTTGAGTCCGTGTGCGGTTCCGGTCTTACTTGTCCCTAAGAAAGATGGTTCTTGGCGGATGTGTGTGGATAGTCGGGCCGTGAACAATATCACCGTGATACGGAATTGACTAGTCCGGATAAAGAAAACGAAGCAAGGATCGACATAAATGGTCTTACAACGCGTCATGCACGTACGACGACATATTTTTGGCGAGAAAACGGGCACAAGCCGGAAAATGACACAACCTGCCGGAAAATGTCGTCGCCTGTCGGAAAATGTCGAGCCTGCCGGAAAATATCGCACCTGTCGGAAAATGCCGAGCACTGCCGACCGAACTTGGCCATGTCGTTCGACATGGCCCGTGCCGTGCTCGTCTGGAAATGCCAAAGTCACTGTCGGCCGAACCCGACCATGTCGTCCGACACGGTCGAGTCCTACTTTTCCGGAAATGCTGAAAATGACTGCCCAGCCGCCCGACCGTGTTCCAGGACACGGTCGAGTCAATGCCGAACGTCCTTGTCGCGCCGCGGCCGAAGTCCGCCGGACGTCCTTGTCGCACTGCGGTCGAAGTCATTGCGGACGCCCTATCACGCCGCGACCGTGTCAAGCGGACACGGTCGAGTCACTGCCGATCAGATGCGCGCCGCGGCCGTGTTCGGCAGCCAGCCAACTTTTTTTTATTGCTGATTTGTCTGTGTTTGTCTTCTCTTTTCCTTTCTTTACTCTTTTAGGGATTGTGTTCCCATGTTTTGTGATGTATATTTCTTTTTCTTATTTTATTTGATTTGTTTTGATTATTCAAAGATTTTGTAATCTTTGAATTGTTTTCTTTAACTTTTAGGAAGACTTGAGGTTTCCTATATATAGCTTGTATAAGCATTGTAAGATGGTATTGTATTATGAATTTGAATGTGAAAGAATATACTTTGTATTTCTATCCTTGGTAAATGATTTTTACCGAAACTTGATTTTTATTCGACGCGTTTTCGAGTATTAATCCGATTGATTCTCAATAGGTCTTGAGAAGAAATCACCTTATCGAATTATAGGTCTAATTCGATAAACCTTTGTTCTTGATCGTTCAAGTCTTCTTGATCGATATTATCACTTTTTCCGATATTACTTCCATTTTTCATTTGTTCGAATTTTCATTGTCATATTCAATATTACTCCCATAAAATACTTCCAAAAACACCATACTCGTAAAAAGACTTCCGCTACGATATTCTTACAGGCACTCCGAACGATACGTATCCGCCTTTCCGGGAAAATTCGTATTATAAGTGGTATCGGAGGCCAAGGTCATCTCTTTGGGCGATTTCCTCAACGATTTCTTGTGAAGATGATACGTTATCAACTATCCCAATCGAAGAGAAGTCAATAAAAATTGACATCAACGATGATACAAAGTTGCATGCCCATGCATCATCATACTTGGGCGAGAAGAACACGCGAATTGGAGTTACGTTATTAATCGGAACCGGAGTTACGTAAACATGTCGACGAAATTAACATGCATGGACGT
This sequence comes from Orobanche coerulescens, assembly GCA_033398695.1. Taxonomy (NCBI): domain Eukaryota; kingdom Viridiplantae; phylum Streptophyta; class Magnoliopsida; order Lamiales; family Orobanchaceae; genus Orobanche; species Orobanche coerulescens. Next base: position 104,962,724 of record CM065804.1, read on the forward strand.
AAATCAAGCGTCCGGAAATGGGAGCAAATTGCGGCCAAATTAGTGTTGAAGAAGACTTGGTTGAAGCTCCTTTTCTTGAAGAATATTCCTTGTTGAAAGTCTTGAAGGCATGGGTTGTTGAAAGTCTTGAAGGCATCGGATAGTTTTCAAAAGGCATGACTAAGGACTTGAATTTAAGAGCATGAAAGGAATCTCCTCCCCCACTCATTTGAAATTTCGGACGAAGCATGCTAGGGAGAAGACTTGAATTTTCGTTTTTTTTTTCTTGTTTTTTATTTCCTTATTTTTGTATACTACTATATATAGTAGTTCACATTGTTGTTGTATGCATCTTGAAAGTTATAAACATTGTATTTCTCTTGAAATATACGTTGAACGAGTTCAACAAAACTTTGGTTATCATTTCGACGCGTCTCGAATTATAACTTGATCAATTCTCAATAGGTCTTGAGGAGAGATTATCTTTATCGATTTATAGGTCTAATTCGATAAAACACATTCAATCCCATTCACTACCCTACCTCACGGCCGAAACCATATAAACTCGGCCACCACCTTTTATTTTTGTTGTTACTTTGATACTTGTAAAAACCGTGATAATCTTCCGTTGTATTTTATACGTTTTACGTACACTTATATACGTAATTCGTATCATAAGTGGTATCAGAGACATTCGTTTCACGATTCTCGACGTTACTCAAGAAGATGGCATTCACAGATGATGAAATAGCCAAATTGCGTGACGTTCTTCGAGGCTTGCCGGAGCCCCGAATCCAGGCACGACGAGGATACGATGCCATGCATGCACCACAACATGCGGATGAATTCAAGACAAGCGAACTTCCGGAGTTCGTAGGTGGCACCGATCCCGAGACTTATTTGGAGTGGGAAAGGAAAATTGAACGAATGTTTGAGTTCAAGGACCTCGATGATGGGAAACGATGCAAGTACGCGATTATCAAACTTGGAAAGGGAGCTTCCCTTTGGTTCGAAAGAATGAAGACACAACGTGTTCGGGCCGGTAAGGAAAAGATACGTTCGTGCGATTCTCTAAAAAAGAAACTACGTAAGAGATATGTACCGGCTACACACAAGCTAAGTTTATATCGAAAAATTTCTGACCTCACACAAGGAAAGCTAAGTGTAGGAGAATACATCGAAGAGTTTGAAAACTTAACCTTGATGGGAGAACTTGAAGAGAGCGAAGAATTACGGATGTCCCGTTTCTTACGAGGCTTGAATAGAAACATTGCTAATTTCGTGGAACTCTACCCCTATCCCGACTTTGATACTTTGTGCGTACTTTGCATAAAGTTGGAAACTCAAAACAAGACAAAATTTTCAAAACCCGAATTCCCACCTAAATTCGGAAATACCAACTTTGGCACGAGTTCTAGCTCGTTTCCAAAAACTGTCACGGCAAGTCCACCCATTACTACCATTCCAAAAACTCCTCTCGCGCCAAAGGAAACAAGCTTATCTAAAGTTCGGTGTTTCAAATGTCAAGGATTTGGACACTATCAAAGTGCTTGTCCAAATCGAAGAATAGTGACGTTACGAGAAGCAATAGCCGTCCGAGAAGAATTACTAGCCGAAGAAGAAAGAATTGGAGACGTCTTTAACTTGGAAGCCGACGAAGAAGAAGAAGATTGTGAGGCATAAGATGCCCCGAATTATGACACGAACCTCGTCCTTCGCATGTTACAAACGAAAGCGGCCCCGAGTGACATAGAACAACGAGATCAAATCTTTCACACGAAGTGTCGTGTCGGATAGAAATGGTGTTGCTTGATCATTGACGGTGGAAGTTGTACGAATGTGGTATCAAGCGAGATGGTATCGAAACTCGGACTAACCACTACGGCTCATCCAAGGCCGTATGCACTCCATTAGCTCGATGATGGAAATAAAGTCAGAGTATCAAGACAAGTGAAGGTCGGACTCACCATGGGTTCATATGGTGATGATATTATATGCGATGTACTACCGATGGACGCATGTCACGTATTGTTGGGAAGACCTTGGTAATTTGATCGGGACGTACTACATCGCGGGAGGAGCAACGAGTATGAGTGATACGAATTCTCTGGGAGAGGCGAATACGTATCGTTTGGAGTGTACGTATGAATATCGTAGCAGAAGTCTTTTTACGGGTATGGGTGTTTTTGGATGTATTTTGTGGGTGTAATATCGAATATGACAATGAAAATTCGAACAAATGAAGAAAATGGAAGTAATATCGGAAAAAATGATAATATCGATCAAGAAGACTTGAAAGATCAAGAACAAGGGTTTATCGAATTATACCTATAACTCGATAAGGTGATTTCTTCCCAAGACCTATTGAGAATCAATCGGATTAATATTCGAAAACGCGTTGAATAAAAATCAAGGTTCGATGAAAAGCATTCACCAAGAATAGAAAACATAATGTGTATTCTTATACTTCAACATTCATAATACAATATTTCCTCTTACAATGCTTATACAAGCTATATATAGCAAACCTCAAGTCTACCTAAAAGTTAAAGAAAATAATTCAAAGATTACAAAATCTTTGAATAATCAAAATAAATCAAATAAAATAAGAAAAAGAAACATACATCACAAAACATGGGAACACAATCCCTGAAAGAGTAAAGAAAGGAAAAGAGAAGACAAAACACACAAAAATCAGTAATAAAAAAAAGTTGGCTGGCTGCCGGACACGGGCCGTGTCGCTTGACACGGCGCGGCCGCGCGTCAGTCGCGATGACTCGACCGTGTCCGACTGACACGGTCGTGGCGCGACAGAGACGTCCGACAGCGACTCGTCCGACAGTGACTCGTCCGACAGTGACTAGGCACGGGCGCGGCGCGACAAGGACTGGCAGTGACTCGACCGTGCGGCACGACAAGGACGTTTGGCAGGACTCGACCGTGTCGCCTGGCACGGTCGGGTTGGTCGGACAGCGAGATCTCCTTATCCGGAAGAGTGTGACTCGACCGTGTCGGTCGACACGGTCGGGTTCGGCCGACAGTCAGCTTCACAATTCTGGGACATCTCGGCACGGGCCGTGCCGGACGACACGGCCGAGTTCGGCCGGCAGTTCTCGGCATTTTCCGGCAGGTGCGATATTTTCCAGTAGGCGACGACATTTTCCGACAGGTTGTGTCATTTTTCGGCTTGTGTCCGTTTTCTCGCCAAAAAAAGTTGTCGTACGTGCATGACGCGTTGTAAGGCCATTTACATCGATCCTTGCTTCGTTTTCTTTATTCGGACTAGTCAATTCCGTATCATCCCCTCCCCCTTTAAAGCGATTCGTCCTCGAATCGGCATTGATATCATCTCCGAAAGGATAAAAGAAAGTCACCAAACAGATAATAAGCCCAAAAATATCGTACGTTCGAGTGTGGCGCAGAACTTTGAGGTGATAAACGAATGGATATTTCAAAGGGCAACCGACAAAATAACTATCATGATTAACATAAAAATGATAATTATTTTGCGAGGCAAAGCCTTTATCATCGTGGTTGAACTCTCCGGATGCAATTTCAAGAATGAAGAAAATTGCCTCGTAATCGTCTTTCACATCAAAATATTGGAAAGGCTCGTCTTTAGGCTCGGTATCATAAACAGGAACCACTGGATAAATATAGCACTGTTCTTCATCTTTATCAAAAATAGGTGACCCATCATAATCATGGATTTCAGGAAGTATGGTCGTGGGGATGTGGATTATGGTGGATGACTGGTCCATCGTGGCGGCGGTCGTGTGGCATGGAGGTTGTGAGACATGGGAAGCTGGATCTCGATCCGGTACTGCTGTACTAGCAACAATCAGGGCTGCCAAAACTGGGGAAGACGGCGGTGGCGGCACAGGTAAATTTTTGTCATCCCATTGACAAGAACTGTCAAAAACTCCATCAATGGCGGTAGCCAAGTGAGACCAGAAGAAATCAAATTCCTCCATTTTAGTTCCAGAATCGGTATGGCTAGAGACAAGAATCAAGAAATAGTTCTTCACAAGAAATCGTTGAAGAAATCGCCCAAGGAGATGACCCTGGTTCCGATACCACTTATGATACGAATTCTCCGGGAGAGGCGGATACGTATCGTTCGGAGTGTACGTATGAATATCGTAGCGGAAGTCTTTTTACGGGTATGGGTGTTTTGGGATGTATTTTGTGGGTGTAATATCGAATATGACAATGAAAATTCGAACAAATGAAAAAAATGGAAGTAATATCGAAACAAATGATAATATCGATCAAGAAGACTTGAACGATCAAGAACAAGGGTTTATCGAATTAGACCTATAACTCGATAAGGTGATTTCTTCCCAAGACCTATTGAGAATCAATCGGATTAATATTCGAAAACGCGTCGAATAAAAATCAAGGTTCGATGAAAAGCATTCACCAAGAATAGAAAACACAATGTGTATTCTTATACTTCAACATTCATAATACAATATTTCCTCTTCCAATGCTTATACAAGCTATATATAGCAAACCTCAAGTCTACCTAAAAGTTAAAGAAAATAATTCAAAGATTACAAAATCTTTGAATAATCAAAACAAATCAAATAAAATAAGAAAAAGAAACATACATCACAAAACATGGGAACACAATCCCTAAAAGAGTAAAGAAAGGAAAAGAGAAGACAAAACACACAAAAATCAGCAATAAAGAAAAGTTGGCTGGCTGCCGGACACGGTCCGTGTCGCTTGCCACGGGCGCGGCGCGCGTCTGGTCGGCAGTGACTCGACCGTGTCCGACTGACACGGTCGCTGGCGCAAGAGACGTCCGGCAATGACTCGTCCGCGCTGACTCGTCCGACGGTGACTAGGCACGGCGCGCGCGACAAGAATCGGCTTCGGCCGTGCGGCGCGAGAAGGACGTTTGGCAGGACTCGACCGTGTCGCCTGGCACGGTCGGGTTGGTCGGACAGCGAGATCTCCTTATCCGGAAGAGTGTGACTCGACCGTGTCGGTCGACACGGTCGGGTTCGGTCGACAGTCAGCTTCACAATTCTGGGACATCTCGGCACGATCCGTGCCGGACGACACGGCCGAGTTCGGCCGGCAGTGCTCGACATTTTCCGGCAGGTGCGATATTTTCCGGCAGGCTCGACATTTTCCGACAGGCGACGACATTTTCCGGCAGGTTGTGTCATTTTCCGACTTGTGTCCGTTTTCTCGCCAAATAATGTTGTCGTATGTGCATGACGCGTTGTAAGGCCATTTACGTCGATCCTTGCTTCGTTTTCTTTATTTGGACTACTCAATTCCGTATCATCCCCCCCCCCCCCTTTAAAGCGATTCGTCCTCGAATCGGCATTGATCTCATCTCCAAAGGGATAAAAGAAAGTCACCAAACAGATAATAAGCCCAAAAATATCGGACGTTCGAGTGTGGCGCAGAACTTTAAGGTGATAAACGAATGGATATTTCAAAGGGCAACCGACAAAATAACTATCATGATTAACATAAAAATGATAATTATTTTGCGAGGCAAAGCCTTTATCATCGTGGTTGAACTCACCGGATGCAATTTCAAGAATGAAGAAAATTGCCTCGTAATCGTCTTTCACATCAAAATATTGGAAAGGCTCGTCTTTAGGCTCGGTATCATAAACAGAACCCTTTGGATAAATATAGCACTGTTCTTCATCTTTATCAAAAATAGGTGACCCATCATAATCATGGATTTCAGGAAGTATGGTCGTGGGGATGTGGATTATGGTGGATGACTGGTGGTCCATCGTGGCGACGGTCGTGTGGCATGGTGGTTGTGAGACATGGGAAGCTGGATCTCGATCCGATCTGCATACTAGCGACAATCAGGGCTGCCAAAACTGGGGAAGACGGCGGTGGCGGCACAGGTAAATTTTTGTCATCCCATTGACAAGAACTGTCAAAAACTCCATCAATGGTGGTAGCCAAGTGAGACGAGAAGAAATGAAATTCCTCCATTTTAGTTCCAGAATCGGTATGGCTAGAGACAAGAATCAAGAAATAGTTCTTCACAAGAAATCATTGAAGAAATCGCCCAAGGAGATGACCCTGGTTCCGATACCACTTATGATACGAATTCTCCGGGAGAGGCGGATATGTATCGTTCGGAGTGTACGTATGAATATCGTAGCGGAAGTCTTTTTACGGGTATGTGTGTTTTGGGATGTATTTTGTGGGTGTAATATCGAATATGACAATGAAAATTCGAACAAATGAAAAAAATGGAAGTAATATCGAAAAAAATGATAATATCGATCAAGAAGACTTGAACGATCAAGAACAAGGGTTTATCGAATTAGACCTATAACTCGATAAGGTGATTTCTTCCCAAGACCTATTGAGAATCAATCGGATTAATATTCAAAAACGCGTCGAATAAAAATCAAGGTTCGATGAAAAGCATTCACCAAGAATAGAAAACACAATGTGTATTCTTATACTTCAACATTCATAATACAATATTTCCTCTTACAATGCTTATACAAGCTATATATAGCAAACCTCAAGTCTACCTAAAAGTTAAAGAAAATAATTCAAAGATTACAAAATCTTTGAATAATCAAAACAAATCAAATAAAATAAGAAAAAGAAACATACATCACAAAACATGGGAACACAATCCCTAAAAGAGTAAAGAAAGGAAAAGAGAAGACAAAACACACAAAAATCAGCAATAAAGAAAAGTTGGCTGGCTGCCGGACACGGGCCGTGTCGCTTGACACGGGCGCGGCGCGCGTCTGGTCGGCAGTGACTCGACCGTGTCCGACTGACATGGTTGCGGCGCGACAGAGACGTCCGACAGCGACTCGTCCGATAGTGACTCATCCGACAGTGACTAGGCACGGGCGCGGCGCGACAAGGACCGGTAGTGACTCGACCGTGCGGCGTGACAAGGACGTTTGGCAGGACTCGACCGTGTCGCCTGGCACGGTCGGGTTGGTCGGACAGCGAGATCTCCTTATCCGGACGAGTGTGACTCGACCGTGTCGGACGACAAGGTCGGGTTTGGCCGACAGTCAGTTTCACAATTCTGGGACATCTCGGCACGGGCCGTGCCGGATGACACGACCGAGTTCGGCCGGCAGTGCTCGGCATTTTCCGGCAGGTGCGATATTTTCCGGCAGGCTCGACATTTTCCGGCAGGCGACGACATTTTCCGGCAGGTTGTGCTATTTTCCGGCTTGTGTCCGTTTTCTCGCCTAAAAATGTTGCCGTACGTGCATGACGTGTTGTAAGGCCATTTACGTCGATCCTTGCTTCGTTTTCTTTATTCGGACTAGTCAATTCCGTATCACATAACATGTAAGCCTAATCATGATATGTGAGGGAAAGGAAAACAACAAAACACACAAAAAATCAGCAATAATAGAAGTTGGTTGGCTGTCGGACACGGGCCGTGCCGATTGGCACAGCCGCGGCTGCATGTGCGGGCGCAATGTTCGGCAGGACTCGACCATGCCGCATGGCACGGTCGGGTTCGGTCGGCAGCGAGATTTCACTATCCGGGACATCTCGGCACGGGCCGTGTCGGACGACACAGCCGAGTTCGTTCGGCAGCGATTCGGCAGTTTCCGGCACAGTGTGACGCGGGCCGTGTCATATGACACGGCCGAGACCGAGACTCCACGTCTTACGTCCGTTTTCTCACCTAAATACGTAGTAGTCCGTACATGGTGTGTTGTAAGGTCATTTATGTCGATCCATACTTCGTCTTCTTCATTCGTATTAATTGATTCTGTATCATCTCCTCCTCCTTTAAAAGGAATTGTCCTCAATTCCGAAATTCCGTCATCATTGATGTAAGGTGAAAGGTCCCCAACATTAAAGGTTGCATGAATCCCATAATCTCCCGGAAGTTCTAATTTGTATGCGTTGTCGTTCACCTTTGCGATTACTTTAAATGGTCCCTCCGCTCGCGGCATAATTTGTTCTTACGTTTATTTGGAAATCGCTCTTTCCTCAAATGCAACCAAACCAAATCACCAACTTCGAACAATTTCGGCCTTCTTTGTTTGTTCGACTTTCTTTTGTAAGCCTCGTTTATTTCCTTGATTCGATTACGTACTTGCTCGTGTAATTTCATCACCGATTTTAGTTTTGATTCCGCATCCTTGTGCACTAACTCGTCACTTGGCAATGGAATTAGATCTAACGGCATGTACGGGTTTAGTCCGTAAACTACTTCGAAAGGAGAGTGTGTCGTGGCATGAGTAGGAGAACGATTATAAGCGAACTCCGCATGTGCAAGTTTCAAGTCCCAATCCTTCTGTGTCTTGCTCACAAGACCACGTAGTAAAGTGCCCAACGTTCGATTTGTTACCTCGGTTTAACCGTCCGTTTGTGGATGATGTGACATGCTAAATAGTAGTTTGGTTCCCACCTTTCTCCACAAGGTGTTCCAAAAATAACTAAGGAATTTTGAGTCCCGATCCGAAACAATCATTTTTGGAACCCCATGCAATCGTACGATTTCTCGGAAATAAAAATCAGCGACGTTACTCGCGTAGTCCATCTTGTGGCAAGCCACAAAGTGAGCCATCTTCGAAAATCGGTCTACAACAACCATAATAGCATCTCTCCCTCATTGAGTATGAGGCAAAGCAACAATGAAATCCATTGAGACATCTTCCCACGGCCTTTTCGGAATCGGCAAAGGCATGTATACTCCCGGTTTGAACGAACTCTTAGCAATATGGCATGTTACACACTTATTAATTATGTCGTGTACATCCAATTGCATCTTAGGCCAATAAAAATGATCTTTAAGTACCTCCAATATTTTAACCGAACCAAAATGATACGAATTACGTATATAAGTGTACGTAAAACGTATAAAATACAACGGAAGATTATCACGGTTTTTACAAGTATCAAAGTAACAACAAAAATAAAATGTGGTGGCCGAATTTATATGGTTTCGGCCGTGAGGTAGGGTAGTGTATGGGATTGAATGTGTTTTATCGAATTAGACCTATAACTCGATAAAGATAATCTCTCCTCAATACCTATTGAGAATTGATCAAGTTATAATTGGAGACGCGTCGAAATAATAACCAAAGTTTTGTTGAACTCGTTCAACGTATATTTCAGGAGAAATACAATGTTTATAACTTTCAAGATGCATACAACAACAATGTGAACTACTATATATAGTAGTATACAAAAATAAGGAAATAAAAAACAAGAAAAAAAAAACGAAAATTCAAGTCCTCTCCCTAGCATGCTTCGTCCGAAATTTCAAAGGAGTGGGGGAGGAGATTCCTTTCATGCTCTTAAATTCAAGTCCTTAGTCATGCCTTTTGAAAACTATCCCATGCCTTCAAGACTTTCAACAAGGAATATTCTTCAAGAAAAGGAGCTTCAACCAAGTCTTCTTCAACACTACTTTGGCCGCAATTTGCTCCCATTTCCGGACGCTTGATTTACGTCCATGCATGTTAATTTCGTCGACATGTTTACGTAACTCCGGTTCCGATTAATAACGTAACTCCAATTCGCGTGTTCTTCTCGCCCAAGTATGATGATGCATGGGCATGCAACTTTGTATCGTCGTTGATGTTGATTTTTATTGACTTCTCTTCGATTGGGATAGTTGATAACGTATCATTTCCTCCCTCTTTGAAAGGAATTGACCTCAATTCCGTAATGCCATCGTCGTCAAGGTAAGGCGAGAGATCGCCTACGTTGAAAGTCGCGTGTACTCCGTATTCGCCCGGAAGTTCTACTTTGTAAGCGTTGTCGTTCACTTTTCCCACAATTTTGTACGGACCTTCGGCTCTTGGCATTAATTTGTTCTTGCGTTTGTTTGGGAATCGTTCTTTCCTCAAATGTATCCAAACTAAGTTGCCAACATCAAATAGTCTCGACTTTTTATTTTTGTTCGACTTCCGTTTGTAAATTTCATTTACTTCTTTAATTCGATCTCGTACCTTTTCATGTAACTTCATCATTGACTTGAGTTTTGATTCTGCGTCTTTGTGAACCAATTCGTCGCTCGGCAAGGGAATCGAATCCAAGGGCATGTGTGGATTTAGTCCGTACACTACTTCAAAAGGTGAATGGGCCGTGGCGAAACCAGGTGATCGGTTGTATACGAATTCCGCATGTGCAAGTTTAACGTTCCAATCTTTTTGTGTTTTGTTCACCAATCCTCGCAACAATGCTCCTATGGTTCGATTAGTCACTTCGGTTTGTCCGTCGGTTTGTGGGTGATGTGAAGTACTGAATAGAAGTTTAGTTCCCACATTTCTCCATAAAGTATTCCAAAAGTAACTCAGGAATTTAGAATCTCGATCCGACACGATAGTTTTTGGAACTCCGTGGAAACGAACTACTTCTCGGAAATATAAGTCCGCCACATTGCTTGCATCATCGGTTTTGTGACATGCTATAAAGTGAGCCATCTTTGAAAAACGGTCGACGACAACCATGATCGAGTCTTTGCCCCGTTGAGTACGAGGTAAAGCAACAATAAAATCCATCGAGACATCCTCCCACGGTCGCAAAGGTATTGGCAACGGCATGTATGTACTTGGCTTGAACGAACTTTTCATCATGTGACAAGTGACGCATTTACTCACGATCGTGCTTATGTCACCATACATCTTTGGCCAAAAGAAATGCTCCTTTAGAACTTCTACGGTTTTAGCCGAACCGAAATGACCGGCTAATCCTCCTCCGTGCGCCTCTCGAACTAGTAATTCCCGAATCGTATGCTTCGGCACATATAGTTTATTACCTTTGAAAAGAAAGTCATCCTGTAAAATAAATTCTTCGTATGGACCCGCTTTACAACGGGTAAAAATTTCTCCGAAATCCAAATCGTCAATGTAATGATTTTTCAAAGTCTCGAACCCCAACAAACGAACGTCTAGAATAGAAAGTAAGGCATACCGTCTTGATAGTGCATCCGCCACTATATTACTTTTACCGTCTTTGTATTTGGATGAAAAGTGAAAAGATTGCAAAAATTCCACCCATTTTGCATGTCTTGGACTTAGCTTGTTTTGCCCGTTAATGTATTTTAACGACTCGTGATCCGAATGTAACACGAAATGTTTCGAACGTAAATAGTGACTCCAATGATCTAGTGCTCTCACGATAGCATAGAACTCTTTGTCGTAAGTGCAATAATTAACTCGAGCACCACTTAACTTTTCTGAAAAATAGGCGAAGGGCCGGCCTCCTTGAATAAGTACTGCCCCGATTCCAACTCCACTAGCGTCGCATTCCACCTCAAATGGTCGTGAAAAATCGGGTAATGTTAAAACCGGTGATTCACATAACTTTTCTTTTAATTTTTCGAAAGCTCTTTGGGCAGCCTCCTTCCATGCAAATGGACCTTTTTTAAGACACTCCGTGATCGGACTAGAGATGGTACTAAAGTCCCCTATGAATCATCGGTAAAACGAAGCGAGGCCATGAAATGATCGTACCTCCGTGATAGTTTTTGGTGTCGGTCAAGACTTGATTGCCACGATTTTCTCTTGATCCACCGAAACTCCTTCTTTAGAAACGACATAGCCGAGAAAGACAAGACTCTCGACTAGAAATTACACTTTTCCCGCTTTCCATAAAGTTTCTGTTTCCTTAGAGTTTAAAAAACGTGCCGCAAGTGTTCAAGATGCTCTTCTAAGGATCGACTGTAGATTAAAATGTCGTCTAAGTACACGACAACAAACTTCCCCAAGAAAGGTTTAAGAACCTCGTTCATCAATCTCATGAAAGTGCTAGGGGCATTAGTGAGGCCGAATGGCATCACGACCCACTCGTAAAGTCCATTCTTCGTTTTAAATGCCGTCTTCCATTCGTCTCCCTCTCGCATGCGAATTTGATGGTATCCGCTCCGTAAATCAACTTTTGAGAATATAACCGAGCCATGCAACTCGTCTAACATGTCGTCTAGTCTCGGGATGGGGAACCGATACTTGACGGTGATGTTATTTACGGCTCTACTGTCAATGCACATCCGCCATGATCCGTCTTTTTTTGGTACAAGTAGGACTGGAACCGCACACGGACTTAAACTCTCTCGGACATATCCGTGACTCATGAGCTCTTCAATTTGACGTTGTGTCTCTTTGGTTTCTTCGGGATTACAATGATACGCTGCCTTGTTCGGCAATGGAGCTCCTGGTATAAGATCAATTTGGTGTTCGATTCCGCGGATAGGTGGTAATCACACCGGCAAGTCTTCGGGAAAGACATCCACGAACTCGTGCAACAGTGTATCTATCTCTTCTTCGTGGTGTGACTTTGTAGCAAGGTTTCGGGTCTCTTTGATCATTATTAAATAAACACGTTCGCCATCGTCAATGGCGTGTTCGACTTCCTTTTCGTTTGTGAACATCATGAGCTTCGGTCCTTCAACTTTTTTTGAACTCATTGTTCGGATAGCTTGAGGTGACATAGGTTTAAGAACAATTTTTTTACCTTTGTCTCGTAACTCATACTCGTTGCTCCTCCCTCGATGTAGTATGTCCCGATCAAATAACAAAGGTCTTCCCAACAACACGTGACATGCGTCCATCGGTAGTACATCGCATATAATATCATCACCATACGAACCCATGGTGAGTCTGACCTTCACTTGTCTTGATACTCTCACTTTATTTCCATCATCGAGCCAATGGAGTGCATACGGCCTTGGATGAGCCATAGTGGTTAGTCCGATTTTCGATACCATCTCGCTTGATGCCACATTCGTACAACTTCCACCGTCAATGATCAAGCTACACCATTTATCTCCGACACGACACTTCGTGTGAAAGATTTGATATCGTTGTTCTATGTCACTCGGGGCCGCCTTCGTTTGTAACATGCGAAGGACGAGGTTCGTGTCATAATTCGGGGCATCGTATGCCTCGCAATCTTCTTCTTCTTCGTCGGCTTCCAAGTTAAAGACGTCTCCAATTCTTTCTTCTTCGGCTAGTAATTCTTCTCGGACAGCTATTGCTTCTCGTAACGTCACTATTCTTCGATTTGGACAAGCACTTTGATAGTGTCCAAATCCTTGACATTTGAAACACCGAACTTTAGATAAGCTTGTTTCCTTTGGCGCGAGAGGAGTTTTTGGAATGGTAATGTAGGTGGACTTGTGTGACAGTTTTTGGAAACGAGCTAGAACTCGTGCCAAAGTTGGTATTTCCGAATTTAGGTGGGAATTCAGGTTTTGAAAATTTTGTTTTGTTTTGAGTTTCCAACTTTATGCAAAGTCCGCACAAAGTATCAAAGTCAGGATAGGGGTAGAGTTCCACGGAATTAGCAATGTTTCTATTCAAGCCTCGTAAGAAACGGGACATCCGTAATTCTTCGCTCTCTTCAAGTTCTCCAATCAAGGTTAAGTTTTCAAACTCTTCGATGTATTCTCCTACACTTAGCTTTCCTTGTGTGAGGTCGGAAATTTTTCGATATAAACTTAACTTGTGTGTAGCCGGTACATATCTCTTGCGTAGTTTCTTTTTTAGAGAATCCCACGAACGTATCTTTTCTTTACCGGCCCGAACTCGTTGTGTCTTCATTCTTTCGAACCAAAGGGAAGCTCCCTTTCCAAGTTTGAGAATCGCGTACTTGCATCGTTTCCCGTCATCGAGGTCCTTGAACTCAAACATTCGTTCAATTTTCCTTTCCCACTCCAAATAAGTCTCGGGATCGGTGCCACCTACGAACTCCGGAAGTTCGCTTGTCTTGAATTCATCCGCATGTTGTGGTGCATGCATGGCGTCGTATCCTCGTCGTGCCTGGATTCGGGGCTCCGGCAAGCCTCGAAGAACGTCACGCAATTTGGCTATTTCGTCATCGGTGAATGCCATCTTCTTGAGTAACGTCGAGAATCGTGAAACGAATGTCTCCGATACCACTTATGATACGAATTACATATATAAGTGTTCGTAAAACGTATAAAATACAACGGAAGATTATCACGGTTTTTACAAGTATCAAAGTAACAACGAAAATAATAGGTGGTGGCCGAATTTATATGGTTTCGGCCATGAGGTAGGGTAGTGTATGGGATTGAATGTGTTTTATCGAATTAGACCTATAACTCGATAAAGATAACCATTTCGATATTTATCGAGTTATAGGTCTAATTCGATAAAACACATTCAATCCCATACACTACCCTACCTCACGGCCGAAACCATATAAACTCGGCCACCACCTTTTATTTTTGTTGTTACTTTGATACTTGTAAAAACCGTGATAATCTTCCGTTGTATTTGATATGTTTTACGTACACTTATATACGTAATTCGTATCATAAGTGGTATCAGAGACATTCGTTTCACGATTCTCGACGTTACTCAAGAAGATGGCATTCACCGATGATGAAATAGCCAAATTGCGTGACGTTCTTCGAGGCTTGCCGAGCCCAATACGCACGGCGGCGATCGATGCCATGCATGCACCACAACATGCGGATGAATTCAAGACAAGCGAACTTCCGAGTTCGTAGGTAACGCAGATCCGAGACTTATTTGGAGTGAAAGAAAATTGAACGAATGTTTGAGTTCAAGGACCTCGATGATGAAAGCGATGCAAGTCGCGTTATCAAACTTGGAAAGGAGCTTCCCTTTGGTCGAAGAATGAAGACACAACGTGTTGGCGATAAGGAAAAGATACGTTCGTGCGATTCTCTAAAAAAGAAACTACGAAAGAGATATGTACCGGCTACACACAAGCTAAGTTTATATCGAAAAATTTCTGACCTCACACAAGGAAAGCTAAGTGTAGGAGAATACATCGAAGAGTTTGAAAACTTAACCTTGATGGGAGAACTTGAAGAGAGCGAAGAATTACGGATGTCCCGTTTCTTACGAGGCTTGAATAGAAACATTGCTAATTTCGTGGAACTCTACCCCTATCCCGACTTTGATACTTTGTGCGGACTTTGCATAAAGTTGGAAACTCAAAACAAGACAAAATTTTCAAAACCCGAATTCCCACCTAAATTCGGAAATACCAACTTTGGCACGAGTTCTAGCTCGTTTCCAAAAACTGTCACGGCAAGTCCACCCATTACTACCATTCCAAAAACTCCTCTCGCGCCAAAGGAAACAAGCTTATCTAAAGTTCGGTGTTTCAAATGTCAAGGATTTGGACACTATCAAAGTGCTTGTCCAAATCGAAGAATAGTGACGTTACGAGAAGCAATAGCCGTCCGAGAAGAATTACTAGCCGAAGAAGAAAGAATTGGAGACGTCTTTAACTTGGAAGCCGACGAAGAAGAAGAAGATTGCGAGGCATACGATGCCCCGAATTATGACACGAACCTCGTCCTTCGCATGTTACAAACGAAAGCGGCCCCGAGTGACATAGAACAACGAGATCAAATCTTTCACATGAAGTGTCGTGTCGGAGAGAAATGGTGTTGCTTGATCATTGACGGTGGAAGTTGTACGAATGTGGTATCAAGCGAGATGGTATCGAAACTCGGACTAACCACTACGGCTCATCCAAGGCCGTATGCACTCCATTAGCTCGATGATGGAAATAAAGTGAGAGTATCAAGACAAGTGAAGGTCGGACTCACCATGGGTTCGTATGGTGATGATATTATATGCGATGTACTACCGATGGACGCATGTCACGTATTGTTGGGAAGACCTTGGTAATTTGATCGGGACGTACTACATCGAGGGAGGAGCAACGAGTATGAGTGATACGAATTCTCTGGGAGAGGCGAATACGTATCGTTCGGAGTGTATGTATGAATATCGTAGCAGAAGTCTTTTTACGGGTATGGGTGTTTTTGGATGTATTTTGTGGGTGTAATATCGAATATGACAATGAAAATTCGAACAAATGAAGAAAATGGAAGTAATATCGGAAAAAATGCTAATATCGATCAAGAAGACTTGAAAGATCAAGAACAAGGGTTTATCAAATTAGACCTATAACTCGATAAGGTGATTTCTTCCCAAGACCTATTGAGAATCAATCGGATTAATATTCGAAAACGCGTCGAATAAAAATCAAGGTTCGATGAAAAGCATTCGCCAAGAATAGAAAACATAATGTGTATTCTTATACTTCAACATTCATAATACAATATTTCCTCTTACAATGCTTATACAAGCTATATATAGCAAACATCAAGTCTACCTAAAAGTTAAAGAAAATAATTCAAAGATTACAAAATCTTTGAATAATCAAAATAAATCAAATAAAATAAGAAAAAGAAACATACATCACAAAACATGGGAACACAATCCCTAAAAGAGTAAGGAAAGGAAAAGAGAAGACAAATCACAGATAAATCAGTAATTAAAAAAAGTTGGCTTGCTTCCGGACACGGGCCGTGTCGCTTGACACGGCGCGGCGCGGCGCGCGTCGTGATGACTCGGCCGTGTCCGGCCCGGACGGTCGCGGCGCGATAGAGGCGTCACGGCGACTTCGTCCGGCGGTGACTTCGTCCGGCGGTGACTGAAACGCAGGCGCGGCGCGACAAGGACTGGCAGTGACTCGACCGTGCGGCACGACAAGGACGTTTGGCAGGACTCGACCGTGTCGCCTGCCACGGTCGGGTTGGTCGGACAGCGAGATCTCCTTATCCGGAAGAGTGTGACTCGACCGTGTCGGTCGACACGGTCGGGTTCGGCCGACAGTCAGCTTCACAATTCTGGGACATCTCGGAACGGGCCGTGCCGGACGACACGGTCGAGTTCGGCCGGCAGTGCTCGGCATTTTCCGGCAGGTGCGATATTTTCCGGCAGGCGACGACATTTTCCGGTAGGTTGTGTCATATTTCGGCTTGTGTCCGTTTTCTCGCCAAAAAAAGTTGTCGTACGTGCATGACACGTTGTAAGGCCATTTACGTCGATCCTTGCTTCGTTTTCTTTATTCGGACTAGTCAATTCCGTATCATCCCCTCCCCCTTTAAAGCGATTCGTCCTCGAATCGGCATTGATCTCATCTCCAAAGGGATAAAAGAAAGTCACCAAACAGATAATAAGCCCAAAAATATCGTACGTTCGAGTGTGGCGCAGAACTTTAAGGTGATAAACGAATGGATATTTCAAAGGGCAACCGACAAAATAACTATCATTATTAACATAAAAATGATAATTATTTTGCAAGGCAAAGCCTTTATCATCGTGGTTGAACTCACCGGATGCAATTTCAAGAATGAAGAAAATTGCCTCGTAATCGTCTTTCACATCAAAATATTGGAAAGGCTCGTCTTTAGGCTCGGTATCATAAACAGGAACCACTGGATAAATATAGCACTGTTCTTCATCTTTATCAAAAATAGGTGACCCATCATAATCATGGATTTCAGGAAGTATGGTCGTGGGGATGTGGATTATGGTGGATGACTGGTGGTCCATCGTGGCGGCGGTCGTGTGGCATGGTGGTTGTGAGACATGGGAAGCTGGATCTCGATCCGGTACTGCTGTACTAGCGACAATCAGGGCTGCCAAAACTGGGGAAGACGGCGGTGGCGGCACAGGTAAATTTTTGTCATCCCGTTGACAAGAACTGTCAAAAACTCCATCAGTGGCGGTAGCCAAGTGAGACCAGAAGAAATCAAATTCCTCCATTTTAGTTCCAGAATCGGTATGGCTAGAGACAAGAATCAAGAAATAGTTCTTCACAAGAAATCGTTGAAGAAATCGCCCAAGGAGATGACCCTGGTTCCGATACCACTTATGATACGAATTCTCCAGGAGAGGCGGATACGTATCGTTCGGAGTGTACGTATGAATATCTTAGCGGAAGTCTTTTTACGGGTATGGGTGTTTTGGGATGTATTTTGTGGGTGTAATATCGAATATGACAATGAAAATTCGAACAAATGAAAAAAATGGAAGTAATATCGAAAAAAAATGATAATATCGATCAAGAAGACTTGAACGATCAAGAACAAGGGTTTATCGAATTATACCTATAACTCGATAAGGTGATTTCTTCCCAAGACCTATTGAGAATCAATCGGATTAATATTCGAAAACGCGTCGAATAAAAATCAAGGTTCGATGAAAAGCATTCACCAAGAATAGAAAACACAATGTGTATTCTTATACTTCAACATTCATAATACAATATTTCCTCTTACAATGCTTATACAAGCTATATATAGCAAACCTCAAGTCTACCTAAAAGTTAAAGAAAATAATTCAAAGATTACAAAATCTTTGAATAATCAAAACAAATCAAATAAAATAAGAAAAAGAAACATACATCACAAAACATGGGAACACAATCCCTAAAAGAGTAAAGAAAGGAAAAGAGAAGACAAAACACACAAAAATCAGCAATAAAGAAAAGTTGGCTGGCTGCCGGACACGGGCCGTGTCGCTTGACACGGGCGCGGCGCGCGTCTGGTCGGCAGTGACTCGACCGTGTCCGACTGACACGGTCGCGGCGCGACAGAGACGTCCGACAGCGACTCGTCCGACAGTGACTCGTCCGACAGTGACTAGGCACGGGCGCGGCGCGACAAGAACTGGCAGTGACTCGACCGTGCGGCGCGACAAGGACGTTTGGCAGGACTCGACCGTGTCGCCTGGCACGGTCGGGTTGGTCGGACAGCGAGATCTCCTTATCCGGAAGAGTGTGACTCGACCGTGTCGGTCGACACGGTCGGGTTCGGCCGACAGTCAGCTTCACAATTCTGGGACATCTCGGCACGAGCCGTGCCGGACGACACGGCCGAGTTCGGCCGGCAGTGCTCGGCATTTTCCGGAAGGTGCGATATTTTCCGGCAGGCTCGACATTTTCCGACAGGCGACGACATTTTCCGGCAGGTTGTGTCATTTTCCGACTTGTGTCCGTTTTCTCGCCAAAAAATGTTGTCGTACGTGCATGACGCGTTGTAAGGCCATTTACGTCGATCCTTGCTTCGTTTTCTTTATTCGGACTACTCAATTCCGTATCATCCCCTCCCCCTTTAAAGCGATTCGTCCTCGAATCGGCATTGATCTCATCTCCAAAGGGATAAAAGAAAGTCACCAAACAGATAATAAGCCCAAAAATATCGGATGTTCGAGTGTGGCGCAGAACTTGAAGGTGATAAACGAATGGATATTTCAAAGGGCAACCGACAAAATAACTATCATGATTAACATAAAAATGATAATTATTTTGCGAGGCAAAGCCTTTATCATCGTGGTTGAACTCACCGGATGCAATTTCAAGAATGAAGAAAATTGCCTCGTAATCGTCTTTCACATCAAAATATTGGAAAGGCTCGTCTTTAGGCTCGGTATCATAAACAGGAACCACTGGATAAATATAGCACTGTTCTTCATCTTTATCAAAAATAGGTGACCCATCATAATCATGGATTTCAGGAAGTATGGTCGTGGGGATGTGGATTATGGTGGATGACTGGTGGTCCATCGTGGCGGCGGTCGTGTGGCATGGTGGTTGTGAGACATGGGAAGCTGGATCTCGATCCGATGCTTCTTTGTACTAGCGACAATCGTGTGGCCAAAGCTGGGGAAGACGGCGGTGGCGGCACAGGTAAATTTTTGTCATCCCTTTGACAAGAACTGTCAAAAACTCCATCAATGGCGGTAGCCAAGTGAGACCAGAAGAAATCAAATTCCTCCATTTTAGTTCCAGAATCGGTATGGCTAGAGACAAGAATCAAGAAATAGTTCTTCACAAGAAATCGTTGAAGAAATCGCCCAAGGAGATGACCCTGGTTCCGATACCACTTATGATACGAATTCTACGGGACAGGCGGATACGTATCGTTCGGAGTGTACGTATGAATATCGTAGCGGAAGTCTTTTTACGGGTATGTGTGTTTTGGGATGTATTTTGTGGGTGTAATATTGAATATGACAATGAAAATTCAAACAAATGAAAAAAATGGAAGTAATATCGAAAAAAATGATAATATCGATCAAGAAGACTTGAACGATCAAGAACAAGGGTTTATCGAATTAGACCTATAACTCGATAAGGTGATTTCTTCCCAAGACCATTGAGAATCAATCGGATTAATATTCGAAAACGCGTCGAATAAAAATCAAGGTTCGATGAAAAGCATTCACCAAGAATAGAAAACACAATGTGTATTCTTATACTTCAACATTCATAATACAATATTTCCTCTTACAATGCTTATACAAGCTATATATAGCAAACCTCAAGTCTACCTAAAAGTTAAAGAAAATAATTCAAAGATTACAAAATCTTTGAATAATCAAAACAAATCAAATAAAATAAGAAAAAGAAACATACATCACAAAACATGGGAACACAATCCCTAAAAGAGTAAAGAAAGGAAAAGAGAAGACAAAACACACAAAAATCAGCAATAAAGAAAAGTTGGTATTTCATAGGACACGGGCCGTGTCGCTTGACACGGCGCGGCGCGTCACTGTCGCGATGACTCGGCCGTGTCCGGCCCGACACGGTCGCGGCGGCGACAGACGTCAACCAGCGACTTCGTCCAAGCGGTGACTAGGCACGGCGCGCGCGACAAGCTGGCGATGACTTCGACCGTGCGGCGCGACAAGGACGTTTGGCAGGACTCGACCGTGTCGCCTGGCACGGTCGGGTTGGTCGGACAACGAGATCTCCTTATCCGGAAGAGTGTGACTCAACCGTGTCGGTCGACACGGTCGGGTTCGGCCGATAGTCAGCTTCACAATTCTGGGACATCTCGGCACGAGCCATGCCGGACGACACGGCCGAGTTCGGCCGGCAGTGCTCGGCATTTTCCGGCAGGTGCGATATTTTCCGGCAGGCTCGACATTTTCCGGCAGGCGACGACATTTTCCGGCAGGTTGTGTCATTTTCCGACTTGTGTCCGTTTTCTCGCCAAAAAATGTTGTCGTACGTGCATGACGCGTTGTAAGGCCATTTACGTCGATCCTTGCTTTGTTTACTTTATTCGGACTACTCAATTCCGTATCATCCCCTCCCCCTTTAAAGCGATTCGTCCTCGAATCGGCATTGATCTCATCTCCAAAGGGATAAAAGAAAGTCACCAAACAGATAATAAGCCCAAAAATATCGGACGTTCGAGTGTGGCGCAGAACTTTAAGGTGATAAACGAATGGATATTTCAAAGGGCAACCGACAAAATAACTATCATGATTAACATAAAAATGATAATTATTTTGCGAGGCAAAGCCTTTATCATCGTGGTTGAACTCACCGGATGCAATTTCAAGAATGAAGAAAATTGCCTCGTAATCGTCTTTCACATCAAAATATTGGAAAGGCTCGTCTTTAGGCTCGGTATCATAAACAGGAACCACTGGATAAATATAGCACTGTTCTTCATCTTTATCAAAAATAGGTGACCCATCATAATCATGGATTTCAGGAAGTATGGTCGTGGGGATGTGGATTATGGTGGATGACTGGTGGTCCATCGTGGCGGCGGTCGTGTGGCATGGTGGTTGTGAGACATGGGAAGCTGGATCTCGATCCGGTACTACTGTACTAGCGACAATCAGAGCTGCCAAAACTGGGGAAGACGGCGGTGGCGGCACAGGTAAATTTTTGTCATCCCATTGACAAAAACTATCAAAAACTCCATCAATGGCGGTAGCCAAGTGAGACCAGAAGAAATCAAATTCCTCCATTTTAGTTCCAGAATCGGTATGGCTAGAGACAAGAATCAAGAAATAGTTCTTCACAAGAAATCGTTGAAGAAATCGCCCAAGGAGATGACCCTGGTTCCGATACCACTTATGATACGAATTCTCCGGGAGAGGCGGACGTATCGTTCTGAGTGTACGTATGAATATCGTAGCGGAAGTCTTTTTACGGGTATGGGTGTTTTGGGATGTATTTTGTGGGTGTAATATCGAATATGACAATGAAAATTCGAACAAATGAAAAAAATGGAAGTAATATCGGAAAAAATGATAATATCGATCAAGAAGACTTGAACGATCAAGAACAAGGGTTTATCGAATTAGACCTATAACTCGATAAGGTGATTTCTTCCCAAGACCTATTGAGAATCAATCGGATTAATATTCAAAAATCCGTCGAATAAAAATCAAGGTTCGATGAAAAGCATTCACCAAGAATAGAAAACACAATGTGTATTCTTATACTTCAACATTCATAATACAATATTTCCTCTTACAATGCTTATACAAGCTATATATAGCAAACCTCAAGTCTACCTAAAAGTTAAAGAAAATAATTCAAAGATTACAAAATCTTTGAATAATCAAAACAAATCAAATAAAATAAGAAAAAGAAACATACAACACAAAATATGGGAACACAATCCCTGAAAGAGTAAAGAAAGGAAAAGAGAAGACAAAACACACAAAAATCAGCAATAAAAAAAAGTTGGTTGGCTGCCGGACACGGGCCGTGTCGCTTGACACGAGCGCGGCGCGCGTCTGGTCGGCAGTGACTCGACCGTGTCCGACTTACACGGTCGCGGCGCGACAGAGACGTCCGACAGCAACTCGTCCGACAGTGACTCGTCCATGCGGCGCGACAAGGACGTTTGGCAGGACTCGACCGTGTCGCCTGGCACGGTCGGGTTGGTCGGACAGCGAGATCTCCTTATCCGGAAGAGTGTGACTCGACCGTGTCGGTCGACACGGTCGGGTTCGGCCGACAGTTAGTTTCACAATGCAGGACATCTCGGCAAGACGGCCGACGACACGACCGAGTTCGGCGGCGGTTTCGGCATTTTCCTAAGAGTGCGATATTTTCCGGCAGGCTCGACATTTTCCGGCAGGCGACGACATTTTCCGGCAGGTTGTGTCATTTTCCGGCTTGTGTCCGTTTTCTCGCCAAAAAATGTTGTCGTACGTGCATGACGCGTTGTAAGGCCATTTACGTCGATCCTTGCTTCGTTTTCTTTATTCGGACTATTCAATTCCGTATCATCCTGGTCTAGCCTCCTCTCGGTCCCGTCTAGCCTCCTCTCGGTAGGCTTCGAACTCCTCCCTTAATGATGGGCGTGATGGGGCACGTCCAATTTCGGCCCGCCTTGACGTCTCGGGCCGATATCTTGTGATTTCTTCCTCTTCTTCTTCGCTCTCTTCTTCTTCCTCGTCATCCGGGCCTCTTTCATAAGCCTCCTCCTCTTCCATCCTCTCGACTCTATCCTCATCCATAACGCGCCTAGGTCGAACATTTCGGTCGACAGGGCTGTGACCCGGGGGAGCCAAGCCGGCTGCCCACCATGCTCGACGGTGTGCCTCCGTAACCATTTGAAGATTTACCATATCCCGAATATTATTTATGGTTGTCAAAGGTGGATTCGGGAGGAGGAAATGGTCGTTGTCAATGAACGTGGAATATAAGCAAAAGGAATGAGATGCCATTGACAACCACCTCGTAGGTCTAGTAGGGTGTCTCATTTACCTAAGAGGTATGGGCTTGTGCACTTGGAGGAGTTGGGTCTCCATGAGGTTCCAAGTGATAGCCAAGAGACCGACCCGACGACCTATGACCAAGCGATGGTGGATGTAGACTCCGCGAAATGGCGTGAAGCTATGGAAGCTGAGATAGACTCGATGCATGTCAATCAGGTCTGGACTCTAGTAGACCGCCCCAAGGGCATAGTGCCTATTGGGAACAAGTGGATCTACAAGAGAAAGACTGATGGTGATGGCAAGGTTGACGCCTATAAGGCCAGACTTGTGGCAAAGGGTTATACCTAGAAGGAAGGGATCGATTACCATGATACCTTCTCGCCCGTAGCCATGATCAAATCTATTCGCATGATGCTTGCTATAGCTGCCTACCACGATTATGAGATATGGCAAATGGACGTAAAGACGGCTTTCCTTAATGGACTCCTCGAGGAGGAAATATATATGGAGCAGCCTAAAGGCTTTGTGTCCGAAGTCGATATTCAGAAAGTGTGCAAGCTTCAGCGTTCCATTTATGGACTGAAGCAAGCGTCGCGTAGTTGGAACCTTCGTTTTGAAGAGGCAATCAAAGAGTTTGATTTCGTGCAAAATGAGGAGGAACCTTGTGTATACAAGAGGGTTAGTGGGAGCAAGATCGCATTCTTAGTACTATATGTAGATGACATTCTACTAATAGGAAATGATGTGGGAATGCTCAGTTCTGTGAAAGCTTGGATTTTGAGTAATTTCTCCATGAAAGACTTGGGAGAAGCTACCTATATTCTTGGTATTCGACTCTACCGGGATAGAGCAAAGAGAACAATAGGTCTTTCCCAAGCCCTCTATAAAGATAAAATCTTAAAGCGATTTAAGATGGATGATTCTAAAAGAGGGTTCCTACCGATGCGACATGGAATAAAACTCACCTTGAAGATGTGTCCTCAAAGTGAGGAACAACGCAAGGAAATGAGTAATATACCATATGCTTCGGCCGTGGGTAGCCTTATGTATGCTATGTTGTGTACAAGACCTGACATGGCGCATGCTGTAAGCGTGGTGAGTAGGTTTCAGGCAAACCCAGGTAGGGAACATTGGAATGCCGTAAAGAACGTTCTCAAGTACTTAAGAAGGACTAGAGATATGGTTCTGATGTATGGTGGTGGAGAATTGGATGTGGTGGAATTCACTGATTCGGACTTCCAAGGATTTAAGGACGACTCGATGTCCACTTCTGGCTACATATTTACTCTTAATAGAGGAGCAGTATCTTGGCGTAGTGCCAAGCAAAGCGCGACTACTGATTCCACCTGTCAGGCTGAGTATCAAGCAGCCTCGGAGGCTTCCAAGGAAGGGTTCTGGATTAAGAAGTTTCTGGGAGAACTTCAAGTGATACCATGTGTTGAGTCTGCTGTCACTGCATCTTGACAACAACGGAGCCGTAGCGCAGCCAAGGAGCCGAGGTTTCACAACACACCAAACATATTGAGAGGAAGTATCATCTCGTAAGAGAATTTGTTTGCAAGGGATACATTGTCTTTGCCTGAGTAGACTCGGCCGACAACGTCGCCGATCCATGACCAAGCCACTTTCTCGGACTAGCTTGGAGCGTCATCGGAGAACATGGGTATTAGATACCATAGTGTGTGGCATTGAGTGAAAGTGGGAGAGTGTTAGGAGTATGCCCTCGAATGCCACTCAGAGGTTGTTGAGTGAGGGCATTGTACTTGTAATTATGTAAACCATTTATATAAGGCAAAGGAATGTTTCTTTATTTATGGCGATTCTTGGCATTCCTAACTCGTAAATAAACATATAGAAACTAGTCCGTGTATTTGAGAGCAAAACGTTCCACTCCTTATTGGATAAGGGGGTCGGCACTGGAAAGGTTTATAGCTCAAATACTTAATCGTTTGCAAGTCGATGAAACTTGACTGGGCATTAAGTTTATGTGAAGACTTGTATGACGTGTTCTTTGACATGGAGAGTGCCTGTCGAACGCTAATGGTTAGTGGGAGCACACGTTATAGGTATGCTAATTGGATTAGTATA
The DNA here is from genome assembly GCA_033398695.1 of Orobanche coerulescens. Classification (NCBI taxonomy): domain Eukaryota; kingdom Viridiplantae; phylum Streptophyta; class Magnoliopsida; order Lamiales; family Orobanchaceae; genus Orobanche; species Orobanche coerulescens. The sequence goes on from CM065804.1 coordinate 104,988,070, forward strand.
CTCGAACCGACTCACCCTCGTTTCATCACACGGATTTCACTCCGGGACAGTCAATGATGGAATCGAAAGCTTGTGATAGGTATTCGTGAACCTTCGACTTGAGGATTTAGTAGGGATGTGCTTGTGACGTCAAGATTTTCATTAGAGTAGTTCGACCCTATAAACCGGAAGGCGGGGGTCAACCTCGACGTGCATCTTGATGGGCAAGTAGCAGGTCGTACTGAATACCAAGATAGAATTCTTTCTCCTGTAACGCACCCGTTTCCTGCAATTTTAACACCCACAGTTGAACCGGTCAGTTTCGAATCGAATAAAAACAAATAAGGAAAATAAATGCGAAAAACAGAAGACAAGAAATCTAACTAAAACGTTGGGTTGCCTCCCAAGTAGCGCTTTTTTATAGTCATTAGCTCGACTTCTTCCCGTTTTGCTCAAGCTTCAACGTCGTGCACCTCCATGCACTCAAATGCATTGATTTCTTCGATTCATCCGAAATACGGCTTTACTCTATGCCCGTTTACCTTAAAGTGCTCGTTCTTCCGCGGATCAAGAAGTTCTACTGCTCCGTGCGGCCATACTTTAACGACTTTGAACGGTCCGCCCCATCGCGATACCAATTTTCCGGGCATGAGTTTAAGATGGGAGTTATGTAGAAAAACATCCATCCCGGGTTCGAGAGATTTACGAACGATACGCTTATCATGATACCGTTTCGTCCGTTCTTTGTAGAGTTTAGTGTTTTCGTACGCCTCATATCGCATCTCATCAAGCTCATTTAAATGCAAAAGTCGTTCCTCGCCCGCCTTTTCTTGATCTAAATTGAGCGCTTTGATTGCCCAATACACCTTGTGTTCCAACTCAACGGGTAGGTGACATGCTTTCCCAAATACTAGGCGATACGGTCTCATTCCGATTGGAGTTTTGTAGGCCGTGCGGTATGCCCATAGAGCGTCATTCAACTTCAATGCCCAGTCTTTTCTTATCGGTTTCACCGTTTTTTCGAGCACTGCCTTTATTTGCTGATTGCTTACTTCTACTTGCCCGGAAGTTTGTGGATGATATGCCGTTGCGACCTTATGCATCACATTGTACTTCTTAAGCAAGCCTGCAAGTTGTTTATTGCAAAAATGCGTGCCTCTGTCGCTGATTACGGCTGTAGGCGTCCCGAACCTACAGAAAATCACATCCCTAAAAAATTGCAAACCACGTTAGCATCGTTAGTTCGGGTTGGAATTGCTTCCACCCACTTAGAGACGTAGTCTACAGCAACTAGAATATACTCAAAGCCATGGGAAATTGGAAAAGCACCCATAAAATCCACTCCCCAAACATCGAAAAGTTCCACAACAAGATTGTTTGTCAATGGCATCTCATTCCTTTTGCTTATATTCCCCGTTCGTTGACAACGATCGCAACTCTTGCAATGGAAATAGGCATCCTTAAATAGTTTTGGCCAGTAGAATCCCGATTGAAAAACCTTGTGAGCCGTTTTCTTTGCGCTAAAATGTCCTCCACAGTGCAACTCATGGCAAAATAACAATATGCTCTCGTGCTCTTCCTCCGGGACACAACGCCGGAATATCTGATCAGGCCCCAACCTGAATAAGTAGGGCTCGTCCCAAAAGTAACGCCTGCACATAGAAACAAACCTCTTCTTCCCTTGATAGGTTAAGTCGGGCTGCAAAACACCACTAACAATGTAATTGACAATATCAGCATACCAAGGTGTCCTTGTTACATCGAATAATTGCTCATTGGGGAAAGTTTCAACAATTGGCAAATGATTATCAAGCTTAAAATTATCTCCCTCGGTTAGCCTAGATAGATGGTCGGCCACTACATTTTCCGACCCCTTCTTATCTTTAAATTCCAAATCAAATTCTTGCAGCAGAAGAACCCATCGAATTAATCTTGGTTTTGCATCGGATTTTTTTAGTAAATATTTCAATGCGGCGTGATCCGTATGCACAATCACCTTTGAGCCAACCAAGTAGGATCGAAATTTGTCTAAAGAAAACATAACAACTAAAAATTCTTTTTCGGTGGTGGTGTAATTAGCCTGAGCTTCATCGAGCGTTTTGCTCGCATAGTAAATCACGTGGAAGAATTTATTCACTCTTTGCCCCAAAACGGCACCTATAGCAAAGTCAGACGCATCACACATAATTTCAAAAGGGAGAGACCAATCGGGAGCGACAACAATAGGTGTTGAAGTTAACTTTTCTTTCAAAGCGTTGAAACCGACTAAACATTCCTCGGTAAAATCAAATTTAGCATCTTTGCACAAAAGGTTACTCAAAGGGCGGGCAATTTTCGAAAAATCTTTAATAAAATGCCTATAAAATCCGGCATGCCCTAAAAAGCTTCGAACCTCTTTGACACAAGAAGGTGGAGGTAATTTAACAATTAAATCGACTTTAGCCTTATCAACCTCCATTCCTTTATTGGAAACCATATGACCTAGAACAAGACCTTGTTTAACCATAAAATGACTCTTTTCCCAACTAAGTGTAAGATTACACTCAATACATCGTTCTAGCACAATAGTCAAATTATTTAAACAATCATCGAAAGTGATTCCAAACACAGAAAAGTCGTCCATGAATACCTCGATGGATTTTTCTAACAAGTCGGAGAATATGGATAGCATGCACCTTTGAAAAGTAGCGGGAGCATTGCAAAGACCAAACGGCATCCTCCTAAAGGCAAAAGTGCCAAAAGGGCAAGTGAAAGTGGTATTCTCTTGATCTTCCGGAGCAATGGGAATTTGATAGAAACCTGAAAGACCATCTAGAAAACAGTAATAATCATGCCCAACTAAACGTTCCAACATTTGATCAATGAAAGGTAGAGGAAAATGATCCTTTTTTGTTACGGCATTTAATTTCCGGTAATCAATGCACATCCTCCAACCGGTTACCATTCTAGTGGGCACCAATTCATTTTTATCATTACGAACCACCGTTATTCCAGATTTCTTAGGCACTACATGCACAGGGCTCACCCACTTATTGTCGGATATCGGGTAGATGACTCCGACATCTAGCAATTTTAAAACTTCCTTTTTCACAACTTCCTGCATGTTCGGATTCAAACGCCTTTGAGGTTGCCTAACCGGTTCAACATTTTCTTCAAGAATTATCTTATGCATGCACCTAACCGGACTTATTCCCTTGATATCAGAAATACTCCACCCAATCACTTCCTTTAACTTAGTTAGAACTTCTACTAATTTGTTTTCTTGCAAGGGAGTTAATTCGGAAGAGACAATTACAGGGTAAGTGTCACTTTTGCCTAAGAAAACATATTTAAGATGTGCCGGAAGTTCTTTCAATTCAAGTTGGGGTGGGGTGATTTCAACGGGCTCCTCAAATTTTAATTCCAATGGTATCTTAAAACCGTCAACTTTATCAATTATTTCGGAATTATCTAACAATGCAACATATTCTTCAATTTCTAGATTATTAAGCCCCAAATCATGCTCAACGGTTAGAGCATCATGCAACGCGTCACCTACATCATCATGAAAATATGTATCATCGACCAAAGAATCAATGCAATCAACAAAATTCACATCATGGGAAGCATAAATATGAGAAGGGATAGGAGATGAACCTAACACGTTGATTTACACGGTTTCGCCCAAGACGGTCATGGTGACTTTTCCTTCATCAACATCGACGATTGTTTTTGTTGTACGCATGAATGGCCATCCTAGAAGTGTTGTCCCTTCATTTTCACTTGTCCCGAAATCGCTCATCTCCAAGATAACAAAATCGGCCGGAATCACCAACTTGTCCACTTGCACTAATAGGTCTTCAATGACTCCTTTGGGGTATTTCACCGACCTATCCACCATTTGAAGAGTTATTCTTGTCGGTTTGATTCCCCTGAGTCCAAGCTTCAAATAGGTCGAGTATGGCATGAGATTCACACTTGCCCCCAAATCTAGCATCCCACGAGCAACTCTCTTGTCTCCCATAGTAATGTCGATCATAAAACTTCCGGGATCGTCTTTCTTTTGACCCCTTGCTACTACTTCGTAAAGCACCACCTTCTCGTTCCCATTGTATCTGATACGAATTACGTATGAAAATGGACGTAAACTCGTATGGAATGCAGCGGAAATATAGTTGATCCTCACAACACTCAAATATGTGTAACACTCGTAAGAAATAACCGAAAGTAGGGCAATTCGGCTTACGTAAACAAGAACAATATGAATGATTTATCAAACTAGACCTATAGTTTGATAAGGTAATCTTTCCTCAAGACATATTGAGAATCGATTAGATTAAAACTCGAAAACACGTCGAATTATAATCAAGGGTTCGATGAAAAGCCTTCACCAAGAAAACACAAGTGTGTTCTTATTTCTTCAACATACATCCTTCATACAAGCATGATCAAGACTACTTGATACGGAATCATTTGATATGAACGAAGAAGACGAAGTAAGGATCGATATAAATGACATTACTACACGCCATGCACGGACTACTATGTATTTAGGCGAGAAAACGAACATAAGACGTGGAGTATCGGTCTCAGCGGCCCGTGTCATGCTGTGCCGGAAGGTCGACATCAAACCTGCCGTAAAAATGTTCAATATACCGGAAAATATCCAACCTGCCGGAAAATTCAAATTCACCACCGGAAAAATCACCACTGCCGAGCCGAAGCTGCCGCCGGACCCGACCGTGTCGTCGACAGGGCCCGTGCCGCACTCGTCGAAGCGTACAAGTCACGCACGAGGACTCGGCCGTGTTATGCAGCGCACGAGTCGAACTATGCCGGATAAGCCAAAACCTACTACCAGACGACCCGACCGTGTTCCAGACACGATCGGACCCACGCCGAACGTCCTTGTCGGCTGGCGCCGTGCCGGGTCACTGCCGGACGAGTCCCTGTCGGATGTCCCTGTCGCGCCGCGACCGTGTCAAGCAGACACGGTCGAGTCACTGCCGACAGCGCCGCGCCCGTGCCGAGTGTCCTTGTCGCGCCGCGGCCGTGTCAGGCGACACGGCCGAGTCCTGCCGGCAGATTTCACCTTTTTTTGTATTTTCTTTTGTGTGTTTGTCTTTGCCTTGTTTTTTACTCATTTTAGGGATTGTGTTTCCCTAAAATTAGGATTGTTGTTCCTTTTATGTTCTATTTTGATTATTCAAAGATTTTATAAATCTTTGAATTATTTTCTCTTATTATAGGAAGACTTGAAGTCTCCTATATATAGGCTTGTGTAAGCATTGTAACATCCATTGTATGTTGAAGAAATAAGAATACACTTGTGTTTTCTTGGTGAATGCTTTTCATCGAAACCTTGGTTATAATTCGACGCGTTTTCGAGTTTTAATCGAATCGATTCTCAATAGGTCTTGAGGAAAGATTATCTTATCAAACTATAGGTCTAGTTTGATAAATCATTCATATTGTTCTTGTTTATGTAAGCCGAATTGCCCTACTTTCGGTTATATCTTACGAGTGTTACACATATTCGAGTGTTGGGAGGATCAATTATATTTCCGCTGCATTCCATACGAGTTTACGTCCATTCTCATACGTAATTCGTATCATTAGTGGCATCGGAGCCCAAGGTTACTTCCTTGGCGAATTTCTCTTGGCGATTTTCTTATCAAAAATATTTTAGCATGGATTTTTCCGACGATTTCATGGAGAAACTACGTGAGGCATTACACAGCATGCAAGAACCACGTTTTCAAGCAAGAAGAGGAGGATATGATGCACATTCACCGCGTCATGTAGATGAATTTAAAGTTAATGAACTTCCAGAATTTGTCGGAGGTACTAATCCCGAAGTTTACCTAGAGTGGGAGAGGAAGATTGAACGTATGTTCGACTTCAAGCACCTTAACGATGAGAAACGTTGCAAATATGCAATTCTCAAGTTAGGGAAGGGCGCTTCCTTATGGTTCGAGGGTATGAAAACACAACGAGCTCGTGCGGGAAAAGAGAAAATCCGTTCTTGGGATTCTTTGAAGAAAAAACTACGTAAAAGGTATGTCCCGACATCACATCGGTTAACCTTATACCGAAAAATTGCGGAGTTCGTACAAGGGAAACTAAGTGTGGAAGAATATATCGAAGAATTTGAAGGTTTGGCCTTAATGGGAGAACTTGAAGAAAATGAAGAACAACGAATGTCACGTTTCTTACGTGGTCTAAATCGAAACATTGCAAATACGGTGGAATTATACCCATATGGAGATTTTGACACTTTATGCGGGCTATGCATAAAAATTGAAGCTCAAAACAAGTTGAAGTTTACCAAACCCGAATTCCCATACAAATTCGGAAATACAAGTGCCGGCTCAAGTTCGACTACGAAACCTACCGTACCTTTTCAAGTCCTACCCGGCCCCGAAGGTTCCCCACGTTTCCAAGGAAACGAGCTTGGCTAAAGTACGATGTTTTAAATGTCAAGGCTTTGGTCACTATCAAAATGCATGTCCAAATAAACGGGTGGTCACTTTAAGAGAAGCTCTTGCGGTCCGAGACGAACTTTTGGTCGAGGACGAGAAGGAAGGTCTTGGTGACGTATTTAACATGGAGGCCGAGGAAGAGAATGAGGATTGCGAGACTTATGATGCTCTGGAATATGATACTACTTTAGTGCTTCGAGCACTACATACCAAAATCGTTCCAAGTGATACGGAGCAAAGAGACCAAATCTTTCATTCCAAATGCAAAGTCGGAGAAAAGTGGTGTAGCTTGATAATAGACGGAGGGAGTTGCACGAATGTAGCATCAAACGAGATGGTCACCAAGCTCGGGCTAACTACTACGTCTCAGCCGAGACCGTATGCTTTACATTGGCTCGATGATGGAAGCAAAGTGAAGGTGACTAGACAAGTACGGGTCAACTTAACTATGGGATCATACGGAGACAATGTGTTATGTGACGTACTCCCGATGGACGTATGCCACGTACTTTTGGGACGACCATGGATGTTCGACCGAGATGTTTTGCATCGAGGAAGGAGTAACGAATATGAATTACGAGATAAAGGCAAGAAGATTGTGCTTAAACCAATGGCACCCCAAGCCATTCGATCGATGAGTTCTAATCAAATGGAGAAACCGAAGCTTGCCATGTTTGCTAGCGAGAAAGAGGTGAGACATGCTATTGACGATGGCGAGCGTGTGTATTTATTGATGATTAAAGAAACGCGAGATGTTGACGTAGTTGAGCAAGGCAAGAGAGATATCGATACCTTGCAACAACAATTTTCGGATGTCTTCCCGGAAGACTTACCGCCGGGTTTACCACCCTTACGTGGGATTGAACACCAAGTCGACCTTGTACCGGGTGCATCACTCCCTAACAAGGCCGCCTATCGATGTAACCCCTAGGAGACAAAGGAGTTGCAAAAACAAATCGAGGAGCTAATGAACTGCGGGTACGTTCGAGAAAGTTTGAGCCCTTGTGCGGTTCCGGTTTTACTTGTTCCAAAGAAGGATGGGTCATGGCGGATGTGTATAGACAGTAGAGCCGTGAACAACATAACCATCAAATATCGGTTCCCAATTCCGAGACTTGATGATATGTTGGACGAGTTGCATGGTTCGGTGATTTTTTCGAAGGTTGATTTGAGAAGCGGCTATCATCAAATTCGCATGCGGGAAGGAGACGAATGGAAAACGGCTTTCAAGACAAAACATGGATTATATGAATAGCTCGTCATGCCCTTTGGCCTTACAAATGCGCCAAGTACTTTCATGCGATTAATGAATGAGGTACTTAAGCCGTTTTTGGGAAAATTTGTCGTCGTATACTTGGACGACATCTTGATTTATAGTCGATCATTGCAAGAGCATACCGGGCACTTGAGGAAAGTCTTCGAGATCCTTAGGGATCAAAAACTTTACGGGAAAAAGTAGAAGTGTTCGTTTCTAGTCAAAAGTGTAGCCTTTCTTGGCTACATCGTTTCTAAAGAAGGAGTGTCGGTTGATCAAACCAAGATCGAGGCGATTAAATCTTGGCCTACGCCCAAAACCATCATGGAAGTCCGATCCTTTCACGGACTTGCTTCATTTTATCGGAGGTTCATACGAGACTTTAGTACCATTTCTAGCCCGATAACTGAATGCTTAAAAAAAGGACCGTTTGTGTGGAACGGGGCTGCCCAAGGGGCGTTTGAAAAATTAAAGGCGAAAATGCGTGAAGCACCTATCTTGGCTTTACCCGACTTTTCACAACCTTTCGAGGTAGAATGTGACGCAAGTGGAGTGGGTATTGGGGCGGTCCTCGTCCAAGGGAGGCGACCAATTGCATACTTTTCGGAGAAATTGGGTGGGGCTCGACTCAACTATTGTACTTATGACAAGGAATTCTACGCCATTGTGAGAGCTCTTGACCATTGGAGCCATTACCTTCGGCCGAAACATTTCATCCTACATTCGGATCATGAGTCCTTGAAATATATTAACGGCCAACAAAAGTTGAGTCCGAGGCATGCTAAATGGGTGGAATTCTTGCAATCATTCCACTTTTCATCAAAATACAAAGATGGCAAGAGCAACGTTGTGGCGGATGCCTTATCTAGACGGTATGCCTTACTCTCTACTCTTGACGTTCGATTGCTTGGGTTCGAAGCATTGAAGGAGTGTTATGATGGGGATGTGGATTTTGGTGAGGTTTTCATTCAGTGTAAATCTGGTCCATTTGGAGAGTTTACGTTGCAAGAAGGTTTCCTTTTCAAAGGGAATCGCCTTTGTTTACCCAAACACCCGATTCGGGAATTGTTGGTTCGGGAAGCTCATGGTGGAGGCTTGGCCGGTCATTTTGGTTCGGCTAAAACATTGGAGGTACTTAAAGAGCATTTTCATTGGCCGAAGATGCAAGTGGATGTACACGACATAATTAATAAGTGTGTAACATGCCATATTGCTAAGAGCTCATTCAAACCGGGAGTATACATGCCTTTGCTGATTCCGGAAAGACCGTGGGAAGATGTCTCAATGGACTTCATTGTTGCTTTACCTCGAACTCAACGAGGGAGAGATGCTATTATGGTTGTTGTATACCGATTTTCGAAGATGGCTCACTTTGTGGCTTGCCACAAGATGGACGACGCAAGTAACGTCGCTGATTTGTATTTCCGAGAAATCGTACGATTGCATGGGGTTCCAAAAACGATTGTTTCAGATCGGGACTCAAAATTCCTTAGCTATTTTTGGAACACCTTGTGGAGAAAGGTGGGGACTAAACTACTTTTTAGCACGTCACATCATCCACAAACGGACGGTCAAACCGAGGTAACCAATCGAACGTTGGGCACTTTACTACGTGGTCTTGTGAACAAGACACAAAAGGATTGGGACTTAAAACTTGCACATGCAGAGTTCGCTTATAATCGTTCTCCTACTCATGCCACGGCACACTCTCCGTTCGAAGTAGTTTACGGACTAAACCCGTATATGCCATTAGATCTAATTCCATTGCCAAGTGACGAGTTAGTGCACAAGGATGCGAAATCAAAATTGAAATCGATGATGAAATTACACGAGCAAGTACGTAATCGAATCAAGGAAATAAACGAGGCTTACAAACGAAAGTCGAACAAACAAAGAAGACCGAGATTGTTCGAAGTTGGTGATTTGGTTTGGTTGCACTTGAGGAAAGAGCGATTTCCAAGTAAACGTAAGAACAAATTAATGCTGCGAGCGGAGGGACCGTTTAAGGTAATCGCGAAAAGTGAACGACAACGCTTACAAATTAGAACTTCTGGGAGATTATGGGATTCATGCAACCTTTAATGTTGGGGACCTCTCGCCTTACATCGATGATGACGGAATTTCGGAATTGAGGACAATTCCTTTCAAAGGAGGAGGAGATGATACAGAATCATTTGATATGAACGAAGAAGACGAAGTAAGGATCGATATAAATGACCTTACTACACGCCATGCACGGACTACTATGTATTTAGGCGAGAAAACGAACATAAGACGTGGAGTATCGGTCTCAGCGGCCCGTGTCATGCTGTGTCGTAAGGTCGACATCAAACCTGCCGGAAAAATGTTCAATATACCGGAAAATATCCAACCTGCCGGAAAATTCACCACCGTAGGAAAAATCACCACTGCCGGGCCGGCGAGCAACGCTGCCGTAGGACCCGGCCGTGTCGTCAAACACGGCCGTGCCGCACTCGTCGAAGCGTACAAGTCATCGCCCACGAGGACTCGGCCGTGTTATGCAGCGCGGTCAAGTCGAACTATGCGGATAAGCCAAAACCTACGCGGGCGGCCGGTGTGTTCCGGACACGATCGGACCCACGCCGACGTCCTTGTCGGCCTGCCGCGCCCGTCGGGTCAGCATCGGACGAGTCCTGTCGGATGTCCTGTCGCGCCGCGGCCGTGTCAGCAGAACACGGTCGAGTCATCGCTGATGCCGCGCGCGCCGTCCGAGTGTCCTTGTCGCGCCGTGTGACGACACGACCGAGTCCTGCCGGCAGATTTCACCTTTTTTTGTATTTTCTTTTGTGTGTTTGTGTTTGCGTTGGTTTTTACTCATTTTAGGGATTGTCTTTCCCATAAAATTAGGATTGTTGTTCCTTTTATGTTTTATTTTGATTATTCAAAGATTTTATAAATCTTTGAATTATTTTCTCTTATTATAGGAAGACATGAAGTCTCCTATATATAGGCTTGTGTAAGAATTGTAACATCCATTATATGTTGAAGAAATAAGAATACACTTGTGTTTTCTTGGTGAATGCTTTTCATCGAAACCTTGGTTATAATTCGATGCGTTTTCGAGTTTTAATCGAATCGATTCTCAATAGGTCTTGAGGAAAGATTATCTTATCAAACTATAGGTCTATTTTGATAAATCATTCATATTGTTCTTGTTTATGTAAGCCGAATTGCCCTACTTTCGGTTATATCTTACGAGTGTTACACATATTCGAGTGTTGGGAGGATCAATTATATTTCCGCTGCATTCCTTACGAGTTTACGTCCATTCTCATACGTAATTCGTATCACTACTTATAGAAGTGTAGTCTTCTAAACAACTAAGGGATGAAAACAAGATCACATGATCTTGAAATGAAAAACAAAACATCAAGATAAAATACAATGGAATCAAATCAAAGGGAGGGGGAATCACACAACAAAATGATTATAAGCCACCCCACATAACATGCAAGTCTAATCATGACATGTGAGGGGAGGAAAAACAACAAAAAATAAAAAAAAATCAGCAATAATGGTCATTTGCTGGCTGTCGGACACGGCCCGTGCCGATCGGCACGGCCGCGGCGGCATGTGCGGGCACACATGTTCGGCAGGACTCGACCGTGTCGCCTGGCACAGTCGGGTTGGTCGGACAGCGGGAATTTACTATCCGGAAGAGTGTGACTCGGCTGTGTCGCCTGACACGGTCGGGTTGTGTCGGCACGGGCCGTGTCGGACGACACGGTCGGGTTCGGTCGGCAGCGATATTTCACTATCCAGGACATCTCGGCACGGGCAGTATCGGACGACACGGTCGGGTCCGGTCGGCAGTGCTCGGCCAGTTCCGGCAGGTGGTGATTTTTCCGGCAGGTGGTGGATTTTCCGGCAGGTTGGATATTTTCCGGCATATTGAACATTTTTCCGGCAGGTTGGATGTCGACCTTCCGGCACAGCATGACACGGGCCGCTGAGACCGATACTCCACGTCTTATGTCCGTTTTCTCGCCTAAATACATAGTAGTCCGTGCATGGCGTGTAGTAAGGTCATTTATATCGATCCTTACTTCGTCTTCTTCGTTCATATCAAATGATTCCGTATCATCTCCTCCTCCTTTAAAAGAAATTGTCCTCCATTCCGAAATTCCGTCATCATCGATGTAAGGCGAGAGGTCCCCAACATTAAAGGTTGCATGAATCCCATAATCTCCCGGAAGTTCTAATTTGTAAGCGTTGTCGCTTACTTTCGCGATTACTTTAAACGGTCCCTCCGCTCGCGGCATTAATTTGTTCTTACGTTTACTTGGAAATCGCTCTTTCCTCAAGTGCAACCAAACTAAATCACCAACTTCGAACAATCTCGGCCTTCTTTGTTTGTTCGACTTTCTTTTGTAAGCCTCGTTTATTTCCTTGATTCGATTACGTACTTGCTCGTGTAATTTCATCATCGATTTCAATTTTGATTCCGCATCCTTGTGCACTAACTCGTCACTTGGCAATGGAATTAGATCTAACGGCATATACGGGTTTAGTCCGTAAACTACTTCGAACGGAGAGTGTGCCGTGGCATGAGTAGGAGAACGATTATAAGCGAACTCTGCATGTGCAAGTTTCAAGTCCCAATCCTTTTGTGTCTTGTTCACAAGACCACGTAGTAAAGTGCCCAACGTTCGATTGGTTACCTCGGTTTGACCGTCCGTTTGTGGATGATGTGACGTGCTAAAAAGTAGTTTGGTCCCCACCTTTCTCCACAAGGTGTTCCAAAAATAGCTAAGGAATTTTGAGTCCCGATCCGAAACAATCGTTTTTGGAACCCCATGCAATCGTACGATTTCTCGGAAATACAAATCAGCGACGTTACTTGCGTCGTCCGTCTTGTGGCAAGCGACAAAGTGAGCCATCTTCGAAAATCGGTCTACAACAACCATAATAGCATCTCTCCCTCGTTGAGTTTGAGGTAAAGCAACAATGAAGTCCATTGAGACATCTTCCCACGACCTTTTCGGAATCGGCAAAGGCATGTATACTCCCGGCTTGAACGAGCTCTTAGCAAGATGGCATGTTACACACTTATTAATTATGTCGTGTACATCCACTTACATCTTCGGCCAATGAAAATGCTCTTTAAGTACCTCCAATGTCTTAGCCGAACCAAAATGACCGGCCAAGCCTCCACCGTGAGCTTCCCGAACCAACAATTCCCGAATCGGGTGTTTGGGTAAACAAAGGCGATTCCCTTTGAAAAAGAATCCTTCTTGCAACGTAAACTCTCCAAATGGACCAGATTTACACCGAATGAAAACTTCACCAAAATCCACATCCCCATCATAACACTCCTTCAATGCTTCGAACTCAAGCAATCGAACGTTAAGAGTAGAGAGTAAGGCATACCATCTAGATAAAGCATCCGCCACAACGTTGCTCTTGCCATCTTTGTATTTTGATGAAAAGTGGAATGATTGCAAGAATTCCACCCATTTAGCATGCCTCGGACTCAACTTTTGTTGGCCGTTAATATATTTCAACGACTCATGATCCGAATGTAGGATGAAATGTTTCGGCCGAAGGTAATGGCTCCAATGGTCAAGAGCTCTCACAATGGCATAGAATTCCTTGTCATAAGTACAATAGTTGAGTCGAGCCCCACCCAATTTCTCCGAAAAGTATGCAATTGGTCGCCTCCCTTGGACGAGGACCGCCCCAACACCCACTCCACTTGCGTCACATTCTACCTCGAAAGGTTGTGAAAAGTCGGGTAAAGCCAAGATAGGTGCTTCACACATTTTCGCCTTCAATTTTTCAAACGCCCCTTGGGCAGCCCCGTTCCACACAAACGGTCCTTTTTTAAGCATTCCGTTATCGGGCTAGAAATGGTACTAAAGTCTCGTATGAACCTCCGATAAAATGAAGCAAGTCCGTGAAAGGATCGGACTTCCGTGATGGTTTTGGGTGTAGGCCAAGATTTAATCGCCTCGATCTTGGTTTGATCAACCGACACTCCTTCTTTAGAAACGATGTAGCCAAGAAAGGCTACACTCTCGACTAGAAACGAACACTTCTCCTTTTTCCCATAAAGTTTTTGATTCCTAAGGATCTCGAAGACTTTCCTCAAGTGCCCGGTATGCTCTTGCAATGATCGACTATAAATCAAGATGTCGTCCAAGTATACGACGACAAATTTTCCCAAAAACGGCTTAAGTACCTCATTCATTAATCGCATGAAAGTACTTGGCGCATTTGTAAGGCCAAAGGGTATGACGAGCCATTCATATAATCCATGTTTTGTCTTGAAAGCCGTTTTCCATTCGTCTCCTTCCCGCATGCGAATTTGATAATAGCCGCTTCTCAAATCAACCTTCGAAAAAATTACCGAACCATGCAACTCGTCCAACATATCATCAAGTCTCGGAATTGGGAACCGATATTTGATGGTTATGTTGTTCACGGCTCTACTATCTATACACATCCGCCATGACCCATCCTTCTTTGGAATAAGTAAAACCGGAACCGCACAAGGGCTCAAACTTTCTCAAACGTACCCGCGGTTCATTAGCTCCTCGATTTGTTTTTGCAACTCCTTTGTCTCCTCGGGATTACATCGATAGGCGGCCTTGTTAGGGAGTGATGCACCCGGTACAAGGTCGACTTGGTGTTCAATCCCACGTAAGGGTGGTAAACCCGGCGGTAAGTCTTCCGGGAAGACATCCGCAAATTCTTGTAGCAGGGTATCGATATCTCTCTTGCCTTGCACAACTACGTCAACATTTGGTGTTTCTTTAATCATCAATAAATACACACGTTCGCCATCGTCAATAGCGTGTCTCACCTCTTTCTCGCTAGCAAACATGGTAAGCTTCGGTTTCTCCATTTGATTAGAACTCATCGATCGAATGGCTTGGGGTGCCATCGGTTTAAGCACAATCTTCTTGCCTTTATCTCGTAATTCATATTCGTTACTCCTTCCTCGATGCAAAACATCTCGGTCGAACATCCATGGTCGTCCCAAAAGTACGTGGCATGCGTCCATCGGGAGTACGTCACATAACACATTGTCTCCGTATGATCCCATAGTTAAGTTGACCCGTACTTGTCTCGTCACCTTCACTTTGCTTCCATCATCGAGCCAATGTAAAGCATACGGTCTCGGGTGAGCCGTAGTAGTTAGCCCGAGCTTGGTGACCATCTCGTTTGATGCTACATTCGTGCAACTCCCTCCGTCTATTATCAAGCTACACCACTTTTCTCCGACTTTGCATTTGGAATGAAAGATTTGGTCTCTTTGCTTCGTATCACTTGGAACGATTTTGGTATGTAGTGCTCGAAGCACTAAAGTAGTATCATATTCCGGAGCATCATAAGTCTCTCAATCCTCATTCTCTTCCTCGGCCTCCATGTTAAATACGTCACCAAGGCCTTCCTTCTCGTCCTCGACTAAAAGTTCGTCTCGGACCGCAAGAGCTTCTCTTAAAGTGACCACCCGTTTATTTGGACATGCATTTTGATAGTGACCAAAGCCTTGACATTTAAAACATCGTACTTTAGCCAAGCTCGTTTCCTTGGAAACGTGGGGAACCTTCGGGGCCGGGGTAGGGACTTGAAAAGGTACGGTAGGTTTCGTAGTCGAACTTGAGCCGGCACTTGTATTTCCAAATTTGTATGGGAATTCGGGTTTGGTAAACTTCAACTTGTTTTGAGCTTCAATTTTTATGCATAGTCCGCATAAAGTGTCTAAATCTCCGTATGGGTATAATTCCACCGTATTTGCAATGTTTCGGTTTAGACCACGTAAGAAACGTGACATTCTTTGTTCTTCATTTTCTTCAAGTTCTCCCATTAAGGTCAAGCCTTCAAATTCTTCGATATATTCTTCCACACTTAGTTTCCCTTGTACGAACTCCGCAATTTTTCGGTATAAGGTTAACTGATGTGATGTCGGGACATACCTTTTGAGTAGTTTTTTCTTCAAAGAATCCCAAGAACAGATTTTCTCTTTTCCCGCACGAGCTCGTTGTGTTTTCATACCCTCAAACCATAAGGAAGCGCCCTTCCCTAACTTGAGAATTGCAACGTTTCTCGTCGTTAAGGTGTTTGAAATCGAACATACGTTCAATCTTCCTCTCCCACTCCAAGTAAACTTCGGGATTAGTACCGCCGACAAATTCCGGAAGTTCATTAACTTTAAATTCATCCACATGACGCGGTGAATGTGCATCATATCCTCCTCTTCTTGCTTGAAAACGTGGTTCTTGCATGTTGTGTAGCGCCTCACGTAGTTTCTCCATGAAATCGTCGGAAAAATCCATGATAAGATAGTTTTGATAAGAAAATCGCCAAGAGAAATTCGCCAAGGAAGTAACCTTGGTCTCCGATGCCACTAATGATACGAATTATGTATGAAAATGGACGTAAACTCGTATGGAATGCAGCGGAAATATAGTTGATCCTCACAACACTCAAATATGTGTAACACTCGTAAGAAATAACCGAAAGTAGGGCAATTCGGCTTATGTAAACAAGAACAATATGAATGATTTATCAAACTAGACCTATAGTTTGATAAGGTAATCTTTCCTCAACACCTATTGAGAATCGATTAGATTAAAACTCGAAAACACGTCGAATTATAATCAAGGGTTCGATGAAAAGCCTTCACCAAGAAAACACAAGTGTGTTCTTATTTCTTCAACATACATCCTTCATACAAGCATGAACAAGACTACTTATACAAGTGTAGTCTTCTAAACAACTAAGGGATGAAAACAAGATCACATGATCTTGAAATGAAAAACAAAACATCAAGATAAAATACAAAGGAATCAAATCAAAGGGAGGGGGAATCACACAACAAAATGATTATAAGCCACCCCACATAACATGCAAGTCTAATCATGACATGTGAGGGGAGGAAAAACAACAAAAAATAAAAAAATCAGCAATAATGGTCATTTGCTGGCTGTCGGACACGGCCTGTGCCGATCGGCACGGCCTCGGCGGCATGTGCGGGCGCACATGTTCGGCAGGACTCGATCGTGTCGCCTGGCACGGTCGGGTTGGTCGGACAGCGGGAATTTACTATTCGGAAGAGTGTGACTCGGCCGTGTCGCCTGACACGGTCGGGTTGTGTCGGCACGGGCCGTGTCGGACGACACGGTTGGGTTCGGTCGGCAGCGAGATTTCACTATCCAGGACATATCGGCATGGGCCGTGTCGGACGACACGGTCGGGTCCAGTCGGCAGTGCTCGGCCAGTTCCGGCAGGTGGTGATTTTTCCGGCAGGTGGTGAATTTTCCGGCAGGTTGGATATTTTCCTGCATATTGAACATTTTTACGGCAGGTTGGATGTCGACCTTCCGGCACAGCATGACACGGGCCGCTGAGACCGATACTCCACATCTTATGTCCGTTTTTTCGCCTAAATACATAGTAGTCCGTGCATGGCGTGTAGTAAGGTCATTTATATCGATCCTTACTTCGTCTTCTTCGTTCATATCAAATGATTCCGTATCAGTATATTCTTTTGTTGGAGGTCAACTCTTTGAAAAATTTTGTATAAGCGGGAATGTTCTTCACAACATCCAAAAGAGGTAAGTTGACATGGACCTTCGAAAGCATGTCGTAGATTTCGGAAAATTGTTCATCTTGCTTTGCTTTTCTAAGTCGGCTCGGAAAAGGAATTGGTGGCTTATATGGTTGAGCGGATTTGTGAAGCTTGGAAATTGAAGTTGCTTCGTCTATTTTCTCCTCTTGATTTCCCGACTCATCTTCTTTCTCATCCCCTCTTTCTTTTACTTCGGAATTGACTTCTTTATTAATCACTTTACCACTTCGGAGAGTGGTAATGGCTTGAGCTTGCTCGGGTTGACTCAGTAGTTTACCTCTTTCTTGTCTACGTGCCTCGGTAGCAAGTTGCCCAATTTGGATCTCCATTTTCTTCATCGAAGCTTCTAAAGATTCGAACCTTTTATTGTTCTCCTCTCGGTTTTCCTTGCTCTCTTTAATGAATGCCGCAATACTCTCCTCAAGAGAGTTCCTTTGTTGTGGAGGTGGTTCACTTCGCGTTGGTTGTTGGGCTCGGTTTCCTCCGTTGTATTGAGCTTGAACGTTTGTGTCGTATGGAATCGGATTGTTGTTTCTCCATGAGAAATTCGGATGGTTTATTAGCCCAGGATGATAAGTATTTGGGAGAGGTGCATTTCTTGTCGTACGTGCATGACGCGTTGTAAGGCCATTTACGTCGATCCTTGCTTCGTTTTCTTTATTCGGACTAGTCAATTCCGTATCAATGAGTTACGAGACAAAGGTAAAAAAATTGTTCTTAAACCTATGTCACCTCAAGCTATCCGAACAATGAGTTCAAAAAAAGTCGAAGGACCGAAGCTCATGATGTTTGCAAACGAAAAGGAAGTCGAGCACGCCATTGACGATGGCGAACGTGTTTATTTAATAATGATCAAAGAGACCCAAAACCTTGCTACAAAATCACACCACGAAGAAGAGATAGATACACTGTTGCACGAGTTCGCAGATGTCTTTCCCTAAGACTTGCCGGTGGGATTACCACCTATCCGCGGTCGAACACCAAATTGATCTTATACCAGGAGCTCCATTACCGAACAAGGCGGCATATCGTTGTAATCCCGAAGAAACCAAAGAACTACAACGCCAAATTGAAGAACTCATGAGTCACGGATATGTCCGAGAGAGTTTAAGTCCGTGTGCGGTTCCAGTCCTACTTTTACCAAAAAAAGACGGATCATGGCGGATGTGCATTGACAGTAGAGCCGTGAATAAGATCACCGTCAAGTATCGGTTCCCCATCCCAAGACTAGACGACATGTTAGACGAGTTGCATGGCTCAGTTTGATACGGAATTGAATAGTCCGAATAAAGAAACCGAAGCAAGAATCGACGTTAAAGGCCTTACAACGCGCCGTGCACGTGCGACTACATTTTTAGGCGAGAAAACGGATATAAGACGTAAAAGGAATGTCCAACCTGCCGGAAAATGTCCAACCGGCCGAAAAATATCCAACCTGCCGGAAAATATCTCGCTCTTGGAAAATATCGCACTGGAAATGGCCGAGCACTGTCGACCGAACCCGGCCGTGTCGTCCGACACGGCCCGTGCCGAGATGTGCCAGATAAGCCAAACTGACTATCGGCCGAACCCGACCGTGTCGTCCGACACGGTCGAGTCCTACTCTTCCGGAAATGCCGAAAATGACTGCCCAGCCGCCCGACCGTGTTCCACGACACGGTCGAGTCATGCCAGACGTCCTTGTCACGCCACGTGGTCGAGTCGCTGTCGGACGTCCTTGTCACGCCGCGACCGTGTCAAGCGGACACGGTCGAGTCACTGCTGGTCCTTGTCGCGCCGCGCCCGTGTCGAGTCCTGCCAAACGTCCCTATCGCGCCGAGTCATCGCCGGACGGGCCGCGCCGGACGTCCTCGTTGCGGCGACCGTGTCAGTCGGACACAGTCGAGTCCCTGCCGTCCAGATGCGCGCCGCGGCCGTGTCAAGCGACACGGCCCGTGTCCGGCAGCCAGCCTACCTTTTTTAATTGCTAATTTTTGTGTGTTTTGTCTTCTCTTTTCTTTTCTTTACTTATTTTAGGGATTGTGTTCCCATATTTTGTGATTGATGTTTCTTGTTTGTATTTTATTTGATTTGTTTTGATTATTCAAAGATTTTATAAATCTTTGAATTATTTTCTTTTTTTTGTTTGATTCCTTAGACTTAGACTACATACTCCTATAAGTAGTCTTCATTGATTAGCCTTGTAATATAGAGTATTATGAATTTGAATGTGAAAGAATACACTTTGTGTTTCTATCCTTGGTAAATGCTTTTTACCGAAACTTGATTTTTATTCGACGCGTTTTCGAATATTAATCCGATTGATTCTCAATAGGTCTTGGGAAGAAATCACCTTATCGAGTTATAGGTCTAATTCGATAAACCCTTGTTCTTGATCGTTCAAGTCTTCTTGATCGATATTATCATTTTCCCGATATTACTTCCATTTTCCATTTGTTCGAATTTTCATCGTCATATTCGATATTACTCCCACAAAATACGTCCAAGAACACCCTAATCGTAAAAAGACTTCTGCTACGATATTCATACGTACACTCCGAACGATACGTATCCGCCCCTCCCGGGATAATTCGTATCATAAGTGGTATCGGAGCCCAGGGTCATCTCCTTGGGCGATTTATTCAACGATTTCTTGTGAAGAACTATCTCTTGATTCTTATTATGGATTTTTCCGATCTCGATTTCTTGATCAAACTCGGTGACGCACTAAACGACTTACCGGAGCAACGTATGCAAGCGAGACGCAGAGTCGACGCCAACGATATTGATTTCTTGGCTAAATTCCGCAGCATACCAGAGTTTCACGGATCTAGTAATCCAGATGCGTGCATAGATTGGCTCCATGCTTGTGAGGAGCACGCGGACTTCAAGGCTGCCCCGATCAACCGCCGCGTTTCGCTGGTGACAAAGCGCCTCCGCGGTAGCGCCGCCTTCTGGTGGCAAAAATTGAAACAGTCCCGTTCACAACAA
This sequence comes from Orobanche coerulescens, assembly GCA_033398695.1. NCBI lineage: Eukaryota > Viridiplantae > Streptophyta > Magnoliopsida > Lamiales > Orobanchaceae > Orobanche > Orobanche coerulescens. The sequence goes on from CM065804.1 coordinate 105,008,333, forward strand.
CGTAAGCCTAAAATTACAGATTGGCAAAAATTCAGAAAATATTTCAAGCGAAGGTTCAAAACCACATCTTACCACCATTCGTTGTTTCCCCACCACCAATCATTCGACGCCCCGCCGCCAACCTTTGATCAAAGATTTTTTTTTCATCGAAGAATTTCCAGCGAAGTTTTTTTTGACGAAGACGATGTCCCTACCACCATTTTCAATGAAGTAGACGAGACAGAGTTTTCAACGGAGAAATTCAACGAAGAAGATGAGTTGAGTCGTGTCTCCCTAGTCGACGAACCTGGATTGCTACTTTGATCATGGGCCAGTTGGTTGTGTTGGCCAAATTGACCAAAACGGACCAAATTATTTTAATGGTGAGGAGCCTTTTTGTGTCATGGAAATTGGGTCGGATTATGAAGGGCCACCGGTATTTGATGCAGAACCAGTTGACGAAGAGGAGTCCGTAATTGATCATGTGTTTCCAATTCTTGATGGTGAATTAGACGTGAAATCAATAATACTCCCCATTTTTGATGTTGTGCCCGACGACGATCCATATCTCGATGAAAGTTGTTTTGAAGACTTTTGTCCATTTTATGAGGCAGACTCCAATGAGGCGTTTCCAGTTTATGATACGGAGCACGAGGATGTTATGATTCTGGAACATCTATATCCCGAGCCTTACCAAGTGTTTGACATGAAAGACGACGACGAAGCGTTTTTCCCAGGGCTTGAAGTGGCATCCGATGAAGGGCGACCTATTATTACTGTCGTGCTTCCCATTTCAGATGTCCACTCATGTCATGATATCGGTATTACCTGGCGGAGTAATTATTATTATTATTTTATTAATAATGATAGTTATTTTGTTGGTGATTCTCGAGGGCCCCCCACTACCTATCGTCTCAAGATTTTGGGCCATGTACGTACTGCAGACATTTTCGAGATCAAGTACTTAGAAGCTTTAATTAATTATCTTGACGACGAAGGAAGTTCGGAATTGAGGACAATTCCCTTTAAAGGGGGAGGGGATGATACGGAATTGAATAGTCCGAATAAAGAAACCGAAGCAAGAATCGACGTTAAAGGCCTTACAACGCGCCGTGCACGTGCGACTACATTTTTAGGCGAGAAAACGGACATAAGACGTAAAAGGAATGTCCAACCTGCCGGAAAATGTCCAACCGACCGGAAAATATCCAACCTGCCGGAAAATATCTCGCCTGCCGGAAAATATCGCACCTGCCGGAAATGGCCAAGCACTGCCGACCGAACTCGGCCGTGTCGTCCAACACGGCCCGTGCCAAGATGTGCCAGATAAGCCAAACTGACTGTCGGCCGAACCCGACCGTGTCGTCCGACACGGTCGAGTCCTACTCTTCCGGAAATGCCGAAAATGACTGCCCATCCGCCCGACCGTGTTCCACGACACGGTCGAGTCCTGCCAGACGTCCATCTCGCGCCACGTGGTCGAGTCGCTGTCGGACGTCCTTGTCACGCCGCGACCGTGTCAAGCGGACACGGTCGAGTCATTGCCGGTCCTTGTCGCGCCGCGCCCGTGTCGAGTCCTGCCAAACGTCCCTATCGTGCCGAGTCATCGGACGATCGGCCATCGGACGTCCTGTCGGCGCCGCGGCCGTGTCGATCGGACACGGTCGAGTCCTGCCGTCCAGATGCGCGCGCCGCGGTGTCAGCGACACGGCCCGTGTCCGAATGACCTACCTTTTTAATTGCTGATTTTTGTGTGTTTTGTCTTCTCTTTTCCTTTATTTACTTATTTTAGGGATTGTGTTCCCATATTTTGTGATTGATGTTTCTTGTTTGTATTTTATTTGATTTGTTTTGATTATTCAAAGATTTTATAAATCTTTGAATTATTTTCTTTTTTTTGTTTGATTCCTTAGACTTAGACTATATACTCCTATAAGTAGTCTTCATTGATTAGCCTTGTAATATAGGGTATTATGAATTTGAATGTGAAAGAATACACTTTGTGTTTCTATCCTTGGTAAATGATTTTTACCGAAACTTGATTTTTATTCGTCGCGTTTTCGAATATTAATCCGATTGATTCTCAATAGGTCTTGGGAAGAAATCACCTTATCGAGTTATAGGTCTAATTCGATAAACCCTTGTTCTTGATCGTTCAAGTCTTCTTGATCGATATTATCATTTTCCCGATATTACTTCCATTTTCCATTTGTTCGAATTTTCATCGTCATATTCGATATTACTCCCACAAAATACGTCCAAAAACACCATAATCGTAAAAAGACTTCCGCTATGATATTCATACGTACACTCCGAACGATACGTATCCGCCCCTCCCGGGATAATTCGTATCACAGTTATATTCTCAAAAGTTGATTTACGGAGCGGATACCATCAAATTCGCATGCGAGAGGGAGACGAATGGAAGACGGCATTTAAAACAAAGAATGGACTTTACGAGTGGGTCGTGATGCCATTCGGCCTCACTAATGCCCCGAGCACTTTCATGAGATTGATGAACGAGGTTCTTAAGCCTTTCTTGCGGAAGTTTGTTTTCGTGTACTTATACGACATTTTAATCTACAGTCGATCCTTAGAGGAGCATCTTGAACACTTGCGGCACGTGTTCGAAACTCTAAGGAAACAGAAACTTTATGGAAAGCGGGAAAAGTGTACTTTTCTAGTCGAGAGTCTTGTCTTTCTCGGCTATATCGTTTCTAAAGAAGGAGTTTCGGTGGATCAAGAGAAAATCGCGGCAATCAAGTCTTGGCCGACACCAAAAACTATCACGGAGGTACGATCATTTCATGGCCTCGCTTTCTTTTACCGACGATTCATACGGGACTTTAGTACCATCTCTAGTCCGATCACGGAGTGTCTTAAAAAAGGCCCATTTGCATGGAAAGAGGCTGCCCAAAGAGCTTTTGAAAAATAAAAGAAAAGTTATGTGAAGCACCGATTTTAACGTTACCCGATTTTTCACAACCATTTGAGGTGGAATGCGACTCTAGTGGAGTTGGAATCGGGGCAGTACTTATTCAAGGAGGCCGGCCCATCGCCTATTTTTCAGAAAAGTTAAGTGGTGCTCGAGTTAATTATTGCACTTAGGACAAAGAGTTCTATGCTATCGTGAGAGCACTAGATCATTGGAGTCACTATTTACGTTCGAAACATTTCGTGTTACATTCGGATCACGAGTCGTTAAAATACATTAACGGTCAAAACAAGCTAAGTCCAAGACATGCAAAATGGGTGGAGTTTTTGCAATCTTTTCACTTTTCATCCAAATGCAAAGATGGTAAGAGTAATATAGTGGCGGATGCACTATCAAGACGGTATGCCTTACTTTCTATTCTAGACGTTCGTTTGTTGGGGTTCGAGACTTTGAAAAATCATTACATTGACGATTTGGATTTCGGAGAAATTTTTACCCGTTGTAAAGAAGGTCCGTACGAAGAATTTATTTTACAGGATGACTTTCTTTTCAAAGGTAATAAACTATGTGTGCCAAAGCATACGATTCGGGAATTACTAGTTCGGGAGGCGCACGGAGGAGGACTAGCCGGTCATTTCGGTTCGGCTAAAACCGTAGAAGTTCTAAAGGAGCATTTCTTTTGGCCAAAGATGTATGGTGACGTAAGCACGATCGTGAGTAAATGCGTCACTTGTCACATGATGAAAAGTTCGTTCAAGCCAAGTACATACATGCCGTTGCCAATACCTTTGCGACCGTGGGAGGATGTCTCGATGGATTTTATTGTTGCTTTACCTCGTACTCAAAGGGGCAAAGACTCGATCATGGTTGTCGTCGACCGTTTTTCAAAGATGGCTCACTTTATAGCATGTCACAAAACCGATGATGCAAGCAATGTGGCGGACTTATATTTCCGAGAAGTAGTTCGTTTACACGGAGTTCCAAAAACTATCGTGTCGGATCGAGATTCTAAATTCCTGAGTTACTTTTGGAATACTTTATGGAGAAAGGTGGGAACTAAACTTCTATTCAGTACTTCACATCACCCACAAACCGACGGACAAACCGAAGTGACTAATCGAACCTTAGGAGCATTGTTGCGAGGATTGGTGAACAAAACACAACAAGATTGGGACGTCAAACTTGCACATGCGGAATTCGCATACAACCGATCACCCGGTTTCGCCACGGCCCATTCACCTTTTGAAGTAGTGTACGGACTAAATCCACACATGCCCTTGGATTTGATTCCCTTGCCGAGTGACGAATTGGTTCACAAAGACGCAGAATCAAAACTCAAGTCAATGATGAAGTTACATGAAAAGGTACGAGATCGAATTAAAGAAGTAAATGAAATTTACAAACGGAAGTAGAACAAAAATAAAAAGTCGAGACTATTTGATGTTGGCGACTTAGTTTGGATACATTTGAGGAAAGAACGATTCCCAAACAAATGCAAGAATAAATTAATGTCAAGAGCCGAAGGTCCGTACAAAATTGTGGGAAAAGTGAACGACAACGCTTACAAAGTAGAACTTCCGGGCGAATACGGAGTACACGCGACTTTTAACGTAGGCGATCTCTCACCTTACCTTGACGACAATGGCATTACGGAATTAAGGTCAATTCCTTTCAAAGAGGGAGGAAATGATACTTTATCAACTATCCCAATCGAAGAGAAGTCAATAAAAATCGACATCAACGACGATACAAAGTTGCATGCCCATGCATCATCATACTTGGGCGAGAAGAACACGCGAATTGGAGTTACGTTATTAATCGGAACCGGAGTTACGTAAACATGTCGACGAAATTAACATGCACGGACGTAAATCAAGCGTCCGGAAATGGGAGCAAATTGCGGCCAAAGTAGTGTTGAAGAAGACTTCGTTGAAGCTCCTTTTCTTGAAGAATATTCCTTGTTGAAAGTCTTGAAGGCATGGGATAGTTTTCAAAAGGCATGACTAAGGACTTGAATTTAAGAGCATGAAAGGAATCTCCTCCCCCACTCCTTTGAAATTTCGGACGAAGCATGCTAGGGAGAAGACTTGAATTTTCGTTTTTTTTTCTTGTTTTTTATTTCCTTATTTTTGTATACTACTATATATAGTAGTTCACATTGTTGTTGTTTGCATCTTGAAAGTCATAAACATTGTATTTCTCTTGAAATATACGTTGAACGAGTTCAACAAAACTTTGGTTATTATTTCGACGCGTCTCGAATTATAACTTGATCAATTCTCAATAGGTCTTGAGGAGAGATTATCTTTATCGAGTTATAGGTCTAATTCGATAAAACACATTCAATCCCATACATTACCCTACCTCACGGCCGAAACCATATAAATTCGGCCACCACCTTTTATTTTCGTTGTTACTTTGATACTTGTAAAAACCGTGATAATCTTCCGTTGTATTTTATACGTTTTACGTACACTTATATACGTAATTCGTATCAGAAGAACTATCTGTTGACTCTTGTTATGGATTTCTCCGATCTCGATTTCTTGATGAAACTCTGGGATGCACTAAGTGGTCTACCGGAACCACGTATGCAAGCAAGACATGGAGATGACGCACGTTAAATACACCATGCGGATGAGTTTAAAATAAGCGAACTTCCGGAGTTCGTTGGAGGTACCGATCCCGAAGCTTATTTGGAGTGGGAATGGTATATTGAGCGCATGTTCGAATTCAAAGACCTTAACGACGAGAAACGTTGCAAATATGCAATTCTCAAGTTAGGGAAGGGTGCTTCTCTTTGGTTCGAAGGAGTAAAGCCACGAAGAGCTCGGGAGGGAAAAGCAAAAATCTATTCGTGGGATTCTTTAAAAAGAAAACTTCGTAAGAGGTATGTGCCAACATCACATCGGTTAACCTTATACCAGAAGATTGCCGATTTCATGCAAGGCAAACTAAGTGTCGGTGAATATATTAAAGAGTTCGAAAGTTTGGTCTTGATGGGAGAGCTAGAAGAAAACGAAGAGCAAAAGATGTCACGTTTTTTACGTGGCTTAACCAAAAACATAGCCAACACGGTGGAGTTATATCCATATGAAGATTTCGATACTTTATGTGGACTATGCATAAAGATAGAAGCTCAAAACAAAGTGAAGTTTGCCAAAACCGAATTTACATCAAAGTTCGAGGATCCAAGTACCGGTTCGAGTTTAATTACCACAACGATACCGACTCCTATCTTTACTACGGTTCCTAAAACCCCCGGCGTACCGAAGGAAACGAGCCTAACCAAAGTAAGGTGTTTTAAATGCCAAGGATTCGGTCACTATCAAAATACTTGCCCTAATAAACGAGTTGTGACGCTAAGAGAAGCCATCACGGTCCGAGACGAGTTGCTAGTCGAGGACGAAGGAGAAAGACTAGGTGATGTATTTAATTTTAATGTGGAGGAGGACGAGGGAGAAAAATGTGAAACTTAAGAGGCTCCAAACTATGACACAACCTTAGTTCTTCGTACTTTACAAGTCAAACCCGTTTCAAATGATTCGGAACAACGGGATCAAATTTTTCACACCAAGTGTCAAGTCGGGGACAAATGGTGTAGTGTGATCATCGATGGAGGAAGTTGTACCAACGTAGCATCAAGGGAGATGGTGACGAAGCTCGAACTCATCACTACTACTCACCCAAAACCATACGCATTACATTGGCTCGATGACGGGAGTAAAGTGAAAGTCTCGAAACAAGTACGGGTCGGCTTAACCATGGGTTCGTACGTCGACAACATATTATGCGATGTACTCCCGATGGATGCATGCCATGTACTCTTGGGACGACCATGGTTATTCGATAGAGATGTTTTACATCGAGGAAGAAGTAACGAGTACGAGTTGCGGGATAAGGACAAGAGGATCGTGTTGAAACCAATGTCACTTCAATCTATGATCCCTAACCGAGGTAAGAAATCAAATCTAACCATGTTTGCTAGTGAGAGGGGAATTGAGCTTGGTACTGAGATTGGCCGGTTAAAAGAAAACGACAGCTTTGGGCCGAATTTTTATAACGACTCAGTTTCTCGTGATGGACTTTTTTGTCTTGGATAATTACCAGATTGGGCTTAATGGAATAATTTTCGATGGGCCATTATTTGGGGAGCCCAACTATATTAAAAAGAAGAATGGACTGGATTATGACGGACCACCAATATTTGATGAGGAATCAATTGATGAAGAACGGCCCGTTATTACTCCCGTGCGTCCAATTTCAGATGTCCACTCATGTCATGATATCGATATTACCGGGCGGAATAATTATTATTATTTTATTAATAATGATAGTTATTTTGTTGGTGATTCTCGAGGGCCCCCCACTACCTATCGTCTCAAGATTTTGGGCCATGTACGCACTGCGGACATTTTCGAGATCAAATACTTAGAGGCTTTAGTTAATTATCTTGATGACGAAGGAATTTCGGAATTGAGGACAATTCCCTTTAAAGGGGGAGGGAATGATACGGAATTGACTAGTCTGGATAAAGAAAACGAAGCAAGGATCGACATAAATGGCCTTACAACGCGTCATGCACGTACGACGACATTTTTTTGGCGAGAAAACAGACACAAGCCGGAAAATGACACAACCTGCCGGAAAATGTCGTCGCCTGCCGGAAAATATCACACCTGCCGAATATGACGAGCACTGCCGACCGAACTCGTCCGTGTCGTCCGACACGGCCCGTGCCGTGCTCGTCCGGAAATGCCAAAGTCACTGTCGGCCGAACCCGACCGTGTCGTCCGACACGGTCGAGTCCTACTCTTCCGGAAATGCCGAAAATGACTGCCCAGCCGCCCGACCGTGTTCCAGGACACGGTCGAGTCAATGCCGAACGTCCTTGTCGCGCCGCGCGGTCGAGTCGCTGTCGGACGTCCTTGTCGCGCCGCGCGGTCGAGTCGCTGTCGGACGTCCCTGTCACGCCGCGACCGTGTCAAGCGGACACGGCTGCCGACCAGATGCGCGCCGCGGCCGTGTCAAGCGACACGGCCCATGTCCGGCAGCCAGCCACCTTTTTTTATTGCTGATTTTTGTGTGTTTTGTCTTCTCTTTTCCTTTCTTTACTCTTTTAGGGATTGTGTTCCCATGTTTTGTGATGTATGTTTCTTTTTCTTATTTTATTTGATTTGTTTTGATTATTCAAAGATTTTGTAATCTTTGAATTGTTTTCTTTAACTTTTAGGAAGACTTGAGGTTTCCTATATATAGCTTGTATAAGCATTGTAAGATGGTATTGTATTATGAATATGAATGTGAAAGAATATACTTTGTATTTCTATCCTTGGTAAATGATTTTTACCGAAACTTGATTTTTATTCGATGCGTTTTCGAGTATTAATCCGATTGATTCTCAATAGGTCTTGAGAAGAAATCACCTTATCGAATTATAGGTCTAATTCGATAAACCTTTGTTCTTGATCGTTCAAGTCTTCTTGATCGATATTATCACTTTTTCCAATTTTACTTCTATTTTTCATTTGTTCGAATTTTCATTGTCATATTCGTTATTACTCCCACAAAATACATCCAAAAATACCATATTCGTAAAAAGACTTCCGCTATCATACACTTACGTACACTCCGAACGATACATATCCACTTCTCCGGGATAATTCGTATCACACCGTCAAGTATCGGTTCCCTATCCCGAGACTTGATGATATGTTAGACGAACTACATGGTTTGGTGGTCTTTTCAAAGGTGGATTTACGAAGCGGATATCATCAAATTCGAATGCGAGAAGGTGACGAGTGGAATACGGCCTTCAAAACGAAAAATAGATTATATGAATGGACCGTTATGCCGTTCGGTCTTACAAACGCGCCTAGTACCTTCATGAGGTTAATGAACGAAGTTCTTAAACCATTTCTGGGGAAGTTCGTGGTTGTATATCTGGATGACATCCTAATGTATAGTCAATCACTACAAGAACATTTCGGGCACTTAAGGTTAATCTTCGAAACTTTGAGGGACCGAAAATTATATGGAAAAAAAGATAAGTGTTCGTTCCCAGTCAAAAGTATAGTCTTTCTTGGCTATGTCGTTTCGAAGGACGGAGTGGCGGTTGATCAAACAAAAATCGAAGCAATTAAGTCTTGGCCGACCCCTACGACCGTGATGGAAGTGAGGTCATTTCACGGACTTGCTTCTTTTTATCGGCGGTTTATTCGAGACTTTAGCACCATTTCAAGCCCGATAACAGAGTGTTTAAAAAAAGGACCATTTGTATGGAACGGGGCTGCCCAAGGAGCATTCGAGAAGTTAAAAGCCAAATTATGCGAAGCACCGATCCTAACACTACCCGAGTTTACTCAACCATTCGAAGTTGAATGTGATGCTAGTGGAATTGGAATTGGAGCGGTTCTTATTCAAGGTAAACGACTTATCGCTTACTTTTCGGAGAAATTAAACGGAGCTCGGTTGAATTATTGCACTTACGATAAATAATTCTATGCTATCGTACGGGCCCTTGATCATTGGAGTCATTACCTACGGCCGAAACATTTTATTCTACACTCGGACCACGAATCATTGAAGTACATTAACGGACAACATAAACTGAGTCCTAGGCATGCCAAGTGGGTAGAATTTCTACAATCATTTCACTTTTCATCCAAGTACAAAGACGGTAAAAGCAATGTCGTTGCGGATGCATTATCTAGGAGGTATGCTTTACTTTCTACTCTGGAGGTTCGGTTACTTGGTTTCGAAATGTTGAAGGAGTGTTATGAAAATGATGCGGATTTTGGAGAAGTTTTTACTCGTTGCAAATCTGGTCCGTTCGGGGAGTTCATGTTACAAGATGATTTCCTATTTAAAGGGAATAGGCTATGCGTTCCAAAACAGGCAGTTCGGGAATTATTGGTTCGGGAGGCTCACGGAGGAGGCTTAGCAGGTCATTTTGGCACGGCTAAAACATTGGAAGTACAAAAAGAACATTTCTTTTGGCCAGAAATGCTAAAAGATGTTTACAATGTTTTAAGTAAATGCGTATCATGTCACATCGCAAAGAGTTCGTTCAAACCGGGATCGTATATGCCTCTACCGGTTCCAGAAAGACCATGGGAAGATGTATCAATGGATTTTATCGTCGCTTTACCCCGTACTCAACGAGGTAAAGATGCTATTATGGTGGTTGTGGATCGCTTCTCAAAAATAGCTCACTTCGTAGCTTGCCACAAAACCGGCGACGCAAGCAACGTAGTCGATTTATACTTCCGAGAGGTGGTTCGTTTACATGGAGTTCCGAAGACTATTGTTTTGGATCGGGATTCGAAATTCCTTAGCTATTTTTGGAATACTTTATGGAGGAAAGTGGGAACAAAGCTCTTGTTTAGCACTTCACACCATCCTCAAACAGATGGTCAAACCGAAGTCACAAATTGAACGCTAGGAACGTTGTTGCGAGGACTTGTAAATAAAATGCAAAAGGATTGGGACATGAAATTTTCTGATGCGGAATTTGCCAATAACCGATCCCCTACACATGCTACGGCACATTCTCCCTTTGAAGTCGTTTATGGATTAAATCCTTATATACCCTTGGACTTGATTCCGTTGCCGAAGGACGAGTTGGTACACAATGATGCGGAATCTAAACTTAAATCGATGATCAAGTTGCACGGACAAATACATGATCGAATCAAAGAGGTGAATGACGCATACGAAAGGAAATCCAACAATCACAGAAAACCGAGACTATTCGAAGTAGGCGACTAGGTTTGGGTACACTTAAGAAAAGAGAGAATTCCTAGCAAACGCACGAACAAACTTATGCCGAGGGTCGAGGGACCTTACAAAATCATGGGTAAAGTGAACGACAATGCGTATAAAGTAGAACTTCCGGGCGATTATGGGGAACACGCCACTTTTAACGTGGGCGATCTATCTTCTTACCTTGACGACGAGGGAATCACTGAATTGTGGTCAATTCCTTTCAAAGGGGGAGGAGATGATACGATTGTGACATCTCCAAACGAAGAAAACAAAGTAAGAATTGACGTAAGTAACGATACCACATTGCATGCACATGCACCTACGTACTTCGGTGAGAAAACAAATGCGGAAATGGGAACGATCTTAATAATCGGAACCGGGATAACTTAGACGTATCAAAACATGCATACGTATGCATGTTCATGCATACAAAATTGGCCATATTAGGGGGAGATTTCATCCGATTGTGATGGGAGATCCATGAAGGATCTTTGTCCCCACTACTTTCAAGTTTGCTTTCATTTTCAAAGTCCACCACAATAAAATCAAAGATAGAGATTTGGCTCACTCCACCTTTTGACAAATCGGCCGAACAAGGATATTAGAAGATGCCAAGTTGTTGCTTTCATTTTCTATCCTTATCAAAGTCTTACAAAAGGATACCACATGGGAAAGATGTTATCTCATCCTTTCAACTTACCCCACGGCCGAACATGCAAGGAAGAAGCCAAGCATGATGTTGTTTTCATTCTTTGTCAAAGTTGATAGATTAGTTTAATATTTGCTTGTTTTTTAGCTTGATCTTGTTTGATCTTGTTTGTAGTTGTAATGGCTATTTAAAATCATCATCCTCAACCTTTCAATGCATCTTGAAGTTAAAAAAACGAAATACACTTTGTATGTATTCTTGTTGAATGATTTTCAGCAACACCTTGATTATAATTCGACGCGTCTTCGAGTTGTAATTTAATCGATTCTCAATAGGTCTTGAGGAGAGATTACTTTATCAAACTATAGGTCTAGTTTGATAAATTACGTTCGTATTGTTCTTGATTAAAAGCCGAATTGCCCTACTTTCGGTTAATTCTTACGAGTGTTACACATATCGAGTGTTGTGAGGTAACAAAATATTTCCGCTGCATTTCCTTACGAGTTTACGTACAATTTCATACGTAATTCGTATCAATCGCGTAGAACTCCTTGTCGTAAGTGCAATAGTTGAGTCGAGCTCCACTCAACTTCTCCGAAAAGTACGCAATGGGCCGCCTGCCTTGAATGAGGACCGCCCCAATACAAACTCCACTAGCATCACACTCCACCTCGAATGGCTGTGCAAAATCGGGTAACGCCAAGATAGGTGCTTCACATAACCTTGCCTTCAATTTTTCAAACGCCCCTTGGGCAGCCCTGCTCCACACAAACGGACCCTTCTTTAAACACTCAGTTATCGGACTAGTTTTGGTGCTGAAATCTCGAAGCCTCCGATAAAAAGAGGCAAGACCGTGGAATGATCTAACTTCAGTTACGGTTTTGGGAGTAGGCCACGACTTAATAGCTTCAATTTTACCCTGATCAACCGACACTCCTTCCTTCGAAACAACATAGCCAAGAAAAGTTATGCTCCCAACGAGAAACGCACACTTTTCTTTCTTTCCGTAAAGCCTTTGAGACCTAAGAGTCTCGAATACTTGCCGTAGATGCCCGAGATGCTCCTCCACCGATCGACTATAAACCAAAATATCATCCAAATAAACAACCACAAATCTACCCAAAAATGCCTTAAGTACTTCGTTCATCAAACGCATGAAAGTACTCGGGGCATTAGTAAGTCCAAATGGCATGATGGTCCACTCATACAGTCCATGCTTAGTTTTGAAAGCCGTCTTCCATTCATCTCCCTCCCGCATACGAATTTGGTGATAGCCACTTCGCAAATCAATTTTAGAAAAGACCACCGAGCCATCTAGCTCGTCCAACATATCATCAAGCCTTGGTATCGGGAATCGATACTTGATTGTTATGTTATTTACAACCCGACTATCGATACACATCCGCCAAGAACCATCCTTCTTAGGAACAAGTAGGACCGGAACCGTACATGGACTTAAACTTTCTCGAACATACCCGTGGCTCATTTGTTCTTCAATCTGCTTCTGAAGTTCCTTCGTTTCCTCGGGATTACACCTATAGTCAGCCTTATTCGGAAGAGGCGCGCTTGGTATAAGGTCGATTTGATGCTCAATTCCACGGATTGGCGGCAAACTCGATGGCAATTTTTCAGGGAAGACGTCCGCGAACTCATGTAATAGTTCGACCACTGTATCCTCGTTCTTCACTACCACGAAATCATCTCGAATCTCCTTTATCACCATCATGTAAACACGGTCACCACTCTCCATAGCGTGTTCAACTTCCCTCTTGCTAGCGAACATGGTGAGGTTCGGTTTTTCCCCTCGTTTGGCACTCATGGAACGGATAGCTTGAGGAGACATCGGTTTCAACACGATCTTCTTTCCCTTATCTCGCAACTCGTATTCGTTGCTCCTACCCCGATGCAAAGCATCCTTATCAAATAACCAAGGACGTCCCAAAAGTACGTGACAAGCATCCATCGGAATCACATCACATAATATCTCATCACGATAAGAGCCCATTGCCAATCGGACCCGAACTTGCTTCGAAATCCTCACCTTACTTCCGTCATCAAGCCAATGTAAAGCATATGGCTTAGGGTGGGCGGTGGTGGTTAGTCCAAGCTTCCTCACCATTTCACTCGAAGCTACGTTTGTGCAACTCCCTTCGTCGATAATTAAACTACACCACTTATCTCCAACTTGACACTTCGTATGGAATATCTGGTCCCGTTGTTCTGACTCGCTCGGAACCGACTTGGCTTACAAAGTGCGAAGGACCAAGGCTGTATCATAATTCGGAGCATTGTAAGCCTCACATTCTTCTCCTTCTTCGTCCTCCATGCTGAAATCAAACACATCACCTAGTCTATCTTTTTCATCCTCAACCAACAATTCGTCTCGGATCGTGACAGCTTCCCTTAGTGTCACCACTCATTTGTTCGGACAAGCATTTTGATAATGCCCGAATCCTTGACATTTGAAACATCTTACTTTAGCCAAACTCATCTCCTTCGGTATGTAGGGGGTCTTAGGAATCGCAACAGGGACCGGAGTCGGTACAGTCGCCTTAGTAGTTGAACTAGACCCGACACTTGGGTTTCCAAATTTGACTGGAAACTCGCACTAGTAGAATAAACATCAAAGACTTCGGTACGTCTCACTTCGGTAATCTATATTAGCGAAGTAAAAACAAACAACCACTTCGCTTTTCAATTTACTAAAGTAAAAAACCCACATAGACTTCAGTAAATGGTACCAAACATAAAAGTAGGAGCTAGCTATAAATTTTAAATTACTAAGACTTCGCTTATTTGATAATTACTGAAGTAAAAAGTGTGAAATTTGATAGTGCAGTTGATTAGATTGAAGGATCCAAAGTGCGGATCTTTAATTGAGTTGGACCCAAAATCGGGTTAAACGCATGCTAAGTCGGCGATATCTCATTTCTCTCCTCTATTCGACCTCTCCCTCTCTCTCTCTTCATCCCTCTCGGCCATAAGTCAAAATTTGCGAGAACACACATAAATTAAATCTACACGAAACACAAAGAGATGCACCTTTGCCGGATCACGCACACCGATCAGGTGTAAGCAGCGGTGGTAGCGGCGGCGGTTTCCTATCAAAATTCATGGTCGAGTCGGGTCGGTTGAGGTGACCTTGAGTCCGATTCGGCTCGATTTGGGTTGTTCATATGTAGGTCCGACTTGGGTTCAAAATTCTAGTCTGAATCTCCGGCACATCGGCGGCTCGCGAATAGAGGTCAGTGCAGTATCGGTCTAGGGCTTTTTGAAGTTTGACTTTGGTCGATTTGGGCTCTAATATGGAGTTATTCGGCGGTGGGTTCGGGCCCAGGAAAAGCAGGTTCATAATGTTTGTTCCATTATCTTATTTCGATTCCGTGCTTCACTATGGTGACGATCGCACATAATGTTGTGTAATTCCTTTAACCTTTTTACTATGTTGATTTTTATCGATTAAGAATTGGAATTTTTTGCTCGAATTTTGTTCTCATTATTAAGCTTAAATCGGATATCTTCTCATACAGCGTTCTTTGTGCGAGTGCAACCGTGGTGATGCGAGATGAGTGTTTAATGTGTGTGTATGTATGTGTGTTATGTTGTCATGTTGATGATATAACTAAGTGTATGGATTTGAGATGATTTGGGGCTAGTAAACATCGACTTCCGGTGATGTTCGAATGTCATGAAGCATGACATTTTGAGAAGCATCTTCAATCTATAAAAGAAAGACGCAATTACATTATAGTTCCTATTGGGGTCTGCAGGTTTGGTGTTTGCGGGCATAGAGCATTGCTCATGAAGGTACCTCTTTTGTTACACATGTTTTTTCGATTTAAATGAATAGGTCGGTTTATGAATTGAAATATTTCCTTTTGTTTTGCTTCTAGTATCTGTGTGATCGGATGGAGCCTCGTGTTCATTGTGAGCTTGTCGGGGGTTACTTGGATTTCT
This sequence comes from Orobanche coerulescens, assembly GCA_033398695.1. NCBI lineage: Eukaryota > Viridiplantae > Streptophyta > Magnoliopsida > Lamiales > Orobanchaceae > Orobanche > Orobanche coerulescens. The sequence continues at coordinate 105,023,620 of CM065804.1, forward strand.
CTCCTCATGCTTGGAATGTAATTGTTATGGAAAAGGGCGGTTCATTGTCCGTATGATAGTTGATGCATGCCATCCACATGACATCGAGAAGAAAGTGACCCGAATATTTTTGCGGTAGCAATTTAAATTTTCGTTTCCATAATAAGATAGTTTTTATATTAATGGCAATGTTTTATATGCATGTTTATTCTTGAGGATAGCTCTATCCAGTTGATGGTTGCAAGAAGATGTATTTCGGTATTTAGCTATTGTACTTTCACCTTTAGTGATTTTTTGGAATATTCTTACATGAGCGAGGTCCATGAGTAAGTTGTAGACCTTGTGGTCAGATTCGTCCAATCATCAATTGAAAAATTAAAAATACATGTCAATTAACACATGAAGTTGGACAATGTTAGAATTTTACGATTTTTTGTTCTATTGGATTGTAATTTGTGAATACTAGAATGGAATACCGATTTATGCTTCTTGCTTTAGCTTTGAATTGTGAAAGCTTATCTTTTTATGCTTCATAAAAGCAACATATATGTGAAGCTCACTTTTAGCACTTTCTAAGTTGGCCCTTTAAGTTTTGAACGAGCGATCAAATCTATAATGCCTCGGTGATCCAGTTAAAATTTTACGCCGTGGTATTAGGTATATGTGAATTATCATACTTCTATACATGTTTCTAATGTATGTCACTTGTTGTAGGTATCTTGAATTGCTTCTTATAATATTTTGAATTGCTTCTTATAATATCAAATCCACCCAACGGAAGTGAAGATTTATTGATACGGAGTTAGTTATTTCACTCTTCTCAAAATCTCCCATACATAGTCTTTTCTTCTTGAACACTCTTCCTGTAATGCTGATATTTCCGGTTTCTATATGAAGGTTCTTCGATTCTTGTGTGAAGGGCAAACACCTCCTCCAGTTAGTGGCGATCATCAAACATTTATACGAGACAAGATTAAAGGTATTCCACTTTGGTGCCTTTTCTTATGAGTCATGACCTCATGTTAGTTCATTATGAGATTTTTCTCTTGCGGGATCTTTGCTATTCTTATACCAATTCTATCGGCTTTTTCAAAGGATGAGGTGCTTGCTTGTATTCTTTTTATTATTGTGTGATTAATCATCTTAATTTGATTTCATTTTTCGATGCATCTTAAGTTGTCTACAAAAACATATAGAGCTTGAGATAGTATGTTGTGGCACAAATCATTTGCGGTATAAATTGAATCAAGGCGGCGAACAAACTTGAAGTTCTTGATATTTTTCCTCTGTGACTCTTCTATACATGTATTGTTTACGTATCAAAGAGAGATCCGGAAGTATGTTTTCTACCAAGACTTTTCTTGAACATTAGTCCTGAAGATGTGAAAATATATGACAGCTTTATTTATTCATCCTTAAAATTTAAATCCAAGCTTTGTTTTTCCCTTTCGCCTTTTCTCCCCCGGTTGTCGGAACAATCAAAAGGTCACGAGTAATATACCTACTAAAGGCGTTGACAAGTGCTTTCTTAATATCATTCTAACTTTGTCCTCTTTACATTAGCTCGTTTTATTTATATTTAACAAGCATCACCTTCATCATGATTTTAAAAAAGAAGTTTTTTTTATTTATCTTTTGCCAGGTGTTACCTATTTTTTCTCGACTTGTCCAGCTTCCGCTGCAGAAGTTTCAGCTGGCACTAGCTCATATTTTACAGGCTGAACAGAGTCTCAGTTTATCTGTCATTGATTCTTTGAGACATTGTTCCATATAGCTGGTTATTTTATATTTAATTTCATGTGTTATCCATGGTACCTTTATGATTTTTGTATTATGAAGTTAATTCACATGCCTTACTACTTCAGCCAATCATTTGCGCAAGCAGGCAAAGAAGTAGGCTGTGTATTTCAAACTAAAGGTGATATCGACTTAGAGAAGATCAAGCACTCGGGGTATTTCCGGTCACTTTTTCCAGAGTCATGTGAAAGAACTGCATATGGATTGGTATGTTCCGCTGGATCATTGAACGTTGAACATGTTTTACTCAATAGACGTCTAACTCGTGTTTGCTTTTTGTATGATGTAAGGAATGGCCTTGATATTCAAATCTTTGTTTCGAAACATTTTCCTAAATTTTTTGAGAGAAAAGAACGATAAAGCGAGGATTGTGTTGTCATCGAAAAAAATATTCAATTCGAATTATAGGTATAACCATTCTATATACGCCATCACTAAAGCATAGGAGAAAAGGAGCTTATTGGGCTAGTTTTAAGACCAAAAGCTTACATTAGAAAGCAGTAGTCAGAATTGAAAATGTAAAATCTCCATAATGCCTTGAAGAAGTGATCTTCATGCTCACAGTAAAGGATTTGTTAATGCTAGAGCAAAGGCGGTATGCACTTTATTTAGTGAGCTATCTTGTTTTATTTGCTTATCTTGCTTTTATTGTTGACATCACGGTCGGCCCGGTTCATTGTGAGTAAATGGGTATATTTTTCTCTTGTGAACATGTGTGATTGGTTAGGTGGTTGTTTAGATGGAGCTTATATACGTTATTTTCGATCGAATTGCGGATATCATAGTTCTTCTATGATAAACACCTCCGAATAAATATAGGCAAAAGTTAGATGTAAAACATGAAAATGTTTGATGATTATCTTTGCTTTATTAACAATCGAAGCAATCTAAAGCAAATCAAGTATGATATCTGGATGATGCCATTGCTTGTTTCCGATTTACATGGTTAATTCCTATATCAAAATATACGGAGGCAATGTATAGATTTTATATGCTTGATTAAAATGATGATTGCAGATAGGCGAGGGTGAAAAACTTGTAAGAGCATTTTTTGGTGTTGCTAGCTGCTACGGGTGATTATGTGGATTTGTTTGCTTCATGTGCTGATGTTGAAGATTTGAAGAAGAAAGTTGATGAGAATATGATTTCATGATGAACAAGAAGTGTGATCGTCTGATGAAAAGCAATGATGTGTTGAAGAGAGACTTTGTCGTTTCGGAGTATATGATCCTTTTTAATCATTTTTGTCCTATTTGTGGTGTTCATAATGAAATAGATAGAATCTTATTAGACATTATTTGTCTTTGTTATGATATGTATCTGGTTTTGAATTGGTTGGAACGTATGTTATTTTTTTTAAGATGGGATGATATGAAATTGTTGGTTCTTATATTATTGAGCTCTTGTGGTTGATGGTTAGTTATAGTTGAATGTAGATTTTGGCAATAAATTCTAAATTGAAATGTGAAATATTAATATATATTACTGCAGAAAATACTAATATATATTATACAATAACTGAAGTAAAAAGTTCTTTATTTACTGCGTCAATTATAAAATAATTGAAGTTAAAGGTATTCTTTTACTTTACTTACCCCCATATTTGGATCACAATTAGAAAAAAAAACCGAGATAGACTTCGGTTATTACGATATTAGACTTCGTCTAATAAGCGAAGTCTAAAGTATACCTTTAACTACACGAACATAGACTTCGGTAATTATAACATTTTTACTTCGGATATTATTCGAAGTCTTTGACGTTTATTCTTATAGTGTCGGGTTTATACATCTTCATCCTGTTTTGAGCTTCTAACTTCACACATAGCCCACATAATGTATCGAAGTCCTCGTATGGATACAGTTCCACCGAGTTAGCTATGCTTCGGTTCAAGCCACGCAAGAATCGCGACATCTTCGGCTCCTCATTCTCCTCTATTTCTCCCATTAAGGTCAGATTCTCGAACTCCTCAATATATTTACTGACATTCAACATTCCTTGCATGAGATCTGCAATCTTCCTGTACAAGGACAACCGGTGTGATGTTGGTACATATCTTTTACGAAGTTTTCCTTTTAATGAATCCCACAAACGGATCTTTTCTTTCCCCACACGAGTTCTTCGTGTTTTAATTCCCTCGTACCAAAGTGAAGCTCCTTTACCCAACTTGAGAATTGCATACTTACACCTTTTCTCATCGTCAAGGTCTTTAAACTCGAACATGCGGTCAATTTTACGTTCCCATTCCAAGTAAACTTCTGGGTCTGTCCCGCCAACGAACTCTGGAAGCTCATTAACCTTGAATTCTTCGACATGGCGTGAGGGTCGCTCATAGTCACCACGCCTAGGTTGCCAATGCTGGTCGCTTTGTTCTGGTACGTCACGCAATGCGTCACGAAGTTTTGCCAAGAAATCAGCGTCGTTGAGATCCACAATGTCAAAGATCAAGAACTTGGTCTCCGATGCCACTTATGATACGAATTTTCGCTTGTGATGCGAATTCGCTATCGATACAGCAGGAAGCTATTTGGATGAGCGGAAGCGAATCAGCAAGGAACTGTCAGAAACTGAGAACACCCATTCGCTACAGCAATAACACGGGCTAGCGATACGCACTCGCGACAGGAAAAGATGACGGCAACTCAATACAGCAGCAAGACAGGAACTTGGCCAAATGTAAAAGACCTGATACAGTCCACCTCCAAACAGCGACACTCAAAACAGCACATTTCGGTCGGATGCGAATTTGAAACAGGAACAAGATCGAAGGATCGAACAACACTTGATGCAAAATGCCGAACAAGTATAAAACTGTATCGAAAACAAGCAGAATATCGAAACAGGACAGAAACAGTTGTTTTGTCGAATTAGACCTATAATTCGATAAAGTGATTTCTTCTCAAGACCTATTGAGAATCAATTTGATTAAGATTCGAAAACACGTCGAATAATAATCAAAGTTTTGATGAAAAGCATTCACCAAGGAAAACACAAAGTGTATTCTTATTTCTTCAACATTCCATATCTTCGTTACAACTTCATCGCCCTATTTATAGGTAAAAGTAGCCTGACAAGAGCCTGACAAGATAATCTTAAATTATTACAAGCTGGGTTTAAAATAAAAAAAGATAATAAAAAGGTTCCTCATGTCACTTGTTGACAAAAGCAAAAACTGGGCCTTGTCTCCAAGTTGAAAGCTGATAGCCGCTTTTTCACACAGCATGTTGCCGAGAATCCTGCTGCCTTTCTAATAAAATATGCTGAAATTCTTTTATTATTTTACCACTTGGGCCCCCCTCCCCCAAGATGCAAGTTATCTATTGTTTAAGTTACTCCAAGTCCGGTTATTAAGGTAACTCCGTGTCTCGTTTTTTCGCCCAAGTATGTTGCATGGTCGCTTACGTCGATCATCACCTCGTCTTCTTCCCTTGGACTTGTCAATCCCATATCACAAGTCCAAGGGAAGAAGACGAGGTGATGATCGACGTAAGCGACCATGCAACATACTTGAGCAAGAAAACGAGACACGGAGTTACCTTAATAACCGGACTTGGGTTAATTTAAACAATAGGTAACTTGCATCTTGGGGGAAGGGGGAGGGGCCCAAATGGTAAAAGAATAAAAGAATTTCAGCATATTTTATTAGAAAGGCAACAGGATTTTCGGCAACATGCTGTGTGAAAAAGCGGCTATCGGCTTTCAACTTGGAGACAAGGCCCAGCTTTTACTTATGTCAGCAAGTGACATGAGGAACCTTTTTATTATCTTTTCTTATTTTAAACCCAGCTTGTAATAATTTAAGATTATCTTGTCAGGCCACTTTTGCCTATAAATAGGGCGATGAAGTTGTAATGAAAGAGATATATGAATGTTGAAGAAATAAGAATACACTTTGTGTTTTCCTTGGTGAATGATTTTCATCAAAACTTTGATTATTATTCGACGCATTTTCGAATCTTAATACGATTGATTCTCAATAGGTCTTGAGAAGAAATCACTTTATCGAATTATAGGTCTAATTCGATAAAACAACTGTTTCTGTCCAGTTTCGATATTCTGCTTGTTTTCGATACAGCTTTATACTTGTCCGGCATTTCGCATCAAGTGTTGTTGATCGATCCGAACTTGTTTCTGCTTCCACGCATCCAACGTCTTGAAACGTCAGCATTTGGAGGTGGCCTGTATCAAGTCTTTTAAGCATGCACTCCATAATCGCCCGAAAGTTCTAACTTGTAAGCATTGTCGTTCACCCTCGCAACTATTTTAAATGGCCCCTAGGCTCGTGGCATTAACTTATTCTTACGCTTACTCATAAATCGCTCCTTTCTCAAATGTATCCAAACTAAATCTCCAACCTCAAATAATCTCAGTTTTCTTTGCTTGCTCGACTTCCTTTTGTACGCCTCATTTATTTCCTTGATTCGGTTACGTACCTATTCGTGTAGTTTCATCATCGATTTTAGTTTTGACTCCGCGTCCTTATGCACCAACTCTTCATTCGGTAATGGTATTAAGTCTAATGGTATGTAAGGATTCAGGCCATAAACTACTTCGAATGGAGAATGTACTGCGGCATGAGAAGGAGAGCGATTATATGCGAACTCCGCATGTGCGAGCTTCAAATCTGAATCCTTTTGTGTTTTGCTCACCAAGCCTCGCAACAGCGTTCCTAGTGTTTGATTAGTCACTTTGGTTTGTCCGTCTGTTTGAGGATGATGCGAAGTACTAAACAAAAGCTTGGTTCCCACCTTTCTCCATAATGTGTTCCAAAAGTAGCTCAGAAACTTCGAGTCCCGGTCCGAAACAATAGTTTTCGGAACTCCATGTAATCGTACCACCTCTCGAAAATACAAGTCAGCAACATTACTCGCATCGTCGGTTTTGTGACAAGAAACAAAATGAGCCATCTTCGAAAAACGATCGACAACAACCATAATCGCATCCTTACCTCGTTGGGTTCGCGGCAAAGCAAACAATGAAATCCATCGAAACATCTTCTCATAGTCTCTCCGGAATCGGTAAAGGTGTGTATTTTCCTGGTTTGAACGAACCCTTCGCAATATGGCATGTCACACACTTACTAATTATATTATTGACATCCCCCTGCATCTTTGGCTAATAAAAATATTCTTTAAGCACATCTAATGTCTTGGCCGAACCAAAGTGGCCAGCCAAATCTCCCCCGTGAGCCTCTCGAACCAGCAATTCTCGAATCGTGTGCCGTGGTAGACAAAGACAATTTCCCTGAAAAAGAAAGCCTTCCTGTATCGAAAATTCTCCCATCAGGCCAAGTTTGCACAGGGCAAAGGTATCGCCAAAATCCGCATCACCAGCGTAATACTCCTTTACTGTATCGAATCCAAGCAATCGAACGTCAAGGGTAGAGAGTAAGGCATACTGCCTGGACAGCGCATCAGCCACCACATTGCTCTTACCGTCCTTATACTTCGATGAAAAGTGAAATGATTGCAAAAATTCCACCCACTTCGCATGTCTGGGACTCAACTTCCGCTGCCCATTAATATACTTTAAAGATTCATGGTCCGAATGCAGAATAAAATGTTTCGTCCGAAGGTAATGACTCCAATGATCAAGAGCTCTCACTATTGCGTAGAACTCCTTGTCGTAAGTGCAATAGTTGAGTCGAGCTCCACTCAACTTCTCCGAAAAGTACGCAATGGGCCGCCTGCCTTGAATGAGGACCGCCCCAATACCAACTCCACTAGCATCACACTCCACCTCGAATGGTTGTGCAAAATCGGGTAACGCCAAGATAGGTACTTCACATAACCTTGCCTTCAATTTTTCAAACGCCCCTTGGGCAGCCCTGCTCCACACAAACGGACCCTTCTTTAAACACTTAGTTATCGGACTCGTTATGATGCTGAAATCTCGAATAAACCTCCGATAAAAAGAGGCAAGACTGTTGAACGATCTAACTTCAGTTACGGTTTTGGGAGTAGGCCACAACTTAATAGCTTCAATTTTACCCTGATCAACCGACACTCCTTCCTTCGAAACAACATAGCCAAGAAAAGTTATGCTCCCAATGAGAAACGCACACTTTTCTTTCTTTTCGTAAAGCCTTTGAGACCTAAAAGTCTCGAATACTTGCCGTAGATGCCCGCGATGCTCCTCCAGCGACCGACTATAAACCAAAATATCATCCAAATAAACAACCATAAATCTGCCCAAAAATGCCTTAAGTACTTCGTTCATCAAACGCATGAAAGTACTCGGGGCCTTCGTAAGTCCAAATGGCATGACGGTCCACTCATACAGCCCATGCTTAGTTTTGAAAGCCGTCTTCCATTCATATCCCTCCCGCATACGAATTTGGTGATAGCCACTTCACAAATCAATTTTAGAAAAGACCACCGAGCCATGTAGCTCGTCTAACATATCATCAAGCCTTGGTATCGGGAATCGATACTTGATTGTTATGTTATTTACAGCCCGGCTATCGATACACATCCGCCAAGAACCTTCCTTCTTAGGAACAAGTAGGACCGGAACCGCACATGGACTTAAACTTTCTCAAACATACCCGTAGCTCATTAGTTCTTTTTAGGGAAAAGTCAATTGCATTAAATAAATAAGAGTGGCCAATAAGGCTGGCCAGTACCCAGCAACCATTACAGAAGGTGCAACAACAGCACGAAAAAGAAAAAATAAAAGAGAGTTACACTGAAACTACCAAGCAACCCTCCAAATACGCCTAACAGCGACCGCAGATAAGGAATTAGGCGGCCAACGCTGAGAGATAATGTCCCGAACAAGACCAATCCCCTGAAAAGTGACTGTGTGTGGATCTCGAAGCCTCTGACCGAATCTCCTCTCATTACGCTCCTGCCAGAGTAAGTAGACCAACGTCGCTAAAAAAATACGGTATGCCACGTTTACCACATGCCTACCTCTCCACCTCCTAGCCGCCCAAAGAATACCCGTACTCCACTCAGAGTGAGGCCAACTAAATTTTACCTCCCTCCTTGCAATAGAGATATGATACGGAATTGACTAATCCAAATAAATAAAAATGAAGCAAGAATCGAGGTAAATGGCCTTACAACGCGTCATGCATGTACGCAATATTTTTAGGCGAGAAAATGGACACAAGCTGGAAAATGACACAACCTGCCGAAAAATGTCGTCGCCTGCCGGAAAATGTCGAGCCTGCCGGAAAATATCGCACCTGCCGGAAAATGCCGAGCACTGCCGGCCGAACTCGGCCGTGTCGTCCGGCATGGCCCGTGCTGAGATGTCCCAGAATCGTGAAACTGACTGCCGACCAGACTCGATCGTGTCCCGAGACACGGCCGAGTCGAACTCTTCCGGATAAGCCAAAATCCACTGCCCAGACGCCCGACCGTGTTCTAGGACACGATCGAGTCCACGCCGAACGTCCCTATCGCGCCGAGTCACTATCGGACGTCCCTGTCGCGCCGCGACCGTGTCAAGCGGACACGGTCGAGTCACTGCCGACGTCCTTGTCAGCGCCGCGCCCGTGTCGAGTCCCTTCCGGCGCCTGTCGACCGCGCCGCGGCCGTGTCATGGGACACGGTCGAGTCCTGCCGACAACCCACTTATTTTATACACTTTTGTGTATTTTTTACTTCTATTTTCCTTTTTACTTATTTTAGGGATTATGTTTTCCCCATTTTGTGATTTATGTTTCTTGTTTGTATTTTATGTTGATTTGTTTGGATTATTCAAAGATTTTATAATCTTTGAATTATTTTCTTTTTTTTTTGTTTGATTCCTTAGACTTAGACTACATCCTCCTATAAGTAGTCTTCACTTAGCCTTGTAATAGCATAGTATTAAGAATTTTAATGTGAAAGAATACACTTTGTATTTCTATCCTTGGTAAATGATTTTTACCGAAACTTGATTTTTATTCGACGCGTTTTCGAGTATTAATTCGATTGATTCTCAATAGGTCTTGAGAAGAAATCACCTTATCGAATTATAGGTCTAATTCGATAAACCCTTGTTCTTGATCGTTCAAGTCTTCTTGATCGATATTATCACTTTTTCCGATATTGCTTCCATTTTTCATTTGTTCGAATTTTCATTGTCATATTCGATATTACTCCCACAAAATACATCCAAAAACACCCATACTCGTAAAAAGCCTTCCGCTACGACATTCATACGTATACTCCGAACGATACATATCCACCTCTTCTGGATAATTCGTATCATAAGTGGTATCGGAGACCAAGGCGATTTCCTTGGCGATTTTATTGAAGATTTCTTGTTCAAAACCATCTCTTGAATCTTGTTATGGATTTCTCCGATCCCGATTTCTTGATGAAACTCCGGGACGCACTAAGCGGTCTACCGGAACCACGTATGCAAGCAAGACGCGGGGATGACGCACGTCAAATACACCATGCGGACGAGTTTAAAGTAAACGAACTTCCGGAGTTCGTTGGAGGTACCGACCCCGAATCCTATTTGGAGTGGGAACGGAAAATTGAATGCATGTTCGAATTCAAAGACCTTAACGACGAGAAACGTTGCAAATATGCAATTCTCAAGTAAGGGAAGGGTGCTTCTCTTTGGTTCGAAGGAGTAAAGACGCGAAGAGCTCAGGAGGGAAAGGCAAAAATCTGTTCGTGGGATTCTTTAAAAAGAAAACTTCGTAAGTGGTATGTGCCAACATCACATCGGTTAACCTTATACCGTAAGATTGCCGATTTCATGCAAGGCAAACTAAGTGTCGGTGAATATATTGAAGCGTTCGAAAGTTTGGTCTTGATGGGAGAGGTAGAAGAAAATGAAGAGCAAAAGATGTCCCGTTTTTTACGTGGCTTAAATAAAAACATAGCCAACACGGTGGAGTTATATCCATATGAAGATTTTGATACTTTATGTGGACTATGCATAAAGATAGAAGCTCAAAACAAAGTGAAGTTTACCAAAACCGAATTTACATCAAAGTTCGAGGATCCAAGTACCGGTTCGAGTTCAATTACCACGACGATACCGACTCCTATCTCTACTACGGTTTCTAAAACCCTTGGCGTACTGAAGGAAACGATCCTAACCAAAGTAAGTTGTTTTAAATGCCAAGGGTTCGGTCACTATCAAAATACTTGTCCTAACAAACGAGTGGTGACGCTAAGAGAAGCCATCACGGTCCGAGACGAGTTACTAGTCGAGGACGAAGGAGAAAGACTAGGTGATGTATTTAATTTCAATGTGGAGGAGGACGAGGGAGAAGAATGTGAAACTTACGAGGCTCCAAACTATGACACAACCTTAGTTCTTGGTACTTTACAAGTCAAACCCGTTTCAATTGATTCGGAACAACGGGATCAAATTTTTCACACCAAGTGTCAAGTCGGGGACAAATGGTGTAGTGTGATCATCGATGGAGGAATTTGTACCAACGTGGCGTCAAGGGAGATGGTGACGAAGCCCGGACTCATCACTACTACTCACCCAAAACCATACGCATTACATTGGATCGATAACGGGAGTAAAGTGAAAGTCTCGAAACAAGTACGGGTCGGTTTAACCATGGGTTCGTACGTCGACAACATATTATGCGATGTACTACCGATGGATGCATGCCATGTACTCTTGGGACGACCATGGCTATTCGATAGAGATGTTTTACATCGAGGAAGAAGTAACGAGTACGATTTGCGGGATAAGGACAAGAGGATCGTGTTGAAACCAATGTCTTTTCAACCTATGATCCCTAACCGAGGTGAGAAACCGAATCTAACCATGTTTTCTAGTGAGAGGGAAATTGAGCTTGGTACTGAGATTGGCCGGTTAAAAGAAAACGACAGCTTTGGGCCAAATTTTTATAACGACTCAGTTTCTCGTAATGGACTTATTATCTTAGATGATTACCAAATTGAGGTTAGTAAATTATTTTGTGATGGGCTATTATTAGAGGAGCCCAACAATATTGAAACGGAGAGTTGGTCAGATTATGACGGACCACCAGCATTTGATGAGGAACCAGTTGATGAAGAGGAATCCGTAATAAATCCTGTGTTTCCCATTCTTGATGGTGAACCCGATGTGGAATTATCAGTGCTTCCAATTCTGGAGGATGAACCCGATGTGAAATTAACCGTGCGTCCCATTTCATATGTCCACTCATGTCATGATATCGGTATTACCGGGCGGAATAATTATTATTATTTTATTAATAATGATAGTTATTTTGTTGGTGATTCTCGAGGGCCCCCCACTACCTATCGTCTCAAGATTTTGGGCCATGTACGCACTGCGGACATTTTCGAGATCAAATACGTAGAGGCTTTAGTGAATTATCTTGATGACGAAGGGATTTCGGAATTGAGGACAATTCCCTTTAAAGGGGGAGGGGATGATTCGGAATTGACTAGTCCAAATAAAGAAAACGAAGCAAGAATCGACGTAAATGGCCTTACAACGCGTCATGCACGTACAGCAACATTTTTAGGCGAGAAACCGGACACAAGCCGGAAAATGACACAACCTACCGGAAAATGTCGTCGCCTGCCGGAAAATGTCGATCCTGCCGGAAAATATCACACCTGCCGGAAAATGCCAAGCACTGCCGGCTGAACTCGGTCGTGTCGTCCGGCACGGCCCGTGCCGAGATGTCCCAGAATCGTGAAACTGACTGCCGGCCAGACTCGACCGTGTCCCGAGACACGGCCGAGTCGAACTCTTCTGGATAAGCCAAAATCCACTGCCCAGACGCCCGACCGTGTTCCAGGACACGATCGAGTCCACGCCGAACGTCCATATCGCGCCGAGTCACTGTCGGACGAGTCACTGTCGGACGTCCCTGTCGCGCCGCGACCGTGTCAAGCAGACATGGTCGAGTCACTGCCAATGTCCTTGTGAGCGCTGCGCCCGTGTCGAGTCCCTGCCGGCACCTGTCGACCGCGCCGCGGCCGTGTCACGAGACACGGTCGAGTCCTGCCGACAGCCCACTTATTTTATACACTTTTGTGTATTTTTTACTTCTCTTTTCTTTTTTACTTATTTTAGGGATTATGTTTTCCCCATTTTGTGATTTATTTTTCTTGTTTGTATTTTATGTTGATTTGTTTGGATTATTCAAAGATTTTATAATCTTTGAATTATTTTCTCTTTTTTTGTTGATTCCTTAGACTTAGACTACATCCACCTATAAGTAGTCTTCACTTAGCCTTGTAATAGCATAGTATTATGAATTTGAATGTGAAAGAATACACTTTGTATTTCTATCCTTGGTAAATGATTTTTACCGAAACTTGATTTTTGTTCGACGCGTTTTCGAGTATTAATCCGATTGATTCTCAATAGGTCTTGAGAAGAAATCACCTTATCGAATTATAGGTCTAATTCGATACCCTTGTTCTTGTTCGTTCAAGTCTTCTTGATCGATATTATCACTTTTTCCGATATTGCTTCCATTTTTCATTTGTTCGAATTTTCATTGTCATATTCGATATTACTCCCACAAAATATATCCAAAAAACACCCATACTCGTAAAAAGCCTTCTGCTACGACATTCATACGTATACTCCGAACGATACATATCCACCTCTTCAGGATAATTCGTATCAAGATACACCTACTAGAGTAAGGGCACATGAAGAATAAGTGAGAATGAGACTCAACCGCCATCCCACAAAGGACGCAAATACCATCCTCATGCTGCAACCAAGGCTTATCCATCGTCGACAGACGCTCCTAAATAGCCAACCATAAGATGAAGGAGTGCCTAGGAATCTTCCGGGGGCCAAGAAGGAGAGGGCCCCACGGAACAACAGGAGAATACGCTCTAAGGAACCGAAGAGCGGACGAGGAAGAAAATGAACCTGAGCTATGCGGTCTCCATGAGATACGATCCTGGCCTCCAATGATAGTAGGGAGGGCAGAAACAACCTGCTGAAACTCGGAACGATCTACCACCGGCCAAACCCAATGACCATCAGAAATAACAGAGCCAAGACGGGCATGCACATCAATGCCAGTCCAAAGAGGCGCTCTAGGCAGAGAATGCCTAAACAAACCCATAGGGTGCCAAGGATCCGACCATAAACGGAAGGAAGATCCATCCCCAACAGAATACTGAAAGGCCCCCATGACAAGCGGACGCAACTTCAGCAGCTGTTTCCAGTACCAGGAAGATGCAGCAGAGATAGGAATATCCCAAAAAGAACACAGCTGAACTCTATGCAAACGAACCCAACTAACCCAAACAGAACGAGGAGACCCATCCAGGAGAGCCCAAATATGGCGGGTCATAAGGGCCTGGTTCTTAACCCTCAACGGAGTAATACCAAGGCCACCACACACAACAGGCAAGCAAACCTTAGACCAAGCCACTTTAGCATGCCCAGAGTCACCCGAACGTTTCCAAAGAAAACGCCTTAAACGCTTTTCAATGAGGGCAATCACACCCTTAGGAAGGATAAAAATAGAGGCCCAATAAATGTGAAGAGCAGATAACACAGACCGAATAAGCTGGCAACGACCGGCCATGGACAGAGATCTACAAGCCCAGTCACTCAGCCGACCATCAATCCTGTCAAGCAAAGGAGAGCACTGAGCCACCGTGAGCTTCGATGAAGATAAAGGGACCCCCAAGTACCGCACAGGGAGCTGGCCCATCTGAAACCCTAATAACTGCTCAACCTGACCCCCCTGCTCCAAAGCACTCACCGAGAGAAAAAAATTACTCTTCCCAGGGTTAGCACGCAACCCCGAAAGAGAATCAAATATATCAATACTCCTCTTAAGAACACCAATAGAGACCTCGTATGGATTACAGAAAAGAAGGAGATCATCTACAAAGGCGAGCATGAAAGTACGGGTGGCCTCACACTTCCAGTGGTACCGGAACCCCAGGGTCTGACCAATCTCACGAGTAATAATACCATGAAGCACCTCCATAACAATAACAAAAAGATAAGGAGAGATGGGGTCTCCCTGCCGAAGCCCCCTACGACCTCTAAAGATCCCCTTAGCATCACCATTCAAGGATACCGAAAAGGCAGTAGTGTGATGCACTCCCTGATCCAGGCGATGAACGACTGATGGAAACCCATACACTGCAGAGCAATCAGCACAAAATCCCACTCAACAGTGTCATAAGCTTTCATTAGGTCAACTTTAAACACACACCGTCTAGGCATCCCCCTCTGCCCATAACCATGAAGAAGTTCCTGAGCAAGAAGGATATTATCACTAATCCTCTTCCAGGAATAATAGCAATCTGAGCCGGGTCAATCAAGGCATCCAAGCTATCCCGCATACGGTGGACAATAATTTTCGAAATAGCCTTATTTAATAAGTTACAGCAAGAGATCGGTCTGTTTCCGGTCGGTAGGATTGGACGTTATCTAAAGATGGGTCGTTATTCTCAGCGCGTCGGTACCGGTGCGCCGGTGTACATGGCTGCGGTGCTTGAGTACCTTGTTGCTGAGGTTTTGGAATTAGCTGGAAATGCTGCGAGGGATAACAAGAAGAACAGGATTATTCCTAGACACGTGCTGCTCGCTGTGAGGAATGATGAGGAGCTTGGGAAACTTCTTGCCGGAGTTACCATAGCTCACGGCAGAGTTACACCGAACATAAACCCCGTTTTGTTGCCAAAGAAGCCCGAGAAGGCTGGTGAGAAGACACCTAAATCACCCAAGGCAGCGAAATCTCCTAAGAAGGCTTAGTTAGTGCATATTTGCTGAATCTGGAGTTACCATGTCTTCTCGTTTTTTTTTTAATTCCTTTTTTTAGGGTTTGTGGTGTTGTGGGCAAGTTGGGGAGAATGTTTATATCTTTGAGTAGTTTGTACTTTTTAATCCTTTTATTGGTACCCTTTTGTTAAATCACTTGATTTGAATTTAATGGAAGTATGGTTGTTTAATTACAAAAGCAAGAGATCGGTCTAAAATCCGACATGCTCTTAGGTAAGGCTACTTTCGGGACAAGAGAAATGATCGTAGAATTGATCTGCCTGACAAACTTTCCCGTAACAAAGAAATACATAATAGCAAACGAAATCTCACCCCCCATAATCGGCCAAGCCCGCCGGTAAAAAGCAGCATTAAAACTATCAGGGCCCGGGGCCTTGTCCTTATCAAACTCGAAGAACACAGACCGAACCTCATCAGCAGTAACAGGTCTAACCATGTGCACCACAACATCAGGCGAAAGCGAAGCCGAAATAAAAGGCCTAACCTAGCTGAACGATAAAGGCATAATCCGATTAGAATAACCCAACAGTCTCTCATAGAACCCAACAACCTCATTCTTAATAAGAGCAGGGTCAGTCAACTCAGTACCATCCTCCGTATTAAGTCTATAGATTCGAGATCTGACTCGCCTAGAAGCAATCCGCCGGAAGAAGAAGGCAGTACACTGGTCCCCATCCTTAAGCTAAGCCAACTTGGCCCGCTGCCTGAGCGAATACTATTCTTGAGCCGCGGCAACTGAGAAAACCCACCGACAACATCTCTCCAACAATAAAACCGAGTCGTCTAAGGGATGGTCCCTGAGGATAGACTGAGAAGAAGAGAGGAACGAAGTAGCAGTTGCAACATTCAATGCCAAATCCCCTTTCCTCTTCCTCATGGCACGAAAAACGGGTTTAAGGGCGTCCAACTTACGACAAATCACATAAAACGGCCCCCCCACAATATGATGACGCCAAGAGTCCCAAACCGCCGGAAGGAAATCCACAGAATCAGCTAGGAAATTATCAAATCTGAACATTTTGCCTCTGCAGCGAGGTAGACTATCAAGACCCAGAATAAGTGGGCTATGATCAGAGGTCCGCGGCAGATCACAAGAGTAAGTATGATCAGCGTGATCAATAAACCACTGTTGGTTACCTAACACCCTATCCAGACGTTTCCATAAAGATCTTGGAGACGGGCTCTTGTTATGCCAGGAGAACCAAGAGCTCACCATCGGAAGAGTCTCAATATTCGCACGTCTGCAAAGTTCCCTGAACTCCACCAGGGGCGAGTCATCGTCAGAATGAGGAGCTTCACCTTCCAAAATCTCACTAGTATCCAGAACAGCATTAAAATCACCCATAATGACCCAAGGCTCAGTAGCATGTAAGAACGAGAAATCAGTGAGGTACTACCACAACAGCCGCCTCTCAATAAGATCATTAGAACCATAGGCAAAGGTCACCAGAAGACAGGACGAGTCGAGCAACAGAGTAATACGACAATGAATAAACTCCGACTCAATAGCAATAATATCCACAGAAACAGAACCAGGATCCCACCCAATCCAGATCCTCGTCCTAGGCCCACTACTGTAATCAGAGAACCACTGCCAAGAGCCAGAAATAAATGAAGAAACCCGACCAAAGTTACCAACCGAGACATGCGTCTCGAGAAGAGCAATACAACAAAGATTAAACGAACTAATTACCTCCCGGACCGAGATCTATTGTTCAGTCCGGTTAAGTCCACGAACATTCCACACAACAACAGGGATCATCTAACACCATCATTCCGGGCTGCGTCGAAATTAGGGCCCATGGGAAAAGAACTAGAACAGAACAACGTGCTGACACACTCAGGAATCGCAGCCTCAATATCATCGAAAATACCAGAAAGAGCCACAAACATGTTGTGAGACGGCTCACAACTACCAGCACCAGCCCTCCTAGGAGACACGATCGGAGAGCTGGTAGTAACCAAGGAGAAGGTAGAGACGCTACTCAACGGACCCGAACTAGCAGAACGACCCCGAGCACCCCCAGCTAACTCCACTACTGGGCACCCAGATCTGGCAGAGGTGCCTACCTCAGCCTCAGCAACCCCCCCAGCCGGAGTCGGTCCCAACGAAGACCCCAGACCACGAGCACCAGAGGGAGCAGGCTTAGCCAAATAAATACGAGCCGGTTTGACCTGCTTCTGAACCAAAGGCTTAGAAATGGTCGGGCAAACCTGATCACGACACCCGAGTACTCTACAAACACCACACCGGTGTGGTAACCATTCATACTTAACCTGGATCCTCCTAACACAAGGACAATCCCCATCAGACGGAAGAACCATGAGAAACGACTGAATCGGGCTAGTATTAGCGTCTAACATGATGCAAACACGGGCATAGTCCACTTTCAAACAGTTCCTGGTAAACACATCAGCAAAAAGTGGCACCCCAATAGCACTAGCAGTAATACTGAGCCCCTCGTCAGTCCAATACTCGAGAGGGACGTTACGAAGTTTCACCCAAACAGGGACATGTTTAGGCTGAACCTTCAGAAGAGACATACCAAGCTTCCACCGGGTAAGGAAAATGGACTGGCCCTGAATCAGCCAAGGCCCTCCCTCTAACGCCTCGGTCAAACCCTGCTCACTAACAAACTTAAAGAAGTAAAATCCCCCGTTAGAGGAGAACACCTCCTTAAGTCCCTTCCACGCCGACACAAAGTAATTCTTGATCACATTGAGAGGAGGGGCTTTCCCCAAAAAATACCCAACTAAGGTACATTGCCACTTCTTAGCACCCTCAAGCCCAATACTAGCAGAAGGTTTCACAATCACCTCTCCATTTTGAATTTCTGGTTTAATAAACTTAAGTCCCCTTTTCTTACCAAAAGTATTAGAATTAATTCCATTAGTAACCGAATTGTCCAAAGTTAAGGGAGTAGAAATTGAACCAAAATTCATAGTCATTGATTTTCCAGTATCAATAGGCTTAGCATCAATGTTACAAGGCAAATTCATAACATTCATAATATCCCCACTACAACAGTGAACAATAGATGAAGGAACAGCACACCCTGGAGTATCCAAATCAGTAACAGTAGACATAATATTATTCTTAGCTGAAGAGGAAGTTAGCTCCTGCACAAGGACATGATCATCCAATCCCGCACCGGAAACATTGCAACTAGAGGCAGTAGCCAATCCAGATGAAGATGGAATCAATGGTACAGAAAAAGGACCAGACGAGCTAACTAAATCAGTTGCAGCAGAGCAACCCAGCATGAGAAACGGGTCCACGGGCCGATCAAGACGGGGGTCACGCCTGGCCCGAGTGGGGGCCCCGATTTGCAACAAACGCGGGCCCGAAACAACACTGCCCGGGCCGAGAACTGGCGCCGATGGAACCAGTTGAGGAGCAGCAGAAGAACTTCCAAAAATTTCGTCGATTTTAACCTGAAGGAGAGCCGAATCGGATTTGCCGAGGACTTTACAACCTAAATCACGCAACCCTTGAAAATCAAAGCCCTGAGCAAGGCTGCCTTCCACCCCATAAGCAGGCAAACCCGGCCGGACCGAAGAGGAAACCAACCCACATGAAGAAGACGAAGACATAAAGCGAAGCCACAAAATAAACTCCAACGAAAAAAAATCGCGAATGGAAATGACCCCAACCTGAAAAAGAGGAGCGAATCTGCAGCAGCTAGCGAAAAGAGAACGCACTCTGACCACGAACAGGTCGAGATAAAAATGCCGAAAATGAACCAGAACACACGCCGCCGCTCCAATGAAAGCACCAGATGAAATATTGTAAAATTCCAGAAATTAATAATGAGAAACAACTAGCAATCAGGGATAACAGATTAGAACAACTGAAACTATGGGAAGTGAACAGGATTAGCAAACGGCTGATGAGATTAGGCGAGAGAAAAGGGGATCGGCTTGGAACGGCAAGATCGCACCTTTAGTGCGTGTAAATCGCCCGCACATGGACCAATTGCGGAAAACTTTAACTTACCTAAGTTATTGGTTGCTCATTAGTTCTTCAATCTGCTTATGAAGTTCCTTCGTTTCCTCGGGATTACACCTATAAGCAGCCTTATTCGGAAGAGGCGCGCCTGGTATAAGGTCGATTTGATGCTCAATTCCACGGATTGGAGGCAAACTCGACGGCAATTTTTCAGGGAAGACGTCCGCGGACTCATGTAATACGTCGACCACTGTATCCTCGTTCTTCGCTACCA
Organism: Orobanche coerulescens; assembly: GCA_033398695.1. Classification (NCBI taxonomy): domain Eukaryota; kingdom Viridiplantae; phylum Streptophyta; class Magnoliopsida; order Lamiales; family Orobanchaceae; genus Orobanche; species Orobanche coerulescens. The sequence continues at coordinate 105,043,320 of CM065804.1, forward strand.
CAAAATCATCTCGAGTCTCCTTTATCACCAGCATGTAAACACGCTCACCACTCTCCATAGTGTGTTCAACTTCCCTCTCGCTAGCGAACATGATGAGGTTCGGTTTTTCCCCTCGTTTGGCACTCATGGAACGGATAGCTTGAGGAGACATCGGTTTCAACACGATCTTCTTTCCCTTATCTCGCAACTCGTATTCTTTGGTCCTACCCCGATGCAAAACATCCTTATCAAATAACCAAGGACGTCCCAAAAGTACGTGACAAGCATCCATCGGAATCACATCACATAATATCTCATCACGATAAGAGCCCACTGCCAATCCGACCCGAACTTGCTTCGAAATCCTCACCTACTTCCGTCATCAAGCCAATGTAAAGCATATGGCTTAGGGTGGGCGGTGGTGGTTAGTCCAAGCTTCGTCACCATTTCACTCGAAGCTACGTTGGTGCAACTCCCTTCGTCGATAATTAAACTACACCACTTATCTCCATCTTGACACTTCGTATGGAATATTTGGTCCCATTGTTCTGACTCGCTCGGAACTGACTTGGATTACAAAGTGCGAAGGACCAAGGCTGTATCGTAATTCGGAGCATCGTAAGCCTCACATTCTTCTCCTTCTTCGTCCTCCATGCTGAAATCAAACACATCACCTAGTCTATCTTTTTCATCCTCAACCAACAATTTGTCTCGCATCGTGACAGCTTCCCTTAGTGTCACCACTCGTTTGTTTGGACAAGCATTTTGATAATGCCCGAACCCTTGACATTTGAAACATCTTACTTTAGCCAAACTCGTCTCCTTCGGTATGTAGGGGGTCTTAGGAGTCGTAACAGGGACCGGAGTCAGTACAGTCGCCTTAGTAGTTGAACTAGACCCGACACTTAGGTTTCCAAATTTGACTGGAAACTCGGGTTTATACATCTTCATCCTGTTTTGAGCTTCGAACTTCACACATAGCCCACATAATGTATCGAAGTCCTCGTATGGATACAGTTCCACCGAGTTAGCTATGCTTTGGTTCAAGCCACGCAAGAATCACGACATCTTCTGCTCCTCATTCTCCTCTATTTCTCCCATTAAGGTCAGATTCTCGAACTCCTCAATGTATTCACTGACATTCAACTTTCCTTGCATGAGATCTGCAATCTTCCTGTACAAGGACAACTGGTGTGATGTTGGTACATATCTTTTACGAAGTTTTCCTTTTAATGAATCCCACGAACGGATCTTTTCTTTCCCCGCACGAGTTCTTCGTGTTTTAATTCCCTCGTACCAAAGTGAAGCTCCTTTCCCCAACTTGAGAATTGCATACTTACACCTTTTCTCATCGTCAAGGTCTTTAAACTCGAACATGCGGTCAATTTTACGTTCCCATTCCAAGTAAACTTCTGGGTCTGTCTCGCCAACGAACTCTGGAAGCTCATTAACCTTGAATTCTTCGACATGGCATGAGGGTCTGATACGAATTCTCTCTTGAGATGCGAATTCGCTATCGGTACAGCGGAAACTGTTTTGACGAGCAGAAGCTATCGGCAAGAAACTGTCGAGGCCCGATGACAATCGCTACGATAATACAGCGGCGGCACGCACTCGCGACAGGAATGTATGACGGCAACTCGATACAGCAACAAGACAGGAACTTGACAAAAGTAAAGACTTGATGCATCCCACTTCCAAACACCAACACTCGAAACAGCACATTTCGGGTGGACGCGAATTCAACAGGGAACAAGTTCAAAGGATAGAACAACACTTTATGCGAATTATCGGACAAGTATAAAACTGTATCAAAAAACAAACAGAATATCGAAACAGGATATAAACAGATGTTTTTATCAAATAAATGCTAATATCTCCTGTAATAACTCAGTTTAAATCAAAATCATAAGAGTCATTACATCGAAATAGCAGGTAAACGGGCAACAAGCTGCGCCGCTACCCCTTTAATTTGATAAAGTGATTTCTCCTCAAGACCTATTGAGAATCAATCAGATTAATACTCGAAACGCATCGAATAAAAACCAAGTTTTGATGAAAAGCATTCACTAGGGGAAAACACAAAGTGTTCTTATTTCTTCAACATTCAATAATTCTTTTACTACACTTCATCGCCACTATTTATAGGCAAAGTAGCCTGACAAGATAAACTAAACTAATACAAGTTGTTCTTAAAATAATGAAAAGATAATAAAAGGTTCCCTCATGTCACTTGCAAACAAAAGAAAAAGCTGCGCCTTGTCTCCAAGTTGAAAGTTAACAGCCGCCTTTTGCCAAGAATCCTGCTGCTTTTGTAAGAAGATGCTGAACATTCTTTTATTGTTTAGTTGCCACTTGAACCTCTTCCCCTCCCCAAAATGCAAGTTGTCTTTTGTTTAAGTTACTCCAATTCCAATTATCAAGGTAACTCCGTGCCTCGTTTCAGTTCTCTCGCCAAAGTATGTTGGAGTATGGTCGAGATGTTTTACGTCAATTCTTTTTCCGTCTTCTTTGCTTGGAGTAGTTGGTTTCGTATCATTCCCTCCTTCTTTAAAAGGAATTGTCCTCAATTCCGCAATCCCATCGTCGTCAAGGTAAGGGGATAGATCACCTACGTTGAAAGTAGCATGCACTCCGTAATCACCCGGAAGTTCCAACTTGTAAGCATTGTCATTCACCTTCGCAATTATTTTAAATGGTCCCTCAGCTCGTGGCATTAACTTGTTCTTACGCTTATTCGGGAATCGTTCTTTCCTTAAACGCACCCAAACTAAATCTCCAACCTCGAATAATCTCGGTTTTCTTTGCTTGTTCGACTTCCTTTTGTACGTCTCGTTCACCTCCTTGATTCGTTCACGCACCTGTTCGTGTAATTTCATCATTGATTTCAGCTTTGACTCCACATCCTTATGCACCAATTCGTCACTCGGTAGTGGTATTAAGTCTAACGTTATGTAAGGATTCAATCCGTAAACTACTTCGAATGGAGAGTGTGTCGTGGCATGAGTAGGAGAACGGTTATAAGCAAACTCCGCATGTGCCAGTTTTAGATCCTAATCCTTTTGTGGTTTGCTTACCAAGACTCGCAACAGTGTCCCCAGGGTTCGATTAGTCACTTCAGTTTGTCCGTCTATTTGAGGATGATGCGAAGTACTAAAAAAAAGCTTGGTTCGCATCTTTCTCCATAATGTGTTCCAAAAGTATCTCAGAAACTTCGAGTCCCGGTCCGAAACAATAGTTTTCGGAACTCCATGTAATCGCACCACCTCTCGGAAATACAGGTCAGCAACATTACTCGCATCATCGGTTTTGTGACAAGGAACAAAATGAGCCATTTTTGAAAAACAATCGACAATCACCATAATCGCATCCTTACCTCGTTGGGTTCGAGGTAAAGCCACAATGAAATCCATTAAGACATCTTCCCATGGCCTCTCCGGAATCGGTAAAGGTGTGTATATTCCTGGCTTGAACGAACTCTTCGCAATATGGCATGTCACACACTTACTGATTATATTATGGACATCCCCCTGCATCCTTGGCCAATAAAAATGTTCTTTGAGCACATCCAAAGTCTTGGCCGAACCAAAGTGACCAGCCAAACCCCCTCCGTGAGCCTCTCGAACCAGCAATTCTCGAATCGTGTGCCTGGGTAGGCAAAGACGATTTCCCTTAAAAAGGAAGCCCTCCTGTATCGAAAATTCTCCCATCGGGCCAGGTTTGCACAGGGCGAAGGTCTCGCCAAAATCCGCATCACCTTCGTAATACTCCTTTACTGTATCGAATCCAAGCAATCGAATGTCAAGGGTAGAGAGTAAGGCATACCGCCTGGATAACGAATCTGCTACAATTTTACTCTTGCCATCCTTATACTTCGATGAAAAGTGAAATGATTGCAAGAATTCCACCCACTTCGCATGCCTGGGACTTAACTTGTGTTGTCCGTTAATATACTTTGATACGAAACCGATTACTCCAAGCGAAGAAGACGAAGTAAGAATTGACGTAAAACACCTTGACCATACTCCAACGTACTTGGGCGAGAAAACAGATACGAGGCTCGGAGTTACCTTGATAGTCGGAATTGGAATAACTTAAACAAAACACAACTTGCATCTTGGGAAGGGGAAGAGGTTCAAGTGGAAACTAAGTAATAAAATAATGTTCAACATTCTCTTACAAAAGCAGCAGGATTCTTGGCAAAAGGTGGCTGTCAGCAAGCAACTTGGAGACAAAGACTCAGCTTTTACTTTTGTCAACAAGTGACATGAGGAACCTTTTTATTATCTTTTCTTATTTTAAGCTCGGCTTGTATTAGTTTAATTTATCTTGTCAGGCTGCTTTTACCTATAAATAGTGGCAGTAGAGTTGTAATGAAGAATTATTGAATGTTGAAGAAATAAGAACACTTTGTGTTTTTCCCTGGTGAATGCTTTTCATCAAAACTTGGTTTTTATTCGACGCGTTTCGAGTATTAATCTGATTGATTCTCAATAGGTCTTAAGGAGAAATCACTTTATCAAATTATAGGTCTAGTTTGATAAAAACATCTGTTTATATCCTATTTCGATATTCTGTTTGTTTTTCGATACAGTTTTATACTTGTCCGATATTTCGCATAAAGTGTTGTTCGATCCTTTGAACTTGTTTCCTATTGAATTCGTGTCCACCCGAAACGTGCTGTTTCGAGTGTTGCTGTTTGGAAGTGGGCTGCATCAAGTCTTTACTTTTGTCAAATTCCTGTCTTGTTGCTGTATCGAGTTGCCGTCATACATTCCTGTCGCGAGTGCGTGCCGCTAGCCTGTATTACCGCTGTAGCGAACTGTTGTCATCAGTTCCCGACAGTTTCTTGCCGATAGCTTCCGTCTGACAAAAAGCCTTCCGCTGTATCGATACCGAATTCGCATCACCAGCGAGAATTCGTATCATAAGTGGTATCAGAGCCCAAGTTCTTGATCTTTGGCATTATGTATCTCAACGACGCTGACTTCTTGGCAAAACTTCGTGACGCATTGCGTGACGTACCAGAACAACGCGACCAGCATTGGTAACCTAGGCGTGGTGACTATGAACGACCCTCACGCCATGTCGAAGAGTTCAAGGTGAACGAGCTTTCGGAGTTCGTTGGAGGGACAGACCCTGAAGTTTACCTGGAATGGGAACCAAAAATTGATCGTATGTTCGAGTTTAAAGACCTCGACGATGAGAAAAGGTGTAAGTATGCAATTTTCAAGTTGGGGAAAGGAGCTTCACTTTGGTACGAAGGAGTAAAAACACGAAGAGCTCGTGCGGGGAAAGATAAGATCCGTTCGTGGGATTCGTTAAAAAGAAAACTTCGTAAAAGATATGTACCAACATCACACCGGTTGTCCTTGTACAGGAAGATTGCAGATCTCATGCAAGAAAAGTTAAATTTCAGTGAGTACATTGAGGAGTTTGAGAATCTAACCTTAATGGGAGAAATAGAGGAGAATGAGGAGCAGAAGATGTCGCGATTCTTGCGTGGCTTAAACCGAAGCATAGCCAACTCGGTGGAACTGTATCCATACAAGGACTTCGATACATTATGTGGGTTATGTGTGAAGCTAGAAGCTCAAAACAGGATGAAGATATATAAACCCGAGTTTCCGGTCAAATTTGGAAACCCAAGCTTCGGATCTAGTTCAGCTGCTAAGGCAACTGTACCGACTCCGGTTCCTGTTGCGATTCCTGCCAAGGCAACTGTACCCTACGTACCAAAGGAGACAAGTTTGGCTAAAGTAAGATGTTTCAAATGCCAAGGGTTCGGACATTATCAAAATGCATGTCCAAACAAACGAGTGGTGACACTAAGGGAAGCTGTCACGATTCAAGACGAGTTGTTAGTTGAGGAAGAAAGACTAGGTGATGTATTTGATTTCAACACAAAGGACGAAGAAGGAGAAGAATATGACACTGATGATGCTCCAAGCTATGACACGGCTTTAGTTCTGCGGACGCTACAAGCCAAAGCTGTTTCGAATGATTTGGAACAGCGGAATCAAATATTTCACACGAAGTGTCAAGTTGGAAATAAATGGTGTAGTTTGATCGTTGATGGATGGAGTTGCACCAATGTCGCTTCCAGTGATATGGTGACTAAACTCGGGCTGACCACTACGACTCACCCAAAACCTTACACTTTGCATTGGCTCGATGATGGGAGCAAAATAAGGGTGACTAAACAAGTGAGGATTGGACTAGCCATGGGCTCATATGAAGACAACATATTATGTGATGTACTCCCGATGGATGCATGTCATGTACTATTGGGAAGACCATGGATGTTTGATAGGGACGTTTTACATCGAGGAAGAATCAATGAGTACGAGTTACGGGATAAGGGCAAGAAGATTGTGCTTAAACCAATGTCACCTCAAGATATTCGCTCTATGAGTTCTAGTCGGAGTAAAAAGCCAAAACTGGCCATGTTTGCTAGCAAACGGGAGGTGGAACATGCTATTAATGATGGCAAGTGCGTGTACTTGTTGGTTCTAAAGGAGACACGGAATGGTAACATGGTTGTGCGGAACGAAAGGATGGATGCCTTATTGCACGAATTTGCGGATGTTTTTCTCGAAGAATTACCGTCGGGATTGCCACCTATTCGTGGGATTGAACATCAGATCGACCTCATACCGGGTGTGTCGCTCCCTAACAAAGCTGCCTATAGATGTAATCCCGAGGAGACGAAGGAATTACAAAACCAAATCGAAGAACTAATGGATCGCGGGTATGTTCGAGAAAGCCTAAGTCCTTGTGCGGTTCCGGTATTACTGGTTCCTAAGAAAGACGGATCTTGGCGAATGTGTATTGACAGTTGAGCTGTGAATAATATAACCATCAAGTATCGATTTCCGATTCCAAGACTTGATGACATATTGGATGAATTACACGGATCCGTGATCTTTTCAAAGGTTGACCTACGGAGTGGTTATCACCAAATCCGAATGAGAGAAGGAGATGAGTGGAAGACGACCTTCAAAACTAAACACGGACTATGTGAATGGACCGTTATGCCGTTCGGCCTTACAAATGCGCCAAGTACTTTCATGTGCTTGATGAATGAGGTACTTAAGCCATTCTTAGGGAAATTTGTGGTCGTATACTTAGATGATATTTTGATCTACAGCCGATCGTTGCAAGAACATTTCGAACACTTGAGGCAAGTCTTCGAAACCCTTAGAAACCAGAAGCTGTATGGAAAAAAGGAGAAGTGCTCATTTTTGGTCGAAAGTATAGTCTTTCTTGGCTATATTGTTTCGAAGGATGGAGTGTCGGTCGACCAAGCAAAGATCGAAGCAATTAAGTCCTGGCCAGTTCCCACTACAGTGACGGAAGTTAGATCATTCCACGGACTGGATTCATTTTACTGAAGATTCATTCGAGATTTCAGTACCATTGCAAGCCCAATTACCGAATGTTTGAAGAAGGGCACGTTTAATTGGAGCCGGGCTGCTCAGGAGTCATTTGCAAATTTGAAGGCAAAGTTGTGCGAAGCACCAATCTTAGCACTACCTGATTTTATGCAACCGTTCGAGGTAGAATGTGATGCTAGTGGAGTTGGCATTGGAGCAGTTCTCATTCAGGGAAAGCGACCTATTGCTTATTTCTCAGGAAAGTTAAACGGTGCTCGTCTCAATTATTGTACGTACGACAATGAGTTTTATGCTATTGTGAGGGCTCTAGATCATTGGAGTCACTATCTTCGGCCAAAACATTTCATCATACATTCGGACCATGAATCATTGAAGTATATTAACGGGCAACACAAGTTGAGTCCCAGGCATGCGAAGTGGGTGGAATTTTTACAATCGTTACACTTCTCATCAAAGTATAAGTGATACGAAATTGACTAATCATGATCCGAAATTTACTAGTCCGAGAGAAAAAGGCGAAAAGCGGACAAAATTACCAATTCCCGCGCGTATGACTACTTCATAGCAGTTTTGGTATTTTAATCATAACTCTCTCATACGAAGTCCGATTTAGGTGATTCAAGCGGCCATGGAAAGATAAAAGAAAGATATATAAATCATGTGAAACGGTCCAAGGTCCAATTATGATACGAATTACGTATGTAAGTGTACGTAAAGCGTATGAAATACAACGGAAGATTATTACGTTTTGACAAGTATCAAAGTATCAACCAAAAATACAAGGTGGTGGCCGAAATTATATGGTTTTCGGCCGTGAGGTAGGATAGTGTATGGATTTGAATGTGTTTTATCGAATTAGACCTATAACTCGATAAAGATAATCTCTCCTCAAGACCTATTGAGAATTGATCAAGTTATAATTCGAGACGCGTCGAAATAATAACCAAGGTTTTGTTGAACTCGTTCAACGTATATTTCAAGAGAAATACAATGTTATTAATTTTCAAGATGCCTACAAATACAAGGTGAACTACTATATATAGTAGTATACAAAAGATAAGGGAATAAAAAAAATAAGAAAAAACGAAAATACAAGTCTCCATCCTTAGCATGCTTCGGCCGATCTTCAAGGGTGGGGAAGAGGAGATCTTCAAGATCTTGTATAAGATATGAAGACTTTGATGAGTCCTTTTCATGATGCCTTGGCTGAAAATTTCAAAAAGGGTGGGGGGAGGAGATCTTCAATTATTTTGGACAAGATATGAAGATGAAGAAAAAAAATGCTTGACAAATCTTTCATGCATCTTGGACCAATCGGCCGAATATCCCATGATTTTGACCGATTCCAACGTTAATTTGTCGCCATGTTTACGTAACTCCAGTTCCGATTAATAATGTAACTCCAATCCGCGTGTTCTTTTTGCCCAAGTATGACGATGCATGGTCATGCAACTTTGTATCGTCGTTGATGTCGATTTTTATTGACTCCTCTTCGATTGGAATAAATGATATCGTATCATTCCCTCCCTCTTTGAAAGGAATTGACCTCAATTCCGTAATGCCATCGTCGTCAAGGTAAGGTGATAGATCGCCTACGTTGAAAGTTGCGTGTACTCCGTATTCGCCCGGAAGTTCTACTCTGTAAGCGTTGTCGTTCACTTTCCCCACAATTTTGTACGGACCTTCGGCTCTCGGCATTAATTTGTTCTTGTGTTTGTTTGGGAATCGTTCTTTCCTCAAATGTATCCAAACTAAGTCGCCAACATCAAATAATCTTGACTTTTTATTTTTGTTCGACTTTCGTTTGTAAATTTCATTCACTTCTTTAATTCGTTCTCGTACTTTTTTATGTAACTTCATCATTGACTTGAGTTTTGATTCTGCGTCTTTGTGAACCAATTCGTCGCTCGGCAAGGGAATCAAATCCAATGGCATGTGTGGATTTATTCCGTACACTACTTCAAAAGGTGAATGGGCCGTGGCGAAACCGGGTAATCGGTTGTCTGCGAATTCCGCATGTGCAAGTTTAACGCCCCAATCTTTTTGTGTTTTGCTCACCAACCCTCGCAATAACGCTCCTAAGGTTCGATTAGTTACTTCGGTTTGGCCATCGGTTTGTGGGTGATGTGAAGTACTAAATAGAAGTTTAGTTCCCACCTTTCTCCATAAAGTATTCCAAAAGTAACTCAGGAATTTAGAATCTCGATCTGACACGATAGTTTTTGGAACTCCGTGTAAACGCACTACTTCTCGGAAATATAAGTCCGCCACATTGCTTGCATCATCGGTTTTGTGACATGCTATAAAGTGAGCCATTTTTGAAAAACGGTCGACGACAACCATGATCGAATCCTTGCCCCGTTGAGTACGAGGTAAAGCAACAATAAAATCCATCGAGACATCCTCCCACGGACGCAAAGGTATTGGCAACGGTATGTAGGTACTTGGCTTGAACGAACTTTTCATCATGTGACAAGTGACGCATTTACTCACGATCGTGCTTTATACATCTTTGGACAAAAGAAATGCTCCTTTAGAACTTCTACGGTTTTAGCCGAACCGAAATGACCGGCTAGTCCTCCTCCGTGCGCCTCCCGAACAAGTAATTCCCGAATCGGATGTTTCGGCACACATAGTTTATTACCCTTGAAAAGAAAGCCATCCTGTAAAATAAATTCTTCGTACGGACCTGTTTTACAACGGGTAAAAATTTCTCCGAAATCCAAATCGTCAATGTAATGATTTTTCAAAGTCTCGAACCCCAACAAACGAACGTCTAGAATAGAAAGTAAGGCATACCGTCTGGATAGTGCATCCGCCACCATATTACTCTTACCGTCTTTGTACTTGGATGAAAAGTGAAAAGATTGCAAAAACTCCACCCATTTTGCATGTCTTGGACTTAGCTTGTTTTGCCCGTTAATGTATTTCAACGACTCGTGATCCGAATGTAAGACGAAATATTTGGAACGTAAATAGTGACTCCAATGATCTAGTGCTCTCACGATAGCATAGAACTCTTTGTCGTAAGTACAATAATTAACTCGAGCACCACTCAACTTTTCTGAAAAATAGGCGATGGGGCGGCCTCCTTGAATAAGGACTGCCCCGATTCCAACTCCACTAGCGTCGCATTCCACCTCAAATGGTTGTGAAAAATCGGTAACGTTAAAATCGGTGCTTCACATAACTTTTCTTTTAATTTTTTAAAATCCTTTTGGCCAGCCTCATTCCATGCAAATATACCTTTTTTTAGACACTCCGTGATCGGACTAGAGATGGTACTAAAGTCCCGTATGAATCGTCGGTAAAAAGAAGCGAGGCCATAAAACGATCGTACCTCCGTGATAGTTTTTGGTGTCGGCCAAGATTTGATTGCTGTGATTTTCTCTTGATCCACCGAAACTCCTTCTTTAGACACGACATAGCTGAGAAAGACAAGACTCTCGACTAAAAAAGTACACTTTTCCCGCTTTCCATAAAGCTTCTGTTTCCTTAGAGTTTCAAACACGTGCCGCAAGTGTTCAAGATGCTCTTCTAAGGATCGACTGTAGATTAAAATGTCGTCTAAGTACACGACAACAAACTTCCCCAAGAAAGGTTTAAGAACCTCGTTCATCAATCTCATGAAAGTGCTCGGGGCATTAGTGAGGCCGAATGGCATCACAACCCACTCGTAAAGTCCATTCTTCGTTTTAAATGTCGTCTTCTATTCGTCTCCCTCTCGCATGCGAATTTGATGGTATCCGCTCCGTAAATCAACTTTTGAAAATATAACCGAGCCATGCAGCTCATCTAACATGTCGTCTAGTCTCGGGATGGGGAACCGATACTTGACGGTGATGTTATTCACGGCTCTACTGTCAATGCACATTCGCCATGATCCGTCTTTTTTTGGTACAAGTAGGACTGGAACCGCACACGGACTTAAACTCTCTCGGACATATCCGTGACTCATGAGCTCTTCAATTTGACGTTGTAGCTCTTTGGTTTCTTCGGGATTACAATGACACGCCGCCTTGTTTGGTAGTGGAGCTCCTGGTACAAGATCATTTTGGTGTTCGATTCCGCGGATAGGTGGTAATCCCGCCGGCAAGTCTTCGGGAAAGACATCCGCGAACTCGTGTAATAGTGTATCTATCTCTTCTTCGTGGTGTGATTTGGTAGCAAGGTTTCGGGTTTCTTTGATCATCATCAAATAAACACGTTCGCCATCGTCAATGGCGTGTTCGACTTCTTTTTCGTTTGCAAACATCTTTAGCTTCGGTCCTTCAACTTTTTTTGAACTCATCGTTCGGATAGCTTGAGGTGACATAGGTTTAAGAACAATTTTTTTACCTTTGTCACGTAGCTCATATTCGTTGCTCCTCCCTCGATGTAGTACGTCCCGATCAAATAACCAAGGTCTTCCCAACAACACGTGACATGCGTCCATCGGTAGTACATCGCATATAATATCATCACCATACGAACCCATGGTGAGTCCGACCTTTACTTGTCTTGATACTTTCACTTTATTTCCATCGTCGAGCCAATGGAGTGCATACGACCTTGGATGAGCCGTAGTGATTAGTCCGAGCTTCGAAACCATCTCGCTTGATGCCACGTTTGTACAACTTCCACCGTCAATGATCAAGCTACACCATTTTTCTCCGACACGACACTTCGTGTGAAAGATTTGATCTCGTTGTTCTATGTCACTCGGGGCCGCCTTCGTTTGTAACATGCGAAGGACGAGGTTCGTGTCATAATTCGGGGCATCATATGCCTCGTAATCTTCTTCTTCTTCGTCGGCTTCCAAGTTAAAGACGTCTCCAATTCTTTCTTCTTCGGCTAGTAATTCTTCTCGAACGGCTACGGCTTCTCGTAACGTCACTATTCTCCGATTTGGACAAGCACTTTGATAGTGTCCAAATCCTTGACATTTGAAACACCGAACTTTAGATAAGCTTGTTTCCTTTGGTGTGATGGGAGTTTTTGTAATGGTAGTAACGGATGGACTTGGCGTGACAGTTTTTGGAAACGAGCTAGAACTCGTGCCAAAGTTGGTATTTCCGAATTTAGGTGGGAATTCGGGTTTTGAAAATTTTGTTTTGTTTTGACTTTCCAACTTTATGCAAAGCCTGCACAAAGTATCAAAGTCGGAATAGGGGTAGAGTTCCACAGAATTAGCAATGTTTCTATTCAAGCCTCGTAAAAAACGGGACATCCGTAATTCTTCGCTTCCTTCAAGTTCTGCCATCAAGGATAAGTTTTCAAACTCCTCAATGTATTCTTCTACACTTAGCTTTCCTTGTGTGAGGTCAGAAAATTTTCGATATAAACTTAACTTGTGTGTAGCCGAGACATATCTCTTACGTAGTTTCTTTTTTAGAGAATCCCAAGAGCGTATCTTTTCCTTACCGGTCCGAACTCGTTGTGTCTTCATTCTTTCGAACCAAAGGGAAGCTCCCTTTACAAGTTTGAGAATCGCGTACTTGCATCGTTTCTCGTCATCGAGTTCCTTGAACTCAAACATTCGTTCAATTTTCCTTTCCCACTCCAAATAAGTCTCGGGATCGGTGCCGCCTACGAACACCGGAAGTTCGCTTGTCTTGAATTCATCTGCATGTTGTGGTGCATGCATGGCGTTGTATCCTCGTCGTGCATGGATTTGGGGCTCCGGCAAGCCTCGAAGAACGTCACGAAATTTGGCTACTTCTTCATCGGTGAATGCCATCTTCTTGAGTAACATCGAGGACCGTGAGACAAATGGCTCTGATACCACTTATGATACGAATTACGTATGTAAGTGTACGTAAAGCGTATGAAATACAATGGAAGATTATTATGTTTTGACAAGTATCAAAGTATCAACCAAAATACAAGGTGGTGGCGGAAATTATATGGTTTTCGGCCGTGAGGTAGGATAGTGTATGGATTTGAATGTGTTTTATCGAATTAGACCTATAACTCGATAAAGATAATCTCTCCTCAAGACCTATTGAGAATTGATCAAGTTATAATTCGAGACGCGTCGAAATAATAACCAAGGTTTTGTTGAACTCGTTCAACGTATATTTCAAGAGAAATACAATGTTATTAATTTTTAAGATGCCTACAAATACAAGGTGAACTACTATATATAGTAGTATACAAAAGATAAGGGAATAAAAAAACAAGAAAAAACGAAAATACAAGTCTCCATCCTTAGCATGCTTCGGCCGATCTTCAGGGGTGGGGAAGAGGAGATCTTCAAGATCTTGTATAAGATATGAAGACTTTGATGAGTCCTTTTCATGATGCCTTGGCCGAAAATTTAAAAAAGGGTGGGGGAAGGAGATCTTCAATTATTTTGGACAAGATATGAAGATGAAGAAAAAAAAATGCTTGACAAATCTTTCATGCATCTTGGACCAATCGGCCGAATCTCCCATGATTTGGACCGATTCCAACGTTAATTTATCGCCATGTTTACGTAACTGCAGTTCCGATTAATAATGTAACTCCAATCCGCGTGTTCTTTTCGCCCAAGTATGATGATTCATGGTCATGCAACTTTGTATCGTCGTTGATGTCGATTTTTATTGACTCCTCTTCGATTGGAATAAATGATATCGTCTCAAATTATGCTTCTATCAAGCCACACGAACCGTTCAAATGTGCAGTGATTTTTATGGCCGAAAATTGACGAAGATTTGTGAAAATTCTGGTCCAAGCTTGATGAAGATTTGTCAAAGATCCCTTCCACCTACATCCAAACCATTTGGCCGAACCCCCCCCCCCCCTTGTTCAAAGTCTTCACATGTGAAGACTTGTCCTCACTTACCCCTTTATTTATTTGTCACTTTCAAAGCATGAGATTACCTTTGATTCTTGTCCCCATCCCTTCCCTCACATACTTGAAAGGGACATCCATGTCCTTGTCCTTGTCCTTAGTCTCCATGTGCTTGAAAGATCCCTCCCATACATGATACGCCCCCCCCCCCCCCCACTTGTTATTTGTCAAAGTCTTGTTTATTTTGTTTGATTTTGTTTAATCTTGTTTGATCATGTAAGCTTAGTATATATATATGCCACATTTGGCATGTTGTAACATATCTTGAATGAAAAAAATTAATACGTTTTTATTATTTGTTGGACGAGTTCCTACGAAACCTTGATTATTATTCGACGCGTTTTCGAATTCTAATCTGATCGATTCTCAATAGGTCTTGAGAAGAAATCACTTATCGAATTATAGGTCTAATTCGATAAACCTTTGTTCTTGATCGTTCAAGTCTTCTTGATCGATATTGTGACTTTACCCGATATTTCATCCATACTCATACACTCGAATTATCATATTCATAAAAGCCTTCCGCTATCATACACTTATACACACTCCGACCGATACATATTCGTATTCCCGGGTGAATTCGTATCAATAAGGATGGAAAGAGCAATGTTGTAGCGGATGCATTGTCTAGGCGTTATGCCTTACTCTCTACCCTTGACGTTCAATTGCTTGGATTCGATACAGTAAAGGAGTATTACGAAGGTGATGCGGATTTTGGCGAGACCTACGCCCTGTGCAAACCTGGCCCGATGGGAGAATTTGCGATACAGGAAGGCTTCCTTTTTAAGGGAAATCATCTTTGCCTACCCAGGCACACGATTCGAGAATTGCTGGTTCGAGAGGCTCACGGAGGGGGTTTGGCTGGCCACTTTGGTTCGGTCAAGACATTGGATGTGCTTAAAGAACATTTTTATTGGCCAAGGATGCAGGGGGATGTTAATAATATAATTAGTAAATGTGCAACATGCCATATTGCGAAGATTTCGTTCAAACCAGGAGCCTACACACCTTTACCGATTCCGGAGAGGCCATGGGAAGATGTCTCGATGGATTTCATCGTTGCCTTGCCTCGAACCCAACGAGGAAAGGTGCGATTATGGTTGTTATCGATCGTTTTTCAAAGATGGATCATTTTGCTGCTTGTCACAAAACTGATGATGCGAGTAATGTTGCTGACTTGTATTTTCGAGAGGTGGTGCGATTACATGGAGTTCCGAAAACTATCGTTTCGGACCGAGACTCAAAGTTTCTAAGCTACTTTTGGAACACATTGTGGAGGAAGGTGGGAACCAAGTTGTTGTTTAGTACTTCGCATCATCCTCAAATAGACGGACAAACTGAAGTGACTAACCGAACACTGGGAACGCTGTTGCGAGGCTTAGTAAGCAAGACACAAAAGGATTGGGATTTGAAGCTCGCGTATGCGGAATTTGCTTACAACCGTTCTCCTACTCATGCCACAGCGCACTCTCCATTCGAAGTAGTTTACGGTCTAAATCCTTACATACCGTTAGACTTAATTCCGTTACCAAACGATGAATTGGTGCATAAGGATGCGGAGTCAAAGGTGAAATCAATGATGAAATTACATGAACAGGTGCGTGAACGAATCAAGGAGGTGAGCAGGGCGTCAAAGGAAGTCAAACAAGCAGAGAAAACCGAGATAATTCAAGGTTGGAGATTTAGTTTGGTTACATTTGAGGAAGGAACGATTCCCGAGTAAGCGTAAGAACAAGTTAATGCCACGAGCTGAGGGACCATTTAGAATAGTTGCGAAGGTGAATGATAATGCTTACAAGTTAGAACTTCCGGGTGACTACGGAGTGTATGCTACCTTCAACGTAGGTGATCTATCCCCTTACCTTGACGACAATGGGATTGCGGAATTGAGGACAATTCCTTTTAAAGAAGGAGGGAATGATACGAAACTGATTACTCCAAGCGAAGAAGACGAAGTAAGAATTGACGTAAAACACCTCGACCATACTCCAACGTACTTGGGCGAGAAAACAGATACGAGGCTCGGAGTTACCTTGATAGTAGGAATTGGAATAACTTAAACAAAAGACAACTTGCATCTTGGGGAGGGGAAGAGGTTTAAGTGGCTACTAAACAATAAAAGAATGTTCAGCATTCTCTTACAAAAGCAGCAGGATTCTTGGCAAAAGGCGGCTGTCAGCAAGCAACTTGGAGACAAAGACCCATCTTTTACTTTTGTCAACAAGTGACATGAAGAACCTTTTTATTATGTTTTCTTATTTTAAGATCAGCTTGTATTAGTTTAATTTATCTTGTCAGGCTACTTTTACCTACAAATAGTGGCAGTAGAGTTGTAATGAAGAATTATTGAATGTTGAAGAAATAAGAACACTTTGTGTTTTTCCCTGGTGAATGCTTTTCATCAAAACTTAGTTTTTATTCGACGTGTTTCGAGTATTAATCTGATTGATTCTCAATAGGTCTTGAGGAGAAATCACTTTATCAAATTATAGGTCTAGTTTGATAAAAACATTTGTTTATATCCTATTTCGATATTCTGTTTATTTTTCGATACAGTTTTATACTTGTCCGATATTTCGCATAAAGTGTTGTTCGATCCTTTGAACTTGTTTCCTATTGAATTTGTGTCCACCCGAAACGTGCTGTTTCGAGTGTTGCTGTTTGGAAGTGGGCTGCATCAAGTCTTTACTTTTGTTAAATTCCTGTCTTGTTGCTGTATCGAGTTGCCGTCATACATTCCTGTCGCGAGTGCGTGCCGCTAGCCTGTATTACGTAGCGTGGCTGTTGTCATCGATTCGGCGCTTTCTTCTTGCTGATAGCTTCCGTATGACAAAAACCCTTCCGCTGTATCGATACCGAATTCGCATCACCAGCGAGAATTCATATCATACTTCAAGGATTCATGGTCCAAATGTATCATGAAATGCTTCGGCCGAAGATATTGACTCCAATGATCTAGAGCCCTCACAATAGCATAAAACTCCTTGTCGTACGTACAATAATTGAGACGAGCACCGTTTAACTTCTCTGAGAAATAAGCAATAGGCCGCTTTCCTTGAATAAGAACTGCCCCAATGCCAACTCCACTAGCATCACATTCTACCTCGAACGGTTGCGAAAAATCGGGTAGTGCTAAGATTGGTGCTTCGCACAACTTTGCCTTCAAATTTGCGAACGACTCCTGAGCAGTCCGGCTCCAATTAAACATGCCCTTCTTTAAACATTCGGTTATCGGACTCGTTATGGTGCTGAAATCTCGAATAAACCTTCGATAAAAGGAGGCAAGACCGTGGAACGATCTAACTTCAGTTACGGTTTTAGGAGTAGGCCACGACTTAATAGCTTCAATTTTCCCCTGATCAACCGACACTCCATCATTCGAAACAACATAGCCAAGGAAAGTTATGCTCTCGACGAGAAACGCACACTTTTCTTTCTTTCCATACAGCCTCTGAGACCTAAGAGTCTCGAACACTTGTCGTAGATGTCCGAGATGCTCCTCCACCGATCGACTATAGACCAAAATATCATCCAAATAAATAACCACGAATCTGCCCAAAAATGGTTTAAGTACCTCATTCATCAAGCGCTTGAAAGTACTCGGTGCATTTGTAAGGCCGAACAGCATAACGGTCCATTCATACAGTCCGTCTTTAGTTTTGAAGACTGTCTTCCACTCATCTCCTTCCCGCATCCGAATTTGGTGATAACCACTTCGTAGATCAACTTTTGAAAAGATCACTGATCCGTGTAATTCGTCCAACATGTCATCAAGCCTCAGAATCAGAAATCGATACTTGATGGTTATATTATTCACAGCTCGACTGTCAATACACATTCGCCAAGAGCCATCCTTCTTAGGAACAAGTAGGACCGGAACCGCACATGGACTTAAACTCTCTCGAACATACCCGTGGCTCATCAGTTCTTCAATCTGATTCTGAAATTCCTTCGTTTCCTCAGGATTACAGCTATAGTCAGCTCTATTCGGAAGAGGTGCACCTGGTATAAGGTCGATTTGATTCTCAATTCCACGAATTGGTGGCAAACCCGACGGCAATTCTTCTGGGAATACGTCCGCGAACATAAACACACTCGCCACTTTCCATAGTGTGTTCAACTTCCCTTTCGCTCGCGAACATGGTGAGATTCGGTTTTTCCCCTCGTTCGGTACTCATGGACCAGATCTCTTGAGGTGACATCAGCTTCAACACGATCTTCTTCCCTTTATCTTGCAGCTCGTATTCGTTGCTCCTTCCCCGATGCAAAACATCCCTATCAAATAACCAAGGGCGTCCCAAAAGCACGTGACAAGCATCCATTGGAATCACATCACACAATATCTCATCGTGATATGAACCCATTGCTAATCCGACCCGAACTTGCTTCGAAACCTTTACCTTATTTCCGTCATCAAGCCAATGTAGAGCATATGGCTTCGGGTGAGTTGTGGTGGTTAGTCCAAGCTTCGTCACCATTTCACTCGAAGCCACGTTGGTGCAACTCCCTCCGCCGATAATCAAACTACACCACTTGTCTCCAACTTGACACTTTGTATGGAATATTTGGTCCTGCTGTTCTGACTCGCTCGGAACTGACTTGGCTTGCAGAGTGCGAAGGACCAAGGCTGTATCGTAATTGGGAGCATCGTAAGCCTCACATTCTTCTCTTTCTTCGCCCTCCATGTTGAAATCAAATACATCACCTAGTCTTTCTTTTTCGTCTTCAACCAACAATTCGTCTCCGATCGTGACAGCTTCCCTTAGTGTCACCACTCGCTTGTTCGGGCAAGCATTTTGATAATGCCTGAATCCTTGACATTTGAAACATCTCACTTTAGCCAAACTCGTCTCCTTTGGTACGTAGGGTACAGTTGCCTTAGCAGGAATCGCAACAGGAACCGGAGTCGGTACAGTTGCCTTAGCAGCTGAACTAGATCCGACGCTTGGGTTTCCAAATTTGACTGGAAATTCGGGTTTATACATCTTCATCCTGTTTTGAGCTTCTAACTTCACACATAACCCACATAATGTATCGAAGTCCTCGTATGGATACAGTTCCACCGAGTTAGCTATGCTTCGGTTTAAGCCACGCAAGAATCGCGACATCTTCTGCTCCTCAGTCTCCTCTAAATCTCCCATGAAGGTTAGATTCTCAAACTCCTCAATGTACTCACTGACATTTAACTTTCCTTGCATGAGATCTGCAATCTTCCTGTACAAGGACAACCGGTGTGATGTTGGCACATATCTTTTACGAAGTTTTCTTTTTAACGAATCCCACGAATGGATCTTATCCTTCCCCGCACGAGCTCCTTTCCCCAACTTGAGAATTGCATACTTACACCTTTTATCATCGTCGAGATCTTTAAACTCGAACATACAATCAATTTTTCGTTCCCATTCCAGGTAAACTTCAGGGTCTGTCCCTCCAATGAACTCCGGAAGCTCGTTCACCTTGAACTCTTCGACATGGCGTGAGGGTCGTTCATAGTCACCACGCCTAGGTTGCCAACGCCGGTCGTGTTGTTCAGGTACGTCACACAATGCGTCACGAAGTTTTGCCAAGAAATCAGCGTCGTTGAGATCCATAATGCCAAAGATCAAGAACTTGGGCTCTCCGATACCACTTATGATACGAATTCTCTCTTGAGATGCGAATTCGCTATCGGTACAGCAGAAACTGTTTTGACGAGCGGAAGCTATCGGCAAGAAACTGTCGGGAACTGATGACAACAGTGGCTACAGCGGTAATACAGGCCAGCGGCACGTACTCGCGACAGGAATGTATGACGGCAACTCGATACAGCAACAAGACAGGAACTTGACAAAAGTAAAGACTTGATGCAGCCCACTTCCAAACAGCAACACTCGAAACAGCACGTTTCGGGTGGACACGAATTCAACAGGAAACAAGTTCAAAGGATCAAACAACACTTTATGCGAAATATCGGAGAAGTATAAAACTGTATCGAAAAATAAATAAAATATCGAAACAGGATATAAACAAATGTTTTTATCAAATTAGACCTATAATTTGATAAAGTGATTTCTCCTCAAGACCTATTGAGAATCAATCAGATTAATACTCGAAACGCATCGAATAAAAACCAAGTTTTGATGAAAAGCATTCACCAGGGGAAAACACAAAGTGTTCTTATTTCTTCAACATTCAATAATTCTTTTACTACACTTCATCGCCACTATTTATAGGCAAAGTAGCCTGACAAGATAAACTAAACTAATACAAGCTGTTCTTAAAATAATGAAAAGATAATAAAAGGTTCCCTCATGTCACTTGCAAACAAAAGTAAAAGTTGGGCCTTGTCTCCAAGTTGAAAGTTGACAGCCCCCTTTTGCCAAGAATCCTGTTGCTTTTGTAAGAAGATGCTGAACATTCTTTTATTGTTTAGTTGCCACTTGAACCTCTTCCCCACCCTAAGATGTAAGTTGTCTTTTGTTTAAGTTACTCCAATTCAAATTATCAAGGTAACTCGGTGCCTCGTTTCAGTTGTCTCGCCCAAGTACGTTGGAGTATGGTCGAGATGTTTTACGTCAATTCTTATTCCGTCTTCTTTGCTTGGAGTAGTTGGTTTCGTATCAGGGTCGCTCATAGTTACCACGCCTAGGTTGCCAATGCTGGTCGCTTTGTTCTGGTACGTCACGCAATGCGTCACGAAGTTTTGCCAAGAAATTAGCGTCGTTGAGATCCATAATGTCAAAGATCAAGAGCTTGGTCTCCGATGCCACTTATGATATGAATTCTCGCTTGTGATGCGAATTCGCTATCGATACAGCAGGAAGCTGTTTGGATGAGCGAAAGCGAATCAGCAAGGAACTGTCAGAAACTGAGAACACCCATTCGCTACAGCAATAACACGGGCTAGCGGTATGCACTGGCGACATGAAAGGATGACGGCAACTCGGTACAGCAGCAAGACAGGAACTTGACAAATGTAAAAGACTTGATACAGGCCACCTCCAAATAGCGACACTCGAAACAGCACTTTTCGGTCGGATGCGAATTTGAAATAGGAACAAGATCGAAGGATCGAACAACACTTGATGCGAAATGCCGAACAAGTATAAAACTGTATCGAAAATAAGCAGAATATCGAAACAGGACAGAAACAGTTTGATACCGATCGATACTCAACAGTGATATCAATACAGGTACTGTTGTTAATCGTGGTTGTGTGAAGCGGAAGTATAAGTTCTCGAGCGGAAGCAAACGAGCAGCAAACAGCAAATAACAATAGCGGAGACGCGTCGATGCAGAACACCTCGATCTGAGAATGTTCGGATGACGACCGATCTGACACTTCGATGCAGCACTATTCGGACACCACTTTGATACAGCAATGTTCGGATAGCTCTTCGATACAGTAACAATGGACTACACTTCAGTAGGGCACTTGGGTACAGCGGTAATTGGACAATACTTCAGCACGGTAGTCGTGTTTCGGTACAGCGACAATGGATACGGAAATGAAGATGGCACTTCAAACCCTTAGAATTAATTACTATAATCCCCTTAGAATCCTGTTCTAAGGAAACATTTGGAATTATTCTAAGAACTCAAGTTTCTATGACTAAGACTTAACAATTTTATGGACTAAAATTGTAGGAATGTAGAAGTGAGAATTATAAGAATAATACTCAAGAAAATTCGAGCAACAACTCTGATTCTAGCACGAGGCCGAAATATCTTTTTTGATTTCAAAAGTTATATGATGATATTCTTGTTACCTAAAGGTCTCCTTTTATAGGAGTGTACACAACAAACTATATTATCCCTGAAATATTTACCTAAGGAAATAAAATCAAGTGTCCCTATTTTTTAAGACAATGCAGGGCGGCTACACATGGGACTGGATTAAAAGGGAATAAACTAACAACAACTTAACTATAAAGTAAATAAAGAAATCTTGAAAAGGTCTTGGTCTTCACAATTCTTACGTTCACTTTGAAATTTCCACATGTTGAAGTCCCCTTTTCCAAGACAACACCAAACATCCCACCTTCCTTGAAGCTTCCTCACGCCTAAGTCTAATTTCCAAGCTAGGATGAATTTTCCTTAATCATCAAGTCGACCTTCGGTTGCTCATCCTTTTTAAAGAGTATTTCTCTTTTCGAGTTTGTATGATTTAACTCTCATTTTCAGGAAATACGACAAAGATGCCCTCATGCCATTATTTAGGCAATATCTGGGGTCCGCCCTCAAGCTTTCTGTTTTTAGCTATATCTGGGCTGCCCTCAAGCAAAGCTATATCTGGGCTTAGGATTTGAACAACTGTCGGGCCTTCTTGAATCTCAAGTAGATCCACCATTGCACAGTCACTAAACTTAGACATGATTTCCACTTCTAATTCGGGCAGCTTAAGGACGAGCTTGTCTTCTTCTTTTCTTTGGACGTGAATTCTCCTAGGTTCAGGGTCTCTATTCAGTGCACTCCAAGTAGCCTCAGTGTTAGGGTCTTCAAGAGAGGATTTGATCGAGGTCATACAGTAAACCTCTTGAGTAGGAACCGAGTTGTCTTCGTAAGAGTTAATAACAAAAAATAAGGTAACAGGTGAGGAACGTGCATTAAGTTTATTTCGTGAGGTGGTGCTAGTGTCACTCGTTCTCAACATTTCACTCGTTTGTTCTCTCAACTTCCTAGCACGTGCACGTGTGATAGGACCAGTGGGGTCCATGATGGTTCCAACCGTTCCTAACTCTCTTGGTAGCACAACCGTGTTTGTATCATCCCCTCCCTCTTGAGAAGGATCTGTCCTCAGATCCGCGAGGTCACCTGCTTCAAACAAAGACAAATCAGAAACATTAAAAGTAGTAGATACATTGTATTCTCCTAGTAAGTCTAGTTTATAAGCATTATTATTTATCCTCTCCAAGATCATGAAAGGACCGTCTCCTCTTGGTAGCAATTTCGATCTCCTTTGTACAGGAAACCTTTCCTTCCTCATATGTATCCACACCCAGTCTCCAGGTTCGAAGACCACTTCCTTTCTTCCTCGGTTGGCGCGCTCAACATACTGCTTAGTACGCCTTTCAATGTTAGCTCTTACTTTCTCATGGAGTTGCTTAACTAGCTCGGCTTTCTTCTTCCCATCTGTACTAATCCTTTCAGTCACAGGCAAAGGCACAAGATCAAGTGGGGTCAAAGGATTAAATCCATAAACAATCTCAAAAGGAGAAAATTGAGAAGTAGAATGCACTGTTCGATTATAAGCAAACTCAACATGTGGCAAACATTCTTCCCAAGTTTTAATATTTGTTTTTATTATAACCCTTAACAATGTAGAAAGAGTTCTATTTACTACTTCGGTTTGCCCATCAGTTTGTGGGTGACAAGTGGTAGAAAATAGAAGTTTTGTGCCTAATTTAGCCCATAAGGTTTTCCAAAAATAACTTAGGAACTTAGCATCACGATCAGAAACGATAGTCCTAGGCATTTCATGTAAACAAACGATCTCTCTAAAGAAAAGATTAGCCACGCAATGCATCATCAGTTTTGTGACAAGCTATGAAATGTGGCATTTTTGAAAACCTATCAACCACAACAAATATAGAATCCCTCCCATACCGGTTTCTAGGCAATTCTAGCACGAAATCCATCGATATATCAGTCCAAGGAGTATTAGGAATGGGAAGTGGGGTGTACAAACCGTGGGGTTGAACTCGACTTTTAGCCATTTTACAATCGATACAGCGACCACAAATACGAATGACATCTCGTTTCATACCCGGCCAGTAAAAATGTTCTTGCAAAAGAAACAAGGTTTTATCAATGCCAAAATGACACATCAACCCTCCCCCATGTGATTCGAGTAACAATAGCTCACGTATAGAACTAGTAGGTATGTATAACTTATTTTCTCTAAACAGAAAACCATCACTCTTATAGTACTTATCTACTCCAGACTTCTCACAAGTAATGAAAATTTCGCCGAAATCAATGTCTTTCTCGTACATATTTTTAATTAATTCAAAACCAAGTATTTTCAATTCTAAAGCAGTCAGGAAGGTATACCTACGAGATAGAGCATCCGCAACGACGTTCTCTTTTCCCTGTTTGTACTTGATTACGTACGGGAACGTCTCTATGAATTCCATCCATCGAGCATGCCTTCTATTCAACTTTTGTTGCCCCTTCAGATGTTTCAAGGACTCGTGATCAGTGTGTATCACGAATTCTTTGGGCCATAAGTAATGTTGCCAAGTCTCGAGTGCTCGAACCAAGGCATATAGTTCCTTGTCGTAAGTTGGATAGTTCAGCGAAGCTCCTCCCAAATTCTCACTGAACTAGGCAATCAGCCTATCTTCTTGCATCAAAACAGCTCCTATACCTGTACCGGACGCATCACACTCGATCTCAAAAGACTTAGCAAAATTCGGCAGGGCTAGCAGTGGAGCATTCGTCAGTTTTTCTTTCAAGGCCGTAAAGGCCGTCTCTTTCTCCTGTTCCCACTTGAATCCAACATTCTTCTTGATTACCTCGGTCAAAGGGGCGGCTACAGTACTAAAGTTGGGTACAAACCGGCGATAGAAGCTTGCCAGGCCGTGGAAGCTTCGGACTTCGCTCACATTTTTGGGGCTGTCCCATTCTCTAATTGCCCTCACTTTCTCTTCATCGACCTGTATCCCCTGGGAACTAACAACGAAACCAAGGAAAGCCAATTTCTCGGTGCCAAAGTTGCATTTTTGAATCTTAGCAAACAAGTGTTCCTTTCTAAGCACAAGCAACACCTCCTTCAAATGCTTGATATGTTCATTCAAACTTTTGCTATATATTAGGATATCATCAAAGTATACAACAACAAATTTCCCAATAAAAGCACGTAGAACATGATTCATTACCCTCATAAATGTACTTAGTGCGTTAGTGAGCCCAAATGGCATAACTAACCACTCATACAAACCATGTCTAGTTTTAAATGCCGTTTTCCACTCGTCTCCCTCTTTCATTCGAATCTGATGGTACCCACTTTTTAAATCAATTTTTGAAAATATTGTGGAACCATATAATTCATCTAACATGTCGTCAAGTCTAGGGATGGGATGTCGATATTTCACCGTAATGTTGTTTATTGCACGACAGTCTACGCACATCCTCCACGAGCCATGTTTCTTTGATACTAGCAATACCGGAACTGCACAAGGACTCATACTCTCTCTCACATGTCCCTTTGCTAGTAGTTCATCCACTTGACTTTGCATCTCTTTAGTCTGTTCGGGGTTACATCGGTATGCAGGACGGTTTGGTATTGAAGATCCTGGAACAAAGTCGATACAGTGCTCGATGCCTCGAACGGGCGGCAATCCGGGTGGTGTCTCCTCAGGAAACACGTCTTCAAACTCCTGCAATAAAGAGACAATCAATGGATCAGTAGTATCAGGAATTGATGGAATATTAAGCAATACATCACGAAATAGTAATAGAACCACAGGCCGTCTTGCGATCAAGGCCCGTTTAACTTCACTAGCCCTACAAAGGGCGACAATTTTTATTCCTTTAGGGATCGCCGTGACTGTTTTCTTTTCCTTCTCCTTTTTTTTGCTTTCTCTCAGTGCTTGTTCTAATATCCCCTGATCTTCAAGGATTTGCTTAGGGGTCATAGGTGATAGGTTGAATTTCTTCTTTCCAAAAATGAAGGAATACTTGTTCAAAAACCCATCATGAGTAACTTTGCGGTCGTACTGTCATGGTCTTCCTAACAGGATCTGGGTGGCATGCATAGGGGCGACGTCGCAAACTACTTCGTCCTCATATCTCCCTATCGTAAAGGGCACGGTGTTTACTCACTACTTTCAGTTCCCCACCATTATTCATCCACATCAACTTATATGGTTTAGGGTGTCTTTCGGTTTTAAGTTCTAGTTTTTGCACCAAGGTTGTGCTAACGACATTGACACAACTTCCCCCATCTATGAACTTAGCACTACAGAGGTTCTCCTTAATGTAGCACCTACACTGAAACAAGTTCTCCCTCTGGCTATCCTCATCTTCCACTACCTTAGCTGACAAGGACATTCTAAGCACTACATTAATCTTCCCTTCTAAGATTTCTTCATTACATTCTTCTATCTCTTCTCCACTATCCTCATCCTTAATCTCTTCTTCTCCCTCACTTTCAGTCGCTATTTCCCCTGACTTAATGACTACAGCTCGCTTGTTTGGGCAGTTTGGGGCTATGTGATCTATACCTTGACACTTATAGCATCGTATCTCATGTGTCCTAGGTTGAGGTTTGGAACTTGGTGAAGGTTGGGGCTTAGTTGGCGGATTAGGGGCTGTCTGGACCCTAGTGACCGATGGTTTTGGGTCTTCCTTATGGTTAGTGGGCTGTCTCGATTTCCATGGGATACTAGGAGTGGGGTTCTTCCTAGTTTGACACCTCCGAACTTAGGTTTCTATTTTCCTAGCCGTGTGCACCATTTCTTCTAAGTCATGCATAGTCATGAGCTCTAATTGGTCTCTAATTTCAACATTAAGTCCGGCTAAGAATCTAGTCATGGTACTATCGTGGTCCTCCTCTATACGACATCTAATCAGTCCTGTTTCCATCTCCTTATAGTAATCGTCTACTGACTTAGTCCCTTGCCTTAAAGTTTGGAGACTATACCTAAGGTCCCTCATGTAATAGCTAGGAACAAATCTTTCTTTCATCACTCGCTTCATTTCTCCCCATGTATCTATGGGTCTTTCCCCACGTCGATGCCTAAGTTGAACTATATGATCCCACCATACAAGAGCATACCCGGTGAACTCTACAGTGGCTATCTTAACCTTCTTAAGATCAGAAAAATTTCGACACTCAAATTGTCCCTCGACCTTCCTAACCCATTCAAAATAAGTTTCGGGGTCAGATTTGCCTTCAAAAGTTGGTATGGAGAACTTAACACTACTTAAGTTATCATCTACCCGTACTCGTTGTTCTCTAGGTTCTTGGTTGATCCTAGGCTGTCTGTCATCCTCAAAGTACTCGTCATATTCATCTTCCGGATAGTATTCAGGTGGTGGATGGGCTGCCCTAACTCTACCCCTTTCTCTACCTCTATACCGTGAATCGCTTCCTCCCATCGTGGGTTCTCTCTCTCGATCCTCCCTGTTTCTAATAGTAGGTTCGGGAGTTGGTGACGTTCTATGGGATTTCAGCTCTTCTCTCATTTCCAACATCATGTTTTCCATTCTTCGTATGTAGGATGTCAGGCCCTCGAGTTGGAATTGCACATCATGGAAGCTTTGGATTTTATTAGTAACTGGGTCGTCGCTTAAGACCTCTTCCTCATCTACGGGATCCTTCCCAGCTCGTCTAGGGGCTGGAGTTTCTCCATCCTTCGAGTTTCTTGATCCTGTCATCATGATACTAAGTGATTCGAAACAGTAAGCAAGTATCGAGTAGCTTACTTAAAACACAAAAACTTAATTCCAATGCGAATCACAAAATTAGTTATATATATATATAGATATAGATATATATATAGATATAGATATAGATATATGAGAATAACGATAAGAAAGGAACGACAAAACCGTTCTCTGATACCAAATGATACTGATCGATACTCAACAGTGATATCAATACAGGGACTGTTGTTAATCGTGGTTGTGTGAAGCGGAAGTATAATTTCTCGAGCGAAAGCAAACGAGCAGCAAACAGCAAATAACAATAGCGGACAGCACGTCGGTACAACAACACCTTACAGCAATGTTCGGACAGCACTTCGATACAGCACTTCGATGCAGCACTATTCGGACACCACTTTGATACAGCAATGTTCGGACAGCTCTTCGATACAGTAACAATGGACTACACTTCAGTAGGGCACTTGGGTACAACGGCAATTGGACAATACTTCAGCACGGTACTTCGGTGCAGCAATGGACTGTGTTTCGGTACAGCGACAATGGATACGGAAATGAAGAGGGCACTTCAAACCCTTATAATTAATTACTATAATCTCCTTAGAATCATGTTCTAAAGAAACGTTTGGAATTATTCTAAGAACTCAAGTTTCTATGACTAAGACTTAACAATTTTATGGACTAAAATTGTAAGAATGTAGAAGTGAGAATTATAAGAATAATACTCAAGAAAATTCGAGCAACAGCTCTGATTCTAGCACAAGGCCGAAATAACTTTTTTGATTTCAAAAGTTATATGATGATCTTCTTGTTACCCAAAGGTCTCCTTTTATAGGAGTGTACACAACAAACTATATTATCCCTGACATATTAAACTAAGGAAATAAAATCAAGTGTCCCTACTTTTTAAGACAATGAAGGGTGGCTACACATGGGACTGGATTAAAAGGGAATAAACTAACAACAACATAACTATAAAGTAAATAAAGAAATCTTGAAAAGGTCTTGGTCTTCACATTTCTCACGTTCACTTTGAAATTTCCACATGCTGAAGTCCCCTTTTCCAAGACAACACCAAACATCCCACCTTCCTTGAAGCTTCCTCACGCCTAAGTCTAATTTCCAAGCTAGGATGGATTTTCCTTAATCATAAAGTCGACCTTCGGTTGTTCATCCTTTTTATAGAGTATTTCTCTTTTCGAGTTTTTATGATTTAACTCTCATTTTCGTGAAATACGACAAAGACGCCCTCATGCCATTATTTAGGCAATATCTGGGTCCGCCCTCAAGCTTTCGTTTTTAGCTATATATCTGGCCCTCAAGCGAAGCTATATCTCGGCTTAGGATTTGAACAATGTCGGGCCTTCTTGAATCTCAAGTAGATCCACCGTTGCACTACTATACTTAGACATGATTTCCACTTCTAATTCGGGCGACTTAAGGACGAGCTTGTCTTCTTCTTTTCTTTGGACGTGAATTCTCCTAGGTTTAAGGTCTTTATTCATGCACTCCAAGTAGCCTCGGTGTGAGGGTCTTCAAGAGAGGATTTGATCGAGGTCATACAGAAACCTCTTAAGTAGGAACCGAGTTGTCTTCGTAAGAGTTAATAACAGATAATAAGGTAACAGGTGAGGAACGTGCATTAAGTTTATTTCGTGAGGTGGTGCTAGTGTCACTCGTTCTCAACATTTCACTCGTTTGTTCTCTCAACTTCCTAGCACGTGCACGTGCGATAGGACCAGTGGGGTCCATGATGGTTCCATCCGTTCCTAACTCTCTTGGTAGCACAACCGTGTTTGTATCATCCCCTCCCTCTTGAGAAGGATCTGTCCTCAGATCCGCGAGGTCACCTGCTTCAAACAAAGACAAATCAGAAACATTAAAAGTAGCAGATACATTGTATTCTCCTGGTAAGTCTAGTTTATAAGCATTATTATTTATCCTCTCCAAGATCATGAAAGGACCGTCTCCTCTTGGTAGCAATTTCGATCTCCTTTGTATAGGAAACCTTTCCTTCCTCATATGTATCCACACCCAGTCTCCAGGTTCGAAGACCACTTCCTTTCTTCCTCGGTTGCCGTGCTCAACATACTGCTTAGTACGCCTTTCAATGTTAGCTCTTGCTTTCTCATGGAGTTGCTTAACTAGCTCGGCTTTCTTCTTCCCATCTGTACTAATCCTTTCAGTCACAGGCAAAGGCACAAGATCAAGTGGGGTCAAAGGATTAAATCCATAAACAATCTCAAAAGAAGAAAATTGAGAAGCAGAATGCACTGTTCGATTATAAGCAAACTCAACATGTGGCAAACATTCTTCCCAAGTTTTAATATTTGTTTTTATTATAACCCTTAACAATGTAGAAAGAGTTCTATTTATTACTTCGGTTTGCCCATCAGTTTGTGGGTGACAAGTGGTAGAAAATAGAAGTTTTGTGCCTAATTTAGCCCATAAGGTTTTCCAAAAATAACTTAGGAACTTAGCATCACGATCAGAAACGATAGTCTTAGGCATTCCATGTAAACGAACGATCTCTCTAAAGAAAAGATTAGCCACGCAATGCATCATCAGTTTTGTGACAAGCTATGAAATGTGGCATTTTTGAAAACCTATCAACCACAATAAATATAGAATCTCTCCCATACCGGTTTCTAGGCAATCCCAGCACGAAATCCATCGATATATCAGTCCAAGGAGTATTAGGAATGGGGAGTGGGGTGTACAAACCGTGGGGTTGAACTCGACTTTTAGCCATTTTACAATCGATATAGTGACCACAAATATGAATGACATCTCGTTTCATACCCAGCCAGTAAAAATGTTCTTGCAAAACAAACAAGGTTTTATCAATGCCAAAATGACCCATCAACCCTCCCCCATGTGATTCGAGTAACAATAGCTCACGTATAGAACTAGTAGGTATGCATAACTTATTTTCTCTAAACAGAAAACCATCACTCTTATAGTACTTATCTACTCCAGACTTCTCACAAGTAATGAAAATTTCGCCGAAATCAATGTCTTTCTTGTACAGATTTTTAATTAATTCAAAACCAAGTATTTTCGATTCTAAAGCAGTCAGGAAGGTATACCTGCGAGATAGAGCATCCGCAACGACGTTCTCTTTTCCCTGTTTGTACTTTATTACGTACGGGAACGTCTCTATGAATTCCATCCATCGAGCATGCCTTCTATTCAACTTTTGTTGCCCCTTCAGATGTTTCAAGGACTCGTGATCAGTGTGTATCACGAATTCTTTGGGCCATAAGTAATGTTGCCAAGTCTCGAGTGCTCAAACCAAGGCATATAGTTCCTTGTCGTAAGTTAGATAGTTCAGCGAAGCTCCTCCCAACTTCTCACTGAAGTAGGCAATCGGCCTACCTTCTTGCATCAAAACAGCTCCTATACCTGTACCGGATGCATCACACTCGATCTCAAAAGACTTAGCAAAATTCGGCAGGGCTAGCAATGGAACGTTCGTCAGTTTTTCTTTCAAGGCCTTGAAGGCCGTCTCTTGTTCCTGTTCCCACTTGAATCCAACATTCTTCTGGATTACCTCGGTCAAAGGGGCGGCTACAGTACTAAAGTTGGGTACAAACCGGCGATAGAAGCTTGCCAAGCCGTGAAAGTTTCGGACTTCGCTCACATTTTTAGGGCTGTCCCATTCTCTAATTGCCCTCACTTTCTCTTCATCGACCTGTATCCCCTGGGAACTAACAACGAAACCAAGGAAAGCCAATTTCTCGGTGCCAAAGTTGCATTTTTTTATGTTAGCAAACAAGTGTTCCTTTCTAAGCACAAGCAACACCTCCTTCATATGCTTGATATGTTAATTCAAACTTTTGCTATATATTAGGATATCATCAAAGTATACAACAACAAATTTCCCAATAATAGCACGTAGAACATGATTCATTACCCTCATAAATGTACTTGGTGCTTTAGTGAGCCCAAATGGCATAACTAACCACTCATACAAACCATGTTTAGTTTTAAACGCCGTTTTCCACTCGTCTCCCTCTTTTATTCGAATCTGATGGTACCCACTTTTTAAATCAATTTTTGAAAATATTGTGGAACCATATAATTCATCTAACATGTCGTCAAGTCTAGGGATGGGATGTCGATATTTCACCGTAATGTTGTTTATTGCACGGCAGTCTACGCACATCCTCCACGAGCCATCTTTCTTTGGTACTAGCAATACCGGAACTGCACAAGGACTCATACTCTCTCTCACATGTCCCTTTGCTAGTAATTCATCCACTTGCCTTTGCATCTCTTTAGTCTCTTCGGGGTTACATCGGTATGCAGGACGGTTTGGTATTGAAGATCCTGGAACAAAGTCGATACAGTGCTCGATGCCTCGAACGGGCGGCAATCCGGGTGGTGTCTCCTCAGGAAACACGTCTTCAAACTCCTGCAATAAAGAGACAATCAATGGATCAGTAGTATCAGGAATTGATGGAATATTAAGCAATACATCACGAAATAGTAATAGAACCACAGGCCGTCTTGCGATCAAGGCCCGTTTAACTTCACTAGCCCTACAAAGGGCGACAATTTTTATTCCTTTAGGGATCGCCGTGACTGTTTTCTTTTCCTTCTCCTTTTTTTTGCTTTCTCTCAGTGCTTGTTCTAATATCCCCTGATCTTCAAGGATTTGCTTAGGGGTCATAGGTGATAGGTTGAATTTCTTCTTTCCAAAAATGAAGGAATACTTGTTCAAAAACCCATCATGAGTAACTTTGCGGTCGTACTGTCATGGTCTTCCTAACAGGATCTGGGTGGCATGCATAGGGGCGACGTCGCAAACTACTTCGTCCTCATATCTCCCTATCGTAAAGGGCACGGTGTTTACTCACTACTTTCAGTTCCCCACCATTATTCATCCACATCAACTTATATGGTTTAGGGTGTCTTTCGGTTTTAAGTTCTAGTTTTTGCACCAAGGTTGTGCTAACGACATTGACACAACTTCCCCCATCTATGAACTTAGCACTACAGAGGTTCTCCTTAATGTAGCACCTACACTGAAACAAGTTCTCCCTCTGGCTATCCTCATCTTCCACTACCTTAGCTGACAAGGACATTCTAAGCACTACATTAATCTTCCCTTCTAAGATTTCTTCATTACATTCTTCTATCTCTTCTCCACTATCCTCATCCTTAATCTCTTCTTCTACCTCACTTTCAGTCGCTATTTCCCCTGACTTAATGACTACAGCTCGCTTGTTTGGGCAGTTTGGGGCTATGTGATCTATACCTTGACACTTATAGCATCGTATCTCATGTGTCCTAGGTTGAGGTTTGGAACTTGGTGAAGGTTGGGGCTTAGTTGGCGGATTAGGGGCTGTCTGGACCCTAGTGACCGATGGTTTTGGGTCTTCCTTATGGTTAGTGGGCTGTCTCGATTTCCATGGGATACTAGGAGTGGGGTTCTTCCTAGTTTGACACCTCCGAACTTAGGTTTCTATTTTCCTAGCCGTGTGCACCATTTCTTCTAAGTCATGCATAGTCATGAGCTCTAATTGGTCTCTAATTTCAACATTAAGTCCGGCTAAGAATCTAGTCATGGTACTATCGTGGTCCTCCTCTATACGACATCTAATCAGTCCTGTTTCCATCTCCTTGTAGTAATCGTCTACTGACTTAGTCCCTTGCCTTAAAGTTTGGAGACTATACCTAAGGTCCCTCATGTAATAGCTAGGAACAAATCTTTCTTTCATCACTCGCTTCATTTCTCCCCATGTATCTATGGGTCTTTCCCCACGTCGATGCCTAAGTTGAACTATATGATCCCACCATACAAGAGCATACCCGGTGAACTCTACAGTGGCTATCTTAACCTTCTTAAGATCAGAAAAATTTCGACACTCAAATTGTCCCTCGACCTTCCTAACCCATTCAAAATAAGTTCCGGGGTCAGATTTGCCTTCAAAAGTTGGTATGGAGAACTTAACACTACTTAAGTTATCATCTACCCGTACTCATTGTTCTCTAGGTTCTTGGTTGATCCTAGGCTGTCTGTCATCCTCAAAGTACTCGTCATATTCATCTTCCGGATAGTATTCGGGTGGTGGATGGGCTGCCCTAACTCTACCCCTTTCTCTACCTCTATACCGTGAATCGCTTCCTCCCATCGTGGGTTCTCTCTCTCGATCCTCCCTGTTTCTAATAGTAGGTTCGGGAGTTGGTGACGTTCTATGGGATTTCAGCTCTTCTCTCATTTCCAACATCATGTTTTCCATTCTTCGTATGTAGGATGTCAGGCCCTCGAGTTGGAATTGCACATCATGGAAGCTTTGGATTTTATTAGTAACTGGGTCGTCGCTTAAGACCTCTTCCTCATCTACGGGATCCTTCCCAGCTCGTCTAGGGGCTGGAGTTTCTCCATCCTTCGAGTTTCTTGATCCTGTCATCATGATACTAAGTGATTCGAAACAGTAAGCAAGTATCGAGTAGCTTACTTAAAACACAAAAACTTAATTCCAATGCGAATCACAAAATTAGTTATATATATATATATATATATATATATAGATATATATAGATATAGATATATATAGATATAGATATAGATATATGAGAATAACGATAAGAAAGGAACGACAAAACCGTTCTCTGATACCAAATGATACTGATCGATACTCAACAGTGATATCAATACAGGGACTGTTGTTAATCGTGGTTGTGTGAAGCGGAAGTATAATTTCTCGAGCGAAAGCAAACGAGCAAAGAACAAAGAAATAACAATAGCGGACAAGACGCGTCGGTACAACAACACCTTACAAGAATGTTCGAAGACGCCGATCTGACACTTCGATGCAGCACTATTCGGACACCACTTTGATACAGAAATGTTCGGACAGCTCTTCGATATAGTAACAATGGACTACACTTCAGTAGGGCACTTGGGTACAACGGCAATTGGACAATACTTCAGCACGGTACTTCGGTGCAGCAATGGACTGTGTTTCGGTACAGCGACAATGGATACGGAAATGAAGAGGGCACTTCAAACCCTTATAATTAATTACTATAATCTCCTTAGAATCCTGTTCTAAAGAAACGTTTGGAATTATTCTAAGAACTCAAGTTTCTATGACTAAGACTTAACAATTTTATGGACTAAAATTGTAAGAATGTAGAAGTGAGAATTATAAGAATAATACTCAAGAAAATTCGAGCAACAGCTCTGATTCTAGCACAAGGCCGAAATAACTTTTTTGATTTCAAAAGTTATATGATGATCTTCTTGTTACCTAAAGGTCTCCTTTTATAGGAGTGTACACAACAAACTATATTATCCCTGACATATTAAACTAAGGAAATAAAATCAAGTGTCCCTACTTTTTAAGACAATGAAGGGTGGCTACACATGGGACTGGATTAAAAGGGAATAAACTAACAACAACATAACTATAAAGTAAATAAAGAAATCTTGAAAAGGTCTTGGTCTTCACATTTCTCACGTTCACTTTGAAATTTCCACATGCTGAAGTCCCCTTTTCCAAGACAACACCAAACATCCCACCTTCCTTGAAGCTTCCTCACGCCTAAGTCTAATTTCCAAGCTAGGATGGATTTTCCTTAATCATAAAGTCGACCTTCGGTTGTTCATCCTTTTTATAGAGTATTTCTCTTTTCGAGTTTTTATGATTTAACTCTCATTTTCAGGAAATACGACAAAGACGCCCTCATGCCATTATTTAGGCAATATCTGGGGTCCGCCCTCAAGCTTTCTGTTTTTAGCTATATCTGGGCTGCCCTCAAGCGAAGCTATATCTGGGCTTAGGATTTGAACAACTGTCGGGCCTTCTTGAATCTCAAGTAGATCCACCGTGGCACAGTCACTAAACTTAGACATGATTTCCACTTCTAATTCGGGCAGCTTAAGGACGAGCTTGTCTTCTTCTTTTCTTTGGACGTGAATTCTCCTAGGTTTAAGGTCTTTATTCAGTGCACTCCAAGTAGCCTCAGTGTGAGGGTCTTCAAGAGAGGATTTGATCGAGGTCATACAGTAAACCTCTTAAGTAGGAACCGAGTTGTCTTCGTAAGAGTTAATAACAGATAATAAGGTAACAGGTGAGGAACGTGCATTAAGTTTATTTCGTGAGGTGGTGCTAGTGTCACTCGTTCTCAACATTTCACTCGTTTGTTCTCTCAACTTCCTAGCACGTGCACGTGCGATAGGACCAGTGGGGTCCATGATGGTTCCATCCGTTCCTAACTCTCTTGGTAGCACAACCGTGTTTGTATCATCCCCTCCCTCTTGAGAAGGATCTGTCCTCAGATCCGCGAGGTCACCTGCTTCAAACAAAGACAAATCAGAAACATTAAAAGTAGCAGATACATTGTATTCTCCTAGTAAGTCTAGTTTATAAGCATTATTATTTATCCTCTCCAAGATCATGAAAGGACCGTCTCCTCTTGGTAGCAATTTCGATCTCCTTTGTATAGGAAACCTTTCCTTCCTCATATGTATCCACACCCAGTCTCCAAGTTCGAAGACCACTTCCTTTCTTCCTCGGTTGGCGTGCTCAACATACTGCTTAGTACGCCTTTCAATGTTAGCTCTTGCTTTCTCATGGAGTTGCTTAACTAGCTCGCCTTTCTTCTTCCCATCTGTACTAATCCTTTCAGTCACAGGCAAAGGCACAAGATCAAGTGGGGTCAAAGGATTAAATCCATAAACAATCTCAAAAGGAGAAAATTGAGAAGCAGAATGCACTGTTCGATTATAAGCAAACTCAACATGTGGCAAACATTCTTCCCAAGTTTTAATATTTGTTTTTATTATAACCCTTAACAATGTAGAAAGCGTTCTATTTACTACTTCGGTTTGCCCATCAGTTTGTGGGTGACAAGTGGTAGAAAATAGAAGTTTTGTGCCTAATTTAGCCCATAAGGTTTTCCAAAAATAACTTAGGAACTTAGCATCACGATCAGAAACGATAGTCTTAGGCATTCCATGTAAACGAACGATCTCTCTAAAGAAAAGATTAGCCACGCAATGCATCATCAGTTTTGTGACAAGCTATGAAATGTGGCATTTTTGAAAACCTATCAACCACAATAAATATAGAATCCCTCCCATACCGGTTTCTAGGCAATCCCAGCACGAAATCCATCGATATATCAGTCCAAGGAGTATTAGGAATGGGGAGTGGGGTGTACAAACCGTGGGGTTGAACTCGACTTTTAGCCATTTTACAATCGATATAGTGACCACAAATATGAATGACATCTCGTTTCATACCCGGCCAGTAAAAATGTTCTTGCAAAACAAACAAGGTTTTATCAATGCCAAAATGACCCATCAACCCTCCCCCATGTGATTCGAGTAACAATAGCTCACGTATAGAACTAGTAGGTATGCATAACTTATTTTCTCTAAACAGAAAACCATCACTCTTATAGTACTTATCTACTCCAGACTTCTCACAAGTAATGAAAATTTCGCCGAAATCAATGTCTTTCTCGTACAGATTTTTAATTAATTCAAAACCAAGTATTTTCGATTCTAAAGCAGTCAGGAAGGTATACCTGCGAGATAGAGCATCCGCAACGACGTTCTCTTTTCCCTGTTTGTACTTGATTACGTACGGGAACGTCTCTATGAATTCCATCCATCGAGCATGCCTTCTATTCAACTTTTGTTGCCCCTTCAGATGTTTCAAGGACTCGTGATCAGTGTGTATCACGAATTCTTTGGGCCATAAGTAATGTTGCCAAGTCTCGAGTGCTCAAACCAAGGCATATAGTTCCTTGTCGTAAGTTAGATAGTTCAGCGAAGCTCCTCCCAACTTCTCACTGAAGTAGGCAATCGGCCTACCTTCTTGCATCAAAACAGCTCCTATACCTGTACCGGATGCATCACACTCGATCTCAAAAGACTTAGCAAAATTCGGCAGGGCTAGCAATGGAACGTTCGTCAGTTTTTCTTTCAAGGCCTTGAAGGCCGTCTCTTGTTCCTGTTCCCACTTGAATCCAACATTCTTCTTGATTACCTCGGTCAAAGGGGCGGCTACAGTACTAAAGTTGGGTACAAACCGGCGATAGAAGCTTGCGAAGCCGTGAAAGTTTCGGACTTCGCTCACATTTTTAGGGCTGTCCCATTCTCTAATTGCCCTCACTTTCTCTTCATCGACCTGTATCCCCTGGGAACTAACAACGAAACCAAGGAAAGCCAATTTCTCGGTGCCAAAGTTGCATTTTTTAATGTTAGCAAACAAGTGTTCCTTTCTAAGCACAAGCAACACCTCCTTCATATGCTTGATATGTTCATTCAAACTTTTGCTATATATTAGGATATCATCAAAGTATACAACAACAAATTTCCCAAT
The DNA here is from genome assembly GCA_033398695.1 of Orobanche coerulescens. NCBI lineage: Eukaryota > Viridiplantae > Streptophyta > Magnoliopsida > Lamiales > Orobanchaceae > Orobanche > Orobanche coerulescens. The sequence goes on from CM065804.1 coordinate 105,081,227, forward strand.
AATAGCACGTAGAACATGATTCATTACCCTCATAAATGTACTTGGTGCTTTAGTGAGCCCAAATGGCATAACTAACCACTCATACAAACCATGTTTAGTTTTAAACGCCGTTTTCCACTCGTCTCCCTCTTTTATTCGAATCTGATGGTACCCACTTTTTAAATCAATTTTTGAAAATATTGTGGAACCATATAATTCATCTAACATGTCGTCAAGTCTAGGGATGGGATGTCGATATTTCACCGTAATGTTGTTTATTGCACGGCAGTCTACGCACATCCTCCACGAGCCATCTTTCTTTGGTACTAGCAATACCGGAACTGCACAAGGACTCATACTCTCTCTCACATGTCCCTTTGATAGTAATTCATCCACTTGCCTTTGCATCTCTTTAGTCTCTTCGGGGTTACATCGGTATGCAGGACGGTTTGGTATTGAAGATCCTGGAACAAAGTCGATACAGTGCTCGATGCCTCGAACGGGCGGCAATCCGGGTGGTGTCTCCTCAGGAAACACGTCTTCAAACTCCTGCAATAAAGAGACAATCAATGGATCAGTAGTATCAGGAATTGATGGAGAAATAGTAATAGAACCACAGGCCGTCTTGCGAGTAATTTTTATCCCTTTAGGGATCGCCGTGACTGTTTTCTTTTCCTTCTCCTTTTTTTTTTGCTTTCTCTCGGTGCTTGTTCTAATATCCTCTGATCTTCAAGGATTTGCTTAGGGGTCATAGGTGATAGGTTGAATTTCTTCTTTCCAAAAATGAAGGAATACTTGTTCGAAAACCCATCATGAGTAACTTTGCGGTCGTACTGCCATGGTCTTCCTAACAGGATCTGGGTGGCCTGCATAGGGGCGACGTCGCAAACTACTTCGTCCTCATATCTCCCTATCTTAAAGGGTACGGTGCATTTACTCAGTACTTTCAGTTCCCCAACATTATTCATCCACATCAAGTTATATGGTTTAGGGTGTCTTTCGGTTTTAAGTTCTAGTTTTTGCACCAAGGCTGTGCTAACGACATTGACACAACTTCCCCCATCTATGAACTTAACACTACAGAGGTTCTCCTTAATGTAGCACCTACACCGAAACAAGTTCTCCCTCTGGCTATCCTCATCTTCCACTACCTTAGCTGACAAGGATATTCTAAGCACTACATTAATCTTCCCTTCTAAGATTTCTTCATTACATTCTTCTATCTCTTCTCCACTATCCTCATCCTTAATCTCTTCTTCTCCCTCACTTTCAGTCGCTATTTCCCCTGATTTAATGAATACAGCTCGCTTGTTTGGGCAGTTTGGGGCTATGTGACCTATACCTTGACACTTATAGCATCGTATCTCATGTGTCCTAGGTTGAGGTTTGGAACTTGGTGAAGGTTGGGGCTTAGTTGGCGGATTAGGGGCTGTCTGGACCCTAGTGACCGACGGTTTTGGGTCTTCCTTATGGTTAGTGGGTTGTCTCGATTTCCATGGGATACTAGGAGTGGGGTTCTTCCTAGTTTGACGCCTCCGAACTTGGGTTTCTATTTTCCTAGCCGTGTGCACCATTTCTTCTAACTCATGCATAGTCATGAGCTCTAATTGGTCTCTAATTTCAACATTAAGTCCGGCTAAGAATCTAGTCATGGTACTATCGTGGTCCTCCTTTATACGACATCTAATCTGTCCTGTTTCCATCTCCTTATAGTAATTGTCTACTGACTTAGTCCCTTGCCTTAAAGTTTGGAGACTATACCTAAGGTCCCTCATGTAATAGCTAGGAACAAATCTTTCCTTCATCACTCGCTTCAGTTCTCCCCATGTATCTATGGGTCTTTCCCCATGTCGATGCCTAAGTTGAACTATATGATCCTACCATACAAGAGCGTACCCAGTGAACTCTACAGTGGCTATCTTAACCTTCTTAAGATCAGAAAAATTTCGACACTCAAATTGTCCCTCGACCTTCCTAACCCATTCAAAATAAGTTTTGAGGTCAGATTTGCCTTCAAAAGGTGGTATGAAGAACTTAATACTACTTAAGTTATCATCTACCCGTACTCGTTGTTCTCTAGGTTCTTGGTTGATCCTAGACTGTCTGTCATCCTCAAAGTACTCGTCATATTCATCTTATGGATAGTATTCGGGTGGTGGAGGGGCTGCCCTAACTCTACCCCTTTCTCTACCTCTATACCGTGAATCCCTTCCTCCCATCGTGGGTTCTCTCTCTCGATCCTCCCTGTTTCTAATAGTAGGTTCGGGAGTTGGTGACGTTCTATGGGATTTCAGCTCTTCTCTCATTTCCAACATCATGTTTTCCATTCTTCGTATGTAGGATGTCAGGCCCTAGAGTTGGAATTGCACATCACGGAAGCTTTGGATTTTATTAGTAACTGGGTCGTCGCTTAAGACCTCTTCCTCATCTACGGGATCCTTCCCAGCTCGTCTAGGGGATGGAGTTTCTCCATCCTTCGAGTTTCTTGATCCTGTCATCATGGTACTAAGTGATTCGAAACAGTAAGCAAGTATCGAGTAGCTTACTTAAAACACAACAACTTAATTCCAATGCGAATCACAAAATTAGTTACATATATATATATATATATATATATATATATATATATATATATGAGAATAACGATAAGAAAGGAACGACAAAACCGTTCTCTGATGCCAAATGATACTGATCGATACTCAACAGTGATATCAATACAGGGACTGTTGTTAATCGTGGTTGTGTGAAGCGGAAGTATAATTTCTCGAGCGGAAGCAAACGAGCAGCAAACAGCAAATAACAATAGCGGACAGCACGTCGGTACAACAACACCTCGATACAAAGAATGTTCGGACAAAGATCTGACGCCCGATCTGACAAAGACTATTCTGACACTTGATACAGCAATGTTCGGACAACTCTTCGATACAGTAACAATGGACTACACTTCAGTAGGGCACTTGGGTACATCGGCAATTGGACAATACTTCAGCACGGTACTTCGGTACAATAATGGACTGTGTTTCGGTACAGCGACAATGGATACGGAAATGAAGAGGGAACTTCAAACCCTTAGAATTAATTACTATAATCTCCTTAGAATCCTGTTCTAAAGAAACGTTTGGAATTATTCTAAGAACTCAAGTTTCTATGACTAAGACTTAACAATTTTATGGACTAAAATTGTAAGAATGTAGAAGTGAGAATTATAAGAATAATACTCAAGAAAATTCGAGCAACAGCTCTGATTCTAGCACAAAGCCGAAATATCTTTTTTGATTTCAAAAGTTATATGATGATTTTCTTGTTACCTAATACGAAATACGTATATAAGTGTACGTAAAACGTATAAAATACAACGGAAGATTATCACGGTTTTTACAAGTATCAAAGTAACAACGAAAATAAAAGTTGGTGGCCGAATTTATATGGTTTCGGCCGTGAGGTAGGATAGTGTATGGGTTTGAATGTGTTTTATCGAATTAGACCTATAACTCGATAAAGATAATCTCTCCTCAAGACCTATTGAGAATTGATCAAGTTATAATTCGAGACGCGTCGAAATAATAACCAAAGTTTTGTTGAACTCGTTCAACGTATATTTCAAGAGAAATACAATGTTTATAACTTTCAAGATGCATACAACAACAATGTGAACTACTATATATAGTAGTATACAAAAATAAGGAAATAAAAAAAATAAAGAAAAAACGAAAATTCAAGTCTTCTCCCTAAGCATGCTTCGGCCGAAATTTCAAAGGTGTGGGGGAGGAGATCTTCAAGATCTTGGACAAGATATGAAGACTTTGACATGATTTGATGAAAATATTCACCAAGGAGGGGGAGGTCGCGGTCATTCAAGGGAACAAAGGTGGGAGGATATCTTCATGATGTTGGACATGATCTTGGACAAGATTTTGACATAAAAAAAATATGCTGAAAAATCTTCATGCATCTTGGACCAAATCGGCCGAATCTCCCATAATTTGGACCGATTTCGAGTCCAACGTTAATTTCGTCGCCATGCTTACGTAACTCCGGTTCCGATTAATAACGTAACTCCAATTCGCATGTTCTTCTCTCCCAAGTGTGATGATGCATGGGCGTGCAACTTTGTATCGTCGTTGATGTCGATTTTTATTGACTTCTCTTCGATTGGGATAGTTGATATCGTATCATTTCCTCTCTCTTTGAAAGGAATTGACCTCAATTCTGTAATGCCATCGTCGTCAAGGTAAGGCGAGAGATCGCCTACGTTGAAAGTCACGTGTACTCCATATTCGCCCAGAAGTTCTACTTTGTAAGCGTTGTCGTTCACTTTTCCCACAATTTTGTACGGACCTTCGGCTCTTGGCATTAATTTGTTCTTGCATTTGTTTGGGAATCGTTCTTTCCTCAAATGTATCCAAACTAAGTCGCCAACATCAAATAGTCTCGACTTTTTATTTTTGTTCAACTTCCGTTTGTAAATTTCATTTACTTCTTTAATTCGATCTCGTACCTTTTCATGTAACTTCATCATTAACTTGAGTTTTGATTTTGCGTCTTTGTGAACCAATTCGTCGCTCGGCAAGGGAATCAAATCCAATAGCATGTGTGGATTTAGTCCGTACACTACTTCAAAAAGTGAATGGGCCGTGGCGAAACCGGGTGATCGGTTGTATGCGAATTCCGCATGTGCAAGTTTAACGTCCCAATCTTTTTGTGTTTTGTTCACCAATCCTCGCAACAATGCTCTTAAGGTTCGATTAGTCACTTCGGTTTGTCCGTCGGTTTGTGGGTGATGTGAAGTACTGAATAGAAGTTTAGTTCCCACCTTTCTCCATAAAGTATTCCAAAAGTAACTCAGGAATTTAGAATCTCGATTCGACACGATAGTTTTTGGAACTCCGTGTAAACGAACTACTTCTCGGAAATATAAGTCCGCCACATTGCTTGCATCATCGGTTTTGTGACATGCTATAAAGTGAGCCATCTTTGAAAAACGGTCGACGACAACCATGATCGAGTCTTTGCCCCGTTGAGTACGAGGTAAAGCAACAATAAAATCCATCGAGACATCCTCCCACGGTCGCAAAGGTATTGGTAACGGCATGTATGTACTTGGCTTGAACGAACTTTTCATCATGTGACAAGTGATGCATTTACTCACGATCGTGCTTACGTCACCATACATCTTTGGCCAAAAGAAATGCTCCTTTAGAACTTCTATGGTTTTAGCCGAACCGAAATGACCGGCTAGTCCTCCTCCGTGCGCCTCCTGAACTAGTAATTCCCGAATCGTATGCTTCGGTACACATAGTTTATTTGCTTTGAAAAGAAAGTCATCCTGTAAAATAAATTCTTCGTACGGACCTGTTTTACAACGGGTAAAAATTTCTCCAAAATCCAAATCGTCAATGTAATGATTTTTTAGAGTCTCGAACCCCAACAAACGAACGTCTAGAATAGAAAGTAAGGCATACCGTCTTGATAGTGCATTCGCCACTATATTACTCTTACCGTCTTTGTACTTGGATGAAAAGTGAAAAGATTGCAAAAACTCCACCCATTTTGCATGTCTTGGACTTAGATTGTTTTGCCCGTTAATGTATTTTTACGAATCGTGATCCAAATGTAACACGAAATGTTTCGAACGTAAATAGTGACTCCAATGATCTAGTGCTCTCACGATAGCATAGAATTCTTTGTCGTAAGTGCAATAATTAACTCGAGCACCACTTAACTTTTCTAAAAAATAGGCGATGGGCCGACCTCCTTGAATAAGTACTGCCCCGATTCCAACTCCACTAGCATCGCATTCCACCTCAAATGGTTGTGAAAAATCGGGTAACGTTAAAATCGGTGCTTCACATAACTTTTCTTTTAATTTTTCAAAAGCTCTTTGGGCAGCCTCCTTCCATGCAAATATACCTTTTTTAAGACACTCCGTGATTGGACTAGAGATGGTACTAAAGTCCCGTATGAATCGTCGGTAAAAAGAAGCGAGGCCATGAAATGATCGTACCTCCGTGATAGTTTTTGGTGTCGGCCAAGACTTGATTGCCGCGATTTTCTCTTGATCCACCGAAACTCCTTCTTTAGAAACGACATAGCCGAGAAAGACAAGACTCTCGACTAGAAAAGTACACTTTTCCCGCTTTCCATAAAGTTTCTGTTTCCTTAGAGTTTCAAACACGTGCCGCAAGTGTTCAAGATGCTCCTCTAAGGATCGACCGTAGATTAAAAGGTCGTCTAAGTACACGACAACAAACTTCCCCAAGAAAGGTTTAAGAACCTTGTTCATCAATCTCATGAAAGTGCTCGGGGCATTAGTGAGGCCGAATGGCATCACAACCCACTCGTAAAGTCCATTCTTCATTTTAAATGCCGTCTTCCATTCGTCTCCATCTCGCATGCGAATTTGATGGTATCCGCTCTGTAAATCAACTTTTGAGAATATAACTGAGCCATGCAACTCGTCTAACATGTCGTCTAGTCTCGGGATGGGGAATCGATACGTGACGGTGATGTTATTCACGGCTCTACTGTCAATGCACATCCGCCATGATCCGTCCTTTTTTGGTACAAGTAGGACTGGAACCGCACACGGACTTAAACTCTCTCGGACATATTCGTGACTCATGAGTTCTTCAATTTGACGTTGTAGTTCTTTGGTTTCTTCGGGATTACAACGATACGCCGCCTTGTTCGGTAATGGAGCTCCTAGTATAAGATTAATTTGGTGTTCGATTCTGCGGATAGGTGGTAATCCCACCGGCAAGTCTTCGGGAAAGACATCCGCGAACTCATGCAACAGTGTATCTATCTCTTCTTCGTGGTGTGATTTTGTAGCAAGGTTTCGGGTCTCTTTGATCATCATTAAATAAACACGTTCGCCATCGTCAATGGCGTGTTGGACTTCCTTTTCGTTTGCAAACATCATGAGCTTCGGTCCTTCGACTTTTTTTGAACTCATTGTTCGGATAGCTTGAGGTGACATAGGTTTAAGAACAATTTTTTTAACTTTGTCTCGTAACTCATACTCGTTGCTCCTCCCTCGATGTAGTACGTCCCGATCAAATAGCCAAGGTCTTCCCAACAACACGTGACATGCGTCCATCGGTAGTACATCGCATATAATATCATCACCATACGAACCCATGGTGAGTCCGACCTTCACTTGTCTTGATACTCTCACTTTATTTCCATCATCGAGCCAATGGAGTGCATACGGCCTTGGATGAGCCGTAGTGGTTAGTCCGAGTTTCGATACCATCTCGCTTGATGCCACATTCGTACAACTTCCACCGTCAATGATCAAGCTAAACCATTTCTCTCCGACACGACACTTCGTGTGAAAGATTTGATCTCGTTGGTCTATGTCACTCGGGGTCGCCTTCGTTTGTAACATGCGGAGGACGAGGTTCGTGTCATAATTCGGGGCATCGTATGCCTCGCAATCTGCTTCTTCTTCATCGGCTTCCAAGTTAAAGACGGCTCCAATTCTTTCTTCTTCGGCTAGTAATTCTTCTCGGACGGCTATTGCTTCTCGTAACGTCACTATTCTTCGATTTGGACAAGCACTTTGATAGTGTCCAAATCTTTGACATTTGAAACACCGAACTTTAGATAAGCTTGTTTCCTTTGGCATGAGAGGAGTTTTTGGAATGGTAGTAACGGGGGACTCGCCGTGACAGTTTTTGGAAACGAGCTAGAACTCGTGTCAAAGTTGGTATTTCCGAATTTAGGTGGAAATTCGGGTTTTGAAAATTTTGTCTTGTTTTGAGTTTCCAACTTTATGCAAAGTCTGCACAAAGTATCAAAGTCGGGATAGGGGTAGAGTTCCACGGAATTAGCAATGTTTCTATTCAAGCCTCATAAGAAACGGGACATCCGTAATTCTTCGCTCTCTTCAAGTTCTCCCATCAAGGTTAAGTTTTCAAACTCTTCGATGTATTCTCCTACACTTAGCTTTCCTTGTGTGAGGTCAGAAATTTTTCGATATAAACTTAACTTGTGTGTAGCCGGTACATATCTCTTACGTAGTTTGTTTTTAAGAGAATCCCACGAACGTATCTTTTCCTTACCGGCCCGAACTCGTTGTGTCTTCATTCTTTCAAACCAAAGGGAAGCTCCCTTTCCTAGTTTGAGTATCGCGTACTTGCATCGTTTCCCGTCATCGAGGTCCTTGAACTCAAACATTCGTTCAATTTTCCTTTTCCACTCCAAATAAGTCTCGGGATCGGTGCCACCTACGAACTCCGGAAGTTCGCTTGTCTTGAATTCATCCGCATGTTGTGGTGCATGCATGGCTTCGTATCCTCGTCGTGCCTGGATTCAGGGCTCCGGCAAGCCTCGAAGAACGTCACGCAATTTGGCTATTTCGTCATCGGTGAATGCCATCTTCTTGAGTAACGTCAAAAACCGTGAAATGAATGCGGTCTCCGATACCACTTATGATACGAAATACGTATATAAGTGTACGTAAAACGTATAAAATACAACAGAAGATTATCACGGTTTTTACAAGTATCAAAGTAACAATGAAAATAAAAGGTGGTGGCCGAATTTATATGGTTTCGGCCGTAAGGTAGGATAGTGTATGGGTTTGAATGTGTTTTATCGAATTAGACCTATAACTCGATAAATATAATCTCTCCTCAAGACCTATTGAGAATTGATCAAGTTATAATTCGAGACGCGTCGAAATAATAACCAAAGTTTTGTTGAATTCGTTCAACGTATATTTCAAGAGAAATACAATGTTTATAACTTTCAAGATGCATACACCAACAATGTGAACTACTATATATAGTAGTATACAAAAATAAGGAAATAAAAAAAAAAACAAAGAAAAAACGAAAATTCAAGTCTTCTTCCTAAGCATGCTTCGGCCGAAATTTCAAAGGTGTGGGGGAGGAGATCTTCAAGATCTTAGACAAGATATGAAGACTTTGACATGAAGAAAAGTTTGATGAAAATCTTCACCATGTAGGGGGAGGTCGCGGTCATTCATGGGAACAAAGGTGGGAGGAGATCTTCATGATGTTGGACATGATCTTGGACAAGATTTTGACATAAAAAAATATGTTGAAAAATCTTCATGCATCTTGGACCAAATCGGTCGAATCTCCCATAATTTGGACCGATTCCGAGTCCAACGTTAATTTCGTCGCCATGCTTAGGTAACTCCGGTTCCGATTAATAACGTAACTCCAATTCGCGTGTTCTTCTCTCCCAAGTATGATGATGCATGGGCGTGCAACTTTGTATCGTCGTTGATGTCGATTTTTATTGACTTCTCTTCGATTGGGATAGTTGATATCGTATCATTACCTAAAGATCTCCTTTTATAGGAGTGTACACAACAAACTATATTATCCCTGACATATTAAACTAAGGAAATAAAATCAAGTGTCCCTACTTTTTCAGACAATGTAGGGCGGCTACACATGGGACTGAATTAAAAGGGAATAAACTAACAACAACTTAACTATAAAGTAAATAAAGAAATGTTGAAAAGGTCTTGGTCTTCACATTTCTCACGTTCACTTTGAAATTTCCACATGCTGAAGTCCCCTTTTCTAAGACAACACCAAACATCCCACCTTCCTTGAAGCTTCCTCACGCCTAAGTCTAATTTCCAAGCTAGGATGGATTTTCCTTAATCATCAAGTCGACCTTCGGTTGTTCATCCTTTTTATAGAGTATTTCTCTTTTCGAGTTTTTATGATTTAACTCTCATTTTCAGGAAATACGACAAAGACGCCCTCATGCCATTATTTAGGCAATATCTGGGATCCGCCCTCAAGCTTTCTGTTTTTAGCTATATCTGGGCTGCCCTCAAGCAAAGCTATATCTGGGCTTAGGATTTGAACAACTGTCGGGCCTTCTTGAATCTCAAGTAGATCCACCATTGCACAGTCACTAAACTTAGACATGATTTCCACTTCTAATTCGGGCATCTTAAGGACGAGCTTGTCTTCTTCTTTTCTTTGGACGTGAATTCTCCTAGGTTCAGGGTCTTTATTCAGTGCACTCCAAGTAGCCTCAGAGTGAGGGTCTTCAAGAGAGGATTTGATCGAGGTCATACAGTAAACCTCTTGAGTAGGAACCGAGTTGTCTTCGTAAAAGTTAATAACAGATAATAAGGTAACAGGTGAGGAACGTGCATTAAGATTATTTCATGAGGTGGTGCTAGTGTCACTCGTTCTCAACATTTCACTCGTTTGTTCTCTCAACTTCCTAGTACGTGCACGTGTGATAGGACCAGTGGGGTCCATGATAGTTCCAACCATTCCTAACTCTCTTGGTAGCACAACCGTGTTTGTATCACAGTTGTTTTTTCGAATTAGACCTATAATTCGATAAAGTGGTTTCTTCTCAAGACCTATTGAGAATCAATCGGATTAAGATTCGAAAACGCGTCGAATAATAATCAAAGTTTTGATGAAAAGCATTCACCAAGGAAAACACAAAGTGTATTCTTATTTCTTCAACATTCCATATCTTCGTTACAACTTCATCGCCGTATTTATAGGCAAAAGTAGCCTGACAAGAGCCTGACAAGATAATCTTAAATTATTACAAGCTGGGTTTAAAATAAAAAAAAATAATAAAAAGGTTCCTCATATCACTTGCTGGGTTAAACAATAGGTAACTTGCATCTTGGGGGAGAGGGGCCCAAGTGGTAAAAGAATAAAAGAATTTCAGCATATTTTATTAGAAAGGCAACAGGATTCTCGGCAACATGCTGTGTGAAAAAGCGGCTATCAGCTTTCAACTTGGAGACAAGGCCCAACTTTTACTTTTGTCAGCAAGTGACATGAGGAACCTTTTTATTATCTTTTCTTATTTTAAACCCAGCTTGTAATCATTTAAGATTATCTTGTCAGGCTCTTGTCAGGCCACTTTTGCCTATAAATAGGGCGATGAAGTTGTAATGAAAGAGATATATGAATGTTGAAGAAATAAGAATACACTTTGTGTTTTCCTTGGTGAATGATTTTCATCAAAACATTGATTATTATTCGGCGCGTTTTCGAATATTAATCCGATTGATTCTCAATAGGTCTTGAGAAGAAATCACTTTATCGAATTATAGGTCTAATTCGATAAAACAACTGTTTCTGTCCTGTTTCAATATTCTGCTTGTTTTCGATACAGCTTTATACTTGTCCGGCATTTCGCATCAAGTGTTGTTCGATCCTTCGAACTTGTTTCCTGTTTCCAATTCGCATCCGACCGAAACATGCTGTTTCGAGTGTCACTGTTTGGAGGTGGCCTGTATCAAGTCTTTTTAGGCATGCACTCCATAATCGCCCGGAAGTTCTAACTTGTAAGCATTGTCGTTCACCCTCGCAACTATTTTAAATGGCCCCTAGTCTCGTGGCATTAACTTATTCTTATGCTTACTCAGAAATCGCTCCTTTATCAAATGTATCCAAACTAAATCTCCAACCTCAAATAATCTCGGTTTTCTTTGCTTACTCGACTTCCTTTTGTACTTCCTTTCGAATGGAGAATGTGCTGTGGCATGAGTAGGAGAGCGATTATATGCGAACTCCGCGTGTGCGAGCTTCAAATCCCAATCCTTTTGTGTTTTGCTCACCAAGCCTCGCAACAGCGTTCCCAGTGTTCGATTAGTTACTTCGGTTTGTCCGTCTGTTTGAGGATGATGTGAAGTACTAAACAAAAGCTTGGTTCCCACATTTCTACACAATATGTTCCAAAAGTAGCTCAGAAACTTCGAGTCCCGGTCCGAAACAATAGTTTTCGGAACTCCATGTAATCGTACCACCTCTAGAAAATACAAGTCAGCAACATTACTCGCATCGTCGGTTTTGTGACAAGAAACAAAATGAGCCATCTTCAAAAAACGATCAACAACAACCATAATCGCATCCTTACCTCATTGGGTTCGCGGCAAAGCAACAATGAAATCCATCGAAACATCTTCCCATGGTCTCTCCGGAATCGGTAAAGGTTTTTTTCCTGGTTTGAAAGAACTCTTCGCAATATGGCATGTCACACACTTACTAATTATATTATTGACATCCCCCTACATCTTTGGCCAATAAAAATGTTCTTTAAGCACATCTAATGTCTTGGCCGAACCAAAGTGGCCAGCCAAACCTCCCCCGTGAGCCTCTCGAACCAACAATTCTCGAATCGTGTGCCTTGGTAGACAAAGACGATTTTCCTTAAAAAGAAAGCCTTCCGGTATCGAAAATTCTCCCATCAGGCCAGGTTTGCACAGGGCAAAGGTCTCGCCAAAATCCGCATCACCAGCGTAATACTCCTTTACTGTCTCGAATCCAAGCAATCGAACGTCAAGGGTAGAGAGTAAGGCATACCGCCTGGACAGCACATCAGCCACCACATTGCTCTTACCGTCCTTATACTTCGATGAAAAGTGAAATGATTGAAAGAATTCCACCCACTTCGCATGTCTGGGACTCAACTTCTGCTGACCATTAATATACTTTAAAGATTCATGGTCCGAATGCAGAATAAAATGTTTCGGCCGAAGGTAATGACTCCAATGATCAAGAGCTCTCACTATTGCATAGAACTCCTTGTCGTAAGTGCAATAGTTGAGGCGAACTCCACTCAACTTCTCCGAAAAGTACGCAATGGGCCCCCAATACCAACTCCACTAGCATCACACTCCACCTCGAATGGCTGTGCAAAATCGGGTAACGCCAAGATAGGTGCTTCACATAACCTTGCCTTCAATTTTTCAAACGCCCCTTGGGCAGCCCTGCTCTACACAAACGGACCCTTCTTTAAACACTCAGTTATCGGACTCGTGATGGTGCTGAAATCTCGAATAAACCTCCGATAAAAAGAGGCAAGACCGTGGAACGATCTAACTTCAGTTACGGTTTTGGGTGTAGGCCACGACTTAATAGCTTCAATTTTACCCTGATCAACCGACACTCCTTCCTTTGACACAACATAGCCAAGAAAAGTTATGCTCCCGACGAGAAACGCACATTTTTCTTTCTTTCCGTAAAGCCTTTGAGACCTAAGAGTCTCGAATACTTGCCGTAGATGCCCGAGATGCTCCTCCACCGACCAACTATAAACCAAAATATCATCCAAATAAACAACCACAAATCTGCCCAAAAATGCCTTAAGTACTTCGTTCATCAAACACATGGAAGTACTCGGGGCATTCGTAAGTCCAAATGGCATGACGGTCTACTCATACAGCCCAGGCTTTGTTTTGAAATCCGTCTTCCATTCATCTCCCTCCCGCATATGAATTTGGTGATAGCCACTTCGCAAATCAATTTTAGAAAAAACCACCGAGCCATGTAGCTCATCCAACATATCATCAAGCCTTGGTATCGGGAATCGATACTTGATTGTTATGTTATTTACAGCCCGGCTATCGATACACATCCGCCAAGAACCATCCTTCTTAGGAACAAGTAGGACTGGAACCGCACATGGACTTAAACTTGTCGAACATACCCGTGGCTCATTAGTTCTTCAATCTGCTTCTGAAGTTCCTTCGTTTCCTCGGGATTACACCTATAGGTAGCCTTATTCAGAAGATGCGCGCCTGGTATAATGATACGAATTACATATGAAATTGTACGTAAACTCGCAAGGAAATGCAGCAGAATATTTTGTTACCTCACAACACTCGTATATGTGTAACACTCGTAAGAATTAACCGAAAGTAGGGCAATTCGGCTTACGTAAACAAGATAATATGAAAGTAATTTATCAAACTATACCTATAGTTTGATAAGGCAATCTCTCCTCAAGACCTATTGAGAATCGATTAAATTACAACTCGAAGACGCGTCGAATTATAATCATGGTGTGCTGAAAATCATTCAACAAGAATACGTACACAATACATTTCGTTTTTCTTAACTTCAAGATAATGTTTTAAAGTTTGAGGATGAGGCTTATATATAGCCATTACAACTACAAACAAGATCAAACAAGATCAAGCTAAAAAACAAGCAAATATTAAACTAAACTATCAAGACTTTGACAAAGATTAAAAACAACATCATGCTTGGCTTCTTCCTTGCATGTTCGGCCATGGGGTAGCTCAAGGGATGAGATAAAATCTTTCCCATGTGATATCCTTTTGTAAGACTTTAACAAGGATAGGAAATGAAAGCAACTTCTTGGCATATTAAGACTTTGACAAGGATAGGAAATGAAAGCAACTTCTTGGCATCTTCTTCATCCTTGTTCGGCCGATTTGATGAAGTGTGGAGTGAGCCAAATCTCTATCTTTGATTTTATTGTGGTGGACTTTGAAAATGAAGGCAAACTTGGAAGTAGTGGGGACAAAGATCCTTCATGGATCTCCGATCACAATCGGCCAAAATCTCCCCCTAATATGGCCAATTTTGTATGAATGAACATGCATACATATAGATGTTTTGATACGTCTAAGTTATCCCGGTTCCGATTATTAAGATCGTTCCCATTTCCGCATTTATTTTCTCACCGAAGTACGTAGGTGCATGTGCATGCAACGTGGTATCGTTACTTACGTCAATTCTTACTTCGTTTACTTCGTTAGGAGATGTCACAATCGCATCATCTCCTCCCCTTTGAAAGGAATTGACCTCAATTCAGTGATTCCCTCGTCGTCAAGGTAAGAAGATAGATCGCCCACGTTAAAAGTGGCGTGTACCACATAATCGCCCGGAAGTTCTACTTTATACGCATTGTCGTTCACCTTTCCCACGATTTTGTAAGGTCCCTCGGCTCTTGGCATAAGTTTGTTCTTGCGTTTGCTAGGAAATCTCTCTTTTCGTAAGTGTACCCAAACCAAGTCGCCTACTTCGAATAGTCTCGGTTTTCTATGATTGTTGGATTTCTGTTTGTATGCGTCATTCACCTCTTTGATTCGATCATGTATTTGTCCGTGAAACTTGATCATCGATTTATGTTTCGATTCCGCATCTTTGTGTACCAACTCGTCTTTCGGCAACGGAATCAAGTCTAAGGGTATATAAGGATTTAACTCGTAAACGACTTCAAAAGGAGAATGGGCCGTAGCATGTGTAGGGGATCGGTTATAGGCAAATTCCGCATGAGCAAGTTTCATGTCCCAATCCTTTTGCATTTTATTCACAAGTCCTCGCAACAACGTTCCTAGCGTTCGATTTGTGACTTCGGTTTGACCATCGGTTTGAGGATGGTGTGAAGTGCTAAACAAGAGCTTTGTTCCTACCTTCCTCCATAATGTATTCCAAAAATAGCTAAGGAATTTTGAATCCCGATCCGAAACAATAGTCTTTGGAACTCCATGTAGCAGAACCACCTCTCGGAAGTATAAATCGGCCACGTTGCTTGCGTCGTCAGTTCTGTGGCAAGCTACGAAGTGAGCCATTTTTGAGAAGTGATCTACAACCACCATAATAGCATCTTTACCTTGTTGAGTACGGGGTAAAGCGATGATAAAATCCATTAATACATCTTCCCACGGTCTTTCTGGAACCGGTAGAGGCATATACGATCCCGGTTTGAACAAACTCTTTGCGATGTGACATGTTACGCATTTACTTAAAACATTGTAAACGTCTTTTAGCATTTTTGGCCAAAAGAAATATTCTTTTAGTACTTCCAATGTTTTAGCCGTGCCAAAATGACCCGCTAAGCCTCCTCCGTGAGCCTCCCGAACCAATAATTCCCGAACCGCCTGTTTTGGAACACATAGCCTATTCCCTTTAAATAGGAAATCATCTTGTAACATGAATTCCCCGAACGGACCAGATTTGCAACGAGTAAAAACTTCTCCAAAATCCGTATCATTTTCATAACACTCCTTCAACATTTCGAAACCAAGTAACCGAACCTCCAGAGTAGAAAGTAAAGCATACCTCCTAGATAATGCATCCGCAACGACATTGCTTTTACCGTCTTTGTACTTGGATGAAAAGTGAAATGATTGTAGGAATTCCACCCACTTGGCATGCCTCGAACTCAGTTTATGTTGTCCGTTAATGTACTTCAATGATTCGTGGTCCGAGTGTAGAATAAAATATTTCGGCCGTAGGTAATGACTCCAATGATCAAGGGCCCATACGATAGCATAGAATTCTTTATCGTAAGTGCAATAATTCAACCGAGCTCCGTTCAATTTCTCCAAAAAGTAAGCGATAGGTCGTTTACCTTGAATAAGAACCGCTCCAATTCCAACTCCACTGGCATCACATTCAACTTCGAAGGGTTGAGTAAAATCGGGTAGTGTTAGGATCGGTGCTTCGCATAATTTGGCTTTTAACTTCTCGAATGCTCTTTGGGCAGCCCCGTTCCATACAAATGGTCTTTTTTTTATTAAACACTCCGTTATCGGACTTGAAAATGGTGCTAAGGTCTCGAATAAACCTCCGGTAAAAAGAAGCAAGTCCGTGAAATGACCTCACTTCCGTCACGGTCGTAGGGGTCGGCCAAGACTTAATTGCTTCGATTTTTGTTTGATCAACCGCCACTCCTTCCTTCGAAACGACATAGCCAAGAAAGACTATACTTTCGACTAGGAATGAACACTTCTCCTTTTTCCATATAATTTTCGGTCCCTCAAAGTTTCGAAGATTTGTCTTAAGTGCCCGAAATGTTCTTGTAGTGAGTGACTAAAGATTAGGATGTCATCCAGATATACAACCAAGAACTTCCCTAGAAATGGTTTAAGCACTTCGTTCATCAACCTCATGAAGGTACTAGGCGCATTTGTAAGACCGAACGGCATAACGGTCCATTCATATAATCCATTTTTCATTTTGAAGGCCGTCTTCCACTCGTCACCTTCTCGCATTCGAATTTGATGATATCTGCTTCGTAAATCCACCTTTGAAAAGACCACTGAACCATGTAGTTCGTCTAACATGTCATCAAGTCTCGGGATAGGGAACCGATACTTGACGGTGATATTGTTCACGGCCCGACTATCCACACACATCCGCCAAGAACCATCTTTCTTAGGGACAAGTAAGACCGGAACCGCACACGTACTCAAACTCTACCGGACATATCCGCGGTCCAAAAGTTCTTCGACTTGTCTTTGTAATTCCTTCGTCTCCTCGGGATTACATCTATAAGCGGCTTTGTTAGGAAGTGGTGCCCCCGGTCTAAGATCGACTTGGTGTTCGATACCACGAATAGGTGGTAAACCCGACGGTAATTCTTCGGGAAAGACATCCTCAAATTCGTGTAACAACACATCTAACTCTCCTCCTTTTTGTACTCCCATGTTCTCGTCCCGTGTCTCTTTAAATATCACCAAATATACTCGCTCCCCATCATTAATTGCATGTTCCATTCCCCTTTCGCTAGCAAGCATGGTAAGTTTTGGTTTTTCCACTCGACTAGAACTCATCGAACGGATAGCTTGCGGGGACATCGGTTTGAGTACAATCTTCTTTCCTTTGTCTCGTAACTCATATTCATTATTCCGACCTCGATGTAAAACATCTCGGTCGAACATCCATGGTCGTCCCAAAAGTACGTGGCATGCGTCCATCGGGAGTACGTCACATAACACATCGTCTCCGTATGGTCCCATAGTTAAGTTGACTCGTACTTGTCTCGAAACCTTCACTTTACTTCCATCATCAAGCCAATGTAAAGCATACGGTCTCGGATGAGCCGTAGTAGTTAGACCGACTTTGGTAACCATTTCGTTTGAAGCCACATTCGTGCAACTCCCTCCGTCTATTATCAAGCTACACCACTTTTCTCCGAATTCGCATTTGGAATGAAAGATTTGGTCTCTTTGCTCCGTATCACTTGGAATGATTTTGGTATGTAGTGCTCGAAGCACTAAACCAGTATCATATTTCGGAGCGTCATAAGTCTCGCATTCCTCGTTCTCTTCCTCGGCCTCCATGTTAAACACGTCACCAAGGCCTTCCTTCTCGTCCTCGACTAAAAGTTCGTCTCGGACCGCAAGAGCTTCTCTTAACGTGACCACTCGTTTATTTGGACATGCATTTTGATAGTGACCAAAGCCTTGACATTTAAAACAATGTACTTTAGTCAAGCTCGTTTCTTTGGACACGTTAGGAACCTTCGGGGCCGGGGTAGGGACTTAAAACGGTACGGTAGGTTTCATAGTCGAACTTGAGCCGGCAATTGTATTTCCGAATTTGTATGGGAATTCGGGTTTGGCAAACTTCAACTTGTTTTAAGCTTCTATTTTTATGCATAATCCGCATAAATTGTCAAAATCTCCGCAGGGGTATAATTCCACCGTATTTGCAATGTTTCGGTTTAGGCCACGTAAGAAACGTGACATTCTTTGTTCTTCATTTTCTTCGAGTTCTCCCATTAATGCCAAGCCTTCAAATTCTTCAATGTATTCTCCCACACTTAGTTTCCCTTGTACGAACTCGGCAATCTTTCGGTACAAAGTTAACCGTTGTGATGTCGGGACATACCTTTTACGTAGTTTTTTCTTCAAAGAATCCCAAGAACGGATCTTCTCCTTTCCCGCACGAGCTCGTTGTATTTTCACACCCTCGAACCATAAGGAAGCGCCCTTCCCTAACTTGAGAATCGCATATTTACAAAGTTTCTCATCGTTAAGGTTCTTGAAGTCGAACATACGTTCAATCTTCCTCTCCCACTCCAAGTAGACTTCGGGATTGGTACCTCCGACAAATTCCGGAAGTTCATTTACTTTAAATTCATCTACATAATGCGGTGAATGTGCGTCATATCCTCCTCTTCTAGCTTGAAAACGTGGTTCTTGTAAGTTGTGTAGTGCCTCACGGAGTTTCTCCATGAAATCGTCGGAAAAATCCATGATAAGATAGCTTTTAACAAGAAAATCGCCAAGAGAATTTCGACAAGGAAATAACCTTGGTCTCCGATGCCACTAATGATACGAATTACGTATGAAATTGTACGTAAACTCACAAGGAAATGCAGCGGAATATTTTGTTACCTCACAACACTCGTATATGTGTAACACTCGTAAGAATTAACCGAAAGTAGGGCAATTCGGCTTACGTAAACAAGATAATATGAAAGTAATTTATCAAACTAGACCTATAGTTTGATAAGGCAATCTCTCCTCAAGACCTATTGAGAATCCATTAAATTACAACTCGAAGACGCGTCGAATTATAATCAAGGTGTGCTGAAAATCATTCAACAAGAATACATACATAATGTATTTCGTTTATCTTAACATCAAGATGATGGTTAAAGTTTGAGGATGAGGCTTATATATAGCCATTACAACTACAAACAAGATCAAACAAGATCAAGCTAAAAAACAAGCAAATATTAAACTAAACTATCAAGACTTTAACAAAGATTGAAAACAACATCATGCTTGGCTTCTTCCTTGCACGTTCGGCCATGGGGTAGCTCAAGCGATGAGATAAAATCTTTCCCATGTGATATCCTTTTGTAAGACTTTGACAAGGATAGGAAATGAAAGCAACTTCTTGGCATCTTAAGACTTTGACAAGGATAGGAAATGAAAGCAACTTCTTGGCATCTTCTTCCTCCTTGTTCGACCGATTTGATGAAGTGTGGAGTGAGCCAAATCTCTATCTTTGATTTTATTGTGGTGGACTTTGAAAATGAAAGCAAACTTGAAAGTAGTGGGGACAAAGATCCTTCATGGATCTCCCATCACAATCGGCCAAAATCTCCCCCTAATATGGCCGATTTTGTATGCATGAACATGCATACGTATGCATGTTTTGATACGTCTAAGTTATCCCGGTTCCGATTATTAAGATCGTTCCCATTTCCGCATTTGTTTTCTCACCGAAGTACGTAGGTGCATGTGCATGCAACGTGGTATCGTTACTTACGTCAATTCTTACTTCGTTTACTTCGTTAGGAGATGTCACAATCGCATCATATAAGGTCGATTTGATGCTCAATTCCACGGATTGGCGGCAAACTCGACGGCAATTTTTCAGGGAAGACGTCCGCGAACTCATGTAATAGGTCGACCACTGTATCCTCATTCTTTGCTACCACGAAATCATCTCGAGTCTCCTTTATCACCAGCATGTAAACACGCTCACCACTCTCCATAGCGTGTTCAACTTCCCTCTCGCTAGCGAACATGGTGAGGTTCGGTTTTTTCCCTCGTTTGGCACTCATGGAACGGATAGCTTGAGGAGACATCGGTTTCAACACGATCTTCTTTCCCTTATCTCACAACTCGCATTCGTTGCTCCTACCTCGATGCAAAACATCCTTATCAAATAACCAAGGACGTCCCAAAAGTACATGACAAGCATCCATCGGAATCACATCACATAATATCTCATCACGATAAGAGCCCATTGCCAATCCGACCCGAACTTGCTTCGAAATCCTCACCTTACTTCCGTCATCAAGCCAATGTAAAGCATATGGCTTAGGGTGGGCGGTGGTGGTTAGTCCAAGCTTCGTCACCATTTCACTCGAAGCTATGTTGGTGCAACTCCCTTCGTCGATAATTAAACTACACCACTTATCTCCAACTTGACACTTCGTATGGAATATTTGGTCTCGTTGTTCTGACTCGCGCGGAACCAACTGGGCTTACAAAGTGCAAAGGACCAAGGTTCTATCGTAATTAGGAGCATCGTAAGCCTCACATTCTTCTCCTTCTTCGTCCTCTATGTTGAAATCAAACACATCACCTAGTCTATCTTTTTCATCCTCAACCAACAATTCGTCTCGAATCGTGACAGCTTCCCTTAGTGTCACCACTCGTTTGTTCAGGCAAGCATTTTGATAATGCCCGAACCCTTGACATTTGAAATATCTTACTTTAGCTAAACTCGTCTCCTTCGGTATGTAGGGGGTCTTAGGAATCACAACAGGGACCAGAGTCGGTACAGTCGCCTTAGTAGTTGAACTAGACCCGACACTTGGGTTTCCAAATTTGACTGGAAACTCGGGTTTATACATCTTCATCCTGTTTTGAGCTTCTAACTTCACACATAGCCCATATAATGTATCGAAGTCCTCGTATGGATACAGTTCCACCGAGTTAGCTATGCTTCGGTTCAAGCCACGCAAGAATCGCGACATCTTCTGCTCCTCATTCTCCTCTATTTCTCCCATTAAGGTCAGATTCTCGAACTCCTCAATGTATTCACTGACATTCAACTTTCCTTGCATGAGATCTGCAATCTTCCTGTACAAGGACAACCGGTGTGATGTTGGTACATATCTTTTACGAAGTTTTCCTTTTAATGAATCCCACGAATGGATCTTTTCTTTCCCCGCACGAGTTCTTCGTGTTTTAATTCCCTCGTACCAAAGTGAAGCTCCTTTCCCCAACTTGAGAATTGCATACTTACACCTTTTCTCATCGTCAAGGTCTTTAAACTCGAACATGCGGTCAATTTTACGTTCCCATTCCAAGTAAACTTCTGGGTCTGTCCCGCCAACGAACTCTGGAAGCTCATTAACCTTGAATTCTTAGACATGGCATGAGGGTCGCTCATAGTCACCATGCCTAGGTTGTGATACGAATTACTAATGATACGAATTACGTATTCAAATGGACGTAAACTCGCATGCAATGCAGCGGAAATATTGTTGATCCTCACAACACTCGAATATATGTAACACTCGTAAGAAAATAACCGAAAGTAGGGAAATTCGGCTTACGCAATCAAGGGTAATATGAACGTGATTTATCAAACTAGACCTATAGTTTGATAAGGTAATCTTTCCACAAGACCTATTGAGAATCGATTAGATTAAAACTCGAAGACGCGTCGAATTATAACCAATGTTTTGATGAAAATCATTCAACAAGAAGTAATACACAATGTGTTTCATTTTTATGATTCAAGATGTGTTATAACATACCAAATGTGGCATATATATACTAAGCTTACATGATCACACAAGATCAAACAAAATCAAACAAAATAAACAAGACTTTGATAAAGCAAAGGAAATCAAGATTAAAATTAAACAAATCAATCTACTAAGGCTTGTCTCTTGCTTCATTCACGGCCATAAGATGAGGAGGGAACCAAAATCTTCTCCATTTGATTTTCTTGTAAGACTTTGAAAAATGTAGGCATGAACCAAAATCTTCTCCATTTGATTTTCTCCAGATGTGATGTGAAGACTTTGAAGGATCTCCATATGGTGCGGCCGGAATATGAAGTGATGTGGGGTGGAATGTATCTTTCAACATGTGGGATAAGGTATGGATACACAAGAAGACTTTGAAAAAGGAAAATAATAAAAATAAAGGGACAAAATCTTCATGATTTTGGACCAAATCCGATGCTGTCGGTTTTGTCATTTTTGGGATCCAATGGGTCCGAATTTGGTACTATGGTCTTCATAAGATTTGTAGCTCTCTTTCTTAGCTTTCTATGGCCACTTGAATCACCAAAATCGGATTTCGTACAAGTAAGTTATGGCTAAAATACTAAAACTGCTACGAAGTCGTCGTGCACGCGAGAATTGGTAATTTGTCCGTGTATTTTGCATGAGGATTTTATGTACGCCTGCGACTCAATCAAGCTTGGTCGGATAATCTTCTTTTTGTATTTGATGATGTTGACCTATTCGTATCATACCCTCCCCCTTTCAAAGGATTTGACCTCAAATCCAGATTTTGAACTTTTTATTTTTTTATTTTTCTATTTTGTGATGTAAGACTTGACTTGTAGTTCATTGGATGCTCGGTCTTGATCACATAATTTCCTTCTTTTTCAAGAAGATTCATTCTTGATTCTAATGCCCAAAAGAAGGGTTGGTGCTCCGGATATGGTTGCACTCCTCCTGGTTTGAAGATGTAATTTTCGTCCATAATGTTGACTTTAACTTGTGATTGCGTATCCAAAAGGACAACATGCAAAATGGAAACAAACGACATACCTAGGAGTCTTCCATTCCCCTTAATGGACCGAAAAGATGATTTATGGCTTAATGGAGTAATTTCCAACTCCTGTGCTAAGTGAACACAAATCGCATCCTCACTCCCTTCAATAATGAATTCGTCCCTTACTATTTTCCGATTATACGCAGCCACGCTACTTTCACGTTGGTCGGTGTCAAGAACTGGATCAACAAGAACAAATGCATTAGGACCCTCCAGTTCTTTGACAATAATTGAAACAACCTTGCGCGGAATATAACAAGGCGGTCTTTGTTCGATTAGTTCGCTTTGCACAACCACGTCATTATCTCGGGTCTCCTTAAGCACCCGCATGTGTATATGCTTATCTTCAAAAATGGGAAGCTCAAGATCAATTATGGGTTCCTCTTTGTCATCTGATTCTGTATCGAATATTGGCGGTTCATCATAACCCGATCCACTTTCCATTTTAATATTATCGGGCTCCTTGAATAATGTCTCATCAAAAATTAATCCACTAAGCTCATTTCGTACCGCAACAAAGTCATACGACCCACTTTGCTCCGATAGGGCAACTCGACTCCAACCATCATCTTCTTTGTCATCAGAAAATACCGCAGGAAACTCTGTCATATCAAAGTCGGTAGTGACAATGAGTTCATCTTCAAGATTAGCCATTTCAGAAAGCATAAAGCCGTGATCTTGTTTCGCGTTTGGGATAAATTTTCTGGCGAAATATTTCCTGAATTTTTGCCAATCTCTGATTTTAGGCTTACGTTGTCGTGAACGAGACTGTTTCAGTTTTTGCCACCAGACGGCGGCGCGGCCACGAAGGCATTTCATCGCCAATGAAACTAGGCGGTCGACTGGAATCGACTGGCGGTTAAGAATATGCTCACAGGCGTGAAGCCAATCAACGCATGCTTCTGGATCAGTACCTCCAATGAATTCTGAAAGTTCATTTAATTTAAATTCATCTGCATGACGCGGTGAATGTGCATCATATCCTCCTCTTCTAGCTTGAAAACGTGGCTCTTGTAAGTTGTGTAGTGCCTCACGGAGTTTCTCCATGAAATCAACATCGGAAAAATCCATGATAAGAAAGTCACGAGATAGTTTTAATAAGAAATCGCCAAGAAAATTTCGACAAGGAAA
This sequence comes from Orobanche coerulescens, assembly GCA_033398695.1. Lineage (NCBI taxonomy): Eukaryota > Viridiplantae > Streptophyta > Magnoliopsida > Lamiales > Orobanchaceae > Orobanche > Orobanche coerulescens. Next base: position 105,105,174 of record CM065804.1, read on the forward strand.
TAACCTTGGCTCCAATACCACTAATGATACGAATTACGTATTCAAATGGACGTAAACTCGCATGCAATGCAGTGAAAATATTGTTGATCCTCACAACACTCGAATATATGTAACACTCGTAAGAAAATAACCAAAAGTAGGGCAATTCGGCTTACGCAATCAAGGACAATATGAACGTGATTTATCAAACTAGACCTATAGTTTGATAAGGTAATCTTTCCTCAAGACCTATTGAGAATCGATTAGATTAAAACTCGAAGACGTGTCGAATTATAACCAAGGTTTTGATGAAAATCATTCAACAAGAAGTAATACACAATGTATTTCGTTTTTATGATTCAAGATGTGTTATAACATGCCAAATGTGGCATATATATATATATACTAAGCTTACATGATCACACAAGATCAAACAAAAGCAAACAAAATAAACAAGACTTTGATAAAGCAAAGTAAATCAAGATTAAATTAAACAAATCAATCTACTAAGGCTTGTCTCTTGCTTCATTCATGGTCATAAGGTGAGGAGGGAACCAAAATCTTCTACATTTGATTTTCTTGTAAGACTTTGAAAAATGTAGGCATGAACCAAAATCTTCTCCATTTGATTTTCTCCACATGTGATGTGAAGACTTTGAAGGATCTCCATATGGTGCGGCCAAAATATGAAGTGATGTGGGGTGGAATGTATCTTTCAACATGTGGGACAAGGTGTGGATACACATGAAGACTTTGAAAAAGAAAAATAATAAAAATAAAGGGACAAAATCTTCATGATTTTGGACCAAATCCAATGCTGTCGGTTTTGTCATTTCTGGGATCCAATGGGTCCGAATTTGGTATATGGTCTTCATAAGATTTGTAGCTCTCTTTCTTAGCTTTCCATGGCCACTTGAATCACCTAAATCGAATTTCGTACAGGTAAGTTATGGCCAAAATACTAAAACTGATACGAAGTTGTCGTGCGCGCGAGAATTGGTAATTTGTCCGTGTATTTTGCATGAGGATTTTATGTACACCTGCGACTCAATCAAGCTTGGTCGGATAATCTTATTTTTGTATTTGATTATGTTGACCGATTCGTATCAGGTTGCCAATGCTGGTCGCTTTGTTCTGGTACGTCACGCAATGCATCACGAAGTTTTGCCAAGAACTCAGCGTCGTTGAGATCCATAATGTCAAAGATCAAGAACTTGGTCTCTGATGCCACTTATGATACGAATTCTCGCTTGTGATGCGAATTCGCTATCGATATGCCAGGAAGCTATTTGGATGAGCGGAAGGGAATCAGCAAGGAACTGTCAGAAACTGAGAACACCCATTCGCTACAGCAATAACACGGGCTAGCGGTACGCACTCGCGACAGCAAAGGATGACGGCAACTCGATACAGCAGCAAGACAGGAACTTGGCCAAATGTAAAAGACTTGATACAGGCCACCTCCAAATAGTGACACTCGAAACAGCACGTTTCGGTCGGATGCCAATTTGAAACAGGAACAAGATCGAAGGATCGAACAACACTTGATGCGAAATGCCGAACAAGTATAAAACTGTATCGAAAACAAGCAGAATATCGAAACAGGACAGAAACAGTTGTTTTGTCGAATTAGACCTATAATTCGATAAAGTGATTTCTTCTCAAGACCTATTGAGAATCAATCGGATTAAGATTCGAAAATGCGTCGAATAATAATCAAAGTTTTGATGAAAATCATTCACCAAGGAAAACACAAAGTGTATTCTTATTTTTTCAACATTCCATATCTTCGTTACAACTTCATCGCCGTATTTATAGGCAAAAGTAGCCTGACAAGAGCCTTGTCAGGCTCGTTGTCTTTTGAGCGAAGAAGACAACGAGCCTGACAAGGCTCTTGTCAGGCTACTTTTGCCTATAAATACGGCGATGAAGTTGTAACGAAGATATGGAATGTTGAAAAAATAAGAATACACTTTGTGTTTTCCTTGGTGAATGATTTTCATCAAAACTTTGATTATTATTCGACGCGTTTTCGAATCTTAATCCGATTGATTCTCAATAGGTCTTGAGAAAAAATCACTTTATCGAATTATCGGTCTAATTCGATAAAACAACTGTTTCTGTCCTGTTTCGATATTCTGCTTGTTTTCGATACAGCTTTATACTTGTCCGGCATTTCGCATCAAGTGTTTTTCGATCCTTCGAACTTGTTTCCTGTTTCCAATTTGCATCCGACCAAAACGTGCTGTTTCGAGTGTCACTGTTTGGAGGTGTCCTGTATCAAATCTTTTACATTTGGCCAAGTTCCCGTCTTGTTGCTGTATCGAGTTGCTGTCATCATTTCCCGCGTGCGTGTACCGCTAGTCTGTGTTGTTGCTATAGCGAACGAGTGTTCCCAGTTTCTGACAGTTTCTTGCTGATTCGCTTACGCTCGTCAAAACAGCTTCTAGCTATATCGATAACGAATTCGCATCACAAGTGAGAATTCATATCATAAGTGGCATCCGAGCCCAAGTTCTTGATCTTTGGCATTATGGATCTCAACGACGCTGATTTCTTGGCAAAACCTCGTGATGCATTTCGTGACGTACCAGAACAATGCAACCAGCGTTGGCAACCTAGGCGTGGTGACTATCAGCAACCCTCACGCCATGTCGAATAATTCAAGGTTAATGAGCTTCCAGAGTTCGTTGGCGGGACAGACCTAGAAGTTTACTTGGAATGGGAACGTAAGATTGACCGCATGTTCGAATTTAAAGACCTTGACGATGAGAAAAGGTGTAAGTATGCAATTCTCAAGTTGGGGAAAGGAGCTTCACTTTGGTACGAAGAAATTAAAACACGAAGAGCTCGTGCGGGGAAAGAAAAGATCCGTTCGTGGGATTCATTAAAAAGAAAACTTCGTAAAAGATATGTACCAACATCACACCAGTTGTCTGATACGAATTAATGTATAAGTCGGACGTAAATTCACCGGAAAATGCAGCGGATATATCTTTTACCTCATGATACGATATCAACTATCCCAATCGAAGAGAAGTCAATAAAAATCGACATCAACGACGATACAAAGTTGCACGCCCATGCATCATCATACTTGGGAGAGAAGAACACGCGAATTAGAGTTACGTTATTAATCGAAACCGGAGTTACGTAAGCATGGCGACGAAATTAACGTTGGACTCGGAATCGGTCCAAATTATGGGAGGTTCGGCCGATTTGGTCCAAGATGCATGAAGATTTTTCAGCATATTTTTTTATGTCAAAATCTTGTCCATGATCATGTCCAACATCATGAAGATCTCCTCCCACCTTTGTTCCCTTGAATGACCGCGACCTCCCTCTCCTTGGTGAAGATTTTCATCAAACTTTTCTTCATGTCAAAGTCTTCATATCTTGTCCAAGATCTTGAAGATCTCCTCCCCCACACCTTTGAAATTTCGGCCGAAGCATGCTTAGGGAGAAGACTTGAATTTTCGTTTTTTCTTTGTTTTTTTATTTCCTTATTTTTGTATACTACTATATATAGTAGTTCACATTGTTGTTGTATGCATCTTGAAAGTTATAAACATTGTATTTCTCTTGAAATATACGTTGAACGAGTTCAACAAAACTTTGGTTATTATTTCGATGCGTCTCAAATTATAACTTGATCAATTCTCAATAGGTCTTGAGGAGAGATTATCATTATCGAGTTATAGGTCTAATCCGATAAAACACATTCAAACCCATACACTATCCTAGATCACGGCCGAAACCATATAAATTCGGCCACCACCTTTTATTTTCGTTGTTACTTTGATACTTGTAAAAAAACGTGATAATCTTCCGTTGTATTTTATATGTTTTACGTACACTTATATACGTATTTCGTATCATAAGTGGTATCAGAGACCGCATTCGTTTCACGGTTTTTGACGTTACTCAAGAAGATGGCATTCACCGATGACGAAATAGCCAAATTGCGTGACGTTCTTCGAGGCTTGCCGGAGCCCCGAATCTAGGCATGACGAGGATGCGACGCCATGCATGCACCACAACATGCAGACGAATTCAAGACAAGCGAACTTCCGGAGTTCGTAGGTGGCACCGATCCCGAGACTTATTTGGAGTGGGAAAGGAAAATTGAACGAATTTTTGAGTTCAAGGACCTCGATGACGGGAAACGATGCAAGTACACGATACTCAAACTAGGAAAGGGAGCTTCCCTTTGGTTTGAAAGAATGAAGACACAACGAGTTCGGGCCGGTAAGGAAAAGATACGTTCGTGGGATTCTCTAAAAAAAAAACTACGTAAGAGATATGTACCGGCTACACACAAGTTAAGTTTATATCGAAAAATTTCTGACCTCACACAAGGAAAGCTAAGTGTAGGAGAATACATCGAAGAGTTTGAAAATTTAACCTTGATGGGAGAACTTGAAGAGAGCAAAGAATTACGGATGTCCCGTTTCTTACGAGGCTTGAATAGAAACATTGCTAATTCCGTGGAACTCTACCCCTATCCCGACTTTGATACTTTGTGCGGACTTTGCATAAAGTTAGAAACTCAAAACAAGACAAAATTTTCAAAACCCGAATTTCCACCTAAATTGGGAAATACCAACTTTGGCACGAGTTCTAGCTCATTTCCAAAAACTGTCACGGCGAGTCCACCCATTACTACCATTCCAAAAACTCCTCTCACGCCAAAGGAAACAAGCTTATCTAAAGTTCGGTGTTTCAAATGTCAATGATTTGGACACTATCAAAGTGCTTGTCCAAATTGAAGAATAGTGACGTTATGAGAAGCAATAGCCGTCCAAGAAGAATTACTAGCCGAAGAAGAAAGAATTAGAGACGTCTTTAACTTGGAAGCCGACGAAGAAGAAGAAGATTGCGAGGCATACGATGCCCCGAATTATGACACGAACCTCGTCCTTCGCATGTTACAAACGAAGGCGGCCCCGAGTGACATAGAACAACGAGATCAAATCTTTCACACGAAGTGTCGTGTCGGAGAGAAATGGTGTAGCTTGATCATTGACGGTGGAAGTTGTACGAATGTGGCATCAAGCGAGATGGTATCGAAACTCGGACTAACCACTACGGCTCATCCAAGGCCGTATGCACACCATTGGCTCGATGATGGAAATAAAGTGAGAGTATCAAGACAAGTGAAGGTCGGACTCACCATGGGTTCGTATGGTGATGATATTATATGCGATGTACTACCGATGGACGCATGTCACGTGTTGTTGGGAAGACCTTGGCTATTTGATCGGGACGTACTACATCGAGGGAGGAGCAACGAGTATGAGTTACGAGACAAAGGTAAAAAAAATGTTCTTAAACCTATGTCACCTCAAGCTATCTGAACAATGAGTTCAAAAAAAGTCGAAGGACCGAAGCTCATGATGTTTGCAAACGAAAAGGAAGTCGAACACGCCATTGATGATGGCGAACGTGTTTATTTAATAATGATCAAAGAGACCCGAAACCTTGCTACAAAATCACACCACGAAGAAGAGATAGATACACTGTTGCACGAGTTCGCGGATGTCTTTCCCGAAGACTTGCCGGTGGGATTACCACCTATCCGCGGAATCGAACACCAAATTGATCTTATACCAGGAGCTCCATTACCGAACAAGGCGGCGTATCGTTGTAATCCTGAAGAAACCAAAGACCTACAACGTCAAATTGAAGAACTCATGAGTCACGGATATGTCCGAGAGAGTTTAAGTCCGTGTGCGGTTCCAGTCCTACTTGTACCAAAAAAGGACGGATCATGGCGGATGTGCATTGACAGTAGAGCCGTGAATAACATCACCGTAAAGTATCGATTCCCCATCCCGAGACTAGACGACATGTTAGACGAGTTGCATGGCTCAGTTATATTCTCAAAAGTTGATTTACGGAGCGGATACCATCAAATTCGCATGCGAGAGGGAGACGAATGGAAGACGGTATTTAAAATGAAGAATGGACTTTACGAGTGGGTCTTGATGCCCCGAGCAGTTTCATGAGATTGATGAACGAGGTTCTTAAACCTTTCTTGGGGAAGTTTGTTGTCGTGTACTTAGACGACATTTTAATCTACAGTCGATCCTTAGAGGAGCATCTTGAACACTTGCGGCACGTGTTTGAAACTCTAAGGAAACAGAAACTTTATGGAAAGCGGGAAAAGTGTACTTTTCTAGTCGAGAGTCTTGTCTTTCTCGGCTACGTCATTTCTAAAGAAGGAGTTTCGGTGGATCAAGAGAAAATCGCGGCAATCAAGTCTTGGCCGACACCAAAAACTATCACGGAGGTACGATCATTTCATGGCCTCGCTTCTTTTTACCGACGATTCATACGGGACTTTAGTACCATCTCTAGTCCGATCACGGAGTGTCTTAAAAAAGGTACATTTACATGGAAGGAGGCTGCCCAAAGAGCTTTTGAAAAATTAAAAGAAAAGTTATGTGAAGCACTGATTTTAACGTTAGCCGATTTTTCACAACCATTTGAGGTGGAATGCGACGCTAGTGGAGTTGGAATCGGGGCAGTACTTATTCAAGGAGGTCGGCCCATCGCCTATTTTTCAGAAAAGTTAAGTGGTGCTCGAGTTAATTATTGCACTTACGACAAAGAATTCTATGCTATCGTGAGAGCACTAGATCATTGGAGTCACTATTTACGTTCGAAACATTTCGTGTTACATTCGGATCACGAGTCGTTAAAATACATTAACGGGCAAAACAATCTAAGTCCAAGACATGCAAAATGGGTGGAGTTTTTGCAATCTTTTCACTTTTCATCCAAGTACAAAGACGGTAAGAGTAATATAGTGGCGGATGCACTATCAATATGGTATGCCTTACTTTCTATTCTAGACGTTCGTTTGTTGGGGTTCGAGACTCTGAAAAATCATTACATTGACGATTTGGATTTCGGAGAAATTTTTACCCATTGTAAAACAGGTCCGTACGAAGAATTTATTTTACAGTATGGCTTTCTTTTCAAAGATAATAAACTATGTGTGCCGAAGCATACAATTCGGGAATTACTAGTTCGGGAGGCGCACGGAGGGGGACTAGCCGGTCATTTCGGTTCGGCTAAAACCATAGAAGTTCTAAAGGAGCATTTCTTTTGGCCAAAGATGTATGGTGACGTAAGCACGATCGTGAATAAATGCGTCACTTGTCACATGATGAAAAGTTCGTTCAAGCTAAGTACATACATGCCGTTACCAATACCTTTGCGACCGTGGGAGGATGTCTCGATGGGTTTTATTGTTGCTTTACCTCGTACTCAACGGGGCAAAGACTCGATCATGGTTGTCGTCGACCGTTTTTCAAAGATGGCTCACTTTATAGCATGTCACAAAACCGATGATGCAAGCAATGTGGCGGACTTATATTTTCGAGAAGTAGTTCGTTTACACGGAGTTCCAAAAACTATCATGTCGGATCGAGATTCTAAATTCCTGAGTTACTTTTGGAATACTTTATGGAGAAAGGTGGGAACTAAACTTCTATTCAGTACTTCACATCACCCACAAACCGACGGACAAACCGAAGTGACTAATCGAACCTTAGGAGCATTGTTGCGAGGATTGGTGAACAAAACACAAAAAGATTGGGACGTTAAACTTGCACATGCGGAATTCACATACAACCGATCACCCGATTTCGCCACGGCCCATTCACCTTTTGAAGTAGTGTACGGACTAAATCCACACATGCCATTGGATTTGATTCCCTTGCCGAGCGACGAATTGGTTCACAAAGAAGCAGAATCAAAACTCAAGTCAATGATGAAGTTACATGAAAAGGTACGAGATCGAATTAAAGAAGTAAATGAAATTTACAAACATAAGTCGAACAAAAATAAAAAGTCGAGACTATTTGATGTTGGCGACTTAGTTTGGATACATTTGAGGAAAGAACGATTCCCAAACAAATGCAAGAACAAATTAATGCCAAGAGCCGAAGGTCCGTACAAAATTGTGGGAAAAGTGAACGACAACGCTTACAAAGTAGAACTTCCGGGCGAATACGGAGTACACGCAACTTTCAACGTAGGCGATCTATCGCCTTACCTTGACGACGATGGCATTACAGAATTGAGGTCAATTCCTTTCAAAGAGGGAGGAAATGATACGATATCAACTATCCCAATTGAAGAGAAGTCAATAGAAATCGACATCAACGACGATACAAAGTTGCACGCCCATGCATCATCATACTTGGGAGAGAAGAACACGCGAATTGGAGTTACATTATTAATCGGAACCGGAGTTACGTAAGCATGGCGACGAAATTAACATTGGACTCGGAATCGGTCCAAATTATGGGAGATTCGGCCGATTTGGTCCAAGATGCATGAAGATTTTTCAGCATATTTTTTTATGTCAAAATCTTGTCCAAGATCATGTCCAACATCATGAAGATCTCCTCCCACCTTTGTTCTCTTGAATGACCGCGACCTCCCCCTCCTTGGTGAAGATTTTCATCAAACTTTTCTTCATGTCAAAGTCTTCATATCTTGTCCAAGATCTTGAAGATCTCCTCCCCCACACCTTTGAAATTTCGCCCGAAGCATGCTTAGGGAGAAGACTTGAATTTTCGTTTTTTCTTTGTTTTTTTTTATTTCCTTATTTTTGTATACTACTATATATAGTAGTTCACATTGTTGTTGTATGCATCTTGAAAGTTATAAACATTGTATTTCTCTTGAAATATACGTTGAACGAGTTCAACAAAACTTTGGTTATTATTTCGACGCGTCTCGAATTATAACTTGATCAATTCTCAATAGGTCTTGAGGAGAGATTATCTTTATCGAGTTATAGGTCTAATTCGATAAAACACATTCAAACTCATACATTATCCTACCTCACGGCCAAAACCATATAAATTCGGCCACCACCTTTTATTTTCGTTGTTACTTTGATACTTGTAAAAAAACGTGATAATCTTCCGTTGTATTTTATACGTTTTACGTACACTTATATACGTATTTCGTATCACCTCACAACACTCGTATATGTGTAACACTCGTATGAATTAACCGAAAGTAGGGCAATTCGGCTTACGTAAACAAGATAATATGTAAGTAAATTATCAAACTAGACCTATAGTTTGATAAGACAATCTCTCCTCAAGACCTATTGAGAATTGATTAAATTACAACTCAAAGACGCGTCGAATTATAATCAAGGTGCGCTGAAAATCATTCAACAAGAATACATAACATGTATTTCGTTTTTCATAAGCTTCAAAGTGTTTTTCAAAGGTTGAGGGTGAGGCTTATAAATAGCCTTAACAACTACAAATAAGTTCAAACAAGATCAAACAAGATCACACAAGAAAACAAGCAAACAATAAACTAATCTAACAACTTTGACAAAGATTGAAAACAAAGTCATGCTTGGTCTCTTCCTCTCATTTTTGGCCGTGGGGTAGCATCAAGGAGTGGATAACATCTTTCTCATGTGATATCTTCTTGCAAGACTTTGACAAGGATAGAAAGTGAAAGCAACATGTTGGCATCTTCCTTCATGTGGTTCGGCTGATTTTCAAAGGGGGTGGGGTGAGCCAAATCTCTATCCTTGATCTTATTATGGTGGACTTTGAAAAATGAAAGCAAAGTTTAAAGTAGTGGGGACAAAGATCCTTCATAGACCTTCATCAAATCGGCCGAAATCTCCCCTATTATGGCCGATTTTGTATGCATGAACATGCATACGTATGCATGTTTTGGTACGTCTAAGTTATCCCGGTTTTGATTATTAAGATGGTTCCCATTTCTGCATTTGTTTTCTCACCGAAGTACGTAGGTGCATGTGCATGCAACGTGGTATCGTCACCCACGTCAATTCTTACTTCGTTTGGAGATGTCACAATCGCATCATCTCCTCCCCCTTTGAAAGGAATTGACCTCAATTCAGTGATTCCCTCGTCGTCAAGGTAAGGAGATAGATCGTCCACGTTAAAAGTGGCGTGTACCCCATAATCACCTGGAAGTTCTACTTTATACGCATTGTCGTTCACCTTACCCACGATTTTGTAAGGTCCCTTGGCCCTTGGCATAACCTTGTTCTTGCGTTTTCTAGGAAATCTCTCTTTTCTTAAGTGTACCCAAACCAAGTCGCCTACTTCGAATAGTCTCGGTTTTTTATGATTGTTGGATTTCCTTTTGTATGCGTCATTCACCTCTTTGATTCGATCATGTATTTGCCCATGCAACTTGATCATCGATTTAAGTTTAGATTCCGCATCTTTGTGTACCAACTCGTCCTTCGGCAACGGAATCAAGTCTAAGGGTATATAAGGATTTAACCCGTAAACGACTTCAAAAGGAGAATGTGCCGTAGCATGTGTAGGGGATCGGTTATAGGCAAATTCCGCATGAGCAAGTTTCATGTCCCAATCTTTTTGCGTTTTATTCACAAGTCCTCGCAACAACGTTCCTAACGTTCGATTTGTGACTTTGGTTTGACCATCAGTTTGAGGATGGTGCGAAGTGCTAAATAAGAGCTTTGTACCCACTTTCCTCCATAAAGTATTCCAAAAATAGCTAAGGAATTTCGAATCCCGATCCGAAACAATAGTCTTCGGAACTCCATGTAAACGAACCACCTCTCGGAAGTATAAATCGGCCACGTTGCTTGCGTCGTCGGTTTTGTGGCAAGCCACGAAATGAGCCATTTTCGAGAACCGATCAACAACCACCATAATAGCATCCTTACCTCGTTGAGTACGGGTTAAAGCGACGATAAAATCCATTGACACATCTTCCCACGGTCTTTATGGAACCGGTAGAGGCATATACGATCCCGGTTTGAACGAACTCTTTGAGATGTGACATGTTACGCATTTACTTAAAACACTGTAAATGTCTTTTTAGCATTTTAGGCCAAAAGAAATGTTCTTTTAGTACTTCCAATGTTTTAGCCGTGCCAAAATGTCCTGCTAAACCTCCTCCGTGAGCCGCCCGGACCAATAACTCCCGAACCGCCTGTTTTGGAACACATAGCCTATTCCCTTTAAATAGGAAATCATATTGTAACATGAACTCCCCGAACGGACCAGATTTGCAACTAGTAAAAATTTCTCCAAAATCCGCATTATTTTCATAACACTCCTTCAACATTTCGAAGCCAAGTAACCGAACCTCCAGAGTAGAAAGTAAACCATACCTCCAAGATAATGCATCCGCAACGACATTGCTTTTACCGTCTTTGTACTTGGATGAAAAGTGAAATGATTGTAGGAATTCCACCCACTTGGCATGCCTCAGACTCAATTTATGTTGTCCGTTAATGTACTTCAATGATTCGTGGTCCGAGTGTAGAATGAAATATTTCGTCCGTAGGTAATGACTCCAATGATCAAGGGCCCACACTATAGCATAGAATTCTTTATCGTAAGTGCAATAATTCAACTGGGCTCCGTTCAACTTCTCCGTAAAGTAAGCGATAGGTCGTTTACCTTGAATAAGAACTGCTCCAATTCCAACTCCACTAGCATCACATTCAACTTCGAAGGGTTGAGTAAAATCGGGTAGTGTTAGGATCGGCGCCTCGCATAATTTGGCCTTTAACTTCTCGAAAGCTCCTTGGGCAGCCCCGTTCCATACAAATGGTCCTTTTTTTAAACACTCCGTTATCGGGCTTGAAATGGTGCTGAAGTCTCGAATAAACCTCCGGTAAAAAGAAGCAAGTCCGTGAAATGATCTCACTTCCGTCACAGTCGTAGGGGTCGGCCAAGATTTAATTGCTTCGATCTTTGTTTGATCAACCGCCACTGCGTCCTTCGAAACGACATAGCCAAGAAAGACTATACTTTCGACTAGGAACGAACACTTCTCCTTCTTTCCATATAATTTTCGGTCCCTCAAAGTTTCGAAGATTAGCCTTAAGTGCCCGAAATGTTCTCGTAGTGATTGATTATAGATTAGGATGTCATCCAGATATACAACCACGAACTTCCCCAGAAATGGTTTAAGTACTTCGTTCATCAACCTCATGAAGGTACTAGGCGCATTTGTAAGACCGAACGGCATAACGGTCCATTCATATAATCCATTTTTTGTTTTGAAGGCCGTCTTCCACTCGTCACCTTCTCGCATTCGGATTTGATGATATCCGCTTCGTAAATCAACTTTTGAAAAGATCTCCGAACCATATAGTTCATCCAACATATCATCAAGTCTCGGGATAGGGAACCGATACTTGACGGTGATATTGTTCATGGCCCGACTATCCACGCACATCCACCAAGAACCATCTTTCTTAGGGACAAGTAAGACCGGAACCGCACACGGACTCAAACTCTCCCGGACATACCCGCGGTCCAAAAGCTCTTCGACTTGTCTTTGTAACTCCTTCGTCTCCTCGGGATTACATCTATAAGCGGCTTTATTAGGAAGTGGTGCTCCCGGTATAAGATCGATTTGGTGTTCGATACCACGAATAGGTGGTAAACCCGACAGTAATTCTTCGGGGAAGACATCCTCAAATTCGTGTAACAACACATCTAGCTCTCCTCCGTTTTGTACTCCCTTGTTATCGTCCCGTGTCTCTTTAAACATCACCAAATATACTCGCTCCCCGTCATTAATGGCATGTTCCATTTCTCTTTCGTTAGCAAGCATGGTAAGTTTTGGTTTCTCCACTCGACTAGAACTCATCGAACGGATAGCTTACGGGGACATTGGTTTGAGCACAATCTTCTTTCCCTTGTCTCGTAATTCATATTCATTACTCCGACCTCGATGTAAAACATCTCGGTCGAACATCCATGGTCATCCCAAAAGTACGTGGCATGCATCCATCGGGAGTGCGTCACACAACACATCATCTCCGTATGATCCCATAGTTAAGTTGACCTGTACTTGTCTTGACACCTTCACTTTACTTCCGTCATCGAGCCAGTGTAAAGCATACGGTCTCGGGTGAGCCGTAGTAGTTAGCCCGAGTTTGGTGACCATCTCGTTTGAAGCTACATTCGTGCAACTCCCTCCGTCTATTATCAAGCTACACCACTTTTCTCCGACTTTGCATTTGGAATGAAAGATTTGATCTCTTTGCTCCGCATCACTTGGAATGATTTTGGTATGTAGTGCTCGAAGCAATAAAGCAGTATCATATTCCGGAGCGTCATAAGTCTCGCAATCCTCATTCTCTTCCTCGGCCTCCATGTTAAACACGTCACCAAGGCCTTTCTTCTCGTCCTCGACTAAAAGTTCGTCTCGGACCGCAAGAGCTTCTCTTAAAGTGACCACCCGTTTATTAGGACATGCATTTTGATAGTGACCAAAGCCTTGACATTTAAAACATCGTACTTTAGCCAAGCTCGTTTCCTTGGAAACGTGAGGAACCTTCGGGGTCGGGTGATACGGAATTGACTAGTCCGAATAAAGAAGACGGAGCAAGGATCAAAATAAACGGCCTTACAACGCATCATGCACGTACGGCGACATTTTTAGGCGAGAAAACGGACACAAGCCGGAAAAAGACACAACCTGCCGGAAAATGTCGTCGCCTGCTGGAAAATGTCGAGTCTGCCGGAAAATATCGCACCTGCCGGAAAATGACGAGCACTGCCAGCCAAACCCGACCGTGTCGTCCGGCACGGCCCGTGCCGAGATGTCCCAGAATTGTGAAACTGACTGTCGGCCGAACCCGACCGTGTCGTCCGACACGATCGAGTCACACTCTTCCGGATAAGGAGATCTCGCTGTCCGACCAACCCGACCATGTCAGGCGACACGGTCGAGTCCTGCCAAACGTCCTTGTCACGCCGCACGGTCGAGTCACTGCCGGTCCTTGTCGCGCCGCGCCCATGCCGAGTCCTGCCAAACGTCCTTGTCATGCCACACGGTCGAGTCACTGCCGGTCCTTGTCGCGCCGCGCCCGTGCCGAGTCACTGTCAGACGTCCTTGTCGTGCCGCGACCGTGTCAATCGGACACGGTCGAGTCACTGCCAACAAGATGCGCGCCGCGGCCGTGTCCGGCAGCTAGCCAACTTTTTTTTATTGCTGATTTTTATGTGTTTTGTCTTCTCTTTTCTTTTATTTACTCTTTCAGGGATTTTGTTCCCATGTTTTGTGATGTATATTTCTTTTTCTTATTTTATTTGATTTGTTTTGATTATTCAAAGATTTTGTAATCTTTGAATTGTTTTCTTTAACTTTTAGGGAGACTTGAGATTTCCTATATATAGCTTGTAAGCATTGTAAGATCAAAATAGAGTATTATGAATGTTGAAGTATAAGAATACACATTGTGTTTTCTATTCTTGGTGAATGATTTTCATCGAACCTTGATTTTTATTCGACGCGTTTTCGAATATTAATCCGATTGATTCTCAATAGGTCTTGGGAAGAAATCACCTTATCGAGTTATAGGTCTAATTCGATAAACCCTTGTTCTTGATCGTTCAAGACTTCTTGATCGATATTATCACTTTTCCGATATTACTTCCATTTTTCATTTGTTCGAATTTTCATTGTCATATTCGATATTACTTCCACAAAATACATCCAAAAACACCCCCAATCATAAAAAGACTTCCGCTACGATATTCTTACATACACTCCGAACGATACGTATCTGCCTCTCCCGGAGAATTCGTATCATAAGTGGTATCGGAGCCCAGGGTCATCTCCTTGGGCGATTTTCTTCAATAATTTCTTGTGAAGAACTATCTCTTGATTCTTGTTATGGATTTATCCGATCTCGATTTCTTGATGAAACTCCGTGATGCACTAAACGGCTTACCGGAGCAACGTATGCAAGAAAGACGCAGAGACGATGCCAATGATATTGATTTCTTGGCCAAATTCCGCAGCATACCGGAATTTTACGGAGATAGTAATCCAGATGCGTGCATAGATTGGCTCCGTGCTTGTGAGGAGCATGCGGACTTCAAGGCTGACCCAATCAACCACCGCGTTTCGCTGGTGACAAAGCGCCTCCGCGGTAGCGCCGCCTTCTGGTGTAAAAAATTGAAACAGTCCCGTTCACAACAACGTAAGCCTAAAATTACAGATTGGCAAAAATTCAGAAAATATTTCAATCGAAGGTTCAAATCCCCATCGTACCACCAATCCTTCGATGTCCCGCCACCTACCTTCGATCTAAGGTTTATCCCAAATGCGAAACAAGATCACGGCTTTATGCATTCTGAAACGGCTAATCTTGAAGATGAAATCCTTGTCACTGCCGACTTTGATATGACAGAATTTCCTGCGGCATTTGCTGATGACAAAGAAGATGATGGTTGGAGTCGAGCTGCCCTATCGGAGCAAAGTGGGTCGTGTGACTTTGTTGCGGTACGAAACGAGCTTAGTGGATTAATTTTTGATGAGACATTATTGGAGGAGCCCAACAATATTGAAACGGAGAGTTGGTCAAATTATGACGGACCGCCAGCATTTGATGAGGAACCAATTGAGGAAGAGGAATCTGTAATAAATCATGTGTTTCCCATTCTTGATGGTGAACCCGATGTGGAATTATCGGTGTTTCCAATTCTGGAGGATGAACCGGATGTGAAATTAACCGTGCGTCCCATTTCAAATGTCCACTCATGTCATGATATCGGTATTACCGGACGGAGTAATTATTATTATTTTATTAATAATGATAGTTATTTTGTTGGTGATTCTCGAGGGCCCCCCACTACCTATCGTCTCAAGATTTTGGGCCATGTACGCACTGCGGACATTTTCGAGATCAAATACGTAGAGGCTTTAGTGAGTTATCTTGATGACGAAGGAAGTTCGGAATTGAGGACAATTCCCTTTAAAGGGGGAGGGGATGATACGGAATTGACTAGTCCGAATAAAGAAGACGGATCAAGGATCAAAATAAACGGCCTTACAATGCATCATGCACGTACGGCGACATTTTTAGGCGAGAAAACGGACACAAGCCGGAAAAAGACACAACCAGCCGGAAAATGTCGCCGCCTGCCGGAAAATGTCGAGTCTGCCGAAAAATATCGCACCTACCGGAAAATGCCGAGCACTGCCGGCCAGACCTGACCATATCGTCCGGCACGGCCCGTGCCGAGATGTCCCAGAATTGTGAAACTGACTGTCGGCCGAACCCGACCGTGTCGTCCGACACGATCGAGTCACACTCTTCCGGATAAGGAGATCTCGCTGTCCGACCAACCCGATCGTGCCAGGCGACACGGTCGAGTCCTGCCAAACGTCCTTGTCACGCCGCACAGTCGAGTCACTGCCGGTCCTTGTCGCGCCGCGCTCGTGCCGAGTCCTGCCAAACGTCCTTGTCATGCCACACGGTCGAGTCACTGCCGGTCCTTGTCGCACCGCGCCCGTGCCGAGTCACTGTCAGACGTCCTTGTCGCGCCGCGACCGTGTCAATCGAACACGGTCGAGTCACTGCCGACCAGATGCGCGCCGCGGCCGTGTCAAGTGACACGGCCCGTGTCCGGCAGCCAGCCAACTTTTTTTTATTGCTGATTTTTGTGTGTTTTGTCTTCTCTTTTCCTTTATTTACTCTTTTAAGGATTGTGTTCCCATGTTTTGTGATGTATGTTTCTTTTTCTTATTTTATTTGATTTGTTTTGATTATTCAAAGATTTTGTAATCTTTGAATTGTTTTCTTTAACTTTTAGGGAGACTTGAGATTTCCTATATATAGCTTGTAAGCATTGTAAGATCAAAATAGAGTATTATGAATGTTGAAGTATAAGAATACACATTGTGTTTTCTATTCTTGGTGAATGATTTTCATCGAACCTTGATTTTTATTCGACGCGTTTTCAAATATTAATCCGATTGATTCTCAATAGGTCTTGGGAAGAAATCACCTTATCGAGTTATAGGTCTAATTCGATAAACCCTTGTTCTTGATCGTTCAAGACTTCTTGATCGATATTATCACTTTTCCGATATTACTTCCATATTTCATTTGTTCGAATTTTCATTGTCATATTCGATATTACTTCCACAAAATACATCCAAAAACACCCTTAATCATAAAAAGACTTCCGCTACGATATTCTTACATACACTCCAAACGATACGTATCCGCCTCTCCCGGAGAATTCATATCACCGGGGTAGGTACTTGAAAAGGTACGGTAGGTTTCGTAGTCGAACTTGATCTGGCACTTGCATTTCCGAATTTGTATGGGAATTCGGGTTTGGTAAACTTCAACTTGTTTTGAGCTTCAATTTTTATGCATAGTCCGCATAAAGTGTCAAAATCTCCGCATGGGTATAATTCCACCGTATTTGCAATGTTTCGGTTTAGGCCACGTAAGAAACGTGACATTCTTTATTCTTCATTTTCTTCAAGTTCTCCCATTAAGTCCAATCCTTCAAATTCTTCGATGTATTCTCCCACACTTAGTTTCCCTTGTACGAACTCCGCAATTTTTCGGTATAAGGTTAACCGATGTGATGTCGGGACATACCTTTTATGTAGTTTTTTCTTCAAAGAATCCCAAGAACGGATTTTCTCTTTTCCCGCACGAGCTCGTTGTGCTTTCACACCCTCGAACCATAGGGAAGCGCCTTTCCCTAACTTGAGAATCGCATATTTGCAACGTTTCTCATCGTTAAGGTGCTTGAAGTCGAATATACGTTCAATCTTCCTTTCCCACTCCAAGTAAACTTCGAGATTGGTACCTCCGACAAATTCCGGAAGTTCATTTACTTTGAATTCATCCACATGATGCGGTGAATGTGCGTCATATCCTCCTCTTCTATCTTGAAAACGTGGTTCTTGTAAATTTTGTAATGCCTCACGGAGTTTCTCCATGAAATCGTCGGAAAAATCCAGGATAAGATAGCTTACTCCAGAAAATCGCCAAGAGAATTTCGACAAGGAAATAACCTTGGGCTCCGATGCCACTGATGATACGAATTAACGTATAAGTCGGACGTAAATTCGCTAGAAAATGCAGCGGATATATCTTTTACCTCACAACACTCGTATATGTGTAACACTCGTATGAATTAACCGAAAGTAGGGCAATTTGGCTTACGTAAACAAGATAATATGTAAGTAAATTATCAAACTAGACCTATAGTTTGATAAGACAATCTCTCCTCAAGACCTATTGAGAATTTATTAAATTACAACTCGAAGACGCGTCGAATTATAATCAAGGTGTGCTGAAAATCATTCAACAAGAATACATAACATGTATTTCGTTTTTCATAAGCTTCAAAGTGTTTTCAAAGGTTGAGGGTGAGGCTTATAAATAGCCTTAACAACTAGAAATAAGTTCAAACAAGATCAAACAAGATCACACAAGAAAACAAGCCAACAATAAACTAATCTAACAACTTTGACAAAGATTGAAAACAAAGTCATGCTTGGTCTCTTCCTCTCATTTTCGGCCGTGTGGTAGCATCAGGGAGTGGATAACATCTTTCTCATGTGATATCTTCTTGCAAGACTTTGACAAGGATAGAAAGTGAAAGCAACATGTTGGCATCTTCCTTCATGTGGTTCGGCCGATTTTCAAAGGGGGTGGGGTGAGCCAAATCTCTATCCTTGATCTTATTATGGTGGACTTTGAAAAATGAAATCAAAGTTGAAAGTAGTGGGGACAAAGATCCTTCATGGATCCTTCATCAAATCGGCCGAAATCTCCCCTATTATGGCCGATTTTGTATGCATGAACATGCATACGTATGCATGTTTTGGTACGTCTAAGTTATCCCGGTTCCGATTATTAAGATGGTTCCCATTTCGGCATTTGTTTTCTCACCGAAGTACGTAGGTGCATGTGCATGCAACGTGGTATCGTCACCCACGTCAATTCTTACTTCGTTTGGAGATGTCACAATCGCATCATTGTCCTTGTACAGGAAGATTGCAGATCTCATGCACGGAAAGTTGAATGTCAGTGAATACATTGAGGAGTTTGAGAATCTGACCTTAATGGGAGAAATAGAGGAGAATGAGGAGCAGAAGATGTCGCGATTCTTGCGTGGCTTGAACCGAAGCATAGCTAACTCGGTGGAACTGTATCCATATGAGGACTTCGATACATTATGTGGGCTATGTGTGAAGTTAGAAGCTCAAAACAGGATGAAGCTCTATAAACCCGAGTTTCCAATCAAATTTGGGAACCCAAGTGGCTGTTCTAGTTCAACTACCAAGGCAACTGTACCAACTCCGGTCCCTGTTGCGATTTCTAAGACCACCTACGTACCGAAGGAGACGAGTTTGTCTAAAGTAAGATGTTTCAAATGTCAAGGGTTCGGGCATTATCAAAATGCTTGTCCAAACAAGCGAGTGGTGACACTAAGGGAAGTTGTCACAATCCGAGACGAATTGTTGGTTGAGGACGAAAAAGAAAGACTGGGTGATGTGTTTGATTTCAGCATGGAGGACGAAGAAGGAGAAGAATGTGAGGCTTACGATGCTCCGAATTACGATACAACCTTGGTTCTTCGCACTTTGAAAGCCAAGTTGGTTCCGAGCGAGTCGGAACAACGGGACCAAATATTCCATACAAAGTGTCAAGTTGGAGATAAGTGGTGTAGTTTGATTATCGACGGACGGAGTTACACCAATGTAGCTTCGAGTGAAATGGTGACGAAGCTTGGACTAACCACCACAACTCACCCTAAGCCATATGCTTTACATTGGCTTGATGACGGAAGTAAGGTAAGGGTTTCGAAGCAAGTTCGGGTCGGATTGGCAATGGGTTCATATCACGATGAGATATTATGTGATGTGATTCCAATGGATGCTTGTCACGTACTTTTGGGACGACCTTGGTTATTTGATAGGGATGTTTTGCATCGGGGAAGGAGCAACGAATACTAGTTGCGAGATAAGGGAAAGAAGATCGTGTTGAAGCCGATGTCACCCCAAGCTATCCGTTCCATGAGTGCCAAACGAGGGGAAAAACCGAACCTCACCATGTTCGCTAGCAAAAGGGAAGTTGAACACGCTATGGAGAGTGGTGAGCATGTTAACCTGCTGGTGATAAAGGAGACTTGATATGATTTTGTGGCAGTGAAAAACGAGAATACAGTGGCCGACTTATTACATGAGTTCGCGGACGTCTTCCCTGAAGAGTTGCCGTCGGGTTTGCCGCCAATTCGTGGAATTAAGCATCAAATCGACCTTATACCAGGCGCACCTCTTCCGAATAAAGCTGCCTATAGGTGTAATACCGAGGAAACGAAGGAACTTCAGAAGCAGATTGAAGAACTAATGGGCCATGGGTATGTTCGAGAAAGTTTAAGCCCATGTGCGGTTCTGGTCCTGCTTGTTCCTTAGAAGGATGGGTCTTGGCGGATGTGTATCGATAGCCGGGCCGTAAATAACATAACAATCAAGTATCGATTCCCGATACCAAGGCTTGATGATATGTTAGACGAGCTACAGGGATCGGTGGTCTTTTATAAAATTGATTTGCGAAGTGGCTATCACGAGATTCATATGCGGGAGGGGGATGAATGGAAGACGGCTTTCAAAACTAAGCATGGGCTGTATGAGTGGACTGTCATGCCTTTTGGACTTACGAATGCCCCGAGTACTTTCATGCGTTTGATGAACGAAGTACTTGAGGTATTTTTGGGCAGATTTGTGGTTGTTTATTTGGATGATATTTTGGTTTATAGTCGGTCGGTGGAGGAGCATCTCGGACATCTACGGCAAGTGTTCGAGACTCTTAGGTCTAAAAGGCTTTATGGAAAGAAAGAAAAGTGTGCGTTTCTCATCGAGAGCATAACTTTTCTTGGCTATGTTGTTTCAAAGGATGGAGTGTCGATTGATCAGGGTAAAATTGAAGCTATTAAGTCGTGGCCCACCCCCAAAACAGTAACTGAAGTTAGATCATTCCACGGTCTTGCCTCTTTTTATCGGAGGTTTATTCTAGATTTCAGCACCATAACGAGTCCGATAACTGAGTGTTTGAAGAAGGGTCCGTTTGTGTGGGGCAGGGCTGCCGAAGGGGCGTTTGAAAAGTTGAAGGTAAGGTTATGTGAAGCACCTGGCGTTACCCGATTTTGTACAGCCGTGATTCTAGTGGAGTTGGTATTGGGGCGGCCCTCCTTCAAGGCAGGCGTCCTATTGCGTACTTTTCGGAGAAGTTGAGTGGGGCTCGACTCAACTATTGCACTTACGACAAGGAGTTTTATGCCATAGTGAGGGCTCTGGATCATTGGAGTCATTACCTTCGGCCGAAACATTTTATTCTACATTCGGACCATGAATCTTTAAAGTATATTGATGCGATTGTGACATCTACAAACAAAGTAAACAAAGTAAGAATTGACGTAAGTGACGATACCACGTTGCATGCACATGCACCTACGTACTTCGGTGAGAAAGCAAATGCGGAAATGGGAACGATCTTAATAATCGGAACCGGGATAACTTAGTCATATCAAACATGCATACGTATGCATGTTTATGCATACAAAATCGGCCATATTAGGGGGAGATTTTGGCCGATTGTGATGGGAGATCCATGAAGGATCTTTGTCCCCACTACTTTCAAGTTTGCTTTCATTTTCAAAGTCCACCACAATAAAATCAAAGATAGAGATTTGGCTTACTCCACACTTCATCAAATCGGCCGAACAAGGAGGAAGAAGATGCCAAGAAGTTGCTTTCATTTCCTATCCTTGTCAAAGTCTTAGGATGCCAAGAAGTTGCTTTCATTTCCTATCCTTGTCAAAGTCTTACAAAAGGATATCACATGGGAAAGATTTTATCTCATCCCTTGAGCTACCCCACGGACGAACATACAAGGAAGAAGCCAAGCATGATGTTGTTTTCAATCTTTGTCAAAGTCTTGATAGTTTAGTTTAATATTTGCTTGTTTTTTTAGCTTGATCTTGTTTGATCTTGTTTGTAGTTGTAATGGCTATATTTAAGCCTCATCCTCAACCTTTAAAACATCACCTTGAATGTTAAAAAATGAAATACATTGTGTATTACTTCTTGTTGAATGATTTTCATCAAAACCTTGGTTATAATTCGACGCGTTTTCGAGTTGTAATTTAATCGATTCTCAATAGGTCTTGAGGAAAGATTACCTTATCAAACTATAGGTCTAGTTTGATAAATTACGTTCGTATTGTTCTTGATTAAAAGCCGAATTGCCCTACTTTCGGTTAATTCTTACGAGTGTTACACATATCGAGTGCTGTGAGGTAACAAAATATTTCAGCTGCATTTCCCGGCGAATTTACGTCCAACCTAATACGTAATTCGTATCATTAGTGGTATCAGAGCCCAAAGTTATTTCCTTGTCAAAATTCTCTTGGCGATTTTCTTGTTAAAAGCTATCTTATCATGGATTTTTCCGATGATTTCATGGAGAAACTCCGTGAGGCACTACACAACTTACAAGAACCATGCTTTCAAGCATGAACGTATGTTCGACTTCAAGAACGTATGTTCGACTTCAAGAACCTTAACGATGAGAAACATTGCAAATATGCGATTCTCAAGTTAGGGAAGGGCGCTTCCTTATGGTTCGAGGGTGTGAAAACACAACGAGCTCGTGCGGGAAAGGAGAAGATCCGTTCTTGGGATTCTTTGAAGAAAAAACTACGTAAAAGGTATGTCCCGACATCACATCGGTTAACTTTGTACCGAAAGATTGCCGAGTTCATACAAGGAAAACTAAGTGTGGGAGAATACATTGAAGAATTTGAAGGCGTGGCATTAATGGGAGAACTCGAAGAAAATGAAGAACAAAGAATGTCACGTTTCTTACGTGGCCTAAACCGAAACATTGCAAATACGGTGGAATTATACCCCTGCGGGGATTTTGACACTTTATGCGGACTATGCATAAAAATAGAAGCTCAAAACAAGTTCAAGTTTGCCAAACCCGAATTCCCATACAAATTCGGAAATACAAGTGCCGGCTCAAGTTCGACTACGAAACCTACCGTACCATTTCAAGTCCCTACCCCGGCCCCGAAGGTTCCTCACGTGTCCAAAGAAACGAGCTTGACTAAAGTACGTTGTTTTAAATGTAAAGGCTTTGGTCACTATCAAAATGCATGTCCAAATAAACGAGTGGTCACGCTAAGAGAAGCTCTTGTGGTCCGAGACGAACTTTTAGACGAGGACGAGAAGGAAGGCCTGGGTGACGTGTTTAACATGGAGGCCGAGGAAGAGAACGAGGAATGCGAGACTTATAACGCTCCGGAATATGATACTGCTTTAGTGCTTCGAGCACTACATACCAAAATCATTCCAAGTGATACGGAGCAAAGAGACCAAATCTTTCATTCCAAATGCAAAGTCGGAGAAAAGTGGTGTAGCTTAATAATAGACGGAGGGAGTTGCATGAATGTAGCTTCAAACGAAATGGTTACCAAACTCGGTCTAACTACTATGGCTCACCCAAGACCGTATGCTTTACATTGGCTCGATGATGGAAGTAAAGTGAAGGTGTCGAGACAAGTACGGGTCAACTTAACTATGGGACTGATACGAATTACGTATGAAATTGTACGTAAACTCGCAAGGAAAATGCAGCGGATATATTTTGTTACCTCACAACACTCAATATGTGTAACACTCGTAAGAATGAACCGAAAGTACGGCAATTCAGCTTGCGTAAACAAGATAATATGGAAGTAAATTATCAAACTAGACCTATAGCTTGATAAGGCAATCTCTCCTCAAGACCTATTGAGAATCGATTAAATTACAACTCGAAGACGCGTCGAATTATAATCAAGTTGTGCTGAAAATCATTCAACAAGCATACATGTACAATGTATTTCGTTTTTTCAAGCTTCCAAAGTTATGTTTCAAGGGGTGAAAATGTGGCTTATAAATAGCCATTACAAGATCACACAAAAATCAACTAAAATCAAACAAAGATTAAACAATTCTAACAAGACAACAAAAATCAACACCAAGCTTCCATCCTCCTTGATTTGGTTCGAATTATTGAAGTGTGGAGGGACCCAAAATCTTCTCCATTTGATTTTCTTGTAAGACGTTGAAAAATGTAGGCATGAACTTGAAAAATGAAGGCATGGAAAATCTTCATCAATCTTGGACAAAATCTTCATAAATCTTCATCAATTTTCGGCCATAATAATCACTGCACATTTGAACGGTTCGTGTGGCTTTATATAAGCAAAATTGGACCTTGTACCATTTCACATGATTTATAGATCTTTCTTTTATTTTTCCATGGCCGCTTGAATCACATAAATCGGACTTCGTATGAGAGAGTTATGATTAAAATACCAAAACTGCTACGAAGTAGTCATACGCGTGGGAATTGGTAATTTTGTCCGCTTTTCACCTTTTTCACTCGGACTAGTAAGTTTCGGATCATGATTAGTCAATTTCGTATTTAGGACAAATCTTGAGCAAATCTTCACCAAAGACAAGAAACAAAATAAAATAACTAATCATGTTAGAAGACTTTGGTTTGATTCTTGATGATTATTATTATCATGCTTTGACGACTTTGTTGCCATGTAGGTGACTTATTCAAGGGAGGGGAACCATCGGTTTCAATGCATGAAGAAGGTGGATGAGTGCATGGTTCGTAATTTCTTCATGCATACGTAAAATATGTTCAAGGTTACTTCAAGTCTCGTACTAGTCGTCTCGTCCAAAGAAGTAAGTGCATGTGTGTGCATGGCCGTATGCATGGTTGCATGGTCGTCTACGTCGTCTTTCTTCGGTTGGCCATGTTGATCTCATATCATCCCCTCTTCCTTTAAAGAGATTCGTCCTCGAATCTAAAGTCCAAGGACGGTTGGTATTCCGGATTGGGTTGTGCTCCTCCCGGGTTGAAGATGTAATTTTCGTCGGATGTGTTGACGTTTGCTTGGGATTGTATTTTTTAAAGACCAACCTGCAAAATAAAAACAAACGACGTATCTGGGTGTCTACCATTTCCCTTAACGGAATCCCCAAAAAAAGATTTGTGGTTTAACGGAATAATTTCCATTTCCGGCGTCATGTGGGCACAAATCTTGTCCTCATTCCTTTCATCAATGAGTTCGTCTTTTACTATTTTCCAGTCACATGTAGCCACATAGCTTTTACGTTGGTCAGTGTCGGGAACCGGATCAATGAGAACAATTGGATTGGGATCCTCCAATTTTTTAACAATAATAGAAATAACCTCATAGAAATTTTGGGGAACAATCGTCTTGTCCTCAATCTCTTCATCTTCTGTAGCTCGGGAAATGGACGGTTGTGTAGAACTAAAAAGTATACTTGTGAGTTCCTCACTCGTTAACTCGTCCTGATGCTCTAAATCATTTGAAACCGATTTGGTTTCTAAAGTACGAAGAACTAAGCCAGTATCATAATCGGGAGCATCGTAAACTACACATTCTTCTTCTCCTTCGTCCTCTATATCAAACTTGAGAATGTCGCCTAGCCTTTCTTGTTCTTCCTCGGCTATTAACTCGTCTCGGGTAGCAAGAGTCGGGCAAACATCTTGCACATGATCGAACCCTTGGCCAATGAAACAACTCACCTCCAGAAAACTCGTCTCATTAGGCAAGTCGAGAGCTTTAAAAACCGAGTTGGGGGCTGATGTTGTTACGATTTTGAGAGCCGAACTCGAGCCGAAAGGTACGTATCTCTTGCGAAGTTTTCTTTTCAACGACTCCCACGAACGGATCTTTTTTTCCAGCATGAGTCCTTTGCTTCTTCTTATATTCGAACCAAACTGAAGCGCCTTTAACCAACTTGATAATTGCATATCTGCAACGCTTCTCATCGTTAAGACCTTTAAACTCGAACAAGCGATCCATCTTACGTTTCCATTCCAAATAAATTTCAGGATCGGTACCTCCGGTGAACTTTGGAAGTTCGTTCAACTCGAACTCGTTAGTATGGCATGGGGAATACAGGCCTTCTCCTCCTCATCGAGGTTACAGTAAGTCATGTAAAGCATCACGTAGCTTTACCAAGAATTTGGTATTGGAAAAGTCCATCTCTTCTAATGATCAAGAAATCGAACAGAAAATTTGCCAAGAAAGCCGTGAAGAATGAACCAAGAAGATGATCAAAGAATCTGATCTCCACCGTTCAGACTGTAGTTCAATGAGATGGCTTACCTTTATCAAAATTTCGTGACGATCCAACGGTCGAATCCACTGAAAACTTTGTTTTCTTCCAACTGCACTAATCTGCCAATGTTATGCGAAAATTTTGAAGAAACCGTGAAGAACAACCCAAGAAGGTGACTAAATACCTCAACTAAAAATTCGTTGAATAAGTCGCCCAAGGAAATGACCTTGGGCTCTGATACCACTTATGATACGAATTACGTATGAAATTGTACATAAACTCGCAAGGAAAATGCAGCGGATATATTTTGTTACCTCACAACACTCAATATGTGTAACACTCGTAAGAATGAACCGAAAGCAGGGCAATTCGGCTTGCGTAAACAAGATAATATGAAAGTAAATTATCAAACTAGACCTATAGCTTGATAAGGCAATCTCTCCTCAAGACCTATTGAGAATCGATTAAATTACAACTCGAAGACGCGTCGAATTATAATTAAGTTGTGCTGAAAATCATTCAACAAGCATACATGTACAATGTATTTCGTTTTTTCAAGCTTCCAAAGTTATGTTTCAAGGGCTGAAAATGTGGCTTATAAATAGCCATTACAAGATCACACAAAAATCAACTAAAATTAAACAAAGATTAAACAATTCTAACAAGACACCAAAAATCAACACCAAACTTCCATCCTCCTTGATTTGGTTCGAATTATTGAAGTGTGGAGGGACCCAAAATCTTCTCCATTTGATTTTCTTGTAAGACTTTGAAAAATGTAGGCATGAACTTGAAAAATGAAGGCATGGAAAATCTTCATCAATCTTGGACAAAATCTTCACAAATCTTCATCAATTTTCGGCCATAAAAATCACTGCACATTTGAACGGTTCGTGTGGCTTGATGGAAGCATAATTGGACCTTGTACCGTTTCACATGATTTATAGATCTTTCTTTTATCTTTCCATGGCCGCTTGAATCACCTAAATCGGACTTCGTATGAGAGAGTTATGATTAAATACCAAAACTGCTACGAAGTAGTCATACACGCGGGAATTGATAATTTTGTCCGCTTTTTGCCTTTTTCACTCGGACTAGTAAATTTCGGATCATGACTAGTAAATTTCGGATCATGATTCACTCGGACACAGCATGCAAGAACCACTTTTTCAAGCAAGAAGAGGAGGGTATGATGCACATTCACCGCGTCATGTGGATGAATTTAAAGTTAATAAACTTCCGGAATTTGTCGGAGGTACTAATCCCGAAGTTTACTTGGAGTGGGAGAGGAAGATTGAACGTATGTTCGACTTCAAGCACCTTAACGATGAGAAACGTTGCAAATATGCAATTCTCAAGTTAGGGAAGGGCGCTTCCCTATGGTTCGAGGGTATGAAAACACAACGAGCTCGTGCGGGAAAAGAGAAAATCCATTCTTGGGATTCTTTGAAGAAAAAACTACGTAAAAGGTATGTCCCGACATCACATCGGTTAACCTTGTACCGAAAAATTGTGGAGTTTGTACAAGGGAAACTAAGTGTGGAAGAATATATCGAAGAATTTCAAGGCTTGGCCTTAATGGGAGAACTTGAAGAAAATGAAGAACAAAGAATGTCACGTTTCTTACGTGGTCTAAACCGAAACATTGCAAATACGGTGGAATTATACCCATACGGGGATTTTGACACTTTATGCGTACTATGCATAAAAATTGAAGCTCAAAATAAGTTGAAGTTTACCAAACCCGAATTCCCATACAAATTTGGAAATACAAGTGCCGGCTCAAGTTCGACTACGAAACCTATCGTACCTTTTCAAGTCCCTACCCCGGCCCCGAAGGTTCCCCACGTTTCCAAGGAAACGAGCTTGGCTAAAGTACGATGTTTTAAATGTCAAGGCTTTGGTCACTATCAAAATGCATGTCCAAATAAACGGGTGGTCACTTTGAGAGAAGCTCTTGCGGTCCGAGACGAACTTTTAGTCGAGGACGAGAAGGAAGGCCTTGGTGACGTATTTAACATGGAGGCCGAGGAATAGAATGAGGATTGCGAGACTTATGACGCTCCGGAATATGATACTACTTTAGTGCTTCGAGCACTACATACCAAAATCGTTCCAAGTGATACGGAGCAAAGAGACCAAATCTTTCATTCCAAATGCAAAGTCGGAGAAAAGTGGTGTAGCTTGATAATAGACGGAGGGAGTTGCACGAATGTAGCATCAAACGAGATGGTCACCAAGCTCGGGCTAACTACTACGGCTCACCCGAGACCGTATGCTTTACATTGGCTCGATGATGGAAGCAAAGTGAAGGTGACGAGACAAGTACGGGTCAACTTAACTATGGGATCATACGGAGACGATGTGTTATGTGACATACTCCCGATGGACGCATGCCACGTACTTTTGGGACGACCATGGATGTTCGACCGAGATGTTTTGCATCGAGGAAGGAGTAACGAATATGAATTACGAGATAAAGGCAAGAAGATTGTGCTTAAACCGATGGCACCCCAAGCCATTCGATCGATGAGTTCTAATCAAATGGAGAAACCGAAGCTTACCATGTTTGCTAGCGAGAAAGAGGTGAGACACGCTCTTGACGATGGCGAGCGTGTGTATTTATTGATGATTAAAGAAACACGAGATGTTGACGTAGTTGTGAAAGGTAAGAGAGATATCGATACCTTGCTACAAGAATTTGCGGATGTCTTCCCGGAAGACTTACCGCCGGGTTTACCACCCTTACGTGGGATTGAACACCAAGTCGACCTTGTACCGGGTGCATCACTCCCTAACAAGGCCGCCTATCGATGTAACCCCGAGGAGACAAAGGAGTTGCAAAAACAAATCGAGGAGATAATGAACCGCGGGTACGTTCGAGAAAGTTTGAGCCCTTGTGCGGTTCCGATTTTACTTGTTCCAAAGAAGGATGGGTCATGGCGGATGTGTATAGATAGTAGAGCCGTGAACAACATAACCATCAAATATCGGTTCCCAATTCCGAGACTTGATGATATGTTGGACGAGTTGCATGGTTCGGTGATTTTTTCGAAGGTTGATTTGAGAAGCGGCTATCATCAAATTCGCATGCGGGAAGGAGACGAATGGAAAACGGTTTTCAAGACAAAACATGGATTATATGAATGGCTCGTCATGCCCTTTGGCCTTACAAACGCGCCAAGTACTTTCAAGCGATTAATGAATGAGGTACTTAAGCCGTTTTTGGGAAAATTTGTCGTCGTATACTTGGACGACATCTTGATTTATAGTCGATCATTGCAAGAGCATACCGGGCACTTGAGGAAAGTCTTCGAGATCCTTAGGGATCAAAAACTTTATGGGAAAAAGGAGAAGTGTTCGTTTCTAGTCGAGAGTGTAGCCTTTCTTGGCTACATCGTTTCTAAAGAAGGAGTGTCGGTTGATCAAACCAAGATCGAGGTGATTAAATCTTGGCCTACGCCCAAAACCATCACGGAAGTCCAATCCTTTCACGGACTTGCTTCATTTTATCGGAGGTTCATACGAGACTTTAGTACCATTTCTAGCCCGATAACGGAATGCTTAAGAAAAGGACCGTTTGTGTGGAACGGGGCTGCCCAAGGGGCGTTTGAAAAATTGAAGGCGAAAATGTGTGAAGCACCTATCTTGGCTTTACCCGACTTTTCACAACCTTTCGAGGTAGAATGTGACGCAAGTGGAGTGGGTATTGGGGTGGTCCTCGTCCAAGGGAGGTGACCAATTGCATACTTTTCGGAGAAATTGGGTGGGGCTCGACTCAACTATTGTACTTATGACAAGAAATTCTATGCCATTGTGAGAGCTCTTGACCATTGGAGCCATTACCTTCGGCCGAAACATTTCATCCTACATTCGGATCATGAGTCCTTGAAATATATTAACGGCCAAAAAAAGTTGAGTCCGAGGCATGCTAAATAGGTGGAATTCTTGCAATCATTCCACTTTTCATCAAAATACAAAGATGGCAAGAGCAACGTTGTGGCGGATGCTTTATCTAGACGGTATGCCTTACTCTCTACTCTTGACGTTCGATTGCTTGGGTTCGAAGCATTGAAGGAGTGTTATGATGGGGATGTGGATTTTGGTGAGGTTTTCATTCGGTGTAAATCTGGTCCATTTGGAGAGTTTACGTTGCAAGAAGGATTCCTTTTCAAATGGAATCGCCTTTGTTTACCCAAACACCCGATTCGGGAATTGTTGGTTCGGGAAGCTCACGGTGGAGGCTTGGCCGGTCATTTTGGTTCGGCTAAAACATTGGAGGTACTTAAAGAGCATTTTCATTGGCCGAAGATGCAAGTGGATGTACACGACATAATTAATAAGTGTGTAACATGCCATATTGCTAAGAGCTCGTTCAAGCCGGGAGTATACATGCCTTTGCCGATTCCGGAAAGGCCGTGGGAAGATGTCTCAATGGACTTCATTGTTGCTTTACCTCGAACTCAACGAGGGAGAGATGCTATTATGGTTGTTGTAGACCGATTTTCGAAGATGGCTCACTTTGTGGCTTGCCACAAGACGGACGACGCAAGTAACGTCGCTGATTTGTATTTCCGAGAAATCGTACGATTGCATGGGGTTCCAAAAACGATTGTTTCGGATCGGGACTCAAAATTCCTTAGCTATTTTTGGAACACCTTGTGGAGAAAGGTGGGAACCAAACTACTTTTTAGCACGTCACATCATCCACAAACGGACGGTCAAACCGAGGTAACCAATCGAACGTTGGGCATTTTACTACGTGGTCTTGTGAACAAGACACAAAAGGATTGGGACTTGAAACTTGCACATGCAGAGTTCGCTTATAATCGTTCTCCTACTCATGCCACGACACACTCTCCGTTCGAAGTAGTTTACGGACTAAACCCGTATAAGCCGTTAGATCTAATTCCATTGCCAAGTGACGAGTTAGTGCACAAGGATGCGGAATCAAAATTGAAATCGATGATGAAATTACACGAGCAAGTACGTAATCGAATCAAGGAAATAAATGAGGCTTACAAAAGAAAGTCGAACAAACAAAGAAGGCCGAGATTGTTCGAAGTTGGTGATTTGGTTTGGTTGCACTTGAGGAAAGAGCGATTTCCAAGTAAACATAAGAACAAATTAATGCCGCGAGCGGAGGGACCGTTTAAGGTAATCGCGAAAGTGAACGACAACGCTTACAAATTAGAACTTCCGGGAGATTATGGGATTCATGCAACCTTTAATGTTGGGGACCTCTCGCCTTACATCGATGATGACGGAATTTCGGAATTGAGGACAATTCCTTTCAAAGGAGGAGATGATACGGAATCATTTGATATGAACGAAGAAGACGAAGTAAGGATCGATATAAATGACCTTACTACACGCAATGCACGGACTACTATGTATTTAGGCGAGAAAACGGACATAAGACGTGGAGTATCGGTCTCAGCGGCCCGTGTCATGCTGTGCCGGAAGGTCGACATCCAACCTGCCGAAAAAATGTTCAATATGCCGGAAAATATCCAACCTGCGGGAAAATTCACCACCTGCCGGAAAAATCACCACCTACCGGAACTGGCCGAGCACTGCCGACCGGACCCGACCGTGTCGTCCGACACGGCCCGTGCCGCACT
This sequence comes from Orobanche coerulescens, assembly GCA_033398695.1. NCBI lineage: Eukaryota > Viridiplantae > Streptophyta > Magnoliopsida > Lamiales > Orobanchaceae > Orobanche > Orobanche coerulescens. The sequence goes on from CM065804.1 coordinate 105,136,772, forward strand.
CGTCCAGAAATGCAAAAGTTACTGCCCACAGGACTCGACCGTGTTGTCTGGCACGGTCGAGTCGAACTCTTCCGGATAAGCCAAAACCGACTGCCCAGACGACCCGACCGTGTTCCAGGACACGATCGGGCCCACGCCGAACGTCCTTGTCAGCGCCGCGCCCGTGCCGAGTCACTGTCGGACGAGTCCCTGTCGCGCCGCGACCGTGTCAAGCGGACACGGTCGAGTCACTGCCGACGTCCTTGTCGCGCCGCGGCCGTGTCAAGCGACACGGCCGAGTCCTGCCGGCAGATTTCACTTTTTTTTGTGTTTTCTTTTGTGTGTTTGTCTTTCCCTTGTTTTTTACTCATTTTAGGGATTGTGTTTCCCCAAAAATTAGGATTGTTGTTCCTTTTATATTTTATTATTGATTTGTATTGATTATTCAAAGATTTTATAAATCTTTGAATTATTTTCTTTTATTATAGGAAGACTAGAAGTCTCCTATATATAGGCTTGTGTTAGCATTGTAAAAGCCATTGTATGTTGAAGAAATAAGAATACACTTGTGTTTTCTTGGTGAATGCTTTTCATCGAAACCTTGATTATAATTCTGATACGAATTCTCCGGGGAGAGGCGGATACGTATCGTTCGGAGTGTATGTAGGAATATCGTAGCGGAAGTCTTTTTACGAGTAGGGGTGTTTTTAGATGTATTTTGTGGGAGTAATATCAAATATGACGATGAAAATTCGAACAAACGAAAAATGGAAGTAATATCGAAAAAAAGTGATAATATCGATCAAGAAGACTTGAACGATCAAGAACAAGAGTTTATCGAATTAGACCTATAACTCGATAAGGTGGTTTCTTCCCAAGACCTATTGAGAATCAATCGGATTAATATTCGAAAACGCGTCGAATAAAAATCAAGGTTCGGTAAAAATCATTTACCAAGGATAGAAACACAAAGTGTATTCTTTCACATTCAAATTCATAATACAATTTCTCTATCTATTACAATGCTTATACAAGCTATATATAGCAAACCTCAAGTCTACCTAAAAGTTAAAGAAAATAATTCAAAGATTACAAAATCTTTGAATAATCAAAACAAATCAAATAAAATAAGAAAAAGAAACATACATCACAAAACATGGGAACACAATCCCTAAAATAAGTAAAGAAAGGAAAAGAGAAGACAAAACACACAAAAATCAGCAATTAAAAAAAGTAGGCTGGCTGCCGGACACGGGCCGTGTCGCTTGACACGGCCGCGGCGCGCATCTGGCCGGCAGGGACTCGACCGTGTCCGACTGACACGGTCGCGGCGCGACAGGGACGTCTGACAGTGACTGGTCCGACAGTGACTCGGCGCGATAGGGACGTTTGGCAGGACTCGACACGGGCGCGGTGCGACAGGGACGTTCGGCAATGACTCGACCGTGCCAGGCGACACGGTCGCGGCGTGACAAGGACGTCTGACAGCGACTCGACCTAAAGTGACTCGGCATTGACTCGACCGTGTCCTGGAGCACGGTCGGGCGTCTGGACAGTCATTTTCGGCATTTCTGGGCGAGTACGACTCGACCGTGTCTCCTGGCACGGTCGGGTTCGACCGACAGTGACCTTGGCATTTCCGGACGAAATGCAGACGCGGGCCGTGTCGGACGACACGGCCGGGTTGTCGGCGATGCTCGGCCATTTCCGGCGAGTGCGATATTTTCAGCGGCGAGATATTTTCCGGCAGGTTGGATATTTTCTGGCCGGTTGGACATATTCCGGCAGGTTGGACATTCCTTTTACGTCTTATGTCCGTTTTCTCGCCTAAAAATGTAGTCGCACGTGCACGGCGCGTTGTAAGGCCTTTAACGTCGATTCTTGCTTCGGTTTCTTTATTCGGACTATTCAATTCCGTATCAAATTCGACGCGTTTTCGAGTTTTAATCGAATCGATTCTCAATAGGTCTTGAGGAAAGATTATCTTATCAAACTATAGGTCTAGTTTGATAAATCATTCATATTGTTCTTGTTTACGTAAGCCGAATTGCCCTACTTTCGGTTATATCTTACGAGTGTTACACATATTCGAGTGTTGTGAGGATCAATTATATTTCCACTGCATTCCATACGAGTTTACGTCCATTCTCATACGTAATTCGTATCAGGAAGTTCGTTCAACTCGAACTCGTTAGTATGGCATGGGCAACACAGGCCTTCTCCTCATCGAGGTTCCAGTAAGTCATGTAAAGCATCACGTAGCTGTACCAACAATTCGGTATTGGAAAAGTCCATCTCTTCTAATGATCAAGAAATCGAACAGAAAATTTGCCAAGAAAGCCGTGAAGAATGAACCAAGAAGATGATCAAAGAATCTGATCTCCACCGTTCAGACTGTAGTTCAATGAGTTGGCTTATCTTTATCAAAATTTTGTGACGATCCAACGGTCGAATCCACAGAAAACTTTGTTTTCTTCCGACTGCGCTAATCTGCCAATGTTATGCGAAAATTTTGAAGAAACCGTGAAGAACAACCCAAGAAGGTGACTAAATACCTCAACTAAAAATTCATTGAATAAGTCGCCCAAGGAAATGACCTTGGGCTCTGATACCACTTATGATACGAATTACGTATGAAATTGTACGTAAACACGCAAGGAAAATGCAGCGGATATATTTTGTTACCTCACAACACTCAATATGTGTAACACTCGTAAGAATGAACCGAAAGTAGGGCAATTCGGCTTGCGTAAACAAGATAATATGAAAGTAAATTATCAAACTAGATCTATAGCTTGATAAGGCAATCTATCCTCAAGACCTATTGAGAATCGATTAAATTACAACTCGAAGACGCGTCGAATTATAATCAAGTTGTGCTGAAAATCATTCAACAAGCATACATGTATAATGTATTTCGTTTTTTCAAGCTTCCAAAGTTATGTTTCAAGGGCTGAAAATGTGGCTTATAAATAGCCATTACAAGATCACACAAAAATCAACTAAAATCAAACAAAGATTAAACAATTCTAACAAGACAACAAAAATCAACACCAAGCTTCCATCCTCCTTGATTTGGTTCGAATTATTGAAGTGTGGAGGGACCCAAAATCTTCTCCATTTGATTTTCTTGTAAGACTTTGAAAAATGTAGGCATGAACTTGAAAAATGAAGGCATTGAAAATCTTCATCAATCTTGGACAAAATCTTCACAAATCTTCATCAATTTTCAGCCATAAAAATCACTGCACATTTGAACGATTCGTGTGGCTTGATAGAAGCATAATTAGACCTTGTACCGTTTCACATAATTTATATATCTTTCTTTTATCTTTCCATGGCCGCTTGAATCACCTAAATCGGACTTCGCATGAGAGAGTTATGATTAAAATACCAAAACTGCTACGAAGTAGTCATACGCGCGGGAATTAGTAATTTTGTCCGCTTTTCGCCTTTTTCACTCGGACTAGTAAATTTCGGATCATGATTAGTCAATTTCGTATTTAGGATAAATCTTGAGAAAATCTTCACCAAAGACAAGAAACAAAATAAAATAACTAATCATGTTAGAAGACTTTGGTTTGATTCTTGATGATTATTATTATCATGCTTTGACGACTTTGTTGCCATGTAGGTGACTTATTCAAGGGAGGGGAACCATCAGTTTCAATGCATGAAGAAGGTGGATGAGTGCATGGTTCGTAATTTCTTCATGTATACGTAAAATATGTTCAAGGTTACTTCAAGTCTCGTATTAGTCGTCTCATCCAAAGAAGTAAGTGCATGTCGTGTAGGTGCATGTGTGGGCATGGTCGTATGCATGGTTGCATGGTCGTCTACGTCGTCTTTCTTCGGTTGGCCATGTTGATCTCGTATCAGGGACCGTACGGAGACGAGGTGTTATGTGACGTGCTCCCGATGGACGCATGCCACGTACTTTTGGGACGACCATGGATGTTCGACCGATATGTTTTACATCGAGGTCGGAGTAATGAATATGAATTACGATACAAAGGAAAGAAGATTGTACTCAAACCTATGTCCCCGCAAGCTATCCGTTCGATGAGTTCTATTCGAGTGAAAAAACCAAAACTTACCATGCAATTAATGACGAGGAGCGAGTATATTTGGTGATGTTTAAAGAGACACGGGACGAGAACATGGGAGTGCAAAATGGAGGAGAGTTAGATGTGTCGTTACACAAATTTGAGGATGTCTTTCCCGAAGAATTACCGTCGGGTTTACAACCTATTCGTGGTATCGAACACCAAATCGATCTTATACCGGGGGCACCACTTCCTAACAAAGCCGCTTATAGATGTAATCTCGAGGAGACGAAGGAATTACAAAGACAAGTCGAAAAACTTTTGGACCGCGGATATGTCCGGGAGAGTTTGAGTCCGTGTGCGGTTCCGGTCTTACTTGTCCCTAAGAAAGATGGTTCTTGGCGGATGTGTGTAGATAGTCGGGCCGTGAACAATATCACCGTCAAGTATCGATTCCCTATCCCGAGACTTGATGATATGTTAGACGAACTACATGGTTCGGTAATCTTTTCAAAGGTTGATTTACGAAGCGGATATCATCAAATTCGAATGCGAGAAGGTGACGAGTGGAAGACGGCCATCAAAACGAAAAATGGATTATATGAATGGACCGTTATGCCGTTTGGTCTTACAAACGCGCCTAGTACCTTCATGAGGTTAATGAACGAAGTGCTTAAACCATTTCTTGGGAAGTTCGTGGTTGTATATCTGGATGACATCCTAATCTATAGTCAATCACTACAAGAACATTTCGGGCACTTGAGGCTAATCTTCGAAACTTTGAGGGACCAAAAACTATATGGGAAAAAAGAGAAGTGTTCATTCCTAGTCAAAAGTATAGTCTTTCTTGGATATGTCATTTCGAAGGACGGAGTGGCAGTTGATCAAACAAAAATTGAAGCAATTAAGTCTTGGCCGACCCCTACGACCGTGACGGAAGTAAGGTCATTTCACGGACTTGCTTCTTTTTATCGGAGGTTTATTCGATACTTTAGCACCATTTCAAGTCCGATAATGGAGTGTTTAGAAAAAGGACCATTTGTATGGAACGGGGCTGCCCAAGGAGCATTCGAGAAGTTAAAAGCCAAATTATGTGAAGCACCGATCCTAACACTACCCGATTTTACTCAACCATTCGAAGTTGAATGTGATGCTAGTGGAGTTGGAATTGGAGCGGTTTTTATTCAAGGTAAACGACCTATCGCTTACTTTTCGGAGAAATTGAACGGAGCTCGGTCGAATTATTGCACTTACGATAAAGAATTCTATGCTATCGTACGGGCCCTTGATCATTGGAGTCATTATCTTCGACCGAAATATTTTATTCTACACTCGGACCACGAATCTTTGAAATACATTAATGGACAACACAAACTGAGTCCAAGGCATGCCAAGTGGGTGGAATTCCTACAATCATTTCACTTTTCGTCCAAGTATAAAGACAGAAAAAGCAATGTCGTTGCAGATGCGTTATCTAGGAGGTATGCTTTACTTTCTACTCTGGAGGTTCGGTTACTTGGTTTCGAAATGTTGAAGGAGTGTTATGAAAATAATGCGGATTTTGGAGAAGTTTTTACTCATTGCAAATCTGGTCCGTTTGGGGAGTTCATGTTATAAGATGATTTCCTATTTAAAGGGAATAGACTATGTGTTCCAAAACAGGCGGTTCGGGAAATTATTGGTTCGGGAGGAGACTTAGCGAGTCATTTTGGCACGGCTAAAACATTGGAAGTACTAAAAGAACATTTCTTTTGGCCAAAAATACTAAAAGACATTTACAATGTTTTAAGTAAATGCGTAACATGTCACATCGCAAAAAGTTCGTTCAAACCGGGATCGTATATGCCTCTACCGGTTCCAGAAAGACCGTGGGAAGATGTATCAATGGATTTTATCATCGCTTTACCCCGTACTCAACGAGGTAAAGATGCTATTATGGTGGTTGTGTATCGCTTCTCAAAAATGGCTCACTTCGTAGCTTGCCACAAAACCGACGACGCAAGCAACATGGCCGATTTATACTTCCGAGAGGTGGTTCGGCTACATGGAGTTCCAAAGACTATTGTTTTGGATCGGGATTCGAAATTCCTTAGCTATTTTTGGAATACATTATGAAGGAAAGTAGGAACAAAGCTCTTGTTTAGCACTTCACACCATCCTCAAACCGATGGTCAAACCGAAGTCACAAATCGAACGCTAGGAACGTTGTTGCGAGGACTTGTGAATAAAACGCAAACGGATTGGGACATGAAACTTGCTCATGCGGAATTTGCCTATAACCGATCCCCTACACATGCTACGGCACATTCTCCCTTTGAAGTCGTTTACGAGTTAAATCCTTATATACCCTTAGACTTGATTCCATTGCCGAAGGACGAGTTGGTACACAAAGATGCGGAATCTAAACTTAAAATCGATGATCAAGTTGCACGGTCAAATACATGATCGAATCAAAGAGGTGAATGACGCATACAAAAGGAAATCCAACAATCACAGAAAACCGAGACTATTCGAAGTAGGCGACTTGGTTTGGGTACACTTAAGAAAAGAGAGATTTCCTAGCAAACGCAAGAACAAACTTATGCCGAGGGCCGATGGACCTTACAAAATCATGGCTAAAGTGAACGACAATGCGTATAAAGTAGAACTTCTGGGCGATTATGGGGTACACGCCACTTTTAACGTGGGCGATCTATCTTCTTACCTTGACGATGAGGGAATCACTGAATTGAGGTCAATTCCTTTCAAAGGGGGAGGAGATGATGCAATTGTGACATCTCCAAATGAAGTAAACAAAGTAAGAATTGACGTAAGTGACGATATCACGTTACATGCACATGCACCTACGTACTTCGGTGAGAAAACAAATACGGAAATGGGAACAATCTTAATAATCGGAACCGGGATAACTTAGTCGAATCAAACATGCATACGTATGCATGTTCATGCATACAAAATCGGCCATATTAGGGGGAGATTTTAGCCGATTGTGATGGAAGATCCATGAAGGATCTTTGTCCCCACTACTTTCAAGTTTGCTTTTAATTTCAAAGTCCACCACAATAAAATCAAAGATAAAGATTTGGCTCACTCCACACTTCATCAAATCGGCCGAACAAGGAGGAAGAAGATGCCAAGAAATTGCTTTCATTTCCTATCCTTGTCAAAGTCTTAAGATGCCAAGAAGTTGCTTTCATTTCCTATCCTTGTCAAAGTCTTACAAAAGGATATCACATGGGAAAGATTTTATATCATCCCTTGAGCTACCCCACGGCCGAACATGCGAGGAAGAAGCCAAGCATGATGTTGTTTTCAATCTTTGTCAAAGTCTTGATAGTTTAGTTTAATATTTGCTTGTTTTTTTTAGCTTGATCTTGTTTGATCTTGTTTGTAGTTGTAATGGCTATATATAAGCCTCATCCTCAACCTTTAAAACATCACCTTGAATGTTAAAAAATGAAATACATTGTGTATTACTTCTTGTTGAATGATTTTCATCAAAACCTTGGTTATAATTCGACGCGTTTTCGAGTTGTAATTTAATCGATTCTCAATAGGTCTTGAGGAAAGATTACCTTATCAAACTATAGGTCTAGTTTGATAAATTACGTTCGTATTTTTCTTGATTAAAAGCCGAATTGCCCTACTTTCGGTTAATTCTTACGAGTGTTACACATATCGAGTGTTGTGAGGTAACAAAATATTTCCGCTGCATTTCCCGGCGAATTTACGTCCAACCTAGTACGTAATTCGTATCATATATTAATGGGCAGCAGAAGTTGAGTCTCAGGCATGCGAAGTGGGTGAAATTCTTGCAATCATTTCACTTTTCATTGATGTATAAGTACGGTAAGAGCAATGTGGTGGCTGATGCGCTGTCCAGGCGGTATGCCTTACTCTCCCTTAATGTTCGATTGCTTGGATTCGATACAGTGAATGAATATTATGACAGTGATGCGGATTTTTGCGAAACCTTCGCCCTTTGCAAATCTGGACCGATGGGAGAATTTTCGATACAGGAAGGTTTTCCTTTTAAGGGAAATCGTCTTTATCTACCATGGCAAACGATTCGTGAATTGCTGGTTCGAGAGGCTCATGGGGGAGGTTTGGCTGGCCACTTTGGTTCGGCCAAGACATTAGATGTGGTTAAAGAACATTTTTATTGGCCAAAGATGCATGGGGATGTCAATAATATAATTAGCAAGTGTGTGACATGCCATATTGCGAAGAGTTCTGATACGATATCAACTATCCCAATCGAAGAGAAGTCAATAAAAATCGACATCAACGACGATACAAAGTTGCACGCCCACGCATCATCATACTTGGGAGAGAAGAACACGCGAATTGGAGTTAGGTTATTAATCGGAACCGGAGTTACGTAAGCATGGCGACGAAATTAACGTTGGACTCGGAATCGGTCCAAATTATGGGAGATTCGGCCGATTTGGTCCAAGATGCATGAAGATTTTTCAGCATATTTTTTTATGTCAAAATCTTGTCCAAGATCATGTCCAACATCATGAAGATCTCCTCCCACCTTTGTTCCCTTGAATGACCGCGACCTCCCCCTCCTTGGTGAAGATTTTCATCAAACTTTTCTTCATGTCAAAGTCTTCATATCTTGTCCAAGATCTTGAAGATCTCCTCCCCCACACCTTTGAAATTTCGGCCGAAGCATGCTTAGGGAGAAGACTTGAATTTTCGCTTTTTCTTTGTTTTTTTATTTCCTTATTTTTGTATACTACTATATATAGTAGTTCACATTGTTGTTGTATGCATCTTGAAAGTTATAAACATTGTATTTCTCTTGAAATATACATTGAACGAGTTCAACAAAACTTTGGTTATTATTTCGACGCGTCTCGAATTATAACTTGATCAATTCTCAATAGGTCTTGAGGAGAGATTATCTTTATCGAGTTATAGGTCTAATTCGATAAAACACATTCAAACCCATACACTATCCTACCTCACGGCCGAAACCATATAAATTCGGCCACCACCTTTTATTTTCGTTGTTACTTTGATACTTGTAAACACCTTGATAATCTTCCGTTGTATTTTATACGTTTTACGTACACTTATATACGGATTTCGTATCATAAGTGGTATCAGAGACCGCATTCGTTTCACGGTTTTTGACGTTACTCAAGAAGATGGCATTCACCGATGACGAAATAGCCAAATTGCGTGACGTTCTTCGAGGCTTTCCGGAGCCCCGAATCCAGGCACGATGAGGATACGACGCCATGCATGCACCACAACATGTGGATGAATTCAAGACAAGCGAACTTCCGGAGTTCGTAGGTGGCACCAATCCTGAGACTTATTTGGAGTGGGAAAGGAAAATTGAACGAATGTTTGAGTTCAAGGACCTCGATGACGGGAAACGATGCAAGTACGCGATACTCAAACTAGGAAAGGGAGCTTCCCTTTGGTTTGAAAGAATGAAGACACAACGAGTTCAGGCCGGTAAGGAAAAGATACGTTCGTGGGATTCTCTAAAAAAGAAACTACGTAAGAGATATGTACCGGCTACACACAAGTTAAGTTTATATCGAAAAATTTCTGACCTCACACAAGGAAAGCTAAGTGTCGGAGAATACATCGAAGAGTTTGAAAACTTAACCTTGATGGGAGAACTTGAAGAGAGCGAAGAATTACGGATGTCCCGTTTCTTACGAGGCTTGAATAGAAACATTGCTAATTCTGTGGAACTCTACCCCTATCCCGACTTTGATACTTTGTGCCGACTTTGCATAAAGTTGGAAACTCAAAACAAGACAAAATTTTCAAAACCCGAATTTCCACCTAAATTCGGAAATACCAACTTTGACACGAGTTCTAGCTCGTTTCCAAAAGCATCCTGGCCGAGTCCACCCGTTACTACCATTCCAAAAACTCCTCTCACGCCAAAGGAAACAAGCTTATCTAAAGTTCGGTGTTTCAAATGTCAAGGATTTGGACACTATCAAAGTGCTTGTCCAAATCGAAGAATAGTGACGTTACGAGAAGCAATAGCCATCCGAGAAGAATGACTAGCCGAAGAAGAAAGAATTGGAGACGTCTTTAACTTGGAAGCCGACGAAGAAGAAGAAGATTGCGAGGCATACGATGCCCCGAATTATGACACGAACCTCGTCCTTCGCATGTTACAAATGAAGGCGGCCCCGAGTGACATAGAACAACGAGATCAAATCTTTCACACGAAGTGTCGTGTCGGAGAGAAATGGTGTAGCTTGATCATTGACGGTGGAAGTTGTACGAATGTGGCATCAAGCGAGATGGTATTGAAACTCGGACTAACCACTACGGCTCATCCAAGGCCGTATGCACTCCATTGGCTCGATGATGGAAATAAAGTGAGAGTATCAAGACAAGTGAAGGTCGGACTCACCATGGGTTCGTATGGTGATGATATTATATGCGATGTACTACCGATGGACGCATGTCACGTGTTGTTGGGAAGACCTTGGCTATTTGATCGGGACGTACTACATCGAGGGAGGAGCAACGAGTATGAGTTACGAGACAAAGGTAAAAAAATTGTTCTTAAACCTATGTCACCTCAAGCTATCCGAATAATGAGTTCAAAAAAAGTCGAAGGGCCGAAGCTCATGATGTTTGCAAACGAAAAGGAAGTCGAACACGCCATTGACGATGGCGAATGTGTTTATTTAATGATGATCAAAGAGACCCGAAACCTTGCTACAAAATCACACCACGAAGAAGAGATAGATACACTGTTGCACGAGTTCGCGGATGTCTTTCCCGAAGACTTGCCGGTGGGATTACCACCTATCCGTGGAATCGAACACCAAATTGATCTTATACCAGGAGCTCCATTACCGAACAAGGCGGTGTATCATTGTAATCCCGAAGAAACGAAAGAACTACAACGTCAAATTGAAGAACTCATGAGTCACGGATATGTCCGAGAGAGTTTAAGTCCGTGTGCGGTTCCAGTCCTACTTGTACAAAAAAAGGACGGATCATGGCGGATGTGCATTGACAGTAGAGCCATGAATAACATCACCGTCAAGTATCGATTCCCCATCCCGAGACTAGACGACATGTTAGACGAGTTGCATGGCTCAGTTATATTCTCAAAAGTTGATTTACGGAGCGGATACCATCAAATTCGCATGCGAGAGGGAGACAAATGGAAGACGACATTTAAAATGAAGAATGGACTTTACGAGTGGGTCGTGATGCAATTCGGCCTCACTAATGCCCCGAGCACTTTCATGAGATTGATGAATGAGGTTCTTAAACCTTTCTTGGGGAAGTTTGTTGTCGTGTACTTAGACGACATTTTAATGTACAGTCGATCCTTAGAGGAGCATCTTGAACACTTGCGGCACGTGTTTGAAACTCTAAGGAAACAGAAACTTTATGGAAAGCGGGAAAAGTGTACTTTTCTAGTCGAGAGTCTTGTCTTTCTCAGCTATGTCGTTTCTAAAGAAGGAGTTTCGGTGGATCAAGAGAAAATCGCGGCAATCAAGTCTTGGCCGACACCAAAAACTATCACGGAGGTACGATCATTTCATGGCCTCGCTTCTTTTTACCGACGATTCATATGGGACTTTAGTACCATCTCTAGTCCGATCACGGAGTGTCTTAAAAAAGGTACATTTGCATGGAAGGAGGCTGCCCAAAGAGCTTTTGAAAAATAAAAAAAAGTTATGTGAAGCACCGATTTTAACGTTACCCGATTTTTCACAACCATTTGAGGTGGAATGCGACGCTAGTGGAGTTGGAATCGGGGCAGTACTTATTCAAGGAGGTCGGCCCATCGCCTATTTTTCAGAAAAGTTAAGTGGTGCTCGAGTTAATTATTGCACTTACGACAAAGAATTCTATGCTATCATGAGAGCACTAGATCATTGGAGTCACTATTTACGTTCGAAACATTTCGTGTTACATTCGGATCACGAGTTGTTAAAATACATTAACGGGCAAAACAAGCTAAGTCCAAGACATGCAAAATGGATGGAGTTTTTGCAATCTTTTCACTTTTCATCCAAATACAAAGACGGTAAGAGTAATATAGTGGCGGATGCACTATCAAGACCGTATGCCTTACTTTTTATTCTAGACGTTCGTTTGTTGGGGTTCGAGACTCTGAAAAATCATTACATTGACGATTTGGATTTCGGAGAAATTTTTACCCGTTGTAAAACAGGTCCGTACGAAGAATTTATTTTACAGGATGACTTTCTTTTCAAAGGTAATAAACTATGTGTGCCGAAGCATACGATTCGGGAATTACTAGTTCGGGAGGCGCACGGAGGAGGACTAGCCGGTCATTTCGGTTCGGCTAAAACCGTAGAAGTTCTAAAGGAGCATTTCTTTTGGCCAAAGATGTATGGTGACGTAAGCACGATCATGAGTAAATGCGTCACTTGTCACATGATGAAAAGTTCGTTCAAGCCAAGTACATACATGCCGTTACCAATACCTTTGCGACCGTGGGAGGATGTCTCGATGGATTTTATTGTTGCTTTACCTCGTACTCAACGGGGCAAAGACTCGATCATGGTTGTCGTCGACCGTTTTTCAAAGATGGCTCACTTTATAGCATGTCACAAAACCGATGATGCAAGCAATGTGGCGGACTTATATTTCTGAGAAGTAGTTCGTTTACACGGAGTTCCAAAAACTATAGTGTCGGATCGAGATTCTAAATTCCTGAGTTACTTTTGGAATACATTATGGAGAAAGGTGGGAACTAAACTTCTATTCAGTACTTCACATCACCCACAAACCGACGGACAAACCGAAGTGACTAATCGAACCTTAGGAGCATTGTTGCGAGGATTGGTGAACAAAACACAAAAAGATTGGGACGTTAAACTTGCACATGCGGAATTCGCATACAACCGATCACCCGGTTTCTCCACGGCCCATTCACCTTTTGAAGTAGTGTATGGACTAAATCCACACATGCCATTGGATTTGATTCCCTTGCCGAGCGACGAATTGGTTCACAAAGACGCAGAATCAAAACTCAAGTTAATGATGAAGTTACATGAAAAGGTACAAGATCGAATTAAAGAAGTAAATGAAATTTACAAACGGAAGTCGAACAAAAATAAAAAGTCGAGACTATTTGATGTTGGCGACTTAGTTTGGATACATTTGAGGAAAGAACGATTCACAAACAAACGCAAGAACAAATTAATGCCAAGAGTCGAAGGTCCGTACAAAATTGTGGGAAAAGTGAACGACAACGCTTACAAAGTAGAATTTCCGGGCGAATACGGAGTACACACGACTTTCAACGTAGGCGATCTCTCGCCTTACCTTGACGACGATGGCATTACAGAATTGAGGTCAATTCCTTTCAAAGAGGGAGGAAATGATATGATATCAACTATCCCAATCGAAGAGAAGTCAATAAAAATCGACATCAACGACGATACAAAGTTGCACGCCCATGCATCATCATACTTTGGAGAGAAGAACACGCGAATTGGAGTTACGTTATTAATCGGAACCGGAGTTACGTAAGCATGGCCATGAAATTAACGTTGGACTCGGAATCGGTCCAAATTATGGGAGATTCGGCCGATTTGGTCCAAGATGCATGAAGATTTTTCAGCATATTTTTTTATGTCAAAATCTTGTCCAAGATCATGTCCAACATCATGAAGATCTCCTCTCACCTTTGTTCCCTTGAATGACCGCGACCTCCCCCTCCTTGGTGAAGATTTTCATAAAACTTTTCTTCATGTCAAAGTCTTCATATCTTGTCCAAGATCTTGAAGATCTCCTCCCCCACACCTTTGAAATTTCGGCTGAAGCATGCTTAGGGAGAAGACTTGAATTTTCGTTTTTTCTTTGTTTTTTTTATTTCCTTATTTTTGTATACTACTATATATAGTAGTTCACATTGTTGTTGTATGCATCTTGAAAGTTATAGACATTGTATTTCTCTTGAAATATACGTTGAACGAGTTCAACAAAACTTTGGTTATTATTTCGACGCGTCTCGAATTATAACTTGATCAATTCTCAATAGGTCTTGAGGAGAGATTATCTTTATCGAGTTATAGGTCTAATTCGATAAAACACATTCAAACCCATACACTATCCTACCTCACGGCCGAAACCATATAAATTCGGCCACCACCTTTTATTTTCGTTGTTACTTTGATACTTGTAAAAACCGTGATAATCTTCCGTTGTATTTTATACGTTTTACGTACACTTATATACGTATTTTGTATCAAGTTCGTTCAAACCAGGAATATACACACCTTTACCGATTCCGGAGAGGCCATAGAAAGATGTCTCGATGGATTTCATTGTTGCTTTGCCGCGAACCCAACGAGGTAAGGATGCCATTATGGTTGTGGTCGATCGTTTTTCAAAGATGGCTCATTTTGTTTCTTGTCACAAAACCGATGATGCAAGTAATGTTGCTGACTTGTATTTCCGAGAGGTGGTACGATTACATGGAGTTCTAAAAACTATTGTTTCGGACCGGGACTCGAAGTTTCTGAGTTACTTTTGGAACACATTATGGAGAAAGGTGGGAACCAAGCTTTTATTTAGTACTTCGCATCATCCTCAAACAGACGGACAAACCGAAGTGACTAATCTGATACGAACTACGTATGAGAATGGACGTAAACTCGTATGGAATGCAGCGGAAATATAATTGATCCTCACAATACTCGAATATGTGTAACACTCGTAAGATATAACCGAAAGTAGGGCAATTCGGCTTACGTAAACAAGAACAATATGAATGATTTATCAAACTAGACCTATAGTTTGATAAGATAATCTTTCCTCAAGACCTATTGAGAATCGATTCGATTAAAACTCGAAAACGCGTCGAATTATAATCAAGGTTTCGATGAAAAGCATTCACCAAGAAAACACAAGTGTATTCTTATTTCGTCAACATACAATACTTAATGAAAGCATGGAGAAGACTACTTATAGCATGGTAGTGTTCCTAGCAACTAAGGAATAAAGCAAGATCACATGATCTTGAAATGAAAAACAAAACAACAAGATAAAATACAAAGGAATCAAATCAAAGGGAGGGGGAATCACACAACAAAATGATTATAAGCCACCCCACATAACATGCAAGTCTAATCATGACATGTGAGGGGAGTAAAAACAACAAAAAATAAAAAAAAAATCAGCAATAATGGATATTTTGCTGGCTGTCGGACATGGCCCGTGCCGATCGGCACGGCCGCAGTGGCATGTGCGGGCGCACATGTTCGACAGGACTCGACCGTGTCGCCTGGCACGGTCGGGTTGGTCGGGCAGCGGGAATTTACTTAACCGGAAGAGTGTGACTCGGCCGTGTCGCCTGGCACGGTCGGGTTCGGTCGACAGCGAGATTTCACTTTCTAGGACATCTCGGCACGGGCCGTGTCGGATGACACGGCCGGGTTCGGTCGGCAGTGATCGGCCAGTTCCGACAGGTGGTGATCGGCAGCGATCGGCCAGTTCCAGCAGGTGGTGATCGGTAGCGATCGGCCAGTTCCGGCAGGTGGTGATTTTCCGGCCGATTGTCGACCTTCCGGCATAGCATGACACGGGCTGTGATATATGACATGGCTGAGACCGAGACTCCACGTCTTATGTCCGTTTTCTCGCCAAAAAATGTAGTCGCACGTGCACGGCGCGTTGTAAGGCCTTTAACGTCGATCCTTGCTTCGTCTTCTTTATTTGGACTACTCAATTTCGTATCATTTCCTCCCCCTTTAAAGCGATTCGTCCTCGAATCAGCATTGGTCTCATCTCCCAAGGGATAAAAGAAAGTCACCAACCAGATAATAAGTCCAAAAATATCGGACGTTCGAGTGTGACGCAGAACTTTGAGGCGATAGACAAATGGACATTTCAAAGGGCAACCGACAAAATAACTATCATGATTAATATAAAAATGATAATTATTTTGTGAGGCAAAGCCCTTATCATCGTGGTTGAATTCATTGGATGCAATTTCAAGAACCAAGAAAATTGCCTCGGAATCACCTTTCACATCAAAACATTGGGAAGGCTCGTCTTTAAGCTCGGTATTATAAACAGGAACCACTGGGTAAATATAGCACCTTTCTTCATTTTTATCAAAAATAAGAGACACGGAATCAATTACGGGCTCCTCTTCGTTAACTGGTTGGGTATCAAATACCGGTGGCCCTTCATAATCCGGTCCGGTTTCCATGACACTAACAAGTTCCTCACTATTAAAATAAGTTGGTCCGTCTTGGTCAAATTGGCCAACACAACCAATTGGTCCATGGTCAAAATAGCAATATCCATGTTCGTCAATTAGGAAAACACGGCTCAACTCATCTTCTTCGTTGTATGGCGCCGTTGAAACCTCTGTCTCGTCTACTTCATTAAAAATGACAGTAGGGACATCATCTTCATCGAGAAAGGACCCTGTTGAGAATTCCTTGATGGGGAAAAACCTTTGACCGAATGTCGGCGGCGGGGCGTCGAAGGACTGGTGGTGGGGGAACAACGAGTGGTGGTATGGTTTGAACCTTCGATTGAAATATTTTGTGAATTTTTGACAATCTTTGATTTTTGGCTTACGTTGTTGTGAACGGGACTGTTTCAGTTTCTGCCACCAGACGGCGGTGCTACCGCGGAGGCGCCTTGCCACCAACGAAACGCGGTGGTTGATCGGGGCAGCCTTGAAGTCCGAGTGCTCCTCACAAGCACGAAGCCAATCTATGCACGCATCTGGATTACTATCTCCGTGAAATTCCGGTATGCTGCGGAATTTGGCCAAGAAATCAATACCGTTGGCATCCTCTCGGCGTCTTTCTTGCATACGTTGTTCCGGTAAGCCGTTTAGTGCATCACGGAGTTTCATCAAGAAATCGAGATTGGAGAAATCCATAACAAGAATCAAGAGATAGTTCTTCTCAAGAAATCGTTTAAGAAAATCGCCCAAGGGGATGACCCTGGGCTCCGATACCACTAATGATACGAATTACGTATGAGAATGGACGTAAACTCGTATGGAATGCAGCGGAAATATAATTGATCCTCACAATACTCGAATATGTGTAACACTCGTAAGATATAACCGAAAGTAGGGCAATTCGGCTTACGTAAACAAGAACAATATGAATGATTTATCAAACTAGACCTATAGTTTGATAAGATAATCTTTCCTCAAGACCTATTGAGAATCGATTCGATTAAAACTCGAAAACGCGTCGAATTATAATCAAGGTTTCGATGAAAAGCATTCACCAAGAAAACACAAGTGTATTCTTATTTCTTCAACATACAATACTTAATGAAAGCATGAACAAGACTACTTATAGCATGGTAGTCTTCCTAGCAACTAAGGAATAAAGCAAGATCACATGATCTTGAAATGAAAAACAAAACAACAAGATAAAATACAAAGGAATCAAATCAAAGGGAGGGGGAATCACACAACAAAATGATTATAAGCCACTCCAAATAACATGCAAGTCTAATCATGACATGTGAGGGGAGTAAAAACAACAAAAAATAAAAAAAATCAGCAATAATGGATATTTTGCTGGCTGTCGGACACGGCCCGGGCCGATCGGCACGGCCGCGGTGGCATGTGCGGGCGCACATGTTCGGCAGGACTCGACCGTGTCGCCTGGCACGGTCGGGTTGGTCGGGCAGCGGGAATTTACTTAACCGGAAGAGTGTGACTCAGCCGTGTCGCCTGGCACGGTCGGGTTGTGTCGGCACGGGCCGTGTCGGTCGACACGGTCGGGTTCGGTCGACAGCGAGATTTCACTTTCTAGGACATCTCGGCACGGGCCGTGTCGGATGACACGGCCGGGTTCAGCGATGATCGGCGATTCCGGCAGTGGTGATCGGCGGCCTCGGCCCGATTCAGTGGTGATCGCGGCACGATCGGCGATCTGGAAGGTGGTGATTTTCCGGCCGATTGTCGACCTTCCGGCATAGCATGACACGGGCTGTGTTATATGACACGGCTGAGACCGAGACTCCACGTCTTATGTCCGTTTTCTCGCCAAGAAATGTAGTCGCACGTGCACGGCGCGTTGTAAGGCCTTTAACGTCGATCCTTGCTTCGTCTTCTTTATTTGGACTACTCAATTTCGTATCATAATCAAACACTGGGAACGCTGTTGCGGGTCTTGGTGAGTAAAACACAAAAATATTTGGATTTGAAGCTCGCACACGCAGAGTTCGCATATAATCGCTCTCCTACTCATGCCACAGCGCATTCCCCATTCGAAGTAGTTTACGGCCTAAATCCTTACATACCGCTAGACTTAATTCCATTACCGAGTGACGAATTGGTGCATAAGGATGCGGAGTCAAAACTGAAATCGATGATGAAATTACACGAACAGGTGCGTGACCGAATCAAAGAGATAAACGAGGCGTACAAAAAAGGAAGTCGAGCAAGCAAAGAAAACCGAGATTATTCGAGGTTGGAGATTTAGTTTGGGTACATTTGAGAAAGGAGCGATTTTTGAGTAAGCGTAAGAATAAGCTAATGCCACGAGCCGAGGGGCCATTTAAAATAGTTGCAAGGGTGAACGACAATGCTTACAAGTTAGAACTTCCGGGCGACTATGGAGTGCATGCTACTTTCAACATAGGTGATCTATCTCCTTATCTTGATGACGACGGGATTGAAGAATTGAGGACAATTCCTTTTAAAGCGGGAGGGGATGATACGGGGTTGACAAGTCCAAGGGAAGAAGACGAGGTGATGATAGACGTAAGCGACCATGCAACATACTTGAGCGAGAAAATGAGATACGAAGTTACCTTAATAACCGGACTTGGGGTAACTTAAACAATAGGTAACTTGCATCTTGGGGGAATGGGGAGGGGCCCAAGTGGTAAAAGAATAAAAGAATTTCAGCATATTTTATTAGAAAGGCAACAGGATTCTCGGCAACATGCTGTGTGAAAAAGCGGCTATCAGCTTTCAACTTGGAGACAAGGCCCAACTTTTACTTTTATCAGTAAGTGACATGAGGAACCTTTTTATTATCTTTTCTTATTTTAAACCCAGCTTGTAATAATTTAAGATTATCTTATCACGCTCTTGTCAGGCCACTTTTGCCTATAAATAGGGCGATGAAGTTGTAATGAAAGAGATATATGAATGTTGAAGAAATAAGAATACACTTTGTGTTTTCCTTGGTGAATGCTTTTCATCAAATCTTTGATTATTATTCGACGCGTTTTCGAATCTTAATCCGATTGATTCTCAATAGGTCTTGAGAAGAAATCACTTTATCGAATTATAGGTCTAATTCGATAAAACAACTGTTTCTGTCCTGTTTCGATATTCTGCTTGTTTTCGATACAGCTTTATACTTGTCCGGCATTTCGCATCAAGTGTTGTTCGATCCTTCGAACTTGTTTCCTGTTTCCAATTCGCATCCGACCGAAACATGCTATTTCGAGTGTCACTGTTTGGAGGTGGCCTGTATCAAGTCTTTTACATTTGGCCAAGTTCCCGTCTTGTTGCTGTATCGAGTTGCTGTCATCATTTCCCTCCGAGTGCGTGTACCGCTAGTCCGTGTTGTTGATGATACGAATTCGCCCAGAAGAGTGGATACATATCGGTCGGAGTAAGACAGCAAGATAGGAACTTGGCCAAATGTAAAAGACTTGATACAGGCCACCTCCAAATAGCGACACTGGAAACAGCACGTTTCGGTCGGATGCAAATTTGAAACAGGAACAAGATCGAAGGATCGAACAACACTTGATGCGAAATGCCGAACAAGTATAAAACTGTATCGAAAACAAGCAGAATATCGAAACAGGGCAGAAACAGTTGTTTTGTCGAATTAGACCTATAATTCGATAAAGTGGTTTCTTCTCAAGACCTATTGAGAATCAATTGGATTAAGATTCGAAAACGCGTCGAATAATAATCAAAGTTTTGATGAAAAGCATTCACCAAGAAAAACACAAAGTGTATTCTTATTTCTTCAACATTCCATATCTTCGTTACAACTTCATCGCCCTGTTTATAGGCAAAAGTAGTCTGACAAGAGCCTGACAAGATAATCTTAAATTATTACAAGCTGGGTTTAAAATAAGAAAAGATAATAAAAAGGTTCCTCATGTCACTTGCTGACAAAAGCAAAAACTGGGCCTTGTCTCCAAGTTGAAAGCTGATAGCCGCTTTTTCACACAGCATGTTGCCGAGAATCCTGCTGCCTTTCTAATAAAATATGCTGAAATTCTTTTATTCTTTTACCACTTGGGCCCCCCTCCCCCAAGATGCAAGTTACCTATTGTTTAAGTTACTCCAAGTCCGGTTATTAAGGTAACTCCATGTCTCGTTTTTTCGCCCAAGTATGTTGCATGTTCGCTTACGTAGATCATCACCTCGTCTTCTTCCCTTGGACTTGTCAATCCCATATCACAAGTCCAAGGGAGGAAGACGAGGTGATGATCGACGGAAGCGACCATGCAACATATTTGGGCGAGAAAACGAGACACGGAGTTACTGATACCAAACCGACTACTCCAAGCATAGACGACGAAGTAAGAATTGACGTAAAACACCTCGACCATACTCCAACGTACTTAGGCGAGAAAACAGAAACGAGGTACGGAGTTACCTTGATAGTCGGAATTGGAATAACTTAAACAAAAGACAACTTGCATCTTGGGGAGGGAAAGAGGTTCAAGTGGCAACTAAATAATAAAAGAATGTTCAGCTTTGTCTTACAAAAGCAGCAGGATTCTTGGCAAAAGGCGGCTGTCAGCAAGCAACTTGGAGACAAAGACCCAGCTTTTACTTTTGTCAACAAGTGACATGAGGGACCTTTTTATTATCTTTCCTTATTTTAAGCTCAGCTTGTATTAGTTTAATTTATCTTATCAGGCTGCTTTTGCCTATAAATAGCGGCAGTAGAGTTGTACTGAAGAATTATTGAATGTTGAAGAAATAAGAACACTTTGTGTTTTTCCCTAGTGAATGCTTTTCATCAAAACTTGGTTTTTATTCGACGCGTTTCGAGTATTAATCTGATTGATTGTCAATAGGTCTTGAGGAGAAATCATCTTATCAAATTATAGGTCTAATTTGATAAAAACATCTGTTTATATCTTGTTTTGATATTCTGTTTGTTTTTCGATACAGTTGTATACTTGTCCGATATTTCGCATAAACTGTTGTTCGATCCTTTGAACTTGTTTCCTGCTGAATTCGTGTCCACCCGAAACGTGCTGTTTCGAGTGTTGCTTTTTGGAAGTGGACTGCATCAAGTCTTTACTTTTGTTAAGTTCCTGCCTTGTTGCTGTATCGAGTTTCCGTCATACATTCATGTCGCGAGTGCGTGCCGCTAGCCTGTATTACCGCTGCGAACTGTTGTCATCAGTTCCCGACAGTTTCTTGCCGATAGCTTCCGCTCGTCAAAAGGCCTTCCGCTGTATCGATAGCAAATTCGCATCACAAGTGAGAATTCGTATCATAAGTGGTATCGGAGCCCAAGTTCTTGATCTTTGGCATTATGGATCTCAACGACGCTGACTTCTTGGCAAAACGTCGTGACGCATTGCGTGACGTACCAGAACAACGCGACCAACATTGGCAACCTAGGCATGGTGACTATGAACGACCCTCACGCCATGTCGAAGAGTTCAAGGTGAACGAGCTCCCGGAGTTCGTTGGAGGGACAGACCCTGAAGTTTACTTGGAATGGGAATGCAAAATTGATCGTATGTTCGAGTTTAAAGATCTCGACGATGAGAAAAGGTGTAAGTATGCAATTCTCAAGTTGGGGAAAGGAGCTTCACTTTGGTACGAAGGAGTAAAAACACGAAGAGCTCGTGCGGGAAAGGATAAGATCCGTTCGTTGGATTCGTTAAAAAGATAACTTCGTAAAGATATGTGCCAACATCACACCGGTTGTCCTTGTACAGGAAGATTGCAGATCTCATGCAAGGAAAGTTAAATGTTAGTGAGTACATTGAGGAGTTTGAGAATTTAACCTTAATGGGAGAGATAGAGGAGAATGAGGAGCAGAAAATGTCGCGATTCTTGCGAGGCTGAAGCATAGCTAACTCGATGGAACTGTATCCATACGAAGACTTCGATACATTATGTGGGTTATGTGTGAAGCTAGAATCTTAAAACAGGATGAAGATGTATAAACCCGGGTTTCCAGTCAAATTTGGAAACCCAAGCGTCGGGACTAGTTCAGCTGCTAAGGCAACTGTACCGACTCCAGTTCCTGTTGCGATTCCGGCTAAGGAAACTATACCCTACATAACGAAGGAGACGAGTTTGGCTAAAGTGAGATGTTTCAAATGTCAAGGATTCGGGCATTATCAAAATGCTTATCCGAACAAGCGAGTGGTGACACTAAGGGAAGCTGTCACGATCCGAGACGAGTTGTTTGTTGAGGAAGAAAGACTGGGTGACGTATTTGATTTCGACATGAAGGACGAAGAAGGAGAAGAATGCGAGACTTACGATGCTCCGAATTATGATACAACCTTGGTCCTTCGCACTCTGCAAGCCAAGTCGATTCCGAGCGAGTCAGAACAGCGGGATCAAATATTCCATACAAAGTGTCAAGTTGGAGATAAGTGGTGTAGTTTAATTATCGACGGAGGGAGTTGCACCAACGTGGCTTCAAGTGAAATGGTGACGAAGCTTGGACTAACCACCACAACTCACCCTAAGCCATATGCTTTACATTGGCTTGATAACGGAAGTAAGGTAAGGGTTTCGAAGCAAGTTCGGGTCGGATTAGCAATGGGTTCATATCACGATGAGATAATGTGTGATGTGATTCCAATGGATGCTTGTCACGTACTTTTGGGACGGCCTTGGTTATTTGATAGGGATGTTTTTCATCGGGGAAGGAGCAACGAATACGAGTTGCGAGATAAGGGAAAGAAGATCATATTAAAACCGATGTCACCCCAAGCTATCCGGTCCATAAGTGCCAAACGAGGGGAAAAACCGAACCTCACCATGTTCGCGAGCGAGAGGGAAGTTGAACACGCTATGGAAAGTGGCGAGCGTGTTTACATGCTGGTGATAAAAGAGACTCAAGATGATTTCGTGCCGGCGAAATACGAGGATACAGTGGCCAACTTATTACATGACTTTGCGGATGTCTTCCCTGAAGAATTGTCGTCGGGTTTGCCACCAATTCATGGAATTGAGCATCAAATCGAACTTATACCAGGTGCACCTCTTCTGAATAAAGCTGCCTATAGGTGTAATCCTGAGGAAACGAAGGAACTTCAGAAGCAAATTGAAGAACTGATGAGCCACGGGTATGTTCGAGAAAGTTTAAGTCCATGTGCGGTTCCGGTCCTACTTGTTCCTAAGAAGGATGGTTCTTGGCGAATGTGTATTGACAGTCAATCTGTGAACAATATAACCATCAAGTATCGATTTCCAATTCCGAGGCTTGATGACATGTTGGACGAATTACACGGATCAGTGATCTTTTCAAAAATTGATCTACGAAGTGGTTATCACCAAATTCGGATGCGGGAAGGAGATAAGTGGAAGACATCCTTCAAAACTAAGCAGGGGCTATATGAATGGACCGTTATGCCGTTCGGCCTTACAAACGCACCGAGTACTTTCATGTGCTTGATGAATGAGGTACTTAACCATTTTTGGGCAGATTTGTGGTTGTTTATTTGGATGATATTTTGGTTTATAGTCGATCGGTGGAAGAACATCTCGGACATCTACGGCAAGTATTCGAGACTCTTAGGTCTCAGAGGCTGTATGGAAAGAAAAAAAAGTGTGCGTTCCTCATCGAGAGCATAACTTTTCTTGGTTATGTTGTCTTGAAGGATGGAGTGTCGGTTGATCAGGGGAAAATTGAAGCTATTATGTCGTGGCCTACTCCTAAAACCATAACTGAAGTTAGATCGTTCCACGGTCTTGCCTCCTTTTATCGGAGGTTTATTCGAGATTTCAGCACGTTAACGAGTCCGATAACTGAGTGTTTGAAGAAGGGCACGTTTAATTGGAGCCGGGCTGCTCAGGAGTCGTTCGCCAATTTGAAGGCAAAGTTGTGCGAAGCACCAATCTTAGCACTACCGGATTTTTCGCAACCGTTCGAGGTAGAATGTGATGCTAGTGGAGTTGGCATTGGAGCAGTTCTCATTCAAGGAAAGCGACCTATCGCTTATTTTTCAGAAAAGTTAAACGGTGCTCGTATCAATTATTGTACGTATGACAAGGAGTTTTATGCTATTGTGAGGGCTCTAGATCATTGGAGTTACTATCTTAGGCCAAAGAATTTTATCATACACTC
This sequence comes from Orobanche coerulescens, assembly GCA_033398695.1. NCBI lineage: Eukaryota > Viridiplantae > Streptophyta > Magnoliopsida > Lamiales > Orobanchaceae > Orobanche > Orobanche coerulescens. Next base: position 105,161,079 of record CM065804.1, read on the forward strand.
GGACCATGAATCTTTGAAGTATATCAACGGGCAACACAAGTTGAGTCCCAGGCATGCGAAGTGGGTGGAATTCTTACAATCGTTTCACTTCTCATCAAAGTATAAGGATGGCAAGAGCAATATTGTATCAGATGCATTGTCTAGGCGTTATGCCTGACTCGCCACTCTTGATGTTCGTTTGCTTGGATTCGATACAGTAAAGGATTATTACGAAGGTGATGCGGATTTTGGCGAGACCTTTGCCCTTTGCAAATCTGGGCCGATGGGAGAATTTTCGATACAGGAGGGCTTCCTTTTTAAAGGGAACCATCTTTGCCTACCCAGGCACACGATTCAAGAATTGCTGGTTCGAGAGGCTCACGGAGGGGGTTTGGCTGGCCACTTTGGTTCGGCCAAAACATTGGATGTGCTTAAAGAACATTTTTTTTGGCCAAAGATGCAGGGGGATGTCCATAATATAATCAGTAAGTGCGTGACATGCCATATTGTGAAGAGTTCGTTCAAACCAGGAATATACACACCTTTACCGATTCCGGAGAGGCCATGGGAAGATGTCTCGATGGATTTCATTGTTGCTTTGCCTCAAACCCAACGAGGAAAGGATGCGATCATGGTTGTTGTCGATCATTTTTCAAAGATGGCTAATTTTGTTCCTTGTCACAAAACCGATGATGCGAGTAATGTTGCTGACTTGTATTTCCGGGAGGTGGTGCGATTACATGGAGTTCCGAAAACTATTATTTCGGACCGGGACTCAAAGTTTCTGAGTTACTTCTGGAACACATTGTGGAGGAAGCTGGGAACCAAGCTTTTGTTTAGTACTTCGCATCATCCTCAAACAGACAGACAAACTGAAGTGACTAACTGAACACTGGGAACGCTGTTGCGAGGCTTAGTAAGCAAGACACAAAAGGATTGGGATTTGAAGCTCGCACATGCAGAGTTTGCTTACAACCGTTCTCCTACTCATGCCACAACGCATTCTCCATTTGAAGTAGTTTACGTGCTGAATCCTTCCATACCGCTGGATCTAATTCCACTACCAAGTGATGAATTGGTGCATCTCCAAGCATAGAAGACGAAGTAACAATTGACGTAAAACACATCGACCATACTCCAACGTACTTAGGCGAGAAAACAGAAATGAGGTACGGAGTTACCTTGATAGTCGGAATTGGAATAACTTAAACAAAAGACAACTTGCATCTTGGGGAGGGAAAGAGGTTCAAGTGGCAACTAAACAATAAAAGAATGTTCAGCTTTGTCTTACAAAAGCAGCAGGATTCTTGGCAAAAGGCGGCTGTCGGCAAGCAACTTGGAGACAAAGACCCAGCTTTTACTTTTGTCAACAAGTGACATGAGGAACCTTTTTATTATCTTTCCTTATTTTAAGCTCAGCTTGTATTAGTTTAATTTATCTTATCAGGCTGCTTTTGCCTAGAAATAGCGGCAGTAGAGTTGTAATAAAGGATTATTGAATGTTGAAGAAATAAGAACACTTTGTGTTTTTCCCTGGTGAATGCTTTTCATCAAAACTTGGTTTTTGTTCGACGCGTTTCAAGTATTAATCTGATTGATTCTCAATAGGTCTTGAGGAGAAATCACCTTATCAAATTATAGGTCTAATTTGATAAAAACATCTGTTTATATCTTGTTTCGATATTCTGTTTGTTTTTCGATACAGTTGTATACTTGTCCGATATTTCTCATAAAGTGTTGTTCGATCCTTTGAACTTGTTTCCTGTTGAATTCGTGTCCACCCGAAACGTGCTGTTTCGAGTGTTGCTGTTTGGAAGTGGACTGCATCAAGTCTTTACTTTTGTCAAGTTCCTGTCTTGTTGCTGTATCGAGTTGCCATCATACATTCCTGTCGCGAGTGCGTGCCGCTAGCCTGTATTACTGCTGTAGTGAACTGTTGTCATCAGTTCCCGACAGTTTCTTGCCGATAGCTTCCACTCGTCAAAAGGCCTTCCGCTGTATCGATAGCGAATTCGCATCACAAGTGAGAATTCGTATCAGTTACCTTAATAACCAGACTTGGAGTAACTTAAACAATAGATAACATGCATCTTGGGGGAAGGGGGCCAAGTGGTAAAAGAATAAAAGTATTTTAGCATATTTTATTAAGAAAGGCAGCAGGATTCTTGGCAACATGTTGTATGAAAAAGCGGCTGTCAGCTTTCAACTTGGAGACAAGGCCCAGTTTTTACTTTTGTCAGCAAGTGACATGAGGAACCTTTATATTATCTTTTATTATTTTAAGACCAGCTTGTAATAGTTAAGATTATCTTGACAGGCTCCTGTCAGGCTGTTTTTACCTATAAATAGACCGATGAAGTTGTAATGAAAAAGAATTGAACGTTGAAGAAATAAGATTACACTTTGTGTTTTCCCTGGTGAATGCTTTTCATCAAAACTTGATTTTTATTCGACGCGTTTTCGAGTATTAATCTGATTGATTCTCAATAGGTCTTGAGGAGAAATCTCTTTATCGAATTATAGGTCTAATTCGATAAAAACAACTGTTTCTACCCTGTTTCGATATTCCTCTTGTTTTTCAATACAGTATTGTACTTAATCAAATTTCCGCTTCAAGTGCTGCTCGATTGTTCGAACTTGTTTTCTGTTTCTATTAGCAGCCGACTGAAGTTTGCTGTTTCGAATGCCGCTGCCATTTCCATTCGGCCAAGTCCCTGTCTTGTCGCTGTATCGAGCCGCCGTCTTCATCGCGCGCGCATACTGCTCGTCAGTATTATTTCTGTAGCGAACCATTGTTATCAGTTCCCGACAGTTCCTTGTCGATAGCTTCCTGATACGAATTCTCCGGGAGAGAGGCGGATACGTATCGTTCGGAGTGTACGTAGGAATATCGTAGCGGAAGGCTTTTTATGATTAGGGGGTGTTTTTGGATGTATTTTGTGGGAGTAATATCGAATATGACGATGAAAATTCGAACAAATGGAAAATGGAAGTAATATCGGGAAAAGTGATAATATCGATCAAGAAGACTTGAACGATTAAGAACAAGGGTTTATCGAATTAGACCTATAATTCGATAAGGTGATTTCTTCTCAAGACCTATTGAGAATCAATCGGATTAATACTCGAAAACGCGTCGAATAAAAATCAAGTTTCGGTAAAAATCATTTACCAAGGATAGAAAACACAATGTGTATTCTTATACTTCAACATTCATCATACTCTCTCATTACAAGTCTAATCAACTCCTACTTATAGGAGGTGAAGTCTCCTACTACTAAGGAAACAAACGAAAAAAATAAAATAATTCAAAGATTATAAAATCTTTGAATAATCTAAACAAATCAACATAAAATACAAACAAGGAACATAAAATCACAAAATGGGGAAAACATAATCCCTAAAATAAGTAAAAAGGAAAAGAGAAGTCAAAAACACAAAAAAGTGTATAAAATAAGTGGGCTGTCGGCAGGACTCGACCGTGTCCCGTGACACGGCCGCGGCGCAGTCGACAGGCGCCGGCAGGGACTCGACCGTGTCCGCTTGACACGGTCGCGGCGCGACAGCAACGTCTGAAAGTGACTCGTCTGATAGTGACTCGGCACGGGCGCGGCGCGACAGGGATGTTCGGCAATGACTCGACCGTGTCCGCTTGACACGGTCGCGGCGTGACAAGGACGTCTGACAGCGACTCGACCGACAGTGACTCGGCATTGACTCGACCGTGTCCTGGAGCACGGTCGGGCGTCTGGACAGTCATTTTCGGCATTTCTGGGCGAGTAGGACTCGACCGTGTCGGACGACACGGTCGGGTTCGGCCGACAGTCAGTTTCACAATTCTGGGACATCTCGGCACGGGCCGTGCCGGATGACACGGCCGAGTTCGGCCGGCAGTGCTCGGCATTTTCCGGCAGGTGCGATATTTTCCGGCAGGCTCGACATTTTCCGGCAGGCGACAACATTTTCCAGCAGGTTGTGTCATTTTCCGGATTGTGTCCGTTTTCTCGCCTAAAAATGTTGCCGTACGTGCATGATGCGTTGTAAGGCCATTTACGTCAATCCTTGCTTCGTTTTCTTTATTTGGACTACTCAATTTTGTATCATTTCCTCCCCCTTTAAAGCGATTCGTCCTCGAATCGGCATTGGTCTCATCTCCCAAAAGATAAAAGAAAGTCACGAAACAGATAATAAGCCCAAAAATATCGGACGTTCGAGTGTGGCGCAGAACTTTGAGGCGATAGACAAATGGACATTTCAAAGGGCAACCGACAAATGGAGGCGAGATTTGATTAACATAAAAATGATAATTATTTTGCGAGGCAAAACCTTTATCATCGTGGTTGAACTCATCGGATGCAATTTCAAGACCGAAGAAAATTGCCTCGTAATCGTCTTTCATGCCAATCGGGTGTGATTTCACTTGTGAACAAATTTCACAATCGCATTCGTCAATAATAGGAGGTTTTGACCAATCAACAACAAGATCTAAACTTGAAGATTCGAAGAACGGATAACAGAAATCAAACATTTTTTATTCTTTTTTTTTTTGGAAAGAAAAATTAATAACAAAATACCTCAACAAAAAAAATTCGTTGAATAAATCGCCCAAGGAGATGACCCTGGGCTCCGATACCACTTATGATACGAATTTTCCGGGAGAGGCGGATACGTATCGTTTAGAGTGTGCGTAAGAATATTGTAGCGGAAGTCTTTTTACGAGTATGGGTGTTTTTGGATGTATTTTGGATGTAATTGATACGAAGCCGACTACTCCAAGCGAAGAAGATGAAGTAAGAATTGACGTAAAACACCTCGATCGCACTACAACCTACTTAGGCGAGAAAACAGAAACGAGGCACGGAGTTACCTTGATAATTGGAATTGGAGTAACTTAAACAAAAGACAACTTGCATCTTGGGGAGGGGAAGAGATTCAAGTGGTAACTAAACAAATAAAGAATATTCAGCATCTTCTTACAAAAGCAGCAGGATTCTCGGCAAAAGGGCGGCTGTCAGAAAACAATTTGGAGACAAAGTCCCAGCTCTTACTTTTGTCAACAAGTGACAGGAAGAACCTTTTATTATCTTTTCATTATTTTAAAGAACATGTGGTAATAGTTTAAGTTATTTTTGTCAGGCCACTTTTGCCTATAAATAGTGGCAGTAGAGTTGTAACGAAGAGATTATTGAATGTTGAAGAATTGAGAACACTTTGTGTTTTTCCATGGTGAATGCTTTTCATCAAAACTTGGTTTTTATTCGACGCGTTTCGAATACTAATCTGATTGATTCTCAATAGGTCTTGAGGAGAAATCACTTTATCAAATTATAGGTCTAATTTGATAAAACTTCTGTTTATACCCTGTTTCGATATTCTGTTCATTTTTCGACACAGCTTGATACTTGTTCAATATTTTGTATAAAGTGTTGTTCGATCTTTCGAACGTGTTTCCTGTCCTAAAGTCGCTTCCGAACGAAATGTGCTGTTTCGAGTCTTTTCATTTGGGCCAAATTCCTGTCTCGTGGCTGTATCGAATCACCGCTTTCATCACTCGCGATTGTTCTTTGTAGCCGTTGTCACCGATTCAGCAGTTTCTTGTCGATAGCTTCCGTTCATCAAAGGGACTTCCGCTGTATCGAGAGCGAATTCGACTCCCAAGTGAGAATTCGTATCATAAGTGGTATCGGAGTGCCCAAGATCTTTGACGTTATGGATCTCAACGACGCTGACTTCTTGGCAAAACTTCGTGATGCATTGCGTGACGTACCAGAACAACGCGACCAGCGTTGGCAACCTAGGCGTGGTGACTATGAACGACCCTCACGCCATGTCGAAGAATTCAAGGTGAACGAACTTCCAGAGTTCGTTGGTGGAACAGATCCTGAAGTTTACTTAGAATGGGAACGAAAAATTGATCGTATGTTCGAGTTTAAAGACCTCGACGATGAGAAAAGGTGTAAGTATGCAATTCTCAAGTTGGGGAAAGGAGCTTCACTTTGGTACGAAGGAGTAAAAACACGAAGAACTCGTGCGGGGAAGGATAAGATCCGTTCGTGGGATTCGTTAAAAGGAAAACTTCGTAAAAGATATGTACCAGCATCACACCGGTTATCCTTGTACAGGAAGATTGCGGATCTCATGCAAGGCAAGTTAAATGTCAGTGAGTACATTGAGGAGTTTGAGAACCTAACCTTAATGGGAGAGATAGAGGAGAATGAGGAGCAGAAGATGTCGCGATTCTTGCATGGCTTAAACCGAAGCATAGCTAACTCGGTGGAACTGTACCCATACAAGGACTTCGATAAATTATGAGGGTTATGTGTGAAGTTAGAAGCTCAGAACAGGATGAAGCTGTACAAACCCGAGTTTCCAGTCAAATTTGGAAACCCAAGCGTCGGATCTAGTTGTTTATTAAGGCAATCTGTACCGACTCCGATTCTGTTGCGAATCCGGATAAGGCGATCAGACCCTACGTGCGAAGGATACGAGTTTGGCTAAAGTGAGATGTTTCAAATGTCAAGGGTTCGGGCATTATCAAAATGCTTTTCCAAACAAACGAGTGGTGACACTCAGGGAAGCTGTCACGATCCGAGATGAGTTGTTGGTTGAGGAAGAAAGACTGGGTGACGTATTTGATTTCGACATTAAGGACGAAGAAGGAGAGGAATGCGAGACTTACGATGCTCCAAGCTATGACACGGCTTTAGTTCTGCGAACGCTACAAGCCAAAGCTGTATGGAATTATTCGGAACAGCGGAATCAAATATTTCACACAAAGTGTCAAATTGGAAAGAAATGGTGTAGTTTGATCGTTGATGGAGGGAGTTGCACCAACGTCGCTTCCAGCGAGATGGTGACTAAACTCGGGCTGACCACTACGGCTCACCCGAAACCTTACACGTTGCATTGGCTCGATGATGGGAGCAAAATAAGGGTGACTAAACAAGTGAGGATTGGACTAGCCATGGCTTCATATGAAGACAACGTATTATGTGATGTACTCCCGATGGATGCATGCCATGTACTGTTGGGAAGACCATGGATGTTTGATAGGGACGTTTTACACCGAGGAAGAAGCAATGAGTACGAGTTACGGGATAAGGGCAAGAATATTGTGCTTAAACCAATGTCGCCGCAAGCTATTCACTCTATGAGTTCTAGTAGGAGTGAAAAACCAAAATTGGCCATGTTTGCTAGCGAACGGGAGGTGGAACATGCTATTAATGATGGCAAGTGTGTGTACTTGTTGGTTACAAGGAGACACGGAATGGTAACATGGTTGTGCGGAACGAAAGGATGGATGCCTTATTACGCGAATTTGCGGATGTTTTCCCAAGAATTACCGTCGGGTTTACCACCAATTCGTGGGATTGAACATCAGATCGACCTCATACCGGGTGTGTCACTCCCTAACAAAGCTGCCTATAGATGTAATCCCGAGGAAACAAAGGAATTACAAAACCAAATCGAAGAACTGATGGATCGTGGATACGTTCTAGAAAGCCTAAGTCCTTGTGCGGTTCCGGTATTACTGGTTCCTAAGAAAGACGGATCTTGGAGGATGTGTATTGACAGTCGAGCAGTGAACAATATAACCATCAAGTATCGATTTCCGATTCCGAGGCTTGATGACATGTTGGACGAATTACACGGATCAGTAATCTTTTCCAAAGTTGATCTGCGAAGTGGTTATCACCAAATTCGGATGCGGGAAGGAGATGAGTGGAAGACAGCCTTCAAAACAAAACACGGGCTGTATGAATGGACCGTTATGCCGTTCGGTCTTATAAATGCACCGAGTACTTTCATGCGCTTGATGAATGATGTACTTAAGCCATTTTTAGGGAAATTTGTGGTTGTATACTTAGATGATATTTTGATCTACAGCCGATCGTTGCAAGAATATTTCGAACACTTGAGGCAAGTCTTCGAAACCCTTAGAGACCAGAAGCTGTATGGAAAAAAGGAGAAGTGCTCATTTTTGGTCGAAAGTATAGTCTTTCTTGGCTATGTTGTTTCAAAGAATGGAGTGTCGGTCGATCAAGCGAAGATCGAAGCAATTAAGTCCTGGCCGGTTCCCACTACAGTGACGGAGGTTAGATCGTTCCATGGACTAGCTTCATTTTACCGAAGATTCATTCGAGACTTCAGTACCATTGCAAGCCCAATAACCGAATGTTTGAAGAAGGGCACGTTTAATTGGAGCGAACGCTCAGAGTCATTTGCAAAGTTGAAGGTGAAGTTGTGCGAAGCACCAATCTTAGCATTACCCGATTTTTCGCAACCGTTTGAGGTGGAATGTGATGCTAGCGGAGTGGGCATTGGAGCGGTTCTCATTCAGGGAAAGCAACCTATTGCGTATTTTTCCGAGAAGTTAAACGGTGCTCGTCTGAATTATTGTACCTACGACAAGGAGTTTTATGCGATTGTGAGGGCCCTAGATCATTGGAGTCACTATCTTGGGCCAAAGCATTTCATCATACATTCGGACCATGAATCCTTGAAGTATATTACCGGACAACACAAGTTAAGTCCCAGGCATGCGAAGTGGGTGGAATTCTTACAATCATTTCACTTCTCATCGAAGTATAAGGATGGCAAGAGCAATATTGTGGCAGATGCATTGTCTAGGCGTTATGCCTTACTCGCCACTCTTGATGTTCGTTTGCTAGGATTCGATACAGTAAAGGAGTATTACGAAGGTGATGCGGATTTTGGCGAAACCTTCGCCCTGTGCAAACCTGGCCCGGTGGGAGAATTTTCGATACAGGAGGGCTTTCTTTTTAAGGGGAATCGTCTTTGCTTACCCAGGCACACGATTCGAGAACTGCTGGTTCGGGAGGCTCACGGAGGGGGATTGGCTGGCCACTTTTGTTCAGCCAAGACATTGGATGTGCTTAAAGAACATTTTTATTGGCCAAGGATGCAGGGGGATGTTAATAATATAATCAGTAAATGTGTGACGTGCCATGTTGCGAAAAGTTCGTTCAAACCAGGAGTCTACACACCTTTACCGATTCCGGAGAGGCCATGGGAAGATGTATCAATGGATTTCATTGTGGCTTTACCTCGAACCCAAAGAGGTAAGGATGCGTTCATGGTTGTTGTCGATCGTTTTTCAAAGATGGCTCATTTTGTTCCTTGTCACAAAACCGATGATGCGAGTAATGTTGCTGACTTGTATTTTCGAGAGGTGGTGCGATTACATGGAGTTCCGAAAACTATTGTTTCGGACCGGGACTCAAAGTTTCTAAGCTACTTTTGGAACACGTTATGGAGGAAGGTGGGAACCAAGCTTTTGTTTAGTACTTCACATCATCCTCAAACCGACGGACAAACTGAAGTAACGAATCGAACACTGGGACGCTGCTGCGAGGCTTGGTGAGCAAAACACAAAAGGACTGGGATCTCAAATCGCACATGCGGAGTTTGCTTATAATCGATCTCCTACTCATGCCACTGCACACTCTCCATTTGAAGTAGTTTACGGGTTGAATCCTTACATGCCGCTAGATCTAATTCCACTACCAAGTGACGAATTGGTGCATAAGGATGCGGAGTCAAAACTAAAATCAATGATGAAATTACGAGCAAAGTGCGGGATCGAATCAAGGAAATAAACGAGGCGTACAAAGGAAGTCGAACAAGCAAAGAAAGCAGAGACTATTCGAGGTTGGAGATTTAGTTTGGTTACATTTGAGGAAGGAACGATTCCCGAGTAAGCGTAAGAATAAGTTAATGCCACGAGCCGAGGGGCCATTTAAAATAGTTGCGAAGGTGAACGACAATGCTTACAAATTAGAACTTCCGGGCGACTATGGAGTGCATGCTACTTTCAACATAGGTGATCTTTCTCCTTATCTTGATGATGACGGGATTGCAGAATTGAGGACAATTCCTCTTAAAGGGGGAGGGGATGATACGAAGCCGACTACTCCAAGGGAAGAAGATGAAGTAAGAATTGACGTAAAACACCTCGATCGCACTACAACCTACTTAGGCGAGAAAACAGAAACGAGGCACGGAGTTACCTTGATAATTGGAATTGGAGTAACTTAAACAAAAGACAACTTGCATCTTGGGGAGGGGAAGAGATTCAAGTGGTAACTAAACAAATAAAGAATATTCAGCATCTTCTTACAAAAGCAGCAGGATTCTTGGCAAAAGGGCGGCTGTCAGCAAACAATTTGGAGACAAAGGCCCAGCTCTTACTTTTGTCAACAAGTGACAGGAAGAACCTTTTATTATCTTTTCATTATTTTAAAGAACATGTGGTAATAGTTTAAGTTATTTTTGTCAGGCCACTTTTGCCTATAAATAGTGGCAGTAGAGTTGTAACGAGGAGATTATTGAATGTTGAAGAATTGAGAACACTTTGTGTTTTTCCCTGGTGAATGCTTTTCATCAAAACTTGGTTTTTATTCGACGCGTTTCGAATACTAATCTGATTGATTCTCAATAGGTCTTGAGGAGAAATCACTTTATCAAATTATAGGTCTAATTTGATAAAACTTCTGTTTATACCCTGTTTCGATATTCTGTTCATTTTTCGACACAGCTTGATACTTGTTCAATATTTCGTATAAAGTGTTGTTCGATCCTTCGAACGTGTTTCCTGTCCTAAATTCGCTTCCGAACGAAACATGCTGTTTCGAGTCTTTTCATTTGGGCCAAATTCCTGTCTTGTGGCTGTTCGAATCACCACCTTCATCACTCGCCAGTATTGTTGCTGTAGCGAGCTGTTGTCACCAGTTCCCGACAGTTTCTTGTCGATAGCTTCCGTTCATCAAAGGGACTTCCGCTGTATCGAGAGCGAATTCGACTCCCAAGTGAGAATTCGTATAAGTAATATCGAATATGACAAGGAAAATTCGAACAAATGGATAATGGAAGTAATATCGGAAAAAGTGATAATATCGATCAAGAAGACTTGAACAATCAAGAACAAGGGTTTATCGAATTAGACCTATAACTCGATAAGGTGATTTCTTCCCAAGACCTATTGAGAATCAATCGGATTAATACTCAAAAACGCGTCGAATAAAAATTAAGTTTCGATGAAAAGCATTCACCAAGAATAGAAAACACAATATGTATTCTTATACTTCAACATTCATCATACTATATCATTACAAGTCTAATCAACTCCTACTTATAGGAGGTGAAGTCTCCTACTACTAGGGAAACAAACGAAAAAAATAAAATAATTCAAAGATTATAAAATCTTTGAATAATCCAAGCAAATCAACATAAAATACAAACAAGGAACATAAAATCACAAAATGGGGAAAACATAATCCCTAAAATAAGTAAAAAGGAAAAGAGAAGTCAAAAATACAAAAATGTGTATAAAATAAGTGGGCTGTCGGCAGGACTCGACCGTGTCCCGTGACACGGCCGCGGTGCGGTCGACAGGCGCCGGCAGGGACTCGACCGTGTCCGCTTGACACAGTCGCGGCGCGACAGCAACGTCTGACAGTGACTCGTCCGATAATGACTCAACACGGGCGCGGCGCGACAGGGACGTTCGGCAATGACTCGATCGTGTCCGCTTGACACGGTCGCGGCGTGACAAGGACGTCTGACAGCGACTCGACCGACAGTGACTCGGCATTGACTCGACCGTGTCCTGGAGCACGGTCGGGCGTCACGGGCATACCATTTTCGTCATTTCGGCGAGTAGGACTCGGCCGTGTCGGACGACACGGCCGTGTTCGGCCGACAGTCGATTTCACAGTCAGGACATCTCGGCACGGGCCGTGCCGGATGACACGGTCGAGTTCGGCCGGCAGTGCTCGGCATTTTCCGGCAGGTGCGATATTTTCCGGCAGGCTCGACATTTTCCGGCAGGCGACGACATTTTCCGGCAGGTTGTGTCATTTTCCGGCTTGTCTCCGTTTTCTTGCCTAAAAATGTTGCCGTACGTGCAAGATGCGTTGTAAGGCCATTTACGTCCATCCTTGCTTCGTTTTCTTTATTTGGACTACTCAATTTCGTATCACTTCCGCTCGTTAAAACAGCTTCCTGCTGTATCGAATACGATTTCGCATCACCAGCGAGAATTCGTATCATAAGTGGTATCGGTGTCCAAGTTCTTGATCTTTGGCATTATGGATCTCAACGACGCTGATTTCTTGGCAAAACTTCGTGACGCATTGCGTGACATACCAGAACAACGCGACCAGCGTTGGCATCCTAGGCGTGGTGACTATGAGCGACCCTCACGCCATGTCGAAGAATTTAAGGTTAATGAGCTTCCAGAGTTCGTTGGCGGGAGAGACCCAGAAGTTTACTTGGAATGGGAACGTAAAATCGACCGCATGTTCGAGTTTAAAGACCTTGACGATGAGAAAAGGTGCAAGTATGCAATTCTCAAGTTGGGGAAAGGAGCTTCACTTTGGTACGAAGGAATTAAAACACGAAGAGCTCGTGCGGGGAAAGAAAAGATCCGTTCGTGGGATTCATTAAAAAGAAAACTTCGTAAAAGATATATACCAACATCACACCGGTTGTCCTTGTACAAGAAAATTGCAGATCTCATGCAAGGAAAGTTGAATGTCAGTGAATACATTGAGGAGTTTGAGAATCTGACCTTAATGGGAGAAACAGAGGAGAATGAGGAACAGGAGATGTCGCGATTCTTGCGTGGCTTGAACCGAAGCATAGCTAACTCGGTGGAACTGTATCCATACGAGGACTTCGATACATTATGTGGGCTATGTGTGAAGTTAGAAGCTCAAAACAGGATGAAGTTGTATAAACCCGAGTTTCCAGTCAAATTTGGAAACCCAAGCGTCGGGTTTAGTGCAACTACTAAGGCAACTGTACCGACTCCGGTCCCTGTCGCGATTCCTAAGACACCCTATGTACCGAAAGAGACGAGTCTGGCTAAAGTGAGATGTTTCAAATGTCAAGGGTTCGGGCATTATCAAAATGCTTGTCCGAACAAACGAGTGGTGACATTAAGGGAAGCTGTCACGATCCGAGACGAATTATTGGTTGAAGACGAAAAAGAAAGACTGGGGGATGTATTTGATATCAACCTGGCAGACGAATAAGGAGAAGAATGTAAGGCTTACGATGCTCCGAATTACGATACAGCCTTGGTTCTTCGCACTTTGCAAGCCAAGTCGGTTCCGAGCGAGTCAGAACAACGGGACCAAATATTCCATACAAAGTGTCAGGTTGGAGCTAAGTGGTATAGTTTGATTATCGACGGAGGGAGTTGCACCAATGTAGCTTCGAGTGAAATGGTGACGAAGCTTAGACTAACCACCACAACTCACCCTAAGCCATATGCTTTACATTGGCTTGATGACGGAAGTAAGTTGAGGGTTTCGAAGCAAGTTCGGGTCGGATTGGCAATGAGTTCATATCACGATGAGATATTATGTGATGTGATTCCAATGGATGCTTGTCACGTACTTTTGGGACGCCCTTAGTTATTTGATATGGATGTTCTGCATCGGGGAAGGAGCAACGAATACGAGTTGCGAGATAAAGGAAAGAAGATCGTGTTGAAGCCGATGTCACCTCAAGTTATCCGTTCCATGTGATACGAATTACGTATAAAGACGGACGTATATTCTCTGGGAAATGCAGCGGATATATTTTGTTACCTCACAACACTCGTATATGTGTAACACTCGTAAGAATTAACCGAAAGTAGGGCAATTCGGCTTACGTAAACAAGATAATATGAAAGTAATTTATCAAACTAGACCTATAGTTTGATAAGGCAATCTCTCCTCAAGACCTATTGAGAATTGATTAAATTACAACTCGAAGACGCGTCGAATTATAATCAAGGTGTGCTGAAAATCATTCAACAAGAATACATACAAAATGTATTTCGTTTTTTTTAAGCTTCAAGATGGCTTTCAAAGGTTGAAGATGAGGCTTTATAAATATCCATTACAACTACAAACAAGATCAAACAAAATCACATAAGAAAACAAGCAAACATTAAACTAATCTATCAACTTTGACAAAGATTGAAAACAAAGTCATGCTTGGCTCCTTCCTTTCATTTTCGGCCGTGGGGTAAGTTGGAAGGAGGAGATAACATCTTTCCCATGTGGTATCCTTTTGTGAGACTTTGATAAGGATAGAAAATGAAAGCAACATCTTGGCATCTTCTTCCATGTAGTTCGGCCGATTTTTCAAAGGGTGGAGTGAGCCAAATCTCTATCCTTGATCGTATTATGGTGGACTTTGAAAAAATGAAAGCAAACTTCAAAGTAGTGGGGACAAAATCCATCATGAATCTCCCATCACAATCGGTCGAAATCTCCCCCTAATATGGCCGATTTTGTATGCATGAACATGCATACGTATGCATGTTTTGATACGTCTAAGTTATCCTGGTTCTGATTATTAAGATCGTTCCCATTTCCGCATTTGTTTTCTCACCGAAGTACGTAGGTGCATGTGCATGCAATGTGGTATCGTCACCTACGTCAATTCTTACTTCGTTTGAAAGGAATTGACCTCAATTCAGTGATTCTCTCGTCGTCAAGGTAAGCAGATAGATTGCCCACGTTAAAAGTGGCGTGTACCCCATAATCGCCCGGAAGTTCTACTTTATACGCATTGTCGTTCACCTTACCCACGATTTTGTAAGGTCCCTCGGCCCTCGGCATAAGCTTGTTCTTGCGTTTGCTAGGAAATCACTCTTTTCTTAAGTGTACCCAAACCAAGTCGCCTACTTCGAATAGTCTCGGTTTTCTGTGATTGTTGGATTTCCTTTTGTATGCGTTATTCACCTCTTTGATTCGATCATGTATTTGCCCGTGCAACTTGATCATCTATTTAAGTTTAGATTCCGCATCTTTGTGTACCAACTCATCCTTCGGCAACGGAATCAAGTCTAAGGGTATATAAGGATTTAACCCGTAAATGACTTTAAAGGGAGAATGTGCCGTAGCATGTGTAGGGGATCGGTTATAGGCAAATTCCGCATGAGCAAGTTTCATATCCCAATCCTTTTGCGTTTTGTTCACATGTCCTCGCAACATCGTTCCTAGCGTTCGATTTGTGACTTCAGTTTGACCATCGGTTTGAGGATGGTGCGAAGTGCTAAACAAGAGCTTTGTTCCCACTTTCCTCCATAAAGTATTCCAAAAATAGCTAAGGAATTTCGAATCCCGATCCGAAACAATAGTCTTCGGAACTCCATGTAAACGAACCACCTCTCGGAAATATAAATCGGCCACGTTGCTTGCGTCGTCGGTTTTGTGGCAAGCCACGAAGTGAGCCATTTTTGAGAAACGATCCACAACCACCATAATAGCATCTTTACCTCGTTGAGTACAGGGTAAAGCGACGATAAAATCCATTGATACATCTTCCCATGGTCTTTCTGGAACCGGTAGAGGCATATATGATCCTAGTTTGAACGAACTCTTTGCGATGTGACATGTTACGCATTTACTTAAAACATTGTAAACGTCTTTTAGCATTTTTGGCCAAAAGAAATGTTCTTTTAGTACTTCCAATGTTTTAGCCGTGCCAAAATGACCTGCTAAGCCTCCTCCGTGAGCCTCCCGAACCAATAATTCCCGAACCACCTGTTTTGGAACACATAGCCTATTCCCTTTAAATAGGAAATTATCTTGTAACATGAACTCCCCGAACGGACCAGATTTGCAACTAGTAAAAATTTCTCCAAAATCCGCATCATTTTCATAACACTCCTTCAACATTTCGAAACCAAGTAATCGAACCTCCAGAGTAGAAAGTAAAGCATACCTCCTAGATAACGCATCCGCAACGACATTGCTTTTACCGTATTTGTACTTGGATGAAAAGTGAAATGATTGTAGGAATTCCACCCACTTGGCATGCCTCGAACTCAGTTTATGTTGTCCGTTAATGTACTTCAATGATTCGTGGTCCGAGTGTAGAATAAAATGTTTCGTCCGTAGGTAATGACTCCAATGATCAAGGGCCCGTACGATAGCATAGAATTCTTTATCGTAAGTGC
This sequence comes from Orobanche coerulescens, assembly GCA_033398695.1. NCBI lineage: Eukaryota > Viridiplantae > Streptophyta > Magnoliopsida > Lamiales > Orobanchaceae > Orobanche > Orobanche coerulescens. Next base: position 105,177,043 of record CM065804.1, read on the forward strand.
AATAATTCAACCGAGCTCCGTTCAACTTCTCCGAAAAGTACGCGATAGGTCGTTTACCTTGAATAAGAACCACTCCAATTCCAACTCCACTAGCATCACATTCAACTTCGAATGGTTGAGTAAAATCGGGTAGTGTTTGGATCGGTGCTTCGCATAATTTGGCTGTTAACTTCTCGAATGCTCCTTGGGCAGACCCGTTCCATATGAATGGTCCCTTTTTTAAACACTCCATTATCGGACTTGAAATGGTGCTAAATTCTCGAATAAACCGCCGATAAAAAGAAGCAAGTCCGTGAAATGACCTCACTTCCGTCACGATCGTAGGGGTCGGCCAAGACTTAATTGCTTCGATTTTTGTTTAATCAACCGCCACACCGTCCTTCGAAACGACATAGCCAAGAAAGACTATACTTTCGACTAGGAATGAACACTTCTCTTTTTTTCCATATAGTTTTCGGTCCCTCAAAGTTTCGAAGATTATGCTTAAGTGCCCGAAATATTCTTGTAGTGATTGACTATTGATTAGGATGTCATCCAGATATACAACCACGAACTTACCCAGAAATGGTTTAAGCACTTCGTTCATTAACCTCATTAAGGTACTAGGCGCGTTTGTAAGACCGAATGGCATAACGGTCCATTCATATAATCCATTTTTCGTTTTGAAGGCCGTCTTCCACTCGTCACCTTATCGCATTCGAATTTGATGATATTCGATTCGTAAATCCACCTTTGAAAAGACCACCGAACCATGTAGTTCGTCTAACATATCATCAAGTCTCGGGATAGGAAACCGATACTTGACGTTGATATTGTTCACGGCCCGACTATCCACACACATCCGCCATGAACCATCTTTCTTAGGGACAAGTAAGACCGGAACCGCACACAGACTCAAACTCTTCCGGACATATCCGCGGTCCAAAAGTTCTTCGACTTGTCTTTGTAACTCCTTCGTAACCTCGGGATTACATCTATAAGCGGCTTTATTAGGAATGGTACTCCCGGTATAAGATCGATTTGGTGTTCGATACCACGAATAGGTGGTAAGCCCGACGGTAATTCTTCTGGAAAGACATCCTCAAATTCGTGTAATAACACATCTATCTCTCCTCCGTTTTGTACTCCCATGTTCTCGTCCCATGTCTCTTTAAACATCACCAAATATACTAGCTCCCCGTCATTAATGGCATGTTCCATTTCTCTTTCGTTAGCAAGCATAGTGAGTTTCCGTTTCTCCACTTGACTAGAACTCATCTAACGGATAGCTTGCGGGGACATCGGTTTTAGTACAATCTTCTTTCCTTTGTCTCGTAACTCATATTCATTACTCCGACCTCGATGTAAAACATCTCGGTCAAACATCCATGGTCGTCCCAAAAGTACGTGGCATGCGTCCATCGGGAGTACGTCACATAACACATCGTCTCCGTATGGTCCCATAGTTAAGTTGACTCGTACTTGTCTCGACACCTTCACTTTACTTCCATCATCAAGCCAATGTAAAGCATACGGTCTCGGATGAGCCGTAGTAGTTAGAGCGAGTTTGGTAACCATTTCGTTTGAATCTACATTCGTGCAACTCCCTCCGTCTATTATTAAGCTACACCACTTTTCTCCGACTTTGCATTCGGAATGAAAGATTTGGTCTCTTTGCTCCGTATCACTTGGAATGATTTTGGTATGTAGTGCTCGAAGCACTAAAGCAGTATCATATTCCGGAGCGTCATAAGTCTCGCATTCCTCGTTCTCTTCCTCGGCCTCCATGTTAAACACGTCACCAAGGCCTTCCTTCTCGTCCTCGTCTAAAAGTTCATCTCGGACTGCAAGAGCTTCTCTTAGCGTGACCACTCGTTTATTTGGACATGCATTTTGATAGTGACCAAAGCCTTGACATTTAAAACAACGTACTTTAGTCAAGCTCATTTCTTTGGACACGTGAGGAACCTTTGGGGCCGGGGTAGGGACTTGAAACGGTACGGTAGGTTTCGTAGTTGAACTTTAGTCAAGCTCGTTTCTTTCGAAATTCTCTTGGCGATTTTCTGGAGTAAGGTATCTTATTATGGATTTTTCCGATGATTTCACGGAGAAACTCCGTGAGGCATTACAAAATTTACAAGAACCACGTTTTCAAGCTAGAAGAGGAGGATATGACGCACATTCACCGCGTCATGTGGATGAATTCAAAGTAAATGAACTTCCGGAATTTGTCGGAGGTACCAATCCCGAAGTTTACTTGGAGTGGGAAAGGAAGATTGAACGTATGTTCGACTTCAAGCACCTTAACGATGAGAAACGTTGCAAATATGCGATTCTCAAGTTAGGGAAAGGCGCTTCCCTATGGTTCGAGAGTGTGAAAACACAACGAGCTCGTGCGGGAAAAGAGAAAATCCGTTCTTGGGATTCTTTGAAGAAAAAACTACGTAAAAGGTATGTCCCGACATCCCATCAGTTAACCTTATACCGAAAAATTGCGGAGTTCGTACAAGGAAAACTAAGTGTGGGAGAATACATCGAAGAATTTGAAGGCTTGGCTTTAATGGGAGAACTTGAAGAAAATGAAGAACAAAGAATGTCGCATTTCTTACGTGTCCTAAACCGAAACATTGAAAATACGGTGGAATTATACCCATGCGGAGATTTTGACACTTTATGCGGACTATGCATAAAAATTGAAGCTCAAAACAAGTTGAAGTTTACCAAACTCGAATTCCCATACAAATACGGAAATGCAAGTGCCGGCTCAAGTTCGACTACGAAACCTACCGTACCTTTTCAAGTCCCTACCCCGACCCAGAAGGTTTCTCACGTTTCCAAGAAAACGAGCTTGGCTAAAGTACAATGTTTTAAATGTCAAGGCTTTGGTCACTATCAAAATGCATGTCCTAATAAACAGGTGGTCACTTTAAGAGAAGCCTTTGCGGTCCGAGACGAACTTTTAGTCGAGGACGAGAAGAAAGGCCTTGGTGACGTGTTTAACATGGAGGCCGAGGAAGAGAACGAGGATTGCGAGACTTATGACGCTCCGGAATATGATACTGCTTTAGTGCTTCGAGCACTACATACCAAAATCATTCCAAGTGATGTGGAGCAAAGAGACCAAATCTTTCATTCCAAATGCAAAGTCCGAGAAAAGTGGTGTAGCTTGATAATAGACGGAGGGAGTTGTACAAATGTAGCTTCAAACGAGATGGTCACCAAACTCGGGCTAACTACTATGGCTCACCCGAGACCGTATGCTTTACACTGGCTCGATGACAGAAGTAAAGTGAAGGTGTCAAGACAAGTACGGGTCAACTTAACTATGGGATCATACGGAGATGATGTGTTGTGTGACGTACTCCCGATGGACGCATGCCACGTACCTTTGGGACGACCATGGATGTTCGACCGAGATGTTTTACATCGAGGTCGGAGTAATGAATATGAATTACGAGACAAGGGAAAGAAGATTGTGCTCAAACCAATGTCCCCGCAAGCTATCCGTTCGATGAGTTCTAGTCGAGTGGAGAAACCGAAACTTACCATGCTTGCTAACGAAAGAGAAATGGAACATGCCATTAATGATGGGGAGCGAGTATATTTGGTGATGTTTAAAGAGACTCGAGACGATAATAAGGGAGTACAAAACGGAGGACATCTAGATGTGTTGTTACACGAATTTGAGGATGTCTTCCCCGAAGAATTACCGTCGGGTTTACCACCTATTTGTGGTATCGAACACCAAATCGATCTTATACCGGGAGCACCACTTCCTAATAAAGCCGCTTATAGATGTAATCCCTAGGAGACGAAGGAGTTACAAAGACAAGTCGAAGAGCTTTTGGACCGCGGGTATGTCCGGGAGAGTTTGAGTTCGTGTGCGGTTCCGGTCTTACTTGTCCCTAAGAAAGATGGTTCTTGGCGGATGTGCGTGGATAGTCGGGCCGTGAACAATATCACCGTCAATTATCAGTTCCCTATCCCGAGACTTGATGATATGTTAGATGAACTACATGGTTCGGAGATCTTTTCAAAAGTTGATTTACGAAGCGGATATCATCAAATCCGAATGCGAGAAGGTGACGAGTGGAAGACGGCCTTCAAAACAAAAAATGGATTATATAAATGGACCGTTATGCCATTCAATCTCACAAATGTGCCTAGTACCTTCATGAGGTTGATGAATGAAGTGCTTAAACCATTTCTGGGGAAGTTCGTGGTTGTATATCTGGATGATATCCTAATCTATAGTCAATCACTACAAGAACATTTCGGGCACTTAAGACAAATTTTCGAAACTTTGAGGGACCGAAAATTATATGGAAAGAAAGAGAAGTGTTCGTTCCTAGTCGAAAGTATAGTCTTTCTTGGCTATGTCGTTTCGAAGGAGGGAGTGGCGGTTGACCAAACAAAAATCGAAGCAATTAAATCTTGGCCTACTCGTATGACCGTGACGGAAGTGAGATCATTTCACGGACTTGCTTCATTTTACCGGAGGTTTATTCGAGAATTCAGCACCATTTCAAGTCCGATAACGGAGTGTTTAAAAAAAGGGCCATTCGTATGGAACGGGGCTGCCCAAGGAGCATTCGAGAAGTTAAAAGCCAAATTATGCGAAGCACCGATCCTAACACTACCCGATTTTACTCAACCATTCGAAGTTGAATGTGATGCTAGCGGAGTTGGAATTGGGGCGGTTGTTATTCAAGGTAAACGACCTATCACTTACTTTTTGGAGAAGTTGAACGGAGCTCGGTTGAATTATTGCACTTACAATAAAGAATTCTATTCTATCGTACGAGCCCTTGATCATTGGAGTCATTACCTACGGACGAAACATTTTATTCTACACTCGGACCATGAATCATTGAAGTACATTGACGGACAACATAAACTGAGTCCGAGGCATGCCAAGTGGGTGGAATTCCTACAATCATTTCACTTTTCATCTAAGTACAAAGACGGTAAAAGCAATGTCGTTGCGGATGCGTTATCTAGGAGGTATGCTTTACTTTCTACTATGGAGGTTCGGTTACTTGGTTTCGAAATGTTGAAGGAGTGTTACGAAAACGATGCGGATTTTGGAGAAATTTTTACTAGTTGCAAATCTGGTCCGTTCGGGGAGTTCATGTTACAAGATGATTTCCTATTTAAAGGGAATAGGCTATGTGTTCCAAAACAGGCGGTTCGGGAATTATTGGTCCGGGAAGCTCACGGAGGAGGTTTAGCAGGACATTTTGGCACGGCTAAAACATTGGAAGTACTAAAAGAACATTTCTTTTGGCCTAAATTGCTAAAAGACGTTTACAATGTTTAATTAAATGCGTAACATGTCACATCTCGAAGAGTTCGTTCAAACCGGGATCGTATATGCCTCTACCGATTCCAGAAAGTCCGTGGGAAGATATATCCATGGATTTTATCATCGCTTTACCCCGTACTCAACGAGGTAAAGATGCTATTATGGTGGTTGTTGATCGGTTCTCAAAAATGGCTCATTTCGTGGCTTGCCACAAAACCGACGACGCAAGCAACGTGGCCGATTTATACTTCCGAGAAGTGGTTCGTTTACATGGAGTTCCGAAGACTATTGTTTCGGATCGAGATTAGAAATTCCTTAGCTATTTCTGGAATACATTATGGAGGAAAGTGGGTACAAAGCTCTTATTTAGCACTTCGCACCATCCTCAAACCGATGGTCAAACCGAAGTCACAACTCGAACGATAGGAACGTTGTTGCGAGGACTTGTGAACAAAATGCAAAAGGATTGGGACATGAAACTTGCTCATGCAGAATTTGCCTATAACCGATCCCCTACACATGCTACGGCACATTCTCATTTTGAAGTCGTTTACGGGTTAAATCCTTATATACCCTTAGACCTGATTCCGTTGCCGAAGGACGAGTTGGTACACAAAGTTGCGGAATCTAAACTTAAATCGATGATCAAGTTGCACGGGCAAATACATGATCGAATCAAAGAGGTGAATGATGCATACAAAAGGAAATCCAACAATCACAGAAAACCGAGACTATTCGAAGTAGGCGACTTGGTTTGGGTACACTTATGAAATGAGAGATTTCCTAGCAAACGCAAGAACAAGCTTATGCCAAGGGCCGAGGGACCTTACAAAATCGTGGGTAAGGTGAACGACAATGCGTATAAAGTAGAACTTCCAGGCGATTATGGGGTACACGCCACTTTTAACGTGGGCGATCTATCTCCTTACCTTGACGACGAGGGAATCACTGAATTGAGGTCAATTCCTTTCAAAGGGGGAGGAGATGATGCGATTGTGACATCTCCAAACGAAGTAAGAATTGACGTGGGTGACGATACCACATTGCATGCACATGCACCTACGTACTTCGGTGAGAAAACAAATGCAGAAATGGGAACCATCTTAATAATCGGAACCGGGATAACTTAGACGTACCAAAACATGCATACGTATGCATGTTCATGCATACAAAATCGACCATAATAGGGGAGATTTCAGCCGATTTGATGAAGGATCCATGAAGGATCTTTGTCCCCACTACTTTCAACTTTGCTTTTATTTTTCAAAGTCCACCATAATAAGATCAAGGATAGAGATTTGGCTCACCCCACCCCCTTTGAAAATCGGCCGAACCACATGAAGGAAGATGCCAACATGTTGCTTTCACTTTCTATCCTTGTCAAAGTCTTGCAAGAAGATATCACATGAGAAAGATGTTATCCACTCCTTGATGCTACCCCACGGCCCAAAATGATAGGAAGAGACCAAGCATGACTTTGTTTTCAATCTTTGTCAAAGTTGTTAGATTAGTTTATTGTTTGCTTGTTTTCTTGTGTGATATTGTTTAATCTTGTTTGAACTTATTTGTAGTTGTTAAGGCTATTTATAAGCCTCACCCTCAACCTTTGAAAAACACTTTGAAGCTTATGAAAAACGAAATACATGTTATGTATTCTTGTTGAATGATTTTCAGCACACCTTGATTATAATTCGACGCGTCTTCGAGTTGTAATTTAATCAATTCTCAATAGGTCTTGAGGAGAGATTGTCTTATCGAACTATACGTCTAGTTTGATAATTTACTTACATATTATCTTGTTTACGTAAGCCGAATTGCCCTACTTTCGGTTAATTCATACGAGTGTTACACATATACGAGTGTTGTGAGGTAAAAGATATATCCGCTGCATTTTCCGGCGAATTTACGTCCGACTTATACGTTAATTCGTATCATCAGTGGTATCGGAGATCAAGGTTATTTCCTTGTCAAAATTCTCTTCGCGATTTTCTGGAGTAAGCTATCTTATCATGGATTTTTCCGACGATTTCATGGAAAAACTCCGTGAGGCATTACAAAATTTACAAGAACCACGTTTTCAAGCTAGAAGAGGAGGATATGACGCACATTCACCGCATCATGTGGATGAATTCAAAGTAAATGAACTTCCGGAATTTGTCGGAGGTACCAATCCCGAAGTTTACTTGGAGTGGGAAAGGAAGATTGAACGTATGTTCGACTTCAAGCACCTTAACGATGAGAAACATTGCAAATATGCGATTCTCAAGTTAAGGAAAGGCGCTTCCCTATGGTTTGAGGGTGTGAAAACACAACGAGCTCGTGCGGGAAAAGAGAAAATCCATTCTTAGGATTCTTTGAAGAAAAAACTACGTAAAAGGTATATCCCGACATCACATCGGTTAACCTTATACCGAAAAATTGCGGAGTTCGTACAAGGGAAACTAAGTGTGGGAGAATACATCGAAGAATTTGAAGACTTGGCCTTAATGGGAGAACTTGAAGAAAATAAAGAATAAAGAATGTCACGTTTCTTATGTGTCCTAAACCGAAACATTGCAAATACGGTGGAATTATACCCATGCGGAGATTTTGACACTTTATGCGGACTATGCATAAGAATTGAAGCTCAAAACAAGTTGAAGTTTACCAAACCCGAATTCCCATACAAATTCGGAAATGCAAGTGCCGGCTCAAGTTAGACTACGAAACCTACCATACCTTTTCAAGTCCCTAACCCAGCCCCGAAGGTTCCTCACGTTTCCAAGGAAACGAGCTTGGCTAAAGTACGATGTTTTAAATGTCAAGGCTTTGGTCACTATCAAAATGCATGTCCTAATAAACGGGTGGTCACTTTAAGAGAAGCTTTTGCGGTCCGAGACGAACTTTTAGTTGAGGACGAGAAGGAAGGCCTTGGTGACGTGTTTAACATGGAGGCCGAGGAAGAGAATGAGGATTGCGAGACTTATGATGCTCCGGAATATGATACTACTTTAGTGCTTCGAGCACTACATACCAAGATCATTCCAAGTGATGCGGAGCAAAGAGACCAAATCTTTCATTCCAAATGCAAAGTCGCAGAAAAGTGGTGTAGCTTGATAATAGACGGAGGGAGTTGCACGAATGTAGCTTCAAAAGAGATGGTCACCAAACTCGGGCTAACTACTATGGCTCACCCGAGACCGTATGCTTTACACTGGCTCGATGACGGAAGTAAAGTGAAGGTGTCAAGACAAGTACGGGTCAACTTAACTATGGGATCATACGGAAATGATGTGTTGTGTGACGTACTCCCGATGGACGCATGCCACGTACTTTTGGGACGACCATGGATGTTCGACCGAGATGTTTTACATCGAGGTTAGAGTAATGAATATGAATTACGAGACAAGGGAAAGAAGATTGTGCTCAAACCAATGTCCCCGCAAGCTATCCGTTCGATGAGTTCTAGTCGAGTGGAGAAACTGAAACTTACCATGCTTGCTAACGAAAGAGAAATGGAACATGCCATTAATGACGGGGAGCGAGTATATTTGGTGATGTTTAAAGAGACACGAGACGATAATAAGGGAGTACAAAATGGAGGAGAGCTAGATGTGTTGTTACACGAATTTGAGGATGTCTTCCCCGAAGAATTACTGTCGGGTTTACCACCTATTCGTGGTATCGAACACCAAATCGATCTTATACCGGGAGCACCACTTCCTAATAAAGCCACTTATAGATGTAATCCCGAGGAGACGAAGGAGTTACAAAGACAAGTCGAAGAGCTTTTGGACCGCGGGTATGTCCGGGAGAGTTTGAGTCCGTGTGCGGTTCCGGTCTTATTTGTCCCTAAGAAAGATGGTTCTTGGCGGATGTGCGTGGATAGTCGGACCGTGAACAATATCACCGTCAAGTATCAGTTCCCTATCCTGAGACTTGATGATATGTTAGACGAACTACATGGTTCGGAGATCTTTTCAAAAGTTGATTTACGAAGCGGATATCATCAAATCCGAATACAAGAAGGTGACGAGTGGAAGACGGCCTTCAAAATAAAAAATAGATTATATGAATGGACCATTATGCCGTTCGGTCTTGCAAATGCGCCTAGTACCTTCATGAGGTTGATGAACGAAGTGCTTAAACCATTTCTGGGGAAGTTTGTGGTTGTATATCTGGATGATATCCTAATTTATAGTCAATTACTACAAGAATATTTCGGGCACTTAAGACAAATTTTCGAAACTTTGAGGGACCGAAAATTATATGGAAAGAAAGAGAAGTGTTCGTTCCTAGTCGAAAGTATAGTCTTTCTTGGCTATGTCGTTTCGAAGGACGGAGTGGCGGTTGACCAAACAAAAATCGAAGCAATTAAATCTTGGCCGACCCGTACGACCGTGACGGAAGTGAGATCATTTCACGGACTTGCTTCTTTTTACCAGAGGTTTATTCGAGACTTCAGCACCATTTCAAGTCCGATAACGGAGTGTTTAAAAAAAGGACCATTCGTATGGAACGGGGCTGCCCAAGGAGCATTCGAGAAGTTAAAAGCCAAATTATGCGAAGCACCGATCCTAACACTACCCGATTTTACTCAACCATTCAAAGTTGAATGTGATGCTAGCGGAGTTGGAATTGGAGTGGTTCTTATTCAAGGTAAACGACCTATTGCTTACTTTTCAGAGAAGTTGAACGGAGCTTGGTTGAATTATTGCACTTACGATAAAGAATTCTATGCTATCGTACGGGCCCTTGATCATTGGAGTCATTACCTACGGACGAAATATTTTATTCTACACTCGGACCATGAATCATTGAAGTACATTAACGGAGAACATAAACTGAGTCCGAGGCATGCCAAGTGGGTGGAATTCCTACAATCATTTCACTTTTCTTCTAAGTACAAAGACAGTAAAAGCAATGTCGTTGCGGATGCGTTATCTAGGAGGTATGCTTTACTTTCTACTCTGGAGGTTCAGTTACTTGGTTTCGAAATGTTGAAGGAGTGTTACGAAAATGATGCGGATTTTGGAGAAATTTTTACTAGTTGCAAATCTGGTCCGTTCGGGGAGTTCATGTTACAAAATGATTTCCTATTTAAAGGGAATAGGCTATGTGTTCCAAAACAGGCGGTTCAGGAATTATTGGTCCGGGAAGCTCACAGAGAAGGTTTAGCAGGACATTTTGGCACGGCTAAAACATTGGAAGTACTAAACGAACATTTCTTTTGGCCTAAAATGCTAAAAGACGTTTACAATGTTTCAAGTAAATGCGTAACATGTCACGTCTCGAAGAGTTCGTTCAAATCGGGATCGTATATGCCTCTACCGGTTCCAGAAAGACCGTGGGAAGATGTATCCATGGATTTTATCGTCGCTTTACCCCGTACTCAACGAGGTAAAGATGCTATTATGGTGGTTGTTGATCGGTTCTCAAAAATGGCTCATTTCGTAGCTTGCCACAAAACCGACGACGCAAACAACGTGGCCGATTTATACTTCCGAGAAGTGGTTCGTTTACATGGAGTTCCGAAGACTATTGTTTCGGATCGAGATTCAAAATTCCTTAGCTATTTCTGGAATACTTTATGGAGGAAACTGGGTACAAAGCTCTTATTTAGCACTTCGCACCATCCTCAAACCGATGGTTAACCCGAAGTCACAAATCGAACGCTAAGAACGTTGTTGCGAGGACTTGTGAACAAAATGCAAAAGGATTGGGACATGAAACTTGCTCATGCGGAATTTGCCTATAACCGATCCCCTACACATGCTACGACACATTCTCCTTTTCAAGTCGTTTACAGGTCAAATCCTTATATACCCTTAGACTTGATTCCGTTGCCGAAGGACGAGTTGGTACACAAAGATGCGGAATCTAAACTTAAATCGATGATCCAGTTGCACGGGCAAATACATGATCGAATCAAAGAGGTGAATGACGCATACAAAAGGAAATCCAACAATCACAGAAAACCGAGACTATTCGAAGTAGGCGACTTGGTTTGGGTACACTTAAGAAAAGAGAGATTTCCTAGCAAACGCAAGAACAAGCTTATGCCAAGGGCCGAGTGACCTTACAAAATCGTGGGTAAGGTGAACGACAATGCGTATAAAGTAGAACTTCCAGGCGATTATGGGGTACACGCCACTTTTAACGTGGGCGATCTATCTCCTTACCTTGACGATGAGGGAATCACTGAATTGAGGTCATTTCCTTTCAAAGGGGGAGGAGATGATGCGATTGTGACATCTCCAAACGAAGTAAGAATTGACGTGGGTGACGATACCACGTTGCATGCACATGCACCTACGTACTTCGGTGAGAAAACAAATGCAGAAATTGGAACCATCTTAATAATTGGAACCGGGATAACTTAGACGTACCAAAACATGCATATGTATGCATGTTCATGCATACAAAATCGACCATAATAGGGGAGATTTCGGCCGATTCGATGAAGGATCCATGAAGGATCTTTGTCCCCACTACTTTCAACTTTGCTTTCATTTTTCAAAGTCCACCATAATAAGATCAAGGATAGAGATTTGGCTCACCCCACCCCCTTTGAAAATCGGCCAAACCACATGAAGGAAGATGCCAACATGTTGCTTTCACTTTCTATCCTTGTCAAAGTCTTGCAAGAAGATATCACATGAGAAAGATGTTATCCACTCCTTGATGCTACCCCACGGCCGAAAATGAGAGGAAGAGACCAAGCATGACTTTGTTTTCAATCTTTGTCAAAGTTGTTAGATTAGTTTATTGTTTGCTTGTTTTCTTGTGTGATCTTGTTTGAACTTATTTGTAGATGTTAAGGCTATTTATAAGCCTCACCCTCAACCTTTGAAAAACACTTTGAAGCTTATGAAAAACGAAATACATGTTATGTATTCTTGTTGAATGATTTTCAGCACACCTTGATTATAATTCGACGCATCTTCGAGTTGTAATTTAATCAATTCCCAATAGGTATTGAGGAGAGATTGTCTTATCAAACTATAGGTCTAGTTTGATAATTTACTTACATATTATCTTATTTACGTAAGCCGAATTGCCCTACTTTTGGTTAATTCATACGAGTGTTACACATATACGAGTGTTGTGAGGTAAAAGATATATCCGCTGCATTTTCCGGCGAATTTACGTTTGAATTATATGTTAATTCGTATCACCTATAGTTTGATAAGGCAATCTATCCTCAAGACCTATTGAGAATTGATTAAATTACAACTCGAAGACGCGTCGAATTATAATGAAGGTGTGCTGAAAATCATTCAACAAGAATACATACAAAATGTATTTCGTTTTTTTTAAGCTTCAAGATGGCTTTCAAAGGTTGAAGATGAGGTTTTATAAATAGCCATTACAACTACAAACAAGATCAAACAAGATCACACAAGAAAACAAGCAAACATTAAACTAATCTATCAACTTTGACAAAGATTGAAAACAAAGTCATGCTTGGCTCCTTTCTTTCATTTTCGGCCATGGGGTAAGTTGGAAGGAGGAGATAACATCTTTCCCATGTGGTATCCTTTTGTAAGACTTTGATAAGGATAGAAAATGAAAGCAACATCTTGGCATCTTCTTCCATGTAGTTCGGCCGATTTTTCAAAGGGTGGAGTGAGCCAAATCTCTATCCTTGATCTTATTATGGTGGACTTTGAAAAAATGAAAGCAAACTTGAAAGTAGTGGGGACAAAATCCTTCATGAATCTCCCATCACAATCGGCCGAAATCTCCCCCTAATATGGCCGATTTTGTATGCATGAATATGCATACGTATGCATGTTTTCATACGTCTAAGTTATCCCGGTTCCGATTATTAAGATCGTTCCCATTTTAGCATTTGTTTTCTCACCGAAGTACGTAGGTGCATGTGCATGCAACGTGGTATCGTCACCTACGTCAATTCTTATTTCGCTTGGAGATGTCACAATCGCATCACCATGAGTGCCAAACGGGGGAAAAAACCGAACCTCACCATGTTCGCTAGCGAACGGGAAATTAAACACGCTATGGAGAGTGGTGAGCGTGTTTACATGCTGGTGATAAAGGAAACTCGAGATGATATCGTGGCAGCGAAAAATGAGGATACAGTGGCCGACTTATTGCATGAGTTTGCGGACATCTTCCCTGAAGAATTACCGTCGGGTTTACCGCCAATTCGTGGAATTGAGCATCAAGTCGACCTTATACCAGGTGCACCTCTTCCGAATAAAGCTGCCTATAGGTGTAATCCCGAGGAAACAAAGGAACTTCAGAAGCAGATTGAAGAACTAATGAGCCACGGGTATGTTCGGGAAAGTTTAAGTCCATGTGCGGTTCCGGTCCTGCTTTGTTCCTAAGAAGGATGGGTCTTGGTGGATGTGTATCGATAGCCGGGCCGTAAATAACATAACGATCAAGTATCGATTCCCAATACCAAGGCTTGATGATATGCTGGACGAGCTACATGGCTCGATGGTCTTTTCTAAAATTGATTTGCGAAGTGGCTATCACCAGATTCGTATGCGGGAGGGAGATGAATGGAAGACGGCTTTCAAAACTAAGCATGGGCTGTATGAGTGGACCGTCATGCCAATTGGACTTACGAATGCCCCGAGTACTTTCATGCGTTTGATGAATGAAGTACTTAAGGCATTTTTGGGCAGATTTGTGGTTTGTTATTTGGATGATATTTTGGTTTATAGTCGGTCGGTGGAAGAGCATCTCGGACATCTACGGCAAGTATTCGAGACTCTTAGGTCCCAAAGGCTTTATGGAAAGAAAGAAAAGTGTGCGTTTCTCGTCGAGAGTATAACTTTTCTTGGCTATGTTGTTTCGAAGGATGGAGTGTCGGTTGATCAGGGCAAAATTGAAGCTATTAAGTCGTGGCCTACTCCTAAAACTGTAACTGAAGTTAGATCATTCCACGGCCTTGCCTCTTTTTACCCGAGGTTTATTCGAGCTTTCAGCACCATAACGAGTCCGATAACTGAGTGTTTGAAGAAGGGTCTATTTGTGTTGAGCAGGGCTGCCGAAGGGGCATTTGAAAAATTGAAGGAAAGGTTATGTGAAGCACCTATATTGGCGCTACCCGATTTTGCACAGCCGTTCGAAGTGGAGTGTGATGCTAGTGGAGTTGGTATTGGGGCAGTCCTCATTCAAGGCAGGCAGCCTATTGCGTACTTTTCGGAGAAATTGGGTGGGGCTTGACTCAACTATTGTACTTACGATAAGGAGTTCTATGCCATGGTGAGAGCTCTTGATCATTGGAGCGATTACCTTCGGCCGAAACATTTTATTCTGCATTCGGACCATGAATCTTTAAAATATATTAATGGGCAACAGAAGTTGAGTCCGAGACATGCTATGTGGGTGGAATTCTTGCAATTATTTCACTTTTCATCGAAGTATAAGGACGGTAAGAGCAATGTGGTGGCTGATGCGCTGTCTAGGAGATATGCTTTAATCTCTACCCTTAATGTTCGATTGCTTGGATTCGATATAGTAAAAGAATATTATGACAGTGATGCGGATTTTGGCGAAACCTTCGCCCTTTGCAAATCTGGACCGGTGGGAGATTTTTCGATACAGGAAGGCTTTCTTTTTAAAGGAAATCGTCTTTGTCTACCGAAGCACACGATTCGAGAATTGCTGGTTCGAGAGGCTCACGGGGGAGGTTTGCCTGGCCACTTTGGTTCGGCCAAGACATTAGATGTGCTTAAAGAACATTTTTATTGGCCAAAGATGCAGGGGGATGTGAATAATATAATTAGTAAGTGTGTGACATGCCATATTGCGAAGAGTTCGTTCAAACCAGGAATATACACACCTTTACCAATTCCAGAAAGGCCATGGGAAGATGTTTCGATGGATTTCATTGTTGCATTGCCGCGAACCCAACGAGGTAAGGATGCAATTATGGTTGTGGTCGATCGTTTTTCAAAGATGGCTCATTTTGTTTCTTGTCACAAAACCGATGATGCGAGTAAGGTCGCTGACTTGTATTTCCGAGAGGTGCTACAATTATATGGAGTTTCAAAAACTATTTTCGAACCGGGACTCGAAGTTTCTGAGTTACTTCTGGAACACATTGTGGAGAAAGGTGGAAACCAAGCTTTTGTTTAGTACTTCGCATCATCCTCAGACAGACGGACAAACCGAATTGACTAATCGAACACTGGGAACCTGTTGCGAGGCTTGGTAAGCAAAACACAAAAGGATTGGGATTTGAAACTCGCACACGCGGAATTCGTATATAATCGCTCTCCTACTCATGCCACAGCGCATTCTCCATTCGAAGTAGTTTACGGCCTAAATCCTTACATACAGCTTGACTTAATTCCATTACCAACTAACGAATTGGTGCATAAGGATGCAGAGTCAAAACTGAAATCGATGATGAAATTACACGAACAGGTGCGTGACCGAATCAAAGAGATAAATGAGGCGTACAAAAGGAAGTCGAGCAAGCAAAGAAAACCAAGATTATTTGAAGTTGGAGATTTAGTTTGGGTACATTTAAGAAAGGAGCGATTTCCGAGTAAGCGTAAGAATAAGTTAATGCCACGAGCCGAGGGGCCATTTAAAATAGTTGCGAGGGTGAACGACAATGCTTACAAGTTAGAACTTCCAGGCGATTATGGAGTGCATGCTACTTTCAACATAGGTGATCTATCTCCTTATCTTGATGACGACGGGATTGCAGAATTGAGGACAATTCCTTTTAAAGGGGGAGGGGATGATACGGGATTGACAAGTCCAAGGGAGGAAGACGAGGTGATGATCGACGGAAGCGACCATACAACATATTTGGGCGAGAAAATGAGACACGGAGTTACCTTAATAACGGGACTTGGAGTAACTTAAACAATAGGTAACTTGCATCTTGGGGGAAGGAGGCCAAGTGGTAAAAGAATAAAAGAATTTCAGCATATTTTATTAAGAAAGGCAGCAGGATTCTTGGCAACATATTGTATGAAAAAGCGGCTGTCAGCTTTCAACTTGGATACAAGACCCAGTTTTTACTTTTGTCGGCAAGTGACATGAGGAACCTTTATATTATCTTTTATTATTTTAAGACCATCTTGTAATAGTTAAGATTATCTTGTCAGGCTCCTGTCAGGCTATTTTTGCCTATAAATAGGCCGATGAAGTTGTAATGAAGAAGAATTGAACGTTGAAGAAATAAGATTACACTTTGTGTTTTCCCTGGTGAATGCTTTTCATCAAAACTTGATTTTTATTCGACGCGTTTTCGAGTATTAATCTGATTGATTCTCAATAGGTCTTGAGGAGAAATTTTTTTATCGAATTATAGGTCTAATTCTATAAAAACAACTGTTTCTACCCTGTTTCGATATTCCTCTTGTTTTTCAATACAGTATTGTACTTAATCAAATTTCCGCTTCAAGTGCTGCTCGATTGTTCGAACTTGTTTTCTGTTTCTATTAGCAGCCGACTGAAGTTTGCTGTTTCGAGTGCCGCTGCCATTTCCATTTGGCCAAGTCCCCGTCTTGTCGCTGTATCGAGCCGCCGTCTTCATCGCGCGCGCATACTGCTCGTCAGTATTATTGCTATAGCGAACTGTTGTTATCAATTCCCGACAGTTCCTTGTCGATAGCTTCCGCTCGTCAAAACAGCTTCCTGCTGTATCGAGTACGATTTCGCATCACCAGCGAGAATTCGTATCACATACTACAGAGGTTCTCCTTAATGTAGCACCTACACTGAAACAAGTTCTCCCTCTGACTATCCTCATCTTCCACTACCTTAGCTCACAAGGACATTCTAAGCACTACATTAATCTTCCCTTCTAAGATCTCTTCATTACATTCTTCTATCTCTTCTCCACTATCCTCATTCTTAATCTCTTCTTCACCCTCACTTTCAGTTGCTATTTCCCCTGACTTAATGACTACAGCTCGCTTATTTGGGCAGTTTGGGGCTATGTGACCTATACCTTGACACCTATAACATCGGATCTCATGTGTCCTAGGTTGAGGTTTGGAATTTGGTGAAGGTTGGGGCTTAGTTGGCGGATTAGGGGCTGTCTGGATCCTAGTGACCGACGGTTTTGGGTCTTCCTTATGGTTAGTGGGCTGTCTCGATTTCCATGGGATACTAGGGGTGGGGGTCTTCCTAGTTTGATGCCTCCGAACTTGGGTTTCTATTTTCCTAGCCGTGTGCACCATTTCTTCTAAGTCATGCATAGTCATGAGCTCTAATTGGTCTCTAATCTCAACATGAAGTCCGACTAAGAACCTAGTCATGGTACTATTGATACGGATTCAATTAATACGAATGCAGAAGACGAAGTAAGGATCGATGTAAATGACCTTACAACACGCCATGCACGGACTACTATGTATTTAGGCGAGAAAACGGACATAAGACGTGGAGTCTCGTCTCGGCCGTGTCATATGACACGACCCGTGTCATGCTGTGCCGGAAAGTCGACATCCACTGTCTGCCGAACTCGGCCGTGTCGTCCGACACGGCCCGTGCCGAGATGTACCGGATAAGCCAAACTGACTGCCCACAGGACTCGACCGTGTCCCAAGACACGGCCGAGTCGAACTCTTCCGGATAAGCCAAAACCGACTGCCCAGACGCCCGACCGTGTTCCAGGACACGGTCGATCCTTGCCGAATGTCCTTGTCACGCCGTGCGGTCGAGTCACTGTCGGACGTCCTTGTCGCGCCGCGACCGTGTCAGGCAGACACGGTCGAGTCCTGCCGAGCATTCTTGTCGCACCGCGCCCGTGCCGAACGTCCTTGTCGCGCCGCAACCGTGTCATATGACACGGTCCGTGTCCTGCTGGCAGATTACATTTGTTTTTATAGTTTTCTTTTGTGTGTTTGTCTTTGCTTTGTTTTTTACTCATTTTAGGGATTGTGTTTCCCCTAAAATTATGATTGTGTTCCTTTGTATTTTATTGTTGATTTGTTTTGATTATTTAAAGATTTTATAAATCTTTGAATTGTTTTCTTTTATTATGGGAAGACTTGAAGTCTCCTATATATAGTCTTGTGTAAGCATTGTAACAACCATTGTATGTTGAAGAAATAAGAATACACTTTGTGTTTTTCTTGGTGAATGCTTTTCATCGAAACTTGATTTTTATTCGACGCGTTTTCGAGTATTAATCCGATTGATTCTCAAATCGGATTAATACTCGAAAACGCGTCGAATAAAAATCAAGTTTCGATGAAAAGCATTAACCAGGGAAAACACAAAGTGTATTCTTAATTCTTCAACATTCAATAATGTTTCATTACAACTTTATCGCCCTATTTATAGGCAAAAAGAGCCTGACAGGAGCCTGACAATATAATCTTAACTATTACAAGCTGGTCTTAAAATAATAAAAGATAATAAAAAGGTTCCTCGTGTCACTTGCTGACAAAAGTAAAAGTTAGGCCTTGTCTCCAAATTGAAAGTTGACAGCCCCCTTTTCATACAACATGTTGCCAAGAATCCTGCTGCACGCTGAAATACTTTCTAACCACTTGGCCCCCTTCCCCAAAGATGCAAGTTACCTATTGTTTAAGTTACTCCAAGTCCCATTATTAAGGTAACTCCGTGTCTCATTTTCTCGCCCAAATATGTTGCATGGTCGCTTCCGTCGATCATCACCTCGTCTTCCTCCCTTGGACTTGTCAATCCCGTATCATCCCCTCACCCTTTAAGAGGAATTGTCCTCAATTCTGCAATCCCGTCGTCATCAAGATAAGGAGATAGATCACCTATGTTGAAAGTAGCATGCACTCCATAATCGCCCGGAAGTTCTAACTTGTAAGCATTGTCGTTCACCTTCGCAACTATTTTAAATGGCCCCTCAGCTCGTGGCATTAGTTTATTCTGACGCTTACTCGGAAATCTCTCCTTTCTCAAATGTACCCAAACTAAATCTCCAACCTCAAATAATCCCGGTTTTCTTTGCTTGCTTGATTTCCTTTTGTACGCCTCGTTTATCTCTTTGATTCGGTCACGCACCTGATCATGTAATTTCATCATCGATTTCAGTTTTGACTCCGCATCCTTATGCACCAATTCGTCACTCGGTAATGGAATTAAGTCTAGCGGTATGTAAGGATTTAGGCCGTAAACTACTTCGAATGGAGAATGTGCTGTGGCATGAGTAGGAGAGCGATTATATGTGAACTCCGCGTGTGCGAGCTTAAAATCCCAATCCTTTTGTGTTTTGCTCACCAAGCCTCGCAACAGCGTTCCCAGTGTTCGATTAGTTACTTCGGTTTGTCCGTCTGTTTGAGGATGATGCGAAGTACTAAACAAAAGCTTGCTTCCCACCTTTCTACACAATGTGTTCCAAAAGTAACTCAGAAACTTCGAGTCCCGGTCCGAAACAATAGTTTTCGGAACTCCATGTAATCGTACCACCTCTCGGAAATACAAGTCGGCAACATTACTCGCATCATCGGTTTTGTGACAAGGAACAAAATGAGCCATCTTTGAAAAACGATCGACCATAATTATAATCGCATCCTTACCCCGTTGGGTTCGCGGCAAAGCAACAAAAAAATCCATCGAGACATCTTCCCATGGCCTCTCCGGAATCGGTAAAGGTGTGTATATTCCTGGTTTAAATGAACTCTTCGCAATATGGCATGTCACACACTTATTAATTATATTATTGACATCCCCCTGCATCTTTGGCCAATAAAAATGTTCTTTAAGCACATCTAATGTCTTGGCCGAACCAAAGTGGCCAGCCAAACGTCCCCCGTGAGCCTCTCGAACCTGCAATTCTCGAATCGTGTGCCTGGGTAGACAAAGACAATTTCCCTTAAAAAAAAAGCCTTCCTGTATCGAAAATTCTCCCATCGGTCCAGATTTGCAAAGGACGAAGGTTTCGCCAAAATCTGCATCACTGTCATAGTATTCTTTCACTGTATCGAATCCAAGCAATCGAACATCAAGGGTAGAGAGTAAGGCATATCGCCTGGACAGCGCATCAGCCACCACATTGCTCTTATCGTCCTTATACTTCGATAAAAAATGAAATGATTGCAAGAACTCCACCCACTTCGCATGTCTGGGACTCAACTTCGGCTGCCCATTAATATAATTTAAAGGTTCATGGTCCGAATGCAGAATAAAATGTTTCGGCCGAAGGTAATGGCTCCAATGATCAAGAGCTCTCACTATGGCATAGAACTCCTTGTCGTAAGTACAATAGTTGAGTCGAGCCCCACCCAACTTCTCCGAAAAGTACGCAATAGGCCGCTTGCCTTGAATGAGGACCGCCCCAATACCAACTCCACTAGAATCACATTCCACTTCGAATGGCTGTGTAAAATCGGGTAACGCCAAGATAGGTGCTTCACATAACCTTACCTTCAACTTTTCAAATGCCCCTTCGGCAGCCCTGCTCCACACAAACGGACCCTTCTTCAAACACTCAGTTATCGGACTCGTTAGGGTGCTGAAATCTCGAATAAACCTCCGATAAAAAGAGGCACGGCCGTGGAATGATCTAACTTCAGTTACAGTTTTAGGAGTAGGCCACGACTTAATAGCTTCAATGTTGCCTTGATCAACCGACACTCCATCCTTCGAAACAACATGGCCAAGAAAAGTTATACTCTCGACGAGAAACACACACTTTTCTTTCTTTCCATAAAGCCTTTGGGACCTAAGAGTCTCGAATACTTGCCGTAGATATCTGAGATGCTCTTCCACCGACCGACTATAAACCAAAATATCATCCAAATAAACAACCACAAATCTGCCCAAAAATGCCTTAAGTACTTCGTTCATCAAATGCATGAAAGTACTCGGGGCATTCGTAAGTCCAAATGGCATGACGGCCCACTCATACAGCCCATGCTTAGTTTTGAAAGCCGTCTTCCATTCATCTCCCTCCCGCATACGAATCTGGTGGTAGCCACTTCGCAAATCAATTTTAGAAATGACCACCAAGCCATGTAGTTCGTCCAACATATCATCAAGCCTTGGTATCGGGAATCGATACTTGATCGTTATGTTATTTACGGCCCGGCTATCAATACACATCCGCAAGACCCATCCTTCTTAGGAACAAGTAGGACCGGAACAGCACATGGACTTAAACTTTCTCGAACATACCCGTGGCTCATTAGTTCTTCAATCTGCTTCTGCAGTTCCTTTATTTCCTCGGGATTACATGATACGAATTATGTATGAAAATGGACGTAAACTCGTATGTAATGCAGCGGAAATATTGTTGATCCTCACAACACTCGAATATGTGTAACACTCGTAAGAAATAACCGAAAGTAGGGCTATTCGGCTTACGTAAACAAGAACAATATGAATGATTTATCAAACTAGACCTAAAGTTTGATAAGGTAATCTTTCCTCAAGACCTATTGAGAATCGATTAGATTAAATCTCAAAAACGTGTCGAATTATAATCAAGTTTTGATGAAAATCATTCACCAAGGATAGAAATACAAAGTGTATTCTTGCACAACAACATTCAATGTCTTATTACAATGCTTACACAAGACTATATATAGGAGACTTCAAGTCTTCCCATAACAAACAAAAACAATTCAAAGATTTATAAAATCTTTGAATAATCAAAACAAATCAACAATAAAATACAAAAGGAAAAACAATCATAATTTTAGGGGAAACACAATCCCTAAAATGAGTAAAATACAAAGAAAAGACAAACACACAAAAAGAAACAAAAAAAAAGTAGCAAACTGTCGGCAGGACACGGGCCGTGTCGCTTGACATGGCCGCGGCGCGACAAGGACACTCGGCACGGGCGCGGCGCGACAAGGACGTCGGCAGTGAGTCGACCGTGTCCGCTTGACACGGTCGCGGCTTGACAGGGACGTCCGACAGTGACTCGGCACGGGCGCGGCGCGACAAGGACGTTCGGCATTGACTCGACCGTGTCCTGGAACATGGTCGGGCGTCTGGGCAGTCGGTTTTGGCTTATCCGGAAGAGTTCGACTCGGCCGTGCCAGACGACACGGTCGAGTCTTGTGGGCAGTCGGTTTGGCTTATCAGGTACATCTCGGCACGGGCTGTGTCGGATGACACAGCCGAGTTCGGCAGGCAGTGGATTTCGACTTTCCGGCACAGCATGACACGGGTCGTGTCATATGACACGGCCAAGACCGAGACTCCACGTCTTATGTCCGTTTTCTCGCCTAAATACATAGTGGTCCGTGCATGGCGTGTTGTAAGGTCATTTACGTCGATCCTTACTTCGTCTTCTGCATTCGTATTAATTGATTCCGTATCATCTCCTCCTCCTTTAAAAGGAATTGTCCTCAATTCCGAAATTCCGTCATCATCGATGTAAGTCGAAAGGTCCCCAACATTAAAGATTGCATGAATCCCATAATCTCCCGGAAGTTCTAATTTGTATGCATTGTCGTTTACCTTTGCGATTACTTTAAACGGTCCCTCCGCTCGTGGCATTAATTTGTTCTTACGTTTACTTGGAAATCGTTGTTTCCTCAAATGCAACCAAACAAAATCACCAACTTCGAACAATCTCGGCCTTCTTTGTTTGTTCGAATTTCTTTTGTAAGCCTCGTTTATTTCCTTGATTCGATTACGTACTTGCTCGTGTAATTTCATCATCGATTTCAATTTTGATTCCGCATCCTTGTGCACTAACTCGTCACTTGGCAATGGAATTAGATCTAACGGCATATACGGATTTAGTCCGTAAACTACTTCGAACGGAGAGTGTGTCGTGGCATGAGTAGGAAAACGATTATAAGCGAACTCCGCATGTGCAAGTTTCAAATCGCAATCCTTTTGTGTCTTGCTCAAATTCGGGCCTTGAAAACTTCAATTTATTTTGGGCTTCTATCTTCACACATAATCCACATAAAGTGTTGAAATCTACATATGGGTATAACTCCACCGTGTTGGCTATGTTTTTGTTTAAGCCACGTAAAAAATGTGACATCTTTTGCTCTTCAAATTCCTCAATGTATTCCTCAATGAGATCTGCAATTTTCCTGTATAAGGACAACCGGTGTGATGTTGGTACATATCTTTTACGAAGTTTTCTTTTTAATGAATCCCACGAACGGATCTTTTCTTTCCCCGCACGAGCTCTTCGTGTTTTAACTCCTTCGTACCAAAGTGAAGCTCCTTTACCCAACTTGAGAATTGCATTCTTACACCTTTTCTCATCGTCAAGGTCTTTAAACTCGAACATACGATCAATTTTACGTTCCCATCCCAGGTAAACCTCAGGGTCTGTCCCTCCAACAAACTCCGGAAGCTCATTCAACTTGAACTCTTCGACATGGCGTGAGGGTCGTTCATAGTCACCACGCCTAGGTTGCCAATGCTGGTCACGTTGCTCTGGTACGTCACGCAATGCGTCACGAAGTTTTGCCAAGAAATCAGCGTCGTTGAGATCTATAATGCCAAAGATCAAGAACTTGGGCTCCGATGCCACTTATGATACGAATTCTCACTGGCGATGCGAATTCGGTATCGATACAGCAGGAAGCTATTTTGACGAGCGGAAGCTATCGGCAAGAAACTGTCAGGAGCTGAGAACACCCGTTCGCTACAGCAAGAACACGGGCTAGCGGTACGCACTCGCGACAGGAAAGGATGATGGCAACTCGATACAGCAACAAAACAGGAACTTGGCTAAATGTAAAGGACTTTATATAGACCACCTTCAAACAGTGACACTCAAAACAGCACGTTTCGACTGGATGCGAAATGAAAACAGGAAACAAGATCAAAAAATCGAACAAAACGTGACGCAAAATACCGAACAAGTATAAAACTGTATCGAAAACAAGCAGAATATCAAAACAGAACAGAAACAAATGTTTTATCGAATTAGACCTATAATTCGATAAAGTGATTTCTTCTCAAGACCTATTGAGAATCAATCGGATTAAGATTCGAAAATGCGTCGAATAATAATCAAAGTTTTGATGAAAAGCATTCACCAAGAAAAACACAAAGTGTAATCTTATTTCTTCAACATTCAATAATCCCTTCATTACAACTTCATCGTCCTATTTATAGGCAAAAACAGCCTGACAAGAGCCTGACAAGCTAAACTTAAACTATTACAAGCTGGGTTTAAAATAATGAAAAGATAATAAAAAGGTTCCTTATGTCACTTGCTGACAAAAGTAAAAGCTGGGCCTTGTCTCCAAGTTGAAAGTTGATAGCCGCTTTTTACACAACAAGTTGCCGAGAATCCTGCTGCTTGTAATAAAGAAATGCTGAAATTTCTTTTATTGTCAATTCTTTATCCCTTGGACCTCCCCCCCAAGGTGCAAGTTTTCTTTTGTTTAATTTACTCCAATTCCGATTATCAAGATAACTCTGTGTCTCGTTTTCTCGCCCAAGTATGTTGCATGATTTCTTACGTCGATCATCACCTCATCTCCTTCCCTTGGACTTGTCAACCCCGTATCACAACACTCGAATATGTGTAACACTCGTAAGAATTAACCGAAAGTAGGGCAATTCGGCTTATGTAAACAAGAACAATATGAATGTAATTATCAAGCTAGACCTATAGTTTGATAAGGTAATCTTTCCTCAAGACCTATTGAGAATCGATTAGATTAAAACTCGAAAACGCGTCGAATTATAATCAAGTTTCGATGAAAAGCATTCACCAAGAAAAACAAAAGGTGTATTCTTATTTCTCAACATACAATACCCCATACAAGCATGAATAAGACTACTTATAGAAGTGTAGTCTTCTAACAACTAAGGAATAAAAACAAGATCACATGATCTTGAAATGAAAAACAAAACATCAAGATAAAATACAAAGTAATCAAATCATAGGGAGGGAATCACACAATAAACATAGTTATAAGTCACCCCACATAACATGTAAGTCTAATCGTGACATGTGAGGGAAGGGAAAACAACAAAACACACAAAAAATCAGCAATAATAGAAGTTGGCTGGCTCTCGGAAACGAGTGAAATCTCGCTGCCGACCGAACTCGGCCGTGTCGTCCGACACGACCGAAGTTCGGCATATTCAGCGATTTCGGCATAGTGTGGCATAGTGACGCGAAAGTCATATGACACGGCCGAGACCGAGACTCCACGTCTTACGTCCGTTTTCTCGCCTAAATACGTAGTAGTCCGTGCATGGCGTGTTGTTAGGTCATTTATGTCGATCCTTACTTCGTCTTCTTCATTCGGATTAATTGATTCCGTATCATCTCCTCCTCCTTTAAAAGGAATTGTCCTCAATTCCGAAATTCCATCATCATCGATGTAAGGTGAAAGGTCCCCAACATTAAAGGTTGCATGAATCCCATAATCTCCCGGAAGTTCTAATTTGTATGCGTTGTCGTTCACCTTTGCGATTAATTTAAACGGTCCCTCCGCTCGTGGCATTAATTTGTTCATACGTTTATTTGGAAATCGCTCTTTCCACAAATGCAACCAAAACAAATCACCAACTTCGAACAATCTCGGCCTTCTTTGTTTGTTCGACTTTCTTTTCTAAGCCTCGTTTATTTCCTTGATTCGATTACGTACTTGCTCGTGTAATTTCATCATTGATTTCAGTTTTGATTCCGCATCCTTGTGCACTAACTCGTCACTTGGAAATGGAATTTGATCTAACGGCATGTACGGATTTAGTCCGTAAACTACTTTGAACGGAGAGTGTGCCGTGGCATGAGTAGGAGAACGATTATAAGCGAACTCCGCATGTGCAAGTTTCAAGTCCCAATCCTTTTATGTCTTGCTCACAAGACCACGTAGTAAAGTGCCCAATGTTCGATTGGTTACCTCGGTTTGACCGTCCCTTTGTGGATGATGTGACGTGCTAAATAGTAGTTTGGTTCCCACCTTTCTCCACAAGGTGTTCCAAAAATAACTAAGAAATTTTGAGTCCCGATCCGAAACAATCGTTTTTGGAACCCCATGCAATCGTACAATTTTTCGGAAATACAAATCATCGACGTTACTCGCGTCGTCCATCTTGTTGCAAGCCACAAAGTGAGCCATCTTCGAAAATCGGTCTACAACAACCATAATAGCATCTCTCCCTCGTTGAGTTCGAGGTAAAGCAACAATGAAATCCATTGAGACATCTTCCACGGCCTTTCCGGAATCGGCAAAGGCATGTATACTCCCTGTTTGAACGAACTCTTACCAATATGGCATGTTACACATTTATTAATTATGTCGTGTACATCCACTTGCATCTTCGGCCAATGAAAATGCTCTTTAAGTACCTCCAACATTTTAGCCGAACCAAAATGACCGGCCAAGCCTCTACCGTGAGTTTCCCGAACTAACAATTCTCGAATCGGGTGTTTGGGTAAACAAAGGCGATTTCCTTTGAAAAGAAATCTTTCTTGCAATGTAAACTCTCCAAATGGACCAGATTTACACCGAATGAAAACCTCACCAAAATCCACATCCCCATCATAACACTCCTTCAATGTTTCGAACCCAAGCAACCGAATATCAAGAGTAGAGAGCAAGGCATACCGTCTAGATAAAGCATCCGCCACAACGTTGCTCTTGCCATCTTTGTACTTCGATGAAAAGTGGAATGATTGCAAGAATTCCACCCATTTAGCATGTCTCAGACTCAACTTTTGTTGGCCATTAATATATTTTAAGGACTCATGATCCGAATGTAGGATGAAATGTTTCGGCTGAAGGTAATAGCTCCAATGATCAAGAGCTCTCACAATGGCATAGAACTCCTTGTTATAAGTACAATAGTTGAGTCGAGCCCCTCCCAATTTCTCCAAGAAGTAAGCAATTGGTCGCCTCCCTTGGACAAGGACCGCCCCAATACCCACTCCACTTGCGTCACATTCTACCTAGAAAGGTTGTGAAAAGTCGGGTAACGCTAAGATAGGTACTTCACACATTTTCGTTTTCAATTTTTCAAACGCCCCTTGGGCAGCCCCGTTCCACACAAACGGTCCTTTTTTTAAGCATTCCGTTATCGGACCTGAAATGGTACTAAAGTCTCATATGAACCTCCGATAAAATGAAGCAAGTTCGTGAAAGGATCGGACTTCCATGATGGTTTTGGGCATAGGCCAAGATTTAATCGCCTCGATCTTGGTTTGATCAACCGACACTCCATATTTAGAAACGATGTAGCCAAGAAAGGCTACACTCTCGACTAGAAACGAACACTTCTCCTTTTTTCCCATAAAGTTTTTGATCCCTAAGGATCTCGAAGACTTTCCTCAAGTGTCCAGTATCCTCTTGCAATAATCGACTAGAAATCAAGATGTTGTCCAAGTATACAACGACAAACTTTCCCAAAAACGGCTTAAGTACCTCATTCATTAATCGCATGAAAGTACTTGGCGCATTTGTAAGGCCAAAGGGCATGATGAGCCATTCATATAATCCATGTTTTGTCTTGAAATCCGTCTTCCATTCGTCTCCTCCCCGCATGCGAATTTGATGATAGCGCATATGTGATGGTTATGTTGTTCACGGCTCTACTATCTATACACATTCGCCATGACACATCCTTCTTTGGAACAAGTAAAACCGGAACCACACAAGGGCTCAAACTTTCTCGAACGTACCCGCGATTCATGAGCTCCTCGATTTGTTTTTTCAACTCCTTTGTCTCCTCGGGGTTACATCGATAGGCGTCCTTGTTAGGGAGTGATGCACCCGGTACAAGGTTGACTTGGTGTTCAATCCCACGTAAAGGTGGTAAACCCGGCGGTAAGTCTTCTGGGAAGACATCCGCAAATTCTCGTAGCAAGGTATCGATATCTCTCTTGCCTTACTCCAAGCGAAGAAGACGAAGTAAGAGTTGACATAAAACACCTCGACCGCACTACAACCTACTTAGGTGAGAAGACAGAAACGAGACATGGAGTTACCTTGATAGTCGGAATTGGAATAACTTAAACAAAAGACAAGCAGCATCTTGGGGAGGGAAAAAGGATCAAGTGGCAACTAAATAATAAAAGGATGTTCAGCTTTCTCTTACAAAAAGCAGCAGGATTCTTGGCAAAAAGGCGGCTGTCAGCAAGTAACTTGGAGACAAAGATCCAGCTTTTACTTTTGTCAACAAGTGACATGGGGAACCCTTTTATTATCTTTCCTTACTTTAAGCTCAGCTTGTATTAGTTTAATTTATCTCATCAGGCTGCTTTTACCTATAAAAAGCGGCAGTAGAGTTGTAATGAAGATTATTGAATGTTGAAGAAATAAGAACACTTTGTGTTTTTCCCTGGTGAATGCTTTTCATCAAAACTTGGTTTTTATTCGACGCGTTTTGAGTATTAATCTGATTGATTCTCAATAGGTCTTGAGGAGAAATCACTTTATCAAATTATAGGTCTAATTTGATAAAAACATCTGTCTATATCTTGCTTCGATATTCTGTTTTTTTTTGATAAAGTTGTATACTTGTCCGATATTTCGCATAAAGTGTTGTTCGATCCTTTGAACTTGTTTCCTGTTTTAACTTTGCTTCCATCCAAAACGTGTTGTTTCGAGTGTCGCTGTTTGGAGGTGGCCTGTTTTGAGTCATTTTCCACTTGGCCAAATTCCTATCTTGTTGCTGTATCGAATTACCGTCTTCATCACTCGTCAGTATTGTTGCTGTAGCGAGCTGTGGTCACCAGTTCCCGACAGTTTCTTGTCGATAGCTTCCGTTCGTCAAAAAGCCTTCCGCTGTATCGATAGCGAATTCGCATCACAAGTAAGAATTCGTATCATAAGTGGTATCGGAGACCAAGTTCTTGATCTTTGGCATTATGGATCTCAACGACGCTGATTTCTTGGCAAAACTTCGTGACGCGTTGCGTGACGTACCAGAACAATGCGACCAGCGTTGGCAACCTAGGCGTGGTGACTATCAACGACCCTCACGCCATGTCGAAGAGTTCAAGGTGAACGAGCTGCCAGAATTCGTTGGAGGGACAGACCCTGAAGTTTACCTGGAATGGGAACGAAAAAATGATTGTATGTTCGAATTTAAAGACCTTGACGATGAGAAAAGGTGTAAGTATGCAATTCTCAAGTTGGGAAAAGGAGCTTCACTTTGGTATGAAGGAATTAAAACACGAAGAGCTCGTGCGGGGAAGGAAAAGATCCGTTCGTGGGATTCGTTAAAAAGAAAACTTCGTAAAAGATATGTACCAGCATCACACCGGTTGTCCTTGTACAGGAAGATTGCAGATCTCATGCAAGGAAAGTTAAATGTCAGTGATTACATTGAGGAGTTTGAAAATCTAACCTTAATGGGAGAAATAGAGGAGAATGAGGAGCAGAAAATATCGCGATTCTTGCGTGGCTTAAACCGAAGCATAGCTAACTCAGTGGAACTGTATCCATATGAGGACTTCGATACATTATGTGGGTTATGTGTGAAGTTGGAAGCTCAAAACAGAATGAAGATGTATAAACCCGAGTTTCCAGTCAAATTTGGAAACCCAAGCATCGGATCTAGTTCAGCTGCTAAGGCAACTGTACCGACTCCGGTTCCTGTTGCGATTCCTGCTAAGACAACTGTACCCTACGTACCGAAGGAGACGAGTTTGGCTAAAGTGAGATGTTTCAAATGTCAAGGATTCGAGCATTATCAAAATGCTTGTCCGAACAAGCGAGTGGTGACACTAAGGGAAGCTGTCACGATCCGAGACGAGTTGTTGGTTGAGGAAGAAAGACTGGGTAACGTATTTGATTTCGACATGAAGGATGAAGAAGGAGAAGAATGCGAGACTTACGATGCTCCAAGCTATGACACGGCTTTAGTTCTGCGGACGCTACAAGCCAAGACTGGTTCGAATGATTCGGAACAGCGGAGTCAAATATTTCACACGAAGTGTCAAGTTGGAAATAAATGGTGTAGTTTGATCGTTGATGGAGGGAGTTACACCAACATCGCTTCCAGTGAGATGGTGACTAAACTCGGGCTAACCACTACGGCTCACCCGAAACCTTACACTTTGCATTGGCTCGATGATGGGAGCAAAATAAGGGTGACTAAACAAGTGAGGATTGGACTAGCCATGGGTTCATATGAAGACAACGTATTATGTGATGTACTCCCGATGGATGCATGTCATGTACTGTTGGGAAGACCATGGATTTTTGATAGGGACGTTTTACACCGAGGAATAAGCAATGAGTACGAGTTACAGGATAAGGGCAAAAAGATTGTGCTTAAACCAATGTCACCTCAAGCTATTCACTCTATGAGTTCTAGTAGGGGTCAAAAACCAAAACTGACCATGTTTGCTAGCGAATGGGAGGTGGAACATGCTATTAATGATGGAAAATGCGTGTACTTTTTGGTTCTGAAGGAGACACGGAATGGTAACATGGTTGTACGAAACGAAAGGATGGATGCCTTATTGCACCAATTTGCGGATGGTTTTCCCGAAGAATTACCGTCAGGTTTGCCACCAATTCGTGGGATTGAACATCAGATCGACCTCATACCGGGTGTGTCGCTCCCTAACAAAGCTTCCTATAGATGTAACCCCGAGGAGACGAAGGAATTACAAAACTAAATCGAGGAACTGATGGATCGTGGGTATGTTCGAGAAAGCCAAAGTCCTTCTGCGGTTCCGGTATTACTGGTTCCTAAGAAGGACGGATCTTGGAGGATGTGTATTGACAGTCGAGCTGTGAATAATATAACCATCAAGTATTGGTTTCCAATTCCGAGGCTTGATGACATGTTGGACGAATTACACGGATCAGTGATCTTTTCAAAAGTTGATCTACGAAGTGGCTATCACCAAATTCGGATGCGGGAAGGAGATGAGTGGAAGACAGCCTTCAAAACTAAACACGGGCTGTATGAATGGACCGTTATGCCGTTCGGTCTTACAAATGCACCGAGTACTTTCATGTGCTTGATGAATGAGTTACTTAATCCATTTTTAGGGAAATTTGTGGTTGTATACTTAGATGATATTTTGATCTACAGCCGATCGTTGCGAGAACATTTCGAACACTTGAGGCAAGTCTTCGAAACCCTTAGAGACCAGAAGCTGTATGGAAAAAAGGAGAAGTTCTCATTGTTGGCCGAAAGTATAGTCTTTCTTGGATATATTGTTTCAAAGGATGGAGTGTCGGTCGATCAAGCAAAGATCGAAGCAATTAAGTCCTGGCCAGTTCCCACTACAGTGACAGAAGTTAGATCGTTCCACGGACTGGCTTCATTTTACTGAAGATTCATTCGAGATTTCAGTACCATTGCAAGCCCGATAACCGAATGTTTGAGGAAGGGCACGTTTAATTGGCGCCGGGCTGCTCAGGAGTCATTTGCAAATTTGAAGGCGAAGTTGTGCGAAGCACCAATCTTAGCATTACCCGATTTTTCGCAACCGTTTGAGGTAGAATGTGATGCTAGCGGAGTTGGCATTGGGGTGGTTCTCATTCAGGGAAAGCGACCTATTGCTTATTTTTCAGAGAAGTTAAACGGTGCTCGTCTCAATTATTGTACATACGACAAGGAGTTTTATGCTATTGTGAGGGCTCTAGATCATTGGAGTCACTATCTTCGGCCAAAGCATTTTATCATACACTCGGACCATGAATCATTGAAGTATATTAACGGACAAAACAAGTTGAGTCCCAGGCATGCGAAGTGGGTGGAATTTTTACAGTCGTTTCACTTCTCATCAAAATATAAGGATGGAAAGAGCAATGTTGTAGCAGATGCATTGTCTAGGCGTTATGCCTTACTCTCTACTCTCGACGTTCGTTTGCTTGGATTCGAGACAGTAAAGGAGTATTACGACGGTGATGCGGATTTTGGCGAGACCTTTGCCCTTTGCAAATCTGGCCCGATGGGAGATTTTTCGATACAGGAAGGCTTTCTTTTTAAGGGAAAACGTCTTTGTCTATCAAGGCACACGATTCGAGAATTGCTGGTTCGAGAGACTCATGGGGGAGGGTTAGCTGGCCATTTCGGTTCGGCCAAGACATTGGATGTACTTAAAGAACATTTTTATTGGCCAAGGATGCAAGGGGATGTTAACAATATAACCAGTAAATGTGTGACGTGCCATGTTGCGAAGAGTTCGTTCAAACCAGGAGTCTACACACCTTTACCGATTCCGGAGAGGCCGTGGGAAGATGTCTCAATGGATTTCATTGTGGCTTTGCCTCGAACCCAACGAGGTAAGGATGCGATTATGGTGGTCGTCGATTGTTTTTCAAAGATGGCTCATTTTGTTCCTTGTCACAAAACTGATGATGCGAGTAATGTTGCTGACCTGTATTTTCGAGAGGTGGTGCGATTACATGGAGTTCCGAAAACTATTGTTTTGGACCGGGACTCGAAGTTTCTAAGCTACTTTTGGAACACATTATGGAGGAAGGTGGGAACCAAGCTTTTGTTTAGTACTTCGCATAATCCTCAAACCGACGGACAAACTGAAGTAACGAATCAAACACTGGGGACGCTGTTGCGAGGCTTGGTGAGCAAAACACAAAAGGACTGGGATCTGAAACTGGCACATGCGGAGTTTGCTTATAATCGATCTCCTACTCATGCCACGGCACACTCTCCATTTGAAGTAGTTTACGGGTTGAATCCTTACATGCCGCTAGATCTAATTCCACTACCAAGTGACGAATTGTTGCATAAGGATGCGGAGTCAAAACTAAAATCAATGATGAAATTACACGAACAGGTGTGGGATCGAATCAAGGAAATAAACGAGGCGTACAAAAGGAAGTCGAATAAGCAAAGAAGACCGAGACTATTCGAGGTTGGAGATTTAGTTTGGTTACATTTGAGGAAGGAACGATTCCCGAGTAAGCGTAAGAACAAGCTAATGCCACGATCTGAGGGACCATTTAAAATAATTGCGAAGGTGAATGACAATGCCTACAAGTTGGAACTTCCGGGTGATTACGGAGTGCATGCTACTTTCAACGTAGGTGATCTATCCCCTTACCTTGACGACGACGGGATTGCGGAATTGAGGACAATTCCTTTTAAAGAAGGAGGGAATGATACGAAGCCGACTACTCCAAGCGAAGAAGACGAAGTAAGAGTTGACGTAAAACACCTCGACCGCACTACAACCTACTTAGGCGAGAAGACAGAAACGAGACACGGAGTTACCTTGATAGTCGGAATTGGAATAACTTAAACAAAAGACAAGAAGCATCTTGGGGAGGGAAAAAGGATCAAGTGGCAACTAAACAATAAAAGGATGTTCAGCTTTCTCTTACAAAAAGCAGCAGGATTCTTGGCAAAAAGGCGGCTGTCAGCAAGCAACTTGGAGACAAAGATCCAGCTTTTACTTTTGTCAATAAGTGACATGGGGAACCCTTTTATTATCTTTCCTTACTTTAAGCTCAGCTTGTATTAGTTTAATTTATCTCATCAGGCTGCTTTTACCTATAAAAAGCGGCAGTAGAGTTGTAATGAAGATTATTGAATGTTGAAGAAATAAGAACACTTTGTGTTTTTCCCTGGTGAATGCTTTTCATCAAAACTTGGTTTTTATTCGACGCGTTTCGAGTATTAATCTGATTGATTCTCAATAGGTCTTGAGGAGAAATCACTTTATCAAATTATAGGTCTAATTTGATAAAAGCATCTGTTTATATCTTGCTTCGATATTTTTTTTTTGATACAGTTGTATACTTGTCCGATATTTCGCATAAAGTGTTGTTCGATCCTTTAAACTTGTTTCCTGTTTTAACTTTGCTTCCATCCAAAACGTGTTGTTTCGAGTGTTGCTGTTTGGAGGTGGCCTGTTTTGAGTCATTTTCCACTTGGCCAAATTCCTATCTTGTTGCTGTATCGAATTACCGTCTTCATCACTCGTCAGTATTGTTGTTGTAGCGAGCTGTGGTCACCAGTTCCCGACAGTTTCTTGTCGATAGCTTCCATTCGTCAAAAATCCTTCCGCTGTATCGATAGCGAATTCGCATCACAAGTAAAAATTCATATCATCAATCCCACGTAAGGGTGGTAAACCCGGCGGTAAGTCTTCCGGGAAGACATCCGCAAATTCTCGTAGCAAGGTATCGATATCTCTCTTGCCTTGCACAATCACGTCAACATCTCGTGTTTCTTTAATCATCAATAAATACACACGCTCGCCATCGTCAATAGCGTGTCTCACCTCTTTCTCACTAGCAAACATAGTAAGCTTCGATTTCTCCATTTGATTAGAACTCATCGATCGAATGGCTTGGGGTGCCATCGGTTTAAGCACAATCTTTTTGCCTTTATCCCGTAATTCATATTCATTACTCCTTCCTCGATGTAAAACGTCTCTATCAAATAGCCATGGTCGACCCAAAAGTATGCGGCATGCATCCATCGGGAGTACATCACATAGTACGTTGTCACCATACGAGCCCATAGTTAATCCGACCCGTACTTGTTTCAAAACTTTCACCTTATTCCCATCATCGAGCCAATGTAATGCGTATGGTTTCGGATGAGTAGTAGTGACGAGTCCGAGCTTCGCCACCATCTCACTTGAAGCAACATTCGTACAACTTCCTCCATCGATTATCAAACTACACCACTTGTCTTTAATTTGACACTTGGTGTGGAATATTTGATCTCGTTGTTCCGTGTCCCTCGAAACCGTCTTGACTTGTAAAGTGCGAAGGACTAGACTCATGTCATAGTCCGGAGCATTGTAAGCCTCGCACTCCTCCTCTTCTTCTTCGGCGTCTATGTCAAACACGTCACCGAGTCTTTCTACTTCGTTCTCGGCAAATAATTCTTCCCAAACCTCAAGAGCCTCTCTTAGTGTCACCACCCATTTGTTCGGACATGCATTTTGGTAATGGCCGAACCCTTGACACTTGAAACATCGTACCTTCGCCAAACTTGTTTCCTTGGATACGTAGGGAGCCTTAGGTACCGTGACAGGGACATGACTTGGCATGGTGCTTTTAGTACTCGAACTTGAACCGGCACTTGGATTCTCGAATTTGGAAGGAAATTCGGGCCTTGAAAACTTCAATTTATTTTGGGCTTCTATCTTCACACATAAACCACATAAAGTGTCGAAATCTTCATATGGGTATAACTCCACCGTGTTGGCTATGTTTTTGTTTAAGCCACGTAAAAAACGTGACATCTTTTGCTCTTCAAATTCCTCAATGTATTCACTGACATTCAACTTGCCTTGCATGAGATCTGCAATTTTCCTGTACAAGGACAACCGGTGTGATGTTGGTACATATCTTTTACGAAGTTTTATTTTTAATGAATCCCACGAACGGATCTTTTCTTTCCCCACACGATCTCTTAGTGTTTTAACTCCTTCGTACCAAAGTGAAGCTCCTTTCCCCAACTTGAGAATTGCATACTTACACCTTTTCTCATCGTCAAGGTCTTTAAACTCGAGCATACGATCAATTTTACGTTCCCATCCCAGGTAAACCTCAGGGTCTGTCCCTCCAACGAACTCCGGAAGCTCATTCACCTTGAACTCTTCGACATGGCGTGATACGATATCAACTATCCCAATCGAAGAGGAGTCAATAAAAATCGACATCAACGACGATACAAAGTTACACGCCCACGCATCATCATACTTGGGCGAGAAGAACACGCGAATTGGAGTTACGTTATTAATCAGAACGGGAGTAACGTAAAACATGACGACGAAATCGGTCCAAATCATGGGGGATTCGGCCGATTTAGTCCAAGATGCTTGAAGATTTTATCAAAACTATATCTTGTCCAAAATCTTCTCCTTCCCCACCCTTTTGGAATTTTCGGCCAAAGCATGCTTGAAAGGGACTCATGTTTGTCTTCATATCTTACACAAGATCTTGAAGATCTCCTCCTCCCTACATCCTTGAAATTGGCCGAAGCATGCTACTTGGTGGAGACTTTCATCAAGCCTTTTTTCCTTCATGTCAAAGTCATCAAATAAGTCCAAGATACATGAAGATTTGATATCATATCTTGTCCAAAATAAGTCATCAACTCCTCCCCCACACCCTTGATTGGTTCGACCGAAGCATGTTAGGAAGTTTCATTTTTTTTGTTTGGTTTTATTTCCTTATGGTTGTATACTACTATATATAGTAGTTCATGTTGTTATTGTAAGCATATTGAAATTTATAAAACATTGTATTTCTCTTGAAATATACGTTGAACGAGTTCAAAAAAACCTTGGTTATTATTTCGACGCGTCTCGAATTATAACTTGATCAATTCTCAATAGGTCTTGAGGAGAGATTATCTTTATCGAGTTATAGGTCTAATTCGATAAAACACATTCAAATCCATACACTATCCTACCTCACGGCCGAAACCATCTAACTTCGGCCACCACCTTTTATTTTTGTTGTTACTTTGATACTCGTAAAACCAGTGTTAATCTTCCGTTGTATTTTATACGTTTTACGTACACTTATATACGTAATTCGTATCATAAGTGGTACCAGAGACATTTGTCTCACGGTCCTCGACGTTACTCAAGAAGATGGCATTCACCGATGAAGAAGTAGCCAAATTGTGTGACGTTCTTCGAGGCTTGCCGGAGCCCCGAATCCAGGCACGACGAGGATACGACGCCATGCATGCACCACAACATGCGGATGAATTCAAGACAAGCGAACTCCCGGAGTTCGTAGGCGGTACCGACCCCGAGACTTATTTGGAGTGGGAAAGGAAAATTGAACGAATATTTGAGTTCAAGGACCTCGATGACGAGAAAAGATGCAAGTACGCCATTCTCAAACTTGGAAAGGGAGCTTCCCTTTGGTTGGAAAGAATGAAGACACAACGTGTTCGGACCGGTAAGGAAAAGATACGTTCTTGGGATTCTCTAAAAAAGAAACTACGTAAGAGATATGTCCCGGCTACACACAAGTTGAGTTTATATCGAAAAATTTCTGACCTCACGCAAGGAAAGCTAAGTGTAGAAGAATACATCGAAGAGTTTGAAAACTTATCCTTGATGGGAGAACTTGAAGAGAGCGAAGAATTACGGATGTCCCGTTTCTTATGAGGCTTGAATAGAAACATTGCTAATTCCGTGGAACTCTACCCCTATTCCGACTTTGATACTTTGTGCGGGCTTTGCATAAAGTTGGAAACTCAAAACAAGGCAAAATTTTCAAAACCCGAATTCCCACCTAAATTCGGAAATACCAACTTTGGCACGAGTTCTAGCTCGTTTCCAAAAACTGTCACGACAAGTCCATCCGTTACTACCATTCCAAAACTACTATCACGCCAAAGGAAACAAGCTTATCTAAAGTTCGGTGTTTCAAATGTCAAGGATTTGGACACTATCAAAGTGCTTGCCCAAATCGGAGAATAGTGACGTTACGAGAAGCCATAGCCGTCCGAGAAGAGTTACTAGCCGAAGAAGAAAGAATTGGAGACGTCTTTAACTTGGAAGCCGAAGAAGAAGAAGATTGCGAGGCATACGATGCCCCGAATTATGACACGAACCTCATCCTTCGCATGTTACAAACGAAGGCGGCCCCGAGTGACATAGAATAACGAGATCAAATCTTTCACACGAAGTGTCGTGTCGGAGAAAAATGGTGTAGCTTGATCATTGACGGTGGAAGTTGTACAAACGTGGCATCAAGCGAAATGGTTTCGAAGCTCGGACTAACCACTATGGCTCATCCAAAGCCGTATGCACTCCATTGGATCGATGATGGAAATAAAGTGAAAGTATCAAGACAAGTGAAGGTCGGACTCACCATGGGATCGTATGGTGATGATATTATATGCGATGTACTACCGATGGACGCATGTCACGTGTTGTTGGGAAGACCTTGGTTATTTGATCGGGACGTACTACATCGAGGGAGGAGCAACGAGTATGAGTTACGTGACAAAGGTAAAAAAATTGTTCTTAAACCTATGTCACCTCAAGCTATCCGAACAATGAGTTCAAAAAAAGTCGAAGGACCGAAGCTCACGATGTTTGCAAATGAAAAAGAAGTCGAACACGCCATTGACGATGGCGAACGTGTTTATTTGATGATGATCAAAGAAACCCAAAACCTTGCTACCAAATCACACCACGAAGAAGAGATAGATACACTATTACACGAGTTCGCGGATGTCTTTCCCGAAGACTTGCTGGTGGGATTACCACCTATCCGCGGAATCGAACACCAAATTGATCTTGTACCAGGAGCTCCACTACCGAACAAGGCGGCGTATCATTGTAATCCCGAAGAAACCAAAGAGTTACAACGGCAGATTGAAGAGCTCATGAGCCACGGCTATGTCCGAGAGAGTTTAAGTTCGTGTGCGGTTCCAGTCCTACTTGTACCAAAAAAAGACGGATCATGGCGAATGTGCATTGATAGTAGAGCCGTGAATAACATCACTGTCAAGTATCGGTTCCCCATCCCGAGACTAGACGACATGTTAGACGAGTTGCGTGGCTCGATTATATTTTCAAAGGTTGATTTACGGAGCGGATACCTTCAAATTCGCATGCGAGAGGGAGATGAATGGAAGACAGCATTTAAAACGAAGAATGGACTTTACGAGTGGGTTGTGATGCCATTCGGCCTCACTAATGCCCCGAGCACTTTCATGAGATTGATGAACGAGGTTC
The DNA here is from genome assembly GCA_033398695.1 of Orobanche coerulescens. NCBI lineage: Eukaryota > Viridiplantae > Streptophyta > Magnoliopsida > Lamiales > Orobanchaceae > Orobanche > Orobanche coerulescens. The sequence continues at coordinate 105,215,832 of CM065804.1, forward strand.
TTAAACCTTTCTTAGGGAAGTTTGTTGTCGTGTACTTAGACGACATATTAATCTACAGTCGATCCTTAGAAGAGCATCTTGAACACTTGCGGCACGTGTTTGAAACCCTAAGGAACCAGAAGCTTTATGGAAAGCGGGAAAAGTGTACTTTTCTAGTCGAGAGCCTTGTCTTTCTCGGCTATGTCGTGTCTAAAGAAGGAGTTTCGGTGGATCAAGAGAAAATCACGGCAATCAAGTCTTGGCCGACACCAAAAACTATCACGGAGGTACGATCATTTCATGGCCTCGCTTCTTTTTACCGACGATTCATACGGGACTTTAGTACCATCTCCAGTCCGATCACGGAGTGTCTTAAAAAAGGTACATTTGCATGGAATGAGGCTGCACAAAAAGCTTTTGAAAAATTAAAAGAAAAGTTATGTGAAGCACCAATTTTAACGTTACCCGATTTTTCACAACCATTTGAGGTGGAATGCGACGCTAGTGGAGTTGGAATCGGGGCAGTCCTTATTCAAGGAGGCCGCCCCATCACCTATTTTTCAGAAAAGTTGAGTGGTGCTCGAGTTAATTATTGTACTTACGACAAAGAGTTCTACGCTATCGTGAGAGCACTAGATCATTGGAGTCACTATTTACGTTCGAAACATTTCGTATTACATTCGGATCACGAGTCGTTGAAATACATTAACGGGCAAAACAAGCTAAGTCCAAGACATGCAAAATGAGTGGAGTTTTTGCAATCTTTTGACTTATCATCCTAGTACAAAGACGGTAAGAGTAATATAGTGGCAGATGCACTATCCAGACGGTATGCCTTACTTTCTATTCTAGACGTCCTTTGTTGGGGTTCGAGACTTTGAAAACTCAATACATTGACGATTTGGATTTCGGAGAAATTTTTACCCATTGTAAAATGGGTCCGTACGAAGAATTTATTTTACAGGATGGCTTTCTTTTCAAGGGTAATAAACTATGTGTGCCGAAGCATACGATTTGGGAATTACTAGTTCGGGAGGCGCACGGAGGAGGACTAGCCGGTCATTTCGGTTCGGCTAAAACCGTAGAAGTTTTAAAGGAGCATTTCTTTTGGCCAAAAATGTATGGTGACGTAAGCACGATCATGAGTAAATGCGTCACTTGTCACATGATGAAAAGTTCGTTCAAGCCAAGTACCTACATGCCGTTGCCAATACCTTTGCGACCGTGGGAGGATGTCTCGATGGATTTTATTGTTGCTTTACCTCGTACTCAACGGGGCAAAGACTCGATCATGGTTGTCGTCGACCGTTTTTCAAAAATGGCTCACTTTATAGCATGTCACAAAACCGATGATCCAAGCAATGTGGCGGACTTATATTTCCGAGAAGTAGTTCGTTTACACGGAGTTCCAAAAACTATCGTGTCAGATCGAGATTCTAAATTCCTGAGTTACTTTTGGAATACTTTATGGAGAAAGGTGGGAACTAAACTTCTATTCAGTACTTCACATCACCCACAAACCGATGGCCAAACCGAAGTAACTAATCAAACCTTGGGAGCATTATTGCGAGGGTTGGTGAACAAAACACAAAAAGATTGGGACGTTAAACTTGCACATGCGGAATTCGCATACAACCGATCACCCGGTTTTGCCACGGCCCATTCACCTTTTGAAGTAGTGTACGGAATAAATCCACACATGCCATTGGATTTGATTCCCTTACCGAGCGACGAATTGGTTCACAAAAACGCAGAATCGAAACTCAAGTCAATGATGAAGTTACATGAAAAGGTACGAGATCGAATTAAAGAAGTAAATGAAATTTACAAACGGAAGTCGAACAAAAATAAAAAGTCGAGACTATTTGATGTTGGTGACTTAGTTTGGGTACATTTGAGGAAAGAACGATTCCCACACAAACGCAAGAAAAAATTAATGCCAAGAGCCGAAGGTTCGTACAAAATTGTGGGAAAAGTGAACGACAACGCTTACAAAGTAGAACTTCCGGGCGAATATGGAGTACACGCAACTTTCAACATAGGCGATCTCTCGCCTTACCTTGACGACGATGGCATTACGGAATTGAGGTCAATTCCTTTCAAAGAGGGAGGAAATGATACGATATCAACTATCCCAATCGAAGAGGAGTCAATAAAAATCGACATCAACGACGATACAAAGTTACACGCCCATGCATCATCATACTTGGGCGAGAAGAACACGCCAATTAGAGTTACGTTATTAATCGGAACGGGAGTAACGTAAAACATGACGATGAAATCGGTCCAAATCATGGGGGATTCGGCCGATTTAGTCCAAGATGCTTGAAGATTTTATCAAAACTATATCTTGTCCAAAATCTTCTCCTTCCCCACCCTTTTGGAATTTTCGGCCAAAGCATGCTTGAAAGGGACTCATGTTTGTCTTCATATCTTACACAAGATCTTGAAGATCTCCTCCTCCCCACATCCTTGAAATCGGCCGAAGCATGCTACTTGGTGGAGACTTTCATCAAGCCTTTTTTCCTTCATGTCAAAGTCATCAAATAAGTCCAAGATACATGAAGATTTGATATCATATCTTGTCCAAAATAAGTCATCAACTCCTCCCCCACACCCTTGATTGGTTCGGCCGAAGCATGTTAGGAAGTTTCATTTTTTTGTTTTGTTTTATTTCCTTATGGTTGTATACTACTATATATAGTAGTTCATGTTGTTATTGTAAGCAGCTTGAAATTTATAAAACATTGTATTTCTCTTGAAATATACGTTGAACGAGTTCAACAAAACCTTGGTTATTATTTCGACGCGTCTCGAATTATAACTTGATCAATTCTCAATAGGTCTTGAGGAGAGATTATCTTTATCGAGTTATAGGTCTAATTCGATAAAACACATTCAAATCCATACACTATCCTACCTCACGGCCGAAACCATCTAAATTCGGCCACCACCTTTTATTTTCGTTGTTACTTTGATACTTGTAAAAACAGTGATAATCTTCCGTTGTATTTTATACGTTTTACGTACACTTATATACTTAATTCGTATCATGGCGTGAGGGTCGTTCATAGTCACCACGCTTAGGTTGCCAACGCTGGTCGCGTTGCTCTGGTACGTCACGCAATGCGTCACGAAGTTTTGCCAAGAAATCAGCGTCGTTGAGATCTATAATGCCAAAGATCAAGAACTTGGGCTCCGATGCCACTTATGATACGAATTCTCACTGGCGATGCGAATTCGGTATCGATAGAGCAGGAAGCTGTTTTGACGAGCGGAAGCTATCGGCAAGAAACTGTCAGGAGCTGAGAACACCCGTTCGCTATAGCAAGAACACGGGATAGCGGTACGCACTCGCGACAGGAAAGGATGATGGCAACTCGATACAGAAACAAAACAGGAACTTGGCTAAATGTAAAGGACTTGATATAGACCACCTTCAAACAGCGACACTCGAAACAGCATGTTTCGATCGGATGCGAAATGAAAACAGGAAACAAGATCAAAGGATCAAACAACACTTGACGCGAAATACCGAACAAGTATAAAACTGTATCGAAAACAAGCAGAATATCGAAACAGAATAGAAACAGATGTTTTATCGAATTACACCTATAATTCGATAAAGTGATTTCTTCTCAAGACCTATTGAGAATCAATCGGATTAAGATTCGAAAACACGTCGAATAATAATCAATGTTTTGATGAAAAGCATTCACCAAGAAAAACACAAAGTGTAATCTTATTTCTTCAACATTCAATAATCCCTTCATTACAACTTCATCGTCCTATTTATAGGCAAAAACAGCCTGACAAGAGCCTGACAAGCTAAACTTAAACTATTACAAGCTGGGTTTAAAATAATGAAAAGATAATAAAAAGGCTCCTTATGTCACTTGCTGACAAAAGTAAAAGCTGAGCCTTGTCTCCAAGTTGAAAGTTGATAGCCGCTTTTTACACAACAAGTTGCCGAGAATCCTGCTGCTTGTAATAAAGAAATGCTGAAATTTCTTTTATTGTCAATTCTTTATCACTTGGACCTCCCCCCCCAATGTGCAAGTTTTCTTTTGTTTAAGTTACTCCAATTCCGATTATTAAGGTAACTCCGTGTCTCGTTTTCTCGCCCAAGTATGTTGCATGATTGCTTACGTCGATCATCACCTCGTCTCATTCCCTTGGACTTGTCAACCCCGTATCACAACACTCGAATATGTGTAACACTCGTAAGAATTAACCGAAAGTAGGGCAATTCGGCTTACGTAAACAAGACCAATATGAATGTAATTATCAAACTAGACCTATAGTTTGATAAGGTAATCTTTCCTCAAGACCTATTGAGAATTGATTAGATTAAAACTCGAAAACGCATCGAATTATAATCAAGTTTCGATGAAAAGCATTCACCAAGAAAAACACAAGGTGTATTCTTATTTCTCAACATACAATACCCCATACAAGCATGAATAAGACTACTTATAGAAGTGTAGTCTTCTAACAACTAAGGAATAAAAACAAGATCACATGATCTTGAAATGGAAAACAAAACATCAAGATAAAATACAAAGGTATCAAATCATAGGGAGGGAATCACACAATAAACATAGTTATAAGTCACCCCACATAACATGTAAGTCTAATCGTGACATGTGAGGGAAGGGAAAACAACAAAACACACAAAAAATCAGCAATAATAGAAGTTGGCTGGCTGTCGGAAATGAGTGAAATCTCGCTGCCGACCGAACTCGGCCGTGTCGGCAGTTTCCGGCATAGTGTGACGCGGGCCGTGTCATATGACACGGCCGAGACCGAGACTCCACGTCTTACGTCCGTTTTCTCGCCTAAATACGTAGCAGTCCGTGCATGGCGTGTTGTTAGGTCATTTATGTCGATCCTTACTTCATCTTCTTCATTCGGATTAATTGATTCCGTATCATCTCCTCCTCCTTTAAAAGGAATTGTCCTCAATTCCGAAATTCTGTCATCATCGATGTAAGGTGAAAGGTCCCCAACATTAAAGGTTGCATGAATCCCATAATCTCCCGGAAGTTCTAATTTGTATGCGTTGTCGTTCACCTTTGCGATTACTTTAAACGGTCCCTCCGCTCGTGGCATTAATTTGTTCTTATGTTTATTTGGAAATCGCTCTGTCCACAAATGCAACCAAAACAAATCACCAACTTCGAACAATCTCGGCCTTCTTTGTTTGTTCGACTTTCTTTTGTAAGCCTCGTTTATTTCCTTGATTCGATTATGTACTTGCTCGTGTAATTTCATCATCGATTTCAGTTTTGTTTCCGCATCCTTGTGCACTAACTCATCACTTGGCAATGGACTGATCTAACGGCATGTACGGATTTAGTCCGTAAACTACTTCGAACGGAGAGTGTGCCGTGGCATGAGTAGGAGAACGATTATAAGCGAACTCCGCATGTGCAAGTTTCAAGTCCCAATCCTTTTGTGTCTTGCTCACAAGACCACGTAGTAAAGTGCCCAATGTTCGATTGGTTACCTCGGTTTGACCGTCCGTTTGTGGATGATGTGATGTGCTAAATAGTAGTTTGGTTCCCACCTTTCTCCACAAGGTGTTCCAAAAATAACTAAGGAATTTTGAGTCCCGATCCAAAACAATCGTTTGGAACCCCATGCAATCGTACGATTTCTCGGAAATACAAATCAGCGACGTTACTCGCGTCGTCCGTCTTGTGGAAAGCCACAAAGTGAGCCATCTTCGAAAATCGGTCTACAACAACCATAATAGCATCTCTCCCTCGTTGAGTTCGAGGTAAAGCAACAATGAAATCCATTGAGACATCTTCCCACGGCCTTTCCAGAATAGGCAAAGGCATGTATACTCCCGGTTTGAACGAACTCTTAGCAATATGGCATGTTACACATTTATTAATTATGTCGTGTACATCCACTTGCATCTTCGGCCAATGAAAATGCTCTTTAAGTACCTCCAACATTTTAGCCGAACCAAAATGACAAGCCAAGCCTCCACCGTGAGTTTCCCGAATCGGGTGTTTGGGTAAACAAAGGCGATTTCCTTTGAAAAGAAATCCTTCTTGCAATGTAAACTCTCCAAATGGACCAGATTTACACCGAATGAAAACCTCACCAAAATACACATCCCCATCATAACACTCCTTCAATGTTTCGAACCCAAGCAACCGAATATCAAGAGTAGAGAGCAAGGCATACCATCTAGATAAAGCATCCGCCACAACGTTGCTCTTGCCATCTTTGTACTTCGATGAAAAGTGGAATGATTGCAAGAATTCCACCCATTTAGCATGTCTCGGACTCAACTTTTGTTGGCCGTTAATATATTTTAAAGACTCATGATCCGAATGTAGGATGAAATGTTTCGGCCGAAGGTAATGGCTCCAATGATCAAGAGCTCTCACAATGGCATAGAACTCCTTGTCATAAGTACAATAGTTGAGTCGAGTCCCTCCCAATTTCTCCGAGAAGTAAGCAATTGGTCGCCTCCCTTGGACAAGGACCGCCCCAATACCCACTCCACTTGCGTCACATTCTACCTCGAAAGGTTGTGAAAAGTCGGGTAACGCGAAGATAGGTGCTTCACACATTTTCATTTTCAATTTTTCAAATGCCCCTTGGGCAGCCCCGTTCCACACAAACGGTCCTTTTTTTAAGCATTCCGTTATCGGACTAGAAATGGTACTAAAGTCTCATATGAACCTCTGATAAAATGAAGCAAGTTCGTGAAAGGATCGGAATTCCATGATGGTTTTGGGCGTAGGCCAAGATTTAATCGCCTCGATCTTGGTTTGATCAACCAACACTCCTTCTTTAGAAACGATGTAGCCAAGAAAGGCTACACTCTCGACTAGAAACAAACACTTCTCCTATTTCCCATAAAGTTTTTGATCCCTAAGGATCTCGAGGACTTTCCTCAAGTGTCCGGTATGCTCTTGCAATGATCGACTATAAATCAAGATGTCGTCCAAGTATACAACGACAAACTTTCCCAAAAACGGCTTAAGTACCTCATTCATTAATCGCATGAAAGTACTTGGCGCATTTATAAGGCCAAAGGGCATGACGAGCCATTCATATAATCCATGTTTTGTCTTGAAAGTCATCTTCCATTCGTCTCCTTCCCGCATGCGAATTTGATGATAGCCGCTTCTCAAATCAACCTTCGAAAAAATCACCGAACCATGCAACTCGTCCAACATATCATCAAGTCTCGGAATTGGGAACCGATATTTGATGGTTATGTTGTTCACGGCTCTACTCTCTATACACATTCTCCATGACCCATCCTTCTTTGGAACAAGTAAAACCGGAACTGCACAAGGGCTCAAACTTTCTCGAACGTACCCGCGATTCATTAGCTCCTCGATTTGTTTTTGCAACTCCTTTGTCTCCTCGGGGTTACATCGATAGGCGGCCTTGTTAGGGAGTGATGCACCCGGTACAAGGTCGACTTGGTGTTCAATCCACGTAAGGGTGGTAAACCCGCGATAAGTCTTCCGGGAAGACATCCGCAAATTCTCGTAGCAAGGTATCGATATCTCTCTTGCCTTGCACAATCACGTCAACATCTCGTGTTTCTTTAATCATCAATATATACACACGCTCACCATCGTCAATAGCGTGTCTCACCTCTTTCTCACTAACAAACATAGTAAGCTTCGGTTTCTCCATTTGATTAGAACTCATCGATCGAATGGCTTGGGGTGCCATCGGTTTAAGCACAATCTTTTTGCCTTTATCCCATAATTCATATTCGTTACTCCTTCCTCGATGTAAAATGTCTCTATCAAATAGCCACGGTCGTCCCAAAAGTATGTGGCATGCATCCATCAGGAGTACATCACATAGTACGTTGTCACCATACGAGCCCATAGTTAATCCAACTCGTACTTATTTCGAAACTTTCACCTTATTCCCATCATCGAGCCAGTGTAACGCGTATGGTTTCGGATGAGTAGTAGTGACGAGTCTGAGCTTCGCCACCATCTCGCTTGAAGCAACATTCATACAACTTCCTCCATTGATTATCAAACTACACCACTTGTCTTTAATTTGACACTTGGTGTGGAATATTTGATGTCGTTGTTCCATGTCCCTTGAAACCGTCTTGACTTGTAAAGTGCGAAGGACTAGACTCGTGTCATAGTCCGGAGCATTGTAAGACTCGCACTCTTCTTCTTCTTCGGCGTCTACGTCAAACACGTCACCGAGTCTTTCTTCTTCATCCTCGGCCAATAATTCTTCCCGGACCTCAAGAGCCTCTCTTAGTGTCAACACCCATTTGTTCGGACATGCATGTTGGTAATGACCGAACCCTTGACACTTGAAACATCGTATCTTCGCCAAACTTGTTTCCTTGGGTACGTAGCGAGCCTTAGGTGCCGTGACAGGGACATGACTTGGCGTGGTGCTTTTAGTACCCCGAACTTGAACCGGCACTTGGATTCCCGAATTTGGAAGGAAATTCGGGCCTTGAAAACTTCAATTTATTTTGGGCTTCTATCTTCACACATAATCCACATAAAGTGTCGAAATCTTCATATGGGTATAACTCTACCGTGTTGGCTATGTTTTTGTTTAAGCCACGTAAAAAACGTGACATCTTTTGCTCTTCGTTTTCTTCTAGCTCTCCCATCAAGACCAAACTTTCGAACTCTTCAATATATTCACCGACACTTAGTTTGCCTTGCATGAAATCGGCAATCTTCTGGTATAAGGTTAACCGATGTGATGTTGGCACATACCTCTTACGAAGTTTTGTTTTTAAAGAATCCCACGAACGTATTTTTGCTTTTCCTTCCCGAGCTCTTCGCGTCTTCACTCCTTCGAACCAAAGAGAAGCACCCTTCCCTAACTTGAGAATTGCATATTTGCAACGTTTCTCGTCATTAAGGTCTTTGAATTCGAACATGCATTCAATCTTCCATTCCCACTCCAAATAAGCTTCAGGATCGGTACCTCCAACGAACTCCGGAAGTTCGTTTACTTTAAACTCATCCGCATGGTGTATTTGACGTGCGTCATCCCCGCATCTTGCTTGCATACGTGGTTCCGGTAGACCGCTTAGTGCATCCCAGAGTTTCATCAAGAAATCGGGATCGGAGAAATCCATAACAAGATTCAAGAGATAGTTTTGAACAAGAAATCTTCAATAAAAATTGCCAAGGAAATAGCCTTGGGCTCCGATACCACTAATGATACGAATTACGTATGAAAATGGACGTAAACTCGTATGTAATGCAGCGGAAATATTGTTGATCCTCACAACACTCGAATCTGTGTAACACTCGTAAGAATTAACCGAAAGTAGGGCAATTCGGCTTATGTAAACAAGAACAATATGAATGTGATTATCAAACTAGACCTATAGTTTTTTTTTTTTTTTTTGGGAAAAGTCAATTGCATAAATAAAATAAGAGTGGCCAAAAAAGGCTGGCCAATAGCCGACAACCATATAGAATGGTGCACCAAACAACGTAACAAAGAGCAAAAGTAGGAAAACAAAGCCTATGAACAAATGGCTACAAAAGCTACAAAGCCTATAAAGTTACAAACAAAAGAGGAACTACCAAGCTATCCTCCAAATACGACGAAGAGCCACAGTAGATAGAGAACGAGCGGGCCATCTATGAGAGATAATATCACGAACAAGACCTATCCCCTGGAAAGTAACCGAATGAGGATCTCGCCGGCTCTGGCCAAACCTCCTCTCGTTTTGATAAGGTAATCTTTCCTCAAGACCTATTGAGACGATTAGATTAAAACTCGAAAACGCGTCGAATTATAATCAAGTTTCGATGAAAAGCATTCACCAAGAAAAACACAAGGTGTATTCTTATTTCTCAACATACAATACCCCATACAAGCATGAACAAGACTACTTATAGAAGTGTAGTCTTCTAACAACTAAGGAATAAAAACAATATCACATGATCTTGAAATGAAAAACAAAACATCAAGATAAAATACAAAGGAATCAAATCATAGGGAGGGAATCACACAATAAACATAGTTATAAGTCACCCCACACATGTAAGTCTAATCATGACATGTGAGGGAAGGGAAAACAATAAAACACACAAAAAATCAGCAATAATAGAAGTTGGCTGGCTGTCGGAGATGGGCCGTGCCGATTGGCATGGCCGCGGCTGCATGTGCGGGCGCACATGTTCGGCAGGACTCGACCATGTCGCCTGGCACGGTCGGGTTGGTCGGACAGCGAGAATTCACTATCCGGAAGAGTGTGACACGGCCGTGTCGCCTGACACGGCCGTGTCGCCTGACACGGTCGGGTTGGTCGGGCAGCGAGATTTCACTATCCGGGACATCTTGGCACGGGCCGTGTCGGACGACACGGCCGAGTTCGGTCGGCAGTGATTCGGCAGTTTCCGGCACAGTGTGATGCGGGTCGTGTCATATGACACGGCCGAGACCGAAACTGATACGAAACCGACTACTCCAAGCGTAGAAGACGAAGTAAGAATTGACGTAAAACACCTCGATCATACTCCAACGTACTTAGGCAAGAAAACAGAAATGAGGTACGGAGTTACCTTGATAGTCGGAATTGGAATAACTTAAACAAAAGACAACTTGCATCTTGGGGAAGGAAATAGGTTCAAGTGGCAACTAAACAATAAAAGAATGTTCAGCTTTGTCTTACAAAAGCAGCAGGATTTTTGGCAAAAGGTGGCTGTCAGCAAGCAACTTGGAGACAAAGACCCAACTTTTACTTTTGTCAACAAGTGACATGAGGAACCTTTTTTATTATCTTTCCTTATTTTAAGTTCAGCTTGTATTAGTTTAATTAATCTTATCAGGCTGCTTTTGCCTATAAATAGCGGCAGTAGAGTTGTAATGAAGGATTATTGAATGTTGAAGAAATAAGAACACTTTGTGTTTTTCCCTGGTGAATGCTTTTCATCAAAACTTGGTTTTTATTCGACGCGTTTCGAGTATTAATCTGATTGATTCTCAATAGGTCTTGAGGAGAAATCACCTTATCAAATTATAGGTCTAATTTGATAAAAAAACATCTGTTTATATCTTGTTTTGATATTCTGTTTGTGTTTCGATACAGTTGTATACTTGTCCGATATTTCGCGTAAAGTGTTGTTCGATCCTTTGAACTTGTTTCCCGTTGAATTCGTGTCCACCAAACGCCTGCTTTGAGTGTCTTGCTTTCAAGTGGGATCGCATCAAGTCTTTACTTTTGTCAAGTTCTGTCTTGTTGTCAGTATCGAGTTGCCGTCATACATTCCTGTCGCGAGCGCGTGCCGATAGCCTCAGATATTGTAGCGAATCGCTTTCATCGATTCCCGGCGCTTTCTTGCCGATAGCTTCCGCTCGTCAAAAAGCCTTCCGCTGTATCGATAGCAAATTCGCATCACAACTGAGAATTCGTATCATAAGTGGTATCGGAGCCCAAGTTCTTGATCTTTGGCAGTATGGATCTCAACGACGCTGACTTCTTGGCAAAACTTCGTGACGCATTGCGTGACGTACCAGAATAACGCGACCAGCGTTGGCAACCTAGGTGTGGTGACTATGAACGACCCTCACGCCATGTCGAAGAGTTCAAGGTGAACGAGCTCCTGGAGTTCGTTGGAGGGACAGACCCTGAAGTTTACCTGGAATGGGAACGAAAAATTGATCGTATGTTCGAGTTTAAAGATCTCGACGATGAGAAAAGGTGTAAGTATGAAATTCTGAAGTTGGGGAAAGGAGCTTCACTTTGGTACGAAGGAGTAAAAACACGAAGAGCTCGTGCGGGAAAGGATAAGATCCGTTCGTGGGATTCGTTAAAAAGAAAACTTCGTAAAAGATATGTGCCGACATCACACCGGTTGTCCTTGTACAGGAAGATTGCAGATCTCATGCAAGGAAAGTTAAATGTCAGTGAGTACATTGAGGAGTTTGAGAATCTAACCTTAATGGGAGAGATAGAGGAGAATGAGGAACAGAAAATGTCGCGATTCTTGCGTGGCCTAAACCGAAGCATAGCTAACTCGGTGGAACTATATCCATACGAGGACTTTGATACATTATGTGGGTTATGTGTAAAGCTAGAAGCTCAAAACAGGATGAAGATGTATAAACCCGAGTTTCCAGTCAAATTTGGAAACCCAAGCGTCGGGTCTAGTTCAGCTGCTAAGGCAACTGTACCGACTCTGGTTCCTGTTGCGATTCCGTCTAAGGCAACTGTACCCTACATTCCGAAAGAGACGAGTTTGGCTAAAGTGAGATGTTTCAAATGTCAAGGATTCAGACATTATCAAAATGCTTTTCCAAACAAGCGAGTGGTGACACTAAGGAAAGCTGTCACGATCCGAAACGAGTTGTTGGTTGAGGAAGAAAGACTGGGTGACGTATTTGATTTCGACGTGAAGGACGAAGAATGAGAAGAATGCGAGACTTACGATGCTCCGAATTATGATACAGCCTTGGTCCTTCGCACTCTGCAAGCCAAGTCGGTTCCGAGCCAGTCAGAACAGCGGGATCAAATATTCCATACAAAGTGTCAAGTTGGAGATAAGTGGTGTAGTTTAATTATCGACGGAGGGAGTTGCACCAACGTGGCTTCAAGTGAAATGGTGACGAAGCTTGGACTAACCACCACAACTCACCCTAAGCCATATGCTTTACATTGGCTTGATGACGGAAGTAAGGTAAGGGTTTCGAAGCAAGTTCGGGTCGGATTAGCAATGGGTTCATATCACGATGAGATATTGTGTGATGTGATTCCAATGGATGCTTGTCACGTGCTTTTGGGACGCCCTTGGTTATTTGATAGGGATGTTTTGCATCGGGGTAGGAGCAACGAATACGAGTTGCGAGATAAGGGAAAGAAGATCATATTAAAACCAATGTCACCCCAAGCTATCCGTTCCATAAGTGCCAAACGAGGGGAAAAACCGAACCTCACCATGTTCGCGAGCGAGAGGGAAGTTGAACACGCTGTGGAAAGTGGCGAGCGTATTTACATGCTGGTGATAAAAGAGACTCAAGATGATTACGTGCCGGCGAAATACGAGGATACAGTGGCCAACTTATTACATGACTTTGTGGACGTCTTCCCTGAAGAATTGTCGTCGGGTTTGCCACCAATTCGTGGAATTGAGCATCAAATAGACCTTATACCAGGTGCACCTCTTCCAAATAAAGCTGCCTATAGGTGTAATCGTGAGGAAACGAAGGAACTTCAGAAACAAATTGAAGAACTGATGAGCCACGGGTATGTTCGAGAAAGTTTAAGTCCATGTGCGGTTCCGGTCCTACTTGTTCCTAAGAAGGATCGTTCTTGGCGAATGTGTATTGACAGTCGAGCGGTGAACAATATAACCATCAAATATCGATTTCTAATTCCGAGGCTTGATGACATGTTGGACGAATTACACGGATCAGTGATCTTTTCAAAAATTGATCTACGAAGTGGTTATCACCAAATTCGAATGCGGGAAGGAGATGAGTGGAAGACAGCCTTCAAAACTAAACACGGGCTGTATGAATGGACCGTTTTGCCGTTCGGCCTTACAAATGCACCGAGTACTTTCATGCGCTTGATGAATGAGGTACTTAAACCATTTTTGGGCAGATTTGTGGTTGTTTATTTGGATGATATTTTGGTTTATAGTCGATCGGTGGAGGAACATCTCGGACATCTACGGCAAGTATTCGAGACTCTTAGGTCTCAGAGGCTGTATGGAAAGAAAGAAAAGTGTGCGTTCCTCATCGAGAGCATAACTTTTCTTGGCTATGTTGTCTCGAAGGATGGAGTGTCGGTTGATCAGGGGAAAATTCAAGCTATTAAGTCGTGGCCTACTCCTAAAACCGTAACTGAAGTTAGATCGTTCCACGGTCTTGCCTTCTTTTATCGGAGGTTTATTCGAGATTTCAGCACCTTAACAAGTCCGATAACTGAGTGTTTGAAGAAGGGCACGTTTAATTGGAGCCGGGCTGCTCAGGAGTCATTCGCCAATTTGAAGGCAAAGTTGTGTGAAGCACCAATCTTAGCACTACCCGATTTTTCGCAACCGTTCGGGGTAGAATGTGATGCTGGTGGAGTTGGCATTGGAGCAGTTCTCATTCAAGGAAAGCGACCTATCGCTTATTTTTTAGAAAAGTTAAACGGTGCTCGTCTCAATTATTGTACGTATGACAAGGAGTTTCATACACTCGGACCATGAATCTTTGAAGTATATCAACGGGCAACACAAGTTGAGTCCCAGGCATGCGAAGTGGGTGGAATTCTTACAATCGTTTCACTTCTCATCAACGTATAAGGATGGCAAGAGCAATGTTGTAGCAGATGCATTGTCTAGGCGTTATGCCTTACTCGCCACTCTTGATGTTCGTTTGCTTGGATTCGATACAGTAAAGGAATATTACGAAGGTGATGCGGATTTTGGCGAGACCTTTGCCCATTGCAAATCTAGGCCGATGGGAGAATTTTCGATACAGGAGGGCTTCCTTTTTAAGGGGAATCGTCTTTGCCTACCCAGGCACACGATTCGAGAATTGCTGGTTCGAGAGGCTCACGGAGGGGGTTTGGCTGGCCACTTTGGTTCGGACAAAATATTGGATGTGCTTAAAGAACATTTTTATTGGCCAAAGATGCATGGGGATGTCCATAATATAATCAGTAAGTGCGTGACATGCCATATTGCGAAGAGTTCGTTCAAACCAGGAATATACACACCTTTACCGATTCCGAAGAAGCCATGAGAAGATGTCTCGATGGATTTCATCGTTGCTTTGCCTCGAACCCAACGAGGAAAGGATGCGATCATGGTTGTTTTTGATCGTTTTTCAAAAATGGCTCATTTTGTTCCTTGTCACAAAACCGATGATGCGAGTAATGTTGTTGACTTGTATTTCCGGGAGGTGGTGCGATTACATGGAGTTCCGAAAACTATTGTTTCGGACCGGGACTCGAAGTTTCTGAGTTACTTCTGGAACACATTGTGGAGGAAGCTGGGAACCAAGCTTTTGTTTAGTACTTCGCATCATCCTCAAACAGACGGACAAACTGAAGTGACTAACCGAACACTGGGAACGCTGTTGCGAGGCTTAGTAAGCAAGACACAAAAGGATTGGGATTTGAAGCTCGCGCATGCGGAGTTTGCTTACAACCGTTCTCCTACTCATGCCACAGCGCATTCTCCATTTGAAGTGGTTTATGGGCTGAATCCTTACATACCGCTGGATCTAATTCCACTACCAAGTGACGAATTGGTGCATAAGGATGCGGAGTCAAAACTAAAATCAATGATGAAATTACATGAACAGGTGCGGGATCGAATCAAGGAAATAAATGAGACGTACAAAAGGAAGTCGAACAAGCAAAGAAGGCCGAGACTACTCGAGGTTGGAGATTTAGTTTGGGTACATTTGAGGAAGGAACGATTCCCGAGTAAGCGTAAGAACAAGTTAATGCCACGAGCTGAGGGACCATTTAGAATAGTTGCGAAGGTGAACGACAATGCTTACAAGTTAGAACTTCTGGGTGATTATGGAGTGCATACGACTTTCAAGATAGGCGATCTATCTCCTTACCTTGACGACGATGGGATTGCGGAATTTAGGACAATTCCTTTTAAAGAAGGAGGGAATGATACGAAACCGACTACTCCAAGCGTAGAAGACGAAGTAAGAATTGACATAAAACACCTCGATAATACTCCAACGTACTTAGGCGAGAAAACAAAAACGAGGTACGGAGTTACCTTGATAGTCGGAATTAGAATAACTTAAACAAAAGACAACTTGCATCTTGGGGAAGGAAAGAGGTTCAAGTGGCAACTAAACAATAAAAGAATGTTCAGCTTTGTCTTACAAAAGCAAGCAGGATTCTTGGCAAAAGGCGGCTGTCAGCAAGCAACTTGGAGACAAAGACCTAGCTTTTACTTTTGTCAACAAGTGACATGAGGAACCTTTTTTATTATCTTTTCTTATTTTAAGTTCAGCTTGTATTAGTTTAATTAATCTTATCACGCTGCTTTTGCCTATAAATAGCAGCAGTAGAGTTGTAATGAAGGATCATTGAATGTTGAAGAAATAAGAACACTTTGTGTTTTTCCCTGGTGAATGCTTTTCATCAAAACTTGGTTTTTATTCGACGCGTTTCGGGTATTAATCTGATTGATTCTCAATAGGTCTTGAGGAGAAATCACCTTATCAAGTTATAGGTCTAATTTGATAAAAAAAACATCTGTTTATATCTTGTTTCGATATTCTGTTTGTTTTTCGATACAGTTGTATACTTGTCCGATATTTCGCGTAAAGTGTTGTTCGATCCTTTGAACTTGTTTCCCGTTGAATTCGTGTCCACCCGAAACGTGCTGTTTCGAGTGCTGCTGTTTCGAAGTGGACTGCATCAAGTCTTTACTTTTGTCAAGTTCCTGTCTTGTTGCTGTATCGAGTTGCCGTCATACATTCCTGTCGCGAGCGCGTGCCGATAGCCTGTATTACCACTGTAGCGAACTGTTTTCATCAGTTCCCGACAGTTTCTTGCCGATAGCTTCCGCTCGTCAAAAAGCCTTCTGCTCGTCAGAGACTCCACGTCTTACGTCCGTTTTCTCGCCTAAATACGTAGTAGTCCGTGCATGGTGTGTTGTAAGGTCATTTATGTCGATCCTTACTTCGTCTTCTTCATTCGTATTAATTGATTCCGTATCACTTCGGGATCGGCACCTCCAATGAACTCCGGAAGTTCGTTTACTTTAAACTCATCCGCATGGTGTATTTGACGTGCGTCATCCCCGCGTCTTGCTTGCATACGTGGTTCCGGTAGACCGCTTAGTACATCCCGGAGTTTCATCAAGAAATCGGGATCGGAGAAATCCATAACAAGATTCAAGAGATAGTTTTGAACAATAAATCTTCAATAAAAATTGCCAAGGAAATTGATGCGATTACGACATCTCCAAACGAAGTAAGAATTGACGTAGGTGATGATACCACGTTGCATGCACATGCACCTACATACTTCGGCGAGAAAACAAAAGCGGAAATGGGAACCATCTTAATAATCGGAACTGGGATAACTTAGACGTATCAAAACATGCATACGTATGCATGTTCATGCATACAAAATCGGCCATTTGGGGAAGATTTCGGCCGATTGCGACATGCATCCTTGCAGGATCTTTTGTCCCCACTACTTTCAACTTTGTGTCCATTTTCAAAATCCACCATATCAACACATGAGATTTGATTTCCCTCCACCCCTTGAATAACAAATCGGCCGAACCACATGTGGAGGAAGACACCAAGATGTTGCTTTCTTGTTCAAGTCTTTGTCAAAGCCTTATCACATGAGATAGATGGTGATATCCCTCCTTCATGCTACCCCACGGCCGAAATCAAATGGAAGAAGCCAAGCACATGTTGTTTTCTTTTCTTTGTCAAAAGTCTTTATAGTTAGTTTAATAATTGCTTGTATTTTAGCTAGATTTTGTGTGATCTTATTTGGCTTTATTAGGAGTTATAATGGCTATATAATAGCCTCATCCTCAACCTTTTGTAATCAACTTGGAAGCAAGAAAAAAACGAAATACATCACATGTATTCTTGTTGAATGATTTTCAACACACTTCGATTATAATTCGACGCGTCTTCGAGTTGTAATTTAATCAATTCTCAATAGGTCTTGAGGAGAGATTGTCTTATCAAACTATAGGTCTAGTTTGATAACTTACTTTCATTTTATTCGTGTTTACGCAAAGCCGAATTGCCCTACTTTCGGACGATTTTACGTTGTATCCTTTACATAAAATAATTACCCACATCCAAAAAATTCATAAAATACACTTCCGTTGTGTCGCATGCGAAATACGTTTACATACGAACGTTTATTTCGTATCATTAGTGGCATCGGAGCCCAAGGTTACTTCCTTGGCGAATTTCTCTTGACGATTTTCTTATCAAAACTATCTTATCATGGATTTTTCCGACGATTTCATGGAGAAACTACGTGAGGCATTACACAACATGCAAGAACCACGTTTTCAAGCAAGAAGAGGTGGATACGATGCACATTCACCACGTCATGTGGATGAATTTAAAGTTAATGAACTTCCGGAATTTGTCGGAGGTACCAATCCCGAAGTCTACTTGGAGTGGGAAAGGAAGATTGAACGTATGTTCGACTTCAAGCACCTTAATGATGAGAAACGTTGCAAATATGCGATTCTCAAGTTAGGGAAGGGCGCTTCCTTATGGTTTGAGGGTATGAAAACACAACGACCTCGTGCGGGAAAAGAGAAAATCCGTTATTGGGATTCTTTGAAGAAAAAACTACGTAAAAGGTATGTCCCGACATCACATCGGTTAACCTTATACCGAAAAATTGCAGAGTTCGTACAAGGGAAACTAAGTGTGGAAGAATACATCGAAGAGTTTGAAGGCTTGGCCTTAATGGGAGAACTTGAAGAAAATGAAGAACAAAGAATGTCACGTTTCTTACGTGGCCCAAATCGAAACATTGCAAATACGGTGGAATTATACCCATACGGAGATTTTGACACTTTATGCGGACTATGCATAAAAATAGAAGCTCAAAACAAGTTGAAGTATACCAAACCCGAATTCCCATACAAATTCGGAAATGCAAGTGCCGGCTCAAGTTCTACTACGAAAACTACCGTACCTTTTCAAGTCCCTACCCCGGCCCCGAAGGCTCCTCACGTTTCCAAGGAAACAAGCGTGGCTAAAGTATGATGTTTTAAATGTCAAGGCTTTGGTCACTATCAAAATGCATGTCCAAATAAACGGGTGGTCACTTTAAGAGAAGCTCTTGCGGTCCGAGACGAACTTTTAGTCGAGGACGAGAAGGAAGGCCTTGGTGACGTATTTAACATGGAGGCTGAGGAAGAGAATGAGGATTGCGAGACTTATGACGCTCCGGAATATGATACTACTTTAGTGCTTCGAGCACTACATAGCAAAATCGTTCCAAGTGATACGGAGCAAAGAGACCAAATCTTTCATTCCAAATGCAAAGTCGGAGAAAAGTGGTGTAGCTTGATAATAGATGGAGGGAGTTGCACGAATGTAGCTTCAAACGAGATGGTCACCAAACTCGGGCTAACTACTACGGCTCACCCGAGACCGTATGCTTTACATTGGCTCGATGATGGAAGCAAAGTGAAGGTGTCTAGACAAGTACGGGTCAACTTAACCATGGGATCATACGAGGATGATGTGTTGTGTGACGTACTCCCGATGGACGCATGCCACGTACTTTTTGGACGACCATGGATGTTCGACCGAGATGTTTTACATCGAGGTCGGAGTAATGAATATGAATTACAAGACAAAGGAAAGAAGATTGTACTCAAACCGATGTCCCCGCAAGCTATCCGTTCGATGAGTTCTAGTCGAGTGGAGAAACCGAAACTTACCATTCTTGCTAGTGAAAGAGAAATGGAACATGCCATTAATGACGGGGAGCGAGTATATTTGGTGATGTTTAAAGAGACACGGGACGAGAACATGATAGTACAAAACGGAGGAGAGTTAGATGTGTTGTTACACGAATTTGAGGATGTTTTTCCCGAAGAATTACCGTCGGGTTTACCACCTATTCGCGGTATCGAACACCAAATCGATCTTATACCGGGAACACCCCTTCCTAATAAAGCCGCTTATAGATGTAATCCCGAGGAGACAAAGGAGTTACAAAGACAAGTCGAAGAGCTTTTGGACCGCGGGTATGTCCGTGAAAGTTTGAGTCCGTGTGCGGTTCCGGTCTTACTTGTCCATAAGAAAGATGATTCTTGGCGGATGTGTGTGGATAGCCGGGCCGTTCACCGTCAAGTATCGGTTCCCTATCCCGAGACTTGATGATATGTTAGACAAACTACATGGTTCGGTGATCTTTTCCAAAGTTGATTTACGAAGCGGATATCATCAAATCCGAATGCGAGAAGGTGACGAGTGGAAGACGGCCTTCAAAACGAAAAATGGATTATATGAATGGACCGTTATGCCTTTCGGTCTTACAAATGTGCCTAGTACCTTCATGAGGTTGATGAACGAGGTACTTAAACTATTTATGGGGAAGTTCATGGTTGTATATCTGGATGACATTCTAATCTATAGTCAATCACTAAAAGAACATTTCGGGCACTTAAGGCTAATCTTCGAAACCTTGAGGGACCGAAAATTGTATGGAAAAAAGGAGAAGTGTTCATTCCTAGTCGAAAGTATAGTCTTTCTTGGCTATGTCGTTTCGAAGGACGGAGTGGCAGTTAATCAAACAAAAATCGAAGCAATTAAATCTTGGCCGACTCCTACGACCGTGACGGAAGTGAGATCATTTCACGGACTTGCTTCTTTTTACCGGAGGTTTATTCGAGACTTCAGCACCATTTCAAGTCCGATAACGGAGTGTTTAAAAAAAGGACCATTAGTATGGAATGGGGCTGCCCAAGGAGCTTTCGAGAAGTTAAAGGCCAAATTATGCGAAGCACCGATTCTAACACTACCCGATTTTTCTCAACCATTCGAAGTTGAGTGTGATGCTAGCGGAGTTGGAATTGGAGCGGTTCTTATTCAAGGTAAACGACCTATCGCTTACTTTTTGGAGAAGTTGAACGGAGCTCGGTTGAATTATTGTACTTACGATAAAGAATTCTATGCTATCGTACGGGCCCTTGATCATTGGAGTCATTACTTACGGACGAAGCATTTTATTCTACACTCGGATCACGAATCATTGAAGTACATTAATGGGCAACATAAACTGAGTCCGAGGCATGCCAAGTGGGTGGAATTCCTACAATCATTTCACTTTTCATCCAAGTAGAAAGACGGTAAAAGCAATGTCGTTGCGGATGCGTTATCTAGGAGGTATACCTTACTTTCTACTCTGGAGGTTCGGTTACTTGGTTTCGAAATGTTGAAGGAATGTTATGAAAATGATGAGGATTTTGGAGAAATTTTTACTCGTTGCAAATATGGTCCGTTCGGGGAGTTCATGTTACAAGATGATTTCCTATTTAAAGGAAATAGGCTTTGTGTTCCAAAACAGGCGGTTCGGGAATTATTGGTCCGGGAAGCTCACGGAGGAGGTTTAGCAGGACATTTTGGCACGGCTAAAACATTGGAAGTACTAAAAGAACACTTCTTTTGGCCTAAAATGCTAAATGACATTTACAATGTTTTAAGTAAATGCGTAACATGTCACATCTCGAAGAGTTCGTTCAAACCGGGATCGTATATGCCTCTACCGGTTCTAGAAAGACCGTGGGAAGATGTATCCATGGATTTTATCGTCGCTTTACCCCATACTCAACGAGGTAAAGATGCTATTATGGTGGCTGTTGATCGGTTCTCAAAGATGGCTCATTTCGTGGCTTGCCACAAACCCGACGACGCAAGCAACGTGGCCGACTTATACTTACGAGAGGTGGTTCGTTTACATGGAGTTCCGAAGACTATTGTGTCGGATCAGGATTCGAAATTCCTTAGCTATTTTTGGAATACTTTATGGAGGAAAGTGGGTACAAAGCTCTTATTTAGCACTTCGCACCATCCGCAAACCGATGGTCAAACCGAGGTGACAAATCGAACATTAGGAACGTTGTTGCGAGGACTTGTGAATAAAACGCAAAAGGATTGGGACGTGAAACTTGCTCATGCGTAATTTGCCTATAACCGATCCCCTACACATGCTACGGCACATTCTCCTTTTGAAGTCGTTTACGGGTTAAATCCTTATATTCCCTTGGACTTGATTCCATTGCTGAAGGACGAGTTGATACACAAAGACGCGGAATCTAAACTTAAATCGATGATCAAGTTGCACGGACAAATACATGATCGAATCAAAGAGGTGAATGATGCATACAAACGGAAATCCAACAATCACAAAAAACCGAGACTATTCGAAGTAGGCGACTTGGTTTGGGTGCACTTAAGAAAAGAGAGATTTCCTAGCAAACGCAAGAACAAACTTATGCCTAGGGCTAAGGGACCTTACAAAATCGTGGGAAAGGTGAATGACAATGCGTATAAAGTAGAACTTCCGGGCGATTATGGAGTACACGCCACTTTTAACGTGGGTGATCTATCTCCTTACCTTGACGACGAGGGAATCACTGAATTGAGGTCAATTCCTTTCGAAGGGGGAGGAGATGATGCGATTACGACATCTCCAAACGAAGTAAGAATTGACGTAGGTGACGATACCACGTTGCATGCACATGCACCTACGTACTTCGGCGAGAAAACAAAAGCGGAAATGGGAACCATCTTAATAATCGGAACCGGGATAACTTAGACGTATCAAAACATGCATACGTATGCATGTTCATGCATACAAAATCGGCCATTTGGGGAAGATTTCGGCCGATTGTGACATGCATCCTTGAAGGATCTTTTGTCCCCACTACTTTCAACTTTGTGTCCATTTTCAAAATCCACCATATCAACACATGAGATTTGATTTCCCTCCACCCCTTGAATAACAAATCGGCCGAACCACATGTGGAGGAAGACACCAAGATGTTGCTTTCTTGTTCAAGTCTTTGTCAAAGCCTTATCACACCCCGTTGTTTTCTTTTCTTTGTCAAAAGTCTTTATAGTTAGTTTAATAATTGCTTGTATTTTAGCTAGATTTTGTGTGATCTTGTTTGGCTTTGTTAGGAGTTATAATGGCTATATAATAGCCTCATCCTCAACCTTTTGTAATCAACTTGGAAGCAAGAAAAAAACGAAATACATCACATGTATTCTTGTTGAATGATTTTCAACACACTTCGATTATAATTCGACGCGTCTTCGAGTTGTAATTTAATCAATTCCCAATAGGTCTTGAGGAGAGATTGCTTTATCAAACTATAGGTCTAGTTTGATAACTTACTTTCATTTTATTCGTGTTTACGCAAAGCCGAATTGCCCTACTTTCGGACGATTTTACGTTGTATCCTTTACATAAAATAATTACCCACATCCAAAAAATTCATAAAATACACTTCTGTTGCGTCGCATGCAAAATACGTTTACATACGAACGTTTATTTCGTATCAGAAATAGCCTTGGGCTCCAATGCCACTAATGATATGAATTACGTATGAAAATGGACGTAAACTCATATGTAATACAGCGGAAATATTGTTTATCCTCACAACACTCGAATATGTGTAACACTCGTAAGAAATAACCGAAAGTAGGGCAATTCGGCTTACGTAAATAAGAACAATATGAATGATTTATCAAACTAGACCTATAG
Source organism: Orobanche coerulescens (assembly GCA_033398695.1). NCBI lineage: Eukaryota > Viridiplantae > Streptophyta > Magnoliopsida > Lamiales > Orobanchaceae > Orobanche > Orobanche coerulescens. The sequence continues at coordinate 105,239,053 of CM065804.1, forward strand.
TTTGATAAGGTAATCTTTCCTCAAGACCTATTGAGAATCGAATTATAATCAAGTTTTGACGAAAAGCATTCACTAAGGATAGAAATACAAAGTGTATTCTTGCACAACAACATTCAATGTCTTACAATGCTTACACATGACTATATATAGGAGACTTCAAGTCTTCCCATAATAAAAGAAAACAATTCAAAGATTTATAAAATCTTTGAATAATCAAAACAAATCAACAATAAAGTACAAAAGGAACAACAATCATAATTTTAGGGGAAACACAATCACTAAAATGAGTAAAATACAAAGAAAAGACAAACACACAAAAAGAAACAAAAAAAAGTAGCAAACTGCCGGCAGGACACGGGCCGTGTCGCTTGACAAGGCCGCGGCGCGATAAGGACACTCGGCACGGGAGCGGCGCGACAAGGACGTCGGCAGTGACTAGACCGTGTCCGCTTGACACGGTCGCGGCTTGACAGGGACGTCCGACAGTTACTCGTCCGACAGTGACTCGGCACGGGCGCGGCGCGACAAGGACGTTCGGCATTGACTCTACTGTGTCCTGGAACACGGTCGGGCATCTGGGCAGTCGGTTTTGGCTTATCTGGAAGAGTTCAACTCGGTCGTGCCAGACGATAGGGTCGAGTCCTGTGGGCAGTCGGTTTGGCTTATCCGGTACATATCGGCACGGGCCATGTCGGACGACACGAACGAGTTCGGCAGGCAGTGGATTTCGACTTTCCGGCACAGCATGACACGGGCCGTGTCATATGACACGGCCGAGACCGAGACTCCACGTCTTATGTCCGTTTTCTCGCCTAAATACGTAGTGGTCCGTGCATGGCGTGTTGTAAGGTCATTTACGTCGATCCTTACTTCGTCTTCTGCATTCGTATTAATTGATTCCGTATCATTACACCTATAGGCAGCTTTATTCGGAAGAGGTGCTCCTGGTATAAGATCGATTTGATGCTCAATTCCACGAATTGGCGGCAAACCCGACGGTAATTCTTCAGGGAAGACATTCGTGAACTCATGTGATAAGTCGGCCACTGTATCCTCGTTCTTCGTTACCACGAAATCATCTCGAGTCTCCTTCATCACCAGCATGTAAACACGCTCACCACTCTCCATGGCGTGTTCAACTTCCCTTTCGCTAGCGAATATGGTGAGGTTCGGTTTTTCCCCTCGTTTGGCACTCATGGAACGGATAGCTTGGGGTGACATCGGCTTCAATACGATCTTCTTTCCCTTGTCTCGCAACTCGTATTCGTTGCTCCTTCCCCTATGCAAAACATCCATATCAAATAACCAAGGGCGTCCCAAAAGTACGTGACAAGTATCCATTGGAATCACATCACATAATATCTCATCGTGATATGAACCCATTGCCAATCCGACCCGAACTTGCTTCGAAACCCTCACCTTACTTCCGTCATCAAGCCAATGTAAAGCATATGGCTTAGGGTGAGTTGTGGTGGTTAGCCCAAGCTTCATCACCATTTCACTCGAAGCTACGTTGGTGCAACTCCCTCCGCCGATAATCAAACTACACCACTTATGATACAAACACGGTTGTGCTACCAAGAGAGTTAGGAACGGTTGGAACCGTCATGGACCCCACTGGTCCTATCACACGTGCACGTACTAGGAAGTTGAGAGAACAAACGAGTGAAATGTTGAGAACGAGTGACACTAGCACCACCTCACAAAATAAACTTAATGCACGTTCCTCACCTGTTATCTTATTATATGTTATTAACTCTTATGAAGACAACTCGGTTCCTACTCAAGTGGTTTACTGTATGACCTCGATCAAATCCTCTCTTGAAGACCCTCACACTGAGGCTGCTTGGAGTACACTGAATAAAGACCCTGAACCTAGAAGAATTCACGTCCAAAGAAAAGAAGAAGACAAGCTTGTCCTTAAGCTGCCCGAATTAGAAGTGGAAATCATGTCTAAGTTTAGTGACTTGCAACGGTGGATCTACTTGAGATTCAAGAAGGCCCGACAATTGTTCAAATCCTAAGCCCAGATATAGCTTTGCTTGAGGGCAGCCCAGATATAGCTAAAAACAGAAAGCTTGAGGGCGGACCCCATATATTGCCTAAATAATGGCATGAGGGCGTCTTTGTCGTATTTCCTGAAAATGAGAGTTAAATCATAAAAACTCGAAAAGAGAAATACTCTATAAAAAAAGGATGAACAACCGAAGGTCGACTTGATGATTAAGGACTTGATGATTAAGGAAAATCCATCCTAGCTTGGATATTAGACTTAGGCATGAGGAAGCTTCAAGGAAGGTGATGTTGGTGTTGTCTTGGAGAAGGGAACTTCAGCATGTGGAAGTTACAAAGTGAACGTGAGAAATTGTGAAGACCAAGACCTTTTTTCAAGATTCCTTTATTTACTTTATAGTTAAGTTTTGTTAGTTTATTCCCTTTTAATCCAAATCCATGTGAAGCAAATTTCGCATTGTCTTATTATGTAGGGACTCTTGTTTTTATTTCCTTAGTTTTATTTGTCAGGGTTATTATTGTTTGTTTTGTACTCTCCTATAAAAGGAGACCTTTAGGTACCGAGGGAATCAACCTTTTTTGGAAGTCAAAAACATATTTCAGCTTTATGCTAGAATCAGAGCTGTTGCTCGACTTTTCTTGAGTATTATTCTTATAATTCTCACTTCTACATTCTTAAAATTTTAGTTCATAAAATTCTTAAGTCTTAATCATCGAAACTTGAGTTCTTAGAATAGTTCCAAACGTTTTTTTAGAACAGGATTCTAAGGGGATTATAGTAATTAATTCTAAGGGTTTGAAGTGCCCTCATTATTTCCGTATCCATTGTTGCTATATCGAAATACCGTACCGACGTGAAGTCCATTGTTACTATAACGGAGTACTGTCCAAATATTGTTGTACCAACGTATGATCGACTCTCGCTGAATCGAAGAGCCATCGATTATGTCTCAGAAGTGAGTCAGCCGTATTGAGAAGTCAGATCAAGTGTCAGCCAGACAAGAGCCGCATCAAAGTATCACGTATTGAAGAGTCAGACAAGTGCCGCTACATCAAGTGTCAGCAGATTGAAGAGCCGTATCGGCATCGATGTATTGAAGAGTCAGATCGGTGCGCACTGCATCAAGTACTGACCATTATTGTTATTTGTTGTTTGCTTCCGCTTCACGCAACCACGATTCACAACAGTTCCTGTATTGGTAACACTGTTGGGAATCGATCGGCATCATTTGGTATCGGAGAAAGGTTTTGTCGTTCCTTTCTTATCGTTATTCTCATATATCTATCTATATATATGTATATAAATAATTTTGTGATTCGCATTGGAGTTAAGTTGTTGTGTTTTAAGTAAGCTACTCGATACTTGCTTACTGTTTCGAACCACTTAGTACCATGATGACAGGATCAAAAAACTCGAAGGATGGAGAAACTCCAGCCCTTAGACGAGTTGGGAAGGATCCCGTAGATGAGGAAGAGGTCTTAAGCGACGACCCAGTTACTAATAAAATCCAAAGCTTCCGTGATGTGCAATTCCAACTCGAAGGCCTAACATCCTACATACGAAGGATGGAAAATATGATGTTGGAAATGAGGGAAAGCTGAAATCCCATAGAACGTCACCAACTCCCGAACCTACTATTAGAAACAGGGAGAAACGAGAGAGAGAACCCACAATGGGAGGAAGGGATTCACGGTATAGAGGTAGAGAAAGGGGTAGAGTTAGGGCAGCCCCTCTACCACCCGAATACTATATGGAGGATGAATATGACGAGTACTTTGAGGATGACAGACAGCCTAGGATCGACCAAGAACCTAGAGAACAACGAGTAAGGGTAGATGATAACTTAAGTAGTGTTAAGTTCTCCATACCACCTTTTGAAGGCAAATCTGATCCCGAAACTTATTTTGAATGGGTTAGGAAGGTCGAGGGACAATTTGAGTGTCGAAATTTTTCAGATCTTAAGAAGGTTAAGATAGCCACTGTAGAGTTCACTGGGTATGCTCTTGTATGGTGGGATCATGTAGTTCAACTTAGGCATCGACGTGGGGAAAGACCCATAGATACATGGGAAGAACTGAAGCGGGTGATGAAGGACCACGATAGTACCATGACTAGGTTCTTAGCCGGACTTAATGTTGAGATTAGGGACCAATTGGAGCTCATGACTATGCATGACTTAGAAGAAATGGTGCACATAGCCAGGAAAATAGAAACCCAAGTTCGGAGGCGTCAAACTAGGAAGAACCCCACTCCTAGTATCCCATGGAAATCGAGACAGCCCACTAACCATAAAGAAGACCCAAAACCGTTGGTCATTAGGGTCCAGACAGCCCCTAATCCGCCAACTAAGTCCCAACCTTCATCAAGTTTCAAACCTCAACCTAGGACACATGAGATACGATGCTATAAGTGTCAAGGTATAGGTCACATAGCCCCAAACTGCCCAAACAAGCGAGCTGTAGTCATTAAGTTAGGGAAAATAGCGACTGACAGTGAGGGAGAAGAAGAGATTAAGGATGAGGATAGTGGAGAAGAGATAGAAGAATGTAATGAAGAAATCTTAGAAGGGAAGATTAATGTAGTGCTTAGAATGTCCTTGTCAGCTAAGGTAGTGGAAGATGAGGATAGCCAGAGGGAGAACTTGTTTCAGTGTAGGTGCTACATTAAGGGAAACGTCTGTAGTATGATCATAGACGGGGGTAGTTGTGTCAATGTCGTTAGTACAGCCTTGGTGCAGAAACTAGAACTTAAAACCGAAAGACACCCTAAACCATATAAGTTGATGTGGATGAATAATGCTGGGGAACTGAAAGTAGTGAGTAGATGCACCGTACCCTTTAAAATAGGTAGATATGAGGACGAAGTAGTTTGCGATGTCGCCCCTATGCATGCCACCCAGATCCTTTTAGGAAGGCCATGGCAGTACGACCGCAATGTTACTCATGATGAGTTTTCGAACAAGTATTCCTTCATTTTTGGAAAGAAGAAATTTAACCTATCACCTATGACCCCTAAGCAAATCCTTGAAGATCAGAGGATATTATAACAAGCACTGAGAGAAAGCAAAAAAAAAGAAGGAAAAGAAAACAGACACGGCGATCCCTAAAGGGATAAAAACCGTCGCCCTTTCTAGTGAAGTTAAACGGGCCTTGCTCGCAAAACGGCCTGTGTACTATTTCGTGACGTATTGCTTAATATTCCATCAATTCCTGATACTACTGACCCATTGATTGTCTCTTTATTGCAGGAGTTTGAAGACGTGTTTCCTGAGGAGACCCCACCCGGGTTGCCGCCCGTTCGAGGCATCGAGCACTGTATCGACTTTGTTCCAGGATCCTCAATACCAAACCGTCCTGCATACCGAAGTAACCCCGAAGAGACTAAAGAGATGCAAAGGCAAGTGGATGAACTACTAGCAAAGGGACATGTGAGAGAGAGTATGAGTCCTTGTGCAGTCTCGGTATTGCTAGTACCAAAGAAAGATGGCTCGTGGAGGATGTGCGTAGACTGCCGTGCAATAAACAACATTACGGTGAAGTATCGACATCCCATCCCTAGACTTGACGACATGTTAGATGAATTATATGGTTCCACAATGTTTTCAATAATTGATTTAAGAAGTGGGTACCATCAGATTCGAATGAAAGAGGGAGACGAGTGGAAAACGGCGTTTAAAACTAAACATGGTTTGTATGAGTGGTTAGTTATGCCATTTGGGCTCACTAACGCACCAAGTACATTTATGAGGGTAATGAATCATGTTTTACGTGCTTTTATTGGGAAATTTGTTGTTGTATACTTCGATGACATCCTAATATATAGCAAAAGTTTGAATGAACATATCAAGCATTTGAAAGAGGTGTTGCTTGTGCTTAGAAAGGAACACTTGTTTGCTAACATTCAAAAATGCAACTTTGGCACTGAGAAATTGGCTTTCCTTGGTTTCGTTGTTAGTTCCCAGGAGATACAGGTCGATGAAGAGAAAGTTAGGGCAATTAGAGAATGGGACAGCCCCAAAAATGTGAGCGAAGTCCGAAGCTTTCACGGCTTGGCAAGCTTCTATCGCCGGTTTGTACCCAACTTTAGTACTGTAGCCGCCCCTTTGACCGAGGTAATCAAGAAGAATGTTGGATTCAAGTGGGAACAGGAAAAAGAGACGGCCTTCAAGGCCTTGAAAGAAAAACTGACGAACGCTCCACTACTAGCCCTTCCGAATTTTGCTAAGTCTTTTGAGATCGAGTGTGATGCATCCGGAACAGGTATAGGAGCTGTTTTGATGCAAGAAGGTAGGCCGATTGCCTACTTCAGTGAGAACTTGGGAGGAGCTTCGCTGAACTATCCAACTTACGACAAGGAACTATATGCCTTGGTTCGAGCACTCGAAACTTGGCAACATTACTTATGGCCCAAAGAGTTCGTGATACACACTGATCACGAGTCCTTGAAGCATCTGGAGGGGCAACAAAAGTTGAATAGAAGGCATGCTCGATGGATGGAATTCATAGAGACGTTCCCATACGTAATCAAGTACAAACAGGGAAAAGAGAACGTCGTTGCTGATGCTCTATCTCGCAGGTATACCTTCCTGATTGCTTTAGATTCGAAAATACTTGGTTTTGAATTGATTAAAAATCTGTACGAGAAAGACATTGATTTTGGCGAAATATTCATTACTTGTGAGAAGTCTGGAGTCGATAAGTACTATAAGAGTGATGGTTTTCTGTTTAGAGAAAGTAAGTTATGCATACCTACTAGCTCTATACGTGAGCTATTGTTACTCGAATCACATGGGGGAGGGTTGATGGGTCATTTTGGCATTGATAAAACCTTGTATGTTTAGCAAGAACATTTCTACTGGTCGGGTATGAAACGAGATGTCATTCGTATTTGTGGTCGCTGTATCGATTGTAAAATGGCTAAGAGTCGAGTTCAACCCCACGGTTTGTACACCCCACTCCCCATTCCTAATACTCCTTGGACTGATATATCGATGGATTTCGTGCTGGGATTGCCTAGAAACCGGTATGGGTGGGATTCTATATTTGTTGTGGTTGATAGGTTTTCAAAAATGGCACATTTCATAGCTTGCCACAAAACTGATGATGCATCTCACGTGGCTAATCTTTTATTTAGAGAGATCGTTCGTTTACATGGGCTAAATTAGGCACAAAGCTTCTATTTTCTACCACTTGTCACCCACAAACTGATGGGCAAACTGAAGTAGTAAATAGAACTCTTTCTACTTTGTTAAGGGTTATAATAAAAACAAACATTAAAACTTGGGAAGAATGTTTGCCACATGTTGAGTTTGCTTATAATCGAACAGTACATTCTGCTTCTCAATTTTCTCCTTTTGAGATTGTTTATGGATTTAACCCTTTGACCCCACTTGATCTTGTGCCTTTGCCTGAGACTGAAAGAATTAGTACAGATGGGAAGAAGAAAGCCGAGCTAGTTAAACAAATCCATGAGAAAGCAAGAGCTAACATTGAAAGGCGTACTAAGCAGTATGTTGAGTGCGCCAACCGAGGGAGAAATGAAGTGGTCTTCGAACCTGGAGACTGGGTGTGGATACATATGAGGAAGGAAAGGTTTCCTGTACAAAGGATATCAAAGTTGCTACCACGAGGAGACGGTCCTTTCATGATCTTGGATAGGATAAATAATAATGCTTATAAACTAGAATTACCAGGAGAATACAATGTATCTGCTACTTTTAATGTTTCTGATTTGTCTTTGTTTGAAGCAGGTGACCTCGCGGATCTGAGGACAGATCCTTCTCAAGAGGGAGGGGATGATACAAACACGGTTGTGCTACCAAGAGAGTTAGGAACTGTTGGAACCATCATGTACCCCACTGGTCCTATCACACGTGCATGTGCTAGGAAGTTGAGAGAACAAACGAGTGAAATGTTGAGAACGAGTGACACTAGCACCACCTCACAAAATAAACTTAATGCACGTTCCTCACCTGTTACCTTATTATCTGTTATTAACTCTTATGAAGACAACTCGGTTCCTACTCAAGAGGTTTACTGTATGACCTCGATTAAATCCTCTCTTGAAGCCTCTCACACTGAGGCTGCTTGGAGTACACTGAATAAAGACCCTGAACCTAGAAGAATTCACGTCCAAAGAAAAGAATAAGACAAGCTTGTCCTTAAGCTGCCTGAATTAGAAGTGGAAATCATGTCTAAGTTTAGTGACTATGCAACGGTGGATCTACTTGAGATTTAAGAAGGCCCGACAGTTGTTCAAATCCTAAGCCCAGATATAGATTTGCTTGAGGGCAGCCCAGATATAGCTAAAAACAGAAAGCTTGAGGGCGGACCCCAGATATTGCCTAAATAATGGCATGAGGGCGTCTTTGTCGTATTTCCTGAAAATGGGAGTATAATCATAATATAGGGTGTCTTAGGAATCGCAACAGGGACCGGAGTCGGTACAGTTGCCTTGGTAGTTGAACTAGACCCGACGCTTGGGTTTCCAAATTTGACTGGAAACTCGGGTTTATACAACTTCATCCTGTTTTGAGCTTCTAACTTCACACATAGTCCACATAATGTATCGAAGTCCTCGTATGGATACAGTTTCACCGAGTTAGCTATGCTTCGGTTCAAGCCACGCAAGAATCGCGACATCTTCGGTTCCTCATTCTCCTCTATTTCCCCGATTAAGGTCAGATTCTCAAACTCCTCAATGTATTCACTGACATTCAACTTTCCTTGCATGAGATCTGCAATCTTCCTGTACAAGGACAACCAGTGTGATATTGGTACATATCTTTTAAGAAGTTTTCTTTTTAATGAGTCCCATGAACGGATCTTTTCTTTCCCCGCACGAGCTCTTCGTGTTTTAATTCCTTCGCACCAAAGTGAAGCTCCTTTCCCCAACTTGAGAATTGCATACTTACGCCTTTTTTCATCATCAAGGTCTTTAAACTCGAACATACGATCAATTTTACGTTCCCATTCCAGGTAAACCTCAGGGTCTGTCCCTCCAACGAACTCCGGAAGCTCGTTCACCTTGAACTCTTCGACATGGCGTGAGGGTCGTTCATAGTCGCCACGACTAGGTTGCCAACACTGGTCGCGTTTTTCTGGTATGTCACGCAATGCGTCTCGAAGTTTCGCCAAGAAATCAGCGTCGTTTAGATCCATAATACCAAAGATCAAGAACTTGGGCTCCGATGCCACTTATGATACGAATTCAGCACTTATGATGCGAATTCTCTATCGGTATAGCGGAAGGCTATTTTTTCGAGCGAAAGCTATCGGCAAGAAACTGTTGGGAACTGGTAACAACAGTTCGCTACAACAATAACATCAAGAGCAAGATAAAAGCGTATGGCGAAGACGGCAATGATACAAAGAACAAGACAGGACTTGGTCGAATGGAAATGACTCAAACAGTAACCTCCGCATAAAGGGCACTCAAACAAGAACTTTGGTCGGATGCTAATAGAATCAGAAAACAAGTTCAAACAATCGAACAGCTCTTGAAGCGGAAATTTGATTAAGTACAATACTGTATCGAAAACAAGAAGAATATCGAAATAGGATAGAAACAGTTGTTTTTATCGAATTAGACCTATAATTCGATAAAGAGATTTTGATACGGGATTGACTACTCCAAGCAAAGAAGACGAAGTAAGAATTGACGTAAAACACCTCGACCATACTCCAACGTACTTGGGCGAGAAAACAGATACGAGACACGGAGTTACCTTGATAGTCGGAATTGGAATAACTTAAACAAAAGCCAACTTGCATCTTGGGGGGGGGATAGGTTCAAGTGGTAGCAAAACAATAAAAGAATTTTCAGCATTTTCTTTATTACAAAAGCAGCAGGATTCTCGGCAGCATGCTTTAAGAAAGGCGGCTATCACCTTGGAGACAAAGCCCAACTTTTACTTTGTCAGCAAGTGACATGAGGAACCTTTTTATTATCTTTTCTTTATTTTAAGATCAGCTTGTAATAGTTTAAGCTTATCTTGTCAGACTCTTGTCAGGCTACTTTTGACTATAAATAGTGGCGATAGGGTTGTAATAGGGGATATTGAATGTTGAAGAAATAAGAATACACTTTGTGTTTTCCCTGGTGAATGCTTTTCATCAAAACTTGATTTTTATTTGACTCGTTTTCGAGTATTAAGATTGATTCTCAATAGGTCTTGAGGAGAAAGCTCTTTATCGAATTATAGGTCTAATTCGATAAAAACAACTGTTTCTATCCTGTTTCGATATTCTTCTTGTTTTTCGATACAGTATTGTACTTAATCAAATTTACGCTTCAAGTGCTGTTTGATTGTTCGAACTTATTTTCTATTTATATTAGCATCCGACCGAAGTTTGTTGTTTCGAGTGCCACTGTTTGGAGGTTACCTGTTTCGAGTCATTTCCATTCGTCCAAGTTACTGTCTTGTTGCTGTATCGAGTTGCCGTCTTCATCGCGCGCGCATATTGCTCGCCAGTATTATTACTGTAGCGAACTGTTGTTATCAGTTCCCGACAGTTCCTTGCCGATTCGCTTCCGCTCGTCAAAACATCCTTCCTCTATATCGATACTGAATTCGCATCACCAGCGAGAATTCGTATCATAAGTGGCATCGGAGCCCAAGTTCTTGATATTTGGCCGACGCTGATTTCTTGGCAAAACTTTGTGACGCATTGCGTGACGTACCAGAACAACGCGACCAGCGTTGGCAACCTAGGCGTGGTGACTATGAGCGACCCTCATACCATGTCGAAGAGTTCAAGGTGAACGAGCTTCTGGAGTTCGTTGGAGGGACAGACCCTGAAGTTTATCTGGAATGGGAACGAAAAATTGATCGTATGTTCGAGTTTAAAGACCTTGACGATGAGAAAAGGTGTAAGTATGCAATTCTCAAGTTGGGGAAAGGACCTTCACTTTGGTACGAAGGAATTAAAACACGAAGAGCTCGTGCGGGGAAAGAAAAGATCCGTTCATAGGATTCATTAAAAAGAAAACTTCGCAAAAGATATGTACCAACATCACACCGGTTGTCGTTGTACAGGAAGATTGCAGATCTCATGCAAGGAAAGTTAAATGTCAGTGAATACATTGAGGAGTTTGAGAATCTGACCTTAATGGGAGAAATAGAGGATAATGAGGAGCAGAAGATGTCGCGATTCTTGCGTGGCTTGAACCGAAGCATAGCTAACTCGGTGGAACTGTATCCATACGAGGACTTCGATACATTATGTGGTCTATGTGTGAAGTTAGAAGCTCAAAACAGGATGAAGATGTATAAACCCGAGTTTCCAGTCAAATTTGGAAACCCAAGTGTCGGGTCTAGTTCAACTACTAAGGCAACTGTACCGACTCCGGTCCCTGTTGCGATTCCTAAGACACCCTACGTACCGAAGGAGACGAGTTTGGGTAAAGTAAGATGTTTCAAATGTCAAGGGTTCAGGCATTATCAAAATGCTTGTCCGAACAAATGAGCTGTGACACTAAGGATTGCTGTCACGATCCGAGACGAATTGTTGGTTGAGGACGAAAAAGAAAGACTAGGTGATGTGTTTGATTTCAACATGGAAGACGAAGAAGGAGGAAAGTGTGAGGCTTATGATGCTCCGAATTTCGATACAGTCTTGGTCCTTCGCACTTTGCAAGCCAAGTTGGTTCCGAACGAGTCAAAACAACGGGACCAAATATTCCATACAAAGTGTCAAGTTGGAGATAAGTGGTGTAGTTTGATTGTCGACGGAGGGAGTTGCACCAACGAAGCTTCGAGTGAGATGATGACGAAGCTTGGACTAACCACCCCAACTCACTCTAAGCTATATGCTTTACATTGGCTTGATGATGGAAGTAAGGTGAAGGTTTCGAAGCAAGTTCGGGTCGGATTGGCAATGGGTTCATATCACGATGAGATATTATGTGAAGTGATTCTAATGGATGCTTGTCACGTACTTTTGGGACGCCCTTGGTTGTTTGATAGGGATGTTTTGCATCGGGGAAGGAGCAACGAATACGAGTTGCGAGATAAGGGAAAGAAGATCGTGTTGAAGCCGATGTCACCCCAAGCTATCCGTTCCATGAGTGCCAAGCGAGGGGAAAAACCGAACCTCACCATGTTCGCTAGCGAAAGGGAAGTTGAACACGCTATGGAGAATGGTGAGCATGTGTACATGCTGGTGATAAAGGAGACTCAAGACGATTTCGTAGCAGCGAAAAACGAGGATACAGTGGTCGACCTATTACATGAGTTCGCGGACGTCTTCCCTGAAGAATTGTCGTCGGGTTTGCCGCCAATTCGTGGAATTGAGCATCAAATCGACCTTATACCAGGTGCACCTCTTCCGAATAAAGCTGCCTATAGGTGTAATCCCGAGGAAACGAAGGAACTTCAGAAGCAGATTGAAGAACTAATGAGCCACGGATATGTTCGAGAAAGTTTAAGTCCATGTGCGGTTCCAGTCCTACTTGTTCCTAAGAAGGATGGTTCTTGGCGGATGTGTATCGATAGCTGGGCCGTAAATAACATAACGATCAAGTATCGATTCCCGATACCAAGGCTTGATGATATGTTGGACGAGCTACAGGCTCGGTGATTTTTTCTAAAATTGATTTGCGAAGTGGCTACCACCAGATTCGTATGCGGGAGGGAGATGAATGGAAGACGGCCTTCAAAACTAAGCATGGGCTGTATGAGTGGACCGTCATGCCATTTAGACTTACGAATGCCCCGAGTACTTTCATGCGTTTGATGAACGAAGTACTGATACGAATTATCCCGGAAGAGATGAATACTTATCGTTCGGAGTATACGTAAGTGTATGATAGCGGAAGGCTTTTTACGAATAGGGTGTTTTTGGATGTATTTTGTGGGAGTAATATCGAATAAGACAATGAAAATTCGAGCAAATGAAAAATGGAAGTAATATCGGAAAAAGTGATACGAATCGGTCAACATCATCAAATACAAAAAGAAGATTATCCGACCAAGCTTGATTGAGTCGCAGGCATACATAAAATCCTCATGCAAAATACATGGACAAATTACCAATTCTCGCGCGCACGACGACTTCGTAGCAGTTTTAGTATTTTGCCCATAACTTTCTCGTCCGAAATCCGATTCAGGTGATTCAAGTGGCCATGGAAAGCTAAGAAAGAGAGCTACAAATCTTATGAGACCATAGGACCAAATTCGGACCCATTGGATCCCAGAAATGACAAAACCGACAGCATCATATTTGGTCCAAGATCATGAAGATTTTTGTCTCTTCTAGTTTCAAGACTTCATTTTCAAAGTCCACTACAATGCTTGGGTCCCTCCACACTTCAATAATTCGGCCAAACCAAGTGAATGGAAGCTTGATTTTTGTTGTCCTTGTCAAGTATCACATGGGAGAGATTTTGTCCCCACCTTTGAACTTGATACGATTACGACATCTCCAAACGAAGTAAGAATCAACGTAGGTGACGATACCAAGTTGCATGCACATGCACCTACGTGCCGGTGAGAAAACATCCGCGGAAATGGGAACGATCTTAAAAATCGGAACCGGGATAACTTAGACGTATCAAAACATGCACACGTATGCATGTTCATGCATACAAAATCGGCCATATGGGGAAGATTTCGGCCGATTGTGACTTGCATCCTTGAAGGATTTTGTCCCCACTACTTTCAACATTTGTGTCCATTTTCAAAGTCCACCATATCAACACTTGAGATTTGATTTCCCTCCACCTTATCACTTCGGCCGAAACACATGGGAGGAAGACTACAAGATGTTACTTTCTTGTTCAAAGTCTTTGTCAAAGACTTATCACATAAGATAGATGGTGACCTCCTCCACTTCATGATACCCACGGCCAAACTCAAAGAAACCAAGCATGTGTTGTTTTTATTTTTTTAAAAGTCTTGATGTCTTAGTTTAATAATTGCTTGTCTTTTAGTTTGATTTTGTGTGATGTTGTTTGGCTTGGTTAGGAGTTGTAAATGGCTATATAAAGCCTCATCCTCCACTTGTTGTAAGCATCTTGAAATTTATAAAACATTGTATTTCTCTTGAAATATACGTTGAACGAGTTCAACAAAACCTTGGTTATTATTTCGACGCGTCTCGAATTATAACTTGATCAATTCTCAATAGGTCTTGAGGAGAGATTATCTTTATCGAGTTATAGGTCTAATTCGATAAAACACATTCAAATCCATACACTATCCTACCTCACGGCCGAAACCATCTAAATTCGGCCACCACCTTTTATTTTCGTTGTTACTTTGATACTTGTAAAAACAGTGATAATCTTCCGTTGTATTTTATACGTTTTACGTACACTTATATACGTAATTCGTATCATAAGTGGTATCGGAGCCCAAGGTCATCTCCTTGGGCGATCAACTATATTCACCGAATTTTTTTTGTTGAAGTATTTAGTCACCTTCTTGGGTTGTACTTCACGGTTAGAAGAATTTTCGCATAACATTGGCAGATTAGCGCAGTCGGAAGAAAATAAATTTTCCCGTGGATTCGATCGTTGGATCGTCACGAAATTTTGACAAAGGTAAGCCAACTCATTGAACTACAGTCTGAACGGTGGAGATCAGATTCTTTGATCATCTTCTTGGTTCATTCTTCACGGCTTTCTTGGAAAATTTTCTGTTCGGAGCTCAAGGTCATCTCCTTGGGCGATTTATTCAACGATTTCTTATCAAGAACTATCTCTTGATTCTTGTTATGGATTTCTCCGATCTCGATTTCTTGATGAAACTCCGTGACGCACTAAACTGCTTACCGGAGCAACATATGCAAGCAAGACGCAGAGACAACGCCAACGATATTGATTTCTTGGCTAAATTCCGCAGCATACCGGAGTTCCACGGATCTAGTAATCCAGATGCGTGCATGGATTGGCTCCATGCTTGTGAGGAGCATGCGGACTTTAAGGCTGCCCCGATCAACCGCCGCATTTCGCTGGTGACATAGCGCCTCCGCGGTAGCGCCGCCTTCTGGTGGAAAAAATTGAAACAGTCCCGTTCACAACAACGTAAGCCTAAAATCAGAGCTTGGCAAAAATTCAGGAAATATTTTGCCAGAAAATTTATCCCAAATGCGAAACAAGATCACGGCTTTATGCTTTCTGAAACGGCTAATCTTGAAGATGAACTCTTTGTCACTGACGACTTTGATATGACAGAATTTTCTGCGGCATTTTTTGATGACAAAGAAGACGATGGTTGGAGTCGAGCTGCCCTATCAGAGCAAAGTGGGTCGTATGACTTTGTTGCGGTACGAAACGAGCTTAGTGGGTTAATTTTTTATGAGACATTATTCAAGGAGCCCGATAATATGGAAAGTGGATCGGGTTATGATGGACCGCCAATATTTGATACAGAATCAGATGACAAAGAGGACCCCATAATTGATCTCGAGCTTCCCATTTTTGAAGGTGAGCATGTACACATGCGGGTGCTTAAGGAGACCCGAGATAATGGCGTGGCTGTGCAAAGCGAACTAATCGAACAAAGACCGCTGATACGAATTTGATACGAATTCGCTATCGATACAGCGGAAGGGTTTTTGATGAACGAAAGCTATCGGCAAGAAACTGTCGGGAACTGGTGACAACCGCTCGCTACAGCAACAATACTGATAATTGATGAAGACGGTAATTCGATACAGCAACAGGATAGGAATTTGGCCAACTGGAAAATGACTCGAAACAGGCCACCTCCAAATAGCGACACTCGAAACAGCACGTTTTGGACGGAAACGAAGTTAAAGCAGGGAATAAGTTCAAAGGATAGAACAACACTTTATCCGAAATATTGAACACGTATAAAACTGTATCGAAAAATAAACAGAATATCGAAACAAGGTATAAACAGATGTTTTATCAAATTAGACCTATAATTTGATAAAGTGATTTCTCCTCAAGACCTATTGAGAATCAATCAGATTAGTATTCGAAACGCGTCGAATAAAAACCAAGTTTTGATGAAAAGCATTCACCAGGGAAAAACACAAAGTGTTCTTAATTCTTCAACATTCAATAATCTCCCATTACAACTCTACTGCCACTATTTATAGGCAAAAGCAGCCTGACAAGATAATTTAAACTAATACAAGCTGAGCTTAGAATAATAAAAGATAATAAAAAGGTTCCTCATGTCACTTGTGGACAAAAGTAAAAGGTGGGTCTTTGCCTCCAAGTTGTTTGTTGATAGCCGCCCTTTTAGCCAAGAATCCTGCTTCTATTCTTTTATTTGTTTAGTTGCCACTTGATCCTTTTCCCCTCCCCAAGGTGCTGCTTGTCTTTTGTTTAAGTTACTCTAATTCCGACTATCAAGGTAACTCCGTGCCTCGTTTCTGTTTTCTCGCCTAAGTAGGTTGTAGTGCGATGGAGGTGTTTTACGTCAATTCTTACTTCATCTTCTTCACTTGGAGTATTCGGCTTCGTATCATCCCCTCCCCCTTTAAGAGGAATTGTCCTCAATTCTGCAATCCCATCATCATCAAGATAAGGAGAAAGATCACCTATGTTGAAAGTAGCATGCACTCCATAGTCGCCCGGAAGTTCTAATTTGTAAGCATTGTCGTTCACCTTCGCAACTATTTTAAATGGCCCCTCGGCTCGTGGCATTAACTTATTCTTACGCTTACTCGGGAATCGTTCCTTCCTCAAATGTAACCAAACTAAATCTCCAACCTCGAATAGTCTCGGCTTTCTTTGCTTGTTCGACTTCCTTTTGTACGCCTCGTTTATTTCTTTGATTCGATCCCGCACCTGTTCGTGTAATTTCATCATTGATTTTAGTTTTAACTCCGCATCCTTATGCAACAATTCGTCACTTGGTAGTGGAATTAGATCTAACGGCATGTAAAGATTCAGTCCGTAAACTACTTCAAATAGAGAGTGTGCAGTGGCATGAGTAGGAGATCGATTATAAGCAAACTCCGCATGTGCCGCTGAGATCCTCCTTTTGTGTTTTGCTCACCAAGCCTCGCAACAGCGTCCCCAGTGTTCGATTCGTTACTTCAGTTTGTCCGTCGGTTTGAGGATGATGTGAAGTACTAAACAAAAGCTTGGTTCCCATCTTCCTCCATAATGTGTTCCAAAAGTAGCTTAGAAACTTCGAGTCCCGGTCCGAAACAATAGTTTTCGGAACTCCATGTAATCGCACCACCTCTCGAAAATACAAGTCAGCAACATTACTCGCATCATCGGTTTTGTGACAAGGAACAAAATGAGCCATCTTTGAAAAACGATCGACAACAACCATGATCGCATCCTTACCTCTTTGGGTTCGAGGCAAAGCCACAATGAAATCCATGTATACATCTTCCCATGGCCTCTCCGGAATCGGTAAAGGTGTGTAGACTCCTGGTTTGAACGAACTGATACGAATTCTCACTTGGGAGTCGAATTCGCTCTCGATACAGCGGAAGTCCTTTTGATGAACGGAAGCTATCGACAAGAAACTGTCGGGAACTGGTGACAACAGCTCGCTACAGCAACAATACTGGCGAGTGATGAAGGCGGTGATTCGATACAGCCACAAGACAGGAATTTGGCCCAAATGAAAAGACTCGAAACAGCACGTTTCGTTCGGAAGCGACTTTAAGACAGGAAACACGTTCGAAGGATCGAACAACACTTTATACGAAATATTGAACAAGTATCAAGCTGTATCGAAAAATGAACAGAATATCGAAACAGGGTATAAACAGAAGTTTTATCAAATTAGACCTATAATTTGATAAAGTGATTTCTCCTCAAGACCTATTGAGAATCAATCAGATTAGTATTCGAAACGCGTCGAATAAAAACCAAGTTTTGATGAAAAGCATTCACCAGGGAAAAACACATAGTGTTCTCAATTCTTCAACATTCAATAATCTCTTCGCTACAACTCTACTGCCACTATTTATAGGCAAAAGTGGCCTGACAAAAATAACTTAAACTATTACCACATGTTCTTTAAAATAATGAAAAGATAATAAAAGGTTCTTCCTGTCACTTGTTGACAAAAGTAAGAGCTGGGCCTTTGTCTCCAAATTGTTTGCTGACAGCCGCCCTTTTGCCGAGAATCCTGCTGCTTTTGTAAGAAGATGCTGAATATTCTTTATTTGTTTAGTTACCACTTGAATCTCTTCCCCTCCCCAAGATGCAAGTTGTCTTTTGTTTAAGTTACTCCAATTCCAATTATCAAGGTAACTCCGTGCCTCGTTTCTGTTTTCTCGCCTAAGTAGGTTGTAGTGCGATCGAGGTGTTTTACGTCAATTCTTACTTCATCTTCTTCGCTTGGAGTAGTCGCCGTATCATCCCCTCCCCTTTAAGAGGAATTGTCCTCACCCCGCAATCCCGTCATCATCAAGATAAGGAGAAAGATCACCTATGTTGAAAGTAGCATGCACTCCATAGTCGCCCGGAAGTTCTAATTTGTAAGCATTGTCGTTCACCTTCGCAACTATTTTAAATGGCCCCTCGGCTCGTGGCATTAACTTATTCTTACGCTTACTCGGGAATCGTTCCTTCCTCAAATGTAACCAAACTAAATCTCCAACCTAGAATAGTCTCGGCTTTCTTTGCTTGTTCGACTTCCTTTTGTACGCCTCATTTATTTCCTTGATTCGATCCCGCACCTGTTCGTGTAATTTCATCATTGATTTTAGTTTTGACTCCGCATCCTTATGCACCAATTCGTCACTTGGTAGTGGAATTAGATCTAGCGGCATGTAAGGATTCAACCCGTAAACTACTTCAAATGGAGAGTGTGCAGTGGCATGAGTAGGAGATCGATTATAAGCAAACTCCGCATGTGCCAGTTTCAGATCCCAGTCCTTTTGTGTTTTGCTCACCAATCCTCGCAACAGCGTCCCCAGTGTTCGATTCGTTACTTCAGTTTGTCCGTCGGTTTGAGTATGATGTGAAGTACTAAACAAAAGCTTGGTTCCCACCTTCCTCCATAACGTGTTCCAAAAGTAGCTTAGAAACTTTGAGTCCCGGTCCGAAACAATAGTTTCCGGAACTCCATGTAATCGCACCACCTCTCGAAAATACAAGTCAGCAACATTACTCGCATCATCGGTTTTGTGACAAGGAACAAAATGAGCCATCTTTGAAAAACGATCGACAACAACCATGATCGCATCCTTACCTCTTTGGGTTCGAGGTAAAGCCACAATGAAATCCATTGATACATCTTCCCATGGCCTCTCCGGAATCGGTAAAGGTGTGTAGACTCCTGGTTTGAACGAACTTTTCGCAACATGGCACGTTACACATTTACTGATTATATTATTAACATCCCCCTGCATCCTTGGCCAATAAAAATGTTCTTTAAGCACATCCAATGTCTTGGCTGAACCAAAGTGGCCAGCCAATCCCCCTCCGTGAGCCTCCCGAACCAGCAGTTCTCGAATCGTGTGCCTGGGTAAGCAAAGACGATTCCCCTTAAAAAGAAAGCCCTCCTGTATCGAAAATTCTCCCACCGGGCCAGGTTTGCACAGGGCGAAGGTTTCGCCAAAATCCGCATCACCTTCATAATACTCCTTTACTGTATCGAATCCTAGCAAACGAACATCAAGAGTGGCGAGTAAGGCATAACGCCTAGACAATGCATCTGCCACAATATTGCTCTTGCCATCCTTATACTTCGATGAGAAGTGAAATGATTGTAAGAATTCCACCCACTTCGCATGCCTGGGACTTAACTTGTGTTGTCCGATAATATACTTCAAGGATTCATGGTCCGAATGTATGATGAAATGCTTTGGCCGAAGATAGTGACTCCAATGATCTAGGGCCCTCACAATCGCATAAAACTCCTTGTCGTAGGTACAATAATTCAGACGAGCACCGTTTAACTTCTCGGAAAAATACGCAATAGGTCGCTTTCCCTGAATGAGAACCGCTCCAATGCCCACTCCGCTAGCATCACATTCCACCTCGAACGGTTGCGAAAAATCGGGTAATGCTAAGATTGGTGCTTCGCACAACTTCACCTTCAACTTTGCAAATGACTCCTGAGCAGCCCTGCTCCAATTAAACGTGCCCTTCTTCAAACATTCGGTTATTGGGCTTGCAATGGTACTGAAGTCTAGAATGAATCTTCGGTAAAATGAAGCTAGTCCATGGAACGATCTAACCTCCGTCACTGTAGTGGGAACCGGCCAGGACTTAATTGCTTCGATCTTCGCTTGATCGACCGACACTCCATTCTTTGAAACAACATAGCCAAGAAAGACTATAATTTCGAACAAAAATGAGCACTTCTCCTTTTTTCCATACAACTTCTGGTCTCTAAGGGTTTCGAAGACTTGCCTCAAGTGTTCGAAATGTTCTTGCAACGATCGGCTGTAGATCAAAATATCATCTAAGTATACAACCACAAATTTCCCTAAAAATGGCTTAAGTACCTCATTCATCAAGCGCATGAAAGTACTCGGTGCATTTGTAAGACCGAACGGCATAACGGTCCATTCATACAGCCCGTGTTTTGTTTTGAAGGCTGTCTTCCACTCATCTCCTTCCCGCATCCGAATTTGGTGATAACCACTTCGCAGATCAACTTTGGAAAAGATTACTGATCCGTGTAATTCGTCCAACATGTCATCAAGCCTCGGAATCGGAAATCGATACTTGATGGTTATATTGTTCACTGCTCGACTGTCAATACACATCCTCCAAGATCCGTCTTTCTTAGGAACCAGTAATACCGGAACCGCACAAGGACTTAGGCTTTCTCGAACGTATCCACGATCCATCAGTTCTTCGATTTGGTTTTGTAATTCCTTTGTTTCCTCGGGATTACATCTATAGGCAGCTTTGTTAGGGAGTGACACACCCGGTATGAGGTCGATCTGATGTTCAATCCCACGAATTGGTGGTAAACCCGACGGTAATTCTTCGGGAAAAACATCCGCAAATTCGCGTAATAAGGCATCCATCCTTTCGTTCCGCACAACCATGTTACCATTCCGTGTCTCCTTCAGAACCAACAAGTACACACACTTGCCATCATTAATAGCATGTTCCACCTCCCGTTCGCTAGCAAACATGGCCAATTTTGGTTTTTCACTCCTACTAGAACTCATAGAGTGAATAGCTTGCGGCGACATTGGTTTAAGCACAATCTTCTTGCCCTTATCCCGTAACTCGTACTCATTGCTTCTTCCTCGGTGTAAAACGTCCCTATCAAACATCCATGGTCTTCCCAACAGTACATGGCATGCATCCATCGGGAGTACATCACATAATACGTTGTCTTCATATGAACCCATGGCTAGTCCAATCCTCACTTATTTAGTCACCCTTATTTTGCTCCCATCATCGAGCCAATGCAACGTGTAAGGTTTCGGGTGAGCCGTAGTGGTCAGCCCGAGTTTAGTCACCATCTCGCTGGAAGCGACGTTGGTGCAACTCCCTCCATCAACGATCAAACTACACCATTTCTTTCCAATTTGACACTTTGTGTGAAATATTTGATTCCGCTGTTCCGAATCATTCGATACAGCTTTGGCTTGTAGCGTTCGCAGAACTAAAGCCGTGTCATAGCTTGGAGCATCGTAAGTCTCGCATTCCTCTCCTTCTTCGTCCTTAATGTCGAAATCAAATACGTCACCCAGTCTTTCTTCCTCAACCAACAACTCATCTCGGATCGTGACAGCTTCCCTGAGTGTCACCACTCGTTTGTTTGGACAAGCATTTTGATAATGCCCGAACCCTTGACATTTAAAACATATCACTTTAGCCAAACTCGTCTCCTTCGGTACGTAGGGTACAGTCGCCTTATCCGGATTCGCAACAGGAACTGGAGTCGGTACAGTTGCCTTAACAGCTGAACTAGATCCGACGCTTGGGTTTCCAAATTTGACTGGAAACTCGGGTTTGTACAGCTTCATCCTGTTCTGAGCTTCTAACTTCACACATAACCCGCATAATGTATCTAAGTCCTCGTATGGGTACAGTTCCACCGAGTTAGCTATGCTTCGGTTTAAGCCACGCAAGAATCGCGACATCTTCTGCTCCTCATTCTCCTCTATCTCTCCCATTAAGGTTAGGTTCTCAAACTCCTCAATGTACTCACTGACATTTAACTTGCCTTGCATGAGATCCGCAATCTTCCTGTACAAGGATAATCGGTGTGATGCTGGTACATATCTTTTACGAAGTTTCCCTTTTAACGAATCCCACGAACGGATCTTATCCTTCCCCGCACGAGTTCTTCGTGTTTTTACTCCTTCGTACCAAAGTGAAGCTCCTTTCCCCAACTTGAGAATTGCATACTTACACCTTTTCTCATCGTCGAGGTCTTTAAACTCGAACATACGATCAATTTTTCGTTCCCATTCTAAGTAAACTTCAGGATCTGTTCCACCAACGAACTCTGGAAGTTCGTTCACCTTGAATTCTTCGACATGGCGTGAGGGTCGTTCATAGTCACCACGCCTAGGTTGCCAACGCCGTCGCGTTGTTCGCACGTCACGCAATGCATCACGAAGTTTTGCCAAGAAGTCAGCGTCGTTGAGATCCATAACGTCAAAGATCTTGGGCTCTCCGATACCACTTATGATACGAATTCTCACTTGGGAGTCGAATTCGCTCTCGATACAGCGGAAGTCCCTTTGATGAACGGAAGCTATCGACAAGAAACTGTCGGGAACTGGTGACAACAGCTCGCTACAAGAATAATATCAAGGCGAGTGATGAAGGCGGTGATTCGATACCCACAAGACAGAATTTGCCCAAATGAAAAGACTCAAACAAGACGCTTCGTTGGAGCGACTTTAGGACAGAAACACGTTCAAGGATCGAATAACACTTTATACGAAATATTGAACAAGTATCAAGTCGTGTCGAAAAATGAACAGAATATCGAAACAGGTATAAATGAAGTTTTATCAAATTAGACCTATAATTTGATAAAGTGATTTCTCCTCAAGACCTATTGAGAATCAATCAGATTAGTATTCGAAACACGTCGAATAAAAACCAAGTTTTGATGAAAAGCATTCACCACGGAAAAACACAAAGTGTTCTCAATTCTTCAAAATTCAATAATCTCTTCGTTACAACTCTACTGCCACTATTTATAGGCAAAAGTGGCCTGACAAAAATAACATAAACTATTACCACATGTTCTTTAAAATAATGAAAAGATAATAAAAGGTTCTTCCTGTCACTTGTTGACAAAAGTAAGAGCTGGGCCTTTGTCTCCAAATTGTTTGCTGACAGCCGCCCTTTTGCCAAGAATCCTGCTGCTTTTGTAAGAAGATGCTGAATATTCTTTATTTGTTTAGTTACCACTTGAATCTCTTCCCCTCCCCAAGATGCAAGTTGTCTTTTGTTTAAGTTACTCCAATTCCAATTATCAAGGTAACTCCGTGCCTCGTTTCTGTTTTCTCGCCTAAGTAGGTTGTAGTGCGATCGAGGTGTTTTACGTCAATTCTTACTTCATCTTCTTCGCTTGGAGTAGTCGGCTTCGTATCACGAACTCTTCGCAACATGGCACGTCACACATATACTAATTATATTATTAACATCCCCCTACATCCTTGGCCAATAAAAATGTTCTTTAAGCACATCCAATGTCTTGGCCGAACCAAAGTGGCCAGCTAAACCCCCTCCGTGAGCCTCTCGAACCAGCAATTCTCGAATCGTGTGCCTGGGTAGGCAAAGACGATTCCCCTTAAAAAGAAAGCCCCCCTGTATCGAAAATTCTCCCACCGGGCCAGGTTTGCACAGGGCGAAGGTCTCGCCAAAATCCGCATCACCTTCGTAATACTCCTTTACTGTATCGAATCCAAGCAAACGAACATCAAGAGTGGCTAGTAAGGCATAACGCCTAGACAATGCATCTGCCACAATATTGCTCTTGCCATCCTTATACTTTGATGAGAAGTGAAATGATTGTAAGAATTCCACCCACTTCGCATGCCTGGGACTTAACTTGTGTTGCCCGTTAATGTACTTCAAAGATTCATGGTCCGAGTGTATGATAAAATGCTTTGGTCGAAGATAGTGACTCCAATGATCTAGAGCCCTCACAATAGCATAAAACTCCTTGTCGTATGTACAATAATTGAGACGAGCACCGTTTAACTTCTCAGAAAAATAAGCAATAGGTCGCTTTCCCTGAATGAGAACCGCTCCAATGCCCACTCCGCTAGCATCAGATTCCACCTCAAACGGTTGCGAAAAATCGGGTAATGCTAAGATTGGTGCTTCGCACAACTTCACCTTCAACTTTGCAAATGACTCCTGAGCAGCTCGGCTCCAATTAAACGTGCCCTTCTTCAAACATTCGGTTATTGGGCTTGCAATGGTACTGAAGTCTCGAATGAATCTTCGGTAAAATGAAGCTAGTCCATGGAACGATCTAACCTCTGTCACTGTAGTGGGAACCGGCCATGACTTAATTGCTTCGATCTTCGCTTGATCGACCGACACTCCATTCTTTGAAACAACATAGCCAAGAAAGACTATACTTTCGACCAAAAATGAGCACTTCTCCTTTTTTCCATACAGCTTCTGGTCTCTAAGGGTTTCGAAGACTTGCCTCAAGTGTTCGAAATGTTCTTGCAGCGATCGGCTGTAGATCAAAATATCAGCTAAGTATACAACCACAAATTTCCCTAAAAATGGCTTAAGTACCTCATTCATCAAGCGCATGAAAGTACTTGGTGCATTTGTAAGACCGAACGGCATAACGGTCCATTCATACAGCCCGTGTTTTGTTTTGAAGGCTGTCTTCCACTCATCTCCTTCCCGCATCCGAATTTGGTGATAACCACTTCGTAGATCAACTTTTGAAAAGATCACTGATCCGTGTAATTCGTCCAACATGTCATCAAGCCTCGGAATCGGAAATCGATACTTGATGGTTATATTGTTCACAGCTCGACTGTCAATACACATCCTCCAAGATCCGTCTTTCTTCGGAACCAGTAATACCGGAACCGCACAAGGGCTTAGGCTTTCTCGAACATATCCACGATCCATCAGTTCTTCAATTTGGTTTTGTAATTCCTTCGTCTCCTCGGGATTACATCTATAGGCATCTTTGTTAGGGAGCGACACACCCGGTATGAGGTCGATCTGATGTTCAATCCCACGAATTGGTGGCAAACCCGACGGTAAATCTTCGGGAAAAACATCCGCAAATTCGTGCAATAAGGCATCCATCCTTTCGTTTCGTACAACCATGTTACCATCCCGTGTCTCCTTTAGAACCAACAAGTACACGCATTTGCCATCATCAATAGCATGTTCCACCTCCCGTTCGCTAGCAAACATGGCCAGTTTTGGCTTTTCACTCCTACTAGAACTCATGGAGTGAATAGCTTGAGGTGACATTGGTTTAAGCACAATCTTCTTGCCTTTATCCCGTAACTCGTACTCATTGCTTCTTCCTCAGTGTAAAACGTCCCTATCAAACATCCATGGTCTTCCTAACAGTACATGGCATGCATCCATCGGGAGTACATCACATAATACGTTGTCTTCATATGAACCCATGGCTAGTCCAATCCTCACTTGTTTAGTTACCCTTATTTTGCTCCCATCATCGAGCCAATGCAAAGTGTAAGGTTTCGGGTAAGCCGTAGTGGTCAGCCCGAGTTTAGTCACCATCTCGCTGGAAGCGACGTTGGTGCAACTCCCTCCATCAACGATCAAACTGCACCATTTCTTTCCAATTTGACACTTCGTGTGAAATATTTGATTTCGCTGTTCCGAATCATTCGATACAGCTTTGGCTTGTAGCGTTCGCAGAACTAAAGCCGTGTCATAGCTCGGAGCATCGTAAGTCTCGCATTCTTCTCCTTCTTCATCCTTCAAGTCGAAATCAAATACGTCACCCAGTCTTTCTTCCTCAACCAACAACTCGTCTCGGATCGTGACAGCTTCCCTTAATGTCACCACTCGCTTGTTCGGACAAGCATTTTGATAATGCCCGAATCCTTGACATTTGAAATATCTCACTTTAGCCAAACTTGTCTCCTTCGGTACGTAGGGTACAGTTGCCTTAGCAGGAATCGCAATAGGAACCGGAGTCGGTACAGTGGCCTTAGCAGCTGAACTAGATCCGACGCTTGGGTTTCCAAACTTGACTGGAAACTCGGGTTTATACAGCTTCATCTTGTTCTGAGCTTCTAACTTCACACATAACCCGCATAATGTATCGAAGTCCTCGTATGGGTACAGTTCCACCGAGTTAGCTATGCTTCGGTTTAAGCCACGCAAGAATCGCGACATCTTCTGCTCCTCATTCTCCTCTATCTCTCCCATTAAGGTTAGGTTCTCAAACTCCTCAATGTACTCACTGACATTTAACTTGCCTTGCATGAGATCCGCAATCTTCCTGTATAAGGATAACCGGTGTGATGTTGGTACATATCTCTTACGAAGTTTTCTTTTTAATGAATCCCACGAACGGATCTTTTCCTTCCCCGCACGAGCTCTTCGTGTTTTAATTCCTTCGTACCAAAGTGAAGCTCCTTTCCCTAACTTGAGAATTGCATACTTACACCTTTTCTCATCGTCAAGGTCTTTAAATTCGAACATACGATCAATTTTTCGTTCCCATTCTAGGTAAACTTCAGGATCAGTCCCTCCAACGAACTCTGGGAGCTCGTTCGCCTTGAACTCTTCGACATGGCGTGAGGGTCGTTCATAGTCACCACGCCTAGGTTGCCAACGCTGGTCGCGTTGTTCTGGTACGTCACGCAATGCGTCACGATGTTTTGCCAAGAAATCAGCGTCGTTGAGATCCATAGTGTCAAAGATCAAGAACTTGGGTGGTGGCTCCGATACCACTTATGATACGAATTTGATACGAATTCGCTATCGATACAGCGGAAGGGTTTTTGATGAACGGAAGCTATCGGCAAGAAACTGTCGGGAACTGGTGACAACCGCTCGCTACAGCAACAATACTGATAATTGATGAAGACGGTAATTCGATACAGCAACAGGATAGGAATTTGGCCAACTGGAAAATGACTCGAAACAGGCCACCTCCAAACAAATGACACTTCAAACAGACGTTTTGGACGGAAACGAAGTTAAAGCAGGGAATAAGTTCAAAGGATAGAACAACACTTTATCCGAAATATTGAACAAGTATAAAACTGTATCGAAAAATAAACAGAATATCGAAACAAGGTATAAACAGATGTTTTATCAAATTAGACCTATAATTTGATAAAGTGATTTCTCCTCAAGACCTATTGAGAATCAATCAGATTAGTATTCGAAACGCGTCGAATAAAAACCAAGTTTTGATGAAAAGCATTCACCAGGGAAAAACACAAAGTGTTCTTAATTCTTCAACATTCAATAATCTCCCATTACAACTCTACTGCCACTATTTATAGGCAAAAGCAGCCTGACAAGATAATTTAAACTAATACAAGCTGAGCTTAGAATAATAAAAGATAATAAAAAGGTTCCTCATGTCACTTGTGGACAAAAGTAAAAGGTGGGTCTTTGCCTCCAAGTTGTTTGTTGATAGCCGCCCTTTTAGCCAAGAATCCTGCTGCTATTCTTTTATTTGTTTAGTTGCCACTTGATCCTTTTCCCCTCCCCAATGTGCTGCTTGTCTTTTGTTTAAGTTACTCCAATTCCGACTATCAAGGTAACTCCGTGCCTCGTTTCTGTTTTCTCGCCTAAGTAGGTTGTAGTGCGATCGAGGTGTTTTACGTCAATTCTTACTTCATCTTCTTCGCTTGGAGTATTCGGCTTCGTATCAACCGCCTTGTTATATTCCACACAAGGTTGTTTCAATTATTGTCAAAGAACTGGAGGGTCCTAATCCATTTGTTCTTGTTGAACCAGTTCTTGACACCGACCAATGTGAAAGCAGCGTGGCTGCGTATAATCGGAAAATAGTATGGGACGAATTCATTATTGAATGGAGTGAGGACGCGATTTGTGTTCACTTAGCACAGGAGTTGGAAATTACTACGTTAAACCATAAATCACCTTTTCATGATTCCATTAAGGGGAATGGGAGACTCCTAGGTATGTCGTTTGTTTCCATTTTGCATGTTGTCCTTTTGGATACGCAATCACAAGTTAAAGTCAACATTATGGACGAAAATTACATCTTCAAACCGGGAGGAGTGCAATTATATCCGGAGTATCAACCCTTCTTTCGGGCATTAGAATCAAGAATGAATCTTCTTGAAAAAGAAGGAAATGATGTGATTAAGACCGAGCATACAATGAACTACATGTCAAGTCTTACAGCACAAAAAAAAAAAGTTCAAAATCTGGATTTGAGGTCAAATCCTTTAAAGGGGGAGGGTATGATACGAATCGGTCAACATCATCAAATACAAAAAGAAGATTATCCGACCAATCTTGATTGAGTCGCAGGCATACATAAAATCCTCATGCAAAATACATGGACAAATTACCAATTCTCGCGCGCACGACGACTTCGTAGCAGTTTTAGTATTTTGCCCATAACTTTCTCGTCCGAAATCCGATTCAGGTGATTCAAGTGGACATGGAAAGCTAAGAAACAGGGCTACAAATCTTATAAGACCATAGGACCAAATTCGGACCCATTGGATCCCAGAAATGACAAAAACGACAGCATCATATTTGGTCCAAGATCATGAAGATTTTTGTCTCTTCTAGTTTCAAGACTTCATTTTCAAAGTCCACTACAATGCTTGGGTCCCTCCACACTTCAATAATTCGGCCAAACCAAGTGAATGGAAGCTTGATTTTTGTTGTCCTTGTCAAGTATCACATGGGAGAGATTTTGTCCCCACCTTTGAACTTGATGCGATTACGACATCTCCAAACGAAGTAAGAATCAACGTAGGTGACGATACCAAGTTGCATGCACATGCACCTACGTACTTCGGTGAGAAAACATCCGCGGAAATGGGAACGATCTTAAAAATCGGAACCAGGATAACTTAGACGTATCAAAACATGCACACGTATGCATGTTCATGCATACAAAATCGGCCATATGGGGAAGATTTCGGCCGATTGTGACTTGCATCCTTGAAGGATTTTGTCCCCACTACTTTCAACATTTGTGTCCATTTTCAAAGTCCACCATATCAACACTTGAGATTTGATTTCCCTCCACCTTATCACTTCGGCCGAAACACATGGGAGGAAGACTACAAGATGTTGCTTTCTTGTTCAAAGTCTTTGTCAAAGACTTATCACATAAGATAGATGGTGACCTCCTCCACTTCATGATACCCACGGTCAAACTCAAAGAAACCAAGCATGTGTTGTTTTTATTTTTTTAAAAGTCTTGATGTCTTAGTTTAATAATTGCTTGTCTTTTAGTTTGATTTTGTGTGATGTTGTTTGGCTTGGTTAGGAGTTGTAAATGGCTATATAAAGCCTCATCCTCCACTTGTTGTAAGCATCTTGAAATTTATAAAACATTGTATTTCTCTTGAAATATACGTTGAACGAGTTCAACAAAACCTTGGTTATTATTTCGACGCGTCTCGAATTATAACTTGATCAATTCTCAATAGGTCTTGAGGAGAGATTATCTTTATCGAGTTATAGGTCTAATTCGATAAAACACATTCAAATCCATACACTATCCTACCTCACGGCCGAAACCATCTAAATTCGGCCACCACCTTTTATTTTCGTTGTTACTTTGATACTTGTAAAAACAGTGATAATCTTCCGTTGTATTTTATACGTTTTACGTACACTTATATACGTAATTCGTATCAAAAAGTGATAATATTGATCAAGAAGACTTGAACGATCAAGAACAAAGGTTTATCGAATTAGACCTATAATTCGATAAGGTGATTTATTCTCAAGACCTATTGAGAATAAATCGGATTAATACTCGAAAACGCGTCGAATAAAAATCAAGTTTCGATAAAAATCATTTACCAAGGATATAAATACAAAGTGTATTCTTTCACATTCAAATTCATAATACAATGCCATTACAAATGATAATTAAAGACTACTTATAGGGGAGGTAGTCTAAGTCTAAGGAATCAAACAAAAAAAAGAAAATAATTCAAAGATTTATAAAATCTTTGAATAATCAAAACAAATCAAATAAAATACATACAAGAAACATAAATCACAAAATGGGGGAAACATAATCCCTAAAATAAGTAAAAAGGAAAAGAGAAGTCAAAAATACACAAAAGTGTATAAAATAAGGCGGTTGTCGGCAGGGACTCGACCGTGTCCCGTGACACGGCCGCGGCGCGGTCGACAGGCGCCGGTAGGAACTCGACCGTGTCCGCTTTACACGGTCGTAGCGCGACAACGACGTCCGACAGCGACTCGTCCGACAGTGACTTGGAACGGGCGCGGCGCGATAGGGACGTTTGGCAGGACTCGACCGTGTCGCCTGGCACACGGTCGGGTGTCGGGACAGTCAGTTCCGGTAGTTGTGGGCGAGTAGGACTCGACCGTGTCGCCTGGCACGGTCGGGTTCGGCCGACAGTGACCTTGGCTATTCCGGACGAGCAAGACTCGATCGTGCCGGATGACATGGCCGAGTTCGATCGGCAGTGCTCGGCATTTTCCGGCAGGCGTGACTTTTTCCAGCAGGTTGGACATTTTCCGGCAGGTTGGACATTCCTTTTACGTCTTATGTCCGTTTTCTCGCCTAAAAATGTCGTTGTATGTGCATGACGCGTCGTAAGGCCATTTACGTCGATCTTTGCTTCGTTTTATTTATTCGGACTAGTCAATTCCGTATCATTCCCTCCCCCTTAAAGGGAATTGTCCTCGATTCCGAACTTCCTTCGTCATCAAGATAATTAATTAAAGCCTCTAAGTACTTGATCTCGAAAATGTCCGCAGTGCGTACATGGCCCAAAATCTTGAGACGATAGGTAGTGAGGGGCTCTCGAGAATCACCAACAAAATAACTATCATTATTAATAAAATAATAATAATTACTCCGCCAGGTAATACCGATATCATGACATGAGTGGACATCTGAAATGGGACGCACGGTTAATTTCACATCGGGTTCATCCTCCAGAATTGGAAACACTGATAATTCCACATCGGGTTCACCATCAAGAATGGGAAACACAGGATTTATTACGGATTCCTCTTCATCAACTGGTTCCTCATCAAATGTCAAGGTCCGTCATAATCTGACCAACTCTCCGTTTCAATATTGTTGGGCTCCTCCAATAATAGCCCATCACAAAATAATTTACTAACCTCAATTTGGTAATCATCCAAGACAATAAGTCCATTACGAGAAACTGAGTCGTTATAAAAATTAGGCTCAAAGCTGTCGTTTTCTTTTAACCGGCCAATCTCAGTACCAAACTTAATTTCCCTCTCACTAGAAAACATGGTTAGATTCGGTTTCTCACCTCGGTTAGGGATCATAGATTGAAGTGACATTGGTTTCAACATGATTCTCTTGTCCTTATCCCACAACTCCTACTCGTTACTTCTTCCTCGATGTAAAACATCTCTATCGAATAGCCATGGTCGTCCCAAGAGTACATGGCATGCATCCATCGGGAGTACATCGCATAATATGTTGTCGACGTACGAACCCATGGTTAAGCCGACCCGTACTTGTTTCGAGACTTTCACTTTACTCCCGTCATCGAGACAATGTAATGCGTATGGTTTTGGGTGAGTAGTAGTGATGAGTCCGAGATTCGTCACCATCTCCCTTGACGCTACGTTGGTACAACTTCCTCCATCGATGATCACACTACACCATTTGTCCCCGACTTGACACTTGGTGTGAAAAATTTGATCCCGCTGTTCCGAATCATTTGAAACGGGTTTGACTTGTAAAGTACGAAGAACTAAGGTTGTGTCATAGTTTGGAGCCTCGTAAGTTTCACATTCTTCTCCCTCGTCCTCCTCCACGTTGAAATTAAATACATCACCTAGTCTTTCTCCTTCATCCTCGACTAGCAACTCGTCTCGGACCGTGATGGCTTCTCTTAGCATCACAACTCGTTTGTTAGGGCAAGTATTTTGATAGTGACCGGATCCTTGGCATTTAAAACACCTTACTTTGGTTAGGCTCGTTTCCTTCGGTACGCCGGGGGTTTTAGAAACCGTAGTAGAGATAGGAGTCGGTATCGTTGTGGTAATTGAACTCGAACCGGTACTTGGATCCTCGAACTTTGATGTAAATTCGGTTTTGGAAAACTTCACTTTGTTTTGAGCTTCTATCTTTATGCATAGTCCACATAAAGTATCGAAATCTTCATATGGATATAACTCCACCGTGTTGGCTATGTTTTTATTTAAGCCACGTAAAAAATGGGACATCTTTTGCTCTTCATTTTCTTCTAGTTCTCCCATCAAGACCAAACTTTCGAACTCTTCAATATATTCACCGACACTTAGTTTGCCTTGCATGAAGTCGGCAATCTTCAGGTATAAGGTTAAACGGTGTGATGTTGGCACATACCTCTTACGAAGTTTTCTTTTTAAAGAATCCCACGAACGGATTTTTGCTTTTCCCGCTCGAGTCCTTCGTGTCTTTACTCCTTCGAACCAAAGAGAAGCACCCTTCCCTAACTTGAGAATTGCGTATTGGCAACGTTTCTCGTCGTTAAGGTCTTTGAATTCAAATATGCGCTCAATCTTCCGTTCCCACTCCAAATAAGCTTCGGGATCGGTACCTCCAACGAACTCCGGAAGTTCGTTTACTTTAAACTCGTCCGCATGGTGTATTTGACGTGCATCATCCCCGCGTCTTGCTTGCATACGTGGTTCCGGTAGACCGCTTAGTGCGTCCCGGAGTTTCATCAAGAAATCGGGATCGGAGAAATCCATAACAAGATTCAAGAGATAGTTTTGAACAAAAAAAACCTTTGAAGAAATCGCCCAAGGAGATGACCTTGGGCTCCGATACCACTTATGATACGAATTATCCCAGAAGAGATGAATACGTATCGTTCAGAGTATACATAAGTGTATGATAGCGGAAGGCTTTTTACGAGTAGGGTGTTTTTGGATGTATTTTGTGGGAGTAATATCGAATATGACAATGAAAATTCGAGCAAATGAAAAATGGAAGTAATATCGGAAAAAGTGATAATATCGATCAAGAAGATTTGATCGATCAAGAACAAAAGTTTATCGAATTAGACCTATAATTCGATAAGGTGATTTCTTCTCAAGACCTATTGAGAATCAATCGGATTAATACTCGAAAACGCGTCGAATAAAAATCAAGTTTCGGTAAAAATCATTTACCAAGGATAGAAATACAAAGTGTATTCTTTCACATTCAAATTCATAATACAATGCCATTACAAATGATAATCAAAGACTACTTATATGAATTCGACTTCAGAACGAGCACTGCCATGTGTGGGCGAATTACACGCACTAAAGGTGCGATTCATCAGAGTTGACCTCGATCCCCTTTCTCTCCCGTTTTCAATCTTGTTCTTATCCTGTATAATTTTGTTTTCTAATCTGTTCTCACTCGTTGTTCAAGATCCATACAGTTAATCTTCAGATTTGTTTCGTTAATTCATTAGCTTCATAACAATATTAATTTTCAATTAATAATCAGTCCTGTGCGGAGTGGGCTCGGCGATTTGCGTCCCGGTGTTCCAAGGTTTGGGCGTGTTTCATGTTGAGTCCAGTATGTCTTCGTCATCTTCCTGTGGGCTATCGGTTCCGGTTATTCCACCGTTGTCTTCTCCGACGGCTTGTTGTGCGGCTCCGGATTTGGGTGGCTTTGACGCTAAAGGTTTTGCGGCTTTAGGCATGAAGGTTCTGTGCAAGTCAGATTCAGAAATCCTTAAGGTTAAATTTGACGAAATATTTGGTGGTTCGTGTGTTGACCAGCTTCTGATTTGTTCTCCGGCCGCGACGGTTGTGACCTCCGGCGTTAGACCTGCTCAGTTAGGGTCTGGTCTATTCCAAATTGCGGCTCCCAGGCTTCAGACGCGACCCGCGACTTGACTCGGTTAGTGACCCGTTTGCAGCCTCCGCTCCATACTCTTCTTCTGGCCCAGTTTGCCCCGGTTACTGTAGCTACAGTTCTGAATGCACCCAATGTTGTTAAGGAGCATGTGCCTCCCGTGCCAATTTCTGCCTCTCTAGCTCCTTTGGATATGGCCGTTCATGAAGAATTTATTGGTAGGAGCCCTGTTGCTTGTCCGGCTTCTCCTCCTTTGTGCAGTTTAGGACTTCTTAATCTTGATTGTACTGGAATTAATTTTGGTGATATTAATTCTACTGCTAATGAGTTTGTTAATTGTGTTAATGATGTTCCTCTTAATTTACCTGCTGTTATGCTTGATAAAGGGAAATGTATTAGTGATTCTGTTCTTCCAGATTCTTTGAATTTTGGTTTGTTTCTGGTTCATTTGTCATGGGGTTTTCCTCTGCCTTCTGTTGTGGTAGGAAAAAAATTTGTTAAAAAAAGCGGGCTTCGGTATGTGAAACCTGAAATTCAAAGTGGCGAACTTATTGTGAAACCGGATGTTAGTGTTGGAGAAGAAGGTGCTAAGAGGTGGCTTAACACTTTAAGTTGGTTATTTTTTGGGGAAATCCCCTTCTCTCATCTTGATCAATAATTACTTCATGTCGGCGTGGAAGGGGCTAAAGGAGGTGTTCTCCTCTGAGGGGGGATTTTATTTCTTTAAGTTTGAACGTGAGCAAGGTTTGTCCGAGGCGTTAGAAGGAGGGCCTTGGCTTATTCAGGGCCAGTCCATTTTCCTTACCTGGTGGAAGCTTGGTATGTCCCTTCTGAAGGTTCAGCCTAAATATGTCCCTGTCTGGGTGAAACTTCGTAATGTCCCTCTCGAGTATTGGACTGATGAGGGACTCAGTATTACTGCTAGTGCTATCGGGGAGCCACTTTTTGCTGACGTGTTCACCAGGAACTGTCTGAAAGTGAATTATGCTCGATTTTGCGTCAAGTTAGACGCTAATACTAGCCCGATTCGCTCGTTTCTTATGGTTCTTCCGTCTGATGGTGATTGTCCTTGTGTTAGGAGGATCCATGTCGAGTATGAATGGCTACCACATCGGTGTGGTGTTTGTAGAGTTTTCGGGCATCGTGATCAGGTTTGCCCGAGCACTTCTTAGCCTTTGGTTCAGAAACAGGTTAAGCAGGCTCGTATTTATGTGGCTAAGCCTGCTCCCTCTGGCGATCATGTTCCGAGGTCCTCGTTGGGTCTGGTCCCGGTAGGGGGGGTCGCTCAGGCTGGGGTTGGCCCCGATTCCAAATCCGGGTGCCCAGATATGGTGTTAGCTCGGGGCTCTGGAGGTCGTAGTGCTGGTTTGGGCCCGTTGAGTAGTGTCTCTACTTTCGCCTTGGTTACTACCAGCTCTCCTATCGTGTCGCCTAGGAGGGCTTGTGCTGGTATGTATGAGTCGTCTCGCAACAGGTTTGCGGCTCTTTCTGGTCTCGCCGACGATATTGAGGATGGGATTCCTGAGTTTGTCGGCACATCCCTTTGTTCAAGTTCTTCTCATTTGGGCCCTATTTTTGATGCAGCCCGGGTCGATGTTGTTAAATGATCCCTATTGCTGTGTGGAATGTTCGTGGACTTAACCGGACTGAGCATCAGATCTCGGTCCGGGAGGTAATTAGTTCGTTTAATCTTTATTGTATTGCTTTACTCGAGATGCGTGTATCGGTCGGTAACTTTGGGCGTGTTTCTTCATATATTTCTGGCTCTTGGAAGTGGTTCTCTGATTACGGTTGTGGGCCTGGGAAGAGGATCTGGATTGGTTGGGATCCTGGTTCTGTGTCTGTTGATATTATTGCTATGGAGTCGCAATTTATTCATTGTCGTATTACTCTGCTTCTCGACTCGTCCTGTCTTTTGGTTACCTTTGCTTATGGATCTAATGATCTTATTGAGAGGCGGCTGTTGTGGCAGTACCTCACTGATTTCTCGGTTCTACATGCTGCTGAGCCTTGGGTTATTATGGGTAATTTTAATGCTGTTATGGACACTGATGAGATCTTGGGTGGGGAAGCTCCTCACTCTGACGATGAGCCCCCCCTAGTGGAGTTCAGAGAGCTTTGTAGGCGTGCGGATTTTGAGACTCTTCCGATGGTAGGCTCTTGGTTCTCCTGGCATAACAAGAGCCCGTCTCCTCGATCTTTATGGAAACGCCTTGATAGGGTGTTAGGTAACTCGCAATGGTTTATTGATCACGCTGATCGTACTTACTCTTGTGATCTGCCGCGGACCTCTGATCATAGCCCCCTTATTCTGGGTCTTGATAGTTTGCCTCAATGTAGAGGTAAAATGTTCAGATTTGATAATTTCCTGGCTGACTCTGAGGATTTCCTCCCTGCAGTTTGGGACATTTGGCGTCACCATATTGTGGGGGGCCCGTTTTATGCGATTTGTCGTAAGTTGGACGCCCTTAAGCCCGTTTTTCGCGCGATGAGGAAGAGGAAAGGGGATTTGGCATTTAATGTTGCGGCTGCTACTTCATTCCTCTCTTCTTCTCAGAGTATTCTCAGGGACCGTCCCATGGACGATTCGGTTTTATTATTGGATAGATGTTGTCGGTTGGTTTTCTCAGTTGCTGTGGCTCAGGAATAGTCCTCGCTCAGGCAGCAGGCCAAGTTGGCATGGCCTAAGGATGGGGATCAGTGTACTGCCTTCTTCTTCCGGCTAATTGCTTCTAGGCGAGTCAGATCTCGTGTCTATAGACTTAACACGGAGGATGGTACTGAGCTGTCTGACCCTGCTCTTATTAAGAATGAGGTTGTAGGGTTCTATGAGAGACTGTTGGGTTACTCTAATCGGATTATGCCTTTGTCGTTCAGCCAGGTTAGGCCTTTTATTTCGACTTCTCTTTCTCCTGATGATGCGGTTCACATGGTTAGACCTATTACTGCCGATGAGGTTCGGTCTGTGTTCTTCGAGTTTGATAAGGACAAGGCCCCAGACCCTGATGGTTTTAATGCTGCTTTTTACCGACGGGCTTGGCCGATTGTGGGGGGGTGAGATTTCGTTTGCTATTATGCATTTATTTGCTACAGGGAAGTTTGTCAGGCAGATCAATTCTACGATCATTTCTCTTGTTCCGAAAGTATCCTTGCCTAGGAGCATGTCGGATTTTAGACCGATCTCTTGCTGCAACTTATTGTATAAGGCAATTTCGAAAATTATTGTTCACCGTATGCGTGATAGCTTGGATGCCTTGATTGACCCGGCTCAGACTGCTTTTATTCCTGGGAGAAGGATTAGTGATAATATTCTTCTTGCACAGGAACTTCTTCATGGTTATGGGCAGAGGGGGATACCTAGACGGTGTGTATTTAAAGTTGACCTTATGAAAGCTTATGACACTGTTGAGAGGGATTTTGTGCTGATTGCTCTACAGTGTATGGGTTTCCATCAGTCGTTCATTGCCTGGATTAGGGAGTGCATCACCACTACTGCCTTTTCGGTATCCTTGAATGGGGATGCTGAGGGGATCTTTAGAGGTCGTAGGGGTCTTCGGCGGGGAGACCCCATCTCCCCTTATCTCTTTGTTATTGTTATGGAGGTGCTTCATGGTATTATTACTCATGAGATTGCTCAGACCCCGGGGTTTCGATACCACTGTAAGTGTGAGGCCACCCGTACTTTCATACTCGCCTTTGCTGATGATCTCCTTCTTTTATGTAATCCAGATGAGGTCTCTATTGGTGTTCTTAAGAGGAGTATTGATATTTTTGATTCTCGTTCGGGGCTGCGTGCTAACCCTGGGAAGAGTAATTTTTTTCTCTCGGCGAGTGCTTTGGAGCAGGGGGCTCAGGTTGAGCAGTTATTAGGATTTCAGATGGGCCAGCTCCCTGTGAGGTACTTGGGAGTCCCATTATCTTCATCGAAACTCACGGTGGCTCAGTGCTCTTCTTTGCTTGACACGATTGATGGTCGGGTGAGTGACTGGGCTTGTAGATCTATGTCCATGGCCGGTCGTTGTCAGCTTATTTGGACTGTGTTATCCGCTCTTCACATTTATTGGGCCTGTATTTTTATGCTGCCTAAGGGCGTGCTTGCCCTTATTGAAAAGCGTTTAAGGCGTTTTCTTTGGAAAGGTTCTCATGACTCTGGGCATGCTAAAGTGGTTTGGTCTACGGTTTGCTTGCCTATAGAGTGTGGTGGCCTTGGTATTACTCCGTTGAGGATTCAGAACCAGGCCCTTATGACCCGCCATATCTGGGCTGCTGAAGTTGCGTCCCCTTGTCATGGGAGCGTTTCAGAATTCTGTTGGTGATGGCTCTTCCTTCTGGTTATGGTCGGATCCTTGGCACCCTATGGGTTTGATTAGAAATTCTCTGCCTAGAGCGCCCCTTTGGACTGGTATTGATGTGCATGCCCGTCTTGGATCTTTTATTTCTGATGGTTAATGGGTTTGGCCTGTGGTTGATCGCCCTGGGTTCCAGCAGGTTGTTTCTACCCTCCCTCCTATCTATGGAGGCCAGGATCGCATCTCTTGGAAACCGCATAGCTCAGGTTCCTATTCTTCCTTGTCCGCTCTTCGATTCCTTAGAGCGTATTCTCCTTCTGTACCGCGGGCCCCTCTGCTTCTTGGTCCCGGGAAGATTCCTAGGCACTCCTTCATATTATGGTTGGGTATTCAGGAGCATCTATCGACTATGGATAAGCCTTGGCTGTAGCATGAGGATGGTATTTGTGTCCTTTGTGGGATGGCGTTAGAGTCTCATTCTCACTTATTCTTCATGTGCCCTTACTCTAGTAGGTGTATCTCTATT
Source organism: Orobanche coerulescens (assembly GCA_033398695.1). Taxonomy (NCBI): domain Eukaryota; kingdom Viridiplantae; phylum Streptophyta; class Magnoliopsida; order Lamiales; family Orobanchaceae; genus Orobanche; species Orobanche coerulescens. The sequence continues at coordinate 105,277,764 of CM065804.1, forward strand.
GCGAGGAGGGAGGTAAAATTTTGTTGGCCTCACTCGGAGTGGAGTATGGGTATTCTTTGGGCGGCTAGGAGGTGGAGAGGTAAGCATGTGGTTAACGTGGCTTACCGTATCTTTTTAGCGGCATTGGTCTACTTACTCTGGCAGGAGCGAAATGAGCGGAGATTCGGTCAGAGGCGTCGTGATCCTCACACAGTTACCTTCCAGGGGATTGGTCTTGTTCGTGACATTATCTCTCAGCATTGGCCGCCTCATTCCTTATCTGCGGTCGCTGTTAGGCGTATTTGGAGGGTTGCTTGGTAGTTCCATTGTAATTCTTTTATTATTCTTCTGTTTCGTATTGTTGGTGCACCTTCTGTAATAGTTGTTGGGTACTGGCCTGCCTTGTTGGCCAATTTTTTTATTTAATGCAATTGACTTTTCCCAAAAAAAGGACTACTTATAGGGGAGGTAGTCTAAGTCTAAGGAATCAAACAAAAAAAAGAAAATAATTCAAAGATTTATAAAATCTTTGAATAATCAAAACAAATCAAATAAAATACATACAAGAAACATAAATCACAAAATGGGGGAAACATAATCCCTAAAATAAGTAAAAAGGAAAAAAGAAGTCAAAAATACACAAAAGTGTATAAAATAAGGGGGCTGTCGGCAGGGACTCGACCGTGTCCCGTGACACGGCCACGGCGCGGTCGACAGGCGCCGGCAGGGACTCGACCGTGTCCGCTTGACACGGTCGCAGCGCGACAATGACGTCCGACAGCGACTCGTCCGACAGTGACTTGGCACGGGCGCGGCGCGATAGGGACATTTGGCAGGACTCGACCGTGTCGCCTGGCACACGGTCGGGTGTCGGGACAGTCAGTTCCGGTAGTTGTGGGCGAGTAGGACTCGATTGTGTAGCCTGGCACGGTCGGGTTCGGCCGACAGCGACCTTGGCTATTCCGGACGAGCAAGACTCGACCGTGCCAGACGACACGGCCGAGTTCGGTCGGCAGTGCTCGGCATTTTCCGGCAGGCGTGACTTTTTCCGGCAAGTTGGATATTTTCCAGCAGGTTGGACATTCCTTTTACGTCTTATGTCCGTTTTCTCGCCTAAAAATGTCGTCGTATGTGCATGACGCGTCGTAAGGCCATTTACATCGATCCTTGCTTCGTTTTCTTTATTCGGACTAGTCAATTCCGTATCAAGTACTTAAGGCATTTTTGGGCAGATTTGTGGTTGTTTATTTGGATGATATTTTGGTTTATAGTCGGTCGGTGGAGGAGCATCTCGGACATCTACGGCAAATATTCGAGACTCTTAGGTCTCAAAGGCTGTATGGGAAGAAAGAAAAGTGTGCGTTTCTCGTCGAGAGCATAACTTTTCTTGGCTATGTTGTTTCGAAGGATGGAGTGTCGGTTGATCAGGGTAAAATTGAAGCCATTAAGTCGTGGCCTACTACTACAACTGTGACTGAAGTTAGATCATCCCACGGTCTTGTCTCTTTTTATCGGAGGTTTATTTGAGATTTCAGCACAATAACGAGTCCGAAAACTGAGTGTTTGAAGAAGGGTCCGTTTGTGTGGAGCAGGGCTGCCCAAGGGGCGTTTGAAAATTTGAAGACAAGGTTATGTGAAGCACCTATCTTGGCATTACCCGATTTTTCACAGGCGTTCGAAGTGGAGTGTGATGCTAGTGGAGTTGGTATTGGGGAGGTCCTCATTCAAGGCAGGCGGCCTATTGCGTACTTTTCGGAGAAGTTGGGTGGGGCTCGACTTGATACGAATTATCTCGGAAAGGTGGATACGTATCGTTCGGAGTGTGCGTAAGAATATCGTAGCAGAAGGCTTTTTAGGAGTATGGTGTTTTTGGATGTATTTTTGGATGTAATATCGGATAAAGTGATAATATCGATCAAGAAGACTTAAACTCGTATGAAATGCAGTGGAAATGTTGTTGATGCTCTCAACACTCGAATATGAGTAACACTCGTAAGAAATAACCGAAAGTAGGGCAATTCAGCTTACGTAAACAAGAACAATATGAATGATTTATCAAACTAGACCTATAGTTTGATAAGGTGATTTCTTCTCAAGACCAATTGAGAATTAATCGGATTAATACTCAAAGATGTGTCGAATAAAAATCAAGTTTCGATGAAAAGCATTCACCAAGAAAAACACAAAGTGTAATCTTATTTCTTCAAAATACAATGTCATTATACAATGCTTATACAAGGCTATATATAGGAGACTTCAAGTCTTCCCAAAATAAAAGAAAACAATTCAAGATTTATAAAATCTTTGAATAATCAAAACAAATCAACAATAAAATACAAAAGGAACAACAATCATAATTTTAAGGGAAACACAATCCCTAAAATGAGTGAAAAGCAAAGAAAAGACAAACACACAAAAAGAAAAGCTAAAAAAAGAAAAATCTGCCGGCAGGACACAGGCCGTGCCAGGCGACACGGCCGCGGCGCGACAACGACCGGCAGTGACTCAACCGTGTCCGCTTGACACGGTCGCGGCGTGACAAGGACGTCCGACAGCGACTCGACCGCGCGGCGCGATAAGGACGTTCGACAGCGACTCGACTGCGCGGCGCGACAAGGACGTTTGGCATTGACTCGACCATATCCAGGAACACGGTCGGGCGTCTGGGCAGTCAGTTTATCCGGCACATCTCGGCACGGGCCGTGTCGGACGACACGGTCGGGTTCGGCCTACAGTGACTTTGGCATTTCCGGATGAGTTTGGCACGGGCCATGTCGAACGACACGGCCGAGTTCGGTCGGCAGTGCTCGGCATTTTCCGGCAGGTTGCGATATTTTCCGGCAGGCTTGACATTTTCCGGCAGGTTGTGACATCTTCCGACAGGTTGTGTCATTTTCCGGCTTGTGTCCGATTTCTCGCCTAAAAATGTCGCCGTACGTGCATGACGCGTTGTAAGGCCATTTACGTCGATCCTTGCTTCGTTTTTTTTATTCGGACTAGTCAATTCCGTATCATTCCCTCCCCCTTTAAAGGGAATTGTCCTCAATTTCGAACTCCCGTCGTTTCCATATGAAATAGCTAAAACCTCCACGTATTTGATTTCGAAAATATCCGCAGTGCGTACATGACCCAAAATCTTGAGACGATAGGTAGTGGGGGGCCCTCGAGAATCACCAACAAAATAACTATCATTATTAATAAAATAATAATTACTCCGTCAGGTAATACCGATATCATGACATGAGTGGACATCTGAAATGGGACGCATGGATAATTTCACATCGGGTTCATCATCCGGAATTGGAAACACTAATAATTCCACATCGGATCCACCATCAAGAATGGGAAACACAGGATTTATTACGGATTTAATACGAATTCTCTCTTGAGATGCGAATTCGCTATCGGTACAGCGGAAACTGTTTTGACGAGCGGAAGCTATCGGCAAGAAACTGTTGGGAACTGATGACAACAGTCGCTACAGCGGTAATACAGGCCAGCGGCACGCACTCGCGACAGGAATGTATGACGGCAACTCGATACAGCAACAAGACAGGAACTTGACAAAAGTAAAGACTTGATGCATCCCACTTCCAAACAAAGAACACTCAAACAAAGACGCTTTGGTGAACACAAATTCAACAGGAAACAAGTTCAAAGGATCGAACAACACTTTATGCGAAATATCGGACAAGTATAAAACTGTATCGAAAAACAAACAGAATATCGAAACAGGATATAAACAGATGTTTTTATCAAATTAGACCTATAATTTGATAAAGTGATTTCTCCTCAAGACCTATTGAGAATCAATCAGACTAATACTCGAAACGCGTCGAATAAAAACCAAGTTTTGATGAAAAGCATTCACCAGGGGAAAACACAAAGTGTTCTTATTTCTTCAACATTCAATAATTCTTTTACTACACTTCATCGCCACTATTTATAGGCAAAGTAGCCTGACAAGATAAACTAAACTAATACAAGCTGTTCTTAAAATAATGAAAAGATAATAAAAGGTTCCCTCATGTCACTTGCAAACAAAAGTAAAAGCTGGGTCTTGTCTCCAAGTTGAAAGTTGACAGCTGCCTTTTGCCAAGAATCCTGCTGCTTTTGTAAGAAGATGCTGAACATTATTTTATTGTTTAGTTGCCACTTGAACCTCTTCCCCTCCCCAAGATGCAAGTTGTCTTTTGTTTAAGTTACTCCAATTCCAATTATCAAGATAACTCCGTGCCTCGTTTCAGTTCTCTCTGATACGAATTCTCCGGGGGAGGTGGATACGTATCGTTCGGAGTATGCGTATGAATATCGTAGCGGAAGGCTTTTTACGATTAGGGGTGTTTTTGGATGTATTTTGTGGGAGTAATATCGAATATGACAATGAAAATTCGAACAAATGGAAAATGGAAGTAATATCGGGAAAAAGTGATAATATCGATCAAGAAGACTTGAACGATCAAGAACAAGGGTTTATCGAATTAGACTTATAACTCGATAAGGTGATTTCTTCCCAAGACCTATTGAGAATCAATCGGATTAATATTCGAAAACGCGTCGAATAAAAATTAAGTTTCGGTAAAAATCATTTACCAAGGATAGAAAACACAATGTGTATTCTTATACTTCAACATTCATAATACTCTATCTCATTACAAGGCTAATCAACTCCTACTTATAGGAGGTGAAGTCTCCTACTACTAAGGAAACAAACAAAAAAATAAAATAATTCAAAGATTATAAAATCTTTGAATAATCCAAACAAATCAACATAAAATACAAACAAGGAACATAAAATCACAAAATGGGGAAAACATAATCCCTAAAATATGTAAAAAGGAAAAGAGAAGTCAAAAATACAAAAAAGTGTATAAAATAAGTGGGCTGTCGGCAGGACTCGACCGTGTCCCGTGACACGGCCGCGGCGCGGTCGACAGGCGCCGGCATGGACTCGACCGTGTCCGCTTGACACGGTTGCGGCGCGACAAGGACGTCTGACAACGACTCGGCACGGGCGCGGCGCGACAAGGACCGGCAGTGACTCGACCGTGCGGCGTGACAAGGACGTTTGGCAGGACCCGACCGTGTCGCCTGGCACGGTCGGGTTGGTCGGACAGCGAGATCTCCTTATCTGGAAGAGTGTGACTCGACCGTGTCGGACGACACCGTCGGGTTCGGCCGACAGCCAATTTCACAATTCTGGGACATCTCGGAACGGGCCGTGCCGGACGACACGGTCGGGTTTGGCCGGCAGTGCTCGGCATTTTCCGACAGGTGCGATATTTTCCGGCAGGCTCGACATTTTTCGACAGGCGACGACATTTTCCGGCAGGTTGTGTCTTTTTCCGGCTTGTGTCCGTTTTCTCGCCTAAAAATGTTGCCGTACGTGCATGACGCGTTGTAAGGCCATTTATTTTGATCCTTGCTCCGTCTTCTTCATTTTGACTGGTTAATTTCGTATCACTCTCGACCAAGTACGTTGGAGTATGGTCGAGATGTTTTACGTTAATTCTTATTCCGTCTTCTTTGCTTGGAGTGGTTGGTTTCGTATCATCCCCTCCTTCTTTAAAAGGAATTCTCCTCAATTCCGCAATCCCATCGTCGTCAAGGTAAGGGGATAGATCACCTACGTTGAAAGTAGCATGCACTCCGTAATCACCCGGAAGTTCCAACTTGTAAGCATTGTCATTCACCTTCGCAATTATTTTAAATGGTCCCTGAGCTCGTGGCATTAACTTGTTCTTACGCTTATTTGGGAATCGTTCTTTCCTTAAATGCACCCAAGATAAATCTCCAACCTCGAATAATCTCGGTTTTCTTTGCTTGTTCGACTTCCTTTTGTACGTCTCGTTCAACTCCTTGATTCGTTCACGCACCTGTTCGTGTAATTTCATCATTGATTTCAGCTTTGACTCCGCATCCTTATGCACCAATTCGTCACTCGGTAGTGGTATTAAGTCTAACGGTATGTAAGGATTCAATCCATAAACTACTTCGAATGGAGAGTGTGTCGTGGCATGAGTAGGAGAATGGTTATAAGCAAACTCTGCATTTGCCAGTTTTAGATCCCAATCCTTTTGTGTTTTGCTTACCAAGCCTCGCAACAGTGTCCCCAGGGTTCGATTAGTCACTTCAGTTTGTCCGTCTGTTTGAGAATGATGCGAAGTACTAAACAAGAGCTTGGTTCCCACCTTTCTCCATAATGTGTTCCAAAAGTAGCTCAGAAACTTCGAGTCCCGGTCCGAAACAATAGTTTTCGGAACTCCATGTAATCGCACCACCTTTCAGAAATACAGGTCAGCAACATTACTCGCATCATCGGTTTTGTGACAAGGAACAAAATGAGCCATTTTTGAAAAACGATCGACAATCACCATAATCGCATCCTTACCTCGTTGGGTTCGAGGTAAAGCCACAATGAAATCCATTGAGACATCTTCCCATGGCCTCTCCGGAATCGGTAAAGGTGTGTATATTCCTGGCTTGAACGAACTCTTCGCAATATGGCATGTCACACACTTACTAATTATATTATGGACATCCCCCTGCATCCTTGGCCAATAAAAATATTCTTTGAGCACATCCAAAGTCTTGGCCGAACCAAAGTGACCAGCCAAACCCCCTCCGTGAGCCTCTCGAACCAGCAATTCTCGAATCATGTGCCTGGGTAGGCAAAGACGATTTCCCTTAAAAAGGAAGCCCTCCTGTATCGAAAATTCTCCCATCGGGCCAGGTTTGCACAGGGCAAAGGTCTCACCAAAATCCGCATCACCTTCGTAATACTCCTTTACTGTATCGAATCCAAGCAATCGAACGTCAAGGGTAGAGAGTAAGGCATACCCCCTGGATAACACATCCGCTACAATGTTACTCTTGCCATCTTTATACTTCAATGAAAAGTGAAATGATTGCAAGAATTCCACCCACTTCGCATGCCTGGGACTTAACTTGTGTTGTCCGTTAATATACTTCAAGGATTCATGGTCCGAATGTATGATGAAATGCTTCGGCCGAAGATAGTGACTCCAATTATCTAGAGCCCTCACAATAGCATAAAATTCCTTGTCGTACGTACAATAATCGAGACGAGCACCGTTTAACTTCTCTGAGAAATAAGCAATAGGCCGATTTCCTTGAATAAGAACCGCCCCAATGCCAACTCCACTAGCATCACATTCTATCTCGAACGGTTGCGAAAAATCGGGTAGTGCTAAGATTGGTGCTTCACACAACTTTGCCTTCAAATTTGCGAACGACTCCTGAGCAGTCCGGCTCCAATTAAACGTGGCCTTCTTTAAACATTCGGTTATCGGACTCGTTATGGTGCTGAAATCTCGAATAAACTTCCGATAAAAGGAGGCAAGACCGTGGAATGATCTAACTTCAGTTACGGTTTTAGGAGTAGGCCACGACTTAATAACTTCAATTTTCCCCTGATCAACCGACACTCCATCCTTCGAAACAACATATCCAAGGAAAGTTATGCTCTCGACGAGAAACCCACACTTTTCTTTCTTTCCATACAGCCTCTGAGACCTAAGAGTCTCGAACACTTGTCGTAGATGTCCGAGATGCTCCTCCACCGATCGACTATAGACCAAAATATCATCTAAATAAACAACCACAAATCTACCCAAAAATGGTTTAAGTACCTCATTCATCAAGCGCATGAAAGTACTCGGTGCATTTGTAAGGCCGAACGGCATAACGGTCCATTCATACAGCCCGTGTTTAGTTTTGAAGGCTGTCTTCCACTCATCTCCTTCCCGCATCCGAATTTGGTGATAACCACTTCGTAGATCAACTTTTGAAAAGATCACTGATCCGTGTAATTCGTCCAACATGTCATCAAGCCTCGGAATCGGAAATCGATACTTGATGGTTATATTGTTCACAGCTCGATTGTCAATACACATTCGCCAAGAGCCATCCTTCTTAGGAACAAGTAGGACCGGAACCGCACATGGACTTAAACTCTCTCGAACATACTCGTGGCTCATCAATTCTTCAATCTGCTTCTGAAGTTCCTTCGTTTCCTCGGGATTACACCTATAGGCAGCTTTATTCCACGAATTGGTGGCAAACGCGATGGCAATTCTTCCGGGAATACGTCCGCGAACTCGTGTAATAACTTGGCCACTGTATCCTCGTATTTCGCCGTCACGAAATCATCTTGAGTCTCCTTTATCACCAGCATGTAAACACGCTCGCCACTTTCCATAGCGTGTTCAACTTCCCTTTCGCTCGCGAACATGGTGAGGTTCGGTTTTTCCCCTCGTTTGGTACTCATGGACCGGATCGCTTGAGGTGACATTGGCTTCAACACGATCTTCTTCTCTTTATCTCGCAACTCATATTCGTTGCTCCTTCCCCGATGCAAAACATCCCTATCAAATAACCAAGGGCGTCCTAAAAGCATGTGACAAGCATCCATTGGAATCACATCACACAATATCTCATCGTGATATGAACCCATTGCTAATCCGACCCGAACTTGCTTCGAAACCTTTACCTTATTTCCGTCATCAAGCCAATGTAAAGCATATGGCTTAGGGTGAGTTGTGGTGGTTAGTCCAAGCTTCGTCACCATTTCACCCGAAGCCACGTTGGTGCAACTCCCTCCATCGTTAATCAAACTACACCACTTGTCTCCAACTTGACACTTTGTATGGAATATTTGGTCCCGCTGTTCTGACTCGCTCGGATCCGACTTGGCTTGCAGAGTGCGAAGGACCAAGGCTGTATCGTAATTTGGAGGATCGTAAGCCTCACATTCTTCTCCTTCTTCGCCCTCCATGTTGAAATCAAATACATCACCTAATCTTTCTTTTTCGCCTTCAACCAACAATTCGTCTCGAATCGTGACAGCTTCCCTTAGTGTCACCACTCGCTTGTTCGGGCAAGCATTTTGATAATGCCTGAATCCTTGACATTTGAAACATCTCACTTTAGCCAAACTCGTCTCCTTTGGTACGTAGGGTGCAGTTGCCTTAGCAGGAATCGCAACAGGAACTGGAGTCGGTACAGTTGCCTTAGCAGCTGAACTAGATCCGACGCTTGGGTTTCCAAATTTGACTGGAAACTCGAGTTTATACATCTTCAGCCTGTTTTGAGCTTCTAACTTCACACATAACCCACATAATGTATCGAAGTCCTCGTATGGATACAGTTCCGCCGAGTTAGCTATGCTTCGGTTTAAGCCACGCAAGAATCGCGACATCTTCTGCTCCTCATTCTCCTCTATCTCTCCCATTAAGGTTAGATTCTCAAACTCCTCATTGTACTCACTGACATTTAACTTTCCTTGCATGAGATCTGCAATCTTTCTGTACAAGGACAACCGGTGTGATGTTGGCACATATCTTTTACGAAGTTTTCTTTTTAACGAATCCCACGAACGGATCTTATCCTTCCCCGCACGAGCTCTTCGTGTTTTTACTCCTTCGTACCAAAGTGAAGCTCCTTTCCCCAACTTGAGAATTGCATACTTACACCTTTTCTCATCGTCGAGATCTTTAAACTCGAACATACGATCAACTTTTCGTTCCCATTCCAGGTAAACTTCAGGGTCTGTCCCTCCAACGAACTCCAGAAGCTCGTTCACCTTGAACTCTTCGACATGGCGTGAGGGTCGTTCATAGTCACCACGCCTAGGTTGCCAACACTGGTCGCATTGTTCAGGTACGTCACGCAATGCGTCACGAAGTTCTGCCAAGAAATCAGCGTCATTGAGATCCATAATGCCAAAGATCAAGAACTTGGGCGCTCCGATACCACTCATGATACGAATTCTCTCTTGAGATGCGAATTCGCTATCGGTATAGCGGAAAATGTTTTGTCGAGCGGAAGCTATCGGCAAGAAACTGTCGGGAACTGATGACAACAGTCGCTACAGCGGTAATATAGGCCAGCGGCATGCACTCGCGACAGGAATGTATGATGGCAACTCGATACAGCAACAAGACAGGAACTTGACAAAAGTAAAGACTTGATGCAGCCCACTTCCAAACAGCAACACTCGAAATAGCACGTTTCGGGTGGACACAAATTCAACAGGAAACAACTTCAAAGGATCGAACAACACTTTATTCGAAATATCGGACAAGTATAAAACTGTATCGAAAAACAAACAGAATATCGAAACAGGATATAAACAGATGTTTTTATCAAATTAGACCTATAATTTGATAGAGTGATTTCTCCTCAAGACCTATTGAGAATCAATCAGATTAATACTCGAAACGCGTCGAATAAAAACCAAGTTTTGATGAAAAGCATTCACCAGGGGAAAACACAAAGTGTTCTTATTTCTTCAACATTCAATAATTCTTTTACTACACTTCATCGCCACTATTTATAGGCAAAGTAGCCTGACAAGATAAACTAAACTAATACAAGCTATTCTTAAAATAATGAAAAGATAATAAAAGGTTCCCTCATGTCACTTGCAAACAAAAGTAAAAGCTGGGCCTTGTCTCCAAGTTGAAAGTTGACAGCTGCCTTTTGCCAAGAATCCTGCTGCTTTTGTAAGAAGATGTTGAACATTCTTTTATTGTTTAGTTGCCACTTGAACCTCTTCCCCTCCCCAAGATGTAAGTTGTATTTTGTTTAAGTTACTCCAATTCCAATTATCAAGGTAACTCCGTGCCTCGTTTCAGTTCTCTCGCCCAAGTACGTTGGAGTATGGTCGAGATGTTTTACGTCAATTCTTATTCCATCTTCTTTGCTTGGAGTAGTTGGTTTCGTATCAGGATTCCTCATCATCAACTGGTTCCTCATCAAATGCTGGCGGTCCGTCATAATCTGACCAACTCTCCATTTCAATATTGTTGGGTTCCTCCAATAATGGCCCATCACAAAATAATTTACTAACCTCAATTTGGTAATCATTCAAAACAATAAGTCCATTACGAGAAACTGAGTCGTTATAAAAATTAGGCCCAAAGTTGTCGTTATAAAAAACAACACGACCCTCTTGTCCTTATCTCGCAACTCGTACTCGTTACTTCTTCCTCGATGTAAAACATCTCTATCGAATAACCATGGTCGTCCCAAGAGTACATGGCATGCATCCATCGGGAGTACATCGCATAATATGTTGTCTACATACGAACCCATGGTTAAGCCGACCCGTACATGTTTCGAGACTTTCACTCTACTCCCGTCATCGAGCCAATGTAATGCGTATGGTTTTGGGTGAGTATTAGTGATGAGTCCGAGCTTCGTCACCATCTCCCTTGACGCTACGTTGGTACAACTTCCTCCATCGATGATCAAACTACACCATTTGTTCCCGACTTGACACTTGGTGTGAAATATTTGATCCTGTTGTTCCGAATCATTTGAAACGGGTTTGATTTGTAAAGTACGAAGAACTAAGGTTGTATCATAGTTTGGAGCCTCGTAAGTTTCACATTCTTCTCCCTCGTCTCCCTCCACATTGAAATTAAATACATCACCTAGTCTTTCTTCTTCGTCCTCGACTAACAACTCGTCTCGGGTCGTGATGGCTTCTCTTAGAGTCACCACTCGTTTGTTAGGACAAGTATTTTGATAGTGACCGAACCCTTGACATTTAAAACATCTTACTTTGGTTAGGCTCGTTTCCTTCGGTACGCCGAGGGTTTTAGAAACTGTAGTAGGAATAGAAGTCGGTATCGTTGTGGTAATTGAACTCGAACCGGTACTTGGATCCTCGAACTTTGATGTAAATTTGGTTTTGGCAAACTTCACTTTGTTTTGAGCTTCTATCTTTATGCATAGTCCGCATAAAGTGTCAAAATCTCCGTAGGGGTATAATTCCACCGTATTTGCAATGTTTCGGTTTAGGCCACGTAAGAAACGTAACATTTTTTGTTCTTCATTTTCTTCGAGTTCTCCCATTAAGGCCAAGCCTTCAAATTCTTCAATATATTCTCCCACACTTAGTTTTCCTTGCATGAATTCGGTAATCCTTCGGTACAAGGATAACCGATGAGATGTCGGGACATACCTTTTGCGTAGTTTCTTCTTTAAAGAATCCCAAGAACGGATCTTTTCCTTTCCCGCACGAGCTCGTTGTGTTTTCACACCCTCGTACCACAGGGAAGCACCTTTCCCTAACTTGAGAATCGCATATTTGCAACGTTTCTCGTTGTTAAGGTTTTTGAACTCGAACATGCGTTCAATCTTTCTTTCCCACTCCAAGTAGACTTCGGGGTCGGCACCTCCGACAAATTCTGGAAGTTCATTTAATTTAAATTCATTTGCATGACGCGGTGAATGTGCGTCATATCCTCCTCTTCTAGCTTGAAAACGTGGCTCTTGTAAGTTGTGTAGTGCCTCAAGGAGTTTCTCCAAGAAATCAACGTCGGAAAAATCCATGATAGATAGCTTTAATAAGAAAATCGCCAAGAAAATTTCGACAAGGAAATAACCTTGGGCTCCGATACCACTTATGATACGAATTATCTCGGAAAAGTGGATACATATCATTCGGAGTGTGCGTAAGAATATCGTAGCGGAAGGCTTTTTACGAGTATGGTATTTTTGGATGTATTTTTGGATGTAATATCGGATAAAGTGATAATATCGATCAAGAAGACTTAAACTCGTATGAAATGCAGCGGAAATGTTGTTGATCCTCTCAACACTCGAATATGAGTAACACTCGTAAGAAATAACCGAAAGTAGGGCAATTCGACTTACGTAAACAAGAACAATATGAATGATTTTATAAGGTGATTTCTTCTCAAGACCTATTGAGAATTAATCGGATTAATACTCAAAGATGCGTCGAATAAAAATCAAGTTTCGATGAAAAGCATTCACCAAGAAAAACACAAAGTGTAATCTTATTTCTTCAAAATACAATGTCATTATACAATGCTTATACAAGGCTATATATAGGAGACTTCAAGTCTTCCCAAAGTAAAAGAAAACAATTCAAGATTTATAAAATCTTTGAATAATCAAAACAAATCAACAATAAAATACAAAAGGAACAACAATCATAATTTTAGGGGAAACACAATCCCTAAAATGAGTGAAAAGCAAAGAAAAGACAAACACACAAAAAGAAAAGCTAAAAAAAAGAGAAATATGCCGGCAGGACGCGGGCCGTGCCAGGCGACACGGCCGCGGCGCGACAACGACCGGCAGTGACTCGACCGTGTCCGCTTGACACGGTCGCGGCGTGACAAGGACGTCCGACAGCGACTCGACCACACGGCGCGACAAGGACGTTCGGCATTGACTCGACTGTGTCCAGGAACACGGTCGGGCGTCTGGGTAGTCAGTTTGGCTTATCCGGAACATCTCGGCACAGGCCGTGTCGGACGACACGGTCGGGTTCGGCCTACAGTGACTTTGGCATTTCCGGACGAGTACGGCACGGGCCGTGTCGGACGACACGGCCGAGTTCGGTCGGCAGTGCTCGGCATTTTCCGGCAAGTTGCGATATTTTCCGGCAGGCTTGACATTTTCCGGCAGGTTGGATATTTTCCGGCAGGTTGTGACATCTTCCGACAGGTTGTGTCATTTTCCGGCTTGTGTCCATTTTCTCGCCTAAAAATGTCGCCGTACGTGCATGACGCATTGTAAGGCCATTTACGTCGATCCTTGCTTCGTTTTTTTTATTCAGACTAGTCAATTCCGTATCACGACTCAACTATTGTACTTACGACAAGGAGTTCTATGCCATAGTAAGAGCTCTTGATCATTGGAGCCATTACCTTCGGACGAAACATTTTATTCTGCATTCGGACCATGAATCTTTAAAGTATATTAATGGGTAACAGAAGTTGAGTCCAAGACATGCGAAGTGGGTAGAATTCTTGCAATCATTTCACTTTTCGTCGAAGTATAAGGACGGTAAGAGCAATGTGGTGGCTGATGCGCTGTACAGGCGGTATGCCTTACTCTCTACCATTAATGTTCGATTGCTTGGATTCGATACAGTGAAAGAATATTATGACAGTGATGCGGATTTTGGCGAAACCTTCCCCCTTTGCAAATCTGGGCCGATGGGAGAATTTTCGATACAGGAAGGCTTTCTTTTTAAGGGAAATCGTCTTTGTCTTCCAAGGCACATGATTCGGGAATTGCTGGTTCGAGAGGCTCACGGGGGAGGTTTGGCTGGCCACTTTGGTTCGGCCAAGACATTAGATGTGCTTAAAGAACATTTTTATTGCTCAAAGATGCAGGGGAATGTCAATAATATAATTAGTAAGTGTGTGACATGCCATATTGCGAAGAGTTCGTTCAAACCAGGAATATACACACCTTTACCGATTCCGGAGAGGCCATGGGAAGATGTCTCGATGGATTTCATGGTTGCTTTGCCGCGAACCCAACGAGGTAAGGATGCGATTATGGTTGTGGTCGATCGTTTTTCAAAGATGGATCATTTTGTTTCTTGTCACAAAACCGATGATGCGAGTAATGTTGCTGACTTGTATTTCCGAGAGGTGGTACGATTACATGGAGTTCCAAAAACTATTGTTTCGGACTGGGACTCGAAGTTTCTGAGTTACTTTTGGAAGACATTGTGGAGAAAGGTGGGAACCAAACTTTTGTTTAGTACTTCGCATCATCCTCAAACAGTTGGACAAACTGAAGTGACTAATCGGACACTGGGAACGCTGTTGCGAGGCTTGGTAAGCAAAACACAGAAGGATTGGGATTTGGAGCTCGCACATGCGGAGTTCGCATATAATCGCTCTCCTACTCATGCCACGGCGCATTCTCCATTCGAAGTAGTTTACGGCCTAAATCCTTACATACCGCTAGACTTAATTCCATTACCGAGTGACGAATTGGTACATAAGGATACAGAGTCAAAACTGAAATCGATGATGAAATTACACGAACAGGTGCGTGACCGAATCAAAGAGATAAATGAGGCATACAAAAGGAAGTCGAGCAAGCAAAGAAAACCGAGATTATTTGAGGTTGGAGACTTAGTTTGGGTACATTTGAGAAAGGAGTGATTTCCGAGTAAGCGTAAGAATAAGTTAATGCCACGAGCCGAGGGGCCATTTAAAATAGTTGCGAAGGTGAACGACAATGCTTACAAGTTAGAACTTTCGGGTGATTATGGAGTGCATGCTACTTTCAACATAGCTGATCTATCTCCTTATCTTGATAACGACGGGATTGCAGAATTGAGGAGAATTCCTTTTAAAGGAGGAGGGGATGATACGAGATTGTCTACTCCAAGCAAAGAAGACGAAGTAAGAATTGACGTAAAACACCTCGACCATACTCCAACGTACTTGGACGAGAAAACAGATACAAGACATAGAGTTACCTTGATAGTCGGAATTGGAATAACTTAAACAAAAGGCAACTTGTATCTTGGGGGGGGGGGGGGGATAGGTCCAAGTGGTAGCAAAACAATAAAAGAATTTTCAACATTTTCTTTATTACAAAAGCAGCAGGATTCTCGGCAGCATGCTTTAAGAAACGCGGCTATAACCTTGGAGACAAAGCCCAGCTTTTACTTTGTCAGCAAGTGACATGAGGAACCTTTTTATTATCTTTTCTTTATTTTAAGATCAGCTTGTAATAGTTTAAGATTATCTTGTCAGACTCTTGTCAGGCTACTTTTGCCTATAAATAGTGGTGATAGGGTTGTAATAGGGAATATTGAATGTTAAAGAAATAAGAATACACTTTGTGTTTTCCCTGGTGAATGCTTTTCATCAAAACTTGATTTTTATTCTTCGCGTTTTCGAGTATTAATCTGATTGATTCTCAATAGGTCTTGAGGAGAAATCTCTTTATCGAATTATAGGTCTAATTCGATAAAAACAACTGTTTCTATCCTGTTTCGATATTCTTCTTGTTTTTCGATACAGTATTGTACTTAATCAAATTTCCGCTTCAAGTGTTGTTCGATTGTTCGAACTTGTTTTCTGTTTATATTAGCATCCGACCGAAGTTTGCTGTTTCGAGTGCCGCTGTTTGGAGGTTACCTGTTTCGAGTCATTTCCATTCGGCCAAGTTTCTGTCTTGTTGCTGTATCGAGTTGCCGTCTTCATCGCACACGCATATCGCCACAAGATATTGCCGTAGCGAATCGCTGTTATCGATTCCCGGCGCTTCTTGCCGATTTGCTTCACAAACAGCCTTGGTCAGATCGATACCGAATTCGCAGCACCAGCGAGAATTCGTATCATATTTATCCCCAAGACCTATTGAGAATCAATCGGATTAATACTCGAAAACGCATCGAATAAAAATCAAGTTTTGATGAAAAGCATTCACCAGGGAAAACACAAAGTTTATTCTTAATTCTTCAACATTCAATAATGTTTCATTACAACTTTATCGCCCTATTTGTAGGCAAAAACAGCCCGACAGGAACCTGACAAGATAATCTTAACTATTACAAGCATGTCTTAAAATAATAAAAGATAATAAAAAGGTTCCTCATGTCACTTGCTGACAAAAGTAAAAGTTGGGCCTTGTCTCCAAATTGAAAGTTGACAGCCGCCTTTTCATACAACATGTTGCCAAGAATCCTGTTGCACGCTGAAATACTTTTTAACCACTTGGGCCCCTTTCCCCAAGTTGTAAGTTACCTAGTGTTTAAGTTACTCCAAGTCCGGTTATTAAGGTAACTCCGTTTCTCGTCTCCGTTTTCGCGCCCAAGTAAGTTGCATGGTTGTTTACGTCCATTATCACCTCGACTTCTTCCCTTGGACTTGTCAACCCCGTATCAGTACTCCCAATGGATGCATGCCATGTACTTTTGGGAAGGCCATGGATGTTTGATAGGGACGTTTTACACCGAGGGAGAAGCAATGAGTACGAGTTACGGGATAAGGGCAAAAAGATTGTGCTCAAACCAATGTCACCTCAAGCTATTCAATTAATGAGTTCTAGTTGGAGTGAAAAAAACAAAACTGGCCATGTTTGCTAGCGAACGGGATGTGGAACATGCTATTAATGATGGAGACTGCGTGTACTTGTTGATTCTGAATGAGAAACAGAATGGTAACATGGTTGTGTGGAACGACGAGAGGATGGATGCCTTATTGCACGAATTTGCAGATCTTTTTCCCGAAGAATTACCGTCGGGTTTGCCACCTATTCGTGGGATTGAACATCAGATCGACCTCATAACGGGTGCGTCGCTCCCTAACAAAGCTGCTTATAGATGTAATCCCGAGGAGGCGAAGAAATTACAAAACCAAATCGAAGAACTAATGAACCGCGGGTATGTTCGAGAGAGCCTAAGTCCTTGTGCGGTTCCGGTATTACTGGTTCCTAAGAAAGACGGATCTTGGCGAATGTGTATTGACAGTCGAGCCGTGAATAATATAACCATCAAGTATCGATTTTCTCTTCCGAGGCTTGATGACATGTTGGACGAATTACACGGATCCGTGATCTTTTCGAAAGTGGACCTACGGAGTGGTTATCACCAAATCCAGATGCGAGAAGGAGATGAGTGGAAGACGGCCTTCAAGACTAAACACGGGCTGTATGAATGGACCGTTATGCCGTTCGGCCTTATAAATGCCAAGTACCTTCATGCGCTTGATGAATGAGGTGCTTAAGCCATTCTTGGGGAAATTTGTGGTTGTATATCTAGACGATATCTTGATTTATATCCGATCGTTGCAAGAACATTTCGGACACTTGAGATAAGTCTTCGAAACCCTTAGGGACCAAAGGTTGTATGGAAAAAAGGAGAAGTATTCATTTTTGGTCGAAAGTATAGTCTTTCATGGCTATGTTGTTTCAAAGGACGGAGTGTCGGTCGATCAGGCAAAGATCGAAGCAATTAAGTCCTGGCCAGTGCCCACTACAGTGATGGAAGTTAGATCGTTACACGGACTGGCTTTATTTTACCGAAGATTCATTCGAGATTTCAGTACCATTGCAAGCCCAATAACCGAATGTTTGAGGAAAGGAACGTTTAATTGGAGCCGGGCTGCTCAGGAGTCGTTCGCAAATTTGAAGGCAAAGTTGTGCGAAGCACCAATCTTAGCACTACCCGATTTTGCGCAACCGTTCGAGGTAGAATGTGATGCTAGCGGAGTTGGCATTCGAGCGGTTCTCATTTAAGGAAGGCGACCTATTGCTTATTTTTCAGAAAAGTTAAACGGTGCTCGTCTCAATTATTGTACATACGACAAGGAGTTTTATGCTATTGTGAGGGCTCTAGATCATTGGAGTCACTATCTTCGACCGAAGCCTTTCATCATACATTCAGACCATGAATCATTGAAGTATATTAACGGGCAACACAAGTTGAGTCCCAGGCATGCGAAGTGGGTGGAATTCTTACAATCATTTCACTTCTCATCAAGGTATAAGGATGGCAAGAGCAATATTGTAGCAGATGCATTGTCTAGGTGTTCTGCCTTACTCTCCACTATTGATATTCATTTGCTTGTTTGAGACAGTGAAGGAATATTACGACGGTGATGCGGATTTTGGCGAGACCTTCGCCCTTTGCAAATCTGGCCCGATGGGAGAATTTTCGATACAGGAAGGCTTCCTTTTTAAGGGAAATTGTCTTTGCCTACCCAAGCACACGATTCGAGAATTGCTGGTTCGAGAGGCTCACGGGGGAGGTTTAGCTGGCCACTTTGGTTCGGCTAAGACATTAGATGTGCTGAAGGAACATTTTTATTGGCAAAAAATGCAGAGGGATGTTAGTAACATAATTAGTAAGTGTGTAACATGCCATGTTGCGAAGAGTTCGTTCAAACCAGGAGTATACACACCTTTACCAATTCCGGAGAGGCCATGGGAAGATGTCTCGATGGATTTTATTGTGGCCTTACCTCGTACTCAATGAGGGAGGGATGCGATCATGGTAGTCGTAGATCGTTTTTCAAAAATGGCTCATTTTGTAGCGTGCCACAAAACAGACGATGCAAGCAATGTGGCCGAATTATATTTTCGAGAGGTGGTACGTTTACATGGGATTCCGAAGAATATTATTTCCGACCGAGACTCCAAATTTCTCAGCTACTTTTGGAACACCCTATGGAGGAAGGTGGGCACAAAACTCTTGTTTAACACTTCACACCACCCTCAAACCGACGGGCAAACTGAAGTGACTAGTCGAACCCTGGGAACACTGTTGCGAGGCTTGGTAAGCAAGACACAAAAGAACTGGGATCTGAAACTGGAACATGCGGATTTTGCTTATAACCGTTCTCCTACTCATGCCACGGCGCGCTCTCCATTTGAAGTAGTTTACAGACTAAATCCTTACATATCGCTAGATCTAATTCCATTACCAAGTGACGAATTGGTGCATAAAGATGCGGAGTCAAAACTAAAATCAATGATGAAATTACACGAACAAGTGCGTGAACGAATCAAAGAGATAAACGAGAAATAGTTGTGAAGGTGAACAACAATGCTAACAAGTTAATGCCACGAGCTGAGGGACCATTTAAAATAGTTGCGAAGGTGAACGACAATGCTTACAAGTTAGAACTTTCGGGTGATTATGGAGTGCATGCTACTTTCAACATAGGTGATCTATCTCCTTATCTCGACGACGATGGGATTGCGGAATTGAGGACAATTCCTTTAGAGATGGAGGGAATGATACGAAACCGACTACTCCAAGCGAAGAAGACGAAGTAAGTCGACCATACTCCAACATACTTGCGCGAGAAAACAGATACGAGACCCGGAGTTACCTTGATAATTGGGCTTGGACTAAATCAAACATAGACAACTTGCACCTTGGGGAAGGGGTCCAAGTAGTGAAGGCAAAAGAATAAAAAAGAACTTTAGCACTTTCTTTATTATAAAAGTAGCAGGATTCTCGGCAGCATGAAGGGCGGCTATCACCTTGTGATGCGATTGTGACATCTCCAAACGAAGTAAGAATTGATGTAGGTGACGATACCACGTTGCGTGCACATGCACCTACGTACTTCGGTGAGAAAACAAATGCGGAAATGGGAACAATCTTAATAATCGGAACCGGGATAACTTAGACGTATCAAAACATGCATACTTATGCATGTTCATGCATACAAAATCGGCCATATTAGGGGGAGATTTCGGACGATTGTGATGGGAGATTCATGAAGGATTTTTGTCCTCACTACTTTCAAGTTTGCTTTCATTTTTTCAAAGTCCACCATAATAAAATCAAGGATAGAGATTTGGCTCACTCCACCTTTTGAAATCGGCCGAACATACAAGGAAGAAGATGCCAAGAAGTCCCTTTCATGATCAAGTCCTTGTCAAAGCCTTACAAAAAGATATTATATGAGAAAGATCTTGTCCACTCCTTGAAGCTACACACGGCCGAACAAGCAAGGAAGAAGCCATGCTTGATGTTGCTTTCAATCTTTGTCAAAGTCCTGATAGTTTAGTTTAATATTTGCTTGTCTTTTAGTTTGATCTAGTTTGATCTTGTTTGTAGTTGAAATGGCTATATATTAGCCTCATTTTCAACCTTTCAAATTACTTTGAAGCTTAAGAAAAACGAAATACATTGTGTATGTATTCTTGTTGAATGATTTTCAGCACACCTTGATTATAATTCGACGCGTCTTCGAGTTGTAATTTAATCGATTCTCAATAGGTCTTGAGGAGAGATTACCTTATCAAGCTATAGGTCTAGTTTGATAAATTAATTTCATATTATCTTGTTTATGTAAGCCGAATTGCCCTACTTTCAGTTAATTCTTACGAGTGTTACACATATACGAGTGTTGTGAGGTAAATATTTCCGCTGCATTTCCTTGCGAGTTTACGTACATTTTCATACGTAATTCGTATCATTAGTGGCATCGGAGCCCAAGGTTATTTCCTTGTCGAAATTCTCTTAGGCGATTTTCTTGTCAAAGCTATCTTATCATGGATTTTTCCGACGATTTCATGGAGAAACTACGTGAGGGACTACACAACTTACAAGAACCACGTTTTCAAGCTAGAAGAGGAGGCTATGACGCACATTCACCGCGATATGTGGATGAATTCAAAGTAAATGAACTTCCGGAATTTGTTGGAGGTACCAATCCCGAAGTTTACTAGGAGTGGGAGAGGAAGATTGAACGTATGTTTGACTTCAATAACCTTAACGATGAGAAACGTTGCAAATATGCGATTCTCAAGTTAGGGAAGGGCGCTTCCCTATGGTTCGAGGGTGTGAAAACACAACGAGCTCGTGCGGGAAAAGAGAAAATCCATTCTTAGGATTCTTTGAAGAAAAAACTACGCAAAAGGTATGTCCCAGCATCACACCGGTTAACCTTATACCGAAAAATTGCGGAGTTCGTGCAAGGGAAACTAAGTGTGGGAGAATACATCGAAGAATTTGAAGGCTTGGCCTTAATGGGAGAACTCGAAGAAAATGAAGAACAAAGAATGTCACGTTTCTTACGTGGCCTAAACCGAAACATTGCAAATATGGTGGAATTATACCCCTGCAGATATTTTGACACTTTATGCGGACTATGCATAAAAATGGAAGCTCAAAACAAATTGAAGTTTGCTAAACCCGAATTCCCATACAAATTCGGAAATGCAAGTGCCGGCTCAAGTTCTACTACGAAACCTACCGTACCTTTTCAAGTCCCTACCCCGGCCCCGAAGGTTCCTCACGTTTCCAAGGAAACGAGCTTGGCTAAAGTACGATGCTTTAAATGTCAAGGCTTTGGTCACTATCAAAATGCATGTCCAAATAAATGGGTGGTCACGTTAAGAGAAGCTCTTTCGGTCCAAGACGAACTTTTAGTCGAGGACGAGAAGGAAGGACTTGGTGACGTTTTTAACATGGAGGCCGAGAAATAGAACGAGAAATGCGAGAATTATGACGCTCCAGAATATGATACTGCTCTAGTGCTTCGAGCACTACATACCAAAATCATTCCAAGTGATACGGAGCAAAGAGACCAAATCTTTCATTCCAAATGCAAAGTCGGAGAAAAGTGGTGTAGCTTGATAATAGACGGAGGGAGTTGCACGAATGTAGCTTCAAACGAAATGGTTACCAAACTCGGTCTAACTACTACGGCTCATCCGAGACCGTATGCTTTACATTGGCTCGATGATGGAAGTAAAGTGAAGGTGTCGAGACAAGTACGAGTCAACTTAACTATGGGACCATACGGAGACGATGTGTTATGTGACCTACTCCCGATGGACGCATGCCACGTACTTTTGGGGCGACCATGGATGTTCGACCGAGATGTTTTACATCGAGGTCGTAGTAATGAATATGAATTACGAGACAAGGGAAAGAAGAGTTGCTCAAATGATACGAGATCGACATGGCCAACCGAAGAAAGACGACGTAGACGACCATGCAACCATGCATACGGCCATGCACACACATTCACCTACACGACATGCAATTACTTCTTTGGACGAGACGACTAACACGAGACTTGAAGTAACTTTGAAAATATTTTACGTATGCATGAAGAAATTACGAACCATGCACTCACCCACCTTCTTCATGCATTGAAACCGATGGTTCCCCTCCCTTGAATAAGTCACCTACATGGCAACAAAGTCGTCAAAGCATGATAATAATAATCATCAAGAATCAAATCAAAGTCTTCTAACATGATTAGTTATTTTATTTTGTTTCTTGTATTTGGTGAATATTTGCTCAAGATTGACTTGTCATGATCCGAAATTTACTAGTCGGAGAGAAAAAGGCGAAAAGCGGACAAAATTACCAATTCCCGCGCGTATGACTACTTCGTAGCAGTTTTGGTATTTTAATCATAACTCTCTCATCCGAAGTCCGATGTAGGTGATTCAAGCGGCCATGGAAAGATAAAAGAAAGATCTATAAATCATGTGAAACGATCCAAGGTCCAATTATGCTTCTATCAAGCCACACGAACTGTTCAAATGTGCAGTGTTTTTATGGCCGAAAATTGACAAAGATTTGTGAAGATTTGGTGAAGATTTGAAGGAAGAAGATGCCAAGAAGTCCCTTTCATGATCAAGTCCTTGTCAAGCTTTACAAAATATATCACATGAGAAGGATCTTGTCCACTCCCTCAAGTACCCCACGGCCGATTTTGCAAGGAAGGAGCCAAACATGTTGTTGTTTTCTTTTCCTTGTCAAAAGTCTTGATAGTTAGTTTAAGAATTGTATGTCTTTTAGCTTGATCTTGTGTGATCTTGTTTGACTTTGTTAGGAGTTGTAATGGCTATATAATAGCCTCACCCTCAACCTTTTGGAATCATCTTGAAAGTTATAACATTGTATTTCTCTTGAAATATACGTTGAACGAGTTCAACAAAACTTTGGTTATTATTTCGACGCGTCTCGAATTATAACTTGATCAATTCTCAATAGGTCTTGAGGAGAGATTATCTTTATCAAGTTATAGGTCTAATTTGGTAAAACACATTCAAACCCATACACTATCCTACCTCACGGCCGAAACCGTATAAATTCGGCCACCACCTTTTATTTTCGTTGTTACTTTGATACTTGTGAAAACCGTGATAATCTTCCGTTGTATTTTATACGTTTTACGTACACTTATATACGTAATTCGTATCATAAGTGTATCGGAGACCAAGGTCATCTCCTTGGGCGATTTATTCAACGAATTTTTTTGTTGAGATTAGCGCAGTCGGAAGAAAACAAAGTTTCCCGTGTATTCGACCGTTGGATCGTCACGGAATTTTGACAAAGGTAAGGCAACTCATTGAACTACAGTCTGAACGGTGGAGATCAGATTCTTTGAGCATCTTCTTGGTTCATTCTTCACGGCTTTCTTGGCAAATTTTCTGTCCGATTTCTTGATCATTAGAAGAGATGGACTTTTCCAATACCGAATTCTTGGTAAAGCTACGTGATGCTTTACATGACTTACCGGAACCTCGACGAGGAGGAGAAGGCCTGTGTTCCCCACGCCATACTAACGAGTTCGAGTTGAACGAACTTCCAAAGTTCATCGGAGGTACCGACCCCGAAATTTATTTGGAATGGGAACGTAAGATGGATTGCTTGTTCGAGTTTAAAGGTCTTGACGATGAGAAGCGTTGCAGATATGCAATTATCAAGTTGGTTAAAGGCGCTTCAGTTTGGTTCGAATTAAAGAAGAAGCAAAGGACTCGTGCTGGAATCAACAAGATCCGTTCGTGGGAGTCGTTGAAAAGAAAACTTCGCAAGAGATACGTACCTTTCGGCTCGAGTTCGGCTCTCAAAATCGTAACAACATCAGCCCCCAACTCGGTTTCGAAAGCTCTCGACTTGCCTAATGAGACGAGTTTGCTGGAGGTGAGTTGTTTCATTGGCCAAGGGTTCGATCATGTGCAAGATGTTTGCCCGACTCTTGCTACCCGAAACGAGTTAATAGCCGAGGAAGAACAAGAAAGGCTAGGTGACATTCTCAAGTTTGATATAGAGGACGAAGGAGAAGAAGAATGTGTAGTTTACGATGCTCCCAATTATGATACAGACTTAGTTATTCGTACTTTAGAAACCAAATCGGTTTCAAATGATTTGGAGCATTAGGACGAGTTAACGAGTGAGGAACTCACAAGTATACTTTTAAGTTCTACACAACCGTCCGTTTCCCGAGCTACAGAAGATGAAGTGATTGAGGACAAGGCGATTGTTCCCCAAAATTTCTATGAGGTTATTTCTATTAAAAAATTGGAGGATCCCAATCCAATTGTTCTCATTGATCCGGTTCCCGACACCGACCAACGTAAAAGCTATGTGGCTACATGTGAGTGGAAAATAGTAAAAGACGAACTCATTGATGAAAGGAATGAGGACAAGATTTGTGCTCACATGACGCCGGAAATGGAAATTATTCCGTTAAACCACAAATCTTTTTTTGGGGATTCCGTTAAGGGAAATGGTAGACACCTAGATACGTCGTTTGTTTTTATTTTGCAGGTTGGTCTTTTAAAAATGCAATCCCAAGCAAACGTCAACACATCCGACGAAAATTACATCTTCAACCCGGGAGGAGCACAACCCTATCCGGAATACCAACCGTCCTTGGACTTTAGATTCGAGGACGAATCTCTTTAAAGGAAGAGGGGATGATACGAGATCGACATGGCCAATCGAAGAAAGACGACGTAGACGACCATGCAACCATGCATACGGCCATGCACACACATGCACCTACACGACATGCAATTACTTCTTTGGACGAGACGACTAACACGAGACTTGAAGTAACCTTGAACATATTTTACGTATTCATGAAGAAATTACGAACCATGCACTCACCCACCTTCTTCATGCATTGAAACCGATGGTTCCCCTCCCTTGAATAAGTCACCTACATGGCAACAAAGTCGTCAAAGCATGATAATAATAATCATCAAGAATCAAACCAAAGTCTTCTAACATGATTAATTATTTTATTTTGTTTCTTGTCTTTGGTGAAGATTTGCTCAAGATTGACTAGTCATGATCCGAAATTTACTAGTCGGAGAGAAAAAGGCGAAAAGCGGACAAAATTACCAATTCCCGCACGTATGACTACTTCGTAGCAGTTTTGGTATTTTAATCATAACTCTCTCATACGAAGTCCGATTTAGGTTATTCAAGCGGCCATGGAAATATAAAAGAAAGATCTATAAATCATGTGAAATGGTCCAAGGTCCAATTATGCTTCTATCAAGCCACACGAACCGTTCAAATGTGCAGTGATTTTTATGGCCGAAAATTGACAAAGATTTGTGAAGATTGGTGAAGATTTGAAGGAAGAAGATGCCAAGAAGTCCCTTTCATGATCAAGTCCTTGTCAAGCTTTACGAAATATATCACATGAGAAGGATCTTGTCCACTCCCTCAAGTACCCCACGGCCGATTTTGCAAGGAAGGAGCCAAACATGTTGTTGTTTTCTTTTCCTTGTCAAAAGTCTTGATAGTTAGTTTAATAATTGTTTGTCTTTTAGCTTGATCTTGTGTGATCTTGTTTGGCTTTGTTAGGAGTTGTAATGGCTATATAATAGCCTCACCCTCAACCTTTTGGAATCATCTTGAAAGTTATAACATTGTATTTCTCTTGAAATATACGTTGAACGAGTTCAACAAAACTTTGGTTATTATTTCGACGCGTCTCGAATTATAACTTGATCAATTCTCAATAGGTCTTGAGGAGAGATTATCTTTATCGAGTTATAGGTCTAATTCGGTAAAACACATTCAAACCCATACACTATCCTACCTCACGGCCGAAACCGTATAAATTCGGCCACCACCTTTTATTTTCATTGTTACTTTGATACTTGTGAAAACCGTGATAATCTTCCGTTGTATTTTATACGTTTTACGTACACTTATATACGTAATTCATATCATCAAACCAATGTCCCCGCAAGCTATCCGTTCGATGAGTTCTAGTCGAGTGGAGAAACCGAAACTTACCATGCTTGGTAGCGAAAGAGAAATGGAACATGCCATTAATGACGGGGAGCGAGTATATTTGGTGATGTTTAAAGAGACACGGGATGAGAACAAGGGAGTACAAAATGGAGGATAACTAGATGTGTTGTTACACGAATTTGAGGATGTTTTTCCCGAAGAATTACCGTCGGGTTTACCACCTATTCGTGGTATCGAACACCAAATCGATCTTATACCGGGAGCACCACTTCCTAATAAATCCGCTTATAGATGTAATCCCGAGGAGACAAAGGAATTACAACGACAAGTCGATGAACTTTTGGACCGCGGATATGTCCGAGAGAGTTTGAGTCCGTGTGCGGTTCCGGTCTTACTTGTGATGCGATTGTGACGTGATACGGAATTGACTAGTCCGAATAAAGAAAACGAAGCAAGGTTCGACGTAAATGGCCTTACAACGCGTCATGCACGTACGGCAACATTTTTAGGCGAGAAAACGGACACAAGCCGGAAAATGACACAACCTGCCGGAAAATGTCGTCGCCTGCCGGAAAATGTCGAACTTGCCGGAAAATATCGCACCTGCCGTATTGTGTCAAGAATTAACACCTTCCGACTGGCGATCGCCTAGGAGGTCGGGCGACCAAATCGCTGCCGAGCGTCCGAGGAAGAAACGCCGACCAGCGACCAGGCGACCTAGCCTTAGCCCGGCAGACAAGCATGAATCGCCCAGCCGAAGGTCCCAGGATAAGTCCCGGTGCCGAGCGATCGACCTCAGATACGATCGCCTCTCGGTACCCGGCGACCGACTTCTGGCGACCGACTTATGGACGGTCATCTCTCAGCGCTTTGCCGACCGACCATTGGTGACCGACCATTGCCGACCTTCAGTGACTGGCCGAGAATGATCCTCGGTGTCCAGCTAGAGACGACCGCATCATGACGATCTGGGCTGATGGCCATCCAGTCGGCCAAGGCCGAGCGAACAGGACAGCACCCACGTGCAGATCCGCAAAAGGAGCTGACAAACCTGTCACCTACCTCACCTACCAACAGGGCCCAGGCCTGCGAAAGGAGCTGACAGACAAGACTGGTGACCACAGCCTGTCACCTACCTTGCCTACTGACAAAGTCCGCCGAAAGTAACAAAGTGGGACCTCCTGTGACAGTACTTCCGGACGCGTGCCGGCTCCTCATTGGGCCACTCAGCTGGCTGCCGGCTGGATCTCTGGACTTTTGGCAGGCAGCCCACGTGACCTTTAGGACAATCGCCCCATTACATTAATGGCCGAAAGGCGATCGCCCACTAGGGGACAAGGCACCTCAACCCCTATATAAAGAGGGCAGCCTGCACTTGGATTAAGACACACTCTGGCATTCTCGCATTTCACACCATACAGAAGCAAAATACTTACACTTGGCTAACATCCAACTCTTGGCAACAGCTATCTTTCGGTCTTACTTCTCCCGGCCTATCTCATCCAGCAGATTATCGGCGGGGACGAAGAACACCGAGCTTCGCTCAAGAGCCGGATTAACAGAGTCTTTTTATACTCATTGAATTTAGATTTCTCTCATTAATACTTGTATCCACGAATATTCGTATTAATAACATCTCGCGAGAGCATTCAAGCCCGGGCCTAACAAACCCGGCAAATCTTGTATTATTTATCTACTCTCGGAAGTGCTCCCGCAATTGTTGTTTGTTGTCCGTCTTCCAGCAGTATTAATCTTCGGATAAATATTTTGGGCAACAACAATTGGCGCTAGAAGGAGGGCTTCCAACCCTCGATTTTTTATACCTACCGTCCCGAAGAACACTCATTGTTCTCGGGGCAGATACTTGAAGTGACACTCACTGCACTTCAAAGAAATCCTTCAGAAATCATGTCTTCCGCCTCCGCGTCGAAGAAAGCCCGACCCGGCCGGCCAAACCCCTGCTCCGTCGATCGAGCCACGGCCCGATGGTGGAAGGTAGCCGCCGCGGTCATAGATGCTCGATCCCGTCCCTGGACGGCGGCCCAAGCCTCTCGCTCGATCGGTTCCGAACCAAGGAACAGATCGAAGGGGCCCTGGCCGTCCTACAGGAGCGACGGAGTGCTCTCAACGCGCCTCCTGCTATCGCCCCCTCGGCCGTCCTCCGGAAGTCCAAGCGGAAGCTCAAGGCGTCACTGGCCGAGCGATCGCCAGGAGGCTCCCATCCGCAGGAAGAGGCGCTCGCCAGCCGGGGCACCTCTGTCTTCGACCGCCTGGGCAGTGACCCAACCTGGCTACCGGGGCAGTCCGCCCCAGCTACGAGACGATGGAGTTTGAGTCCGTCACCAGGAGCTCGGCCTACCCTGTTCCCAGAAGGCAGCCTAGCCATCTGGCTCCCCCTCGCCGGATTGCCGAGGCCGGCGGCAGCGGAGCCCGGAGATCGGTACACGATCGCCTCGGCTCCTGCTCCCAAAGCCGATCTGCAAGCGACCAAGCCACGGCAATGGCTGCGATGCAACGTCAACTCAACGACATGAAGGCGCTCCTGGAATCCAGGGCAGGCGCCAAGAAGACGATCGCCGGGCCAAGCGAGCCGCTCGCGATCGACATCGAGCTCGCCCCCGTGCAGCACAAGATCGCTCCCCCGCAAACACCCGTGTACGAGGGGCGATCAGACCCCCAAGTGCACCTGAGGAAGTTCAACATCTACATGACCGGGTGTGGGGCATCTGACGCGACCAGATGCCAAATGTTCCCTCTGACGTTGGACGACCTCGCCCACCGGTGGTACACTTCATTGCCACCTCGGTCCATTAGCTCCTTTAACGAGTTGGCGCACGTCTTCACGGAGTACTTCGCCACCAGGGTCGTCCGGCCCGAAGGTCCCCTTCGCATGATGCAAATCAAGCAGGGAGAAGAAGAGTCCGACTCGGACTACATCGACCGGGTAGACGTAATCATCCTCAATGGCGAGCCCATAAGCGATGAGACCGCCCTCTACGCGGTCCTAGGAGGATTTCAGGGTTTTTCGCCTATGTTCAGGTATCTCACGAAGACCCAACCTACAACCTACGCAGCCTTCCGGGCTAGAGCCGCAGATTTTCTGGCCAGGCAAAGGTTCCTTCTTAGCCTGTGAGCAGCGCGATCGGCGCCCGGACGACGATCTCCCGCCCGATCGCCGATATCGACCTACGAATAAAGCGATCGGCAGCCGAGCGACGATCGCCAGTCTTCCGGCCCGATCGCCGATCATCACGCTACATCATCCGCAACCCGGAGAACGCGATCGCCATCTACATTCCAGCATATAAAATGACGGACTAAGGCATAAGATCGCCTCCACCGCGCACCATAAAGCCATGGTCCTGGCAGTCGATGGAACCGGCTGTTTCGGCCTTGCAAGGTCCCTTTCGGCCAAGAACGCCCGCCCTTCGTTTAAATACGAGGCCGGCGTAGTCTGAGGGCTCTCCAACATTAATCAGTGGACACATGCCACAATCCCCGTCTCAACGTACACCGTCGAGGTCGGCCATCTCCATGGCTGGCCGAGGTGGAAGCAGAGCTAACAAGCCGCGGGCGTGGAGTTGATTCATCCAGCGCTGCCCCGCGCAAGGACTCCTCTAGACCAAGACCGCACGCCCTTCGTTTAAATACGAGGCGAGGCGCAGCCTAACAGAGGACCCTCATAATAAAGTGAGTCACGAGACACTCAATGTATTCGCGCACCAAGACACGGTCATGGGGTCGGTCCATCGATCTCCGCGACTGTGCACGTTTCCTCAAACAAAGCGAAACCACCAAGTTTCCATGGGGGATCGGCCAATGTTGTTTTTGTAGGTACAAGACCGAAAGATAGCTAAGCCAATCGACCATAATAGCCCAAGTCCGAAATCATAAGTCAGCTCAGATCGCCCGTCCTCATCCGAACACGATCACCAGCAAGAACCACCTCGCCCCACGTCTTCAACATAGGAGCAAGCTGGGGGGCAATTGTTGTGTCAAGAATTAACACCTTCCGACTGGCGATCGCCTAGGAGGTCGGGCGACCAAATCGCTGCCGAGCGTCCGAGGAAGAAACGCCGACCAGCGACCAGGCGACCTAGCCTTAGCCCGGCAGACAAGCATGAATCGCCCAGCCGAAGGTCCCAGGATAAGTCCCGGTGCCGAGCGATCGACCTCAGATACGATCGCCTCTCGGTACCCGGCGACCGACTTCTGGCGACCGACTTATGGACGGTCATCTCTCAGCGCTTTGCCGACCGGCCATTGGTGACCGACCATTTCCGACCTTCAGTGACTGGCCGAGAACGATCCTCGGTGTCCAGCTAGAGACGACCGCATCATGACGACCTGGGCCGATGGCCATCCAGTCGGCCAAGGCCGAGCGAACAGGACAGCACCCACGTGCAGATCCGCAAAAGGCGCTGACAAACCTGTCACCTACCTCACCTACCAACAGGGCCCAGGCCTGCGAAAGGAGCTGACGGACAAGACTGGTGACCACAGCCTGTCACCTACCTTGCCTACTGACAAAGTCCGCCGAAAGTAACAAAGTGGGACCTCCTGTGACAGTACTTCCGGACGCGTGCCGGCTCCTCATTAGGCCACTCAGCTGGCTGCCGGCTGGATCTCTGGACTTTTGGCAGGCAGCCCACGTGACCTTTAGGACGATCGCCCCATTACATTAATGGCCGAAAGGCGATTGCCCACTAGGGGACAAGGCACCTCAACCCCTATATAAAGAGGGCAGCCTGCACTTGGATTAAGACACACTCTGGCATTCTCGCATTTCACACCATACAGAAGCAAAATACTTACACTTGGCTAACATCCAACTCTTGGCAACAGCTATCTTTCGGTCTTACTTCTCCCGGCCTATCTCATCCAGCAGATTATCGGCGGGGACGAAGAACACCGAGCTTCGCTCAAGAGCCGGATTAACAGAGTCTTTTTATACTCATTGTATTTAGATTTCTCTCATTAATTCTTGTATCCACGAATATTCGTATTAATAACATCTCGCGAGAGCATTCAAGCTCGGGCCTAACAAACCCGGCAAATCTTGTATTATTTATCTACTCTCGGAAGTGCTCCCGCAATTGTTGTTTGTTGTCCGTCTTCCAGCAGTATTAATCTTCGGATAAATATTTTGGGCAACAACATGCCGGAAAATACCGAGCACTGCCGGCCGAACTCGGCCATGTCGTCCGGCACGGCCCGTGCCGAGATGTCCCAGAATTGTGAAACTGACTGTCGGCCGAACCCGACCGTGTCGTCCGACATGGTCGAGTCACACTCTTCCGGATAAGGAGATCTCGCTGTCCGACCAACCCGACCGTGCCAGGCGACACGGTCGAGTCCTGCCAAACGTCCTTGTCACGCCGCACGGTCGAGTCACTACCGGTCCTTGTCGCGCCGCGCCCGTGCCGGGTCACTGTCAGACATCCTTGTCGCGCCGCGACCGTGTCAAGCGGACACGGTCGAGTCCCTGCCGGCGCCTGTCGACCGCGCCGCGGCCGTGTCACGGGACACGGTCGAGTCCCTGCCGACAGCCCATATATTTTATACACTTTTATGTATTTTTGACTTCTCTTTTCCTTTTTACTTATTTTAGGGATTATGTTTTCCCCATTTTGTGATTTTATGTTCTTTGTTTGTATTTTATGTTGATTTGTTTGGATTATTCAAAGATTTTATAATCTTTGAATTATTTTATTTTTTTTGTTTGTTTCCTTAGTAGTAGGAGACTTCACCTCCTATAAGTAGGAGTTGATTAGCCTTGTAATGGGAAATAGAGTATTATGAATGTTGAAGTATAAGAATACACATTGTGTTTTCTATTCTTGGTGAATGCTTTTCACCGAAACTTGATATTTATTCGACGCGTTTTCGAATATTAATCTGATTGATTCTCAATAGGTCTTGGGAAGAAATCACCTTATCGAGTTATAGGTCTAATTCGATAAACCCTTGTTCTTGATCGTTCAAGTCTTCTTGATCGATACTATCGCTTTTTCCGATATTACTTCCATTTTTCATTTGTTCGAATTTTCATCGTCATATTCGATATTACATCACAAAATACATCCAAAAAACCCCTACTCATAAAAAGCCTTCCGCTACGATATTCCTACATACACTCCGAACGATACGTATCCACCCTCTCTCCGGGATAATTCGTATCATAAGTACGTATCCACCCCCTCCCGGAGAATTCGTATCATAAGTGGTATCGGAGCCCAGGGTCATCTCCTTGGGCGATTTATTCAACAATTGCTTGTCGAAGAAAATAACTCTTGATTCTTGTCATCGGAAACCACACCTGAATTTCTTAATTCAGTCAAGGTTCTTGATCTTTCAACCAAATGGAGTTCAACAATATTTATCTCTTGGCGATATTACGCGACGCATTACACATCGTACCGGAGTTCATGGGACATTCCGATCCAGAAGAAGGTGTTGATTGGATCCACGTTTGTGAGGAGTTTTTCAACCACAATTCAATTCCAGTAGACCGCCGAGTCTCGTTGGCGACAAAATGCCTTCGTGGTCGCGCCTCGACCTGGTGGCAGAAATTGAAAACCAGCCGTTTACACCAAGGTAAACCCAAACTAAGAGACTGGAACAAATTCATAAAACACTTTACTCGGAAATTCATCCCCACAAATTCTCACCGCCACGATCCACCAACGGCACCACACCGGAAATTGGAGAAGTTTGGCGCCACCCCGCCACCAACCTTCGATCTAAGGTTTATCCCCATCAAAGAATTTCCAGCAAAGCCATTTTTCGATGAAGACGATGTCCCTACCACCGTTTTCGATGGAGTAGATGAGACAGAGGTTTCAACGCCGCAATACAACGAAGAAAGTGAGTTGAGCCATGTTTCCATAATTGACGAACTTGGAACTTGCTATTATGAGCATGAACCAATCAGTTGTGTTGGTCAAATTGACCAAAACGGAATTGATGGGTCGAAGAAATTATTCACACAAATCGGACCTTTTAAAGATGTGGAAGACGAAATGGAGCTTGGGACTAAAATTGGTTGGTTGAAAGAAAACGACAATTTTGAGCCCAATTTTTATATCGACTCAGTTTCTGGTAATGGACTTATGGTCTTGGATGATTACCAAATTGAGGTTAGTAAATTATTTTGTGATGGGCCATTATTGGGGGAGCCCAATAATTTTGAAACGGAGAGTTGGTCAGATTGCGACGGACCGCCAACATTTGATGAGGAATCAGTTGATGAAGAGGACTTCGTAATAAATTCTGTGTTTTCCATTTTTGATGGTGAACCCGATATGGAATTATCAGTGTTTCCAATTCTGGAGGAGGAACCCGATGTGGAGTTAACCGTGCGTCCGATTTCAGATATCCACTCATGTCATGATATCGGTATTACCTGGCGGAGTAATTATTATTATTTTATTAATAATGATAGTTATTTTGTTGGTGATTCTCGAGGGGGCCCCACTACCTATCGTCTCAATATTTTGGGCCATGTACGTACTGCGGACATTTTCGAGATCAAGTACTTAGAGGCTTTAATTAATTATCTTGATGACGAAGGAAGTTCGGAATTGAGGACAATTCCCTTTAAAGGGGGAGGGGATGATACGGAATTGACTAGTCCGAATAAAGAAAACGAAGCAAGGTTCGACTTAAATGTCCTTACAACGCGTCATGCACGTACGGCAACATTTTTAGGCGAGAAAACGGACACAAGCCGGAAAATGACACAACCTGCCGGAAAATGTCGTCGCCTGCCGGAAAATGTCGAACTTGCCGAAAAATATCGCACCTGCCAGAAAATGCCGAGCACTGCCGGCCGAACTCGGCCGTGTCGTCCGGCACGGCCCGTGCCGAGATGTCCTGCAGTGAAATCGATCGCCGAACCCGACCGTGTCGTCCGACACGGTCGAGTCACACTCTTCCGGATAAGGAGATCTCGCTGTCCGACCAACCCGACCATGCCAGGCGACACGGTCGAATCCTGCCAAACGTCCTTGTCACGCCGCACGGTCGAGTCACTACCGGTCCTTGTCGCGCCGCGCCCATGCCGGGTCACTGTCAGACGTCCTTGTCGCGCCGCGACCGTGTCAAGCGGACACGGTCGAGTCCCTGTCGGCGCCTGTCGACCGCGCCGCGGCTGTGTCACGGGACACGGTCGAGTCCCTGCTGACAGCCCACATATTTTATACACTTTTGTGTATTTTTGACTTCTCTTTTCCTTTTTACTTATTTTAGGGATTATGTTTTCCACATTTTGTGATTTTATGTTCCTTGTTTGTATTTTATGTTGATTTGTTTGGATTATTCAAAGATTTTATAATCTTTGAATTATTTTATTTTTTTGTTTGTTTCCTTAGTAGTAGGAGACTTCACCTCCTATAAGTAGGAGTTGATTAGCCTTGTAATGGGAAATAGAGTATTATGAATGTTGAAGTATAAGAATACACATTGTGTTTTCTATTCTTGGTGAATGCTTTTCACCGAAACTTGATTTTTATTCGACGCGTTTTCGAATATTAATCCGATTGATTCTCAATAGGTCTTGGGAAGAAATCACCTTATCGAGTTATAGTTCTAATTCGATAAACCCTTGTTCTTGATCGTTCAAGTCTTCTTGATCGATACTATCGCTTTTTCCAATATTACTTCCATTTTTCATTTGTTCGAATTTTCATCGTCATATTCGATATTACATCACAAAATACATCCAAAAAAACCCCTACTCATAAAAAGCCTTCCGCTACGATATTCCTACATACACTCCGAACGATACGTATCCACCCTCTCTCCGGGATAATTCGTATCATAAGTACGTATCCAACCACTCCCGGAGAATTCGTATCATGCGTCTCCAAACGAAGTAAGCGAAGTAAGAATTGACGTAGGTGACGATACCACGTTGCATGCACATGCACCTACGTACTTCGGTGAGAAAACAAATGCGGAAATGGGAACGATCTTAATAATCGGAACCGGGACAACTTAGACGTATCAAAACATGCATACGTATGCATGTTCATGCATACAAAATCGGCTATTTGGGGGTGATTTCGGCCGATTGTGACATGCATCCATGAAGTATCTTTTGTCCCCACTACTTTAATATTTGCTCTCATTTTCAAGTCCACCATATCAAGATCAAGGATAGATATTTGATTCACTCCACCTTTTTGAATGATTTCGGCCGAACCACATGGAGGAGGAGATGCCAAGATGTTGCTCTCATGTTCAAAGTCCTTGTCAAGCCTTACAAAAGATATCACATGAGAAGGATCTTGTCAACTCTTTCAAGTACCCCACGGCCGATTTTGCAAGGAAGGATCCAAACATGTTGTTTTCTTTTCTTTGTCAAAAGTCTTGATAGTTAGTTTAATAATTGCTTGTCTTTTAGCTTGATTTTGTGTGATCTTGTTTGAACTTATTAGTAGTTGTAATGGCTATAAATTAGCCTCATCCTCAACCTTGAATAAACACTTTTGAAGCTTGCAAAAACGAAATACATTGTATATGTCTGCTTGTTGAATGATTTTCAGCACAACTTGATTATAATTCGACGCGTCTTCGAGTTGTAATTTTAATCGATTCTCAATAGGTCTTGAGGAGAGATTGCTTTATCAAACTATAGGTCTATTTTGATAAGTTACTTTCATATTATCTTGTTTACGTAAACCGAATTGCCCTACTTTCGGTTAATTCTAACGAGTGTTGTGAGGTAAACAAATATAACCGCTGCATTTTTCGGCGAATTTACGTTCATCTTAGTACGTAATTCGTATCATTAGTGGTATCAGAGACCAAGGTTATTTCCTTGGCGAAATTCTCT
This sequence comes from Orobanche coerulescens, assembly GCA_033398695.1. Lineage (NCBI taxonomy): Eukaryota > Viridiplantae > Streptophyta > Magnoliopsida > Lamiales > Orobanchaceae > Orobanche > Orobanche coerulescens. Next base: position 105,313,877 of record CM065804.1, read on the forward strand.
TGGCGATTTTCTTGTCAATGCTATCTTATCATGGATTTTTCCGACGATTTCATGGAGAAACTACGTGAAGCACTACAAAACTTACAAGAACCACGTTTTCAAGCTAGAAGAGGAGGCTATGACGCACATTCACCACGTCATGTGGATGAATTCAAAGTAAATGAACTTCCGGAATTTGTCGGATGATACGATATCAACTATTCCAATTGAAGAGAAGTCAATAAAAATCGACATCAACGACGATACAAAGTTGCACGCCCATGCATCATCATACTTGGGCGAGAAGAACACGCGAATTGGAGTTATGTTATTAATCGGAACTGGAGTTACGTAAATATGGCGACAAAATTAACGTTGGAATCGGCCCAAATCATGGGAGAATCGGCCGATTGGTCCAAGATGCTTGAAGATTTGTCAAGCATTTTTTTTTATGTCAAAGTCATCAAACTTTTCTTCATCTTCATATCTTGTCCAAGATTTTGAAGATCTCCTCCCCCACCCTTTAGAAATTTTCGGCCAAAGCATGCATGAAAGGGACTCATCAAAAGTCTTCATATCTTACACAAGATCTTGAAGATCTCCTCCTCCCCACATCCTTGAAGATCGGCCGAAGCATGCTCCTTGGTGAAGACTTTCATCAAGCCTTTTTCTTCATGTCAAAGTCATCAATAATAAGTCCAAGATGCATGAAGATTTGATATCATATCTTGTCCAAAATCTTCATGATCTCCTCCCCCACACCCTTGATTTGTTCGGCCGAAGCATGCTAGGAAGTTTCGTTTTTTTTCCTTGTTTTGTTTCCTTATGGTTGTATACTACTATATATAGTAGTTCATGTTGTTGTTGTAAGCATCTTGAAATTTATAAAATATTGTATTTCTCTTGAAATATACGTTGAACGAGTTCAACAAAACCTTGGTTATTATTTCGATGCGTCTCGAATTATAACTTGATCAATTCTCAATAGGTCTTGAGGAGAGATTATCTTTATCGAGTTATAGGTCTAATTCGATAAAACACATTCAAATCCATACACTATCCTACCTCACGGCTGAAACCATCTAAATTCGGCCACCACCTTTTATCTTCATTGTTACTTTGATACTTGTAAAAACAGTGATAATCTTCCGTTGTATTTTATACGTTTTACGTACACTTATATACGTAATTCGTATCATAAGTGGTATCGGAGCCATTCGTTTCACGGGTCTCGACATTACTCAAGAAGATGGCATTCACCGATGACGAAATAGCCAAATTGCGTGACGTTCTTCGAGGCTTGCCGGAGCCCCGAATCCAGGCACGACGAGGATACGACGCCATGCATGCACCACAACATGCGGATGAATTCAAGGCAAGCGAACTTCCGGAGTTCGTAGGTGGCACCGATCCCGAGACTTACTTGGAGTGGGAAAGGAAAATTGAACGAATGTTTGAGTTCAAGGACCTCGATGACGGGAAACGATGCAAGTACGCGATTCTCAAACTTGGAAAGGGAGCTTCCCTTTGGTTTGAAAGAATGAAGACACAACGAGATCGGGCCGGTAAGGAAAAGATACGCTCGTGGGATTCTCTAAAAAAGAAACTACATAAGAGATATGTACCGGCTACACACAAGTTAAGCCTATATCGAAAAATTTCTGACCTCACACAAGGAAAGCTAAGTGTAGAAGAATACATCGAAGAGTTTGAGAACTTAACCTTGATGGGAGAACTTGAAGAGAGCGAAGAATTACGGATGTCCCGTTTCTTACGAGGCTTGAATAGAAACATTGCTAATTCCGTGGAACTCTGCCCCTATTCCGACTTTGATACTTTGTGCGGACTTTGCATAAAGTTGGAAACTCAAAACAAGACAAAATTTTTAAAACCCGAATTCCCACCTAAATTCGAAAATACCAACTTTGGCACGAGTTCTAGCTCGCTTCCAAAAACGGTCACGGCAAGTCCACCACATTACCATTCCAAAAACTCCTCTCACGCCGAAGGAAACAAGCTTATCTAAAGTTCGGTGTTTCAAATGTCAAGGATTTGGACACTATCAAAGTGCTTGTCCAAATCGAAGAATAGTGACGTTACGAGAAGCAATAGCCGTTCGAGAAGAATTACTAGCCGAAGAAGAAAGAATTGGAGACGTCTTTAACTTGGAAGCCGACGAAGAAGAAGAACATTGCGAGGCATACGATGCCCCGAATTATGACACGAACCTCGTCCTTCGCATGTTACAAATGAAGGCGGCCCCGAGTGACATAGAACAACGAGATCAAATCTTTCACACGAAGTGTCGTGTCGGAGAAAAATGGTGTAGCTTGATCATTGACGGTGGAAGTTGTACGAATGTGGCGTCAAGCGAGATGGTTTCGAAGCTCGGACTAACCACTACGGCTCATCCAAGGCCGTATGCACTCCATTGGCTCGATGATGGAAATAAAGTGAAAGTATCAAGACAAGTGAAGGTCGGACTTACCATGGGATCGTATGGTGATGATATTATATGCGATGTACTACCGATGGACGCATGTCACGTGTTGTTGGGAAGACCTTGGTTATTTGATCGGGACGTACTACATCGAGGGAGGAGCAACGAGTATGAGTTACGAGACAGAGGTAAAAAAATTGTTCTTAAACCTATGTCACCTCAAGCTATCCGAACAATGAGTTCAAAAAAAGTCGAAGGACCGAAGCTCATGATGTTTGCAAATGAAAAAGAAGTCGAACACGCCATTGACAATGGTGAACATATTTATTTGATGATGATCAAAGAAACCTGAAACCTTGCTACAAAATCACAACACGAAGAAGAGATAGATACACTGTTGCACGAGTTCGCGGATGTATTTCCCGAAGACTTGCCGGTGGGATTACCACCTATCCGCGGAATCGAACACCAAATTGATCTTATACCAGGAGCTCCATTACCGAACAAGGCGGCGTATCATTGTAATCCCGAAGAAACCAAAGAGCTACAACGTCAAATTGAAGAGCTCATGCGTCACGGATATGTCCGAGAGAGTTTAAGTCCGTGTGCGGTTCCAGTCCTACTTGTACCAAAAAAAGACGGATCATGGCGAATGTGCATTGACAGTAGAGCCGTGAATAACATCACCGTCAAGTATCGGTTCCCTATCCCGAGACTAGACGACATGTTAGACGAGTTGCATGGCTCGGTTATATTTTCAAAAGTTGATTTACGGAGCGGATACCATCAAATTCGCATGCGAGAGGGAGATGAATGGAAGATGGCATTTAAAATGAAGAATGGACTTTACGAGTGGGTTGTGATGCCATTCGGTCTCGCTAATGCCCCGAGCACTTTCATGAGATTGATGAACGAGGTTCTTAAACCTTTCTTGGGGAAGTTTGTTGTCATGTACTTAGACGACATTTTAATCTACAGTCGATCCTTAGAGGAGCATCTTGAACACTTGCGGCACGTGTTTGAAACTCTAAGGAAACAGAAACTTTATGGAAAGCGGGAAAAGTGTACTTTTCTAGTCGAGAGTCTTGTCTTTCTCGGCTATGTCGTTTCTAAAGAAGGAGTTTCGGTGGATCAAGAGAAAATCGCGGCAATCAAGTCTTGGCCGACGCCAAAAACTATCACGGAGGTACGATCATTTCATGGCCTCGCTTCTTTTTACCGACGATTCATACGGGACTTTAGTACCATCGCCAGTCCGATCACGGAGTGTCTTAAAAAAGGTACATTTGCATGGAATGAGGCTGCCCAAAAGGCTTTTGAAATTAAAAGAAAAGTTATGTGAAGCACCGATTTTAACGTTACCCGATTTTTCACAACCATTTGAGGTGGAATGCGACGCTAGTGGAGTTGGAATCGGGCAGTACTTATTCAAGGAGGCCGCCCCATCGCCTATTTTTCAGAAAAGTTAAGTGGTGCTCGAGTTAATTATTGTACTTACGACAAAGAGTTCTACGCTATCGTGAGAGCACTAGATCATTGGAGTCACTATTTACGTTCGAAACATTTCGTGTTACATTCGGATCACGAGTCATTGAAATACATTAACGGGCAAAACAAGCTAAGTCCAAGACATGCAAAATGGGTGGAGTTTTTGCAATCTTTTAACTTTTCATCCAAGTACAAAGACGGTAAGAGTAATATAGTGGTGGATGCACTATCAAGACGGTATGCCTTACTTTCTATTCTAGACGTTCGTTTGTTGGGGTTCGAGACTTTGAAAAATCATTACATTGACGATTTGGATTTCGGAGAAATTTTTACCCGTTGTAAAATAGGTCCGTACGAAGAATTTATTTTACAGGATGGCTTTCTTTTCAAGGGTAATAAACTATGTGTGCCGAAGCATACGATTCGGGAATTACTAGTTCGGGAGGTGCACGGAGGAGGACTAGCCGGTCATTTCGGTTCGGCTAAAACCGTAGAAGTTCTAAAGGAGCATTTCTTTTGGCCAAAGATGTATGGTGACGTAAGCACGATCGTGAGTAAATGTGTCACTTGTCACATGATGAAAAGTTCGTTCAAGCCAAGTACATACATGCCGTTGCCAATACCTTTGCGACCGTGGGAGGATGTCTCGATGGATTTTATTGTTGCTTTACCTCATACTCAACGGGGCAAAGACTCGATCATGGTGGTCGTCGACCGTTTTTCAAAAATGTCTCACTTTATAGCATGCCACAAAACCGATGATGCAAGCAATGTGGCGGACTTATATTTCCGAGAAGTAGTCCGTTTACACGGAGTGCCAAAAACTATCGTGTCAGATCGAGATTCTAAATTCCTGAGTTACTTTTGGAATACTTTATGGAGAAAAGTGGGAACTAAACTTCTATTCAGTACTTCACATCACCCACAAACCGATGGACAAACCGAAGTGACTAATCGAACCTTGGGAGCATTATTGCGAGGATTGGTGAACAAAACACAAAAAGATTGGGACGTTAAACTTGCACATGCGGAATTCGCATACAACCGATCACCCGGTTTCGCCACGGCCCATTCACCTTTTGAAGTAGTGTACGGAATAAATCCACACATGCCATTGGATTTGATTCCCTTGCCGAGCGACGAATTGGTTCACAAAGACGCAGAATCAAAACTCAAGTCAATGATGAAGTTACATGAAAAGGTACGAGATCGAATTAAAGAAGTAAATGAAATTTACAAACGAAAGTCGAACAAAAATAAAAAGTCGAGACTATTTGATGTTGGCGACTTAGTTTGGATACATTTGAGGAAAGAACGATTCCCACACAAACGCAAGAACAAATTAATGCCGAGAGTCGAAGGTCCGTACAAAATTGTGGGAAAAGTGAACGACAACGCTTACAAAGTAGAACTTCCGGGCGAATACGGAGTACACGCAACTTTCAACGTAGGCGATCTCTCGCCTTACCTTGACGACGATGGCATTACGGAATTGAGGTCAATTCCTTTCAAAGAGGGAGGAAATGATACGATATCAACTATTCCAATCGAAGAGAAGTCAATAAAAATCGACATCAACGACGATACAAAGTTGCACGCCCATGCATCATCATACTTGGGCGACAAGAACACGCGAATTGGAGTTACGTTATTAATCGGAACTGGAGTTACGTAAATATGGCGACGAAATTAACGTTGGAATCGGCCCAAATCATGGGAGAATCGGCTGATTGGTCCAAGATGCTTGAAGATTTGTCAAGCATTTTTTTTATGTCAAAGTCATCAAACTTTTCTTCATCTTCATATCTTGTCCAAGATTTTGAAGATCTCCTCCCCCACCCTTTTGGAATTTTCGGCCAAAGCATGCATGAAAGGGACTCATCAAAAGTCTTCATATCTTACACAAGATCTTGAAGATCTCCTCCTCCCCACATCCTTGAAGATCGGCCGAAGCATGCTCCTTGGTGAAGACTTTCATCAAGCCTTTTTCTTCATGTCAAAGTCATCAATAATAAGTCTAAGATGCATGAAGATTTGATATCATATCTTGTCCAAAATCTTCATGATCTCCTCCCCCACACCCTTGATTTGTTCGGCCGAAGCATGCTAGGAAGTTTCGTTTTTTTTTCTTGTTTTGTTTCCTTATGGTTGTATACTACTATATATAGTAGTTCATGTTGTTGTTGTAAGCATCTTGAAATTTATAAAACATTGTATTTCTCTTGAAATATACGTTGAACGAGTTCAACAAAACCTTGGTTATTATTTCGACGCGTCTCGAATTATAACTTGATCAATTCTCAATAGGTCTTGAGGAGAGATTATCTTTATTGAGTTATAGGTCTAATTCGATAAAACACATTCAAATCCACACACTATCCTACCTCACGGCCGAAACCATCTAAATTCGGCCACCACCTTTTATTTTCATTGTTACTTTGATACTTGTAAAAACAGTGATAATCTTCCGTTGTATTTTATACGTTTTACGTACACTTATATACGTAATTCGTATCATCGGAGGTACTAACCCCGAAGTTTACTTGGAGTGGGAGAGGAAGATTGAGCGTATGTTTGACTTCAAGCACCTTAACGATGAGAAACGTTGCAAATATGCGATTCTCAAGTTAGGGAAGGGCGCTTCCTTATGGTTCGAGGGCGTGAAAACACAACGAGCTCGTGCGGGAAAAGAGAAAATCCGTTCTTGGGATTCTTTGAAGAAAAAACTACGTAAAAGGTATGTCCCGACATCACATCGGTTAACCTTATACCGAAAAATTGCGGAGTTCGTACAAGGGAAACTATGTCTGGAAGAATATATCGAAGAATTTGAAGGCTTGGCCTTAATGGGAGAACTCGAAGAAAATGAAGAACAAAGAATGTCACGTTTCTTACGTGGCATAAATCGAAACATTGCAAATACGGTGGAATTATACCCATGTGGAGATTTTGACACTTTATGCGGACTATGCATAAAAATAGAAGCTCAAAACAAGTTGAAGTATACCAAACCCGAATTCCCATACAAATTCGGAAATGCAAGTGCCGTCTCAAGTTCGACTACAAAACCTACCGTACCTTTTCAAGTCCCTACCCCGGCCCCAAAGGTTCCTCACGTGTCCAAAGAAACGAACTTGACTAAAGTACATTGTTTTAAATGTCAAGGCTTTGGTCACTATCAAAATGCATGTCCAAATAAACGGGTGGTCACTTTAGGAGAAGCCCTTGCGGTCCGAGACGAACTTTTAGTCGAGGACGAGAAGGAAGGCCTTGGTGACGTATTTAACATGGAGGCCGAGGAAGAGAATGAGGAATGTGAGACTTATGATGCTCCGGAATATGATACTATTTTAGTGCTTCGAGCACTACATACCAAAATCGTTCCAAGTGATACGGAGCAAAGAGACCAAATCTTTCATTCCAAATCCAAAGTCGGAGAAAAGTGGTGTAACTTGATAATAGACGGAGGGAGTTGCACGAATGTAGCTTCAAACTAGATGGTCACCAAACTCGACCTAACTACTACGGCTCACCCGAGACCGTATGCTTTACATTGGCTCGATGATAGAAGCAAAGTGAAGGTGTCGAGACAAGTACGGGTCAACTTAACTATGGGATCATACGGAGATGATGTGTTATGTGACGCACTCCCGATGGACGCATGCCACGTACTTTTGGGACGACCATGGATGTTCGACCGAGATGTTTTACAACGAGGTCGGAGTAATGAATATGAATTACAAGACAAAGGAAAGAAGATTGTACTCAAACCGATGTCCCCGCAAGCTATCCGTTCGATGAGTTCTAGTCGAGTGGAGAAACCGAAACTTACCATACTTGCTAGTGAAAGAGAAATGGAGCATGCCATTAATGATGGGTAGGGAGTATATTTGGTGATGTTTAAAGAGACACGGGACGAGAACATAGGAGTACAAAACGCAGGAGAGCTAGATGTGTTGTTACGCGAATTTGAGGATGTTTTTCCCGAAGAATTACCGTCAGGTTTACCAACTATTCGCGGTATCGAACACCAAATCGATCTTATACCGGGAGCACCACTTCCTAATAAAGCCACGTATAGATGTAATCCCGAGGAGATGAAGGAATTACAAAGACAAGTCGAGGAGCTTTTGGACCGCGGATATGTCCGGGAGAGTTTGAGTCCGTGTGCGGTTCCGGTCTTACTTGTCCCTAAGAAAGATGGTTCTTGGCGGATGTGTGGGGATAGTCGGGCCGTGAACAATATCACCGTCAAGTATCGGTTCCCTATCCCGAGACTTGATGACATGTTAGATGAACTACATGGTTCGGTAATCTTTTCAAAGGTGGATTTGCGAAGCGGATATCATCAAATCCGAATGCGAGAAGGTGACGAGTGGAAGACGGCCTTCAAAACAAAAAATGGATTATATGAATGGACCGTTATGCCTTTCGGTCTTACAAATGCGCCTAGTACCTTCATGAGGTTGATGAACGAGGTACTTAAACCATTTCTGGGGAAGTTCGTGGTTGTATATCTGTATGACATTCTAATCTATAGTCAATCACTACAAGAACATTTCGGGCACTTAAGGCTAATCTTCGAAACCTTGAGGGACCGAAAATTGTATGGAAAAAAAGAGAAGTGTTCGTTCCTAGTCGAAAGTATAGTCTTTCTTGGCTATGCCATTTCGAGGGACGGGGTGGCGGTTGATCAAACAAAAATCGAAGCAATTAAGTCTTGGCCGACCCCTACGACCGTGACGGAAGTGAGACCATTTCACAGACTTGCTTCTTTTTACCGGAGGTTTATTCGAGACTTCAGCACCATTTCAAGTCCGATAACGGAGTGTTTAAAAAAAGGACCATTTGTATGGAACGGGGCTGCCCAAGGAGCTTTCGAGAAGTTAAAGGCCAAATTATGCGAAGCACCGATCCTAACACTACCCGATTTTTCTCAACCATTCGAAGTTGAATGTGATGCTAGTGGAGATGGAATTGGAGCGGTTCTTATTCAAGGAAAACGAGCTATCGCTTACTTTTCGGAGAAGTTGAACGGAGCTCGGTTGAATTATTGCACTTACAATAAAGAATTCTATGCTATCGTGCGGGCTCTTGATCATTGCAGTCATTACCTACGGACGAAGCATTTTATTCTACACTCGGACCACGAATCATTGAAGTACATTAACGGACAACATAAACTGAGTCCGAGGCATGCCAAGTGGGTGGAATTCCTACAATCATTTCATTTTTCATCCAAGTACGAAGACGGTAAAAGCAATGTCGTTGCGGATGCGTTATCTAGGAGGTATGCTTTACTTTCTACGCTGGAGGTTCGGTTACTTGGCTTCGAAATATTGAAGGAGTGTTATGAAAATGATGCGGATTTTGGAGAAATTTTTACTAGTTGCAAATCTGGTCCGTTTGGGGAGTTCATGTTACAAGATAATTTCCTATTTAAAGGGAATAGGCTATGTGTTCCCAAAACAGGTGGTTCGGGAATTATTGGTTCGGGAGGCTCATGGAGGAGGCTTAGCAGGTCATTTTGGCACGGCTAAAACATTGGAAGTACTAAAAGAACATTTCTTTTGGCCAAAAAGGCTAAAAGACGTTTACAATGTTTTAAGTAAATGCGTAACATGTCACATCGCAAAGAGTTCGTTCAAACCAGGATCATATATGCCTCTACCGGTTCCAGAAAGACCATGGGAAGATGTATCAATGGATTTTATCGTCGCTTTACCCTGTACTCAACGAGGTAAAGATGCTATTATGGTGGTTGTGGATCGTTTCTCAAAAATGGCTCACTTCGTGGCTTGCCACAAAACCGACGACGCAGGCAACGTGGCCGATTTATATTTCCGAGAGGTGGTTCGTTTACATGGAGTTCCGAAGACTATTGTTTCGGATCGGGATTCGAAATTCCTTAGCTATTTTGGAATACTTTATGGAGGAAAGTGGGTACAAAGCTCTTATTTAGCACTTCGCACCATCCTCAAACCGGTGGTCAAACCGAAGTCACAAATCGAACGTTAGGAATGTTGTTGCGACGACTTGTGAATAAAACGCAAAAGGATTGGGACGTGAAACTTGGTCATGCGGAATTTGCCTATAACTGGTCCCCTACACATGCTACGGCACATTCTGCTTTTGAAGTTGTTTACGGGTTAAATCCTTATATACCCTTAGACTTGATTCCATTGCCGAAGGACGAGTTGATACACAAAGATGCGGAATCTAAACTTAAATCGATGATCAAGTTGCACCGACAAATACATGATCGAATCAAAGAGGTGAATGACGCATACAAACGGAAATACAACAATCACAGAAAACCGAGACTATTCGAAGTAGGCGACTTGGTTTGGGTACACTTAAGAAAAGAGAGATTTCCTAGCAAACGCAAGAACAAACTTATGCCGAGGGCCGAGGGACCCTACAAAATCGTGGGAAAGGTGAACGACAATGCGTATAAAGTAGAACTTCCGGGCGATTATGGGGTACACGCCACTTTTAACGTGGGCGATCTATCTTCTTATCTTGACGACGAGGGAATCACTGAATTGAGGTCAATTTCTTTCAAAGGGGGAGGGGATGATGCGATTGTGACGTCTCCAAACGAAGTAAGCGAAGTAAGAATTGACATAGGTGATGATACCACGTTGCATGCACATGCACCTACGTACTTCGCTGAGAAAACAAATGCGGAAATGGGAACGATCTTAATAATCGGAACCGGGATAACTTAGACGTATCAAAACATGCATACGTATGCATGTTCATGCATACAAAATCGGCCATTTGGGGGAGATTTCGGCCGATTGTGACATGCATCCATGAAGGATCTTTTGTCCCCACTACTTTAATATTTGCTCTCATTTTCAAGTCCACCATATCAAGATCAAGGATAGATATTTGATTCACTCCACCTTTTTGAATGATTTCGGCCGAACCACATGGAGGAGAAGATGCCAAGATGTTGCTCTCATGTTCAAAGTCCTTGTCAAGACTTACAAAAGATATCAAATGAGAAGGATCTTGTCAACTCTTTCAAGTACCCCACGGCCGATTTTGCAAGGAAGGAGCCAAACATGTTGTTGTTTTCTTTTCTTTGTCAAAAGTCTTGATAGTTAGTTTAATAATTGCTTGTCTTTTAGCTTGATTTTGTGTGATCTTGTTTGAACTTATTAGTAGTTGTAATGGCTATATATTAGCCTCATCCTCAACCTTGAATAAACAGTTTTGAAGCTTGCAAAAACGAAATACATTGTATATGTATGCTTGTTGAATGATTTTCAGCACAACTTGATTATAATTCGACGCGTCTTCGAGTTGTAATTTTAATCGATTCTCAATAGGTCTTGAGGAGAGATTGCTTTATCAAACTATAGGTCTAGTTTGATAAGTTACTTTCATATTATCTTGTTTACATAAATCGAATTGCCCTACTTTCGGTTAATTCTAACGAGTGTCACACATATCTGAGTGTTGTGAGGTAAACAAATATAACCGCTGCATTTTCCGGCGAATTTACGTTCATCTTAGTACGTGATGCGATTACGACATCTCCAATCGAAGTAAGAATTGACGTAGGTGACGATACCACATTGCATGCACATGCACCTACGTACTTCGGCGAGAAAACAAAAGCGGAAATGGGAACCATCTTAATAATCGGAACCGGGATAACTTAGACGTATCAAAACATGCATACGTATGCATGTTCATGCATACAAAATCGGCCATTTGGGGAAGATTTCGGCCGATTGTGACATGCATCCTTGAAGGATATTTTGTCCCCACTACTTTCAACTTTGTGTCCATTTTCAAAATCCACCATATCAACACATGAGATTTGATTTCCCTCCACCTCTTGAATAACAAATCGGCCGAACCACATGTGGAGGAAGACACCAAGATGTTGCTTTCTTGTTCAGGTCTTTGTCAAAGCCTTATCACATGAGATAGATGGTGATCTCTCTCCTTCATGCTACCCCACGGCCGAAATCAAATGGAAGAAGCCAAGCACATGTTGTTTTCTTTTCTTTGTCAAAAGTCTTTATAGTTAGTTTAATAATTGCTTGTATTTTAGCTAGATTTTGTGTGATCTTGTTTGGCTTCATTAGGAGTTATAATGGCTATATAATAGCCTCATCCTCAACCTTTTGTAATCAACTTTGAAGCTTGAAAAAACGAAATACATGTATGTATTCATTGTTGAATGATTTTCAGCATAACTTAATTATAATTCGACGCGTCTTCGAGTTGTAATTTAATCGATTCTCAATAGGTCTTGAGGAGAGATTGTCTTATCAAATTATAGGTCTAGTTTGATAATTTACTTTCATTTTATTCTTGTTTACATAAGCCGAATTGCCCTACTTTCGGTTAATTTTTACGAGTGTTACACATATCGAGTGTTGAGAGGTTAAAAGATATATCCGCTGCATTTTCCGGCGAATTTACGTCTGACTTATACGTTAATTCGTATCATTAGTGGCATCAGAGCCCAAGGTTACTTCCTTGGCGAATTTCTCTTGACGATTTTTTATCAAAACTATCTTATCATGGATTTTTCCGACGATTTCATGGAGAAACTACGTGAGGCATTACACAACATGCAAGAACCACGTTTTCAAGCAAGAAGAGGAGGATATGATGCACATTCACCGCGTCATGTGGATGAATTTAAAGTTAATGAACTTCCGAAATTTGTCGGAGGTACTAATCTCGAAGTTTACTTGGAGTGGGAGAGGAAGATTGAACGTATGTTCGACTTCAAGAACCTTAACGATGAGAAACGTTGCAAATATGCGATTCTCAAGTTAGGGAAGGGCGCTTCCTTATGGTTCGAGGGTATGAAAACACAACGAGCTCGTGCGAGAAAAGAGAAAATCCATTCTTGGGATTCTTTGAAGAAAAAACTATGTAAAAGGTATGTCCCGACATCAAATCGGTTAACCTTGTACCAAAAAATTGCGGAGTTCGTTTGGCGGAGTTTCGTTTTGACCTTGCCAGATGAATATTCAATTACTCTCTGAAGTACAAAATAACTTAGGGATGATGGTTTGAGAGTTTTCATTACAAAAGAGGGGATGTTGATTGTTATTTGAAAGATTTGTTACGCATCTAAATACACAATTGATCTTGGCTAGCAAACCTCATAATTTTCCCTTTATCCTACCCATATCCAAAGCCACGTTACAACCAAAAGAAAGTCCTTTTGATTTATGCATGAGTTTATCCTTTTTAGTAGTGGAGATTTGATTTTTGACCAAGTGTATGGTAATGACACGTTATGCTTTGATATGAGTGAAACCTTCTCGAATATTCCGTATATACACTAGAGTGAAGAGTGACATCCACCGTGAAGGTATTGATTTTTTTTTTTGCATTCGAGTTGGTGTGGCATCCTATTTTTCTCTGATCTCAATTGGGTCATGATCACATGTTTTCTCTTTATATTGGTCTTGCCTAGAGGTGGTATGTGGGCCGGTCACAGAATAGCCCGGCACGGCCCGGCACGCTAAAAAACCGGCCCGGACCGGCCCGTTTACTATTTGGCCCGGATCGGCCCGTGTACATTTAGGTTATGTGGGCCTTAGGGGCCTTTGTTTTAGAGGCCCGGCCCGGACCGGCCCGAGCCCGCCTAAAACCGCTGGCCCGGCACGGACCGGCCCGAGCCCGTGTTAGCCCGTGAACCGGGAAGGCCCGATCCGTTTAGCCCGTCTAAAGACCGTGAACTGGGAATGTCCAATAGGGTTTTTTATTTCTTTCCTATCAATTTATAGCCTGAAAAAGGTACAAAATTCAGTTTTCATTTAGTAAATCACATCTTATTATGTCCAAGAGGCATGCAGTAGTGAGAGTACATTTCAGCATTCTATGTCCACTAACATTTCACACCCGACAATAGTCCGATGCACTATAGGAGCACTTCGCAATTAACTTGAAGAGGAGTAAAATGAGAGAGAGAGAGAGAGGGGGGGGAGAGAGAGAGAGAGTTGTTCTTTCTTTATAATAAAGTTCAAGTTCATTTTGTTGGGCTTTGAAATAAAATTTCTGTCTTACAATGAAGAAAAAAAAAATGTCCAACCCAGCCCGGCCCGGCCAGGAATGCCGCCTGCCCGGCCAGGAATGGCCCGCCCATGAACACAATGGGTCAATGGGCCGGGCTGGCCTTATGTTTGTAAAAAGACTGCCCGCCCGCCCGCCACAAAGAAGGACCGGCACGACCCGGCCCTTAAATGGAGCGGGCTTTAGCAGCCCGGCCCGGACCGGCCCGGGCCCGGCCCGAATACCACCTCTAGACTCTTGCCATGAATTTTTCAGCATACGAATATAATTACTTGGGTATAAGATTTGCCCGAAGGCGTGCAAAAGATAAGTGTGGGGGAATTTGTTTGATATATTTTTAGTAATATTTTTAGGGTATTACTAAATACCGCCCTAAATTACTAATCACCGCCCTTAAAAATTACATTTTTGCCCTTCATTACTATTGAACCTCTCTCTCTGGTCTCTCACTATTTTTCTCTCTCACTGCTGTATCTCACTTCTCTCTACCTGCCATTATCACCGCCACACCGCCGCCGCCGTGCAGTCGCACCACCACCGCCGTACAGGCGTCTATTGTAGACGCCTGCACCATGGTTCAGGCGGAAATTCCAGACGCTTGCACCATGGTGCAGGTGGAAATTCCAGACACCTGTACCATGGTGCAGGCGTCTATTCCAGACGCCTGCGTCAATTTCACCGAAGTGAGAGTAGTGTGGCGGTGCGACTGCACGGCGGCGGCGGTGTGGCGGTGATAATGGCAGGTAGAGAGAAGTGAGATACAGCAGTGAGAGAGAAAAATAGTGAGAGACAAGAAAGAGAGGTTCAATAGTAATGAAGGGCAAAAATGTAATTTTTAAGGACGGTGACTAGTAATTTAGGGCGGTGTTTAGTAATCCAGTATTTTTATTAGTCTTTTATATACATATTTGTGAGTTTTGTGTGGTAATTTATAATTCGTACCATATATGTAGATTATTTCATTTTGTTAAAATTTTCTATAATTTTGTGTCATTTTTGATAATTAATTAAAATTAAATTATCTCTGCATGTTAATCAACCGGTACAAGACAGATCAATTGGTTCAAGGACGATATTTTTTCAAAATTCAAATACAGTCACGACTCATTTTATTCGTCTCGTCGAGACGATCGTTTTAAAAAAAAACTTCATCTGAATCTGGGTTCATGTGAAGAAGTTATGACCGCTCGAAGGACAATTAAATAGACGGACCATATTGCGCCACGTGTCAACACCCGATTGTACCGGAAATTCAACTCTCCACTGACATCATCCACGATATCAGCATCCCCTTAGCAGCCATGCATGATTGAGTAGTGGGATTTAAAATTTTTAATAGTTATTATTTTATTAATTTTGAAGTATTATAAACAGGGGAATAAGGTGTAGTGTGTGGGGAGGAGAGAAAATAGCGAGATGTTATTGTAAGAGAGAAAAATAAAAATATTGTATAATAAACTTATATTTGAGTAATAATATTATGATATATTTATTTATTTGTATTGTTATTATGAGTGAGTAATTTTTTTTACTGGCATCGGAGTTTGAAGACTGAGAGGGGGCAGGAGCCACGCAGCTTGCCGGAGTTCAAATTCGATCATGATGAAACCATATCAATATTATTATTATTTATATAATAATTCCAACTAAATATTTTTAACGATTATGGTTTTTGCTTCAATAGGGGAATATTATCTCATCAATTATATCACGTATTTTTGATATTTATAAATCCCCCATTGCTTTGTGATTATTGTTATTAGTGAATTTCTTTGATTATTTGTTTTCATTAAATTGGATACATTTAAGGAAAATCTATATTTGAATTAAAATTTTGTACTTATTGTTGAACCTATAGGGAAATAGTGAGATTGAATTCAGAATTTATTCCCTGAATTTCTTGGAATTAATATATAAAATAAATAATAAATAGACATTGGTGGATCCTAAACCCTAGTAAATTATTTAAAAATCTATTAATCTAAAATTTAATTAAAAATTATTATTATTTATTGAAATTATTTCAATCATTCCAACTACCAAATTATTTGTGACTAGGTTAGAGTTTAACATAATTTGGTTAATACGAGAGAAATATTTTTACATCACCATCATAGTCCTCCCTGTGGATGATATTTTTATTTTATTTTTAAAAAAGTAAAACCTGCTAGTTTTATTTTCCTAAAAAATTTACTTTTCATAAAAAAAATATATAAAAAAAACAGATTAAGAATTAAAAATTTAAATAATCTGGAATATATTTAATAAAAAATTATTATCTCTATTTCTGAACTTTGAATTTTTTTTAATAAAAACATAAACTTATTTTTTAAAATAAAATTTCGAAATTTTAATAAAAAAGGAAAATACTAAAAAAATATTAAAAACCTGAAGAAAAAAACAGAAACGAAAACTGGTAATAAAAAAAATATTTTTATTGTTTGCATATATAAAATAAAAGTTTGTAATTTTTATTCCTCTTAAAAAAAACTGAAATTTTTTTCCCGTCAAAGAAAATACATATTTGGATATATATATATATATATATATATATATACACATATATAGCTCAATATTATTAGTCTAAACATATAATAAAATTATAATAAATAAAGAAAATGTAAAAACTTATAAAAATATAAAATATAAAAAACGAAAAAAATCAGTTTTTTTTGTAAAATTTAACATAATTTATATCTTGTCTTTAGTTTAAACAGAATCTTGTAGTGGTAAATTTAGATTGTATTTTTAGTTGTTATTTTCTATTTACAGTATTCTTAGACATTTAGTTTAATTGCAATATTTCTCGTCGTACAATTTAGTTCATCAATAGATAATGTTTCCGTATATGAGTTAGTAAGTTTATTCCTCTGCAATCTGTTACACCCTACAATATTAGTAATAATTATAATAACCATCATAATTATTATCAATAATAACAAATAAAAAACTCAAAAATATAATAATTAAAATAATAAAATCCTTTAAAAGATTCAACAAGAGATTGATATTTTTCACTCACTACTTTATTCGATGTGAATAGGGAAAAGCTAAATATCAATCTTGTACAAACTGATCTTGAAAACCGACTGAATTTTGGCAAAAAGGCCTCTGTTGTACATACCGAAGAAAGTTGGATTTTAAGTGCGACTGTTGTGATGCCTCCAACGATCTGGAAGTTCGCTCGACTATCAGAATTTGGTTTGTATGCAAAGTTAAAAAAATTGAATTATTGGTAAATGCAAGTTTGGCAACAAAATAATAAATGTCGATTAACAAGAAGAAGATTGTCCTTAACTAAAATTGAAGTTCAACAAATAAAACCGATACAAAAAATGGACGAAATCGAAAATCGGAATAATCAAGTTGCAAAAGAGAAAATTTAATAGAATAGTTCCTTTAACTGCTAATTCTCCTTCTTGCATAATGTTGCCTACAACTAATGCAACTCATTTTGAACTTAAGCCATCAATAATTCAACTTCTTCCATTTTTTCACGGTTTGGAAAGAGACGATCCGTATATGCATGTCAAGGAATTTTTTGACATTTGTTCTAATTTTCGATTCCAAAATTTCTCTGATGAGTCTGTCAAACTTAGACTATTTCCATTTTCTCTCAAAAATAGAGCAAAATTCTGGCTAAATTCTCTTCAAGCAAGAACAATTACTAGTTGGGACCAACTAGTGAATAAATTTCTCACAAATTTTTTTCCAATGTCCAAAACTGATAGTCTTAGAAGAGAAATCTCAGAATTTTTCCAAAAAGAAAATGGAGAATTTTATGAGTGTTTGGAAAGATTTAATGATTTAATTCTTAAGTGTCCCCATCATGGTTTTGAAATATGGCATTTGGTAAAATATTTTTATGATAATTTAACTCCAAACAATCGACAATTAATCAATCAATGCATGGTGGAAAATTTCTTCACCTTATTTGAGACGAAGCTTGGAATGCACTAGAAAATATGTCAATTAATTCACAGCAATGGAATTCACTAGACTTTAGAGCCAAATCGATGCATACTACCCGAAAAAGGTGGAATTTACGAGGTTAAACAAGATGTTGAAATAAAATCTACTATAGACGGATCTAGTACGAAAAGTGGATGCGTTAGTCTTGAAGCAATCCATCACCTCGTCAAACTAAAAAAATGAATTTTGTATTTCATGTGCGGAATCGTTTCATTCATCTCAATCTTGTCCCTCTGGTCCACAAAATCAAGAAATTTTTAATGAAGAAGTCAATGAGTTACACTCATATGGAAAATCTTTGGATGGTCCATTTGCTCCAACTTATAATCCAAATTGGAGGAATCATCCAAATTTTTCCTTGCAGCAGAACATGCCTCTAATGAATCAAGGAGGACATCAAATGAACAAGTCTAATCAACAAAATATCCGTCCTAATCAATATCCTCAAAATACTTACCAGTATCCTTCTACAGTGCCAACGAAACAATCTTTGAAAAATAGGTTGCAACAATTCATGCAATCTACTGGAAGGAAGTGCATCGCCACTACTGCCTTTTCGGTATCCTTGAATGGTGATGCTGAGGGGATCTTTAGAGGTCGTAGGGGGCTTCGGCAGGGAGACCCCATCTCTCCTTATCTCTTTGTTATTGTTATG
Organism: Orobanche coerulescens; assembly: GCA_033398695.1. Classification (NCBI taxonomy): domain Eukaryota; kingdom Viridiplantae; phylum Streptophyta; class Magnoliopsida; order Lamiales; family Orobanchaceae; genus Orobanche; species Orobanche coerulescens. Next base: position 105,332,470 of record CM065804.1, read on the forward strand.
GAGGTGCTTCATGGTATCATTGCTCGTGAAATTGCTCAGACCCCGGGGTTCAGGTACCACTGGAAGTGTGAGGCTACCCGTACTTTCATGCTCGCCTTCTTTTCTGTAATCCAGATGAGGTCTCTATTGGTGTTCTTAAGAGGAGTATTGATATCTTTGATTCTCTTTCGGGGTTGCGCGCTACCCTCGAAAGAGTAATTTTTTTTCTCTCGGCTAGTGCTATGGAGCAGGGGGCACATGTTGAACAATTATTAGGTTCAGGTGGGCCAGCTCCATGTGAGATATTTGGGAGTCCCTTTGTCTTCATCGAAGCTCAAGGTGGCTCAGTGCTCTTCTTTGATTGACAGGATTGATGGTCGACTGAGTGACTGGGCTTGTAGATCTCTGTCCATAGACGGTCGTTGCCAGCTTATTCGGTTTGTGTTATCTGCTCTTCACATTTATTGGGCCGGTATATTTATCCTGCCTAAGGGCGTGCTTGCCCTCATTGAGAAGCGCTTCAGGCATTTTCTTTGGAAATGTTCTCGTGACTCTGGGCATGCTAAAGTGGCTTGGTCTAAGGTTTGCTTGCCTGTAGTGTGTGGTGGCCTTGGTATTACTCCGTTGAGGGTTCAGAACCAGGCCCTTATGACCCGCCATATTTGGGCTCTCCTAGCTGGGTCTTCTCGTTCTGTTTGGGTTAGCTGGGTTCGTTCGTATAGAGTTCAGCAGTGTTCTTTTGGGGATATTCCTATCTCTGCCGCATCTTCTTGGTATTGGAAACAGCTGCTGAAATTGCGTCCTCTTGTCATGGGAGCGTTTCAGTATTCTATTGGTGATGGCTCTTCCTTCCTTTTATGGTTGGATCCTTGGCACCCTATGGGTTTGATTAGGCACTCTGTGCCTAGAGCGCCTCTTTGGACCAGCATTGATGTGCACGCCCGTCTTGGCTCTGTTATTTCTGATGGTCATTGGGTTTGGCCGGTGGTTGATCGTTCCGAGTTTCAGCAGGTTGTTTCTGCCCTCCCTCCTATTAATGGAGGCCAGGATCGCATTTTATGGAGACCGCATAGCTCAGGTTCCTTTTCTTCCTCGTCCGCTCTTCGGTTCCTTAGTGCGTATTCTCCTTCTGCCCCTCTACTTCTTGGCCCCGGGAAGATTCCCAGGCACTCCTTCATCTTATGGTTGGCTATTCAGGAGCGTCTGTCGACTATGGATAAGCCTTGGCTGCTGATACGAAATTGACTAGTCCGAATGAAGAAGACGAAGTAAGGATCGACGTAAAAGGCCTTACAAGGCGCCATGCTCGTGCGACTACATTTTTAGGCGAGAAAACGGACACAAAATGAGAAGGACCAAGGTACCAGGTCTCAGCCGTGTCATGCTGTGCTGGAAAATGCCGAAGGACTGCCGACCGAACTCGGTCGTATCATCCGACACGGCCCATTCCGCACTGTCCCGGACAAGCAAAAGTCACTCTCGGCCAGACCCGACCGTGCTAGGCGACACGGTCGAGTCCTACTCGTTCAGAACTGCCGGAACGTCTGCCCGTCCAACCCGACTGTGCCAGGTGACATGGTCGAGTCCTACTCGCCCAGAAACATCAAAACCTACTGCCGCCCAGCCCGACCGTGTTAGACGAACACGGTCGAGTCCTGCCGAACATGTTGCGTCCGCACATGCAGCCGCGGCCGTGTCAATCGACACGGCCCATGTCCGGCAGCCAACCCCTCTTATTTTATACACTTTTGTTATTGTTTGTCTTCCCTTTTTCTTTCTTTTTCTTCCTAAAGATTGTGTTCCCCCTCCTTTTGATTTACTTTATTTTATTTTGATTTTATGTTCCCCTCTTTATTTTATCGTGATTTTCCAAGATCATGTGATCTTATTTTTGTTCTTTCTTTATTTCATTTGAGGAGACTACAAGCTATAAGTAGTCATGTTGTATCTTGTAATTAGGCAGAATTGAATGTTGAAGTAAAAGATTACACTTTGTGTTTTTATCCTTGGTGAATGATTTTCATCGAACCTTGATTTTTATTCGACGCGTTTTCGAGTATTAATCCGATCGATTCTCAATAGGTCTTGAGAAGAAATCATCTTATCGAATTATAGGTCTAATTTGATAAACCTTTATTCTTGATCGTTCAAGTCTTCTTGATCGATATTATCACTTTATCCGATATTACATCCATAAAACTACATCCGAAATACACTACTCATAAAAGATTTCCGCTACAATATTCTTATACACACTCCGACCGATACATATTCATCTTTCCGGGCGAATTCGTATCATAAGTGGCATCGGAGACCAGGTGATCTGGGTCGATTTTTGTGAAGAAAAGACAATTTTCGTATAGCTTGACAGCACAACGCAGTCCTAGTAAAATGGAGTTTCCGTGGATTCAGTCGTTGGATCGTCATGAAATTTTGATAGCTGCAACCCAACTCGTTGAACCAGAATCTGAACGGTGGAGATCAGAATCTAACTAGGGTTAATAGGTCAAATCTTGTGCGCCGTCAAGCAACAAATTTCTGGAAACTTTTCTGAGCCGATCTTGAGTCATGTCTTGTGCCCAAATTGAATTAGGGCTTGGTAAGTATTTTAATGACTTTGGGCTTTTATTTAATTTTGAGGTTGATGGAAAATACGGGCCATTAGGTATTATTGATAAAATTGAGCCATCTAATTCTTTTGAGGAGAATGAGCCTTGGACTGAAATAGAGAATGAATTGCATGGGCCAATGGAATATTTTTATGGTAATACTATACATAGGATTAATTCTATGCCTTCCGAATTTGGCGATTCCATTTGTTCTAATGAAATTGTGTCACGTTTGGAGCATTTTGCGCCTGATGCCGGTGTTGATAGAATTGGGGCACATAATTATTTCCGCCAGCTTGAGCCTTTGGATAATTTTAACGAGTTCCCATTGTATGATGTGCCTCCTATTTATGATGAAGAAAAAGAGCAACCCGTAAATGATTACGTGCTTCCCATTTACGACATCGAGCCAGATGAAGATTCTTGTCCAATTTATGATACAGACTTTGATGAGTTTTTTCAGTTAATAAGACAAAGTACGAAGAATCTTTGGTTCCGGAGAATCCATATCCTGAGCCACTGGTCAAATTTGCCTCGCAAAATAATTATCATTTTTATATTAATCATGATAGTAATTTGTCGGTTGCTCTTTGAAATATCCATTTGTTTATCGCCTCAAAGTTCTGCGCCACACTCGAACGTCCGACATTTTTGAGCTTATTATCTGTTTGGTGATGAAACATGTCTTTATAATCTACACAGCTCATTACAACCGCTATACAACACACTTAACATACGTTATATGTGTAACGTACGTTATCACCTCTACGTAGCGCACGTTGTACTGCCAGAACTCACTGCCTCAAAATGAACCATGCATTACGTACATTATAGCATAAGTTGATACGGGATTGATGAGCTCGAATGAAGAAGACGAGGTGATGATCGACGTGAGCGATCATGCAGCCTGCCATGCATCCGAGACTACTTATTTGGGCGAAAATGAATGCGAGTCTTGGCGTGACTTTGTTGCTCGGGAGGATTTAGTTTATCATTGCATTATTATTTTCATAGTGTGACGTAGTTAAATAAAAGGGTGCGACATGTGCAGCCCTGTTTTATTTATTTGGTTTTGTTTGTTCATTTTAGTAATTTTCCTTAAACACTGTCTAAACTTGTTTAGGGGTGTTTTAGGGAATAGCCTTTTTATGTGTTGCTAGGGTTAGAGGGCTATAAATAACCCTCTAGTTCGGCCGATTTGTGCATGATATATGAAACTTTATTTTGCTCTCTTTGAGTTCTAAATTGTTTGACGAGTTTCAAGCAAATTCTTCGTTATTATTCGATGCATTCTCGACTTCTAACGTGATCAATTCTCAATAGGTCTTGGGAAGAGATCGTCTTTGTCGAGTTATAGGTCTAGCTCGACAAATCATTATGCTGTTCGACCGATCGGAGCTGTTCTCGTTCGGCCGGAATTTTCTTAGTCGTTCGTGCTGTTGTGTCCATCGGATTGCTGTTTGTTCCCATTCGTGAAAATTTTCCTTCCGCTCGCCCCGATAGACATTCATATCATTAGTGGCATCATAGACCCGGTTCATGTCTTTTGGCGTTATGGATTACAACGACGCTGACTTCTTGGTGAAACTTCGCGACGCGTTACATAACATACCGGAACAACGCGACCAACGTTGGCAGCCCAGACGGGGAGACTATGAACGCCCCCACGACATACCGACGAGTTCAAGGTGAACGAGCTTTTGGAGTTCGTTGGCGGTGCCGACCCTGAAGTTTACTTGGAATGAGAACGTAAGATTGATTGCATGTTTGAGTTTAAAGATCTGGACGATGAGAAACATTGTAAGTATGTGGTTAAATGCGCTTATCTATGGTTCGAGGGGGTGAAAACGCAGAGGGCGCGTGCGGGAAAAGAAAAGATTACTTCTTAGGAGTCGTTGAAATGAAAACTCCGCAAAAGGTATGTACCTAGGTCGCATAAATTGACCTTGTACCGTAAGATTGCCGATTTTGTGCAAGAAAAGTTGGGTGTTAGTGAATATATTGATGAGTTTGAAAGTTTGGCTTTTATGGGAGGATTAGAGGAGAATGAGGAGCAAAATATTTCTCGTTTTTGTGTGGTTTGAATCAGAACATAGCTAATTTGGTGGAGTTGTACCCATACGCCGATTTTGATACCTTGTGTGGATTATGTTTGAAAATGAGGCTCAAAACAGACCGAAGTTTGGAGGTTCGAATACGGAGTATAGCAAGTCGAGCGGGTGGTCTAAACCCGAGTTTTCATCAAAATTCGGAACTCCGAGTAGCGGTTCTAACTCGGCTACCAAAGTCGTACCAACACCAGCCCCTAGTACGGTTTCTAAGGCTCCTAACGTGACTAAGGAGACGAGTTTGTCGAAGATGCGCTGTTTTAAATGTCAAGGGTTTGGTCATTATCAAAACGCTTGTCCGAATAAACGAGTCGTGACATTAAGGGAGGCTCTTGCTGCCCGGGATGAGTTGTTAGGCGAGGAAGAAAGAGAAAGGCTAGGTGAGGTATCCGATTTTAGCGTAGAGAATAATGAGGAAGAATGTGAGGCTTACGATGCTCCAAATTATGATAAGGCCTTGGTCCTTCGTACTTTACAAGCCAAATCAATTTCGAGTGATTCGGAGCAGCGGGATCAAATATATCATACGAAGTGTCAAGTTGGGGACAAGTCGTGTAGTTTGATCATTGATGGAGGAAGTTGCACTAACGTAGCTTCGAGTGAGATGGTGTCAAAACTTGGGCTGACCACTACGTCTCACCCAAGACCTTACACTTTGCATTGGCTCGATGATGGGAGTAAAGTAAAGGTTGCAAAACAGGTGCACGTCGGTTTAACTATGGGTTCATATTGTGATGAAGTCTTGTGTGACGTAATTCCTATGGATGCTTGTCATGTGTTGTTGGGACGTCTGTGGTTTTTTGATAGAGATGTTTTACACCATGGGAGGAGTAACGAGTATGAGTCGCGAGATAAGGGCAAGAGGATCGAGTTGAAACCAATGTCAACTCAATCTATTCGTTCGATGAGCTCTAAATGAGGTGAGAAGCCGAATCTGACCATGTTTCCTAGTGAGCGGGAAATTGAGCATGCTATTGATGAGGGTGAACGTGTATACATGCTGGTGGTTATGGAGACTCAGATGATGGCGTAGTTGGGCAAAACGAAGGAGAGATGGCTGATTTATTGCACGAATTTGCTGATGTTTTCCCGAAGATTTGCCGCCGGGTTTGCCGCCTATTCGTGGAATTGAGCATAAAATCGACCTTATACTGAGTGTGTGTCTTCCTAATAAGGCTACCTATAGATGTAATCCTGAGGAAACTAAAGAACTACAGAAACATATCGAAGAGCTAATCAACCGCGGGTATGTTCGAGAAAGTTTGAGTCCTTGCGGTTTCGGTTTTGCTTGTTCCTAAGAAGGATGGATCATGGCGGATGTGTATTGATAGTCGGGCCATAAATAATATAACAATCAAGTATCGATTCCCGATTCTGAGGCTTGATGATATGTTTGATGAGCTACAAGGCTCGGCGGTCTTTTCTAAAGTGGATTTGTAAAGTGGCTATCACCAGATTCGTATGCGAGAGGGGGATGAATGGAAGACGGCTTCCAAAACTAAGCATGGGCTGTATGAGTGGACCGTCATGCCATTTGGACTTACGAATGCTCCGAGTACTTTCATGCGTGTGATGAACGAATTACTCAAGGCATTTTTTGGTAGATTTGTGGTTGTTTATTTGGACGATATTTTGGTTTATAGTCGATCGTTACGGGAGCATCTCAACCATCTACGGCAAGTATTCGAGAATCTTAAGGCCCAAAAGCTCTATGGAAAGAAGGAGAAGTGCGTGTGTCTAGTCTAGAGCATAGTTTTTCTTGGCTATGTTGTTTCGAATGATGAAGTGTCGGTTGATCAAACTAAAATCGAAGCGATTAAGTCGTGACCTACCCCTAAAACTGTGACTGAAGTTAGATCATTCCACGGTCTTGCCTCTTTTTATCGGAGGTTTATTCGAGATTTTAGCACCATAACGAGTCTGATAACGGAGTGTTTGAAGAAGGGTCCGTTTGTGTGGAGCAAGGCTGCCCAAGGGGCATTTGAAAAGTTGAAAGCACGGTTGTGTGAAGCATCGATCTTGGCGTTACCCAATTTTACAAAACCGTTCGAAATGGAGTGTGATGCTAGTGGAGTTGGTATTGGGGCTGCTCTCATTCAAGGCAAGCGGCCTATTGCATACTTTTCGAAAAATTTGAGTGGTGCTCGGCTCAACTATTGTACTTATGACAACGAGTTCTATGCCATTGTGAGAGATCTTGATCATTGGAGTCACTACCTTCGGCCGAAACACTTTATTCTGCATTCGAATCATGAATCTTTGAAGTATATTAATGGACAGCAAATGTTAAGTCCGAGACACGCTAAGTGGGTGGAGTTCTTGCAATCGTTTCACTTTTCATCGAAGTATAAGGACGGTAAGAGCAATGTGGTGGCTGATGCGTTGTCTAGACGGTATGCTTTGCTCTCTACTCTTGATGTTCGTTTGTTGGGGTTCGAAATGTGGAAAGACTATTATGTTGATGATGCTGATTTTGGGGAGATCTTTGTCCGTTGTAAGTCTAGTCCGTTTGGGAAATTTCTGGTACAATATGGGTTTCTCTTTAAGGGAAATCGGCTTTGCTTACCCAAACATGTTATTCGGGAGTTGTTGGTTCGTGAAGCTCACGGAGGGAACTTGGCTGGACACTTTGGCGTGGCTAAGACCATGGGGGTGCTCAAGGAATATTTTTATTGGCCGAAAATGCAAGGGGACGTGAATGATATCGTTGGTAAGTGCATAACATGTCATATTGCGAAGAGCTCGTTCAAGACAGGCGTGTATATGCCTCTACCGGTTCCGGAAAGGCTATGGGAGGATGTCTCGATGGATTTCATTGTTGGCTTGCCTCGTACCCAATGAGGTAAGGATGTAATTGTGGTTGTTGTCGATCATTTTTCGAAGATGGCTCATTTTGTTGCTTGTCACAAAACCAATGATGTGAGTAATGTTGCTGACTTGTATTTCCGAGAGGTGGTACGTTGGCATGGAGTTCCGAAGACTATTGTTTCGGATCGGGACTCGAAGTTCCTTAGCTACTTTTGGAACACGTTGTGGAGAAAGGTGGGAACTAAGCTTTTGTTTAGTACTTCGCATCATCCTCAAACCGACGGCCAAACCGAGGTAACTAATCGAACTTTGGGTACTTTATTACGTGGTCTTGTAAGCAAGATGCAAACAAATTGGGATTTGAAGCTTGCACGTGCTGAATTTGCGTACAATCATTCTCCTACTCATGCCACGGCTCACTCTCCTATTGAAGTCGTTTATGGGCTGAATCCGTACATGCCATTGGATCTTATTCCCTTACCGAACGATGAGTTAGTACACAAGGATGCAGAGTCTAAGTTGAAGTCGGTGATGAAGTTATATGAGCAAGTACGTGATCGAATTAAAGAAGTAATTGATGCTTACAATCGAAAGTCTAACAAGCAAAGGAAGCCGAGATTATTTATGTGCGTTTGAGGAAGGAACAATTCCCGAGTAAGCGCAAGAATAAACTGATGCCGCGAGCTGAGGGTGATACGAATTAAATGTTCGTATGTGAACGTTTTTCGCATGCGACGCAATGGAAGTGTATTTTATGAATTTTGTATATGAATAATTATTGATGTATAGAATACAATGTAAAAATCGTCCGAAAGTAGGGCAATTCGTCCGAATAAAAATAAGTACAAGCTTTTTATCGAATTAGACCTGTAACTCGATAAAGTGATTTCTTCCCAAAACCTATTGAGAATAGATCGGATTAGAATTCAAAAACGCGTCGAATAATAATCAAGGTTTCGTAGGAACTCGTCCAACAAGTAATACAAGAGTATTAATTTTTCATTCAAAATCTTCAATCCTCTTACATGACTAACAATGACTACTTATAGAAGAGTAGTCTCCCTTAATCAACTAAAGAAATCAAACGTAAGATCACATGATCTTGCAAAGAAAGACAAAATATCAAGATAAAAATATAAAGATTACAATCAAATCAAATATTAGGGGGATAAGATCACACAATCTTTAGATATGGTAAAGAAAGGAAAAGAAGACAAAACAACACACACAAGGAATTTGAAAGTGATGGCCGACGACTTTCGACACGGGCCGTGTCGCTTGACATGGCCGGGTAAGCTAGGCAGCGTGTTCTAGCGTTTCTGGACGAGCAGGACTCGACCGTGTTCCGGGACACGGTCGGGTTGGGTAGGGAGTGCCTTCGGCACTTTCCGGAACAGTTCGGCACGGGCCGTGTCGCCTGACACGGCCGAGTTCGGCGGGCAGTGGATTTCGCCTTTTCGGAACAGTGCGACACGGACCGTGTCATATGACATGGCCGAGACCGAGCACCATGGTCACTCCACGTCTTGTGTCCGTTTTCTCGCCTAAATATGTAGTCGTACGTGCATGGCATGTTGTAAGGCGATATGATGAATTTCTCAAAGCACGGCCAATAAAATAACTATCATGAGCTATAAAGAAATAATAATCATTTTGTGAGTCAGAACTGTCATCATCCTGGTGGTCGAACTCATCGGACGCCATTTTAAGACCTGGGAAAAGCGCCTCGTCATCGTCTTTCGTGTCAAAATCTTGGTAAGGCTCAGGATATAGATGTTCCGGAATCATAACACCCTCGTGCTCTGTATCATAAACTGAAAAAACTTCATTGAAGTCTGCATCATCCATTGGACAAAAATTTTCAAAAGAACTTTTATCGAGATATGGATCGTCATCGGGCACAGCATCAAAAATGGGAAGCACTAATGATTTCACGTCGGCTTCACCATCAAAAATGGGAAACACGGGATCAATTACGGGCTCCTCTTCGTCAACTAGTTCTGCATCAAATACTGGTGGTCCTTCATAATCCGGCCCAATTTCCATGACACTATCAGGCTCCTCACCATTAAAATAATTTGGCCCATAATCTTTGTTGGGAGATCCCACTGCTGCATCAACTGAATTTTGGACATGAAGTCTTGGTTGTTCAATGCAGCCAAAATAATTAAATAGCTCCAAATCATCAAAATATGAAGTCGGTCCTTCAGTAAAGTAACCATCTTCCTCAGCAAGATGAATTGCGCTGCTGCTATGCTTCTTTTGCGCAGAAGAGCAGGCCGTGGATAGGTGTTGGGATTCGTCATCGGAGGAATACCAGAACAACGAGCGGTGGAAAGATATGGATTTAGACCTTCGATTGAAATGTTTTCTGAATTTTTGCCAATCTCTAATTTTAGGCTTACGTTGCTGAACGGGACTGTTTCAGTTTTTCCACCAGACGGCGGCGAGACCACAAAGTCGTTTCGTCACCAATGAGACAGGGCAGTCGACTGGAATTGACTGGCGGTTGAAAATCTCCTCACAGGAGTGGATCCAATCAGCGCATGCTTCTGGATCGGTACCTCCAACGAACTCCAGAAGTTCGTTCACTTTGAATTCGTCTGCATGGTGTGATGAATGTCCACCTTCTCCTCCTCGTCTTGGTTGTAGACATGGATCCGGTAAGTTACGTAATGCTTCGCGTAGCTTCACCAAGAAATCGGCAGCGGTGATATCCATAATTTCAAGATATAAGGAAACCAAACGTGGCGCTCTGATACCACTTATGATACGAATTAAACGTTCGGATGTGAACGTTTTTTCACATGGGACGCAACGAAAGTTTATTTTATGAATTTTGTATATGATTAATTATCTGATGTATAGAATACAACGTAAAAATCGTTCAAAAGTAGGGCAATTCGTCCGAATAAAAATAAGTACAAGGTTTTATCGAATTAGACCTATAACTCAATAAAGTGATTTCTTCCCAAGACCTATTGAGAATCGATCGGATTAGAATTCGAAAACGCGTCGAATAATAATCAAGGTTTCGTAGAAACTCATCCAACAAGTAATACAAGAGTATTAATTTTTCATTCAAAATCTTCAATCCTCTTACATGACTAACAATGACTACTTATAGAAGAGTAGTCTCCCTTAATCAACTAAAGAAATCAAAAGTAAGATCACATGATCTTGAAAAGAAAGGCAAAATATCAAGATAAAAATATAAAGATTACAATCAAATCAAATATTAGGGGGATAGGATCACACAATCTTTAGATAGGGTAAAGAAAGGAAAAGAAGATAAAAACAACACACACAAGGCCTTTGAAAGTGATGGTTGGTGACTTCCGACACGGGGCGTGTCGCTTGACACGGCCGGTTTGGCTAGGCAGCGTGTTCTGGCATTTCTGGACGAGCAGGACTCGACCTTGTTCCAGGACACGGTCGGGTTAGGTAGGCAGTGCCTTCGGCACTTTCTGGAACAGTTCAGCACGGGCCGTGTCGCCTGACACGGCCGGGACTGAGCACCATGGTCTCTCCACGTCTTGTGTCCGTTTTCTCGCCTAAATATGTAGTCGTACGTGCATGGCGTGTTGTAAGGCCGCTTACGTCGATCCTTACTTCGTTTTATTCATTTGGATTAGTCAATCCCGTATCAGAGGGTCCTTACAAAGTAGTTGCAAAGGTGAACGACAATGCATATAAAGTGGAGCTTCCGGGCGATTATGGTGTGCATGCTACCTTTAATGTAGGTGATATTTCTCCTTATCTTGATGACGACGGGATTGCTGAATTGAGGACAATTCCTTTTAAAGTGGGAGGGGATGATACGGGATTGACGAGCACGAATGAAGAAGATGAGGTGATGATCGACGTGAGCGATCATGCAGCCCACCATGCATCCCAGACTACTTATTTGGGCGAAAAAACGAATGCGAGTCTTGGCGTGACTTTGTTGCTCGGGAGGATTTAGTTTATCATTGAATTATTATTTTCATAGTGTGACGTAGTTAAATCAAAGGGTGCGACATGTGCAGCCCTGTTTTATTTATTTGGTTTTGTTTGTTCGTTTAAGTAATTTTCCTTAAACGCTAGTAGGCTAAACTTGTTTAGGGACGTTCTAGGGAATAGCCTTTTTATGTGTTGCTAGGGTTATAGGGCTATAAATAACCCTCTAGTTTGGCCAATTTATGCATGATATATGAAATTTGATTTTGCTCTCTTTGAGTTCTAAATTCTTTGACGAGTTTCAAGCAAATTTTTGTTTATTATTCGACGCGTTCTCGAATTCTAATGTGATCAATTCTCTATATGTCTTGGGAATAGATCATCTTTGTCGAGTTATAGGTCTAGCTCGACAAATCATTTTGCTGTTCGACCAGTCAGAGCTATTCTTGTTCGACTGAAATTTTTTTAATCGTTCGTGCTGTTGTGTCCATCGGGTTGCTGTTTGTTCCCGTTCGTGAAAATTTTCCTTCCTATCGTCCGATAGACAATCGTATCATAAGCATTAACGTACGTAATGCTCGTTGACTTGGCTGCCTCGAAAGGCCAAAAATCCGAATCACGTATGGCCCTACACATCGAAAATCAGATGCGATCTGATACCATGTTACGTACGTAACCAATCATTGATTAACGCACGTAACGCTCCTTCTGTAGCGTACATAATGCTATACATGTAGCATACTCTATGGCTATATGTATAGACTTAGCCAAAAATCAAACTCACCAAGCAACATCCATCGGTAAGAACAGTACTGACGACAAGTATAAATATTTCCATTCCGAAATATCCCAATACAATATACATTGTATCAGTCAAATACAATAATACTTGTACAATTCCAAATGAATGCGTACAACACAACAGTAAAGCGAAAAAAAATTACTCCCGGATATAACATACTCCCCCTTAAATAGAGTTTCATCCCCAAAACTAGGGGTACACGTGTGATACCCTATAGCAAATAAACTGGGTAATTTTATATTTTGTAAAACGTCGCAGAAATTCGGTCATTGTGTCGGAGTTGAAAATTATAGCACCCGTGTTGTTTAGAATAATAAACTTGAATTTTTAATTGCGGAGTGGTACTATATATTGTATATATAATGTTTTGTACGTCACCGCTGTTTCAACATTCATTGTGATAATAATTCGGATAAATATAATGATATATATATATATATATATATATATATATGAGGGATAAGAAGAGAAAAGAGGAGAAGAGATAAGAAGGAAAGAAGGGCGCGAACGACCGGAAGATAACAAAGAAACAAGAAGAAAGGAGAAAGAGAGGAGAAAAAAAAAGAACGGAAGAAACAAGAAAAGAAAGAAAGAAAGAGAGAGAAGGAGCAGGAGTTTTCCGGCTCCGCCGCCAAGGAGGTTTCTCCAGTAAAACTTCACAATCTATATATCAATTTGTTCGTGTTGACGAGTAGATCGTGAATATGTATTTAGATTTTCAAACTGATGTCGGATTTGTCCGGACGGGGCAAAAAACGGTATTGCCGTCGACTTGCCCATACGGACTCTCCGGTTGTCAGAATTTCACAAACTTCATATCATTGCGAAGCTCTCATCGCAAGGGGCTCGTTTCTAACCCGATTGCGAAGTTTCATAGCTATTTGGTAGGGCGTGTGCGAGATGCGTGTATGGGTGTGTTACGTGTGTGTTGTGCTGGTGCTGGGCGTGTGTGTGTTGTGCTGGTGCTGGGCGTGTGTGTGGTGTGTGTGTGTTCTGTGTGTGTATATGTGTGTGTGTTTATGTGCACTGGTGTGCGTGTGTTTGGTTGCGGGTGTGTGTACGTTTGTGTGTGCGGGTGTGAGTCGAGAAAGAGGTATGAATACGGGCTTGCCGATTTGGGGTATAAGTGCATTTTTGCATGTAAAAATAGTGTTAGTCGATGTTAAAGAAGCTCCTGTTGAGGTTATAATAGACGGGACAAGTTTAAATGACTATTTTATAGTCATATAAAGTTTTGGGGTGAAAAATATAAATTTTGAAAACTCAGGGCTATGCCATTTGAGAATTTGAAATAAAGTTAGACTTAATTGAAGTTTTCTAAATCTTCAATTTGACCCAATACTCTAATATTTTCTTTAAAAGTGTATAACCTTCTTGGTTTCAATCCAAAATGGGTCAAACGACTGCCAAATGGCTCCTAATTCGAAACACAACATTCTCACACCCCATTAACGCGCAGAGTGTGTCCATAATTATGTCTCACCTAGACTCGGCTAAATTAGAATGTAAAGTTCTAATAATTATATAAATCTTAACCCGCTCAACATATAATATGATTCGTTTTAGGGGTTGTGTTCATTTGCTTCTGATCTTATCAGAACCCTGCGGGAAACCAGAGTAATCTATTTGTAATTCTTCGAACTGTGTCCATTATTTTTCCTTCGTGTATATGTTTGTGTAACTTGAGCCTACGAGCATATGGAGATGGTAAGTCTCTCGATTATAAGTCTCTCTTAGTTGTGCGGTGATTGTGTGGCGCTGATTCAATCAACCTTGGCCAATGGGCTAGAACTTGTTGGTGGTATTAAGGTTTTGAGATGTACATTGCGTATGCGGTCCGGGTGAAAGTAGTTATACAGTGTATTTTGGAAAATTAGGAATATTATCGATTCCTATATTCTTTTAAGAATGCGATTTTTAAATATCAATTTTAACCGTTGAGGAAGTATGTTTAAAGTAGGGTTTGAAACTCTTCAAATGGAGAAAAACTACGATGTGATATCGTTACATCAAACGAGTACGTATTCGGTGAAAATCTTTTCTTTTTGATTAAACAAGTAGTAGAAGAAGAAGGATCTTCATTTTATCTAAGTTCTAAGAAATTTTTGGAAATATTTCGGAGTATAGACGTCTTCAAAAATGTTAAAAATATAGATTGTGGGTGCATCATTTAAAGCCTCCTCTTCTAATAAGAGTAAAGTAACTACGGGTTTTGGCGAAACATAGCTCGCCCTCTTATTATGCTGATACCACAGTCGTAAGTTGTGGGATCGTGTGTCATGTTTGGACAGGCGTTTGGTTTCGATTCAGATCATTGCGTGTTTGTTGTCTTAGTGGGTATGGTTCTGATGATGAATTTTGGTTGGTATAGGTATGGCGCGCACTATTGTGCAGAATTGGCGCACGCTACCTTGGGGATGGCGTACACTAATCTGTCTGGCATATAAACCAGACATCAATCGTGATTTATCATTTCCACTCATTTTATTTTCTCCGCAGGTGACACCACAGTGTGAATCGAAGGCGACTCGGGATCGTAATCTTGGCCGATTTTGTTCCGTTTAAAGGTGTTTTAGAGTATAACGTTATATAATCTATTGCTCTTCGTCGGATCGAAGCAATTCCGTGATTCTCTTGAGTTAACCATTTTGAATATTTTGTGCTTGATCTCCATTTCAACCCGATTCTAATGAATCAATTGATGTTAAATGTTGTTGTTGGGTATGTCATATGAATGGTATATCCACAACTCCGACTTGTTCAACTCGGTTGACAATTCTAAAGATGCTGAGGAACCATGAACGATTAACGTTAGATCAAATGTCCGTAAACTATCGGTTAACAAAGAAAACGATCAAGGGTGTCCCGTACCCCAGATGATGGCAGGCGATGCTTTCATAATACATCGGAATTTTTAATGCTTCCGACAATTTTGGTTTTTGATTCTCTTTATCTTCTTGCCATTCATCTCTAACTTGGTAGTTCTACATTTCGAGGACAAAACTCCCTTTGAGGGGGAGAAGAGTATAATAATCGGGATTCTTGGGCTTGTATAATGTAGGGCCCTGGACCCTTATGGTTGACTCTATTGTTGCGCTATAGAACTTGCGAGTTCGGTGGTACTGCGATGATTGGCTTGATGTCTGAGCCTATCACAATTGTGGTTTCCGTCATGTATTGGTTTCAAGATCTCATTGTATAATCCCATTTTCGTTGAATATTGAACCATATTCCCTTGGCAACTTATGATCCCAACTATATCTAATCGTGTTGTGCATTGCTTTGATTTCAACCTGTGCCGTTAACTAAATCGCGTCACTACCGAGAAATTCGCTTGATGTTAGTAGTCATTTCGCATTCGTCATAATGCTCAGAGATTTGGTCATTCTACCTTATGAAGTTGCTTGTTATATTATTATTTTATTTTCATTGTTCAAAATTTTGGGGACAAACTTATTTCATTTAAAGTGGATCGTAATACCTGAATTTTTGACTTCTATATGTTTCCACCCTATCGACTCACTCATGTTCGTCGATACCTTCTGAATGTGTTTGTTCTTCGGTCTTGGCCGTTCGAGCGAGTTGTGGCATTGTTTCGGATTAGTCCATTTACGATGTGACTTTTCCCAAGTTTGATGCGGCCCTTGTGAACCCTATGCAAAGTGAATGTCTTGTAATTCCTACAAGCCCATTTAATGTCTTGAGCTGAGGCATGAACTTCGGAGTTGTTTGATTAGTGTCGTCCCGATTAAGGTGGTTCGATCATTGTGGTTCGATTGTTGTTGCTCGATCACGCATCGCGATTATCGAACGGCTGATTTCCTTAAGATTCAGGTACTCGTCCTAGTAAGTCATCTTCTCAACCTTTGAGGTTGTTAGAATTATATACTTGTTCAGCGTAAAGATCACATTTGATTATTGTACTATTTGGACGACATGGAGTTTGTGTTCGCCGTTGGCAGCAGATAAAACGTGTCATCTAAAATTTGCCTTGCCTTTGAGTATTTTATATCCTAAGTTTTGAGACGAAACTTATTTCAAAAGAAGTGGGATGTAATAATGTTTATTTTCCCGTTACTCCCTTCTCTTTTGATTTTTTTTATTTCATTCGATTCAGTAGTCTTGATGATCAACATATGAGGGTTATCGTGTCTTAACATCAAGCGGGAGTATCGAGAGTCCATGAGTGCATCTTTTGGCTTGACCAATATTTTGGTCGTATTCGTACTATGGATTAACTAGATCCTTATCAGGTATCCTTGCAAGTCTATCACTAAGATTTTTTTTTTTATTATCATTGTTGTGCAAGAGATAATTAACAATGGGGGACGGCGCCACCATGATAGTAGCTACTAGAAACAACTGTAGCACCGCTAGTGCCGCCGGCTTAAGATCGGTTTGATATGTATATAAGGCCCTAAGGGGTATTCCCATAGTAAACCTAAGGCGCTAACCGAGAAGAAGCAGTTGAATGATCTTGTAAGTATGGATCCTACTAAGCATACCCGTTGCTTAGAGCATATCAATTATCTAGAGGCCGTAGCACAATTTCATCGGGACGCGAGTCAGACTGCGCAGGAGGCAGGTGCACGAGAACGCGAGCATGCTGCACAATTAGAAGCTCAATTGGCTGCAGTACGGCGTACTCTTCGAGAGAGGGAGACACAGTACACCCAGGCGAGAGAGGCCCTCCAGGATCAAGTCCAGCAAGAGAGGGCGATGATACAGGCCAACGCTGAGGAGATCCTTGCTATCCTCCCAGCGTCCCCAATTCCCATTGCAGAAGTTGAAGAGGATCCCGAGGAAGATCTTGAGGAGGACCCAGAAGAAGAGGTCGAAGACAACTCTGTCGTCGTTAACCCATGAGCTATGCTTAATGGGGCATGTTGTGTACCGGTGTTTTCTTATAAATATGTACTGATGTAATGTTTACGATTTAAGGATAAACTTATCCATGGAGGTGATCTACAACCCGGATGTATTTCATCAATCTTCTCCTTGTTTCAAGTTTCGAGGACGAAACTTCTTTGTAGGGGGGAAGGGTGTGATACCCTGTAGCAAATAAATCGGGTGATTTTATATTTTGTAAAACGTCGCAGAAATTCGGTCATCGTGTCGGAGTTGAAAATTATAGCAGCCGTGTTGTTTAGAATAACAAACTTGAATTTTTAATTGTGGAGTGGTACTATATATTGTATATATAATGTTTTGTACGTCACCACTGTTTCAACATTCATTGGGATGAGATAGAGATAATAATTCGGATAGATATAATGATATATACATATATATAAAGAGATAAGAAGGAAAGAAGGTCACGAACGACCGGAAGATAACAGAGAAACAAGAAGAAAGGAGAAAGAGAGGAGAAAAAAAAAAGAACTGAAGAAACAAGAAAAGAAAGAAAGAAAGAGAGAGAGAAGGAGCAGGAGTTTTCCGGCTCCGCCGCCAAGGAGGTTTCTCCAGTAAAACTTCACAATCTATATATCAGTTTGTTCGTGTTGACGAGTAGATCGTGAATATGTATTTAGATTTTCAAACTGATGTCGGATTTGTCCGGACGGGGCAAAAAACGGTATTGCCGTCGACTTGCCCGTACGGACTCTCCGGTTGTCAGAATTTCACAAACTTCATATCATTGCGAAGCTCTCATCGCAAGGGGCTCGTTTCTATCCCGATTGCGAAGTTTCATAGCTATTTGGTAGGGCGTGTGCGAGATGCGTGTATGGGTGTGTTACGTGTGTGTTGTGCTGGTGCTGGGCGTGTGTGTGTTGTGCTGGTGCTGGGCGTGTGTGTGGTGTGTGTGTGTGTTCTGTGTGTGTATATGTGTGTGTGTTTATGTGCACTGGTGTGCGTGTGTTTGGTTGCGGGTGTGTGTACGTTTGTGTGTGCGGGTGTGAGTCGAGAAAGAGGTATGAATACGGGCTTGCCGATTTGGGGTATAAGTGCATTTTTGCATGTAAAAATAGTGTTAGTCGATGTTAAAGAAGCTCCTGTTGAGGTTATAATAGACGGGAGAAGTTTAAATGACTATTTGATAGTCATATAAAGTTTTGGGGTGAAAAATATAAATTTTGAAAACTCAGGGCTATGCCATTTGAGAATTTGAAATAAAGTTAGACTTAATTGAAGTTTTCTAAATCTTCAATTTGACCCAATACTCTAATATTTTCTTTAAAAGTGTATAACCTTCTTGGTTTCAATCCAAAATGGGTCAAACGACTGCCAAATGGCTCCTAATTCGAAACACAACATTCTCACACCCCATTAACGCGCAGAGTGTGTCCATAATTATGTCTCACCTAGACTCGGCTAAATTAGAATGTAAAGTTCTAATAATTATATAAATCTTAACCCGCTCAACATATAATATGATTCGTTTTAGGGGTTGTGTTCATTTGCTTCTGATCTTATCAGAACCCTGCGGGAAACCAGAGTAATCTATTTGTAATTCTTCGAACTATGTCCATTATTTTTCCTTCGTGTATATGTTTGTGTAACTTGAGCCTATGAGCATATGGAGATGGTAAGTCTCTCGATTATAAGTCTCTCTTAGTTGTGCGGTGATTGTGTGGCGCTGATTCAATCAACCTTGGCCAATGGGCTAGAACTTGTTGGTGGTATTAAGGTTTTGAGATGTACATTGCGTATGCGGTCCGGGTGAAAGTAGTTATACAGTGTATTTTGGAAAATTAGGAATATTATCGATTCCTATATTCTTTTAAGAATGAGATATTTAAATATCAATTTTAACCGTTGAGGAAGTATGTTTAAAGTAGGGTTTGAAACTCTTCAAATGGAGAAAAACTACGATGTGATATCGTTACATCAAACGAGTACGTATTCGGTGAAAATCTTTTCTTTTTTATTAAACAAGTAGTAGAAGAAGAAGGATCTTCATTTTATCCAAGTTCTAAGAAATTTTTGGAAATATTTCGGAGTATAGACGTCTTCAAAAATGTTAAAAATATAGATTGTGGGTGCATCATTTAAAGCCTCCTCTTCTAATAAGAGTAAAGTAACTACGGGTTTTGGCGAAACATAGCTCGCCCTCTTATTTTGCTGATACCACAGTCGTAAGTTGTGGGATCGTGTGTCATGTTTGGACACGCGTTTGGTTTCGATTCAGATCATTGCGTGTTTGTTGTCTTAGTGGGTATGGTTCTGATGATGAATTTTGGTTGGTATAGGTATGACGCGCACTATTGTGCAGAATTGGCGCACGCTACCTTGGGGATGGCGTACACTAATCTGTCTGGCATATAAACCAGACATCAATCGTGATTTATCATTTCCACTCTTTTTATTTTCTCCGCAGGTGACACCACAGTGTGAATCAAAGGCGACTCGGGATCGTGATCTTGACCGATTTTGTTCCGTTTAAAGGTGTTTTAGAGTATAACGTTATATAATCTATTGCTCTTCGTCGGATCGAAGCAATTCCGTGATTCTCTTGAGTTAACCATTTTGAATATTTTGTGCTTGATCTCCATTTCAACCCGATTCTAATGAATCAATTGATGTTAAATGTTGTTGTTGGGTATGTCATATGAATGGTATATCCACAACTCCGACTTGTTCAACTCGTTTGACAATTCTAAAGATGCTGAGGAACCATGAACGATTAACGTTAGATCAAATGTCCGTAAACTATCGGTTAACAAAGAAAACGATCAAGGGTGTCCCGTACCCCAGATGATGGCAGGCGATGCTTTCATAATACATCGGAATTTTTAATGCTTCCGACAATTTTGGTTTTTGATTCTCTTTATATTCTTGCCATTCATCTCTAACTTGGTAGTTCTACATTTCGAGGACAAAACTCCCTTTGAGGGGGAGAAGAGTATAATAATCGGGATTCTTGGGCTTGTATAATGTAGGGCCCTGGACCCTTATGGTTGACTCTATTGTTGCGCTATAGAACTTGCGAGTTCGGTGGTACTGCGATGATTGGCTTGATGTCTGAGCCTATCACAATTGTGGTTTCCGTCATGTATTGGTTTCAAGATCTCATTGTATAATCCCATTTTCGTTGAATATTGAACCATATTCCCTTGGCAACTTATGATCCCAACTATATCTAATCGTGTTGTGCATTGCTTTGATTTCAACCTGTGCCGTTAAATAAATCGCGTCACTACCGAGAAATTCGCGTGATGTTAGTAGTCATTTCGCATTCGTCATAATGCTCAGAGATTTGGTCATTCTACCTTATGAAGTTGCTTGTTATATTATTATTTTATTTTCATTGTTCAAAATTTTGGGGACAAACTTATTTCATTTAAAGTGGATCGTAATACCTGAATTTTTGACTTCTATATGTTTCCACCCTATCGACTCACTCATGTTCGTCGATGCCTGCTGAATGTGTTTGTTCTTCGGTCTTGGCCGTTCGAGCGAGTTGTGGCATTGTTTCGGATTAGTCCATTTACGATGTGACTTTTCCCAAGTTTGATGCGGCCCTTGTGAACCCTATGCAAAGTGAATGTCTTGTAATTCCTACAAGCCCATTTAATGTCTTGAGCTGAGGCATGAACTTCGGAGTTGTTTGATTAGTGTCGTCCCGATTAAGGTGGTTCGATCATTGTGGTTCGATTATTGTTGCTCGATCACGCATCGCGATTATCGAACGGCTGATTTCCTTAAGATTCAGGTACTCGTCCTAGTAAGTCATCTTCCCAACCTTTGAGGTTGTTAGAATTATATACTTGTTCAGCGTAAAGATCACATTTGATTATTGTACTATTTGGATGACATGGAGTTTGTGTTCGCCGTTGGCAGCAGATAAAACGTGTCATCTAAAATTTGCCTTGCCTTTGAGTATTTTATATCCTAAGTTTTGAGACGAAACTTATTTCAAAAGAAGTGGGATGTAATAATGTTTATTTTCCCGTTACTCCCTTCTCTTTTGATTTTTTTTATTTCATTCGATTCAGTAGTCTTGATGATCAACATATGAGGGTTATCGTGTCTTAACATCAAGCGGGAGTATCGAGAGTCCATGAGTGCATCTTTTGGCTTGACCAATATTTTGGTCGTATTCGTACTATGGATTAACTAGATCCTTAACAGGTATCCTTGCAAGTCTATCACTAAGATTTTTTTTTTATTATCATTGTTGTGCAAGAGATAATTAACAATGGGGGACGGCGCCACCATGATAGTAGCTACTAGAAACAACTGTAGCACCGCTAGTGCCGCCGGCTTAAGATCGGTTTGATATGTATATAAGGCCCTGAGGGGTATTCCCATAGTAAACCTAAGGCGCTAACCGAGAAGAAGTAGTTGAATGATCTTGTAAGTATGGATCCTACTAAGCATACCCGTTGCTTAGAGCATATCAATTATCTAGAGGCCGTAGCACAATTTCATCGGGACGCGAGTCAGACTGCGCAGGAGGCAGGTGCACGAGAACGCGAGCATGCTGCGCAATTAGAAGCTCAATTGGCTGCAGTACGGCGTACTCTTCGAGAGAGGGAGGCACAGTACACCCAGGCGAGAGAGGCCCTCCAGGATCAAGTCCAGCAAGAGAGGGTGATGATACAGGCCAACGCTGAGGAGATCCTTGCTATCCTCCCAGCGTCCCCAATTCCCATTGCAGAAGTTGAAGAGGATCCCGAGGAAGATCCTGAGGAGGACCCAGAAGAAGAGGTCGAAGACAACTCTGTCGTCGTTAACCCATGAGCTATGCTTAATGGGGCATGTTGTGTACCGGTGTTTTCTTATAAATATGTACTGATGTAATGTTTACGATTTAAGGATAAACTTATCCATGGAGGTGATCTACAACCCGGATGTATTTCATCAATCTTCTCCTTGTTTCAAGTTTCAAGGACGAAACTTCTTTGTAGGGGGGAAGGGTGTGATACCCTGTAGCAAATAAATCGGGTGATTTTATATTTTGTAAAACGTCGCAGAAATTCGGTCATCGTGTCGGAGTTGAAAATTATAGCAGCCGTGTTGTTTAGAATAACAAACTTGAATTTTTAATTGTGGAGTGGTACTATATATTGTATATATAATGTTTTGTACGTCACCACTGTTTCAACATTCATTGGGATGAGATAGAGATAATAATTCGGATAGATATAATGATATATACATATATATATAAAGAGATAAGAAGGAAAGAAGGTCACGAACGACCGGAAGATAACAGAGAAACAAGAAGAAAGGAGAAAGAGAGGAGAAAAAAAAAGAACTGAAGAAACAAGAAAAGAAAGAAAGAAAGAGAGAGAGAAGGAGCACGAGTTGTCGGGCTCCGCCGCCAAGGAGGTTTCTCCGGTAAAACTTCACAATCTATATATCGATTTGTTCGTGTTGACGAGTAGATCGTGAATATGTATTTAGATTTTCAAACCGATGTCGGATTTGTCCGGACGGGGCAAAAAACGGTATTGCCGTCGACTTGCCCGTACGGACTCTCCGGTTGTCGGAATTTCACAAACTTCATATCATTGCGAAGCTCTCGTCGCAATGGGATCGTTTCTGTCCCGATTGTGAAGTTTCATAGCTGTTTGGTGGGGCGTGTGCGAGATGCGTGTATGGGTGTGTTACGTGTGTGTTGTGCTGGTGTTGGGCGTGTGTGTGTGTGTTGTGCTGGTGCTGGGCGTGTGTTCTGTGTGTGTGTGTTCTGTGTGTGTGTGTATGTGTGTGCGTTTATGTGCACTGGTGTGCGTGTGTTTGGTTGCGGGTGTGTGTACGTTTGTGTGTGCGGGTGTGAGTCGAGAAAGAGGTATGAATACGGGCTTGCCGATTTGGGGTATAAGTGCATTTTTGCGTGTAAAATTAGTGTTAGTCGATGTTAAAGAAGCTCTCGGTGAGGTTATGATAGACGGGAGAAGTTTAAACGACTATTTGATAGTCATATAAAGTTTTGGGGTGAAAAACATAAATTTTGAAAACCCAGGGCTATGCCATTTGAGAATTTAAAATAAAGTTGGACTTAATTGAAGTTTTCTAAATCTTCAATTTGACCTAATACTCTAATATTTTTTTAAAAGTGTATAACCTTCTTGGTTTCAATCCAAAATGGGTCAAACGACTGCCAAATGGCTCCTAATTCGAAACACAACATTCTCACACCCCAATAACGCGCAAAGTGTGTCCGTAATTATATCTCACCTAGACTCGGCTAAATTGGAATGTAAAGTTCTAATAGTTATATAAATCTTAACCCGCTGAACATATAATATGATTCGTTTTAGGTTGAAGGTCTGGCTAATCGCTCAGTCTATTTTTCTTGTCAATCGAACCTTTTCCATTAGCTGGAATGCCAGGCAAGTACTTTGATTACGTTTGATGTACTTCGTGTGAATGAATATGTGAAAAATGTGTTTTCTGTGAAATGTGGGAATATCAGAAAACTGTGATTTTAGAAAGTGGTGATTTCTGTGGTTTGTGACGTGTGTAATCAGTGGAAGTGTGAAATTGTGAATATTCAGTATCATTGTGCATTTACATGAAATAATATGTCATAAACATGCATTGCGGAGCGGAAACTACGGAACATGTGAAAAATATGGTTGCAAATATTCAATATGGTTTGTGACATGTGTGATCAGCGGAAATGTGAATTTGCGGATACTCAGTGTCATTGAGAGCATTGACATGAAATAATATGTCATAAACATGCATTGCGGACATTGCGAAGCAAAAAATCCAAGTAAGCGACTTGGGTTGGCCAAAAGAGCCGAGCGGAATGGGCCCGTGTGCGTGAGTCATGACATGCATGGGAATTGCATTGCATTGCACATAAAATATTGATGATTTTGGTATTGTATTCCAGAATATATGTGATGGCAGTGTGATTTGGATGTTTAATCATTTGTAGTACATATTCATGAATCATTGTACTTACACCGGCTATTTGCTGACCTCTTCGGGGATGAATATACTTGTTGTGTATTCAGGTGCAGGTCTTAATGGCGAACCAGCACAGGAAGGAGACGAGGATGGCGAGCAACACTCATATCATGCACTATTTGAGTATGTGGTCGTACTGTTGAGAACCGAGTTGTGTTTTGCCTTGGGCTCGCGCGAGTACTGTCGGGTAATGTGGGTTGTTTGTGTTTTAGTCATTTTGATGATGTTATTGTGTCAGTTGGAGTCCCACAGGATAGTGTATTGTTGAGTGCTGAAATGTATATAGTTTGAAGTTGAGTACTGTCAATGCATGTGTGGATTTATATTGGTTTCAGCCTGGTAGGTTCTCCAAAAAGAATCTACGGCACTGTAATATCTCTGTAAATCACGGGGGCGTTACAACACGACTCGGGGTATGAACTATCTATCGGGGTCGAAAAACAACATCTCCATGAATACTCCTCAATGCGAACCACTTCCCCTGAGTAACTGGGCCAACCCCTCGGGTCCCAGCGTCTCCTCTACCTGAACAAGGCAAAAATCAAGTGATAAGACACTTAACCAAGTGCGAGATCAGTCGAATCATGACTCATCCTCTAGAGACCATCCAGAAAGTCGCACCAACCGCATGACTTGTAACACCGGCGTACACACCCTGCGGGAGCCGCACATTGTACATGTATATAATCATCGGTGTACACTTCCCCTTTCTCGTTGGCATCGGACGCCCATGCAATCACTAACTCACGCCACAAAAGGAAAACAACAACGCACATATATAGTCCTCGGGACCATATCAATCGCACGCCCAAGTCTTCACGACTTGACATCTCGAATCACAACAAGGTTTTACCCATATTATCACCAAAATCCCAGGTACAACACCAAAAGAAAATTGGAAGCAAATAAAAAAAAATCTCAAGTCTCAAGATTCTCAAATACTATCGTTATAAGATAGATCGACAACAAATGGTTCACAACCACAATACCACAATACAGATTAAGTTAAACGTTAATCCGAAAATCAAAGAAAGGAGTACATAAATCAAGGCTACATCTCAAGTGTACCTGATACGAAATTGACTAGTCCTAATGAAGAAGACGAAGTAAGGATCGACGTAAGCAGCCTTACAACACGCCATGCACGTACGACTACATATTTAGGTGAAAAAACGGACACAAAACGTGGAATGACCATGGTGCTCGGTCTCGGCCGTGTCATATGACACGGCCCGTGTCGCACTATTCCGGAAAGTGCCGAAGGCACTGCCCACCGAACTCGGCCGTGTCAGCCGATACGGCCCATGCCGAACTGTCACGGAAAGTGTCGAAGGCACTACCGACCCAACCTGATCGTGTCCCGGAACACGGTCGAGTCCTGCTCGTCCAGATTCGCCAGAACATGCAGCCGCGACTGTGTCGACTCGCCAGCCATCTTTTTTTATAGTCTTGTGTGTGTTGTTTGTCTTCTTTTCTTTATTTACCCTTTCTAAAAGATTGTATTCCCCTTCCCTTTGATTTGATTTGATTTTGTGTTCCCTTTTATATTTTATCTTGATTTTGTCTTTCTTTTCAAGATCATGTGATCTTATTTTTATTTTCTTTAGTTGATTTAAGGAGACTACAATCCTATAAGTAGTCATGGTGATTCTTGTAATAATTATTGAATGTTGAAGAAAATAATACACTTTGTATTACATCCTTGTTGAATGAATTTCATCAAAACCTTGATTATTATTCGACGCATTTTTGAGTTTTAATCCGATCGATTCTCAATAGGTCTTGAGAAGAAATTATCTTATCGAGTTATAGGTCTAATTCGATAAATCTTTGTTCTTGATCGTTCGAGTCTTCTTGATCGATATTTTTACTATATCCGATATTACATCCATAATTTTACATTCGAATTACCCTATACACAAAATATACTTCCGCTACGATATACTTCCATACTTTGACCGATACACATTCACATTCCGAGCGAATTCGTATCACTAGTGGCATCGGAGCCCAAGGTTATTTCCTTGGCGATTTTATTGACAATTTCTTGTTAAAACTATCTCGTGACTCTCTTATTATAGATTTCTCCGATCCTGATTTCTTGATGAAACTCCGTGACGCACTAAACAGTTTACCAGAGAAGCGTATGCAAGCAAGGCGCAGAGACGACGCACGTTCACCGCACCATGCAGACGAGTTCAAAGTAAACAAACTTTTGGAATTTGTCGGAGGTGTCGATCCCGAAGCTTATTTGGATTTGGAATGGAAGATTGAGCGCATGTTCGAATTCAAAGATATTAACAACGAGAAACGTTGCAAATATGCAATTCTCAAGTTAGGGAAGGGTGCTTCTCTTTGGTACGAAGGAGTGAAAACACGAAGAGCTCGTGCGGGGAAAGAAAAAATCCGTTCGTGGGATTCGTTAAAAATAAAGCTTCGTAAAAGGTATGTGCCAACATCACATCGGTTATCCTTATACCGGAAGATTTCTGACTTCATGCAAGGAAAACTAAGTGTTGGCAAATACATTGAAGAGTTCGAAAGCTTGGTCTTAATGGGAGAATTAGAAGAAAATGAAGAACAAAAGATGTAACGGTTCTTACGTGCTTTGAACCGAAGCATAGCTAACTCGGTGGAATTATATCCATACGAAGACTTTGACACTTTGTGTGGATTGTGTTCGAAAACTGAGGTTTAAAACAAGCCGAAGTTTGGAGGTTCGAATACGGAATATAACAAGTCGAGTGGCTGGTCTAAACCCGAATTTTCATCCGAGTTCGGAGCCCCGAATGACAGCTCCAACTCGGTTACCAAAACCATACTAACACAAACCCCTAATCCGGTTCCTAAAGTTCCCAATGTGAACAAGGAGATGAGTTTGTCGAAGGTGCGTTGTTTTAAATGTCAAGGGTTTGGCCATTATCAAAACGCATGTCCAAACAAACGTGTTGTGAAGTTAAGGGAGGCGATTGCTGTCCGAGATGAGTTTTTGGGCGAGGAAGAAAGAGAAAGGCTGGGTATGTGTTCGATTTTAATGATGGAGGCAAAGAGGAAGAATAATGTGAAACTTACGATGTTTCATACTATGATACGACCTTAGTTCTTCGCACTTTACAAGCCAAATCCGTTTCGAATGATTCGAAACAACAGAATCAAATATTTCACACCAAGAGTCGAGTCGGGAACAAATGGTGTAGTTTGATCATCGATGGAGGAAGTTGTACCAACGTATCTTCAAGTGAGATGGTGTCTAACTTGGGCTGACCACTACGACTCATCTAAAGCCATATACTTTACAT
Source organism: Orobanche coerulescens (assembly GCA_033398695.1). Lineage (NCBI taxonomy): Eukaryota > Viridiplantae > Streptophyta > Magnoliopsida > Lamiales > Orobanchaceae > Orobanche > Orobanche coerulescens. The sequence continues at coordinate 105,359,879 of CM065804.1, forward strand.
TGGCTCGATGATGGGAATAAAATAAAGGTGTCAAAACAAGTGAGGATCGGATTAACCATGGGTTCATATGATGACAACGTGTTGTGTGATGTACTACCAATGGATGCATGTCATGTTTTACATCGAGGAAGGAGCAATGAATATGAGTTACGGGATAAGGGCAAAAAAATTGTGCTTAAACCGATGTCACCTCACATTATTCGTTCTATGAGCTCTAATCGGGTTGAAAAATCGAAACTTACCATGTTTGCTAGCGAGCGGGAGATGGTACACGCCATTAATGATGAGTCATGTCGCGATATCGGTATTACCTCGCAGAATAATTATTATTATTTTATTATTAATGATAGTTATTTTGTTGATGATTCTCTGAGACCCCCTACTACCTATCGTCTCAAGATTTTGGGCCATGTACGCACTGCGGATATTTTCGAGATCAAATACTTAGAGCCTTTAGTTAATTATCTTGATGACGAAGGAATTTCGGAATTGAGGACAATTCCCTTTAAAGGGGGAGCGAATGATACGAAATTGGCTAGTCCGAATGAAGAAGACGAAGTAAGGATCGACTAAGCAGCCTTACAACACGCCATGCACGTACGACTACATATTTAGGCGAGAAAACGGACACAAGATGTGGACTGACCATGGTGCTCGGTCTCGGCCGTGTCATATGACACGGCCCATGTCGCACTGTTCCGGAAAGTGTCGAAGGCACTGCCCGCCGAACCCGGCTGTGTCAACTGACACGGCCCATGCCGAACTGTACCGAAAAGTACCGAAGGCACTGCCGACCCAACCCGACTGTGTCCCGTAACACGATCGAGTCCTGCTCGTCCAGATTCGCCAGAACATGCAGCCGCGACCGTGTCAAGCGACACGGCCCGTGTCGAGTCGCCATCCATCTTTTTTTTATAGTCTTGTGTGTGTTGTTTGTCTTCTTTTCTTTATTTACCCTTTCTAAAAGATTGTATTCCCCTTCCCTTTGATTTGATTTGATTTGATTTTGTGTTCCCCTTTATATTTTATCTTGATTTTGTCTTTCTTTTCAAGATCATCTGATCTTATTTTTATTTTCTTTAGTTGATTTAAGGAGACTACAATCCTATAAGTAGTCATGGTGATTCTTGTAATAATTATTGAATGTTGAATAAAATAATACACTTTGTATTACATCCTTGTTGAATGAGTTTCATCAAAACCTTGATTATTATTCGACGCGTTTTCAAGTTTTAATCCGATCGATTCTCAATAGGTCTTGAGAAGAAATCATCTTGTCGAGTTATAGGTCTTATTCGATAAATCTTTGTTCTTGATCGTTCGAGTCTTCTTGATCGATATTGTTACTATATCCGATATTATCTCCATAATTTTATATTCGAATTACCCTATACACAAACTATACTTCCGCTACGATATACTTCCATACTTAGACCGATACACATTCACATTCCTAGCGAATTCGTATCAATGACCAATCGATAACAACGACTCAACGGATAGGAACTATCCCCGATAGTCCCAATTCAATACCTCGACTGTCTTAGAACGACCAATCGAGAACAACGACTCGCGGATGGGAACTATCCTCGACAGCCCCAATTCAATACCTCGATTGTCTTAGAATGACCAATCGATAACAACGACTCAGTGGACGGGAACTATCCTCGATAGTCCCAATTCAATACCTCGATTGTCTTAGAACGACCAATCGATAACAACGACTCAACAGATGCCTCAGTACCTTTAATTGGCTACCGACGGCGGAAATGATAATCAAATATGTCAATGCCTTCAATCGGACAATACAACATCAATAGAAAAACACCGATATCATTAACAACGATCACAATAATATCTCAATGGAACATTAGTCAACAATAACAACCGATACATCGATACCGCGAATCGGCTATCGACAACAATGTTAACAGCAAGTATCTTAATGCCTTGAACTGGCCATTCACGAACAACAGTAACATTTGGCATAATTGCCGAAGGGTATCGTATCAAACAATCCCCTGATATCATGAAGAGACTACGTCTCAAAATGATACAACCCATTCATACACATACAAGATAACATTAATCTCATTGACCAGTACAAGTATAAAACTTGCCTCAAACAAAAGGCGATGAAATCCTCCAACGAACAACGAACGACATTCTCCGACAATCACAAGCACTCGAACAACCTTGAATAAAATACAATTCATTCAATAACACAATATTAATAGAAAACAACACAATAACCTCGATTCAATTGCGAATCGATCAAATCACACAACGAAATATCATAATCCTCGACTATGAATCCTATCATCCTCCAATCACTCCAATCTCCTCAATGATTAATATGATCAAAATGTTCTTAACACTTGTGAAAAGAATTCAACAAGAATCATTAAGAACAAAATCATATTAATCATCTCAAAATAATATTATCATCAATATCACCATCATCACCTCAAGAACATCATCAACACTACCAACATGATGTCTCTATCAATCACAATCACCAATTCCTTAAGAATTTCGGATTAATCAACAAGATTAACTTAGCCATTTTAAGATTATGATAATTATCTACATAACTCAGCATAATCCTACACTAAAATGATTATAATCTCTCAAGAAAACAACGAAGAACAATAACCATCTCGAATCTATGTTAATCATCTAAAATTTTTGACATAACTCTTCCTAGACATGATTATAATCTCCAAGTATTTTTAAACATCAAGAACACAATAAACCTCAAGTCATCTACACCATATTCTTCATTATAAGTTCATAAAAACTATGAAGAATCAAACCATCCTCCTGTTGGGATTCCTCAGAAAATAAACGCAACGGAAGAATAAACGGAATCCCTAAGAGGATGATTATGAGTTAAAGCAAGAAGAAGTAGTCATAACTCCTTTTTAAAGACTTTTATTTATAAAAAAAATGAAAGTCTTCCTTTAACACATGATTGAGGGTATCAAATACACCTCACATATGTCACCTAGTGACATAAAATAAGTATATAAGAGACAAGATATGGAGGGGGGTGGCCTTAAGGGAAATTTCCAAGAAGACGGGTCGAATTTACTCGGCTCGTAATCGATGTTCACAAAACGAATCCTCGTGTACCGGATGTTCGTCAAACGAACTGCTTTATTTCCATTGTGTTTGGACTAATTAATTAATCCAATTAATTAATTATATCAAACACAAATATATATTTCTAAGAAATATAATTTATGAATTAAAGTAATCACCAAAGAACTACTTACAATTCATTAGACCGCTATTTGATTTATCCGATAAATCAAAATTAGATATCTAATATCTAATATTATAAGAGAGATTATTAATTCACATTTATCCATCAATGATCCTATTGCGCGACTCGTAGGTTCGTCTCACCAGGCATTGGGAGGAACCAATGAGTGCGGGCAACACTTAGCCACTTAGCAGCCGCACCGTAAACCCCGACGAGAACGAATGAACGAATCATTCCGTAACCATTATGTCGTGAATACTATATACGTATAGACCCTTCATCGATGTACCGGTCAAGTCTTGGTCACGGTAAAGTCAAACCTCATCATTGACTAAACTCTATACATGTGTTAATGCAAATCAAGACCGATCGATTAATAGTGTATCTAATACGACTATATCGTAATGCTTTGGCCAAAGACTTATGATCTTATTTGCCATTAACCGTATAGGACATTCGCCCGCTCACTAACAGAGATAGAATCCTTTCTTGGCGTACAAAGAAAGATCGCTACTCGCCCGTATAGTCCGCACTTCGAGGTCGACTCGAATTAAGCAAATGAGTCTAACTACTCTAATGACAAACTAAACGTCACACACATCTTCTACCGAACCCTCAAGTCAAAGGTCCACGTATACTATCACAACCTTTCGATTCGTCATCGACTTTTCGAGAGTGAATACCGTGTGATCAATCGAGTATGAGTCGTGTTCGAGTATACTGGTCCCACCAATATACTTATAACTATGCTATCAAGACATGCACACGCCCTAGCATCGCTTATACAAGTATTATTAAAACTTAATGTCCTGTTAAGTTTTATCTACTTGCGAACTAGTTAAGCATTCGAGCTCTAAACACTTCTAGTGCCTATCTCCTTATCTCTATAAGGAGTAGAATGTTCACTCTCAAATGCAAGGACTACTATTCTATATACCAAATCACAATGCCGTTGATATACAATAATATAGAAATAATAATTGCCTTATTAAATATAATATTCATAATTACAATACAATTGCTCTCACTCTCTCATCCTCTGAGTGGCATTCGAGGGCATATTCCTAACAATCTCCCACTTGCACTCAATGCCACAAACTATGGTATCTAATACCCATACTCTCCAGATGTCTCTCTAAGACCTTATGAGATAGTGGCTTGGTAAGCGGATCAAAGAACGTTATTTGCCGTGTCTACTCTCTGCAGGTAACATTCCCATCCCGAACCATTTCTCTAACAAAATGATATTTTCTCGTAATATGTTTGGTGTTGTGGTGAGCCCTAGGCTCCTTAGCTCGTGCAACACTCCGTCGTTGTCACAAAACAGTGTCACGGGCTTCTCTGCGTTAGGAACCACTTGAAGTTCCTCGGTGAACTTCTTTATCCAAAAAGCTTCTTTAGAAGCCTCCGTGGCCGCCTGATATTCGGCTTGACATGTGGAGATAGCAATCGAACTTTGCTTGGCACTTCTCCAAGAAACCGCCCCACCATTCGCAGTAAAGATATACCCCGATGTGGACATCTGAGCATCCATGTCCCCCGAAAAATCTGAGTCTGTATAAGCCATCACTCTTAGTTCTCCACCGCCGTATGTAAGAACCAAGTCTTTAGTCCTCCTTAGGTACTTAAGAATGTTCTTTACAGCAGTCCAATGTTCCTGCCCTGGATTTGATCAAACCGACTTACTACGCTCACAAGATAGGCAATGTCCGGCCAAGTGCAAATCATTGCATACATAAGGCTACCTACTGCTGAAGCATAAGGTACCTTGCTCATTTCCTTTCTATCTTCCTCACTTTGAGGACACATCTCTAAGGAAAGTTTTGCACCATGTTGCATAGGTAGAAACCCTCTTTTAGAATCTTCCATCCTAAATCGCTTCCAGATCTTTTCTATGTAGAGGGCTTGGGAAAGACCTAACATTCTTTTCGCTCTATCCCGGTAGAGACGAATACCTGCATATAGGTAGCTTCTCCCAAGTCTTTCATTGAGAACTCTTTAGAAAGCCAAGCTTTCACAGAACTGAGCATTCCTACGTCATTTCCTATAAGTAGAATGTCATCTACATATAGTATTAAGAACACAATTTTGCTCCCACTAACCTTCTTGTAAATACAGGGCTCTTCTTCGTTTTGGACAAAATCAAACTCTTTGACTGTCTCGTTAAAACGAAGATTCCAACTCCGTGAAGCTTGCTTCAGTCCATAAATGGCACGCTGAAGTTTGCATACTTTATGAATATTGGTTTGAGATATGAATCCTTAGTCGCTCCATATAAATCTCCTCCTCGAGGAATCCATTTAGGAATGCCGTTTTCACATCCATTTGCCATATTTCATAATCTAAGTGGGTCGCTATAGCAAGCATCATGCGAATAGACTTAATCATAGCTACAAAGTAGAAGGTCTCGAAGTAATCAATTCATTCTCTTTGGTAATAACCCTTTGCCACAAGACTGGCATTATAGGTATCAACCTTGCCATCTCCATCACTCTTTCTCTTATAGATCCATTTGTTTCCAATAGTCACTATGCCTTTAGGACGATCTACTAAAGTCCAGACTGATTAGCATGCATTGAGTCTATCTCGCCTTCCATAGCTTCTTGCCACTTGGTGGAGTCAACGTCTACCATCGCTTGGTCGTATGTAGAAGGATCTTTCTCTTGACTACTCTGTCATCTCATGGACACCGCCTTCCTCTTGATGCGTATAGCCATACCTCTCCGTAATTGAGAAATTCTACTAGACTTGCGAGGTTGTATTTGTATTTGAAGGTTCGGTTCTTGTATCTTGCATAGGTGTCTCATTTGGTGTTTCTTTTATTTCTTCCAAAGAAATATTTCTACTCGGCCCTCCTTCCCGAATAAACCGATCTTCCAGAAGTGTGCTTGTATAGCAACGATGATCCTATGATCTTCGTGCATGTAGAATAGATATCCCATGGAATCCTGGATATCCTATGAAACGACCTTTCAGACCTAGTTTCCAATTTCTCTACTTTAGTCTTCTTGACATAAGGTGGCATCCCCAATTCCTAATGTGATTAAGACTTGGTTTCCTACCTCTCCACATCTCATGGGGAGTCTTAGGAACGGATTTGGAAGGACATCTGCTCAAGATATGCACAAGAAGAAGGAGCGCGTAACCCCACGTATAAATTGGTAGATCAAGATAGTTAAGCATGGAGCGAACCATGTCCAACAAGGTTCGGTTCCTTCTTTCGATACACCATTTAATTGTGGAGTAGCCGGAGGAGTGAATTGTGACACTATTCCTAGTTCTTTTAAGAACTCATCAAATTTGGTACTCATGTACTCACCACCCGGTCCGACCGAAGAGTCTTAACACTTACTGCTTGATTTTCAACTAGGGCTTTAAATTCCTTGAATTTATCAAAAGCTTCAGACTTATGTTTCATTAAGTACACGAATCCATATCTCGTATGGTCATCGGTGAATGTAATGAATATCAAAGCCGTCTCGTGCCACTTCAAAAGGGCCACAGACGTCGGTATGGATCAATCCAAGTTTTTCAGGCTCTTTCAAAAGTCCTGCGAAGGGTAACTTAGTCATTTTGCCTTGAACGCAAGATTCACAAGTTGGATAGGGATCTCGATCCCAATGGACCCGTAAGCCCATCTTTCTCCATTTTATGAACCTTGGTCCGACCGATATGACCAAGTCTAAGATGCCACTTAAGTGCTTGGTTCGCTTCATCCCTACCACGCTTCCTAGTTATAGTGTTCACATTGTCTTATTCTTTAAATTTAAATGGTATAAACCATTTAATAATGTAGCAAGACTAACCAATTTATTTCAAATAAATACGACAGACCCATCTCCAATAAAGAAGTGAAATCTCTTTCGGTCCATGACCGGAATTGATACAATATTCTTGTGCCCCTTGGGCAAAACAAGTACATCATCTAAAGTGAGAATAAAACCGATTCTAAATCCAACATAAGGGATCCGATATCGAAGCCTCGACACTATGCCCACTTCCGACGGTGACCATCACCTCCCCGAATCCAGCCTTCCTACTTGCTCCAGATCCCGATTCATTGTACAAATGTGAGAACTCGCACCGAATCAAGTATCCAAGAAGTAGAATATACGATTCTGTAACAATTTGTTTCTAAAACCAATAGTTCCGTACCTGAAGGCGCATTACGGTCAAGCTTTGGACAATACCTCTTCCAGTGGCCTAGCTCACCGCAGTTGAGGCATACATCCGTTTTCTTGGCCCCTTTGCTCTTTTGAACCATTGAGCCCTTGCCCCTTCCCTTGTCGATCATGGCTATCGGACCTAACTGCTTCTTGTTCTTTTTCTTCTTATTCTTGGACTTCCAAGTCTTAGAAGAAATCACAAGTGCATCTTCCTTTCCCTTTGTCTTCATCTGAGACTGGCAACGTCACTTGTTCATTAGCCTAGCTAAGTTACATGCAATCTCATTGCAGTTGAAGTTCATGACAAATTGGGAAAAGGAGTCGAAGTGACTGCAGGATAAGGTCACTTGGAGAGATGCATGCATCTCGAAAATCAAGAGCTTCCAATCTCTCAATCATCGAGATCATCTTGAGGACATGGTCCCCAACCTTCTCTCCTTCCTTCATCCCGGCGCCGAATAATTGCTTTGATATCTCATATCTAGCGGTTCGGCTATGCTCTCCATAGAGCTCGGCCAGTGCGCTAAGATGGCTCGTGAAGACGTCATCTTTTCATGGGCACGTTGAAGCTCATTGGTCATTGAGCCTAACATGTACCCTCGCACTCTTATGTCGCCTTTACCCATTTCTCATGGGCATCGACATCTTCCCGATTGGCTCGGGTTCTTGCAGGAGCTACGGGATGTCCGCCTCCAAGACGTATCCCAAAGATTTCCATAGTTAGGACAATCCTCAAGTTCCGGCCACCCACATAGTTCGGACTACCAGACGTTCTTTTCAAGTAGTATAGCGAGTGGGTTCATTGTCATATTGAGAGTTTTGTTAATGCAGAGAATAATTTGAGATTTGTTAGTGATTGTTTAATTATGATCCGAGTAAAGAATTTAAGGACTTTGTTTATTCATAACTCGGCTCCCACTATTTTATCGGCATTTACACACTCCCATGTTAAATCCTAAGTCTTGGGTGACTTCATAGTGGTGATCGATTTCTTTACAAAGTTTAATAGAGGGCAACCCATACGGTTTATATTCAATAATTCTATATAAAGTGGTTTCTAATACCAACCCATCTAATTGATGATTCGATCTTCTTTTACACCTAGTTCACTTGCCATCAACCCATTAGGTTTCTATGGCTCGAACAATCTAAGTTTAAATCGTCAACTCCTAATAGTCTGACAATTAAATGTTACCCCGCAACCCATACGGTTTATAGGGGTTTGATTTGTCACAACCAAAGGCATCTAATGCACTCTAGGAATTTATCAACTTTCCCCAAAAATATTACCCCAACATACTATTAATTTTTATATTCCTGTTGAGATTTCTATTTTCCATGAGTTTGACGGAGGGTAGGAAACCTCGTAACCTTTATAACTTAGTGTTTGTAAGTGGGAGTATTAACGCGATTATATGTTACACTTTGCACATTAATCCGTTTATAAGCGCGGTTTGTGGTTTGTCAATCATTCAAAATGAAAAACAATAAATAGCAACCTAGTTACTACCAACATATAGCTCATGGACTTTTTCCTAAGTATTGGGCCAAGCCAAATAACGAAAAGAAAAATACGATTGATTCTTCGCCTTCCAAATCGGTCGTCTTCGGTCTTCGTCATAGCCATATGAATAATTACATCATTGAACAATACATCCTTTTATACATATTTTCTAGTAAAAATAAATAGGCTCAAAATGGCCTTTACAACCATATCGAATTGAACAAATCAACAACTAAGTCCACGAGCTATATCACCATCACATAAGGCATTTAATACAACATGTAACGGTAAATAAAATTAAGTAATCAATTAATATATTAATCCAATTAATATAAAAATTAATTTATTTAATTTCTACAATATTAATCAAATTAATATTTATAATCGTCATTTTAATCCGTTCAAAGTAATCCGGCCAAAATAATATTCTCGTCTAATAATTTCCCTTAAAAAAAATATTCCAAATATTTTATTAAATCTAATTAAATCCAATTTAAATTTCGGAAATTATTACAACGAAATATAAACACAAAAATGGAGTCCCGGAAAATCCGGTATCAGGCTCAGCCCACGGCCCGATTCAAAATCGGGCCGAAAACCCGAAAACCGCCCGGACCGAGTCACTCTCGGCCACTGCCCGGCAGGCTGGCCGAGCAGCTACAGTAGCTAGCGAGTCACTCTCGGCCGGCCAGGCAGCAGTCCAGTAAGCTGCTGCCGGCAGCTGCGTCTTCGTGCGGTATTCGTGTTTAACCCCCGTTTTTCTCATTTTTTCGACTCGCTTACAAAACGAAAAAGTTTCTTAACTTCATGAAGAACTTATAAATCAAAAAAAAATCAAATTTTTCAGATTTATAATTCACATAAAATAGTCGAAACTTGACTTACTACGAACGATTAAATTTCTTCGATTATATCTATTATGATTCTAAATCATAAACATCATCAAATAACATTCCAAATGCAAAGATGATCGTATATACGATATATTTGACCTCGCTCCGATACCACTGTTGGGATTCCTCAGAAAATAAACGCAACGGAAGAATAAACGGAATCCCTAAGAGGATCGATCAAGTAACGTATATACGAAAAGAAAAATACGAAGATCAAGGAATCAAAGTCCCATACCTATGATGTCTCTGAAAAACCTTCTTATGATGATGATGATGATGATGATGATGAAGAGCCCTTCGTTCCAAGCACCTAAAGCAAGATGCCTCTACTTCACACGCCGGAACTTGATGGAAAAATCGACAAGCTTCCTTTCTTCAAGAATGCGGCTAGGGAAGCTTGTAGGAATTTTCTCTCTCAATGTATTCTTCTTATATCTTGTCTCTAAGATCAAGATGAAGTTTTCTACCTTACTCTCTCTCTCAAATTCGTGATTATGAGTTAAAGCAAGAAGAAGTAGTCATAACTCCTTTTTAAAGACTTTTATTTATAAAAAAATGAAAGTCTTCCTTTAACACATGATTGAGGGTATCAAATACACCTCACATATGTCACCTAGTGACATAAAATAAGTATATAAGAGACAAGATATGGAGGGGGGTGGCCTTAAGGGAAATTTCCAAGAAGACGGGTCGAATTTACTCGCTCGTAATCTTGGATGTTCGTCAAAACGAATCCCTCGTGTACCGGATGTTCGTCAAACGAATCCGTTTTATTTCCAATGTGTTTGGACTAATTAATTAATCCAATTAATTAATTATATCAAACACAAGTATATATTTCTCTAAGAAATATAATTTATGAATTAAAGTAATCACCCAGTAACTACTTACAATTCATTAGACCGCTATTTGATTTATCCGATAAATCAAAATTAGATATCTAATATCTAATATTATAAGAGAGATTATTAATTCACATTTATCCATCAATGATCCTATTGCGCGACTCCGTAGGTTCGTCTCAGCCGGCATTGGGAGGAACCAATGAGTGCGGGCAACACTTAGCCAGCCTAGCAGGCCGCACTGTAAACCCCGACTGAGAACGAATGAACGAATCATTCTAGAACCATTATGTCGTGAATACTATATACGTATAGACCCTTCATCAGATGTCCCGATCAAGTCTTCGGGTCACGGTAAAGTCAAACCTCATCGTTGACTAAACTCTATACATGTGTTAATGCAAATCAAGACCGACCGATTAATAGTGTATCTAATACGACTATATCATAATGATTAGGCCAAAGACTTATGATCTTATTTGCCAATAACCGTATAGACATTCGCCGCTCACTAACAGAGATAGAATCCTTTCTTGGCGTACAAAGAAGATCGCTACTCGCCCGTATAGTCCGCACTTCGAGGTCGACTCAGCAATTAAGCAAATGAGTCTAACTACTCTAATGACAAACTAAACGTCACAGACACATCTTCTACTGAACCCTCAAGTCAAAGGTCCACGTATACTATCACAACCTTTCGATTCGTCATCGACTTTTCGAGAGTGAATACCGTGTGACTGAATCGAGTATGAGTCGTGTTCGAGTATACTGGTCCCACCAATATACTTATAACTATGCTATCAAGACGTGCACACGTCCTAGCATCAGTTATACAAGTATTATTAAAACTTAATGTCCTGTTAAGTTTTATCTACTTGCGAACTAGTTAAGCATTCGAGCTCTAAACACTTCTAGTGCCTATCTCCTTATCTCTATAAGGAGTAGAATGTTCACTCTCAAATGCAAGGACTACTATTCTATATACCAAATCACAATGCCAGTGATATACAATAATATAGAAATAATAATTGCCTTATTAAATATAATATTCATAATTACAATACAATTGCTCTCACTCTCTCATCCTCTGAGTGGCATTCGATGGCATATTCCTAACACCTCCGACAATCACTAGCTACACGAGGTAATCAACAACAACATCATCATAATCTCGAGTTAAACACAAGATTAGCCAACATGCCTCTTGAAAGTGAAGAACAACCTCAAACCCTTCAAGAAACACTCTAATCTTCAAGCTCCCAAGCTCCAATCCAAGTTAGGAAGCTCCCAAACAAGTTGGAAGGGGTTGGAAATCACTAAGGGATGCAGAGGGATGATATCTGGATAAAGAAATCGAAAATGGGTCGTGAAGAAATGAAAGACGAAACATGTCTTTATAATCTGCACAGTTCATTACGGCCACTATACAACACACTTAACGTACGTTATATGTAACATCCCGAGATATTCAGGATTATTACAGCGCCATAAATCCTAGATATAAGGATTTACAAGGCTAAGAATTTAAAAACAACATTAAATACCAATCATAGAAATAATTATTACATCACCAGTCTAAAACATACAAATCAATCCACATCTGAATACAAACTTCAAAGACGACAAAACGACAGCGTACTCGAGTTCTTATTTAAAAACAAAACACAACTGACAAACCATTCCGGCCATAACATCACTCCGCACCCTCGTCATCATGCGGCTCAAGTGGTTGCTTCCCCATCCTCCCGTACCCTGAACATAAGATAAATGTCCACCCCCGAAGGGGTTAGCACAACGATGCTAGTACAAGTACGATAATCATACAACAACCGAATATTCAATAACTCACGTAGAATAATAACAACATCCTCAATGACAACAATAACAACGAGTCTCTACCACGAGAAGACTCACAATACCTTACGCAACATGATAAACATGACATGATACAACATACACATGGTGATTCCGATGATCCAACGTTCACTGCATAGATCCCAAGATGATCCCGTCGGACCAACATGAGGTGGAAAAACCTGTCGAATGATCCAGCGCACGCTAGCATAGATCCCAAGATGATCCCGTCGGACCAACACGAGGTGGACATATAACAACGACACATATGCACGACAACATGTATAACATCAATACGTAAAACGTAATTAAAGTACTTGCCTTATAATGACGACAAGGTTTAAATACTTCGACAATCACCAAAACACTCGAAGGTCGTCCCTTCGTCTAACCACTTGCAAGCCTCGAACCTTTACACAATAATGAAATACGAAGAGTTCAACATGCATATACGTAACTAGCACACGATCATCTAACGTACCTAAACTATGATTGGATAAAACATCCTACATATGGTCGGTTCACGATTCAACGAAATACGAACACTTAGTCGGACTTCCAATATACATCAATCGAATTGAATGCCTGATACAAATTCTCGCTGACGATGAGAATTCACGATCAATACAGCAGGAGGTTGTTCGGATGAGCGGAAGCTATCGGCAAGAAACTGTCAGGAACTGAGAACACCAGTTCGCTACAGCAACAACACGGACTAGCGGCATGCACTCGCGACAGGAAAGGATGACGGAAACTCGATACAGCAGCAAGACAGGAACCTGGCCAAATGTAAAGGACTTGATACAGGCCACCTTCAAACAGCGACACTCGAAACAGCACGGTTCGGTCGGATGTGAATTGAAAACGGGAAGCAAGTTCGAAGGATCGAACAACACTTGATGTGAAATATCGAACAAGTATAAAACTATATCGAAAATAAGAAGAATATCGAAACAGGACAGAAACAGGTGTTTTATCGAATTAGACCTATAATTCGATAAAGTGATTTCTTCTCAAGACCTATTGAGAATCAATCGGATTAAGATTCGAAAACGCATCGAATAATAATCAAAGTTTTGATGAAAAGCATTCACCAAGGAAAACACAAAGTGTATTCTTATTTCTTCAACATTCAATAATGTTTCATTACAACTTCATCGCCCTATTTATAGGCAACAACAGCCTGACAGGAGCCTGACAAGATAATCTTAACTATTACAAGCTGGTCTTAAAATAATAAAAGATAATAAAAAGGTTCCTCATGTCACTTGCTGACAAAAGTAAAAGCTGGGCCTTGTCTCCAAGTTGAAAGTTGACAGCCGCTTTTTCATTCAACATGTTGCCAAGAATCCTGCTGCACGCTGAAATACTTTTTTACCACTTGGGCCCCTCTTTCCAAGTTGTAAGTTACCTAGTGTTTACGTTACTCCAAGTCCGGTTATTAAGGTAACTCCGTGTCTCGTCTCCGTTTTTGCGCCCAAGTAAGTTGCATGGTTGTTTACGTCGATCATTACCTTGATTTCTTCCCTTGGACTTGTCAACCCCGTATCATCCCCTCCCCCTTTAAGAGGAATTGTCCTCAATTCTGCAATCTCGTCGTCATCAAGATAAGGAGATAGATCACCTATGTTGAAAGTAGCATGCACTCCATAATCGCCCGGAAGTTCTAACTTGTAAGCATTGTCGTTCACCTTCGCAACTATTTTAAATGGCCCCTCGGCTCGTGGCATTAGTTTATTCTTACGCTTACTCGGAAATCGCTCCTTTCTCAAATGTACCCAAACTAAATATCCAACCTCAAATAATCTCAGTCTTCTTTGCTTGCTCGATTTCCTTTTGTTGGCCTTGTTTATCTCTTTGATTCGGTCACACACCTGTTCGTGTAATTTCATCATCAATTTCAGTTTTGACTCCGCATCCTTATGCACCAATTCGTCACTTGGTAATGGAATTAAGTCTAGCGGTATGTAAGGATTTATGCCGTAAACTACTTCGAATGGAGAATGCACTGTGGCATGAGTAGGAGAGCGATTGATACGGAATCATTTGATATGAACGAAGAAGATGAAGTAAGGATCGATATAAATGACCTTACTACACGCCATGCACGGACTACTATGCATTCAGGTGAGAAAACGGACATAAGACGTGGAGTATCGGTCTCAGCGGCCCGTGTCATGCTGTGCCGGAAGGTCGACATCCAACCTGCCGGAAAAATGTTCAATATGCTGGAAAATATCCAACCTGCCGGAAAATTCACCACCTGCCGGAAAAATCACCACCTGCCGGAACTGGTCGAGCACTGCCGACCGAACCCGACCGTGTCGTCCGACACGGCCCGTGCTGCACTCGTCCGGAAATGCAAAAGTCACTGCCCACAGGACTCGACCGTGTTGTCTGGCACGGTCGAGTCGAACTCTTCCGGATAAGCCAAAACCGACTGCCCAGACGACCCGACTGTGTTCCAGGATACGATCGGGCCCACGCCGAACGCCCTTGTCAGCGCCGCGCCCGTGCCGAGTCACTGTCAGACGAGTCCCTGTCGGACGTCCCTGTCGCGCCGCGACCGTGTCAAGCGGACACGGTCGAGTCACTGTCGACGTCCTTGTCAGCGCCGCGCCCGTGCCGAGTGTCCTTGTCGCGCCGCGGCCGTGTCAGGCGACACGGCCGAGTCCTGCCGGCAGATTTCACTTTTTTCCCTATTTTCTTTTGTGTGTTTGTCTTTGCCTTGTTTTTTACTCATTTTAGGGATTGTGTTTCCCCTAAAATTAGGATTGTTGTTCCTTTTATATTTTATTTTGATTATTCAAAGATTTTATAAATCTTTGAATTATTTTCTTTTATTATAGGAAGACTTGAAGTCTCCTATATATAGGCTTGTGTAAGCATTGTAACATCCATTGTATGTTGAAGAAATAAGAATACACTTGTCTTTTCTTGGTGAATGCTTTTCATCGAAACCTTGATTATAATTCGACGCGTTTTCGAGTTTTAATCGAATCGATTCTCAATAGGTCTTGAGGAAATATTATCTTATCAAACTATAGGTCTAGTTTGATAAATCATTCATATTGTTCTTGTTTACGTAAGCCGAATTGCCCTAATTTCGGTTATATCTTACGAGTGTTACACATATTCGAGTGTTGTGAGGATCAATTATATTTCCGCTGCATTCCATACGAGTTTACGTCCATTTTCGTACGTAATTCGTATCATTAGTGGCATCGGAGACCAAGGTTATTTCCTTGTCGAAATTCTCTTGGCGATTTTCTGGACTAAACTATCTCATCATGGATTTTTCCGACGACTTCATGGAGAAACTGTGTGAGGCACTACACAACATGCAAGAACCACGTTTTCAAGCAAGAAGAGGAGGATATGATGCACATTCACCGCGTCATGTGGATGAATTTAAAGTTAATGAACTTCTGGAATTTGTCGGAGGTACTAATCCCGAAGTTTACTTGGAGTGGGAGAGGAAGATTGAACGTATGTTCGACTTCAAGCACCTTAACGATGAGAAACGTTGCAAATATGTGATTCTCAAGTTAGGGAAGGGCGCTTCCTTATGGTTCGAGGGTATGAAAACACAACGAGCTCGTGCGGGAAAAGAGAAAATCCGTTCTTGGGATTCTTTGAAGAAAAAACTACGTAAAAGGTATGTCCCGACATCACATCGGTTAACCTTATACCGAAAAATTGCCGAGTTCGTACAAGGGAAACTAAGTGTGGAAGAATATATCGAAGAATTTGAAGGCTTGGCCTTAATGGGAGAACTTGAAGAAAATGAAGAACAAAGAATGTCACGTTTCTTACGTGGTCTAAACCGAAACATTGCAAACACGGTGGAATTATACCCATACGGAGATTTTGACACTTTATGCGGACTATGCATAAAAATTGAAGCTCAAAACAAGTTGAAGTTTACCAAACCCGAATTCCCATACAAATTCGGAAATACAAATGCCGGCTCAAGTTCGACTACGAAACCTACCACACCTTTTAAAGTCGCTACCCCGGCCCTGAAGGTTCCCCACGTTTCCAAGGAAACGAGCTTGGCTAAAGTACGATGTTTTAAATGTCAAGGCTTTGGTCACTATCAAAATGCATGTCCAAATAAACGGGTGGTCACTTTAAGAGAAGCTCTTGCGGTCCGAGACGAACTTTTAGTCGAGGACGAGAAGGAAGGCCTTGGTGACGTATTTAACATGGAGGCCGAGGAAGAGAATGAGGATTGCGAGACTTATGACGCTCCGGAATATGATACTACTTTAGTGCTTCGAGCACTACATACCAAAATCGTTCTAAGTGATACGGAGCAAAGAGACCAAATCTTTCATTCCAAATGCAAAGTCGGAGAAAAGTGGTGTAGCTTGATAATAGACGGAGGGAGTTGCACGAATGTAGCATCAAACGAGATGGTCACAAGCTCGGGCTAACTACTACGGCTCACCCGAGACCGTATGCTTTACATTGGCTCGATGATGGAAGCAAAGTGAAGGTGACGAGGCAAGTACGGGTCAACTTAACTATGGGATCATACGGAGACAATGTGTTATGTGACGTACTCCCGATGGACGCATACCACGTACTTTTGGGACGACCATGGATGTTCGACCGAGATGTTTTGCATCGAGGAAGGAGTAACGAATATGAATTACGAGATAAAGGCAAGAAGATTGTGCTTAAACCGATGGCACCCCAAGCCATTCGATCGATGAGTTCTAATCAAATGGAGAAACCGAAGCTTACCATGTTTGCTAGTGAGAAAGAGGTGAGACACGCTATTGACGATGGCGAGCGTATGTATTTATTGATGATTAAAGAAACACGAGATGTTGACGTAGTTGTGCAAGGCAAGAGAGATATCGATACCTTGCTACAAGAATTTGCGGATGTCTTCCGGGAAGACTTACCGCCGGGTTTACCACCCTTACGTGGGATTGAACACCAAGTCGACCTTGTACCGGGTGCATCACTACCTAACAAGGCCGCCTATCGATGTAACCCCGAGGAGACAAAGGAGTTGCAAAATCAAATCGAGGAGCTAATGAACCGCGGGTACGTTCGAGAAAGTTTGAGCCCTTGTGCGGTTCCGGTTTTACTTGTTCCAAAGAAGGATGGGTCATGGCGGATGTGTATAGATAGTAGAGCCGTGAACAACATAACCATCAAATATCGGTTCCCAATTCCGAGACTTGATGATATGTTGGACGAGTTGCATGGTTCGGTGATTTTTTCGAAGGTTGATTTGAGAAGCGGCTATCATCAAATTCGCATGCGGGAAGGAGACGAATGGAAAATGGCTTTCAAGACAAAACATGGATTGTATGAATGGCTCGTCATGCCCTTTGGCCTTACAAATGCGCCAAGTACTTTCATGCGATTAATGAATGAGGTACTTAAGCCGTTTTTGGGAAAATTTGTCGTCGTATACTTGGATGACATCTTGATTTATAGTCGATCATTGCAAGAGCATACCGGGCACTTGAGGAAAGTCTTCGAGATCCTTAGGGATCAAAAACTTTATGGGAAAAAGGAGAAGTGTTCGTTTCTAGTCGAGAGTGTAGCCTTTCTTGGCTACATCGTTTCTAAACAAGAAGTGTCGGTTGATCAAACCAAGATCGAGGCGATTAAATCTTGGCCTACGCCCAAAACCATCACGGAAGTCCGATCCTTTCACGGACTTGCTTCATTTTATCGGAGGTTCATACGAGACTTTAGTACCATTTCTAGCCCGATAACGGAATGCTTAAAAAAAGGACCGTTTGTGTGGAACGGGGCTGCCCAAGGGGCGTTTGAAAAATTGAAGGCGAAAATGTGTGAAACACCTATCTTGGCTTTACCCGACTTTTCACAACCTTTCGAGGTAGAATGTGATACGGAATCATTTGATATGAACGAAGAAGACGAAGTAAGAATCGATATAAATGACCTTACTACACGCCATGCACGGACTACTATGTATTTAGGCGAGAAAACGGACATAAGACGTGGAGTATCGGTCTCAGCGGCCCGTGTCATGCTATGCCGGAAAGTCGACATCCAACCTGCCGGAAAAATGTTCAATATGCCGGAAAATATCCAACCTGCCGGAAAATTCACCACCTGCCGAAAAAATCACCACCTGCCGGAACTGGCCGAGCACTATCGACCGGACCCGACCGTGTCGTCCGACACGGCCCGTGCCGCACTCGTCCAGAAATGCCAAAGTCACTGCCAATTGGACTCGACCGTGTTGTCTGGCACGGTTGAGTCGAACTCTTCCGGATAAGCCAAAACCAACTGCCCAGACGCCTGACCGTGTTCCAGGACACGATCGGGCCCACGCCGAACGTCCTTGTCAGCGTCGCGCCCGTGCCGAGTCACTGTCGGACGTCCCTGTCGCGCCGCGACCGCGTCAAGCGGACACGGTCGAGTCACTGCCGACGTCCCTGTCAGCGCCGCACCCGTGTCGAGTGTCCTTGTCGCGCCGCGGCCGTGTCAAGCGACACGGCCGAGTCCTGCCGGCAGTTTGCCTTTTTTTTGTGTTTTATTTTATAAGTTTGTCTTTGCTTTGTTTTTTAATCATTTTAGGGATTGTGTTTCCCCTAAAATTAGGATTGTTGTTCCCTTTGTATTTTATTATTGATTTATTTTGATTATTCAAAGATTTTATAAATCTTTGAATTATTTTCTTTTATTATAGGAAGACTTGAAGTCTCCTATATATAGGCTTGTGTTAGCATTGTAAAAGCCATTGTATGTTGAAGAAATAAGAATACACTTGTGTCTTCTTGGTGAATGCTTTTCATCGAAACCTTGATTATAATTCGACGCGTTTTCGAGTTTTAATCGAATCGATTCTCAATAGGTCTTGAGGAAAGATTATCTTATCAAACTATAGGTCTAGTTTGATAAATCATTCATATTGTTCTTGTTTATGTAATCCGAATTGCCCTACTTTCGGTTATATCTTACGAGTGTTACACATATTCGAGTGTTGTGAGGATCAATTATATTTCCGCTGCATTCCATACGAGTTTACGTCCACTTTCATACGTAATTCGTATCATTAGTGGCATCGGAGCCCAAGGTTACTTCCTTGGCGAATTTCTCTTGGCGATTTTCTTATCAAAACTATCTTATCATGGATTTTTCCGACGATTTCATGGAGAAACTACGTGAGGCACTACACAACATGCAAGAACCACGTTTTCAAGCAAGAAGAGGAGGATATGATGCACATTCACCGCGTCATGTGGATGAATTTAAGGTTAATAAACTTCCGGAATTTGTCGGAGGTACTAATCCCGAAGTTTACTTGGAGTGGGAGAGGAAGATTGAATGTATGTTCGACTTCAAGCACCTTAACGATGAGAAACGTTGAAAATATGCAATTCTCAAGTTAGGGAAGGGCGCTTCCTTATGGTTCGAGGGTATGAAAACACAACGAGCTCGTGCGGGAAAAGAGAAAATCCGTTCTTGGGATTCTTTGAAGAAAAAACTACGTAAAAGGTATGTCCCGACATCACATCGGTTAACCTTATACCGAAAAATTGCCGAGTTTGTACAAGGGAAACTAAGTGTGGAAGAATATATCGAAGAATTTGAAGGCTTGGCCTTAATGGGAGAACTTGAAGAAAATGAAGAACAAAGAATGTCACGTTTCTTACGTGGTCTAAACCGAAACATTGCAAACACGGTGGAATTATACCCATACGGAGATTTTGACACTTTATGCGGACTATGCATAAAAATTGAAGCTCAAAACAAGTTGAAGTTTACCAAACCCGAATTCCCATACAAATTCGGAAATACAAGTGCCGGCTCAAGTTCGATTACGAAACCTACCGTACCTTTTCAAGTCCCTACCCCGGCCCCGAAGGTTCCCCACGTTTCCAAGGAAACGAGCTTGGCTAAAGTACGGTGTTTTAAATATCAAGGCTTTGGTCACTATCAAAATGCATGTCCAAATAAACGGGTGGTCACTTTAAGAGAAGCTCTTGCGGTCCGAGATGAACTTTTAGTCGAGGACGAGAAGGAAGGCCTTGGTGACGTACTTAACATGGAGGCAGAGGAAGAGAATGAGGATTGCGAGACTTATGATGCTCCGGAATATGATACTACTTTAGTGCGTCGAGCACTACATACCAAAATCGTTCCAAGTGATACGGAGCAAAGAGACCAAATCTTTCATTCCAAATGCAAAGTCGGAGAAAAGTGGTGTAGCTTGATAATAGACGGAGGGAGTTGCACGAATATAGCATCAAACGAGATGGTCACAAGCTCGGGCTAACTACTACGGCTCACCCGAGACCGTATGCTTTACATTGGCTCGATGATGGAAGCAAAGTGAAGGTGACGAGACAAGTACGGGTCAACTTAACTATGGGATCATACGGAGACGATGTGTTATGTGACGTACTCCCGATGGATGCATGCCACGTACTTTTGGGACGACCATGGATGTTCGACAGAGATGTTTTGCATCGAGGAAGGAGTAACGAATATGAATTACGAGATAAAGGCAAGAAGATTGTGCGTAAACCGATGGCACCCCAAGCCATTCGATCGATGAGTTCTAATCAAATGGAGAAACCGAAGCTTACCATGTTTGCTAGCGAGAAAGAGGTGAGACACGCTATTGACGATGGCGAGCGTGTGTATTTATTGATGATTAAAGAAACACGAGATGTTGGCGTAGTTGTGCAAGGCAAGAGAGATATCGATACCTTGCTACAAGAATTTGTGGATGTCTTCCCGGAAGACTTACCGCCGGGTTTACCACCCTTACATGGGATTGAACACCAAGTCGACCTTGTACCGGGTGCATCACTCCCTAACAAGGCCGCCTATCGATGTAACCCCGAGGAGACAAAGGAGTTGCAAAAACAAATCGAGGAGCTAATGAACCGCGGGTACGTTCGAGAAAGTTTGAGCCGTTGTGCGGTTCCGGTTTTACTTGTTCCAAAGAAGGATGGGTCATGGCGGATGTGTATAGATAGTAGAGCCGTGAACAACATAACCATCAAATATCGGTTCCCAATTCCGAGACTTGATGATATGTTGGACGAGTTGCATGGTTCGGTGATTTTTTCGAAGATTGATTTGAGAATCGGCTATCATCAAATTTGCATGCGGGAAGAAGATGAATGGAAAACGGCTTTCAAGACAAAACATGGATTATATGAATGGCTCGTCATGCCCTTTGGCCTTACAAATGCGCCAAGTACTTTCATGCGATTAATGAATGAGGTACTTAAACCGTTTTTGGGAAAATTTTTCGTCGTATACTTGGACGACATCTTGATTTATAGTCGATCATTACAAGAGCATACCGGGCACTTGAGGAAAGTCTTCGAGATCCTTAGGGATCAAAAACGTTATGGGAAAAAGGAGAAGTGTTCGTTTCTAGTCGAGAGTGTAGCCTTTCTTGGCTACATCATTTCTAAAGAAGGAGTGTCGGTTGATCAAACCAAGATCGAGGCGATTAAATCTTGGCCTAGGCCCAAAACCATCACGAAAGTCCGATCCTTTCACGGACTTGCTTCATTTTATCGGAGGTTCATACGAGACTTTAGTACCATTTCTAGCCCGATAACGGAATGCTTAAAAAAAGGACCGTTTGTGTGGAACGGGGCTGCCCAAGGGGCATTTGAAAAATTGAAGGCGAAAATGTGTGAAGCACCTATCTTGGCTTTACCCGACGTTTCACAACCTTTCGAGGTAGAATGTGACGCAAGTGGAGTGGGTATTGGGGTGGTCCTCGTCCAAGGGAGGCGACCAATTGCATACTTTTCGGAGAAATTGGGTGGGGCTCGACTCAACTATTGTACTTATGACAAGGAGTTCTATGCCATTGTGAGAGCTCTTGATCATTGGAGCCATTACCTTCGGTCGAAACATTTCATCCTACATTCGGATCATGAGTCCTTGAAATATATTAACGGCCAACAAAAGTTGAGTCCGAGGCATGCTGAATGGGTGGAATTCTTGCAATCATTCCACTTTTCATCAAAATACAAAGATGGCAAGAGCAACGTTGTGGCGGATGCTTTATCTAGACGGTATGCCTTACTCTCCACTCTTGACATTCGGTTGCTTGGGTTCGAAGCATTGAAGGAGTGTTATGATGGGGATGTGGATTTTGGTGAGGTTTTCATTCGGTGTAAATCTGGTCCATTTGGAGAGTTTACGTTGCAAGAAGGATTCCTTTTCAAAGGGAATCACCTTTGTTTACCCAAACACCCGATTCGGAAATTGTTGGTTCGGGAAGCTCACGGTGGAGGCTTGGCCGGTCATTTTGGTTCGGCTAAAACATTGGAGGTACTTAAAGAGCATTTTCATTGGCCGAAGATGCAAGTGGATGTACACGACATAATTAATAAATGTGTAACATGCCATATTGCTAAGAGCTCGTTCAAGCCGGGAGTATACATGCCTTTGCCGATTCCGGAAAGGCCGTGGGAAGATGTCTCAATGGATTTCATTGTTGTTTTGCCTCGCACTCAACGAGGGAGAGATGCTATTATGGTTGTTGTAGACCGATTTTCGAAGATGGCGCACTTTGTGGCTTGCCACAAGACGGACGACGCAAGTAACGTCACTGATTTATATTTCCGAGAAATCGTACGATTGCATGGGGTTCCAAAAACGATTGTTTCGGATCGGGACTCAAAATTCCTTAGCTATTTTTGGAACACCTTGTGGAGAAAGGTGGGCACCAAACTACTTTTTAGCACGTCACATCATCCACAAACGGACGGTCAAACCGAGGTAACCAATCGAATGTTGGGCACTTTACTACGTGGTCTTATGAACAAGACACAAAAGGATTGGGACTTGAAACTTGCACATGCAGAGTTTGCTTATAATCGTTCTCCTACTCATGCCACGGCACACTCTCCGTTCGAAGTAGTTTACGGACTAAACCCGTATATGCCGTTAGATCTAATTCCATTGCCAAGTGACGAGTTAGTGCACAAGGATGCGGAATCAAAATTGAAATCGATGATGAAATTACACGAGCAAGTACGTAATCGAATCAAGGAAATAAACGAGGCATACAAAAGAAAGTCGAACAAACAAAGAAGGCCGAGATTGTTCGAAGTTGGTGATTTGGTTTGGTTGCACTTGAGGAAAGAGCGATTTCCAAGTAAACGTAAGAACAAATTAATGCCGCGAGCGGAGGGACCGTTTAAAGTAATCGCGAAAGTAAACGACAACGCTTACAAATTAGAACTTCCGGGAGATTATGGGATTCATGCAACCTTTAATGTTGGGGACCTCTCGCCTTACATCGATGATGACGGAATTTCGGAATTGATACGGAATCATTTGATATGAACGAAGAAGACGAAGTAAGAATCGATATAAATGACCTTACTACACGCCATGCATGGACTACTATGTATTTAGGCGAGAAAACGGACATAAGACGTGGAGTATCGGTCTCAGCGGCCCGTGTCATGCTATGCCGGAAAGTCGACATCCAACCTGCCGGAAAAATGTTCAATATGCCGGAAAATATCCAACCTGCCGGAAAATTCACCACCTGCCGGAACTGGCCGAGCACTGCCGACCGGACCCGACCGTGTCGTCCGACACGGCCCGTGCCGCACTCGTCCAGAAATGCCAAAGTCACTGCCCATTGGACTCGACCGTGTTGTCTGGCACGGTCGAGCCGAACTCTTCCGGATAAGCCAAAATCGACTGCCCAGACGCCCGACCGTGTTCCAGGACACGATCGGGCTCACGCCGAACGTCCTTGTCAGCACCGCGCCCGTGCCGAGTCACTGTCGGACGAGTCCCTGTCAGACGTCCCTGTCGCGCCGCGACCGTGTCAAGCGGACACGGCCGAGTCACTGCCGACGTCCCTGTCAGCGCCGCGCCCGTGTCGAGTGTCCTTGTCGCGCCGCGGCCGTGTCAAGCGACACGGCCGAGTCCTGCCGGCAGTTTGCCTTTTTTTGTGTTTTCTTTTATAAGTTTGTCTTTGCTTTGTTTTTTAATCATTTTAGGGATTGTGTTTCCCCTAAAATTAGGATTGTTGTTCCCTTTGTATTTTATTGTTGATTTGTTTTGATTATTCAAAGATTTTATAAATCTTTCAATTATTTTCTTTTATTATAGGAATACTTGAAGTCTCCTATATATAGGCTTGTGTTAGCATTGTAAAAGCCATTGTATGTTGAAGAAATAAGAATACACTTGTGTCTTCTTGGTGAATGCTTTTCATGGAAACCTTGATTATAATTCGACGCGCTGAGTTTTAATCGAATCGATTCTCAATAGGTCTTGAGGAAAGATTATCTTATCAAACTATAGGTCTAGTTTGATAAATCATTCATATTGTTCTTGTTTATGTAATCCGAATTGCCCTACTTTCGGTTATATCTTACGAGTGTTACACATATTCGAGTGTTGTGAGGATCAATTATATTTCCGCTGCATTCCATACGAGTTTACGTCCACTTTCATACGTAATTCGTATCAGAATGTGACGCAAGTGGAGTCGGTATTGGGGCGGTCCTCGTCCAAGGAAGGCGACCAATTGCATTCTTTTCGGAGAAATTGGGTGGGGCTCGACTCAACTATTGGACTTATGACAAGGAGTTCTATGCCATTGTGAGAGCTCTTGATCATTGGAGCCATTACCTTCGGCCGAAACATTTCATCCTACATTCGGATCATGAGTCCTTGAAATATATTAACGGCCAACAAAAGTTGAGTCCGAGGCATGCTGAATGGGTGGAATTCTTGCAATCATTCCACTTTTCATCAAAATACAAAGATGGCAAGAGCAACGTTGTGGCGGATGCTTTATCTAGACGGTATGCCTTACTCTCCACTCTTGACATTCGGTTGCTTGGGTTCGAAGCATTGAAGGAGTGTTATGATGGGGATGTGGATTTTGGTGAGGTTTTCATTCGGTGTAAATCTGGTCCATTTGGAGAGTTTACGTTGCAAGAAGGATTCCTTTTCAAAGGGAATCACCTTTGTTTACCCAAACACCCGATTCGGAAATTGTTGGTTCGGGAAGCTCACGGTGGAGGCTTGGCCGGTCATTTTGGTTCGGCTAAAACATTGGAGGTACTTAAAGAGCATTTTCATTGGCCGAAGATGCAAGTGGATGTACACGACATAATTAATAAATGTGTAACATGCCATATTGCTAAGAGCTCGTTCAAGCCGGGAGTATACATGCCTTTGCCGATTCCGGAAAGGCCGTGGGAAGATGTCTCAATGGATTTCATTGTTGTTTTGCCTCGCACTCAACGAGGGAGAGATGCTATTATGGTTGTTGTAGACCGATTTTCGAAGATGGCGCACTTTGTGGCTTGCCACAAGACGGACGACGCAAGTAACGTCACTGATTTATATTTCCGAGAAATCGATTTATCGCATGGGGTTCCAAAAACGATTGTTTCGGATCGGGACTCAAAATTCCTTAGCTATTTTTGGAACACCTTGTGGAGAAAGGTGGGCACCAAACTACTTTTTAGCACGTCACATCATCCACAAACGGACGGTCAAACCGAGGTAACCAATCGAATGTTGGGCACTTTACTACGTGGTCTTATGAACAAGACACAAAAGGATTGGGACTTGAAACTTGCACATGCAGAGTTTGCTTATAATCGTTCTCCTACTCATGCCACGGCACACTCTCCGTTCAAGTAGTTTACGGACTAAACCCGTATATGCCGTTAGATCTAATTCCATTGCCAAGTGACGAGTTAGTGCACAAGGATGCGGAATCAAAATTGAAATCGATGATGAAATTACACGAGCAAGTACGTAATCGAATCAAGGAAATAAACGAGGCATACAAAAGAAAGTCGAACAAACAAAGAAGGCCGAGATTGTTCGAAGTTGGTGATTTGGTTTGGTTGCACTTGAGGAAAGAGCGATTTCCAAGTAAACGTAAGAACAAATTAATGCCGCGAGCGGAGGGACCGTTTAAAGTAATCGCGAAAGTAAACGACAACGCTTACAAATTAGAACTTCCGGGAGATTATGGGATTCATGCAACCTTTAATGTTGGGGACCTCTCGCCTTACATCGATGATGACGGAATTTCGGAATTGATACGGAATCATTTGATATGAACGAAGAAGACGAAGTAAGAATCGATATAAATGACCTTACTACACGCCATGCATGGACTACTATGTATTTAGGCGAGAAAACGGACATAAGACGTGGAGTATCGGTCTCAGCTGCCCGTGTCATGCTGTGCCGGAAGGTCGACATCCAACCTGCCGGAAAAATGTTCAATATGCCGGAAAATATCCAACCTGCCGGAAAATTCACCACTGCCGGAATCGCCGAGCACCGCCGACCGGACCCGACCGTGTCGTCCGACACGGCCCGTGCCGCACTCGTCGAAATGCCAAAGTCACGCCCATTGGACTCGACCGTGTTGTCTGCACGGCCGAGCCGAACTCTTCCGGATAAGCCAAAATCGATCGCCCAGACGCCCGACCGTGTTCCAGACACGATCGGGCTCACGCCGAACGTCCTTGTCAAGACCGCGCCCGTGCCGAGTCACCGTCGGACGAGTCCCTGTCGAGACGCCCTGTCGCGCCGCGACCGTGTCAAGCGGACACGGCCGAGTCACCGCTGACGTCCCTGTCGGCGCCGCGCCCGTGTCGAGTGTCCTTGTCGCGCGGCCGTGTCAAGCGACACGGCCGAGTCCTCACGGCATTGCCTTTTTGTGTTTTCTTTTATAAGTTTGTCTTTGCTTTGTTTTTTAATCATTTTAGGGATTGTGTTTCCCCTAAAATTAGGATTGTTGTTCCCTTTGTATTTTATTGTTGATTTGTTTTGATTATTCAAAGATTTTATAAATCTTTCAATTATTTTCTTTTATTATAGGAATACTTGAAGTCTCCTATATATAGGCTTGTGTTAGCATTGTAAAAGCCATTGTATGTTGAAGAAATAAGAATACACTTGTGTCTTCTTGGTGAATGCTTTTCATGGAAACCTTGATTATAATTCGACGCGTTTTCGAGTTTTAATCGAATCGATTCTCAATAGGTCTTGAGGAAAGATTATCTTATCAAACTATAGGTCTAGTTTGATAAATCATTCATATTGTTCTTGTTTATGTAATCCGAATTGCCCTACTTTCGGTTATATCTTACGAGTGTTACACATATTCGAGTGTTGTGAGGATCAATTATATTTCCGCTGCATTCCATACGAGTTTACGTCCACTTTCATACGTAATTCGTATCAGAATGTGACGCAAGTGGAGTCGGTATTGGGGCGGTCCTCGTCCAAGGAAGGCGACCAATTGCATTCTTTTCGGAGAAATTGGGTGGGGCTCGACTCAACTATTGGACTTATGACAAGGAGTTCTATGCCATTGTGAGAGCTCTTGATCATTGGAGCCATTACCTTCGGCCGAAACATTTCATCCTACATTCGGATCATGAGTCCTTGAAATATATTAACGGCCAACAAAAGTTGAGTCCGAGGCATGCTAAATGGGTGGAATTCTTGCAATCATTCCACTTTTCATCAAAATACAAAGATGGCAAGAGCAACGTTATGGCGGATGCTTTATCTAGACGGTATGCCTTGCTCTCTACTCTTGACATTCGGTTGCTTGGGTTCGAAGCATTGAAGGAGTGTTATGATGGGGATGTGGATTTGGTGAGGTTTTCATTCGGTGTAAATCTGGCCCATTTGGAGAGTTTACGTTGCAAGAAGGATTCCTTTTCAAAGGAAATCGCCTTTGTTTACCCAAACACCCGGTTCGGGAATTGTTGGTTCGGGAAGCTCACGGTGGAGGCTTGGCCGGTCATTTTGGTTCGGCTAAAACATTGGAGGTGCTTAAAGAGCATTTTTATTGGCCGAAGATGCAAGTAGATGTACACGACATAATTAATAAGTGTTCATTTATTGCTAGAGCATGTGTGGATAATATTAGTATTATACCGGAACGTGCTAGTAATGTCATGAGAGTATCTTCACCACCAGGAGGAATTTCAACTACCACGCATGTTTGTTCTAATCTGGAATTAGAACTCGGGAATCTTAAAGTGGTAACTAATAATATGAATGTTATGACGATGTGGGATGTTGATGTAATCCTAGGAATGGATTGGTTGGCTGAGAATTGTGCCACAATTCTTTGTTATGAGAGGAAAATTTCGTTCAGACCACTGGGAAAGGAGCCCACAGACTTTCACGGCATAAGAATGGGTAGAGGATCACCCGTTATCTCTGCTCTCCAAGCCAAGAAGATGATGAGAAAGAAGGATTGTCAGACTTTCCTTGTTTACCTTAATGGAGAAGCTGGAGAATAGTAGACGATGCGAGAATTCGAGAATGTATTCCCAGAAGTGTTACCGGGGTTTACCACCAGATCAACAAGTGGATTTCAACATCGACCTGGAGCCAGGGTTAGCCCCAATGTCGAAAGCACCATATAGGATGGCACCGAATGAACTGTAAGAACTTAAGATCCAACTGCAAGAGCTATTGGATTTAGGTTTCATTAGACCGAGTGTTTCTCAATGGGGAGCACCTGTCCTTTTTGTGAAAAAGAAGGATAGTACACTGAGAATGTGTATAGATTACAAGGAGCTGAACAAGCTCACACTCAAGAACAAGTATCCTCTGCCAAGGATAGATGACTTGTTTGAACAACTCAAGGGAACAATTGTGTTTTATAAGATAGACCTTAGGTCTGGGTATCATCAGTTGAAGATTCGACTAGAGGATATACCCAAGACAGCTTTTTGAACATGATATGGACACTATGAGTTTATAGTTATGCCTTTTGGATTAACTAATGCCCCTGCAGTATTAATGGATCTTATGAACAGAGTTTTCCTCCTGTACTTGGATAAGTTTGTCTTGGTGTTCATAGATGATATTCTCACCTACTCTAGAAATGAGAAGGAGCATGAAGAACATCTCAGGATAGTGTTGGAAACACTGAGAATGGAGAAACTTTTTGCCAAATTTAGTAAGTGCGAGTTTTGGTTGAAAGAAGTGATGTTTCTTGGGCACATTGTGTCAGAAGATGGTATTAAGGTGGACCCAGCTAAAGTGGAAGCAGTACATGATTGGAAGTCACCAACCAACCCTAATGAGATTAGGAGTTTCTTGGGTCTAGCTGGGTACTACCGAAGATTCATCGATGGATTTTCCAAGATTGCTAGACCAATGACACAACTGTTTCGGAAGGGAATTAAGTATTTATGTATGGATGAATGTGATGAGAGTTTTCAGGAACTCAAGAAGAGATTAACTACTGTGCCAGTTTTAGCAGTACCAGAAGCGAACAAGGAGTATGTGGATTACACGGATGCTTCTAAGAATGGGATAGGTTGTGTATTGATGCAAGATGGGAAAGTGATAGCTTACGCATCAAGACAACTTAGGCCGCATGAAGTGAATTATCCCATGCATGATTTGGAACTAGCTGCAGTTGTGCACTCATTGAATATATGGAGGCATCACCTTTATGGGGTAAGATGTGAAATTTTCACAGAGTTTAAAGTACTTTTTCGAGCAGAAGGACTTGAACATGAGACAGAAAAGATGGCTCGAATTGGTAAACTATTATGATTGTGGTTTAACTATCACCCCGGTAAGGATAATGTGGTAGCAGATGCCTTGACTCATAAGACTCAATCACAATTAGGATACCTACTTACCTTAGAAGGAGATCTAATCCAAGATTTTGAAGGAATTGGTTTAGAGGTGGTTCGTCAACCGAAAACGATAATGGGTCGTGTCGCGAGGTTAGTGACGACACCAGATATGAAAGGACAAATAGTGAATGCGCAGAGGAAAGATGAAGCATTCGAGAAACTACGTATAAGAATCAGATCCGATAACCCAAGAAGTTACCGCGAAGCGGCTGATAATGTAATTATGTTCGAAATAGAGAATATGCGTCCCATATGATGAGGAATTAAGGAATGAGATTATGAGTGAGGCTCATTATACTCCCTCTACCGCTCACCCCGGGAGTACCAAGATGTACCAAGACCTGAAGAGAAATTTCTGGTGGGACGGTATGAAACGGGATGTAGCTTCTTTTGTCGAGCGGTGTTTGGCTTGTTAGCAAGTGAAAGCACTACACCAATGACCGTATGGAAAGTTACATCCATTGAACATTCCAAAATGGAAGTGGGAAGGAATAGCTATGGATTTTGTGACTAGTTTGCCGAGGACCAAACGAGGAAATACTGCTATATGGGTTATAGTAGAGAGACTCAAAAAATCAGCTCACTTTTTGCCTATCCCGCTCACTTACGGATCTGAGAAGTTGGCATAGTTATATGTCTGTGAAATTGTACGTTTGCACGGAGTGCCGATATCAATCACGTCAGATCAAGATCCAAAATTTACCTCTAGATTTTGGACGAGTCTACAGAAGGAATTGGGTACACATCTGAACTTTAGTACCGCTTTCCACCCGCAGACCGATAGACAATTGGAAAGGACGATTCAAACACTAGAAGACATGTTAAGAACTGTAGTGTTGGATCAAGGTGCAAATTCGGAGCATGTTTTGCCGTTAATCGGATTCGCTTACAAAAACAGTCATCAGGCAACGATAGGTATGGCACCTTATGAAGCCTTATACGGCAAAAAATGCAGGTCACCACTTTATTGGGATGAAGTGGGTGAGAGAAAACTTTTAGGGCCAGACACAGTAAGCGAGATGATCGAGATTATCCGCAAGATACGACAGAGAATACAAGAGGCCCAGACTCGACAGAAGTCATACGCTGATACACGCGAACTGAATTGCATTTCGAAAGTGGGGATAAGGTTTTCCCCAAGATTTCCCCTTCTAAGGGAATAATCAGGTTTGGCGTTAACGACAAGCTTAGGCCACGTTTTATAGGGCCATATGAGATTCTTGAGAGGATCGGCCCAGTTGCTTATAGGTTGGCTCTGCCACCTAGTCTTAGGAATGTTCATAATGTTTTCCATGTTTCTCAGCTAAGGAAGTATGTATTTGATCCCAAGCATGTGAATCATCAGAGTGACATAGTTCTTAGTCACGATACGAGTTATGTAGAGAGGCCTGAAGCTATTTTAGACCATAAAGTTCAAGAACGGAGAAATAAGTCGATTCCTTTGGTGAAAGTATTATGGAGTCACCACGGTCAGGAAGACGCTATGTGGGAACTCGAAAGCAAGATGAGGGAGAAATACCCAGAACTTTTTGATAAGGTATGTAAACTTCGGGACGAAATTTCTTGTTAATGCCCCGGTCTTCTATATGCATGAATTATTATGACCTCAAGTGCGACATTAGGGTTTTGCATTCACAAATAATAAAATTCTGACTAATGGAGTAAGTTTAGAACTATTCACACGTTTTAAATTCATAAATCGGATGTTCGGTTATCTGGTTGGGCTTATTTTCCGAATTTGATTTTTATGTTTCGATAGACAGAATCGTGACTCCGTCGACTTCTATATACATCACTTTTACGTTATGGGTACGGTTTTTAAAAGTTTACTTTTTGAATTTTCGGTTATATTTTATGTCGAGTCATTTTCTCGGATAATTCGCGTTCCGTAAATCGTGAAACTTTTCTCCGACTTTAAGTTGTAAGTGCGATACTATAATTTAAGTATATGTCATACACACAATACTGGAGTAATTTTATCTATGGAGGAGCGAAACGTAGAATATTATTTGACTGCTTTATCGAGGACGTCTAGGTTAACCTAGTATATAAAGGGACATCGCCTCCCTTTCATTTTTCCTCCTCACTTCATCTTCTTCCTCTCTTTATTTCTCACTTCATCTGCCCCTCCCCCTTCACCATTGAAGAACACCATTGTTCTTCATTAAAAACTCAAGTTACAAGCTCACTTTGTGTTCCAAACTTGAATCCAAGTTCATATTCAAGTAAGTTACCTCATTCTCTTCATTTCTACCCAAGTAAAAATAGGTTTTGGACCACTTTAAAATTTGGAAAATATATGAATAGTTTAGCTTTAATGTTATAATGTTTTGTATGTTGTCTCTAAGTTGATTTTAAGGTTCTTGAAAGTGTTTAGAACAAGTTGTAATCATGTCTTGATTTTTTTCATGTTGGCCAAAACTTTTAGGGTTTTATAACCCAATCATGTGTTGTTTTTCTTATGATTTTCTTACACAATATGTTGCTATATGATGATATGATGCTATGTTGAATTTATGGGATTTTTATAAAATGTTTGGTGTTTTGAAAGTAAGGAAGAATCATGCTTAGTTCTTGAAATGTTGATATATGTTCAAAAGTGACTTGATGATTATGATGATATATAAAGTTGGAAGATGTGTGGTAAGATTTGATGTAGTTAAGTAGCATGTTATGTATTGAGGATTTCAAAGTCATCTTTAGGTCATTTGTATGTTAGGACCAAGACTTTGATTATCAACATGAGTGTATGTTAATTGTGTTGTTTGATGTTGGTAACAATTGGTGTTTGATGATACTTGATGTTAATGATGTTTGAAGGTTTAAAGTTGGGAAATAAAAATGAGTAACTAGTCATGCTTTCAAAAGAAAAGATTATGAAATGGAGTTCGTAATGTCGAGAAGTATGCTTGTATGTCGACTACTATATGTGTTATAAGTATGATATGTATGATTAGAGTTTATATGTTTAGGGTTTTCGTTGCTAGAAATGAGCTCTAGGTTAATATGATGTTTTTCCCATGTTCGTCGGATGTTGGCAGTTTCATTACACTTCACGGAAATGGCCATAACTTTCTCTACGTTTAATATTTTTGAGATCCGTAAAATAGAATGAAACTAGACTTCAGTTGCTTTCCAGTGGTATAAGATACACTATCTAGTTCTTACTGTGCATTAACAGAATGCTAATTCTTTCCATCCTTTATGCACATTATGTTATGATTATGTTAAGTGTTTGATGATGGTTTTCGAACCAAGGAATGTGTAATGGAATTGAGTATCGGTTACCACTGTTAGTATATTTATATGTTATACAGTCAGTTAGGTTCTCTAAGAGAATCATAGCTTTTATTATTAAACTTTAGTCGAATGCAAAACTCTAAAGTCCAAACATGTAGATCGAGTCTGTTGTCCGTTAGACTTCGTTAAGCTCGATCGACCGCTAAACTTAGTTGTTTCCGATGAAAGGTGGAGCAGCAGACTGAGCATAAGGAAGAGTCGAGAATCATTTTTGCTTGCGTTTATTACTTGTCTAGGTGGGCTTTCTATACGAAAATGATTATGTGGGCTTTCTATACAAAAATGATTTGAGCTTTGCTCTATTTTGATGAATGTTTTACAAGCAAATTATGATTTCAAATGATTATGATGCATAAAAACTTTTATGTGGATTCTTATGAACCTATCACTGTTGGCTTGCCAACCTATGAAATGTTCGGATCCTGATCTAGACAAAGGTTGCTGGCCAGAATTAGTGTACACAGTACTCGGGATTGTGAGCTCTCTTCGGAGTGGCCGATCTCGGGGTGTAACGTTCGCGGGAGGTGGCCACCCTCCCCGGCGTAAATTATGGATATAGTGAATTTGATGATATATGCTATGAAATGAAATGATTTAGTAAACATGGGCTTTTTCCTAAAACCCCCGTGTGTTACTACTTATATGCATGATGACAAATACGAAAGCATGTTTTAAGTTTTGGCAATATGTTCACATAGTACATTGTACTCAGCACTATATATGTTTTAAAAATGTACAGGTTGAGCAAGGGATGTGACAGAAGGTGTTGAGTGGAAGTCTTTTGTTTACGATCAATGTTAAGCCCTGGTTACATATCTTCATATATGTAACTAACCATGTTTTTCCGCTGCAAACACTCTTTATGATTTTACTTTCAAAGGTATGTTTATTGTAATATGCTATGAAGCCTTTTTCTAAACTTCAAGGCTAATATTATAACTATGTATCCTACTTTGGATTTGAAGTCATTCCCCCGGGATTGACTCCCCTTCATGATGCCTTGATAGGTTGTGCATGGAAATTCACCCCTATTTCTTATGAAACGTATATATCCTCCCTTTCTTCCCCACTTCTTAATTCCTACCCAGGGCCATGCCCTGGATGAGCCGTCCTTAGGGATAAGGGGCCGTGACAAATCAAGTATCCAAGAAGTAGAATATAGAGTTATAGAACAATTTGTTTCTAAAACCAGTAGTTCCGTAACTGAAGGCGCATTACAGTCATGCTTTGGACAGTACCTCTTCCAGTGGCCTAGCTCACCGCATTTGAGGCATACATCCGTTTTCTTGGCCCCCTTGCTCTTTTGAACCATTGGAGCCTTGCCCTTTCCCTTTTCGATCTTGGCTATTGGACCTAACCGCCTCTTGTTCTTTTTCTTCTTATTCTTGGACTTCTAAGTCCCAGAAGAAATCACAAGCGCAACTTCCTTTCCATTTGTCTTCATCTGAGACTGGGCAGTCGTCAGTTTGTTCATTAGCCCAGCTAAGTCACATGCAATCTCATTGCAGTTGAAGTTCATGACAAGTTGGGAAAAGGAGTCAGGAAGTGACTGTAGGATAAGGTCAGTTTGGAGAGCTGCATGCATCTAAAAATCAAGAGCTTCCAATCTCTCAATCATCGAGATTATCTTGAAGACATGGTCCCCAACCCTCTCTCCTTCCTTTATCTTGGAGCCGAATAATTGCTTCGATATCTCATATCTAGCAGTTCGACTATGCTCTCCATAGAGCTCATCCAGGAGGGCTAAGATGGCTCTCGAAGACGTCATCTTTTCATGGGCATGTTGAAGCTCATTAGTCATTGAGCCTAACATGTACCCGCGCACTCTTACGTCATCTTTTACTTATTTCTCATGGGCATCGACATCTTCCTGATTGGCCCGGGTTCTTGCAGGAGCCGCTGGGATGTCCGCCTCCAAGACGTATCCCATCATTTCCATAGTTAGGACAATCCTCAAGTTCCGAAGCCAGTCCAAATAGTTCGGACCAGTCAGAACGTTCTTTTCAATTAGTATAACGAGTGGGTTCATTGTCATATAGAGAGTTTTGTTAACTGCAGAGAATAATTTAAGATTCGTGAGTGATTGTTTAATTATGATCCGAGTGAAGAATTTAAGGACTTTCTTTATTCATAACTCAGCTCCCACTATTTTATCGGTATTTGCACACCCCCATGTGAAATCCGAAAGTCACGGTTGACTTCATAGTGGTGATCGAGTCCTTTACAAAGTTTAATAGAGGGCAATCCATATGGTTTCTATTCTATCATTATTTATAAAGTGGTGTCTAACACCAACCCATCTAACGGATGATTCGATCCTATTTTATCCCTTGTTCACTTGTCCTCAACCCATTCGGTTTACATGGCTCGCTGAACTATTTAAGTTTAAACCGTCAACTCTTATTAGTCTGACAATTGAATCTTACCTGGCAACCCATACGGTTTCTATGGGTTTGATTTGTCACAACCAAAGGCATCTAATGCACTCTAGTAATTTATCTACCTTCCCCAAAAATATTACCCCGACATACTCAGAAGAATAATATTCTGGTTTAGATTTCAATTTTCCATGAGTTTGATGGAGTGTAGGAAACCTTGTAACCTTTATAACTTAGTGTTTATAAGTGGGAGTAATAACGCGATTATATGTTACACTTTCCACATTTGTCGGTTTGTTTGTTTGTCATACAATATGAAAACATACACAACCTAAAACTAATAACATGCAGCTCATGGACCGTTCCTAGAACAAAAACATCGAAATCTAACTACATGTCTTCTGTCTTAATCTTCGTCTTCTCAAACGGATCTTCCTCCGGTCTTCGTCATTACATATAAATTTTACATTTGAAAAATTGCATCCTATACAAATTTTCTAGTAAAATAAATAGGCTCAAAACGGCCCTTACAACCTGATCGATCAAAATAAAAGATTCAAAACTAGGTCCATGAACTACATCCCCATTCAAAATTAATGCAACAATTACATTAAAATAAATGAAAAATTTTTTTCTAAATATTGATCTAATCAACAAAAAATAATCTAACAACTATAATTATTAAGTAACCGTTAATTTTAATTTGTTTTGGATAAAATAAATGTTTCATTAAATTAATTCCCTTAAAATAAAATTACCATAATTATATTTTAGTCAAATTAAATCCAACTTAATTTGCAGTAAATTAATTTACCGAACGGAATATAAAAATGGAGTCGGGAAACACAAGGCCCGGCAAGCTCGCGGCCTGTGGTCGCCACCAAGAAATTTGACCAAATTTCAGCCTGACCCCCAATTCTTACTTGTCGCCCGGTAGCTCCCTGAGCCCCGAGTCACGGTCCGCTATTTTTCCGGCCTGCTTTTTTCGTCTCGAATCCAAAAATAATATTTTCTAAATTTTCATATTACACAGTTAAAACATTTTTTCAAAAGAAAAATAGATTTATATTGTAAAATAAAATCATGAAAAATAATTTTTAGATGAACAATTAAAACAATTATGATTCTAAATCATAAAAAAATAACCAAGCATTCCAAATGCAAATATCGAATATGCGATCGCATAGACCTCGCTCCGATACCACTGTTGGGTTTCGGTTATCAAAACGAGATACACAACTGAAAATAAACCTGTCCAACTGGATAAAACCAAACCCCAAAAACGGACCGATCAATCATCTTATAAACGAATATAAATAACGAGGATGATATTACACTCGTAGTCCTTTGATAATATAATCTTCGAAGGAAAAACTCGAACAAGCCTTTTCCCGATTACCGTCACGAACACGAATTCAATTTGTTGAAGCTTGTTGAATGATCCAACACCCAAAATGCCGAATGTCTCTACTTCACACGCGTCGGATATTGATCAAAAAAATAGTATATCAATTCGCTCTGAAAGAACAGGGCTAGGAATCGACACAATATTTTTCTTCTCTTCTCTTCTTCCTTTTCTTTCTCTCTAAGATGAACAATAAAAATAAAATAAATTTTTCCTCCCTCAAAATTAACTCACGGCCAGCAACACTTCTTGTTGAGGTGTATGTATTGTTTCAACTAACTCCATAATGAGAAGTCATTTCATTATATAATGGAGATAAGATCAAAATGATGAGATATGAAATCTCATCCTTTTGTCCTCAATCCATTAAATAATTAAAAACACCACACACACCACATGGAAGGAAATGGGGAGGGCGGCCTACATTGTTTGGTGAGAAAATGAGCCAAGCCACTCGGTTCGTGTACCGGACGTTCTCGTGTATAGTCCGTTAAATACACTTCGTTTTATCCCAAATGTATTTATACTTAATTAATTAATCTAATTAATTAATTTTATCAAATACAAAATTATAATAATATATTTCCAAGAAATAATTATTTATAAATTAAATTAATCGCCCGATAATTAATTTCAATTCACTGGACCGCAAGATTTATCAAATAAATCAAATTAGATATCTAATATCCAATATTAATGAAGAGATAGTAAATACATATTTATCCATCAAATATCCTTGTGCACGACTCTGTAGGTCCGTCTTAGTCGGCAATGGGAGGAACCAGGGAGTACGGGTAACACTTTGACAGTCTAGTGCTCCATACCGTAACCCAACTAAGAACGAATGATCGGATCATTCAAAATCATTATATTGTGAATACCATATACGTATAAACCCTTCAATCATGTACCGGTCAAGTATTAGGGTCACGGTAAAGTCAAACCCTACTGTAAATTGTCTCTATGCTTTCTGTTAATGCAAACCGATATCATCGAGCTCTCGTGTATCAAATACAACTAGCTCTAAATGCTTTGGCCAAAGACTTATAATCTCATTTGCCATTAACCACATAGGACATTTACCTTCTCACTTACAGGAGAGAATTCTATCTTACTGTTCAGTAGAGACTGCTACTTGCCCACTAAGTTGCATTTCGAGGTTGACCCCACCAACAACGATTGGATCGAACTACTCTAATGACTAACTTAATGTCACAAGCATATCTCCTACTGAAACCTCAAGTTAAAGGTCCACGTATACCTATCACAACCTTTCGATCCAGTCATTGACAAACCCTGAGTGATATCCATGTGATCGAATCGAGGTGAGTCGTGTTCGACTATACTAATCTCATTAGCATACCTACAACGTATGATCCCACTAACTCTTACTGAAGACAGGCACTCTACATGTCAAAGTGCACGTTATACAAATCTTGGCTAAACTTAATGCCCAATTAAGTTTTATCGACTTGCCAACTTAGTTAAGCATTCGAGCTCTAAACACTTCCAGTGCCTATCTCCTTATCTCCATAAGGAGTAGAACGTTTGCTGTCAAGTGCAAGGATTATTATTCTATATACCAAATCACAATGCCAGTGATATATAATAATATAGAAATAATATTTGCCTTATTAACTATTCATAATTACAATACAAATGCTCTTACTCTTTCATCCTCTGAGTGGCATTCGAGGGTATATTCCTAACATTGATTACCATGTTGTGCATTACATTTTGGTTTCTCTCGTCATAGAGACTTATTATCGTTGTCGTTGCTAATGTTGTTATTATTATTATTCATGTTATCGAATAATCTATTGTTGTATATTATCATACTTGTACTAGAATCATTTTGCTGACCCCCCTCGGGGTGGACATTTGTTTTATGTTCAGGATCCAGAAAAGTGGGGAAACAACCACGGGGGCTACATAACGACAAGGGTATCGAGTGATGTTGTCAGTTCGGGGAGTCCTTTCATTTGAGTCGTGTTTTAATAAGTACCCGAGTACGCCATTGTTTTATGTTGTTTGGATGGTATTGTATTGTTTACTATTTGGTGTTTGTCTTTTGTTTCGTTTGAAACTCGGTATACATTAATAAATTTTACTGTTGGTATTTATTAATGTTGTTTTAATTCTTAGCCTAGTAAATCCTTACATAAAGGATTTATGGCGCTGTAATAATCCTGAATATCTTGGGGTGTTAGAAAATATGGTATCTGAGCTAAGATTATGGATATCTTGACTTTCAGGATAATTTAGGGTCCGGATGTGTCTTTTGGGTTAACCGGCCGCAAATAACATCACTACCATCTATGTCTTCATGTAATTTGTGGTTGTAAGTTTCCTAAACTCTGTTGTTTTCCTTTAATATTGTGACCTTACGATAATTAAAAATATTGTTCCTCATATATTGAGTATGTATGCTCACAGTATGTTGAGGAGAGTTCGTGGACGCGGTCGCGAACATGGAAATACTGAAATGGAAGCTTCACCCTTTTTACTTGATTCACTGTCAAATCAGGCTAACTTCAGTTCTGGCGAGCAACAGGAATCTGTTAACAATAATCAGGAGCAGACTGTGGAGGCGAATGACAATCCTGCTGTCCCAAACATACTTATCCAGGTGGTCAACTAGATGAACCAATTCTCTCAAGTGGTGGATAGAATGCAGGTGGCAATAGATCTACAACCGGGGGAGAGATACCAAGGTATTCCCGACTTAGGGTACCAAGGAGACAGATGGCTACAAGAAGTCACGAAGATGCATCCACCGAAGTTTGATGGTTTTTCTGAAACACCGACCTGGAATCACTGGCTAAGGGAATTGGAGAAAGTATTTGTAGGGATTAACTGCCCGGACGATCGAAGAGGCCTCATCGCCCAATATTTTCTAACCGGAGAAGTGTTCGAGTGGTGGGGAGCCATCAGACCTATTGACAATGATGCCAATTGTGGAGAGTTTAAACTAATGATGGAAGCTTAGTACTGCCCTCGTCCGGTCAAGGAAGCTAAAGTTCGAGAATTCTTCTTCGCGCAACCTTTGGACGTACCTGTGGCCCAAGTGATTAAGACCTTCAACCAACAAATGGCATTTGTTCTACATCTTGTCAGGACCGATGTAGAAATGTTGTTTCATTTTAACATGAGAATGAAACCTAAAATATAAATATATATGTCAGGATTTGAATGTACCACTCTCTGCCAGTATCAAGATAAAGCTCTGGCATGTGAGATGAAAGAAGTAGCCGTGGAAAAGTTTTTTGAATCTAAGAAACAGAAAGTCTCTGGTAGATTAGCAGAGCGCAAGAATGGTGGGGCCTGTAAATGGCAGTCATCTTTTCACTCGTTCAGGAGGCCCCCGTATCCATCTAAAGGCGGAAAGAGTTCCAAATCAGCACCCACCTTTACAGATGCAACAAGGAAATGTTTTAACTGTGGTCGGCCAGGACATTATCAGCATGACTGCTCACTTCCCTTTGTGACGTGTTATGAATGTGGACGAGAAGGACATCGTGTGATGTTCTATGGAGATGGTGCTAGATCTTTCGGAGCTCATACTTCACAGCAGGTCGAAAAAGAGAGGAGTATCAACCTGACTCAACAGAGTGTGCAGCCACAACAGAGTTTTGGTAGAGGAGGTAGAGGACAATATGACCAAAAGGAAGTGTCGAGTGCTGTGTTCGTTCCTCTGTGCCTTTACGAAATGAGAAGGACAGACGGTCAAAATAGAACAGTTACATCAGGTATGGTTCAGATCCTTTCACAACCAATTAGTGTTTTGTTCGATTCCGGAGCTGCACATTCATTTATATCACTGTCTTGTGTAAATCATTTAAAAATTATTGTTTTCATGAATGTGAATCTTATATTGTGGGTTTACCAAGTGGGGAAAGAATTGTAGGGAATTTAGAAGCTAGAATTTTTCCTATATAAATCAGAGGCAAATATTGGCCTTCGAATCTGATCGTAGTAGAGATTCAAGGAGATGACCTGATTCTTCGAGACGATTAGCTTAACCGTTATGGAGCTATTATGAACTACCAAAAGAGGAATATTTCGATAATAGATGAAGATGGTTCCGAATTCTTATTTGAAGGGTGGTGACCAGGAAGCTCAGGGAAAGTGATTAAAGTAATGAAGGCTATCAAACTGCTGAAGTAGGGTTGTACCGGATACTGGTGTTATACAATGAAGAAAGAAGAAGGAATATTAGAACTCTCGTCTATTCATGTTGTAAATGAACTTCCGTATGTATTTCCTGATGAATTACCTAGATTACCTCCACAACGAGATGTAGAGTTTACCATCGACCTGGAACCGGGAGCCACACTGATTCCAAGGCACCTTATCGAATGACACCCACCGAGATGTATGAATAGAAAAAGCAACTTGAGGAATTGGTGTACAAAGGCTATATTCAGCCAAGCGTTTCTCCATGGGGTGCACTAGTTCTGTTTGTTCGAAAGAAAGATGGATCACTTCGGTTGTGCATTGACTATCGAGAACTGAACAAAGTGACGATCAAGAATAAGTTCCCATCACCTCGGATTGATGATTTATTCGACCATTTGCAAGGGGCAACAGTGTTTTCGAAGATTGATTTGAGATCGGGATACCATCGACTAAGGATTAAAGAATCCAACGTCCCGAAGTCAGCTTTTAGAACTCGCTACGGGCATTATAAATTTGTACTAATGTCATTTGGTCTCACCAATGTGCATGATGTGTTTATGCAGCTAATGAATCGAGTATTCATAGAATACTTGGATACTTCATAGTTGTCTTTATCGATGATATTTTGGTCTATTCTAAGAATTCGAATGAGAATGTGCACATCGTTTTGAACCTTTTGAGGAGCGAACAGTTGTATGTCAAACTTTCTAAATGTGAATTCTGGCTAAAGAAAGTAATGTTCCTTGGTCATGTGGTATCAGCGGAAGGGGTCCGAGTAGATCCGTAGAAAGTCAAGGCAATCTTGGAATGGAAGTCTCCTAAGGATTTGATGGATACTATCGTCGGTTCGTGGAGGAATTTTCCAAGATCAACCGCCCATTTACTCGATTACTGCAGAAAACCCAAACGTTTGAATGGAACAAGATGTGTCAAGTTAGTTTTGATGAACTCAAGAAAATATTGACGATGACTCCAATCTTATCACTAACACAAGGAACTGGAGGGTTCGTAGTTTACAGTGATGCTTGAAATTAGGGTCTCGGTTGTGTACTAATGCCGAATGATAATGTGATCTCTTATGCTTCACGACAATTGAGTCCATATGAAGTTAACTATCCAACGCATGATTTGGAACTAGCAGTTGTTTTCGCCCTGAATTTGGCTACACTACTTGTGCGGGATTCATTGTCAGATCTTCACTGATCATAAGCGTCTTAAATACATTTTTAGCCAAAAGGAATTAAACATGTAATAGAGGAGATGGATGGAATTGATTAAAGACTATGATTTGGAAATTCTTTATCATCCAGGCAAAGCGAATGTGGTAGCTGATGCACTAAGTCGCAAATCTGTTTCTATTCGAATGCTGGAGACACTCACGTCCCAGTCCAACATTCAACAAGAGTTGATTCGAGAAGGAATTGAAGTGTGGTAACAAGGAGTTCAAGGGCAACTATGTGTGATAAAATTAACCTCATCATTGGTTGATGAAATCAAATCTAAGCAATTAGACGACCAGTTGATGATTTGGTTACGTAGTGAAGTGAGCAAGGGAAAGGCTCCAGGTTTTATAGTCCATGAATATGGAGTTTTGAGGTTTCAAAGTCAACCTTGTGTTCCGGATAATGGTGTTCTGAAGCAAACGATCATGAAAGAATCTCATAGTACACCTTATTCAATTCACTCGGGCACCAGTAAGATGTATAAAGATCTGAAGCAGAATTTTTGTTGGGGTAACATGAAGAAAGAGGTGGCGCAATATGTCTCGAAGTGTTTAACTTTTCAGTAGGTTAAAAGCAAACATCAGAGACCCGCGGGGATGTTGAAGCCACTTCCAATCCCGGAATAGAAGTGGAAAGATATATCGATGGACTTTATCACCAACATGCCAAAGACCAGGCAGGAATGAATATGATCTGGGTGATAGTTGATCATTTAACCAAGTCGGCTCATTTTCTAGGCATTAAAGATACTTGGGAACCAGAGAGATTGGCTCGAGTATTTATTGCGGAAATAGTCCAATTGTATGGAATACCGAAGTCCATTATTTCAGATCAGGGTGGTCTTTTCGTGTCGCATTTTTGGAAAGCGGTTCATAAGGCTTCGGAACCGAGTAGAGAATCACGGCCTACCATCTTCAAACCAATGGACAGTCCGAGAGGGCTATTCAAACGGTAGAAGACATATTGGGAGCTTGTGCCCTGGATTAGTCGACTAATTGGAAAACTCATCTGTCGTTGATTGAGTTCACCTATAATAATAGTTAGCACGCTTCAATCAAAATGGCACCTTTTGAGGCTTTACATGGGAGAAGGTGCAGATCACCCTGACGTTGGTATGATTCGTCCGACTCAATTGGGACAGAACCAGAATTGATAATACAGACTTAGGAGAAGGTAGCCCTAATCTATGAAAGATTGTTGAGTACCCAAAGTCATCAGAAGTCTTACGCAGATGTGCGTCATCGCACATTAGAATTTGAAGTTGGGGACCACACACTCCTAAAAGTTTCTCATACTCGTCGAATTTTTCATTTCGGAAGGAATGGAAAGCCGAGTCTGAGATATATCGGGCCATTTGAGATTCTCGAAATAGTTGGAGAATGGGCATACAGATTAGCCTTACCGCCATCGTTGAGTCATGTTCATAATGTGTTTCATGTAGCACAGTTACGGAAGTACATATCAGATCCTAGTCATGTCATCGACTTTGACGAGATAGAAGTAGCTAATGATGACACGTCCGAAGAGAAACCAATCAAGATACTTGAAAGTAGAATCAAGCAATTGAGGAATAAACCAATCTGCTTAGTTATAGTTCAATGGTCAAGACATGGAGTCGAAGAAGCAACTTGGGAGACTGAA
Organism: Orobanche coerulescens; assembly: GCA_033398695.1. Taxonomy (NCBI): domain Eukaryota; kingdom Viridiplantae; phylum Streptophyta; class Magnoliopsida; order Lamiales; family Orobanchaceae; genus Orobanche; species Orobanche coerulescens. Next base: position 105,404,189 of record CM065804.1, read on the forward strand.
GATAGTAAGAAGACGAGATATCCTGAATTATTCCTATCTTAAGTTTCAGGACGAAACTTCTTTTTAAGGAAGGATTATGTAATACCTGGATATTTGTTATATATTTCCATCTGTATTTGAATCTTGTGATATTAATCACGTCGTATAATTAATCGAAGTATGATTTTTCCGTATCCATATTCCAGTATTCATGATCGTATTGTGTGGAGTTCGTCAATTCATTCATGCATATGCATGATATTAACATATGTTCACAAATATACATAGCATACGCTAAGAACTATAGATAGCATACATTATGTTGGAAGCATAGCGTATGCAAGAGACGGTCAAGACAGATAAAGTGTGGTCGGTGCGTGGAGCCGGATGGAGATGCTGTCGAATTCCCCGCATGAACCTGGATAACTTTTAGAAAGGCAAGTCAACGAAGCATAGCGTACGTTGAAAAGGTAACATAACGTACGCTAAGTTGATCAAGCAGCATATGTAAGAGTGTAAATAACGTACGTAATGCTGGGCAGAAATGAGGCACTGAGCTACTGACGGGTGATAGCGTACGTAAGGATTTGTTCTAGCGTACTTTAAGTAGCTAGCATACGTAATGTATTTTGGCTAACGTACGTTTAAGTTCACAATTCTATTTATAGACAACAACCTTCTTTCATTTCACCTCCACTCCTTGTCCGAATTCTGCAACTTTGAGAGCTTTCCCAGCCCTATAAATTCCTTGTATCAGTCTCTCGGCTTGGTTTTGAAGATCATAGACATCTTGGATTGGTGTTCAAGCTTCCGGTGTTGAGTTCCATCAAGTGTTTCGTTGTTCTCCTCCGTAGTAAGGTATGTTGATGTTGTACCAACCTGGAATTCATTTTCTTAGGAATGTTATGAGTTGCTACTGAAGTTATTAGGGTTTGTTGATAACTTATTGAATCGAACACCATGTTTTAGGAGGATTGGAATGATTATACTTGGGTTTTTCTATCGTTAAGAGGATTTTGAGTTGAGCCTTGGTTGTGTTAAACTTTGGGATGAAGTTTTCTGAGATTATACCATACATTTGATGATGAATTCGAAATGTTCCTATGTCGAAGGACTTGTTATGATATCAGCTATAATAGATTATCTCAGGTGGAAGAATAGTGAGGGTGTTCATCGAGATTGAATGCATATCTTGTAAGTAGTTGTTTGTGATTAGATAATCTTCATATTAATGGTTGGAATGAAGTGATTGTGTCAGTAGCAACCACATTAAACGTAAAACTTTGGTAAGAAGAACTACTTCAGGAGAGAACGGAAATCATAGTGGTGAATTAACCTAGAACTCGGTTGAATATGTTTACCCTAGATATGAATCATAGATTAGTCGAACCACACATTAGAGTTAATAACCCAGGTGGAGTATGGAATTGCGATAACTTGAACATCCTTGAAATCGTAGACGTTGGCATTGTATCCATATAATGATCATGTCAATCGCATGAAGTATGTTATTAACCTGAATTAGTGTTTGTTGGGTAGTTGAACCATAAACCGGCCATACGTAGGATGATTAACTGTAATACCCGGTTGTAATTCCGTCATTATCATTCAGTAAATTCATTCGGTGATTGTGACTCAGTGGATTTTCACTCATTTATAATCATTCATCAATCATGTTCATTCACCCGTGTTCACCGTTCGTTAAAACTTCGAGTTGTGTATCATTATTGTTCATTGTTTCAACTTTCCTCATATGAGTTCGACTTTGTTAGATCACCATTAATTTTTGGTAACTCCAAAAATTCTAAATCTTTGCAATAGTATAGAGCATCGAGTTAGCTTTCCAATGGTTCAAACGGTGAGTCAATCGGAGTCCGGACGAGAGAGTTATGGTCTTTTTAGCTCAACCGCTCACTTTTCAGTTGTTGGCCGATCACTGCCGAACGAACTCGGCCGTGTCGTCCGACACGGCCCGTGCCGTACTCGTCCGGATAATGCCGAAGTGTCTGCCTCAGGACCCGACCGTGTCGTGCAGCGCGGCGAGTCGCACCCTTCCCGGATAGGCGGGCAAATGCGCCCGAAGGCCCGGCCGTGTGCGGGACACGGTCGAGTCGATCGAGCGCCGCGGACGGGTCACTGCTCGGTAGGCCCCTTCGCGCGCGACCGTGTCATGCGGGACACGGTCGGGTCCTGCCCGGCCGGATGCGCGCCGCGACCGTGTCGAGCGGGCACGGTCGAAATCTGGTGCGAGTCAACCCCTATAAATTCATTTTTTGAGCATTTCAGCTCATTTCTTCCATTTCTTTCCCACTTCTTCACCTGCAACCGAGAGAGAATAGCTTGAGGGAGAGATTTCTTCATCAATTATCATTTGAGTGTGTATTTTTCATCACCTTCAATCATTTGGGAAGCTTGGATAGTCAATTTTACACGTTTTCTTCGGATCGAAGTACTTGGATCTTCAAGAGGTAATTCCTTCAACACTTTGGACTTCGATTTTGTGTTGAGATATGATGTTTTGGACGTTATAATCATGTTATATGAAGGGATATGTATATGATTATGAGTTTGTATAAGGATTCATTGGATTATTGAGGGATTATTCAAGAACACCTTGAATATCGAGTTGGAATTGCGGATTTTCGACTAATTGTTGTTATAATCACATTTTTGGATATTCATAACGGATTATTGATCGTATTGGAGATGTTTTGTTGGTTTGAAACACTTCTTGGGGATTTTGATATTGGTATATTGAGGTTTGATTGTAAACAATCGGAGTTTGGATATAACGTGTTTGATTTAATGCCTCTTTGGACTTGGTTTAGTCGTACCGACGTTTGGAATTCGTTATATTCTTGTTTAATTCGTGTATTGATCGGATTGTTGGTAATTGTATTGAATTAAGGTTGTTCTTGCGACCGACACTTCATTTAGGACGTTGTTCGTGGAAGGATAATTATCACCGGTGTTGCGTAAGTTAATTCTTACTCGGTTAAAAGGATATTCATACCTTTTGTTGTTGTTCATTCATAATCATAACTCATTCATCATTATATTAACCGTATCAAAACTTGTTGTTGTCAATTAATTACTTGATCATAAGGAGCAGCGGTTCCAATCTTTTCATTGATTTGTCATTTTTTTATTACCATTCCACCTCGGTGAGTCATTATTCATTTTCGATGTCACTTTTGTTATATCGTGGCATTCGGTCATCTTGGCGTGCGGTTGGTATGTGTTGGATTTTCGTGTCGGGCACGTGATGGTCATGTATTGGGAGTGATACATTGGGTGTGCACACGGGTCATATTGTCTCGTGAGGCGATTAGGTACAAGACCACACGTGTATTTGATCGATACTCGTCGGTGGCTTGTGCACGGACACATTTCCATCCCGGGCGTAGTGTGGCGCCACCCTTTGAGCCGTACTGTTAGTTGATTCATATAGCATGTTTGATTGCGTATGTTTCGACAAGATATTTCATAACTTCAGATATAATCATGATTGTGTATTTTCAACCCTTGAGGATTGTTGTTCTTTATAACTGACCCCGTTTGGGGATTTTGTTTTTCAGGTCATGGCAAGGCAAACGCACGGGAATAGCATGTTGATGTCGAGGAGTCCTAGTGATACTAGTAGGGGGCCCCAAAATCCTTTCAGTCATTCCTATTGTTGTCAATTATTTTCCGCTGCAGATTTTCACTTGGTTATTCCGTTTCATTCAGTGTTGTGTATTTTATCTTCATATAAAATATACATGTATTCTGTATTATCCTGGGTGTGTTGTATGAAACTCCTCATCGGAGTAATTAATGTTCTAATGTGGTTCGGTACTACATTCACCCTGTGTAATTCATTCATTTTCATCCGCCTGGTGGGTCCCAGTCGGGGGTCCACGGCACTGTAATATCCGCCTAGTTTGGGGTGTTACAGAATTGGTATCAGAGCGTGGTTTTGAATACTACCTTCCGAGTCATGTCTCATTTGAAGTCATCGTCATCAGACTAGTATCATTGGACTTTCGTGTCACGTGTGACCTGTGCAAATGCCGAGCCAATCAGGCCGAAAGAACTGTAAGACTTCTAACGCCATGGTATAATTTCTGGCAATAATCATTCATTCATCATTCATCAATTAACAATCCTCAAACATCATCATTCATTGTGATCAGGACGATCATATTAACTCATTAATCACTTAATTCATTTCAATACTCAGTTAATGATCAGGACGATCATATTAACTCATTAATCACTTAATTCCTTTTATTACTCAGTTGTCGATCTGGATGATCATATTATCAATCTTGTTAAGTTATTCAAGATAATCATTTCAAGAATTTCATCAGATAATCATGTAACTTCAGTAAATCATTCATATAATCACTAAATTAGAGCATGTATACTCATTTTCATCATCTCATGGCATAATCATAACGTGATAATCATGCGGGGAAATATAATCATTATGCGACCTTCCTACTTCAGTATGGGGAGAGCTGTCAGGGGATGCACGGGGGGAGGCCGCGGTGCGGACCGAAACCCGAGGAATAATCACTCGCTGCCGGGAAATCGTGCCCAGGACTCGGCTCGATCAGGAGATGTTCGGGTTGATCCACTCACTTTTATGCAGGCCATGATGACCCATGTGCAGTTGCTCAATCATCATTGCCACTCTGGCCGGATTAATCGAGCGAACTCTCCCGTATGAGACGGCTGCTAAGGAAAGTGCTGAACAACAACCTTCATCTGTCAGCAAGAAATCAACGAAGCGTAATCAACCCGAAGGCGGTCAGTCAACCTTCAAGAAGCCTCGTGTGGGTCCTATCGTTTCTGAGCGACCTCCTACGGCGCATAATCGTGCGGGATCTCAATCCCGAGCGGCCAGTTCGGCCATCACCTGTTTCAACTGTGGAGAACAGGGTCATGTCAGTGCTAAGTGTCCGAGGCAGACTGTCTCATGCCATAACTGTGGAATTGCGGGGCATAGGGCCCGTTTTTGGAGAAAGGACTCCAAGTCGGCTCCGGCGTCATCTCAGGCCCCGAAGCAACCAGCGTTTCAGAATCAGACTGCTTTGTCATCGTCGTTTAAGACAATGGAAGCAAATAGAGTTGGAGCTCGTATTTATCAGACGGGAGCGTCCGGTTCGGGGGCCGGCAAGTCCCAGATTCATATGATGAGGAGGATCGACGATCCGGTGGCCCGAATGATTTCAGGTATACTCGTAATTTTATTTCAACTTGTGTGTACCTTTTGATGCCGGTACACCGCATTCATTCAATTTCGAATCATGCTTGAATAGACTTATTTCGGGATAGTCCTATTGCTTTTGGACCTCATACCATCGGTCTACCTGACGATGGAAGAATTTTCGGAATCATACCGAATTAAGCTTAATGACCGCGATTGGTTGATGGACCTAATCGTGGTGAATTTATCTTAGGACGATGTAATTTTTGGTATTAGTTGGTTTAACCGTCTTGATACTATCCTCAGTGATTGTTAGCGTTTGGTCGCTATCTTTCCGTCGTTGGTTGTCGAATGTGTGCTTCAGGGAAGTAATCCCCGTTGTTCCAATAAAATTTCTATTATGGCGGAAGCAGAGAAATTCCGCAATTGAACTATTCAATCATTCATTGTATCATTTCCATCGATTGGCCTTTCTAAGGCAATCGAGTTGTTCAATCATTATTGGTATCTCTTTTTATCGATTGACCATTCTAGGGCAATCGAAATGTTCAATCATTCGTGGTATCATTGTCATCGATTGACGATGTATTTCCAGATGAGTTATCTGATTGCCTTCACATAGAGTAGGGAAATTCAGGAGTGAGTTGGAGCCGGTACGTCCCCTTTATCGAAGGCACCGTATCGGATGGCCCCGACCAGAATGCAGGAGTTGAAGATTCAACTTGAGGAATAGTTCGAGGAAGGTTACCTCCGACCGATTGCGTCCCCGTGAGGAACACCAGTGTGATCTGTCAAGGAGAAGGATGGCTCGTCTCGTGTGTGTATTAATTACCAGGAGTTGAACAGGGTGATGATCAAGAGTAGTATCCTTTACCCCGTATTGATGATCTTTTAGATCAACTTCAGGGAGCCTCAGTATTTTCCAGGATCGACTTAAGATCTGGATATCACCAGTTGCGGATTCGAGAGTCGGATATCGCGAGGACAGCGTTTCGTACACGCTATAGTCATTATGAGTTCGTAGTTATGCCGTTCGGGCTAACTATTGCACCTGCGGTATTCAGGGAGTTAATGAATCGGGTTTTCATCGACTTTTTGGATCAGTTTGTTTTTGTCTTCATCGAAGACATTTTGATTTATTCTCGTAGCCGAGAGGAATACGAGGTTCATCTTCATCAGGTTCTCGACCTGTTGAGACGAGAGCAACTTTATGGAAAGTTTTCCAAATAGGAGTTCTGGAGGTCCGAAGTGACTTTCTCGGGCATGTAATTTCATCTGCCAGAGTTCGTGTCGACCCTCAGAAGACGGAGGCTATCCGAGATTGGCAACCTCCGAAAGATGTTAAGGAAATCCGATGTTTCCTCGGATTAGCTGGTTAATTATCCAACCCACGACCTGGAGCTAGCAGTCGTGGTGTTCGCTTTGAAGATTTGGCGTCATTATCTTTATGGCGTTATCTGTCAGATATTCACCGATCATAAGAGTTTAAAGTATATATTTACTCAGAAGGAGTTAAATATGCGACAGAGACGGTGGTTGGAATTAATCAAAGATTTTGATATCGATATCCTTTACCACCCGGGCAAGGCGAATGTTGTCGCCGACGCCTCGAGTCGTAAGTCCGTTCAGGAGCAGATGCTTGCTCGTTTAACGATTCGAAGCTTCGGCGAGAATTTCCTTAGACCGAGATCGAGTGCAGCGGCGAGTTCGAGACGACTTTATATGTTAGAGATTTCATCATCTCTTAAGGATGCAATCAGGGAGAATCAGGGTTCAGACCCAGCATTGTTGCGCATCCGTAAAGATGTGGCTCAGGGGAAAGCCCTGGATTCGTGGTCCACAAGGATGGACTTTTGAGGTTTAAGAACCGGTTGTGCATACCGGCGAATGACGAGTTGAAAAACTCGATTTTGAGAGAAGCTCATGCTACCCTTATTCTGTTCATCCGGGGTCTAGCAAGATGTATAAGGACTTGAAACAAAATTACTGGTGGAGTAATATGAAGCAAGAAGTCGCATAATTTGTTTCGAGATGCTTAACCTGTCAACAAGTCAAGATTGAACATCAGCGACCGACAGGTATGTTAAAACCTCTTCCTATTCCAGAGTGGAAGTGGGAATACATTTCTATGGATTTCATCACGAGTTTGTCGACGAGTCGTCGTGGCATGAATACGATCTGGGTGATTGTGGACCACTTAACTAAATCAGCTCATTTCCTTGAGATCAAGGATACGTGGGGTCCCGAGAGACTGGCCCAGTTATTCATCAAGGAGATAGTAAGACTGCACGGTACTCCTAAGAGTATCGTTTCCAATCGTGACGGACGATTTGTGTCTCATTTTTGGAAATTAGTTCATCGTGCTATAGGAACTCAACTCAATCTCAGTACCGCCTTTCATCCTCAGTCCGACGGACAATCAGAGAGAACTATTCAGACATTAGAGGACATGCGGAGGGCTTGCGTCCTCGATTGGAAGGACGATTGGGAAGCCCAACTACCACTGATCGAATTCACGTATAATAATAGTTGGCATGCTTCCATTAAGATGGCACCTTACGAGGCCTTGTACGGTCGTCGTTGTCGATCTCCCTTGTGTTGGGATGACTTGTCAGAATTAATCCGCACCGAACCGATATGCTTATAGCCGCCCGGGAGAAGGTAGCTTTGATCAAGAGTCGTATGTTGACAGCTCAGAGTCGACAGAAATCATATGCAGATAATCGTCGTCGACCACTAGAGTTCGAGACGGGTGACCACCTTTTGGTCAAGGTATCCCCGAGTCGAGGTATTTTCCGTTTCGGAAAACGGGGGAAGTTGAGTCCGAGATTCATTGGACCGTTTGAAATTTTGGATCGAGTAGGCGAGTTAACTTATCGATTGGCTTTACCTCCGGCTTTGAGCCGAATTCATAATGTGTTTCATGTCTCTCAGTTGCGAAAGTATGTTGCCGACCCGAGTCACATACGAAATCGAGATCGCCGACGACCATTCATATGAGGAGCGTCCTATGCGAGTCTTAGAGCGGCGAATCAAACAGTTGAGAAACAAGTCGATTCCTTTGGTCAAGATTCAGTGGTCTAGACACGGAGTCGAAAAGGATACTTGGGAACCGAGGATAGTATGCGAGAGAGTTATCCCGAGTTGTTTGACCCTTAGTTTCGGGGACGAAACTCTTTTAAGGGGGGGTGTATGTAATACCCGATTGTAATTCCGTCATTATCATTCAGTAAATTCATTCGGTGATTGTCACTCAGTGGATTTTCACTCATTTATAATCATTCATCAATCATGTTCATTCACCCGTGTTCACCGTTCGTTAAAACTTCGAGTTGTGTATCATTATTGTTCATTGTTTCAACTTTCCTCATATGAGTTCGACTTTGTTAGATCACCATTAATTTTTGGTAACTCCAAAAATTCTAAATATTTGCAATAGTATAGAGCATCGAGTTAGCTTTCCAATGGTTCAAACGGTGAGTCAATCGGAGTCCGGACGAGAGAGTTATGGTCTTTTTAGCTCAATCGCTCACTTTTCAGTTGTTGGCCGATCACTGCCGAACGAACTCGGCCGTGTCGTCCGACATGGCCCGTGCCGTACTCGTCCGGATAATGCCGAAGTGTCTGCCTCAGGACCCGACCGTGTAAATGCAGCGCGGCCGAGTCGCACCCTCCGGATAGGCGAGCCGTCGCCCGGAGGCGGCCGTGTGCCGGGACACGGTCGAGTCGATCTGCGCCGCGGACGGGTCACTATCGGTAGGCCCCTTCGCGCCGCGACCGTGTCATGCAGGACACGGTCGAGTCCCTGCCGGCCAGATGCGCGCCGCGACCGTGTCAGGCGGGCACGGTCGAGTCTGGCTGCCGAGTCAACCCCTATAAATTCATTTTTTGAGCATTTCAGCTCATTTCTTCCATTTCTTTCCCACTTCTTCACCTGCAACCGAGAGAGAATAGCTTGAGGGAGAGATTTCTTCATCAATTATCATTTGAGTGTGTATTTTTCATCACCTTCAATCATTTGGGAAGCTTGGATAGTCGATTTTACACGTTTTCTTCGGATCGAAGTACTTGGATCTTCAAGAGGTAATTCCTTCAACACTTTGGACTTCGATTTTGTGTTGAGATATGATGTTTTGGACGTTATAATCATGTTATATGAAGGGATATGTATATGATTATGAGTTTGTATAAGGATTCATTGGATTATTGAGGGATTATTCAAGAACACCTTGAATATCGAGTTGGAATTGGGGATTTTCAACTAATTGTTGTTATAATCACATTTTTGGATATTCATAACGGATTATTGATCGTATTGGAGATGTTTTGTTGGTTTGAAACACTTATTGGGGATTTTGATATTGGTATATTGAGGTTTGATTGTAAACAATCGGAGTTTGGATATAACGTGTTTGATTTAATGCCTCTTTGGACTTGGTTTAGTTGTACCGACGTTTGGAATTCGTTATATTCGTGTTTAATTCGTGTATTGATCGGATTGTTGGTAATTGTATTGAATTAAGGTTGTTCGTGCGACCGACACTTCATTTAGGACGTTGTTCGTGGAAGGATAATTATCACCGGTGTTGCGTAAGTTAATTCTTACTCGGTTAAAAGGATATTCATACCTTTTGTTGTTGTTCATTCATAATCATAACTCATTCATCATTATATTAACCGTATCAAAACTTGTTGTTGTCAATTAATTACTTCAGTCATAAGGAGCAGCGGTTCCAATCTTTTCATTAATTTGTCATTTTTTTATTACCATTCCACCTCGGTGAGTCATTATTCATTTTCGATGTCACTTTTGTTATATCGTGGCATTCCGGGTCATACTGGCGTGCCGGTTGGTATGTGTTGGATTTTCATGTCGGGCACGTGATGGTCATGTATTTGGAGTGATACATTGGACTGTGCACACGGGTCATATTGTCTCGTGAGACTGATTAGGTACAAGACCACACGTGTATTTGATCGATACTCGTCGGTGGCTTGTGCACGGACACATTTCCATCCCGGGCGTAGTGTGGTTCCACCCTTTGAGCCGTACTGTTAGTTGATTTATATAGCATGTTTGATTGCGTATGTTTCGACAAGATATTTCATAACTTCAGATATAATCATGATTGTGTATTTTCAACCCTTGAGGATTGTTGTTCTTTGTAACTGACCCCGTTTGGGGATTTTGTTTTTCGTGTCATGGCAAGGCAAACGCACGGAATAGCATGTTGATGTCGAGGAGTCCTAGTGATACTAGTAGGGGCCCCAAAATCCTTTCAGTCATTCCTATTGTTGTCAATTATTTTCCGCTGCAGATTTTCACTTGGTTATTCCGTTTCATTCAGTGTTGTGTATTTTATCTTCATATAAAATATACATGTATTCTGTATTATCGTGGGTGTGTTGTATGAAACTCCTCATCGGAGTAATTAATGTTCTAATGTGGTTCGGTACTACATTCACCCTGTGTAATTCATTCATTTTCATCCGCCTGGTGGGTCCCAGTCGGGGGTCCACGGCACTGTAATATCCGCCTAGTTTGGGGTGTTACATTAACTCGGCCGTAGTTTAGAAATGTTAAATGATCGAGTGTTAACTATATTGCCTAAGTTGAGCTCCTCATTATTTTCTTTTGTATAAGGTCCACACTTTACAAGTGGTTGATCGAAGGGGTGAAATTCCAGAGTGTTAACACCGTTGAAATCATCTCTCCAAGGCAAGTACTCTAATTCTATTACCCGTATTGTGCATTGCATTATCGTTTCTCTCGTCTTGCTAATGTTGTTATTTATATTCTTCATGAATTATCGAATAATCTATTGTTGTATATTATCATACTTGTACTAGCATCGTTTTGCTAACCCCCTAGGGGGTGGACATTTGTTTCTTGTTCAGGATCCAGAAGAGCGGGGAAACAACCACAGGAGCTACATGACGACGAGGGTATCGAGTGATGTTGTCGATGCAGGAAGTCCTTGCATTTGATTCATGTTATAATAAGTCCTCGAGTACGTTATTGTTTTGTGTTGTTTGGATGGTATTGTATTGTTACTATTCGGTGTTTGTCTTTTGTTTCATTTTTAAACTCAGTATACATTAATAAATTTTACTGTTGGTATTTATTAATGTTGTTTTAATGCTTAGCCTAGTAAATCCTTGCATAAAGAATTTATGGCGCTGTAAATTATGATTAAGACTTGGTTTCCTGCCCTCCCACATCTCATGTGGAGTTTTAGGAATAGACTTGGAAGGACATATGTTCAAGATATAAGCAGCAGTCAGGAGCGCATACCCCCACAGGTAAATTGCTAAGTCGGTGTAACTAAGCATGGAACGAACCATGTCCAACAAGATAAGGTTCCTTCTTTCCGACAAACCATTTAACTGAGGAGTTCCTGGATGTGTAAGTTGTGATACTATTCCATGCTCTCTTAGGAACTCGTCAAACTCTGTACTCATATATTCGCCACCTCAGTCTGACCTAAGTGCTTTGATATGATTACCAGTTTGTTTTTCGACTAGGGCCTTAAATTCCTGGAATTGCTCAAAGGCCTAAGATTTATGTTTCATTAAGTATACATAACCATACCTAGAATGATCATCCGTAAGCGTAATGAAATACTGATATCCGCCACGTGCTGCTTCCAAAGCACCACACATGTCGGTATGGACTAATCCAAGTTTATCAGCGGCTCTTTCAAAAGTCCCTGTGAAGGGAGACTTAGTCATTTTGCCTTTAAGGCAAGATTCACAAGTTGGAAACGGATCCGATCCCAATGGACCTATAAGTCCATCTTTTTCCATTTTGTAAACCTTGGTCTGACCAACATGACCAAGTCTAAGATGCTATTTCTAAACTTGATTAGTTTCATCCCTACCACGCTTCCTAGTCATAGTATACACAACGACTTTGTTATTTAGGTTTACATGATACAATCTATTTAACAATGTAGCAGCGCCTACTAGTTTATTTTGAAAATAAATTTTGCAGGAACCATCACCTATAAAAAATGAAAAGCCTTTCCGATCCATGACCGGAATGGATACAATGTTCTTATGCCCCTTGGGCAACACTATTACATAATCTAATGTTAAAACAAATCCAAATTCCAAATCCAAAAGAAGTGATCCTATATCAATTGCTTCGACACTATGTCCGCTTCTGACACTAATCATCACTTCCCCATCTCCAAGCTTTCTACTTTGTTCTAGATCCTGATTCAAGGTACAAATTTGAGAAGTTGCACCTGAATCCAGTATCCAAGAAGTAGAAAATATGGTAGCAGAACAATTTGAGACATGAAGCTTGGACAGTCGCCCAATGGCCTAGATCATCCGCATCTAAGACATGCGTCCGACGTCAACTTCTTGCTCTTAGGAACCATCGGGCCCTTGCCTTTAAAGTCCTTGCTTTGTGGGACCATCTCTTCTTGTTCTTTTTCTTCTTATTCTTGGACCTTCGAGATCCGTAAGAAATCACAAGAGTGGACCCCTTCACCCATGAGTCTTCATCCGAGATCGGCGGTTACTAGTTTGTTCATCAACCCTGCTAAATTGCAAGCAATCTCATTGCATTTGAAGTTCATAACAAACTATGAGAAGGAATCAGAAAGAGATTGCAAGATAAGGTCGGTTTATAGAGAAGCATGCATCCTAAAATCAAGAGCCTCCAATCTCTCGATCATAGGTCCCCGACTTTCTCACCTTCCTTCATCCTGGCACCGAAAAGCTCTTTAGATATCTCATATCTAGCAGTTCGATTGTGCTCACCATAAAAGCTGTTAGATTTGAGTACTTTATTAATAATGTATTTTATTAATGATCGTATTCTGTTGAGAGTTGGTTTGGGAAAGTTCCATATCATACTGTTTGGTGACTGGAACTGTGTGTATATTGGAGTTGGAACTGGTATGTTGCTGGTTAGTGATTGTCTAGTTATGTGCCTATCATGAGGTGTTCATTCTGACCAGACTTTATAATAGTGATGCTGGGAAGTAGCAGTTAGCGCACGCTAGACAGTGTTGCTAGCGCGCGCTAATCATGAATTGTAGCACACGTTAATTGTCTACCATAGCGCACGCCATTATGGCCGGTCAGCACATGCAGAGGTTTCTGGACTTTGGACAAACTAACAGGTAGCGCACGCTAGCCCTTACGGGTAGCGCACGCTAACGTGGCCAGTGCAGAAAGTTCTGCAACGCCTTTCAAAGGTGGTGGACTGTCTTATAGCCCGATAGTGCACACTACACTTCGCCCGTAGTGCGCGCTAATCGCGTCTAGTATAAATAGGACAGCGTGGTCCAGTTCTTGTCATTTCTTCTCCCTTCATTCCTCCTTCCGCGGCTGAGTGTTCTGGACGTACGGAAGTGCAGGTTTTGGCTAGATTTCACTACCCCTATGATTCACCTGCAACCGAGAGAGAATAGCTTGAGGGAGAGATTTCTTCATCAATTATCATTTGAGTGTGTATTTTTCATCACCTTCAATCATTTGGGAAGCTTGGATAGTCGATTTTACACGTTTTCTTCGGATCGAAGTACTTGGATCTTCAAGAGGTAATTCCTTCAACACTTTGGACTTCGATTTTGTGTTGAGATATGATGTTTTGGACGTTATAATCATGTTATATGAAGGGATATGTATATGATTATGAGTTTGTATAAGGATTCATTGGATTATTGAGGGATTATTCAAGAACACCTTGAATATCGAGTTGGAATTGGGGATTTTCGACTAATTGTTGTTATAATCACATTTTTGGATATTCATAACGGATTATTGATCGTATTGGAGATGTTTTGTTGGTTTGAAACACTTCTTGGGGATTTTGATATTGGTATATTGAGGTTTGATTGTAAACAATCGGAGTTTGGATATAACGTGTTTGATTTAATGCCTCTTTGGACTTGGTTTAGTCGTACCGACGTTTGGAATTCGTTATATTCGTGTTTAATTCGTGTATTGATCGGATTGTTGGTAATTGTATTGAATTAAGGTTGTTCGTGCGACCGACACTTCATTTAGGACGTTGTTCGTGGAAGGATAATTATCACCGGTGTTGCGTAAGTTAATTCTTACTCGGTTAAAAGGATATTCATACCTTTTGTTGTTGTTCATTCATAATCATAACTCATTCATCATTATATTAACCGTATCAAAACTTGTTGTTGTCAATTAATTACTTCAGTCATAAGGAAGCAGCGGTTCCAATCTTTTCATTGAGCTGTCATTTTTTTTATTACCATTCCACCTCGGTGAGTCATTATTCATTTTCGATGTCACTTTTGTTATATCGTGGCATTCCGGGTCATACTGGCGTGCCGGTTGGTATGTGTTGGATTTTCATGTCGGGCACGTGATGGTCATGTATTGGGAGTGATACATTGGACTGTGCACACGGGTCATATTGTCTCGTGAGACTGATTAGGTACAAGACCACACGTGTATTTGATCGATACTCGTCGGTGGCTTGTGCACGGACACATTTCCATCCCGGGCGTAGTGTGGTGCCACCCTTTGAGCCGTACTGTTAGTTGATTTATATAGCATGTTTGATTGCGTATGTTTCGACAAGATATTTCATAACTTCAGATATAATCATGATTGTGTATTTTCAACCCTTGAGGATTGTTGTTCTTTGTAACTGACCCCGTTTGGGGATTTTGTTTTTCAGGTCATGGCAAGGCAAACGCACGGGAATAGCATGTTGATGTCGAGGAGTCCTAGTGATACTAGTAGGGGGCCCCAAAATCCTTTCAGTCATTCCTATTGTTGTCAATTATTTTCCGCTGCAGATTTTCACTTGGTTATTCCGTTTCATTCAGTGTTGTGTATTTTATCTTCATATAAAATATACATGTATTCTGTATTATCGTGGGTGTGTTGTATGAAACTCCTCATCGGAGTAATTAATGTTCTAATGTGGTTCGGTACTACATTCACCCTGTGTAATTCATTCATTTTCATCCGCCTGGTGGGTCCCAGTCGGGGGTCCACGGCACTGTAATATCCGCCTAGTTTGGGGTGTTACATTAACTCGGCCGTAGTTTAGAAATGTTAAATGATCGAGTGTTAACTATATTGCCTAAGTTGAGCTCCTCATTATTTTCTTTTGTATAAGGTCCACACTTTACAAGTGGTTGATCGAAGGGGTGAAATTCAGTGTTAACACCGTTGAAATCATCTCTCCACGGCAAGTACTCTAATTCTATTACCCGTATTGTGCATTGCATTATCGTTTCTCTCGTCTTGCTAATGTTGTTATTTATATTCTTCATGAATTATCGAATAATCTATTGTTGTATATTATCATACTTGTACTAGCATCGTTTTGCTAACCCCCTAGGGGGTGGACATTTGTTTCTTGTTCAGGATCCAGAAGAGCGGGGAAACAACCACAGGAGCTACATGACGACGAGGGTATCGAGTGATGTTGTCGGTCTGGGAAGTCCTTGCATTTGATTCATGTTATAATAAGTCCTCGAGTACGTTATTGTTTTGTGTTGTTTGGATGGTATTGTATTGTTACTATTCGGTGTTTGTCTTTTGTTTCATTTTTAAACTCGGTATACATTAATAAATTTTACTGTTGGTATTTATTAATGTTGTTTTAATGCTTAGCCTAGTAAATCCTTGCATAAAGAATTTATGGCGCTGTAAATTATGATTAAGACTTGGTTTCCTGCCCTCCCACATCTCATGTGGAGTTTTAGGAATAGACTTGGAAGGACATATGTTCAAGATATAAGCAGCAGTCAGGAGCGCATACCCCCACAGGTAAATTGCTAAGTCGGTGTAACTAAGCATGGAACGAACCATGTCCAACAAGCTAAGGTTCCTTCTTTTCGACAAACCATTTAACTGAGGAGTTCCTGGATGTGTAAGTTGTGATACTATTCCATGCTCTCTTAGGAACTCGTCAAACTCTGTACTCATATATTCGCCACCTCAGTCTGACCTAAGTGCTTTGATATGATTACCGGTTTGTTTTGGACTAGGGCCTTAAATTCCTGGAATTGCTCAAAGGCCTAAGATTTATGTTTCATTAAGTATACATAACCATACCTAGAACGATCATCCGTAAGCGTAATGAAATACTGATATCCGCCACGTGCTGCTTCCAAAGCACCACACATGTCGGTATGGACTAATCCAAGTTTATCAGCGGCTCTTTCAAAAGTCCCTGTGAAGGGAGACTTAGTCATTTTGCCTTTAAGGCAAGATTCACAAGTTGGAAACGGATCCGATCCCAATGGACCTATAAGTCCATCTTTTTCCATTTTGTAAACCTTGGTCTGACCAACATGACCAAGTCTAAGATGCTATTTCTAAACTTGATTAGTTTCATCCCTACCACGCTTCCTAGTCATAGTATACACAACGACTTTGTTATTTAGGTTTACATGATACAATCTATTTAACAATGTAGCAGCGCCTACTAGTTTATTTTGAAAATAAATTTTGCAGGAACCATCACCTATGAAAAATGAAAAGCCTTTCCGATCCATGACCGGAATGGATACAATGTTCTTATGCCCCTTGGGCAACACTATTACATCATCTAATGTTAAAACAAATCCAAATTCCAAATCCAAAAGAAGTGATCCTATATCAATTGCTTCGACACTATGTCCGCTTCTGACACTAATCATCACTTCCCCATCTCCAAGCTTTCTACTTTGTTCTAGATCCTGATTCAAGGTACAAATTTGAGAAGTTGCACCTGAATCCAGTATCCAAGAAGTAGAAAATATGGTAGCAGAACAATTTGAGACATGAAGCTTCGGACAGTCTCTGCCCAATGGCCTAGATCACCGCATCTAAGACATGCGTCCGACGTCAACTTCTTGCTCTTAGGAACCATCGGGCCCTTGCCTTTAAAGTCCTTGCTTTGTGGGACCATCTGCTTCTTGTTCTTTTTCTTCTTATTCTTGGACCTTCGAGATCCAGAAGAAATCACAAGAGTGGACCCCTTCACCCGCGGAGTCTTCATCTGAGACTGAGCGGTTACTAGTTTGTTCATCAACCCTGCTAAATTGCAAGCAATCTCATTGCATTTGAAGTTCATAACAAACTATGAGAAGGAATCAGAAAGAGATTGCAAGATAAGGTCGGTTTATAGAGAAGCATGCATCCTAAAATCAAGAGCCTCCAATCTCTCGATCATAGGTCCCCGACTTTCTCACCTTCCTTCATCCTGGCACCGAAAAGCTCTTTAGATATCTCATATCTAGCAGTTCGATTGTGCTCACCATAAAAGCTGTTAGATTTGAGTACTTTATTAATAATGTATTTTATTAATGATCGTATTCTGTTGAGAGTTGGTTTGGGAAAGTTCCATATCATACTGTTTGGTGACTGGAACTGTGTGTATATTGGAGTTGGAACTGGTATGTTGCTGGTTAGTGATTGTCTAGTTATGTGCCTATCATGAGGTGTTCATTCTGACCAGACTTTATAATAGTGATGCTGGGAAGTAGCAGTTAGCGCACGCTAGACAGTGTTGCTAGCGCGCGCTAATCATGAATTGTAGCACACGTTAATTGTCTACCATAGCGCACGCCATTATGGCCGGTCAGCACATGCAGAGGTTTCTGGACTTTGGACAAACTAACAGGTAGCGCACGCTAGCCCTTACGGGTAGCGCACGCTAACGTGGCCAGTGCAGAAAGTTCTGCAACGCCTTTCAAAGGTGGTGGACTGTCTTATAGCCCGATAGTGCACACTACACTTCGCCCGTAGTGCGCGCTAATCGCGTCTAGTATAAATAGGACAGCGTGGTCCAGTTCTTGTCATTTCTTCTCCCTTCATTCCTCCTTCCGCGGTGAGTGTTACGGACGTACGGAAGTGCGGGTTTTGGCTAGATTTCACTACCCCTATGATTCACCTGCAACCGAGAGAGAATAGCTTGAGGGAGAGATTTCTTCATCAATTATCATTTGAGTGTGTATTTTCATCACCTTCAATCATTTGGGAAGCTTGGATAGTCGATTTTACACGTTTTCTTCGGATCGAAGTACTTGGATCTTCAAGAGGTAATTCCTTCAACACTTTGGACTTCGATTTTGTGTTGAGATATGATGTTTTGGACGTTATAATCATGTTATATGAAGGGATATGTATATGATTATGAGTTTGTATAAGGATTCATTGGATTATTGAGGGATTATTCAAGAACACCTTGAATATCGAGTTGGAATTGGGGATTTTCGACTAATTGTTGTTATAATCACATTTTTGGATATTCATAACGGATTATTGATCGTATTGGAGATGTTTTGTTGGTTTGAAACACTTCTTGGGGATTTTGATATTGGTATATTGAGGTTTGATTGTAAACAATCGGAGTTTGGATATAACGTGTTTGATTTAATGCCTCTTTGGACTTGGTTTAGTCGTACCGACGTTTGGAATTCGTTATATTCGTGTTTAATTCGTGTATTGATCGGATTGTTGGTAATTGTATTGAATTAAGGTTGTTCGTGCGACCGACACTTCATTTAGGACGTTGTTCGTGGAAGGATAATTATCACCGGTGTTGCGTAAGTTAATTCTTACTCGGTTAAAAGGATATTCATACCTTTTGTTGTTGTTCATTCATAATCATAACTCATTCATCATTATATTAACCGTATCAAAACTTGTTGTTGTCAATTAATTACTTCAGTCATAAGGAACGACGGTTCCAATCTTTTCATTGAGCTGTCATTTTTTTTATTACCATTCCACCTCGGTGAGTCATTATTCATTTTCGATGTCACTTTTGTTATATCGTGGCATTCCGGGTCATACTGGCGTGCCGGTTGGTATGTGTTGGATTTTCATGTCGGGCACGTGATGGTCATGTATTGGGAGTGATACATTGGACTGTGCACACGGGTCATATTGTCTCGTGAGACTGATTAGGTACAAGACCACACGTGTATTTGATCGATACTCGTCGGTGGCTTGTGCACGGACACATTTCCATCCCGGGCGTAGTGTGGTTCCACCCTTTGAGCCGTACTGTTAGTTGATTTATATAGCATGTTTGATTGCGTATGTTTCGACAAGATATTTCATAACTTCAGATATAATCATGATTGTGTATTTTCAACCCTTGAGGATTGTTGTTCTTTGTAACTGACCCCGTTTGGGGATTTTGTTTTTCAGGTCATGGCAAGGCAAACGCACGGGAATAGCATGTTGATGTCGAGGAGTCCTAGTGATACTAGTAGGGGGCCCCAAAATCCTTTCAGTCATTCCTATTGTTGTCAATTATTTTCCGCTGCAGATTTTCACTTGGTTATTCCGTTTCATTCAGTGTTGTGTATTTTATCTTCATATAAAATATACATGTATTCTGTATTATCGTGGGTGTGTTGTATGAAACTCCTCATCGGAGTAATTAATGTTCTAATGTGGTTCGGTACTACATTCACCCTGTGTAATTCATTCATTTTCATCCGCCTGGTGGGTCCCGATCGGGGTCCACTGACCTGTAATATCCGCCTAGTTTGGGGTGTTACATTAACTCGGCCGTAGTTTAGAAATGTTAAATGATCGAGTGTTAACTATATTGCCTAAGTTGAGCTCCTCATTATTTTCTTTTGTATAAGGTCCACACTTTACAAGTGGTTGATCGAAGGGGTGAAATTCCAGAGTGTTAACACCGTTGAAATCATCTCTCCAAGGCAAGTACTCTAATTCTATTACCCGTATTGTGCATTGCATTATCGTTTCTCTCGTCTTGCTAATGTTGTTATTTATATTCTTCATGAATTATCGAATAATCTATTGTTGTATATTATCATACTTGTACTAGCATCGTTTTGCTAACCCCCTAGGGGGTGGACATTTGTTTCTTGTTCAGGATCCAGAAGAGCGGGGAAACAACCACAGGAGCTACATGACGACGAGGGTATCGAGTGATGTTGTCGGTCTGGGAAGTCCTTGCATTTGATTCATGTTATAATAAGTCCTCGAGTACGTTATTGTTTTGTGTTGTTTGGATGGTATTGTATTGTTACTATTCGGTGTTTGTCTTTTGTTTCATTTTTAAACTCAGTATACATTAATAAATTTTACTGTTGGTATTTATTAATGTTGTTTTAATGCTTAGCCTAGTAAATCCTTGCATAAAGAATTTATGGCGCTGTAAATTATGATTAAGACTTGGTTTCCTGCCCTCCCACATCTCATGTGGAGTTTTAGGAATAGACTTGGAAGGACATATGTTCAAGATATAAGCAGCAGTCAGGAGCGCATACCCCCACAGGTAAATTGCTAAGTCGGTGTAACTAAGCATGGAACGAACCATGTCCAACAAGCTAAGGTTCCTTCTTTTCGACAAACCATTTAACTGAGGAGTTCCTGGATGTGTAAGTTGTGATACTATTCCATGCTCTCTTAGGAACTCGTCAAACTCTGTACTCATATATTCGCCACCTCAGTCTGACCTAAGTGCTTTGATATGATTACCAGTTTGTTTTTCGACTAGGGCCTTAAATTCCTGGAATTGCTCAAAGGCCTAAGATTTATGTTTCATTAAGTATACATAACCATACCTAGAACGATCATCCGTAAGCGTAATGAAATACTGATATCCGCCACGTGCTGCTTCCAAAGCACCACACATGTCGGTATGGACTAATCCAAGTTTATCAGCGGCTCTTTCAAAAGTCCCTGTGAAGGGAGACTTAGTCATTTTGCCTTTAAGGCAAGATTCACAAGTTGGAAACGGATCCGATCCCAATGGACCTATAAGTCCATCTTTTTCCATTTTGTAAACCTTGGTCTGACCAACATGACCAAGTCTAAGATGCTATTTCTAAACTTGATTAGTTTCATCCCTACCACGCTTCCTAGTCATAGTATACACAACGACTTTGTTATTTAGGTTTACATGATACAATCTATTTAACAATGTAGCAGCGCCTACTAGTTTATTTTGAAAATAAATTTTGCAGGAACCATCACCTATGAAAAATGAAAAGCCTTTCCGATCCATGACCGGAATGGATACAATGTTCTTATGCCCCTTGGGCAACACTATTACATCATCTAATGTTAAAACAAATCCAAATTCCAAATCCAAAAGAAGTGATCCTATATCAATTGCTTCGACACTATGTCCGCTTCTGACACTAATCATCACTTCCCCATCTCCAAGCTTTCTACTTTGTTCTAGATCCTGATTCAAGGTACAAATTTGAGAAGTTGCACCTGAATCCAGTATCCAAGAAGTAGAAAATATGGTAGCAGAACAATTTGAGACATGAAGCTTCGGACAGTCTCTGCCCAATGGCCTAGATCACCGCATCTAAGACATGCGTCAAGCGTCAACTTCTTGCTCTTAGGAACCATCGGGCCCTTGCCTTTAAAGTCCTTGCTTTGTGGGACCATCTCGCTTCTTGTTCTTTTTCTTCTTATTCTTGGACCTTCGAGATCGTAAGAAATCACAAGAGTGGACCCCTTCACCAGCGAGTCTTCATCGAGGCGAGCGGTTACTAGTGTGTTCATCAACCCTGCTAAATTGCAAGCAATCTCATTGCATTTGAAGTTCATAACAAACTATGAGAAGGAATCAGAAAGAGATTGCAAGATAAGGTCGGTTTATAGAGAAGCATGCATCCTAAAATCAAGAGCCTCCAATCTCTCGATCATAGGTCCCCGACTTTCTCACCTTCCTTCATCCTGGCACCGAAAAGCTCTTTAGATATCTCATATCTAGCAGTTCGATTGTGCTCACCATAAAAGCTGTAAGATTTGAGTACTTTATTAATAATGTATTTTATTAATGATCGTATTCTGTTGAGAGTTGGTTTGGGAAAGTTCCATATCATACTGTTTGGTGACTGGAACTGTGTGTATATTGGAGTTGGAACTGGTATGTTGCTGGTTAGTGATTGTCGAGTTATGTGCCTATCAGGAGGTGTTCATTCTAACCAGACTTCATAATAGTGATGCTGGGAAGTAGCAGTTAGCGCACGCTAGACAGTGTTGCTAGCGCGCGCTAATCATGAATTGTAGCACACGTTAATTGTCTACCATAGCGCACGCCATTATGGCCGGTCAGCACATGCAGAGGTTTCTGGACTTTGGACAAACTAACAGGTAGCGCACGCTAGCCCTTACGGGTAGCGCACGCTAACGTGGCCAGTGCAGAAAGTTCTGCAACGCCTTTCAAAGGTGGTGGACTGTCTTATAGCCCGATAGCGCACACTACACTTCGCCCGTAGTGCGCGCTAATCGCGTCTAGTATAAATAGGACAGCGTGGTCCAGTTCTTGTCATTTCTTCTCCCTTCATTCCTCCTTCTGCGGCTGAGTGTTCTGGACGTACGGAAGTGCAGGTTTTGGCTAGATTTCACTACCCAACCACATTTTAGAGTTCCTGGAACAAAGTTAACAAGATCTCAACAACTTTTATCGTCCGGATCAAGGTAAATTTTTTGAAACCCGATTTCTTCATACATTAGAGTTTTCTTGAGGTTTTCTTGAGAGTTATCTATCCGTGGTTGTGTTGGATTATGATGTTGTAATTATAATCCTTTACTTTTCGTTGAAGTTTACGGATTAAGTTTCAAGTTTTCTTCCATAATCATGTATGATCCAGGCTGACCCTATAGTGTCCGTTTGATTGCCCCTAAGAGTATAACTTAGGGTAAACCTTTCTGTTTCCATCGTACTGTGTTTGATATAGCGCTGTGTTGTGCTAGGACCTAATCGTTGAGGAAAGTTCGAGCAGCAGGTCCTTTTGTTCACCGTTCCCTGTACCATTGTAATTGAGGCAAGTACTTTGATTGCATTTGATGTACTTTGTGTGAATATGTGAAAAATGTGATTTTATGAAAATTAAAATACAGAAAATGTGATTTGTGCCATTTCGTGAAAAAGTAATGATTTCTGAAAGTGTGACATGTGGTCATGTGCCAAGTAAAACCAGTGAGGGTCCCTTGGGTTCCGTGGACCGAGGCTTCTGCGGTTCACTTGGTAGGGTTGTACAGCCAGAGGGGCCTGACGAGGTCTCTTTGGGGAGTGGTATGTAGCTCGCGTGAGGTATAGCGCCAGTATAGCGCCCATTTTTTTGTGATGATGATTGTGGTATGGTATTCCGGAATATCAGTGATGGCACTGTGATTCTATTATTCATCTGTGGTACATATCCATGAATCGTTGTACTTGCACCAGCTGTCTGCTGGCCCTTTTTTGGGGTAGATATACTTGTTGTGTATTCACGTACAGGCCTTAGCAGGAAGCCGGCGCAGGAAGGGCACGAGGATGACGAGCAACACTGATATCATGTGTTATTGTGTGCTGGTGGTCGTTTTGGCATGGTTAGAGTCGTGTTTGGGTTTTGTACTCATGCGGGTACTGTCACATATGGTTTAATGAGTTGATGTTGGTTTTTGTTGATGTGTTGGATCAGTTATGAGATGTTGTATTTGTTGTGATCCAACAGGACCATGTATGGGCATGCTTTGTGGTGTATGCCACATTGGAGTTGATGTTGGTTTTATTTAAAGTGTGTTAATGTCTTGGTTCAGTTAATGATATCTATTGCGTTTTATGTTGGTCCAGCCTGTTAGGTTCTCCAAAAAGATTCTACAGCGCTGTGATATCTCTGCAAATCACGGGGGTGTTAGAGAATTTGGTATCGGAGCCTGGGTTTATGGATACCTAGGCTGTTGGTGTTTTGGGTCTGTTAAAGTTGAGTTGGTTGTTTGTTTATGATATTACTGAGTTGCTGCCATCTCGTGCGATATGTGCTGTAAGTTTCTCTGAACTCTAATTCCTTCTGTCCAGATTGTTTTGGTTTCTTTTGAACATGCTTAGATTTTGAGTTCCTCTTGTGAATTGTGTTCCGTTGGAGTTGTCTATTGTTTTCCTTCCCTTACACGTTTAGGGAACTAATGCATATTGATGTGGGGAGAAGATAAGTCTTTCGATTGTAAGCTCCCTCCCATCCGTGTGGAGATTGTGTTGTGTTAATTTGAATAACCCTGGGTTGAGGGGCATGAATTTGTTGATGGTATTAGGATTGTTGGGATGTGCACGATTATATTATACGGTCTGGGTGGAGATAGTAACATAATGTATATTGGGAAACCGGGAATTTATTGATTCCTACATTCCATGAGAATTTTTAAGTATCAATTTTATCCGTTGCGTGAGTATTTTGAAATGGCTTTTGGTATTTTGCAAACGGAGTTTTATTTCGTAAAACCGATTCCCTAAATGGAGCTTTGACATTTTGGCCTTGAATCTTTTGATGACATTTTTATGACGGTATTTGGTGTTTTATAAATGACTTTGTGAGTATTTGAAAAATATTACCGTCATTGGCCTTTTTGGCCTTTTTGAACGTTTTTAAAAAATGGTTTTTTTAGCATGGTGGGTTTTGGCGCGGGGCCCACGGCGCTGTAACATCCCGGATGGTTTTGGGGGTATTACAGATTATGGTGAAACATCTATAGTGGCTTTTGAAATCCTTTCAAATGGTGACAGTCTATGATTTAATATCGTCATATCAAATGAGTATGTATTCGGTAGACAATCTTTCTTTCTAATCAAACAACTAGTAGGAGATGAGGAATCTTCATTTTTTCTAAATCCGAGGTAAATCTTTGAAACATTTCTGGTAATGAGTGTTTTTGGAAATTTTAAAAATATAATTTTTTTTGCGCATTATTTAAAAATGATTTCGAAATCGACGTGTAAAATAAAACTTCCTCTCCTAAGGTATTCACGAGTTTTAGGCGAAACGTGACTCGCCCTTATTTGCAAAAGATTTTGTTTCGGATATGGTATTACCATTCTGGTCAGAATACAAAAAGTTGATTTTAAGCGTAATACATATGTATATATATTCTCACCCTTGTATATAGTATACGCGCCTCCCAAAATTCGATGTTCTAGTGTTGCCTATTATGAGTATTTGAGATCAAACGATGCCCTATGAAGCCCCCTCAGTAACTGAGTTGACAAGCGGGGCAAGCAGATAGAAGATATCTTGAAAATTATGGGCAATAGTGCTTAGAATTGTGATTGAGATGATGGTGTGAACGTTAGAATGTTCCATATTCACACGTGATAATAACTCTCTTCACCGAGAGATAGGGTTTCAGTTTAGTTGTTAATGGCCTTTCGATGATTCCTTGTGTGATGTTGTATGCTTACAAAGCGATGGTGTTCGGATTTCCATGCCGCCGCTTATTGGTAACCTTCGGTTCTGGTGCTATTTGAGAGGTGTTCATGACTGTGTTACTGATTCGGAGCAGTTAGCGTACGCTACCTTGTGGATAGCGCATGGTAACACGAGATGTAGAAACTACCGCATTCAACTGAGAATTCAGCAGCGCACGCTATGCAATTATGTAGAGCATGTTAAAAGTGCAGCAGTTAGGGCACGCTATGGAGAGGGTAACGCGCGCTAACTGGTAGTTCAGGGGCAGTCCAGAGGCTACTGGACTGAGGTTGGAGGTCTCGTTAGCGCACGCTAATGCTTGTAGTTAACGCACGCTAATCCGTCCGGCATATAAACTGGACAGCAATCGTGATTCCTCATTTCCGCTCCTTTCCTTTTCTCTATGGGTGACACCAAAATGTGAATCGAAGGTGACTATAGTTCGTGATCTCAACCAATTTTATTTCGTTTAAAGGTGTTTTGGAGTATAACATCTTCTAATCCATTGTTCTTTGTTGGATTGGGAAATTCCTTGATTTTCCCTTGGGTTGACCATTTTGTAGATTTTGTTATTGATCTCATCTTTTCAATCCGGTTTTGATGAATCGATTGAAGTCAAATGATGTCATTGGTCATGTCCTATGAATTGTATATCCATAATTCCCACTTTTTCAACCCGATTGATAATTCTAAAGATTCTGAGAAACTGTGAACGATTAACGTTTGATCCAATGTCCGTAAACTCTTGGTGAACAAAGCAAGTGATCAAGTGACATTCCGTATGCCAGATGATGGCAAATGATGCTTTCCTAATACGTCCGAATTGTTTATGCTCCCGATAATTGTGGCTTGATTCTCTTTATCTTCTTACTTTCCACCTCTAACTTGGTAATTCCACGTTTCGAGGACAAAACTCCCTTTGAGGGAGAGAAGAGAATAATGATCGGGATTCTTGCATTTGTCTTGCACTTGCATAATTTAAGGCCTTGAACCCTCATGCTCGAGTCTGTTGTCGTACTGCAAAACTTGCGAACTCGGTGGTACTGCGATTATTGGTTTGATGTTTGAGCTTATTGCAATTATGGTTCCCGTCATGTACTGGTTTCAAGATCTCGTTGTATAACCCCACTGTCGTTGAGTAGGGGATTATATTTCCTTGGTAGCTCATGATTGTACACGGGCAAACCCTATTTATTGTGTTCTACTTCATTTTAATTTCAATTTGTGCCGTTAACTAAATCGTGTCACTACCGAGAAATCCTAGTTATGTCAGTAGTCATTCCGCATTCGTTAGAATGCTTAAAGATTTGGTTATATGACCTTATGAATTTGCTTGTTAGGTTATTGCCTTGTTTTCGTTGTTTTAAATTTCGGAGGCAAATTTCTTTACTTAAAGTGAATCATGATACCCGAGTTCTGACTCCTGTATTTTTCCATCATATTGGGTTTTCCCAAGTTCGATTCAAATCTCGTGAGTCCTATGTAAAGTGAACGTCTTGTAATTCTTACAAGCCCATTTAATGACGTGGGTTGAGGCATAAACTTCAGGGTCGTTTGATTATTGTTGTCCAGTTGTTGTTGTTCAATCCATGTTGTTCGATCATTGTGGTTCAATTGTTGTTGCTCGATCTTGCATCGTGATTATCGAGCATCTCATTTCTTTAAGGTTCAGGTATCTGTTCCAATATATGAATTTCCAAACCTTTGAGGTTGTCGGAATTGTATATTTGTTCAACGTTGAGCCCGCATTTTGATTGTTGTACTATTCGGATTATCAACCATAGTGGTTCATAATCATTACACTTCGTAAACATTCTTGCGTATCGAATTGGACCGCAACAGTTTTGTAGGACATGGAGTTTTGTATCCGTTGTTGGCAGCAGATAACATGTGTATCTAAAGTGCCTTGCCTTGGTTGTTTCATGATCTAAGTTTTGGGACGAAACTTATTTCGAAAGAAGTGCGGTGTAATAATTTTATTTCCCCATTAGTTCCTTTTCTTCCTAATCCATTTTTCATTTTTCCGGTTCGCTAGTCTCGATGATCGACATCTGAGAGATGGTCATCATGCCTTGACATCAAGTGGGAATACCGAGAGTCCATGATCGCATCTTTTACCCTGACCAATGTTTTGTCGTATTCGTGTCATTGATAAACTCGATCCTTATCGAGAATCTTCGTGAGTCTATCATCAAAATTTTCATCACTATCATTATTATTGTTGTGGCGGCAGGAGATAATTAATACTAGGGCCGCCGACTTAAAATCAGTTTGGCGGGTATATAAGGCCCTGAGAGGTACTTCCATATTAGACTCAAGACGTTGATCGAAGGGAAACAGTTTAGTAACCTTGTGAGTATGGATCCTACTAAGCATACTCATTGCTTAGAACATATTAGATATCTAGAGGCCGTAGCACAATTTCATCGAGACGCAAGTCAGGCTGCGCAGGAAGCAGCTACACAAGAATGCGAGCATACTGCGCAGCTAGAATCTCAGTTAGCTGAAGTGTGACGTACTCTTCGAGAAAGGGAGACACAGTACACTCAAACGAGAGAGGCCCTCCAGGATCAGATCCAGCAAGAAAGGGAAATGGTATGAGCCAACGCTGAGGAGATCCTTGCTATTCTCCCAGCGGCCCCAATTCCGGTTGTGGGAAAACAAGTCGCAGAAGACGAGGAAGATCCCGAGGAAGATTACAAAGAGGACCCGAAAGAAGAGGTCGAAGATAATTCTGTCGTCATTACCCCCTGAGATAGGCTTATTGGGGGCATACTGTGTATTGATGTTTTATTAGTAAATATGTACTGGTGTAATGTTCACAGTTTAAGAATAAATTGTGTATGGATACGATTGGTGACGCAGCCATATATTTCGATGACCCCCTTTCCTGTTTCAAGTTTCGAGGAAGAAACTTCTTTTTAGAGGGTAAGGGTGTAAGATCCGTGAACTTTATTAATAATGTATTTTATTAATGATCGTATTCTGTTGAGAGTTGGTGTGGGAAAGTTCCATATCATACTATTTGGTGCCTGGAACTGTGTGTATATTGGAGTTGGAACTGGTATGTTAGTGGTTAGTGATTGTCGAGTTATGTGCCTATCAAGAGGTGTTCGTTCTGACCAAACTTCATAATAGTGATGATGGGAAGTAGCAGTTAGCGCACGCTACACAGTGTTGCTAGCGCGCGCTAATCATGCATTGTAGCGTACGTTAATTGTCTATCATAGCGTACGCCATTATGGCCGGTCAGCACATGCAGAGGTTTCTGGACTTTGGACAAACTAACAGGTAGCGCACTCTAGCCCTTACGGGTAGCGCACGCTAACGTGGCCAGTGCAGAAAGTTCTGCACCACCTTTCAAAGGTGGTGGACTGTCTTATAGCCCGATAGCGCACGCTGCACTTTGCCCGTAGCATGCACTAATCCCTTCCAGTATAAATAGGACAGCGTAGTCCAGTTCTTGTCATTTCTTCTCCCTTCATTCCTCCTTCCGCGGCTAAGTGTTTTGGACGTATGGAATTGCAGGTTTTGGCCAGACTTCACTACCCAACCACGTTTTAGAGTTCCCGGAACAAAGTTATCTCAACAGTTTTTATCATCTGGATCAAGGTAAATCTTTTGAAACTCGAGTTCTTCATACCTTAGGGTTTTCTTGAGGTTTTGTGCTCTAAAGTTCAGATCTAGCCGTGGTTGTGTTGGATTATGATGCTGTAATTATAAACATTTGCTTTTCGTTGAAGTTTACGGATTAAGTTTCGAGGTTTCTTCCGTAATCATGTATGATCCAGGCTGACCCTATAGTGTCCGTTTGATTACCCCTAAGAGTATTACTTAGGGTAAACCTTTCCGTTTCCATCGTACTGTGTTTGATATAGCGCTGTGTTGTGCTAGGACCTAATCGTTGAGGAAAGTTCGAGCAGCAGGTCCTTTTGTTCACCGTTCCCTGTACCATTGTAATTGAGGCAAGTACTTTGATTGTATTTGATATACTTCGTGTGAATATGTGAAAAATGTGATTTTATGAAAACTGGTAATTTCAGAAAATGTGATTTGTGCCATTTCGTGAAAAAGTGATGATTTCTGAAAGTGCGACATTTGGTCGTGTGCCAAGTAAAACCAGTAAGGGTCCCCTGGGTTCTGTAGACCGATGCTTCGGCGGTTCACTTGGTAGGGTTTTACAGCCAGAGGGGCCTGACTAGGTCTCTTTGAGGAGTGGTATGTATCTCGCATGAGGTATAGTGCCAGTATAGCCCCCGTTGTTTTGTGATGATGATTGTGGTATGGTATTTCGGAATATCCGTGATGGCACTGTGATTCTGTTATTCATCTGTGGTACATATCCAAGAATCGTTGTACTTGCACCAGCTGTCTGATGACCCCTTTTTGGGGTGGATATACTTGTTTTATTCAGGTACAGGTCTTAGCGGCAAGCCGGCGCAGGAAGGACACAAGGATGACGAGCAACACTGAAATCATGTGTTATTGTATGCTGGTGGTCGTTTTGGCATGGTCAGAGTCGTGTTTGGGTTTTGTAGTCATGCGGGTACTGTCACGTATGGTTTAATGAGTTGATGTTGGTTGTTGTTGATGTGTTGGATCAGTTATGAGATGTTGTATTTGTTGTGATCCAACAGGACCATGTATGAGTATGCTTTGTGGTGTATGCCACATTGGAGTTGATATTGGTTTTATTTAAAGTGTGTTAATGTCTTGGTTCAGTTAATGATATCTATTGCGTTTTATGTTGGTCCAGCCAGGTAGGTTCTCCAAAAAGAATCTACGGCGCTGTGATATCTCTGTAAATCACGGGGGTGTTACAAAAGCTTGGTTAAGTGAGATAAGATCTGCCTAGCAGAAGTCAGTTTCTGAGGAGCTCTCATAAGCTCATTAGACATGGAGGCCATCATATAGCCACGGACTCTAATGTCATTCTTAACCCACTTTTCATGGTTTTCGACATCTTCCTGACTGGCTCTGGTCCGTACCAGAGCCGCCGGAATGTCTGCCTCCAAGACGTATCCCAGCGCCTCCATACTGAGGACTATCATCAGGTTGTGGATCCAGTCCACAATGTTAGGCCCAATTAAGGTGTTCTTTTTTAGTAGCATAGTGAGTGGGTTCATTATCATTTTTGAGAGTTTTATGTCTGCATAAAGTACACTGGATTGATTAGGGACTCATGCAATTATGGTCTGAGTATAGAATTAAGGACTTTTATATTCTTTTAACCCACCTCCCACTATTTTTATCAGAATAACACACACCGCCACGAAATCTAGAAGTATTCGTTCGCATTACTTCATTGTGGTGATCGAGTTCTTTATAAATTTTAATAGAGAGCAACCGAACAGGTTTCTGGTCTATTAATCTTTATAAAGTTGTGTCCAACACCAACCCATCTAATGGATGATTAGATCTTTTCTCCCCTTGTTCACTCCCCTCAACCTATACGGTTTCTATGGTTCGTGAACAAGTTAAGTTTATACCATCGACGCTGATCAGTTTCGCAATTAAATCTTATCCGGCAACCTAACAGGTTTCTCGGGATAAAATTTGTTCCAACCGAAGGCACTCTCGGAATTTATCGACCCTCCACAAACTACTACCCCGATAACTCGGAAGCATAGCACATCCGGTTTGGATTTCAATCTTCTCAATGGAGGGAAGGAAAACCTTGAAACCTTTTAAACTTAATATTTTGTCGTGGGAGAATTTTTGCGATTAATGTTACACTGCATATTAATTCATTTAAGCGCATTTGTTGCATTCATACCATATGAATAAAATATTCACAACCTAGTTGCTACCAACCTGCAGTTCATGGATCGTTCCTAGAACAAAAATATCATAATCTAATTACATGTCTTCGGTCTTGAATCTTCATATTCTCAAACAGATATTCCTACGGTCTTCGTCATTACATATAAATTTTACATTGAAAAATTACATCCTATAATACAAATTTTTCTAGTAAAATAAATAGGCTCAAAATGGCCTTTACAACCCAATCGAATAAAACAAACGATTCAAAACTAGGTTCATGAACTACATCCCCATTCACAAGAAATCATCCAATAAATACTAAATAAATGGATTTTATATTAAATAAGTAATTTGATATATTGATCCAACCAATATATAAAACTTATTATTTAATGGAATTAATCCAATCAATTCACATAATCGGCAATATGAAATCGTTCAAAGTAATTCGGTCAATCATGAGTATTCCAATTAATCAATTTTTCCTTGTTAAAATGAAATACCATGGATCATTTTAAATCAAATTAAATCCAACTTAAAATGCGGGAGAATCATTTTATAGAATACACGAAAAAATCGAGTCCAGAACAAGTTTGGAAGGTGAGACAGTCGAGTCACAGGATGACACGATCGTGTAAAACTTACTGGATAGGTGACCCGACCGTGTCAAATAGTGACTTGGCCGTGTCAAGTACCCAGTAACACAGAGTCTTAACAGGGGTCCGTCCAACGGCAATCTGGGGCTTGATTTTCGACCGGATATCCAATATCAATATTTTTTGACTTACATATCTTCAATATAAATCACCTTTCCAAGAAATTATGATTTATATTTAGATATATTTATGAGAAATATAACTACAATGAACAATCGAACATATACTACGATTATCTCGATAAATGATTCCAAATCATTAACCATTCAATCAAGCATTCCAAATACTGAATATCATATATACGATCGCAAGACCTTTGCTATGATACCACTGTTGGGATTCGGTGCCTACAACGAAGGCGTAGCGGAAGCGATTTACGAAAATAAGTTCGATCTGAATCCCTTAAGAGAATCGATCAAGCTATGTATATACAAATATAAAACAAACAAAAGTAAGATACGAAATCATACCCTTGTAGTCTTTTGATTAAATGGTTGTAGTTGGTGATCTCCCCACGAATTCGATTCGTCAAATCTTTTGATATCCCGAGCACCGAAAGCACCATGCCTCTACTTGCCACGTGCTGGAAGTCGACCAGAATAACACCCACCTTAATATCCTCAAAGGATATAGCTACAATAAGCAGTTGGAGCTTACAAATTATATTTATCACACTGTAAGTGTATAAATGAATTTTTCTCTCTTAATTTTCTCCAAGAGGGTGAAGAAGAAAAATGAAGAAAACAAAGAAAACTCTCTCCTCTCTCTCCTGATTGTTTGGCCGTGAATTCCAAATGATAGAGTGTGAGTGGTTTTTATTGTTTTTGTCTTCAACCTTTTCTTCACCAAAATATTCCTTCAAATATTTCCTTTTTGAATTTTGACAAGAATGATTCTTATCATTCAAGTCATAGGTCTTCCACCACGTAAGGTGGAATCAAAAGGAAAGAAATGAAAATGGGGCCGGCCTCTAGAAGCATACGGGAGAGTTCGGTTTGATCCGGCCTCCCATGAGTCCAATCAGATAAACTCTATTCCGTATCGATGTATTTTTATCAGTTACTTAATCTAATTAATAAAATGATATCAAATACAAAATAATATAATTAATTTCTCCAAGAAATAATTATATTCATGAAATAAATTAGTCACCCGGTAATTTACTTAATTCATTAGGCCGTATATTAATTTATCCAATAAATTAATATAGACATTCAATGTCCCAAAATATATTAGACATCCAATGTCCAATAAATTAGATATTCAATATCTAATATTCATAAAAAGAGAATAAGCTCTATTTATTCCATCGTCTATCCTAATGTGCGACTCGGTAGGTCCATCTCAGTTAGCAATGGGAGGAACCAAAGAGTGATAGCACCACCTAGCCAGTCCCGCTGTTTACACTGTAACCAAACTGCGAACTAATGGTTGAGATCATTCCAAAACCTTTCTGTCGTGAATACCACCATACGTATAAACCATTCTCTCAAATTTTCCGATCAAGTTTTAGGGTCACAGTCAGTCAAACCCTATTTGTACTTGACGCTATGCAATAGTTAATGTAAATCGAGATCATTGAGCTCTCGTGTATGTAATACAACTAGCTCCAATGCTTTGGCCAAAGACTTATGATCTCATTTGCCAATAATTGCATAGGACATATACCTATTCACTTATAGGAGATAGAATCCTATCATGGTATTTAATAGAACATGCTACTTGCCCGTCAAGGTGCACGTCGAGGTTGACCACCACCTTCCGGTTTTCTGGGTCGAACTACTCTAATGAAAATCTTAACGTCACAATCACATACCTACTAAATCCCCAAATCAAAGGTTCACGAATACCTATCACAACCTTTCGATTTTATCATTGATTGTCCCAGAGTGAAATTCGTGTGACGAATCGAGGGTGAGTCTGTTCGAGTATACTAATCTCATTAGCATACCTATAACGTGTGCTCCCACTAACCATTAATGATCGATAGGCACTCTCCAAGTCAAAGAACACATCATACAAGTCTTCACATAAACTTAACGCCCAGTCAAATTTCATCGACTTGCGAACGATTAAGTATTTGAGCCATAAACCTTCCAGTGCCGATCCCCTTATCCAATAAGGAGTGGAATGTTTTCTCTCAAATACAGGGACTGTTTTTTATATATAAATTTATGAGTCAAGAATGCCAGTGACTACCAGTAAATTAAGAAACATACAATTGCCTTCTAATAGTATTTTACGTAACAACAAGTACAATGCCCTCATTCTATTATCCTCTGAGTGGCATTCGATGGTGTACTCCTAACAATCTCCCACTTGGACTCAATGCCACATACTATGGTATTTAATACCCATGTTCTCCAGATGACGCTCCAAGCTTATCTGAGGAAGTGGCTTGGTCAGTG
Source organism: Orobanche coerulescens (assembly GCA_033398695.1). Lineage (NCBI taxonomy): Eukaryota > Viridiplantae > Streptophyta > Magnoliopsida > Lamiales > Orobanchaceae > Orobanche > Orobanche coerulescens. Next base: position 105,438,360 of record CM065804.1, read on the forward strand.
GATCAGTGACGTTGTCTACTGAGTCTACTCTATGCAGCACAATGTATCCTTTGTGAAAAAATTTTCCCACGAGACGATTCTTTCTCTCAGTGTGCTTTGTACTCTTGTGAAACCTCGGCTCCTTAGCATGTGCTACAGCTTCGTCTTTATCACATAAAAGCGGAACAGGAAGCTCAGCATATGGTATCACTTGAAGTTCGCCAAGAAACTTTTTAATCCAAAACCCTTCCTTAGAGGCCTCTGAGGACGCTTTATACTCAGCCTGACAGGTGGAATCAGCCGTCGCGCTTTGCTTGGCGCTTCGTGTTGAACATTATTTTGTTCACGTTGAACACGATTTATTTCTAGTTATTTGGAACAATTTAATCCTCATTGATAAAAATATGATGGAGTTTTTGTTTATTTGAAGGTTGAAGGCGTATGGTAATTAAAATTAGTCAAACCGGTGGAAAACGCCAATTTTAGTGGAGGGACGCGTCACACGAAGCTAGGCCGCATCGCAGACAACACGCAGCAAGCTGGAACAAGTTGTACCAAGGGCCAGGTCACACATTACTCCGGGCCGCGGCCCGTACTGAATTAATGCCCAGACTGGGCAGTTGCGTGATTGGGGCTGTGGCACACTTACTCCGGGACGCGGCACACAGCGACGAAAACCTAATACAATTCTGTGACTTTGGCCATTTTGGGGGAGACTAGACACGTTTTTCTGGATGCGATTTGGAGAGATGAGAGGATATGGAAAAGCTGAAACTAAAACATAATAAAGAAGCAGAGAGCAAGGGGCAGAAATCAGACCTAAGGGAAGAACAGCACAGAGGACGCGAATTGCTTCTTCATTATGAAAATTCATCTAGACTCGTGTTTTTTATTTTGATGATGAATTCTTTTACTATCATGTGTTGCTAGTTTACTATTTTAGGGTTATGATGAAACCTAGATTTTAAAGATGTGATTTCATATATTTTCATGTTTATCATTTGTTCAACTGGATTGGATTTTACTTATTGATTTTAATGCTTTCAATTATCTCGCCAATAGTTGAATTGTATTTAACGCTTTTATTTAATCGGAAGAAGAGATTTAAGCATGGAACTGATGAGGAAAATCATAATTGTTCTATGAGATAGGAATATACTCATAGGAATTTTGAAGCTTGTTTCTGTTGAGAAACCAATGTACCGGATTAGCTATTGAGTATTAATTCATATAGGAATATATTGCGTTGATAAATTAATAGTATTTTCTATTGATCTCGGAAGAGGCTTTAGATTATTTTAGGGGTTCTACGCTTCCAATCGGTTGAACTGGAATGTTATAGCACAATACATAAACGATCAAATCGGATGAATCGTGGTGAAAACACAACCCTAATTCATCTAATTTGAATTTTTACCCTGTTTAGATTGAGCCATTTTTAATTTAATTGTTAGTTTATTATTAATTTGTTAATTAGGGAATTATTTCGTTTCGTTACATCAATCCGATTTTTCAAATAATACTGGTAGAAGACTATACAATTGGTACTTATTACATTAGTCCCGTGGGAACGATACTCTACTCACTACTTTATTACTTGTTTGCGATAGAGTACACTTGCGTTTACCAAATTTTACAACACTTCGCCAAGATACTTCTCCTCTATTAAGAGTAAAAATGTAGCCAGAAGTAGACATTGAGTCGTCTTTCTGACCTTGGAAGTCTGAATCAGTGAATCCCATGACATTCAGTTCTCCACCACCATAAATATGAACCAGATCTGTAGTTCTTCTTAAGTACTTTAGAACAATCTTTACGGCGGTCCAATGTTCCCTACCTGAGTTTGCCTGAAACCTACTTACCACGCTCACAGCGTGCGCAATGTCAGGTCTCGTACACAACATGGCATACATAAGGCTACCCACTGCCGAAGCATATGGTATATTACTAATTTCCTTTCGTTGTTCCTCACTTTGAGGACACATCTTCGAGGTGATTTTTATTCCGTGTCGCATCGGTAGGAATACTCTTTTAAAATCATCCATCTAAAATCGCTTTAAGATTTTATCTATATAGAGGGCTTGGGAAAGACCTTTCTCTTTGATCTATCCCGGTAGAGTCGAATCCCAAGAATAGGTTGCTTCTCCCAAGTCTTTCATGGAGAACCTACTCGAAAGCCGAGCTTTCACAGAACTGAGCATTCCACATCGTTTCCTATCAGTAGAGTGTCATCTACATATAGTACTAAGAATGAGATCTTTCTCCCACTAACCCTATTGTATACACAAGGTTCCTCTTCATTTTGCACGAAGTCAAACTCTTTGAGTGCGTCATCAAAACGAAGGTTCCAACTACATAAAGCCTGCTTCAGTCCATAAATATAACGCTGAAGCTTGCACATTTTATGAACATCGACCTCGGACACAAAGCCCTTAGGCTGCTCCATATAGATCTCCTCCTTGAGGAATCCATTAAGGAAAGTTGTCTTTACGTCCATCTGCCATATCTCATAATTGTGGTAGGCATCTATAGCAAGCATCATTCGAATAGACTTGATCATAGCTACGGGCGATAAGGTATCATGATAATCGATCGCTTCCTTTTGGGTATAACCCTTTGCCACAAGCCTGACCTTATAGGTGTGAACCTTGCCATCTCCATCAGTCTCTCTCTTGTAGATCCGCTTGTTCCCAATAGGCACAATGCCCTTGGGGCAGTCCACTAGAGTCCAAACCTAATTTTCATCCATCGAGTCTATCTCAGCTTTCATAGCTTCCCGCCATTTTGCGGAGTCTACATCCACCATTGCCTCGTCCTAGGTCGTGGCGTCGGTCTCTTAACTATCACCTGGACACCTTTAGCAAAACGTGGTCTCCCACCTTGTATTCCAAAGGTCGACGACGAATATCGGCATAGGATTTCTGTCGACTCTGAGCAGCGAACATCCTCTCCCGAATCAATTCCACCTTCTTTCTTGTCTCCAAAGCGACATCTCGTTCGGTCCCGACCAAATCGGACGTCTCATTCCAACAAATCAGCGATCCACATCGCCGCCCATAAAGCACCTCATACGTTTCCATCTTGATCGATGTGTGCCAACTATTGCTGTATGTGAACTCGATCAATGGTAAATGCTCCTCCCAATCACTGCTCTAATCGAGAGCACAAGCACACAACATATCCTCAAATGTCTGGATAGTGCGCTCCGACTGCCCATCCATCTGAGGATAAAAGGAATACTCAGACGCAAACGAGTACCCAACACCTTATGTACCACCTGCAAAAAATGCGATATAAAACGGCCATCACGATCCGAAACAATAGACTTCGGAGTACTGTGAAGCCTCTGTTGGAAAGTAAAATGCAGTGGAAGTGAAGTTTGGGAAAGTTGATAATTGCATTGTACGCATCCACGAGCATAAGATCTATTTAGGCATTGCTAATTAATTAATTACTAAGACTAATAAGCAATTTAAATAGTATTTATTATTTATTAAATAAATATGTTGGTTATTAAAATATCCTAATCTAGATCTAAAGATCATAGGATATTACCTTTGAAGAGTAGTGGTTGCTTTTGTTGGGATTCCTCAGAAAATAAACGCAACGGAAGAATAAACGGAATCCCTAAGAGGATCGATCAAGTAACGTATATACGAAAATAAAAATACGAAGATCAAGGAATCAAAGTCCCATACCTATGATGTCTCTGAAAAACCTTCGTATGATGATGATGATGATGAAGAGCCCTTCGTTCCAAGCACCTAAAGCAAGATGCCTCTACTTCACACGCCGGAACTTGATGGAAAAATCGACAAGCTTCCTTTCTTCAAGAATGCGGCTAGGGAAGCTTGTAGGAATTTTCTCTCTCAATGTATTCTTCTTATATCTTGTCTCTAAGATCAAGATGAAGTTTTCTACCTTACTCTCTCTCTCAAATTCGTGATTATGAGTTAAAGCAAGAAGAAGTTATCATAACTCCTTTTTAAAGACTTTTATTTATAAAAATGAAAGTCTACCTTTAACACATGATTGAGGGTATCAAATACACCTCACATATGTCACCTAGTGACATAAAATAAGTATATAAGAGACAAGAGATGGAGGGGTGGTGGCCTTAAGGGAAATTTCCAAGAAGACGGGTCGAATTTACTCGCTCGTGTAATGGATGTTCGTCAAAAACGAATCCTCGTGTACGGATGTTCGTCAAACGAATCCGTTTTATTTCCAATGTGTTTGGACTAATTAATTAATCCAATTAATTAATTATATCAAACACAAATATATATTTCTCTAAGAAATATAATTTATGAATTAAAGTAATCACCCGGTAACTACTTACAATTCATTAGACCGCTATTTGATTTATCCGATAAATCAAAATTAGATATCTAATATCTAATATTATAAGAGAGATTATTAATTCATATTTATCCATCAATGATCCTATTGCGCGACTCAGTAGGTTCGTCTCTAGGTATTGGGAGGAACCAATGAGTGCGGGCAACACTTAGCCGACTGGCGGGCCGCATTGTAAACCCCGATCGAGAACGAATGAACGAATCATTCCGAACCATTATGTCGTGAATACTATATACGTATAGACCCTTCATCGGATGTCCCGGTCAAGTCTTCGGTCACGGTAAAGTCAAACCCTCATCGTTGACTAAACTCTATACATGTGTTAATGCAAATCAAGACCGACCGATTAATAGTGTATCTAATACGACTATATCGTAATGCTTTGGCCAAAGACTTATGATCTTATTTGCCATTAACCGTATAGGACATTCGCCTGCTCACTAACAGAGATAGAATCCTTTCTTGGCGTACAGAAAGATCGCTACCTGCCCGTATAGTCCGCACTTCGAGGTCGACTCGGCAATTAAGCAAATGAGTCTAACTACTCTAATGACAAACTAAACGTCACAGACACATCTTCTACCGAACCCTCAAGTCAAAGGTCCACGTATACTATCACAACCTTTCGATTCGTCATCGACTCTTCGAGAGTGAATACCGTGTGATCAATCGAGTATGAGTCGTGTTCGAGTATCTTGGTCCCACCAATATACTTATAACTATGCTATCAAGACGTGCACACGTCCTAGCATCGATTATACAAGTCTTATTAAAACTTAATGTCCTGTTAAGTTTTATCGACTTGCGAACTAGTTAAGCATTCGAGCTCTAAACACTTCTAGTGCCTATCTCCTTATCTCTATAAGGAGTAGAATGTTCACTCTCAAATGCAAGGACTACTATTCTATATACCAAATCACAATGCCGGTGATATACAATAATATAGAAATAATAATTGCCTTATTAAATATAATATTCATAATTACAATACAATTGCTCTCACTCTCTCATCCTCCGAGTGGCATTCGAGGGCATATTCCTAACAATCTCCCACTTGCACTCAATGCCACAAACTATGGTATCTAATACCCATACTCTCCAGATGTCTCTCTAAGACCTTCTCGAGATAGTGGCTTGGTAAGCGGATCGGCAACGTTATTTGTCGTGTCTACTCTCTGCAGGTAACATTCCCATCCCGAACCATTTCTCTAACAAAATGATATTTTCTCGCAATATGTTTGGTGTTGTGGTGAGCCCTAGGCTCCTTAGCCTCGTGCAATGCTCCATCGTTGTCACAAAAGCAGTTGTCACGGGCTTCTCTGCGTTAGGAACCACTTGAAGTTCCTCGGTGAACTTCTTTATCCAAAAGCTTCTTTAGCGACCTCCGTGGCTGCCTGATATTCGGCTTGACATGTGGAGATAGCAATCGAACTTTGCTTGGCACTTCTCCAAGAAATCGCCCCACCATTCGGAGTAAAGATATACCCTGATGTGGACATCTGAGCATCCATGTCCCCCGAAAAATCTGAGTCTGTATAACCCATCACTCTTAGTTCTCCACCGCCGTATGTAAGAACCAAGTCTTTAGTCCTCCTTAGGTACTTAAGAATGTTCTTTACAGCAGTCCAATGTTCCTGCCCTGGATTTGACTGAAACCGACTTACTACGCTTACAGCATAGGCAATGTCCGGTCTAGTGCAAATCATTGCATACATAAGGCTACCTACTGCTGAAGCATAAGGTACCTTGCTCATTTCCTTTCTATCTTCCTCACTTTGAGGACACATCTCTAAGGAAAGTTTTGCACCATGTTGCATAGGTAGAAACCCTCTTTTAGAATCTTCCATCCTAAATCGCTTCAGGATCTTTTCTATGTAGAGGACTTGGGAAAGACCTAACATTCTTTTCGCTCTATCCCGGTAGAGACGAATACCCAGAATATAGGTAGCTTCTCCCAAGTCTTTCATTGAGAACTCTTTAGAAAGCCAAGCTTTCACGGCGAGCATTCCTACGTCATTTCCTATAAGTAGAATGTCATCTACATATAGTATTAACGCAATTTTGCTCCCACTAACCTTCTTGTAAATACGGGGCTCTTCTTCGTTTTGGACAAAATCAAACTCTTTGACTGTCTCGTTAAAACGAAGATTCCAACTCCGTGAAGCTTGCTTGATCCATAAATTGCATCTTGAAGTTTGCATACTTTATGAATATTGGTTTGAGATATGAATCCCTTAGGTCTGTTCCATATAAATCTCCTCCTCGAGGAATCCATTTAGGAATGCCGTTTTCACATCCATTTGCCATATTTCATAATCTAAGTGGGCTGCTATAGCAAGCATCATGCGAATAGACTTAATCATAGCTACAAAGTAGAAGGTCTCGTAATCGATTCCTTCTCTTTGGGAATAACCCTTTGCCACAAGCCCGGCCTTATAGGTATCAACCTTGCCATCTCCATCAGTCTTTCTCTTATAGATCCATTTGTTTCCAATAGGCACTATGCCTTTAGGACGATCTACTAAAGTCCAGACTGATTAGCATGCATTGAGTCTATCTCGGCTTCCATAGCTTCTTGCCATTTGGTGGAGTCAACGTCTACCATCGCTTGGTCGTATGTAGAAGGATCTTTCTCTTGACTACTTTCTGTCATCTCATGGACACCCGTTCCTCTTGATGCAGATAGCCATACCTCTCCTAATTGAGAAATTCTACTAGACTTGCGAGGTTGTATTTGTATTTGAAGGTTTGGTTCTTGTATCTTGCATAGGTGTCTCATTTGGTGTTTCTTTTATTTCTTCCAAAGAAATATTTCTACTGCCCCTCCTTCTGAATAAACCGATCTTCCAGAAGTGTGCTTGTATAGCGATGATCCTATGATCTTCGTGCATGTAGAATAGATATCCCATGGAATCCCTGGATATCCTATGAAACGACCTTTCACGACCTAGTTTCCAATTTCTCTACTTTAGTCTTCTTGACATAAGCGGGCATCCCCAAATCCTAATGTGATTAAGACTTGGTTTCCTACCTCTCCACATCTCATGGGGAGTCTTAGGAACGGTTTGGAAGGACATCTGCTCAAGATATGCACAGTGATGAGAGCGCGTAACCCACGTATAAATCGGTAGATCGGTATAGTTTAGCATGGAGCGAACCATGTCCAACAAGGTTCGGTTCCTTCTTTCGATACACCATTTAATTGTGGAGTAGTGGAGGTGTGAATTGTGACACTATTCCTAGTTCTTTTAAGAACTCATCAAATTCGGTACTCATGTACTCACCACCCGATCGACCTAAGAGTCTTAACACGGTTACTGTTTGATTTTCAACTAGGGCTTTAAATTCCTTGAATTTATCAAAAGCTTCGACTTATGTTTCATTAAGTACGAATCCATACAGTATGGTCATCGATAAATGTAATGAAATCTGAAAGCCGTCTCGTGCCACTTCAAAAGGGCCACGAGGCGTCGGTATGGATCAATCCAAGTTTTTCAGGCTCTTTCAAAAGTCCTGCGAAGGGTAACTTAGTCATTTTGCCTTGAAGGCAAGATTCACAAGTTGGATAGGGATCGATCCCAATGGACCCGTAAGCCCATCTTTCTCCATTTTATGAACCTTGGTCTCGACCGATATGACCAAGTCTAAGATGCCACTTAAGTGCTTGGTTCGTTTCATCCCTACCACGCTTCCTAGTTATAGTGTTCATTGTCTTATTCTTTAAATTTAAATGGTATAAACCATTTAATAATGTAGCATACCAACCAATTTATTTACGAAATAAATACGACAGACCCATCTCCAATAAAGAAGTGAAATCCCTTTCGGTCCATGACCGAATTGATACAATATTCTTGTGCCCCTTGGGCAAAACAAGTACATCATCTAAAGTGAGAATAAAACCGATTCTAAATCCAACATAAGGGATCCGATATCGAAGCCTCGACACTATGCCCACTTCCGACGGTGACCATCACCTCCCCGAATCCGACTTCCTACTTCGTTCCAGATCCCGATTCATTGTACAAATGTGAGAACTCGCACCGGAATCAAGTATCCAAGAAGTAGAATATACGATTCTGAGAACAATTTGTTTCTAAAACCAATAGTTCCGCACTGAAGGCGCATTATGGTCAAGCTTTGGACAATACCTCTTCCAGTGGCCTAGCTCACCAGATTGAGGCATACATCCGCTTTCTTGGCCCCTTTGCTCTTTTGAACCATTGGGGCCTTGCCCCTTCCCTTGTCGATCTTGGCTATCGGACCTAATCGCTTCTTGTTCTTTTTCTTCTTATTCTTGGACTTCCAAGTCTTAGAAGAAATCACAAGTGCGACTTCCTTTCCCTTTGTCTTCATCTCGAGATCGGGCGGTTGTCGGCTTGTTCATTAGCCCACTAAGTTACATGCAATCTCATTGCGTTGAAGTTCATGACAAATTGGGAAAAGGAGTCGAAGTGACTGCAGGATAAGGTCGGTTTGGAGAGATGCATGCATCGAAAATCAAGAGCTTCCAATCTCTCAATCATCGAGATCATCTTGAGGACATGGTCCCCAACCTTCTCTCCTTCCTTCATCCCGGCGCCGAATAATTGCTTTGATATCTCATATCTAGCGGTTCGGCTATGCTCTCCATAGAGCTCGGCCAGTGTGCTAAGATGGCTCGTGAAGACGTCATCTTTTCATGGGCACGTTGAAGCTCATTGGTCATTGAGCCTAACATGTACCCTCGCACTCTTATGTCGTCTTTTACCCATTTCTCATGGGCATCGACATCTTCCCGATTGGCTCGGGTTCTTGCGGGAGCCGCCGGGATGTCCGCCTCCAAGACGTATCCCAAAGATTTCCATAGTTAGGACAATCCTCAAGTTCCGGCCATCCATAGTTCGGACGGTCGGGACGTTCTTTTCAAGTAGTATAGCGAGTGGGTTCATTGTCATATTGAGAGTTTTGTTAAGCTGAGAGAATAATTCGAGATTTGTTAGTGATTGTTTAATTATGATCCGAGTAAAGAATTTAAGGACTTTCTTTATTCATAACTCGGCTCCCACTATTTTATCGGCATTTACACACTCCCATGTTAAATCCTAAGTCTTGGGTGACTTCATAGTGGTGATCGATTTCTTTACAAAGTTTAATAGAGGGCAACCCATACGGTTTATATTCTATTATTCTTTATAAAGTGGTGTCTAATACCAACCCATCTAATGGATGATTCGATCTTCTTTTACCCCTAGTTCACTTGCCCTCAACCCATTCGGTTTCTATGGCTCATTGAACTATCTAAGTTTAAACCGTCAACTCCTATTAGTCGACAATTGAATCTTACCCGGCAACCCATACGGTTTATAGGGGTTTGATTTGTCACAACCAAAGGCATCTAATGCACTCTAGGAATTTATCAACTTTCCCCAAAAATATTACCCGACATACTCGGAAGAATAATATTCCGGTTTAGATTTCAATTTTCCATGAGTTTGACGGAGGGTAGGAAACCTCGTAACCTTTATAACTTAGTGTTTGTAAGTGGGAGTATTAACGCGATTATATGTTACACTTTGCACATTAATCCGTTTATAAGCGCGGTTTGTGATTTGTCAATCATTCAAAATGAAAAACAATAAATAGCAACCTAGTTACTACCAACATATAGCTCATGGACTTTTTCCTAAGTATTGGGCCAAGCCAAATAACGAAAAGAAAAATACGAGATTGATTCTTCGTCTTCCGGTCGGTCGTCTTCGGTCTTCGTCATAGCCATATGAATAATTACATCATTGAACAATACATCCTTTTATACATATTTTCTAGTAAAAATAAATAGGCTCAAAATGGCCTTTACAACCATATCGAATCGAAGAAATCAACAACTAAGTCCACGAGCTATATCACCATCACATAAGGCATTTAATACAACATGTAACGGTAAATAAAATTAAATAATCAATTAATATATTAATCCAATTAATATAAAAATTAATTTATTTAATTTCTACAATATTAATCAAATTAATATTTATAATCGTCATTTAATCCGTTCAAAGTAATCCGCCAAAATAATATTCTCGTCTAATAATTTCCCTTAAAAAATATTCCAAATATTTTATTAAATCTAATTAAATCCAATTTAAATTTGGAAATTATTACAACGAAATATAAACACAAAAATGGAGTCGGAAAATCCGGTATCGGGCCCACCACGGCCCGATTCAAAATCGGGCGAAAACCCAAAACCGCCGGGACCGAGTCACTCTCGGCCATCGCCCGGCAGCTGGCGAGCAGCTCTGAGCTAGCGAGTCACTCTCGGCCGGCCAGCGATCCGATAGCTGCTGCCGTATTTGCGTCTTCGTGCGGTATTCGTGTTTAACCCCGTTTTCTCATTTTTCGACTCGCTTCCAAAAGCGAAAAAGTTTCTTAACTTCATGAAGAACTTATAAATCAACAAAAATCAAATTTTTCAGATTTATAATTCACATAAAATAGTCGAAACTTGACTTACTACGACGATTAAATTTCTTCGATTATATCTATTATGATTCTAAATCATAAACATCATCAAATAACATTCCAAATGCAAAGATGATCGTATATACGATATATTTGACCTCGCTCCGATACCACCGTTGGGATTCCTCGGAAAATAAACGCAACGGAAGAATAAACGGAATCCCTAAGAGGATCGATCAAGTAACGTATATACGAAAATAAAAATACGAAGATCAAGGAATCAAAGTCCCATACCTATGATGTCTCTGAAAAACCTTCGTATGATGATGATGATGATGAAGAGCCCTTCGTTCCAAGCACCTAAAGCAAGATGCCTCTACTTCACACGCCGAACTTGATGGAAAAATCGACAAGCTTCCTTTCTTCAAGAATGCGGCTAGGGAAGCTTGTAGGAATTTTCTCTCTCAATGTATTCTTCTTATATCTTGTCTCTAAGATCAAGATGAAGTTTTCTACCTTACTCTCTCTCTCAAATTCGTGATTATGAGTTAAAGCAAGAAGAAGTTATCATAACTCCTTTTTAAAGACTTTTATTTATAATAAAATGAAAGTCTACCTTTAACACATGATTGAGGGTATCAAATACACCTCACATATGTCACCTAGTGACATAAAATAAGTATATAAGAGACAAGAGATGGAGGGGTGGTGGCCTTAAGGGAAATTTCCAAGAAGACGGGTCGAATTTACTCGGCTCGTGTACTGGATGTTCGTCAAAACGAATCCATCGTGTACCGGATGTTCGTCAAACGAATCCGTTTTATTTCCAATGTGTTTGGACTAATTAATTAATCCAATTAATTAATTATATCAAACACAAATATATATTTCTCTAAGAAATATAATTTATGAATTAAAGTAATCACCCAGTAACTACTTACAATTCATTAGACCGCTATTTTATTTATCCGATAAATCAAAATTAGATATCTAATATCTAATATTATAAGAGAGATTATTAATTCATATTTATCCTTCAATGATCCTATTGCGCGACTCCGTAGGTTCGTCTCACCGGTATTGGGAGGAACCAATGAGTGCGGGCAACACTTAGCCAACTGGCGGGCCGCCAGTAAACCCGATCGAGAACGAATGAACGAATCATTCCGAACCATTATGTCGTGAATACTATATACGTATAGACCCTTCATCGATGTCCCGGTCAAGTCTTCGGTCACGGTAAAGTCAAACCCTCATTGACTAAACTCTATACATGTGTTAATGCAAATCAAGACCGACTGATTAATAGTGTATCTAATACGACTATATCGTAATGCTTTGGCCAAAGACTTATGATCTTATTTGCCATTAACCGTATAGGACATTCGCTGCTCACTAACAGAGATAGAATCCTTTCTTGGCGTCTGACAAAGGCTGCTACTGCCGTATAGTCCGCACTTGAGGTCGACTCGGCAATTAAGCAAATGAGTCTAACTACTCTAATGACAAACTAAACGTCACGCACACATCTTCTACCGAACCCTCAAGTCAAAGGTCCACGTATACTATCACAACCTTTCGATTCGTCATCGACTCTTCGAGAGTGAATACCGTGTGACTGAATCGAGTATGAGTCGTGTTCGAGTATACTGGTCCCACCAATATACTTATAACTATGCTATCAAGACGTGCACACGTCCTAGCATCAGTTATACAAGTCTTATTAAAACTTAATGTCCTGTTAAGTTTTATCGACTTGCGAACTAGTTAAGCATTCGAGCTCTAAACACTTCTAGTGCCTATCTCCTTATCTCTATAAGGAGTAGAATGTTCACTCTCAAATGCAAGGACTACTATTCTATATACCAAATCACAATGCCAGTGATATACAATAATATAGAAATAATAATTGCCTTATTAAATATAATATTCATAATTACAATACAATTGCTCTCACTCTCTCATACTCTGAGTGGCATTCGAGGGCATATTCCTAACAGCTTTCGTATTGATCACCTTGTATTTCTACCTTTATATCTTCTAGAGTATAATCCGCCTTAACCCGGATGTTGTGTGGGCAACGAGCTACCGGATCTTGTTTGGACAACTTTGGATCGGCCAAAATTCTTCTTGTTTGTGATCACTCTATTTTTCTTTGCTTTCGAGTATTTTAGGAACACTCTTAGCAAATTAATTGTGTTATCTAAATTGTAGAATCAAATACACAAGTCTAGATCTACAATTAAACACAAGAGGAAAAATTTGATCACACAACCTCACAAGACATGCATAAAATCGGCCAACACCCTTTATGTCCTATATATAGGCTCTTGGATTACTACTAGGGATCTTAAGGAGGATTATGGAAGGACTCCCAATAAATTCATCTTACCTTATTAGGACTCTTCCTAATGTAATGAATCTATTAATATCAATTTAGTCCACTAAAAGTTGATATTGCACTTCCTACCAAAATCCCAAATTACGAAATTAGGCTCCTTATTTAAATATATTATTTCCCGTGTTTAAGATATCGAATGTCCATTAATTAATTATAAGCTACTAACAACTTTAATTAATCAATATCTTATCCAAGAGTAGTACCACTCGAACCTTATTATTATATCGGAATTAAATCCACCTGCAGGGTTTAATATAATAATCATTATCAATCTCCTCAAGGGGACATCATCAACCCGCACGAGTCGGGACACAATTTATTGTAATAATAATAACTGTCGTATAAATAATATTATTGCCCAAGATACGAGGCTTATTGAGTCGATCATTTTGACTCTCACCTATGGTAAATCAAAGCAATAAGTATTATAAATACACAATTAAATATTATATACTTAGAATTAAAAAATAATAATTAACCGAGATTTACGTTCTTCTTACAGTCAGTACAGAAGACACTAATTCACCTCGATCCAGTTCAACGTATACAAATACGCTAATGCATGCTAATAGTCAAGACCAACTAATCTCAAGCACACACTACAACCTTTTATATAATTTGTCTAATAATTATATAGGTTGTGAACTATTATATTATTTTATAAGGCACCGATAATGTGATCTTCCGTGTGACACCAACACACCACATTATCTACAATATAAAATAATTAGACATTTCATTTGCATAACCATAACGTGAATAAATATGCAAAACATGTGATTAAATGTAATTAATATTTTCATAGGTAGTCACTGGGAAATTAGGTAATACAAGCATAAAGTATACTTTGCAGTATACAATCCTAACAATCTCCCACTTATACTCAAAGCAAGCTTTTAAGTATACTACTCTATTACATAGTCTCTCATTTCTCCCACTTATACTCAAAGCAATGCTGCCATACACCGTAATCCCATTCCTTCCACATGCCTTTTAAAAACCTTTGAGGGTAGGCCTTTCATGAAAAGGTCAGCAAGATTATCTTCCGATGCAACCCTGGCTAAAACTACGTCTCCTTCCTTTACGAAGTGTCATATGATGTGGTACTTGCAGTTGTTTACTTGCCTTGTGCGCTCGTGGTTCCCTCAAATTTGCAACTGCACCAGTATTATCACAATAAAGTGTATTACCCTCTGGCAAATCGGGAATCACATCTAAGTCCTGCAGGAAGTACTTGAGCCACACTGCCTCCTTGGCTGCCTTAGAGGCTTCCACGTACTCGGCTTCCATGGTAGAGTCTGATATGCAATTTTGCTTCACACTCCTCCAACTAATGGCTCCACCTCCCAGGCTAAACACATAACCCGAAGTAGACTTGGACTTTTCTTTGTCCGATGAAAAATCTGAGTCAGTGTAACCCACCGGACACAGGTCATCTGATTGATATACAAGCATGTACTCCCTAGTCCTTCTCAGGTACTTGAGTATGTGCTTGACAGTAATCCAGTGTCCTGGTCCTGGGTTTGACTGTAATCGCCTAGGACCAGGGCGAAACCACTGGTCCCATCCGAGGCCTCTATGGACCCTCCCGGACTGGCTAGCCAATAAGCTCGTGAATCAGGAGCGAAATCACAGATTCCCTCGAGGCCCCGTCGGACCCTCCTTGAGTGAGCAAAGCACACACATATACATTACCATTTCATGTTAAGCATAAGGGTTTCACGAGAATACTTGCCTTGAGTAATTAATGACGAAACGGATGGAACGAAAAATCAACCACGATCGCTATGAACTGACAATCCCGAACCTAACGATTCGAAGAATATAATCACAACCATTTCTACACGAGTACGAAAATGGAAGACACCCGAAAACCCACCTACGATTCATGTAAATTCATAAAAAAACAACAACGAGGGCGGGTCGCAACCGAACCCTCTCGATATCACAAATACCATGAAATTTACCTTGAACTCATAAGGAAAACATGAATAACACTAAGATTAATCACATACATCATGGATTAATCAACAATACGGAACAAATCGGACAAAAACTCGAAAACCCCTAATTTACCCAAAGGTAGGGTTCTAAGAGCTTACCTCGGATTAAAGACGAAGAACATAAGTAGATGTTGTTAATCTATACCAAGAAATCAAGGAAGATGATAGTTGAGGTGATAGGAATAAGAAATCGCCTCAAAATCACCTCTGGATCGCTCAAGCCGCAGGGAAGGAGATGAAATGAGAAAAATGACAGGAGTTGACCTGCTCTGGTCCTTATATACTGGATCTAATTAGTGCACGCTACTCTCATGGTTAGCGCGCGCTAACGGGATCATCCAGTAGTCCAATAGCTCATGTCCTAAGATGCTAGTGCATGCTACTATAGAATTAGCGCGCGCTACGACCAGCGTTAGCATGCGCTACAGACAGTATCAGCTGTAACACCCCAAACTAGGGGGATATTACAGTGCCATGAATCCCCGACTGGAACCCACCAGGCAAATGAAAATGATGAATTAAATAATATAATTGTAGTACCGAACCACATTATATTACCAAGTACTAAGATGAGGAGTTTAAGTACCACACACCAGGAAAATACCGAATACTAGTATATTTTATATGGAGATAAAATACACCACCCTGAACAAATAAACATTTCAAACGGAATTTGCAGCGGAAATACAACTGTAGAGAAATAAGCATGACTAAAATAAACGGAATGACTGGGGCCCCCTACTAGTATCACTGGGACTCCTCGCCGTCAACATGCTCTTCCCGTGCCTTTGCCTTGCCATGACCTGAAAACAAAATCCCCCAACAGGGTCAGTTACACAGAACAACAATCCTCAAGGGTTGAAATTACACAATCATTATATATCTGAAGTTATGAAATATCCTTAGTTATGAATTACGCTGAAGAGGAGTATCATAGTACGCCCGTAGTGTTCTGTGCAAGTGTACAAGACGGATGACCGGACACCCGTCCTTGTACCTAATTAGTCTCACGGAGGTAATCGTTACCGTGTGCACAGTCCAATGTATCACTCCCAATACATGGCCATCATGTGCCCGACTAAAAATTCCACACATCCGCACCCGGCCACGCAATATGAACCCAGAAGGTCATACGAACGAGAATGACCATAATGAATATCAATGAATAATAATAATCTGACAAAGTCAAGAATGACTCACCGATATGAAAGTGATAATGAAGTGATTGATAGTTTCAATGAAATGATTGGAACCGCCGTTCCTCGCTAATGAAGTGATTATTCGACAATTACAAGTCTCAATATGATTAATACAATGATGAATGAGTTATGATTATGAATGATCAACAACAAAAGGAATGAAGTTTGGAAAGGGTTTAGTCATTTAGCTGCTCATTTCCAAGTTCGTGTGGCTGATCGACCCCAAATTAAAATCACCACTGTTAAATGGATTGCACCAGAGGTAGGATGGCTTAAACTTAATTGTGATGGTTCAGTGTGTGGTCATTTGGCTGGTGGGGGTGGTTTAATTCGGGATTCAAGGGGAAGTCTTGTGTGTGCATATTATCTGCCATTACAGGTTAATGATAGCTTCTCGGCCGAAGTTCAAGCATTAGAATATGGCACTAGCATATTAGAAGAGATTGGTGGGCAGCAATGGTGGATTGAATTGGATGCTCAGGTGGTGGTTGATGTCCTAAACCAAGGGTCTGGAGGTAATTCGCAGTGCCAAAATGCACTGGGCCGTATTCGGGCTCGTTTCAGGAACCGCCAGATCAGGATTTCACACATCTTACGCGAGGGGAACAAACCTGCGGATTATTTAGCTAATTTGGGCCGGCTGGCCGACCGCAGTACACGCATGAACAGCCCCGAAATCCCTCAACAGTTAAAGGGCCTTATTCATTTGGACAAATTGGGCTTTCCAAACTTCCGCCGCGCTGGAATAGGCTAAGGGATGATATGTGGGCCTAAGATGGGACATTTGATTTTATTCTATTTTGAATCTGTAATTTGGAAGTAATTCGATCTGTATGTAGTCTTTAATAGGGTCAAGGTGTATTTCGGTAGACCATGATAGTTAATATCAGTAGGTTCTATGTCCTGTATTTGAGTCGGAACTCTGTAATTTTCTCATTTTATAATATTCCCCCGGATGAGGGTTTGATTTAAAAAAAAAAAAAAAAGGAATGAATATCCTTTTAACCGAGTAAGAATCAACTTACACAATACCGATGACAATGTCCTTCCACGAACAACGTCCTAATCGAGATACCGGTCGCTCGAACAACCTTGAATAACAATAATTACCAATAACCGTTCAATACACGTATCAAGCAACAAAACACGACTAACCCAAAGGTCGATACAACGATTATCAAACTCATAGGGGCATTCTAACGAATACGTAACCAACCACACAACTTCTAAAATATCCAATCCCGAATATATCGAAACCAACACCAAAATGAGTATTCCGAACTATCAAAACACTTCAATGATATCAATAATCCAATAGGAATCCACAATTCAAGATTACAACAACATCAATCGGAAAATCCCCAATTAACCGAAGTCAACCCCAAGGGTTCTTGAAATAATTCCAAAAATAGCCATTAAATCCGTAGGAATATATTTATCCAAGGTAGATAATCCATATCTAACATATTCCAATGATAATCCAAGCTTACACGAAGAAATCGGAAGGAAAAACCCAAAAATCCGAAATTCTAGATCCAAGAGATTAATACCTTAGATTTGATGTGATGAGGATGTTGAAATGATGATTAATCCAAAAGATAAGCTTGAAGATGATGATTGATGATTACTCCTCGAAGAACACTCTCCAAATCGCCCGGAATCGCCCGAAACCGCCGAAGAAACGAAGAGGAATGATAAATGACTGAGTAAGGGCTGAACTGTCCTATTTATAGCAATCCCAGTTTAGCGCGCTTCGACTCTTAGCGTGCGCTAACGGGTGTTTTGGGTAGTCCAGTACCCACTGTCCGAACACGGTAGCGTGCGCTACGTACCTTTTGTAGCGTGCGCTACAACCATACCATTAGCGTGCGTTAATACCCATGGTTAGCGTGCACTAAAAAATTATTTGTTGCCCAGAACTGGAATCCAGAAACCGTCTATCCTCTGATCTGACCTCGGTAGCGTGCGCTACAACCGATATTTAGCGTGCGCTATAATATCGATTGCATACGCTAAAAACAACTCATAGCGTGCGCTATGAATTAATCCAGTGCAGTCCAGTAGCCACTGGACTCAACCTGATCCGTCCTTAGCGCGCGCTACAGCAATTATTAGCGTGCGCTACTACAACCCACTAGCGCGCGCTACTTACCACTCGTAGCGTGCGCTACTTATAACTCACCTGCAGTCTAGTACCTTCTGGACTGCATCCAGGGTAACATTAGCGTGCGCTAATGCTGAGTGGTAGCATGCGCTACCTGTACTCAATTAGCGCGCGCTAGAAAGAGTACGTAGCGTGCACTACTCCTCACGCACAACCCACAATGAAAATGACAATGATGATAAACACGGCACGGAACTCCAATTAGATTAGTGATGAACGACGATTGATACACGATACAATTACTCTGAACGGTGAATACCATGATTGAATATGAGTGAAAAAAGATCATTAATGAGTGAAATTACTGAATGATAAATACTGAATGATAATTACTGAATTACAACCGGGTATTACATACACCCCCCTTAAAAGAGTTTCGTCCCCGAAACTAAGGGTCAAACAACTCGGGATAACTCTCCCGCATACTATCCTCGGTTTCCCAAGTAGCCTCTTCGACTCCGTGCCTAGACCACTGAATCTTAACCAAAAGAATCGTCTTATTCCTCAACTGTTTGATTCGCCGCTCTAAAACTCGCATAGGACGCTCCTCATATGAATGATCGTCGGCGATCTCGATTTCATCGAACTGAAGTATGTGGCTCGGGTCAGCAACATACTTCCGCAACTGAGAGACATGAAACACATTATGAATTCGGCTCAACGCCGGAGGTAAAGCCAGTCGATAAGCTAACTCGCCTACTCGATCCAAAATCTCAAACGGTCCAATGAATCTCGGACTCAACTTCCCCCTCTTCCCGAAATGGAAGATACCACGACTCGGGGATACCTTGACCAAAACATGGTCACCTGATTCGAACTCTAAAGGTCGGCGATGGTTATCTGCATATGATTTATGTCGACTCTGAGCGGTCAACAAACGACTCCTGATCAAAGTTACCTTCTCACGGGCGGCTATAAGCATATCGGGCTCGGTGCCGATTGATTCTGATAGGTCATCCCAACACAAAGGAGATCGACAATGACGACCATACAAGGCCTCGTAAGGTGCCATCTTAATCGAAGCATGCCAACTATTATTATACTTGAACTCGATCAATGGTAGTTGGGCTTCCCAATCGTCTTTCCAATCGAGGACGCATGCCCTCAACATGTCCTCTAATGTCTGAATTATCCTCTCTGATTGCCCGTCGGACTGAGGATGAAAGGCGGTACTGAGATTAAGCTGAGTTCCCATAGCACGATGAACTGATTTCCAAAAATGAGACACAAACCGTCCGTCACGATCGGAAACGATACTTTTAGGAGTACCGTGTAGTCTCACTATCTCTTTGATGAACAGCTGGGCAAGTCTCTCGGGACCCCACGTATCCTTGATCTCAAGGAAATGAGCTGATTTGGTTAAGCGGTCCACGATCACCCAGATCGTATTCATGCCACGACGACTCGTCGGCAAACTCGTGATGAAATCCATAGAAATGTCTTCCCACTTCCATTCGGGAATAGGAAGAGGTTTCAACATACCCGCCGGTCGCTGATGTTCAATCTTAACTTGTTGATAGGTTAAGCATCTCGAAACAAATTCTACGACTTCTCGTTTCTTATTACTCCACCAGTAATTTTGTTTCAAGTCCTTGTACATCTTGCTAGACCCCGGATGAACAGAATAAGGGGTAGCATGAGCTTCTTTCAAAATCGAGTTTTTCAACTCGTCATTCGCCGGTACGCAAAACCGATTCTTAAACCTCAAAAGTCCATCCTCGTGGACCACAAATCTAGGGGCTTTCCCTTGAACCACATCCTCACGGATGCGTAACAATGATGGGTCCGAACCCTGATTCTCTCTGATTGCCTCCTCAAGTGACGATGAGATCTCCAACATACAAAGCTGTCCCTGAACTCGCTGAAGCCAGACCTCGATCTCGGGTCTAAGGAATTCCTGCTGAAGCTCCTTCTGGACTATTAAACGAGCAAGCATCTGCTCCTGAACGGACTTACGACTCAAGGCGTCGGCGACAACGTTCGCCTTGCCCGGGTGGTAAAGGATCTCAATATTATAATCTTTGATTAATTTTAACCACCGTCTCTGTCGCATATTTAACTCCTTCTGAGTAAATATATACTTTAAACTCTTATGATCGGTGAATATCTGACAGGTAACGCTATAAAGATAATGACGCCAAATCTTCAAAGCGAACACCACGGCTGCTAGCTCCAGGTCGTGTGTCGGATAATTAACCTCGTAAGGTCTCAATTGCCGTGAAGCATAGGCAATAACCTTTCCATTCTGCATGAGCACACATTCGAGACCCTGTCCGGACGCATCACTATAAACCACAAATCCTTCTGTCCCCTGCGGTAAGGAAAGTACAGGTGCTGACATTAACCGTCTCTTGAGTTCCTCAAAACTCCGTTGACACGCGTCGGACCACGTGTATTTCTTATCCTTTCGCAAAAGGTTCGTCAAGGGTTGAGCGATTCTAGAAAATCCCTCCACAAATCGCCGATAATAACCCGCTAATCCGAGGGAACTTCAGATTTCCTTAACATTCTTCGGAGGTAGCCAATCTCGAATAGCCTCCGTCTTCTGAGGATCGACACGAACTCCGTCTGATGAAATTACGTGTCCGAGAAACGTCACTTCGGACATCTAGAACTCACATTTGGAAAACTTCCCATAAAGTTGTTCTCGTCTCAACACGTCGAGCACTTGATGAAGGTGAAACTCCTGTTCCTCTCGGTCACGAGAATAAATCAAAATGTCATCGATGAAGACAACAACAAACTGATCCAAAAAGTCGATGAAAACCCGATTCATTAACTCCATGAATACCGCAGGTGCATTAGTTAGTCCGAACGGCATAACTACGAACTCATAATGACCATAGCGCGTGCATTTAAACGCGTCTCGCGATATCCGACTCTCGAATCCGCAACTGATGATATCCAGATCTTAAGTCGATCTTGGAAAATACTGAAGCTCCCTGAAGTTGATCCAAAAGATCATCGATACGGGGTAAAGGATACTTATTCTTGATCGTCACCCTGTTCAACTCCCGATAATCAAAACATAAGCGAAATGAACCATCCTCTTCTTGACAAACAACACTGGTGCTCCCCACGGGGACGCACTCGGTCGGATATAACCTTTCTCGAATAACTCCTCAAGTTGATTCTTCAATTCCCGCATTTCGGTCGGGGCAATCCGGTACGGTGACTTCGATATCGGGGACGTACCGGGCTCCAACTCAATTGTGAATTCCACATCTCTCTGTGGAGGCAAACCAGGTAACTCGTCTGGAAAAACATCGGCATATTCCTTCACTACCGGAATATCCGTCAACATTACTGATGATTTCTCGGATTTTGTCATAAAGCACCAGTACCCAACACACCCCTGATTGAGTAATCTCACTGCTTTCATCAAATTAATGACCTTACCAGAACAGCCGGGATTACCTCCCTGAAACACACATTCAACCCCATCGTCTGAAATGATAGTGATCATACGCTTACGGACACTAATGATGGCATCATGACGATCAATCAATACCCAAGATGACGTCGTCCCTCGACAAATCTACCACGATTAGGTCCGCTGGCCATACACGACCATGAAGCTGAATCGGACAGTTCTGAATCTCACGATTTCCGATAATTCGTCTACCATCAGGTAGACCAATGACATAAGGCTCACAACTAGTAGCACTACCCAGACGTAGTCTACTCAAACATGACTCAGAAATGAATGAATGCGATGCACCAGTATCAAAAAGGGTACACACAGGTTGAGATAGAATATCGAGTGTACCTGAGATCATTCGGGCCTCTGGATCATCGGTCTTCTTCATCTCATAAATCCGGGGCTTGCTAGTCCCGACCGACGCTCCGTCTGTGGCTATAGGCTCCACCTTTAGTCGCTCCTGTCGTTTTAAACGACGTTGATTGAAGTGGACTGATTCGAACGGCAGATCGCTTAGGGGCCCGAGATGACGCGTCCGGCAGTTTGGAGTCCCTACGGCAAAAACGGGCCTTATGCCCAACAATTCCACAGTTATGACACGTGACAGACTGTCTCGGACACTTGGTGCTGACATGACCAAGATCCCCACAGTTATAACAGATGATGGCCGAACTGGCCGCTCGTGACTGAGATTCCGTAGGTTTAGACGTCACAGGAGGTCGCTCAGAAAAAGCAGAGCCCGTACGAGGTTTCTTGAAAGTGGCCTGACTGCCGTCAGACTGGTTACGGTTCTTGGACTTCTTGCTAGCAAATGAAGGTTGCTGCTTAGCAATCTCCTTAGAAGTAAGCTCATAGGTAAGAGCTTTCTCAATGAATTCAGCCAACGTGGTGCAATTATGATTAAGCAACTGTAGTCTCATACGGGGTTTCAGCCTCTTGCTGAAATACTTAATCTTATCTGCCTCGGAATGAATGATAGATGAGGCGAACGGAAGAAGTTCCTAAAATTTCTCGGCAATAGCGAGAACATCCTCGTCTTCTGAGGGGTCGGGGGTGAGTAATTCTGACAGTTTGGCCTCTCTGAGCGGGGCCGGATAATACCTCTCCATCATGAGAGTTTTGAACTGATCCCAAGTACATGTTCCTTCGGTGGGCTTCAACGACAACCACCAAGAATGTGCGCTCTTACCCAGGTAGTAAGCCGCAACAGAAACTTTGTGTCCTTCGGGACACTCTACCATAGAAAACAACTTCTCGAAATGCTCGAGCCAATGAATAATATCCGCCGGCTCAGACGAGCCCTCAAAAGTAGGTGGCCTCTGGCGAGAGATGTCGCTGATGATATTGCTCACATTCCTCTCTTGCCTCTGAGGTGGCGGCGGAGGAGCCTGTTGATTTTGATTGACGGAGTTATGCATCGTCTCCATCAGCTGTGCCATATGGGTCATTTGGTCCATCATGCCCTGCATAAAAGCGAGTGGGTCAACCCGGACACCTTCTGACTGAGCCGTGTCCCGGGTACGACTCCCCGTTAGTGAATGATCGCGTCCAGGTGAATGAGTGGCAGCGTCGCTGCTCGATGAATTAGCATTATTTCTCGCGTTTGCACGTGTATTCGCACGAGCTCTCGGGATTCGGCCCGCTCCAAGGCCTCGTCCTCCACGTCCTCTTCTTGCCCTCTCCATACTGAAGTAGAAAAGTCACATGATGATTATATTTCCGGCATGAATATCACGTTATGATTATGACATGAGATGATGAAAATGAGCATACGCGCTCTAACACAGTGATCACATGAATGATTAACTGAGGTGACATGATTATCTTGAACAAGTTAACATGATTAATGATTTGACCTTCCTGATCAACAACTGAATAATGAAATGAATTGAGTGATTAACGAGTTAACATGACCGTCCTGGTCAAATGAAAATGATGGTTGAGGATTGTTAACTGATGAATTATGAATGAATGATTCTTGCCAGAAATTATACCATGGCGTTAGAAATCTTACAGTTCTTCGTCTGATTGGCTCGGCATTTGCACAGGTCACACGTGACGCGAAAGTCCAATGATACTAGTCCGATGACGATGATTTCAAATGAGACATGACTTGGAGGGCAGTATTCAAAACCACGCTCCGATACTAACTCTGTAACACCCCAAACTAGGCGGATATTACAGTGCCATGAATCCCCGACTGGAACCCACCAGGCAAATGAAAATGATGAATTAAATAATATAATTGTAGTACCGAACCACATTATATTACCAAGTACTCCGATGAGGAGTTTAGGTACAACACACCAGGACAATACCGAATACTAGTATATTTTATATGGAGATAAAATACACCACCCTCAACAAATAAACATTTCAAACGGAATTTGCAGCGGAAATACAACTGTAAAGAAATAAGCATGACTGAAATAAACGGAATGACTGGGGGCCCCTACGAGTATCACTGGGACTCCTCGCCGTCAACATGCTCTTCCCGTGCCTTTGCCTTGCCGTGACCTGAAAACAAAATCCCCCAATGGGGTCAGTTACATAGAACAACAATCCTCAAGGGTTGAAATTACACAATCATGATATATCTGAAGTTATGAAATATCCTTAGTTATGAATTACGCTGAAGAGGAGTATCATAGTATGCCCATAGTGTTATGTGCAAGTGTACAAGATGGATGACCGGACACACCCATCCTTGTACCTAATTAGTCTCACGGAGGTAATCGTTACCATGTGCACAGTCCAATGTATCACTCCCAATACATGGCCATCATGTGCCCGACTAAAAATTCCACACATCCGCACCCGGCCACGCAATATGAACCCAGAAGGTCATATGAACGAGAATGACCATAATGAATATCAATGAATAATAATAATCTGACAAAGTCAAGAATGACTCACCGATATGAAAGTGATAATGAAGTGATTGATAGTTTCAATGAAATGATTGGAACCGCCGTTCCTCGCTAATGAAGTGATTATTCGACAATTACAAGTCTCAATATGATTAATACAATGATGAATGAGTTATGATTATGAATGATCAACAACAAAAGGAATGAATATACTTTTAACCGAGTAAGAATCAACTTACACAATACCGATGACAATGTCCTTCCACGAACAACGTCCTAATAGAGATACCGGTCGCTCGAACAACCTTGAATAACAATAATTACCAATAACCATTCAATACACGTATCAAGCAACAAAACACGACTAACCCAAAGGTCGATACAACGATAATCAAACTCATAGGGGCATTCTAACAAATACGTAACCAACCACACAACTTCGAAAATATCCAATCCTGAATATATCGAAACCAACACCAAAATGAGTATTTCGAACTATCAAAACACTTCAATGATATCAATAATCCAATAGGAATCCACAATTCAAGATTACAACAACATCAATCGGAAAATCCCCAATTAACCGAAGTCAACCCCAAGGGTTCTTGAAATAATTCCTAAAATAGCCATTAAATCCGTAGGAATATATTTATCCAAGGTAGATAATCCATATCTAACATATTCCAATGATAATCCAAGCTTACACGAAGAAATCGGAAGGAAAAACCCAAAAATCCAAAATTCTAGATCCAAGAGATTAATACCTTAGATTTGATGTGATGAGGATGTTGAAATGATGCTTAATCCAAAAGATAAGCTTGAAGACGATGATTGATGATTACTCCTCGAAGAACACTCTCCAAATCGCCCGGAATCGCCCGAAACCGCCGAAGAAACGAAGAGGAATGATAAATGACGGAGTAAGGGCTGAACTGTCCTATTTATAGCAATCCCAGTTTAGCGCGCGCTAGCCACAGCTCTTAGCGTGCGCTAACGGGTGTTTTGGGTAGTCCAGTACCCACTGTCCGAACACGGTAGCGTGTGCTACGTACCTTTTGTAGCGTGCGTTAATACCCATGGTTAGCGTGCGCTAACAAATTATTTGATGCCCAGAACTGGAATCCAGAAACCGTCTGTCCTCTGATCTGACCTCGGTAGCGTGCGCTACAACCGATATTTAGCGTGCGCTATAATATCGATTGCGTACGCTAAAAACAACTCATAGCGTGCGCTAAGAATTAATCCAGTGCAGTCCAGTAGCCACTGGACTCAACCTGATCCGTCCTTAGCGCGCGCTACAACAATTATTAGCGTGCGCTACTACAACCCACTAGCGCGCGCTACTTACCACTCGTAGCGTGCGCTACTTATAACTCACCTGCAGTCCAGTACCTTCTAGACTGCAGCCAGGGTAACATTAGCGTGCGCTAATGCTGAGTGGTAGCGTGCGCTACCTGTACTCAATTAGCGCGCGCTAGAAAGAGTACGTAGCGTGCGCTACTCCTCACGCACAGCCCACAATGAAAATGATAATGATGATAAACACGGCACGGAACTCCAATTAGATTAGTGATGAACGACGATTGATACACGATACAATTACTCTGAACGGTGAATACCATGATTGAATATGAGTGACAAAAGATCATTAATGAGTGAAATTACTGAATGATAAATACTGAATGATAATTACTGAATTACAATCGGGTATTACATCAGCGTCGCTACCTGTTCAATCCTGTCCGGAGTCCAAAACCTCAAAAACATTATGCTCTTGCTGGAGAATTAGCGTGCGCTGCCATATATCTAGCGTGTGCTAAGCCTCAACAATAGCGTGCGCTAATCCACAGATATAGCATGCGCTAAACTGCTCGTCCAGAGAGCAGAAACAACTTAAAGCCACTGCTATACTCGAGTCATTAGCACGCGAAAGGACGATTATAGCGTGCGCTACACAACGAAACTAGTGCGTGCTACACAACGAAATTAGTGCACGCTAATGAGTGAAGATCGTAGTACAGACAGCACTCAAAGATGGAAAATGGCGAATTCTTCCCTAGATGAAAAATAACGTGCACCTGACACCAAACAACGGACTGAAGAAGACACACAAACGACGAGTTCGAGTCAGAACTGAAGCTCTAAAAGAAAACATGATTCAGACTACCCAAAGGTTCGGAAAATGACAACGATAGTAATTACCCCATAACTTTGGGAAATTACAAAACAACACCAAAACATCCAAAATACACGATGGATGATAGAAACACCAAATGAAAGCTCACAACATGCATAATAACATAAGACGGATTTGTGGCAACCCCGAAACGGCAGTTCCGAACAACGATTATGAGAATCAAACCAAATAGCGACAAAAACGACATTAAACATGGAATTGAGTAGAACAAGTCTGAAACAAGCTCGGATGGAAAAAAGTCTTAAATATTCTCGAAATATCCATACAATTACAAGCGAGTCACTAAAAACTAAAAATACACCAAAATGAAAATTATCGAAAAAAAATAAAAATGTGAATATTACATAAAATAGATAACCCATCGTCCCAAATGGGAATCCAATGAAACATCCTTTTATAGACCTTGCTTCCAACTTTTCCGTCTTAGCCTTCTTGACATAGGCGGGACATCCCCAAATCCTAATATGATTAAGATTTGGTTTCCTGCCCTCCCACATCTCATGTGGAGTTTCAGGAACAGACTTGGAAGGACATCTGTTCAAGATATAAGCAGCAGTCAGGAGCGCATACCCCTACAGGTAAGTTAGTACATCGGTGTAACTAAGCATGGAATGTACCATTTCCAACAAGGTTCGGTTTCTTCTTTCTGACACACCATTTAACTGAGGAGTTCCTGGAGGTGTAAGTTGTGACACTATTCTGTGCTCTTTTAGGAACTCGTCAAACTCTATACACATATGTTCGCCACCTCGGTCTGACCTAATTACTTTGATATGAATACCATTTTGTTTTTTGACTAGGGCCTTAAATTCCTGGAATTTCTCAAAGGCTTTGGATGTATATTTCATTAAGTATACATAACTATAACTAGTATGATCATCCGTAAACATAATGAAATACTGATATCCGTCACATGCTGCTTCCAAATCACCACACATGTCGGTATAGACTAATCCAAGTTTATCAGTGGCTCTTTCAAAAGTCCCTGTGAAGGGAGACTTAGTCATTTTTCCTTTAAGGCAAGACTCACAAGTTGGAAAGGAATCCGATCCCAATGGACCCATATGTAATATCTTGGAATTTCAGTATAAATTTTTTGCATTATTTTACCCGAATTATATTGCACAGTGTAGGATTTGTAAAGTATGGATAATATAATTAAAGGACTGACACAGTTGTGTTGGTATAATTGTTGTATTTGGTCGACAATTTCATTTGAGGATATTGTGTATCCGGTGTACCATATGAGAATGTTATTGGAACGAATATATGTATTCGGTATGCCGTGTATACGTATTCGGTATGTTGAGACAACAGACAGAACAATTGGAATAGGTTAAGTATAGCCTGATTAACGTACGATGAGTCGAGGAGCTAACATACGTTAAGATACTAAGCGTAATGTACGTTACGTAGCATACATAACATATGCTATGAGAGGAATCAGTCAGGATCCAGGATATGCCCAACAAGTGGGCCCGTGGTCGGCAACTTTCGGCGCGGGTGAGGACAAGAGAGTCAAAAAAGTAGTTAACGTATGTTATGTTGTTGGTGTTACATACGTAATGGAACATGATGTTTACGTATGTTATAGGAGTTGTGTTACGTACGTAAGGGTACCTGTTGCCAAGAACTGAAGCCTCTGGACTATGGATTACGTACACTAACGTTGTGGGTTTATGTACATTAATTGTGAGTTGCGTATGTAAGTGGATGGACACTAGATACATAATTGGATTACTGTAGCAAGTCAACGACAATGTTATGTGTGTTATGGCATGGGCTTTGCGTACGTAAGTCATTGAACAAATTGAGGCAGTAGCCTCTGGGTTAGTGTTACGTATGCTATCAACGTCAGATAACATATGTAACAAATGTTACGTACGTTATGTGAATTACGTAGCGTTCATAATGGATGATGTTTATAAATATGTGAGACCTCCATCACTTCGGCATTTGTGAGAAATTCACCTTCGTTTTACGTCCCTCAACCCTCATATGCTGGTTTTTGGCTCTTCTGAATCGATTATGAGCTTGAGGACACGAATTTGGATCTTGAGATATGAAGATATTGTTGATGCTTGAGGTGTTCGATTGCGTTATTCACATTCTTGAGGTATGTTGATCGACTCTACACCTTACTTTCAGATTCTTGATGCTGCATTTTGTATGGTGGTGATTATGATGATATTGTTGTGATTCTTGATGTTATGTGAAGTGTACGTTGAGAAAGATGATATTATGTTGATTATAGTGGTAGATTTCGTATGTTCTTGATGAAATACAAATCATGATATGAGATTGAATCTGGAAAGATTATGGTAAAACTTGGAATATGATTATTCAGAATATTTAACTATTCAGATAGTTCGGATTTGTTGATTGTATCGGTATTGTTG
The DNA here is from genome assembly GCA_033398695.1 of Orobanche coerulescens. Classification (NCBI taxonomy): domain Eukaryota; kingdom Viridiplantae; phylum Streptophyta; class Magnoliopsida; order Lamiales; family Orobanchaceae; genus Orobanche; species Orobanche coerulescens. Next base: position 105,467,799 of record CM065804.1, read on the forward strand.
TTTTCCTATAAATTTACGAGTATGAACAATAAAAAACCTTGTTAATTCGTATTTAAGGTTGAAGTTGGAGTAGAGAATGTTAAGACCCTTGTTATTGGTTGAATTGATTGTTGATATGATTATCGGAATTCGGACTTGTAACGTGGATGTGATTTCGTAATTGATTGTCTTGAATTGTTCGGTTTTGTATATGATTGAGATATCGTTGGACCATTGAGTTCGTTAGTTAATTATATCGATTGTTGATTATCAAACGTGTTGTTAATCGATTATGGCATTAGGTTGTGATAATTGATCGTTAGTTATAACGATTGTGTTGCGGTCGAGACTGAAGAGTATGTGGATTGCTTTAGTCGGAGCTGAGGAGCTCGTAGTCGAAGGCAATGGAATTGGTAATGGCTTCGCCGTATCGGTATCGAGGCAAGTTATATTTGCTCAAATCATAATATTTAATGAATGTTTTGATTTCGTTTCATTTATAATTCATATAGCAATGATATTATATGAATTGTCGGGATGATAGTATGTATATTATGCTTTGGTTTGGGTTAAATCATAATATATATGATTTAAATGTGTTTGGTGAAGACGGAAATGTGAATTATCTCTGGTCTTTGTTATGGAATGTCGGATATCGAGGATAGTTTGTCGTGTCGACATTGATCTCGAGATAGTGGTTTGTTGATAGTGATGGATTGTACTTCATTCGAGATTATTCAAATAATTATGTATTCTTTCAGGGATGTTTGTTCATGGAAAGGACAGTATCTCTGGCTTTGAGTTAATTAAGTATTGTTCAATTATGTGGATAATTATTATGATGCATTGTTGTATATGTTGATGTTTCATATAATGAGTGTGCATCGTTGTTTGGTGGAGTTTTGTGGTTGTCATTCTTTAGAACAGTAATATTAATGGGAATGTGTTGAAGGATAAAACTTGAATGGTACCCACATCCGGAGCCCCGAGTGGATGCTTCCGTGACCCTTGGTTGTGACCTTGGGAGTTTATGTGTTGATAGATAGACAATGTTGAGCATTATGTGAACTATTGTCTAATTAGAATAAGATATTGAGGTCGTGTCGATCTTTCATTATCGAGTTGTCGTTGTTCAATTCGGTAGGTCCTTTTGAATCTTATTGGATATGTGATTCTTTGGGTTTCATTGTCATGTTACATCGTGACACATCTGGAGTCATATCTACATGTCGATCGCTTATGTGTGGGCGGGCACATATAGTCATGTGTTGATTTTGACCTCACATTGAGCTGTCACACGAGACGTACTTTGTGAGACTAATTAGGTACAAGACCACACGTGTATTCGATCGATACCCATTGGTGGATTGTGCAAATACACATTTCCGGATCGGGCGTACTGTGATGTCCATCTTGAGCCATATTGATTGGTCATTCATAGTCCATGTATAGTTGGGTATGTTCGACGGTTTGTGATTGGTTGTTCATATGTCCGAGGGGTATGTTCGACAGTCGGGTTTGTTCTTTCAGATCTACTGTATGTGATTTGTATGATGTTTGAGAATTTCATTCTCTAGTAATCTGTCCTTATGGTCCTTTGTTGATCCTGTTTGGACTTTACCATGTTGATGGTATTCTCGGTCGTTACTGGTCCTTTGCTGACCTTGTTTGGAGTTACCATGTCGATGGTATTCTCGGTCGTTATTGGTCTTTTATTGATCTTGTTTGGATTTTACCATGTCGATGGTATTTTCGGTCATTCTTGGTCCTTTGTTGATCTAGTTTGGAGTTTACCATATCGATGGTATTCTCGGTCGTTCTCAGTCCTTTGTTGATCTTGTTTGGAGTTTACCATGTTGGTGGTATTCTCAGTCGTTATTGGTCTGTCCCTTTGGTCCTTTGTTGAATGTGTTGGAGCTTATCATGTAATGGTGTTCTCGGTTATCGTTGATATCTCGTTGGTAGTATTTGAGTTTATCATGTCGATGATATTATCGATTGATGTATCAGATGTTTATTACTATTGATTGTATGAGCGTTCATACTTTGTATCGATGTCCGGGACTTGTTGTCATTGTTGTGGGGTAGTTGATCTACAGATGTATTGTGTATTATCGGTTTTATCAGGATTGGGATTTGATTGTATAATCTGGCGGACAGAATTTGACACGGATAGATTATTCCATACTTGAGATTTAATGATGTTTTGAGAATCTTGGTATTGTTTGAGTACAGTACAGATGGTTGTATTTGAGTTCACTCGTCATTTGAGAATGCGAGACGTGGATTAAGGTAGGGGTTGATTTACTATGGATTACCATGAGTTGGTAAGGTTATTACGGTAAGATTACGTTGATAGTATTCTTACTTTGTAATTACATTGGTATGTAATTGTTTATGATGATGTGATTGTTGTATTATCCGCACTTTTTCTATTTTTGGTAGTTTCCATTTTGGTGTATTTTCCGTTTTTAGCGACTCGCTTGTAATCGTTTTAACATTTTGAGAATATTTAATTCTGTGAATTTTGGCATCCGAGCATATTTCGAGATTGTTGCACTCGATTTTGTGTTTGGTCATGATTTTTCTGCTTGTCGACTCGTTCGGTGCGTTTGTTGTGCGAAATTGTCGTTTCGAGTTTTCGTGCAAGTTTGTTTAATGTTATTAGACATTTTGTGAGCTTCGGCACGGTTGTTTGTTTCCATATCGTGATTTTCGATCGTTTCGGGTCATTTTATAATTTCCTAAAAGTTTAGGGAATTTACTTTCGTGGTCGTATTCCGAACCTTCGGTTAATCGGGATCATGTTTTCTTTTAGTGCTTAAGTTCGTCACTTTGAACTCTTTGTATTGGTGTCTGCACTTTTCGTCAATCGTTGCGTTTGGTCTTCGTATCACTTCTGCATAGCTGATGGAGCACTGTGATTCTGACCCAAGGAACTCTTATGTACATTAACTAGTCCTCCTAACATATGCTATATGATCTTCCTAATGTATGTTAGTCCTCTTTCATAACGTACGTTAAGGTCTTCATAGAACCGGGCAGAGAGCTCTGTCATTCCCTTACGTACGTAATAAAGGACGCATTACGTACGTTAATGATATAACGTATGCTAGCGTTTCTTGGCTTACGTACGTTATCGGACACAGGTTTAAATACCTAGGGCTGACTGAGATTCGTCCATTTTTCTCCCTTCTTCTCTTCTCTGCGACTTGGACGATCTTTAGGACTTTTGTGCGATTGTGACTCTTCAATCTTAAAGCGATCATATTCCTTAAAGTTTTGGTGCAGAATAACAACACCAATCCGTCTTCTCTGTCTGTGAATCGAGGTAATTTTCTGAAACCCTAGATTTTTTGGGATTTGGGGGTTTCTTCATAAATTCTTCAATTTGGTCATAATTATGGTGTAATTGTGTTAAGTATGATTTATCTACTCCCGATACATGCTTTCCTACAAGATTTTTGGTGTATACTTGGACTTGTTGAGAATCGAGAGGGTGTTAGTTGTGATTCACCCTCGTTGAATATATAGTTGTGATCCACCCTCGTTGAATATATCACTTCATAAGAATTACTTGCCTTTGAGACATGGCGGACTGAAATGAGATTGTAAACGACCACCGTTGGAAGAATTTGGAAACTTCGAACCTAAACGATTCGTAAAACGACTATCACAATAGTACGATCGGAATTTCTAACAATATATTCCATGGCTAACCCCATTTTGCGAGAAATACATTTCATGTATTTCAGGTGCGAATAATGCGATCGGAAGAGTGCCGGGGCAGTACGAGGATGAAGGCCAGGCGTGATACTGTAATGTGGTCGTCGTGTTTATTTGCTTTGAGATTGTTTAGTGGGATTTTGTTTTTTTTTATTTGTCACAAATTGTTAGATAGTACTCGAGTACTATAGGAGAATTGTTTTTCTGTTGTCAGTTACATCAAATCGTTGTTTTATTGTAGTTTAAATGTTTTCGTGGAAAATTCATCGGTTAATCTGATAAATGATGGATGGTTTTGATGTGTTCTGTTGTGGATGTCGTATAAATTTAGCCTTGCGAGTTCCAGATGGGATTCACAGTGCTGTGACATGCCCTGAATATCTTGGGGGTGTTACAGAATATGGTATCAGAGCCTAGGTTTATGGATACCTAGGTTGTTTGTATTTTCGGTCTAGTCACGTTGTAAACACAGTATCATCGCGCTGCCATCATCTTAATATGTCCGGTACTTGTAAGATCTCTTACCTTTTTATTATCTTTACTGTCTCGTCTTCCGATTTCATAATGTGGGGAACCAGTCTTCATGAGGGTTATTTTTCTTAACTGTACTTATGTTTTCATCTTTTTCTATTGTTTAGAATGTCAGCCGGTAGAGGATGCGGATGCGGTCGAGGATGTAGCGCAGCCGGTGGGGCGGCCATGTCTCTCAGTTCGGATGATGGATCGACTGCTCCTACTTTGTCCATTTCAGTCCATCCTAGTTGTGTTTTAACCGCATTTCAGCTGTGGTTTGACCTTGGTTCAGTTGTGGTTTGACCATAGTACAAATGAGTTTTAACCGCAGTTCAACTGTGGTTTGACCATTGTACAGCTGGGTTTTGACCACAAATGCAGTTGTGGTTTGAACGCAGATACAGCTGGGTTTTGACCACAAATGCAGTTGTGTTTTGATCGAGGTGCAGCTTTGGTTTGACCGCGGAAGCATCTGGGTTTTGACCACAAATGCAGCTATGTTTTGGCCACAGGTGCAACTGTGGTTTGACCGCATATGCAGCTGGAATTTGACCACAAATGCAGCTGTGTTTTGACCGAAGGTGCAGTCGGGTTTGACCGCTGGTGCAGCTGGGTTTGACCGCTGTTCAGCTGGGTTTTTGACTGCAGGTGCAGCTGGGTTTAGTTTTTCAGTATTTTTCGTATATTGAATTATGAATTATTGTTGAATTAATTGGATTAATTCAAACCATTACATGTTGTATGTTTGACATATTTATGTGATGGGGATGTAGTTCATGGACTTAGTTTTTGAATCATTATTATTTGATGGGGTTGTAAAGGCTGGTATTGAGCTATTTATTTATTTAACTAGAATATTTGTATAGGATGGAAATTATTCAAATGTAATAGATAGAATTTCCAACACGATGGCCCGAGGCAATCCATCATGAAGATGGCGATTCAAGACTATATTTATTTTCTTATTTTTATTGGGTCAATCGCTTGGCCCAATATTTTGGAAAGGTCCATGAACTGCATGTTGGTAGCAACAAGGTTGTTATTTACTTTATTCATATTGTATGAATATCATAGCGCGATTACAAATGAATTAATGTGCAAAATGTAACATTAATCGCCAAATATTCCCACTTAACATACACTAAGTTGGAAAGGGTGCAAAGTATCATACCCTCCATCAAACTCTTGGAAGATTGAAACTTAAACCGAAATGCTATTCTTCCGAGTGTGTCGGGGTAGTATTTTGGGAAAGGTCGATAAATTCCTATAGTGAATTAGATGCCCTCAGTTGTGATAAATCTAGCCCCTAGAAACCATGTGGGTTGCCGGGTAAGATTCAATTGTCAGACTGATATGAGTTGATAGTTTAAACTTAGATAGTTCAGTGAGCCATAAAAATCGTATGGGTTGAGGGCAAGTGAACTAGGGGTAAAAGAAAGATCAAATCATCTATCAGATGGATTGGTGTTGGACACCACTTTGTGAAACTAATAGACCAGAAATCGTATGGTTTGCCCTCTATTAATTTCATAAAGAACTTGATCACCCACTAAGAAGTCGATCACTTGATGACTTCTGTTTTTCACAAGGGAGTGTATTTTTCCGATAAAATTAGTGGGAGCCAAGTCATGAATAAAAAAGTCCTTTATTCTACTCGGATCATAATTCACACAACTCTAATTAAATCTGATTTACTTTCTGCAGAATTAAAATCTCAAAATGACAATGAATCCACTTGCAATACTTCTTGAAAAGAACATCCTATCCGGACCAAAATTTGTCGACTGGCTCTGAATTTGAGGATAGTCTTCAGTATGGAATTGCTGGATTAAGTCTTGGAGACGAATATCCCACCGTCTCCTACTTGGACCAAGGCTAATCAGGAAGAGGTTGAAACCCATGAGAAGTGGGTCAAAGATGATATCAGAGTCTGTGGCTTTATGATGGGCTCTATAACTAATGAGCTGTGGAGAGAGCACGAGACAATGACTTCTGATAAGCAGATACTGGCTCATCTGATCGAACTTTATGGGTAGCATAGCCAAAAAGCTGGATATGAGATATCAAAGCAGCTGTTTGGAGCTCGGGTGAAGGAAGGGGAGAAAGTTGGGGACCATGTCCTCAAGATGATCTCTATGATCGAAAGACTAGAAGCGCTCGATTTTAGGATGCATGCCTCTCTCCAAACTGATCTCATCCTTCAATCTCTACTAACTCCTTCTCACATTTTGTCATGAATTTCAACCGCAATGAGATTGCTTGCAATCTGGCATGATTAATGAACAAACTATCAACTTCTCAGTCTCAAATGAGGACACCGAGGGTGAGGGAAGCTGCACTTGTTATATCTTCTGGGCCTAGGAGGTCCAATAACAAGAAAAAGGAAAATAAGAAGCAGATGAGGCCTAAAGCTATGGTCGGAAAGGGAAAGGGCAAGGCCCCAATGGGTCTAAAGGCAAGTTAAGCTAAGCCAACGGATAGGTGCCTTAAATGCGGTATGCTAGGCCACTAGAAAAAGGACTGTCCTCAGCTTGATGGTGCTTCAGGTACAGAACTTCTAGTTTTGGAAACAAATTGTTCTGCTACTATTCATTCTACTTCATGGATTCTGGATTTAGGTGCTAGTTCTCACATTTACATTGTGAATCAGGTTCTGGAATGAAGTAGGCGGCTTGGAGATGGGGAAGTAATGATAATAGTCGGAAGCGAACATAGTGTCGAGGCTACTGATATTGGATCACTCCTTTTGGATTTGGAATCTAGTTTTGTTTTAACGTTAGATGATGTATTAGTGTTGCCCAATGGGCATAAAAACATTGTATCAATTCCACCCATGGACCGGAAAGGTTTTCACATTTTCATTGGCGATGGCAGTTGCAAAATTTATTTTAAAAATAAATTTATTGGTTCTGCAACATTGTTGAATGGACTTTATTATTTAAATCTACAAAACAAAATAGTTGGGAATACTATGACTAGAAATCATGGTAGAGATGAAAATAACCAAGCATTAAAGTGTCATCTTTGACTTGGTCACGTTGGCCAGACCAAAATTCATAAGATGGAGAAAGAAGGACTCATGGGTCCATTGGGATCTGATCCATATCCTACTTGTGAATCTTGTCTGAAGAGCAAAATGACTAAGTCCCCCTTTACAGGGATTTTTGAAAGAGCTACTGAAAAACTTGGATTGATTAATACCAAAGTATGTGGTGCTTTAGAATCAGCACGAGACGGATATTAGTACTTCATCACGTTCACTGATGATCATACTAGGTATGGTTTTGCGTACTTGATGAAGCACAAATCCGAAGCCTTCGAGAAATTCAAAGAATTTAAGGCTCTAGTCGAAAATCAAACTGGTCATCGTATTAAGACACTTCGGTCAGACCGAGGAGGCGAATACATGAGTACTGAGTTAGATGAGTTCTTAAAATAACATGGAATAGTATCACAATTCACACCTCCATCAACTCCTCAATTAAATATTGTTTCTGAAAGAAAGAACCGAACCTTGTTGGACATCGTTCGATCCATGCTTAACTATACTGATTTACCAGTTTACCTATGGGGACATGAACTACTTACTGCCATGCATATCTTGAATAGATGTCCTTCCAAGTCCATTCCTACAACACCACATGAGATATAGAGAGGTAGGAAACCAAGTCTTAATCATATCAGATTTGGGATGTCCCACATATGTCAAGAAGACTAAGGTGGAGAAATTGGAAGCTAGGTCTGTTAAAGGACGTTTCATAGGATACCCATATGAGTCAATAGGTTATCTGTTCTACATACCCGATGATCATAGGATCGTCGTTGCTTTACAAGCACACTTCCTGGAAGATGAGTTCATTTAAGAAGGTGGAGCAGGTAGAAATGTTTCTCTGGAAGAACATATTGAAACTCCCGAGGAGACACCTGTGCAAGAAGAAAGAACTGAACCTACTGAAACACAACCACTACCACCGCGTAGGTCAAGTAAGACATCTGAACTACCTGAGAGGTATGGATACATGCATCTGGAGGAATTGGGTCTCCACCAAATAGATGGTAGCCAAGAGGATGATCATATGTCATACGAACAAGTGATGGTAGATGTGGACTCCATTAAGTGACGTGAGGCCATGGAAGTAGAGATAGACTCGATGAATGAAAATTAGGTGTGGACTTTAGTAGATCGACCAGAGGGCATAGTGCCCATTGGGAATAAATAGATCTTCAAAAGGAAGACTGATGGGGATGGCAACTGTTGGAACGGTATTGGTTTATGCGCTATTGTGCGAAAGCGAAAATAATAGTGTGGAAAATAAATCGACACAAGATTTATAGAGGTTCGACAAACGTGCCTACGTCCTCTCACAGTATCTTTTCTATAGGCTAAAGATAAACATCTGCACCTCTCTTCTATCGGTCGAGGGATAACCATTACAATCTCTCTTCTATCAGTCGAGATAAACCGTTCAAACACTTGCCTTTTTGTCGGTCCAAGTTAAACCGTTTTCCTTTTCTATCGGATAAGGAATCAATATCTAGCTTTATATTGGTACTAGATAAACCTCACATGGATATATATTGTGATTTTAACAATGCCGGATCCTTGATCCTAATAACACTGAATCGAATCTTATCCTTTCTTTTTCCTCTCGTGTATGAGTTTTCATGTATCACACTCAAACTCTTATCAATATAAGCTCAAATACTACAACGATAGAATGTAAAACAATATCTGATCAATATCTTGATTGCTTGAGGTTGTTGTGGGATCAATACCATAGGAAGTGGTATTTATCGGCTCCAAAGCCTCAACTAGCCATTAGCTGTTTCTGACTCCTTTACGTACGTTACAGCTTCTCTTTTACGTACGTTAAGCACTTTACATATGTTAGCTCAAATCCTTTACGTATGTTATACTCCATGCAAATCAGTCCAGTAGCTTCTGCCTAGACCTTTACGTACATTAAGCTTTTCCCCCTTATGTACGTTATCTTCAGTCAAATTATTCGTTGCATGCTGACCTATGCCATGATATCATCTTCAACGACTCCTTGTTTGAATTCTGAAACACTTCATTATGTACGTTAACCATACAGTGTTACGTACGTTAACTTCCACATATTACATACGTTAAGCTCTCTATATAGCGTACGTTAAGCATGTTATCTGCAGCCGACTTTTCTAACTCGATTGATCAGGTAACTTGCTGACCCGTCTGATCAGGTAACTTGCTGGATTGTGCGATATTTTATGTCTTCGACTTCTTCGTTGTTTTGTCGCTTCTTTATTGTTTTCCTTTGTTTAACAACTTAATCATCAAAACTCGATAATGAATATTTGGAATAAAATATTCCAACAATCTTCTCATTTTTGATGATTACGAAACAACGCCTTGAATGGGATAAAACCTGCAAAATAAAATATATGTATATTCTACAGATCAAAGTTTTTGACTTTGTCCGTTTCGTTAGTTTCTTCCATCTTTCCTTTTTTTTACTTCCTCTTTTCATTTTTCAACTTCTTCGATTTTTTGGGATTTCACCTTTTCGACTTTTCTTCGTCTTTTCTTTTTTTCTACTATTCTCTCCCTTTTTTGTCCTTTTTGTTATTCGTAGAATATATATGTATTTTTATTTTTCTCGTCATTCTTTCATTACGCTTTTCTTTTCTTCCATTCATTTCTTTCATTCAACTATTTTCTCCCCTTTTTTGTTATCAGCAAAAAGTGTAAATAACGATAATTAAATCGATAATAAAATGTATGAAAAAATGGGAAACTCCCCCTGACAAAAATCTCCCCCTTTTTAAAAAAAATTTAATACTCCCCCTGAGTAAAATACCAATTAATGTAAAATTAATTTTTATTTTTGGGGATCTAACCGAAAGTCGGTCGTTTTTATTAATATGGACGATGTTCGGAATATTGGTTCCTTTAGGAATCCAAATCTTTTTAATTTTGATCGTCCGGTGTGGGCTTTTGCAATTTGAGATATGATGCCTATGTTTTAAACATTTGTTGCAACGGGGTATTTTCAAATTTAAGGATTCATTTTTGAAATTCGGTTTGAATCCTAACCCCTATTTATTCAAAGTATATTTTTGAACCGATAATATTTGTTCAAATTTCTCATTTCCACACGAAAATTTCTTTGTTAAAACTTTAAGTTCGTCTTGAACTTTCAAAAGATCATTCTTTAAATTATTTTCATTTTCAAGGCATTTTGAATGATCGGTCTCGATAATTTTCCCTTTTTTAAGAATTTTGGAAATTTCGCTTTCCAATAATTTGTTTTTCCATTGGAGTGATTTAATTTCGAATAAAGCATTTTGAAAATCGGTATGCAATAATTCGAATGCTTCAAAAAGTTCATCGTAAGAATTACTTACTTGGCTTTCGACGTCGCTTTCGTCGAATGTACTTCTTGTCATGAGAGCGAGGTTATTTTGATTATAATCATCGTCATCATCTTCGTCACTCCACGTGGCAATTAAGACTTCCTTCTTTGGATTTGCTCGGCAATTCTTTGCGAAGTGGCCTGGTTAACCACAGATTCGACAGTTGTTGTCGAATTTCTTAGATTCGCCCATCTTGATGTCTTTTTTTCTCCGGTTTAATAAGTTTTGAAACTTATTTATATTTTTGGCATAATATGCCGATTCTTCGTCACTTTCGTCGACCGGGATTTTTTCTTTTCTTGACATCTTCGCTTTCATAGCTATTGATTTTTCCTTCGGCTTTGGCTTGGTGTTCCGTGATTTTAGAACAATCCCATAACTAATTAGCGAACCAACGAGGGCGCTAAAGTCGAGCGTATTGAGATCTTTAGATTCATTATTGCCGTCACGGTGCCATCCCATTCGCTAGTTAGTGATCGTAAGATTTTCTTGACATTCTCACTACTCAATAGCGGTTTCCCGAAAGAAGCAAGTCCATTTGTGATGACCGAAAATCGGTCGAGCATGTTGGTGATGGACTCGTCACCCTTCATCATGAATAACTCGTAGTCATGGAGAAGCATATTAATCTTCGTCTCCTTGACTTGAATTCTTCCCTCGTGTGAGATTTAAAGAATTTTCCATATTTCTTTAGCACTTTCACACGGTCAAATATGGTTGACCTCTTCTGGATTTAAGGCACAATATAAAAGTTGAGTGGCCTTACAATTTAGATGATCGTTCTTCCAATCCTAGTCATTATATTCTTCAAAACTCTTAAGAGATCCGTCGGATTTGATTGGAATTTTCGGGCCAAGACAAATGATCTTCCAGATTTTTATATCATAGGCATGAATGAAGATCGGCATCTTTTTCTTCCATGTCATATAATTTGATCCATCGAAGAATGGAGGTCGATTTAGAGTAAGTCCTTTGACCGGTGCGATTTAAAACACCATTGGATCTTCTTCTCCTTGGATGTTAAGCTGCTTCTAGGAGTACCACTATGATACCAATTGTTGGAACGATACCATTTTGTGCGCTATTGTGCGGAAGCGAAAATAACGGTGCGGAAAATAAATCGACACAAGATTTATAGAGGTTAGGCCAAACGTGCCTACGTCCTCTCACAGTATCTTTTCTATAGGCTAAAGATAAACCTCTGCACCTCTCTTTTATCGGTCAAGGGATTACCGTTACAATCTATCTTCTATCGGTCGAGATAAACCGTTCAAACACTTGTCTTTTTTTCGGTCCAAGTTAAACTTTTTTCCTTTTCTATCTGATAAGGATTCAACCTATCTAGATTTCTAATGGTACTAGACAAACCTCACGTGGATATAGATTGTGATTCTAACAATGACAGATCCTTGATCCTAATAACACCGAATCGAATCTTATCCTTTCTTTTTCCTCTCGTGTATGAGTTTTCGTGTATCACAGTCAAATTCTTATCAATGTAAGCTTAAATACAACAACGATAGAATGTAAAACAATATGTATTCAATATCTTGATTGCTTGAAGTTGTGGGATCAATACCATAGGAAGTGGTATTTATAGGCTCCAAAGCCTCAACTAGCCGTTAACTCTTTCTGACTCCTTTATGTTGATTAGTGCATAATTGATCTAAAATTCATATACAAAATATTCATTTTTCCGGGCATAATTGTACTGATTTGTGATTAAAAATATATATTTTACAGATATGTCCAAACATGAGCTAAAAATGGTTATTTCTGATTCGACATGAAGCATCAAAAAGGACGGAAAACAAGATCAAATCCAACGACGGGAATTTTTCCAGGACAAACGACCATACAAAACGGCGCAAAATGGACCGTGTTCTGTCGGCCGTTTCACATACGGCGCAAAAGAGGCCGTGTCTTGGGCCGTTTCACACACGGCCGGCATTTAGCGCCGTGTCCTCGCGCGTATTCCGGAAGAGACCGAGTCACCACAAAACGGCGCATAACACGGGGCAAACTGGGCCGTTTTTCATCGCCGTGTTTCAACAGATGTCATGCAAAATTAGTCCACTTTTGACCAACTTGTGAAATCAACCACAAGATATTTTTTTGGTCAAAAATCTGAAAATTCAAAGACATGGGTGAAGTGTGAACAAAGAATTAAAAAAATGATATTACAATAGATATTTTGAATTAAATAATCAATTGTATTCTTGAAAATCACCTATAAAAGGACATGTTCATCCATTGCAAAAATCAACAACACACATTCTTACCAAGAAATCCTCAACTTCTTGCTAAGAAATACTCCTTTCCTTTAGAAATATATTTTCCTTAGAACTTTCAATTTTAGTTTGTATTTTATTTTTGGTTTGAAGTTTTTCTTTCATTTAGTTTGTAATTGAAAAGTGCTTGATCAATAAGCACTTAGTATTTTACTTAGTGTTTTACTTTCAAATTTTGTAAGCTTGTAACCTTTAAACAAGTTTGAAGTTATATTTTGAAGTTTGTTTCTTGCACTTTGATTCATCATATTCAAGTAAGTTTTATCTATTGTCATTAAGTTCTAGTAATTAAAAGTTTCTATATATATATTATATATATCAATTATTTCTATTATAATTTTACTATGTATAAACCGATGAGTAGCTAATCTTTCTTCCTAGGGAAGGGGATTTCTATTAGGTTATATATTGAGTATTTGATTGATTTAAACTATTTTTAGGACTAATTGGTTTAAATAGAGATTGATCATATCCTATTTTTACTAATGAAACCTTCTTGATTGATTGTTGAGTGAATTGGAAACATATCTTTTCAATCTATCAAATGTTAATCTTGTTATCAACATCTTAAGATTGCGAAAGTGGTTAAGACATCTTTGATTACGAAAGTACGGAGGTGAAAAGTTGATTACTCGATGAACGATCGTTTATCCTAAAAATAGTCAAGTTAGAGAAATGAAAGAACTAATTGGTTTAAATAGAGATTGATCATATCCTATTTCTACTAGTGAAACCTCCTTGATTGATTGTTAAGTGTATTGGAAACACATCTTTTCAATCTATCAAGTGTTAATCTTGTTATCAACATCTTAAAAAAGTGACAACATTAAGACATCTTTGATTACGAAAGTACGGAGGTGAAAAGTTGATTACTCGATAAACATTCGTTTTTTCTTTTATATCCATATAAATCAATTCCTATACTTAATTAAATACCTAATTTAATGAACCCGTAATCCCCTAGATTTTATAAATTCCCAACTCATTTTAATTCTATTCATTTTCACTAGTTAAAAATAGTCTAGTATAAATAGTCTAGTATAAATAGTCTTAATATAAATAGTCTAGTATAAATAGTCTTAATATAAATAGTCTAGTATAAATAGTCTTAATAAAAATAGTCTTATATAAAATAGTCTTATTAAAAAATAGTTTGGTTTAAAATATAGTGCATTTAATTTAGTTAATATTTAAAAACCCAAAAATATCTTTTTGAATATTTTAGTATTTATTTCTCGCAATTTGTAACAAAAAATTATACGAAGCCCTGTTGGACAATCCTCGAGAGAAAAGACCTTGGTAGAACTCACCAAAAACTACTTCTACCTCGTATATATTTGCGAGCGACTCAAGAACTCCTATTTTTAGGATAAGTTTTTGGCCGATCAAATTTTGGCGCCGTTGCCGGGGATTGTTTTAGGCCAAATATAATTTTTAAATCGGTCAAGTGGCGGATAACGGTACTCCGTGACTATCAAAGTCGGATTTTTCAGTTTCCCAGAACAACTGATATTTGTATATATTTTTTTTTTAATTATTTTCATTGTCTTTTTATTTTTGTTTTTTTTATCATGGATGAAACATTGTTTAAAATTGAAAAAAGATTTCCCTTTCTAAGCAAAAATGCAATTTTAAAAATTTACAAGACAAGGCTTGAAAGGATGAGGTTGCTTACGAATAAAAGCATACCTTTTGATATAAGATTCATTATCGAAGCCAAAGTAAGAATAGAAGGTGAATTCACAGAAACACCAACTAGATTCTTACCAGGGCTTGGAAAAAGTTCATATGCCAAGAAACGACGAGCAAAGATTCTAGCCGTTTGCTATAAATGTGCTAGATGGAACTGTAATGCAAAATGTCGATCTTTAGGAATTCCATCTACAAACAGAGAAGATAAAATTCAGTTCATTAATGATGGTCTGAATAAGGAGAATTTAGATAATATCGAAATTTCTCTTGACACGCATCCTAGTGGACTTGTATATTACGGAATTCAATGTTTGTGGAATAAATTCAAACCAGAATATGAACAACGTCTTGGGAATCTGACGTTAAAAGACCCTGTTTGCCAATTTGTAAGAAAATTGGATGGGAAGCTTCTCCCCGACTCATAGAAGGCGTTTAGGCCGTTTAAACGTAAAATCGGAGGAAGATGTGAGCCACAATCACAACTCATACATACGCGTAAGTATCTTTTATTTTTGTCGTGTGGTGAGATTTTCTGAATAAAAAATGTGATACGCGATAAATGCATTCATTATTCTATTGAGTAGTTGAAGCGCAATCAACGCAATCACAAACTTGTTAAACAATTTTTACCTTCTTTTTCTTCTATAAATAAACATTGCGCTTGTTTCTTTTATTCATCCCTCAAACTTGTACTTTTCTCTTTTTCTCTCTAAATTAATTTCTTTTCAAAAATGGAGTCATCATCTTCCACAAAAAAATTTAGCACAGTCTGCATTTTTGGTGGAGCTAGTTATGGAAAAGATGCATGCTTTACTGAAGCAGCACACAACTTGGGTCGTACTTTAGGAGAAAAATGCATTCATGTAGTTTACGGAGGAGGAAGTCTAGGATTAATGGGACGAGCTGCTGCTTCTGCCTATATGGAAGGAGTAAGAGTATTGGGAGTAATCCCAAAACCACTGGCGCAAAGTAAAATCACCGGTCAACTATTGGAGATGAGTTTAGATCTGTGAATATGCAAGATCGCATAACTCACATGATAAATAATTCTGGCGCCTTTATCGCCCTTCCCGGTGGTTTTGGCACCCTTGAGGAACTTTTTCATGTGGTTACCAGAGCCCAGCTAAATGTTCATCAAAAACCAATAGGAGTGCTTAATGTCAATGGTTTCTTTGATGGTTTACTGTCTTTCATCGACTACTCTGCCGAAAAGGGCTTTATTTCCGAGCGTGCAAAACGAATCATAGTCGTTGCAACAACACCAGAAGAACTAATCAAAAAACTCAATGAATTTGTTCCTCAACCAGATCCAGCTCTAGCTAAAATTGTCTGGGTAGAAGATTTTACATTGAGAAAACGAAAAGTGTATTGTTTCCTCTCCCTTTGTTAACGCATGACGGACCTCTTGTATTTTTACTTTCTGTCGTGTGTAATAATCGTGCTAAATGATGGCAGCTTAAGGAGTTTCTTCTTGATCTCTTGACGCGCATCTATTCGCGATTTATGTATTGCTGTAATTTTTATTTCGTGTTTTGCTTTTTTTAAAAAACTTTGATGGCAGCGTAAGGCGACTCTTCGGACTTTCTTGATGCGCATCTAAAAAATTATGTTATACTTACGAGTATATTTTATTTTCTTTTGTGTGTACCTCGTATATTTATTCTCTTGCAGATTCTAAAAGGCGTTAGGCTCAGACATCAACTTTCTTAACAGGGAGTATTCTGCTTTTCTGCATTGATTTTTATTTTTTATTTTATAAACTGAGGACAGTTTTATTTTTAAGTTTTGGGGTGGTTTGTTTAATAATTTTGGTGTGTTTTGATTGATTTGGTTATTTGCCTTAATTTTTTTTTTTATTATTATTATATATATATATTTATAGTATTTTGATTTTTGAGATTTCTAGATCTGGCCATAAACACCAATAAATTAACTATATACAAGCTTCTAAAAATTGTTTTAACCGGTAAAAAAATTGTATATTCCAAAATTTTTTTTTTTGAGCCTTAATCTCTCTTTCCAAGCCTTGTAATTATCATATAAAATCGAGTCATTCGTTACCTTGAGAAAAGAAGAATCAATTGGTTGATGAAAAATAAAAATGAAATTTACTTAATTTGTGGAGTTTTTGATTTTTCATGCTTAAATAAAAAATAATTTTCTGCAAAAATTCTATTCCCTAAAAAAAAAAAGGAGTCATTGGTGAAAAGAGCTACACGTTAGCAAATAACGGTGTGAAAGCTATCACCTAAAAAAAAAAATGACAAAAAGGAGAAGTGTTGAGCGAATAAATGCCTAATTTTGGAAGTCTTAAATTTTGCGAAAAATAAAGGACTAACCATTGTTGGTGCGTAGGCTGTCTCGAAAAATTGGTGAAAAGAGCTACACGTTAGCAAATAACGGTGTGAAAGCTATCACCTTTTTACGAAAGAAAAATAATGAGATAGAAATTGTGTTAGTGAAAAGAGCTACACGTTAGCAAATAACGGTGTGAAAGCTATCACTAAAAGGGATGTAGTTTATGAGCAGATTTGAATTAATTAGCAGCTGAATTTCAATACACTCAATTTTGTGAAAATCACAATATTTGATGACGCCGATGAAATTCTTCTTCATATTGAGTCGAAAAATAACGAGTGATCGAGAGCAACCATCAAAGGGAGTCGTGTGAAGTCACGAGTGGGAAAGAAATAATCAACCTTTTGGGTGGAAAACCTTGTATTTTGGAATTACAAAAATAAAAACCGTGTTTTAACTTCAAAATCGTTAGTAGATTTATTTTGAATCTTGATTCATTTCTATCTACTGTATAAAGTTGGTTATTGTGTATTAATGGCATTTTGATCTCTTTTTATCTTTATATATAATTATTTTTCTTAAATTTGTGTGTATTGTTTTTTATTTTTTATTTTGTGTCTTATTTTAATTTTTATTTTGTGTGTGATTAATAATGAGTCTTGCTCGGGACTAGCAAGAATTTAAGTGTGGGGTATTTGATTAGTGCATAATTGATCTAAAATTCATATACAAAATATTCATTTTTCCGGCATAATTGTATGATTTGTGATTAAAAATATATATTTTATGATATGTCCAAACATGAGCTAAAAATGGTTATTTTACTGACATCGACATGAAGCATCAAAAGGACGGAAAACAAGATCAAATCCAACGACGGAATTTTTCCAGGACAAACGACCATACAAAACGGCGCAAAATGGACCGTGTTCTGTCGGCCGTTTCACATACGGCGCAAAAGAGGCCGTGTCTTGGGCCGTTTCACACACGGCCGGCATTTAGCGCCGTGTCCTCGCGCGTATTCCGGAAGAGACCGAGTCACCACAAAACGGCGCACAACACGGGGCAAACTGGGCCGTTTTTCATCGCCGTGTTTCAACAGATGCCATGCAAAATTAGTCCACTTTTGACCAACTTGTGAAATCAACCACAAGATATTTTTTTGGTCAAAAATCTGAAAATTCAAAGACATGGGTGAAGTGTGAACAAAGAATTAAAAAAATGATATTACAATAGATATTTTGAATTAAATAATCAATTGTATTCTTGAAAATCACCTATAAAAGGACATGTTCATCCATTGCAAAAATCAACAACACACATTCTTACCAAGAAATCCTCAACTTCTTGCTAAGAAATACTCCTTTCCTTTAGCAATATATTTTCCTTAGAACTTTCAATTTTAGTTTGTATTTTATTTTTGGTTTGAAGTTTTTCTTTCATTTAGTTTGTAATTGAAAAGTGCTTGATCAATAAGCACTTAGTATTTTACTTAGTGTTTTACTTTCAAATTTTGTAAGCTTGTAACCTTTAAACAAGTTTGAAGTTATATTTTGAAGTTTGTTTCTTGCACTTTGATTTATCATATTCAAGTAAGTTTTATCTATTGTCATTAAGTTCTAGTAATTAAAAGTTTCTATATATATATTATATATATCAATTATTTCTATTATAATTTTAGTATGTATAAACCGATGAGTAGCTAATCTTTCTTCCTAGGGAAGGGGATTTCTATTAGGTTATATATTGAGTATTTGATTGATTTAAACTATTTTTAGGACTAATTGGTTTAAATAGAGATTGATCATATCCTATTTTTACTAATGAAACCTTCTTGATTGATTGTTGAGTGAATTGGAAACATATCTTTTCAATCTATCAAATGTTAATCTTGTTATCAACATCTTAAGATTGCGAAAGTGGTTAAGACATCTTTGATTATGAAAGTACGGAGGTGAAAAGTTGATTACTCGATGAACGATCGTTTATCCTAAAAATAGTCAAGTTAGAGAAATGAAAGGACTAATTGGTTTAAATAGAGATTGATCATATCCTATTTCTACTAGTGAAACCTCCTTGATTGATTGTTAAGTGTATTGGAAACACATCTTTTCAATCTATCAAGTGTTAATCTTGTTATCAACATCTTAAAAAAGTGACAGCGATTAAGACATCTTTGATTACGAAAGTACGGAGGTGAAAAGTTGATTACTCGATAAACATTCGTTTTTTCTTTTATATCCATATAAATCAATTCCTATACTTAATTAAATACCTAATTTAATGAACCCGTAATCCCCTAGATTTTATAAATTCCCAACTCATTTTAATTCTATTCATTTTCACTAGTTAAAAATAGTCTAGTATAAATAGTCTAGTATAAATAGTCTTAATATAAATAGTCTAGTATAAATAGTCTTAATATAAATAGTCTAGTATAAATAGTCTTAATAAAAATAGTCTTATATAAAATAGTCTTATTAAAAAATAGTTTGGTTTAAAATATAGTGCATTTAATTTAGTTAATATTTAAAAACCCAAAAATATCTTTTTGAATATTTTAGTATTTATTTCTCGCAATTTGTAACAAAAAATTATACGAAGCCCTGTTGGACAATCCTCGAGAGAAAAGACCTTGGTAGAACTCACCAAAAACTACTTCTACCTCGTATATATTTGCGAGCGACTCAAGAACTCCTATTTTTAGGATAAGTTTTTGGCCGATCATATGTACGTCACAGCTCCTCTTTTACATATATTAAGCACTTCACATATGTTAGCTCAAATCCTTTACGTACGTTATACTCCATGCAAATCAGTCCAGCAGCTTCTGCCTTGACCTTTACGTACGTTAAGCTTCTCCCCCTTACGTACGTTATTTTTAATCAAATTATCTGTTGCATGCTGACCTATGTGATGATGTCATCTTTAACGGCTCCTTGATTGAATTCTGAAACACTTCATTACGTACGTTAACCATATAGTGTTACGTACATTAACTTCCACATATTACGTACATTTAGCTCTCTATATAGCGTACGTTAAGCATTTTATCTGCAGCCGACTTTTCTGAATCGACTGATTAGGTAACTTGCTGACCCGTTTGATCAGGTAACTTGTTGGATTGTGCGACATTTTGCATCTTCAAATTCTTCGTTGTTTTATTTCGCTTCTTTGTTGTTTTCCTTTGTTTAACAGCTTAATCATCAAAACTCGATAATGAATATTTTGAATAAAATATTCCAACAGCAACATAGAAGCCGACAAAGCTAAGATTGTGTCTAACGGTAATACCCAAAGAGAGTGAATTGATTATCAGGAAACCTTCTCTCCAGTTGCCATGATCAAGTCTAATCGCATGATGCTTGCCATATCCGCTCACTATGATTATGAGATATGGCAAATGGACGTGAAAACGGCTTTTCTAAATGGATACCTCGAAGAGAAAAATCTATGTGGAACAGCTTATAGGCTTCATGTCCACCACCGATAGTCAAAAAATTTGCAAACATCAGCGTGCCATTTGTAGACTGAAGCAATCTTCGTAAAGTTGGAATCATCGTTTTGACGAAGCAGTAAAAGAGTTTGACTTCGTGCAAAATAAGGATGAGCCTTGTGTTTACATAAAGGTTAGTGGGAGCAATATTGCATTCTTAGTACTATATGTAGATGACATTCTACTAATAGGAAACGACATTGGACTGTATAGTTCTGTGAAAGCTTGACTTTATAACACATTCTCCATGAAAGACTTGGTAGAAGCTTCCTATATTCTGAGTATTCGCATCAATAGAGATAGAGCGAAGAGAATATTAGGACTTTCCCAAGCCTCCTATATAGAAAAGATCCTAAAGATGTTTAGGATGTAAGATCCTAAAAGAGGGTTCTTACCTATGCGACAGGGTTTAAAACTCTCCAAAACCATGTGTCCTCAAAGTGAGGAAGACATGATGGATATGAAACAGGTACCCTATGCATCAGCTGTGGGTAACATCATGCACGCAATGTTGTGCACGAGACCGGAATTGAATGCGATGTGAGCATAGTCAGTCGGTTTCAAGCAAACCTGGGTAAATTGGACGGCCGTAAAGAACGTTCTAAAGTACCTTAAACTGACTAAAGAAATGGTTCTTACATATGGTGGCGGAGAATTGAGAGTGGATGGGTTCACGGACTCGGATTTCAGTGGCGATACGGACAAAGAAAAGTCCACATTAGGGTATATATTTACTCTGAATGGTGGATCAGTTTCTTGGATGAGTTCCAAGAAAAATGCGACTGCATATTCCACCTACCAGGCCGAGTACCAGGCAGCCTCGGAGGCGTCAAGGGAAGCATTTTGGATCAAGAAGTATCTTGAAGAACTTCAAGTAGTCCCAAGCGCAAAGCTGCCAGTGCCGCTTTACTGCGACAATGAAGGAGTTGTTGCACATGCTAAAGAACACAGGTCTCATCATAAGACCAAGCATATTGAGAGAAATTATAACATCGTCACATAGATGGTGAAGAATAGATACATTGAACTGCAGAGGATAGGCTCAGCAAATAACCTTGCTAACCCGCTCACCAAGGCACTATCGCGGAATGTCTTGGAGCGACATCTGAATAACATGGGTATTAGATATCACAATATGTGGCATTGAGTCAAAGTGGGAGGTTGTTAGAGTATGCCCTTGAATGCCACACTGAGGATAACAGATTCGGGGCATCTATATGTGATTATGTATTCATTAATAAAAGGTAGTGATTATTTCTTTATTTATTGTATATCATTGACGTTCTTGATTTGATAAATAAATAGAAATGATGTCCGTTCTTTTAAGTAGAAGCATTCCAGTATTTATGATATAAGGAGTCTTACACTGGAAATGTTTAGAACTCAAAAGCATAATTTATCCGCAAGTCGATAAAACTTAATTAGGCATTAAGTCATTAAATGAAGACTTGTATATTGTATGCTTGGACATGTGCATGTCTTCACTCAGGAGTAGTGCAAGCATTCGGTATAGGTATACTAATTGGATTAATATACTCGAATACGACTCACCTTGATTCGCTCACATAGATTTCACTCTGGGATAGTCAATGACTGAATCGTAAGGTTATGATAGGTATGCGTGAACCTTTGACTTGAGGGTTCAGTAAAAGATGTGCTTGTTTCATTAAGTTAGTCATTAGAGTAGTTCGATCCATTCACCTGTTGGTAGGGGTCAACCTCGAAATGCAACTTAATGGGCAAGTACCAGTCTTTACTGAATACCAAGAAAGGATTCTTTCTCCTGGAAGTGAGCAGGATAATGTCCTATGCTGTTAGTGGCAAATAAGATCAAAAGTCTTTGGCCAAAGCGATTGAACTAGTTGTATTCGATACATGAGTGTTCTGTGATCTTGATTTGTACTAACATATGCATAGAGTCAAGTATAGGGAAGGTTTGACTTAATCGTGACCCTAAAACTTGATCGGGACATATGATAAAGGGTTTATACGTATACGGTATTCATAACAGGTTTTGGAATGATTCCCATCATTCATTCTCAGTTGGATTGCGGTGTGAGCCACGGACTGGCTAAGTGTTCCTCACACTCTTTGGATCCTCCCATTGCTGACTGATATGAACCTCCAGAGTCGCGCATATAGGATTAATGATGGATTAAATTATGCCTATTCTCCTTTAATAAATATTAGACATTAGATGTCTAATTAAATTTAATTTACTGGATAAATTAAATCCGTCTGATAAATTAAATAATTAAATATATATTAATTAATTAGATTAATTAATTTAAATACAAAGTAACGGACCAAGGTTTATCTATCGGATTGGAGGCACGGGGTTCAAAACATAGACCAAATGGTTGTACCACTTAAATAGTCCATTAAGACTTTGTTTCAAGTTGGGGGTGATAATATATCTAACGACCTCACTTTGAAAAGATGAGACACGAGACCTTACGTGAAAACTAACAGAGAAGAGAGAAAAGTACTTCTACTGGGTGATACACTTCTGAGTCTTGAGAATTGAAAGGCATACTTGATATCTTCTCATAGCCGTGTTCTTGGAGAACGAGAAGAAGGAGTTTTATTCTAGACATTTTTCCGATGCGTGTATCGTTGAGACATTCGGCATTTTCGGCATTGGAGATTCTAAAAGTTTCATGGATATGATTCGTTCTCGTCATCATCAAACTAAAGAAGTCGGGTCTTCGAGGGTATGATCTCGTTTCTTTTATTTATTCGTTTATAAGATCCTTGATCGATACTCTTCAGGAGTTCGGATTAGCATAATTTGTGCAATTTTATTTTACGATGCATATTCGATTTATGGCCTGAACTCCAACATACTGTTTGGTGTTTGTATTTTGTTTCGTTTTGAAACTCGGTATACATTAATAAATTTTACGGTTGGTATTTATTAATGTTTTTTCAATTCTTAGCCTAGTAAAGCCTTATATACTGTAATAATCCCGAATATCTCGGGGTGTTACAGGCGTGGCCCCAAAATGATAATGCCTAGTAAAGCCTAGTAAAGCCTAGTAAAGCCTTATATACTGTAATAATCCCGAATATCTCGGGGTGTTACAGGCGTGGCCCCAAAATGATAATGGAAGCTCCGTTCGACTAATCATGGATCGAACCATATCTAATAAAGTTTGGTTCCTCTTCTCGGGCACGCCGTTATGTTGAGGTGTTCCCGAAGGAGTAAGTTGTGAAATAATTCCATGACTCCTAAGATGATTATCGAATTCTGGGCTCAAGTATTCACCACCTCGATCCAATCGAAGGGCTTTAATTATCTTGCTGAGTTGATTATGTACTTCACTCTGGAATATTTTGAATATTTCAAAAGATTCATGTTTATGCTTCATAAGATAAACATATCCATACCTACAAAAATCATCGGTAAAAGTGATGAAGAATTGGTACCCACCTCTGGCATGAGTGGTAAGAGGTCCGCATACATCAGTATGTACTAGGCCTAATAAACAAGATTCGCATATCCCATATGACTGGTGAAAGAATTCTTCGTCATCTTTCCCAATAAACAAGATCCGCATGTCTCATATGTCTCATAGTCAAGGGAGTCTAAAAGTCCATCGTGAAGGAGTTTAGAAATACATTTCTCATTTATGCGACCAAGTCGATAGTGCCATAAGTAAGTCGGATTAGAATCATTGAGCTAAGGTTTCTTGGTTGCGATGTTATAGACTTCCAAAGTATTGGACTCATCTAGATCAATATTGTAAAGGCCAGTATATAACCGTTGGGATTCGATGCCTAAAATGAAGCTGCATAGAAAGCAAAAATAAATTTAATCGAACCCCTAAAGAGGACCAGTCATGCAACATATATACGAATATAAAAGGACAAGAGTTAAGATGTGAAAAACATACCCTTGAAGTCCTTTGACTGAATGTCGAAGTTGATGTTGGCGATCGCAAATCCGATTTGATAAGTACTCGAAGATCCAAATGTGGAAAGCACCGCGTATCTACTAGCCATGAGCTGGGAGATGATCAAAACAAACAACTACTCAATTACCCTCTAAGGATTCGGCTAGAAAAGAGTAGTGGGAAAATTATTTCTCAAGTATCTGATCACTCTAAGTGATATAAGTTTTATTCTTGATTTTCTTTTGTTGGGTACAAGATCGGATATTGCGCCGTGTTGTGGAAGCGTAAATATCAAGTGCAGAAATTTAAAGCACACAAGGATTTATAGAGGTTCGGCTATAAACGAGCATATGTCCTCTCTCGGTATCTTTTTCAATAGGCTAAAGAAAAACCTCTTCTCCTCTCTTCTATCGGTCGAGGTATAACCGTTACAATCACATCTTCTATTGGTCCGTGATAAACCACTCGTATATGATTTTGTGTATAACACTCAATCACTCAATGTAAGCTCAATATTACAACAACAATATAATGAATATCAATCTCAGATCAATGTGTAGAATACTTGAAGTTGTTTTTTTTAATCAATACCATCTCCTTGGTATTTATAGGCTCCATCAACAAACTAGCCGTTAGCTGCTGCCCACTGCATTACGTACGCTATGTAACTCTGGTTACGAATGTAAGCTTGATTACGTACGTTAACCTCCACGGGTTACGTACGTTAGCCTCTTCATAATCCAGTCCAGGGAGTTTCATCATATTGGTTACGTACGTTAGCATATACTCCATTACGTATGTTAAGCCATACGTCAGTGCTAACGTCATGTGTCCGTTGCCACCTTTCTGACTTTGACTCGTCCAACGTTCACTTGGTTTGAACATGCATTACATACGTTAATTTGCATCTCTTACGTACGTTAATAGCCTTATATTACGTACGTTATTCTTACTCCTTTATTTTCTCCAGTATTTTGCACTTTGTTTTCCTTCGATGCTTGCTTCGCCTCTTCGTTGTTTTGTTTTGTTTATAGACTTTAATCATCAAAACACTTTTAGTTTATGTATGGAACAAAATGTTCCAACAATCTCCCCCTTTTTGATGATTACAAAAGAAAACTTCATCAATGGGATTTATCTGCAAAAATACAGATATATGTATATGTGTACAGACCAAAGTTTTCGACTTTGTCCGTTTCGTTAGTTTCTTCTCCCATTTCTTTTTCGACTTCTTCTTTCCTTTTTCTTTTTCGACTCCTTCATTTCTTTTTCGAATTTTCAAATTTTCATCATCTTTTCGACGTCTCCTCATTTTTCTTTTCAACTTTTTCTTTTCGAATTTTCTCCTTTCTTCCATTTTCTATTTCATCTTTTCGACTCAACTTCGATTTCTCCCCCTTTCAAGGTTCTCCCCCTTTCATGGTAAATCCCATTTTTCTCTTTTCTCCTTACTTCTCCCCCTTTTTGTTTTCATCAAAAAGTGTAATAAATAATAATAAATACGATACCAAATAATAAATATGCATGATACCAAATGATAAAAATAACAGGATAAATTAAGAAGGGTATAACTCCCCCTGAAAATATTATCTCCCCTTTAAAAAAAATTAGTACTCCCTTTGAGTAAAATATCAAAAATCAATTTTTGGGGATCTAACCGATAGATTGTTTTTGTTTCGAGACGTAAACGATATTTGAAATAATTGTTCCTTTAGGAACCCAAATTTTCTTAATTTTAATCGTTTTTCTAGCGCTTTTACAATTTGAAATATGATGCCCGAATTTTAAACACTTTTCGCAATGGGGTATTTTGAAATTAACGGATTCGTTTTTCGAACGTGTTTTGAATCCTAACCCCTCTTTATTCAAAGTAAATTTTTGAACACTAAGCATTTGTTCAAATTTCTCGTTTCCGCACGAGAATTTCTTTGTCAAAGATTTAAGCTCGGTTTGAATTTTAGCGAGATCATCCTTCAAAATATTTTCATTTTCAATACACTTCGAATGATCAATTTCAACAAATTTTCCATTCTCGATAATTTTGGAATTTTCAATTTCCAATAATTTAATTTTAGACTTAAGGGATTTGATTTCGGATAAAGCGTTTTGATAATCCGTATGCAATAATTCAAATGCATCAAAAAGATCATCCCGGAAGGATGTACTTACTTGGCTTTCGACGTCGCTGTCGTCGAACGAACTTCGGGCCATGAGAGCGAGATTATTTTGATTGATAAATTCTTCGTATTAGTATTCATCGCTCCAAGTAGCCACAAGAACCTCCTTTTGGGGTTTAGCACGGCAATGTTTAGCAAAATAGCCTGGTTTTCCAAATTGTCGACAAGAGTTGTCGAATTTCTTCGTTTCGCTCGAGATATCCTTCTTCCTCCGGTTTAATAAGGTTTGGAATTTATTAATATTCTTGGCATAATATGCCGCTTCTTTGTCGCTTTCTTCCACCGAGATTTCTTCTTTCTTTCTCGATATCTTAGCCTTCATGGCTAACGATCGTTCCTTGGGTTTCAGCTTGACACTTCGTGATTTAAACACGATCTCATAATTAATTAGCGAACCAACGAAGGCACTAAAATCAAGCGTGTTGAGATCTTTAGATTCCATAATTGCGGTCATGGTGCCGTCCCATTTGCTAGGTAGTGATCGTAATATTTTCTTGACTTTTTCACTACTAGACAATGGTTTTCCGAACGAAGCAAGTCCATTAGTGATGACCGAAAATCGGTCGAGCATTTTGGTGATGGACTCGTCACATTTCATCATGAATAACTCGTAGACATAGAGAAGCATATTGATTTTCGTCTCCTTGACTTGAGTCGTTCCTTCGTGTGTGATTTCTAAAATTTTCCATATTTCTATCTCACTCTCACACGATGAGATTCGATTGACCTCTTCCGGATTTAAGGCACAAAATAAGAGTTGAGTAGCCTTACAATTTAGATGGTCATTTTTCCAATCAGCATCGTCGTATTCTTCGAAAGATTTGAGCATACCGTCGGATTTGAGAGGAATTTTCGGGCCAAGGCAAATAATCTTCCAAATCTCTATATCGTAGGCACGAATAAAGATTAACATCTTTTTCTTCCATGTCAAATAATTTGATCCATCAAAGAATGGTGGTCGGTTGAGAGCAAGGCCCTCGACAGGAGCAAATTGAAACGCCATTGGATCTTTTTCTCCTCGGATGTTAAGCCGTGTATTGGAGTACCTCTCTGATACCAGTTGTTGGGTACAATATCGGATATTGCACTGTGTTGCGGAAGCGTAAATATCAAGTGCGGAAATTTAAAGCACAAAAGGATTTATATGTAATACCCGTACTTATTATTGACTATTTGACCTTACCATTCTTCCTGTTTTGTCGCTCTGTAGACTCTTTTTCATGGCGTCGGCGTTGATCTAGAGTTTCATGCATTGTTTGGATCATGATCGTGCCACTTAGACCTGTCAGAAGTGTTCTGGGTCAGGGAGGTAGCGCACACTAGGCCGATGCTAACGCACGCTAATTCTGCGTGAGTAGCGCACGCTAGTTTTGAGCATTATCACGCACTAACAGACTGAGTCGGCAGAGGCAGTGAGGTTTCAGACTTTCTGGACTAGCAGGTAACGCACGCTAGGCAGCGGCTAGCGTACGCTAGATGTGTTGCGTAGCGCACGCTAGTGCTCAGTGTTAACGCACGCTAGCAGACTGAGACAGTGAACTGAGATTTTGGCAGGACACCAGTTAGCGCATGCTAGGGATGCTTCGTAGTGCGCGCTAAAGTCTTATAACAGTAGCCACTAGACTACCAGGTGACCCGTTAGCGCACGCTAATATTGAGGCGTAGCGTGCGCTAGACTGGGACAGTATATAAGGGACAGTCAACCCCTGCACTTGTCATTTCACATCTTTTCCACTTTTTCCACTCGGGAGAGGCGATTTGGAGCGATTTGAGGCAGTCTTTCTTCAGATATCGTCATCTTGGGTTGGATAACAAGGATTATGCAACATCTAATACATTTCTATCCTCCAAATCAAGGTAAAATCCTTAGAACCCTATTTTTGGGAATTTTGGGGTTTTTTAGTAGATTCATCCGATTTATCCGTTTTGAAGCTTGAGGACCTTGAGATTATGATGTATCTATACCGTATGCATGCTTTTCTTACGATTTTACGGATTGGATTGTGCCGTTTTCGGACTTGTGAGAGTTTGGACGATTTTCCAACCTCTAGTTGTTTATCCGTGTATTTTCATGTATCATAGATGGGTTTCGGGAGTTTCTTCGTGTAGTTTGAATATGGATAATTGATTATCATATTCCTTGGGAATCGTTTAGGTGCCGGCAGCGTGTTCTTGGACCTACCGAACTCATACCCTTTTTCCGTTCGATTTCTCGATGTTTCAAAGGCAAGTATATAATTATGATTGTACGTTCTCGACTTCGAAAGTAAGGAATATTAATGGCATGATTATTTATATCCACTCTGGGGCGGGCCGACGGGTCCCCTGAGGGTTTCGTAGCCTCTGGTGCAATTCCACGGATGATATGAACGAACCACTCTGGGGCGGGCCGACGGGTCCCCTGAGGGTTCCGTAGCCTCTGGTGCGGTTCCATGGTATTCATATGTGTATTGATGTGATGCTATGAGATTTAGTTATTCCGGAATACTAGTCTTGGATTGATGAATTGACGGTTACATTACTTTATTGTCGAGGAGTATTGTGTTTCATACTTGATATACTTGCACTAGCTATTCAACGGCTAACCCCTTTATGGGGGAAATACTTTTTATGTATTTCAGGTTCCAAGAGAGCGGACAGGCAGGTATCGGGTCGGCATGAAGATGCTGGGCAAGTGTGATACTGTGTCTTTCCTCCGGTTTTGTTTTGAGTTTTCCGTTCAGTGTTGTTGTACTGGAATGGTTATTGAATACTCGAGTATTGTTTTCCATCTTCCTTGATGTTCCGGCCTGTGTGCCGAGGTTTTGATTTTGTACTGTGATGTATTTGGATACATTGGACATGGTTTGAATACCTTTTGTATCGTCTTTCATTTCATTGTACTTGGACCTTCTCGGTCAAGTTTTATAGTTCCGCGTATGATTAGCCTTGTGGGTCCCTCGGTCGGGTTCACGGCGCTGTAATATACCCTGAATAACTTGGGGGTGTTACAGAATATGGTATCAGAGCTTAGGTTTATGGATACCTAGGCTGTCGGTCTTTTGGGTCGATTGAGTCATTGTTAAACTAAAGTATCACTACTCTGCCATCATCACAGTGCGGCCGGTACTTGTAAGTCATATTACTCTTCTTATGTTTTCTTACCCGATTTGCTTTTAGTTTGATATTCTTGAGAATCGATCACTTCGAGGATGTGCGATTTGGATTGTACTTACGTACTTTGTGTATCCTTTAGAATGTTGGCTGACAAGAGACAGAGTCGTGTCTATGGTCACGGACGTGAACTCTTCCTTGAGATTTTGACAAATTGCTAATTGCGATATTGGTGTGTATCAGTATTGTGTTGAGACTTTGTTTGGGAGTCGCATGCTAGTATCACGGGAGATCATCGACTTCATACACCTGTAAGTATACTGTCTTGGTTATTCGCTTGTGGAGACCGACGATTGCTCTTGTGATGAGTTCGGATATTTTGGTTGATTTGTTTGGCTGTGACGGGATCGCAAGTTTCGAGGACGAAACTTATTTCAAGGGGGGTACAGTGTGATATCCCGACTTTTAGTACGTAATATCCGGATTTCAGTATAAATTTTTCGCATTATTTTATCTGAGATATACTGGATAGATTGGTGTCTATACAGTATGGATAAAATAATTGGAAGACTGAGATAGCTGTATTAGTATAATTGTCGTAGTTGGTCGACAATTATATTTGAAGATATCGTGTATCATGTTATCGTACTTTTGATATTGGGTATATCATATAAGAATATTATCAGGTTGTATATATATATGTATTCAGTATGTCGTGTATATACATCTAGTATATCAAGACGACGGACAATAATAGCGGAAAATGGCTAAGTACAGCCATGTTAACTCATGCTACAAGGTATGCCTGGCGCGCGCTAAGATATATACTTAACGTACGCTACGGTGCATACTTAGCGCACGCTAAGAGATTTGAGTTACGTACGCTAAGGAGGACCCCTAACGTACGTAAGGTATTCTATATAAGGCCGTAAGGTGGCCGACAGGTAGGCCCAGACTGTTTATAATCGGCGATTAGCGCACGCTAATGCATGTTGTTAGCGCACGCTAATTTCAGATCGTCAACAGGGAATCTTGGCTTTATTGGTTGCTTTCTGCGTGTAGGACCCGGGCATCTTCTGGGAAGGTACATGTTGTCGGGTCAATGACGATTAGCGCATGCTAAGGTCGAGGAATAGCGCACGCTACTGAGCATTTCACTGTAGCAAGTCAACGCCTGTTTGCATACGCTGATGCATGGGCATCACGTGCGTTAGATGAATTTCGAAGCAATGCAGTAGCTTCTGGACTGCCCGATAGTGCACGCTATCAAGGAAGGATAGCACACGCTCGTTCTGTAGTGCACGCTAAATATAAGGTCTAGCGCGCGCTAGTGATGTGTTTTATAAAGAGGATAGACGAGTGCTGAGAGGCATTTTGTCCATTCTCCTTCCTTCAGTCGATAGAGAGAGCCTTGAGAGGTACTTGAAGTTCTTAAACTTTGAGAGATGATCCTCTTAAACATGATTAAGATAGAGAGCTCGGATTTAAGTATTGTTCTTGAAGTTTTTGATAATTCTTTAAATGGAGTTCAATTGTTCTTCTCCGTGGATCGTCCATACAAGGTAATCCTCGTAACCCTTTGATAGTGGTTTGTTTTTAAAGGATTACTACTTGGGAGGGAGCATGTTTGGATCATCATGTGATAATGTTATATGAGATTTATTGGAATTGTAATAAGAGATTTCGGGTATTGATATGATTATTTATACCTTCTTCATATGATGATAATGGTTTTGTTGCGATTCTTGAGGTTATGTGAATGACATGATGAGGAAAATGGTAACATGAAGATATATACATCAGATATGTTGTTCTGAACGTGATTTCGGATATTTCATGTTCTTGAAGAACTCTTGAATTATACGAGGTGATGAAAATTTATAAGAAGTGTTGATGTTTTGAATATGAATATGGAATATTCATATCTAGAAATAAGTTATGTGTTTGAAATAATATTCGTATAGGAATACGAATGTGATTATGAGCTTGATGAGACTATTATTCATCTATGAATTTGGAATCCCATATGTATGGAGCAAATGTTCAAGTCGAATGATTGGATTGTTTGATAATATTTTTAATATGATTATCTATTGTTTTGAACCAGTCGGATGATTCGAATTGAGGACGGTCATAGGTAAATTTTAACGATGGATTTACGAGAAGGGAACCTTGTCAATTCGTATTTAAGAATTGAGTTTGGAATCGATAATATTTAGACCCTTATTATTGGTCCGAATTGGTTGCTGATATGATCATCGGATATCGGCTCGTATTGTGGACATGGATTCGTGAGGGTCTGAGTTGGATAGTCCAGACTGTGTTTAATCGAGATATTGTGGAACCGATGAGTTTGTGGCCTGGTTGTATTGATATTGATCGCCATCGAACCTGTTGATTATTAATCCTTCGTTTTACAATAAGATATGATGTTTGATCGTGGATTATGACTGTTGTGTTGTGGTTGAGGTTGAAGAGTTCGTAGATTACCTTGGTCGGGACTAAGGAACTCGTAGACAAAATCAACTGAATTGGTAACAGTTCGTTGTATTGATATCGAGGCAAGTTTTATACTTGTACTAGTCAATGAGATTAATGTTATCATGTATGTGTATGAATGTGTGTATCATTTCGAGACTTGGTCTCTTTATGATTTTGTTGATATTTGGGGATTGTTTGATACGATACCCTTCGGCAAATTATGCCAAATATTATTGTTGTTCATAAATGGCCGATTTAAAGCATTGCGATATTTGTTGGTAATATATTTGTCGATAGCCGGTTCGCGGTATCAACGTATCGATTGTTATTGTTGATTGATATTCCATCAAGATATTGTTGTGAATCGTCGTCATTGATATCAGTGTTTTTCTATTGATGTCGTATTGGCCGATTGAAGGCATTGACATATTCGATTATCATCTTCGTTATCGGTAACCGATTAAAAGTGCCGAGACATCCGTTGTATCGTTGTTATCGATTGACCATTCTAAGGTAATCGATATATTGAATTGGGACTGTCGAGGACATTTACCATCCGTTGAGTCGTTATCGATTGGTCGTTCTAAGACGATCGAGGTAGTGAATTGGGATCGTTGAGGACGGTGCCCATCCGTGGGTTATTATTGTCGTGTTTTCCGACTCAAGGCAGCACACTATCATTCTTGTGAACTCGGTAATTTTGTGATCGTTGAGGGTTGAGGATTTCCAGATTGTTGTTCGTGTTAATCGGTCCTTAGGGATCGTGATCCCAGGAAGGTTACATTGGATATTGTTGGTCGTGTCGATCTTTCATTATTCATGTATCATCGTTCACTTTCGCCAGTCGTATGATCCGTATTGGATGTGTTATCCTTTGAATTTCGTTGTCATGTTGCATCGTGATATACCTGGAATTATATCTGCGTGCCGATTGGTTATGTGTAGGATTTTTAGCCAGACACGATGGTCATGCGTGGATGTTTCCGCATTGGACCTTGCACACGGGACGTAGTCCGTGAGGCTAATTAGGTACATTGTCCCACGTATATTCTAGATTCTGTATACGGGGTGGACATGTGCACGGACACATTTCCGGATCGGACGTACTGTGGTGTCCCTCTTGAGCCTTATTGTTGTGGTCGTTCATAGTCCATGTTGTATTGGATATGTTTGACTATTTGTGACTGGTTGTTCATACGCCCGAGGGGTTTGTTCGACAGTCGGGGTTATTCCTTGAGATCCATTATTGTTGATCGTTTAGAGCTACCTTGTAGATGGTACTCTCGGTCATTGTTGTTCCCTTATTGATCTTGTTGGAGGTTATCATGTTGATGGTATTCTCGATTATTGTGGATCTTTCGCCGATAACATTGGCGTTTATCATGTCGACGATATTCTCGGTTGGTTTATGGGTTGATCATTGTCTTTGATAGTGTGAGCATTCGGATTGTATGTCAGTGTTTCAGGACTTGTTGTCACTGTTTCGTGTGTTATTAGTTTTTGTCCATATTGAGCTTTATCGGTACAATCCTACGGACATGTTTCAACACAGACAGCTCCTGATACACTTATGAGTTATGAAAATGATTTGAGAATTATTGGTATTGTTGAATATAGTACAGACGATTTTAGTTGACTTCTTTTCGTATTTTGAAATGCCCTTCAACGTATCAATCGTATGCCGATACTCATCGTCGACCTTTGGAATTCGATTTTGAGACCATGTCCTACTCCAGGGTTGGAGGCTTAGCTTATCGCTTGTCGTTGCCCCCTATGTTGGGTCTTGTTCATATCATTTGTCATGTTTCTCAGTTGAGAAGGCATATACCGGATCCAAGTCATGTTTCTGACTATAGTGAGATTTGCGTAACCAAGGATGTTACCTATCCGGAGAAAACAGTGAATATTCTTGAGCGTCGTGAGAAGCAGCTTCGGCACAAAACCATTTTGTTGGTTTTAGTGCAATGGTAGAGACATGGATTCGAGGAGGCGACTGGGGACACGGAAGAGAATTTGCGATCGGAGTATCCCGAACTTTTTATTTCTTAAGTTTCGGGACGAAACTTTTTTTAGAGGGGGAGAATGTAATACCCGTACTTATTATTGACTATTTGACCTTACCATTCTTCCTGTTTTATCGCTCTGTAGACTCTTTGTGATGGCATCGGCGTTGATCTAGAGTTTCATGCCTTGTTTGGATCATGATCGTGCCGCTTAGACCTGTCGGGAGTGTTCTGGGTCAGGGAGGTAGCGCACGCTAGGCCGATGCTAACGCACGCTAATTCTGCGTGAGTAGCGCACACTAGTTTTGAGCCTTAGCGCGCGCTAACGGACTGAGTCGGCAGAGGCAGTGAGGTTTCAGACTTTCTGGACTAGCAGGTAATGCACGCTAGGCAGCGGCTAGTGTACGCTATATGTGTTGCGTAGCGCACGCTAGTGCTCAGTGTTAACGCACGCTAGCGGACTGAGACAGTGAACTGAGATTTTGGCAGGACACCAGTTAGCGCACGCTAGGGATGCTTCGTAGCGCGCGCTAAAGTCTTATGACAGTAGCCACTGGACTACCAGGTGACCCGTTAGCGCACGCTAATATTGAGGCGTAGTGTGCGCTAGACTGGGACAGTATATAAGGGACAGTCAACCCCTGTACTTGTCCTTTCAGATCTTTTCCACTTTTTCCGATCGGGAGAGCTCGGGAGAGGCGATTTGGGGCGATTTGAGGCAGTCCTTCTTCAGATGTCGTCATCCTGGGTTGGATAACAAGGAATATGTAACATCTAATACATTTCTATCCTCCAAATCAAGGTAAAATCCTTAGAACCCTATTTTTGGGAATTTTGGGGTTTTTAGTAGATTCATCCGATTTATCCATTTTGAAGCTTGAGGACCTTGAGATTATGATCTATCTATACCGTATGCATGCTTTTCTTACGATTTTGCGGATTGGATTGTGCCGTTTTCGGACTTGTGAGAGTTTGGACGATTTTCCAACCTCTAGTTGTTTATCCGTGTATTTTCATGTATCATAGATGGGTTTCGGGAGTTTCTTCGTGTAGTTTGAATATGGATAATTGATTATCATATTCCTTGCGAATCGATTAGGTGCCGGAAGTGCGTTCTTGGACCTACCGAACTAATACCCTTTTTCCGTTCGATTTCTCGATGTTTCAAAGGCAAGTATATAATTATGATTGTATGTTCTTGACTTTGAAAGTAAGGAATATTAATGGCATGATTATTTATATCCACTCTGGGGCGGGCCGACGGGTCCCCTGAGGGTTTCGTAGCCTCCGGTGTAATTCCACGGATGATATGAACGAACCACTCTGGGGCAGGCCGACGGGTCCCCTGAGGGTTCCGTAGCCTCAAGTGCGGTTCCACGGTATTCATATGTGTATTGATGTGATTCTATGAGATTTAGTTATTCCGGAATACTAGTCTTGGATTGATGAATTGACGGTTACATTTACTTTATTGTCGAGGAGTATTGTGTTTCATACTTGATATACTTGCACTAGCTATTCGACGGCTAACCCCTTTATGCGGGAAATACTTTTTATGTATTTCAGGTTCCAGGAGAGCGGACAGGCAGGTATCGGGTCGGCATGAAGATGCTGGGCAAGTGTGATACTGTGTCTTTCCTCCGGTTTTGTTTTGAGTTTTTCGTTCAGTGTTGTTGTAGTAGAATGGTTATTGAATACTCGAGTATTGTTTTCCATCTTCCTTGATGTTCCGGCCTGTGTGCCGAGGTTTTGATTTTGTACTGTGATGTATTTGGATACATTGGACATGGTTTGAATACCTTTTGTATCGTCTTTCATTTCATTGTATTTGGACCTTCTCGGTCAAGTTTTATAGTTCCGCGTATGATTAGCCTTGTGGGTCCCTCGGTGGGGTTCACGGCACTGTAATATACCCTGAATAACTTGGGGGTGTTACATTATAGAGGTTCGGCTATAAACGAGCCTACGTCCTCTCTCGGTATCTTTTTCAATAGGCTAAAGAAAAACCTCTTCTCCTCTCTTCTATCGGTCGAGGTATAACCGTTACAATCACGTCTTCTATTGGTCCGTGATAAACCACTCGTATATGATTTTGTGTATAACACTCAATCACTCAATGTAAGCTCAATATTACAACAACAATATAATGAATATCAATCTCAGATCAATGTGTAAAATACTTGAAGTTGTTTTTTATAATCAATACCATCTCATTGGTATTTATAGGCTCCATCAACAAACTAGCCGTTAGCTGCTGCACACTGCATTACGTATGCTATGTAACTCTGGTTACGTACGTAAGCTTGATTACGTACGTTAACCTCCATGGTTTACGTACGTTAGCCTCTTCACAATCCAGTCCAGGGAGTTTCGTCATATTGGTTACGTACGTTAGCATATACTCCATTACATACGTTAAGCCATGCGTCAGTGCTGACGTCATGTGTCCATTGCCACCTTTCTGACTTTGACTCGTCCAACGTTCACTTGGTTTGAACATGCATTACGTACGTTAATTTGCATCTCTTACATACATTAATAGCCTTATATTACATACGTTATTCTAACTCTTTTACGTACATTACCTTTGATTTTCTCCAGTATTTTGCACTTTGTTTTCCTTCGATGCTTGCTTCGCCTCTTCGTTGTTTTATTTTGTTTATAGACTTTAATCATCAAAACACTTTTAATTTATGTATGGAACAAATTGTTCCAACATCTTTCTCTCTCTAAGAGTGTAAGAACATGAACAAAATGAACTCTCTCTCTCTCTCTTCCTTGATGATGGCCGATTTTCTTGTGTATGGTGGAGGAGGATGAACTTTGTTTTATAACAAAGTCCACACTAATTTCCAACCATCACGCCTAAGGG
This sequence comes from Orobanche coerulescens, assembly GCA_033398695.1. Taxonomy (NCBI): domain Eukaryota; kingdom Viridiplantae; phylum Streptophyta; class Magnoliopsida; order Lamiales; family Orobanchaceae; genus Orobanche; species Orobanche coerulescens. The sequence continues at coordinate 105,504,712 of CM065804.1, forward strand.
TTGATAATGATAAGATCCGATCTTATCACCCTTTTATCCTCAAGTGTTAGGAAATATCCTCAACTCATGCAACCATGAGGACAAAGTCATCATCAAGGATGCTTCAAGATGTGGGCCGGCCCACACAATGGTAGAGAAAGATTCGGTTCGTTTCGGTCCATAAACGGATCGTCGTGTATCCAGTCTGACTGATACATCTTGGTTCATCCCAAATAAAATTAATATAATTGATTAATCAAATTAATCAATTATATTAAAATATTATTTCTCCAAGAAATATTAATTCAAGAGTTAAATTAGTTGCCTAGTAATTTATTTAATTCACCAGAATGATTTAACTTATCCAATAAATTAAATAAGACATTCAATATCTAAAATTAACAATAAGTGATCAAGTTCATATTATTTCGTCGTCTCCCTAATGCGCGACTCGGTAGGTCCGTCTCAGTAAGTAATGGGAGGAACCAAAGAGTTATAGCACCACCTAGCCAGTCCCGCGGCCTACACTGTAACCTTACTGAGAACGAATGATAGGGATCATTCTAGAACCATTTTGTCGTGAATACCAGTAAATGTATAAACCCTTCTTTCAAATGTTCCTTTCAAGTTATAGGGTCACGATCAGTCAAACCATATCTGTACTTGATGTTATGTTTGAGTTAATGCAAATCGAGATCACTAAGCTCCCGTGTATCCAGTACAACTAGCTCCAATGCTTTGGCCAAAGACATATAATATCATCTACCAATAACTACATAGGGCATATACCTGTTCACTTACAGGAGAAAGAATCCTATCTTGGTACTTAGTAGAACCTGCTACTTGTCCGTTAATACGCATGTCGAGGTTGACCCGCATCTCACGGCTTTCTGGGTCGAACTACTCTAGTGAAAATCTTAACGTCACAAGCACATCCCTACTAAATCCTCAACTCGAAGGTTCAAGAATACCTATAACAACCTTTCGATTCCATCATTGACTGTCCCGGAGTGAAATCTGTGTGATGAATCGAGGGTCAGTCAGTTCGTATATACTAATCCTATTAGCATACCTACAACGTGTGCTCCCACTAACCATTAGTGACGACAGATACTCTCTAAATCAAAGAACACGTCATACAAGTCTTCACGTAAACTTAACGCCCAATCAAGTTTCATCGACTTGCAAACGATTAAGTATTTGAGCCATAAACTTTACTAGGGCCGTTCCCCTTATCTAATAAGGAGTGGAATGTTTTCTCTCAATTACATAGACTAGTTTCTATATATATATTTACATGTCAGGAATGCTAGTGACATCCAGTAAATAAAGAAACATATAATTGCCTTCTGGTAATAGTTTACATAATAACAATTACAATGCCCTCTCTCATACATCCTTTGAGTGGCATTCGAGGGCATAGTCCTAACAATAACTTTGCAGTACCATAAAGTAAGTCATCAAAGAAAATACGAATAATCTTATTCTTAATAAGAAGACTGTAACTTCACAATCTAATATAGAAACTGAAATAATATTCCTATTCATAGCAGGAACATAATAACAATTGTTCAAAACTAACAAAAGACCATTGGGTAAAAGTAGATCATAAGTTCCAATGACTAGTGTAGCAATTCTTGCTTCATTGTCGACTTTTAGATCCACTTCCCCTTTCTTAAACTCTCTATTGCTTCTCAACCCCTGCACATTTGTACAAATATGAGATCTACATTCATTATCCAATACCGAGGAGTTAGAAATAGATAAGTTAACTTCTATAACAAATATACATGTGGTAGTCTCATTACCCTTGGTACGCTTTACCTCTTCCAAGTAAACCTTGCAATTTCTTTTCCAATGTCCTGGTTTATTGCAATGGTTGAGAAATTTCCATCTTTGGGAGCTTCTGCCTTGGAAACTGGCTTAGTCGGGTCTTTAGCTTTTGCAACTTTTGCTTTACCTTTACCCTTGCCTTTGTTCTTGAAGAACTTCCCTTTGCTGACCATCAGCACGTGGCTTGCTTTCTTCTTAATATTTTGCTCAGCGGTTTTAAGCATCCCATGCAGATCAGCAATGGACTTCTCCATCTTATTCATATTATAGTTCATAATGAACTGACTGAAACTATCGGGCAATGAGTTTAGGATCACATCCGTAGAGTGCTCCTTAGAAAATGGAAAATCAAGCCTATCAAGATGATCAATGTATCCTTTCATCTTGAGTACATGAGAGCTGACAGATGTCCCCTCAACCATCCTGCAAGCATACAAGGCTTGAAAGGTATCATACCTCTCTTGACTAGCGTGCTTTGAGAAAGTCTCTTTGAGGTGAGAATTAAGCTCATAAGCTTCCATTTCTTCCAGATTCTTCTGAAATTCTGGACAAATGGTAGCCAAGATAAGATAACTGACATCAATGGAATCATCACAATATTTATTCCATTTGTCTTTTGTTGCTTTGTTAGCATTGTCAGCAGGCTCATCGGGAATTTCTTCCTCAAGAATGTACAACTTTCTTTCTTGCTTGAGAATTATTCTCAAACTCCGGATCCAATCCAGATAGTTGCTACCGCTTTTTTTTCCTTTGAACTTGTCTTTGAGCTTGTCCTTCTCAAGGACGGATCGCAGTAAAATGGTGGATGTGTTGTTTGATACTATTTTGTTATCTACAAAATTTAAATATATAAAATATTTAGTCACATTTTTATTTCTCGAAAAATACTCCCACAAAAACAAAATAACCTCAATTTTACAATATTCGTTATTTTAGTGGGCTAAGACCCCATTTTGCATAATTCTAAGCACAAATTTGGCATGATGCCTATAATTGAGCTACTTTAGGTGAATAACCCTTTATCGACTATATCATGTAACTCTTAGATTATACTTTTGGAATTTGACATCTTGTGCCCAAACATGTTATAATATCATCTTATGCCTTAATGCTCGGAACGATTTTAAATTCTTGGTTCATTAAAACACATAGGTATCACCATTAACTATCTTATCTTACTAAGATAATTCGAGTAATTGTTACATCGTATTATTAATATTTATGAGCATTTTTCGTAAGTTTTCACTTATTACATCATCTGATTGATTTTTATTTATACATAAGTTATTATTATTATTACTATTATTATTATTATTATTGTCATACGTTAATGATCTCAATTTTGACAAGATTTGTATCTAATAAATCGATTTATATTATATATGTGCGTATATATATACATATATAGCAATGTGATCATGTCATATCTATGTTACCTATTCTAAATTTATTAGCTATATAAATATTTTAAAAATATTCTATCATTCTTACACCATTTTTCAGACCCTTACTCGGTGCACTTTAAAGTAGCATTTTATCGTGATGGCCCACCCACCAGGGATCTCAACATGGCGAAGATGAGTGGACAATAAAATTGCGTGGTAAGATTCCGTGAGAAGCCAATTTATACTAACAAAATCAGATACAAATTTGGAATGTATTTTTTGTGTTATTCGAGGTGAGATTTTTTTTCAATTTTATTTTTCACATTCTAGATTGCAAAAGTTAAAAAAAAATATATTATGTTCCTAATGAAATTATACATTTCAGGGTAAGAGGATTCATGGAACGATCAAAAGAATGCATATTGAACAATATAAAAGAATGTTGGTTGAAAGACGTATATATGTTATAAAAGATTGTTGGTAGATGGAGCCAAATTATGTATATGAGTACCAATTAGTTTGAAGCCTAGAGGCTAAGTCATTATAAAATTGAAGAATCGGGAAAGAAAGAAGAAACTCTTTTATCCCACAATGACTAGGAATTGAAATAGAGCTCCTCAAGAGCCTACATATAGACCCCTAGGCATAACATAATTATGTACCAAAAGTAGAAGAAAGTAATCTACAAAGGAATTTAATGAGTAATTTATAATATATAATATTGTATATTATATTATTTAATTATATCAACTGAGAATGGTAAATATAATATTGAATATTATATTTATTAGAGGATTAAATAATAAGTAATATATTTTAAGATATTATATATATTGTATTGTTTAATAAGATGAGGGGTAACTAAGCAAATACTACAATTTTAACTCTAGGGTTTACTTAGTATAAATAAAGGGTCTTAGACAAGGAGTTTTCATAAGAAACGAGACAAGAAAATCGACCCCTCCCCTATCTCAAATTGGCCGCAATTTTTCTATCTAATAAGTCCCAGTTCAGCGATCCTGCCTCCTTCCCTTAGTTGATCTTGATCAACAGTACAATCATTCTAGCAAGAAAACATCTGTTGAACTATTTATCAACAATAATCTTAAGGGTATAGCAATCCAGCTTGTGCAAATTGCGCATGTGTGGATCACCGAAAGAGGAAGGCAAATTTCATCAGCTTATGTTTCGGATTTAGATCTGTTCTTCGGATTAAGGTAATTCGACGAACCCTTTATTAAATCAATTAAATTACTGTATGAGATCCTCATATTGGATTTTTGGATACTTATTCTGCTCCTTTTTTGCTCAAATTCGATGTATTAGATATACGTAAAACCCAACAAGAAACACCGACTGCTCCCACAGCAGTTCCTGAGCCTATTACGGCTATAACGGATGACCAGCTGTTTGCTAGGTTGGAAGGTGTCGGTGAATCGGCTGCCCCTTCGGAGCCGACATCCATCACTCCTAACAGGGCTTCTGCCCCTGTAAGAAGTCCCTCTCCCAACAAGGAATCCCACCTTGTTAGGGACCCCTCTCCTGTAATACCCGGTCGTAAATTCAGTCATTATCATTCAGTAATTTCATTCGGTAATTGTCATTATGTAATTTTTTTTCACTTTGTAATAATCATTCATCTGTGTTCACCGTTCGGAATAACTTTGAGTTGTGTATCGATATTGTTCAGTGTATCTACCTTGTTCGGGAATCGAGACAAGAATATTATCTTGATCGCGGTAATTGATTCATTAGTCGATGTTGACGTTGGAACTCATGTCATTTCTAATCTCCTCATTGTTCGAATTCTGTTTTGTTGGGCGAATCCTTGTAATCATTGCTTGGAACCACCGTTTTGGGGTTTCCATACTTCCATCTCGTGTTATTGTTTCCCAAATATTGATTCTTATTGCTTTTATTCTCTTCCCGGGTCATTTTTTATCATTTTAGGACCCAAGGGGGGTGTGGGCCGCGGCACAAGGAGTGTGCGCCGCGGCACACACATTTTCCAGTTTTGGCCGAGCAGCCTGTACCGTGGGCCGCGGCACACTGCCGAGTCACTGCCGCGGCACACTCATCTGGGCCGCGGCACACTCATGTTGCAACTATTCGGCCAACCCTTCTGTACCGTGGGCCGCGGCACATGCCGACAGGGCCGCGGCACACTGTCGAGTCACTGCCGCGGCACACTCGTCCGGGCCGCGGCACACTGCCGATCACTGGGGGCATTTTTGGCCCTGTGCCGCAGCACACTTCAGCCGGGCCGCGGCACACAGGGCAGTCAACTCTATAATTGCCTTTTTTTTCAGCAAGATCAGATCATTTTTTTCACTTCTTCACCTTCATACGAGAGAGAGAGCTTGAGGGGAGAAACTTTTCATCATCCATCACTTGAGGGTTTGATTTTCTTCATTTCCTTTCAATCGTGAAGCCTGGATAATCGATCTAACGCGTGTTCTTCGGATCAAAGTACTTGGATCTTCAAAGGTAATATTCATCAAACCTCTTGGATTTTCGATTTGTGTTGAGATATGATGTTTTAGATGTTAATATCATGTTGTATGAAGTGATATACGCATGATTATGGATATATTCGATTATTCATTGGATTATTGAAGGATTATTCAAGAACACTTTGAATATTGAGTTGGATTTGGGGGTTTTCGATTAATTGTTGTTGAAATCACGATTTTGGATATTCATATTGGATTTTTGATTGTATTGAGGATGTTTTATTGGTTTGAAACACTTCTTGGGGATTTGATGTTGGTATTATTGAAGTTTGGTTATAAACAATCGAAGTTTGGCCACAAAGTGTTCGATATAATGCCCCAATGAACTTGGTTTAATCATATCGACGTTTTGAATTCGTTATATTCGTGTTTGATTCGTATATTGAACGGATTGTTGGTAATTGTATTATTCAAGGTTGTTCGAGCGACCGATATCTCCATTAGGACGTTGTTCGTGGAAGGATAATTGTCACCGGTATTGTGTAAGTTAATTCTTACTCGGTTAAAAGGATATTCATTCCTTTTGTTGTTGTTCATGCATAATCATAACTCATTCATCATTGTATTAACCGTATTGAGACTTGTAGTTGTCGAATAATCATTTCATTCACGAGGAACGACGGTTCCAATCATTTCATTGGGTTATCAATCACTTCAATATTGTTTTCATCTCGGTGAGTCATTCTTGACCTTCTCGAATTATTATCCATTGATATTCATTGTGGTCATTCTCGTTCATATGACCTTCTGGGTTCATATTGTGTGGCCGGGTGCGGATGTGTGGAATTTTTAGTCGGGCACGTGATGGCCATGTATTGGGAGTGATACATTGGACTGTGCACACGATAACGATTACCTCCGTGAGACTAATTAGGTACAAGGATGGGTGTGTCCGGTCATCTGTCTTGTACACTTGCACAGAACACTACGGGCATACTATGATACTCCTCTTCAGCGTAATTCATAACTAAGGATATCTCATAACTAAAGATATATCATGATTGTGTATTTTCAACCCTTGAGGATTGTTGTTCTGTGTAACTGACCCCGGATGGGGATTTTGTTTTTCAGGTCATGGCAAGGCAAAAGCACGGGAATAGCATGTTGACGGGGAGGAGTCCCAGTGATACTAGTAGGGGGTCCCGATCTTTCAGTTATTCATGTGGTTGTCCTTTATTTTCCGCTGCAGACTTTCATTTGGATACTCCATTTCATTCAGTGTTGTGTATTTTATCTTCATATAAAATATACTAATATTCGGTATTGTCCTGGTGTATTGTACTTAAACTCCTCATCGGAGTATTTGGTAATATAATGTGTTTCGGTACTACAATTATATTATTTAATTCATCATGTTCATTCGCCTGGTGGGTCCCAGTCGGGGATTCACGGCACTGTAATATCCGCCTAGTTTGGGGTGTTACAGAGTTGGTATCGGAGCGTGGTTTTGAATACTACCTCCCGAGTCATGTCTCATTTGAAATCATCGTCATCAGACTAGTATCATTGGACTTTCGCGTCACGTGTGACCTGTGCAGATGCCGAGCCATTCAGACCGAAAGAACTGTAAGACTTCTAATGCCATGGTATAATTTCTGGCAATAATCATTCATTCATCATTCATTAGTTAACAATCCTCAAACATCAATTTCATTTGATCAGGACGATCATGTTAACTCATTAATCACTCAATTCATTTCATTACTCAGTTGTCGATCTGGATGATCATATTATTAATCTTGTTAAATTGTTCAAGATAATCATTTCAAGAATTTCATCAGATAATCATGTCACTTCAGTAAATCATTCATGTAATCACTGTGTTAGAGCGTGTATGCTCATTTTCATCATCTCATGACATAATCATAATGAGATATTCATGCGGTAAATATAATCATTATGCGACCTTCCTACTTTAGTATGGAGAGAGCTGTCAGGGGATGCACGGGGAGAGGCTGCGGTTCGGGCCGAAACCCGGGAAATAATCACTCACTGTCGGGAAATCGTACCCAGGACTCGGCTCGATCAGAAGATGTTAGGGTTGATCCACTCACTTTTATGCAGGTCATGATGACCCATATGCAATTGCTCAATCATCATTGCGCCACTCTGGCCGGATTAATCGAGAGAACTCTCCCGAATGAGCCTGCTGCTAAGGAAATTGCTGAGCAACAACCTTGATTTGTGAGCAAGAAATCAACGAAGCGTAATCAATCCGAAGGAGGTCAGTCAACCTTCAAGAAGCCTCGTGCGGGTCTTATCGTTTCTGAGCGACCTCCTACGGCGCATAATCGTGCGGGATCTCAGTCCCGAGTGGCCAGTTCGGCCATCACCTGTTTCAACTATGGAGCGCCGGGTCATTACAGCACTAAGTGTCTGAAACCGTCTATCACGTGCCATAATTGTGGGAATTTTGGGCATAAGGCCCGTTTTTGCCGAAAGGACTCCAAGTCGGCTCCGGCGGCATCTCAGGCCCCGAAGCAATCAACGATTCAGAATCAAACTGCTCTGTCAACGTCGTTTAAGACAATGGAAGCAAATAAAGGCGGAGCTCATATTTATCAGACGGGAGTGTCCGGTTCGGGGGCCGGCAAGTCCCGGATTCATATGATGAAGAGGATCGACGATCCGGTGGCCCAAATGATCTCAGGTATACTCGTAATTTTATTTCAACATGTGTGTAACTTTTGATACTGGTGCACCGCATTCATTCATTTTCGAATCATGTTTGAATAGACTTAATTTGGATAGTCCTATTGCTTGTGGACCTCATACCATCGGTCTATCTGATGATGGAAGAATTTTCGGAAATCATACCGAATTAAGTTTAAATGACCGCGATTGATTGATGGACCAAATCGTGGTGGATTTACTTAAGGACGATGTATATCGGGTATTAGTGGAATGGATCGTCATGATACCCCCCCCTCAATGTTCGTAAACGTTTGGTCACTATCATTTCCGTCGTTGGGGTCGAATGTGTGCTTCAGGGAGGTGGTCCCCGTTGTTCCGGAAGAATTATTAATATGATGGAAGCAGAGAAACTCCTCAATCGAGTTGTTCAATCATTCATTGTATCATTTTCATCGATTGGCCGTTCTAAGGCAATCGAGTTGTTCAATCATTCATTGTATCATTTTCATCGATTGGCCGTTCTAAGGCAATCGAGTTGTTCAATCATTCATTGTATCATTTTCATCGATTGGTCGTTCTAAGGCAATCGAGTTGTTCAATCATTCATCATATCATTTTCATCGATTGGCCGTTCTAAGGCAATCGAGTTGTTCAATCATTCATTGTATCATTTTCATCGATTGACCGTTCTAAGGCAATCGAAATGTTCAATCATTCGTGGTATCATTGGCATCGATTGACGATGTATTCCCAGACGAGTTACCTGGTTGCCTTCACAAAGATTTTTGGAATTCACGAGTGAGTTGGAGCCCGGTACGTCCCCATTATCGAAGGCACCATACCGGATGGCCCCGACCAAAATGCAGGAGTTGAAAATTCAACTTGAGGAATTGTTCAAGAAAGGTTATCTACGACCGAGTGCGCCCCCATGGGGAGCACCAGTGTTATCTGTCAAGGAGAAGCATGGTTCGTTCGTGTGTGTATTAATTATCAGGAGTTGAACAGGATGATGATCAAGGATAAGTATCCTCTACCCCGCATCGATGATCCCTAGGATCAACTTCAGGGAACTTCAGTATTTCTTTTTTTAAGATCAACTTAAGATCTGGATAGCATCAGTTGCGAATTCGAGTGTCGGATATCGCGAGGACGGCGTTTCAAACACGCTATGGCCATTATGAGTTCGTGGAGTTAATTAATGCACTAATGCACCTGCAGTATTCACGGAGTTAATGAATCGGGTCTTTATCGACTTTTTGGATCAGTTCATGGTTGTCTTTATTGATGACATTTTAATTTATTCTCATGACTGGGAGGAGTATGAGCTTCACCTTCATCGAGTTCTCGACATGTTGAGACGAGAGCAGCTTTATGGAAAGTTTTCCATATGTGAGTTCTGGATGTCCGAGGCGACGTCTCTCGGGCATGTAATTTCATCAGACGGAGTTCATGTCGACCCTCAGAAGATGGAGGCTTTCCGAGATTGGCAACCTCCGAAGAATGTTAAGGAAATCCGAAGTTCCTCGGATTAGCTGGTTAATTATCCGACCCACGACCTGGAGCTCGCAGCCGTGGTTTTCGCGTTGAAAGTTTGGCGTCATTACCTCTATGGCGTCACCTGTTGGTTATTCACCAATCACAAGAGTTGAAGTATATACTTACTCAGAAGGAGTTAAATATGCGACAGAGACGGTGGTTGGAACTAATCAAAGATTACGATATCGAGATCTTTTACTACCCGGGCAAGACGAACGTTGTCGCTGACGCCTTGAGTCAAAAGTTCGTTCAGGAGCAGATGCTTGCTCATTTAACAGTTCAGAAGGAGTTTCAACAGGAACTCCTTAGACCCGAGATCGAGGTCTGGCTTCAGCGAGTACAAGGGCAACTTTGCATGTTAGAGATTTCATCGTCACTTGAGGAGGCAATCAGAGAGAATCAGGGTTCAGACCCATCACTGTTGCGCATCCATGAGGATGTGTCTCAAGGTAAAGCCCCTAGCTTTGTGATCCACGAGGATGGACTTTTGCGCTTTAAGAATCGGTTATGCGTACCGGCGAATGATGAGTTGAAAAACTTGATTTTGAGAGGAGCTCATGCTACCCCTTTATTCCATTCACCCGGGGTCTAGCAAGATGTATAAGGACTTGAAACAAAATTACTGGTGGAGTAATATGAAGCGAGAAGTCGCGGAATTTGTTTCGAGATGCTTAACCTGTCAGCAAGTCAAAATAGAACATCAGCGACCGGCGGGTATGCTGAAACCTCTTCCTATTCCAGAATGGAAGTGGGAAGACATTTCTATGGACTTCATCACGAATTTGCCGACGAGTCATCGTGGCATGAATACAATCTGGGTGATTGTGGATTGTCTAACTAAATCAGCTCATTTCCTTGAGATTAAGGATATGTGGGGTCCCGAGAGACTTGCCCAGCTGTTCATCAGAGAGATAGTGAGACTGCACGGTATGCCTAAAAGCATCGTTTCCGATCGTGACGGACGGTTTGTGTCTCATTTTTGGAAATCAGTTCATCGTGCTATGGGAACTCAGCTTAATCTCAGTACCACTTTTCATCCTCAGTCCGACGGGCAATCAGAGAGGACTATTCAGACATTAGAGGACATGTTGAGGGCATGCGTCCTCGATTGGAAAGACAATTGGGAAGCCCAACTACCATTGATCGAGTTCACGTATAATAATAGTTGGCATGCTTCGATTAAGATGGCACCTTACGAGGCCTTGTATGGTCGTCGTTGTCGATCTCCTTTGTGTTGGGATGATTTATCAGAATCTATCGGCACCGAGCCCGATATGCTTTTAGCCGCCCGTGAGAAGGTAGCTTTGATCAGGAGTCGTTTGTTGACCGCTCAGAGTCGACATAAATCTTATGCAGACGATCGTCGTCGACCACTAGAGTTCGAGACAGGTGACCACGTGTTGGTCAAGGTATCCCCGAGTCGAGGTATTTTTCGTTTTGGAAAACGGGGAAAGTTGAGTCCGAGATTTATTGGACCGTTTGAGATTTTGGAACGAGTAGGCGAGCTAGCTTATCGATTGGCCTTACCTCCGGCATTGAGCCGAATTCATAATGTGTTTCATGTCTCTCAGTTGCAGAAGTATGTTGCCGACCCGAGTCACATACTTCAGTTCGACGAAGATGATCATTCGTATGAGGAGCGTCCCATACGAGTCTTAGAGCGGCGAATCAAACAGTTGAGGAATAAGGCGATTCCTTTGGTTAAAATTCAGTGGTCTAGACACGGAGTCGAAGAGGCTACTTGGAAAACCGAGGATAGTATGCGGGAGAGTTATCCCGAGCTGTTTGACCCTTAGTTTCGGGGACGAAACTCTTTTAAGGGGGGGTATATGTAATACCCGGTCGTAAATTCAGTCATTATCATTCAGTAATTTCATTCGGTAATTGTCATTATGTAATTTTTTTCACTTGGTAATAATCATTCATCTGTGTTCACCGTTCGGAATAACATCGAGTTGTGTATCGATATTGTTCAGTGTATCTACCTTGTTCGGGAATCGAGACAAGAATATTATCTTGATCGCGGTAATTGATTCATTAGTCGATGTTGACGTTGGAATTCATGTCATTTCTAATCTCCTCATTGTTCGAATTGTGTTTTGTTGGGCGAATCCTTGTAATCATTGCTTCATACCATCGTTTTGGGGTTTCCGTACTTCCATCTTGTGTTATTGTTTCCCAAATATTGATTCCTATTGCTTTTATTCTCTTCCCGGGTCATTTTTCATCATTTTAGGACCCAAGGGGGGTGTGGGCCGTGGCACAAGGAGTGTGCGCCGAGGCACACACATTTTCCAGATTTTTAGCCGAGCAGCCTGTACTGTGGGCCGCGGAACATGCCGGTAGGGCCGCGGCGCACTGCCGAGTCACTGCCGCGGCACACTCGTCCGGGCCGCGGCACACTCATGTTACAACTATTCGGCCAACCCTTCTGTACCGTGGGCCGCGGCACATGCCGGCAGGGCCGCGGCACACTGCCGAGTCACTGTCGCGGCACACTCGTCCGGGCCGCGGCACACTGCCGATCACTGGGGGCATTTTTGGCCCTGTGCCGCGGCACACTTCGGCCGGGCCGCGGCACATAGGGCAGTCAACTCTATAATTGCTTTCTTTTCAGCAAGATTAGATCATTTTTTTCACTTCTTCACCTTCATACGAGAGAGAGAGCTTGAGGGGAGAAACTTTTCATCATCCATCACTTGAGGGTTTGATTTTCTTCATTTCCTTTCGATCTTGAAGCCCGGATAATCGATATAACGCGTGTTCTTCGGATCAAAGTACTTGGATCTTCAAAGGTAATATTCATCAAACCTCTTGGATTTTCGATTTGTGTTGAGATATGATGTTTTGGATGTTAAGATCATGTTGTATGAAGTGATATACTCATGATTATGGATATGTTCGATTATTCATTGGATTATTGATGGATTATTCAAGAACACTTTGAATATTAAGTTGGATTTGGGGGTTTTCGATTAATTGTTGTTGAAATCATGATTTTGGATATTCATATTGGATTTTTGATCGTATTGAGGATGTTTTATTGGTTTGAAACACTTCTTGGGGATTTGATGTTGGTATTATTGAAGTTTGGTTATAAATAATCGAAGTTTGGCCACAAAGTGTTCGATATAATGCCCCAATGAACTTGGTTTAATCATATCGACGTTTTGAGTTCGTTATATTCGTGTTTGATTCGTATATTGAACGGATTGTTGGTAATTGTATTATTCAAGGTTGTTCGAGCGACCGATATCTCAATTAGGACGTTCGTGGAAGGATAATTGTCACCGGTGTTGTGTAAGTTAATTCCTACTCGGTTAAAAGGATATTCATTCCTTTTGTTGTTGTTCATGCATAATCATAACTCATTCATCATTGTATTAACCGTATTGAGACTTGTAATTGTCGAATAATCATTTCATTCACGGGGAACGACGGTTCCAATCATTTCATTGGGTTATCAATCACTTCACTATTGTTTTCATCTCAGTGAGTCATTCTTGACCTTGTCGAATTATTATCCATTGATATTCATTGTGGCCATTCTCGTTCATATGACCTTCTGGGTTCATACTGCGTGGCCGGGTGCGGATGTGTGGAATTTTTAGTCGGGCAAGTGATGGCCATGTATTGGGAGTGATACATTGGACTGTGCACACGGTAACGATTACCTCTGTGAGACTAATTAGGTACAAGGACGGGTGTGTCCGGTCATCCGTCTTGTACACTTGCACAGAACACTACGGGCGTACTATGATACTCCTCTTTAGCGTAATTCATAACTAAGGATATTTCATAACTAAAGATATATCATGATTGTGTATTTTCAACCCTTGAGGATTGTTGTTCTGTGTAACTGACCCTGGCTAGGGATTTTGTTTTTCAGGTCATGGCAAGGCAAAAGCACGGGAATAGCATGTTGACGGGGAGGAGTCCCAGTGATACTAGTAGGGGGCCCCGATCTTTCAGTTATTCATGTGGTTGTCCTTTATTTTCCGCTGCAGACTTTCATTTGGATACTCCGTTTCATTCAGTGTTGTGTATTTTATCTTCATATAAAATATACTAGTATTCGGTATTGTCCTGGTGTATTGTACTTAAACTCCTCGTTGGAGTATTTGGTAATATAATGTGGTTCGGTACTACAATTATATTATTTAATTCATCATGTTCATTCGCGTGGTGGGTCCCAGTCAGGGATTTACGGCACTATAATATCCGCCTAGTTTGGGGTGTTACATCTCCTCAATAGGCTCGCATACCAGTAGAGGATCCCAACCGGACATTAGAACCCTCTAGTGTTCGGAGTCCCTCCTCAACTGACATCATAAACTTGACAGGCCCAAATCGATGAAGCATTTGAACGCTTCAAAATATGGAAAGGATATAAGGTTGCCCCATACGACACTTTGTATAGCTGGGAGGACTGGAAGGAGGAAGAAATATTTGTCCTAGAGGTCACGGACACCCAGAATGTTGAGGTCCTGATCAGATGGGATCATCATTTTTCCATGAGTTATGTACATCATATTTCGTGGAAAAGGAAAAGGCCCGATTGAAAGGGAAGAAACAGTCTGGCGGCAAGACTCGAAGCTCCAGTCATCATTCAGATCCCAACTTAGATGGGGATGACAACAGACTTCAAACAGATCTGAGGATGAGTCGTGAAGATGCTTTCGAGGAAGAGATTGCTAAGTCCAAGGCCGCTGAGGGCCAAGGGACATCATCTGGTCAAGATGCACCAGACAAGCAACTTGAGAAACCAACATCTCCCGCTAAGGAGGAATTAGTCCCTCTGACCGAGGAAATATTGCGCCGTCCAGTATAAGGATCCAGTCTCTTCTAAGAAACAGGTGGAAGCTAAGAGACAATAGGAGGAATCAATCCCTCCTGTAAAACAGGCTACAGACACCAAAAAGAGGCAAGAGGAATCAGCCCCTTTGTCTCCCAGATAGTGACACCAGCTGAACCAATCGAGGTTCCAGCCCCCAAACAGGTATCGACTCCAATCCATACAGGTTCACCATCCGAATCTGCTGAGGACTTCCAAATTTATGATAGAACCCAAATGCCAAACCATAACATTGTCATCAAATGGCTAGGAGAGCCCTCTAACTCCAAAATTTTTCATCCCCACTCTCCCTACACTAATGCTAGAATAGATCAACTTCATAAAATCGGTCGCCAAACTGTCTTCTTACAAGATGCTGTCAAAGCTCTGTATGATGTCGGCAAGGAACTCGACTGGATGAGAAAAACTGCTAAGGATGAACTCCCCAATCTATAAAGAGTTGTGCAGGATGTTGAAGATGCTCTGCCTCATGCCAAACGCCTTATGGCATGCATTAAACTAGCTTAAACATCATCAGGAGAGGATGCTGGAGCAAGAGCAAGAAAATCTTAGAGTTGTGGAAGCTAAGACGGTCAACTCACTCGAGTACACACGATCTAGACTCACTGCTCGTGATCAGAATTGACAACCTAACTGCAGTGGTCGCAGTCTAATTGACTCGGTGAAAGATCTTAAAGACAAGCAGGACAAATCAATGGATATTCTTTGGGATATTCATGGTAAAGTCATTGAGCTTGATAATAACAAAAAAGAGGAAGAGGCCCATGAGGCTGGAAGGATGGAGGATGGAGGAAAAAAAAGAGATGGAAGCCATACTAGATGACAGTGTTGCTGCAGCTATTGAAAGACTGGTCGGACTTAGTCCAGGTCAAAGAGCTAGAGGATACAGGGTAACTAGTGCTCGTCCCGAGTTATCCTAATTTACGTGAATAAATACAGTGCAGAAGCCCACTAGCATCTTACTCCCTACAGACAGATAACCATCATCTAAATAGTTAAAGGCATGGAAGAATAGTAAACTGCTGAGATACTTTTGTACTCTCATCAAGGAATCTGCCATGTTCAGCCACTTTAAGACTCTGGAGGATGCTACAAAGGAGTTCTCAAGGCTCCTGTCAGAAGGAAAGTTTTCCTTACAAATTAACCTGAAGTCTAAATATCTGAAGGTTGGATGATTGGACTGAGTCAGAGTACCTACATTAACAAAGTATTGAAGAGGTTCAATATGCAGGACTCCAAGAGGACTCCTGCCAATATCACATGGCATTCATCTTAGTATGATGCCCTTCGACTCCTAATGAGCAAGCCCGCATAAGAAAAATTCCATATGATTTTAAAATTGGATCTATCATGCTCTAGCAATAAATGAATGCGATGCTCCAGTATCAAACAATACAATTACATGTAGGTTAAGAAGTTTGCCCATACCTACCAAGTTACCCTTATCTTTCTTGGGTTGCTTAGGATTGGTGGCATATGACCTAGCATTATGATTCTGCTGTTTAGATGGTGGCGGTAGTTGCGGTTGTCCTTGCAGTGCCCTCAGTGGCTGGGTTGACCCTAGTGGTTTGGTCTCTCCCCCTATTGCTGATTAGGACAATTCCTCATGATATGGCCTTTCTGACCACACGTGTACAACTTCCAGTGCCCAACGGACAGGCACCATGATGCTGCTTGTTACACGTGGTACATACGGGGTTTGTAACTCGTCCCTGATTATTGCCTCCTTAAACCTGAGGCTGTCCATGAAGTATTCCCTGCCACAGCTTCCTGTTAGCCTGGCTGTTCCCATTGTGGTTTTTATTGCCACTAGTAGAAAAATGACTTTAGGTAACACCTTGCAGGTAACATTTTTGATAATTGAAAATTAGAGAGTGCATAGGTAACACATAGGTAACACTTTTTTATTAGGTTACACTCAAGGTAACACTTTCAAAATAGGTAACACTTTCAGGTAACATATTTTTGTGTTACTTAGTTTAGGTAACACTCACGGTAACACTTTCAAAATAGATAACACTTTCAGGTAACACTTTTTTGTATTACTTAGTTTAGGTATCACTCCAAGTAACACTTTCAAAATAGGTAACACTTTTTGTGTGTTACATAATTTAAGTAACACTTATGCAACACTTAGAGAATATGTATAATTATTTGAAGTTATATTATCACTTTTTTTGAGTTACAATAATATTATTGTTAACTACACGTTAAAAATATATAACAATAAGGATATATATTAAAATTCGATTTACCTTAGGTATCACTAAATGTAACAAATTAAAAATAAAAAGTTTAAAATATAATAGGGAAAATGATTTTTTTTGTCACTCAACTATTAGCTCTTTTAGAAACCTACCACTCAACTAAAAGTTTATTTATTATAGGTACTAATGTTACACATGTTTACCATTTTAGTCATTCCGTTAAATATATTTGTTTTATTGTTTTAAAATATTATATATATATATGTTATCATTATATTATATTATATTATATTATACATTATATTGATTAATTATATTTTAAATATTTAATAAAAGAAAAGTTATTTTTCAACTTGCATAATTTTGTTTCAATTTTTATACAAACTTCTCCGTATTAATTATATTTTTTTAAAAACAAAAGTATTTTTTTTGAAATGTGGGGTATTCACTCGCGAAAATTATAATTTTTTATGTTTTATGTTCTAAAAATAAAAAAACAATTTTTAATGATCAAATGTAAAAGTTTTCCCCTCGCGGGGCCTGTTCTAAGAAAAAAATATTTTTAATGGTTAAATTTAAAAATTATAAATATTTTTAATTAATATAACAAGGCTATACGGGTCTCCGTTTTAAGTTAAAAACTGATAATAAGATATATAATTATGATATAATTATAATGAGACATATTTATAAATTGACCCATTAATTTGTGATATATTATACAAATTCCCTTTTATTTAGTTTTTTTTCTGAAATATATTAAACAACAAAATTCCCATGAAAGTATTATTTTCTGAATTTTTTGACTAGTATAATCCATGTCAACGTGTAAAAAAAATTTCCCCTTAAAGTTTATTTTTTAACGAAAAATTGAAAGAATTAACGAGATGGTAGCGGAATGACTAAAACGGTAACCATGTGTAACGTTAGTGCCTACAATAAATAAACTTTTAGTTGAGTGTTAGGTTTTTAAAAGAGCTAATAATTGAGTGACAAAGAAATTCATTTTTCCAATATAATATAATGCCTCCTAGTATTTTACTACAATTAAAACTATAGAGTTAAAGATGTAATTTAACATCAACTATTAGTGTGTGAATTTTGCACGATTTTTCTTCAAGTTTCTCATCGTCATTGTCAACAAAAACCCTTGTCACCGATGAGAATCCTCAAAATCACCGCCAACTCCTACACTTCTCTGCTCAGTTTTGGAATCTCAGACGATGGCATTTCCACTCTTTTAATTACACCCTTTTCACCTCTCTCTTTTTCTCCCACTGATAGCGAGCAACCAATATCAGGAGAACTACGCCCGACTGTGCTCTTCTACAAGGGATGGACTGGGAGACGCGATTAGACCCGGCGGAAGAACTGGATGGTGCGGCGAAGCTCCACGGCGGGGGGACTAAGCGGCAGCGGCGGTTAGTCTAAGAATCGAAGGTTTCCCGACCAAAACTCAGATTTGAGTTTGCAGGTCTGGAAATTTGTGTTCTTGAAAATACTTGGTGAAAATTAATGTGCGCGATGGCCAGAGGATAATTAATTGATGAAACTTGGTTTGGACCGATCGATGGCTTGGGGTTGAAAGCAAAACTTCTGCCGAAAGCAAAGGTTGGTTTTTTTTTTTTTGGATTTTTTGGGTTCTAGAAATGGAAATTTCTGAAATCTTGTTGGTGTGTATGAAGTCGTTTGGGTTAGAGAAGAAATTGATGTGGTGTGTATGATGTTGGACTGAACAGATTTTCATGTTCATGGTCATTCTCGTTGATTTTTTGTTGTATTTTTGTGGATGGGTTTTTCGGGTTTTCTGATATTTTTATTCGGATTCTCTGGAATCAACATTTCTTGAGGCTTTTTCATTAGGGTTCTTGTTGGTTGAAGTTGGTTATTCTTTCGTGGGGCTTAATTTATGCTATGTTGTGAATGTGCTAGACAGGGAAAACATAGTTAGGAGAGTATTTCTGAAACTTGATGAATCTTAACCAAGAATTAAATTCATTTTCGGGAATGTATTTAACATAAACTACATATAAACATTAAAATAATTAGATAAGTGTTAGTAGAAGAGGCAAAAAAGACTTGCATTTTAAATTTTTTGCTTACTAGATTGTTTGTGAATAAAAATTGCCAACATAATGAAACATTCAGTAGATGAATCATCAGGTTTGAGTATTGGAGGAAAAAATGAGACTCGCGTAGTAGAATAAAAAAACAAGTTTATAACAATGCAGGTTTGTTGTTCTGATCATCTTCTTATTTTTCTCAATTCCTTTTTTCTTGTGTGATATTAATGTTATGAAACTGGAATGTTGAGTGACTAGGTTAGATTTTATTAGTTGGATTCAGGTGTTCTTAAGCTTCTGGTCAGGTTTTCTTTTCATAGAGCGGGAGGGTAGAATAAATATTATTGATTGATATTGTTCTTTTCATGGAGAGCGAGCTAAGAAACAAATAGATATGTGAAAAAAAGAGACTATTGTTCATATGAGGCTTGCTGTTAGTGTTGTGGTCTGGGATACATCTTATAGACGTTATATACTACACAAAGGCCAAAGCATAAGCTCCTTATGATCTAAATAAAAAAAGGATCATTCGTTATCCCTGTACTTTTCTGGTGTTTGTTATGGTGAGTGCGAGCAGGCAAGTGAGCTATTTGATGCATTCATACATTTGAACTGTTGTTCCCTGTGTTTTTTTTAGCATGATACATTTTAACTTTCTTTCCAGGCAATGTGTGAAACTTGCGAATTAAAGGTTGAAAGCCGATCTCCCTTATTGGATGGAAAGGCCATATGGTGTTTGCTTGATTACTACTTCCATAAAGAAAATAACTGTTCATGCTCTTTCAAAAAGTAACATCTTCATTGGGAAATTTTCCGGAGGTAATGATGACTTTTATTTTCAGCATTTAATATTAGATGTGGGAATAGCAATCTCACTAAATCTTAGTTTGTTGTACCAGGTCAGTACGAGTTCAGGTTGAGCATTTTGGTGCAAGAATGATAAACACTGTACCTTTTTTTGTTTGAAATCTACTTATATGAGCGGCTTCCAATATCAGATATCTTTCGTGCCTGTTTTTGGTTTTTGTATTTTGTCATATATTTCCCCAGTAATGTAGGTATTCTTGGTCTAACATTTTAGTTTTTTTTCTTGAGTATACTTTTGTTACCATTTTGAAATACCTCATCAATTTTGAATTAAGGATCGTTCACAGTTGCTGCTTGCTTTCTATTGTGATTCAATCCCGGCTGCTCTTTCTTCGCTGCACTATGCAACGTAAGGACTGAAATGATCCTTATTCACTTTTTCCTTTACTCAACTGGTGTTCTACAATGTCCATTTTCCTAGCTCAGTGTGGTTGCTGACTAAATGTTCTATAACATTGTAGGATGGCTTCAGAGGTTATGGAGCAAGTGCATGGTTACGACTGTATGTGCACACTTTCTAGTTTTTTTTTTGGGTACCAGACTAGATAGGTCACGAATTTTATTAAATTTCTCCATTTTTTTCAGAGCGGGATATAACTGCATTGGAGCTTGCTCATGGCCATGCTCCTTTCTCAAAGTATCCGCCAATGAAGGTCCACAGATAATCCTAAGTTGTTTTACTTTGATCTGAAATGGACCCTTATTATTAAGCTCCAATTATTTTTATATTGGTAGGTGTTGCTTATGACTCTGCAAAATGCACCCCCTGGATTTGATTATGAGCGACATAACAAGTTCTCAAAGGTATGCCACTAGTAAGCTGAACTATATTAGTTTTACGATCATGTTATTAATCATATATTTGTTTTTCTTTCTTAGTTGTTTAAGCAGAGGATTGCTAGCTACTTGGTTAAGGATCCTTCAAAACGACCTACTGCCAAAAAACAACTCAAACATTCTTTCTTTAAGCAAGCCAGATCGAACGGTTATATAGCAAGAAAGTTGTCGGATGGGCTGCCTGTTCTTGTGAACGCCATATGCATAGAGGCCGAACCCATTAAAGAAATCATGTGGAAGTTCAAGACAAAAACAACAATGGCATCATTAATATCAACAACGAATTGAAGATATATGGGAGTTATTTTTTATACAAGTTACAAATTAGACAACAATTAGGTTATTGTTTTTTTTAGTTATTGGATATGTGTTTGGCATACTATGATCTATGTATTGTTGTTATTGGATTATTTATTTGAGTACTATCAATATATTTTCTCGTTATTTATATATGAAAAAATGGTTTCTTCTAGTTTTCATATTATTGATAAATATTAATTAAAACAACAACAACAACAACAACAATAATAATAATAATAATAATAATAATAATAATAAAGTGTTACTTAATAATGAATAAGGTGTTACTTAAGCTAGCACTCATATAATCGAAAGTGCTCCTTAAGGTATTTAAAGTGTTACTTAAAAAATAGATACATTTAAAAGTGTTACAAAGGTGTTAGAATAGTGTTCCTTAAACAAATTGAAAGTGTTACCAAGGTGTTACCTAAGAAATTTCTAAAGTGTTACTAAGGTGTTCCTTAAGATGACTTTGGGGAACACGTTTTAATGTGTTACCAGAATTGATCAAAAGTGTTATCTAAGAGCATAGGGAACACGGGCAGAGGTAACACCAAAAATGTGTTACCTATGGTCTATAGGAACACTTTAGGCTCTTCAGGGAACACTTTATGGGTGTTACCTAAAGGCATTTTTCTACTAGTGCCACCATTATTTCGTCCTTCCCACTTACGCTTTCCCTTATATTTATGGAAATATATGAGTGGCTGGTGGTGTAACTGCGGGTGCGCATTTCTGTAACACCCCCAAGATATTCAGGGTATATTACAGTGCCGTGGACCCCTACTTGGGACCCACCAGGCTAATTAAGAAATACCACTCATCTAACCATTTTGGTTAGAGAGAAAACGCACATCATCAAGACGAAATTAAATAAACGGTATAACCGGTAAAACAGACATCACCGACAATCATAAATAACATTTAATAATACAAACCATAATCCGAGTAAAAATGCCTAAGTACTCGCGAGTACTATCTATAAGTTCACAAGTTGGAAAACTACCATATCAAAATGGACAACAGAAAATAAAGAAACTCATTTGCACACGTCAACAGCCCTGGCCGACATCCTCGTACTGTCCCAGTGCCCGCTCGTCCGGCTGAACATAACCTGAAATTCACAACAAGAATTCCCCCAAAACGTGTCCCCAGAGGGGTTAGCAATTATGCTAGTACAAGTAATCAAGGCAAACCATTCACTTACACATTTCATAGTCATGGTTCTAAAAAACGCTAGGCGCTAGGCGTTCGGATTGCTAACGCCTAGCGCCCAGAGGATTACTCGGGGATTAATTAGGGAGTAATCAGACTAGGCGGATTTATTTTTTATTATTATTTTAATCATTTTTATATATAAAAATTATATATATGTATAATATAACAATTATGTATTAAATTTGAAATATTATATAGATATAAGAGAGTCCATAATATCCATACTATCTTAGTTTATGAATTTATAGTGCTATTAGAACAAAACAAAACAAAAAATAAAAAAAGTATAACCGCCTAGGCATCCGCCTAGTCGCCCACATAACTAGGAATTTGAAACATTGATATAGATATAAAGTAGTCCATAGTATTCGTAGCATCTTAGATTGCCTTCGTAGACCCCAGCCCAGCCAGCCTAGACGATCGATTAATCATCTAACCGCCCAGTACAAATGCCTAGGCCATAATCGGAACGGTACAGGACCTTCTAGAGACTAATCGGAGGATTAATCGGTCTAGGCGGGGATTTTTAGAACACTGTTCATAGTACATGTATCAAGTTATTTCAAAAACTAAAACCAGACATGTCTTTTCTGGAAATAAATAGTCAATAATCAATTTGCCTAGGACCGTGGTGAAGCCACTGGTCCTATTCGAGGCCTCTGAGGACCCTCCCGAACTGGCCATATCATAAAACAAATCTTGCACAGGCATCATCTAGGACCGGGGTGAAGCCACTGATCCCATTCGAGGCCTCTAAGGAACCTCTTGAACTGGCTAGCGAACAAGCTCGTGAATCCGGAGTGAAGTCACGGATTCCCCGGAGGCCTCGTCAGACCCTCCCGGAGTGGGCACATCACACATAAATACATCACCACCTCATGTTAAGCATAAAAGTTTCTAAGAGTACTTGCCTTGAGTAATTGACGACGACACGAACGGAAAGGAAAACCAACAACGATCGCTAGGAACCGACAAACCCGAACCTAACGATTTGAAGAACACAATCACAACAATTTCTAAAAGAGTACGGAAACGGAATACACCCAGAAACCCACCTACGACTTATGTATGTTCGTACAAAAACAACGACGAGGACAGATCGCAACTGAACCCTCTCGATTTCACATATACCCCAAAACTTACCATGAACTCATAGAGAAAACAAGAATATCACCAAGATTAATCATATACATCATAGATTAATCAACAATACGGAACTAATCGGACAAAAACTCAAAAACCCCCGAATTTCCCAAACATAGGGTTCTAGGAGATTACCTGGGATTAAGGACGAAGAACACGAGTAGATGTTGTTAATCTACACCAAGAACTCAAGGAAAATTATATCAGGAGTGATTGGAAGAAGAGATCGCCACCAAATCGCCTTATAATCGCTTGCCGTGGGGTAGGAGAAGAAAATGAGTAAAGTGGCGAATCGGGTCAACTCCCTGGTATATATAATCTGAGGGCTTAGCGTGCGCTAACGGCTCACGGTTAGCGTGCGCTAGCCAGCCAAAACTAGTCCAGAACCTGAAGTTCTGGCCCGTTAGCGTGTGCTACCAGAAAATAGCGTGCGCTACAGTCCCCCGATAGCGCGTGCTATCGGGCCATAGCGTGCGCTACCTGTTCACCAGACCGAGTCCAGAAGCATTCTGCCCAGTCTGGACTACTGGATTAGCGCTTGCTACCGGACACCCAGCGTGCGCTAAGTCTCAATCATAGCATGCGCTAATATACAAATTTAGCGCGCGCTAAGCTGCTCGTCCAGAGAGCAGAGAGCAGAAACAACCTACTGCCACTGCTGTGCTCGAGTCGTTAGCACACGCTACAAAATGAACGTAGCATGCACTACACAATGACACTAGCGTGCGCTACATAACATAATTACCGCGCGCTAGACAACAGAATTACCAAACAGCCCAAAACACCCGAAACACATGATACACGATCGAAACACCAAACAAAAGCTCACAACACGCATAATAACATAGATGGATTTACGGCAACCCCGAAACGGCAGTTCCGAACAACAATTACAAGAATCGAACCAAATAGCGATGGAAATGACATTAAACACGGAGTTGAGTAAAACAAGTCTGAAACAAGCTCGGATGACAAAAAAGTCCGGTATTAATATTCTCGAAATATTAATACGGTTACAAGAGAGTCACCAAAAATGAGAAATACACAAAAATGAAAAATACCATAAAAAGGAAAAAAAATGCGGATATTACATTCTCCCCCTATAAAAACAAGTTTCATCCCGAAACTTAAGAAACAAACAACTCGGGGTACCTAGCACGTATGCTACCCTCGGTTTCCCAAGTTGCCTCCTCGACACCATACCTCGACCACTGTACCTTGACCAAAGAAATGGTCTTATGTCTCAGTCACTTCTCACGGTGCTCCAAGATCTGCAAGGGACGCTCTTCGAAGGTAATATCCTCATCGATATCTATCTCACCATAGTCGATGACATGACTAGGATTCGGAACATATTTCCTCAGCTGGGAAACATGGAAAATGCTATGAACATAGCTCAGAACCGGAGGCAACGCCAGACGGTATGCCAACTCGCCGACTCTCTCGAGAATCTCAAAGGGCCCAATAAATCTCGGACTCAACTTTCCCTTCTTCCCGAAGTGGAAAACTCCTCTCGTCGGCGACATCTTTAGCAAAACGTGGTCTCCCACCTCGAATTCCAAAGGTCGATGATGAACGTCTGCATAGAATTTTTGTCGACTCTGAGCAGTCAACATCCTCTCCCGAATCAATTCCACCTTCCGCCTCGTCTCCAAGGCGATATCCGGTTCGGTCCCGACCAAATCAGATGCCTCGTTCCAGCAAATCGGCGATCGACATCGCCGCCCATAAAGCGCCTCATACGGTGCCATCTTGATCGACGCGTGCCAACTATTGTTGTACGTGAACTCGATTAGTGGCAAATGCTCCTCCCAGTCACTGCTCCAATCAAGAGCACAAGCACGCAACATATCGTCAAATGTCTGGATAGTGTGTTCCGACTGCCCATCCGACTGAGGATGAAAAGAAGTACTCAGACACAAACGAGTACCCAACGCCTTTTGTACCGCCTGCCAAAAGTGTGGTACAAAATGGCCATTCCGATCCGTTATAATAGACTTTGGGGTACCGTGAAGCCTCAAAATCTGTGCAATAAACATACGAGCCAACCTCTCCGGACCCTAAGTATCCTTGATGCCCAGAAAATGTGCCGAATTAGTCAGACGATCCACAATCACCCAAACCATATTCATACCATACTTCGATCTCGGCAAGCTCGTGATGAAGTCCATCGAAATATCTTCCCATTTCCATTTCAGAATGGGAAGCGACTGCAATAACCCAGCCGGTCGCTGATGCTCGATTGTGACTTGCTGACAAGTCAAACATCTCGCTACAAACCGTGCGACCTCCTCCTTCATGTCGTTCCACCAAAAGTTCCTCCTTAGGTCCTTATACATCTTACTCGAACCAGGATGAATTGAGTAAGGCGTAGGCGTAGCATGGGACTCACGCAAAATACTCTGCCTCAATTCCAAGTCGTTCGGTACACAAAGCCGACTCTGGAATCTCAACACACCATCCTCGTGAATCACAAACCCAGGAGACTTTCCCTTAAGAACATTCTCTCGGATTTGAGTAATCACCGAATCCTCCAACTGCTTCAGTTTGATTTCATTGATCAGCAACGACGTAATCTCCAAAGCGCAAAGTTGCCCGACAGCTCCTGGCAACAAAATCCCAACACTCAACTCGATCAAATCCCGCTGAAGCTCCGATTGAGACGTAAATATCTCAAGTGCCTGCAACGCAACCGGTTTCCGACTCAAAGCGTCGGCCACGACGTTCGCCTTGCCCGGATGATAAAGGATTTCGAGGTCATAATCCTTAATCAACTCAAACCACCTCCTCTAGCTCATATTCAACTCCCACTGAGTAAATATGTACTTCAGACTTTTATGATCGGTAAAAATCTGACATGCAGAGCCAAAAAGATAGTGACACCAAATCTTGAGCATGAAAACAACTGCCGCTAACTCCAAATCGTGAGTAGGGTAGTTAAGCTCATACGACCTCAACTGTCTCGACGCATACGCAATAGTCTTGTTGTGCTGCATCAACATGCACCCAAGACCCTCACCCGAAGTATCACTATAAATGGCAAAACCCTCGTTGCCACACGACAACGCTAAAATCGGGGCTGAAGTCAAACGCCTCTTCAACTCCTCAAAACTCGATTGCATTTCGTCATTCCAGACGAACTTCTCGGATTTCTGGAGCAACTTTGTAAGTGGCCGAGCCAGTTTCGAGAATCCCTCGATGAACCTATGATAGTAGCCAGCCAAACCCAAGAAACTACGGACCTCCTTCACATTCTTAGGCGGTGCCCAAGCCAACACTGCCTCGATCTTCTGTGGATCCACATGGACCCCCTCAACCGAAATCACGTGACCCAGAAACATCACTTCCTTCAGCCGGAACTCACATTTAGAGAACTTCGCATAGAGTCGCTCGGTCCTTAAAATGTCTAACACCACACGCAGATGATGTGCATGCTCCTCCTCATTCTTCGAATAAATAAGAATATCGTCAATGAAGACGACGACACACTTATCTAAATACTCGATGAAGACTCTATTTATCAACTGCATGAACACTGCCGGCGCGTTAGTTAACCCGAAGGGCATAAACACAAACTCATAATGTCCGTATCTCATCCGAAAGGCTGTTTTCGGAACATCGAACTCCTTCATCCGAAGCTGATAGTACCATGATCTCAAGTTGATCTTCGAGAATACCGCAGCTCCCTACAACTGATCGAACAAGTCATCAATCCTCAGCAAGGGATACTTGTTCTTGATGGTCACCTTGTTTATCTCGTGATAGTCGATACATAAACGCATTGAACCATCCTTCTTCGGCACAAACAGAACGGGTGGGACCCAAGGCGAAGCGCTCGGTCGAATATACCCCGACTCAAGAATCTCACTCAACTGCTTCTTCAACTCAGCCATCTCTGAAGGTGCCATGCAATACGGTGCCTTCGAAATCAGAGCCGCACCTGGCTCTAACTCGATAGCGAACTCTACCTCACGGTCCGGTGGCAACCCCAGTAACTCATCAAGAAAGACATCAGGAAACTTACTAACGACTAGAATCGATGGAAACTCGACTCCACCATCCCCCATCCTCAGGGCGTAGCACCAATAACCAGTACACCCCTTGCGTAGGAGTCTCATCGCCTTCAAGGCGTTAATTACGAACTTCTGGTTTCCTCTCTTTCACCCCGCGAAAGAGTACTCGGTGCTGTCCTCGGATAACATGGTGATGATTCTTGTGCAGTAGTTCATGATTGCACCATGCCGATCGAGCCAATCATCCCCGAGAATCAAATCCTCACCCTCAATATCCATAATAATAATGTTAGAGAGCCAAGCATTCTCACAAATAACCACAGCACAGTCTCGGATCTCCCGATCACCAATGATTCTATCACCGTTAGGAAGCTTAACGATGAAAAACTCACAAGACGACAAACAGTCAAGACTCAAATGGCGCACACACTCCAGAGAGATGAATGAATGCGTAGCACCCGAATAAAAAAGCACACTGACGTGATGAGAATGAATATTAACGGTACCTGTATCCACGGTAGCCGCTGGATCATCGACCCTCCTTATCTTATAAACACGTGGATGAGCGGAGCCGACACTGGAAACTCCCTTCTAGCGGGCTGACCCCGACCTCTCCCTCGGCTGACACTCGGTGGAGACTACGGAGTAAATGATCCCTGGTTCACACTCGGCTCCTTAGGCGCTGGAAAAGAGGCCTAGGCACCAAGAATCTGCCCTACCCGCTCACAAAAAGAAGCCTTGTGGCCAGACTGACCACAAGTATGACAAGTTAACTGCGGACGAGGACACTCCCGGTTCCTATGGCCCAACTTGCCACAGTTAAAGCATCTAAAATCACGAGTGGAGGCATTGACAGTACCTCGAAATCCCCCAGAAAAACGAGCCAAACCACCCGCAGGAATGTTTGCAGACTGAGATTTCTGCTGAACTCCACCCTTGTAACCCGAAAAGTTACCGACAGACTTCTGTTTCTTACTTTCTCGAGCCACCTCACTGGCCGTCAAGGACATCATAATCAAGAGCTCTACTCTGATAGTCCTTTAGGGTGGTGCAGGCGAGCCCAGACATGTAATCATGAATCTTCGGTTTCATCCGCCTAGAAAAGTGGCAAATCTTGTCATCCTCTTCCTTAACCTGGGCCTTCACATAGCCCAATTCTCGGTTGAAATCCGCAATGGCCTGAGAAACCGGAATGTCTTGAAGCTGAGCATCATAAAAAGCATGGACTCGGGCCTGACGAACTGGCCATGGACAGTATTCAGCTTCCATAAGGCCTCTGAACTCGGCCCAATAAGCAACATGATCCCGAGGCTCAACGGCCTCCCACCAATCAGCAGCCTCCCAGTGAGAAAATACTGGGCGATAGGGACCTTGCGATCCTCACGACAGTTGGTGGCAACAAAGGTCTTACACATCTCCTTGATCCACCTCTCCCAGTCGATTGGGTCTGAAGCCCCAGAGAACTGAGAAGGATGCATCTTGATGACGTCCTGAAGCCAGCGATCTATTCCGGCCAGAGCAGCACGAGCCATAGTTGGGTTCTGAACCGTCTGGGCTATAGTAGCCATTTGGTTCACCATTTGTTGCATCATAGCTGCAACACCCATGTCGGTGCCATTGCCGGTTGTATCATCTTGAGTGGCAGTATGGCCCTGACGACCATCATTACTGCCGGCTCCCGAAGAGTGTGATGTGGCCGCCCACTGGCTGCCCCACGTCCCTGGCCGCGCCCACGATCACGGCCTCTTCCATCATCCATACTGGAGATAAGGAGTAGCAAAAGCAATTTGATGATAAGTACGAGAGGAAAAACAGTCACAGTATCGGAAGTTCGATACGAGAAAACAAGAAATCGAGTAAGAAAAACTTACAAGCACTGGAAGTACCGAGATGATGGCAGTGGGGTGACGATGTGCAAAACAAAACACGACTAGACCCAATTAACCGACAAGCCTAGGTGTCCATAAACCTTGCTCTGATACTATTTTTTGTAACACTCCCAAGATATTCAGGGTATATTACAGTGTCGTGGACCCCTACTTGGGACCCACCAGTCTAATTACGAAATACCACTCATCTAACCATTTCGGTTAGAGAGGAAACACACATCATCAAGATGAAATTAACTAAACGGTATAACCGGTAAAACAGACATCATCCACAATCATAAATAACATTTAATAATACAAACTATAATCTGAGTAAAAATGCCTAAGTACTCGCGAGTACTATCTATAAGTTCACAAGTTGGAAAACAACCATATCGAAATGGACAACGGAAAATAAAGAAACTCATTTGCACACGTCAACAACCCTGGCCGGCATCTTCGTACTGTCCATGTTCCCGCTCATCTGGCTGAACATAACCTGAAATTCATAACAAGAATTTCTCCAAAACAGGTCCCCAGAGGAGTTAGCAATTATGCTAGTACAAGTAATCAAGGCAAACCATACGCTTACACATTTCATAGTACATGCATCAAGTTATTTCAAAAATCAAAACCAGACATGTCTTTTCCAGAAAAAAACAGTCAATAATCAATTTGCCCAGGACCGGGGTGAAGCCACTGGTCCCATTCGAGGACTCTAAGGACCCTTCCGAACTGGCCGTATCATAAAACAAATCTCGCACAGGCATCGCCTAGGACCGGGGTGAAGCCACTGATCCCATTCGAGGCCTCTAAGGACCCTCCCGAATTGGCTAGCGAACAAGCTTGTGAATCCGGAGTGAAGTCACGGATTCCCTCGAGCCTCGTCAGACCCTCCCGGAGTGAGCAAAGAACACACAAATATATCACCATTTCATGTTAAGCATAAAAGTTTCCAAGAGTACTTGCCTTGAGTTATTGACGACGACACGAACGGAAAGGAAAATCAACCACGATTGCTAGGAACCGACAAACCCGAACCTAAAGATTCGAAAAACACAATCACAACCATTTCTAAACGAGTATGGAAATGGAGTACACCCGGAAACCCACCTACGATTCATGTAAGTTCGTACAAAAATAACGACGAGGACGGATCGCAACCGAACCCTCTCGATTTCACAAATACCACGAAACTTACCATGAACTCGTAGGGAAAACAAGAATACCACCAAGATTAATCATATACATCATGGATTAATCAACAATACAGAACGAATCGGACAAAAACTCAAAAACCCCAAATTTCCCAAAAATAGGGTTCTAGGATATTACCTTGGATTAAGGACGAAGAACACAAGTAGATGTTGTTAATCTACACCAAGAACTCAAGAAAAATGATATCAGAAGTGATTAGAAGAAGAGAGCGCCTCCAAATCGCCTTAGGATTGCTCGACGCGGGGAAGGAGAAGAAAATGAGTAAAGTGGCGAATATGGGTCAACTCCATGGTATATATAACCAGAGGGCTTAGCGTGCGCTAACGGCTCACGGTTAGTGCGCGCTAGCCAGCCAAAACTAGTCCAAAACCTGCAGTTCTGGCCCGTCACCGTGCGCTACCAGAAAATAGCATGCGCGAACAGTCCCCCGATAGTGCGCGCTATCGGGCCATAGCATGCGCTACCTGTTCACCAGATTGAGTCCAGAAGCATTCTGCCCAGTCTGGACTACCGAATTAGCACGCGCTACCGGACACCCAGCGTGCGCTAAGTCTCAATCATAGCATGCGCTAATATATAAATTTAGCGCGCGCTAAGCTGCTCGTCCAGAGAGCAGAGAGCAGAAACAACCTACTGCCACTGCTGTGCTCAAGTCGTTAGCGCGCACTACAAAACGAACGTAGCGTGCGCTACACAACGACACTAGCGTGCGCTACACAACAAAATTAGCGCGCGCTAGACAAAAGAATTACAAAAAGCCCAAAACTCCCGAAACACACGATAAACGATCGAAACATCAAACAAAAACTCACAACACGCATAATAACATAAGATGGATTTACAGCAATCCTGAAACGGCGGTTCCGAGCAACGATTACGAGAATCGAACCAAATAGCGACAGAAATGACATTAAATGTAGAGTTGAGTAAAAAAATTCCGAAACAAGCTCGGATGACAAAAAGTCCAGTATTAATATTCTCGAAATATTAATATGGTTACAAGCGAGTCACCAAAAATGAGAAATACACAAAAATGAAAAATACCATAAAAAGGAAAAAAAATACGGATATTAAAGTTTCTTTTCTGGCACTGCTGCCTCGATATCCAGAGCTCTGTTCAGTGATTCGGTGTAGCCCAGCCTTCCATGGCTAGCTAAGGACATGCCTATCTCATGCCTCAGTCCTGATCTAAATTTCCCTGCCATATTCTCATTAGTATCAACTTGGTCTGGAGCATACCTTTCTAACTCACAAAACATTCTATCGTACTCGGTCACTGACATCCTCCCTTGATTCAGATTATAGAACTCAACTTCCTCTTTGAACTTGAAGGTTTTTGGAACATACTTGTCATACAATGCTTCCTTGAATTCCTCCCAAGAGTAGTTTTCTAGTTGCTCAGCCATCAGGATCTTCCTGCATACTTCCCACCAGAAGTCTGCAAATCCAGTGAGTTGGAAGAGCACACAAGAAAGACTCTCTTGGTTGGTACACCTTAGGAAGTTAAAAATTCATTCCATAGTCTAACCCAAAACTCAGCATCACTCGGATTTCCTGACCCATTGAAAGTAGGCGGATTCTACTTGAGGAAAAGCTCTTCAATAGCCCATTAAGGTGGAGGGGGTGGTGGTGTAGGGTCACGTTCATGCCCTCCTCTTCTTCTATCCCTTCTGGGTGGCATTATATGATTCACATAATCATCATTAGTTCATTCTCACTGGTCAAAGTTATCATCACACTTGATCATGGAAATGAGTTCGCGACTACATACAAAACTCTTTTCTTTAGGAAAGTTAAAGGTGGTCTGTTATTAGTTCAAGTTTATGTAGATGATATTATATTTGGTTCTACTAATGATAAATTGTCTCCTAAGTTTAGCAAGCTGATGCAGTCTAAATGTCAAATGAGCATGATGAGTGAGCTAAATTATTTTCTAGGATTGCAAGTCAAACAAATTGAGACTGGTATTTTCATTAATCAGTCCAAGTACATTAAAGATCTTTTGAAAAAGTTTGACTTACAAGATTCTACTATTGTAAAAACCCCCATGGCAACAACCACTAACCTAGACTTTGATCCTAAGGGTAAGAGTTCTAGATTCCAATCTGATCCAAAGGAATCTCATTTAATTGCTATGAATAGAATATTCAGATATCTCAAGGGGACATGACCGAGCGGGTTCGAAATCCGCCACAAACAAAAACATTTTGCAACATTTATCTTGAATTTTATACAGACTGATTTGTTAAATGTAACTGGTTGAAACAGGTGTCGTAGCCCAGATGGCGAGACGCGGCCCCAATGCTTGTACGTCGTCGGATCGAATCCCTCCCGCAGCACATTTGTTTTTGCGGATTTACGGAGACCCGCGGGTCTTGGTTCATGGTTCCTTGACCCGACCCTGTCCGCTGATTTGTTTCACTGTGCTGTTCCAAAGAGTTTTGGGCAGCATGTTTTGCAATAAATAGTCCCGAAAACTGATTACCGATCCGACTTAATCAAATTAAATTAGAAAAATATTTATAAAATTTCTATTTTATTAATATGATCAAGAACATAATTTTATATATTCAAAGCATATAAACATGTTCTACATAAATATTTAAATTTCTTGCAAGTTGGCTTCGATACCACTATTGGGTTTTTTATGTGACTCTAATACATTGAATTTGATCAAAAATGCAGCGGAAAAATTATCGAAAAGTCCAGATAAGGATCTTCATCCAGTAATTTAATTCACTTAATAAAGGGTTCGTCGAATTACCTTAATCCGAAGAACAGATCTAAATCCGGACCAGAAGTTGATGAACAAATGATTCCTTGCTAGAAGGATTGTACCGTTGATTAAGATCAGCTAAGAGAAGAATATGAGATGGCCGAACCGCGACTTCTTCACAAGACGGGGGGCAACCGAATTGGTGAAGGGAGAGGGGTCGATTTTTTTGTCTTGTTTCTTATGACAACTCCTTGTCTAAGAACCTTTATTTATAATAAGTTAGCCCTAGAGTTAAAACTCTAGTATTTGATTAGTTACCCCTCAACTCATTAAATAATACAATATATATAATATCTTATATTATATATTACTTATTATTTAATCCTCTAATAAATATAATATTTAATATTATATTTATCATTTCCAGTTGATATAATTAAATAATATAATATATAATATCATATATTATATATTATTCATTATTCAATTCTAAATAAATATACTATCCAATATTATATCTATTAATTATTTTTCCTTGTCTTTAATTGTTGTATATGTGACCCAAAAGGCTTATATTATGTTGTCAATTATTTAATATCTTATTAAATAATAAATTATAAGCACTCTTTAGCAAGACATTATGACTACCCAAATAATATAAGTTTATACTCCATTAAACCATTTAACGTGTCAAATCCTTTTGTCACATGACATCATATTTGAGATAAGTCATGGAAACTGTCATACTTATTATGTTCAAATGCTTTCTCGATCTTACGTAGACTGATTGAATCAAATGACTCTTCATTTGAGCATGGCTATGCATTACCTTCAGTCCTAATTATCAAGGGGCCCCCTGTGCGGCGATTTATACGCCTCGATGGCGATCGGCATAATGGTCAGGAGCCAGCTAAAGAAGACAGATGCTGGGCAAGCGCCTAGCGGTCGACGTCCAAGGCGATCGTCTATTAGCATCTGGCGATCACCTCTAATGTCCGACTAGAGACGATCGTCCCATATCACGTGTGAATCCGACACCCGTCAAAGTCTGTGAAGACCGAATCTCGGGTGAAGACCCACGTGCAGATCCGCAAAAGGCGCCGCGCGAACAGGCCCTACTCCAGCCCATCAGCAGCTATCAGTGATAAGGACGGCCTCAACAACCGACAGGCCCGCCGAAAGG
Source organism: Orobanche coerulescens (assembly GCA_033398695.1). Lineage (NCBI taxonomy): Eukaryota > Viridiplantae > Streptophyta > Magnoliopsida > Lamiales > Orobanchaceae > Orobanche > Orobanche coerulescens. Next base: position 105,539,080 of record CM065804.1, read on the forward strand.
ACCTAAGGTGGGACCGCCCAGGACAGCGAGAAGAGGCACCTTCCGCCTCCTCATTGGTTCATGCATCTGGAAACCAGCAGGAGCTGTGGACTTTAAGAAAACAATCCCACGTGCTGGGACGATCGTCGGCCTTATTTAAATACAGGAAACGGCGGTCGCCCAGGGCAGACAGGGACATCCGAGCAATCCTTTCTCCTATAAATAGGAGGCCTCCAGCATTGGCAAAAGGACGGTGAAAAACATTAACACTAATAGTTTACAACGTAAACACATTACGCTAAAATCACACAATACAGAAAACTCTCTATCTTTGTAACAAGAACTCACAGAGCTTCAACTCTGGTTCTTCCGGCAATCTTCAGCACTCTATAGGTAAGATAACTAGAGTCTTTACACTCATTGTAATTATACTCTAACATTAATATCTGTACTCACAAGTATTCATATTAATAACATCTCGCGAGAGCATTCAAACCCGGGACTAACAACCCTGGCAAATCTTGTGTTATTTATTTCCCCACGGACGTGCTCTCGCATTTGTTTGTTACCCGACCATTCCAGCAATATCATCTCCGGATAATATTTTAGGTAACAACAGGGCCCAACAAGTATCTCTCTCTCCCTAAAGAGAGGGACAAATCCCCATCTTAATTATTCATTGCCCTCTACATGACTCCCATTAATCCCGATCGCTAACCTTTATGATCACCATATTTCAGATGACGTTTGATTACGTCAAGGCATAACAGTTATCATGTTGAACTCTATGATAATCCCAGTTTCAAGGATTTATTGACATACTATTATATTGGGATTGATTATGACATTTCCATGAAGTGATCTCAATGCGAGTCTGTCCAGTATTGTCTTCTCCAACTGATACCCATAAGTTTGATTTGCACCATACGCATGTTGGGATTCGGTGCCTAAAACGAAGGCCCAGCGGAAGCGGTAAAACGAAAATTAATTCGATCTGAATCCCTACGAGGATCGATCGAGCTACGTATATACGAATATCAAAACAAATTCACAAGAGATATAGAAACTCACCCTTGTAGTCCGTTGATTAGATGGATAACCTTCTCTTCAGCTATTCCCCAAGCTTTGCTTGATCTCTACGAATCTATTCCACTTCAAGCCCTTGAACGATCCAACACCGAAAGCACCGCGTCTCTACTTGCCACGCGCCGGAGGAACGACCGGAACAACGATCACCTTGCTATCCTCCGAGGATACGGCTAGAGCTAAGTGATGAAGCTATATATGTAAAGATTACTACACTCTAAGTGTTTTAATCTTACTCTCTCTTTATGTCTTGATATTTTTCTCTAAGAAAACAAGAACAAACTTGAAGAAGAAGATGACTTGGAGAAAAAAAAAATTCTCTCTCTATTCTCTTCACAACTCACGTATGGAAGCTTGTCTCACTGAGTGATTGTCATCCTTCTCATTTATTCAACTCCCCACTACCTTTAACAACTCATGCATGTGGGAATCTAACCCTACCTCCACAATTATCATTCATAAAAGAATGAAGACATAAGTCCAAAAAGAAGGTGGCCAGAAATGGGGGGCGGCCCATGGAGAAAACGGATGAGTTCGGTCCATTTCGGACTCCCGAGAGTCCAAACAGATAAACTCCGATTCCGTCCCGATGTATTTGTATAGTTTAATTAATCCAATTAATTTCATCATATCAAATACATTATAACATAATTAATTTCTCCAAGAAATAATTATATCCATGAATTAAATTAATCACCCAGTGATATATTTAATTCATTAGGCCGTAAATCAATTTATCCAATAAATCGATTTAGACATATAATGTCCCAAATTTAGATATCCAATATCTAATACACATAATGAGAGAATTAGCTTGATTCATTCCATCGTCAATCCTAATGCGCGACTCGGTAGGTCCGTCTCAGTCAGCAATGGGAGGAATCAAAGAGTAGTAGCACCACCTAGCCAGCCTGGCGGCCTACACTGCACTTAATCGAGAACGAATGATTGGGATCATTCAAGAACCATTCTGTCGTGAATACCAGTAAACGTATAAACCCTTATTTTAAATGTCCCGATCAAGTTATAGGGTCACGGTCAGTCAAACCCTATTTGTACTTGATGTTGTGCATGCGTTAATGCAAATCAAGATCATCGAGCTGTCGTGTATCTAATACAACTAGCTCCAATGCTTTGGCCAAAGACTTATGATCTCATCTGCCAATAACCGCATAGGACATATAACCCGCTCACTAATGGGAGAAAGAATTCTATCTTGGTATTCAGTAGGACCTGCTACTTGCCCGTTCCCTACTAAATCCTCAAGTCGAAGGTTCACGAATACCTATCACAACCTTTCGATTCCTTCATTGACTGTCCCGGAGTGAAATCCGTGTGACGAATCGAGGGTGAGTTGGTTCGAGTATACTAATCCAATTAGCATACCTATAATGTGTGCTCCCACTAACCATTAGTGTTCGACAGGCACTCTCCATGTCAAAGAACACGTCATACAAGTCTTCACATAAACTTAACGCCCAGTCAAGTTTCATCGACTTGCGAACGATTAAGTATTTGAGCTATAACCTTTCCAGTGCCGACCCCCTTATCCAATAAGGAGTGGAACGTTTTGCTCTCAAATACACGGACTAGTTTCTATATGTTTATTTACGAGTTAGGAATGCCAGTAACTACCAGTAAATAAAGAAACATTCATTTTGCCTTATATAACATAATTACAAGTACAATGCCCTCACTCAACATCCTCTGAGTGGCATTCGAGGGCATACTCCTAACAATCTCCCACTTGCACTCAATGCCACACGCTATGGTATCTAATACCCATGTTCTCCAGATGATGCTCTAAGCTAGTCTGAGAAAGTGGCTTGGTCAGTGGATCGGCGACGTCGGTCGAGTCTACTCTCTGCAGTACAATGTATCCCTTGCGAACAAATTCTCTTACGAGATGATACTTCCTCTCAATATCTTTGGTGCTGTTGTGAAACCTCGGCTCCTTGGCCTGCGCTACAGCTCCGTCATTGTCATGATCTGTAGACAGGCATCTCAGCACATGGTATCATTTGAAGTTCTCCCAGAAACTTCTTAATCCAGAACCCTTCCTTGGAAGCCTCTGAGGCTACTTGATACTCAGCCTGACAGGTGGAATCAGCAGTCGTGCTTTGCTTGGCACTACGCCAAGATACTGCTCCTCCATTAAGAGTAAATATGTAGCCAGAAGTGGACATCGAGTCGTCCTTCAGTCCTTGGAAGTCCGAATCAGTGTATCCCACCACATCCAATTCTCCACCGCCATACATAAGAACCATATCTCTAGTTCTTCTTAAGTACTTGAGAATGTTCTTTCTGACGATCAATGTTCCCTACAGGTTTGCAAAACCTACTCACCACGCTTACAGCATGCGCGATGTCAGGTCTTGTACACAACATAGCATACATAAGGCTACCCACGGCCGAAGCATATGGTATATTACTCATTTCCTTTCGTTGTTCCTCATTTTGAGGACACATCTTCAAGGTGAGTTTTATTCCATGTTGCATCGGTAGGAACACTCTTTTAGAATCATCCATCTTAAATCGCTTTAAGATTTTATCTATATAGAGGGCTTGGGAAAGACCTATTGTTCTCTTCGCTCTATCCCAGTAGAGTCGAATTCCAAGAATATAGGTTGCTTCTCCCAAGTCTTTCATGGAGAAATTACTCGAAAGCCAAGCTTTTACAGAACTGAGCATTCCCACATCATTTCCTATTAGTAGAATGTCATCTACATATAAGAATGCGATCTTGCTCCCACTTGTATACACAAGGTTCCTCTTCATTTTGCACGAAGTCGAACTCTTTGATCGCCTCGTCAAAACGAAGGTTCCAACTACGCGACGCTTGCTTCAGTCTATAAATGGAACGCTGAAGCTTGCATACTTTCTGAATATCGACTTCGGACACAAAGCCTTTAGGCTGCTCCATATAGATTTCTTCCTCGAGGAATCCATTAAGGAAAGCCGTCTTTACGTCCATTTGCCATATCTCATAATCATGGTATGCAGCTATAGCAAGCATCATGCGAATAGACTTGATCATGGCTACGGGCGAGAAGGTATTGTGGTAATCGATCCCTTCCTTCTGGGTATAACCCTTTGCCAAAAGCTTGTACTTATAGGCATCAACCTTTCCATCACCATCAGTCTTTCTCTTGTAGATCCACTTGTTCCCAATAGGCACTATGCCCTTGGGGCAGTCTACTAGAGTCCAGACCTGATTGACATGCATCGAGTCTATCTCAGCTTCCATAGCTTCACGACATTTTGCGGAGTCTACATCCACCATCGCTTGGTCATAGGTCGTCGGGTCGGTCTCTTGGCTATCACTTGGAACCTCATGGAGACCCAGCTCCTCAAAGTGCACAAGCTCATACCTCTCAGGTAAATAAGACACCCTCCTAGACCTACGAGGTGGTTGTACTTGTGTTTTAGAAAGTTCGGTTCCAGTTTCTTGCACAGGTGTCTCCCGAGGAGTTTCATTGTATTCTTCTAAAGAAATACTTCTACCTGCTCCGCCTTCCTGAATGAACTCATCTTCCAGGAAGTGTGCTTGTAAAGCAACAACGATCTTTCGATCTTCGGGCATGTAGAATAGATATCCCATCGTCCCAGATGGGAATCCAATGAAATGTCCCTTCGCAGACCTAGCTTCCAACTTCTCCACCTTAGTCTTCTTGACATAAGCGGGACATCCCCAAATCCTAATGTGATTAAGACTTGGTTTCCTGCCCTCCCACATCTCATGTGGAGTTTTAGGAACGGATTTGGAAGGACATATGTTCAAGATGTAAGCGGCAGTCAGGAGTGCATACTCCACAGGTAAATCGGCAAGTCAGTATAGCCCAGCATGGAACGGATCATGTTCAACAAGGTCCGGTTCCTTCTTTCTGACACACCATTTAACTGAGGAGTACCTGGAGGTGTTAGTTGTGAAACTATTCCATGTTCCTTAAGGAACTCGTCAAACTCCGTACTCATATACTCGCCACCTCGGTCCGACCGAAGTACTTTGATATGATTACCAGTTTGTTTCTCGACTAGGGCCTCGAATTCCTGGAATTTCTCAAAAGCCTCGGATTTATGTTTCATTAAGTATACATAACCATACCTAGTATGATCGTCTGTAAATGTAATAAAATATTGATATCCATCACGTGTTGCTTCCAAAGCACCACAAATGTCAGTATGGATTAATCCCAGTTTATCAGCGGCTCTTTCAAAAGTCCCCGTGAAGGGGGACTTGGTAATTTTGCCTTTAAGGCAAGATTCACAAGTAGGAAAGGGATCCGATCCCAATGGACCCATAAGTCCATCTTTTTCCATCTTGTAAACCTTGGTCTGACCAACATAACCAAGTCTAAGATGCCATTTCAAAACTTGATTGGTTTCATCCCTACCACGTTTCCTAGTCATAATATTCACAACTACTTTATTGCTGAGATTTAGATGATACAATCCATTCAACAATGTAGCAGTACGCACTAGTTTATTTCTAAAATACATTTTACAGGAACCATCACCAATGAAAAATGAAAAGCCTTTTCGGTCCATGACCGAAATGGATACAATGTTCTTGTGCCCCTTGGGCAAAACAAGTACATCTTCTAAAGTCAAAACAAAGCCGTATTCTAAACCCAAAAGAAGTGATCCTATGTCGGTCGCCTCGACACTATGCCCGCTTCCGACTGTGATCATAACTTCTCCAGCTCCAAGCTTCCTACTTTGTTCCAGATCCTGATTCATGGTACAAATATAAGAACTAGCACCAGAATCCAGTATCCAGGAAGTAGAAAATACAGTAGCAGAACAATTTGTTTCCAAAACTAAAAGTTTTGTACCTGAAGTGCCATGAAGAATTGAACAGTCTCTAGCCCAGTGGCCCAGCTCACCGCACTTGAGACAAGCATCCTTCTTCTTCTTGTTCTTTGGAACCATCGGGGCCTTGACCTTTCCCTTAAGGTCCTTAGCTTGTGGTCCAGTCCGCTTCTTGGTCTTTTTCTTCTTATTCTTAGACTTCCGAAGTCCAGAAGAAATCACAAGGGCAGACTCCTTCATTCGCGGAGTCTTCATCTGAGACTGAGCGGTCACCAGTTTGTTCATTAGCCCAGCTAAGTTACATGCAATCTCATTGTAGTTAAAATTCATAACAAACTGTGAGAAGGAATTAGGGAGAGACTGTAAGATAAGGTCGGTTTGGAGAGAAGTATCCATTTTAAAATCAAGAGCTTCCAATCTCTCGATCATGGATATCATTTTGAGGACGTGTTCCCCAACCTTATCACCTTCGTTCATCCTTGCACCGAACAATTGCTTGGATATCTCATATCTAGCAGTTCTGCTGTGCTCACCAAAAAGCTCGGTTAAGTGAGATAGAATCTGCCTAGCAGAAGTCATTTTCTCATGAGCTCTCTGAAGCTCATTAGACATGGAAGCCATCATATAAGCACGGACTTTCACGTCATCCTTAACCCACTTTTCGTGGTTTTCAATCTCTTCTTGATTGGCTCGGGTCCGCACAGGAGGCGCCGGAATATCCGTCTCCAAGACGTATCCCAGTGCCTCTATACTGAGGACAATCATCATATTGCGGAGCCAATCCACAAAGTTAGGTCCCATTAAGGTATTCTTTTCGAGTATAATTGCGAGTGGATTCATTGTCATATTGAGATTTGTCTGCATCAAGTATAATAGATTAATTAGTGACTCATTCAATTATGTTCTGAGTATAGAATTAAGGTCTTTTATATTCTTGTTACCCAGCTCCCACTATTTTTATCGGAATAACACACTCCCATGTGAAATCCGGAAGTATCGTCTCTCTACTGCATAGTGGTGATCGAGTTCTTTATTAATCTTAATAGACGGCAACCGAACAGGTTTCTAGTCTATTAATTTTCATAAAGTGGTGTCCAACACCAACCCATCTAATGGATGATTCGATCTTCTTTTTCCCCTTGTTCACTCCCCTCAACCTATACGGTTTCTATGGTTCGTGAACAAGTTAAGTTTATACCATCGACGCAAATCAGTTTCACAATTGAATCTTATCCGGCAACCTATCAGGTTTCTAGGGATAAAATTTGCTCCAACCGAAGGCATCCAAATGCGCTCCATGGTAATTTGTCCATCCTCCCCGAACGACTACCCCGATAACTCGGAAGCATAGCACATCCGGTTTGGATTTCAATTTTCCAAAACTCTATGGAGGGAAGGAAAAAACTTGAAACCTTATAAACTTAATAATTTATCGTGGGAGAATTTTCGCGATTAACGTTACACTTTGCACATTAATAATTTTTGCGCATTTGTGGCATTCATACAATATGAAACAACCATTCACAACCTAGTTGCTACCAACATGTGGTTCATGGACCGTTCCTAGAAAACAAAAACTTCGTAATCTAATTACAAGTCTTCGTCTTGAATCTCCGTCTTCTCGAAACGGATCTTCCTCCGGTCTTTGTCAGTACATATAAATTTTACATTGAAAATTGCATCCTAGATACAAATATTTCTAGTAAAATAAATAGGCTCAAAACGGCCTTTACAACCCAATCGAATAAAACCGAACGATTCAAAAACTAGGTCCATGAACCACATCACCATTCAAAAAATAATGCATCCAACACATTAAATAAATGGCATTCATAATGAATCTGAATATTGATCCAATCAATATAAAACAATCCATCAAAAACGAATTAATCCAATTAATTCAAACAACCGTCAATTTTAACTTGTTCCGGATGAGAAAATATTTCATAAAATTAATTCGCCTAAGAATAAAATTACCATAATTAAATCTTACTCAAATTAAATCCAATTTAATTTGTGGGAAATTAATTATCGAACGAAATATAAAAAACAGAGTTGGAAAACACAGCCGGGCCAAGCCCGGGACACTGCCCAGCAGGCTGCCGAGTAGGGCCTGCATAGGGTGCCGAGAACGGCCGAACGCCTGCCGACCAGGACTCGCCTCGCCGCTGCATCACGGTCCATACAGCAGTGCATCAAGGCGGCTCTGCGACTCAAGCCGGGTCCGTTTACATTTTCGGCTCATTTTTTCGCCCCGATTCCAAAAATAATATTTTTTTAATCTTTATATTACTCATTTAAATCAGTTTCTCAAAAGAAAAATAGATTTATATTGTAACATAAAATCATGAAAAAATAATTTTTAGATGAACAATAGAAAATCAACGATTAATACTATTATGATTCCAAATCATACACCATCTAATCAAGTATTCCAAATGCTAATATCGTATATACGGTCGCAAGACCTACGCTCCGATACCACTGTTGGGATTCGGTGCCTAAAACGAAGGCCCAGCGGAAGCGGTAAAACGAAAATTAATTCGATTTGAATCCCTACGAGGATCGATCGAGCTACGTATATACGAATATCAAAACGATTTCACAAGAGATATAGAAACTCACCCTTGTAGTCCGTTGATTAGATGGATAACCTTCTATTGAGCTATTCCCCAAGCTTTGCTTGATCTCTACGAATCTATTCCGCTTCAAGCCCTTGAACGATCCAACGCCGAAAGCACCGCGTCTCTACTTGCCACGCGCCGGAGAAACGACCGGAACAACGATCACCTTGCTATCCTCCGAGGATACGGCTAGAGCTAAGTGATGAAGCTATATATGTAAAGATTACTACACTCTAAGTGTTTTAATCTTACTCTCTCTTTATGTCTTGATATTTTTCTCTAAGAAAACAAGAACAAACTTGAAGAAGAAGATGACTTGGAGAAAACTTTTTCTCTCTCTATTCTCTTCACAACTCACGTATGGAAGCTTGTCTCAATGAGTGATTGTCATCCTTCTCATTTATTCAACTCCCCACTACCTTTAACAACTCATGCATGTGGGAATCTAACCCCACCTCCACAATTATCATTCATAAAAGAATGAAGACATAAGTCCAAAAAGAAGGTGGCTAGAAATGGGGGGGCCCCATGGAGAAAACGGATGAGTTCGGTCCGTTTCGGACTCCCGAGAGTCCAAACAGATAAACTCCAATTCCGTCCCGATGTATTTGTATAGTTTAATTAATCCAATTAATTTCATCATATCAAATACATTATAACATAATTAATTTCTCCAAAAAATAATTATATCCTGAATTAAATTAATCACCCAGTGATATATTTAATTCATTAGGCCGTAAATCAATTTATCCAATAAATCGATTTAGACATCTAATGTCCCAAATTTAGATATCCAATATCTAATACATATAATGAGAGAATTAGCTTGATTCATTCTGTCGTCAATCCTAATGCGCGACTCAGTAGGTCCGTCTCAGTCAGCAATGGGAGGAACCAAAGAGTAGTAGCACCACCTAGCCAGCCTGGCGGCCTACACTGTATCCCAACTGAGAACGAATGATTGGGATCATTCAAGAACCATTCTGTCGTGAATACCAGTAAACGTATAAACCCTTCTTTCAAATGTCCCGATCAAGTTATAGGGTCACGGTCAGTCAAACCCTATTTGTACTTGATGTTGTGCATGCGTTAATGCAAATCAAGATCATCGAGCTGTCGTGTATCTAATACAACTAGCTCCAATGCTTTGTCCAAAGACTTATGATCTCATCTGCCAATAACCGCATAGGACATATAACCCGCTCACTAACAGGAGAAAGAATTCTATCTTGGTATTCAGTAGGACCTGCTACTTGCCCGTCAAGATGCACGTCGAGGTTGACCCCCGCCTCCCGGTTTACAGGGTCGAACTACTCTAATGAAAATCTTGACGTCACAAGCACATCCCTACTAAATCCTCAAGTCGAAGGTTCACGAATACCTATCACAACCTTTCGATTCCGTCATTGACTGTCCCGGAGTGAAATCCGTGTAATGAATCGAGGGTGAGTCGGTTCGAGTATACTAATCCAATTAGCATACCTATAATGTGTGCTCCCACTAACCATTAGTGTTCGACAGGCACTCTCCATGTCAAAGAACACGTCATACAAGTCTTCACATAAACTTAACGCCCAGTCAAGTTTCATCAACTTGCGAACGATTAAGTATTTGAGCTATAACCTTTCCAGTGCCGACCCCCTTATCCAATAAGGAGTGGAACGTTTTGCTCTCAAATACACGGACTAGTTTCTATATGTTTATTTACGAATTAGGAATGCCAGTAACTACCAGTAAATAAAGAAACATTCATTTTGCCTTATATAAATGGTTTACATAATTACAAGTACAATGCCCTCACTCGACATCCTCTGAGTGGCATTCGAGGGCATACTCCTAACAACGCATAATCATTCGATGATTATCAGTGAAACTTATACTAGCATATTAATCACTTGAGTCTCCACTCTACGTGATTGGACTAGCGACATATGAATAATTTTATTATTCGTGAATAGCTATTATTCGATTATTATAATATTAAAACATGCACACATTATAATAATCAACAAAAAAGAGATGATATCAAATAATTTTATTTAAATGTGGCAATTATAAAACTAGGCACATCGAATGTCGTAGGACACTATTCCTAACAAGCAGTCCACGAGTACTCTCGAGCATGTCGAGTCAAAAATCGACTCTAGGTTGGTCAAAATCAACCTCGATTGCTACTCAATCTCATAAATTGATCGAACTCGAGTATGTTGCTAGAGATTACCAAAATAGCCCCTTGCTATAATATTAATTAAAATAATAGCATAAGTTTATATATGTTTAATTGCTAAATTTGAACTGAACTCGAGCCTTTATCTAGCATCATTGATTTGAGCTTTTTCGAGTCGATCTCGAGCATGACTATTTTAGTGAGTCGAACTCAAGTAGCATTTCTCAAGCCTGCAAAAAAAATATGTAAATTCTGACTCGGTAAGATGAATGGCCGACTCAATTCGATTGTACTCATATGCTGCCCTAGGCCAGCCTTTGGTGAAGATAGAACCTTTGATGTGTTATAATATACCTTGAAAGTGACATTTCAATTACCTATTTGTTTTTATATAGTGTGAATGACTATTATGCCCATGATATAATTATGTAATTACGATTGTGCCATCTGAAGTTTTCCTATAAATAGGACTTCAGTTATTAATGAAAACACACCCGAGAATCATTCTCTATTCTCTCTCTAATTTCCCTCTCTACAATATTCTGATTTTATAACACGTTATCAGCACGACTCTAACCAAATGAGTAATATGACGAGAGTATGCTATACAGTTGTATCTTATAGATGATTCTTTGTATCAGAAATCAAATTATTAACACAAACTAAAATATCCATGATTCTAATCTATTAAGTTAGAGAGATGAATGCTGTAACACCCCCAAATCCTATTGGGTTATTACAGTGCCGTGGACCCCACGCCAGGAGATCCACCAGGCGAACATGACTAAAATACATTAATTAACACAACAAGGGAAAATCATAGTCCCTACCATGATATCCGACACAATATTCCGATAAGGAATTTCAACGACAAAAGTGGCCTACATGGCCAAAATGAAATACAACAGCATCCACGAACATCTGTTCGGGTATTACAACACGACAACAACTGACAAAACTGGAGTACACTCCAACTGACTGACCAACAATGAACAACTCGGACTAGTATCGCTCGTATGCCTCGTCGCCATCGTCATGCCCCTGTGCCTCAACTCTCTCCTCGCAAGCACCTAAAACATGAAAACATGTTCCGCCACGGTCGATCATCCAGATAATGAACATCAAATACATGTATAACATGATATGCATCCAAAGGCAGAATGAAACGGTATAATGATGATAATAATACGAGATGCTCACAAACCAAGGTAAGAACCGAGCATTCGTGAAATACTATGCCCACGACATACTATTAATACCTGTTCGACAGGTTAGAACATAAATGCCCAACGGCGAATCATAATCACAGAATACCACAATGAATTAAACGACATGAACCAAACCAGAACTGAATTTAATATGAATCATAATGCCCAGAGGCTCCAATGAAATTACCAAGACATTTCAAAAGGGCTGAAAGTCATTCAGCGGGAATTTACAAATATCACAAACACCTGAAGTCAAAACAGCCCGAAGCTGTAACAATGAGGGCCGAAGCCACGGCACGAAGCCGTATCACAATGAGGGCCGAAGCCACGGCATCCAGCCGTATCACAATTAGGGCCGAAGCCACGGCATCCAGCCGTATCACAATTAGGGCCGAAGCCACGGCATCCAGCCGTATCACAATTAGGGCCGAAGCCACGGCATCCAGCCGTATCACAATTAGGGCCGAAGCCACGGCATCCAGCCGTATCACAATTAGGGCCGAAGCCACGGCATCCAGCCGTATCACAATTAGGGCCGAAGCCACGGCATCCAGCCGTATCACAATTAGGGCCGAAGCCACGGCATGAAGCCGTATCACAATGAATGATAGTGTGCTGCCTTGAGTCGGCCAACACGATGATAGTAACACACGGATAGACACCGTCCTTGACAGTCCCAAATTAACACCTCGATTGCCTTAGAACGGCCAACCGACAACAATGATGCAGCGGATGATTGAACACTTCGATTTGCCTGAGAACGGCCAATCGATAACAATGACACGATGAATGAGTGAATACCTCGATTGCCTTAGAAAGGTCAATCGATAACAATGATACAGTGAATGATTGAACATTTAGATTTGCCTGAGAACATCCAATCGATGACAATGATACGAAGGATGCCTCGGCACCTTTAATCGGTTACCGACGACGAAGGTGAGAAATGAATAAGCCAATGCCTTTAATCGGCCTGTACAGTTTTAATGACGATCCAAACAGGAATAACAATGATCTCAGCGATGTCTTAAATTGACATCTATATTAACAACAATCGATACATCGATACCGCGAACCGGCTATCGACAATGACATTAATAGTGAGTATTACAAGGCCTTGAATCGGCCGTTAACGAACAACAATAACATTTGGCAAAATTGCCGAAAGGTATCGTATCGAACGATCTCTTGATATCAATAAATTCATGAAGAGACTAAGTCTCGGAATGATACAACACATTCATACACATACATGATGACATTAGCTCATTGACTAGTACAAGTATAAAACTTGCCTCAAACCGAAGGCGAGAAGGTACTTCCACGATCAACGTCCTTAATGAAATTACCGGCCGCTTGAACAACCTTAAACAACACAAAAACCAACAATTCTCTTAACACATGAATCAAGCATGGTCACAACCAACTCAAAAGTCGATACAACAATACCCGAAACTCATTGGGACATTTAAACCAACGCGTTGTAAACAATCTCCAATTGTTTACAACCAAAACTCATTTACCTCCGAAACCAACTCCCAATGAATGATTCAAAACCACAAAAACTCATGAATACTATCAATAATCCAATAGGAATACTTAGAACGATATTTCAACAACATTTAGTCGAAAACCCCCAAAATTCCAAAGTCAACCCATAAGGGTTCTTGAACAATTCCTCAATTATTCATAAATTCCGAAAATTACACCAATGAATCCGTAGAAATACATGTATCCAAGATAGATAACCCATATCTAACATATTCCAATATAATATCGATTTACACGAAGAGATCGAAAGCAAAACACCCAAGATCCGAAATTCTAGATCCAAGAATCATTACCTTGATTTGGAGTGAAGAAACCGATTTAGATGATGATTAATCCAACTTAGGAGCTTGAAGATGAAGCTAGATGATTGCAGCTCGAAAAGACCTTTCCGAATCGCCCGAGCTCGTCCGAAATGATTGAGAAAATGAAGAAATGACTAAAGTTGGACCGAACTGTCCTACTTATACTGTCTCAGCTTAGCGCGCGCTAACTCCTGATGTTAGCGCGCTAACGCTGTACCGAGTAATCCAAGACTCTCGATCAATCGTTAGCGCGGCGCTAAGTACCTTTGGTAGCGTGCGCTAACAGCCTGTTCTTAGCGTACGTTAACCTTATGTTAGCGTGCGCTACCTGATAGTTGATATCCAAAATCCTGGAGTCCAGAACCTACTGTCCTCTGTTCTGAGCGCGTTAGCGTGCGCTACTCTAAAGTCTTAGCGTGCGTTACCAGCATAGTTAGCGTACGCTACTTACCACTCGTAGCGTGCGCTACGAATTTCCCAAATCAGCCCAGTACCTTCTGGACTGTCTGCCTCACTTGTGCTAGCGTGCGCTAATACTGAATCATTGCGTGCGTTACATGCACCTCATTAGCGCGCGCTAACTACAATGTGTAGCGTGCGCTACCTCTCAAACTGAAAACCAAAACATGATGATGATGATGACAATAATCTCGGCTCGATCTCAAACAGTGATGATCCCAAAATACGCCGAATGGTGAACATAGTTGACTGAATATGAATGATGAATGATTATTACGGAGTGAAAAAAATTGAGTGACGAATCTTGAATGATAATAAATGAATTCACAACCGGGTATTACATACTCCCCCCCTTAAAAAGAGTTTCGTCCTCGAAACTGAGGGTAAACAACTCGGGATATGAACTATCCATCACGATCTGAAGACAATAACGCCCAAATAGTCATTGGGACCAAAGCAACCGCAAGCCCAAATCCCCAAGACTTGACGTCTCGAAACACAGTGAGCGATTCCCAAATTATCACGAAATCTCGAGCACAACGTCGAAGGGATGAACTCCCAACAATGCACTCCAAATCTCAAGATTCTCAAATATGATCATAATAAGATAGATCAACAATAAATGATCCACATACGATACATTATTACGGATAGATTTACACAATATCCAAAACAAGGTTACATCTCAAATGTACCCAACATCGATATCCTCCCATATCATCGATTTCCTCTATCTCAACGATTTAAGGTATATCCGACGATGAACTCGCCGCTAACTATGATCTCGGAAGGTCACGAGAATGAAAGTGACAAAAATGAATGATGAATGATAAATGACTACAAATCCGACAAGGATTTGGAATGACTCACCAAGGTGAATTAATAACGTCATGAGTGATAGTTCCTCAAGTGATTGGAACCGCCGTTCCTCGTGAATTGAATGATTAATCGATAATTATGTGTCCCAACATGATTGATATATATGATGAATGAATTATATGAATGAATGAACGACAATGAAATGGATGATTATCCTCCTACCGAGCAAGAATTAACTTGCTCAAAGCGTGATGAATGTCCTTACCTCGCTCTCAAGTCCGATAGGCCCCTAAAAGAAGTATGGATGGAGTAACAAAATCCTCGAGACTCTTGAGCTCCTTGAGATTTACCGCGCTAGAACCCATGCAAGATTTCTGCCGGTGTCCCCGCCTCCCACACGTAAAACACACAATAGCCGGCACCGTACACCGGTACGAACGTGACTCTTGAATCACGATTAAAGCAAACAATCGAACTCGTCGCCCGAGAGGAAGATGCTGTCCCAAAGACGAAGACGACTAGAAAACGACCCCTTGGACGTCGGAGCCCGATGTCCCTCCTCAACGAGCCGACATTCTAGTCCTCTCACCAAGAAATCAAGGATGCTTCGAGTAAGCTCCTTGATCAAAAGCTCGCTCCAAGAGCCTTCCCGATGAACTCACTAAGTGAATTACAATTGTGATTGAACAACCGCATCCTCAATCGCGGATTTAGCCTCTTGCTAAAATACTTAATTTTATCCGCCTCGGTACGGATAATTGACGAAGCAAATCAAGTAGTCCTCAAACTTCTCAAAGAATGACAATAACACCCTCGTCCTCGTCGGGTTCGGGATCAAAACCTCTCGACAACTTGGCTTCACGAAGTGGAGCCGGATAATACCTCTCTAACATGAGAGTCTTGAACTCGCTCCAAATACAATCACGATCGATGGGTTTCACGTAAAGCCACCACGAATAAGCGCCCTTACTCAAGTAATAAGCCGCCATCGCCACTTTACTCTCCTCCTGACACCGAACCATGTCGAAAAGTTTATCAAAATGCTCGAGCCAATGAACAATATCACCGGTTCCGACGAACCTCAAAAGTAGGCGGCATCCGACGAGAGATATCGCCAAAATCTGATTCACTCCTCCAAAGTGTGTCCATGAAATGGCACTGCATCCTCATGCGGTGGACCACGAACCATCGAGGTCTGTATGGTCTCCACTATCCGCGTCATCTGAGTCATCTGGGCCATCATGCCCTGCATAAATATGAATGGATCAACCCGAACACCTTCCGAGTGAGATGCCTCTCGGGTACGACTCCCTGACAGTGAATGATTGTCTGCTGATGAATGAGTAGCCTCGCTATTTGATGAATTAATGATATCCCTCGCGTTCGTGTGGGCATGCACACGAGATCCCGGGTTCCGGCCCGCACCGCGGCCTCTTCCCCTGCGTCCTCCGATGACTCTATCCATACTGAAGTAGGAAAGTCACATGATGATTATAGATTCCGCATGAATATCGCATTATGATCACGTTACAGAGTGACAATAATGAGCATACACGCTCTAACACAATGAATGCATTAATGATTTAATGAAATGATCGTCGGCATTACGTCAGAGTATGATAAGGTCGTATGAAACATCAAATGAGGTAACATGATTGCCTGATGAAATTCCTGAAATGATTACCTTGAACAAGTTAACAAGGTTGAAAATTCGATCCTCAAGATCAACAACTGAACCGTGAGATGGGCTGAATGATTAATGAATTAACTGAATAATGAGATCAACTGAGTGATGAATGAATTAACTGAACGATGAGATTGACTGAGTGATGAATGAATTATGTGAGTGATGATATTGACTGAGTGATGAATGAATTAACTTACTAATGAATGAATTATCTGAGTGATGATATTGACTGAGTGAGGAATGAATTAACTGACTGATGAATGAATTATCTGAGTGATGATATTGACTGAGTGAGGAATGAATTAACTGACTGATGAATGAATTATCTGAGTGATGATATTGACTGAGTGAGGAATGAATTAACTGACTGATGAATGAATTATCTGAGTGATGATATTGACTGAGTGAGGAATGAATTAACTGACTGATGAATGAATTATCTGAGTGATGATATTGACTGAGTGAGGAATGAATTAACTGACTGATGAATTCAAAATAATGATTGAGAATTATTAGCTGATAAATGAGTTGATCCTTAATGCTTAGACAAGTCACACGTGCTCCAAAACAATTAGTCATGAATCAATCATAACACTAATATCACATATAGGTTTCAGCAAAGCATGAACAATTAATGACATGATGGATGTATGAACACAAAGAGAATCGAGTCCTTACACAGGTCATACGAAGCTTCGAGGTCTCGCGATACTAGTCTTCACTGACGACGACTCGATGAATGAATGACTCGTGCACTCGCACTAATATTACGACTCACAAAACCTGACTGACTAGATTGTCATAACCTGACAATCCCACTACTACCGCGTCGGTAGGACCACATAACTCACATCTCAGGGTATTTCACAACCCAAAGCTCTGATACCATTTCTGTAACACCGCCAAATCCTATTGGGTTATTACGGTGCCGTGGACCCCACGCCAGGAGATCCACCAGGCGAACATGACTAAAATACATTAATTAACACAACAAGGGAAAATCATAGTCCCTACCATGATATCCGACACAATATTTCGATAAGGAATTTCAACGACAAAAGTGGCCTACATGGCCAAAATGAAATACAACAGCATCCACGAACATCTGTTCGGGTATTACAACACGACAACAACTGACAAAACTGGAGTACACTCCAACTGACTGACCAACAATGAACAACTCGGACTAGTATTGCTCGTATGCCTCGTCGCCATCGTCATGCCCCTGTGCCTCAACTCTCTCCTCGCAAGCACCTAAAACATGAAAACATGTTCCGCCACTGGGGTCACCATCCAGATAATGAACATCAAATACATGTATAACATGATATGCATCCAAAGGCAGAATGAAACGGTATAATGATGATAATAATACGAGATGCTCACAAACCAAGGTAAGAACCGAGCATTCGTGAAATACTATACCCACGACATACTATTAATAATTGCTCGATGTGTTAGAACATAAATGCCCAACGGCGAATCATAATCACGAGAATACCACAATGAATTAAACGACATGAACCAAACCAGAACCGAATTTAATATGAATCATAATGCCCAGAGGCTCCAATGAAATTACCAAGACATTTCAAAAGGGCTGAAAGTCATTCAGCGGGAATTTACAAATATCACAAACACCTGAAGTCAAAACAGCCCGAAGCTGTAACAATGAGGGCCGAAGCCACGGCACTAAGCCGTATCACAATGAGGGCCGAAGCCACGGCATCCAGCCGTCTCACAATTAGGGCCGAAGCCACGGCATCCAGCCGTATCACAATTAGGGCCGAAGCCACGGCATCAAACAGATCACAATTAGGGCGAAGCCAGATCCACCCGTATCACAATTAGGGCGAAGCCACGTGATCCACCGTATCACAATTAGGGCGAAGCCACGGCATCCACCGTATCATAATGGGCCGGGCCACGGCATCCAGCCGTATCACAATTAGGGCCGAAGCCACGGCATGAAGCCGTATCACAATGAATGATAGTGTGCTGCCTTGAGTCGGCCAACACGATGATAGTAACACACGGATAGACACCGTCCTTGACAGTCCCAAATTAACACCTCGATTGCCTTAGAACGGCCAACCGACAACAATGATGCAGCGGATGATTGAACACTTCGATTTGCCTGAGAACGGCCAATCGATAACAATGACACGATGAATGAGTGAATACCTCGATTGCCTTAGAAAGGTCAATCGATAACAATGATACAGTGAATGATTGAACATTTAGATTTGCCTGAGAACGGCCAATCGATGACAATGATACGAAGGATGCCTCGGCACCTTTAATCGGTTACCGACGACGAAGGTGAGAAATGAATAAGCCAATGCCTTTAATCGGCCTGTACAGTTTTAATGACGATCCAAACAGGAATAACAATGATCTCAGCGATGTCTTAAATTGACATCTATATTAACAACAATCGATACATCGATACCGCGAACCGGCTATCGACAATGACATTAATAGTGAGTATTACAAGGCCTTGAATCGGCCGTTAACGAACAACAATAACATTTGGCAAAATTGCCGAAAGGTATCGTATCGAACGATCTCTTGATATCAATAAATTCATGAAGAGACTAAGTCTCGGAATGATACAACACATTCATACACATACATGATGACATTAGCTCATTGACTAGTACAAGTATAAAACTTGCCTCAAACCGAAGGCGAGAAGGTACTTCCACGATCAACGTCCTTAATGAAATTACCGCTTGAACAACCTTAAACAACACAAAAACCAACAATTCTCTTAATACATGAATCAAGCATGGTCACAACCAACTCAAAAGTCGATACAACAATACCCGAAACTCATTGGGGCATTTAAACCAACGCGTTGTAAACAATCTCCAATTGTTTACAACCAAAACTCATTTACCTCCGAAACCAACTCCCAATGAATGATTCAAAACCACAAAAACTCATGAATACTATCAATAATCCAATAGGAATACTTAGAACGATATTTCAACAACATTTAGTCGAAAACCCCCAAAATTCCAAAGTCAACCCATAAGGGTTCTTGAACAATTCCTCAATTATTCATAAATTCCGAAAATTACACCAATGAATCCGTAGAAATACATGTATCCAAGATAGATAACCCATATCTAACATATTCCAATATAATATCGATTTACACGAAGAGATCGAAAGCAAAACACCCAAGATCCGAAATTCTAGATCCAAGAATCATTACCTTAATTTGGAGTGAAGAAACCGATTTAGATGATGATTAATCCAACTTAGGAGCTTGAAGATGAAGCTAGATGATTGCAGCTCGAAACGACCTTTCCGAATCGCCCGAGCTCGTCCGAAATGATTGAGAAAATGAAGAAATGACTAAAGTTGACCGAATCGCCCTACTTATATCGTCTCGGCTTAGCGCGCTAACTCCCGATGTTAGCGTGCTAACGCTGGTACCGAGTAATCCAAGACTTCCCGATCAATCGTTAGCGTGCGCTAAGTACCTTTGGTAGCGTGCGCTAACGGCTGTTCTTAGCGACGTTAACCTTATGTTAGCGTGCGCTACCCGATAGTTGATATCCAAAATCACGGAGTCCGTAACCCATCGCCCTCTGCTCGAGCGCGTTAGCGTGCGCTACTCTAAAGTCTTAGCGTGCGTTACAAAGATAGTTAGCGACGCTACTTACCACTCGTAGCGTGCGCTACGAATTTCCCAAATCAGCCCAAGACCTTCTCGGATGCTCGCTCACTTGCGCTAGCGTGCGCTAATACTGAATCATTGCGTGCGTTACATGCACCTCATTAGCGCGCGCTAACTACAATGTGTAGCGTGCGCTACCTCTCAAACTGAAAACCAAAACATGATGATGATGATGACAATAATCTCGGCTCGATCTCAAACAGTGATGATCCCAAAATACGCCGAATGGTGAACATAGTTGACTGAATATGAATGATGAATGATTATTACGGAGTGAAAAAAAATTCTGAGTGACAGATACTGAATGATAATAAATGAATTCACAACCGGGTATTACAAATGCGCCTCCCAAATACACTAAATTCTTCCTAATCGTCATCAATTTATTTTTCTCATGTGTCCATTCACAAGGTATGGGCAGTCATCATAATCACCACATGTGTGGAACTTGTAACTGTGAGCACCCAACACAGATGTATACACCAGGATCGGGCTTTTCACACAGTGGCAATATGCAGATCCAAATTGGATCGGGAAGAAGAATTTTCATCAGGTCACACGGGTACAACGACAAACCTCGATGTCATACGAGCAGGACGAGGAGACATTCCAACACACATCCTCGTCATCCATAAAGTCTCCGTGTGAAAAATCTCTCCACAGCCAAACAGCGGCGGCTACAAGTACGGCTAATAGCTGCAATCCAATAAGATCTGGATTGAACGATCGTGAATCGTATAATTCCCTGTACGAGATCTGTCTCGAAATCCGAACTTCGATGATCCAGTCGCGACCAGCTTCATAAACCCAGGGCAGAGGGAAACTGCCATCGAACTGTCGCGGCATCTGTATCGGAGATGAAAGGTTTACAGTCGGGGAGGACGACATGTTGTTGAAGGATCTCTCGGCTGTATCATCACCATATGAAGAGGAAAGGATGATTAATGAAGAATCTGGTAAGTTTCTAAATTTCAATTTTTTTTAATCTGAAGATTTCAATTCCAAAACAGATCAATGAATCTATGAGAGAAAGAAAATCAAACGGAAGCAGTAAGAAAAAAGGGAAGAAGACAGGTTGTCTACAAAAGAAAAATGAAAAAAAAATGAAGAAGAAGAGAAACTGGAAACAGTGAAGATGACAAATACGGTCACGGACATAACAGGAAACAAAATAAACAAAGACAATCACGAATGGTCAAGATCAATGAAAGGTAAGAAATATTATATAACAAATTAAAATATGAAACAATAACTTCTCATAAGAGACACATTGAAAGCAGCGCTTGGTCTATTGTTGATTTTTTCGGCCGCTGCCCGTAAGCAAATATTTTTGAAAAGGTCATAAGATAAAGTAATCTAAAATAATTAAATGTTCTTATAATATGTTAAATTATAAATCTGGTTTTTCTTATATATAAGATTCATGTGATCCCAGAATCAATTTTTTGTTGATACCATCGTGATCGGTTTAACGAGACCTTTAATTTGACACCAATATTGATATGGGTGTTAACTCTTTTCATATATATCATTATTAAATTTATTAAAATGTACGAATTAATATCCAACTCCCGATATCGCAAAGATTTATGTATACCCTTACACTTGCTAGTAACAGCATTCGATATTTTGACCTATACCTTGATGATGACTATATTTGGAGGAATTGATTGGATGATATTGCTTTGGTAGAAGCAGTTAATTATTTTTGCAGTTTAATTTCTACCTCTTATTTATCTCAAAGTGGTGGTTTGAAACCACACATTTATCTATTTTCTGTAATTACAATACCTCCCATGTGATGAGTTCAATTATCACAAGATGGATGGTTTTACATATGCAATTTATATATTATATATCACCATCGTGGTTAGTTATACCACAAGAATGGTTCATAGATCCTGCTCCCTAATAAGCAGTTGACAAAAATAAATCCTACTATGAAGAAGTGGTTGATCGATTATCTAAATCATGCTCTCGAAGAAGCGGTTGATAAAAAATAAATCCTACTCTGAAGTAGTTGATCAATGATTCAAATCATGCTCTCGAAGAAGAAGCGGTTGATGGAAATAATATCCGATCTCCATGATTATTAAACACGAACAGAGAAAATTGAGCAAGTGATACCAGATGCTACCAATGATTAATTAAAGAAAATCTCATGCAAACAGCATGATGGGATCATTTGACAAGTGATATGAAAAACTATCACTGAAAAATAATGGCTCAATAAATGCCATGTTGATTATATTACATGGTGGGATCATTGAAATCATATCGACATGAAAACGCTTATCGAGAAGCATATGTCACATATTCGTGAGAATAATATATTTGCATAAAGGCAAAGATGATCTTATTATTGCTCTGGAAGAAGCACAAAGTAGTCGAAGTGAAAATATCGAAACTAGCTGAAAGGCAGTAAACACTCAACAATATAAAATGCGAAAAAAGAAAATACATATGAATCCCATAAAAAGAGAAGGGGTGCGTCTCGAGAGTATAAAACTCTGTAACTCTGCCACCCCCTGGCATCAGGGTTTATAATGAAAGATCTAAAGGATCTAAACTTTTTTCGTTTGGCGCCAATACTCTGTGGCTGATGAGCTTTGACTTCCAAATTCTTAACTGAAATATATGCCTGAAAGTTTATAAGTAGATCAGCAACAGTGTCATCACATATTACTATATCACTTGATGGCTGAGATATAAACTTGTGATCTACTCCTTGATCCAGAAAGGCAAGCAAATCGCAGAAGAAATTATTAATATTCAACAAACCTATAGGTTTGGTATGGAAGTCCCACTCAGTCCATGATGTGATGTTGAATATCTCATTGAGTGTGCCATAGCCACCTGGAATAATAATAAAGGCATCACTATTATTCACCACATACATCAAACTATCATGCACAGACTGTGCTTGAAGCATCAACCCAGTTGAACCCCCTATACTACTAGTTCTAACTGTGGGATAATGTAAGGCACTTGTTACTCTTATTCTCCCATTTTGTGCAGCCTCTAAAAGATAACCCAAAAATCTATAATTACTCCCATCATACAATATATCGATTTTGTGTTTTCCTAATTCTTTTACGAATTGATATGTCATATCTATATGCTGGATATGACCTATCAGTTTGGATCCACCTAAAATACATATAGTTTTAATTGGATGAGATCTATATGAGGATTCTGAGAACTCCATCTTTCTACACTAGACTTTCAAAATACTTTTATAAGAGAGACATTTTCTGATTTGTGGATCCCAAATTTAAAGAGCAAACTTCTTACTAGAAGACAAATGACTTCACTATTTTCAGTAAAAAATGAGCGGCAGATAAGTCATTACTTTTACTATTTTCTTTTTGACAAAATTGCAAAAGAAAACGAAAGATATGATATATATTTGTTGGGATAACAAAAACCATGTATCGAAACAGCCAGGATAATCAATCCCTGTATCGAATAGTGTTGATAAGAGGTTTTGACAAATATGCCAATCCTCAATACAGTAAGAAAACTGTATCGATAAGTTGAAGTGTCAACCTGTATCGAAGACCTGTCTCAGATCCAGCATATAGTGGAACCTTTCAGTACAGCAAAGAAGTCTTATAAAGACTAAGTATGGAAGCTGTCTCGAATTGTCAATACAATGATCTTCCATACAGCTCTCAACAGGACAAAGAAGGAATCTTCAGAAGTCAAGTCCCATTGATGAAGAAGTATTTAAATACTTAAAGATAAAGTATTTAAATACTGTTAGTCAACATATCTTTAAATCCCGTAAAATCCGGATCATGCTTTTCATCCCGTTGGAACGGAATCTTGCTCAACGGATTTATCTCAACGGATATATTTTCCAGAAGACTATATATATCTCATCACGGCGTTGAAGATCAGTTACAAAATTACCAAGCAACAAAGTTATTATCAGAGCAAAACATATCTCCAGAAGCTTACTGCAACTCAGATCTAAGAGATATACAGTGCTCAACATCTTGAACAACACTTCATCAGCTAGAAGCTCAGAAAGTCAAAGCTGTTATTCATACCATGTTCTATACTTTGAACAAACCCAAATCAGCCCTATGTGGACTGAGTAATCGTTGCTACTCCAAAACTGTGTGTGAAGGAAGTGCATCGAAGAAGACGAAGCTTCATAACTGTGTGTGAAGAAGCCAGTCAAGCATTAGCTCAAACCAATCTGTGTGAACGGTTGAAGCTAAGATCTTTATATCAATCTGTGTGAACGATATATTAATTATGTGTTGTTATAATTACGTAGTTGTGTACGTAGTAATTATAATAAACTTTTTACTCCTGTGTGGAGGACCAGTGGACGTAGAGGGGTTTACCTCGAACCACTTTAAATATTATGTTATTTACCTTCTGTCGTACTTGTTTTAATTACTGTGATTATTTAAGTATACATTGCACATCAAGTTGCTGTATCCATAGCAACTTACTGTATTTAAGACTTCCGCTACGCACTCTGATTTAAAATCAGTAGAGTTTGTTGTTTAAACTACTTTCCAAGCTGTATCCAGTATACTTAATGGCCAACAAGTGGTATCGGAGTGGTTGATTCTAAAAAGAATCAATCGTATTTTTAACCGAATCAGATCCAAAATCACTTAATCTTTAAAACAGTCTCTTTCATTTATTTATTTTCACATGGATACATCTATAATCAACAAAGTGCCTATGTTCTCTATTAACGGATTTGATGATTGGAGAATTAGGATGGAGTCTCATCTCACAACAATGCATGAAGAGATGATTTTTGTTATACAGGATGGCCCCATCAAGATCATGAAGGTAAACATGGCCGCAAGGATTGAAGGCTAAGCCCATGCTGAGATGCTCGAGAAGGAACGCGAGTAATGGACCACAGATGAAAGAAAGTGATCCAACCTCGACAATGTGGCTAAGAACGCGTTATTTGTCACTCTTGACAAAGGCACATTCTCGAAGGTAAAGAGCTGTAAATCAACCAAGGAAATCTGGGATAAACTCAAGATAATTTGTGAGGGAACTGAGCTCTCAAAAGAAAACAAAATTTCAAAACTAACTCAGCAATTTGAATCTTTTGAAATGAAACCAACTGAGACACTTGAGGAACTTGACCTCAGATTCACTGGTATTGTTGGTGAACTTGAAGCTTTGGGCAAAATTTATACCCAAAAGGAGAAGAATTTAAAAATTTCAGATGTCTCCCTGCCCGATGGGACATTAAGACCACAGCTATGCGTGTATCTTGCAATCTTAATTAAATATCTACTTTTGATCTCTTCTCTGACCTCAAAGCTTTTGAGTATGATATTGACAGAAGAGAGAAAGCTGAAGAATCTCCTTCAAAGGTCACAACACTAGCCGCTGTATCGAATCGTCGACACAAGATGCCCAAATCGTCGGCCTAGTCACAAGAATGCCGACAAAGTGACGACGACATCCCGTCTCAAGATGAAATGGCGCTTCTCATGCACAAATTCAAAAGTTCATCAAGCGATGGAAAGACTCCCTACAGGCCCAAACCTGTCCACAAGGTAAGTACTGAAACTTCATCTGGTGATGCTAACCTATGCTATAAATGCAGGAAACCAGGGCATTATGCAAATAAATGTCCTCATCCCAAAGTTCAAAGGTTGCCGGAAGCCGAGCAACAAGAGAGAGATGAAAGAAGACGTGCTTGGAAAAACAAGCTCAAGGCCCTGATTGGAGAATCAGAAGCCTCCCCCACACCATCCAAATCAGCAGAATGTCTTCAGGTGGTCACTGAAAGTGATTCATCTGACGATGAGTTCGATGATAAAGCATATATGTGCTTTATGGCCAAAGACGTTCCAGAAGGTGAAGACAGCGACGATGAGGTAAGTTCAACCTCAGCTATTCCGTCAAATGCATCTCATACTTTCGAAAACATGATGAATGAATTTAAAAACATTCAAAAGGCCCATGAGACACTAAAAACTGAGAATATACAGCTTCAATTAACTAATTTAGAGCTGAAAGATGAAAATGACTTGCTGAAAATAAATTATGAAAATATGTCTCTTGATTGTGAAACCAGCAAGGTCGATTTTGAAAAAGCCAGTCAAGCATTAGCTCAAACCAATCTGTGTGAACGGTTGAAGCTAAGATCTTTATATCAATCTGTGTGAACGATATATTAATTATGTGTTGTTATAATTACGTAGTTGTGTACGTAGTAATTATAATAAACTTTTTACTCCTGTGTGGAGGACCAGTGGACGTAGAGGGGTTTACCTCGAACCACTTTAAATATTGTGTTATTTACCTTCTGCCGTACTTGTTTTAATTACTGTGATTATTTAAGTATACATTGCACATCAAGTTGCTGTATCCACAGCAACTTACTGTATTTAAGACTTCCGCTATGCACTCTGATTTAAAATCAGTAGAGTTTGTTGTTTAAACTACTTTCCAAGCTGTATCCAGTATACTTAATGGCCAACAAGTGGTATCGGAGTGGTTGATTCTAAAAAGAATCAGTCGTATTTTTAACCGAATCAGACCCAAAATCACTTAATCTTTAAAACAGTCTCTTTCATTTATTTATTTTCACATGGATACATCTATAATCAACAAAGTGCCTATGTTCTCTATTAACGGATTTGATGATTGGAGAATTAGGATGGAGTCTCATCTCACAACAATGCATGAAGAGATGATTTTTGTTATACAGGATGGCCCCATCAAGATCATGAAGGTAAACATGGCCGCAAGGATTGAAGGCTAAGCCCATGCTGAGATGCTCGAGAAGGAACGCGAGTAATGGACCACAGATGAAAGAAAGTGATCCAACCTCGACAATGTGGCTAAGAACGCGTTATTTGTCACTCTTGACAAAGGCACATTCTCGAAGGTAAAGAGCTGTAAATCAGCCAAGGAAATCTGGGATAAACTCAAGATAATTTGTGAGGGAACTGAGCTCTCAAAAGAAAACAAAATTTCAAAACTAACTCAACAATTTGAATCTTTTGAAATGAAACCAACTGAGACACTTGAGGAACTTGACCTCAGATTCACTGGTATTGTTGGTGAACTTGAAGCTTTGGGCAAAATTTATACCCAAAAGGAGAAGAATTTAAAAATTTCAGATGTCTCCCTGCCCGATGGGACATTAAGACCACAGCTATGCGTGTATCTTGTAATCTTAATTAAATATCTACTTTTGATCTCTTCTCTGACCTCAAAGCTTTTGAGTATGATATTGACAGAAGAGAGAAAGCTGAAGAATCTCCTTCAAAGGTCACAACACTAGCCGCTGTATCGAATCGTCGACACAAAGATGCCCAAATGCCGAAGCCTAGTCACAAGAATGCCGACAGTGACGACACATCCCGTCTCAAGATGAAATGGCGCTTCTCATGCACAAATTCAAAAGTTCATCAAGCACTGAAAGACTCCTACAGCCCAAACTCATCCACAAGGTAAGTACCGA
Source organism: Orobanche coerulescens (assembly GCA_033398695.1). NCBI lineage: Eukaryota > Viridiplantae > Streptophyta > Magnoliopsida > Lamiales > Orobanchaceae > Orobanche > Orobanche coerulescens. The sequence goes on from CM065804.1 coordinate 105,566,933, forward strand.
AACTTCATCTGGTGATGCTAACCTATGCTATAAATGCAGGAAACCAGGGCATTATGCAAATAAATATCCTCATCCCAAAGTTCAAAGGTTGCCGGAAGCCGAGCAACAAGAGAGAGATGAAAGAAGACGTGCTTGGAAAAACAAGCTCAAGGCCCTGATTGGAGAATCAGAGGCCTCCCCCACACCATCCAAATCAGAAGAATGTCTTCAGGTGGTCACTGAAAGTGATTCATCTGATGATGAGTTCGATGATAAAGCATATATGTGCTTTATGGCCAAGGACATTCCGGAAGGTGAAGATAGCGATGATGAGGTAAGTTCAACCTCAACTATTCCATCAAATGCATCTCATACTTTTGCAAACATGATGAATGAGTTTAAAAACATTCAAAAGGCCCATGAGACATTGAAAAATGAGAATATACAGCTCCAACTGTCTATCCTAGAGCTGAAAGATGAAAATGACTTGCTGAAAATAAATTGTGAAAATATGTCTCTTGATTGTGAAACCAGCAAAGTCAATTTTGAAAAACTCATGGAGAGCAATCATCAACTTGCTCATGAACTAAGTGAGGTTAAAACTCACAACGAGAGCAAGATAAATGATTTGGTTCTACTTCAAACCAAATTCACAACTCTCGAAAAACGAGAAATTGAACTTGAGACCACTCTGAAATCGTTCGAGAAATCGTCCAAAAGAATGGAAGAAATTTTGAGCACTGGGCAACATGCTCATGATAAAAGTGGCTTAGGATACAGCTCATGTTCAAACAAAGGGAAAACTAGTACAGTGTTCGTCAAGAGTGTGGAACACATTCCTGTATCGAAAGAAACTTCGAGTCCTGTGAAGGAACCTGTTGCACAGCGAACAGTAAAAGCTGCCATTCCGCCACCGCAATCCTATTCCAGACGGTGGAATCACCAGCCATTCAGACCTCAAAGCTGCACTCAACAGTATGCTCCCCGAGCATATCAACAGCGCCAACAGCCATTCAGAAGGAAGGTTGTATCCAAATACCAAAGGCCCGCACGGCAGTACTATCAGTATATCACGCCGAGGTATTGGATACAGGAGCCCCGTTATTCCTCGAGACAGCAGGTGTCTGCTCAGTATCAACAACAGCGTTGGGAATCCAACTGGAGACCCAGAAGGCAAGCTGTTAGGCCAAAGAAAATGGCTCCACCTCTAAGACGGCACTCGTACTGGATTAATAATAATAACCCTGAATTTTACATGCATAATAATTATCATGGTTATAGAAACTACGGATATGCCCCACGTAGATATTGCAACACTGTATCGAGTGTGACCTACAGTAAACCAATTGCTGCCAGGAAAACTTGGGTATCTAGAGGAACTAACATTTATGGACCCAAAAATCAAAGGGGACCTAAATCTACCTAATCTCTTTGCATACAGGACATCCTAGAGGAGAACACCTAGTACTTTGATAGTGGATGCTCTCGGCACATGACCGGAGATAGAAGCAAGCTATCAGATTTCGTAGAAGGTCGCGGTCCAAAAGTTCTTTTCGGTGATAAATCTAAAGGAAGAACAAGAGGGAAAGGAAACCTACTTGTCGGAAAATTCAAAGTCACCGATGTTGCATATGTTGAAGGCTTACAGTACAATCTACTTAGTATTAGCCAATTCTGTGATAAACAGTTCTTGGTGAAATTCTATATAGATCGCTGTAGAGTCTATAACATCCAGACCAAAGAAGTTGTGCTTACAGGAAGCAGATCAGGTAACATGTATATTGCTGACTGGAAGCCTATAAGCTCCTCAATTCCATGCTTTGTTGCCAAAGGCACTGCATATCTTAGCTGGTTATGGCACAAGAGGATGTCTCACGTCAACTTCAAGACGATCAACAAGCTCTCAAGACAGGGAATGGTAAGAGGATTGCTAAACGTGTCATTCAAAAAGGACAGTGTCTGCGGACCGTGTCAGAAAGGCAAGCAAATCAAGTCAACCCTGAAGAGCAAATCCTACTTTTCAACCTAAAGAGTGTTGGAAATGCTACATATGGATCTCTACGGTCTTGTAGACCCAATAAGTTTGGGAGGTAAGAAATACTGTCTTGTTGTTGTTGACGATTACTCCAGGTATGCTTAGACAATTTTCCTAAGCAAGAAGAAGGAAACAACATCAAAGCTGCCCGAGCTTCTGAGAAAGCTTCAAAATGAAAAGGCATTGAGTATCGTGTCCATTTATTCCGACAGAGGTACAGAATTTACTAACCGCTTTATAAAGCAATACTGTTCGGAAAATGGGATACAACACGAATACTCAGTTGCCCGTACACCTCAACAAAATGGTGTTGCCGAGCGAAAGAATAGGACGCTGAAAGAAGCAACAAGGACAATACAGCATGCTACACTCAAAACTGTTGTATCGTCAACAAGCACCACAACAAAACAGCATACGAGGTATGGAACAACAAAACTCCGTTAGTTTCATATTTTCACATTTTTGGATGCAGGTGTTATGTGTTGCATAATGGGAAGGATCAACTTAGAACCTTTGATGAGAAATCAGATGAAGGAATATTTGTAGGATACTCCTCCGTCAGCAAAGCTTACAGGATCTTTAATAAAAGGAAGCTGATGATCGAGGAATCAGTTCATGTAGTATTCGACGAACCTCACCATGACCCTATAGGAGTAGATGATATCACTCCGAACATCCAACATCTCTCTATCTTAGATCCTCCAACTCCCATAGAACCGGTTGTTGACCTAGAAATCAACCCCGCAGCTGTAAGAATCGACGTAGATGAAGCCGACGCTATACAAGCTGAAGCTGTATCTACAGAAACTCTCGATACAGTACGGGACCCTGAATTAGAACCCGACCGAAGATGGTTGAGAGATCACCCGCAAGAGCTGATCATTGGAAACATAGATGCTGGTGTTTCTACCCGTAGGAGAATACAGAGTACACAAGAAAATGTACTTTATGCACAAGAAGAACTAGATACTGAGATATCACAGTTTCCTGAATGCAAATCTCAATCCGAGCTTAGAAGACTCAATATGTGCACTATTGCTGTATTCTTAGCCCAGTCCGAACCTGTTTCAACCATAGACGCTCTTAATAATTCTCATTGGATAACATCTATGGAAGAAGAGCTTAACGGTTTCGAAAGAAACAATGTATGGTATCTTGTACCCAGACCTACACATCAATCGGTTATAGGAACCAAATGGGTGTTTCGAAACAAGAAGGATCGAAATGGACTTATTATAAGGAACAAATCAAGGCTAGTCGCACAAGGCTATAGCCAGGAAGAAGGCATAGACTATGATGAAACCTTTGCCCCTGTAGCCAGACTAGAAGCCATTAGGATATTCTTAGCCTTTGCCGCCCATAAAGGCTTTATTGTATACCAAATGGACGTCAAGAGTGCATTCCTAAATGGAGACCTTGCCGAAGAAGTTTATGTTAAACAACCACCAGGATTTGCCAACACAGACGGCATCGACCTAGTATACAGGCTAAGGAAAGCACTGTATGGACTTAAGCAAGCCCCTAGAGCCTGGTATGAGCCCCTGTCCCAGTATCTAACCGACAATGGATTTGAGAAATGTGATGTGGACAAGACATTGTTCAAAATACAGGAAGGTGATGACCTTCTAATGGTGCAAATTTATGTAGATGATATAATTTTTGGTTCAACTAACCTTGCTTTGTGTCAAAGGTTCTCTCATCTCATGCAAAGTAAATTTGAAATGAGTATGATGGGAGAACTTAGTTATTTCCTAGGTTTGCAGGTAAAGCAGTTGCCTACAGGCATTTTCATCAACCAGGAAATATACAGCAAGGACCTTCTCAACAAATATGGAATGAACACTTCCAAATCATCGCCAACCCCCATGAGCACTTCCGTTCAAATTAGTGTTGATGAAGCCAGAAATCCGTTTGACCAATCACTCTACAGGAAGCTTATTGGTTCGCTCCTATACCTAACGGCTAGTAGACCCGATATCCAGTTTGTTGTTGGAGTGTGTGCGAGATATCAAGTAGCACCTAAGGAATCACACTTCAATACAGCTAAACGAATCCTGAAGTACATTAAAGGAACAGTCTATGTAGGACTATGGTATCCTAAAAAAGGCGGATTCGATTTAGTTGGATACAGCGACTCGGATCTCGGAGGCTGCAAGCTAGATAGGAAGAGTACAAGTGGAACTTGTCATTTTCTTGGACCTAGACTCGTTTCTTGGTTCAGTAAGAAGCAATTGGCTAACTCACTTTCCACGGCTGAATCAGAATACTATGCTGCTGGTAGTTGGTGTATGCAGATCTTTTGGATGCAGCAGCAGTTGTCAGATTATGGAATTGAAGCCAGAGAGACACCAATCATGTGTGATAGTACGAGTGCAATTGCAATAACGCACAATCCTGTCCTACACTCACGCACTAAGCATATCAACATGAAGTACCATTTCATAAGGAATCATGTCGAGAACAAGGATGTTCGGCTCGAAAAGGTTCATACAGATATTCAGTTGGTCGATATCTTCACCAAGACTCTCGACACAGCAAGATTCAACATGCTTAGACAAGAATTGGGAATGCTACAGCCCGACTCTGTGCAGATTGATCATGCTTATGAAAGATTCCTTAAATGGAAAATCTACAGGCTAGCTCCGTATGACACATTATACAACTGGAGCGACTGGAGCCATGAAGAGAAATTTGTATTGGAAGTGACGGACTCAACACAAGTTGAAGCCCTGATCCAATGGGACAATCTCTACTGCAAAGAATTGCTTGAAAGCCATTTATTGCAAAAATCTGACGCCGGGAGAAAAGGAAAAGATAAGTCCGAGGACTCTCCCCAAAATCCAAAAGATGACGATGACTCAGACGACGACGACGACGATGCTTTACAAGCTGGTCTGAGAATGAGTCGTGAGGAGGCTCAAGACAGAGATGCCTCTCAACCCAAGGATGATGAAGGGCCATCAAGTCGAAGTGAGACCCCTTCGCCACAGCAAGAGAATATTCCTGACGACGAGGAATCAGTCCCTCAAGTGGAGGAAGAAGAAATAGTTTTGGAACAGGCACCCGAGCCTGCTGCCGCAGAAGAAGAAGATGTTGCTGAGAGACAACAGGAGGAATCAGTCCCTCCTGTATCCATGTCTACAGACGCACCTTCGCAACAAGAGGATACAGCACCCCCTGCCGTCGAACCCAAAAATGCTGCTCCCGCCCCATCAACCGTGGAATCCGACGACGGTAATGTACCTGAGGATGTCCAACTCAATTCACGCCCTACCGTGAATATGAGAAGGTTGAATGGATCCAAAGACTTTGCTAATCCGGATTCTCCCAGCACTGCTGCTAGGAATGAACGTCTGCGTGCTCTTGGTCTTCAAACTGTCTTCATCCAGGATGCAGTGAATGCCCTTCACTCAGTCGAAAAAGCTTTAGATTGGATGCACACATCGGCAGTTGAAGAAATAACAGGTTTAAGGCATGAAGTCTCTCGTGTTGTCGAAGCCTTCACTGTCCTGCCCCATGTCTTCAAACAGGCCCTTGCCAATCTGCAAGAGAAGCAAGAAAAGATCCTGAGAGAAGAGACAACCAAAACGCGCATATCTGAGGCCAAGACCGTAGCTGCTATGATCGAAACCACTTCTCATCTTCGAGCCCACGACAAAAGTATCAAGGATATGTCGGAGGTGCTCTCCACCCTTGTAGAAAGAATGACAAACATTGAGATGAAACAGGATGCCGCACTAGAGATCCTAGGACGTCTTGATGACGCCAAAAAGGGGGAAGAAGCAAGAGAAGCTGCTAGGAGAATAAGGCTTCAACACGAAAGGAAATTTAATGCTGCTCAAGACAGCATTACCGCTGAACTGAACAAACTAGCCCCTCCCTCTCAAAGTTTTAAGATTTCAGGCTCCCGACCTGAATTTCATGATCCAAATGTCCCGTGGCAAAGCTTAATCCAAAGACCTTCTGAAATTCGTCTGCCAACCAACCGCCATCCAACTGCCGAAGAGGTGAAGCAATGGAGGAAAAATGAGCTGATGAGATATTTTGTTAAACTCATCAGGGAATCCGCCATCTTCAAAAGCTATAAGACATTAGCGGAGGCTGCAGACAAATTCATGAAGATGTTAGAAGAAGGAAAACTTCCTCTTCAGCTAGATATGAAATCCAAGCATAAAAGAGAGATCGGATCACCCATCCAGAAGACTGGATTCTTGCCTTTGACAGATCCTACGAAGGTAGAGCAATATACCTAGATCGAGGCAATGATTCCCTACAGCACTGGTGGCGTGGAACCGAGAATGATCCAAGGGAAAAAGCCATGGAGACATGCGGACTATAGGAGCTGAAATCCTTGTAATTTTTGTTTGTAATTTTTCTTTCGAACAGCAAACCATGTACTCCATTTTTTGAATATCAATAAAAATGTTTGCTTGTCTTGAAAGATTACAACTCGTAATCTACTGTGTTGATGTATGATTACATAACTTAAATTGTTGAGATAACAATCACAAGTATAGAAACTTGTTTGAAAATTAGGCTGTACGAACTTGTCTACGAACAGTTCATAACTTCAGTTGTATGCATTTAGAATACATTGTAAGATTGTGCCTGCGTGCCAATCATAAGCTTAAGTTGTAAAAATTCTTAGCTGTATCGAACTCGCATGTGAGCAGTTCATAAATTAGACTAAGTTGCTGAAAGACAGACCATTTGACAGAAGACCAAGAAATCTGCCAGAAATCATCAAAAAAAAAGTCATTCGCTTCCTGAAGAAGGTTTTGGCATCATCAAGAAGACTTGAAAGTTTTTAAAGTCTTGGAAAATTGTCAAAAAGGGGGAAATTGTTGGGATAACAAAAACCCTGTATCGAAACAGCCAGGATAATCAATCCCTGTATCGAATAGTGTTGATAAGAGGTTTTGACAAATATGCCAATCCTCAATACAGTAAGGAAACTGCATCGATAAGTTGAAGTGTCAACCTGTATCGAAGACCTGTCTCAGATCCAGCATATAGTGGAACCTTTCAGAACAGCAAAGAAGTCTTATAAAGACTAAGTATGGAAGCTGTCTCGAATTGTCAATACAATGATCTTCCATACAGCTCTCAACAGGACAAAGAAAGAATCTTCAGAAGTCAAGTCCCGTTGATGAAGAAGTATTTAAATACTCAAAGATAAAGTATTTAAATACTGTCAGTCAACAGATCTTCAAATCCCGCAAAATCCGGATCATGCTTTTCATCCCGTTGGAATGGAATCTTGCTCAACGGATTTATCTCAACGGATATATTTTCCAGAAGACTATATATATCTCATCAAGGCGTTGAAGATTAGTTACAAAATTACCAAGCAACAAAGTTATTATCAGAGCAAAACATATCTCCAGAAGCTTACTGCAACTCAGATCTAAGAGATATATAGTGCTCAACATCTTGAACAACACTTCATCAGCTAGAAGCTCAGAAAGTCAAAGTTGTTGTTCATACCCTGTTCTATACTTTGAACAAACCCAAATCAGTCCTGTGGGGACTAAGTAATCGTTGCTACTCCAGAACTGTGTGTGAAGGAAGTGCATCGAAGAAGACGAAGCTTCATAACTGTGTGTGAAGAATCCAGTTGATAAGTGGTAATTTTACCACATTTTTCTAGGATTTTATACCAGGTTTTTATCTCGTTTCGTGATTAATGTGCTCGTATTTGGCTTATTTATGATTAGTCGAGCCGTATTACGCGTTTGGGTTGGTTTTAGTGTGTTTGCAGGTTTTTAGAGCCAAAAGGACCCAAAACGAGACAAAGGACCGAGAGTCGAGTCAAACGGACGGAAGAAACGAATTTTTACAAAAGTCAGACCACCTATCGGGCCAGCCTATCGGCCGATAGGTGCATCCGAAAGGTGTCCAGGCCCTATCGAGTGAAGTCGACCGACGAACCAACTATCGGGCCAGCCTATCGGCCGATAGGTGCGTCCGATAGTCTGCTCCGTGGGTTCTCGAATTTTGATGGATTGTGACTCTTTTGGATAGAATTTGTTTCCTAGATTAGGGCTAATCGGGAGTTTAACTCCCATAGGATATATAGACCTCCCTCTAGACCTAGTAGAGGATCTTCTACCATCTTTGAACATCTTTCAACAATCTTTCATCATCTTTCATCATCTTCTACCACCTTTGAACAACCTTTTATCATCTTTTTCATCTTTAGCACACTTTTGCATTTTTTTTGGGCAAGATTAATTCCTTGGAGACGAGAACTTTTTGGAGAGAAGCAAGTATTATTATTTTTCTACTGTTTCGGAGATTGAAGACTCAGAGTTCATCCGGAAGGGTTGTAATCTCTCTTTTCATATTAATAATATGCATTCTCCATCTATTTCTTGTTTAATTTCAATTATGTCTGGCTAAATCCATTGATTGATTCTAGGGCTAGTAATTTTAATTGATGTTCACATGATGTCCCTTTGATTACCTTTTGACCTTTCATCCTAGGCTTGTGTTCAAGATGTGTTAAATCTCATGCTAGATTAAAGGGCCCTTAATCGATGCATGTTAGCTAATTGATTTTGCCCGGAAGGATTAATTAATTAGTGGAAATACTTGATGCACAATATGATTCGATCTTAAGACCTAAGTGGAGTAAGATAAAAAATAGATAAATAAGTTGACGCTTTTTAAGTGATTTAAATTCTTTGAGCCCTGGCGGGAAAAAGGGTTTAAATTAACTATCTTTCTAGGTTGCCTTGATCGGAATTCTAGATCGGCTGAGTGATTATTTCTAGGATTGAATTAAAATTTGGGGAAAAGGAATCAAGTGAATGGATCGTGTGAACTCAATTAGATGATACTACCCTAGGATCAATTAGTTTTCAACTTGTGATTTTATCTTGCTAATTTGCTTTATTTGCTTGATTTAGATAATTCATCTTTTATTTAATTTTTATTTTTCGATTTTTAAAGTTAGATAATTAGAAACAAACTAAATTTTTGGATTCCTAAATAGCAGTCAAATTTTGAGTAGAGTTACTTCCTTTATTTTCGACATATCAATTCCCTTGGGTTCGACACCTTGGAAATACTTCGAGGTTTTACAAATTTTAAAATTGATCGGAGTTGAAAACCATACTACGCGAATCTAGCGATCAATTTTTGGCGCCGTTGCCGGGGAATTGATAGAAAACTTAAAGGGATAATTCGAAAAATAAAAGATTGTTACCTTAGGTTGTATACTATTATTATTAATATTCGATCTCGTTTCCTCACATCTTGTTTTCTCTTCCTTGTAGGCGGTGCATGATCACAAGATCCCAAGGAAAGGACTTATTTTCTTTGGATCCGGAAATCGAGAAGTCTTTGAGGAGGAAGAAGCAAGAAGCGAGAACCGAGACTATTTCTATACCTATCGTTGATACCATGGCCGGCATTGTTGACCCACCACGAGAACTCGCTCGTCCCGAGAAGATCCCTTTGAATGCCCGCTTTCGACCTAAGTTGGACGATTGTCAAGAAGGAGGTTGGGGGAAGATTGATGCCAACAACTTCGAGCTTAAGTCGTCCCTCATCGCTACGGTGAAGTCTCAAACATACGGAGGAGGAGTTAATGAAGATCCAAACGCTCATCTTGAGTCGTTTTTGGACATATGTGCCACCATCAAGCAAAACGGAGTGCCTCCGGATGTCATTAAGCTCCGCCTATTCCGGTTCTCCTTAGAAGACGATGCGCTAGATTGGTACAAGAGTCTAGATCGGAAGGAAATTGGTACTTGGAGAGAGATGACTCGGTTGTTCTTAGCACAGTTCTATCCTCCCTCGAAGGTGCAAAAACAAATCAATGATATCTTGCAATTCGAGCAATATGAGGATGAATACTTATACGAGGCATGGATCCGATTTAAGAAGCTACTTCGCAAATGCCCACAGCATGGAATTGACAAGGAGGAAATCTACATTCGGTTTTATCGGGGTTTGACAAGGAAGGCTAGAAGAGAGTTGGACTATTCCTCGAAAGGGGGATTTCTTGCTAACGATTATGAAGAGGCCAAGAATCTCATCGAGCTAGCGGTAAACAATGATTACGAGGAGGTGACCGATAGGAAGATGACGAGAAGAAAGGTCCCATCCGGTGACGAGGACGCCTACGGTGATTTGAAGGCGAAATTTGAAAGACAACAAAAAGAGCTTGAGATGCTAAGAAAGAAGACTTTGGGAGTCAATGCAGTTTTTGAAGAGCTAAACGAGCCTTTTGCAATTGAGGAGGATGTAAATTACGTGCAAGGAGGAAACTTCCGGCAAGGGGGAAATTGGGGGAACTATTATCCGAACAATCGAAACCACCCTAATTTCTCCTATGCCAACCCGAACAATGCTCTTCAGCCACCACCGGGATTTAACGTGAAAAACGGGGTTATTCAAGAGCCGATTGCTAAGACACCGATGGAAGAGATGTTGGAACGGTTAGAGGCGAGTCAAAAAGATTTTATTTATAAAACAGACAAGAGGTTCGGGGCTCTCGAGCATAGTGTGACATCTATTGGAAACTCAGTGATAGCCTTGACAAAGCAGATGTCGATGGTGGAGACCCAAATGGGTCAAATGGCGAACGCCCAAGCTGGAATTCATAAGTCGGGCCATTTTTCCGAGCAAGATTGAGACCAACCCGAAGACGCAACAATGCAACGCAATCGAGCTTGAGTGGGACAAGGTACATAATCATGGGGCTGAAGTTGAGAAATGGAAACGAGGATGTAGTAGAACCGGAGCCGAGAACGAGAAGGAAGATGAAACGCGAGCCTCTCTGCCAAGACTATGGGCCGATAGGCCACCCGATACCTGACAGAATACCGAATTGAGCCTATCGACCACCCTATCGGTCGAAAGGCTCCTTTAGGTTCGAATGTGAAGGATTTTGAGGTAAAAGCTCCATTTCCACAGCGATTGGCCAAGTCGAGATATGATGAAAAGCTTCAACGGTTTATCGACATGTTTCAAAAGGTGAATATCAACATTCCACTTCTAGACGCTTTGAGAGACATGCCGGGGTACGTTAAATTCTTGAAAGACGCTGTGGCAAGCAAGAGAAAGTTGGCGAAGTTTGAAACAATAAATTTGACAGAGGAGTGTAGCGCTATCATTCAAAACAAGCTCCCGCTCAAGGAGAAGGATCCGGGACGTTTTACTTTGACATGCATGATTGGCGACCAAACGTTCAGTAATGTGTTGTGCGATCTCGGGGCAAGCATCAATCTTATGCCTCTATCCATCTTTAAGAGGTTGAAGATTGGGGAGATGAAGCCGACTACCATTTCTCTACTCATGGCGGACCGGTCGATCTCTTATCCGAGGGGAGTTGTGGAGGATGTGTTTGTTAGAGTCCAACACTTAGTCTTCCCGGCCGATTTCGTAGTTCTTGATATGCCCGAGGACGAGAATCAACCATTAATCTTTGGGAGACCGTTTCTAGCGATGGGGAGAGCACTTATCGACGTCCAAGAGGGTGATCTTACCTTCCAGGTTAATGATCAAAATCTGAAAATTTCCATCTATGACGCGATGAAGAAGCCCGAGGATGCGCCCGAGGAATGTTATGAAATTGAGTCTATTATGCCGCCCCCAACCGACTTGTTGGAGCATTGCATTTCACAATCCATTTACTCACATTCCGATGTTGAAGAAATTTACGAGGATTTGCCAAAGTATGTTCGAATGTTGGAGGCGAACGAGTTTCGATCTAATGAGAGGGACGTATGCTATCTTGATATCAACAAACCCGTTCAAGGGGGAGTTGTCGCTGAAGACCCAGAATGAATGAGGTATCGTCTAGCTAAAGACGTTAAACGTAGCACTTGTTGGGAGGTAACCCAACGTATGTATATTAGTTCGTTTTATTCATTTGTTTTCGATTTTTCGTTTGCGTGATTTTTGTAGTTTCTAGTTTCGTAGTAGCTTTGTTAGTCTTGTTAAGTTCTAATCCATGCACGCCGAGTTTTGGATACTTGCAGGTCTTTAATCGCCATATCCAAGCGAAAACGGGACCAAGTTTGCAAAATAGAAAAAGTTGAAAAAATTTTTTGAGACAGACGAGCCTATCGGGCGAGCCTATCGGCCGATAGGCCCGGCCGATAGGCTGAGGAAAATTGGAAAAATTAAATGTTACAAGCAGTGGTCAATAGGCAGACCCTATCGACCGATAAATACCGCCCGATAGTCAGGTACGTAACTTTCTGTCTGTCCTATCGGCCCATCCTATCGGCCGATAGGCCAGCCCGATAGGACATACCCGGTCCAGTATCCGCTTCGACCCGGTTGATTAATAACCCCTTTTATACACTTCTCCCACCCGTTTTTCACACACACACACCTATCGGACGATAAGAACACAAGCGGCGATTTTCGCATCTGTTTTTCTTTCAAAACTCGATCAAGGTACTTACTTTCGATACTTAATCCTCTTGTTTTTCAATTCTATACATGTTTTGAAGCACTTTGACGGATTCGTTTTGGAGTTTTGTTGAATTTCGAATTGGGGATCCTCTTTTTGGGGGCTTTTGTTAGACTTTGATGTTCTTTGAATTTTATGCCCGATTGTTGATAGAATCTTGATGGAAACATGTTATCTATGCTTGATTGTTCATGGGTACTTCGAATTGGGGGATTAATTGATGAAATTGAACGAATTTTGAAAAAAAAAACCCAAATTGGAAGAACCCTAATTTCGAATTTGTTGAAATTGGGTAAATTTGTTGAAATGAATTGTTAATTGGGATTGATATGAGTTGAATTGTTGATGAATTAGATTGGATTGGAGAGAATTTGTCCTAATATGATCGTAGTATGTGGTTTTGTTATTGTGGGTTGTGATTTTGATCCTTTGAATATGAAATGGGGGAGTCGAAGTTTGGGGGAGGTTGTGTGATTTGTTGATCGTAGTATATGGCTGTCGGGTCTATGATTTTGATGTTTATTGGACATTATAGGGCTCTTAGTTGATAGTGTGGGATTATTGGATTATGTCGACGCTTGTTGAATGTTTGCATTATGAGTTGCTTACTGGATATTGATTGGATGGTTGTTTTGTAGGAACTTTGAAATGGCTGGAAATCAAAGCAAGAAGTCGAAGCCGCGTAAGGCCGGAAAGTCTAAGGCAACCACAGAGAAGGAAAGGGCTCCGACGAAGGTAGTGCCGGCTATTCCGATCCCGGCTGCGCTCGACCCGAAGAAGTTCAAGCTAAGATTGACTGGATCTGAGTCTAAAAGAAGGTGGTCGCACCTTATCGGAATGCCACACAAACATTGTCGATTTTTGCATGAGGAGACGGCTCGGGGTATGGGGATATACGATGATATTATGTTACTAGCGAGACAGTGCGGGTTTGAGCACATTTTTCGGGCAAACTATCTCGCTTACCACGTGCTCACCGTGGAGTTTCTGTCCACGCTTGAGGTTTTTAGGGAGCACGGGACTCCGGCATCTATTCGCTTCAACCTCGACAACACAGAAAGGAGCTCTCGGCCACGGTTAACGCCATTATCAACGGGGCCGAGGACGGGTCATTCCATCAGGGCGATCATGCCAAAGAAAACATAGAGCTGTGGTCCACGATGATTTACCCCAGGGAGGAGACGCTTCTCATTTATAATCCGACGTATGCCAAGGCCTCCTCGATCAGGAACCCAGTTCTCCGTTATGTCCACCGTCTGTTCACCTAGACGATTTTGAGCCGTACCGACTCGGGGATGTGCTTGTCCACTGATCTTCACCTTTTACGGTCGGCCTTGAACGGTAGGCGGAAGCACGCTGGATGTTTTCTGATTAAGCACATGGAGAAACAAGCCCGGCTGACCGGGAAGCAGAGGATTGGGATTGGGGCGTTCGTGACCCCTATCGCGGAGCATCTCGGGGTGCGCATTAGAGGAGATCCGGTGTCCCGAGACATCTATTTGGATAAACCGACACTGCAGAGGCAAGAGATGTTTGCCTTCACCGAGGGGTTCGACTGGAAATTGCACGGTCGGAACAAAACCGTGTCCCTCTTCCGCCTCCCCTCTCCGACCTTGACCTCTGTGATGGGCGACGCGTCCGATGTATATGCGAGGTGGAGTATGAGCTCTGAGGCTCATTTGGCACTTATCCGACCGTTGGATGCGTCTTGTAAGAGGCAACGCCGGGAGGTGACCATTGATGAGCCGTTCTTGGAGGGAGCCGAGGAGGAGCTGGATGATATACCCGGGGGGGTAGCCGTGACGAGATTCCTACCGGTGGAGGTAGTAGTTTTCAGATGAGAGCTCCGGATTTTGAGGCTTTTGAGTCGAGATTTTTTGAGAGAGAGAGAGAGATGCACAAGGAGAGTATGCAGGCGCAAGACAATTATCATTTTGCGAGTATGCGTTCTTTGACAACCGAGTTTGGTTCTTTGGGAACTCGGCTGGGCGAGGTTGAGACTCGGGTGGGTGATGTTGCCACTCGGGTCAATCAGTTGTACGAGCTCGTGGAGAAACGAGCCGAAGAGGACAGAGTGTGGCGACAAGAGGAGATTGCTTGGAGGGAGCAAGAGAGGAAGAGGCAGGAAGATAGGTGGGCCCAGGAGGACCACTACAACCGAATGGTACACGAGATGTACCACTTTGCTCCTTTCCCCGATTCACATGCCCGCTATGATCCGAGCTCGCCGACAAACCCGCCATTTCCGCCACAGTGATCAGGTACTCCGTTAACAAAGCCACTCCTTTCTCTTTTCAAACTTATTCCTCCTTTGGGATGCGAAATAAGTTTGGGGGGGGGGGGAGAAGTGCGGCTTTGTTAATTTCGGCACATGTGAGTACCTTGTATGCCTTGTATCATTATTTGCTTGTGTTGGTGCCCGTTGTTTTTATTTGTGCTTCTCATATTGGTATTGCGTGGATTTAGCTTTTGTTGCTTAGTTTTTAGATTTTTATGTTCATTTTCGTTTGGTGTGTTTGCTAGTTTCTATTTTTTAGGTCGTAGTAGTTTTTTTTTTTTAGATTTCGTGTTTGCTTTTATTTGCTTTTCGTTGTTTGCTTTGATGCCTTGCTTGTCTTAGTTTTTCTTTATTCGTGAATTTTTCGTGCTTCTATTTGTGTGATACCGATGTTACGACCTTTGTTTTCTCTCTGAAGAAACGGCCGAGTTTTAGTCGAGTTGTAGTCGATTATTTCGTTTTGCATAGTATTCATTTAGGTCCAAAAATTTTCGTGATTGTAGAGGTCTTGGCAGATAAGAGACGATACATACTTGTTTTAAAATCACCGTCAATACGTTTGGTTACATCTTCCGGATAGTGAGTCATACTGTTTCTTTAGTCGTGTTGGCACTTAGATTGAGTTTAGAGTCGGTCAGTTTTTCCCAAAAGTCGAGATAATGTTGTTCTATGAAGGGAAGTCTAGTAACCGGGCATTCGCGTGACCCGTTGTTTACCCTCGCGTAAAACGACGACTCTGATTAGACTAGTGATTTAGATATTTCACATGTGCCAATGATAGGAGCCTAGTAACCGGGGTATTCGCGTGACCCATTGTTTACTCTCGCGCAAAATGGCGACCTTGATTCGGACATGCGGAAATTATATATTCGAGTTGTTTCTCCGCCGTAGACGGAACTTAGTAACTACAAGCATCCATGTGCCCCATGAGTGTCTTTTACGTCAAACGGTTTCCTAATACATGAGAATGGAAGTTCCACCCTAGGATTACCCCGATGAAACATCCCGAGATCCTAACCTAGTGGTCAACTCGAATCAAATTCTTGAACATATATATAAGGGAATACTGTCCGAGGTTTATTTGTTATGAAACTCGGGAAAATTGTGCCACTAGGCGTATAGCAGGACGAACTAGCTTGTTTAGATTAGCCTTTCATATTGACGGTCGATTTGACTCACGGTTTGTTAAACTTTGAGCAGGATTATATTCATGAACGAATGATTAGGGTGAACTTGACTACTTTGCGGAATCATTATTCGAGTGCGGCTCGCTTACGACACTCGGATTATTTAGAGAGAATTATAGGATAGTATTGATTAGGTTGAACACTATGAGTTGCACGATGATTCACGACATTCTTTTTCTTTTCTTTTTGTTGTTCGGGACGAACAATGCTCAAGTTTGGGGGGGTTTGATAAGTGGCAATTTTACCACATTTTTCTAAGATTTTATACTAGGTTTTTATCTCGTTTCGTGATTAATGTGCTCGTATTTGGCTTATTTATGATTAGTCGAGCCGTATTACGCGTTTGGGTTGGTTTTAGTGTGTTTGCAGGTTTTTAGAGCCAAAAGGACCCGAAACGAGACAAAGGACCGAGAGTCGAGTCAAACGGACGGAAGAAACGAATTTTTGCAAAAGTCAGACCACCTATCGGGCCAGCCTATCGGCCGATAGGTGCATCCGAAAGGTGTCCAGGCCCTATCGAGTGAAGTCGACCGACGAACCAACTATCGGGCCAGCCTATCGGCCGATAGGTGCGTCCGATAGTCTGCTCCGCGGGTTCTCGAATTTTGACGGATTGTGACTCTTTTGGATAGATTTTGTTTCCTAGATTAGGGCTAATCGGGAGTTTAACTCCCATAGGATATATAGACCTCCCTCTAGACCTAGTAGAGGATCTTCTACCATCTTTGAACATCTTTCAACAATCTTTCATCATCTTTCATCATCTTCTACCACCTTTGAACAACCTTTTATCATCTTTTTCATCTTTAGCACACTTTTGCATTTTTTTTGGGCAAGATTAATTCCTTGGAGACGAGAACTTTTTGGAGAGAAGCAAGTATTATTATTTTTCTACTGTTTCGGAGATTGAAGACTCAGAGTTCATCCAGAAGGGTTGTAATCTCTCTTTTCATATTAATAATATGCATTCTCCATCTATTTCTTGTTTAATTTCAATTATGTCTGGCTAAATCCATTGATTGATTCTAGGGCTAGTAATTTTAATTGATGTTCACATGATGTCCCTTTGATTACCTTTTGACCTTTCATCCTAGGCTTGTGTTCAAGATGTGTTAAATCTCATGCTAGATTAAAGGGCCCTTAATCGATGCATGTTAGCTAATTGATTTTGCCCGGAAGGATTAATTAATTAGTGGAAATACTTGATGCACAATATGATTCGATCTTAAGACCTAAGTGGAGTAAGATAAATCATAGATAAATAAGTTGACGCTTTTTAAGTGATTTAAATTCTTTGAGCCCTGGCGGGAAAAAGGGTTTAAATTAACTATCTTTCTAGGTTGCCTTGATCGGAATTCTAGATCGGCTGAGTGATTATTTCTAGGATTGAATTAAAATTTGGGGAAAAGGAATCAAGTGAATGGATCGTGTGAACTCAATTAGATGATACTACCCTAGGATCAATTAGTTTTCAACTTGTGATTTTATCTTGCTAATTTGCTTTATTTGCTTGATTTAGATAATTCATCTTTTATTTAATTTTTATTTTTCGATTTTTAAAGTTAGATAATTAGAAACAAACCAAATTTTCGGATTCCTAAATAGCAGTCAAATTTTGAGTAGAGTTACTTCCTTTATTTTCGACATATCAATTCCCTTGGGTTCGACACCTTGGAAATACTTCGAGGTTTTACAAATTTTAAAATTGATCAGATTTGAAAACCATACTACGCGAATCTAGTGATCACCAGTCAAGCATTAGCTCAAACTAATCTGTGTGAACGGTTGAAGCTAAGATCTTTATATCAATCTGTGTGAACGATATATTGATTGTGTGTTGTTATAATTACGTAGTTGTGTACGTAGTAATTATAATAAACTTTTTATTCCTGTGTGGAGGACCAGTGGACGTAGAGGGGTTTACCTCGAACCACTTTAAATATTGTGTTATTTACCTTCTGCCGTACTTGTTTTAATTACTGTGATTATTTAAGTATACACTGCACATCGAGTTGTTGTATCCACAGCAACTTACTGTATTTAAGACTTTCGCTACGCACTCAGATTTAAAATCAGTACAGCTTGTTGTTTAAACTACTTTCCAAGCTGTATCCAGTATACTTAGTGGCCAACAATATTTTTCAATAAAAATGACGTTACCGATTGGCAGCTGAGAAATTTAAATATTGGAAAACAATATTCATCAACTTGCATTATTTTGCTATTTACCTTATACCAACTTTGACATAACGGACTTACAAACTAGATCTTTTGAGACTAATTTTTCATGACTATAACATTCCCGTTCATCCTTAAATTGTATCCACAAAGCCATTAGTTCACGATGAACGTATCCACTAGGATGTGTATCAATAATCTGTTGGATATCATGATCCATAGATTCCTTACTCAATCCATCCTTGATAAATGCTATTTTATCTTCTCGATTTTTGGATACAAATCCCACAGATTTGCATCGTGTGTCACATGTCCACCGAGCATATTTATAGCACCCACCTAATCTTTTTGCTCTCCGTTTCTTTGCAAAACTACTCTTACCTGTACCTGGCATGTACTTAAATGAATTTGAAAATTCGCCAGGTAGTCGAACTTGTGCTTCGATCAACCATCGAATATCTTCTGGGATGCCATTTCTCATTAGCACCCTTAATCTTTCGAGTCAAGCTCGATAAATTCTTTTTATGATATTCAATGGAAGAGATGGATAATATTTACGAAGATTCGAGAGCATTGAATCCATTATGATATTCAAACCCTCGGTATAGGTGATTGTGAATACAATGATAATCTATTTATAGATTGGAATTACGCGTATGAGATTTGACTCCGCGTCCTGAAGCGTATGAACTACGGCTCTATATTTGAATAATGAACATAATATGACATGTGGGAGCAACGACTCCATGTTGATAATGATGTGCGATAATGGCACCGAAAGATGATGTGATATGCCGGTAAAATATTTATATGGTGATATAGAGACATGGTCTTCAAATATTTGTTCTCGATTAATATCACTACTAGCCAATATTGAAAATGAATCCCTAATAAATTTGGAATATATTAAGGGGGAGTATGGGTCCACTTCATCTATATGTGAACTACTAGATATTATGGATCCACTAGATAGTCACATGTGTATATGACCCGTAATCAGAAATTTACGAGATGATTTGCTCACGGTTTGAGCATATATTCCAGATCAGATAAAGCTAGTAATATATCCCAAATAAAATTGAATAGATCCCAGAAAGGATCAAGATATGCACATACAAGTGGGATATTAATTGGCATACTATTTGAAGCTCCAGCCAATATCGAGAACATAATATATAAATTCTCATGACTGGAGATGAACTGAGATACTGGCATATGAGTTTGGTGCTCAAGAAATCTCTTAGCATGATGAGAAGTATTGGTAGTTGGAAATATGTGAGATGCATCACACTATATCCTCACAATTATGTCTCAGGAGACTTAATTTACAAGAAAGTTGAACTGTAGGACTAAATTTACCAATCATGGATGAATTTCCTGAACCAATTGTTGGACCCCAAAAGTGCAATTCTCTAAGATACTCCATTAAAATGTACTCCCTCCGTCCCACCGATCTTGGTTCATATTCTTTTTTGGGCCGTCCCAAGATATTTGGTCATTTCCTTTTTAAGACACATTTATCTCTCACAACTTTAAATAATATATATTCATATCATCACTTTATACACTACTTTTTAGCTTTTCTTAAATCCCGTGCCGAAAAACAAATGTTCAAGATGGGTGAGACGGAGAGAGTATCTAAAGATGAGAGAAACTGGAAAGCTATGTTGCACAGGTGCGGGGGGCGGGTGCGGGTGCGGGCAGATACGGGTGCGGGGATACGGTTTTTTGAAAATGTTAGGGTGCGATACGGCAAGTATACGTCTGTTTATTTTATATTTTATTATATATAACACTTGTTAAATATAAAAAACAACAATTCAAATATCACCATAAAATCAATTCAAATATATAAAACAAGTCATACAAAAAACAATTCAAAATGGCTTTGAGCAATGAGCTTTGTAATGTTGTCAGTGAATCTGCTAAAGGTAAAAGTAATTACTTATTAAATGATTTACTTTTTTGTATTTTAATTTATTTGATTTACTTTTTAAAAATTATAAAAATCTAAAAAAAAAAACATAAAAAATTCGGACTCGCATATCTGGCACAGATACGCGCGTATCTGACGCGTATCCGTGTCGATACGCGAGTCCGATTTTTTTTTTTTTTTTTTTTTGCACGGATTCGCCACGTGGCGAATCCCGTGCGAATCCTACGCGAATCGCACCCGCACCCGCACCCATGCAGTATCCGATACTGCATACTGCCCAATTTTGAAGAATCCGTGCATTATAGCTGGAAAGCCATTCAAGTAGTTGGTTATATACATCTATGCACGGCTTATTGTGGATAGAGGAGCTGAAACGTAAAGAAAAGTATCAATCAATGAAATAATCTATACAACTAGCAGTAGACCCCTCCGAAATCTTTTCTTCCAGTTCACATCAATTCCTATCTGCAATACAAAGGAAGATTGCATTCTATCAATATTACTCTTCTAAACCCATGTAATAATATTGAACCCGTGGTCAAATCTGGTTATTCCAAAGATCGATCCAATATTTATTGCTGGGATAACCTAAAGGAAATCAGAAAGCAAAAAAAAAAAAAAAATGATTTGTTGGTTGACATGGTCCCCCGCTTTTCTTAGACATCACTTCTAAAACCTGTTTGAAGAGGCAGATGCAGTATATAATGAGCAAATTGTTGAATCGATGCTTCACGAGTCCCATCTCAAGGCAAGCCCCAGATTCACGGGTATACAGCTTTGGTGTTTTGTAGAATTGTTTGAGAAATTTGATCCCATTTTCTGCAAAGTATTAACTATCCATTTAGGATTTCATTTGATGTACTGATTGATTTCTTTTGATGTTGGGGTTTAGGTATCGAGAGAAATTATGGAGAAGCCATCCAATAGCAACGTCGATTGTGACTTCCACTCCCTGGTAATTAAAGGGTTTTTTCGTTTTGGACTTTATTGCATGCTGGCACCATTTTGTTTTATCTACTGTGTAACATGTTTTGAGTTTCGGATCAACTGAAAATGGACCGGAATCATATGTTTTATTTCAAATTGAGATAAACGACATATTCCGGTGTTTTTGTTGATCTTAATGATAATTCAATTATTTTGGTGAGTGTTTGGCGATGACAGATTGTATACCAGTCCGTTTGGTTTGGGAAGATTGCATTTGTGATTATATGCTTGAAGTTATGTGCTGCATTGACTACTACGAACTGTCATAGGCAGCTGAAACTGTTTCAGCAAGTTGTTATTCTTCCTCTAAATTGAATGTATCTTTAAAATGAGAAATACTTTTAGGTACCATTATTTGAAGTCGTTATGTGAAATGTGGTTTAGATAAACACACCCCCTTCTCTTGTTCATCACACATTGCTCAGATTGTAGTTCCATAAATGAATTCTCAATATTTCTGGCAGAAGTCAAGTGAGGAGTTCAATGATCCCATCATTACCATACCTGATGCTGCTACTAATATCATCCTTAACCATGATTTTTTCGGAGGACTTCATTCGTGGCATCCTAATTGCTGCGATGGCTTTGTGGTATCACCAGAGTCCGATTACCAAAAAGGGCTACCGGTTGGATTAGGTGGCTGTTTTGCTGTTGTTACGAACCGGGAAGAATGTTGGCAAGGCCTCGAACAAGACATCACCAACAGAATTTCCGTAGGCTCCACTTACACATTTCATGCTTGGGTTGGAGTAACAAGGGCCCCTCAAGGTGTTGCTAATGTGCAGGCCACTCTGAAACTTGAATACCAAGATTTATCAGTTAGCTATTTGTTCCTTGGAAGGTAAGTGATCTTTTTTTTTCCGCGGTATTCTGGATAAGTTTGGTTCTCTTACTTGAGACATCAATTTCCTGATTTCATTAGCTCCATGTAGAACTTCTGCTTCCATTCAGCGCTGGAAGAAGATAGAAGGTACATTTTCTCTGTCAACCATGCCTGAAAGAGTGATGTTTTATCTGGAAGGGCCTTCACCTGGCATCGACCTGCTTGTAAGATCAGTCATAATTTCCTGCTCCAGTCAATGCGATGTAAGTTTATCTACAAACTGATTTGTATTTTTCTATAAAATGACCATTAATGTATATAAAAGAGAACTCTATTCTTACTTTTCATTGGTGTTAAAATTTTGATGTGGTTCGGTTGTTTGCATAGACTCGAGCTGCAGACTCTCTGTGTGATGGCGATGAGAACCTCATACTGAATCCAGGATTTGATGACGGCCTTCATAATTGGTCTGGAAGAGGTTGCATGATCGAATTGCATGATTCTTTGGCAGATGGAACAATTCTTCCACTCTCAGGAAAGTCCTTCGCGTCCACAAAAAATCGCACAGAGAACTGGAATGGAATTCAGCAGGAGATAACAGGTAGAGTGGAAAGGAAGCTTTCCTATGATGTTGTTGCTACTGTACGAATATTTGGTAATAGCATCAGTAGTTCAGATGTTAAAGCTACACTGTGGGTTCAGACTGCAGATAATCGTGAACAGTACATTGGGATTGACAGGTATACATCTGCTTGTCAATCTATGCCCGATATTTTTTTTTCCGATTTTGTTTTCCTTTTAAACATATGTACAATGCTGCCTATTCTGGTTGATGGACTTCCAAAATTTTATGATATATATACTGTGATTATGCAGTGATCCAACAAGTCTTGCATTATGATATTAGCTAATGCTACTGATCAAAAAAAAAAAAAAATATTAGCTAATGATATGAACAAAACTTCTCTGTGTATAAATTTTTCGACATCTGAATTTCATTCTTTCTTAGAAGAACTAAAGTTCTCAGAAGTTTAATATGCTGTGGCGCCAGTTATTTAGAATACAAATACTTATTAAGTGGAAGAAAGGCCTGCAGAAAGAGTGGTTGCAATAATAACTGTCAGTATTCTGTAGAAGGCATATCTTATAGTTTGCATAGCTTGGTTAATGAGATTCCATTATAATTTCGTGACATTATGAATTATGACATTTTAATTTGATTCTTCTGTTAGCTTTTAGCTGATCTTATCTCTTATTTGGAATGATGGGAGCAACATGCAATAAAGTAGTGTGTTTTGATCATCTTTAAGAAGTGTTGCTGGTTATATAGTAGGCAGGCAACAGACAACGATTGGGTGAAGTTGCAAGGAGAATTTCTTTTAAATGGCTCCCCCTCGAAAGTAGTTATATATTTAGAAGGCCCACCTCCAGGCACTGATATTCTCCTTGATAACCTTATTGTCAAGCATGCTGCCGAATCCGCACCTCCATCTCCACCATTCATTGAGGTAGTCAAAATATAGTATATTATATTTATAAGTTCCTCAAATAAATAATAGAGCAGTTCTTGCGATTAGAAAAGAAAACAGATAACCGTTTTACCTTTTTCCCTGTTCGAACAGAATGCTGCTTTTGGAGTTAATATAATTGCTAATAGCAACCTTAGTGATGGCACAAACGGGTGGTTCTCCCTCGGAAATTGCACGCTTACGGTCAGCAATGGTTCTCCTCATATCCTTCCTCCCATGGCTGCAGAATCCCTACGACCTCATGAACCTTTGAGTGGTCGCTATATTCTTGTGACCAATCGTACTCAGACGTGGATGGGTCCAGCTCAGTTGATTACTGATAAATTGAAACTCTATTTGACATATCAAGTGTCTGCCTGGGTTAAGATTGGCACTGGGGCAACCCGACCACAGAGTGTTAATGTTGCTCTTGGCGTGGATGGTCAATGGGTAAATGGTGGCCAGGTTGAAATTAATGACGACAAATGGCATGAAATTGGTGGATCTTTCAGAATTGAGAAACAACCAGAAAAGGTGATGGTTTACATACAGGGTCCTGATCCTGGGATCAATTTGATGGTTGCGGGGCTTCAAATCTTCCCCGTGGACAGGTGTGCAAGATTTAGACAATTGAAGAATCAAACAGAGAAGGTAAGTTGGAATATTCTGGCTTTTGGTGTATTTATTGGCTTACTTGATGTAGGTTTTGAGCCTCTACCCGTGATTTTGGCGATGCATGTTGTTGTATGTATCTGATTTTTTTTTTTCTTTTTCTCGGACGGACAAAAGAAGCCTTTTTTTCTCTGTAAATAGAACATCTATGCCTTAGTCCCAAAATGATTTGGAGTCGGCTAGCATGAATCAAACTTTGAAACTGTCAATGATCGTTGCATAAATAACATAAAAGGAAAAAAAAGAGGGAAAAAAGTAGAGAAAAAAAAGGAAAAAAGAGAATGGATGTTAAAAAAAAAGAAAAAAAAAATGAAAAATCCTGAAAAATAAATTAAAAAATAACATGAAATAAAAGAAAATAGGAATAAAAATACAGATTAAAAAAAAGAATCAGATTTCATCCACCATAAGTATTCTTTCCCGCCACATTTGTCTCTCCATCGCCATACTTTCTCCAATTCCACGAAATCGCATATCATTTTCAACCATCTTTATCCAAGTTTTCTTGGGTCTTCCTCTACCTTTCACAATATTAC
Organism: Orobanche coerulescens; assembly: GCA_033398695.1. NCBI lineage: Eukaryota > Viridiplantae > Streptophyta > Magnoliopsida > Lamiales > Orobanchaceae > Orobanche > Orobanche coerulescens. Next base: position 105,591,484 of record CM065804.1, read on the forward strand.
TTGTTCCCCAACTTTATAGCCTTCTCATTGGGGCATCAACATGTCTTCTTCTCACATGACCAAACCATTGTAATCGATTCTCCATCATCTTGTCTTCTATAGACGCTACTCTTACCTTTCTCTCTAATCACCTCATTTCTAAGCCGATCCTTTTTTGTATGACCACACATCCATCGTAGCATATGCATCTCCGCCACATTCATCTTTTGAACGTGACACTGCTTTACAGCCCAACACTCGGTGCCATATAACAGTGCAGGCCTAATTGTCGTGCGGTAAATTTTACCCTTTAATCTATGAGGCATGTCAGGATCACATAAAACCCTTGTGGCACTCTTCCACTTCAACCACCCTGCCTTTATTTTGTGAGCCACATCGCCATCTAACTCTCCATCCTTTTGGATAATAGATCCAAAATATCGAAACAAAGTGGATCCATGAACAACTTTCCAATCAAATGTGATCATCCCCGCCTCTCTATCACTGTTTTCGCTAAACCTACACTCCATATATTCAGTCTTACTTCTGCTCAGCCTAAAGCCTCGGGCTTCCAAAGTATCCCTCCAAAGTTCCAATTTCTGTTGCATTTCAACCTTCGTTTCATCAATCAACACAATATCATCTGCGAACATCATACACCACGGAACGTCATTTTGAATTTCTCTTGTCAATTTGTCCATGACTATGGCAAAGAGAAAAGGACTAGGAGCAGTTCTTTGATGCACCCCGATCGTAATAGGGAATTCCCCTGTCCTCCCAATATTAGTACGTACACTTGTACTAGCTCCCTCATACATATCCTTTATAATGTCAATATATTTCCGCGATACACCCTTCTTCGCGATACACCCTTCTTTGCTAAGGCCCACCAAAGTACTTCCCTTGGTACTTTATCATATGCCTTCTCTAAATCAATAAAAACCATATGTAGATCTTTCTTTTTATTGCGATAATGTTCCATCAACTGACCGATAAGATAAATTGCTTCCATGGTCAATCTTCCAGGCATAAATCCAAACTGATTTTTTGTTATCTTCACACATTTTTTGATCCTTTGTTCAATCACTTGTTCCCACAACTTCATGGTATGACTCATTAGTTTAATTCCGCGATAATTAGAACAATCTTTAACATCACCTTTGTTCTTATACAAAGGGACGAGAATTCTTTTCCTCCTGATGGCATCTTATTGCTTCTCCAAATCTTATTGAAAAGAATAGTTACCCATTCGATCCCTCTCTTCCCCAAACACCTCCAAACTTCAATAGGTATACTATCTGGTCCTTCTGCTTTCTTTGACCCCATCTTCTTCAATGTCATTGTCACTTCACCCTTTTGAATTCTCCTCTTAATCTCTCGGTTAACCATACTTGAGGAGATGTTTAAATTCCCAATATATTGTTCTTGATGATCATTGAATAGGGTATCAAAGTATGACCTACATCTCTCTTTTATCTCTTTATCTTGAGCCAAAACTTTTTTATCAGTATCTTTCACATATTTAACTTTTTCAATATCTCGCGTCTTCTTCTCTCTCATTCGAGCAAGTTTATAGATATCTTTTTCCCCTTCTTTTGTATCTAATCTTGCATATAATTCTTGATTGACCTTTGATCCGACAATTCACACTGCCTTTTTAGCTTTTGTTCGAGCTTTCTTGTACTTCTCATAATTCTCATCGCTCGAGCATTTACCCAGTACCTTATAACATTCACGTTTGGTCTTTATCGCTTGCTTAATTTCATCATTCCACCAAGATGTGTCCTTACTTGATGGTCTGTTTCCTTTAGATTCTCCTAGGATTTCTTTTGCAACTTCCTTTATGTTATGCTCCAACAAGTTCCACATCGAATCTATATTCATCTCCGTGCAATCAGACCAAATACCACTATCAGCAATCTTAGCCACAAAAGTATGTCGACTCTCCCCTTGGAGCTTCCACCACTATCAACAATCTCTTATGAAATTTGCCCAACTTCTATTGAAAACTAAATCTAGCATCTATGATTTTTCATACCGTTTATCTATGCAGATACGCAAGCGTGACGTTATCTTAAATTTGACCACATCAGATTCAGGCCCACCGGTCGGTGCCTTCCTGAAAATAAGACAAACTCAAAACAGCTTCCCATTTGGATCATGTTTAAATAGGACAAATATAGACAACGAGGACTTTGTTGATTTCTTTACCAAGAACTTCAATTGGTCTGTCTTTGGAAATGAGTTGAAGTGGTACCATACCGAGCCACAGCAGGGAAACTTCAACTATCAAGATGCCGATGAGATGTTGAATTTTTGTACAAGCAACAACATTCAACTTCGCGGGCACTGTATCTTCTGGGAGGTTGAGGCAACAGTTCAGTCATGGATACGTACTTTGACCCAAAAAGATCTGATGGCAGCTGTCAGGAACCGTCTGACGGGTCTGCTCACACGTTACAAGGGAAAGTTCAAGCAGCACGATGTGAATAATGAAATGTTGCACGGCTCCTTCTACCAAGATCGTTTAGGAAAAGATATCAGGGCAAATATGTTCAAGACTGCAAACCAACTGGACCCCACAGCCACACTTTTTGTGAATGACTACCATGTTGAGGATGGTTGTGACACACGGTCATCACCAGAAAAGTACATTCAGCAAATTCTTGATCTCCAAGAACAAGGGGCTCCCGTAGGAGGAATAGGCATACAGGGACATATTGATAGTCCGGTTGGGCCGATTGTTTGTTCCGCTCTCGACAAGTTGGGAATTCTCGGGCTTCCAATATGGTTCACGGAAGTTGATGTCTCTTCCAATAATGAGTTTGTTAGAGCTGATGATTTGGAGGTTATGTTGAGAGAAGCTTTTGCCCACCCTGCAGTGGAGGGTGTAATGTTGTGGGGATTTTGGGAGCTTTTCATGAGCCGGGAGAACGCTCACTTGGTGAATGCAGAAGGGGGAGTTAATGAAGCCGGTAAAAGATACCTTGCTCTCAAGCAAGAGTGGCTTTCTCATGCTCATGGACATATTGACCGAGAAAGTCGGTTTGAGTTTAGAGGATTTCATGGATTGTACGAGGTTGAAGTTGTTACTCTTTGTAAAAAGAAAGTGGTCAAGACTTTTGAGGTTGGTCCAGGTGAGGGTACACTGACCGTATCCGTAAATCTCTAGTTATTAAATATGGCCTGCTATATGTAAAATAAAAAAAGTGCCTTGGGTGGGTTTGCAAATTGCAATGAGATGTTGATCGTATAATGATGTTTATTCATTGCGAGTGTTGTTTCTAATGTAAGATTGAATTGTGGATAAATAAACTGTTGTCTTCTGTTATTGAATCTTATTAAGAAGTTAGAATTGTTAGGCATGTTTCTTCCTAAAAAAATTATATACTTCATGCAAGTCACACTCAAATTCAGCATGTCAACAGTGAATGACCCCTCAGTAAAAAACAGTGAATGAGTAACGATTTTAAATGTAGCACCTCAAATCCACTGGGAATATTACAGCGCCGTAGACCCTTTCTGCAAGGATCTACCAGGCTAAAGACTACACAACCAAACTGAATCATGGTCATCAAGACCGATATACATAAATTCGTAGACCAATTAGGTCTATCCAGACTCGAAATACCAATACATCCGGTAAAGACAAATACAACTCGATCACGATACTAGTACATCAACTTGTCCATCCTTACAAGGATGACAAAAGGAATAAAATTTGACAAAGCCCGACAAACTGTGACTAGTATCGCTCCTTTACATCATCCTCCAAGGCGACCTTGTGGTTGCTCTCCCGAATCATAATACCTGAAAATATAAACAATCCCAAACGAGGGGTTAGCGATAATAATCGCTAGCATGTAATCCAGCTATAAAATTATACTATAAGAATAGAGTAGTCATGAAAACAGCTTTTACCACAATAGTAATTCGATCCCCGAGTCCGTATTTCTTTCAAAACATTTATTCTTCAACAAAGAATATTATAATTCCAAAACAACTTTGAGAAAAATATTTGGAGACTTCGGGGATCTCAGAAATCCCAAAATATAAATACCTTTCGTTTTCAACAAGATTTTCCCAAAAATCCTTTGAAAAAAATTCATTTCTCAACGATAGACCAAAAACACAATACAACTGGGATACACGATCAAATATATGATTCCATAATCCAAATAATCCGTCCGTAATGAATATATCAACAATTGACACATTCAGAATCAACATGGTTAACCGCGGATTGGGCTCGACAACCTACAATTCCCAAGAGCCCTCGTAGGATCTCCCATGGTGGTTAACCCAACAACAAGCCGTACTCGCAAGTACTAAGCTCCAGAGACCTTATCGGTCCTTACACGGGACATTATCACATCATAACAAATCATTACAACACACCGTACTCGCAATATTAAGCTCCGCAGGCCTCACCGGACCCTACCCGGATAATATCACAATGATCACTCCATAAGGATTATCCTTGGCATCGCACTCGCAAGTGACGATCCTCGGAGCCCCCTCCAGACCTACCCGAAGTGGATAACCGTATGAAGACAACCATCAACAAAGTCACTACCGTAAGCTATCTTGGCATCGCACTCGCAAGTGACGATCCTCGGAGCCCTCTTCAGACCTACCCGAAGTGGATAACCGTATGAAGACAACCATCAACAAAGTCACTACCGTAAGCTATCTTGGCATCGCACTCGCAAGTGACGATCCTCGGAGCCCTCTCCAAACCTACCCGGTTTGATAACCCACGATAGGACTTACACACATAGCAGCACCATCTCAACACATAACATTAGAAGCACAACAAGTGCACACCAAATCCATATCAGCACGAATCACAATATCAAGTCAAGCACTAGTAGAAACAGCCCCTTCCTTGACCCTTTTTTTATGACCAACAGTCGAAGATGACTCGCAAATAGCTTAGTCACATAATCAGAGTCATAACGCGTAAAATTTCCATTAGCGATGACGCGAGTTTACATGTGTCAAAAACTGGCAGTCATAATCAGAGTCATCACGTTTTTTTCAAAAACCGTATTCTAATACCCACGCCCTGCTTTGCTATTCATTATTCAACACCCCAATCCCACCCTCACCCTCTCATTCCCACAAAGAGACGATTCATCGCACAATGACAATGAAGATTCAAAAGCTTCCTTATGATTAATGATTCAAGATCACCAATAAGGTTAGGGTTCTTATCCCACTCATCCATCGATCGTTCATCGTTGTGCTTCTATACTGGAATCGATAGTTCGATACACCCAACTCTTCAAGTTACGTTTTTATTTTCCACCGCTCCCGTAGTGGAATCGACACCGTTCATCGTTGTGCTTCTCGAACCCTAAAACCTCTTTTCTATGGATTCCTTCTTCTCAAAATTCGAAGGTCTCGAACCCTAAAACATCTTTTCTACCGTCAAATGCAGGAGAAAAACAACAAACCAGATGAAGAAGGGCGTAAAATATCAAGGTAATGCTTTCAAGGTGTTAAGGCTTCCTAATCACATCGATTGGCATCCGCGGTCGGATTCGGGTTGTGTCGTTACTCGGAAGAAAGTTCCGGTGGTTTTTAGCTTTTTATTTTCATCTATTTGTGCAATTTACTTGTATTATTTGAGTAGTTTTATCGTAGGATCGCTAACAGGACAAGTTTTGGATCAAACTAGCGTCACCCATTTGTTTCCAATCACTAAGTACCTTGTTTTGATGGCTACGGCATGACGGGTACCTTTTTGCTTTGACTTCTTTTCTCGTAGAAGAATAATTTTCTAAAGTAGGATGTTGATTATGTTTTCTAACCGTGAAGTTGATGATTCATTCTAATGCACCGAGAATCCAAATGCAAATTAGTGTAGTGTTGTGTGATTAATAATCCATTGGTTAAGAATCTTGTTTCGAAAACAATGCCAATAAATTAAGTGCCTATATTTGGGTCTTGGGTGATAGTTCGGAAAAAGTGATGGATATTGCCTTGCGGGTTTTGGTTGGTTGATTAAAAGTCGATGACGCATTTTCATTGGTCAGATATAATTTCCACGTTTTATTTCGAAAGCAAGGTCTAATTTTGAAACTGTTTTCATTTAAGCATTTTCGTATGAAATAGTGAAAAGGATGTTAACAAAAATATTCGAAAGCAAGGTCTAATTTTGAAACTCATTTTCAATTGTCGAGAAAACATTTCTTTCTTTTTCTGTTTTTCTTCGTCCGACCAATAGATGCTTTCGTCATCTCTACAAAAGGTGTGATGGGATGTATATCTTCAGATGAAACATATTATTGTATATTAAAATGAAAACGTTCAAACTGTTCACATATTCGAATACGAAAATTTCTTTACTTAAATCTAATGATTTTTTGGGATCAAATTCTTGTGTTCTTTTGAACAAGAGGAGAATCGGGTGTGGGTATGGGAAGGGGAATATGGATAGGGATGGTTATTAGCAAGTTCAGATGTGTTATTTTGATTTTCATTTTCTCTAGCTAATGTACTAATTACAGTCATATCTTAATGTTTGTAGTTTTTGGTGATCAATGAAGACACAAATTAAAGGATTTTCATAGTTAATATAGTGCATTGGCTTAAAGCAACAATATTTTTGTGTACTAAATTGCAAGATTTCACAAACTAAGGTGGTTGTAAACAGTAAATCTAATCTTGAAAATATTCTAGTTTGAGATGCTTGCTCTTGTTCGTCTGTCAGAAATATCTTAGGTCCGATTCGAAGAAGAATACATATAGAAGTTTGTTATTTTGGTTTTTGTATGGATGTCCTTTAGATATTGAGGGCTTTGGTGCTGTCAAAATGGTGGTCCTTGTTTATTGGTAATCTTGTCTTTTGATTAATTGTGCCTTATTGTCATATATCCGAGTCTAGTCAAGCAGATATTTTTATTTTGGTCATTTTGCAGGTCGCTTATTTGCAATTTCCTACGCAACGTTTTGTTAGAATCTTTTGTTTTTCTGTTAGGTCCAGTTTTGGTGTATTTTGAAAGTTCTCATCACGTTCATGTAGCAGTTATTTATTCCATCTGTTATTCTTTGTCCTGGGTAACTGTAGATATGGCACTGAGTCTAGCATTATCAGGTACGCTAAGATTGCCTTGCAGCTAAATAATAAGACTGTGCGAGATGTGGCATTGCGTTGTAAATGGATGACTGTGAGTTTATTCTTACATTCGCGATCTCGGATACACTTCTTTTATTGCTACATTATTTAGATAGTGCAATGATTTTTTTCTTCCTATTTCAATGTTTTCATGAAATTAGCAGATTGTATCGAGCATAAATTGGGGATTCAGTTATTGGGTTGGAAGATGAGAAAGAAAAACAAATATAATAAGCTTAAGATGTAGTAGCCATTAGCGATATTAGAAGCACTAACTGACTTAGAATATAATGTCTTATGGATATTCATCGATTCTTGGATAAATTTGATTAGCATAATGTTTATTATAGTGTTATCTTGAGTGATTCACTTGGCTTTGCAGAGGAAAGAAATTAGCAAGAGAAGGAAAGAGGACTTCAGTACTAGAAAAAGTAAAGATAGAAAGGTAAGTGCTAAAATACATTCTCCCTTCATACCTTCAATAGCTTACTAGAGAAAGTTTTTTTAGTGTATCCACTGGAATGCAGGATTGCTGACAAGTCTCACAGTGAGTTTTATGTTCTAACATTATGTTTTTCTAGGTATCACTGGAATTGTTATTCTGTGGTGATATATTTACATATTAGAGAAATCAGAAGTTTCGCTTGTTATATATTTTGTATTTTTTGGTAAGAGGATGGTACCTCAGGTAATATAGCCCTGTTTGCCATTATTCTCCATCTTTCAGTTTTGTAGTCTTGGGGTGATTTGAATCCTCTTCTCCCTGATGATTCTTACCCCTATTTTACAGTTGATTGAAGATTAAATAATTATGTATACGTCATCTCTTATTTATAATGGGTAGAGAGCTTTTGGTTTTCGAATCGTCCTCTTTTTAGAGTTTAGTTTCGTTAAGGATGTTTTATTGTATTTTATCAATGAACTTTTCCAGAAATAAGCTAATGCGGTGATTTTGTTTGAGGTTGTTATATTTAAGAACTAAAATGCTTCTTAAGTTGAAGCTCGGGTGAGTCCTACTTGGCTACTTGTTATATTTGATATGTTGTAGTTGAAGTGAAGGATAAAGGCCAAAGTCCGAAACTCTCGCCTCTGTTGCAAAAACTAAGAAAAAGGCCGAAATCCGTTGAGAAAAATGACGACGAGAGGCGGAAGAGAGTACGGAAGAGAATTAACTAAGGTTAGTTAAGCGATCTAAGGTTATTATATATATTTACGTGATTATGCAGGTCGGTAGTAATTGGCGGTGGTTTTAGTTGTAAGTGTAGGTTATTGCCGGCTCTCGGTTGTCCCTGTTATTGCCTAGTTTTGTATTTGTGAATTGAAGTTTTGTGACCGTGAATTGTGGTCATTGGTGATAATGAGCGATCTAGATTGTCTTGTAGTTGGTCTTAGTTGTCTTATTTAAAGCTGTGAATTGTGAATTGTGGTGTTGGTCTTATTTGTCTTATTTAAGCGTGAATTGAAGTTGTATTTGTGAATTGAAGTTGTATTTGTGAATTGAAGTTGTCACCGTGAATTGTGGTGAATTGTGGTTTTGTGATTGGTCTTAGTTGTCTAGCTTAGTTAGTCGCGGATCCTATTTAAACTGTTTTAACTTGTTGTTTTATTTGACTAGATTGGAGGTGAAAGCAACGACTACATCGATGCGGATTTCGACGACATTCGAGAAGAATGGTGTACTTATGTGTCGAATTTTATTTTTAGGGAGTAAAGCTGTTTGTAGGAATAGGTACGGTTGGTAGAAATGGGTACAATTGGTAGTAATCGTAAACTAGATAATATTGATCCGATTTTGACATGATCGAGTTTAGTCGAGTCATGTAATGAATTAACGCATGGTTTTGCGATATATATGAAATGCATTAATTTTGTACAATCGATCGCGGGTTTTGTAATGAATTGGGTACAATTGGTATATAATTGCGAGTTTAGCGGGGGTCATAAAAGCCAGAAAAAAAAAAATTTTGAAGTTATGACACGCAAACCGAAATCGAAAAAGGGTCATAACTTTTATGACACGCATATATAGTTGTCAGAAAAGGGCGTCATAAAGTGGGTGTCATAAGTGCGTGTCATTGTACAATGACGAACAAATGCGAGTCATAATGAGTTATGACTGGTCCTTCTATGACCAGCATTTGCGCGTCATAAAGGCCTTTTATGACGCCAAATGCGCGTCAAGAAAGACTCTTTTTCTACTAGTGAAGAATGCCACAATAGTATACTTCAATATTCATATCACCATTTATTTCTTCAAATCCTTCACGATACGTAAAAGGAGAAATCATTCATATATTTCACGAAACCAAATTATATCCGTAGATATTTTAATAAACCACTTATTCATTTTAGTAGCAATTGATGATCAATTAATCAATTACTAACACGATCAAGTTAATTCCACAACCAAACTCATTGTCAAAGTATAAGAGATATAGACGAGATACTCGCCTCGGATAACCAGAATCAGGAAAGTCGATAAAGGAACTTGAACGGATTGCTTCCCTTTTCGAAACGACTCCAAACCGTTAAGCGCCAACGCAAAGTCGAACTTCAAACGGAAATATCATACGGAAAGAATATAATTGAGAATAACAATACGAAATACTCAAACTAGGAGTAATATGCGAGAATAGCACGATTACTATGAGATCGAACATAAAGAAGATGGATTACGAACGAAATTCTTGCCAACAGTTTATAGAAACAATAGATCGAACACTTGATGTTCAAGGGTTCCTTAAGAACATCAAAAACTTCAATCGATTATGAAGACGGTAAGAAAAACGAACCAAATCATCGGAAGAATCACCAATACTTCCGAATAATTACAAATCAAACAACGATCAACGAAGAACAACTCGAATCTGAAGGATTTCGAAACAAATAGCCTAGAGTTCAAAGTATTTACCTTCGATTCGGATGAAGAACGACGAATTAATCCAACGAAATCCTTGATAATATGTTTCCCGATCGATAATTAATGATTTCAACGGATTAGGAGTGGAACGTTTGGTGTTTTGGGGCAAAAGTAGTCAATTTCCCCTTCAAAGGGGTATACTCGCCGAAAGAAATGGAGAAAAATGGCTGAGGAATCGACCCAGCCATTATTTATACTAGGCTGACCCGAACAGCCCTGTGACACGTCACATAGCATATACTCTTATTGTTTCGATCATAACTCGATCATACGGACTCCGATTGACTCTCCGTTTGAACTCACGCGAAGCTAATTACGTCCTATATAATACTGTTATGTTTCAGAATTTATAAACATCATTACGAATTTTGGCATCGAAATGAAGTCGACCAGGACGCAACACGTTCCCAAGAAAACTCGAATTAACTCCTTAGACATTTCCGAGCGATATGAACATGATAAAATAATTCATGATTTCGAAAATATGAACGATGAATACAGGAACATGTGCACCATTTCAGTAAATTTGCAAAACGGCCCCAAAATAAACAAAAGTTACAAAATGGTCTCAAAACTCGGAAAATCAATGTTAACAACCCTACGTCAAAACGTTCGGTCCTAACATGATTCTAAACATCAAACCAACTTGTAGAAATGTCGGCGCAACAATTTCATTTATCAATCACAATAATCGAACACGAAAGCAAAGAAAATAAAGGTCTCGAAAGAATTCGAATAAAACGTCTTCGGAAACTCGTCCGACAAGAAAATTACAGTACGAAACATTCTCAAACTATCAAAACGTTCACAAGCGAATCCCGAAATCTGAAAAATATCAAAAACGAGAAAATAAAACTGAAAGTGAAAATCGCGGATATTACATTCGACCCCTCTTAAAATAAGTTTCGTCCCGAAACTTAAAACAAAAGAAGGGGTGAAGTAAACAGACAGCAATACACGAATAACAACAACTCAGCGGTCCCGACGGATCGGTCCAGATGCTGATGCCAAAGCACGTTTCTGAGAAATTTCATGAAGCATCTCACAATACTGAACTCTGTGGCCCTCAATTCCACAGTTATAGCAAATAATCGGTTTCGAAGGACAATTTGCTAGAACATGCCCCGCGACATTACAATTAAAACATCTCCCAATCTGGCTGGGAGTCAAGGAACATAGCGTGGAGCTCTTGGTTCCACCGGTCGAAGGAGAAAAATACTTCACTGAAGGACGACGTGTATCTAAATGAGAAGGAGATTCAACTCTCATACCGCCCGAAAAATCTCCAGATGTCTTCTGCTTCTTTGCCTCGCGTGAAGGTTCAGTAGATAACAGTGCCATCTCGTATGCCATGGCGCGATTATGATAATCTCTTAAAGTAGTACAAGCGAAACCCGACATGTACTGTCGAATCTCCGATCGCATCCGCATATTAAAATGACGAATCTTATCTTCCTCGGTTTGCACTTGTCTCTGTACGTGAGTGAGCTGTCGATTATACTCGACAATAGTCTGAGATACTGGAATATCCTGCGGCATGGCCAAATAAAAATCCCGAATCCTCTGCTCACGAATCAGTGATGGACGAAACTCGGCCTCCATCAGCTTCTTAAACTCGTCCCAAGTAACGACGCGATCCTGAGGCTTAACGGCCTCCCACCAATTAGCGGCGTCACTAACCAAGAGGAACTGGGTAATGGGAACCTTCTGTTCCTCAGGACAACCGACCGCCACGAATATCTTTTCCAATTGGAAAAGCCAACCGTCCCAACCGAAAGTATCATTAGCACCAGTGAAACGAGGGGGCTGCATGCAAATCACCTCTCTAAGCCACTGAGTTGAACCGGCACTCTCATTCGCGGCAGTATTACGCTGCACCATCTGAGTCAAATGGGTCACCTAATTCACCATTTGCTCAAGTATAGTAGCGACCCTAATATCAACGCCATCATTGGCAACCCGATCCTGATCACGCGATTGATTGTCGCGACCGCGACTTCTGGTTCTCGGCATACCGCACTGAACAATCGTTCGATAAATCGAAACATAACAACACACAACATCAACTATAGTGAAACCGCCAAACAAGGCACAACACGAAACATAGATAAATATTCACACTTACTAGAGCACACAAGGTAGCACATAATCGATCATAATCTCATAAATGGTTATTTCTGACAATATCAATTATCGATTTCGCCACACAAAGCTAGTAGTGAAGCATTCCAATCTTCACGCTAACGAAATTATCCCGGAGGGCTCTCACAAACATAATCATACAAATTAGTTCTTATATTTTTAGAAAGTCCATAAAATTCTTAACATATCATTTTACCGAAAACCAAACACAATTGTCTCCACCGTTGTTGAATGAAAATATGAATTTCTCATATACTAAACTCAACTCCATCATTACAATTTAAGAATCTGGCCTTCACTAAAATTTAATCACAAGAAAACCTATTGATTTTCAAAAACCGGAAGCACCACAAATCGATAAAGTCACCAAACAAAAGCTTTTGAAAATTTTCAACATTTCAAATCTTGGAAGAGAACGATTGGATAGATTTTGCAGTCACGAATTTGAAAAATCACCATTCCGAGAAATAACACTAGTTGACATGTATGTTTCAAAACTCGATTACCAGATATACATATTTGGAAAAAGGGACTTTCGTTCCCAGTCAAAACTTATAAATATTAATCTCACGAAACGGAGTAAGTCTTTTATTTTGAAAATTTTAAAAAGAAGTGGTGTGAAGATATTTAGAAAACTCATTCCTCACAAAGAGGAAGGAAGTCTAGTCTTAAAAATTTACAAAATTCTTTTCCCGTTTGGGATTGAGATTTTTCGAATCTAAAAAGATTTTCACTTCTCTTTTTTCATAACATTTATCTCCCCGGAAATAAACATATTTTATTCTCACTACGTGCATTGCTTGTCCGATGAAAAGAAATTCGGACCTTTATTTTCAAAAGAATATTTTAAATACTTTACAGTAAAAAAAGATATTATTTCTAGAGAAAAACCCCAAATACTTGGAGTGTGAAAATAAACTATTTTACACCATCAACCATCACCTCACTTATCCTTTCCAAAAATCACATAGCCGTGACTCCGATATCACAAAATATTGCCGATGCAAATCTCAAATCACAATTCATCACGATAACACTTTTTCAATCATATTACAACCATATTCTGAAATCATTACAACACTAGTGGCACTATGCCCTTTAGGCATAACCGAAAATGATATTTTCTCAATTTAACATTTTTGTATAATCATTATTTCAGAAAATTTCAACAGTTCCATTCACAACAAGTATTCAAAATCCTTTGATAATATTCATTTTGAGTCACAAAAACCATTTTGAGAATAGCTCTAAAATCATAAATACCAAATTTTAATTTATCTCAACTCATAGAATCAGGTAAATTCTCATAGTACAATTCTTAACACTTACAAAGGAGAGGCTTATGTCCACAGGTCGCGAGGAGATGATAGCTTTAACACTATACTAATCACAATTGCCCATAATTGATTACAATAGCTTCGCGAATGATCACACTGGTAAACAATTGCTCACCCGGGTGATACGACAAGACACGACTCGACAAGACTCAACTGCCTAGGTTTTCGCAAACCTAAGCTCCGATACCATCTTCTGTAACACCCCCAAATCTACTGGGAATATTACAGTTCCATAGACTCTTTCCGTACGGATCTACCAGGCTAAAGACTACGCAAGAATTACATCAGCCTCTCCCAAGTCTTTCATAGAAAATTTAGATGACAACAATTTCTTAGTTTCATCTACTCGATTTTGGTCAGTACCTAAAATCAGCATGTCATCTACATATAAGCAAATGATCACTCCAGCACTAGTAGTTTCATCAAATATACTATAAACACATTTGTCACATTGGTTTAACTTAAAACGAGAAGACAAAATCACCTCATCAAACTTTTGATGCCATTGTTTGGGTGCTTCTTTTAGCCCATACAATGATTTCACAAGTTTACATACCATATACTCTTTACCGGGCATAACGAAATCTTCTGGTTGTTTCATGTAAACTTCTTCATCATGTTCACCATTCAAGAAGGCTGTCTTAACATCCATTTGATGGACAATCAGATTGTGAATACTTGCCAAGGCAATTAACAATCTAATTGTAGAAATACGCGCCACCGGGGCATACGTATCAAAATATCAACACCGGGTTTTTTGTCTAGAACCTTGAATGACCAACCGGGCTTTAAACTTGTCAATAGTATCATTAACAGTCATTTTCCTTTTGAAAATCCATTTGCAACCAAGTGGTTTAGAACCCGGAGGCAAATCACATAACACCTAAGTGTCATTTTCAAGAATTGACGACATTTCGTCATCAATAGCTTCCTTCCAAAAGACAACATCTCGAGACTCCATGGCCTCTCGAAAAGTCTTAGGATCATCCTCAATGCTGTAACAATAACAGTATGGAAAACCAATTTCGTCCCTTGTCCCTTCTACCAAATAGAGTTGGAAGTCGGAACCGAAATTTTTCGCAATTTGGCCTCTTTTACTTTTCCGAGGCTCTTGTGTTGCTGCTACAACAATACCATCTGAATTTCCTGGATTTTGCACTTTATTAGTGCCAAAATTCAGATCCTTTGGCCTTTGAATCGACAAAAAACGCAACTCATCAAAAATCGCATCCCGTGACTCGATAACGGTGTTAATCGATACCGAATCATTAGGTTCTATTACATAAAACCTATATGTCTTGGAATGTTCAGCATATCCAATGAATATACAATCTATTCCACGTTCACCCAAAGTTTTCCTTTTGGATTCGGTAAGTTTTACAACTGCCCGACATCCCCAAACCCAAAAGTAACTTAAATTCGGCTTTTTCTTGAACCAAAGTTTATATGGGACTATTTTGTTCTTTTTATTTGGAACCCTATTTATTAAATAGAAGGCCGTTAACATGGCCTCTACCCAGAATCCCTCACTCAATCCCGAGTAAGAAAGCATCGAGTTTACCATTTCTTTTAAAACTCGATTTTTGCGTTCGGCGATTTCATTTTGTTGGGGCGAGTAAGGTGCTGTGGTTTCATGAATGATACCCACTGATTGGAAGTATATGGGATCCGTATATTCACCTCCCCGATCAGTTCTAAGACATTTGACCGGATTGTCTAATTGCAATTCCACCTAGGTTTTGTATATTTTGAATTTATCTAAGGCTTCATCCTTAGAATGCAACAAATAGACATAGCAAAACCGAGTACAGTCATCAATAAACGTGACAACATACTTTTTATTACCCAAGTAAGGAGTAGAGTAAAAATCACACAGGTCACTGTGTACAAGTTCCAAAATAGCCGAATTCCTAGTGACACTGGGAAAAGACTGTTTTGTCACTTTTGTAAGCATGCATGTTTTACATTTTTCTGGATTCATGTCAAATGCTAGAAGCAATCCATCTTTTGACATCTCATGCATCCTTCTAAAATTGACATGACCCAATCTAGCATGCCAAAGCATAGAGTCATCAATCTTAGAAGTAGAAGGCACAAATGTAGAATTTTGAACAGTTATAAATTTATCAATAACATTCAAACGAAACATTCTATTATTCAAATATCCCAAGCCAATAAACATTCCACCTCGAGATAGGATGAACCTATCCGATTCAAAAACTTGTCTAAAACCATCAGAATTCAAACTACTACCACTAACTAGATTCTTTCGAATCTTAGGAACAAACAAAACATCAAAAAGTCTAATAGTCTTTCCAGAAGTAAATTCAAGACAAACGAAACCGACACCACAAATAGGTATAAAAGAATCGTCTCCCACTTTCAGCACCGATCCATTTTCAAGGGGTGTGATGAACAAATTATAAACTCGCAAGTATACGAATCGCTTTTGTAGGAAGCGGCAAGTAACTCCGAGGTCGATCTCTCGAGGAATTGGAAACGGTTTGAAGTTTGATAATGTTTGGCAAATAGTCGAATGAACAAAAGTAAAATAAATTAAAATACATCATTGGTTTGATAGGATTACAATTACTAATGCATAAAATTAAAGTAAACTAAGCGTTACAAACACCAATTTAATAGTCGGATAATTGAGAGATCACAATAATGAGAATGATATGGGAATTTAGAATCACCGACACACACGTAATCAATTATTAGTTCCGATACACAAAGAATTAAGGTTTGGAAATATCGATTGCTCATGATTAAAAGAAATCCGTTTGATGGCGGTAATTCTAAAAATCACGATTGTTCTTAACGAAAATAAGAGACACTCCTTTGATGGGGACGAATCTCTACTAACAATCGACTAGCTATTACTTTTGATGGGATAATTCGCTAAAAGATTGCCGAAAAAGATTTTAGAACATTCACAATCGCTTCTATCGGGTCGTTTGATGGTGAATACCGATAAAAACCCTGGATTTGAATAATAATAACAACTAAGAAATAGGTTTGATGATCTAAATCAAAAGTTCTTATACGATGAACAAACAAGGAGGAATAATCCCAAATTTTTACCCGGAAAATCAAAAGGAACTAACAATCGATAACATGTGTGTGGCTAAATCTAAAAACCCATATGAAATGCTTAGCTACACATGATTATTTCAACAACAACAATGAAAATTGTAAAACAAAACATGGTAGAAACTTCCCTTGTAAATGCCGAAATTGAATTCCCGATGAAGATTTGATGTTCTTCCTTCAAGAGCTCATAAACAATATGGTACAAGGAACAATATTCACTCACAAAATGTATTTTTCTTCAAGATGAAATTACAAAGAAGATGATGAAAATCTCTTTTTTTCCACTCTTTTTGGTGTTTTCCTCCATAATCTTGTGTTTTTCATACCCAAAATGTCTTCAACAAAATCAGAATATCCCACCTAGGGTCTCCACACCCTTTTTTTATAGCCAAAGGATCAAGAAAAGGGCTCAAAACAGTGCAAAAATGTCAAAGAAAATGACTTGCACCGAAAAGTGACACGGCCCGTATCCTGGGACACGGCCGTGTCGTACTACCCTAAAAAGAAGAAAAACCCATTGTCCACGGACCCGGCCGTGTCCCATGACACGGCCGTGTTGTACTACACAGGAAATGCAATTTAGGCTGGATAGGGGCTCGACCGTGTCATAGAAGACACGGTCGTGTTGTACTCTTCCGAAAATAGAATTTTTACTGGAACGAGACCCGGCCGTGTCATGTGACACGGCCGAGTTGCCTGGTGCGGCCGAGTTGCCTGGTGCAGCCGAGTTGCCTGGTGCAGCCGAGTTGCCTGGTGCAGCCGAGTTGCCTGGTGCAGCCGAATTGTTTTCTTCTGTTCTGATTCCGGTTTTTGGTCTTCTTCGGCTTGATCCTTCGTTCTTGTATCAATACACCTTGAAATTTAGCATATGATATACCGTTTCGAAGCTAATTTCACGAGGAATTTATATCAAAAGAGAACACATCTCAATTCGGAGTGGTGATTCTGGAATTTAGAAGATACGACCGATATTGCTTCAATCTTTTATCTTTTTAGCTCTTGATCGTCATAAACTTCAATTTTAAAAGCACATATTTCACCACAATCTTCGCTTGGTTACCTATAAATTAAAAATCAGAACATACCACGCATAAAAGAGAACAAAAATACTAAAAAGCAAACAAAAACACGACTAGATAGAACAGAATGAGTCGATCAAGAATCGACTCATCAAATCCCCCCAAACTTGAACTTTGATCGTCCCGAGCAAATCACTTTAAAATAACCACTCTGAAAGGGGAACTCAACTGTTAAAATACCTCAAAGGACCTCTTCGAAAATTTCATCAATACTCACAAGTAAAATAAGTCGAGTTCTACAAAGTTTTCAAACCTCTGGGGTGCTTCCTTAACATCATAGTCAATACTTGGCAATAAAAACCTCACCGGTCAAGTGTATTCACTCACTCTCAAAGTGATAGGGATAAGTATACGCTCGGAACCCATTCAATGAAATAAGGAACCCCATAGGCTTGCCAATCGTCTTAATCTCTACCACTGTTTTGTGCATGCAAAAATTTTCGTGAATAAAAAAGGGCTTTACTCGGCTTGAAAGGTAGGCTTTGGTCGGGGTGGGATAAATATGGCTAAAGTGACTTGACTTGAGCAATTTTAGAACTAAATCACCATAGTCACTTTAGAAGCTCAAGATTTTTGAGGTTGGCTTCTTTCATCCCCTTAATTATGAACCACTTGCAACAAGCACTTTTGAAAGTGAAAAACGCAGCGTCAAACCCTCCTTATTGCTCCGATTTTTTTTTTCTGGCTTGGGTTGATTTAGGATCCGTTTTACGCGAATGTAAACGATGGGTCACATGAATACACCCGGTTACTAGGATCGAAATATACACAATTGCTTCCAAGCATACTCATATCTAAGGTAACCATTTTACGTGAATATAAACATGGATCACATGAATACACCCGGTTACTAAGTTCCCAAAAATAGCGGAGTAATTATTTTCACCATTTCAACACTCTCAACAATATGTATATCACCCAATGTCACCACAATCTTTGTATCCTCGTCAAAAATAATTTCTAATTGCTCAAGTATGGATCGAAGGATTATAGCAATGGAAAGCTCGATATGTGGTTTAACAATGAAATAGATAATGACCTCAATTGGGTTTATTTAAGGAATGATCAAATGTCGGGTTGGCCAAAATCGAAGGGTTAAGATCAAAGGTGCCAAAAATCATTTTCACTCAATTGCACACACACAGTAGTAGTTTTGAACAAGATACCAAGGAAAGTTCTAGAGTCTTAAATCAAGAATGAAACACTCGACAATGAAACTTGCATTTTAGAAAATGCACGAAGGCTCGATAGCTCATAGGTAGGTTTGTTCATACCTCCAAGATATTGAAACTACTTATTTAATTTCACACCTGTTTCGATTATCAACAATTTTTCCTCTACAAATTATCCTCGATTTGTATATCAAAACAACGAATTAAATCCCGAGGCATTTCAACAAAAGAGTTCATACTTCAAAGTTTTTATCAAATTTGCAAAATGCTCAAAACACACCAAATGTAAATAAAAACACACTACAAATAAGTATACTAGCAAAAACAACCAAAAATAAACAAGCATAATAGTATCCAAAAACAAATAAAAACAAGAGTAATGAAGTATTTCTTGACCAATCCCCCCCAAACTTGAATTAAAGAATATACGAACGAAGGGGGTATAGTATTTAAACAAAAGAATTTTTTTGGTCAAGAAATACTTACGACCGGTTTTACTGGTGGGGTGGAGGGAGGTGGCCTTGCTGCACATGCCACCCGTGCATTTGTCTAATAAGAGACAATATCTCGTATCGCTCCTGTCTAGCCTCCTCTAGACTCTGTCTAGTGTCCTCTCGGAAGGCTACGAACCCCTCTCGGAAGGCTACGAACTCCTCCCTTAATGTTGGGCGCGAGGGGGCATGTCCAATTTTGGCCCGCCTTGACATCTCGGGCCAATCTCTGGAGCTTTCTTCTTCTTCGTTCTCCTCTTCTTCCTCTTCATCCGGGCCTCTTTCATAAGCCTCCTCCTCTTCCATCATCTCGGCTCTATCTTCATCCATAATGCGCCGAGGTCGAACATTTCGGTCGAGAGGGCTGTGACCCGGGGGAGCCAATCCAGCTGCCATCCTTGCTCGTCGGTGTGCTTCTGTGGCCATTTGCAGATTTCCCATATCCCGAATATTATTTATGGTCGTCAAAGGTGTATTCGGGAGAAGGAAGGTCATTGTCGGTCTGGAGAAAAACTGTGCACGTTTCATAATCCAGGATGTTCATTACTTTCATCACGGAGACAGAGAGTAGCATGTTTCCTGGAAGGGGAGTCCTCTGAGCTAAGGAAATCTCGAAGTGAAGTGCGATAGGGGTAATCAAACCCCCTATCCATATCTCCCCTTTTGGCTTTGTCGCGACATCCTCAAAATGTTCCGCTACCATAGCCCCGGTTGCTGGAATTGAGTTATCGAGCATGTGAGTCAGGATGTATAACTCTCGTAGTGAAATGGACCCGGTTTCCTTTCGGCCATATATAGTATTCGCAATCACCTTGTGTAGATATCTGAGTATTGGATTGCGAATGTTTGATCCTTTAGCCAATCTTGTAATATAATATCGCGCCTCGCTCCCCGGGTATTCCACCATTGCTCTCCAATAGGTTTCACATGCGAACCGGTTTATTGGGTAATGGCCGTTGTGTCTTGCATGATAAATATCTTCCAGCTGGACGATGGTTAGTCTCTCTTCATTATTGTTGAGCCGGAATGTCATTTTGGTTGGTTCTCGAGTCACCGGATCTCTTCTGACAGTAAGAGTGCTGAGAAACTACATGGTGAGACACCTATAAGTCGGCCAATGTTGCATCATCATCCAGGCCCAATTCACTCTTTCAAGGAATTTCATCACGTCTTCTCTTATTCCCATTGCATTCATGCATTCAACATCGGGCCATTGCGTAGGTAGCATCTTCTTCTGGCCCAGCATCTCCCACCTAGGATTTTGTGATTCAGGGAGATCAATTCCATAAGAGTCTAGGGTTTCGACAGCCCTTTGAATGGCCATTCGTGCTGGCTGCACTTGTTCTCCGTCGTTCCTACCCCTTCCGCGCTGAGAATTCCCTCGTCCACGTCCTTGTGCCATTTTCTGCAAAAAAAAAATTCAATTTATCATTTAATAACATATTCCTCCCCCAAACTTATAACAAACGATGAAATACCCCCTAATATAACCATTTTTGATCAAAACAACTCCCAAGCAAAATTTATCATTTGAATTAATCATCTTCATCATGAAAAATATCCCTTAACTACAAGAATTTCTATTCGAGAAATTTAATCATCAAGCATGGAGAATTACCGAAAATCCCCAATTTCATCATCTTCAATTTATTCAAGAACCCTAGATAATCAAGGACCAGTGATTCTAATCATCATAGCATGTACATAACCAAGAATAATCATCAAAAACATGAGAAACATACCTTAATTTCGGAGATAATGAAGAGAGAAAAAAAATAAAAATCAGTCCCAATTCGTCCGATTTGTCCCTTTGAAGAGTGAAATTGGTTGAAAAATAATGATTAAGTAATTGATTCTTGTATCTCCCCTTGTTTTTGCACAAAATTCCTTTGAAATTGAAGAGAAAAATTAATAGGATGATGCTAGGGTTCGGAGGGGGAGAAAAATAAAAACTGGAGAAGATGGAAATGGCGACTCGGACGAGTTTTCCTATATAAAGGTCCAACTGACACGGCCGTGTTGTTTTTGACACGGTCGTGTCGAACTGTTCTAAATAAGCACAAACCCTCTGTTTTAACGACTCGCCCGTGTCCTGTGACACGGTCGTGTCGTACTCTCCCAGAAAATCAAAATTTTACTATTTTGACACTCGGCCGTGTCCTGTGACACGGTCGTGTCGCACTGTCCTGGAAAAACAATTCCTCACTGTTTTGAAGCTCGGCCGTGTCCTGTGACACGGCCGTGTCATACTAGCCTACAATACCAAATTCTTTCTGTTTTGAGACTCGGCCATGTCAGAGGTAACTCGGTCGTGTCCAACCTACCCAGATTGTTAGTTTCTGATAACACACTCGTTTCCTGCATTTTTAACACCCACAGTTGAACCGGTCAGTTTCGAATCGAGTAAAAACAAATAAGGAAAATAAATTCGAAAAACAAAAGACGAAAAATCTAACTAAACCATTGGGTTGCCTCCCAAGTAGCGCTTTTTTATAGTCATTAGCTCGACTTCTTCCCGTTTTGCTCAAGCTTCAACATCGTGCACCTCTATGCACTCAAATACATTGATTTCTTCGATTCGTCTGAAATACGGATTCACTCTATGCCCGTTTACTTTAAAGTGCTCGTTCTTCCGCGGATCAAGAAGTTCTACTGCTCCGTGTGGCCATACTTTAACGACCTTGAACGGTCCACCCCATCGTGACACCAATTTTCCAGGCATGAGCTTAAGACGGGAGTTATGTAACAAAACATCCATCCCGGGTTTGAGAGATTTGTGAACGATACGCTTATCATGATACCGTTTCGTCCGTTCTTTGTAGAGTTTAGCATTTTCGTACTCCTCATATCGCATCTCATCAAGCTCATTTAAATGTAAAAGTCATTCCTCGCCCGCCTTTTCTTGATCTAAATTGAGCGCTTTGATTGCCCAATACGCTTTGTGTTCCAACTCAACGAGTAGGTGACATGCTTTCCCAAATACTAAGCGATACGGGCTCATTCCAATTGGAGTTTTGTAGGCCGTGCGATATGCCCATAAAGCATCGTTTAACTTTAATGCCCAGTCCTTCCTTGTCGGTCTCACCGTCTTTTTGAGTACTGCCTTTATTTGTCTATTGCTCACTTCGACTTGCCCAGAAGTTTGTGGATGGTAAGCCGTTGTGACCTTATGCATCACATTATATTTCTTAAGCAATCCTGCGAGTTGTTTATTGCAAAAATGCGTGCCTCTATCGCTAATTACAGCTCTAGGCGTCCCGAACCTGCAGAAAATCACATCCCTAAAAAAATTGCAAACTACGTTAGCATCGTTAGTTCGGGTTGGAATTGCTTTTACCCACTTAGAGACGTAGTCCGCAGCAACTAAAATATATTCAAAGCCATGGGAAAGTGGAAAAGGACCCATAAAATCAACTCCCCAAACATCGAAAAGTTCCACAACAAGATTGTTTGTCAACGGCATCTTATTCCTTTTACTTATATTCCCCGTTCGTTGACAACGATCGCAACTCTTGCAATGGGAATAGGCATCCTTAAATAATGTTGGCCAGTAGAATCCCGATTAAAGGACCTTGTGCGCCGTTTTCTTTGCGCTAAAATGTCCCCCACAGTGCAACTCATGGCAAAATAACAATATGCTCTCGTGCTCTTCCTCCGGGACGCAACGTCGGAATATCTAACCCGGCCCCAACCTAAATAAGTAGGGCTCGTCCCAAAAGTAATGCCTGCACATGGAAACAAACCTCTTCTTCCCTTGATAGGTCAAGTCGGGCTGCAAAACACCACTAACAATGTAATTAACAATATCAGCATACCAAGGTGTCCTTCTTACATCGAATAATTGCTCGTCAGGGAAAGTTTCAACAATTGGCAAAGAATTATCGAGTTTAAAATTATCTCCCTCGGTTAACCTGGATAGATGGTCGGCAACTACGTTTTCCGAACCCTTTTTATCCTTAAACTCCAAATCAAATTCTTGCAGCAGAAGAACCCACCGAATTAATCTTGGTTTTGCATCGGATTTTTTTAATAAATATTTCAATGCGGCGTGATCCGTATGCACAATTACTTTTGAGCCAACCAAGTAGGATCGAAATTTGTCTAAAGAAAACACAACGGCTAAAAATTCTTTTTCGGTGGTGGGGTAATTAGCCTGAGCTTCATCGAGCGTTTTGCTAGCATAGTAAATTACGTGGAAAAATTTATTCACTCTTTGCCCCAAAACGGAAGCAATAGCAAAGTCGGACGCATCACACATGATTTCAAATGGGAGAGACCAATCGGGAGCAACAACAACAGGTGTGGAAGTTAACTTTTCTTTCAAAGCATTAAAACTGACTAAACATTCCTCGGTAAAATCAAATTTGGCATCCTCACACAAAAGGTTACTTAAAGGGCGGGCAATTTTCGAAAAATCTTTAATGAAACGCCTATAAAACCCGGCATGCCCTAAAAATATTCGAACCTCTTTAACACATGAAGGCGGAGGTAATTTAACAATTAAATCAACTTTAGCCTTATCAACCTCCATTCCTTTATTGGAAACCACATGACCTAAACAAGACCTTGTTTTACCATAAAATGACTCTTTTCCCAACTAAGTGTAAGATTACACTCAATACATCGTTCTAGCACAATAGTCAAATTATTTAAACAATCATCAAAAGTGGTTCCAAACACAGAAAAGTTGTCCATGAATACCTCGATAGACTTTTCTAACAAGTCGGAGAATATGGAAAGCATGCACCTTTGAAAAGTAGCGGGAGCATTGCAAAGACCAAACGGCATCCTCCTAAAGGAAAAAGTGTCAAAAGGGCAAGTGAAAGTGGTCTTCTCTTGATCTTCCGGAGCAATGGGAATCTGATAGAAACCTGAAAGACCATCTAGAAAACAGTAATAATCATGCCCAGCTAAACGCTCCAACATTTGATCAATGAAGGGAAGGGGAAAATGATCCTTTTTTGTTACGGCATTTAATTTCCGGTAATCAATGCACATTCTCCAACCGGTTACTGTTCTAGTGGGCACCAATTCATTTTTATCATTACGAACCACCGTTATTCCAAATTTCTTAGGCACTACATGCACAGGACTCACCCACTTACTGTCGGACATCGGGTAGATGACTCCGACATCTAGCAATTTCAAAACTTCTTTTTTCACAACTTCCTGCATGTTCGGATTCAAACGCCTTTGAGGTTGCCTAACCAGTTTAACATTATCCTCAAGAGTTATTTTATGCATGCACCTAACAGGACTTATTCCCTTGATATCGGAAATACTCCACCCAATTGCTTCCTTTAACTTAGTCAGAACTTCTACTAATTTGTTTTCCTGCAAGGGAGTTAATTCGGAAGAGACAATTACAGGGTAAGTGTCACTTTTGCCTAAGAAAACATATTTAAGATGTGCCGGAAGTTCTTTCAATTCAAGTTGGGGTGGGGTGATTTCAACGGGCTCCTCAAATTTTAATTCCAATGGTATCTTAAAACCGTCAACTTCATCAATTGTTTCGGAATTATCTAACAATGCAACATATTCTTCAATTTCTAAATTATTCAGCCCCATATCATGCTCAACGGTTAGAACATCATGCAACGTGTCCCCTACATCATCATGCAAATATATATCATTAACCAAAGAATTAATGCAATCAATAAAATTCACATCATGGGCAGCATAAATATGAGAAGGGATAGGAGATGAACCGAACACGTCGATTTCCACAGTTTCGCCCAAGACGGTCATGGTGACCTTTCCTTCATCAACATCGACGATTGTTTTTGTTGTACGTATGAATGGCCGTCCTAGAAGTATTGTCCCTTCATTTTTGCTTGTCCCGAAATCGCTCATCTCCAAGATAACAAAATCGGCTGGAATCACCAACTTGTCTACTTGCACTAATAGGTCTTCAATGACTCCCTTGGGGTATTTCACCGACCTATCCGCCATTTGAAGAGTCATTCTTGTCGGTTTAATTCCCATGAGTCCAAGCCTCAAATAGGTCGAGTATGGCATGAGATTTACACTTGCTCCCAAATCTAACATCCCACGAGCAACTTTCTTATCTACCATAGTAATGTCGATCATAAAACATCCGGGATCGCCTTTATTTTGACCCCTTGCTTCTACCTCGTAGAGCACCACTTTCTCGTTCCCATTGTATCTTCTTTTGTTGGATGTCAATTCTTTGAAAAAATTTGTATAAGCGGGAATGTTCTTCACAACATCCAAGAGAGGTAAGTTGACATGAACCTTTGAAAGCATGTCGTAGATTTCGGAAAATTGCTCATCTTGCTTTGCTTTTCTAAGTCGGCTCGGAAAAGGGATTGGTGGCTTATATGGTTGAGCAGATTTGTGAAGCTTGGAAGTCGAAGTTGCTTCATCTATTTTCTCCTCTTGATTTCCCGACTCGTCTTCTTTCTCATCGCCCCTTTCTTTTATTTCGGAATTAGCTTCTTTATTAATCACTTTACCACTTCGGAGAGTGGTAATAGCTTGAGCTTGCTCGGGTTGACTTGGTAGTTTACCCCTTTCTTGTCTACGTGCCTCGGTAACAAATTGCCCAATTTGAATCTCCATTTTCTTCATCGAAGCTTCTAAAGATTCGAACCTTTTATTATTCTCCGCTCGGTTTTCCTTGCTCTCCTTAATGAATGCCGCAATATTCTCCTCAAGAGAGTTCCTTTGTTGTAGAGGTGGTTCACTTTGCGTTGGTTGATGTGCTCGGTTTCCTCTGTTGTATTGAGCTTGGGCGCTTGTGTCGTATGGCACCGGGTTGTTGTTTCTCCATGAGAAATTCGGATGGTTTCTTAGCCCAGGATGATAAGTATTTGGGAGAGGTGCATTTCTTGCGTTTCCGCCATAGTTATTTCTCCTCTCTTCCAACTCGGGCCTTCCCGTGCTTTGTCCCATAGCCCAATTAACTTGTTCGGTTTGTTCTCCCAGAAAAGTATGAGGGCATGAATTGGCATCATGTTCGGGTGCTCCGCAAATCTCGCAAACTCGTGAGCTAGAAGATTTATTTTGAGTCTTGAGTTGTCTTAGTTCATTTGTCAACTCATCAATTTTAGATTGCATCTCGTCCTTCTCGCTTACTTGGTGCACGGCTCCCCTACGAACACGTAAATTTTTTTGTTGAGAATTGGCTCCCAATGTTTCATACACATCATACGCTTGTCTCTCCGTCAAACCCCAAAACGAACCACCGACTGCATTATCTACCGCTCCTTGTCAATATTGAGTCAATCCGTCATAGAAGAATTATTTAAGTAGTTGAAGCGGATAGTGATGGTGTGGGCATTGGATGAGGAGCATTTTGAATCGGTCCCATGCTTCGTGAAATGCCTCTCCGTCTTGTTGTCCGAAAGTTGAGATTTGAGTTCTCAATTGCGTAGTCTTTGAATGAGAGAAGTACTTGGTAATGAATTTATCGTAAACTTCATCCCATGTTCTTAGTGAGCCGGGCGCCAAAGTCATCAACCATTGTTTCGCCCCATCCTTGAGTGTATAAGGTAAGCACTTCATTCTTAGTTAATCCTCGCTCAACCCATTTAATGGGAAGTTGTCAATCGCCACATACAAGTCTCGGATGAATGATAACGGATCCTCACGTGCTAATCCATGAAATGATGGCAATTGCTCGATGTGAAATCCGCTTATGTGGTAGTTCCTTGCGGCCGGTGCTAATTGGATGCATGAAATGGTGGTGTTCACCACGGGCTTTGCATAGTCTCTCATTAGATGTTCGACCGGAGGTTGTTGCGGCATGTTATAGTTTGCTTCCATCCCATATTGAGGTCTGGGATAATAATTCGCTCCATATTGCACTCCAACGGGTGGTTGTCTCGGATAGAAGTATCTCCCTTGTTGAGCTTCGGGTATCCCTTGATTGCGCCCAACATTCTCATATCTCGAAAACCTTGGTTGACGAATGTCTTCCTCATCTATATTTTGTGCAACATTCTCAACCCTCGGTTGACGAGGGTTTTCTTCTTGGAGCAAAAGTCGCTCTTCAAGATCCGGATTCACCTCGTCGTTTGCCATTGATGTTATGGCCATTATTTTTGGTGCTCTAATCCTTTTAACTTCGTCTATGGGCGGAAGAATCGGGTTACCCAACGATCTCCTACCAAGCATAAACAAAAGAATTTAGAGCGAATTTTTAAATTTTATCAAAAATAATGAGAACGAACAAAAAATGATCAAGAATAACAATTCAACTATTATTAGAACAAGATTAAAAATTAAATGCCAATTCCCCGGCAACGGCGCCAAAAACTTGATGAACAAATTATAAACTCGCAAGTGTACGAATCGCTTTTGTAGGAAGCGGCAAGTAACTCCGAGGTTGATCTCTCGAGGAATTGGAAACGGTTTAAAGTTTGATAATGTTCGGCAAATAGTCGAATGAACAAAAGTAAAATAAATTAAAATACATCATTGGTTTGATAGGATTACAATTACTAATGCATAAAATTAAAATAAACTAAGTGTTACAAACACCAATTTAATAGTCGGATAATTGAGAGATCACAATAATGAGAATGATATGGGAATTTAGAATCACCGACACACACGTAATCAATTATTAGTTCCGATACACAAAGAATTAAGGTTTGGAATTATCGATTGCTCATGATTAAAAGAAATCCGTTTGATGGCGGTAATTCTAAAAATCACGATTGTTCTTAACGAAAATAAGAGACACTCCTATGATGGGGACGAATCTCTACTAACAATCGACTAGCTACTACTTTTGATGGGATAATTCGCTAAAAGATCGCCGAAAAAGATTTTAGAACATTCACAATCGCTTCTATCGGGTCGTTTGATGGTGAACACCGACAAAAACCTGGATTTGAATAATAATAACAACTAAGAAATAGGTTTGATGATCTAAATCAAAAGTTCTTATTCGAAGAACAAACAAGGAGGAATAATCCCAAATTTTTACCTGGAAAATCAAAAGGAACTAACAATCGATAACATGTGTGTGGCTAAATCTAAAAACCCATATGAAATGCTTAGCTACACATGATTATTTCAACAACAACAATGAAAATTGTAAAACAAAACATGGTAGAAACTTCCCTTGTAAATGCCAAAATTGAATTCCCGATGAAGATTTGATGTTCTTCCTTCAAGAGCTCATAAACAATATGGTACAAGGAATAATATTCACTCATAAAATATATTTTTCTTCAAGATGAAATTACAAAGAAGATGATGAAAATCTCTCTTTTCCCACTCTTTTTGGTGTTTTCCTCCCTAATCTTGTGTTTTTCAAACCCAAAATGTCTTCAACAAAATCAGAATATCCCACCTAGGGTCTCCACACCCTTTTTTTATAGCCAAAGGATCAAGAAAAGGGCTCAAAATAGTGCAAAAATGTCAAAGAAAATGACTTGCACCGAAAAAGTGACACGGCCCGTGTCCTGGGACACGGCCGTGTCGTACTACCCTGAAAAGAAGAAAAACCCACTGTCCACAGACCCGGCCATGTCCCATGACACGGCCATGTTGTACTGCACAGGAAATGCAATTTAGGCTGGATAGGGGCTCGGCCGTGTCATAGAAGACACGGTCGTGTTGTACTCTTCCGGAAATAGAATTTTACTGGAACGAGACCCGGCCGTGTCATGTGACATGGCCGAGTTTCCTGGTGTGGCGAGTTGCACAGTGCGGCCGAGTTGCACAGTGCGGTAGAGTTGTTTTCTTACATTACGATTCCGTTTTGGTCTTCTTCGGCTTGATCCTTCGTTCTTGTATCAATACACCTCGGAATTTAGCATATGATATATCGTTTCGAAGCTAATTTCACGAGGAATTTATATCAAAGGAGAACACGTCTCAATTCGGAGTGGTGATTCTGGAATTTAGAAGATACGACCGATATTGCTTCAATCTTTTATCTTTTTAGGCCCCGTTTTAGCTCTTGATCGTTATAAACTTCAATTTTAGCTATGAAAGCACATATTTCACCCCAATCTTCGCTTGGTTACCTATAAATTAAAAATCACAACATACCACGCATAAAAGAGAACAAAAATACTAAAAAGCAAACAAAAACACGACTAGATAGAACAGAATGAGTCGATCGAGAATCGAGTCATCAGGGTGTTAATGTCAAACCACCGTTTATCCTTGCATACATGGTTCTTTGCCCCGGAGTCGATCCACCAAGCAACATCATCCTGTACATAGAATGATTCTAGAATGAGTGAAACATAATAGACATAATTCTGTTTAGAATTATCAAGGTTGGTCAAGTACTGACCTCCTTTAATTTGGTCCTTAGACCCATGTCCACTTCCATTGGCTCCACTGTTTCTAGTACCATTGTTGCCTAGATTCACACGACAATCACGCTTGCAATGTGCCACCTTCTTGCACCTCCAACAAGACAGTTATTTGGGACATACTCTTGCTTACGTTTGCCATGTCCTTTGTTATTCGGGTTCCTTGGTTTTCTTTCAGCCATATGAACAGAGGGCTGTCCAGGTTCAACTTTTCCTTTGGTTTTATCAGATTTGTCATTATCCTTTGCACAAAGAGATTCTTCAATGCGAAGATGACTAGCAAGTTGAACCAAAGACAGTTCCTCCTTTTGATATTTTAAGTTATGTTTTAAATCTTTCCAGGATGGTGGAAGTTTGTCAATCACACTTGACACATCAATGGATTCGTCCATGTTCATGTTGTGCAGTTTGAATTGACCCAAAATACGAAGGAGTTCATTGTATTGTTCTATGACATACCTTGAATCAACCATCTTGTAAGAATTAAAATCGCTAACCAGAAACTTCTTACTCGAAGCATCCTCAGCGATGTATTTTGATTCAAGGGTGGCCCACAATTCCTTCGCACTTTTAGAATCACCATGGATATCGAATAAAGAATCAGACATACCGTTCAATATGTGACCTCTGCAGATGTAGTCATCATTGTCCCACTTGCTCCTCTTCCTGGTATCCTCCAATGTCTCGTTCTCAACCACCTCTGATCTGGGAGTACTCAGCACATACGCCGCCTTCGGAGTAGTCAGCATGAAGTGCATCTTCTTCTGTAAGCGCCTGAAATCGTTTCCTTCGAACTTTTCTAGTTTGTTGAACTTTGTAGTCATCTCGCGGATTGATTCAGCCATCTCTAGAAGATAAGAAATATCAGTTCGATTGTTGGGGTATTAGGGTTTATTATGGAGATCCGAATTACCAATGGATCGTATAATCACTTTCCGAACTGATATTTCTACCCTATGCCCGGGTTACAAGAAATTTAGCCTAGGATAATCCAAAGGAAAACTTACGAATCTAGGCACAGAAATGTAAGCCAAATTGCTAGAGAGATTCTGAGTTTTTCAGAAGAAGGAGAGAGCTCAGAAAGGGTGTGTTTCGACTCAAGGCCAAGAGCCTTATTTATACATGTCGAATTTAGGGTTGCATAGGGACGGATTAAGGTTTCTTGAGGCAGCGCCGTCAGAAGGATTTAGTTAGTGATTCGAAATTAGGATTAGACCGATGGCTTTCCAAAATTGACGAAAATTAGTCAATTTTACCATAATCTCCTTCTAAAATTCGGAATTTTCACTAAGTTACCAATCCAAATTTCCGAAGACCTTTTGGGGCGCTGCCTCAAACCCCGCGAGGGCTCTACAGGGGCTCTTCCCCAAGACCCCGTCACCGGGGGCTGCCCCCGGACCCCCGACATTTGGTCGTACCGGTTTATAATTCAATCTTATACATGTGTGCACTCCGCACATACCCGAACATATATTAGAATACAAATTATAAAACCACTTAGCCCACATATTAGTTCCAATTACACAAAATGACTGGTGACACTAAAATCACCAACATATTGGTCATGTTAGTTGCGTGACTCGTGCTGGGCATGATTGCTTGGGTTTGAGGTATGGTCATGATTTTGATTATTGTGAGACTGGTTATGCATTTGGATATATATTTTGGTGTATGATTGGTTGTTCGAACATAATTGTATTAAGGTGTGTCATCTGTGGTGATGGGTTATGTTATGTTGCGTATGTTACTTGTGAACTATGAATTTGAATGACATGTTGACGTTCTTCCACCTGGGGAGGGTCTGACGATACCTCTAGGGACCGGTACTAAGGGGTACGTTCATGGAAGTTGTTTCCCACCTGGAGAGGGTCTGACGAGACCTCTAGGGACCTGTATTAAGGGGTACGGTCGCGGGAGTTGGTTTCCCACCTGGGGAAGGCTCGACGGGGCCTCTAGGGACCGTTACTAAGGGGTACGGTCACAGGAGTTGGTTTCCCACCTGGGGAAGGCTCGACGGGGACTCTAGGGACCGTTGCTAAGGGGTACGGTTGCGGGAGTTGGTTACCCACCTAGGGAAGGCTCGACGGGGCCTCTAGGGGCCGGTACTAAGGGGTACGACCGTGGGTTATATATATGATGTTGTCGTAATTATATGATGTGTACGAATAGTGAATGCGTGAAACCGTGTACAGTACGTCGTGACCTCCGGAGTTCGGTACTTGACCAGTATGAACAATGATTGCGTGGATAATGTTTTGATATCAAAATCCCAGAAATGTGATAATATTTCACTAATGTGTTTTGAATCAAGAACCGGGCTGAGGCTTTGTTGATTTCGAAAAAGGTTTTGAAATTTGGGACTCAAGGTCCAATAGAAATTATGTTCAAAAACTCCTGAGATGCCGAGCTTTAATTCTTAAAACTCCATCACTTGTTTTCTGATTAGTAAAATCTCTCGGGAATGTTTTGACAATTAAATTGGGTTACTTGATTCGTGATTGCTTTCTGTTTGATATATTTCGTATATTATTATACTTACACTAGTAAAATAATAGAGTTTTACTAACCCCCGAGTAATCGGGGGGTGGATGTCTGTTTTGCATCCAGGCACATGCTGGTTCGGAGGAGCAGTTACAGGATCGGCACAGGAATTGACAAGCTACGATACTAATCAAGAGTTGGGAGTTGGTCGAGTTACGTTGTATCGACTGAGTTATAGTTCAGACTTCCGCTGTCGTGTATCTTTACCCCTGCGTGGGAATTTGTTGTAAAAAGTTGTATTTCATCTTGTTTGCATTGGTCGTGTGACCTTATCGGTCTGTATGGTTGTATTGTAATTGACCTTAATGGTCTGTACTATTGTAACGACTGACTTCGGTCGGTCAAATTTTGGTAGTTCTGTGCTGTTTAACCTGGTAGGTCCTCACGGGGAGGGTCTACGGCGTGTAATATTCCCATATGGTCTGGGGGTGTTACAATTATGGTATTGGAGCTTAGGTTGAGGAAACCTAGGCTGCTGAGTCAAGTCGAGTCGTGGTTTATCGAGTAATATGATGTCATGTCATTCGAGTTGTCAGGTGATAAGTTGAGTTGTGCGTGGTCACAACGTGTCGTATGTATTGTCGGGCGAGATTAGTATCGTGGGCGACCGTCATCTCTGTATGGCCTGTGGATGTAAGTCTCCTCTTTTATGCAAGGTATGCATAATTTCTGTTTGCATGGGGTTGTGAAATGGAGTCCATGTTTGGCATTCGTGGTACGCCGTTTGTATATTGAGTTGAATGTATCGATGGTTGGACACTGAATGGTGCAATACGATGTGAAAACTGTGAACTTTAGTGTGATCCCAAGGTTGTATCGATGGCAGAGTTCGTGAGGAACTCATATGGATGGTTTTGACGTATGTTTGGACTTGGTGTTCACGAATTGTATTTGATTAAAATTGTACTCTCATTTGCCGATTTGGCACGTGGTTTCAAGTTTGATTATTTTAATTACGTTCGCTGTGTGAAGGTTTAAAAATTACTTTCTAAAGGATTTTATGAGCTTGAGTATGTTGTAAAAGAATCAATTTTTGAAAATATTCCGATGATGCGGTTAAACAATGATTTTATATGGATTTGATATCGGTTAAACTTTTACATATTAGTCATGTATTTTCAAATGACACCTTCAGACAGTATCTGAAAAATGTGTTTTAAAATACTTCGGACATTGCAAACTGTTACCGTCATTTTTGGTTAAGATCGAAAGGATTTTGGAAAATTTTATTTTTCAAAACGACTTTGATTTTCGGAACTTAAGACATTATGTACTTACGTGTTGGGACTAAGTCGTTGCGACAAGTTGTTATGTTGTTATGCTTGTTGGGGAATTTTGCAGTGTTTCTAAATGCCGGGATATATTGCTAGGAGTCAATCCTTAATCTCGTAGCTGTTCGGGGCTGCTGGGACAATTTTGCTGTCCTGTAGCTAGTGATTATGGCCGTAAGATGTGTAACATTACGACCATAAGATTTTGGGTGTTATGGCTGTAAACTCCTAGATGTTACGGCTGTAAACTACATGTTATTACGACCGTTAACTTGTGACTGTCACAGCAGTAATTTGATTATTACAGTGGTATCCGTGCTCTTTGCCGATTGTTGATTCCCTGGATATTATTGACGTGTTATTAATTGTTACCTTTCTTGGTAGCGAATTTTGGTTGTACACTTCGATGTTGTGACTACATAGTTGGTTTAATTGTATTATCCTATGATGTTATCCGGATGTGATAATTGATCAGTGGTAATGATTAGTGCGAGCACAAGCAGTTTCCACCCAGGGATGGTTCGGCGAAACCTCTGGGGGGTTGATGCTAAGGGGCATGGCCACGGATTATCATGTACGTTGCATTCGTTATGGTGTGGCGTGGTAACATGTGGTTACCCTATCTGTTATTTTGATGATATCATTTATCGAGTTGAGTGATGTTTCAAACCGTTGTTTTGCAAATGACTTCAAAACGAAATAGTTACGATAATGGAATCATGGTTTTAATTAAACGACCGAGGTATTAAAAGTATTTCTTTTCAAAAATTTCATTTTGGTGAAATTTTCAAACTCAAGAATTTCAAAATATTATTATTTGAACTGATACCTCGGAAAATCTTATTTTTAAAGAATGTTACAAATATTGACCCCAATGATACGTATATAGTTTTGACAGTGTTTGTTTGGTAAATGTCATGCATTTATGTCTATGTGGCCGTGTAGATTATTTGTGAAAATTAAGTTCTATGGTTGCAGTGTTAGCTCGTGTATTCGCGTAATGACTTGGAGTAAATATTTTATTGGGCTGTTGTTTGTTGTCCTATGTTGATTCTGTGATGTTTGTTTTGTTGTGTTATTCTGAATGGTTGTCCATTCAGTATGCCGAGAGGTCGAGGCCGAGAACGTGGTCATATTAGTGGTCGTAATCGGGAGCACAAGAGGGCGACTCGCTCGTCGTCGAGTGCCGATCAACTCAGTACAGATGGTCGAGATGACCAGTCGTGTGATCAGGGGCAATCAACAAGAAGTAATATTGATGTTGGTACCGTCACCGTCCTTCGTCAGGTGGTTGATCAGTTGGCACAGATGAATCAGAATGTGCACCGGGATGAGAACCCAGATGGGGATAATGGAGCTAGTAAATGGTTACGAGATGTGATGAGAATGCATCCGCCTCGTTTTGTAGGATCTTCTGACTCGTTGGGTTAGGAGAACTGGCTCTTCCAGTTAGACAGAACATTTGATGTTGTAGCTTGTCCGAACAAAAGGAGAGTACTTATTGCTCAATACATGTTCGATAAGGAAGCGGCAGACTGGTGGGAGGCCGTAGCGCCTAGTGATCGGACAACTACTTGGGCTGAATTCAAGACTGCCATGGAGGCCAAGTGTTGTCTGCCGCCTGTTAAAGAACGTATGATTGTCGAGTTTTTCTCGGCGATGCCCCAATGTGTGTCGGTATCTCAGGCTATAGTCGATTATAATCGGCAGTTATGTTATGTTCGAGATCAAGTGAGAAGTGAGGTAGATAAGGTTCTCTATTTCGATATACATATGAAACCTCATGTTCAGCAGTGTATGGATCCTTTTATGTGTACCACGTTGAAGGATTATCAAGACCGAGACTTAGCATTTGAAATGGTTGTATTGTCTACCGAGTCAGTGTTGGTAGCGAAGAAACTCTGATTATGCGTCAGGAAGTAAGGGAATTGGGATTTTAAGACCCCAAGCCTCGTATCAGATGAGTATGGGACCTTCTCGGTCAGCTAGAGAATCTAAAAGACCCAGGTCGGTGTCTTTGATTTCAGGCAGTGCTCCAAGATGTTTCAACTATAATGTACTGGGCCACGAGCGTGCGAGTTGTAAGAAACCGCCAGTAACCTGTTATAATTGTGGACGCAAAGGGCATCGAGATCAGTACTGTGAGACCGTTGCTAAGATGATAGGGAACCGGAATTCCATTTCTACTCCTGGAGGGTCCAGCGGTGCCCAGTGATAGTATTTCATGTTGGTCTTGTGAATTTTATATTGCGTGTAGACTTGTTATGTGATGTTTGATGTATGGTACTTGATATCTAATATTCTAGCTCGAATATTTCCATGTGGATCGTCATGATGGTTGTTTTAGCTCAATCTATGTGGGTTGTTGAACCTACGGAGACACGTGACAGGAGATCACGAGGTCACGAGCATGTCTATTGTGATTGTTGTTTTAGCTCAGTCCGTGTGGGTTGTTGAGCTTACAGAGACACGTGACTGTGGATCACGGGGTCGCGAGTTGATATTTTTATGTTGAGCATTGTATTTTGTTTGTTAGCACTGCGATGTCTTTGTTTTAAGTTTCAGGACAAAACTTGTTTTAAGGGGGTAGAATGTAATACCCGAGATTTTTGTTCCGGTTATTTTGGATTTATCCAGATATTTCTCGGTTTCCGAGTGTCGGTATTATTTTCCCTATCATTGATTTTTTGTTTATATGGTCGCGTATGATTAATTGTGGCACGGTATTTCATTTCCGATCGATGATGTTGTCCGCGATCATTTCGTTATGTTCGTTCCGTACGTTTTCGGAAATCGAGTCGTCGGGTCATGGCGGCTGGGCACAGGACGGACAGGTGCGGCAGGCACTGTCGGAAGTGCTGGGAAATGGTCGGGCAGGCGCGTCAGGAACCGGCGTAGTGCACGCTACTGCCGGAAGGTTGCGCATGCTAACTCGGCAGGAATAACGCATGCTATTCCGCCGACCAACGCACTCTATCGGGCTGGGCAGAGAGGTTTCTGAGGTTCTGGACTCGGTACGGATCGGCAGGTAGCGCATGCTACTGTCGGTCGTGGCGCGCGCTAATCGGCAGGTATAGCGCACGCTGTCGGCCGACTAGCGCACCTTACCTGGCCGAGCAGTTTAGCCTAGAGAGTTCGGGACAGATCGGCTAGCGCACGCTAGCATTTGCGCAGCACGTGCTATCGCGGTCGGGCAGGCAGGTTCCGGTCGGTAGGTTGGGTCTACAGTACCGGGTCATGCAGGCCCCGACCGAAGGTTCTCGGCCGAGACTGCCCGCTAGCGCACGATACTCGGAACCCGTATCGCACGCTAAGGCGCACGTCTATAAATATGACTGAGCAGTCATATTTCCACTCATTTATCATCCCCTTTCTTTTCTGTCCGTGGATGGAGTTTCGGAGGAGGCGAAGGCATGTCGTTAAACAACGAATCCACGAAGTTCTAGAGCTTATATCATCGATTAATCCCTCTATAATCTCCTTTGATCCAGCGAATCAATGTTAGATTACCTAAAATCTTAGTTTTGGGAAAATTGGGGGTTTTACTTGGTTTTGTCCGATTAACACGTAATAACTTAGATTTGAGATGGATTGATGATTATTAAGTTATATTCTATCGTTTTTCTTGTTGTTCCATGGTCCGATTGCTATAGATCCGTCGTTTTGTTGAGTTCCTAATCGATGCCTTGAAGGTGTTCGGTGAAAGGTCTTAGATGGGGGATTTGGGCGTTATACGACTATTATTCCTCGTACGATCATTTATTTATTGATGATATGTCTTAGGGACGAAATCCTTGTGAAGAACTCGAGTCGGAACCCTCCCATTCGTTGTTTTATTTGGGGTCTGAGTTTCCCGATTGAGCCGTGTTCTTCGGAGTGTTTGATATCGGTTATTAAGGCAAGTATTCTATTCATATGATTTGTGTCTTGTGGATAAGTTTATATATTGTATTTATGATGATTTGGTTTATCACCGTGGATATGATTCGTGCGGATTTTATTATTCGAATGTTTGTTGGTATTAATGATATTCTTG
Organism: Orobanche coerulescens; assembly: GCA_033398695.1. NCBI lineage: Eukaryota > Viridiplantae > Streptophyta > Magnoliopsida > Lamiales > Orobanchaceae > Orobanche > Orobanche coerulescens. The sequence goes on from CM065804.1 coordinate 105,628,969, forward strand.
CTTGTTTAACCTTGTGAAGTCGTGTTGGTCATGTTAGTTGCGTGATTCGTGCTGGGCTTGATTGCTTGGGTTTCAGGTATGGTCATGATTTTGATTATTGTGAGATTGATTATGCATTTGGACATGTACTTTGGTGTATGATTGGTTGTTCGAACATAATTGTATTAAGGTGTGTCATCTGTGGTGATGGGTTATGTTGTGTTGCATATGTTACTTGTGAACTATGAGTTTGAATGACATGTTGATGTTTTTCCACCTGGGGAGGGTCTGACGAGACCTCTAGGGACCGATACTAAGGGGTACGGTCATGGAAGTCGTTTCCCACCTGGGGAGGGTCTGACGAGACCTCTAGGGACCGGTACTAAGGGGTACGGTTGCGGGAGTTGGTTTCCCACCTGGGGAAAGGCTCGATGGGGCCTCTAGGGACCGTTACTAAGGGGTATGGTCGCGGGAGTTGGTTTCCCATCTGGGGAAGGCTCGACAGGGCCTCTAAGGACCGTTACTAAGGGGTACGGTCGCGGAAGTTGGTTACCCACCTGGGGAAGGCTCGATGGGGCCTCTAGGGGCCGGTACTAAGGGGTACAGCCGTGGGTTATATATATGATGTTGTCGTAATGATATGATGTGTACGAATAGTGAATGCGTGAAACTGTGTACGGTCCGTTGTGACCTCTAGAGTTCGGTACTTGACCAGTATGAACAATGATTGCGTGGATAATGTTTTGATGTCAAAATCCCGGAAATGTGATGATATTTCACTAATGTGTTTTGAATCAAGAATCGGGTTGAGGCTTTGTTGATTTCGGAAACGGTTTTGAAATTTGAAACTCGAGGTCTAAAAGAAATTATGTTCAAAAACTCCCGAGATGCCTAGCTTTAATTCTTAAAACTTTATCACTTGTTTTCTGATTAGTAAAACTTTTCGGGAATGTTTTGACAATTAAATTGGGTTACCTGATTCATGATTGCTTTCTGGTTGATACATTTCATATATTATTATACTTGCACTAGTAAAACAATGGAGTTTTACTAACCCCCGAGTAATCGAGGGGTGGATGTCTCTTTTGCATCCAGGTACATGCTGGTTCGGAGGAGCAGTTATAGGATCGGCACAGGAAGTGACAAGCTACGATACTAATCAAGAGTTAAGAGTTGGTCGGGTTATGTTGTATCGACCGAGTTATAGTTCAGACTGCCACTGTCGTGTATCTTTACCCCTGCATGGGTATTTATTGTAAAAAGTTGTATTTCATCTTGTTTGCGTTAGTCGTGTGACCTTATCGGTCTGTATGTTTGTATTGTAATTGACCTTAATGGTCTGTACTATTGTAACGACTGACTTCAGTCGGTCAAATTTTGGTAGTTATGTGCTGTTTAGCCTGGCAGGTCCTCACGGGGAGGGTCTACGGCGTGTAATATTCCCATATGGTCTGGGGGTGTTACATTTGTCTCGAATGCTGCCTTACATGCCTTGTTCTTGAACAAGGTGGTTAGACCGGATGCACAGGCCGATGAGGTTTGGTCTAGGATCAATCATCATTCAATTAGATTTTCTAGACATGAGTATGGGCTAGTCACCGGCTTGCGATTTGGTGATTCTAACTTTGACGTACACGGGGATGATGTTCCACCCACAAGGAGTGTGTACAATCGGTATCTATTGCTCAGATGTGTAGGCAGATGTTAGATCGTATATGTAATAGATTTGTTGATGGATTTTTAGATCACAACTGAGTGATGCGCTGAAGGTCGCTAAAGTATTGTGTGTGTGCTATCTCATTTCCAGCGTAGATGGTTAAGTGCATTGCTGAGTGGTGGTTATGGATGCTGGTTGAGGATCAGACTCGGTGGGAGAGCTTTCTATGGTGATTATACTCATACCAGATATTGGTTACATACTTGAATCCTCATTGAGGTCCCCGATTGTGTAGACCCTAGTTACCATTTTTATGGTAATATATACGCTATTATGGTATGTCTCTGTATTCAACTCCTTCAATTAAATACTATATGATGAATTAATAATGTTAGTGATTCTTATTTTGGGATGATCAATTATTTTTTCCAGATATGGGCTTGCGAGGCTAGTTGCCATATATGGGACCATGATCAAGGTTTATGACATCCAGCGACCTCGATGTAGATGATGGAAGTTGAAGAAGCTTGGTCACGTTAATTTTATTACTTTGTTCAAGGTAATCAATTATAAATTTTGAATACGTAGATACTCTTGTAGATGTTTAAGGTAACATTTTTTGAAAATTTATCTTTGAATTTCATTGAGATTGACAATTTTAAGGTGTTAGGTTCAACAATTGAGGAGGACCAGGAGCTGTATATGCTGTTGATTAATGTTGTTGTGAGCGAGAGTGTGCAGTATGTGCACAAGATGGTCACCTGCAAGAAGGAAAGGAGAAGGGGAATGGGAGGTGAAAGGGGAAGGGGAGGCCACATGAGGATGATTCTGCCGGTGGTCCAGTAGGAGAGTGTATTATCCAGCAACAGACTTCTTGTCCGGTTATTTCTCAGCCTGTCCATAGAGCCTCATGAGCCAATTCCTACTTATCCGTAGCGTCGAGGTTCTCCAGCACAGATTCTTAGGGCTACTCACCAAACTGCATGCATTACACATTTGGATACCTTCTTCGCCTGTCTCTACGTGTATATGGATCTAGTCAATGATATGGTGGTCGAGCAGGTACGCCGGTATACTGATGATGCATTGGGCTTTGCTGGTCGCATTGGCATGTCGCCATGGATTTTTGGAGGTATTGGTGAGTTTATGCAAGATAATGCTCACCGTGGATCGATTTTGACTGAGCAGACAAAGAGAGTCCACCTAAATAACTGAGCCTCACCTCCGATAGAGCAGGAAAGAGTATCCCTGTTGGGAAAATAAGAACCCTGTATCGAAACAGCCGGGATATTCAATCCCTGTATCGAACGGTATTTGATAAAGAGGTTTTGACATATATGCCAATCTGCATACAGTAAAGGAAACTGTATCGAAGCATTGAGGCATTATCCTATATCGAAGACCTGCCTTGAATCAGCATATTGTGAAGCCCTTCAGTACAGCAAGAAGTCTTATAAAAGACCAAGTATGGAAACTGTCTCGAAACTCAAATACAATTATCTTCCATACAGCTCACAACAGGACAAAGAAGGAATCTCCAGAAGTCAAGTCCCGTTGAATAAAGAAGTATTTAAATACTCAAGGATAAAGTATTTAAATACTGTCAGTCAACAGATCTTCAAATCCCGCTAAATCCAGATCGTGCTATAATCCCGTTGGAACGGAATCTCACTCAAACGGATACATCTCAACGGATATATATTTCATAGACTATATATATCTCATCTTGACATTGAAGATCAGTTACCAAAAACCCAAGCTATCGAAATTATTATCAGAGCAAAACATATCTCCAAAGCTTACTGCAACTCAGATCAAAAGAGATATACAGTGCTCATCATTCTGAACAACACTTCATCAGCTGAAAGCTCTTAAAGTCAAAGTTGTTGTTCCCCATCTGTTCTATACCTTGAACAAACAGCCCTGTGTGGACTGAACAATCTGTGCTTCTCCGGAACTGTGTGTGAAGGATTTGCATTGAAGAAGACGAAGCTTCAGAACTGTGTGTGAAGAAGCAAATCAAAGCATTAACTCAAAACCAATCTGTGTGAACGGTTGAAGCTAAGATCTTTATATCAATCTGTGTGAACGATATATTGATTGTGTGTGTTGTTATAATTACGTAGTTGTGTACGTAGTAATTATAATAAACTTTTTACTCCTGTGTGGAGGACCAGTGGATGTAGAGGGGTTTACCTCGAACCACTTTAATTACTGTGTTATTTACATTCAGCTTTTACTGTTTTAATTACTGTGATTAATTAAGTATACTCTATACATTTAGTTGTTGTATCCACACCAACCTACTGTATCCAAGACTTCCGCTACGCACTCATATTTAAAATCCGTACAGTTTGTTGTTAAGCTATTTCTCAAACTGTCTCCAGTATACTTAGTGGCCAACAAGTGGTATCGGAGCGGTTGATTCTAAAAAGAATCAGTCGTATTTTTAACCGAATCAGATCCAAATCACTTATTTTCAAAACAGTCTCTTTCATTCCTGTATTATCACATGGATACTTCTATGATTAACAAAGTCCCTATGTTCTCTATTAATGAATTTGACGACTGGAGAATTAGAATGGAGGCTCATCTTGCAGCAATGCACGAAGAGATGATTTTTGTTATACAGGATGGTCCTATCAAGATCATGAAGGTGAAGACGGCCACAAGGATTGAAGGCCAAGCCCATGCTGAGATGGTCGAGAAGGATCGCGAGCAATGGACCACAGATGAAAGAAAGCGAGCAAACCTTGACAACGTAGCTAAGAACGGGTTATTTGTCACTCTTGACAAAGGTACGTTCTCGAAGGTAAAGAGCTGCAAAACAGCCAAAGAAATCTGGGATAAACTCAAGTTGATTTGTCAGGGAACTGAGCTCTCAAAAGAAAACAAGATTTCAAAACTGACTCAGCAATTTGAATCTTTTGAAATGAAACCAACTGAGACACTTGAGGAACTTGACCTCAGATTCACTGGTATTGTTGGTGAACTTGTAGCGTTGGGCAAAATTTATACCCAAAAGAAGAAGAACTTAAAAATTTTCAGATCTCTCCCAGCCCGATGGGACATTAAGACCACAGCTATGCGTATATCTTGTAATCTTAATGAAATATCTACTTTTGATCTCTTCTCTGACCTCAAAGCTTTTGAGTATGATATTGACAGAAGAGAGAAAGCTGAAGAATCTCCTTCAAAGGTCACAGCTCTAGCCGCTGTATCGAACCGTCGACACAGCATGCCCAGTTCGTCGAAGCCTAGTCACAAGAATGCTGACAGTGACGACGACATCCTGTCTCAAGATGAAATGGCGCTTCTCATGCATAAATTCAAAAAGTTCATCAAACAGTCTGGAAAGACTCTCTACAAGCCGAAACCTGTCCACAAGGTAAGTACCAAAACATCATCTGGTGATGCTAACCTGTGCTACAATTACAGGAAACCAGGGCATTATGCAAATAAATGTCCTCATCCCAAAGTCCAAAGATTGCCGGAGGCCGAGCAACAAGAGAGAGATGAAAGAAGACGTGCTTGGAAAGACAAGATCAAGGCCCTGATTGGAGAATCAGAAGCCTCCCCCACACCATCCAAATCAGCAGAATGTCTTCAGGTGGTCACTGAAAGTGATTCATCTGACGATGAGTTCGATGATAAAGCATATATGTGCTTTATGGCCAAAGACGTTCCAGAAGGTTAAGACAGTGACGATGAGGTAAGTTCAACCTCAGCTATTCCGTCAAATGCATCTCATACTTTCGAAAACATGATGAATGAATTTAAAAACATTCAAAAGGCCCATGAGACACTAAAAACTGAGAATATACAGCTTCAATTAACTAATTTAGAGCTGAAAGATGAAAATGACTTGCTGAAAATAAATTATGAAAATATGTCTCTTGATTGTGAAACCAGCAAGGTCGATTTTGAAAAACTCATGGAGAGCAATCATCAACTTGTTCATGAACTAAGTGAGGCTAAAACTCACAATGATAGCAAGACAAATGATTTGGCTCTACTTCAAGCCAAAATCACAACTCTCGAAAAGCGAGAAACTGAACTTGAGACCACTCTGAAATCGTTCGAAAAATCGTCCAAAAGAATGGAAGAAATTCTGAGCACTGGGCAAAATGCTCATGATAAAAGTGGCTTAGGATACAGCTCATGTTCAAACAAAGGGAAAACTAGTACAGTGTTCGTCAAGAGTGTGGAACACATTCCAGAATCGGAAGAAATCCCTAGTCCTGAGAAGGAACTGCATCGAGAAAACCGAAGGTCGCTATTCCGCTCCCGCAATCCTATTCCGACATGCGGAATCATAAGCCGTTCCAACCTGTGAGGCGCACTCAACAAAGATGCTCCCGCAGCATATCAACAGCGCCAACACTGCTCGTAAGGAAGGTCAGATCCAACCACCAAAGGCCCGCACGGCAAGATTATCGATAAAGACGCCGAGGTATTGGATACAGGAGCCCCGTTATCCCTCGAGACAGCAGATGCCGGTTCAGTATCAACAACAGCATTGGGAATCCAACTGGAGACCCAGAAGGCAAGCTGTTAGGCCTAAGAAAATGGCTCCACCTCCAAGATGGCACTCGTACTGGATTAATAATAATAACCCTGAATTTTTCATGCATAATAATTATCATGGTTATAACAACTATGGATATGCCCCCCGCAGATATCACAACACTGTACCGAGTATGTCCAACAGTAAACCAATTGCTGCGAGGAAAACTTGGGTACCAAGAGGAACTAACAATCATGGACCCAAAAATCAAAGGGGACCTAAATCTACTTAATCTTTTTGTTACAGGACATTCTAGAGGAGGATACCTGGTACTTTGATAGTGGATGCTCTCGACACATGACCGGAGATAGGAGCAATCTATCAGATTTTGTAGAAGGTCGCGGTTCAAAAGTTCATTTCGGTGATAAATCTAAAGGAAGAACAAGAGGGAAAGGAAACCTACTTGTCGGGAAATTCAAAGTCACCGATGTTGCATATGTTGAAGGCTTACAGTATAATCTACTTAGTATTAGCCAGTTCTGTGATAAACAGTTCTCGGTGAAGTTCTATATAGATCGCTGTAGAGTCAAGAACATCAAAACCAAGGAAGTTGTGCTTACAGGAAGCAGATCAGGTAATATGTATATTGCTGACTGGAAGCCTATGAGCTCCTCAATTCCATGCTTTGTTGCCAAAGGCACTGCAGATCTTAGCTGGTTATGGCACAAGAGGATGTCTCACGTCAACTTCAAGACAATCAACAAGCTCTCAAGACAGGGAATGGTTAGAGGTTTGCCAAATGTGTCATTCAAGAAGGACAGTGTCTGCGGACCATGTCAGAAAGGCAAACAAATCAAGTCAACCCTGAAAAGCAAATCCTACCTTTCAACCCAAAGAGTGTTGGAAATGCTACACATGGATCTCTACGGTCCTGTAGACCCAGTAAGTTTGGGAGGTAAGAAATAATGCATGGTTGTTGTTGATGATTATTCCAGGTATGCTTGGACGATCTTTCTTAGCAAGAAGAAGGAAACAACATCAAAGCTGCCCGAGCTCCTGAGAAAGTTGCAAAATGAAAAGGCATCGAGTATCGTGTGCATTCGTTCCGACAGAGGTACAGAATTTACTAACCGCTTTATAGAGCAATACTGTTCGGAGGGAATACAGCACGAATACTCAGCTGCCCATACACCTCAACAAAATGGTGTTGCCGAGCGAAAGAATAGGACGTTGAAAGAAGCAACAAGGACAATGATTGCCGCAAGCAAATTGCCACAACGTTTCTGGGGTGAAGCAACCAATACAGCTTGCTACACTCAAAACCGATGTATCGTCAACAAGCACCACAACAAAACAGCATATGAGGTATGGAACAACAAAACTCCGTTATTTTCGTATTTCCACATTTTTGGATGCAGGTGTTATGTATTGAATAATGGGAAAGACCAACTTAGAACCTTTGATGAGAAATCAGATGAAGGAATATTCGTAGGATACTCCTCAGTCAGCAAAGCTTTCAGAATCTTTAATAAAAGGAAGCTGACGATCGAGGAATCAGTTCATGTAGTGTTTGACGAACCACACCTTGACCCTACAGGAGTAAATGATATCACTCAGAACATTCACCATCTATCTATCTTGGATCCTCCAACTCCCATAGAACCTGTAGTTGATTTAGAAATCAACCCCGCAGCTGTAAGAATCGATGTGGATGAAGCCGACGTTGTACAAGCTGAAGCTGTATCCACAGAATCTTTCGATACAGTACGGGATCCTGAATTAGAACCCGACCGAAGATGGTTGAGAGATCACCCGCAAGAGCTGATCATTGGAAACATAAATGCTGGTGTTTCTACTCGTAGGAGAATACAGAGTACACAAGGAAATGTACTTTGTGCACAAGAAGAATCTGATGCTGAGATATCACAGTTTCCTGAATGGAAATCTCAATCCGAGCTTAGAAGACTCAATATGTGCACTATTGCTGTATTCTTAGCCCAGTCCGAACCTGTTTCGACCATAGACGCTCTTAATAATTCTCATTGGATAACATCTATGGAAGAAGAGCTTAACGGTTTCGAAAGAAACAATGTATGGTATCTTGTACCCAGACCAACACATCAATCGGTTATAGAAACCAAATGGGTATTTCGAAACAAAAAGGATCGTAATGGACTTATCATAAGGAACAAATCCAGACTAGTCGCACAAGGCTATAGTCAGGAAGAAGGCATAGACTATGATGAAACCTTCGCCCCTGTAGCGAGACTAGAAGCCATCAGGATATTTCTTGCCTTTGCCGCCCATAAGAGTTTTATTGTATACCAAATGGACGTCAAAAGTGCTTTCCTAAATGGAGATCTTGCAGAAGAAGTTTATGTTGAACAACCACCAGGGTTTGCCAACACAGACGGTATTGATCTAGTTTACAGGCTAAGGAAAGCGCTGTATGGACTTAAACAAGCCCCTAGAGCCTGGTACGAAACCCTGTCCCAGTATCTAACCAACAACGGATTTGAGAAAGGTGCTGTGGACAAGACCCTATTCAAGATACAGGAAGGTGATGACCTTCTTATGGTGCAAATCTATGTGGATGATATTATTTTTGGTTCAACTAACCTTGCTCTATGTCAAAGGTTCTCTCATCTCATGCAAAGTAAATTTGAAATGAGTATGATGGGGGAACTTAGTTATTTTCTAGGTTTGCAGGTAAAGCAGATGCCTACAGGTATTTTCATCAACCAAGAAAAATACAGCAAGGAGCTTCTCAACAAATTTGGAATGAACACTTCCAAATCCTCGCCAACCCCCATGAGCACTTCCGTGCAAATTAGTGCTGATGAAGCCGGAAAGCTGTTTGACCGCCAGAACCCACCAGGCTAAAAACCATTTACAAAAACGCCAAAAAGGCCGATGACGGTAATATTTCAAAAACTTACAAAAGCCATTTACAAAGTATTAAATACCGTCGTAAGAATTTTGCCAAAACGATCAAGGCCATAATGCCAAAAACTCGGTTAAGGGAGTCGGTTTTCGAAGTAAAACTCAGTCGGTAAAATACCGAAAGTCATTACAAAAGAACTCACGCAACGAATAAAAGAAATACAGTTCAACATGCACAATCGAGCAACACTACTCCTCATATGAACAAAATATGAGAGTCAAATAACCACATATCACGAAATCAAAATCCATAAGAGGATTCCGTCACTTAACAAATAATCATAAAAATAGCTCGTGTCATCTTCCTTCATGCCGACCCTGTGCTACGCTCCAAAACCTAAATGCAATACAGACATCCACCCCCCGAATACTCTGGGGTTAGCAAAACTCCACTGTTTTGCTAGTGCAAGTACAAGTGCAAAAATACGAGCCATACAATACCTAAGGAATCACACTTCAATACAGCTAAACGAATCCTGAAGTACGTTAAAGGAACAGTCGACGCAGGACTTTGGTATCCTAAGGAAGGTGGATTCGATTTAGTTAGATACAGCGACTCGGATCTCGGAGGCTGCAAGCTAGATAGGAAGAGTACAAGTGGAACTTGTCACTTTCTTGGACCTAGACTCGTTTCTTGGTTTAGTAAGAAGCAATTGGCTAATTCTCTTTCCACGGCTGAATCAGAGTACTATGCTGCTGGTAGTTGCTGTATGCAGATCCTATGGATGCAGCAACAGCTGTCAGACTATGGAATCGATGCCAAAGAGACTCCAATCATGTGTGATAGCACGAGTGCAATTGCAATCACGCACAATCCTATCCTGCACTCGCGCACTAAGCATATCAACATGAAGCATCACTTCATAAGGAATCACGTCGAGAACAAGGATGTTCGCCTTGAAAAAGTTCATACAGACGTTCAGCTGGCCGACATCTTCACCAAGCCGCTCGACACAGCAAGATTCAACATGCTCAGACAAGAATTGGGAATGCTACAGCCAGACTCCCTGTAAGTAAATTACTGTTTTTACTCAACAAATTGAGGGGGAACGCTGTAAGACCCAAGAATACAGTATCCAACGTTAATTATTTGTACACTCAGAATCGTCAAATACAGCACTGTAGCGAGCGAAGACATATGAATCCTACAGCTGACGTGTGCAATAATTAAGGGGGAATACTGTAGGACCCATAAATACAGCATTAATCCTTAAGTTGCTATATGGAATTTAAAACCTATATGTACCTTTTTAAGGGGGAACGCTGTATCGACGCGGAAACAGCACATACTATAGGATTTCGATTCAGTATATGTATAATATCATATTATTTCTTTTTAAAATGATTTTTGTCCGCGTGCCCTGTTTTTATGTAAAACGTCATGTACATTAAATGCCTTACACGACATCTGGACAACTGAATCTAAAAAGCCGCGATGTTTTAAATTGTTTATTGTTTCAAAACCGCCGTTTTAGGCATTTAGGGTGACACAAATGTCAGAAATGGGACCCGCTCATTTTTTAAACATTTTAATGGATTAGCGTACCAGTTACACTCAGTCCATCTTAACCGTTGATTTCAAAAACCGGTTCCCATCCCTTAAAATCTGACCATCCGTACTCTGCAAAACCCTATTTCGCTGCCCAACTATAAAAGGACTGAATCTGCCATTTGAGACTCTTTACGCTTTCTGCAAATTCAAGAGTTCTCAAGCAAAAACAGCCTACATACTTTTCTGCATTTTACTGCATATTTTGATTATTTTCTTGCACTTTTTCTTAAGTAATCATCAAATGGCTGGACAAACCTCTTCTCCTGCTCTGAAGAAGACTGCTAACATCATTGATGGCCGGATCTTTTCAAGATCTGTTATCATTGAGCGCATTCTGTCTGAAACCAACGATGCAGAACCCATGGAGTACATCATAACTCGACTTCGTCAACAAGGCCTTTATCGCTTTGGAAGTCAGACTGCTGATAAGTACGATGCACATCTGGTTGAGGAGTTTTACCTCAACGCTGCCGTACGTTTTCTGTCATTGGCCCAAGGAGATCATGTTGCCGACATCACCGCTACAATCCAGGGAGTTGAGATCTGTATTAATAACGATCTGCTCCAGAACATCTACAGACTACCCGCTGATGGCCTGACTATGGAACAACTTGAGACATTCGGGTCTCAAGAGCTGATCACTAAATTTTATGGACTGTTCACATGATCCAAAGTTGTTGACATGGTTCAGACTACATGTCACAAGAAAAATTTTTGTCTCCCATATGTATATCTTCATGATTTTTGCTGCAGGATAATTGAGAATCGAACTGGCGCGTTCGAAATGTGTACCAACCTGAGGTTCAGGATGATGGTGGCTATTCTGACCTGTGAAAAGGTCAATTGGTGCCAAATAATCCTGAAATGCCTGCAAGAGGAGGTGTGCAAACCGGCCACCCAGAAGAGATCGTTTGGTTTGATGTTAAACCATATCCTAACGAAATGTGGACTGTCGCAATCCGCCGATGCTAAGAAGAATAACCCCAGGATATACCTAGGAGGCGTCAAGCCTACTGCGTATAATCAAACCACGATGGTCTGCAACCATCCAAAAACTGGAAGTATGCCAGTTTCCGCCAATCCACGAGATGAATCCTTGAAGTTCCAGGAAGTGGAATCTTCAAAGAAAAGAAAGAGATCTCACGGCAAGAAACCCACTGCTGGTGAGAAGCCCAAGAAGAGACTTAGGAGGCTTTCGAAAGTCAAAAATGCCAAGCCCTCCGAGGAAGTCTCCCCCGTGGCTCAACCCACTGACGAAGAACCCCAGGGCCCAACCCCTGTGGAAGAGGTGTCTCCTACTGTATCGACAGTAGATCCTGAGCCTTTGTCGGCTAGGACGGATAATGAGACATTTGCCAACGAACAAGACTTTAGCGAGTCGGCTGCCCATTTGGAGCCAACAGCTACTTCTCCTCTGCGGGATCCCACACCCGTACAGGATCCATCTTCCTTCAGGGCACCATCCCCTGTAAGGAGTCCCACTTCCATATAGGATCCCATACCTATACAGGAATCCCTCGCGACAGCGTCTCCAGACGTTGTATGTAGTCCCTCCCCCGACTCCATCATTCATAAGACCCTTCTTTCTGTTCAAATTGAACAGGCTTACGAAAGATTTCTCACATGGAAAGGCTACAGGCTAGCTCCGTACGAAACATTGTACAACTGGAGCGATTGGAGCCAAGAAGAAAAATTTGTCTCAGAAGTGACGGACTCAATGGAGATTGAAGCCCTGATACGATGGGAAAATGCCTTCTGCAAGGAGCTGATTGAAATCCATCTGATGCAGAAATCTGACGCTAGAAGGAAAGGAAAGGACAAGTCAGAGGATTCTCCCGCAAATCCAAAAGACGATGACCATGACTCAGACGACGACGACAATGCTTTTCAAGCAGGTCTGAGGATGAGTCGTGAAGAGGCTGAAGCTAAAGACGCCTCTCCACCCAAAGGCGACGAAGGGCCATCAACCCAGAACAATCCCCCTTCGCCACAGCATGAGAACAATCCCGACGAAGAGGAATCAGTCCCTCCAGTCGAGGAAGTTGAAGCAATTTTGGAACAGGCACCTGACCCTGCTGCCACCGAAGAAGTTGTACCTGAAAGACAACAGGAGGATTCAGTCCCTCCTGTATCCATGTCCACTGAAGAAAATTCGCAGCAGGAAGCCACTCAACCCCCTGTCGCCGAACCAGAACCAGCTGCTCCCGCCCCTTCAACCGTGGAATCCGAGGACGGTATCGAACCTGAGGATGTCCAACTTACTTCACGCCCAACCATGAACGTAAGGAGGTTGAACAGCTCTGAAGACTTTGCTCAACCAGATTCTCCAATTTCTGCCGCTAGGAAAGAGCGCCTGCGCGCACTTGGTCTTCAAACTGTATTCATCCGTGATGCAAGAATGCTCTGTCTTCCGTTGAGAAAGCATTAAATTGGATGCATACTTCTGCTGTGGAGGAGATGACCACTCTCCAACATGAAGTATCTCGTGTTGTCGAGGCATTCATTCTTCTGCCAGAAGTTTTCAAGCAAGCTTTGAAAATCATGGAAGACAAGTAGGAGCAACTCCTGAAGGAAGAAGCAACAAAAACACGAATAGCTGAAGCCAAGACCGCATGTGCCATGATTGAAAACAGCTCTCAACTGCACGCCCACGACAAATACATTAAGGATATGTCGCAAACATTTTCCTCCCTTGTGGAAAGAATGTCTAACATCGAGACGAAACAGGATGCTGCACTAGAAATCCTTGAACGTCTTGATAAAGCCAAAAAGGGGGAAGAGGCAAGAGAAGCTGCTAGGAGAATCAGGCTACAGCAAGAAAGGGAATTCGAGGCCGCTCAAGACAGCATCACTTCCGAGTTAAACAAGCTAGCCCCTCACTCCCAAAGTTTTAGGATTTCAGGCTCCCGACCTGAATTTCATGATCCAAATGTCCCTTGGCAAACTCTTATCCAGAGACCTTATGAAATTCGTCTGCCGACCAACCGCAACCCTACTGCCGATGAAGTGAAGCAATGGAGGAAAAATGAACTGATGAGATACTTCGCAAAACTCGTCAGGGAATCCGCCATCTTCAAGAGCTATAAAACTTTAGCGGAGGCCGCAGAGAAATTCACGAAGATGCTAGAAGATGGAAAACTCCCTCTCCAGCTTGATATAAAGAGCAAACACAAAAGAGGAGATCGGATCACCCATCCAGAAGACTGGATTCTTGCCTTTGATCTATCCTATGAAGGAAGAGCTATATACCAGGATCGAGGCAACGATTCCCTACAGAACTGGTGGCGTGGTACCGAGAATGATCCAGGGAGAAAGCCGTGGAGACATGCAGATCACTACAGGAGCTGAAATCCTTGTACATTATTTTTTTTTTTTTGTAATTTTTCCTTCGAAACAGCAAACCATGTACTCAATTTATTTTGAATATCAATAAAAGTGTTTGTTTGTCTTGAAAGATTACAACTCGTAATCTACTGTGTTGATGTATGATTACTTAAATTGTTTGAAAAACAAACTCAAGTTAAGTAACTTGATTGAAAAAAAAGATGTACGAACTAGTCGACGAACAGTTCACGATTTCAGTTGTAAACTTAGAATACTTTGTAAGATTGTGCCTGCGCGCCAATCATAAGCTTAAGTTGTAAAATTCCTTAACTGTATCGAACTTGCCTGCGAGCAGTTCATCATTTAGACTAAGACAGACCTTTTGACAAAAGACCAAGAAATCTGCCAGAAGACATCAAAAGAAGATCGCTTCATGAAGAAGGTTTTGGCATCATCAAGAAGACTTGAAAAGTTAAGAAAGTAAGTCTTGGCAAATTGTCAAAAAGGGGGAAATTGTTGGGAAAACAAGAACCCTGTATCGAAACAGCCGGGATATTCAATCCCTGTATCGAACGGTATTTGATAAAGAGGTTTTGACATATATGCCAATCTGCATACAGTAAAGGAAACTGTATCGAAGCATTGAGGCATTATCCTGTATCGAAGACCTGCCTTGAATCAGCATATTGTGAAGCCCTTCAGTACAGCAAGAAGTCTTATAAAAGACCAAGTATGGAAACTGTCTCGAAACTCAAATACAATTATCTTCCATACAGCTCACAACAGGACAAAGAAGGAATCTCCAGAAGTCAAGTCCCGTTGAATAAATAAGTATTTAAATACTCAAGGATAAAGTATTTAAATACTGTCAGTCAACAGATCTTCAAATCCCGCTAAATCCGGATCGTGCTATAATCCCGTTGGAACGGAATCTCACTCAAACGGATACATCTCAACGGATATATATTTCATAGACTATATATATCTCATCTTGACATTGAAGATCAGTTACCAAAAACCCAAGCTATCGAAATTATTATCAGAGCAAAACATATCTCCAAAGCTTACTGCAACTCAGATCAAAAGAGATATACAGTGCTCATCATTCTGAACAACACTTCATCAGCTGAAAGCTCTTAAAGTCAAAGTTGTTGTTCCCCATCTGTTCTATACCTTGAACAAACATCCCTGTGTGGACTGAACAATCTGTGCTTCTCCGGAACTGTGTGTGAAGGATTTGCATTGAAGAAGACAAAGCTTCGGAACTGTGTGTGAAGAAGCAAGTCAAAGCATTAGCTCAAAACCAATCTGTGTGAACGGTTGAAGCTAAGATCTTTATATCAATCTGTGTGAACGATATATTGATTGTGTGTGTTGTTATAATTACGTAGTTGTGTACGTAGTAATTATAATAAACTTTTTAATCCTGTGTGGAGGACCAGTGGACGTAGAGGGGTTTACCTCGAACCACTTTAATTACTGTGTTATTTACATTCAGCTTTTACTGTTTTAATTACTGTGATTAATTAAGTATACTCTATACATTTAGTTGTTGTATCCACAGCAACCTACTGTATCCAAGACTTCCGCTACGCACTCAGATTTAAAATCCGTACAGTTTGTTGTTAAGCTATTTCTCAAACTGTCTCCAGTATACTTAGTGGCCAACAAGTGGTATCAGAGCGGTTGATTCTAAAAAGAATCAGTCGTATTTTTAACCGAATCAGATCCAAATCACTTATTTTCAAAACAGTCTCTTTCATTCCTGTATTATCACATGGATACTTCTATGATTAACAAAGTCCCTATGTTCTCTATTAATGAATTTGACGACTGGAGAATTAGAATGGAGGCTCATCTTGTAGCAATGCACGAAGAGATGATTTTTGTTATACAGGATGCTCCTATCAAGATCATGAAGGTGAAGACGGCCACAAGGATTGAAGGCCAAGCCCATGGTGAGATGGTCGAGAAGGATCGCGAGCAATGGACCACAGATGAAAGAAAGCGAGCAAACCTTGACAACGTAGCTAAGAATGCGTTATTTGTCACTCTTGACAAAGGTACGTTCTCGAAGGTAAAGAGCTGCAAAACAGCCAAAGAAATCTGGGATAAACTCAAGTTGATTTGTCAGGGAATTGAGCTCTCAAAAGAAAACAAGATTTCAAAACTGACTCAGCAATTTGAATCTTTTGAAATGAAACCAACTGAGACACTTGAGGAACTTGACCTCAGATTCACTGGTATTGTTGGTGAACTTGTAGCGTTGGGCAAAATTTATACCCAAAAGGAGAAGAACTTAAAAATTTTCAGATCTCTCCCAGCCCGATGGGACATTAAGACCACAGCTATGCGTGTATCTTGTAATCTTAATGAAATATCTACTTTTGATCTCTTCTCTGACCTCAAAGCTTTTGAGTATGATATTGACAAGAGAGAAAGTCAAGAATCTCCTTCAAAGGTCACACTCTAGCCGTCAGACGAACCGTCGACACAAAGATGCCCGGTTTCGAAGCCTAGCCACAAGAATGCCGACAAAGGACGCATTTACATCCTGTCTCAAGATGAAATGGCGCTTCTCATGCATAAATTCAAAAAGTTCATCAAACAGTCTGGAAAGACTCTCTACAAGCCGAAACCTGTCCACAAGGTAAGTACCGAAACATCATCTGGTGATGCTAACCTGTGCTACAATTACAGGAAACCAGGGCATTATGCAAATAAATGTCCTCATCCCAAAGCCCAAAGATTGCCGGAGGCCGAGCAACAAGAGAGAGATGAAAGAAGACGTGCTTGGAAAGACAAGCTCAAGGCCCTGATTGGAGAATCAGAAGCCTCCCCCACACCATCCAAATCAGCAGAATGTCTTCAGGTGGTCACTGAAAGTGATTCATCTGACGATGAGTTCGATGATAAAGCATATATGTGCTTTATGGCCAAAGACGTTCCAGAAGGTGAAGACAGCAACGATGAGGTAAGTTCAACCTCAGCTATTCCGTCAAATGCATCTCATACTTTCGAAAACATGATGAATGAATTTAAAAACATTCAAAAGGCCCATGAGACACTAAAAACTGAGAATATACAGCTTCAATTAACTAATTTAGAGCTGAAAGATGAAAATGACTTGCTGAAAATAAATTATGAAAATATGTCTCTTGATTGTGAAACCAGCAAGGTCGATTTTGAAAAACTCATGGAGAGCAATCATCAACTTGCTCATGAACTAAGTGAGGCTAAAACTCACAATGAGAGCAAGACAAATGATTTGGCTCTACTTCAAGCCAAAATCACAACTCTCGAAAAGCGAGAAACTGAACTTGAGACCACTCTGAAATCGTTCGAAAAATCATCCAAAAGAATGGAAGAAATTCTGAGCACTGGGCAAAATGCTCATGATAAAAGTGGCTTAGGATACAGCTCATGTTCAAACAAAGGGAAAACTAGTACAGTGTTCGTCAAGAGTGTGGAACACATTCCAGAATCGGAAGAAATCCCTAGTCCCGAGAAGGAACCTGCTGTACCGAGAAAACCGAAGGCTGCTATTCCGCCCCCGCAATCCTATTCCAGACAGCGGAATCATAAGCCGTTCCAACCTGTGAGGCGCACTCAACAGCATGCTCCCAGAGCATATCAACAGCGCCAACAAATGCTCGTAAGGAAGGTCAGATCCAACCACCAAAGGCCCGCAGCGGCGATTATCAAGATAAAGATGCCGAGGTATTGATACAGGAGCCCCGTTATCCCTCGAGACACAGATGCGGTTCGGTATCAACAACGGCATTGGGAATCCAACCGAGACCCGGAAGGCAAGTCGTTAGCCTAAGAAAATGGCTCCACCTCCAAGATGGCACTCGTTTGGATTAATAATAATAACCCTGAATTTTTCATGCATAATAATTATCATGGTTATAACAACTATGGATATGCCCCATGAGATATCACAACACTGTACCGAGTATGTCCTACAGTAAACCAATTGCTGCCAGGAAAACTTGGGTACCAAGAGGAACTAACAATCATGGACCCAAAAATCAAAGGGGACCTAAATCTACTTAATCTTTTTGTTACAGGACATTCTAGAGGAGGATACCTGGTACTTTGATAGTGGATGCTCTCGACACATGACTGGAGATAGGAGCAAGCTATCAGATTTTGTAGAAGGTCGCGGTCCAAAAGTTCATTTCGGTGATAAATCTAAAGGAAGAACAAGAGGAAAAGGAAACCTACTTGTCGGGAAATTCAAAGTCACCGATGTTGCATATGTTTAAGGCTTACAGTATAATCTACTTAGTATTAGCCAGTTCTGTGATAAACTGTTCTCGGTGAAGTTCTATATAGATCGCTGTATAGTCAAGAACATCAAAACCAAGGAAGTTGTGCTTACAGGAAGCAGATCAGGTAATATGTATATTGCTGACTGGAAGCCTATGAGCTCCTCAATTCCATGCTTTGTTGCCAAAGGCACTGCAGATCTTAGCTGGTTATAGCACAAGAGGATGTCTCACGTCAACTTCAAGACAATCAACAAGCTCTCAAGACAGGGAATGGTTAGAGGTTTGCCAAATGTGTCATTCAAGAAGGACAGCGTCTGCGGACCATGTCAGAAAGGCAAACAAATCAAGTCAACCCTGAAAAGCAAATCCTACCTTTCAACCCAAAGAGTGTTGGAAATGCTACACATGGATCTCTACGGTCCTGTAGACCCAGTAAGTTTGGGAGGTAAGAAATAATGCATGGTTGTTGTTGATGATTATTCCAGGTATGCTTGGACGATCTTTCTTAGCAAGAAGAAGGAAACAACATCAAAGCTGCCCGAGCTCCTGAGAAAGTTGCAAAATGAAAAGGCATCGAGTATCGTGTGCATCTGCTCCGGCTGCAGGTACGTAATTTACTAACCGCTTTATAGAGCAATACTGTTCGGAGGAATACAAAGACGAATACTCACCGCCCATACACCTCAACAAAATGGTGTTGCCGAGCGAAAGAATAGGGCGTTGAAAGAAGCAACAAGGACAATGATTGCCGCAAGCAAATTGCCACAACGTTTCGGGTGAAGCAACCAATACGACTTGCTACACTCAAAACCGATGTATCGTCAACAAGCACCACAACAAAACGGATATGAGGTATGGAACAACAAAACTCCGTTAGTTTCGTATTTCCACATTTTGGATGCAGTGTTATGTATTGAATAATGGGAAAGACCAACTTAGAAACTTTGATGAGAAATCGATGAAGGAATATTCGTAGGATACTCCTCGATCAAAGAAGCTTTAATCTTTAATAAAAGGAAGCTGACGATCGAGGAATCAGTTCATGTAGTGTTTGACGAACCACACCTTGACCCTACAGGAGTAGATGATATCACTCAGAACATTCACCATCTATCTATCTTGGATCCTCCAACTCCCATAGAACCTGTAGTTGATTTAGAAATCAACCCCGCAGCTGTAAAAATCGATGTGGATGAAGCCGACGTTGTACAAGCTGAAGCTGTATCCACAGAATCTTTCGATACAGTACGGGATCCTGAATTAGAACCCGACCGAAGATGGTTGAGAGATCACCCGCAAGAGCTGATCATTGGAAACATAAATGCTGGTGTTTCTACTCGTAGGAGAATACAGAGTACACAAGGAAATGTACTTTGTGCACAAGAAGAATCTGATGCTGAGATATCACAGTTTCCTGAATGGAAATCTCAATCCGAGCTTAGAAGACTCAATATGTGCACTATTGTTGTATTCTTAGCCCAGTCCGAACCTGTTTCGACCATAGACGCTCTTAATAATTCTCATTGGATAACATCTATGGAAGAAGAGCTTAACGGTTTCGAAAGAAACAATGTATGGTATCTTGTACCCAGACCAACACATCAATCGGTTATAGGAACCAAATGGGTATTTCGAAACAAAAAGGATCGTAATGGACTTATCATAAGGAACAAATTCAGACTAGTCGCACAAGGCTATAGTCAGGAAGAAGGCATAGACTATGATGAAACCTTCGCCCCTGTAGCGAGACTAGAAGCCATCAAGATATTTCTTGCCTTTGCCGCCCATAAGAGTTTTATTGTATACCAAATGGACGTCAAAAGTGCTTTCCTAAATGGAGATCTTGCAGAAGAAGTTTATGTTGAACAACCACCAGGGTTTGCCAACACAGACGGTATCGATCTAGTTTACAGGCTAAGGAAAGCGCTGTATGGACTTAAACAAGCCCCTAGAGCCTGGTACGAAACCCTGTCCCAGTATCTAACCAACAACGGATTTGAGAAATGTGCTGTGGACAAGACCCTATTCAAGATACAGGAAGGTGATGACCTTCTTATGGTGCAAATCTATGTGGATGATATTATTTTTGGTTCAACTAACCTTGCTCTATGTCAAAGGTTCTCTCATCTCATGCAAAGTAAATTTGAAATGAGTATGATGGGGGAACTTAGTTATTTTCTAGGTTTGCAGGTAAAGCAGATGCCTACAGGTATTTTCATCAACCAAGAAAAATACAGCAAGGAGCTTCTCAACAAATTTGGAATGAACACTTCCAAATCCTCGCCAACCCCCATGAGCACTTCCGTGCAAATTAGTGCTGATGAAGCCGGAAAGCCGTTTGACCAATCACTCTACAGGAAGCTCATTGGTTCGCTCCTGTACCTAACGGCTAGCAGGCCCGATATCCAGTTTGCTGTTGGAGTGTGTACAAGATATCAAGTTGCACCTAAGGAATCACACTTCAATACAGCTAAACGAATCCTGAAGTACGTTAAAGGAACAGTCGACGTAGGACTTTGGTATCCTAAGGAAGGTGGATTTGATTTAGTTAGATACAGCGACTCGGATCTCGGAGGCTGCAAGCTAGATAAGAAGAGTACAAGTAGAACTTGTCACTTTCTTGGACCTAGACTCGTTTCTTGGTTTAGTAAGAAGCAATTGGCTAATTCTCTTTCCACGGCTGAATCAGAGTACTATGCTGCTGGTAGTTGCTGTATGCAGATCCTGTGGATGCAGCAACAGCTGTCAGACTATGGAATCGATGCCAAAGAGACTCCAATCATGTGTGATAGCACGAGTGCAATTGCAATCACGCACAATCCTGTCCTGCATTCGCGCACTAAGCATATCAACATGAAGCATCACTTCATAAGGAATCACGTCGAGAACAAGGATGTTCGCCTTGAAAAAGTTCATACAGACGTTCAGCTGGCCGACATCTTCACCAAGCCGCTCGACACAGCAAGATTCAACATGCTCAGACAAGAATTGGGAATGCTACGGCCGACTCGTAAGTAAATTCTGCTTTTACTCAACAAATTGAGGGGGAACGCTGTAAGACCCAAGAATACAAGATTCAACGTTAATTATTTGTACACTCGTAATCGTCAAATACAAAGATCAGTAGCGGCGAAGACATATGAATCCTACAGCTGACGTGTGCAATAATTAAGGGGGAATACTGTATGACCCATAAATACAGCATTTATCCTTAAGTTGCTGTATGGAATTTAAAACCTATACGTACCTTTTTAAGGGGGAACGCTGTATCGACGCAGAAACAGCACATACTATAGGATTTCGATTTAGTATATGTATAATATCATATTATTTCTTTTTAAAATGATTTTTGTCCACGTGCCCTGTTTTTATGTCAAACGTCATGTCCATTAAATGCCTTACATGACATCTGGACAACTGAATCTCAAAAGCCGCGATGTTTTAAATTGTTTATTGTTTCAAAACCGCCGTTTTAGGCATTTAGGGTGACGCAAATGTCAGAAATGGGACCCGCTCTTTTTTAAACATTTTAATGGATTAGCGTACTAGTTACACTCAGTCCATCTTAACCGTTGATTTCAAAAACCGGTTCCCATCCCTTAAAATCTGACCATCCGTACTCTGCAAAACCCTATTTCGCCGCCCAACTATAAAAGGACTGAATCTGCCATTTGAGACTCTTTACGCTTTCTGCAAATTCAAGAGTTCTCAAGCAAAAACAGCCTACATACTTTTCTGCATTTTACTGCATATTTTGATTATTTTCTTGCACTTTTTCTTAAGTAATCATCAAATGGATGGACAAACCTCTTCTCCTGCTCTGAAGAAGAGTGCTAACATCATTGATGGCCGGATCTTTTCAAGATCTGTTATCATTGAGCGCATTCTGTCTGAAACCAACGACGCAGAACCCATGGAGTACATCATAACTCGACTTCGTCAACAAGGCCTTTATCGCTTTGGAAGTCAGACTGCTGATAAGTACGATGCACATCTGGTTGAGGAGTTTTACCTCAACGCCGCCGTACGTTTTCTGTCATTGGCCCAAGGAGATCATGTTGCCGACATCACCGCTACAATCCAGGGAGTTGAGATCTGTATTAATAACGATCTGCTCCAGAACATCTACAGACTACCCGCTGATGGCCTGACTATGGAACAACTTGAGACATTCGGGTCTCAAGAGCTGATCACTAAATTTTATGGACTGTTCACAGGATCCAAAGTTGTTGACATGGTTCAGACTACATGTCACAAGAAAAATTTTTGTCTCCCATATGTATATCTTCATGATTTTTGTTGCAGGATAATTGAGAATCGAACCGGCGCGTTCGAAATGTGTACCAACCTGAGGTTCAGGATGATGGTGGCTATTCTGACCTGTGAAAAGGTCAATTGGTGCCAAATAATCCTGAAATGCCTGCAAGAGGAGGTGTGTAAACCGGCCACCCAGAAGAGATCGTTTGGTTTGATGTTAAACCATATCCTAACCAAATGTGGACTGTCGCAATCCGCCGATGCTAAGAAGAATAACCCCAGGATATACCTTGGAGGCGTCAAGCCTACTGCGTATAATCAAACCACGATGGTCTGCAACCATCCAAAAACTGGAAGTATGCCAGTTTCTGCCAATCCATGAGATGAATCCTTGAAGTTCCAGGAAGTGGAATCTTCAAAGAAAAGAAAGAGATCTCACAGCAAGAAACCCACTGCTGGTGAGAAGCCCAAGAAGAGACTTAGGAGGCTTTCGAAAGTCAAAACTGCCAAGCCCTCCGAGGAAGTCCCCCCCGTGGCTCAACCCACTGACGAAGAACCCCAGGGCCCAACCCCTGTGGAAGAGGTGTCTCCTACTGTATCGACAGTAGATCCTGAGCCTTTGGCGGCTAGGATGGATAATGAGACATCTGCCAACGAACAAGACTTTAGCGAGTCGGCTGCCCATTTGGAGCCAACAGCTACTTCTCCTCTGCGGGATCCCACACCCGTACAGGATCCATCTTCCTTCAGGGCACCATCCCTTATAAGGAGTCCCACTTCCATACAGGATCCCATACCTATACAGGAATCCCTCGCGACAGCATCTCCAGACGTTGTATGTAGTCCCTCCCCCGACTCCATCATTCATAAGACCCTTCTTTCTGTTCAAATTGAACAGGCTTACGAAAGATTTCTCACATGGAAAGGCTACAGGCTAGCTCCGTACGAAACATTGTACAACTGGAGCGATTGGAGCCAAGAAGAAAAATTTGTCTCAGAAGTGACGGACTCAATGGAGATTGAAGCCCTGATCCGATGGGAAAATGCCTTCTGCAAGGAGCTGATTGAAAGCCATCTAATGCAGAAATCTGACGCTAGAAGGAAAGGAAAGGACAAGTCAGAGGAATCTCCCGCAAATCCAAAAGACGATGACCATGACTCAGACGACGACGACAATGCTTTTCAAGCAGGTCTGAGGATGAGTCGTGAAGAGGCTGAAGCTAAAGACGCCTCTCCACCCAAAGGCGACGAAGGGCCATCAACCCAGAGCAATCCCCCTTCGCCACAGCATGAGAACATTCCCGACGAAGAGGAATCAGTCCCTCCAGTCGAGGAAGTTGAAGCAATTTTGGAACAGGCACCTGACCATGCTACCACCGAAGAAGTTGTACCTGAAAGACAACAGGAGGATTCAGTCCCTCCTGTATCTATGTCCACTGAAGAAAATTCGCAACAGGAAGCCACTCAACCCCCTGTCGCCGAACTGTAACCACCGCTCCCGCCTTCAACCGTGGAATCCGAGGACGGTATCGAACCCGAGGATGTCCAACTTACTTCACGCCCAACCATGAACGTAAGGAGGTTGAACAGCTCAAGACTTTGCTCAACCGTATTCTCCGATTTCGCGCTAGGAAAGAGCGCCTGCGCGCACTTGGTCTTCAAACTGTATTCATCCAGGATGCAGTGAATGCTCTGTCTTCCGTTGAGAAAGCATTAAATTGGATGCATACTTCTGCTGTGGAGGAGATGACCACTCTCCAACATGAAGTATCTCGTGTTGTCGAGGCATTCGTTCTTATGCCAGAAGTTTTCAAGAAAGCTTTGAAAATCATGGAAGACAAGCAGGAGCAACTCCTGAAGGAAGAAGCAACAAAAACACGAATAGCTGAAGCCAAGACCGCATGTGCCATGATTGAAAACAGCTCTCAACTGCGCGCCCACGACAAATACATTAAGGATATGTCGCAAACGCTTTCCTCCCTTGTGGAAAGAATGTCTAACATCGAGACGAAACAGGATGCTGCACTAGAAATCCTTGAACGTCTTGATGAAGCCAAAAAGGGGGAAGAGGCAAGAGAAGCTGCTAGGAGAATCAGGCTACAGCAAGAAAGGGAATTCGAGGCCGCTCAAGACAGCATCACTTCCGAGTTAAACAAGATGGCCCCTCACTCCCAAAGTTTTAGGATTTCAGGCTCCCAACCTGAATTTCATGATCCAAATGTCCCTTGGCAAACTCTTATCCAGAGACCTTCTGAAATTCGTCTGCCGACCAACCGCAACCCTACTGCCGATGAAGTGAAGCAATGGAGGAAAAATGAACTGATGAGATACTTCGCAAAACTCGTCAGGGAATCCGCCATCTTCAAGAGCTATAAGACTTTAGCGGAGGCCGCAGAGAAATTCACGAAGATGCTAGAAGATGGAAAACTCCCTCTCCAGCTTGATATAAAGAGCAAACACAAAAGAGGAGATCGGATCACCCATCCAGAAGACTGGATTCTTGCCTTTGATCGATCCTATGAAGGAAGAGCTATATACCAGGATCGAGGCAACGATTCCCTACAGAACTGGTGGCGTGGTACCGAGAATGATCCAGGGAGAAAGCCTTGGAGACATGCAGATCACTACAGGAGCTGAAATCCTTGTACATTATTTTTTTTTTTTGTAATTTTTCCTTCGAAACAGCAAACCATGTACTCAATTTATTTTGAATATCAATAAAAGTGTTTGTTTGTCTTGAAAGATTACAACTCGTAATCTACTGTGTTGATGTATGATTACTTAAATTGTTTGAAAAAAAACTCAAGTTAGGTAAATTGATTGAAAACAAAACTGTACGAACTAGTCTACGAACAGTTCACGATTTCAGTTGTAAACTTAGAATACTTTGTAAGATTGTGCATGCGCGCCAATCATAAGCTTAAGTTGTAAAAATTTTTAACTGTATCGAACTTGCCTGCGAGCAGTTCATCATTTAGACTAAGACAGACCTTTTGACAAAAGACCAAGAAATCTGCCAGAAGACATCAAAAGAAGATCGCTTCATGAAGAAGGCTTTGGCATCATCAAGAAGACTTGAAAAGTTAAGAAAGTAAGTCTTGGCAAATTGTCATAAAGGGGGAAATTGTTGGGAAAACAAGAACCCTGTATCGAAACAGCCGGGATATTCAATCCCTGTATCGAACGGTATTTGATAAAGAGGTTTTGACATATATGCCAATCTGCATACAGTAAAGGAAACTGTATCGAAGCATTGAGGCATTATCCTGTATCGAAGGCCTGCCTTGAATCAGCATATTGTGAAGCCCTTCAGTACAGCAAGAAGTCTTATAAAAGACCAAGTATGGAAACTGTCTCGAAACTCAAATACAATTATCTTCCATACAGCTCACAACAGGACAAAGAAGGAATCTCCAGAAGTCAAGTCCCGTTGAATAAAGAAGTATTTAAATACTCAAGGATAAAGTATTTAAATACTGTCAGTCAACAGATCTTCAAATCCCGCTAAATCCGGATCGTGCTATAATCCCGTTGGAACGGAATCTCACTCAAACGGATATATCTCAACGGATATATATATTTCAGAGACTATATATATCTCATCTTGACATTGAAGATCAGTTACCAAAAAGCCAAGCTATCGAAATTATTATCAGAGCAAAACATATCTCCAAAGCTTACTGCAACTCAGATCAAAAGAGATATACAGTGCTCATCATTCTGAACAACACTTCATCAGCTGAAAGCTCTTAAAGTCAAAGTTGTTGTTCCCCATCTGTTCTATACCTTGAACAAACAGCCCTGTATGGACTGAACAATCTGTGCTTCTCCGGAACTGTGTGTGAAGGATTTGCATTGAAGAAGACAAAGCTTCGGAACTGTGTGTGAAGAAGCAAGTCAAAGCATTAGCTCAAAACCAATCTGTGTGAACGGTTGAAGCTAAGATCTTTATATCAATCTGTGTGAACGATATATTGATTGTGTGTGTTGTTATAATTACGTAGTTGTGTACGTAGTAATTATAATAAACTTTTTACTCCTGTGTGGAGGACCAGTGGACGAAGAGGGGTTTACCTCGAACCACTTTAATTACTGTGTTATTTACATTCAGCTTTTACTATTTTAATTACTATGATTAATTAAGTATACTCTATACATTTAGTTGTTGTATCCACAGCAACCTACTGTATCCAAGACTTCCGCTACGCACTCAGATTTAAAATCCGTACAGTTTGTTGTTTAAACTATTTCCCAAACTGTCTCCAGTATACTTAGTGGCCAACAATCCCCAATACTGGTGAAGCCTGATCTCGACAGAGCCTCATGCTGATGGAGCATCGACTCCGACTACACAGACTGAGAGCGTTCCTAGTGCTGTCGGAGCCTCGATCCCAATGGAGCCTCGAGTTGATGGAGCGTCGGCTCCCGCTGGGTAGACTGAGAGCATCCCATGTGCTGGCGGAGCCTCGATCCTGAAAGAGCCTCATGCTTACGGAGCATCGGCTCTGATCGTTACCCCCGATTGTCCGTGCTATGATGTTAGTGACACCATCAGAGGTTGCCCCTAGAGCTCGTCCATCCTCTTCCACTGTACATGTGAGCCCTATCTCATTTGATGATTCTGCTACTCCTCGAGCTACAGTTGATCCTTCCCCAGCATATACGTCTGATCCATCCACATTAGTACCACAGTACAAGTCATAAAGATCGCAATCCCTCTTTTTGATTACTGTAGTTCGGAAGAGGAATAATATGGATGAGGAGACCTATAGGAGGTGGTTGGTCAGCAGTGAGAGGTGAGTTATTTAATCACATTTCCGTTATATTCTTATCCGAATTAAATTGTAGATCCTACATCATTTTATTAAACAAGGACGGCTGCGAACCGCCGCGTTGCGGCGGGGTGATGACTATTCGTGTATACGTGTGTCGGGTTTTAGGCAGTTAGCTTGTTTCTGCATTACAGTTATAGTAGGAGCATGAGTTTTGTTAGCCGTTCACTCTTTTAAACATTTGTTAAATTTAAAATTATGTTTCTTATGGGCCAGCCCCTATTGTCTTGGGCTAAACACATTTTGGTCATCTGTTGTATCTGCAAAGATGGGTATAACATATGCACATGTTGGGCTGAAACAAACCAAAAATCGGACTGAATAGTGGGCCTTGGTTTTGGGCTAAAAAGAAACGGGAGTCGAAACGACAATGCATGCGTCGTTTAATGACGCTGCATTATATATACAGTAATATTTCGTTCAAGAAATAAATTTTATTAGAAATATAAAGACTTTGTTACGGCCCACTGGGCCTTGCATATAATGAAATAGTATGTTCCATTATAATATATATTTGCACTGCTAGCCTTATTTAGGCCCAGCCCTTACCATGACTTTGGGCCAGCCAACAGCCCCCATCGTGAACCATCCAAACTCCTATCGCAAATCCGACGGCAAAAATTTGTTAACTGGATACAAAAGGCAGGAGACAATGCATGCGTCATTTGACGATGCATTATATATATAGTAATGTCTTACACGTTTAAACAAATAAAATTATAGTGTCAATGTTGGAGCTGTACGCGGAGCTGGTTCCTCATGGTTTTTGGTGCTGCATGACGGATCCAAATTGATAAATGCATAAGTAAGTCTGTCAATTAATATGTATATACTCTGAAACAGGTAGTTATTGAAAATATTTGAATTCTTCAGAAATTTTAACGACTCCAATATTTGGATGCATACATGGGGTCCTATAGTTTGATCCATGATTTGTTGGTGCACGACGGACCAAAGACTGGTCCGAGAAAGTGGTTATGGTTCATACGGGCTTCCTGATAATACACCAGACATCATGGATGGATATTTTGTTGAACTCTGCATTTAGTTTGAGCATGGTGTCGTCGTCATGCACGATTGTCTCGTTCAGGAAGACCACACGTGGTAGATTTAAGGCGAAGCAATCATTGTGTATATGCTACTTAATTCTCGTAGTTCTATAGCATGCTGGGTTTTATCAGTGTCGCCCTGATATCACCCTCGGTTAAGCAATTTAGTCTTGCCATAGCGAGGAAGGATTTATGCTACATACATGATAACTCAACCTCTTGTGGTGTATTTTTTATACAAACTTTAGAGTCTCTCATTCAGTAGTCTTTCTCTCATGGGAAGATCGAGACAGATATTCGCTAATTTAGAGGACGTATGGCACGAGCTATATGGAGGTTTAGTGATGATACAGATACTGTAGCATCAGATCCCACTAGATTTTTTGGAGGTTTAGTGATGATACCGATACTGTAGCATTAGATCCCACTAGATTTTTTATAAATACTTCATCTATTGTTCTATATAATAAAAACACATCGGAAATACTTCAACTTTACATAAATAGAAAATAATAAATATTAAAAATACAACTACTTACTCTAGTGTTCGATATAATAAACATACAACAGAAATACTTCAACTTTAAACAAATACAAAATATTAAATAATAAAAATATAACTGATTGTTCTGGTGTTCGGTATAAGAAACACATAATAAAAACACTTCAACACTAAATAAATATAAAATATTAAATATTAAAAATATTACTTAATAAACACACAATAAAAATACTTCAAGTGTAAACAAGTATAACTACTTTTATATTGGGGGATCATTCAGGTTGAAACGGTTCTTGGTTGGACATTTTGGAATAGTGATCATCAGAGTTACATATATTGCACTTTTTTTGCACGCCCCTTTTTAGACAGAGTTGGCCAGATCCTCAAATAGTTTGGGAATAATTGCAGCGCAAGCTTTTTTGTTGTGCTAGTACCTCTGCATCTAAGGCATATTTGAACTTTACGAGTATGAGTCGAGGACTCAACCCCTGATGTGTATCTCCTTTCTTTTGGTCTCCCTGCCTGCCTCGGGTCATCGGATTGCTAACAAACTTTCACCTTGATGTTTATAGGAACGAACCATTCACTCGAGTGAGGTAATGGAATCACAGACAGTCCCTATATTTGATGAAGTGTGGACACTTTTAGTAATCATGTATATACACAGTTTGATCGTGATTGAGGCACCTTATAGCTGCAGAAGCATGCTTGCACAAGACCATATCATGCTGGAACTTCATACAACGTGTTTTTGCTCTCTCAAGTCCACAATGTAATATTTCCAGTTAGAGGTCACTGTAATATCCGACAATAATTTCTTACTATTATATTGTTCGGATAATCTGAGTATCATTGTAATCATGTTACATACAATTAAAGTTTATTTTGGGATATATATCAGAATAGAATTGATTATGACTATCATTCGATTTATGGTTGAATTCTTGACGTTGTGTAGATTGTTACATTTTTGGGCAAGAATTTCTGTGTTTAACGTACGCTAAGTCTTTAACCTAACGTACACTATTTCATTGGCTTTACGTATGTAATGGTATGCTGGTTACGTACGTAATGCTTGGAATCTTATCTGATCTCACTTTCGGCGTGGGGGGCCGGACATGATCCGGATAGATGGCCTTTTCGAGGAAGCCAGGTTGACATACATTACGTACGTAATGCCGTGGCCCATAACGTACGTAATGATGTTAGTGTTTTGAGACAATAACATCTGGAGGCATATTACGTACGTAACACTTTCGGTGTAGCATACGTAAAGGGGTTAACATATGTTATCTTCATGCGATAACGTACGTAATGAGCTGTGCAGTTTATAAAAAGACAGCTTGTGTCTTTAATTTGCACGTCCAAACTCCGATTTTTCTCTCCAACAATCATCCCACTGCCTCACTAGACTGTTTTTACACCATTCCAACTCGTGTTTGAGCTTTGCATCTTGGATTGGAGCTTGTTGATTGGAAGTTTAAAGTTGTTCTTGTAGCTTGGAGAGTGTTCTTGTGTTCTTGGTGGTTGTATTTCGTTTCTGAAGGTATGTTGTATGATTCTACTCTACATTTTCGTAGTTATGCGTATACTACACCTAATGTTGAATTAATCAAGTAAAACATGTTTGTAGTTAAGCTTTATAACACTTATTGAGGAATATGGTAATTAAGGGTTTGGAATGAGGTGTTCTTGATGTTTTGATGGTAATGGTCATGTTTATTAGAATCAATCTCCTCCTGCTAGATTGTTAACATCATTAAGACAAAAATAATCCTTAGTTTCATCATAGTTAAGTGTAATCAATGGAATTGTTGACATAAATGTATTAGAACATCTTGATGAATGTTAGAAATTAGAGTGTTGTCTTGAACCTAAACTTCAACTTCATTTCTTTTTTTGGGTTAGCCAAGCTTTTGTAAGATGATAAAATATATTGTTGAAGACAACCAAACTCTTATATGTTCATGATAATCGGTCGTATTGGTGCCTTAGGAATATATTGAACATCATAATAAGTTGATAATGTTCTTAGGAAGATATTGTTGATCATTGGTGATGTTCTTGAAAAGTTAAATGATATAAGATGATATGAACGAACATAAATGATTGTTTAACATGTTCTTGATACATTCTTATTCATAAAGAATCATGCGAGTATTTGAGACTATCTTGTAAACCGATCATAAGAATGAATTGAGATAAATAGAGTTCTTGGAATAGAATTTTAATATCTTGAGATAGTTGAACTATTCAAATTGAATTTAGGGTGTCGCCTTACTGAATTCGATATCGATGATTATATGGATGTGTTATTGAGTGAAATGTATTTCATTCAAGGTCGATTGTTCGAGTAACCAACATTAGTCAAGGACCGTCCGTTCGTTTGACAAGGGAGGATTATTCTCGTCTCCGTATTGAGGCAAGTAATCTTGCTTGGTTATAATGATGATTAAATTCTTGTGATGGTTATACGTTTCGTGTATATGAAACACTTATTGAATATGTGATTCGTAGTTCGATATTGTTCTTGACGATGTTCCGTTTCTCGTCCTAGGATTGCATTCCCAAGTTCATCACTTTGAATCGTTGATCTCGTTGATCCTTATTGTCACTTCGGTGGGTTCTTGATCCTTAATCGGAAATGTGATTTGTTGAATTCGTTGTCATGTTGTATCGTCACATATCTGGAATCATATCTGCGTGCCGATTGGTTATTGTGTAGGATTTTTAGCCAGACACATATATAGTCATACGTGGATGTTTCCGTATTGGACTGTGCACACGAGACGTAATTCGTGAGGCTAATTAGGTACATTGTCACACGTATATTCTGGTTTCCATATACGAGGTGGATATGTACACAGACACATTTTCAGATCGGGCGTACTGTGATGTCCATCTTGAGCCATATTGTTTTATCGTTCATAGTGCATGTATGATTGGATATGTTCGACGGTTTGTGATTGATTGTTCATACGCCCGAGGGGTATGTTCAATAGTCGGGATGTTTTCTTTGAGATCTAATATATATGAATTATATAATGTCTGCAAAATCATTTATCATGTATATCTGACCCTGTGTTTTGGGCGAAATGCTTGTATTGTATTTTAGGTCGAGGGAAAGGCAAGGCATGGGAAGAGCATGGTGACGGAGAAGGGTTCGAAGGATACTAGTTCAGGGGCCCTAAGTCTTTTGTTGTCCAGTTATTTTCAGACCGTGTAATGTTACTTTATTTTGCTTCATTTAAACTAATGTCCGATTGTATTGTTATTTGAAGTATATTCCATCTCCATATGGTTTATACTTGTATTTGGGATCCTGTGTATAATAAGGTTGTTGGCCATACTATTAATAAACTCCTAATCGGAGTAGTGACTATTTATTGCGGTTCGGTATCACAAGGTAATAAATATTTAATCTTTATTTTGGTATCGCCTGGTGGGTCCTAGTGTGGGGTCCACGACACTGTAATAGCCGCCTTTTGGGGTGTTACAGAAGATGGTATCGGAGAGTCGTTTTCTCTTCAAGAGTCGTTGTGAAATGAACTAGTATCAATAGACCTTCGTGTCACGTGTGACCTGTGCAAGCGCCTGAAACTACGAGCCAAATACGGTATGTACTTTGTTAGGAATACTTGTTAAATTTTGATGATGTCATTAATATAAATTCAAATGTTTATTACTTGGGAAAAATATAAGGAAGAACCAAATGAGTATCTTCCATGGGCCAAATAATGTTAAGTATAAAAACTTGGCAAAATGTAAAGAAGAACCAAATGAGTATCTTCTATAGGCCAAAAATAAGTTAGGCTAAAAATCGGCTAAGTACTAAAGATCAGCTGAGTTCATCAGAGAGGTACATCCGAGTCAAGTCAGAGTAGTTCTGGTCAACAAAAATCATCAGGGATATTTGACCAGACTGCAGTCAAGATACCTCAGACAAGTCATCTGATCAGACAAGTCCTAAACAGTGAACATCAGAGAGGTCCAGACTGCAGAGAAGTAAACTGCACATCATCCTAGTCGAGACCAGCCAAGTACTCCAAGTCCACGTCAGCATGCGTTGAAAAGTCAAATATTACGGAATGTCACATGCAACGTGAAGAGACAAATTGGAGAGATTCCCGCAAAAGATATGAATTAAATAATTCATCCAGACCCACCTTGAAGACTTTAATCGTATTATATTCAAAAGGTTCGGCGCATCACACGCAGAGTCTTCACAACGGTTGGAAGATAGATTAAAATATGGGAATCTAGCCTTGCAACGTTCAAAAAGGAATAAACAAAGAAGTCCCCCTCCAACGGACTGATTTGTTACAGATTTGCAACGGCTATGAAGAAATGCTCAAGGATCAACACCTATATATATCCGAAGATTTGAAGTTGAGCAACTACCGGTGCGAACATACTTTCAAGCGATCAAAGCAATCAAGCAATCTAAAAGCGAAATACAGCATCGTGAAAAGAGTGGCTCTAAAAAGTTCATACTTGAAGAAGATCTTAGTTGGAGAAGACAAAAACTCGTGTCTTAAATCCTGAGTTTGGGGTACTTCACTGGTTGAAGTTCGAGGCTGTAAAGGCATCCAAGGATCGAGGATCAAGAGGTGCAAGGCAGTCAAGTGTGTTACAACGGCACGAATTTCCACTGGTTGGAAGCTGTTGTAGTTTGGTTGAATCACTGTAATATTTATCACTGGTTGAAAATTATAGTGAATTCATCTCCAACTGGTTTGGAGAAAAGTGGATTAGTAGAGGATTACCCCACCTCTAAGACCACTATAATTGCATGCATACTTTAATGTTTATAGCATCATACTTTAACTGCTGCATTCATTACTAAGTGTTTCATTAGTTGTTCTGTATTCGTCATCAGCTGACTTCCGCACGTATTAAGAACAAACGACTCCAAGTCATTTGTTTATATCAGCTGAAGAAACTTACTCTTTGAGAAAAAGAGTTTAAGAGTTTCAATAAGTCTATTAACCCCCCCCCCCCCCCCATCTAGAGTTATTCCTGAACGACTTGTGACCTACAAGTGGTATCAGAG
This sequence comes from Orobanche coerulescens, assembly GCA_033398695.1. Classification (NCBI taxonomy): domain Eukaryota; kingdom Viridiplantae; phylum Streptophyta; class Magnoliopsida; order Lamiales; family Orobanchaceae; genus Orobanche; species Orobanche coerulescens. Next base: position 105,662,901 of record CM065804.1, read on the forward strand.
AGGTTGGTTCATTTATTTCACGAACCAGGTCTATATCTGAGATAGATCTTTACTCTCATTTTATAATGGAACACATGCATTCTAGACTACCTATGTTTTCAGTTGACGAGTATGATCTTTGGAAGATAAGGATGCAGGCACACTTATCTTCAATCCATGATGACATGTGGTGCATCATAGAGGATGGTCCATTCATCTTCGAGAAGGACAACACTGCAGAGGAGATCGCAGCAGGGAAGCCAGAGAAGATCCCAAAGGAGAGGACAGAGCTGACTCCCGAAGAAAGAAAGCTGGCCAATCTTGATAACCGGGCCAGAGATGTGCTATATCAAACTCTTGACAAATCCACCATGGTCAAGATCAAAAATTGCAAGAATGCCAAAGAAATCTGGGACACATTAGCCCTGATGTGTGAAGGAACGGAGCTGATCAAGGAAAACAAGTTGTCAATTGCTATTCAAAAATTTGACAACTTCAAAATGAAGAATGGTGAATCCATATACCAAGTGGACACAAGGTTCACTGAGATTATCAATGAAATCAACTCCCTCGGCAAATCTTATGGCAACAGGGAGATGGCACTGAAGGTTCTAAGATCTCTCAACCCTGAATGGAGTATGAAGGCAGTGGCCATGAGAGAATCCAAGGACCTTAATAAGATAAAGATCCAAGAGCTGTTCTCTGACCTGAAGGCTTATGAGTTCGAGCTTCCAAGTTCATCCTCAACCGAGCCTGCAGAGAAGGGAATAGCCTTTGCAGCCGAGTCCCCCGCCAAGAGCCTATCTGATGTAAACCTCCAAATCCATTAGATTTTGAGGAAGAAATGGCATTCATTATGCAAAGGTTCAGCAACTTCAGAAAGAATTACTCCAAATACAAGAAAAATTATAAGGAGAGTCCCAGAAGAAATCAGAAAGCCGGAAGCTGGAAGGTGGAGTGCTACAACTGTCACAAGACAGGACACATCCAAATCGACTGTCCTGATCTCAAGAAGGACGAGAGAAAGAAGGAGGTGGGCAGAAAAGAAGACAGAAGGAAGGACCTCATCGGAGAAGATCAGGAGCATGTAGAATCAAGCAGCGGATTCTTTTCTGATGATGATGAAGAGTATGACTGCCTGGTGGCCAACTTACCTGATGAAGAGGTAACATTAAAACCCTCTGGTTCAAATAATAGTTCAGCCATGTCACAAGATATGGATCTACATGAATCTGTAAATCAGCTATTTAAAGATTTTGAGACACTTAAATCTGCACACCTAGCTGTATCAGCCGAGAAGACTCAGCTGCAAGATGAGAATAGGCAGCTGAAAAATGATTTTGAAAAACTCAGCCTAGAACTGAATAAGGTTGAGATAACTGCAGCTGACTTTAAAAACCAGGCTGATGTTAATACAGCTGAGATAAATCGACTAACTGTCTTACTTAAAGAAAAATCAGCTGCACTTGCTCATGTCAAAGCTGAATTTACTAAGCTGACTCTGGCAAATAAGACTCAGGCGCAGGAAATAACCTCCTTGAAGGCGTCTTCAACCCTAGAAGAATTGTGTACCAATAAGAGGCCACTATATTCCAGATCAGGCCTTGGATATGATCCTCACACTCCCTCTAGTTCCAAAACCACTTTCGTCAAGGGAGAAACAATTGTCTCGACTGCTGAGCCTACCTATAAACCGATATTTAAAAACAGGCAACAGCCAAGGCACAAGTCTAGGCTGCAGTCAGGTTACACAAGGCAGCTACCTAGACAAGCGACTAGGCAATGGCCCGTGCGTATGAAAGCACAACATGCCCACTATTATCAACAACTCCTTAAAAACAGATTTCAAAATGGGAGGGGCAGATGGAAACCTCAAGGTTATCCTAATTTCCAAAATGAACAAGTGTGGAGACCTCAAAGATTTAATAAATGGTCTCAGCCAAGATTTAGAAATGGCCCACACTATCAATATTTTGAGGAATATCCGGTATATAATCCCAACAGGAGATTCAGACCTCGACCTTACACACCTTATAAGGGTTATAATGATAACAACTTTCACAATCCAAGGAGAAATCAATTCTCCAGGAAACCAGCTAACCCGAGAGGACCCACACAGATCTGGGTACCTAAATCTCTGCTTGTTTGATTGCAGAAAAGGTGGAAGGACTACAACCACATCTCCACAAATTCAAACTTTGGAGGTGAAGAATGGTTTGTAGATTCTGGATGCTCGAGGCACATGACCGGGAACAAAAAGATGCTGTCCAAATACACCAAAGAAAGAGGTCCTGATGTAACCTTTGGAGATAGCTCTAGAGGACAAACAAAGGGCTTTGGAGAGCTACACCGAGGAAATATTGTGATATCCAAAGTTCATTATGTCAAAGGACTCAAGTACAATCTCCTGAGCATAAGCCAGTTTTGCGATGAGAAGAATCTAGTAGTCTTCACCATATGGAAATGCATGGTGATAGATATCCTATCTAGCGAAGTGAAGCTACAAGGATTCAGAAGAAGAGATGTCTACATGATAGATTGGAACACAGGAACACCTAACTCCTGTTTTCTATCCAAGACAGTAGCTGAGAACGGATGGTTGTGGCATAAAAGATTATGTCACCTGAACTTCAAAGCCATCAACAAGATTAGTTCTCAGAAGCTGGTCAGAGGACTTCCAGATGAAGCATTCAAGAAAGAAGCTCTTTCTGATGCCTGTCAGAAAGGAAAGCAGACCAGAGCATCATTCAAGTCAGTCCAGCCTACAACTCTCACAACAAGGATATTAGATCTACTCCACATTGATCTATTCGGTCCTATCAAACCAAGGACCCTGAGCGGCCGAAAGCATGCACTTGTTGTAGTAGATGATTACTCAAGGTACACTTGGATTATCTTCTTGTATAAGAAAAGTGAAACCTTGACCAATCTACCTGAGCTGCTGAGAGGGATCCAGAATGAGAAATCCATATCCATCATCAAGATCAGATCAGATAGAGGAGGAGAATTTCTCAACAAGGCGATCACTGATTACAGCGATCAGAATGGGATCCAGCATGAGCTATCTGCATCCAGGACTCCCGAGCAGAATGGCGTTGCTGAAAGAAGAAACAGAACCCTGAAGGAAGCAGCAAGGTCCATGATTGCGAAGGCATTCGCCCAAGAGGTTCTCGGGTCAAGTCATCAACACAGCTTGCCATACTCAGAACGGGAGTATGATAGTAGGGAGACATGGAAAAACTCCCTATGAGGTTTGGAATAATAGAACTCTTACTGTTGCTTACTTTCACGTTTTTGGTTGCAAGTGTTTCATTCACAACAATGGTAAAACACAACTAAATGCCTTTGATGCTAAAACTGATGATGGTCTCTTTATGGGATACTCACAAAGAAGCAAGGCATACAGAGTATTTAACAAAAGAACCTTAGTTGTGGAGGAAACACCCCATGTTGTTTTTGACGAATCTACTGTTGAGTACAAGAAGCAAGTTGAGCTAATTGAGAATAAGCTCAGATTAGCAACCCTTGAAGAAGTCATTGTACATGACACTGGAATGGTGGACTCACCTGCAGACCAGCCTGAAGATCCAACTGTGGCTGCTGAAGACCCAACTGCAGATCTGATAGGATCACCAAACCTATCTGATCCAGTTGCCGCTGATGAATACCCAGCTGTAGCTGATAAAGACTCATCTGCAGATCAGACCCAACTTGCAGATGACAAGACGGTAGCTGATCCAGCTGCAGACCAAGGAGACCAGAACCCAGCTGATGCAGAATCCACCCGAGCAATTCAACAGGGGGAACAGACCCAGAAGAAGACGATATCCCCAAGTGGCTCAAAGACCATCCAATCCAGCAAATCATCGGGAAGCTGACTGATGGAGTTAAGACACGACAGTCAACTCTACCCGCAGGAATGGCTATGTTCTCATGCTTTATGTCACAGATAGAACCTAAAACAACAGAACAAGCTTTAGAAGATTATTCTTGGATAAATGCCATGCAAGAAGAACTGGAGCAAATGGAAAGGAACAAAGTTTGGGAACTAACAGACAGACCAGATCACAAGAAGGTTATTGGCACCAAATGGTTGTACAAAAACAAGAATGATGAAGATGGGGCTGTTGTTAGGAATAAAGCCAGACTCGTTGCAAAAGGTTATGCACAGTGTGAAGTAATAGATTTTGATGAAACCTATGCACTTGTTGCAAGATTAGAGGCCATCAGACTATTCCTCGCATATGCTGCATTCAAAGATTTTGAAGTCTATCAGATGGATGTAAAGAGTGCTTTTCTAAATGGCATCCTAGAAGAAGAAGTCTATGTAGAGCAACCCCCAGGTTTTGTCAAAGGAGACAAAGTCTACAAGCTGTTGAAAGCTCTCTATGGACTTAAGCAAGCACCAAGAGCGTGGTATGAAACACTGTCTGTGTTTCTTGAGAAGAATGTTTTTTGCAAAGGAAAGGTGGACAAGACCCTATTCAGAGTGGAGCACGAAGGCCACATATTAATAGTCCAGATATATGTGGATGACATCATATTCGGCTCAACCAATCCAGAGCTATGTGAGAAATTCTCCAACCTCAAGCAAGGAGAATTTGAGATGAGTTTGATGGGAAAGCTTAACTTCTTCCTCGGACTACAAGTTAAGCAGATGGAAAATGGAATTTTCATCAACCAAGCTAAGTATACCAAAGATCTGATCAAGATATTTGGAATGGAATCAGCCAAACCAGCAAGAATTCCTATGAGCACAAGTACTCACCTAGATACAGATGAGGGAGGCATATCAGTGGATTCAACCCACTACAGAGGACTCATTGGATCATTGTTTTACCTCACAGCAAGCAGGCCAGACATATCCTATGCCGTAGGAGTTTGTGCACGATTCCAATCTAAGCCTAAGCAGTCACATCTAGATGCAGCAAAGAGAATAATTAAGTACCTTAAGTCTACAGTCAATGTTGGACTATGGTATCCCAAAGATGATAACTTCGAGCTGTCAGGATATTCAGATGCAGATTTCGCAGGATGCAACAATAGGAAAAGCACTAGTGGAACGTGCCAATTCATTGGAACCAGACTGATATCCTGTTTTAGCAAGAAGCAGGTTTCTAACTCTATCTCCACCACAGAGTCAGAATACCTAGCTGCAGGTAGCTGTTGTGCACAGATCTTATGGATCAGACAACAGCTGAGGGATTATAATATCATTGCCAATGAAGTCCCTATCTGGTGTGACAACAATAGTGCTATTGCAATAACCAACAATCCGGTTTTGCATTCGAGGACCAAGCACAGTGATGTTAAGCACCACTTCATCAGAGACCATGTGCTTAACAAGAGAGTTAGAGTTGAGAGAGTCAGCACATACTACCAGATAGCTGACATCTTTACCAAACCTCTGCCAGAAGAAAGGTTTTTGGAGCTGAGCAGAGATCTTGGATTACTAGATTGGGAATCTAGTACAGAAGCAAGCTGAAGCATATCAAAGGAAAGACGGACCCAGCTGATTAAAGGAATCAGATCCTAGCTGATGCAGGCAAGAGGACGAAGGACGGACAAAGGAACCTAACTGATCAGAATCTCAGGCGAGAAGTCTATGGAGTCAACTCATCTGATGCAGAGCAGTCAACAGTCAAACCAGCTAAGTTTTCTAAACTCAACCGACCTCTGAATATTTTATTATTATCTCCCATATGTATAATAATATTATATTAATTTTGGTTCACAAGTGGCATTTTAAATACACGTGGTGATCAATTGATAAATCGACTTCCACGGTGGCCAATTAAAACCAACCGTCAAATTTTAAAATCTAAACCTGGACCACCGTTTCGAATTTGAAATTTAAATAGAATCTCAAAAGGCGTACCACCATTTCAAAATAAATAATAAATTAATCCAAACGTTTTTTCATCTTCTTTATAAAGACAGAAACCCTTAACTTTACCTTTACGCTTACCAATCTTTCGAACCCTATATTTACAGAGCAAAAATTCTTTGAACTCCAAATACACTAAAAATCCTTTGTTTGCAGAAATGGAATCGTACTTCGAAGGCGTTAAAATGAAGGCGGTCAAGGACCAGACCCTGGTCGTTGATTTCGAAGGCCTGTTGGAAGCAAATCTGGAGAATTACGACGTGCTTGACCTAATCCGATCGATGAAGCTAAATGGGATCTACCCATTCCTGGATATCAGCCCTCAACATTTGTACAATGAGGATGTTATCGCGTTCTATCGTGAAGCCCATTTGATTCAGGCAGGAATTCGGAGCACAGTTGGCGGAAGACAAGTCGACATATCGCCGGAGTCGATTCGTATAGTTTTCGGTATGAAACACCGTAGCTTAGCTGTCGAAGCCCTCAAGCAGAAAGCAGCCGACACCTGGTTGAAAATCAAGGCAGACAATCAGCCGGATAAGTTGAAACTCACCGCCAAAAGAAGCGAGATTAACAACAAAATCATTATGGGTATGGCCGGCAGTTACGACCAACTGTCGTCGGCGAAGTTCATGGTGCTGGGAGCACTGATTCAAGACGAGGCAATTGATTGGGCTGACTATATTTTTAGGCAGCTTGTTCGAGAAGTCAACAAAGCCGAATGGCTTTCTGATGAAAAGAGATTCAGATCCAAGCTGGCGTTTGGAACGCAGCTGAGTTGGATCCTTGAGAAGACAGGTGTGGCGAAGGGAAGTACTGACCCCTTCCACACCAACAAGAGACTTGGTCATCTGGACCAAGAAACTTTGAGGAAGTTAGGGAACAACAGAAGAGCAGCTCATATGTTGAAAGAGCATCGACTCAAGGACTGCCCGTATATTATTCATCAAAGTAGTTAGACCAACTGCGGCGTCAATCCAATCATAGTCGAGTCAGACAACACTCCCATAGTTGTCCGATTCAAGAGAAGGGGACCAGCCCCTGGAGAACCATCCATCATGCAGTCATCTCCAGAACCCTCTCCCAAGAGGCCCAGGCGACTGCAGTTTAGTCAGGAGGAGCAGTCAGATCATCATGCCAGTCCTGCAGCCAAGTCACCTACCCACCTGGAAGACCATCCTGCTCCAGGCAGCCTGGAAACTTAGATCGTGGCTGTCCTCACTCCAGCATACATTTCTGAGGAGGAAGAAGCAGGTTTAATCATTTCAATCCCTGAAGCCAATTACACATTTAACCTGCTGGACAACAATGTTTTCAACCTGTCCATTGAACAATTACAGCTTGTTAAACCACAAGCCTTAAAACACTCTTTTGTTAACATTTTTGAAGAGTGGAAGTTTTTCAAAACACTGTCATTTACGGAACTTCAGTCTTATATTGAAACCAGTGGCTGGGAATATCCCCAAGCCACAGAGGAAGTACTGATTCATTTTTGTAAAGAATCAGACATAGTTTTGATCCTCCAGGAGAATTGGTTCATGTCTCATTTTAAAACCAACATGGACCAATTCATCCATTCCATTATGTATAGTATTTTTGATGGTTCCTTTGGAAAAGAAGATGAGGAGGAAGAAGAGAGAGAAATTAGAATTGAAGAAGTAAATGGAGAAGAAGATGAGGAAGTTATTGTTTTAGAAGACGAAGAAGAAGAGCAGAAAGAGAGAAAAGAAGAAGAAAACATTTTAGTTGAAAAACAGTCAGAAGAAGTGGAGAAAACAGAGGAGTTGATTGATGATGAAGAAGAAGGGGAAGAAGTAGAACAGGAAGATGATGAAGGAGAGAAGGATGATGATGAAGGTGAAAAAGATGATGGGAATGAAGGAGAAGATAAAAAGGATGGGAAAAAGGATGATGATAATAATGATGATGATGATGATGATGAAGGAGGAGATCAAGGAGCTGGGAAAGAAAAAGAAAAAGATGAAGAAGAAAAAGAAGAAGAGGAGAAGGAAAAGGAGCCAGAGAAAGAGCCGGAAGTAGAGGCTGCAAACAGGGCTGGGGCGCCTGCCCGGTATACCAGCCTAGACGCCGAGTTGGCTGAGGACTCCAGATTAGGGACACCAGAAAAGACCCCATCTGGAGTACCAGCTGCAGATAGGATCCTGCAGTCTAGTGGTTTATTTGCAGAAGGCTCAGGCGAGCACTCTCCACCATCGCAGATCTCACCTGTGATGACTGAGCTGATTCGACAAATAGTGAAGGATACCATTGGAGAGCTGCTTGCATCTCAGGTCACTCCTGACCTCCAATCCATCAATGCCAATATTGACACTTTGCTCCAGAGGGAAGCACCTCAGCCTCCTCCCCCTACGAACAACAGAATGCCATTTGGCATGTCTGACTGGATGTGCAGAATAGAGCAGCAGTTGACTACTTTAGTTGATGCTGGTAAAAAGGGGGAAGATAGGCTACAGGGGGAAGGCAGTATTCAAGGAGAGATAAGGGAGGAGTTTAGATCGAAGAAGAGGCATGATGTCCAGATGATCACAGCTGGGACATCCTCAGCCAAAAGGAAGGGAGGAGCAGAACCAGAAGAACAAGCTGAACAGCCTGCAGGCAAGAAGAGGAGGACTAGAGGAGGTTTTGAGCCTACTCTAGAGTGGGAAGGTAAGGAGTTTTGGTTTTTTGAGGATTTTGTACCTTATGAAGCTCTACCCATGTGGGGATCTGCAAGAAAAAAATTCATCAGAGACTACTACATCTGGGAAATACTCCAGAATGATAATCTCACCCCACAGCAGATCTTCATCAATTTCATGGAAGAAGCCCACCCACAACTCTGGTCTATTCTGAAGAAACATGTTGAGGCACACAATGCTTATCCCATGATCCCCCCATTCAGTGCCAAAGATCCTCCTACTTTGGAGAAAGGTAGTGCGTTGGATGAACTTGCGCTCCAAAGGAAAATCAAGAAGCTGTGTCTTGAGAATAAGTTTTCATCCCAAGAAGAGCAAAACTTCGCAGCTCTTGTTGTGAAGAGGAAGTATGGTCTTTCCCCTGTCAAGACAAGACCAATCGGAGCTAAACCCTTCAGGCTATTCGAAGAGGCAGATGACTTTCACTCATTTTGTACTTGTAATGATTTTATTTATTTCTGTACTTGTAAAATTTTCTTGTAAATTTCAAACATAATCAAGTCAGGAAATTTTATAACAGTCTTTTGAATGACAATTTCCAGTTGTCTCAAAAATTAGACTGATTTTAGTTTGTGTCTTGCACTCAAGTGCAGACTTGTTCATTTGAATATTTCCTTAAGTTTTGCCATCATCAAAATAGGAGGAATTTGTTAGGAATACTTGTTAGATTTTGATGATGTCATTAATATAAATTCAAATGTTTATTACATGGAAAAAATGTAAGGAAGAACCAAATGAGTATCTTCATAGGCCAAATAATGTCAAGTATAAAAACTTGGCAAAATGTAAAGAAGAATCAAATGAGTATCTTCTATAGGCCAAAAATAAGTTCGGCTAAAAATCGGCTAAGTACTAAAGATCAGCTGAGTTCATCAGAGAGGTACAGCCGAGTCAAGTCAGAGTAGTTCTGGTCAACAAAAATCATCAGGGATGTTTGACCGATCGCGATCAAGATACCTCAGACAAGTCATCTGATCAGACAAGTCCTAAACAGTGAACATCAGAGAGGTCCAGACTGCAGAGAAGTTAACTGCACATCAGCCTAGTCGAGATCAGCCAAGTACTCCAAGTCCACGTCAGCATGCGTTGAAAATTCAAATATTACGGAAAGTCACATGCAACGTGAAGAGACAAATTGGAGAGATTCCCGCAAAAGATATGAATTAAATAATTCATCCAGACCCACCTTGAAGACTTTAATCGTATTATATTCAAAAGGTTCGGCGCATCACATGCAGAGTCTTCACAACGGTCGGAAGAGAGATTAAAATATGGGAATCCAGCCTTGCAACGTTCAGAAAAGAATAAACAAAGAAGTACCCCTCCAACGGACTGATTTGTTACAGATTTGCAATGGCTATGAAGAAATGCTCAAGGATCAACACCTATATATATCCGAAGATTTGAAGTTGAGCCACTACCGGTGCGAACATACTTTCAAGCAATCAAAGCAATCAAGCAATCTAAAAGCGAAATACAGCATCGTGAAAAGAGCGGTTCTAAAAAGTTCATACTTGAAGAAGCTCTTAGTTGGAGAAGACAAAAACTCGTGTCTTAAATCCTGAGTTCGGGGTACTTCACTGGTTGAAGTTCGAGGCTGTAAAGGCATCCAAGGATCGAGGATAAAGAGGTGCAAGGTAGTCAAGTGTGTTACAACGGCACGAATTTCCACTGGTTGGAAGCTGTTGTAGTTTGGTTGAATCACTGTAATATTTATCACTGGTTGAAAATTATAGTGAATTCATCTCCAACTGGTTTGGAGAAAAGTGGATTAGTAGAGGATTACCCCACCTCTGAGACCACTATAATTGCCTGCGTAGCTTACTGTTTATAGCATCATACTTTAACTGCTGCATTCATTACTAAGTGTTTCATTAGTTATTCTGTATTCATCATCAGCTGACTTCCGCACGTATTAAGAACAAACGACTCCAAGTCATTTGTTTATATCAGCTGAAGAAACTTACTCTTTGAGAAAAAGAGTTTAAGAGTTTCAATAAGTCTATTCACCCCCCCCCCCCTCTAGACTTATTCCTGGACGACTTGTGACCTACATACTTTACGAGCCATGATTTAATTAGTGGCATGATATTGATATCGGAATGGATCTCTTTGTTGCTCTTGATATTTCGAGGATCTGTGACAGGATTTATCTGATTAATAATTCAAGGTAAATTCTGGATTGATTATGTGATTGAAATTGTTCGACTCGACGTCGATAGGATATTCTGTGTGGCACTAGTAGGGTCGATAACTCATTATGAACTGTTTTCTTGAATATGTAGTTCCTTGTTGCTATTAACTTAGCATGAATTTTGATTAGTCAGAGACGGACATGAACTGTGCTTATGGTTATTATTATTGTTCGATTCTTTCAGTATGGAAAGAAATCTGAGAGACCGTGGCAGAGGGGGACGAGGCCGCAAAAGGGGCCGAATCCCGATACTACGCGCCAACACATGCTCGAATGTGGAGCAGAGTTCCACAGGCAGTGATTTGCCTTCTATAGACCAATCGCACCACACTGGACGCGAGGATGCGCGTGTCGATCCTTATGTTGTTATGCAGGGCATGATGGCTCAGATGACCCATATGGGTCAATTAATGGAAGCTATGCAGAGAGCTACTAGTGGCCAGCAACAGGGGCCTCCTCCTCCAGCTCCTGTGCAGGGCAGACACGTGAGTCGGATCATCAGCGACATCTCTCTCCAGCGACCCCCGACTTTTGAAGGCTCCTCTGAGCCTGCTGACATTGTATATTGGATTGAACACTTTGAGAAATTATTTGAGATGGTGGACTGCCCCGAAGAAAATCGCGTATCCATAGCAGCTTACTATCTTAGCAAGGGCGCCCACACCTGGTGGCTTTCAGTGAGGCCAGCTGATGGTGTATATACTTGGGAGGAATTTAAAAACCTCATGCTAGACCGTTACTATCTAGGGCCACTCCGTGAGGCCAAGTTGTCAGAATTGCTGAACCCAGACCCGTCTGAAGATGATTATGTACTATCTGTTGCCGAGAAATTTCAGGCACTTCTTCCTTTCGCACTCGTTGATTGTCCGAATGGAAGCCGATAAGATTAAGTATTTTCTCAAGAGGCTTAAACCCCGAATGAGAATGTAGCTGTTGAATCACCATTGTACGACCCTACCGGAGTTCATCGAAAAAGCTCTGGAATACGAACTTACCGCAAAAGAGATTCTCAAGAAGCAACCATAGCCCAATAACAAGAGATCCAGGAACCAGAACCAGACTGACAATAACCGGGGGACGTTCAGGAAGCCCCAGTCATTGCCGAACCCTTCTGAACGACCACCCATGGCATCGAAGCCAGCCAGATCGCACTCTCGATTGATCAACTCATCTATTGTGTGCTATAACTATGGGGACCAGGGGCACATCAGCTCCAAATGCCCGAAGCCGGCCGTCGCATGCCATACTTGTGGGAAGAATGGGCATCGTGCTCATTATTGCAGGAATGGACCAGGACGTGATCCAGTAGCATCTTATGCTCCAGTATAATCTTCTGTCCAGGACCGTGTACCTCCGTCCGCTTCTTATCAGACTACCGGGGTGAACAGAGGGATGGGCCATGGAAACCAAGCTGGTACATCTGGTGTCGGAGCTGAGAAACCTAGGAATTATGAGATGAAGAAGGCCGACGATCCCGAAGCCAGCATGATTGCAGGTACTCTCGAGATCCGATCTCTGCCCGTATGTGTTCTTTTTGATACTGGTTCTTCACACTCCTTTTTATCTACTTCTTGTTTGAGTCGTTTGCAATTAGATCATGTTACCAATTGTGAACCTTATGTAATTGGTCTACCCGATGGTAGAAGAATTGTTGGGAATCGTGAAGTGCAAAACTATTCGATTCGCATGAACGACCGTGAGTGGTTGTCAAACTTAATCGTGGTCGATTTACCTAAAGATGATGCAATCTTGGGTATCGATTGGATGGATTGTCATGATGCCATACTTAGCGTACGCACGCGGATAGTGACTGTCATATCTGACGATGGTGTTGAGTGTATTTTTCAGGGTGACAATCCCAGCAATTCCGGGAGAGTCATCAAAATGCTTAATCAAGGGTGTATTGGTTATTGGTGTTACATGACCAAAACAGCGGATCGACTAGTTGAATTGGCCGATATTCCGGTAGTCCGAGACTACCCAGATGTATTTCCAGATGAGTTGCCAGGCTTACCTCCACATTGTGATGTAGAGTTTACTATTGAGTTAGACCCTGGTACGTCCCCGCTTTCGAAAGCACCGTATCGTATGGCTCCAACTGAGATGCAGGAGTTGAAGAACCAGCTTGAGAAGTTGACTGAGAAAGGCTATATTCGACCTAGTGCGTCCCCTTGGGGAGATTCAGTGCTATTTGTATGGAAGAAAGATGGATCTCGGCGTTTGTGTATTGATTACCGTGAGTTGAACAAGGTAACCATCAAGAACAAATATCTATTGCCTCGTATTGATAATTTATTGGATCAACTTCAGGGAGCTACTGTGTTTTCTAAGATCGACTTGAGGTCCGGGTATCATCATTTGAGGATTCGAGAGTCTGACATTTCGAAGACCACTTTTGTTACTCGCTATGGGCATTATGAGCTCGTAGTGATGCCTTTTGGACTGACTAATGCACCGACGGTATTCATGGAGTTGATGAATCAGGTTTTTATTAATTTTCAGGATCTCTTTGTAGTCATTTTTATTGACGACATTTTGATTTACTCTCATGACCATGAAGAGCATGAACGTCATCTCCATCAAGTTCTCGATGCGTTGAGGCGGGAACAACTTTATGGGAAGTTTTCCAAATGTGAGTTCTGGATGCCTGAAGTTATCTTTCTTGGGCATGTGATATCAGCCTATGGGGTGAGAGTAGACCCACGGAAGACAGAAGCTATCCGAGACTGGCTACCTCCGAAGAACGTGAAGGAAGTTCGTAGTTTCCTGGGTCTAGCAGGTTATTACCGACGGTTTGTGGAAGGTTTTTCCAAGATTTCGCAACCGATGACTAACCTGTTGAGGAAGGATAATAAGTATTTGTGGTCAGAGGCATGTCAGCAAAGTTTTGATGAACTCAAGAGTCGATTGATTTCAGCACCTGTTTTGGTTCTATGAAAGGATTCGTGGTGTATAGTGACGCGTCGAGACAGGGCCTTGGATATGTGCTGATGCAGGAAAGGAAAGTGATTGCCTATGCATCGAGACAATTGCGACCCTATGAAGTTAACTATCCAACCCATGATTTGGAGCTAGCAGCCATGGTGTTTTCTTTGAAAATCTGGCGTCACTATCTGTATGGAGTTACCTGTCAGATCTTTACTCATCACAAGAGCCTGAAGTACATTTTTACTCAGAAGGAGTTAAACACGAGGCATAGAAGGTGGCTAGAACTAATCAAAGACTATGATATCGAGATCGTTTATCATCAGGGCAAAGCAAATGTGGTTTCCGATTCCTTGAGTCGTAAGACAGTACAGGAGCAGATGCTTGCCCATTTGACAGTTCAGAGAGAATTGCAGTTGGAGTTCGTGAGGCCGGAAATTGAAGTCTAGTTACACCATATTTAGGGACAACTCTACACACTTGAGATTTCCTCATCCCTTGATGATATAATCAGATCGAAGTAGGTTACGGACCCATTCTTATCTCGAGTTCGGGATGAAGTAACTCAAGGGAAAGCCCTTGAATTTGTGATCCACAAGGATGGATTGATACGCTTCAGGAATCGAGTTTGTGTACCCGCAGACGAAGAGTTGAGGAACTCTATCCTGAAAAAGGCTCATGCTACCCCGTACTCCATTCACCCGGGATCTAGCAAAATGTATAAGGATTTGAAGCAATGTTATTGGTGGGGGAATATGAAACGTGAAGTTGCAGAGTTCGTTTCGAGATGTTTAACCTGTCAGCAGGTTAAGATTGAGCATCAGTGACCCGCAGGAATGCTGAAACCGCTCCCGATTCCCGAGTGTAAATGGGAGGACATATCGATGGGTTTTATCACTAGCTTTCCGACGAGTCGTCGAGGGATGAATACGATTTGGGTGATTGTGGACCGTCTAACCAAATTAGCCCACTTTTTGGAGATTAAAGACACATGGGGACCCGAGAGATTGGCCCAACTGTTTATTAAAGAGATTGTAAGGTTACATGGTACCCCCAAGAGTATTGTATCGGATCGTGATGGGCGATTCGTGTCTCACTTCTGGTCAGTACGCATTTGAACTTCAGTACGACATTTCATATGCAGACTCATGGTCAGTCTGAAAGGACTATCCAAACTCTAGAGGATATGTTGAGGACGTGCGCTCTTGATTGGAAGGATGATTGGGAAGCCCAACTGCCGTTGGTGGAATTCACTTACAATAATAGTTGGCACGATTCGATTCAGATGGCACCTTATGAAGCATTGTATGGCCGTCGTTGTAGGTCTCCTTTGTGTTGGCACAACCTATCTGAATCTCTGGGTACGGAACCTGATATATTGTTAGCAGCCCGTGAGAAGATCGCCCTGATTAGGACCCACCAGGCTAAAGCAAGGAAAACACCACTCGACTAACCGTATCGCTTAGAGAACATGCCCGGTGCAACCGGCGTAATAAACATCAACCGACAAATATAGCAACTTCAACGAATACAAACCGCAATTCGGAGTGAAAATCCCAAGTACTCGCAAGTACAATCTATAAGTTTATAATTTAGAAAACAACCATATCGAAAGAGACAAAATAAATAAGAAGACTCAAATGCACATGTACTATCCCAGCGCCCGCTCGTCCGGCTGAACATAACCTGAAATCCATAACAAGAATTTCCCCAAAACGGGTCCCAAAGGGGTTAGCAATTACGCTGGTACAAGTAATCAAGGCAAACCATTCGCATACATATTTCATAGTACAATGAACCAAATTCATTTCAAAACCAAAACCAGACAAGTTTTTTCCGGAAACAAACAGTCAACAATCAATTTGCCTTGGAATCGGGGCTATACCACTGGTCCTGCTCGAGGCCTCTAAGGACCCTTCCGAGCTGGCCATATCATAAAATAAATCATGCACACGCATCGCCTTGGGAACATGGATATACCATTGATCCCACTCGATGCCTCTAAGGACCCTCCCGAGCTGGCTAGCGAAACAAACTCATGAATCCAGGGCTATACCATTGGATTCCCTCGAGGTGAGCAAAGCACACACAATATAGATCACCATTTCATGTTAAGCATAAAGGTTTCCAAAAATACTTGCCTTGAGTAATTGACGACGACACGAACGGAAGGAATCAAACACGACCGCTAGGAACCGATGAAACCGAACCTAACGATTCGAGGAATATAATCACAACCACTTCTAAACGATTACGGAAATGGTATACACCCGAAAACCCGCTTACGATTCATGTGTATTCCTACAAAAACAACAATGGGGGCGGATTGCAACCAAACCCTCTCGATTATACAAACATCACGAAATACACCATGAATTCGTAGGAAAACAAAAATACCAACAAGATTAATCATATACAACAAGGATTAATCAACAACACGGAACGAAACGGTCATAAACTCAAAAATCCCCAAATTCCAAAAGTAAGGTTCTAAGAGATTCTACCTTGATTTGAAGATGAAAAATGGATGATTAGTGATAGATTGATGTTATGATGCTTGAATATACTTCTACAATGGAGTTTGGGTGAAAATCGAACGAACCCTATCTTCCAAAGTCGCTCACGTCGTGAAGAGAAGAGAGAAAGATCAGAAATGAAGAAAAGTCGGCCGCTGCCAGTATATATACTGGCAGGTGTTACGGCCGTAACCTACCTCACTTACGGCCATAACATAAGAACATTAAGGCCGTAACGTGCCTGTCTTACATCAGTAACTGTCCCCTTGAACAAAACTGGGCAATATCAACGAAGTCAACATATGGCCGTATCAATACATGACTACGGCCGTATCAATTCATATGGCCGTAATTCATGCATGTTACGCCCGTAACTTCTCACCAGACCAAAATGCCAGAAAACAAAGTCTTGTTACGGCCGTATAAAGGAAAGCTTACGGCCGTAACTCTCGAGTCTTACGGCCGTAACATCGCTGGCTTACGGCCGTAACATGGCCTGTGACAGTAGGCCAGAATCTGAAGTAACTACTCGACGAGGAAAGATCGGGAAATGCCAAGGCGTACGAAAGACCAACGGATACACGCACGATGGATTCAAGTCCAAAACTAAGACGCTAAAATGAGACGTGATTCCGACTACCTGAGGGTTCGGAAAGGACAAGGATAGCAATTGCCCCAAGACTTTTGGGAAATTACAAAACGGCCCAAAACATCTGAAATTCACGATACACGGTCGAAACACCAAACAAAAGCTCACAACATGCATAATAACATGAGATGGATCTTCAGCAACCCTTAAACGGCGGTTCCGGACAACGATTACGAGAATCGAACGAATAGTGATGAAAAATGACATAAAATATGGAATTGAGTAAAACAAGTCCGAAACAAGCTCGGACTACAACAAGTCCAATATTAAATATTCTCTAAATATCGATATGGTTACAAGAGAGTCACCAAAAACAAAAAATACACCAAAAATGAAAATACTGGGAAAAGAAAAAAATGCAGATATTACATTCTACCCCTCTAAAAATAAGTTTCGTCCCAAAACTTAAGAAACAAACAACTCGACACCATGCCTCGACCACTGCACCTTGACCAAAGGAATGATCTTATGCCTCAGTCGCTTCTCACGGTGCTCCAAAATTTTCAAGGGGCGCTCCTCGAAGGTAATATCCTCGGTGACATCAATCTCACCATAGTCGATGACGTGACTAGGATCCGAAACATATTTCCTCAGCTGGGAAATATGGAAAATGCTATGAACGTGACTCAAGGCCGGAGGTAATGCCAAACGGTATGCCAACTCGCCGACTCGCTCGAGAATCTCAAAGGGCCCAATAAATCTTGGACTCAACTTTCCCTTCTTCCCGAAGCGGAAAATTCCTCTCATCGGCGACACCTTTAGTAGAACATGGTCTCCCACCTCGAACTCCAAGGGTCGACGACGGACGTCGGCATATGACTTCTTTCGACTCTGAGCAGTCAACATCCATTCCCGAATCAATTCCACATTCCGCCTCGTCTCTAAAGTGATATCTGGTTCGGTCCCGACTAAATCGGATGCTTCATTCTAACAAATCGGCGATCGACAACGCCGCCCATAAAGCGCCTCATATGGTGCCATTCGAATCGACGCGTGCCAACTATTGTTGTAAGTGATTTCGATCAATAGCAAATGCTCCTCCCAGTCACTGCTCCAGTCGAGAGCACAAGCACGCAACATTTCCTCAAACGTCTGATAGTGCGTTCCGACTATCCATTTGATTGAGGATGAAAAGAGGTACTCAAACGCAAATGAGTACCCAACGCCTTATGCACTGCCTGCCAAAAGTGCGATACAAAATGGCCATCCCGATCCGAAACAATAGACTTCGGAGTACCGTGAAGCCTCACAATCTGCGCAATAAACACATGAGCCAACTTGTCCGGGCCCCAAGTATCCTTGATGCCTAGAAAATGTGCCGACTTGGTCAGACGATTTTGCGAAAGCTGTGAAAGGCCAGACATCGGACTCTCCCCTTGGTCAGACCGATTTCTCCGGTGAAATCCCTACTGCTGTCTTCTCGAAAGAAGATTGCGTCCAGGTATCTATTGTGTTTAAAAATGCAATTATTGGTAAGTTTTCGTATGGTAAACCTGCTATTGATGCGATTATTAGGAATCTACAGAACTCTGGGTTTGGCCTTTGCAATGATCAGATCCTTAATTTCAAACATGTTCTTATTACCCTTCAAAATGAAGATGTCTGATGAAAGCTTTGAGGTCTCCATACCTGATTATTTTGAAAGTTTGGATAACCTTGAGCTTTCCATTTATCTCTCCCATTGTGAAATCTATTTTGTGAGAGTCTTTGGTAATTAGCAGAATATTGTTTTGACTACTGATGCTTCTTTGGCCATTGCCTAGTCTTTTGTCTAGGTGGCTGCCTTGTAAACCTTGGCTGCTGCCTATACTGTTGATTGGGTTACTACTTATTTTTAAATACAGGTTTGTTTATTGGCTCAGCAGTCTGGGCATATGTTTCTCCCTTTATAAAAGTGGTTTTAGAACTGGAGGGAGTGTTGGGGTCATATCCAAGGCCTGATTTTAAATAGAGTGGCCTTTGGTTTATACGCAATCCATCAAGGGTTACAGATGCTTTTAGAGATGTTATCTCTTTAGCTTGTGCATTGTTCAACTGTTTCAATTTTGAAATCTCAATTTTGATATGGGTAAGTGCAACTGACTTTTCATTGTTTAAAATAGTCAGCCTATTAATCTCAGCTGTGATAATTTCAGCTGAGTTCTTCAAATTATTTTCAGAGTGTTTTTCAGACTCAACTCTGATGTTTTTAAGTTTTGCTGACTCTAGGCTGAATTTGTCATAATCATTTTTCTGCTGGACTTTCTCATTTCTCAGCTGTGCATTCTCAATTGTCATAGTCAGGTAAGGTTTAAGGTTTCAAAATCTTTTAGCAGTCGATTTACAGAGTTGTGAATATCAATATCTTCAGACATATTAAAACTGAAATCTTCTGTAGTTTGAGGTTTAGATGTTACCTCTTCATCAGCCATGTTAGCCATAAGGCAGTTGTAGTCGTCATCGTCATCAGAGAAGAATCGACTGCTTGATTCTACTCTTTCTTGAATTTGATCTTCACCAATGAGGGCTTTTCTTTTTTCATCCTTAT
The DNA here is from genome assembly GCA_033398695.1 of Orobanche coerulescens. NCBI lineage: Eukaryota > Viridiplantae > Streptophyta > Magnoliopsida > Lamiales > Orobanchaceae > Orobanche > Orobanche coerulescens. Next base: position 105,682,274 of record CM065804.1, read on the forward strand.
TGCCTACTTCCTTCTTGTCTTCATCTTTCTTGAGATCAGGACAGTTAAACTGGATGTACCTTGTTTTGTGGCAGTTGTAGCACTCAACTTTTCAATTTCTAGCTTTTTGATTTCTCCTTGGATTGTCTTTGTAGTTCTTCTTGTACTTGGAGTAATTCTTTCTGAAGTTGTTGAATCTTTGCATGATGAATGCCATTTCTTCCTCAAAGTTTAAAGAGCTTGGAGGATTGACTTCAGCTTGATTCTTTGCAGGGGACTCAGCTGTAAATGTTATTCCTTTCTCAGCTGGTTCATTTGATGATGAGCAGGGAAGCTCGAACTCATAGGCCTTCAGGTCTGGGAACAGCTCCTGGATCTTTATTTTATTAAGATCCTTTGATTGTCTCATGGTCGCAACCTTCATATTCCATTCTGGATTGAGAGATCTTAGAACTTTCAGAGCCATATCTTTGTTGCCATATGTCTTTCTAAGAGAGTTTATCTCATTGATGATTTCTGTGAATCTTTATCCATATGGTCAATTGTTTCACCTGTCTTCATTTTTAAACTGTCACATATCTGAGTAGATATTGACAATTTATTCTCCTTGATAAGCTATATTCCTTCATACATTACAGCTAATGTGTCCCATATCTCTTTTACATTTTTTGCAATTCTTGATTTTCACCATCGTGGCTTTATCAAGAGTTTGATACAAGATATCTCTGGCCCGATTGTCAAGGTTGCCCAGCTTTCTTTCTTCAGGGGACATCTCCGTTCTCTTCTTGGGAATCTGGTGTGGTTTCCCAGCTGCTATTTCCTCATCTATATTGTCCTTCAGTAAGATGAAGGGTCCATCCTCGATTATACACCACATATCATCATGGATGGATGATAGATGTGCCTGCATTCTTATTTTCCATAATTCATATTCATCAACAGAGAAAACAGGTAATCTAGAATCCTTATGTTGCATGTGTTCCATTTATGAGAGATTAAAATTTATATGCTCAAATATATATGGATCTGGTTCGGTAAAATTATACCAACCTCTCCGATACCACTTGTAGGTCACAGATACTCAGAGTACGGTCTAGAGGGGGATGAATAGACTGTCTAAAATCTTTTCATGAATATATCAGTTGAGTAACCTCAACTGTGATTGTGTGCAACTAACAAACTTCGGTTGCAGATAAGTAATGCAGAAGAAACAGCTGATAATAATGCAGATGACTTATGTCAGCTGTAAAACTTGTTTTGCGGAAAGATAGCTGACTCTATAATGGAACAGTAAATGTGTATGCAGCAGTTAAATATGATGGTAAATCAGTAAACCACACAACACTTTTAAAGTGGTTTCAGAGGTGTGGTAATCCTCTACTAATCCACTTTTCTCCAAACCAGTTGGAGATAAATTCACTATAACTTTCAACCAGTGAAATTATGTTACAATGAATTTCGTTACAACATCTTCCAATAAAATGGAGTTCAATGTTCTAGGATTCTCGATGCGGTTGTTTAAATGGGATCATTTTTCAATTTTAAACAAGAACCATTTTCAGCACCTATTTGGATTAAAAATTTTGATTTGCCGATCCAATTGTTTGACATATGGGCTCTTCATACTATTGGGTCTTTGATTGGGTCGTTTATTAAAACTGACATAAGTACCATTAATAGAAATAGATTGAATTATGCGTTGTGTTGAAATCAACTTAAAAAATGTCTTACATAATTCGGTTGTCATCAATTGCGATGGTGTCCTGACTGAATTAGCTGTGGAGTATGAGAAACTTCCGAGTTATTGCCATCATTGTCATCATGTGGGACATGATATAGATGTTTGCTATTTTAAAAACCCGGGTTTAAAAGCAAAAAATTTTCTGAATAAGTTCCAAAAAACGACTGTTGAGAAAGGTAAAGAAAAAGAATGGATCCCTGTGGGTAAAGTCGATGTTGCCTCCACTTCAAAAACCTTCGATGTTTGTAATACTAAAGTGCTTACTGATAATGCCCAGAAAGAAATTATTATTGTTGATAATGTTGTCCCTACTAATGACGTTGTTTGCTTGAAAGTGCCTATAGTTGAGGAGAAAGGGACTTGCACGGATGAAGAACCAGGGGTACAGACTAATAATATGTTCTCATTACTTGAAAATGTAGATGACTCTGAACCCTTTCCCCCTAGGACTGAGGAAATTTGTAATAAAAATAATACTGTTAATGGTACCCCTGGTATGAAACGCCGAACAGTGTCGATCAAAATGGGAGAAAGAAATCGAACTCCAAAAGGAAGGAAGGTAAAATGAGTATTGGCCAATAGGTTTCTGGTCCGGTCAGCCCAAAAAAATTTAATTTTAACCCACCCCCCGTTAATAATGTTAATGTGTTTCCTGATGACACCCCATCCCACTTGATTAAAAATGTGTTGCTTGATGTTATCCCGCCCCCTTTATTTGATAATGTGTTGCTTGGATGATTTCTCTTCTAAACATTTTCTTCAAACTGAATCCTATATAGGTATCACTCAAGATCCCCGACAACTTCCTCCAATTCAGACCGCTCCATCCTCGAATGACGAGTCTGAACCGGGGGAAATTAAGGAAGATCTAGATGAGGGGGGGTCCGAACCGTCCTACGATTCTAAAGAAGAAATTTGTGAATGGTCCTTCTCGGACGGTAATGATCAGAGGAATCTTGTGGTTGCTTTGCCGGTTAATGATAAAGTTTTGAATGCTTCAAAATCTAAAAAACGATTGAAAAAGGAGAGTAATAACTCCAACATTTCAAAAATGGCTACACGTAGGACTTGTAATAATGGTTAAAACAATTATTTGGAACATCAGAGGTGTGGGCAATGAATCGGCACAGAAAATTGTTAAATTACTTAACAAAGATCATCAACCTAATATTTTGGCTCTCATTGAACCTAAAGTGGATTTGAAAGCTGGCTATTTTTATAGGCTTTTTAGTTTTGATAAAGTGATCTCCAACGCTAATAATCATATTTGGATTCTCTCGGATATTAATTCCAAACGTCCTTCGTAGTACGGATCAGATGTTGCATACTAGTATTAAACATACCTCTCTACCTAATCCTTTTCTGTTCACTGTTGTTTATTGTAAAAATATGAAAATTGAGAGGTGGGTCCTCTGGGGGGATTTGGTCTCGGTTAGGCAAGTCCAAACTCCGTGGATGGTGGACGGTGACTTCAATATCGTCCTCCATCCTTGTGAGAAAAAGGAGACAACCCTCTTATCCCCAGAAATGGAAGAATTCAGGGATGCCATCCTTGAATGTGATCTTTCTGATGGTGGATATGTAGGATCCCCTTTCACTTGTTACAGTAATTCTATTTGGCAGAGGATTGATAGTATTTTTTTCTCCGCTGATTGGTTGAATATGTTCCCAAATTGCTCGGTTAAACATATGCCTAGGCACACTTCGGACCATAATGTACTTCTTTGTGATTTTAATACGTCTACCAAAAAACACTCGTACTCTTTTTGTTTTCAAAATAAGTGGACTAAACAGCACGATTTTTTTGAATATTTTTAAACATTCTTGGGACTTGCCTATTCCTTTTGCGGGGATGGCTAGACTCTCTAAAAAATTTGGGCGTCTCAAAATTACTCTCAAAGATTGGAGTAAGAGTGTTTTTGGTAATATTTTTGATAAAGTGGCCGAGGCCTAGGATAGGGTTGCTATAGCGGAGAATTTTTTTGACAACGATCTGTCTACTACCAATAAGGAACATCTTAAGAACATAAAGTAAAAAGTAGGGGCATGGTCTGCGTGCATCTTACCTTTCTCAGACCTTGCTCTGAGCGGGATATACTGGGTATGTTTTGTTTTGTTTGGTTTGGTTTGGTTTGGTTTGGTTTGGTTTGGTTTGGTTTGGTTTAAGAACATGAATAATAATCTTATCTTGACTCTTTCTCTTGAAGAAACCTTATGGAAACAAAAAACTAAAATGAAGTGGATCATGAAGGGAGAGAGGAATAGCAAGTTTTTTCACGATTTAGTCAATAAAAAAAGAAATAAGAATTTTATCCATCACATATCGGATAATAGTGTTACCCTCTCGGATCCGGAAGACATTAATAATTCGGGAGTCCAATTTTTTCAAAATTTCTTCACTAAAGATAGAAGTGTCTGGGAGAACATTAAAATCGATTTCATCCCCAAGATGATTGAGGATAATGAGAACAACTTACTTTGTGGTCTCCCTTCATTAGATGAAGTTAGAGATGTGGTTTTTGATATGGATAGTGATAGTGTCGCTGGCCCTGACGGCTTTAATGCTAAATTTTTTCAAGTTTGTTGGGACATTATTTGTTTTGATGTGTTTGATGCGGTTATTGAATTTTTCGGGGACAAGGGTTTATCCCAAGCTTATTCCTCCACCACTTTATCCTTGATCCCTTAAGTCCCGTACCCTAATTCGTGCAAAGATTTTAGACCCATCTGTCTTTGCAATACTTCGTACAATTTGTTTTCTAAAATCTTGAGTAAAAGACTTAATGGTATCCTCCCGCGGATTATCAATCCTTCTCAATAGGGTTTTGTGAAAGACCGCCTTATTTCGGATAACATCCTTACGGCTTTAGAAGTCACGCATGCTAAAGCCACGCATGACATCTCTCGATCTAACTTAAATACCATTATCAAACTTGATATGAAAAAGGCCTACGATCGTATGGATTGAGATTTATTATTCATTATTATAGAGAATTTTGGGTCTTCGCTCAAGCTATATCGCTTATTAAAAATTGTGTGTGCTCACATTGGTTTTCGATACTCATAAATGGCTTTGCGGTGGGTTATTTCAAGAGTGAGAGGGGCCTTCGGCAAGGTGATCCTATTTCCCCCCTTCTTTTTGTTCTTATGGCAGATTATTTTTCGAAATTCATTGATGACACGTTTATAAAAAACCCGAGTATGTTTTACGTTATTTGGAAAAATGTGAAAATCACTCATCTAGCCTACGCGGATGATAATCTTGCTTTTTAAAGGCTAATAGACCTAATCTTCAAATTCCGAATTATTGTATTCATCATTAAATGAGGTGTCGGGCCAAACAGTTAACAATGCGAAGATCATCTTTGTTATGCACAACCTGACGACCACACTCCAGGCCTTGGTTTGTGACTCCACGGGATTTAAATGCTCTAACCTCGCGATACAATATCTTGGGGTCCCTCTGTGGAAAGGTAACCCAACTTTTGCTATGTTTAATGAATTGATCATGAAAATTCAAAATAAGATTTGTGCGTGGAATCATCACCTCCTTTTCTTAGGAGGTAGAATTGAACTCATTAAATCGGTCTTAAACTCTATATCCTTTTATTGCTTCCAAGTCATTAAACCCCTGGCAATGTTATTACTTTTATTGAGAGGCTCTTCAATAAATTTGTATGGGGTTCTAATGAGCTTAGCAATAAAATTCATTGGGCGTCATGGAAAAAATTACGTTATCCTTCTAGTGAAGGGGGTATTGGGTGCCGAGATCCTAATGATATTATTCATGCGGCCGAATTTAAAATGTGGTGGCGTTTTCATACTAATAATAATATTGTTAGGAGTATCCCCTCGAATGCCACTCAGAGGATGTTGAGTGAGGGCATTGTACTTGTAATTATGTAAATTATTAATATAAGGCAATGGATGTTTCTTTATTTACTGGCAGTTACTGGCATTCCTAACTCGTAAATATACATATAGAAACTAGTCCGTGTATTTGAGAGCAAATTGTTCCACTCCTTATTGGATAAGGGGGTCGGCACTGGAAAGGTTTATAGCTCAAATACTTAATCGTTCGCAAGTCGATGAAACTTGACTAGGCGTTAAGTTTATATGAAGACTTGTATGACGTGTTCTTTGACATGGAGAGTGCCTGTCGAACACTAATGGTTAGTGGAGACATACGTTATAGGTATGCTAATTGGATTAGTATAATCGAACCGACTCACCCTCGATTCGTCACACGGATTTCACTCCGGGACAGTGAATGACGGAATCGAAAGGTTGTGATAGGTATTCGTGAACCTTCGACTTGAGGATTTAGTAGGGATGTGCTTGTGACGTTAAGATTTTCATTAGAGTAGTTCGACCCTATAAACCGGGAGGTGGGGGTCAACCTCGACATGCATCTTAACGGGCAAGTAGCAGGTCCTACTGAATACCAAGATAGAATTCTTTCTCCCGTTAGTGAGCGGGTTATATGTCCTATGCGGTTATTGGCAGATGAGATCATAAGTCTTTGGCCAAATCATTGGAGCTAGTTGTATTGGATACACGAGAGCTCGATGATCTCGATTTGCATTAACGCATGCACTGTAATACCCGCAATTTCGATTTCCGGTAATTTTCTTTTTTTGGCGGAAGTCCATTTTGATGACTCGCTCATGACCGTTTCTTCATTTTGAGAATATTTAATTCTTTACTTTTTGATGTCCGAGCTCGTTTCGGTGTCGTTTTGTTGAGTTCCTTGTTCTTAAGCGGCTTTTCCGCACTTGAGTTCGATTCTTGCGAATCTCGTTCGAAATTGTTGTTTCGAGTTTCTCATAAGTTCATTTAATGTTATTATTCGTGTTGCGAGCTTTGGCTTGGTGTTTCGATCGTGTATCGTGTATTTCGGACATTTTGGGCCGTTTTCGTAATTTCCCAAAGTTTGGGGTAATTACTTTCCGTTGTTGAATTTCGAGCCTTCGGGTGGTCGGAATCATGTGTTCTCTTAGCACTTGGATTCGTCTTTGCGAGTACTTCATAACCATATCTTCGATTCATACTTAGGTTCGGGTTTTGGGGTCGTCCGTGCCGTCGGAGTGGCCACGGCCGAGTCACGGACGGAGCAGGGCCTGGCCTGGCCGAGTTACGGCCGTAAGGAGCCAGTTACGGCCGTACGTGCTCGGCATACTTGGTGGGACGAATGTCGGTTACGACCGTAAGGGCTGCCGGTTACGGCCGTATGGGTGTCAGACAGTGTTCGGACGAATGCCAGTTACGGCCGTAAGGCGTGATCAGGTACGGCCGTATGGGCACTGGGCATCTTCCGGACGAAGGCCTGTTACGGCCGTAATGTGTGCCAGTTACGGCCGTAAGTGGTCGGCAGGCTGCTGGGCAGTATATATATGATCGAGCAGACGGGTTTACACCCATTTCTCTCATTCCTCTCATTTCCTTTCCGCGGCTGGGGCTTGGAGAACATGTAGAGATGTTGTTCAACTATCAATCCACGAAGTTCTTGAGTTTCTAACGTCGATCAATCATCCTATAACCTCCTACGATCTGCCAAATCGAGGTTAGATTTCTTAAAAACCTAGTTTTGGGGAAATTGGGGTTTTTGTTGGATTTCGTTCATTTGATCCGTAATAACTTAGATTATTGATGGATTATTGATTATTAAGTTGTATTCTACCTATTTCCTTGTTATTCCATGGTCGGATCGTATAGATTCGTCGTTTTGGTTGAGTTCTTAATCGACGCCTTGAAGGTGTCCGGTAGAATGTCATAGAGGGGTTTTCGGACGTTCTATGATTATTCTTCCTCGTATGATCATTGATTTATTAATTATATGATGTTAGGGTCGAGTTTCTTGCGAAGAAACTGTGTTGAACCCTTCCATTCGTTGTCGTATTCCTTTTCGATAGCATCGGGCGTTTCGAAGCTTTCCGGTTGAGCCGTGTTCGTCGGAATACTTGCGTGCTGATTTCGAGGCAAGTACCTTGTTCATACACTTCACGTTTTGTGGACATTATGATCGTTGATCGTCTTGGTGTGTTTGTTTGGTTATTTGAAAGGATTTTTCAAAAGATTCGTTTTGGCCTCGTTAAGGGCTCTCTTTCAAAATGCGTGTATTTTGTGAACGATGTGTTTTGAGAATTGATTATTTTTTTGAACGTTGAAGGTTTTAATGATACCCCCGCTTGTTCAATGTTGTGGAATCGTGTTAATCATGTTGTGGTATTGTGATGAGTATGATAACAGTGTCGGGTAAGTGGCCATCTCTAGTAAGTATTCTTAATGAACTTGCATTCTTAACATATTAGTATTGCATGAGTAACGGGTGTGTGTGCATGCTCACTACGGGTTAGATCCGACGGGGTCTCGGTAGGGGTCCACAGAGACGTGGATCGACGAGCTAGCTTTTAACCACTACGGGTTAGATCCGACGGGGTCTCGGTAGGGGTCCACAGAGACGTGGATCGACGGTTAATGGTGGTGCATTTTACAAATGTGTTTTGAGATTGGCGTTTCCGAAAACGAGTGTTTTGATCGGCTTTCATGATTGCATGCATTGACTAAGTGTGTAAGAGTATTTTGGCCTACTTGGCTAGGATGGCTCTAGAGTATTTTGTTGTGTGTGTTAAATCCTTTAATTGTGGAGTTTGGATGATGGAAAACGAACCTTGTTGTCGTTCTCGTGTACTGTGAGTTGATGAGATTTGGGGCTAAAATCCCAACGTTTTGGTAAAGGTCATTTTACGGAAAGTAAACCTTTGGGGCGGTGATCCCTTTCGTCTTTCGGGTTTTGGAAAGAGTAGGATTTGACAAATCCTAAATTGTTTTCTATTAAAACTCCCGAGGGTATTTCAAACCATTTTGCAAACCGTTCTCGTTATTCGTGATCTTTCGGATTTGGAAAGTTTTACTTAAACTCTCGCCTCGGGAAGTATTCGTTTCGTTGTATTTGAATTTTTGAGGATTCATGGTTATTTGTTCTTAGAACTTGATTTGTATGGCTCGTATTTTGCACTTGTACTTGCACTAGAAAAATAGTGAAATTTTGCTAACCCCCGAGTAATCGGGGGGTGGATGTCTGTATTGCATTCAGGTTTCAGGGAGCATGGCACAGGGTCGGCATGAAGGATGATGAAAGATGATCGATAATAATCACATGTGGAACCGTACGTTGTGTATTAGTTCAGTTGTACTTTATTTTCCGCTGCAGTAATTTTTCCCCATTATACGGGAGTTGTTGTATTTTGACCCCTGCATGAGCATGAATTGTAATTGAGTTGTACGTTTTTATTGAAAGACCAAGTCGGTCTACTGAGTTATTGTAGCCTTAAAGGCATCGTCGAGTTGTTCGTTGTTGTTACCAGCCTGGTAGATCCTTGAGGAAAGGTTCTACGGCGTGTAATATCTCTGAGCGGTTTGGGGGTGTTACATAAATGGTATCAGAGCTTAGGTTGTGGAAACCTAGGCTATTACGTTCGACCTCTTATAAAAGAAGGTCATTCCCGCAACTCCCAATAACGGAAATAAGGTAACAACACAAAAAGCAACCGACAGAAACATCTCCCATGGGTCTCTCAGAGCCGATCCTGATATCTGTGCTAAGCACGAACTCCGGAAGTCTCGGTAACCAATTCGCAAACTTAATTCTGTGTCCCTCGAGTCCACACTTGAAATGTGTTACTGACGAGAAGGACAATTGGTACGTGCATGCCCCTGGCACACCACAGTTGAAACACCTCGGCTCGGCATACCGAATATACAAATGATAGATATAATGGAACATAACATCGCAAAAACAACATACCGGAGATGCCCACTTGGCATAACATATCAACACATACTAAAATCACAACAACCACGGCATCGTTCGACGATTACAACGGCCCGAACGATAACCAGCATATAATTACTAAACATCACGAAACAACCACGTATGTACACAATCATACAAACTCCAGTCCCAACAGCTCGCACGGGTGCGATAACGCACAAATCATCACAAAGCGACAACATTCAATACCAACATCTCAAGAGGTCTAATCACAACAATTGCGTGGCAAACGACTCAACGTTCACACCACCATTTCCATCATATTCAGGAGCTAACATTCTAACGATAATGTGAATATCATACATACATTCCTGGACCGTAAACAGGAATGATAGGTTTTAAAAACGAAAACCACCTTTTTGAAAACAATTTAGAAAAACACCGGTTGATCTTGAGTATCGCCTTTCAAAAAAAGTACAAACGTGAAACATCGTTATCGAGACTTTGGAGAATCATTTCGCATTTGATAAAAATGAGGACACTTTCTCTTAGTGAAAAACTTTCAGAATATTCGACCCTCGGGTCTAAGTATAAGTGTTTTTTGAAAGTATCTCAAAACATTTTGGTCTTCGAGGTAGAAGAATTTTGAAACGTATTGTGGCACCTTGGATGTACCACGAGAAAATAAGTCATTTTAAAAGTACGTCTCGAAATTTATTTTCTAAGATACTCAAGGTTTTAAAAGATAATTCAATGGGCTAGAATACCTAAAAATTTCAGGTAATTACACGGAACATTATAGCGTCGTGGGTCCCGCGTCGGAACCCACCAGGCTAAAAATCATTTACAAAAACGCCAAAAAGGCCGATGACGGTAATATTTCAAAAACTCACAAAAGCCATTTACAAAATACTAAATATCGTCATAAGAATTTCGCCAAAACAATCAAGGCCATAATGCCAAAAACTCGGTTAAGGGAATCGGTTTTTGAAATAAAACTCAGTCGGTAAAATACCGAAAGCCATTACAAAAGAACTCACGCAGCGGATAAAAGAAATACAGTCTAACATGCACAATCCAGCGACACTACTCCTCATATGAACGAAATATGAGAGTCAAATAACCACATATCACGAAATCAAGCTCACCATATCAACAATCGGAGTTTATCTGCTTGGACTCTCGGGAGTCCGAAACGAACCGAACTCATCGGATTTCTTATAGGGGCCGGCCCCACCATTGATTCCTTACCTTGGTCTTAGTCTTGATTTGGTTGGTGTAAGAATTAAGACTCGTGAGATATCATATCTCTTATAATAAGGATAAAAGGGATTGTGTGGGATTTGGAAGTAGAATAAAGGAAGACAACTCTCACTTCTCATTCACCCCATTCCATACGTGATTCTATAGTGAGAGAGAGAGAGAGAGAGAGAGAGAGAAAAGTTTTCTCAATTGTCTTCATCTTGTTCTTCATCTTGTTCTTGAGTTTTCCTGGAGAAAATTCAAGATACATTGAGAGATATATATTATACACTTAGAGTGCAATAATAAAAGGCTTCATCACTTGATTCTAGCCGTAACCTTAGAGGTTAATCGGATATTGTCATTCCATTCGTTTATCCGGTGCGTGGCTAGTAGAGACGCGGTGCTTTTGGCGTTGGATCGTTCAAGTGCTTGGAGTGCTTCGGATCGTAGAGAATTCAAGTAAATCTTGGGGAATAGCTCAAGAGAAGGATACCATTTAATCAACGGACTTCAAGGGTGAGTTTCTTACAACTCTTGTTTTTCGTTTATATATTCGTATATACGTAGCTCGATCGATCCTCATAGGGATTCAGATCGAATTAATTTTCGTTTTACCGCTTCCGTTGGGCCTTAGTTTTAGGCACCGAATCCCAACAGTGGTATCGGAGCGTAGGTCTTGCGATCGTATATACGATATTGGCATTTGGAATGCTCGATTAGATGGTGAATGATTTGGAATCATTTTAGTCATAATCGTGGTATATGTTTTTCGTTCGTTATAGTTGTATTTTTCGTAAGTTTATGTGTAAATATAAATCTTCTATTTCTTGGAAATATGATTTATATTGATGATATGAATGTTGGAAAATATAGATATTGGATATCCGGTCGAAAAACTAGCCCCGAATTACCGTTGGACGGTCCGAGAGGTCCTGAAGCAGGGGGCGCGGCCCAGGGCTCGGGGGCCACGGCCCAGGGCTGTTGCAGCCCGCCTGGGAAGGTACTGGACTAGGGGCCGTGGCCCGTGCTCGAGGCCGCGGCCCGAGCTGCTGGCGGCCACCTTCTTTGCTGGCTCGTTTAGGCGATCCAGCCTTTTCGGACCCGTTTCAGGCTTGTTTTCTTCGTGTATTCTTAAAAATGATTTCCCACATTTTAAATTGGATTTAATATGATTAAAATGATTTATCGTATTTCATTTTATAAGGAAAAATTGATTAATTGGAATACTTGTGATCGACGGAATTATTTTGAACGTTTCATATTACCGATTGTGTAAATCGATTGGATCGGTTCGTATTGTTGATTGGATTAATGTATCTCTACGTTTTCCATTTATTTAGTATTTATTGGGTGAATGCTTTGAATGGGAATGTGGTTCGTGGACTTAATTTTGAATCGTTCATTTTATTCGATTGGGTTATAAAGGTCGTTTTGAGCCTATTTATTTTACTAGAAATATTTGTATCTAGGATGCAATTTTCAATGTAAAATTTATATGTAATGACGAAGACTGGAGGAAGATCCGTTTCGAGATGACGATTCAAGACGAAGACTTGTAATTAGATTATGGAGTTTTTGTTTTCTAGGAACGGTCTATGAACCACATGTTGGTAGCAACTAGGTTGTGAATGGTTTTTTCATATTGTATGAATGCCACAAACGCGCTAAAGTGATTAATGTTCAAAGTGTAACGTTAATCGCGAAAATTCTCCCACCACAAATTATTAAGTTTAACGGTTTCAAGGTTTTCCTTCCCTCCATCGAGTTTTCGGGAAATTGAAATCCAAGCCGGATGTGCTATGCTTCCGAGTTATCGTGGTAGTCGTTCGGGGAGGACGGATAAATTACCGGAAGCATTGGATGCCTTCGGTTAGAGCAAATTTTATCCCTAGAAACCTGATAGGTTGCCGGATAAGATTCAATTGTGAAACTGATTTGCGTCGATGGTATAAATTTAACTTGTTCACGAACCATAGAAACTGTATAGGTTGAGGGGAGTGAACAAGGGGAAAAAGAAGATCGAATCATCCATTAGATGGGTTGGTGTTGGACACCACTTTATGAAAATTAATAGACTAGAAACCTGTTCGGTTGCCCTCTATTAAGATTTATAAAGAACTCGATCACCACTATGAAGTAGTGCGACGATACTTCCGGATTTCACAAGGGAGTGTATTGTTCCGATAAAAATAGTGGGAGCTGGGTAACAAGAATAGAAAAGACCTTAATTCTATACTCAGAACATAATTAAACGAGTCACTAATTAATCTGTTATACTTAATGCAGACATAACTCTCAATATGACAATGAATCCACTCGCAATTCTACTCGAGAAGAACACCTTGATTGGACCTAACTTTGTGGACTGGCTCCGCAATCTGATGATTGTCCTCAGTATAGAGGCACTGGGATACGTCTTGGAGATGGACATTCCTGCGCCTCCTGTGCGGACCAGACCCATCAGGAAGAGATCGAAAACCACGAAAAGTGGGTTAAGGATGACATAAAAGTTTGTGCTTACATGATGGCTTCTATGTCTAATGAGCTTCAGAGAGATCATGAGAAAATGACTTCTGCTAGGCAGATTCTATCTCACTTAACCGAACTTTATGGTGAGCACAGCAGAACTGCTAGATATGAGATATCCAAGCAACTGTTCGGTGCAAGGATGAAGGAAGGTGAGAAGGTTGGGGAACACATCCTCAAAATGATATCCATGATCGAGATATTGGAGGCTCTTGATTTTAAAATGGATACTTCTCTCCAAACCGACCTCATCCTACAGTCTCTCCATGATTCCTTCTCACAGTTTGTTATGAACTTCAACTGCAATGAGATTGCATGTAATTTAGCTGGGCTAATGAACAAACTTGTGACCGCTCAGTCTCAGATGAAGACTCCGCGAATGAAGGAGTCTGCTCTTGTGATTTCTTCTGGACCTCGGAGGTCTAGGAACAAGAAAAAAAAGACCAAGAAGCAGACTGGACCACATGTTAAGGACTTCAAGGGCAAGGGCAAGGCCCCAACGGTTCCAAAGAGCAAGAAGAAAGACGCTTGTCACAAGTGCGGTGAGCTGGGCCACTGGGCTAGAGAGTGTCCGATTCTTCATGGCACTTGGTCTGAGAACTTTTAGTTTTGGAAACAAATTGTTCGCTCTTGTATTTTCTACTTCTGGATCTTTGGATTCTGGTGCTAGTTCTCATATTTGTACCGTGAATCAGGATCTGGAACAAAGTAGGAAGCTTGGAGCTGGAGAAGTGATGATCACAGTCGGAAGCGTAGTGTCGAGGCAACCGACATAGGATCACTTCTTTTGGGTTTAGAATCCGGCTTTGTTTTGACTTTAGAAGATGTACTTATTTTGCCCAAGGGGCACAAAAACATTGTATCCATTCGGGTCATGGACCGAAAAGGCTTTTCATTTTTCATGGTGATGGTTCCTGCAAAATTTATTTTATAAATAAATTAGTGGGTACTGCTACATTGTTAAATGGATTGTATCATCTAAATCTCAGCAACAAAGTAGTTGTGAATACTATGACTAGAAAACGTGGTAGGGATGAAACCAATCAAGTTTTGAAATGGCATCTTAGACTTGGTCATATTGGTCAGACCAAGGTTTACAAGATGGAAAAAGATGGACTTATGGGTCCATTGGGATCGGATCCCTTTCCTACTTGTGAATCTTGCCTTAAAGGCAAAATGACTAAGTCCCCCTTCACAAGGACTTTTGAAAGAGCCTCTGATAAACTGGGATTAATCCATACCGACGTACGTGGTGCTTTGGAAGCAGCACGTGACGGATATCAATATTTCATTACGTTTACAGATGATCATACTAGGTATGATTATGTATACTTAATGAAACATAAATCCGAGGCCTTTGAGAAATTACAGGAATTCAAGGCCCTAGTCGAGAAACAAACTGGTAATCATATCAAAGCACTTCGGTCGGACCGAGGTGGCGAGTATATGAGTACAGAGTTTGACGAGTTCCTTAAGGAACATGGAATAGTTTCACAACTAACACCTCCAGGTACTCCTCAGTTAAATGGTGTGTCAGAAAGAAGGAACCGGACCTTGTTGTACATGGTCCGTTCCATGCTGGGCTATACTGACTTACCGATTTACCTGTGGGGGTATGCAATCCTGACTGACGCTTACATCTTGAACAGATGTCCTTCCAAATTCGTTCCTAAAACTCCACATGAGATGTGGGAGGATAGGAAACCAAGTCTTAATCATATTAGAATTTGGGGATGTCCCATCTATGTCAAAAAGACTAAGGTGGAGAAGTTGGAAGCTAGGTCCGCGAAGGGACGTTTCATTGGATTCCCGTCTGGGACAATGGGATATCTATTCTACATGCCCGAAGATCTAAAGATCATTGTTGCTTTACAAGCACACTTCCTGGAAGATGAGTTCATTCAGGAAGGCGGAGCAGGTAGAAGTATTTCTTTAGAAGAATACAATGAAACTCCTCGGGAGACACCTGTGCAAGAAATTGGAACCAAACCTTCTGAAACACAAGTACAACTACCTCGTAAATCTAGTAGGGTGTCTCATTTACCTGAGAGGTATGGGCTTGTGCACTTGGAGGAGGTGGGTCTCCATGAGGTTCCAATTGATAGCCAAGAGACCGACTCAACGACCTATGACCAAGCGATGGTGGATGTAGACTCCATGAAATGGCATGAAGCTATGGAAGCTGAGATAGACTCGATGCATGTCAATCAGGTCTGGACTCTAGTAGACCGCCCCAAGGGCATAGTGCCTATTGAGAACAAGTGGATCTACAAGAGAAAGACTGATGGTGATGGCAATGTTGACGTCTATAAGGCCAGGCTTGTGGCAAAGGGTTATACCCAGAAAGAAGGGATCGATTACCACGATACCTTCTTGCCCGTAACCATGATCAAGTCTATTCGCATGATGCTTGCTATAGCTGCCTACCACGATTGTGAGATATGGCAAATGGACGTAAAGACGACTTTCCTTAATGGGTTCCTAGAGGAGGAGATCTATATGGAGCTGCCTAAAGGTTTTATGTCCGAAGTCGATATTCAGAAAGTGTGCAAGCTTCAGCGTTCCATTTATGGACTGAAGCAAGCGTCGCGTAGTTGGAACCTACATTTTGACGAGGCGGTCAAAGAGTTTGACTTCGTGCAAAATGAAGAAGAGCCTTGTGTATACAAGAGGGTTAGTGGGAGCAAGATCGAATTCTTAGTACTATATGTGGATGACATTCTACTAATAGGAAATGATGTGGGAATGCTCAATTCTGTGAAAGATTGGCTTTCGAGTAATTTCTCCATGAAAGACTTGGGAGAAGCAACCTATATTCTTGGTATTCGGCTCTACCGGGATAGAGCGAAGAGAACAATAGGTCTTTCCCAAGCCCTCTATATAGATAAAATCTTAAAGCGATTTAAGATGGATGATTCTAAAAGAGAGTTCCTACCGATGCGACATGAAATAAAACTCTCCTTGAAGATGTGTCCTCAAAGTGAGGAACAACGAAAGGAAATGAGTAATATACCATATGCTTCGGCCGTGGTTAGCCTTATGTATGCTATGTTGTACAAGCCCGCTCCATGCGCGATTTCTTAGAGCCTCAACGCAATTCCATTCCATCATGTATTGATACCCTCAAAATGCAAATAACTTTAGATTTAAACCCGGTATGATTCAATTGCTTCCTAATGTTCGTGGATTTGAATCCGAAAATCCTTATTTGCATTTAAAAGAATTTGAAGAAATTTGTGCCACATTTGGTGACAATTGTGTACTCAAGAATCAGTTAAGCTAAAGTTATTTCCTTTCTCTCTAAAAGATAAAGTGAAAACATGGCTTAATTCTATAAAACCTGGTCTTGGCAACAAATTCAAACCCAATTCTTGAAAAAGTTTTTTCCAATTAATAAAACAAATTCCTTAAAGCAACAAATTAAAAATTTCTTTCAAAAGCCTAATGAACAATATTTTCAATGTTGGGAACATTTTAAGGATTTGTTAAATTCTTGTCCACCATGGTTTTGAAAATTGGAGAACTGCAAGTTTTTTCTACGAAAGCTTAAATTCCGAAACAAAACAATTCGTAGAAATGATGTGTAATGGTGAATTTCTGGATAAAAATCCTGAAGATGCAATTGAGTATTTAGATCATTTAGTTCTAAAAACTCAATCTTGGTATAATGAGAATACTTCGGAAGGTTCAATTAGATCTAATCTTGAAAATGTTAGTCAAGTGGACGATCTAAGTGCTAGGCTTGCTAGTTTAGCTAAACAAGTTGAAACCATGCAATTAAAGAAACTAAGGGCCTGTTTACTTTTTACTTAATCAGCTTAATGCTTAATCAGCTTAATCGATCAGCTATATTTTGTTGTTTACTTTCTACTTAATGATCTTAATAATGTCTTTTTCATTAAGCAACTTTTGGGGTGTTCTTACCATTAAGGCAGAAATATTTCCCCAATATACCAAAATTACCCTCTTTAATAATAAAAGAATTGAGTATATATAATATAAATTATCATATAATCTTAATTATAATTGAGTATATATAATATAAATTTAAAATATATATTAATATTATACATTTAAAATTCATAAAATATAAGCTATTTATTGATAAAAAATCAATACAACTATATATATTAAAATATAACTTAATATATTTATAAAAATATTGTCTGATTATTTAAATATACCTGAAAATTATAATATGATTTATGAATTAAAAATATATTATAATATAAATTAAAATATATATTATTTTATATTATATAAATTGATTTTTATATTGACTATTAAAAAAATGAATATAACTATATATAATAAAATATAACTTAATATATTTATAAAAATATTGTCGATTATTTAAATATACCGAAAATTATAATATGATTTATGAATATAAATATATTATAATATAAATTAAAATATATATTATTTTATATTATATAAATTGATTTTTTATATTGACTATTTAAAAATTAATATAACTATATATAATAAAATATAACTTAATATATTTATAAAAATATTGTCGATTATTTACATATACCTAAAAATTATAATATAATTTATAAATATATATTATAATATAAATTAAAATATATATTATGTTATATTATATAAATTGATTTTTTTTATATTAACTATTAAAAAATTATATAACTATATATTAAAATATAACTTAATATATTTATAAAGCTATTGTCTAATTATTTAAATATATCTAAAAATTATAATATAATTTATGAATATATATTATAATATAAATTAAAATATATATTATATTATATTATTTAAATTGATTTTTTATATTGACCATTAAAAAATTAATATAACTATATATATTAAAATATAACTTAATGTATTTATAAAAATATTGTCGATTATTTCTATATATCTGAAAATTATAATATGATTTATGAATATATATTATAATATAAATTAAAATATATATTATGTTATATTATTCAAATTGATTTTTTTATATTGACTATTAAAAAATTAATATAACTATATATATATATATTAAAATATAACTTAATATATTTATAAAATATTATCTGATTATTTAAATATACCTGAAAATTATAATATGATTTATGAATATATATTATAATATAAATTAAAATAAATATTATGTCATATAATTTAAATTGATTATATAAATTAAAATGTTCAATCCGTCCTTTATCAAAAAGGACTTAATTCATATTGAGGAGTAAAATAGTCATTTCTGTCATTCAGATAGTTCATTCAGAAAAGAAAGAAACAATAGGATATTTTTTCAAATCAGACAGATTAATCCACTCAGACAGCTTAATCCATTCAGGTATTAATGGAAAAAAAGTAAACAGCCCCTAAAAGAAGTAAACTTTTTCCTGCTCAGCCTCAACAAAACCCTGCTGGTCAATGTCAAAGCTCATCTGAGACATCATCAGAAAATATCAATTCTGTTACCACCCTATGGAGTGGAAAAACAATTGACAAGACAGTTACCCTCAAGAATCCAGAATTGGGATGAAGATAAAGGAAAAAGTCAAGGATGATAATAAGAATGCTAATAACTTAAATCCTAGTAAAAAACCATTTCCTGCTCCTTTTCCTCAAAGATTACATCCTATTAAGAAGTTGAACCAAAATCCTGAAATATTTGAGATTTTGAAACAAGTGAAAGTTAACATTCCACTATTAGATGCAATAAAGCAAATTCCTTCTTATGCTAAATTTTTGAAAGATTTGTGTACAGTGAAAAGGAAACTAAATGTTCAAAATAAGGCATTTTTTACAGTAATTGTGAGTTCAATCATTCAACAAGAAACTCCCCCAAAATACAAAGATCCTGGTTGTTCAACTATATCTTGTATAATTGGGAATACAAAAATAGAACATGCACTTCTTGATCTCGGTGCGAGTGTTAATCTTTTGCCATTCTCTGTGTATAAACAATTGGACTTAGGAGAATTAAGGAAGACAACTGTCACACTTCAATTGGCAGACCGTTCCGTTAAAATTCCAAGAGGCATAATAGAGGATGTATTAGTACAAATTGATAAATTCTATTTTCCGATAGATTTTATTGTTTTGGACACACACCCAGTTTCAAATCCATCATCTCAACATCCAATCATTTTAGGAAGATCATTTCTTGCAACTTCTAATGCTTTAATAAATTGTAGAAATGGAGTTATAAATATTTATTTTGGAAATATGACATTAGAGCTAAATGTTTTTAACATTTCGAAGCAACCACAAAATAATGACGAAGTTTGTGAAATTGATGTAACTGAGAGTTGCACTCTTGAACATTTTATGACATCATTTTCCGATCCATTAGAAAACTTATTCACTAATGATTTTGTTAATGAAAACAATCTAGAGTTTGAGACTTCACAGGTTACAGAAGTTAATGAATGGAAGCCTAAGTTTGAACCATTGTCAAAATCTGAAAAGGTCCCAATTCCATCAAGTGTTCAAACACTGGTATTAGAATTAAAACCTTTACCATCAAGTTTGAAGTATGCTTATTTGGGTGAAAATGATACATATCTGGTAATAATATCCTCAAAATTGAACAATGATACAACAACAACAACATCTAAGCCTTAGTCCCAAAATGATTTGGGGTCGGCTAACATGAATCAAACTTTGAAACCGTCAATAATCGTTACATAAATAACATAAAAGGAAAAAAGAGGGAAAAAGTAGAGAAAAAGCAAATAAAAAAAGAGAATGAATGAAAAAAAAAAAAAAAAAAAAAAAAATATAACATTAAAAAAAAAAAAAAAGTAATTTAAAAAAAAAAAAAAAAAAAAAAAAAGAATCAGACTCCATCCACCATCCGTATTCTTTCCCGCCACATTTGCCTCTCCAACGCCATACTTTCTCCAATTCCAAGAAACTCTGCCTGTGGGTGTCTTCTTGACATCCATTGCCGGTCCCAAGCCCGGATAAAAGAGGAGGGTTGCGGTAGGTTAGTGGCAGCCAGCGTAAAACTCGTCACATTCCATGGACATGAATCAAACATTGAAAATTGAACAATGATCAAGAAAAAAAATTGTTAGAAGTACTTAAAGTTCACAAGCGTGCAATAGGATGGACTATACCGGACATAAAAGGAATTAGCCCCTACCACCCACCGCAAGGGGACCCATCAGATGAGGCACGAATTCCGGCAACTGTGCAATCCTCTGCCGAATAGCCATTCACATAATTCGCATAAGTCGTCTCCTCAGGTGGATCCATAGGCACCCTTCTGGCAAACAAACCCCGGTCATGCTGAGGAAAGACCCTCTCACCCAGATACATACAGTCACCCTCAAGGGACACTAGGATCCGCTGTGTATCAGTGGCAGTCCAGGCACCACTCACCTCTGCCTCTAAAGAAGCCCACGGATACAGACCCTGGTGCTCAAAGTTAAAAATGTTCAATAAAACCCATGCCTCATCCACGGTCAAGGTCCAGTCCTCTCCGTCCTCCTCGTCCACAGTGCGGTTGGTATGGCTCCATCTCCTGATGTCTGGTAATTGAGCCCCACGCTCGTCCAGCTCGAACTTATGCAATAAAAAGACAGCATAACCCCATATCTGTACAAGAAAGCAGAACAGGGATTAATACAAAGCGTGGACATGGATATGTGCGTGTGTATTGGAAAAAATGATGAGAAATGGAATAAAAGAAATGTACCTCCCAAGCATAAGAATACCCACTCATGGTATCCTTGGTGTGCCTACATGCCTCATCCATAGCATGATAACAAAAAGCCAGGCCGGCTGAACCCCAGTCATATGTACTCACGTTATCAAGGTCCTCCAAAATCCCCAACAAAGCAGTACGGGCAGTCGATGAATGGTTGGCAAAAATGGTCCCCGACAAAATGTACCAGAGGGCTCCCCTCACAATACGGTCCACGATCGCATTGGCCCTATCAGCATAAGCCTCAATCTGACCCATCAGAGGCGCTAGCTCCACAGAAAATCCCTTGATTTTGCTAGGGACAAAACCAATCAACTGTCTCCAGTCAGCCGAGCTCGACAGCTTGTAACCCCCCATAGCCGGAAGCAGATTCCCGTCACTTTCCAACCCTGTGATAGGCAGAAAGTCCGTTGGAGTCATGGTCGCTTCCCCGAAGTGCAAGTGAACGGTATGGGTGGTATCCCACCATCTCTCTCTGATAGCTTGAAGGAC
Organism: Orobanche coerulescens; assembly: GCA_033398695.1. Taxonomy (NCBI): domain Eukaryota; kingdom Viridiplantae; phylum Streptophyta; class Magnoliopsida; order Lamiales; family Orobanchaceae; genus Orobanche; species Orobanche coerulescens. The sequence continues at coordinate 105,703,715 of CM065804.1, forward strand.
TTGAGGAGTCCGTCACATCCCACGGACATTATCAACAAACTACAACAACCCCGATTGTTGTACCCGCTCACGAACCCCGGGCAAAACTTTAACCTTGTCCCATACGGCCTTGGCAAATTTCGCACTGCCCCGGCAATTCTTAATCGACCGGTACGGCTGCAAAACAGAAAAAAAGAATCAAGCCGAGAAAGGTGAAAGAAATGGTTTTTGAGAATTCAATCAAAGTTGAAATATCCCGAAACATGGTGATGGTATTGAGAATACATGGCCTTCACATTCATGGCAAGAGTTTCAAGAAAATAGAAGAAAAATTTCAGTGAGACATTTCATCGAACACTGGCCTGCGTGTTAGGCCCTGTTCTTTTGGACCTATTTTTGATTTTGATTCGATTCGAGTCGAGTCCATTCGATTCGATTGATTCGATTCGATTCGATTCAGCTCATCTCAGTTCTTCTTATTATTATTATTATTACTAATCTTAATTATTATTATTGTTATTATTACTAATAATATTACTATTATCGTTGTTGTTGTTAATTACTATTATTATTATTTACCATTATAATTATTATTATTTACCCTTAATATATATTTGATTCGATTCGATTCCATTGATTCGATTCCATTGATTCGATTCGATTCGATTGATTCGATTGATTCGATTCGATTCATTCACCGAAAAGAACAGAGTCTTAGAGGAGCATTTACGAAAATGACATTTGATCGTCGAATTGAATCCTCCTACAGTCCAAGACATGTAGGGCACGTGTATATGCATGAATGCATCATCAATCAACAACAATAGCCTAGAAAATCTAGCATGCATCGCATTGAAATCAAGTTCTTCGCAAAAGAAGGGAAAGTGGGAAAATATATGGTTTTCGATGAATCAACGGGTTAAAACCATAGAAATCACACCATGCAATCATGGAAATGGATTGAGAAAGAGACTCTTACCAAGCCTTCACGAATGGCATGAGAAATATGCCTTGGCCGATCGAAAGTGAGGTCGTTGTGGGGATAGTTCTTCCTACACAAATAGCTATCCAATGTATGATTTCTTTGTTCTTCAGCCATTGATTTTGGGTTAAGAAGAGGGTTGAAATTGATTGAGAATAAGGCATCAACAAGAACTTGAAGGATTTTCAGTTATAAATTGCCCTTGGTTCGAACTTGAGAGAAAAGGTTTGAAAACAAAGTGTTTTGAAATGAACTCGGGCTGCTGATTTTAAGCCTCGATAGTGCTTGTATCGCACGATACAAGGTGTCCCGCGCGCCTACTGGAAAGTGACAAAATTTCCCTTAGCAATAAGCGTCTACGCAATTTTGACACATTTACCCTTGAAAGTGAAACCCTAGCTAGGAAACGTGGAGAAATCAACACTGCAAGTCACAGAACGAGCCGAACGTGACATACGCATAATTTCCCCATTGCGATATCATTGTCGTCCAAAGTGATTGGTCAAAGATCAATCTATTCCGCATAATTTGGGATCCAAATGAGCAAATTATCTCTTGGTTGGCCGAAGATATGGACCGTCATCAAAATCTCGGCCCGTGCTACCTGGACCGTCATCAAAAGCCCGATTCAGCACCCTTACATGTGAATCGTCATCAAAAAGTCCGATTCAACGCCCTTACAGGTGAATCGTCATTAAAAAAGCCCGATTCAGCACCCCTACAGATGAATCGTCAACAAAAAGCCCGATTCAGCGCCCTTATAGATGAATCATCATCAGAATCCCGGCCTGTGCTGCATGGACCGTCAACAAAAGCCCGATTCAGCGCTCTTACAGGTGAATCATCACAAAAGCCCGATTCAGCGCCCTTACAGGTGAATCGTCATCAAAATCCCGGCCCGTGCTGCATGGACCGTCAACAAAAGCCCGATTCAATGCCCTTACAGGTGAATCGTCAACAAAAGCCCGATTCAGCGCCCTTACAGGTGAATCGTCAACAAAAGCCCGATTCAATGCCCTTATAGATGAATCGTCAACACAAAAAGCCCGATTCAGTGCCCTTACAGGTGAATCGTCGCGAAACCAACAGGATACGAAGGACCAGACAGGTAAGCCTTTGTTTTCTAACATGTCCCCCGTGTTCGGAGCCAAAAGCAGCGAATCTTCGATGCATACAATGACAGTATATTGAGTGGGTCATGACTTGATTCCTCAGTATGAGTTTACCTTTTCAAAAAAAATCTATGCTTTCAAAAATGATTTTCAAAATACCTAAAACGGCCTTTTTAGTGTTTTATAGTCAAACTACATTTTGGTCTGATTCTCCGATAGAGATACGTAGGCAGTCGTACGGCACGACCATCCCGATATTCAGAATGATGTCTTTTCTATTGACGACATAACTTCTTTCATAAGACTTGTCGCCGAGGGGCTCTGTAGACACCCCATTCTGAACCTATCATAACAGAGTTATACCAGTTTCGCTTTAATTTTAGAGTAAAAAATCCACCATTTCGTCATGTTTCGTTAAGTTTTGACTAACGAACGTTAGTTTGGACTAAACTGCATACGAGATAACAAGGAGAAGACAAAATTGTCTTTTGTGAAAGCATTGTCCCGCGCGGGACATGGCGTGTCTCGCGTGAGACAAAGGTTCTGCAGAATGTCCAGATTCACTTTCCTTATTGATTTCGACCTCTTTTCTTGTCGATCACTCATCCAATCAGGGCTCTCATTGATTGTGAAGAATCTGGAACCTTCCTAGGGTACTTCGTGACCAAGTAATCAATCCCTATAAATACTAAATGATTTTTAATGTTTAACACGTTAACACGCTCCTCTCGAAAGTAGGAATATTCTGCATAAACAAATCACGTACAAATAGTTGGTTTCTCTCCTTGAAAGACTCCTGCGAATCACCATAAACATACACAAATTCGTCCATCAACCTTGTTGATTGACGAACATCAAGATCCAAGCTTGGAACAGAGGCGAAACTCTGTCCAAATCATCTTTCGATCTAAAGGTAATCTTCCTTCCTTCTTTACTTATTCTAATTGATTTTTAGAGTGGTATAAACACATCAAATCTAGGGTTGGCCTAGAGCCTCTCCAAATCATGGAGATTATCTCGAAGCAATCGATCCTATATTCCATTTAATCTTATTAAATGGATTTTTTTTCTATAAATTAATTAATAAAACCCCCTTGAGCAAGACCAATCTTCAGATTGGCTGGGTGCGGTGCTCCTCGACCTTCCAAATCCATCACTTAAGCCCCGAACCTGAATCTCTTAAATTGGTTTTTCTATGTTTCCTCATAATAATATAGATGGCGGCTCAAATAAATAAATGAATTGAGTTAATCATTTAAGCAAAATCTGCTATCGCTACAACTGGACCCATTTCTTGGGCCTCGATCTCATCAGGATTGCTTCGCTGAGAGTCATGGTGGAGCTTGGGCCTATGTTGAGAAAAAGGTAAGGTACTCTTGGGGATAAGGGGAAGGCTCATGCAGGCCGGTCTTGACATTTTGTTGGCCCTAGGCAAACTATGATAAATATGCCTCATTATCTAATATTAATAAACGTCAAAAAAATTTTGAAGCAAAATGGAAATGTGCAATGAGTCTCATTAAAACCTTATGGCGCGAAACCCAATTTGGGAAAACACCATTAAGGAAAGAGTAATCCACCCCAATTCATTGAAAGAAATAACAAAGAGTACAAAAAGTTAGGGCACATAAAATCAAACCCAAGTGAAAATATAACAAAGATTCCTAACGTCCTAAAAAACGGTTTCTTCGAGCATTTTGAGATGCAAAATCACATATAATCACATCAGCATCAATTTTCTCCAACATATCCTTCTCAATTGATAAAATTGCCAAACCAGTCAGTCTCTCTTGTGACATTGATGACCTCAAGTAGGTTTTAATCAACTTCAGTTTTGAAAAACTTCTTTCCGCTGATGCTACAGTCACTGGCACCGTCAGTAAAACTCTATAAGCAATTGCTACATTCGGATAACAATCTGCAAGTTTGACAAATTCAAGAATATCGATGGCAGATATTGTTTCAGTTGGCAAAGTGAACTGTAACACTTTTAATTCAGAGAATAGATCATCTACATCAACATCTGATAAGTTGCCATGAGAAAAAACTGAATGAAACTTAACACAACATTCTTTTAGCTCATTATCATCCAATGACTTTAGCTTTTTTGAATCATATAAAAATCCAAAGATACTTTCAAATGTCTTCAGCTCCTCAAACCTGTTTCTCAAAGAACTAATTGCCATGTCAACAACAACAAGAAAATAGTTGACTTTAAATGATTCTTTAGGTGACTGGCTTTCATGTTCCTCATTGTTCTCTCCAAACTATTTTTTTCTAATCACGCGACGTTTTGTTGGGAATATAGGCTCAACATCCATCTCAAGTGCAACACTTTTTGCAATATTCATACTTTGTATAAAACCTTCTTCTCGATATTTTTCAAAATATGAAGACACATGTTCCGATTGATTTATGGTTATGTCTATGCACATAGATTTAGATTGCAACGTTTTGCTAACCATATTAATAGCAAATAAAATATCATACCAAATAACCATGCGAAGAAAAAATTCAAAACTTTCTAGTGCATTAATCAAACTCTCTGCTTCACTCTTTGTCTTCGGGTCATTATCAGAAGATTCATATAATTCCATAAAGGCCAATCTTATTTGGGGACATTGAAATCTAATGGCTTTAACACTCTTGATTCGACTTTCCCAACGAGTATTAGACAAATATTTCATAGTTAAACCAGGAACGTTATCAAGCAAAATCTTCCATCTTTTTGTAGATCCCGAAAATAATGAATATAAGCGTTGAATAACTCCAAAGAAGGAATAGCCTTAACACAAGAATGCGCCATATCGCCAAGAGTAAGATTAAGACTATGACAAGCACATGGCATGTACAATGCTCTAGGATTAATCTCAAGAAATCTCTTTTGAACACCTTGATGTTTTCCTTTCATATTCGAACCATTGTCATAACCTTGCCCCCTCACATCACCAACATCAAGATCAAGAGCCTTTAAAACATCTAATAATTCATTCAAAAGTCCTAATCCTGATGTATCATCAACTCTTAAAAATTCTAAAAAAAACTCCTCAATTTTTATTTTAGTATTTAACATATTCACACAACGAATTATAAGTGTCATTTGTTCTTGATGGCTTACATCTGGGGTACAATCAAGAATTATCAAAAATTATTTTGCCTATTTAATGATCTTAATGATTGGACATCTAACACTTTGAGCCAAAAGAGAAATAAATTCATTCTGAATTTTATGTCCAAGATAGTGGTAATGAATTTCACGATCCGGAATGCGTCTCACATGATCTTGCATTATCAAATCGAATTCCGCAATCATTTCAATCAATCCAAGAAAATTCACATTATTATCTTGATATAATTTTTAGTTGGATCCTTGAAAAGGAAAGACTTTTCTTAGCAAGACATTTTACAGTTGCAAATATTCTATGTAAAACTTGTCTCCAACGTTCTTTCTCTTTCATAATTTCTTCCTGCACGTGCTTATCAATTGTCAAATTTTTGTCCAATCTTTTTCGCAAATCATTCCAAGCATTCATATTAGTCATATGCTCAACACAATTTTCATGATTTTGGAGTCTTTGGCTAATATGCTTCCAATCACCAAAACCCTCAGTTGCTAGCAAACTCAAGTTACTACTACTAGAAGACTTAAACAACTTACAACAAAAATAATATACCTTATCAATATATTTGCAATAAACTAACCATTTCCGATCATGTATCTCACCATTACTTAATTTTCGGAAATAATAAGAATATGCAAAATGCCTCTTATATTTGTCTAAGGGATATTTAAATTTAGGATCCATTTCTATACTATCTCTAGTAGGGCCCTTTTCAATTAGAATATCCCTCGTTGTGTTATCAAGATTCTCCCAATTTCTTGGGTCATAAATATCAAACCGAATAATTTCTTCTTGTTCTTTAGCATTTGACACATCATTATCATTTTGCACATCACTTAATTGATCATCTGACATATCATTAGCAGTTTCCACATCATTGATATTTGACATATCATTAGCATTTGACATATCTATCTTTTTGAAAACAAATTTATCAAGAGCTCCGTATTGTGATTTTGTAAACTCTATATCTAGTTTTCTTTTTTTTCGTTTTTCAGCACCATATTTGTATTTTTTAGGATACATCTTGATCAAAGTACAACACTAACACTAGCAAATTAGCAAATAACAATTAGCAACAAACCAAACAATACGAGATAGGAATTAAAAATCAAAACAACAGGTAGCAATTAGCAAACCAAATAAAACAAGCTAGGAATTAAAAATCAGAACAAAAACACCTCGGTCTCGCGGCGGCACGGAGGCGGATGGCGGAGGGCAGAACAAATGGAGGCATGGAGAGGAGAATTGGAGTTGGGGCACCTCGGGTCGGGCCTGGCAGTCGGACTCGCAGAACAAATCGCTCGGATAGTCGCACGCACTTCGTCTTCCCAGCTCGCGTAGCGTCGCAGCAGTAAGAAGAAGAAGAGGCAGCTTAGAGTCAGGGTTATTACTTATTAGGTTGCGGCTCAGACTTTTTCTTTCTTCAGACTTTTTCTTGCTTTCGCTTGGGCTGCCCGCTATTGCCTATAACTAGTATTAAAAAAAAATTGGGCCCCTTTACACTATGGGCCCTGGGCCGGCGCACCCCACACCAACCCCCAGCGCCGGCCCTGGGCTCATGCAATGCATGTTATTATCTTATTTGCGAAAATACGTTTTATTAAGCCATATTTGGTTGGAAAGAGCAATTTCCTTTTTCGATGTCTAACTATCTATAAGATCCATAGAATGGCATCAGTGGGTCAAATAAATACTTAGGGGTAAGGGGTGGCATTTCGGAACCGAAAATTCAAAACCGAACCAAAAAAACCCGAAAAAATAATCGAAAAACCGAAACCGAAGAAGACCGAACCGAAAAACAAAAAAACAGAACCGAACCGAACTAATTTGGTTCGGTTCTCGGTTCGGAGTAGAGCGGAACCGAACCGAACCGAAATGGACCGAAGTCAAATTTCAACATACTAAAATGACCTTGTTTTTGTGATTTTGGTGTGTTTCGAATTTTAGTATAATGTGTTTTCCTTTTGTTGAAGTACTTTGGTGGGCCTTAGCAAAGAAGGGTGTATCGCGGAAATATATTGACATTATAAAGGACATGTATGAGGGAGCTAGTACAAGTGTACGTACTAATGTTGGGAGGACAGAAGAATTCCCTATTACGATTGGGGTGCATCAAGGATCTGCTCTTAGTCCTTTTCTCTTTGCCATAGTCATGGACGAATTGACAAGAGAAATTCAAAATGACGTTCCGTGGTGTATGATGTTCGCAGATGATATTGTGTTGATTGATGAAACGAAGGTTGGAGTGCAACAGAAATTGGAACTTTGGAGGGATACTTTGGAAGCTCGAGGCTTTAGGCTGAGCAGAAGTAAGACTGAATATATGGAGTGTAGGTTTAGCGAAAATAGTGATAGAGAGGCGGGGATGATCACATTTGATGGGAAAGTTGTTCATGGATCCACTTTCTTTCGGTATCTTGGATCTATTATCCAAAAGGATGGAGAGCTAGATGGCGATGTGGCTCACAGAATAAAGGCAGGGTGGTTGAAGTGGAAGAGTGTCACAGGGGTTTTATGTGATCCTGGCATGCCTCATAGATTAAAGGGTAAATTTTACCGCACGGCAATTAGGCCTGCGCTGTTATATGGCACCGAGTGTTGGGCTGTAAAACAGTGTCACGTTCAAAAGATGAATGTGGCAGAGATGCGTATGCTACGATGGATGTGTGGTCATACAAAAAAGGATCGGCTCAGAAATGAGGTGATCAGAGAGAAGGTAAGAGTTGTGTCTATAGAAGACAAGATGATGGAGAATCGATTACGATGGTTTGGTCATGTGAGAAGAAGACCTATTGATGCCCCAGTGAGGAGGCTAGAAAGTTGGGGAATAAGTAATGTTGTGAAAGGTAGAGGAAGACACAAGAAAACTTGGATAAAGATGATTGAAAATGATATGCGGTTTCTTGGAATTGGAGAAAGTATGGCGATGGAGAGGCAAATGTGGCGGGAAAGAATACGGATGGTGGATGGAGTCTGATTCTTTTTTTTTTTTTTTTTTTTTACATTCATTCTCTTTTTTTATTCGTTTTTTTCTCTACTTTTTCTCTCTTTTTTCCTTTTATGTTATTTATGTAACGATTATTGACGGTTTCAAAGTTTGATTCATGTTAGCCGACCCCAAATCATTTTGGGACTAAGGCTTAGATGTTGTTGTTGTTGTTGTGTTTTCCTTTTGTAAGACCCTCATGGGTCCAAGAAGGACCGATAATATGCTCATGAATTTGTGATTAAATTAATTTAGGTTGAGAGAATGAGCTACTGTGATTTACGATTGTTATATATTTTGAGATATTTGGAAATTGCTATGCAACTCTAGCTTTTATCTTGAACATATATATATATATATAACTCTTGTTGGTTTGTTGTTATATATAACTTATTCTATTGCATATAATATTTGAATTTATATTGTGAAGAACCGAAAAAACATCAAACCAAATCGAAACCGAACCGAATATTTATAAAACCGAACTTAACGGAACCGAACTTCAAAAAGAACCGAACCAAACCGAAACCGAATATTTGGTTCGACTCTCGGTTTCAGTCAAAAACCGAACCGAATGGAACCGAGTCCACCCCTAGGTAGGGGTGTACAAATCGGGTTTATATTCAAACCGGTTTGGGTTTTAAAACCGAACCGGTTTTTGGTCGTATTCTGGGAACCGGTTTTTTGACCAAACCGGTTCGGGTTGGGTTGGGTTGGGGACTGTAAAAACTCGACCCTATACTAACCGGTTTGGGTCGGTTTGTGACCGGTTCGGGTAGAAAAAACCGGTTATAACCGGTTTTTTAAAAAAAAATAAAAAAATAATATATTCTTATTAAATAAACCCATTATACATTAAATATAAACTTTTATTAAAGAAACTCATTACAACATCAACTATTATTCAAACATTTAGAATTTAAAACATAAACTTTTATTAAATAAACTCATTACAACGTCAACTATTATTCAAACATTTAGAATTTAAAACATAAACTTTTATTAAATAAACTCATTACAACATCAACTTTTATTCAAACATCTAGAATTTAAAACATAAACTTTTATTAAATAAACTCATTACAACATCGAATTTTATTCAAACATTTAGAATTTATAACATAAACTTTTATTCATCGAGAGTGATATCTTCTTCGGAGCTAGCCTCGCGCGAAGCTTCATCGAGAGCAATTTCTTCATCGGAGAGTGAGATTGCAAAACCTTCTTCCACCTCGATATCGTGTATTTCTTGTTCAATGTCTAGTTCTCCCCGAAGCTACCGTAGAAGCTTGGACTGTTAGTAAATCTCGGGCCATAGCGGTTAGAACGGGAAATTGAGTTTTCCTTCCTTTCCACCAAGCCAAAATATCAAAATTTGCGAATTCATGGGGTCCCATAGTCAATGAAAAATCGGTTCCAATATATCTCCCATATTCGCTAGTCGATGATTGGTCACCTTCACCCCTAGCCCGTTTAGTGTTTTCTTCTCTTAAACTATTATATAAGTTAAGCATGGGATCCGCGCTAGTCAAAGTAGAAAATGATGATGAAAACGAACTTGAAGAATCATTTCTTGAACCGTACTTTTTAAAATAAACCCCAAATAAATCTTTGAAATTTTTGTTAAAAATGGCTTTTGCATCTCTTGAATAGAGAACGTTTTCGTTATGCAACTCTAAATCAATTGAGATTTTGTCCATAAGTAGTTCCACCCGCTAATATTCATACATGGGTTCAAGGCGGCGTAACAAGTAATTACCGGTGGCATTTCTTTAAAATATTTTCTTAGTTTTTCTTTCATGGGCGAAACCATTTTTTCATATAAATCACCACTTAATTCATAGTCGCTTAATTTTGAACACATTAAATAAATTTGATTAAGTACCAAATGACCGTGGGATAATAAACACCCGATAATAAAGTCGTTGTGTTTTTAAAAACTTTGAGCAATTCGCTTATTTTTCTAACTATATCCCATTGTTCCGACGTAAATGATGTAACCCTACTCGTCCTATTCGCAAGTTCATCATGAAAAAGTTGTAAAGTATCACGTTGGCGTAAACCACAACAAAACATTTTATAAGTCGAATTCCATCTTGTAGGAACGTCCCAATTAGGGGTTAAAAAATAGAATTCGTGTCCTTACACAATTTCATATATTGTTTATATCTAGCTTTACTTGAACAAAATATATCTTGTAACATTTTTTTAAAAGCGTCTTTTACCAAACTTATTTCGAGTACCGCTAATCCGTCTTGAACAACCAAGTTTATAATGTGTGCAACACATCCACTATGATAAAAAATACCCTTCGAAGGCGGTTTATATGTTAATATTAATTTTTTTACCGCGTTTGTATTATTAGACGCGTTATCAAATGAGATCGAAATTTTTTTTTCTTGTAAGTTAAAGTTATTTATTACATTTTGTAACATATGAAATAAATTTTGACCCGTGTGAGTGTACTCAAAATTTTCAAAATCAATCGTACGCTTCATCATTAGCCATGTATCGGGATCAATCCAATGTGCGGTAACACAAAGGTATGAACCCGGCAAACCATGAGGTGCCGACCAAACATCGGTTGTTAAGTTTACATTTGTATTTAAGTTTGCAAAACCGTTTACTAGTTCTATTTTAGCCTTTTTCCATAATTTAATACAATCACGTCTAAGAGTAGCACGACTTACTTGTTTATATCGCGGTTGAAGAGTATTTTGAATCACCTTAGTCAATCGAGGGTTATCGAAATGGTTGAACAACAAACCTTATTGAATCACGTAGCTTGAAAATTGTTGTCGGCGCCGCTCCACCTCGTATGCAAAAAGACCCCCCTCTCGTGACATAGATGCTTGACCGGCTTCCGGAACAGATTTGAGTCCTTCGCAATACTTGTCGGTATGCATCTTCAACGTCGTGTTGGATTCATGTTTCAAAAACTTACCGCAAAGTTTACAATGAGTCTTAAGTTGCCCATCCGACAATTTCACGAGGTTGAAATTAAACCAAATTTTTGGGTTTCAGGTTGTTTCTATAACTTCAACAATCCCGGGTGCATTCGTGGAAGCGGAAGAAAATTGAGTTGCCATTTGAATTGAGAGAAACGAGAATTTTGTAATTTTTTTAGTACTTAAAGAGTGTTTGAGTATTGTGACTAAATCAAAACTCAAATAGGGTATTTATAGTTGATTAGGGATGGCAAAATGGTAAAAAAAAAAAAGGGCAAAAAATGGTCAGATTTTTGAATGCAACGGCTAGCTAACGGACACCTACAAAAACCGGTTTCAAACCGATTTTTTCAACCCGGTTTCCGAAACCGATTCCCCTAAAAACCGACCCGGACTGGTTTCTAATGGGAAAATGTAAGACCAGGTAGAAACCACCGGTTTTGAGGCAACCTGAACCGGTTTTGGTCAAAATTCCGATTTTGACCGATTTCAGTTTCAGTTTTTTTTTCGGTTTCAGTTTCGGTTTCGATTTTTTTGCCCACCTCTACTTAGGGGACCAAGATTCTTATACTCAAAGTCACGACTATTTTCATGTATAGAAGTTACGACAAAGCCAACATCCAGACGAGATCTATTTCTGACTTTCGATTCTGACTCATATGGCATATCCTTGTTTAAGGGATGTCCCTACGTTTTTCGATTCCGAAGATCTCAATCATTATTTGACTTTGGAACGATTCTTATGAAATAGAAGTGATAATTTTCTGAAAAAAGCATGGCCAAACCAACTGGATTGAGAAGTGTCCTAATACTGACTCTTTGGTGACTCGGGGTAAGGTTTAAGGCTCGCACCGTGCAATTAAGCGACAGGCGAGTGGAACTAACGAGTGCAGTAGTTGGGGCGACAGATCAAGCATTTTCCTTGTGACATAGAGAGTTCCGAGTTATGGGGTGATGTGCAATGTTGACACGGACTCTAGTGGTAGTGTGTAGTGGGTAAACTAATTCTTTTTCGAAAAAGATTTTTTATTTTCTTTGAATGAAAGAAAGAGAGGGAGAGAGGGGATAGAAACATAGCAAGGTTTTGCGTTTATCCCTAATAAGTGCGCATAGCAGAGGTAGGTGCGCATAGCAGAGATATAAGTACAAGGGATAAACAATACAAAAGTACATATACAAAGAGTGAATAAAGAAAAGTATAAATACAAGGGGTGAATACAAGAAAAGTACAAATAGAAGGGGTGCATGTGCAAACATGGCTAAATTAGAGGGTGCATGTGGCAAAGTTGAGGGGTGCTGTAAGTACCCCAATTTTCGATAAAAAACAAAATTTCATCATTTTCAAAAGATAAAATCGACAAAAAAACTGTAAAAATGTCAAATCAATTGTCAAAAAACACCTCAGTTTTTGGAAATTACCAAAAAGCCCTCAGATGGAGGAACTGGCCGATCGGCCTGTTCTTCCAATTTCAAAGGCTATAATACCAAGCTCAGATTTCAGTTTTTGGAATCACAAAAAACTACTCCCTTCTCCCAGTTTACAGAGCAGTGTGCAGAGAGAGAGAAAGTCTGCGTTTTGAGTAAAAATTCGATGTTTTTCCAAATAAAACCCTAACCCAAACACTCTCGTATTAAAACCCAAAAAAAACCTAGAATATAGAACGAGCCAATATTGGTAAACTCTCCTTCTAAACCTTAAACTTTCCTTTTTTTTACTTTCTTGTATTTACGTTAAAAATTGTTTCTATTTCCGTCAATATATATAAAATGTAATCGTTTCGTTTTTAAATGTTCGATTCAAGTCAAGGAAAGTCCCCGTATCCATATAGAGTTAACAAGAGGAGCCTTGAACTTTCGAATCTATATGTCTCAAGCCATTTAGTTCGTTGACATCATTTTACTTAATTTCCGTAATTTACGTCTTCGAATCGTTTGGTTTGTTGACATTGTTTTGTTTTTGATATTATGTTCGATTCAAGTCAAGGAAAGTTCCCGTATCTATATACAATTAACAATAGTAGCCTTGAACTTTCGAATCTATATGTATCGATCCATTTAGTTTGTTGACATCGTTTTACTTAATTTTTGTAATTTATGTCTTCGAATCGTTTGGTTCGTTGACATCGTTTTGTTTTTGATATTATGTTCGATTCAAGTCAAGGAAAGTTCCCGTCTCTATATAGAGTTAACAAGAGGAGCCTTGAACTTTTGAATCTATATGTCTCGAGCCATTTAGTTTGTTGACATCATATTACTTAAATTACGCAATTACGTCGTCGAATCGTTTGGTTCGTTGACATCGTATTTAATTTCTGTCATTTACGTCTCGAACCATTTGGTTTGTTGACATCGCATTTAAATAACGAAATTTACGCCTTCGGACCGTTTGGTTCGTTGACATCGCAATTTCAATTATGTCATTTACCATTACGGACCGTTTGGTTCGTTGAGACTGCAATTTATTTCAATTATGTAATTTAACCGTACGGACTGTTTGGTTCGTTGATCGCCAATATAAATATTAACGTATTTATTATTATCCTTTTACAAAGGACGACATTATAATGCCCGATTTTAATCAAGAAATGATTCCTAAATTTCCTCCATATTAATCTCCTTGGAATGGGTATTACAGAGTCGGATAACGGAAGATCTTGAATTAATACTATATATATATATGTAACACCCCAAATTAGGTGGATATTACAGTGCCGTGGACCCCCGACTGAGACCCACCAAGCAAACAAAAATTAATGAATTGCACAATACAAATGTAGTACCGAACCACATTACATTTTCAATTACTCTGATAAGGAGTTTCAAGTACAACACGCCCAGGGAAAACTGAATATATGTATATTTTATATAAAGGTAAAATATACAACACTGAACAAATAAGAATCCAAAAGGAAGTGCAGCGGAAAATACATAACAAGAAAATGTGAATGAAATGAAGAGACTGGGGCCCCCTACTAGTATCACTGAGACTCCTCGCCATCAACGTTCTCTTCCCGTGCTTTTGCCTTGCCATGACCTAAAAACAATATCCCCAACGGGGTCAGTTATACAGAACAACAATCCTCAAGAGTTGAACAATATACAACAATCACATGAATGAATTAAGTAATAGAGTTGAATGATGAGTATCACAGTACGCCCCGAATAGAATGTGTGAGTGCACAAGTAGCCGAGTGTCTGGAGCCCCGCATATACACCCGCAACTTGGCCTAATTAGTCTCACGTAGATGCTTTACCGTGTGCACAGTCCAAATGTGTCCGGAGTCCTGCATATACACATGACCATAGTGTGCCCGACTAAAAATTCCAAACATACGCCACCCGGCCACGAACACAATCCCGGAAGGTCACAAGAACAAAAGCGACCAAGATGAGAGGTAATGAATAAAATCCGACAAGGATAAGGAACGACTCACCGAGATTACATAATGATACAACGAGTGATAACTTCAATGAAAATGATTTGAAACCGTCGTTCCTCATGAGTTACATGATTAGTTGATGATTACAATTCTCAACATGAATGATATATTATGAGTGAATTACATGTATGAATGAACAACAACGTAAGGAATATATATCCCTTTAACCAAGTAAGAATTTACTTACACAACACCGGTGAAGAATGTCCTTCCTCGAACAAACGTCCTAAAAGAGATGTCGGTCGATCGAACAACCTTGAATAACACAATTACCAATAATCCGCTTAATAAACGATTCAAATGTGATCACAACCCACTTCAAAAGTCGATACAATAATATCCAAACTCATTGGGGCATTATGACAAACACTTAGCAAACATTTATCCTTTGATTATAACCAATCCCAAATATTTCGAAACCAAACTCCAAAATGAGTAGTTCAATCCAACAAAACACCTTCAATGATATCAATAATCCAATAGAAAACCACAATTCAAGGTTACGACAACTATAATCGGAAATCCCCAAAAATATCAAAGTCAACTCTAAAGTGTTCTTGAATCAAACCCCAACATTCATGAAATCCAAAATATATACCAATAAATCCGTAGGAATACATTTATCTAAGGTAGATAATGTATATCTAACATATTCCAACTTAATAGCAAGCTTACACGAAGAGATCGGGAGGAAAATATTCAAAATCCAAAATTCTAGATTCAAGAATCATTTACCTTGATTTGATGTATCGGAGAGGATGAAATGATGATTAATACGAATAATACGCTTGAAGATGTTGATAAGTGGATGGAGCTCGAAGAGATCTCTCCAAAATGTCTGAAATCGCCCAAAACCGTTGAAGGAATGAAGTGAAATGAAAAAATGACGAAACCTGGGCTGACTGTCCTATTTATACTGTTCTAGCTTAGCGCACACTAAGCCCTGATATTTAGCGTGTGCCAGCGAGTTAACCGGACAGTCCAGTGAGCTCTGACTGACTCGTTAGCGTACGCTATGAACTTGGTAGCGTTCGCTAACTGAATATCTGATGCCCAGTAACTGAAGTCCAGAACCTTCTGTCCTCTGACCTGCTCGCGATAGCGTGCGCTACACCCAAAACTCAGCGTGTGCTACTACACCGTTAGCATACGCTAATATCTACTCATAGCGTGTGCTATGAATTATTCCAATTCAGTCCAGTACCCACTGGACTCTGCCTGATCGACCTTAGCACGCGCTACACCGATTGCATAGCGTGCGCTACCCCAAACTACTAGCGCGCGCTACTTATCATTCGTAGCGTGCGCTACTACAACTCAACTGCAGTCCATTGCCTTTTGGACTGTCAGACTGAACCACCATAGCGTGCGCTAATGCTGAGAGGTAGCGTGCGCTACCCGTACTCAATTAGCGCACGCTAAGAAGAGTATGTAGCATGCGCTACTCCTCACACACAGCCCACTACAAAGATGATACGTTCGGTCCGACTCTCCAACCGGGTTGAAAGACGAATAATAACTGATACACAAAGCAAATTACTCTGAACGGTGAAAACAATGAATGAATATGAGTAATGAATGATTAATAATGAGTGAAAATTACTGAGCGACAATTACTGAATGATAATTACTGAATGATAATGAGTGAATTACAACCGGGTATTACATACTCTCTCCCTTAAAAAGAGTTTCGTCCTTGAAACTAAGGGTCAAATAATTCGGGATAACTCTCCCGCATACTATCCTCGGTTTCCCAAGTAGCCTCTTCGACTCCATGTCTAGACCACTGAATCTTGACCAAAGGAATTGTCTTGTTCCTCAACTGTTTGATACGCCGCTCTAAGACTCGTACAGGACGCTCCTCATACGAATGATCATCAGCGATCTCGATTTTGTCGAACTGAAGTATGTGACTCGGGTCGGCAACATACTTCCGTAGCTTATATACGTGAAACACATTATGAATTCGGCTCAACGCTGGAGGTAAGGCCAATCGATAAGCCAGACTGCCTACTCGATCCAAAATCTCAAATGGTCCAATAAATGTCGGACTCAACTTTCCCCGTTTCCCGAAATGGAAGATACGTCGACTCGGGGATACCTTGACCAAAACGTGGTCACCTGCCTCGAACTCTACTGGTCGACGACGATTATCTGCATATGATTTCTGTCGACTCTGCGCGGTCAACAAACGACTTCTGATCAGAGCTACCTTCTCATGGGCATCTATAAGCATATCGGGCTCAGTGCCGATTGATTCTGATAAGTCATCCCAACACAAAAGAGATCGACAACGACGACCATATAAGGCCTCGTAAGGTGCCATTTTAATCGAAGCATGCCAACTGTTATTGTACGTGAACTCAATCAACGGTAGTTGGGCTTCCCAATCGTCTTTCCAATCGAGGACGCATGCTCTCAACATGTCCTCCAATGTCTGAATAGTCCTATCTGATTGTCCATCGGACTGAGGATGAAAAGCTGTGCTGAGATTAAGCTGAGTTCCCATTGCACGATGAACTGATTTCTAAAAATGCGACACGAATCGCCCGTCATGATCAGAAACGATACTCTTAGGAGTACCGTGCAGTCTCACTATCTCTTTGATGAATAACTGGGCAAATCTCTCGGGACCCCACGTATCCTTAATCTCAAGGAAATGAGCTGACTTAGTTAATCGGTCCACAATTACCCAAATTGTATTCATGCCACGATGACTCGTCGGCAAACTCGTGATAAAGTCCATAGAAATATCTTCCCACTTCCACTCTGGAATAGGGAGCGGTTTCAGCATACCCGTTGGTCGCTGATGTTCTATATTGACTTGACGACAGGTTAACATCTTGAAACAAATTCTGCGACTTCTCGCTTCATATTACTCCACCAGTAATTCTGTTTCAAGTCCTTGTACATCTTGCTAGACCCCGGATGAATGGAATAAGGGGTAGCATGAGCTTCTCTCAAAATCGAGTTTTTTAACTCGTCATTCGCCGGAACGCATAACCAGTTCTTAAATCGCAAAAGTCCATCCTCGTGGACCACAAATCCAGGGGCTTTCCCCTGAGTCACATCATCTCGAATGCGTAACAAAAATGGGTCCGAACCCTGATTCACTCTGATCGCCTCCTCAACTGGCGATGAAATCTCTAACGTACAAAGTTTCCCTTGTACTCGTAGTGACCAAATATCGACCTTGGATCTTAGGAATTTCTGTTGAAGTTCCTTCTGAACAGTCATACGAGCAAGCATTTGCTCCTGAACGGACTTACGGCTCAAGGCATCGACGACAACATTCGCCTTACCTGGGTGATATTGTATCTTAATATCATAGTCCTTAATCAGTTCTAACCACCGTCTCTGACGCATATTTAACTCCTTCTGAGTAAATATATTCTTCAAGCTCTTATAATCGGTGAAAATCTGACAGGTGACACCATAAAGATAATGACGCCAAATCTTCAATGCGAATACCACGGCCGCTAACTCCAGGTCATTGGTCGGGTAGTTGACCTCATAAGGCCTCAGTTGCCGTGAGGCATAAGCAATCACCTTCCTGTTCTGGATTAGTACACATCTGAGACCCTGCCCAGACACGTCACTATAAACTACGAATCCCTCCGTCCCTTGCGGTAAGGAAAGGATAGGGGCTGAAATTAAACGGATCTTAAGTTCTTCAAAACTCCACTGACACGTGTCAGACCACGTGTATTTCTTATCCTTCCGCAAAATGTTCGTCATGGGTTGAGCGATTTTAGAAAATCCCTCCACAAATCACCGGTAATATCCAGCTAATCCGAGAAAGCTTCGGATTTCCTTAACATTCTTCAGAGGTTGCCAATCTCGGATAGCCTCCGTCTTCTGAGGGTCGACACGTACTCCATCGGCTGAAATTACATGTCCGAGAAACGTCACCTCGGACATCCAGAATTCACACTTGGAAAATTTCCCATAGAGCTTCTCTCGTCTCAACACGTCGAGAACCTGATGAAGGTGAAATTCGTGCTCCTCTCGGTCACGAGAATAAATCAAAATGTCATCAATGAAGACAACCACGAACTGATCCAAATAGTTGATGAAAACGCGATTCATTAATTCCATGAATACCGCAGGTGCATTAGTTAACCCAAACGGCATCACTACAAACTTGTAGTGCCCATAGCGTGTTCGATATGTCGTTCTTGCGATATCCGACTCTCAAATTCGCAATTGGTGATACCCAGATCTTAAATCGATCTTGGAAAATACTGAAGCTCCCTGAAGTTGATCCAAAAGATCATCGATGCGGGGTAGGGGATATTTATTCTTGATCGTCACCTTGTTCAATTCCCGGTAATCAATACATAAGCGAAACGAACCATCCTTCTTATTGACAAATAACACAGGTGCTCCCAACGGGGACGCACTCGGTCGGATATAACCTTTCTCGGTCAAATCCTCCAATTGATTCTTCAGTTCTTGCATTTCGATCGGGGCTATCCGATACGGTGCCTTCGATATTGGAGACGTACCAGGCTCCAACTCAATCATGAATTCCACATCTCTCTGTGGAGGCAAACCAGGTAACTCGTCTGGAAATACATCGGCATATTCTCTCACTACCGGAATATCCGTCAACATGATTGATGATTTCTCGGTCTTGGTCAAATAACACCAATAACCGACACACCCCTGATTGAGTAATTTCACTGCTTTCATCACATTAATGACTTTACTGGAACAGCTGGGGTTACCTCCCTGGAATACACATTCGACTCCATCGTCTGAAATGATAGTGACCATACGCTTGCGGACATTAATGATGGCATCGTGACGATCCATCCAATCAATACCCAAGATAACATCGTCTTTCGGTAGATCTACTACGATCAGGTTTGCCAACCAAACACAGCCATTAATCTGAATCGTACAATTCTCAATCTCACGATCCCCGATAATTCTTCTACCGTCTGGTAGACCAATGATAAAAGGTTCACAACTAGTAGCACTATCCAGATGAAGTCTACTCAAGCATGACTCAGAAATGAATGAATGCGATGCACCAGTATAAAAAAGGGTACACACGGGTTGAGATAGAATTTCGAGTGTACCTGAGATCACCCGGGCCTCCGGATCTTCGGTCTTCTTCATCTCATAAATTTGGGGCTTGCTGGCCCCTGAACCGGATGCTCCCGTCTGATAGCTTTTGGCTCCGCCTTTGTTTGCTCCTGTCGTTTTAAACGACGCTGACTGAGTAGCCTGATTCTGAATAGTTGACTGCTTCGGGGCCTGAGATGTCGCCGGCGTAGGTCTTGAGTATCCTCGACAGAAACGGGCCTTATGCCCAGCAATCTCACAGTTATTACACGTGACAGTCTGCCTCAGACATTTCGTGCTATAATGGCCCCGTTCACCATAGTTGTAATAGGTGATGGCCGAGCTGGCTGCTCGGGACTGAGATTCCGCAGGCTTAGGTGCCATAGGAGGTCGCTCTGAAAAAGTAGTGCCCGTACGAGGCTTCTTGAAAGTGGCTTGATTGCCTTCAGACTGATTACGCTTCTTCGATTTCTTGCCGGAAGATGAAGTCTGATTCTTAGAAATCTCCTTAGCAGTAAGTAGACCTGGCAAACGGGCGGGCTCGGCCCAAACGGGCCGGGCAAAAAACGGGCGGGCCAAATCTGGGCCGGGCCAAAAAGGCCCGGTTTTTTTTGGGCCAAAAATATTAGGCCCGTGGCCCGCCCGGCGGGCAGCGGCCTCGACTTTTTTTTTTTTTTGAAATATTATTTCGAATAATTATAGAAATATTTTTCGATCCGTAATTATTATATTATTCACTATACTATCACAATCAATTAAATAAATGTAGAATTATTTTTATTTGATAATTATATTATTTACTACACTACCACAATCAAAAGACAAATATATAAATATTTTTATTTGATCATCATTTCATTTATCACTACTACTTTCTTATAAAAATCATAAAATAATATTATTATTGATATGAGATACTACAAAGTAATCACAAAGTCCCATAAAAATAAAACTACATCAATAATTAACATATAGATGTAATCTAATCTAACAAATAAGGAAAAATTTTAAATATTATAATTACATATAACATAAATATATATATATAAAAAAAAAAACTGGGCAGGCGGGCCTTGTGGCCGGCCTCAACAGGCGGGCCAAATGGCCGGCCAAAAGGCCGGTTTTTGGGCCAAAATATGAAGCCCAATGCCCGCCCAAAAACGGGCGGCTCATGGCCTGGGCTTATTTTGCCAGGTCTAGCAGTAAGCTCATAAGTAAGAGCTCTCTCGATAAATTCGGCCAAAGTGGTGCAATGATGATTAAGCAATTGAATCCTCATACGAGGTTTCAATCTCTTACTGAAATACTTGATTTTATCCGCCTCGGAGTGAATAATAGATGAGGCGAAAAGAAGAAGTTCCTGAAATTTCTCGGCGATGGCGAGAACATCATCGTCCGCTGAAAGGTCGGGAGTGAGCAACTCTGATAACTTGGCCTCTCTGAGTGGGTCCGGATAATACCTCTCCATCATAAGAGTTTTGAACTGGTCCCACATACAAGCTCCGTCGCTGGGCTTCAGAAATAGCCATCATGAGTGAGCGCTCTTACCCAGATAGTAAGCCGCGACTGAAACTTTATGTCCTTCGGGACACTCCACCATAGCAAACAGTTTCTCGAAATGCTCCAGCCAGTGAATAATGTCCGCCGGCTCAGATGAGCCCTCGAAGGTAGGCGGACTCTGGCGAGAAATGTCGCTGATGATGCTGCTCACATTCCTCTCTTGCCTTTGAGGCAGCGGCGGAGAAGCCTGTTGATTCTGAGCCGTTGAGTTATGCATCGTATCCATCAGACGTGCTATCTGAGTCATTTAGGCCATCATGCCCTGCATAAAAGCGAGAGGATCAACCCGAACACCTTCTGATTGAGCTGTGTCCCGGGTACGACTCCCTGACAGTGAATGATCATTTTCGGGTGAATGAGTGACAGCATCGCTGCTCGATGAATTTGCATTATTCCTCGCGTTCGCACGTGTATTCACATGAGCTCTCGGGTTTCGGCCCGCACCGCGGCCTCTTCGCCCGCGTCCCCTAGCAGTTCTCTCCATACTGAAGTAGGAAAGTCGCATGATAGTTAAAGATCTCACATGAGTACCACATTATGATGAAGTTATGAAATGATAACAATGAGCATACGCGCTCTAACACAATGATCGTATGAATGATCAATTGAGGTGACATGATTATCTGATGAAATTTTGAAATGATTAACTTGAACAAGTTGACAAGATTAATGAAACGATCCTCAAGATCAACAAATGAGTGATGAACTGAACTGAATGATTAATGAGTTAACATGATCGACATGATCAAATGAAATGATGATTGAGGATTGTTGACTGGTGAATGATGAATGAGTGATTCTTATTGCTAGAAATTATACAATGGCGTTAGAAATCTTACAGTTCTTTCGGTCTGAGGGGCTTGGCATTTGCACAGGTCACACGTGACGTGAAAGTCCAATGATACTAGTCTGATGATGATGATTTCAAATGAGACATGACTCGGGAGGTAGTATTCAAAACTATGCTATGATACCAACTCTGTAACACCCCAAACTAGGCGGATATTACAGTGTCGTGGATCCCCGACTGGGACCCACCAGGCGAATGAAAATTAATGAATTGCACAATACAAATGTAGTACCGAACCACATTACATTTTCAATTACTCCGATAAGGAGTTTCAAGTACAACACACCCACGGAAAACTGAATACATGTATATATTATATGAAGATAAAATATACAACACTGAACAAATGACAATCCAAAAGGAAGTGCAGCGGAAAATACATAACAAGAAAATGTGAATGAAATGAAGAGACTGGGGCCCCCTACTAGTATCACTGGGACTCCTCGCCATCAACGTTCTCTTCCCGTGCTTTTGCCTTCCCATGACCTAAAAACAATATCCCCAACGGGGTCAGTTACACAGAACAACAATCCTCAAGAGTTGAACAATACACAACAATCACATGAATGAATTAAGTAAAGAGTTGAATGATGAGTATCACAGTACGCCCGAATGGAATGTGTGAGTGCACAAGTAGCCGAGTGTCCGGAGCCCCGCATATACACCCGCAACTTAGCCTAATTAGTCTCACGGAGATACTTTACCGTATGCA
Source organism: Orobanche coerulescens (assembly GCA_033398695.1). NCBI lineage: Eukaryota > Viridiplantae > Streptophyta > Magnoliopsida > Lamiales > Orobanchaceae > Orobanche > Orobanche coerulescens. The sequence continues at coordinate 105,726,482 of CM065804.1, forward strand.
CAGTCCAAATGTGTCCGGAGTCCTGCATATACACATGACCATAGTATGCCCAACTAAAAATTCCACACATACGCCACCCGGCCACGAACACAATCCCGAAAGGTCACAAGAACAAAAGCAACCAAGATGAGAGGTAATGAATAAAATCCGACAAGGATAAGGAACGACTCACCGAGATGACATAATGATACGACGAGTGATAGCTTCAATGAAAATGATTTGGAACCGTCGTTCCTCGTGAGTTACACGATTAGTTGATGATTACAATTCTCGACATGAATGATATATTATGAGTGAATTACATGTATGAATGAACAACATAAGGAATGGATATCCCTTTAACCGAGTAAGAATTTACTTACACAACACCGGTGAAGAATGTCCTTCCTCAAACAAACGTCCTAAAAGAGATGTCGGTCACTCGAACAACCTTGAATAACACAATTACCAATAATCCGCTTAATAAATAACTTAAATTTGATCACAACCCACTTCAAAAGTCGATACAACAATATCCAAACTCATTGGGGCATTATGACAAACACTTAGCAAATATTTATCCTTTGATTATAACCAATCCCAAATATTTCGAAACCAAACTCCAAAATGAGTAGTTCATGTTGGGATTCCACAGAAAATAAACGCAGCGGAAGAATAAACGAAATCCCTAAGAGGATCGATCAAGTAACGTATATACGAAAAGAAAAATACGAAGATCAAGGAATCAAAGTCTCATACCTATGATGTCTCTGAAAAACCTTCGTATGATGATGATGATGAACAGCCCTTCGTTCCAAGTACCTAAAGCAAGGTGCCTCTACTTCACACGCCGGAACTTGATGGAAAAATCGACAAGCTTCCTTTCTTCAAGAATGCGGCTAGGGAAGCTTGTAGGAATTTTCTCTCTCAATGTATTGTTCTTATATCTTGTATCTAAGATCAAGACGAAGTTATCAACCTTACTCTCTCTCTCTAATTCATGATTTTGAGTTCAAGGAAGAAGAAAAAAGTACATTATCTTTTCTAAAGACTTTTATTTATAAAAAAATGAAAGTCTCCCTTTAACACATGATTGAGGGTATCAAATACACCTCACATATGTCACCTGGTGACATAAAATAAGTATAAAAGAGACAAGAGAGGGAGGGGGCGGCCCTAATGGAAATTTCCAAGAAGACGGATTGAATTTACTCGGCTCGTGTATTGGATGTTCGTCAATCTCGTGTACCGGATGTTCGTCAAAGGAATCCGTTTTATTTCCAATGTGTTTGGACTAATTAATTAATCCAATTAATTAATTATATCAAACACAAATATATATTTCTCTAAGAAATATAATTTATGAATTAAAGTAATCACCCAGTAACCTACTTACAATTCATAAGACCGCTATTTGATTTATCCGATAAATCAAAATTAGATATCTAATATCTAATATTATAAGAGATTATTAATTCACATTTATCCATCAATGATCCTATTGCGCGACTCCGTAGGTTCGTCTCAGCCGGCATTGGGAGGAACTAATGAGTGCGGGCAGCACTTAGCCAGCCTAGCGGGCCGCACTGTAAACCCCGACTGAGAACGAATGAACGAATCATTCCAGAACCATTATGTCATGAATACTATATACGTATAGACCTTTCATCAGATGTCCCGGTCAAGTCTTCGGGTCACGGTAAAGTTAAACCCTACTGTTGACTAAACTCTATACATGTGTTAATGCAAATCAAGACCGACTGATTAATAGTGTATCTAATACGACTATATCTGAATGCTTTGGCCAAAGACTTATGATCTTATTTGCCATTAACCGTATAGGACATTCGCCTGCTCACTAACATGAGATAGAATCCTTTCTTGGCGTACAGTAAAGACTGCTACTTGCCCGTATAGTCCGCACTTCGAGGTCGACTCAGCAATTAAGCAAATGAGTCTAACTACTCTAATGACAAACTAAACGTCACAGGCACATCTTCTACTGAACCCTCAAGTCAAAGGTCCACGTATACTATCACAACCTTTCGATTCGTCATCGACTCTCCGAGAATGAATACCGTGTGACTGAATCGAGTATGAGTCGTGTTCGAGTATACTGGTCCCACCAATATACTTATAACTATGCTATCAAGACGTGCACACGTCCTAGCATCAGTTATACAAGTCTTATTAAAACTTAATGTCCTATTAAGTTTTATCGACTTGCGAACTAGTTAAGCATTCGAGCTTTAAACACTTCTAGTGCATATCTCCTTATCTCCATAAAGAGTAGAATGTTCACTCTCAAATGCAAGGACTATTATTCTATATACCAAATCACAATGCCAGTGATATACAATAATATAAAAATAATAATTGCCTTATTAAATATAATATTCATAATTACAATACAATTGCTCTCACTCTCTCATCCTCTGAGTGGCATTCGAGGGCATATTCCTAATAATCTCCCACTTGCACTCAATGCCACAAACTATGGTATCTAATACACATACTCTCCAGATGTCTCTCTAAGACCTTCTTAGATAGTGGCTTGGTAAGCGGATCAGCAACGTTATTTGATGTGTCTACTCTCTGCAGTGTAACATTCCTATCCCGAACCATTTCTCTAACAAAATGATATTTTCTCGCAATATGTTTGGTGTTGTGGTGAGCCCTAGGCTCCTTAGCCTGTGCAACAGCTCCGTCGTTGTCACAAAATAGTGTCACGGGCTTCTCTGCGTTAGGAACCACTTGAAGTTCCTCAGTGAACTTCTTTATCCAAAAAGCTTCTTTAGCAGCCTCCGTGGCTGCCTAATATTCGGCTTGATATGTAGAGATAGCAGTCGAACTTTGCTTGGCACTTCTCCAAGAAACTGCCCACCATTCAGCGTAAAGATATACCCTGATGTGGACATCTGAGCATCCATGTCCCCCGAAAAATCTGAGTCTGTATAACCCATCACTCTTAGTTCTCCACCGCCGTATGTAAGAACCAAGTCTTTAGTCCTCCTTAGGTACTTAAGAATGTTCTTTATAGCAGTCCAATGTTCCTGCCCTGGATTTGACTGAAACCGACTTACTAAATCATAGCATACATGAGGCTACCTACTGCCGAAGCATAGGGCACCTTACTCATTTCCTTTCTATATTCCTCACTTTGAGGACACATTTCTAGGGAAAGTTTTGCACCATGTTGCATAGGAAGGAAACCTCTTTTAGAATCTTCCATCCTAAATCGCTTCAGGATTTTTTCTATATAGAGGGCTTGGGAAAGACCTAACATTCTTTTCGCTCTATCCCGGTAGAGACGAATACCCAGAATATAGGTAGCTTCTCCCAAGTCTTTCATTAAGAACTCTTTAGAAAGCCAAGCTTTCACAGGACTGAGCATTCCTACGTCGTTTCCTATAAGTAGAATGTCATCTACATATAGTATTAAGAACGCAATTTTGCTCCCACTAACCTTCTTGTAAATACAGGGCTCTTCTTCATTTTGGACAAAATCAAACTCTTTGACTGTCTCGTTAAGACGAAGATTCCAACTCCGTGAAGCTTGCTTCAGTCCATAAATGGCACGCTGAAGTTTGCATACTTTATGAATATTGGTTTGAGATATGAATCCCTTAGGTTGTTCCATGTGAATCTCCTCCTTGAGGAATCCATTTAGGAATGCCGTTTTTACATCCATTTGCCATATTTCATAATCTAAGTGGGCTTTTATATCAAGCATCATGCGAATAGACTTAATCATATCTACAGGCGAGAAGGTCTCGAAGTAATCGATTCCTTCTCTTTGGGAATAACCCTTTGCCAGAAGCCTGGCCTTATAAGTATCAACCTTGCCATCTCCATCAGTCTTTCTCTTATAGATCCATTTGTTTCCAATAGGCACTATGCCTTTGGGACGATCTACTAAAGTCCAGACCTGATTAGCATGCATTGAGTCTATCTCAGCTTCCATAGCTTCTTTCCACTTTGTGGAGTCAACGTCTACCATCGCTTGGTCGTATGTAGAAGGTTCATTCTCTTGACTACTTTCTGTCATCTCATGGACACCCAGTTCCTCTTGATGCAGATAGCCATACCTCTCAGGTATTTGAGAAATTCTACTAGACTTGCGAGGTTGTGTTTATATTTCAGAAGGTTGGGTTCTAATATCTTGCATAGGTGTCTCATTTGGTGTTTCTTTTATTTCTTCCAAAGAAATATTTCTACCTACCCCTCCTTCCTGAATAAACTGATCTTTCAGGAAGTGTGCTTGTATAGCAATGATGATCATATGATCTTCGTGCATGTAGAATAGATATCCCATGGAATCCCCTGGATATCCTATGAAACGACCTTTCACAGACCTAGTTTCCAATTTCTCTACTTTAGTCTTCTTGACATAAGCAGGGCATCCCCAAATCCTAATGTGATTAAGACTTGGTTTCCTACCTCTCCACATCTCATGGGAGTCTTAGGAACGGATTTGAAAGGACATCTGTTCAAGATATGCACAGCAGTAAGGAGCGCATAACCCCACAGATAAATCGGTAGATCAGTATAGTTAAGCATGGAGCGAACCATGTCCAACAAGGTTCGGTTCCTTCTTTCTGATATACCATTTAATTGTGGAGTAGCTGGAGGAGTGAATTGTGACACTATTCCTAGTTCTTTTAAGAACTCGTCAAATTCGGTACTCATGTACTCACCACCCCGGTCTGACCGAAGAGTCTTAACACGGTTACCTGTTTTATTTTCAACTAGGGCTTTAAATTCCTTGAATTTATCAAAAGCTTCAGACTTATGTTTCATTAAGTACACGAATCCATACCTGGTATGGTCATCAGTGAATGTAATGAAATACTGAAAGCCGTCTCGTGCCACTTCAAAAGGGCCACAGACGTCGGTATGGATCAATCTAAGTTTTTCAGCAGCTCTTTCAAAAGTCCCTGCGAAGGGTAACTTAGTCATTTTGCCTTGAAGGCAAGATTCACAAGTTGGATAGGGATCTGATCCCAATGGACCCGTAAGTCCATCTTTCTCCATTTTATGAACCTTGGTCTGACCGATATGACCAAGTCTAAGATGCCACTTAAGTGCTTGATTCGTTTCATCCCTACCACGCTTCCTAGTTATAGTGTTCACAGTTGTTTTATTCTTTAAATTTAAATGATATAAACCATTGAATAATATAGAAGTACCAACCAATTTATTTCTGAACTAAATACGACAGGACCCATCTCTAATAAAGAAGTGAAATCCCTTTCGGTCCATGGCCGGAATTGATACAATATTCTTGTGCCCCTTGGGCAAAACAAGTACATCATCTAAAGTAAGAATAAAACCAGATTCTAAATCCAACATAAGGGACCCGATATCAGAAGCCTCGACACTATGCCCACTTCCGACGGTGACCATCACCTCCCCTGAATCCAGCTTCCTACTTCATTCCATATCCTGATTCATTATACAAATGTGAGAACTCGCACCGAAATCAAGTATCCAAGAAGTAGAATATACAGTTACAGAACAATTTGTTTCTAAAATAGTAGTTCTGTACCTGAAGGCGCATTACGATCAAGCTTTGGACAGTACCTCTTCCAGTGGCCTATCTCACCGCAGTTGAGGCATACATCCATTTTCTTGGCCCCCTTGCTCTTTTGAACCATTGGGGCCTTGCCTTTCCCTTGTCGATCTTGGCTATTGGACCTAACTGCTTCTTGTTCTTTTTCTTCTTATTCTTGGACTTCCAAGTCCCAGAAGAAATCACAAGTGCAGCTTCCTTTCCCTTTGTCTTCATCCGAGATCAAGCAATGTCGCTTGTTCATTAGCCCAGCTAAGTTACATGCAATCTCATTGCAGTTGAAGTTCATGACAAATTGTGAAAAGGAGTCAGGAAGTGACTGCAGGATAATGTCAGTTTGGAGAGATGCATGCATCTGAAAATCAAGAGCTTCCAATCTCTCAATCATCGAGATCATCTTGAGGATATGGTCCCCAACCCTTGCTCCTTCCTTCATCCTGGCGCCGAATAATTGCTTCGATATCTCATATCTAGCAGTTCGGCTATACTCTCCGTAGAGCTCAGCCAAGTGCGATAAGATGGCTCTCGAAGACGTCATCTTTTCATGGGCACGTTGAAGCTCATTGGTCATTGAGCCTAACATGTACCCTAGCACTCTTATGTCGTCTTTTACCCATTTCTCATGGGCATCGACATCTTCCTGATTGGCTCGGGTTCTTGCAGGAGCCGCTGGGATGTCCCCCTCCAAGACGTATCCCAGCATTTCTATAGTTAGGACAATCCTCAAGTTCTGAAGCCAGTCCACATAGTTCGGACCAGTCAGAACGTTCTTTTCAAGTAGTATAGCGAGTGGGTTCACTGTCATATTGAGAGTTTTGTTAACTGCAGAGAATAATTTAAGATTCCTTAGTGATTATTTAATTATGATCCGAGTAAAGAATTTAAAGGCTTTCTTTATTCATAACTCGGCTCCCACTATTTTATCGGCATTTACATACTCCCATGTTAAATCCGGAAGTCTTGGGTGACTTCATAGTGGTGATCGATTTCTTTACAAAGTTTAATAGAGGGCAACACATACGGTTTCTATTCTATTAATCTTTATAAAGTGGTGTCTAATACCAACCCATCTAATGGATGATTCGATCTTCTTTTACCCCTAGTTCACTTGCCCTCAACCCATTCGGTTTCTATGGCTCGCTGAACTATCTAAGTTTAAATCGTCAACTCCTATTAGTCTGACAATTGAATCTTACCCGGCAACCCATACGGTTTATAGAGGTTTGATTTGTCACAACCAAAGGCATCTAATGCACTCTAGGAATTTATCAACTTTCCCCAAAAATATTACCCCGACATACTCGGAAGAATAATATTCTGGTTTAGATTTCAATTTTCCATGAGTTTGACGGAGGGTAGGAAACCTCGTAACCTTTATAACTTAGTGTTTGTAAGTGGGAGTATTAACACGATTATATGTTACACTTTGCACATTAATCCATTTATAAGCGCGGTTTGTGGTTTGTCAATCATTCAAAATGAAAAACAATAAATAGCAACCTAGTTACTACCAACATATAGCTCATGGACTTTTTCCTAAGTATTGGGCCATGCCAAATAAAGAAAGGAAAAATACAGTATTGATCCTTCGTCTTCTAGTCGGTCGTCTTCGGTCTTCGTCATAGCCATATGAATAATTACATCATTGAACAATACGTCCTATTATACATATTTTCTAGTAAAAATAAATAGGCTCAAAATGGCCTTTACAACCATATCGAATCGAACAAATCAACAACTAAGTCCACGAGCTATATCACCATCACATAAGGCATTCCATACAACATGTAACGGCAAATGAAATTAAATAATCAATTAATATATTAATCCAATTAATATAAAAATTAATCTATTTAATTTCTACAACATTAATCAAATTAATATTTATAATCGTCATTTTAATCCGTTCAAAGTAATCCGGCCAAAATAATATTCTCGTCTAATAATTTCCCTTAATAAAAAAATATTCCAAATATTTTATTAAATCCAATTAAATCCAATTTAAATTTCGAAAATTATTACAACGAAATATAAACATAAAAATGGAGTCCCGGAAAATCCAGACGTGCCCACCACGGCCCGATTCAAAATCGGGCCGAAACCCGAGAACCGCCTGACCGAGTCACTCTCGGCCATCGCCAGCCGGGCCGAGCTTACTAGTCTGCTACGGAGCCTACCGAGTCACTCTCGGCCGGCCAGCAGCAGCCCAGCAAGCCGCCGGCACTGCGTATTCGTGCGGTATTCGTGTTTAACCCCCATTTTTCTCATTTTTTCGACTCGCTTCCAAAACGAAAAAGTTTCTTAACTTCATGAAGAACTTATAAATCAACAAAAATCAATTTTTTCAGATTTATAATTTACATAAAATAGTCGAAACTTGACTTACTACGAACGATTAAATTTCTTCGATTATATCTATTATGATTCTAAATCATAAACATCATCAAATAACATTCCAAATGCAAAGATGATCGTATATATGATATATTTGACCTCGCTCTGATATCACTGTAGGGATTCCACAGAAAATAAACGCAGCGGAAGAATAAACGGAATCCCTAAGAGGATCGATCAAGTAACGTATATATGAAAAGAAAAATACGAAGATCAAGGAATCAAAGTCCCATACCTATGATGTCTCTGAAAAACCTTCGTATGATTATGATGATGATGAAGAGTCCTTCGTTCCAAGCACCTAAAGCAAGGTGCCTCTACTTCACACGCCGGAACTTGATGGAAAAATCGACAAGCTTCCTTTCTTCAAGAATGCGGCTACGGAAGCTTGTAGGAATTTTCTCTCTCAATGTATTCTTCTTATATCTTGTCTCTAAGATCAAGATGAATTTATCAACCTTACTCTCTCTCTATCTAATTCGTGATTTTGAGTTCAAGGAAGAAGAAAAAGTACACTCTCTTTTCTAAAGACTTTTATTTATAAAAAAATGAAAGTCTCCCTTTAATACATGATTGAGGGTATCAAATACACCTCACATATGTCACCTAGTGACATAAACTAAGTATAAAAGAGACAAGAGAGCGAGGGGGCGGCCCTAAGGGAAATTTCCAAGAAGACGGGTCGAATTTACTCGGCTCGTGTATTGGATGTTCGTCAAAACGAATTCCTCGTGTACCGGATGTTCGTCAAACGAATCTGTTTTATTTCCAATGTGTTTGGACTAATTAATTGATCCAATTAATTAATTATATCAAACACAAATATATATTTCTCTAAGAAATATAATTTATGAATTAAAGTAATCACCCAGTAACCTACTTACAATTCATAAGACCGCTATTTGATTTATCCGATAAATCAAAATTAGATATCCAATATCTAATATTATAAGAGATATTATTAATTCACATTTATCCATCAATGATCCTATTGCGCGACTCCGTAGGTTCGTCTCAGCCGGTATTAGAAGGAACCAATGAGTGCAGGCAGCACTTAGCCAGCCTAGCGGGCCGCACTGTAAACCCCGACTGAGAACGAATGAACGAATCATTCCAGAACCATTATGTCGTGAATACTATATACGTATAGACCTTTCATCAGATGTCCCGGTCAAGTCTTCTGTCACGGTAAAGTCAAACCTCATCATTGACTAAACTCTATACATGTGTTAATGCAAATCAAGACCGATCGATTAATAGTGTATCTAATACGACTATATCGTAATGCTTTGCCAAAGACTTATGATCTTATTTGCCATTAACCAGATAGACATTCGCTTGCTCACTAATCGGAGATAGAATCCTTTCTTGGCGTACAAGAAAGATCGCTACTCGCCCGTATAGTCCGCACTTCGAGGTCGACTCAGCAATTAAGCAAATGAGTCTAACTACTCTAATGACAAACTAAACGTCACAGGCACATCTTCTACTGAACCCTCAAGTCAAAGGTCCACGTATACTATCACAACCTTTCGATATGTCATCGACTCTCCGAGAATGAATACCGTGTGACTGAATCGAGTATGAGTCGTGTTCGAGTATACTGGTCCCACCAATATACTTATAACTATGCTATCAAGACGTGCACACGTCCTAGCATCAGTTATACAAGTCTTATTAAAACTTAATGTCCTGTTAAGTTTTATCGACTTGCGAACTAGTTAAGCATTCGAGCTTTAAACACTTCTAGTGCCTATCTCCTTATCTCCATAAGGAGTAGAATGTTCACTCTCAAATTCAAGGACTATTATTCTATATACCAAATCACAATACCAGTGATATACAATAATATAGAAATAATAATTGCCTTATTAAATATAATATTCATAATTACAATACAATTGCTCTCACTCTCTCATCCTCTGAGTGGCATTCGAGGGCATATTCCTAACAGTTCAATCCAACAAAACACCTTCAATGATATCAATAATCCAATAGGAAATCACAATTCAAGGCTACAACAACTATAATCGGAAATCCCTAAAAATATCAAAGTCAACTCTAAAGTGTTCTTGAATCAAACCCCAACATTCATGAAATCCAAAATATACGCCAATAAATCCGTAGAAATATATTTATCCAAGGTAGATAATCCATATCTAACATATTCCAACTTAATAGCAAGCTTACACGAAGAGATCAGGAGGAAAACATTCAAAATCCGGAATTCTAGATTCAAGAATCTTTTACCTTGATTTGATGTATCGGAGAGGATGAAATGATGATTAATCCGAATAATAAGCTTGAAGATACTGATAGGTGGATGCAGCTCGAAGAGATATCTCCAAAATGTCCGAAATCGCCCAAAACCATCGAAGGAATGAAGTGAAATGAAAAAATAACGAAACCTGGGATGACTGTCCTATTTATACTGTTCCATCTTAGCGCACGCTAAGCCCTGATATTTAGCGTGCGCTAGCGAGTTAACCGGACAGTCCAGTGAGCTCTGACTGACTCGTTAGCGTACGCTACGAACTTGGTAGCGTGCGCTAATGCCTCCCCGGTAGCGTGCGTTAACCCAAAATGTTAGCGTGCGCTAACTGAATATCTGATGCCCAGTAACTGAAGTCCAGAACCTTCTGTCCTTTGACCTGCTCGCGATAGCATGCGCTACACCCAAAACTCAGCGTGCGCTACTACACCATTAGCGTACGCTAATATCTACTCATAGCATGCACTATGAATTATTCCAATTCAGTCCAGTACCCACTGGACTCTGCCTGATCGACCTTAGCGCGCGCTACACAGATTGCATAGCGCTACCCCAAACTACTAGCGCATGCTACTTACCATTTGTAGCGTGCGCTACTACAACTCAACTGCAGTCCAGTGCCTTCTGGACTATCAGCCTGAACTACCATAGCGTGCGCTAATGCTGAGAGGTAGCGTGCGCTACCCGTACTCAATTAGCACGCGCTAAGGAGAATATGTAGCATGCGCTACTCCTCACACACAGCCCACTACAAAGATGATACGTTCGGCCCGAATCTCCAACTGAGTTGAAAGACGAATAATAACTGATACACGATGCAAATTACTCTGAACGGTGAAAACAATGAATGAATATGAATGATGAATGATTAATAATGAGTGAAAATTACTGAGTGACAATTACTGAATGATAATAAGTATCGAGCCGAGCCGAGCTCGAGTACTTGATGCTCGAGCTCGGCTCGAGTACTTGATGCTCGAGCTCGGCTCGAGCTCGGCTCGATAGCACTAACGAGTAAAGAGATGAGCTTGACTCGACTCGTAAACGAGTCTAACGAGCCTAACGAGCCTATCGAGCCGAGCCGAGCCCAACGAGCCTAATGTAATTATAAGAAAAATCTTAGTTATCGAGTCTAACAAGTCGAGTTCGAAATGCTCGTTAATAAATCGAGCAACAAGTCGAGCTCGCTCATTTATTTAATATTCGAGTTGAGCTTTAACGAATTTTTAACGAGAATGAAATCGAAATTTTCGAAGAATTGCTTCGCATAATGACTCTAAGAGGAACTATACAAAGATCAATAAAATTTTGTAGGATTAATAATTGGGGTTGCTCATCAAACTATTACTCCCTCCGTCGTTTGACTTTGTCAACGTTTATAAGAAAGTTGTTTTACTAACTTGCACAATGTTAAAATTGTATTAAATTACTTCTCTTATTGGGGCATGAGTATTTCGAGACGAAGCAAAATGAAAAGTGAACATTTATTCCGGGAGAGAGAGTATGATTTGAATGGTGATTATATTTGACGGGGATTAAGCGAAGCCGCATAACAGGCAAATTATCAAATTATATGTGCTCATGGTTTTGAAGGGCATTAACTAATGGCATAAAAGGGTAAAAATGGTATTTTGAACAGATACTATAATTAGCTTTCTAAGTGATCTCTATTGAAATGTCTAGGGGTGGATTTACTCCCATTTATATTGGTGCATGTGCACCCATTTAATTAAATGGTGCCTAGTTTAGTAGCATTAAAGTGTCCGAGCTATTTACCATGAGGTTAATGATTGGTAGGGCTGGGACTTAGGATCCGAATAATCAAAGATTCGAATCGAAATTGACATTTCGGTTCGGTTCGGATTCGGGTCCTGCAATAAATTTCGGATTCGGGTTCGGTTATTGTAATTTTAAAATTTCAATAACCGTACTACCCGAAATTAGTGACAATAACCGAACAAAAAATTAAAACCCATTATACCCGAACACAAAATTAAAACCCACGCTAACCGTACTACCCATAGTTATTTTATTTTAGATGTTTCTACTTTCTATACACTATATAAATTAAAAAAAAAAAAACTAACCTAACAAATTTTATTTCGGGTTTTTTGGTTATTTTTGAAAATTTTGAACTGTAAATTTCGGTACGTTTTTTCAGTTTTTTGGTAAAATTACTGTTCTTTGTTGGTTCTGAGAAAAGTCAGGAACCGAACCCGAATTACATAACACATTTGGAACTTCGGTTCCTTACTTTTTTTTCAAGAAACCGAACTATCCCAGCCCTAATGATTTGAGTTGACCGTTGGAGCACCAAAATGTTCAGGAAGGACCTAAAATGTTCTCAAATTCCTGAATTCAACCCAACTAATATCTGAGCCCTAGAGATTTGTAGATTAAACAAGGAATAAATCATTTGACGCGTAACATGATGTGTAAATGTTTAAATGTTTAATGAACTTCATCAACAGAAAACAAGCATCCATTCTTAAAGATTCTTAACACGCATACGAGTTTGAAGTATAAGAAATGCTATGCTGCAAAAGCTTAGAAGCTTAGTTCTTTGAGCATTTTGCAATATAAGTATTAACTCATCGATCTTATTATACAAGTTCACACTTCCCCTTGACGTCTCATCTCACGTTTAAAATTCAAGCGGCTGGTACCTTCTTTCCGTCCTCAATTAAATATATAGCAGATTCAGGCACCTACAATAACAAAGCACAAGTAATTCAATTTCTTTATTCATAAACAACACTACGCACACACACAAAAACAAACACAGGATTTTCTACTTTTCCCTGCCCAGGGGCATTTCACCAATAGAAGCCGCATAAATAGACTCTCTACATCTCTAGCTAAGTACCCACTCCCCCAAAAAAAGAAGGGAGAAGAAGAGCAAATGGCCTAAAATTTAACACAATTATAGTATAATACCCAATTACATACAGTAGAAACTCTATAAATTAATACTGTTGGGACAACCAAAATTTATTAATTAAAAGAGTTATTAATTAATCGACAAATTAATAATTATTAATTTATATATTAATTAATATTTTATTAATTTATAATGAAATACTTAATTTACAAACAACTTTCAAACTTTCACTTAGTTATTGTACAATGCATCATATCAAATGAAGGGTCCAATTTAAAATAACCCTTCAATCTCTCATCTTATTATGCGTCCTGTGTTGAATATATCAGTGTATATTTTTTCTATAAATACAAAATAAAAATATGCGAACATTAAAGCGGCCATCATATTGAATAATTTATTGCTGAGCCTATATGAGAATACAACACTAGAAGTTCTAGGAAAATTAGAGATGCGATTTAAGATGAAATTGATTCCAACAAAAAAAAAAATACAATTGAGTAATTTTTTAAGAAACCTTCATAAATTATTCCTATAATATGTACAATATATAAGGAATTATTAATTTATATTTTATATGGGACCTATAGAAATTATCAAAAATGTATTATCTTATAATTTTAACGAATTATTAATTTAGCACCCTATCCCTGAGTCGGGACCGGCCAAAACTATTATCTTAGAGAGTTTATTAAATAATCGAGTATTAAATTATCGAGTTTCTACTGTACTACTTTGTCCTAAAAATGGAAGACCAAAAAAATAGTCAAATTTGATCTTAATCAAGAGCTAATTTGAACTATTTTGGTCTTGGAAGTAACATTTATTAGTTTCAGTAATGTTCATCGAGGTCCCGACCAAACTAACCCTAACTACCTGGAACGCCTTGGTAATGCTTTGCTATTTTAAAGATGGGCTTAAAAATTGATATCAAGCTCAAACAAACAAATGTTCCACGCTAAGTTAAAATTCAAGCACAAGCTGTTTAATATGATGAACAGGTTCATTTATAGATGGACTAATACATTAGACAGAAAACACCATAATATCCATTATCCCACATGACTTTGGTTGACTGGGAGGTTTAAATAACTTACGTCGGACCAGGTCTCCGTGATGAAGTCCACAATATCAAAACTGATGTCCCCTTGAACGTCAATCTGGTCCTTTTCAGTGGGCCCCTAAATCATTCCAATTCAATATTAGCATGCAAGAAAAAAAATAACTATGTGCTTTTTATTAGAACATGGAAGTTTGTTACCTTAACAACGGATGCTCCAGTAGCAAACTTCTTTCCCAACTTTTTGGAAGCATCACTGAGCTTGATTCCTGAACCATATTTTCACCAGTGAAAATTCTTATATATAATAAGATATTGTCCTATCACATTTATGAACGATAGAAAAGTAAATGCAATAGCATTACAGCTGCACTTACCAAATAGCTCCAATCCTTTTATAGTAGTTATACTTTTGCGCTTGTTTCGTGTCACCTTTTCAATTATAACTTCTTGTCTCTCCTACAAAGATATTCGAGCAGTCAATAATATTTTAAATCATTTATAGGTCGCTTGTTTCTTCTTCCTTCTTTTTACCCTACAAGATACAATGTATAAAACAATTCTTCCTTCTTTTTACCCTACAAGATACAATGTATAAAACAATTCTTGTTTTTCTCTCCAGTGTCCGCTTTCTTACTAGTTCAATCAGATCAATTTTAAGAATCGGTTAAGCTACCACCTAATCTTAAAGTTATATAAGAAGGGGCCCTATGTATATCAAGCATAAGACTTCCCATCACCTACAGGCTACAAGGAGAGATAAACAAATGAGTCATCCTAGAAGGCACGCAATACCAAACATGCCATCTTGGCATCACAATACTACAGGCTACATGGAGAGATAAACAAATGAGTCATCCTAGAAGGCACGCAATACCAAACATGCCATCTTGGCATCACAATACTACAGGAAAGAGACGTAAGTAGGAAGGTTTATACAGAAGACCTTGCCAAATCCAGAGCTTTAGTAATTAGTACCCTGGTAAGCTACAGAACAGACGGGTTGAGCTTGACCTCTTATAAAGGGACAATTATTTTTGTCATGCTTAACAGCTACTGAAGCATGAGGGGCCAATGATAATTCAACAAGGCTACAATGGCTCACCTATTCTCCAAAACATAATCATTCTGGAACAAAATATACTAAGCGGGAAAGATAAATGGGAAAGAAAGTTTATTAAACCTTCCATTCTTGCACAGTTTTAAAATAGAAAACTAAATATTAAGGGGGGAGGAAAAAAAAAAAAAAACACCAAGTATGATCTTACTTCAAAAATATCATACCAGGTTTCTCAAGACTATATATATACCCATCCCAATATATAACTTACCAAATGTGAATGCGTGGAGATTATGAAAATAGTAAGTATTGCGAGTACGAAAAGTAAAGTGGGAGAGAGAAAGTGGCGTAGGGAATTTTTGTTGTGAGTATGACAAGTGGGTCCCATTGTCTATTTTGGGTTAGTAACTTCTATATTGGGATGCCCAAAAAGGAAATTACTAACTTCTAATATCATACCAGGTTTCTCAAGACTTATAAGCAATTTTAGTAGCACATTTACGTAATGCGACATTGATATCCTAAAGTGACTCTTAGGTTTACCCTACCTGACTCGTGTCGACAAGACTTAAATACGAGTATCCGACACGGGTACAGCGGGCTAAACCAATGTGGCTGAGCATCACAATTTATATTATTGCAAGTGCAAAGTTAGATGTGATTTTTGGCGATGGTGTATTTGGTAACCTCATATAAGTATGGAGGGAGTTATAACTGTAATGGGTTATTACCAATGTCATCCATGCATGTCATTACATAACCACAAACTAAAGAAAGGAAAAAAGTCGTAGCAAGTTAGTATGAAAATAAGTGCAACACATTTCCTTTTGACAATATCGAGGTTTCCTTTCCCATTTACTAACTGTAGTTTCATATTGCGCTATCTGACTATCTTACTTCCACACCGCCATTAATCCCTATCTTCCTCCAATTATCATCTTCTGAGAGAGAACAAATAATACGAATGATTATCGTTTATCTAGAGCTGCTGGACCTTGCAACGGGATACTAAATTAATTTACAGCACAGGAGTCCTCAATGATTATAACTATCAGTGCCTACGTTCTATTAGAATTTGAAAACCTAGGACAAAATCTTGGCAGCTTGAGTAGATAGGCAACAAGCTGACATCAGTTGTATATCCATATGCCGATTACATTTTCCCAACCATATTTTGTGCTGACATGAACAACTAAAACATTATCACAAAACAGGTTAAGCGGTGGAGGGGTGCACATAACTAACTAAATCAAGAAATAAGTAGCCTCTTACTTTCTTCTTTACTTTTCCTCCAGGAAGACGCTTCACTTCTGGCTTAGATGATGTTGATTCACCTAAAACCGAAAGAAAAATAAATACATAAACTTTCTCCAGAAGCAAAATTAAATTTAAATTGACAAGACACATCAGAAAGTTTATTAAGATCAAATTCGGAATAATTTAGTTCTTATAAAAACAAGACTGGAAGGTGATTCCATAACAAATAAGATACATATAGCATATACAGAATAAAACAAGGAATACAAATCGTCACCATTTCGGCTAATCAAAATGAACAAGAACTTCAAACAATCTAGTACTTTTTTGATTTCCGGTATTTTGTAAGTTAGCACAATAACAGAGCAAGCAAACTGATTAAATGAAACTGTGATGCATAATCAAAATATGGAAAAAATCAATATTTTCTAGCTGACAAAGTGGATGACAAATGAAATTTGGGGGGGTGGGGGGGTTAACCATGGCTTTTCACTCAAAGAGCTCTACTTAGCTCATTAAAAAAATACTCCAATTTCCAATTTCAAACATCGACATGTTGGTAATTAAGCTTACAGTTCATTTGCAGATTAACACTAGATCTAATGCACACAAAATAAACAAGTTGGACCCAAGCAAAAAAAAAAGACTGTACTCCCTTAATCCCAAGATGAGAGTATCATGTTTTTTCCTTAACAAAAACTAAAAATGTTCACTTTTAAGCAGAGTTAGTAGTGTGTAAACACGAAGAATCTCCTAGTTGTCCATATTATAAAATCTCAAATGCACACTAGGACATGATAAGTGGCAGAGGTGAATCTAGAAAAATTCAGGTTTATAAAAGGGAGCATTCATGTATGTACAAATTAGTAATCTCTATCTTCCATTCAAATCAAAGACCAAAGTAATTACCAGAAGGAGCAGCACCAATGCCACCGGAAGAGATTCCAACCGACTGAAGCTGTTGAGAAACGCCGTCAGCTTCTCTATCATTCACCTCTACACAATCCAAATTCAATTATCAAATCCACTCTACACAATCCAAATTCAATTATCGAATCCACTCATTCATTGAACAACGTTTCAACAAAATTCGAAAAAAAGAATTAGGGTTTTGAGAATATCAATAGAGGATCAAAATTGATTACCTTTAACAAGGTCAGGATAAAGCTCAGGAGCATTATCGATTAACCAGGGCTTGCATTTACCAAAATCGGGGCCGAATTCACAGTATTCCGCCGGTAAGGAGCAAACTTGACAGTACAATACGTGTACCGGTTGTGGCTTTTCCGCCATATCTCTTTCTCTCCGGCACACACACACACACACACAAACTCTGAATCAATCAAAGGATAATTGATTTTCCGGTGTAAAGGTATGCATAAGAACTGATCGAAGGGGGAATCTGATTCTGCTTTGGCAATGGAGATTTTGTGAGTGAAAATTGCAGTCGGTAATATAATGGG
Organism: Orobanche coerulescens; assembly: GCA_033398695.1. Classification (NCBI taxonomy): domain Eukaryota; kingdom Viridiplantae; phylum Streptophyta; class Magnoliopsida; order Lamiales; family Orobanchaceae; genus Orobanche; species Orobanche coerulescens. The sequence goes on from CM065804.1 coordinate 105,744,420, forward strand.
CCCAATTTGGAAGGGCCCAGTATTATTTGTAAGGGATGAATATTTATATTTGGGCTATTTTCGGCCTCATTACTTTGGTTTTCTTGTAGAAGATTGTTGGGCCTTTCTTTTATTTGGATGTTGGTTTTGAATTCCTCATTTTGTTTTGATTTGGTGTTGTTTTTGTAATTTTAGTTTGCCGTTAAAAAAAAAATTGAAAGAGAATTTACAATGACAGCTCTATCACAACTTTTTTTTTTAGTAAAATTTATAGATAGATTTTACTATAGTGAAAAAAATTAAATGTTTTTTTTTTTTTAAAATAGCAACTCTTTCTGAAAAGGTGTCTGTAGATATGGTGGTGAAACTCATTTAGCTCTTTATTTTAGTGAAAAGTTTTGAAAGCTAAAATGAGAACTTTGACGAGGTCTTTGTTAAAGAGCAACTCTTTTTCACGAGAAGTTTTTTCTTTAAATCCAATTAATGGTTCATCATATTTCATATAAAAAAAATCGATCATATTTTTTTTTTAAATTAAGGTTATAAAATCACTGAACTTTCAAAACTTACAATATAACCTTAAAATTTTTCAAATAACAAATAGAACTTTCATTTAGAAATATTTAGAAGAGCTCAACTTTGCGGAAGATTTTTTTTTTTTTGTGATATGTAGAGACTAAAAAAAACTTAAAAGTTTAAATATTTACCATAGTGAAATTTTAAAATAAGATCTTGGCAAAAAAAAAAAAAAGCTCTATCTATCTGCAAGAAGCTAGAAAAAGTTAGGTACTGCTCTCTTCGCTGCTGGCGCCATTTTCTGCTTTTATTTTGAAAATACTAAAAACGTGTTCTTTTATCATTTTCAAAACGATTTTGGAAAACAAAAAAAAATATTTGTACACAAAACGCAAAACGCCCAAAATCTCGTTTTGAGCGTTTTGTGTGTATTTCAACAAAAAATCTTCAAAATGCTCAAAATGCATTTTGAATTTTTTTTTGGATTATCCTAATTTAAAACTAAGTCTAAGATAAAGATTTATGAATTTAATATTAATATTACAAAAAAAATATTTTGCAAAATAAATTTAACAGAACGCGTTTTCAGCAATTTTGAAAACAAAAACAAAATAGAAAAATACAAAACATTTTTCAAAATGAAAATACAAAATGAAATACAAACAGAACGCACCCTTACTTTTTTTGTCGAACACCAATTAATGTCTCTTATAGTTCACATAAAAACTATTGAAACGTATTAACTAGACGAGGCATTATTCAACCCGTGCGATGCACGATCTTTGGTTGAATATCTACGTGTTTTGTACGTAATGTTGGGCAGACGGTTGAATGAGCAGATGACAGAATTTAAATGCCTTTTAGAGAAGTTTATATATTTTTTTATTGTTATTGTCCTTTTATTTTAGTCTATGTAATTAGTTATATGAAATGAGGTTTTACTAACCCGTATGTTGCTCTGGGGTTGTTTTTTGTTTATTCAACCCGTGCGATGCACCGATTGTATCTAAGATTTCATAGCTAAAATTTAACCATCTTGTAATTTATACTATTATTTAAAAGTTCATTTTAATCACCTTGTGTATTAGAAGGTGCACGTGTTTTGTACATAATGTTGGGGCAGACGGTTGAATGAGTAGATGGCAGAATTTAAATGTCTTTTAGAGAAGTTTATATATTTTTTTATTGTTATTGTCCTTTTATTTTAGTCTATGTAATTAGTTATATGAAATGAGGCTTTACTAACCCGTATGTTGCTCCGGGTTTTTTTGGTTTATTCAACCCGTGCGATGTACCGATTGTATCTAAGATTTCATAGCTAAAATTTAACCATCTTGTAATTTATACTATCATTTAAAAGTTCATTTTAATCACCTTGTGTATTAGAAGTTGCATTTGCATTATGATGTTTATAATAACTTTTGTATTTAAATTAGTTTATTTACATTAAAAGTTACAATTAAAATAGTCTCTTCATATATTTATAATTAAAAGTTACAATTAAATCCCCCTTCCACATTAAATTAAGGGAGATAAGTATTATATAATACGAGGCATTATCCAACCCGTGCGATGCACGGTCTTTGGTTGAATATCTATGTGTTTTGTATGTAATGTTGGGGCAGACGATTGAATGAGCAGATTGCAGAATCTAAATGCCTTTTAGAGAAGTTTATATATTTTTTATTGTTATTGTCTTTTTATTTTAGTCTATGTAATTAGTTATATGAAATGAGGCTTTACTAACCAGTATGTTGCTCTGGGGTTGTTTTTGGTTTATTCAACCCGTGCGATGCACCGATTGTATCTAAGATTTCATAGCTAAAATTTAACCATCTTGTAATTTATACTATCATTTAAAAGTTCATTTTAATCACCTTGTGTATTAGAAGGTGCACGTGTTTTGTACGTAATGTTGGGGCAAACGGTTGAATGAGCAGATGGCAGAATTTAAATGCCTTTTAGAGAAGTTTATATATTTTTTTATTGTTATTGTCCTTTTATTTTAGTCTATGTAATTAGTTATATGAAATGAGGCTTTACTAACCCGTATGTTGCTCCGGGGTTGTTTTTGGTTTATTCAACCCGTGCGATGCACCGATTGTATCTAAGATTTCATAGCTAAAATTTAACCATCTTGTAATTTATACTATCATTTAAAAGTTCATTTTAATCACCTTGTGTATTAGAAGGTGTATTTGCATTGTGATGTTTATCATAACTTTTGTATTTAAATTAGTTTATTTACATTAAAAGTTATAATTAAAATAGTCTCTTCATATATTTACAATTAAAAATTACAATTAAATCCTCCTTCCACATTAAATTAAAGAGGATAAGTATTATATAGTATAGATAGATAGATTACATTTTTATCATAGGCATTACTACTACATACTATAGGGGAGGAAATAGGGTTGCGTGCCCCATAAAATAATATTTTCCATTTTCTTTTTTTTTGGTTTTTTTTTATTTTTTTTATATTCTCTTCTTAAACTAGAGATTTCCTCTTGCGGATTTGAATCCAACCTGGTATCTGCTTCTTAGTTTTCCATTCTCTCTATAAGGGTTTCGTGCCTCCTAAAATAATATTTTCCAACTTTTTTTTTTGTTTTTTTTATATTCTCTCTATATAGACTATATACTAAAGCGGGAGGAATAGGTTCCAGTGCCTTAATAAAAAAAATGCACCTCCGTTTTGGTTTTTTTTTTTGTTTTTATATTCTCTCTATATAGAAAATTGAGCGTATGTTTAAATATTGCGATGTGCTGTGTACTAGGGGTGTTCAAAAATTCGGTTTTTTTGCACTACTAAAGGAGAGGAAATAGGGTTTCGTGCCCCATAAAATAATATTTTCCAATTTCTTTTTTCTTTTTTTGTTTTTTTTTTTATATTCTCTCTATATAGACTATATACTAAAGTGGGAGGAATAGGTTCCAGTGCCTTAATAAAAAAATGCACCTCCGTTTTTTTTTTATATTCTCTCTATATAGAAAATTGAGCATATGTTTAAATATTGCGATGTGCTGTGTACTATGGGAGAAGCCATAGAGTTTCGGGCTTGACTAAATAAATGTAGTGCAGGTAGTGAATAATGGGGTGGGTTATTTAGACCCCCCTATTTTTACAAAGCAAACCCTCCCTAGGGAGGGTTTGTCCCCTATTTTTTTTTGTTTTTTTTTTTGTTTTTTTGTTGTTGTTTTTGTGTGTTATGTTTTTTTAGTGTTTATTTGTTATGTGTTTTTTGTGTAATGTTTTTTTAGTGTTTATTTGTTATGTTTTTTGTGTTATGTTTTTTGTATTCGTCAAATGTATTTCTATTTAATAAAACAACAACAACAATAATACGTTAAACATTAACACATTAAACAACTACAACTAGGGGTGTTCAAAAATTCGGTTTTTTTTGCACATTAAACATTAACACATTAAATTCGGTTTCTACTCAAAATTCGGTTTTTTTTTTTTTTACAAAATTCGGTTTTTTTACACAATTCGGTTCCTAAAAGAACCGAAACACCCGGTTTTTACACATTAAATTCGGTTCTGGTTCCTAATTCGGTTCCTGAAGAAAAAACCGGTTTTCTCGGTTTCGGTTCCTAATTCGGTTCCTGAAAAAAATGGTCAAAAACCGAACCGGTTTATGTATTTAAAAACCGGCTCCGGTTCTTTAATTTTTTACCTAGAACCGAACCGGTCCCAGCCCTAAGAATTAATGGTGTGGACTCACTGTAATGTTTTTTTAGTGTTTATTTGTTATGTTTTTTGTGTTATGTTCTTTGTATTCGTCTAATGTATTTCTATTTAATTAAACAACAACATCAATAACACATTAAACATTAACACATTAAACAACTACAACTAGGGGTGTTCAAAAATATCCGATATCCGATATCTGATCCGAAATATCCGAAATCTCGGATATCCGGAACTTCGGATTCGGATATCGGATAGTACTTTTCAGAGAAATCGGATATTCGGATATCCGAAATATCCGAAAAATCGTAAATATTTTATTTTTTATATTTTAAATAATAGAAGGTATTCGGATATTCGGATATCCGATATCCATATCCGAAGTTTTTTCGGATATTCGGATATCCGATATCCAAATCCGAATATTTTTTTCGAATATAAGGATATCCGAATAAAATTCATATTTTATCCGGATATTCGGATATCCGATATCCGTATCCGAAATTTCGGATTGATCCGAACTTTCAGATATCTGAATGTCTGGATATTCGGTTTTGAACACCCCTAAGTACAACAACTGTTATTATTCAACTAAACAACAACAACATTACCACATTATTTAAAAACAACACCATCAAATATAGTGCATTTACTATGTTTATAAAGGAGTAAATAGAGTAACTTTTTTGTTACATTAAAAAATATAAACTTTTTACATGTGTTGTGTGTTACTGTTTTTACCTGAATAATATTTTACTTACAAACAAACAACCAGATATATAAATAAGAAAAAACTACTTTAATAGGAAATATTAAAATTTAAATTACTTTGTAAGACATTGTTCTATTTTGAGTAATAAAATATTTCTCTCTATTAGAAAAGTAACACTCTGAAACACTTCCAAAATGGACGGAAATATAAACGTTTAACATGTCAGAATCAACAGCAACTATTATATGTACGTGTATATTAAGTAGAAAATCAAAAAATATCTATTTTGTCAGCTTATTATGATATAATATTTCATTAAACAAAAAAAGACCTCACAATCACAGTAAAGTGTCATTAAAAAGATGAAAAAATTCAATAAAACCGAACTTAGCTAAGCATTCTAATTAAAAAAGGATTAAAAAGAGTTGTTTTATGATTATGAGATTATCCCTATATAAAACCGACAGAGTGACATACAATACCTAAAAAAGAAATTAAGTGATATAAAGGTTTTCATACAGTTGGGAAGAGGGGGAGAGTAAATTTAACGATTTATCAATCTATGCAAACGCGTACTCACAATAGTTTTAGCCCAACACTTTTCATTACCAAAAGAAAGCTTACAGTGTTAATCTATTAATATATTTTGCATCAGAAATTACCAAAAACAAGAAAAAATACAGAATGTCAAAGTTATATATGGATAATAATTTCGAAACGAACAACGTCGTAAAGAAAAAAAAAAGACTATTTATATTCAGAAGGACCCGCTGCAACTCAACGGGCTTCCCCACTTGTCTTAATGATAGGGATAGACAAATCAATTTTCTAATAAGCTAATTAAAATTTTTATCCACTTGGTTAAGTTTCTTTGTAAGGGGTGGGTTCTCTTAATTGATTGCAACTAAAAAAGTAATTGCCGCGTATACTATTAGTACAGAATCGCATTTTCACAAACCCACGACTAGGTGACTGGTAGCGCCAAGGTCGCGATTCTCTACCAATACTTTCTTGGTTGAACGCATGTGTGGGTTGCGCAGTGTGATTTACTGATTAGCGTAGTTTGCGCTTATTACGTCCAGTAGGATTTATTCGGTCTTGATTTAAGAATCGCGGCTCTTAAAATCATAAAAAAATTCGCATTTTAACACTCATACTATTAAAATACTAAATATATGATGCGTCATATAATCTTATTAGCGAAAGTAACCAAAGATTCTGTTCACTCGTTATTTTTTTTCAAATAAGCATTATTTTTCTATCAGACATTAAATGTTTCAAATGGGTATGTTAACTCATTGATCTATAGGGGTCAAATTGGTAAGAGAAATGATAGGACAACACCCTGAACCACACTCCAAATATACCCGTGCTTTATGGGTGTTGTACCGCGTGCAATTATTAATTTATTATAATATTATTATGAATATTTTATCTCAGAAAGATGCGCATAACACCCATAAAGACGCCAGTGTGTGGAGGTGTCATGGTGTTCTTTATCACCCTCAATTGTTAAACATTAAATATGAACTATTTAGGAGCATTTACCAAATGATCCCTCATCCTAATGAATTTTACTACCTAGGACGGACATTTTCAGAAAGGATGAGGATCTCTTCTGCAAAGACAAAGACCGTCTGTCTTTGCATCCCCACCATCAAATGACACACACCGCACGGTGTGTACAGACGTGTCGAATCCAATCTGCAGCAAGACAAAGACGGCCATTGCATCTTGCAGAAGATCCGTCTCCTTTCAGAAATTACCACCTAATCCAAAGCTGTTACACGCACTCCATGGCAGTTAAAATGCACTCCTATCCTTCCCGTTCCCACACACGCTCCAGTTGTCCCTCCCCCTTCTTTTTCATTTTTTTCCACCCAAAACTTTAAAAGGAAATATCTTAAGATTTAGAACTAAAAAAAAAAAAAATCCGAGACCATTGTATTGTTTGTATCGTCAAAACGAATCAAACTAGCAGCATCAACTTATAATTTGGAGCAAATTTATGAGATTATTTGACATATTTGTTAAGTTCACAGTTGTTTTAGTTAAGTTCACAATTGTTAAGTTCACAGTTGTTAAATCACGTCGTTTTAATCTTTTATGGCTCTATTTTTGCAATTTTATGAGATTAGTTGACATATTTGTTAAGTTCACAGTTGTTTTTAATTAAGTTCACAGTTGTTTTAGTTAAGTTCACTGTTGTTCTTAGTAAAATTCACAGTTATTTTTTTGTCTTTTATGGCTCTATTTTTGCACTTATATAAAATTATTTGACATATTTGTTAAGTTCACAGTTGTTTTAGATAAGTTCACAGTTGTTTTAGATAAGTTCACCGTTGTTTTTAATATTTTATAGTCTCTATTTTTATAATTTTTATGAGATTAACTGACATATTTGTTAAGTTCACAATTGTTTTAGTTAAGTTCACAATTGTTAGTTTCACAGTTGTTAATTCACGGTCGTTTATAATCTTTTATGTCTCTATTTTTTCAATTTTATGATATTATTTAACATATTTATTAAGTTCACATTTGTTTTTAATTAGTTCACATTTAATTTCACTGTTGTTTTTCGTAAAATTCACACTAGAAATTGGCATCACTATTCCTGACTACAAAAGGTTTGAGAATTTTCTTCAGCATTTCTTAAGTTTACATTGCAAGAATTCACAATAGAATGCTCCTTTTTTGAGACAACATCAATTTTATTGTGAACTTGAGAGAAAAAAGCGAGGAAAATTAAAGAGAAGATGAATGGTGTGTATTATTATGAGGGCCATATGCCTATATTTATAGGTACAGCATTAGGGTTTAGGGGGCATAAAGGTCATTCATACACTAATTACAACACTCCCCCCTTGAATGACCTTTAATACATGCTGCCTCATTAAAACCTTGTCGGGAAAACCCAGTGGAAAAAAACCCGATCGAAGGAAAAAGAGTACAACTACTCTCCCTGAAATCGATTACATAAGATCTTTGAGTTGACGCATTCCGATCTTGTGTACCAGTCTTCTGAATGTTGATGTCGGCAACGCCTTTGTGAACAAGTCCGCCACATTATCACTTGAGCGAATCTGTTGAACATCAATTTCATCATCCTTTTGCAGATCATGCGTATAGAAAAGCTTGGGAGAAATATGTTTTGTTCTATCATTTTTGATATAGCCTTCCTTGAGTTGTGTAATGCAAGCCGCATTGTCTTCATATACAGTTGGATTCTCCTTTGACGTAGTTAATCCACACGACTCTTCAATGTGATGTGCCAGATTTCTCAACCATACACACTCTCGACTTGCTTCGTGGATTGCAATTATTTCAGAATGATTTGAAGATGTTGCTGTTAGGGTTTGCTTCACAGATTTCCAAGATATAGCAGTTTCTCCACGTGTGAATACATAGCCTGTTTGTGATTTACCCTTATGCGGGTCCGAAAGATAGCCTGCATCTGCATATCCCACTAGAGAACATCCAGAACTTTCTGAATAATATAACCCAAGGTCGATGATGCCCTTTAGATAACGTAGAATATGTTTGACACCGTTCCAATGTCTTATAGTGGGTGCAGAGCTATATCTTGCCAGGAGATTTACAGAAAAAGCTATATCTGGTCTAGTACAATTAGCAAGATAAGTTAATGCACCAATTGCACTAAGATATGGTACTTCAGGACCAAGTATCTTTTCTCCATCCTCGAGTGGTCGAAAAGGATCTTTAGTTACATCAAGCGTTCTAACGACCATGGGTGATGTAAGCGGATGTTCTTTATCCATGTAAAAACGCTTTAACACCTTTTCAGTATAAGAAGATTGATGAACAAATAGTCTTCCATCGACATGTTCAATTTGAAAACCCAAATAGAATTTCGTTTTTCCTAAATCTTTCATCTCAAATTCAGTTTTTCAAATATTGAGCAGTTTTATTGAGCTCTTCAGGAGTCCCAATTAAGTTTAAGTCATCAACATAAACTGCTATAATTGCAAATCTACTGTCAGTTTTCTTTATGAAAACGCAAGGGCAGACAACATCATTTTTATACCCTTCTTTCAACAGATATTCACTAAGTCTATTGTACCACATTCACAACGATCTTTACAGCTTAATTGAGCACATGCTTTTGGGATATGAATTACTTGCTGCTGGTAATTTAAATCCTTCTGGGATTTTCATGTATATGTCACTATCAAGTGAACCATACAGATACGCGGTTACTACATCCATAAGGCGCATATCGAGCCTTTGTGACACAGCTAGACTAATCAAAAATCTAAAAGTAGTCGTGTCCATTACTGGAGAGTACGTTTCCTCATAAGTCTTTGAGAGAAACCTTGTGCTACGAGTCTTGCTTTGTATCTCGTAACTTCATGATGTTCATTTTTCTTTCTGACAAAAACCCACTTGTATCCTACTGGGATAACATTTTTTAGAGTTTGAACTGCAGGTCCAAACACCTTTCGTTTTTCCAAGGAATTTAATTCAGCCTCTATGGCTTCTTTCCATTTTGGCCAATCATCTCTATTTCGACAGTCTTCAACAGACTTCGGTTCAGGATCCTCATTTGAAACTTCTCGAGCCATATTAAAGGCAAAGATATCATCCATGATGACATTTTTCCTCTCCAATAATTTACTAGAATATGAATAATTTATTGACATCTCATTATTTTCAGACACTAACAGTTCTTCAGGAACTACATTACTTTCATTTGATTGATCAATCATCATTCCTGTTTGGTTTTTATCTTACACCTTCCTTTTTCTAGGTACAGAGTCCTTCGAAACAATTGGTCGACCATGCTTTTGACGTACTTTGGATTCGTTTGATGCTATTGTCCTTCAGGGACATCGATTCTGGCTGGTGTATTTGCAGCAGGTATATAGGATTTTGCCACTCTTCGTGTATCAACGAAAGTATCAGGTAGTTGATTTGCAACCTTTTGTAGGTGAATGATATTTTCAACCTCTTGCTCACATTGACTATTCCGCGGATCAAAATGTGAAAAGATTTTTTCATTCCAAGAGATATCCTTTTGCTTTTCTAGATGTAGTTTTGTCCCACCTAATGTTGGGTATGTCATTTCATCAAAATGACAGTCTGCAAAGCGTGCAGTAAATAGATCACCTGTTAGAGGTTCAAGATACCTTATAATTGAAGGTGAATCAAACCCAACATATATCCCAAGCCTTCATTGGGGACCCATTTTTTTGCGTTGTGAGGGTGCAATTGGGACTTGAACATCACAACCAAAAGTTCGTAAATGAGAAACATCAGGTTCTCGACCAGAGACAAGTTGCATGGGAGAATATTGGTGATAAGCTGTTGGCCTAATATGAACTAATGTTGCTGCATGTAATATGGCATGACCCCAAGCAGAAGTTGGGAGTTTTGATTTCATAGGTAATGGTCTTGCAATAAGTTTAAGACACTTAATAAGCGATTCTGCTAGACCATTCTGTGTATGGACATGAGCAACTGAATGTTCGACCTCAATTCCAATTGCCATGCAATAATCATCGAATGCTTGGGATCTAAACTCACCAACATTGTCAAGACGAATTGCCTTGATTGAATTATCAGGGAATTGAGCTCGTAATTTTATTATTTGAGCAAGTAGTCTAGCAAATGCCATATTTCTAGTTGAAAGTAAGCTCACATGGGACCATCTAGTAGACGCATCAATTAATACCATAAAGTATCGAAATGGTCCACATGGTGGATCTATTGGTCCGCAAATATCTTCTTGAATTCTTTCTAGAAAAGATGGAGATTCAATGCTAACTTTCGTATTTGAAGGTCTAGTGATTAACTTTCCTTGTGCGCAAGCATCACAAGAGATTTCATTGCTAAAAGAATCTTCTGGTTCTTTAAGTTATGCCCGTATGAAGTATTGAGTATTCGACGCATCATAGTTGCTCCAGGATGTCCAAATCTTTCATGCCAGAGCATAAAGCTCTTTGGGTCATTGAATTTACGGTTCATGACATGATTTGCCTCAATTGCTTTCATGAATGTGTAATACATTCTAGATGATAATGTCGAGAACTTTTCTTTTGTTTGCTTCTGGCCAGACACAAAAGAATTTATACAAAGGTACTCATTATTACCTTCTTGCACTGTTTCAATGTGGTATCCATTGCAGTGGATATCCTTAAAACTCAGTAAATTCCTTCTCGATTTACTAGAGTAAAGTGCATAATCTATAACTAATTTAGTATTATTTGGTAAAATAATACATGCTCTTCCGGAGCCTTCAATGATGTTTGTTGCACCTGATATGGTATTAACATTATCTTATGCTAATGTTAATTTGAGAAAGTATTTCTTATCTTGGAGAATGGTGTGCGTAGTTGCACTATCAGCTAGACAAATATCACAAACATCCATTTGGAATTTCTTCTGTGAAAATCGCTAAAAATTTTTTCTGAGAGAGATCGTGCTGATAACATGTTGTGAACTTGAGAGAAAAAGAGAGGAAAATTAAAGAGAATATGAATGGTGTGTATTATTATGAGGGCCAAAGGCCTATATTTATAGGTACACCATTAGGGTTTAGGGGCATAAAGGTCATTCATACACTAATTACAACAAATTTAACCCTATTTTCCGGCAAACTCTCTCTCTCTCTCTCTCTCTCTGACTCTATGATGACCCCCTCTCTCTCTCCGGCGAATCCCCCTATCTCTGACGACCCTCTGCTCTCCGGCGAACCCCATTCAGAAAAAGAATTAACCGTATTTTTGGCTGTTCTGTTCTCCGATGAGAATATCTCCTTCTCCGGTCATTATTTTCCGATCTCCACTGTTCAGATTTTGTGTTTAGGTGTCTAGAACAATCCTTGTAAATTGAGATCATTCCAACGGTTAACGAATCGGAAAATTGAATTTTTCTGGGCCTGATCTGGGAATCAAAATCAGCAAGCTATTCTATTCCGACGAGCATATCTCCTCCCCCGTTGATTATTTTCTGATCTCCACCATTCAGATTTTGCGTTTAGGTGTCTCAAACAATCCCTGTAAATTTGGGCTTAGTTCAACGGTTAACGAATCGGGGAATTGAATTTTTCTGTAGAGAGTTCACCGGAGTTCCCCGAAGTTGAGAAGGTGATCGCCGGAGGGGAAGATATTCACCGGAGATGGGTGGGGTAGAGAGAGAAACTAGAGAGAGTGTGTGTGTGTGAGAGAGAGTTATGAATGCGGGAGGAGGGTGAGTTTATATGTTATATGAGTGTCATTAAAGGAACGGACTAGGTGAAATAGTTATTACGATGATGGATTAGGGTAGAGGTGCCCAAAAAAAACCAACCCGGCGGGCCGACCCGTCGACCCAGACCTGGCTGACCCGTATAGGACCCGGACCCAGCCAACCCGTCGGACCCGTGGTATACACGGGTGGGGTCCGGGTCTTACATTTCCCAACTCGGCGACCCGGCAGAATTGACAAAAAAATTAAAAATTTGAAATTTATGGCCGTTGGACCCGGCTGGTCGGACCCGTGACCCGGCTGGTCTAACGGCTAGAATTCAGATTTTAAAAAAAAATCCTATCTATAGATACTTCCCCAACCCAACACATTTTTTCACACCTTCATTATAATCTATCTCTCAAACTCTCATTGCTAATTGCTATACCAGTTAATCTCTCTTTTTTTTTTCGTATTTAATCATTATGTCGAGTTCTGACAAGGGAAAGGGTATTGCTACGTCTCCCAAAAAAATCCAAAATGTCCAAGTTCGAGCGAATGGCTCTTTGGGGCAAATCGAAGAAACCATCTGGGATAATTATTCGGGAGCCCCAAAACCAAACTCCACCGAGTTTGAAAACGAAAGTCAAGAACTTGAATATGATGCTATATATGAAAATATCTATTACGGTAGTACAATAACTACCAGTGAAGAAAAACTTGACCCCCGGGGGTTTCGACGTATCCCAAATCATCAACAACTGCAAAATATTAACGAAGAAATGGACCATGAAATCGATGAAGCTATGTTAAATCAAACATATGCAATGTTCGAGCGCACTCTTCATGGCGTACCAACTCCGGCGCAAAAATCAAATTCGAAGCGTCCTGCGACAAGCCAAGCTGAAGAACCTCCTTATGTTGAAGAGTTATCATCCTAGGAGGAAGAAATTATGAAAGGAAGAGGAAGCAAGAAAACTAAAGTGAGAAAGAAGCCTGCCCTTGTTGCAGAAAAGAACCCGGTATCCGAACTTTTTTCAAAACACTTTAAAAAGGAAAAATGTCGGATGGTTCGATGAAGGTACTTTGCAACTACTTAAAGACACAACAAAAGCCGAGTTATGAGATCGAGAAAATAATTGAGATGACCTATTAGCGGACCAAGATGCCTATCAAGAAGGCATTACTGAAGGAGAGTCTAGTCAAATGAGTCAAACTGATGATCAAGACGACGACGACATCGACTTCGACTAAAGGTAAGTAAGGCAAGTCAGGTAAGTTAAAAGAACTACGTAGGGGTTTGATTCCTCACGAGGATACGTAGGCAATTTAATTTTAAATGAAAACTTAAAATTAAATGCAAGCCCAGTTTTTTTTAATTCTTCTCAAGTAAAAGAACTACGTAGAGCTTTGATTCCTCACGAGGATATGTAGGCAATTTAATTTTAAGTAAAAACTTAAAATTAAATACAAGCTCATTTTCTCAAAAGATTTCCTTGTTCACTTATAATTATTTTTCGTGTATAAAATGATAATAAATAAATAAATTTATATAGACTTCTAAAAAAAATTATGCCGGGTCGGGCCCGTGACCCGGCAGGTCGGAACCGGACCCGAACCCGTGGCCACCCCGTACATTTCATATTCATAATGAGATGATAAGCTTTATTCATTCCGTCTTCAATCCTATTGCGCGACTCGGTAGGTCCATCTCAGTCAGCAATGGGAGGAACCAAAGAGTAGTAGCACCACCTAGCCACTGGGCACCTACACTGCACTTAACTGAGAACGAATGATGGGATCATTCAAGAACCATTCTGTCATGAATACCAGTATACGTATAAACCCTTCTTTCAAATGTCCCGATCAAGTTATAGGGTCACGGTCAGTCAAACCCTATCTGTACTTGACGCTATGCATGCGTTTATGCAAATCAAGATCATTGAGCTCTCATGTATCCAATACAATTAGATCCAATGCTTTGGCCAAAGACTTATGATCTCATCTGCCAATAACCGCATAGGGCATATAACCCTCTCACTAACGGGAGAAAGAATTATATCTTGGTATTTAGTAGGACCTGCTACTTGCCCGTCAAGATGCACGTCGAGGTTAACCCCCACCTCTCGGTTTATAGGGTTGAACTACTCTAATGAAAATCTTGACGTCACAAGCACATCCCTACTAAATCCTCAAGTCGAAGGTTCACGAATACCTATCACAACCTTTCGATTCCGTCATTGACTGTCCCAGAGTGAAATCCGTGTGACGAATCGAGGGTGAGTCGGTTCGAGTACACTAATCCAATTAGCATACCTATAACGTGTGCTCCCACTAACCATTAGTGTTCGACAGGCACTATCCATGTCAAAGAACACGTCATACAAGTCTTCACATAAACTTAACGCCCAGTCAAGTTTCATCGACTTGCGAACGATTAAGTATTTGAGCTATAAACCTTTCCAGTGCCGACCCCCTTATCCAATAAGGAGTAGAACGTTTTGCTCTCAAATAAACAGACTAGTTTCTATATGTATATTTACAAGTTAGGAATGCCAGTAACTACAAGTAAATAAAGAAACATCCATTGCCTTATATTAATGATTTACGTAATTACAAGTACAATGCCCTCACTCCACATCCTCTGAGTGGCATTCGAGGGCATACTCCTAACAGTATGGACCTGGCTTTCAGGTCGGCCTAGATGTCATTCCCTAAGCCGAGTTGATAGGTTTGTCCCTGGGCATTGTAGTGTCTTGATTTATGGGCCTTGCTGGGCTTTATACTGAAGCTCTCCAGATCCATGTAATCAATTCGGTTTATGTCGTTTCGTGGCCCCGAGTTTCTATCTCGGCAGGTCGAGTAGGAACTCAAGTCCATCTTATTCCCCAGTATTAGTCGACTTCGCTTATTATCAAGTCGGATTCAGTTTGCTCATATGTCTTCACGAATTTCAATGGTCCGATACCAATTGCTTCATATCCCATCATATAACTGGACGGCATGCGCGTGGAGAGGTGAAGAGACACTCTTCTGGAAAACTGCGCCCATAAATGCGGTGCTATTATGACACCCGCGTGCTCTCCTTACAAAATCAAAACCATTTCCTTCATTTTGCGGATTCCGAATAGAGAACAGAGCTTGCGAGAGCCCGAAGACACTTTACATCGTGCCATTTCCATCCATTTTTCTGATGATTTACTCCGATCAATTCCTCAGGCATTGCTTTTCATCTATTTATCCTTGCTTCTTGAGGTATTTTTCCAGCTTCATTTCCTGCTTATATTTTCGCCATTGTTGAGTTTTCAAAGCCTTAAATCTCCTCTGTTAAAGTCCGTGTCCTCAAGATGTCTAAGCGTGTGTATTTGGAGAAGGATTTCACTTACGGTTTCTACACTAGGAACTCTAAGATTTATGTTAAATCTGATGGGTTGTGGAAGCTTTTACCCCTTGCGGCCATTGGCGAAATGTTGTATATGAACAAAACCCCTAGGACGAATGTTAAATATCCTTCTGGGTCTTTTGCGCCTAGGACCGTAGATGGTGGTGATGCCGACGTTTTGACTCTTGATAGTTCGGACTGCATCTTTTTGCATTATGCCAAGAACAAGTCTCAATCTCGGCTCCATTTTGGGGGAGATTTCTCCTCGGCCCAAGTGATTGAGACGAGGGAGAAGATCACCTCATCATCTTCACAGGGTGAGTCTAATCCACTGTCTTCTTCTACAGTTATGGCTAGGGAGAGTGCTTCTGACAGGCTTTTCGATGAGTTCGGTGCGAGACAGAGCCGGGGTAAAGGTCAGTTAAACCCGGAGGGCTCCTCTCGACCCAAGCATCCAAAAGGGTGAGACGAGATGCTTGAGGAGCTCTATACCACATATGAGGTAGGTAGGAGTGAGTATAGGCTCTACCACAGTTTATCCACTTCTTTCGCCGATGAACATGAAGCCAAAACTTTTTATTATAGTGACACCCTCATCCCGTTTTACTTCAAACAGTTCCACCTCGGTCTGAGGCTGCCTTTAGACCCCTTCATTAATCAATTTCCGGAAGATTGGGAGATCGTTCCGGCCCATCTCGGTGCCAATAAGGTTAGATACCTCACTACTTTTATTATTTTGTGTCGTGGTCTCAGTTTCGAGCCATGTTGTTTTCCTTCTATCACTTTTTCAACTTGTCATACAACTCTAAAACCAGAAACATCACCATTAAGTCTGACCCCAGCAAACCCAAGCTCATCGCCCCCATTTAAAATACCGTCAATAAGGTCACGGGTTGGAACATGCACGTAATCAAAGTTGAGAGCCGACATGGCTGGGAATTCACAGCACCCGTTAATTCACCACATCGCCCTTCGCGCTTTCACGAGTCGGACTGGAGTGCCAATTTGATTGCAAAGCTCGAGGAATTCTCCTCCGTCGCCATTCTTAACTGGGCCGAGCTTGAGTCAGACTTTCGCTACCATGCTCAGGCTGGCCTGATGAGGGGGCCCATAGCTGGGTTAGACCTTTGGTCGAGGTCCAAAGAGGGACTCGGTTTTCTAATTGGGTTGTCTACCCCAATTTTGTCTTTCACGAGGATTGCATAACTTGCCGATCCGAGGACGACAAATGCTTAAAAGCCGTGGACATCATAGGATGTAATTTTGTTATCTTTATTATCGTTTTTTTTGCCATCTCGTATTGGGATTAACATTGTTTTTGTACAGATATCTCGATGGAGGACATCCAGAAGGTCAATGAGTAGCACATCGACCCCGTGATGGCGGCTCGAAAAAAGAAGAGGTCCCGGTTGAGGGGTGTCGAAAAGAGGCATACCGATATGGAGGCTCGGCAAAAAGAGCTGCAAGAGAAAGGGGAGTCTTCGCTTCCTAAGGAGCCGCCTATCGTTCAACCCGGGGCATCATCCGAACCTAAAGCGGAAGTTAAGGGGGAGCCTACCGATGAAGTTAGTGCTTCTCATGCTCGTGCTCGGAATCAAGGCCAGGGGAACTCTCAAGAACTGGGCTGAGATCGGGGGCTGGATTCCAAGGCAGAGCGGCGCCAGAGACAGAAGAGGCCGAGAGATGACGGGGGCCGAGATCAAGAAGAGCCCTCTAAGAAAAGAACCATTCCCTCACCACATGGTTCATCCTCGGCTTTCGCCCTATCTGATGCCGATATTAAAAACCTGGTTGACTCCTTTGCTGCTGCGCGCATTATGTCTGGGTTTGATTCGACTGTTCGATCTGGGGCCACCCTGAAGCTTGGGGGACTGGTCATCAAGCGCGCCATGAATACATCTTACATTAAACGTCTCATTGCTGACAAGCAAAGTTCACTCCAACTCTTCAATAGGAAGGGTTTAATTCTTAGTGAGGTACCGTTATCCCGTGTCGATTTCTCATACTTTGCAATTTCTTTTCTGCAATCCGCTGGGATCGGAGTTATTTTTTTGTAGCTTGCCTCCATAACCCAACACGAGTATGTCGTATTTAGGCAAGTGGTGGATTTGGTGCGCAAGAATGAGGCCATTGTTAAGTCGGCCCAAGAATCCACTGCTAAGCTCGCTGAGAGGGTAGACACCCTTGAGAAGGAGAAGGCTTATCACGATGCCTTGGTGCACGAGGCCGTGCTGAAGGTAGAACAGTCCGAGGTCGCCAAGACTTGGAGAAACTAAAGGAGGCCTTGCTGCAATCTGAGTCCGCCCTGAAGATTGCTGAGGCCGAGGCACCGAGGAAGAGGGCCGAGGTCATGGCATTGGAGAAGAACGCCGCAGATGAAAGGCTGGCCTTTCTTGAGGAGAGCATACCCGACAAATAGGAGGCCGCTGTCGATCGATACCGAAAGAGCAAGCAGTATCCGGATGACTTGGCTGACGAAGCAGGCTCTGTCTATGGCGATACCTGGTCCAATTTGTCTCGGCTCCTCTACATTGACCCTGAAGTCGAGATGCATCTGGAGAAGCTTGCCCGACTCTTCGTCCAAGATCCTTACAGTGCCGAAGCCAGGGCGGCTCATTCTATGATCCCGTACTCTGAGAATGCTCTTAAGAACATACGAGCTAGGGATTCTCAAGAAGGGAAGCCGACATGGGATTGTAACACCCCCAAGACGATTAGGGCATATTACAGCGCCGTGGACCCCACAATGTGGACTCCACCAGGCTAACGTATCAAAATGACATCCGACAAGGATATACAATCATCAACAAAATGACCATTCAAATAAAAGACTACAATCCGATAAATAAAATCTGACATCAAATCCATTTCCCAAAACGGGAACACATCATTAACAATTTTAAAAAGGAAGTACTCGAGTACTTAAACAAATTTTATAATACAGAAATCCCAAAACAAGACATCGATAATAACCGACAGAACAGAACACCAATAATCAACTACTGGACAGTATCATGCTTGCCCATCATCCTCATACGGCTCGAGTGCTCGCTTGTCTCCAAGACCGGTACCTGAAATACAAAAAGTATTTCCCCCATTTAAGGGGTTAGCGACAACTGCTAGTGCAAGTACAATCCATTTGAACTACATTCTAATCAGATGAATATGTGCGCCAAAAATCATTTTAGAAAACATTTTATATTCCGAAATATTTACAGTGTACAATCACAAAACACATTATCTCCAACAATCATAATTCAAAGTTAACCGTTGGTACGAGACTCACGGCCACCGTACCCTGCAGAGCCCCGTCGGACATTCCTGGGTGGCTAACCACAGTTCGTGATACGCACACTCACGACAATACGTATCCTAGAGGCCCCGTCGGACCGTCCCTAGGTGAACATACACATATCCATCCACAACAACCACGATAAAGCCATAATTCAAATACTAGAACATGAAAATAAATGTAAAGTACTTGCCTTTGAGACATTCTTGAAGAATCGGGAATGAAACACGAGTACGAACGGCCCGGGTGGAAAACAACGGTTCCTAGACGAAGGATCAACATGGTTCAGTCCCAACGGACAACAATAATCAATTGGAATACACTCATAACCCCGATTACCAACTACGATAATGGACGATCAATCGATACGGGCGAGGGTTTACGCAAAAGCTCCCCGAATTGATAATTCACGAGTTTAACTAAGTAAAATGGATTGGAACCCGTCTGATAACAAAAATCGATGAGGAATATCACAACATACTAGAATAATTCGAGTCTAATAAGCTAAACCCAGAAAAACCCCCAAAATTGACAATTTAGGGTTCTAGACGAAGATACCTTGAATCGGAGTGAAGAAGGTGGATTAAATGATGATAACTTCGTTTTAGAACTCAAAATCTTGGATGGATTATGATACACGATCCAAACTTCAGCCTCCAAATCGTCCAAGTCACCTAACCCTCGGAGAAGAAGAAAAGATGAAAAATGACGCTGAAAAACGCGACTGTCCTCTTAAATACCTCAGAGACGCACGACCACCATGCACGACCAAGTGCTCGTGCGTCCGTCAGGCGTGCCAGCACGCCAACTTCGCCTCTACGCACGAGTGCGGCGATTTAGTACTAGCTCGTGCTTCCTGCTCGTGCGTCCCTAGGAGTTACTTGCGAGCATTGGTTGCGCACGAGCAGCGGGCACGGCCAATTATTTGGGTGCTTGGTCGTGTGCTAGGTCACTGCCTAGTTTCTGACCAACGCGCACGAGCAACGCGCACGAGCACCAGCTCATGCTTCCTGCTCGTGCGTCTCTGGTGTCCCCTGCCTAGCATTCGGCTCCGTACGAGCGCTAAACACAATCGACAACTCGTGTGGCCTGCTCGAGTGCAAGAACCAAAAGCTAACATCTAGCCCGACACGACTTCGAAAACATCCAGAAATATAAACATGAAATATACAAGACGACAGAGCTAAGCGCTGAAAGAAAATATAACTCCGACCACCGGAGAGTCTGTAATGCAACAACGGAAATGAAATTCCCGAAACTTATAGGAAATTA
This sequence comes from Orobanche coerulescens, assembly GCA_033398695.1. Lineage (NCBI taxonomy): Eukaryota > Viridiplantae > Streptophyta > Magnoliopsida > Lamiales > Orobanchaceae > Orobanche > Orobanche coerulescens. Next base: position 105,764,455 of record CM065804.1, read on the forward strand.
TAAAAATGGCCCAAGTGCCCGAAAATCACGATACGACGTCGGATTTACAAACTGAAAGTCTCAACATGACCAATTCAACCATACGAACTTGCACAAACCAAGAAACAACGAAAACGAACGAGTTTTACGAGAATCGACGTTCATACGGCAAAACATGTCATAAATGAAATTACGTGAAAACATCACCAAAACTCATCCAAATGGAAAAACTCCAAAAACAAAGTAGGTTCAAAATGTCAAAACGGTTACTAGGGCTGTTAGCGGTCCGAGTGAACCCGAAACCCGGTCAAGAATCGGACCGAAAAACCCGGGACTGAAACTCACCCGACAATTAACGACTTCGGATTCGAGTTCTAACCATTCAACCGAAACCGATAAGACCCGGACCGAGAAAATCGGAAAAAGACCCGATAATATATATATATATATATATATGTACACACACCCACACTCACACACACACCAAACAAGGCCTAAGGCCTTTGGTATATAAAATTTTTATTACTTGTTATTATATTTATTAATTATAGTAATAAAAAAATTAATTAATAACTTGATAATAATAGATCTAATTAATACAAAATAATTAATAACAATACAATATAATATAGATCTAATTAATATAAAATAATTAATAACAAATAATTCCCTTGTTTAAAACCATCATGGAATTGGGATTTTTTTCCCATCTCACATTGCTTGGAGCAACAAATCTAGCTCCCATCCACTACTATAAATAGGTGCTCACCCTTTCATTTTTTAACACATCAAACCTTAAGCCATCAATGGTGGTTTAAGCCTATTGGATTGAGCCTTGCCTTGCGGCTTTGGGTTCATAACGAGTTCTTTTTTTGGTTCCTTGTGGTTTGAGTCTTCCAGCTTGAACCCGATGGTCTAAGCTTTATTGGCTTGAACTTGAGCATGGCTTGAGCCTTGGTTCACCTTGAGTTCCATCACCATTTTGCTTAAGGTTTCATCCCACATTGGTGGGATAAACCATCTAAAAGCCTTGGTATCAACTATAAATATGCCCCCTCCCTTCCACTACTCTCTCATTTCTGGATTCGGGTTTCCGGGTTTCAGATTCGGACCGGGTCTACCCGGTACCTATTTCGGACCGGTTCCGGATCTTAAATATGACCCAATTTTCTTACCGGTCCAGACCGGGTCTATCCGGTACTTTACCTGACTAGTTCCGGGTCTGTCAAAAAACGGGCCGGACCGGTCCGATAACAACCCTAACGGTTACGAGCGAGTCGATAAAAATAGACATACACCAAAAATGGAAACTGCTAAGAATGGAAAGTTACGGATATTACATTCTCCCCCTCTAAAATAAAGTTTCGTCCCGAAACTTAAGAATCAAAAAGCTCGGGGTGCCTCGAACGCATATCCTCCTCTAACTCCCACGTCGCTTCCTCTACTCCGTGCCTCGACCATTGCACCTTAACCAAGGGAATGGTTTTTTGCCTTAACTGCTTGTCTCGACGCTCCAAAATCCTAATGGGTCTCTCCTCGAACGTAACGTCCTTTTCGATCTCCACGTCTCTGAAATCAATAATGTGGGACGGGTCCGGAACGTACTTCCTCAACTAGGCAATGTGAAATACGCTATGAACATGACTCAGCGACGGAGGCAGAGGCAAACGGTATGCCAACTCACCGACTCTCTCCAATATCTCGAAAGGCCCAATATACCTCGGGCTGAGCTTCCCTTTTTTCCCAAAACGGAAAACTCCCTTCGATGGAGACACTCTCAACAGAACATGATATCCCACCGCAAACTCCAAAGTCGACGCCTAACATCCGCATAAGACTTTTATCGACTCTGAGCAGCCAACATTCTCTTTCTAATCAACTCAACTTTCTCCCTCGTCTCTAACACAAGGTCCGGCTCGGTGCCAACTAGATCGGACGGCTCATCCCAACATATCGGTGATCGGCAACGTCGGCCATAAAGCGCCTCATACGGTGCCATCTTGATCGACATGTGCCAACTATTATTATACGTAAACTCAATCAAGGCCAGATGCTCCTCCCAGTCACTACTCCAGTCTAACGCACATGCGCGCAACATATCCTCGAACGTCTGGATGGTATGTTCGGACTGTCCGTCGGTCTGAGGGTGGAAAGATGTACTCAAACGCAAACGTGTTCCCAAAGCCTTATGTACCACCTGCCAGAAGTGCGATACAAACCGGCCGTCTCTATCCGAAATAATAGACTTCGGCGTACCATGAAGTCTCACTATCTGTGCGATAAAAATACGAGCCAATTTTTCTGGACCCCAAGTATCCTTGATGCCCAGAAAATGTGCCGACTTAGTCAGTTAGTCTACGATCACCCACACCATATTCATTCCGGTCTTCGTCCTCGGAAAGTTCGTGACAAAATCCATGGAGATATCCTCCCACTTCCATTCTGGGACGGGAAGTGGTTTTAGCAATCCGGTTGGCCGCTGATGCTCGATTTTGACTTGCTGACAAGTCAAACACTTAGCCACAAACTGAACTACCTCATTCTTCATGTCGTTCCACCAAAAATTTTTCCTCAAATCTTTATACATTTTACTCGAGCCCGGATGGACTGAGTAAGGCGACGCGTGAGCCTCTCTCATGATATTCTGCCTCAATTCCAAGTCGTTCGGACCACAAAGCCGACCTTGGAATCTCAACACACCATCCTCATGTATCACGAATCCCAGGGCTTTCCCTTTCCCTATATTCTCTCGAAGCTGAATAAGCATCGGGTCCTCTAACTGTCCCGACTTAATGTCGTCGACTAAGGACGACGAAATCTCAAGTGTACGCAACTGCCCGGAACTCTCTGGTAACACGATCTCAATGCTCAACCTCATAAACTCTCGCTGAAGTCCCGACTGGTCCGTAAGCAACTCAAGCGCCCGAAACGATATCGATTTCCGGCTCAAGGCATCTGCCACCACATTTGCCTTGCCCGGATGATATAGAATCTCAATGTCGTAATCCTTAATCAACTCCAACCATCTCCGATGTCTCATATTAAGCTCTTTCTGCATGAAAATATACTTCAGGCTCTTGTGATCGGTGAAAATCTGACACGACGAGCCATACAAGTAATGACGCCAGATCTTCAGTGCAAATACAACTGCGGCCAACTCAAGATCGTGCGTAGGGTAATTCAACTCGTACGGTTTCAACTGATGGGAAGCATAGGCAATCGTCCTCCCGTGCTGCATAAGTACACATCCGAGCCCTTGGCCTGAAGCATCACTAAAAACTGAGAAACCCTCATTACCACTTGGTAAAGCCAAAACAGGAGCGATCGTCAACTGCTTCTTCAACTCCTCAAAACTATTCTGCCTCTCATCGGTCCACACAAACTTCTCTAACTTCTGTAACAACTGAGTCAGCGGTCGAGCGAGCTTAGAGAACCCCTCGAAGAATCTACGGTAGTAACCGGCTAATCCCAGAAAACTGCGGATCTCTTTCACGTTCTTGGGCGGCGCCCAATCTAACACTTCCTCTACCTTATGTGGGTCCACACGAAAACCCTCGGCCGAGATCACATGGCCGAGAAACATAACCTCCCGTAACCAAAACTCACACTTTGAGAACTTCGCAAAAAGATGTTGAGTTCTCAAAATATCTAACACGATATGCAAATGGCGGGCATGCTCCTCCTCACTCCTCGAGTAAATCAGGATATCGTCAATAAACACGACTACACACTTATCGAGATACTCGATAAAGACTTTGTTCATAAGCTGTATGAACACGGCTGGTGCGTTGGTTAGCCCAAAAGGCATAACCACAAACTCGTAGTGATCGTATCTCGTCCGAAAGGCCGTCTTCGGAATATCGGTATCCTTCACTCGGAGCTGATAATACCCCGATCTCAAATCAATCTTCGAAAACACGGTTTCCCCTTGAAACTGATCAAACAAGTCATCAATCCTCGGGAGCGGATACTTGTTTTTTATGGTCACTTTGTTCAACTCTCGATAGTCAATACACAAACGAAGTGACCCATCCTTCTTCTTTACAAATAGGACCGGTGTGCCCCAAAGCGAAGCGCTCGGTCGAATATATCCCATGTCTAGCAATTCCCCCAACTGTTTCTTCAACTCAAGCATCTCGGAAGGCACCATACGATATGGTGTCTTAGAAATCGGTGCTGCACCCGACTCTAAATTGACGGTAAACTCAACTTCTCAGTCCGGCGGCAATCCCGGCAACTCATCTGGAAAGACGTCAGGATACTCACACACTACCGGAATAGACAAGAGCTCGACTCCCCCTTCTTCCGATCTCAAAGCGTAACACCAATAACCCGTGCAACCTCTTTGAAGAAGTCTCACCGCCCTCAAGGCGCTGATCAGGAGTCTCTGGCTACTCCGCTTACGCCCCACAAAAGAATGCTCGGCACCGTCGAAGGCTAACATCGAAACAGTTCTCGTTCTATAATTCATGATTTCTCCATGACGGTCCAGCCAATCTTCGTCAAGAATCAAATCCTCATCTCTAATATCTACCGTAATCAGGTTAGAAGGCCAAACCCTCCCCGCGATACTCAATGGAAAATCTCTAATCGCACGATCCCCCACGATGCTATCCCCACTAGGCAATTCAACAACAAATGGTTCACACGCCAACTAGGCAATCAATATGCAGACGACGCACACAATCCATAGATATGAAAGAATGCGTAGCACCAAAATCGAATAGTACGGAAACAGGATGGTCAAGGATGTGAACGGTACCTGTAGCCACTGTCGCGTCTGGGTCTCCTGCTCGTATCATCTCATATACTCGGGGCGGAACAGACCCCGCACTAGAAGCTCCCCCTCTAGAAGGCTGTCCACGTACTCGACCTCTACCAAAACTCTGCTGCGGCTGAGGAACTGTCGGTGCCTGATTCACGCTCGGATCTCCCACAGCTGGAGCCGATATCTGAGTAACTGGAGCCCGAGCTGCATCCGTACAAAACTTAGCACGATGACCCATCCGACCACACGCAAGACACTAAACCGGAGGCCTATCACACTCACTCATCATGTGGCCCGTACGACTATAGTTGAAGCACGTAGGACCACAAACGGAACCAATAGGAGCAGACCTAGAACCGTTTCCTCACCCAAATGACGAAGACTGACCCCCGAAGACTCTCAAACCAGACTGAGCCTTCGGATGCCCACTAGACTTGCCTCCCGAAAACTAGCCGGAGGTCTTCTGTTTCTTTCCTTCGGTTGTCGTCTATATCGCAGAAAATGACATCTCGTAAGCCATCGCCTTATTCTGATACTCTTTCAAAGTTGTGCTCCCCAGACCAGACATGTAGTGGCGCACCCTCGGTTTCATCCGCATATCAAAATGGCGGATCTTATCAAGCTCATATCAGACTTGGTTTCTCACATAATGCAGCTGTTGATTGTAGTCTTTGATAGCTTGAGAAATAGGAACATGTTGGGGCTTAGCCTCAAAGAAGGCTCGGATCCTCCCCTCTTTCACTGGCCATGGACAAAATTCGTCTTCCTTCAGATCCCGAAACTCTGCCCATGTGGCTGCCCGGTCATGTGGTTTCACCGCTTGCCACCACGTTGCTGCCTCCTTGGTGAGGAAGTACTGAGCAATGGGTACTTTCCTCTCCTCAGAACAATTAGCAGCCTCAAATACTTTTTCCATCTCAAATAGTCAACTCTCCCATCCAGAAGGGTCGGAAGCACCATCAAATTGCGGAGGACGCATACGTATCACGTCCTGAAGTAACTTGTCATTTCCGAATCCAGTAGGCAGAACCGGGTTAGCATTAGCCTGGCCGACCAAAACGGCCTGAGTCAGTAGCGTCATTTGGTTCACTACTTGCTGCAAAATGTTGGCCACTCCAACATTCTCATGTGCATTTCCGGAGCTAGCAGACTGGTCCTGCTAACCCTCGGAACTAAGCGGGACACTGTTCGACAAAGAAGGCATAGCCGAATCGGTTCCCGAGTGATCGGACATGGCCGCCCCACCGGCTGCGCCATGTCCCCTACCGCGTCTGCGACCGCCTCTACCAGCAGGAATTCTGAAGAAGTAGCGGGTGAGTACAATTCAAATGCAAAATACAACAAGATACCAAGAAGGAATAGAATAGAACAACGCAACTAGTCAAGTTAGGAAAACTTACGAGCACCGGCGTACTGAGATGATGGCATGGCAGCTATACTGTTCAAAAACGACACTCGACTAGACCAAAATAACCGACAACCTAGGTATCCATAAACCTAAGCTCTGATACCATATTCTGTAACACCCCCAAGACGATTAGGGCATATTACAGTGCCGTGGACCCCATACTGTGGACTCCACCAGGCTAACGTACCAAAATGACATCCGACAAGGACATACAATCATCAACAAAATGACCATTCAAATAAAAGACTACAATCCGATAAATAAAATCTGACATCAAATCCATTTCCCAAAACGGGAACACATCATTAACAATTTTAAAAAGGAAGTACTCGAGTACTTAAACCAATTTTATAATACAGAAATCCCAAAACAAGACATCGATAATAACCGACAGAACAGAACACCAATAATCAACTACTGGACAGTATCATGCTTGCCCATCATCCTCATACGGCTCGAGTGCTCTCTTGTCTCCAAGACCGTACCTGAAATACAAAAAGTATTTCCCCCATTTAAGGGGTTAGCGACAACTGCTAGTGCAAGTACAATCCATTTGAACTACATTCTAATCAGATGAATATATGCGCCAAAAATCATTTTAGAAACCATTTTATATTCCGGAATATTTACAATGTACAATCACAAAACACATTATCTCCAACAATCATAATTCAAAGTTAACCGTTGGTACGAGACTCACGACCACCGTACCCTGCAGAGCCCCTTCAGACATCCCTGGGTGGCTAACCACAGTTCGTGATACGCACACTCATGGCAATACGTATCCCTAGAGGCCCTGTCGAACCGTCCCTAGGTGAACATACACATATCCATCCACAACAACCACGATAAAGCCATAATTCAAATACTAGAACATGTAAACAAATGTAAAGTACTTGCCTTTGAGACATTCTTGAAGAATCGGGAATGAAACACGACTACGAACGGCCCGGGTGGAAAACAATGGTTCCTAGACGAAGGATCAACATGGTTCAGTCCCAACGGACAACAATAATCGATTGGAATACACCCATAACCCCGATTACCAACTATGATAATAGATGATCAATCGATACGGGCGAGGGTTTACGCAAACCCTCCCCGAATCGATAATTCACGAGTTTAACTAGGTAAAATGGATTGGAACCCGCCCGATAACAACAATCGATGAGGAATATCACAATATACTAGAATAATTCGAGTCTAATAAGCTAAACCCGGGAACCCCCCCAAAATTGACAATTTAGGGTTCTAGACGAAGATACCTTGAATCGGAGTGAAAAAGGTGGATTAAATGATGATAACTTCGTGTTAGAACTCAAAATCTTAGATGGATGATGATACACGATCCAAACTTCAGCCTCCAAATCGTCCAAGTCGCCTAACCCTCGGAGAAGAAGAAGAAAAGATGAAAAATGACGCTGAAAAATGCGACTGTCCCCTTAAATACCTCAGAGACGCATGACCACCACGCACGACCAAGTGCTCATGCGTCCGGTCATGCGCCAGGACACTGCCCAACTTCTGTCCTTATGCACGCGCGCAGCGCACGAGCACTAGCTCGTGCTTCCTGCTCGTGCGTCCCTGGGAGTTACTTGCGAGCATTGGTTGCGCACGAGCAGCGGGCACGACCAATTGTTCGGGTGCTTGGTCGTGTGCTAGGCCACTGCCCAGTTTCTGACCAACGCGCACGAGCAACACGCACGAGCACCAGCTCGTGCTTCCTGCTCGTGCGTCTTTGGTGTCCCCTGCCTAGCATTTGGCTCCGCACGAGCGCCAAACACAATCGACAACTCGTGTGGCCTGCTCGAGTGCAAGAACCAAAAGCTAACATCTAGCCCGACACGACTTCGAAAACATCCAGAAATATAAACATGAAATATACAAGACGGCAGAGCTAAGCGCTGAAATAAAATATAATTCCGACCACCGGAGAGTCTGTAATGCAACAACAGAAATGAAATTCCCTAAACTTATAGGAAATTACAAAAATAGCCCAAGTGCCCGAAAATCACGATACGACGTCGAATTTACAAACTGAAAGTCTCAACATGACCAACTCAACCATACGAACTTGCACAAACCAAGAAACAATGAAAACGAACGAGTTTTACGAGAATCGACGTTCATACGGCAAAACATGTTATAAATGAAATTACGTGAAAACATCACCAAAACTCATCCAAATGGAAAAACTCCAAGAACAAAGTAGGTTCAAAATGTCGAAACGGTTACAAGCGAGTCGATAAAAATAGACATACACCAAAAATGGAAACTGCTAAGAATGGAAAGTTACGGATATTATAGGGATCCTCCGACTCCTCAAGAGAATAACTTCGACGACTTGATAGCACAGGCCGAGGATGAGGATGGCGCCGGACTTGGATAGTTTAGATTGTCTTTGTATTTGGATGGGTTGTAAAGCCGTTTGGCTTGAACAATGTATTTCCCCTTTTTTTCTCTGGATATTTGTGATATATGACCTCGGTCATTTTATCGGGGCTTTTATGCTTTCATATGTTCTTCTAAGCTTGGCCTGATTTTCAAGCCGGTTCGGGTGTTCTTGCCGTATTTGCTTCTGTACTTAACTTGTTACACAGTTTATGCTCAAACTTCCTATCTCATCTTTCGAGACGCTTGTCTCATACTTAACCAACCACGAACTAGTTTCAAGCCAGGTCGAGCTGCTGAGGTCGACTTATTTCAATGCATCCTAAGAGGCGGTCGCGCCCTCCATCCTGGTAAAGCCGAGATGCATGTCTTGGTTTATGATAAGTGTCCGTTTTATACACTTATCCATGGTTTGTATCGATAAATATCACCCATAATTGAGCAAGTCTACTCGTTTTTTGCTTTTAATTAATTAGTTTTTAATAATTTTATTTTTATCGGATGATGATGTAAATCTAGTCTTAATCGGATTGAATAACTGATTTACTCAAGAAATAACATGTTTATTAAATATTCTCTTTGTTGAATTTTGATATATTCATGTTGTAGGTCTTTCCGATACGAATTTGGCAGTCTTTCCGGATTCAAAATCAGAGTTATATATCAAAAGTTATCATCCGAAGAAGATTTGGGGCAAAAACGCAAAGTCTGAGAAATTCTGGGCTGAAAACGTAACTCTCAAAGCAACCAGTGAGCAAATTGACGAAGCCAAGTTACGGCCGTAACTATAGAATGTTACGGCCGTAAGTCATCCAAGTTACGGCCGTAACTCTTGACAGATTGTTAAAATTTGTCTAATTTTTTATACTTTTTGTGTATTATTGAGGGGATAGATGGCATTGATCCGATCTATTGTAATAATGCTGGAGTTTTGGAGCTATTAGATGACTTTAGGTATATAAATAGACCCCTTAGATCCTTCATAATTCATCATTCATCTTACAATTTCTCCACTTTTTGTAATATTTTCTTTTTGTGTGAAGAACACACTTGTGTTCTTGAGTGATTTGTGTAAGTGTGGTATAACATATGTTGTTCAGAGAGTTTATTGCTTCTTTCTCCTTTATCTACTAAGGGAGTGAGGATCAATTCTTTCTCTTGATTCAACTAATAATGACCACCAAAGTTTGTATTATGTATATTAAACCCTTCATGAGCTAAGTTACATTTAGTTGGGATTATAAACAAGGTTAGTCATGTTATTTATATTTGTATAAATATCTATTGTGAATTACTTATTATTGTGTGTGATTTTCATTGTTTTAACAATCTTTATTTATTTGGCCAATAAATGACGATATTTATGGTCTTCATATGTTTCGAAAGAAAATATGTTTGATTAGATCAAATGATCTTCACTCTAAGTTGTTCTAAGGGATAGAAATATACCTCTAGACCTTAGATGATTCTTTGAGTTATTTTCATAAATCTTAATGCTATGTATTGAAGCCAATCAACATAGAAATATAGTGGATTGATTCAATATGTAAGGGGCGTTTTATAGTTCGAAAGAGAAACCGTCTTTTTAAGGAAAATCGAATCTACACAACATAATAAGTAAATTCATCTTATGATCTCCTATACATCTTCTATAACTAATGACGAACTAAGTTTGTAATCCCAACTATTTTATTTTATCGTTAATCAATCTATTATTATTGCAATCTTTTTATTTTCTTAAAATATTAAAACTATTATTGCATTTTCATTGCAATTGTCAAACCAAACTCTAAAATTGTGTGTTTCAATTATATAAATCTCTATAAAAAATAGTTAAATAGTGTATAATTCAATATATAACCTAACTTCCTCGTGGGATCGATAAACTGGACTCAAAAAGTCCACTTACTACTTGATACGATATCGTGCACTTGCGATAATTACACTAAGAACGTGTCAGTTTACTTGTGGAGAAGCTAGGGATTGCTTATTTTTTATCGGCGTGTCGAGTGCCTTGTACTTTTTAGATTTGAACGAACTAGTTGTCAGAACTGGGCTTTGATTTGTCTATGGAGTTAGATGTCTTAATCTTAACTCGGTGTGCTGAGTGTCATGTACTCATTGTTAGTATAATGCTCTAAGTCTACTGTTTAATAATAACATGGAGACATTTCTTATTATAAATATTCTGCTTACGATCATCAAGTATGTGACTTGATAGTAAAGCTCGTTAAATCATTAAAGAATATTTATTCTAGATATTCTTAGTAATATGATTACTAGTATGATAATGATACGATGATTATGTTTTACTGGTCATGAACATGAGATGTTATATCACGTCATATATACATGTAGAGACATCGTATTGGATATGACCTAACAAAGAGAATTATTTATGGATTAAGTTATTATAATTCCTGTGATTATTATATATTATTTAAGTCCTTATTACCTAAAGACACTACAGTTTCCTACATAATGAGTATCGTATTTTAACACAATACCAACATCTTCTGTAGCAAGAGACCATACAGTTTGTGTTTGGATACGGTACGATTTATGCAGAGGGAAGTAGTTTGTCTAGAGGGGACTTGTCCCGCCTATAAAACAGAGAAGATATCCACGGGCCCTTGATAAGTTAAATTATTTAAATGCAAGGCCATGCTCAAATTGATCAATAAAGAGTTATTGATAAATATTTGAATTGGACAATTGTAACTTGATATCAAGAATATTAATTAATCTATATAAGGTCAACTTATCCATGCCTTATGCTTAATTAGGATATCGCGCGATGAGAGGATTAAATATTATACAGTAACGGGATTTCATTCGCGCCGTCGAATTAATTCTTTTAATACGGGTAGTCATAATGTCTAGCTAGAGGCCACTTATGATTTATGAGTTATAAAATTGTTTTTACTCATTGTCGTATTAATTAGAACCTACAGGGTCACACACTTAAATGAGCAGAGCAGCTATTTTGTCCGGTTAATTATGGTTGGTGAGAAGGTTGATGAACCCTTAGCCATTTTGAGGACTATAAAAGAGTGTCTTGTGATAGCCCTCACATAAAACAATCACAAGTGAAGACATATTTGTGGAGAGAGAATCAAAAATCTGATTTTGATATTTCTCTCTCTCAAAAGTCTTGAAGATATATTCAAAAGTTGAATAATCAAAAGGATCAAGAATATATCTTCATATCTTTGAAGGTTGATTCTTTGACCAAGAAAGTTTTTAGAATACTCTTCTAATCTTCATCTAATCTTGTGAGTTTGACCTTTAATAACATATTGAATAAGATTCATAGTTGTTATTTTAGATCAAAGTTCAAGAACATTTGAATAATATTCTTGGTGTTCTTGTTCTTACCATAATAAAGAACATACCTATATTCAAATTGATTTAAGTGAAATATTTGTTGAATCGGAGCTGGCAGTCCGTTAGATGCTCGGAACTTGTTCATTCTGTGGATACCGTACAGGACGCTCGCTTCTTGCAACGTCTCTAGAGGGCTCGATCGAAAACACGCTACAAGAGGTAACAATCTTGTTCTTCGTACTTTGATAATATACTTGGATCCTCGGAGGGTTTTTACATATTATATTATACTTCCGCTGCTCTATTTTGATATTTGAAGAGATCATAAATCTTATTAGTTCGATAAAAACCCAACAGTGGTATCAGAGCGACTAGTATATTTTTATTGTTTCGATTTTCATATATGTTGATATATGATGTTCATATATGTGATGTGTGATGTTTATATATATATGATATATAAATTTTATCTATGTATATTTATATATATGGATATATATAATTTTAATAGATTTTTGTTTCGATATATATATATATATATATATATATATATATATATATATATATTTGATTTATATGTTTGATCTTGACATATATGGTTCTTTGATATATGGAGATTCATGTGATGATTTAGTTCTACTAATAATCCAAGAATCAAAGAACATATGATTTGATCTACATATAATTTTATGTTTGGATTATGAAGTTTAAGAGGTGCATATGAACATAAATTTGTTTATGTAAAGATTATGCTTCTTTAAAAATTTCATATGAACATAATTATATTTTGATTCCGAGGTTGTATAAATATAGATTTGATCTATTTGATTTATAAATTTATATTGCTCAAAAGGTATTAGTTATATATAAGATGTATACATGTAGTATACATAAGATGTATACTCAAAGAAAAAAAATTCATACCTGCTGCAGGCCCTGCCGCGCGGTCTGCCGAGCGGATCGCGATCCGTGCCTGGTCCTGGCCTGTGTGTGTCGCGCGGTCCCGGCAGTGTGTCCGTGCTGTGCCGAGCGGTCCCGGCCTGTGCCGGTAGGTCCTAGCCTGTGCGGTCCAGGCCACTTCTGGACCCGTTTCGGCCTCGTTTTCTTCGTGTATTCCTGAAAATTTATTTCCCGTTTTACCCGGTTCGAAGTTAAGGCCTCAGAACTTCATAACTTATCGATTGTCGATATTTGGCATATTTTATATATTATATAACTTATCGATATTCGATAATTAGTACATTTTATATATTATATGTGCTTGTGAATGCTTAAATGGTTAATGCATCGTGGGTGGTATAGCCGTACTAGATCAATTAGATTGATGATTCGATTATGGTTGTAATATTCATAATACGACTTGTAGGTCGTGCCTTGTTATTATTTTGTTGTAATTTCTCTTCTCATCTCACTCCCCTCGAATGTAACTCGAGGTTTCTATTATTAAATGTAAAGATATAGTTTAGAATAGTTCTAGCTATAAAAGGAAGATGAAGGAGACGAGCAACTTACAAGGAATTCAAGAAGAAAGGCGTTATCGAAGATTACACCAACCGACCTATTGATATTAATGAATATCATAATAGGTTCTATGGCTATACCACACCACACCTAATTGTTCATGTGAATGTATTAGATGCATCATATTTACATTGCATATAATTGTATGAGATGCATCATATTTAAATTAGCATATGATTGTATGAGACGCATCATATTAATTTTATTTTCTTAATAATCGTTATTACCAAATAAATCAAACTCGTTAAAACTTTTACATGTATGAGATACATGGTAGTAATTTTGAGATAATCAATTTTGATAAAATATTTTTATTAAATCAATTGATATGAAACATGAGTCTCAAGAGCCAACCATTTTCAAAACACTCGTCAAACTTTCGATCATTTCTAATATGGGTCTGCCAAAGCAGGGTGTATGGATTTTATCTTAAGGAGGCGAGATGAATAAACAAGCTTATACATATTTTTTAAATGGTTAAGACTTATATAGATTATACAAAATGGTTTTGGACCTATGGCTTATTTGGGATTAATACGATTAAAACGACATTAAGATGTCATCCCAAATGATAATCTAAAGCATCTTTTAACTATAGGGGACATGCCAAAGCTGTGCCTATGGTTATTTGATCGTTAGATTATAATTCATATATGTATATGTGATACATAATATTTGAGACTAACATATTGACATAAGATGTCATCTCTATTGATAAAAACTAAACTTCTTTTATTTGCGAGGGACATGCCAAAGCTGTGCTTATATTTACTTGATCGTTAGATTTTAAAATCAATATATCTCACGAATAACTTTGCATATTAATATTGTAGAATTGGCGTCAATCAATACAAACTCGTTGCGATCAATTCTTGACAAAGAAAAACTTTCTAGCACTATTTACCTTGATTGGTCAAGGAACTTGAGAATTATTCTCAAAGCTGAAAAAAAGCAGTACATTCTGTAAAACCCAATTCCTGATGAACCGGAATCAACCGCCACCAAAGCTCAAAAAGATGCTTATAATAAGCATATGGATGATTCTTTGGATGTGACATGCATTATGTTAGCAACCATAAACTCGGAGCTGTAGATACAGTTCGAGGAAATGGAAGCTTATGAAATGTTGGGTCAGCTTAAGGAAATGTTCCAAGAGCAAGCCCGTCAGGAGAGGTTTGCCACTATGAAGGCATTGAATGGTTGTAAAATGTCTTCAGGTACTTCTATGAGTGCTCATGTCCTTAAGATGAAGGGCTACATTGAGCATCTTGAAAGGCTAGGAGCTCCTATCAGTCAGGAACTCGCTACAGATATGATCTTAACATCACTGCCTTCAAAGTACGATCAGTTTGTAGTAAACTCAACATGCAAAACATGGAGAAGACTATTATTAAGTTGCATGGGATGCTAAAACAAAATGAGACAAACACTAAGAAAGTTGTTCCTAATGTTTTAATGGTTCAAAAGAAATGGAATAAAAAGAAAGGGAATAAGATGGCCCCGAAATATAAAGGTAAGGGTAAAATGCAAATGTTGCCTAAACCCAAACCTAAACCTTTCAAGAAGTCATCGAAACAACCCAAAGAGGGGACTTGCTACCACTGCAATGAAACTAGTCACTCGAAAAGGAATTGCAAGGTCTACCTGGAAGAAATAAGGAAACGGAAGAGCGGTGAGACTGCTGCTTCAGGTATTCTTGTTATAGAAGTCAATTTATCTACTTCTTAATCATGGGTATTAGATACCGGTAGTGAAGCTCACATTTGTGTGAATGCGCAGGGGCTGCGAAAGAGTAGACAACTGACAAAAGGTGAATGGACCTACGTGTTGGAAATAAAGCAAGAGTTGCAGCTATTACCATAGGGACTTATGATATAAAGCTACCTAGTGGACTTGTATTGGAACTTAGTAATTGTTATTGCATTCCTGCTATGGGTAGAAATATTGTATCAGTTGCTTGCCTTGATTTGGAAGGATATGACTTTACTATTAAGAATAGTGTAATGTCCATATTTAATAAAGATATTTTTTATGGAGATGCCTTGATGAGTGGGAGATTATATCCCATAAATCTTGAAAGTTCCAAATCTGTCTATAACTTGAATGTCAAAAGACTTAAATCAAATGATTTAAACCAAACATATTTCTGGCATTGTCGTTTGGGCCATATAAACGAGAAACGTATAACCAAACTCCATAATGATGGAATCTTGGACATATTCAATTTAGAATCATACGATACGTGCAAATCTTTCTTATTAGGCAAAATGACCAAAGCTCCTTTTACGGGCCATACTGAGAGAGCTGCAGATTTATTGGGCTTAATACATACTGATATATGTGGACCAATGAATATAAATGCTAGAGGAGGCTTCCAATACTTCATAACGTTCACGGATGACTTAAGCAGATTTGGATATATCTACTTAATGAGTCATAAGTCTGAGTCATTTACGAAACTCAAGCAATTTCAAAATGAATCAGTTAGGCAAAACTATTAAAGCACTACGGTCAGATCGTGGTGATGAATATTTGAGCAATGAATTTGACGATCATCTCAAAAGTTGTGGAATTGTTTCACAATTAACTCCACCTGGAACACCTCAATGGAATGGTATGTCGGAACGGAGAAATCGAACCTTGTTAGACATGGTTAGATCGATGATGGGTCAAGCCGATCTTCCAATTTCTTTTTGGGGTTACGCCTTATAGACTGCTGCGTTCATTTTAAATCGAGTACCATCTAAATCGGTTCAAAGCACACCATATGAGATATGGACAAGGAAACAACCCGTTTTGTCTTTCCTTAAGATTTGGGGTTGTAAAGCTTATGTGAAGCGACTTATCACTGATAAATTATCACCCAAATTGGATAAATGTCTTTTTGTGGGATATCCTAAGGAAACTAAAGGATATTACTTTTACATCCCATCAGAGAACAAAGTGTTTGTTACTTGATCTGGAGTATTCCTTGAGAAGAAATTTATTTGCAAGAAAAATAGTGGGAGCAAAATAACTCTTCATGAGATGAGAGAGCCACAAATAGATACTGAACCTGTAGATAAAATAGATTTAAAGTCATATAGAGATGTTGAGACCACTTCTTCTATACCAGATCCACGTAGGTCTATAAGTTATCATCATGAACCTGAGAGATATGGATTTCTCATCACAGATGACAAAAATATGGAACTCATGGATCTAGATGAGCCCACAACCTACAATAAAGCAACTACTAGCATTGAATGCGAAAGTTGGCTTGAAGGGATGAATCCAAAATGCAATCCATGTATGATAATCAAGTATTGACTTTAATTGATCTTCCTGAAGGTTCCAAAGCAATTGGTTGCAAATGGATCTTTACAAAGAAAAAGGACATGGATGATATGTACAAACATACAAATCACGACTCATGGCGAAAGGATACAAACAGACTCATGGTATTGACTATGATGAAACCTTTTCGCCAGTCGTATTGATTAAATCCATTAGAATTATACTTGCCATAGCAGCATATAATGACTACGAGATATGGCAAATGGATGTCAAAACCGCTTTCTTAATGGGAAGTTAGATGAGGATGTGTATATGATTGAGGCCGAAGGTTTTGTCGATCCTAATAATCCTAATAAAGTATGTAAACCTTTAAAAGCCATTTATGGTTTGAAGCAGGCATCCCGGAGTTGGAATCTTCATTTTGATGAAAAAATCAAAGAGTTTGGTTTCATTAGAAATCAAGACGAACCTTGTGTATACAAGAAGATTAGTGGGAGCGCAATTATTTTTCTAGTACTCTATGTGGATGATATCCTACTCATTGGAAATGAGATCCCTACTTTGCAAAGTGTTAAGCTTTGGCTAAGTAAATGTTTTACAATGAAGGACTTAGGGGAAGCTGCCTATATACTGGGTATAAGGATTTATAGAGATAGATCTAAAAAGCTTCTTGCCCTAAGTCAAAGTACATATGTTAACAAGGTACTGAAACGGTTCAGTATGCTTAATAGTAAGAAAGGGTTCTTACCTATGTCACATGGCATAAAGCTCAGTATAACTCAAAGTCCTTATTCGAAGGAAGAGAGAGATAGAATGAGATTGATACCTTATGCTTCGGCTATAGGATCTATCATGTATGCCGTGATATGTACTAGACCGGATGTATCATTTGCATTGAGTGCAACCAGCAGATACCAGTCTGACCCTGGTGAGGCTCACTGGACCGTAGTCAAAAGCATACTTAAGTACTTGAGAAGGACTAAAGATATGTTCTTAATATATGGTGGTCAAGATAGTGACTTGGTCCTTAATGGCTATGTCGATGCCAGTTTTGAGACAGACCAAGATGATTCAAAATCGCAGTCTCGATATATATTTTACTTGAATGGTGGTGCTGTTAGCTGGAAGAGTTCCAAACAACCAATAACAACTGATTCAATAACGGAAGCTGAGTACATAGCCGCTTCGGAAGCAGCTAAAGAAGCTGTTTGGATGAGGAAGTTCATTGGTGAACTGGATGTGGTTCCTAGCATTGTTGATCCAGTAAATTTGCACTGTGATAACAATGGAGCTATTGCACAAGCTAAGGAACTAAGATCACAACAAGCATCCAAACACGTACTTAGAAAGTTTCTCATTCGAGAGATTGTCACTCGTGGTGATGTGAAGATATGCAAAGTTCACATGGATAATAACATAGCGGATCCTTTAACCAAGCCGCTTTCTCAAGCGAAGAATGATGGTCATATAAAGGCTATGGGTGTTCAGTTTATGTCTGTATAGGACTAAGAGCAAGTGGGAGATTGTTAGTATAATGCTATAAATCTACTGTTTAATAATAATGTAGATACATTTATTATTATATAATATTAATTATATTATTGAATTAATATTTTTGCTTACGATCATCAAGTATGTGACTTGATAGTAAAGCTCGTTAAAGCATTAAAGAATATTTATTCTAGATATCCCTAGTAATATGATTACTAGTATGATAATGATACGATGACTATGTTTTACTGGTCATGAACATGAGATGTTATATCATGTCATAGATACATGTAGAGACATCGCATTGGATATGACCTAACAAAGAGAATTATATATAGATTAAGTCATTATAATTCCTCTGATTGTTATACATTATTTAAGTCCTTATTACCTAAACACACTACAGTTTCCTACATAATGAGTATCGTATTTTAACACAATCAACGTCTTCTGTAACAAGAGACCATACAATTTGTGATTGGATACGGTACAATTTATGCAGAGGGAAGTAGATTGTCCAGAGGGTACTTGTCCCTCCTATAAAACGGAGAAGATATCCACGGGCCCTTGATAAGTTAAATTGTTTAAATGCATGGCTATGCTCAAATTGATCAATAAAGAGTTATTGATAAATATTTGAATTGGACAATTGTAACTTGAGATCAAGAATATTAATTAAGCTATATAAGGTTGACTTATCCATGCCTTATGCTTAATTAGGATATCGCGCATCGAGAGGATTAAATATTATACAGTAACGGGATTTCGTTAGCGAACGAGAATTAATTCTTTTAATACGGGTAATCATAATGCCTATCTAGAGTCCACTTATGATTTATGAGTCGTAAAATTGTTTTTTATACTCATTGCCGTATTAATTAGAACCTATAGGGTCACACACTTAAACGAGCAGAGCAGCTATTTTGTTCCGGTTAATTATGGTTGGTGAAAAGGTTGGTGAACCCTTAGCCATTTTGAGGACTATAAAAGAGTGTCTTGTGATAGCCCTCACATAAGACTTGATCACAAGTGAAGACATATTTGTGGAGAGAGAATCAAAAATCTTCTCTCTCTCTCAAAAGTCTTGAAGATATATTCAAAAGTTGAATAATCAAAAGGATCAAGAATATATCTTCATATCTTTGAAGGTTGATTCTTTGACCAAGAAAGTATTTAGAATACTCTTCTAATCTTCATATAATCTTGTGAGTTTGATCTTTAATAACATATTGAATAAGATTGATAGTTGTTATTTTAGATCAAAGTTCAAGAATATTTGAATAATATTCTTGGTGTTCTTGTTCTTGCCATAATCAAGAACATACCTATATTCAAATTGATTTAAGTGAAATCTTTGTTGAATTAGAGCTAGCAATCTGTTAGACGCTCAGGACTTGTTCGTTGTGTGGATACTGTAGAGGACGCTTGCTTCTTGCAACGTCTCTAGAAGGCTCGATCGAAAACACGCTACAAGAGGTAACAATCTTGTTCTTTGTACTTTGATAATATACTTGGATCCTCGGAGGGTTTTTACATATTATATTATACTTCCGCTGCTCTATTTCGATATTTGATGAGATCATAAATCTTATTAGTTCGATAAAAACCCAACACTCATTTCGTGCAAACTAGTTGTCAGAATTAGGCCCAATTTGTCTATAGAGTTAGATGTCTTAATCTTAACTTGGTGTGTTGAGTGTCATGTACTCATTTTGAGCGAACTAGTTGTCAGAACTAGGCCCAATTTGTTTATAGAGTTAGATGTCTTAATCTTAACTCGGTGTGTTGAGTGTCATGTACTCATTTTGAGCGAACTAGTTGCCATAACTAGGCCCAAATTGTCTGAGTTAGATGTCTTAATCTTAACTCGGCATGTTGGTGACCAAGCATGCTATGTATGCTTTAGTCTTTATAGGAACTAGGCTTTCATCTGAATTTGCAAGAGTTGCCTTACTTAAATATTTAAGTCAGGCATTAGTCCGTCAGGTCGATTACCCACTGGTGGAAACCTATTATTCTCTTTATGGATTCCTCTTGTCGTCCTAGTTTTGAAGGGTTGAAGGGTGTAATACCCGAGGTTTGCGTTCTGGCTTCGTCGAATTTTTCTTCGGTTGAGCGGATTGTTGTTGTCCATGTCTTTGGAATCGTGTATCATGTTTGGTTGTGCCATGCTTGGACACGTGTTTGGTTGTGTTTCGAATCGTTGTTGTGTTGGATTTTGGTGCGATTTTACTACCTATGCAGCACGTGTAGTGTAATATCCGTAATTTCGGATTTCGGTAAATTTTATTTTTCCAGCAGAGGTCCGTTTTGACGACTCGCTTGGGACCGTTTCATCATTCTCAGAATGATTAATTCTGCACTTTTCGCCATCCGAGTTCGTTTATGTATTGTTTTGTTGAGTTCCGTGTTTCTTAACGACTTTCCCGCACTCGAGTTCGATTCTTGTGAATCTCGTTCGAAATTACTGTTTCGAGTTTCCCATAAGTACGTTTAACTTTGTTAGACATGTTGTGAACTTCGGTTTGGTTATTCGATCACGTATCGTGATTTTCGGACGTTTTGGGCCATTTTCGTAATTTCCCAAAGTTTGGGGTAATTACCTTCGGTTGTCGAATTTCGAGCCTTTGGGTGGTCCGAATCGTGTGTTCTCTTAGTGCTCGAATTCGTCTTTGCGAGTACTTCGTAACCGAATCTCCGATTCGTATTCAGGTTTGGGTTTCGGGGTCGTTCGGATCGTCGTTATGGTTCGGTCGAAATTTTCGGTTTGTGTCTGGTGGTGGCTGGCCGGACCTGTGCGAAACGGCCCTTAAAACGGCGCTGCTGAGCGCCGTGTCCTGTGCTGGGTCGGCGAGGACTGGCAGCCTGCCGAGACACAGCCGAGACACACGGCGCTGGTCTGGGTCGGTTGCTGCGTGTTCGGCAAGCGTATAAATATGGTCGAGCAGTCGTTTTTCTTCACTCGTTTTCATTTCCTATCTTCCTGTCCGCGGCTGGAGTCTTTTGGAAGTTGAAGACATGTTGTTATACTATGAATCCACGAAGTTTTGTAGTTCATATCATCGATTGATCATCACATAACATCCTTCAATCCAGCGAATCAAGGCAAGTTTTCTTAAAATTTAGTTGTGGGGATTTTGTTCGATTTGTCCGTTTAATCCGAAATAACTCAGAATAGTGATGGATTGATGATTGTTAAGCTATATTATATTGAATTCCTTGTTATTCCACGGTTGGATTGTATTGATTCGTCGTTTTGGTTGAGTTTTTAGTCGACGCCTTGAAGGTGTCCGACAAAAGGTCTTAGAGGGGGGTTTGGGCGTTGTATGATTATTATCCATCGTACGATTGTTGATTTATCATTGGTATGACTTAGGGTTCTTGTGAAGAACTCGAGTCGGAACCCTTCCGTTCGTTGTCTTCTTCGGGGTCCAAGCTTCCCGGTCGAACCGTGTTCTTCGGGGTATTCGGTAACGGTTATTAAGGCAAGTATCTTATTATACGACTTGTATCTTGCGATTAGTAATCACGTATGAGATTTATGATGATTTTTGCTTGCCTTCGTAAATATGTTCCGTTTGAATTGGTTGTGTATTCCGCAATTTGAAGGCTTTGTGATAATAGTGTTATATTGGTATACGTGATAGGTGTTTTGCCATTTGTGCAGGATTGCGACGTACATATGGGATGGTTGTATACTTGGTTGTGCAATGTATTGTGTACCGAACGTATGTTATGTTGGTTGTGTGTCGTTGATTGATGATAGTTGTTGCGAGTGTTGAGATTGTGTTATGTGCGTGTGATGTACGATTTTGTGGTGATCAACGTGATTGATTAATTGTGCTCATTGTTGTATGTAATGTGAATGTGAATGTGAATATGTGTGTGATTGCTAAGTTCACTCGTGTTGGTTCGACGGGACCTACGAGGATTCGTGGCAGTAGACTACGGGGTCAGAACTTAGTGAGGTATTGAGGTCCAATCGTGCTGGTCTGACGAGGACTACGATAACGCATGGCAGTGGACCATGAGTT
Organism: Orobanche coerulescens; assembly: GCA_033398695.1. Taxonomy (NCBI): domain Eukaryota; kingdom Viridiplantae; phylum Streptophyta; class Magnoliopsida; order Lamiales; family Orobanchaceae; genus Orobanche; species Orobanche coerulescens. Next base: position 105,786,650 of record CM065804.1, read on the forward strand.
TTGGACACAGTACGTTCAATCGGGTGAGCTCGACGGGGCTTGCGGTGACACGTGACAGTGGACTACGGCCAGGTCTCTTCATTTGTATTAGTGAATATGACAGCCTTGGTGACCCCTTCTGCCAATTGCAATTAACTTTTCTCGTGTGTGATTCTTGTGATTGATATAGTCCGTGTGGGTTGTTGAACCTACGGAGACACGTGACAGTGGATCACGGTGTCGGAATTGGTTATGTCTGGTTAATAGTCCGTGTTGGTTGTTAAACCTACGGAGACACGTGACAGTGGATCACGGTGTCAGAATTGATTATGTTTGTTTAATTGTGCGTGGTGTAGTCCGTGCGGGTTGTTGAACCTACGGAGACACGTGACAGTGGATCACGGTCTCATGAGCATGATTATTTTCAAATCAAAGTTTTGAAAGGAAAAGTTTTATGGAAATGAATGTTGGACCGAGTCCTAAGCTTGAGTAAATGTTTATCGTATTGTAAACTGTTGAGTTATGAAACAAGATTTGGGTTAAGGCCCTAAAGTTTTTCGAAAGGTTTTGTGAATCAGGACTTGAGGTCTTAAGGTTTTGAAAATCTAAAAAATCCTGAGATGATAATCTTATTTTCGATTGCTTCATAGCTTATCTTCCCTTGTGAAAACCTCCTGGGAATATTTTGATACTTGATTATTATATTTGATTCAAGATTATTATTTGCTTGTTACATTTCATATGATTTGATACTTGCACTAGTAAAACAGTGGAGTTTTACTAACCCCCGAGTAATCGGGGGGTGGATGTCTGTTTTGCGTCCAGGTACATGCAGATCCAGGGGAGCAGTCACAGGATTGGCACAAGAGGATGACGAGCTGCGATACTAATCAAGAGTTGAGAGTTGTTTTGATTTTCATTGTGTTGTCCGAGTTGATTTTAGTCTTCCGCTGTATTGTGTTTCGACCCCTGTGTGGGTAATGTTGTATAAGTCAATTTTGTTGATTGAGTTATGTGACCTCATCGGTCTGTATTATTTTATTGTTTGACCCCGGCCGGGCAAGCAGTTGGTCGTTTTGTAAGATATAGCCTGGTAGATCCTCGCAAAAATGGGTCTACGGCATGTAATATTCCCATATGGTTTTGGGGGTGTTACATTTATGGTATCGGAGCTTAGGTTGCGGAAACCTAGGCTGTCGGGTAGAGTCAAGTCGTGATTTGTCGAGTAATGTGTTGTCTTGTCGTTCGAGTCGTCAGGTGACAAGTTGAGTTGTGCGTAGTCACAACGTGTCGGATATGTTGTCGGATGAGATTAGTATCGCGGGCAACCGTCATCTCCGTGCGGCCTGTGGGTGTAAGTCTTCTCTTTTATGCGAAGCACCTGTGTATCATGATTTTATCTAAATGAGTTAATTGCGGTGCATAATTTTATTTGCACGGTGTTGTGAATATAGTTGTATTTAATACGTGTGACACATAGTATATGTATAAAACTGGGCCTATTGTTGTTTTACCTTTGAACCACTGTGAGGGGTGGTATGGTGTGAAAATTGAGAACCTTGATGGGTTTCGAATAAGGTATCGACGATTGAGTTCGTGAGAAACTCCGAGGAATGGTTTTGTTGTATGTTTAAACTAGATGATGCGAGATGTATTCAATTGGATTGTGCATGTTGGACTGTATTCCTTTTATCCGCTGCGTGAGTTCTTTTGTAATGGCTTTCGGTATTTTACCGACTGAGTTTTATTTTGAAAAATGATTCCCTTAACCGAGTTTTTGGCATTATGGCCTTGATCGTTTTGGCGAAATTCTTATGACGGTATTTAGTATTTTGTAAATGGCTTTTGTGAGTTTTTGAAATAATACCGTCATCGGCCTTTTTGGCGTTTTTGTAAATGGTTTTTTAGCCTGGTGGGTTCCGGTGTGGGACCCACAACGCTATAATGTTCCGTGTAATTATCTGAAATTTTTGGGCATTCTAGCCCATTGAATTATCTTTGAAAACCTTGAGTATCTTAGAAAATAAATTTCGAGACGTACTTTTAAAATGAATTATTTTCTCGTGGTACATCCAAGGTGCCACAATACGTTTCAAAATTCTTCTACCTCGAGGACCAAAATGTTTTGAGATATTTCCAATGTTTTAGAAACACTTTTACTTAGACCCGAGGGTCGAATATTTCCGAAAGTTTTTCACGAAAAGAAATTGTCCTCATTTTTATCGAATGCGAAATAGTTTTCCAAAGTCTCGATAATGATGTTTCACGTTTGTACTTTTTTTTGAAGGGTGATACTCAAGATCAATCGGTATTTCCAAAATTATTTTCAAAAGGGGGTTTTTATTTTTTTTTAAAAACCTATCAATTCCCGTTTGCGTTTGGAAATATATGTATGATGTCTGCTTTGTCGTTATGAGGTTAACTTCCGAATATGATCGAATTAGTGGCATGAACGTTGAGGCGTTGCCACGTATTTGTAGTACTAGCCCTCTGTGAGAAGTGTGAACTGGTATTTACTATTTGTCGCCTCGTGGTGATTTGCATGTTGTCGCACGGGTGTGAGCTGTTGAAGCTTGGGTTTGTACGTTTGGGTACATGTGTGATTGTTTCATGATGTTTGTAATTATGTGCTGGTTATCGTTCGGGCCGTTGAGGTCGCCGAACGATACCGTCGTTGCTGTAGTGATTGTGTGTGTATTACTTTACGATGGTAATCATTGTATATGATATGTGTTACGATTCTTTGTTGTGCTGAGTTGGCATCTCCGCTATGTTGTTTTGCGACGTTATGCCCCATTGTATCTAGCATTTGTATTTTCGGTATGCCGAGCCGAGGTGTTTGAACCGTGATGTGCCGGGGCATGCATGTGTAAATTGTCCTTCTCGTCAGTAATGCATTTCAAGTGAGGATCCGAGGGACACCGAATTCAGTTTTGCGAATTGGCTACCGAGACTTTCGGAGTTCGCGCTTCAGCACAGATATCAGGATCGGCTCTGAGAGGCCCATGAGAACTGTTTCCGTCGACTGCTTTTGTGTTGTTGCCTTGTTTCCGTTATTGTGAGTTGCGGGGACGACCTTCTTTTATAAGAGGTCGAAGGTAATACCCGTATTGTTTTTTAGACTTCTGCATTTCCTCTTTCTCGGATCCATCGACTCGCTCGTGTTCGTTGATACTTTCTGAACTTGTTCTGTATTTCAGTTTCATCGTTCGAACGAACTGTGATCTTGTTTTGGGTCGATCTGGTTATCGCTGTGACTTTTCTGAGTTCGGTTCGATTCTTGTGAACCTTGTTCGGAAGTAACATCTTTTGGTTCTACTAGTTCTTTTATTCGAAGTGGATCGGAGTTTGAACTTCTGTATTTTCGACTCTATCGACTCGTTTATGTTCGTTGACATTTTCTGAGCTTCTGTTGTTGATCGAACGAGTGTGGTATTGTTTCGGAATAACTCGTTTGTCGTTGTGACTTTTCAATTGCTATTCCCTTTCCTGTGGATCTCATGTGAATGCACATCTTGTTGTTTTCACCGGATCATATATTGTCTCGAGTCGAGATGTGAACCTTGGAGTTGTTGTCTGAATTTTATTGTTCTTCGTGATCCGAACATGATTGTTCGATTTTTGTTGTCTCGATCGTTGTGGTTCGATCGTTGATTGTTCGGTTTTTGTTGATCTCGTTTCGTGATTGTTGAACAATCAGATTCCTTCGTAATTCCCTTGAATTTGGGAAATTAGTCTCGTTTTCGATCTTCCAACCCTTGGGTGGTGGAATTCCGTATTTGTTCAGCGATTGGCTCGCGTTTTGATCGATGTACCGTTGGGTTGGTCAATCATATTGATTTTTGTTCATTGTGTTTTGTGAATGTTCGGATAATCGACTTGATTGTATTATCTATTTGGTGACACTTGTCACTTGTTGGTTTTATTATGTCTCTACCGGTGGCGTTGTGTTGGTCGTCGTGGAGCGTGTTTTCACACCGTATACCCTTTGCGTTGCTTGTAATGTTTCGCCGTTGGGTGCGATTTTTTACGGTTCTTGTGTGTCTCGTTGAGTTTACCTGGTGGGATATTGCTTCTCCGTACTTGATTTAAGTTTCGGGACTAAACTTCTTTTAAGGAGGGTAGAATGTAATATCCGCAATTTCGGATTTCGGTAAATTTTCTTTTTTCCAGCGGAGGTCCGTTTCGACGACTCGATTGGGACCGTTTCATCATTATGAGAGTGATTAATTCTGCACTTTTCGCCATCCGAGTTCGTTTCGGTATTGTTTTGTTGAGTTCCGTGTTTCTTAACGACTTTTCCGCACTCGAGTTCGATTCTTGTGAATCTCGTTCGAAATTACTGTTTCGAGTTTCCCGTAAGTCCGTTTAACTTTGTTAGACGTGTTGTGAACTTCGGTTTGGTTATTCGATCACGTATCGTGATTTTCGAAGGTTTTGGGCCATTTTCATAATTTCCCAGAGTTTGGGGTAATTACCTTCGGTTGTCGAATTTCGAGCCTTCGGGTGGTCCGAATCGTGTGTTCTATTAGTGCTCGAATTCGTCTTTGCGAGTACTTCATAACCGAATCTCCGATTCGTATTCAGGTTCGGGTTTCGGGGTCGTTCGGATCGTCGTTATGGTTCGGTCGAAATTTTCGGTTTGTATCTGGAGGTGGCTGGCCGGACCTGTGTGAAACGGCCCTTAAAACGGCGTTGCCGAGCGCCGTGTCCTGCGCCGGGTCGGCTAGGATTGGCAGCCTGCCGAGACACACGACGCTGGTCTGGGCCGGTTGCTGCGCCGTGTTCGGCAGGCGTATAAATATGGTCGAGCAGTCGTTTTTTTTCACTCGTTTTCATTTCCTATCTTCCTGTTCGCGGCTGGAGTCTTTGGTAAGTCGAAGACATGTTGTTATACTATGAATCCACATAGTTTTGGAGTTCATATCATCGATTGATCATCACATAACATCCTTCAATCCAGCGAATCAAGGCAAGTTTTCTTAAAATCTAGTTTTGGGGATTTTGTTCGATTTGTCCGTTTAATCTGAAATAACTCAGAATAGTGATGGATTGATGATTGTTAAGCTATATTATATCGAATTCCTTGTTATTCTACGGTTGGATTGTGTTGATTCGTTGTTTTGGTTGAGTTTTTAGTCGACGCCTTGAAGGTGTCCGACAAAAGGTCTTAGAGGGGGGTTTGGGCGTTGTATGATTATTATCCATCGTACGATTGTTGATTTATCATTGGTATGACTTAGGGACGAAATTCTTGTGAAGAACTTGAGTCGGGACCCTTCCATTCGTTGTCTTCTTCGGGGTCCAAGCTTCCCGGTCGAACCGTGTTCTTCGAGGTATTCGATAACAGTTATTAAGGTAAGTATCTTATTATACGACTTGTATCTTGCGATTAGTAATCACGTATGAGATTTATGATGATTTTCGCTTGCCTTCGTAAATATGTTCCGCTTGAATTGGTTGTGTATTCCGTAATTTGAAGGCTTTGTGATAATAGTATTATATTGGTATACGTGTTAGGTGTTGTGCCATTTGTGCAGGATTGCGACGTACATATGGGATGTTTGTACACTTGGTTGTGCAATGTATTGTGTACCGAACGTATGTTATGTTGGTTGTGTGTCATTGATTGATGATAGTTGTTGCGAGTGTTGACATTGTGTTATGTGCGTGTGATGTACGATTTTGTGGTGATCAATGTGATTGATTAATTGTGCTCATTGTTGTATGTAATGTGAATGTGAATGTGAATATGTGTGTGATCGCTAAGTTCACTTGTGTTGGTTCGAAGGGACCTACGAGGATTCGTGGCAGTGGACTACGGGGTCAGAACTTAGTGAGGTACTGAGGTCCAATCGTGCTGGTATGACGAGGCCTACGATAACGCATGGCAGTGGACCATGAGTTTCGGACACAGTACATCCAACCGGGTGAGCTCGATGGGGCTTATGGTGACACGTGGCAGTGGACTACGGTGTCAGGACTGTGTGTGTGATTGTTGTGATTGATATAGTCCGTGTGGGTTGTTGAACCTACGGAGACACGTGATAGTGGATCACGGTGTCGGAATTTGTTATGTCTGGTTAATAGTCCGTGTGGGTTGTTGAACCTACGGAGACACGTGTGTTGGGATTCAGTGCCTAAAACGAAGGCCCAGCGGAAGCGGTAAAACGAAAATTAATTCGATCCGAATCCCTACGAGGATCGATCGAGCTACGTATATACGAATATCAAAACGAATAACAAGAGATATAGAAACTCACCCTTGTAGTCCATTGATTAGATGGATAACCTTCTCTTGAGCTATTCCCCAAGCTTTGCTTGATCTCTACGAATCTATTCCGCTTCAAGCCCTTGAACGATCCAACGCCGAAAGCACCGCATCTCTACTTGCCACGCGCCGGAAAAACGAACGGAATGACAACACCTTGCTATCCTCCAAGGACACGGCTAGAGCTAGGTGATGAAGCTTTTGATTGAGATTATAACACTCTAAGTGTATAACTCACCATCTCTCATTTATGTCTTGATGTTTTCTCCAAGAAAAAAAAACAAGAACTTGTGATGAAGATGAAGAAGACTTGGAGAAGCCTTTCTCTCTCTCTCTACACTTAAACTCACGTATGAAACCAATGAATGGTTTATGAGAGATTGAATTCTTCTTATCTATATTCTCCTTCCACATGTTACAACTCATTCACATGAGAAAATTGCCCCACAAGTCCTTTTCCTTGCATTATCATCCAATAAAAAATGGAAAGAAAAGACTATGGGAAGGTAGGTGGAAGGGGTTGGCCATGATGAAAATCGAATGAGTTTTGTTCGTTTCGGACTCCCGTGAGTCCAAACAGATAAACTCCAATTCCGTTCCGATGTATTTATATCGATTAATTAATCCAATTAATTAATCATATCAAATACATAATAACATAATTAAATTCTCCAAGAAATAATTATATTCATGAATTAAATTAATCACCCAGTAATTTATTTAATTCATTAGGCCGTAAATCAATTTATTCAATAAATCAACTTAGATATCCAATGTCCCAAATTTAATTAGACATCCAATGTCCAATAAATTAGATATCCAATATCTAATATTTATAATGAGAGAATTAGCTTGATTCATTTCGTCGTCAATCCTAATGCGCGACTCGGTAGGTCCGTCTCAGTCAGCAATGGGAGGAACCAAAGAGTAGTAGCACCACCTAGCCAGCCTGGCGGCCTACACTGTACCCCAACTGAGAACGAATGATTGGGATCATTCAAGAACCATTCTGTCGTGAATACCAGTATACGTATAAACCCTTCTTTCAAATGTCCCGATCAAGTTATAGGGTCACGGTCAGTCAAACCCTATCTGTACTTGACGCTATGCATGCGTTAATGCAAATCGAGATCATCGAGCTCTCGTGTATCTAATACAACTAGCTCCAATGCTTTGGCCAAAGACTTATGATCTCATCTCGCCAATAATCGCATAGGACATATAACCCGTTCACTAACAGGAGAAAGAATTCTATCTTAGTATTCGTAGGACACTGCTACTTGCCGTCAAGATGCACATCGAGGTTGACCCCGCCTTCCGGTTTACGGTCGAACTACTCTAATGAAAATCTTGACGTCACAAGCACATCCCTACTAAATCCTCAAGTCGAAGGTTCACGAATACCTATCACAACCTTTCGATTCCGTCATTGATCGTCCGGAGTGAAATTCGTGTGACGAATCGAGGGTGAGTCGGTTCGAGTATACTAATCCAATTAGCATACCTATAACGTGTGCTCCCACTAACCATTAGTGTTCGATGTGCACTCTCCATGTCAAAGAACACGTCATACAAGTCTTCACATAAACTTAACGCCTACCAAGTTTCATCGACTTGCGAACGATTAAGTATTTGAGCTATAACCTTTCCGGTGCCGACCCCTTATCCAATAAGGAGTGGAACGTTTTGCTCTCAAATACATGGACTAGTTTCTATATATTTATTTACGAGTTAGGAATGCCAAGAACTCCAGAAATAAAGAAACATCCATTGCCTTATATTAGTGATATACATAATTACAAGTACAATGCCCTCACTCAACAACCTCGAGTGGCATTCGAGGGCATACTCCTAACAATCTCCCACTTGCACTCAATGCCACACATTATGGTATCCAATACCCATGTTCTCAGTTATGCTCCAAGCTAATCGAGAATGTGGCTTGGTTAGTGGATCAGCGACGTAGTCGCCCGACTCTACTCTATGCGGACAATGTATCTCTTTGCGATCAAATACTCTTACGAGATGATACTCTCTCAATATGTTTGGTAATGCTGTGAAAACTCGGCTCTTAGGCCTGTGCTACCGCTCGCGGACAACACAAGGTGTCACGAGAAGTTTACCTAGTAACTTCTTAACCCTTCCTTTCGAGGCCTCCATGGCCGCTTTATACTCGGCTAACTGGTGGAATCGGCAGTCGCGCTATACTAGGCACTATGCCAAGATACCGCTCTTCCATTAAGAGTAAATGTAGCCAGTAGACATATAATCGTCTTTCTGTCCTTGGAAGTCCAATATAGTGAATCCCACCACATTCTCGTTCTCCACCACCATATATAAGAATCGGATCTCTTAGTACTTCTAAAGTACTTGAGAACATTCTTTACGGCGGCCTAATGTTCCCTGATCAAGTTAGCCCGAAACCTACTTACCACGCTTCCGGATGCGCAATGTCAGGTCTTGTACACAATAAAGCATATGTAAGGCTACCCACTTCCGAAGCATATGATGTATAACTCATTTCCTTTCATTGTTCCTCACTATGAGGACACATCTTCAAGGTGAGTTTTATTCCATGTCGCATCGGAAGGAACCCTCTTTAAGATCTAATCTATATAGAGGGCTTGGGAAAAACTTATCATTCTCTTCGATCTATCCCAGTAGAGTCGAATCCCAAGAATATAGGTTTCTTCTCCCAAGTCTTTCATGGAGGAATTACTCGAAAGCCAAGCTCTCCCAGAACTGAGCATTCCCACATCATTTCCTATTAGTAGAATGTCATTTACATATAGTACTTAGAATGTGATCTTCCTCCCACTAACCCTCTTGTATACACAAGATTCCTCTTCATTTTGCACGAAGTCAAACTCTTTGACCGTCTCATCAAAATGAAGGTCCCAACTACATGAAGACTGCTACAGTCCATTTCATGGAGTCTACATCCACCATTGCTAGGTCATTGGTCGTGGGTCGGTCTCTTGTTTATCACTTGGAACCTCGAGGAAATCCAGTTCCTCCAAGTGCATAAAACTATACCTCTCAGGTAATTGAGACACCATACTAGACCTACTAGGTGGTTGTACTTGTGTTTCAGAAGGTTCGGTTCCAATTTCTTGCACAGGTGTCTCCTTAGGAGTTTCATTGTATTCTTCCAAAGAAATACTTCTACTGCTCCGCCTTCCGAATGAACTCATCTTCCAGAAGTGTGCTTGTAAAGCAACAACGATCTTTCGATCTTCGGGCATGTAGAATAGACATCCCATCGTCTCGAGGCAGAATCGATGAAACGTCCCTTCGCAGACCTAGCTTCCAACTTTTCCACCTTAGTCTTCTTGACATAGGCGGAAATCCCCAAATCCTAATATGATTAAGACTTGGTTTCCTTCCTTCCCACATCTCATGTGGAGTTTTAGGAAACGGACTTGGAAGGACATCTGCTCAAGATATACGCGGCGATCAGTGCATACCGCCACAGGTAAATCGGCAAGTCAGTATAGCCTAGCATGGAACGGACCATGTTCAACAGGGTCCGGTTCCTTCTTTCTGACACACCATTTAACTGAGGAGTACCTGGAGGTGTTAGTTGTGAAGCTATTCCATGTTCCTTAAGGAACTCGTCAAACTCCGTACTCATATACTCGCCACCTCGGTCCGACCGAAGTGCTTTGATATGATTACCAGTTTGTTTCTCGACTAGGGCCTTGAATTCCTGGAATTTCTCAAAGGCCTCAGATTTATGTTTCATTAAGTATACATAACCATACCTAGTATGATCATCTGTAAACGTAATGAAATATTGATATCCGTCGCGTGCTGCTTCCAAAGCACCACATACGTTGGTATGGATTAATCCCAGTTTATCAGCGGCTTTTTCAAATGTCCCTGTGAAGGGGGACTTAGTCATTTTGCCTTTAAGGCAAGATTCACAAGTAGGAAAGGGATCCGATCCCAATGGACCCATAAGTCCATCTTTTCCATCTTGTAAACCTTGGTCTGACCAACATGACCAAGTCTAAGATGCCATTTCAAAACTTGACTGGTTTTATCCCTACCACGTTTTCTAGTCATAGTATTCACAACTACTTTGTTGCTGAGATTTAGATGATACAATCCATTCAACAATGTAGCAGTACCCATTAGTTTATTTCTAAAATAAATTTTGCAGGAACCATCACCAATGAAAAATGAAAAGCCCTTTCGGTCCATGACCGGAATGGATACAAAGTTTTTGTGCCCCTTGGGCAAAACAAGTACATCTTCTAAAGTCAAAACAAAGCCGGATTCTAAACCCAAAAGAAGTGATCCTATGTCGGTCGCCTCGACACTATGCCCGCTTCCGACTGTGATCATAACTTCTCCAGCTCCAAGCTTCCTACTTTGTTCCAGATCCTGATTCACGGTACAAATATGAGAACTAGCACCAGAATCCAAAGATCCAGAAGTAGAAAATACAAGAGCAGAACAATTTGTTTCCAAAACTAAAAGTTACTCAGACCAAGTGCCATGAAGAATCGGACAGTCTCTAGCCCGGTGGCCCACTCACCGCACTTGAGACAAGTATCTTTCTTCTTCTTGTTCTTCTAACCATCGGGGCCTTGCCCTTACCCTTAAGGTCCTTAACTTGTGGTCCAGCTTTCTTCTTGGTCTTTTTCTTCTTGTTCTTTGACCTCCGAGGTCCAAGAAATCACAAGAGCAGACTCCTTCATCCGCGAGTCTTCATCCGAGGCGAGCGGTCACAAGTTTGTTCATTAGCCCGACTAAATTACATGCAATCTCATTGCGGTTGAAGTTCATAACAAACTATGAGAAGGAATCGGGAGAGACCGTAGGATAAGGTCGGTTTGGAGAGAAGTATCCATTTTAAAATCAAGAGCCTCCAATCTCTCGATCATGGATATCATTTTGAGGATGTGTTCCCCAACCTTCTCACCTTCCTTCATCCTTGCACCGACAGTTCCTTGGATATCTCATATCTAGCGATTACGCTATGATCACCATAAAGCTCGGTTAAGTGAGATAGAATCGCCTGCGAAGTCATTTTCTCATGAGCTCTCTGAAGCTCATTAGACATGGAAGCCATCATATAAGCACGGACTTTCACGTCATCCTTAACCCACTTTTCGTGGTTTTCAATCTCTTCTTGATTGGCTCGGGTCCGCACAGAGGCGCCGGAATGTCCGTCTCCAAGACGTATCCCGTTGTCTCTATACCGAGGACAATCATCGATTGGAGCCAATCCACAAAGTTAGGTCCCATTAAGGTGTTATTTTCGAGCGAGTGCGAGTGGATTCATTGCCATATTGAGATTTGAGTCTGCATTAAGTACGATAGATTAATTAGTGACTCATTCAATTATGTTCGAGTATAGAATTAAGGTCTTTTCAATTCTTGTTACCCGGCTCCCACTATTTTTATCGGAATAACACACTCCCATGTGAAATCCTAAGTATCGTCGCTCTACTTCATAGTGGTGATCGAGTTCTTTATAAATCTTAATAGAGGGCAACCGAACAGGTTTCTAGTCTATTAATTTTCATAAAGTGGTGTCCAACACCAACCCATCTAATGGATGATTCGATCTTCTTTTTCCCCTTGTTCACTCCCCTCAACCTATACGGTTTCTATGGTTCGTGAACAAGTTAAGTTTATACCATCGACGCAAATCAGTTTCACAATTGAATCTTATCCGGCAACCTATAAGGTTTCTAGGGATAAAATTTGCTCCAACCTAAGGCATCCAATGCGCTCCCGGTAATTTATCCGTCCTCCCCAAACGACTACCCCGATAACTCGGAAGCATAGCACATCCGGTTTGGATTTCAATTTCCCGAAAACTCGATGGAGAGAAGGAAAACCTTGAAACCTTATAAACTTAATTATTTTTTGTGGGAGAATTATCGCGATTAACGTTACACTTTGCACATTAATCGTTTAAGCGTGTTTGTGGCATTCATACAATATGAAACAACCATTCACAACCTAGTTGCTACCAACATGTGGTTCATGGACCGTTCCTAGAAAACAAAAACTCCGTAATCTAATTACAAGTCTTCGTCTTGAATCTTCGTCTTCTCGAAATGGATCTTCCTCCGGTCTTCGTCATTACATATAAATTTTACATTGAAAATTGCATCCTAGATACAAACATTTCTAGTAAAATAAATAGGCTCAAAACGGCCTTTACAACCCAATCGAATAAAACGAACGATTCAAAACTAAGTCCACGAACCACATCCCCATTCAAAAGCATTCATTCAATAAATACTAATAAATGGAAAGCGTAGAGATACATTGATCCAATCAACAATACGAACCGATCCAATCGATTCACACAATCGGTAATATGATAACGTTCAAAATAATTCGGTCGGCCATAAATATTCCAATTAATCAAATTTCCCTTATAAAATGAAATACCATAAATTATTTTAATCATATTAAATCCAATTTAACATGCGGGAGATTAATTTTCAAGAATACACGAAAAAATCGAGCCGTGGCGAAATTGGCCTGCCATGGCCGAGTCACCCTCGGCAGCATGCCGTCAGACAGGCCTGGCATGGCCGATCATGCTCGGCCGCCCGGCACGGCCGTGTCTCGACATGGTCGGGTCTGCTCGCATGGCCTGGGATCGCCGACACGGCCCGTGTCACGGTTCGCCGAGTCACCCGGCAAGAACACGCCCTTTGTCCGAAAAATCGTCCGACGACGATTCGGAGCTCGATTTTCGACCGGATATCCAATATCATAATTTTTCAACATTCATATCTTCAATATAAATCATATTTCCAAGAAATTAAGATTTATATTTAGACATAAACTTACGAAAAATATAACTACAACGAACGTAAAAATATATACCACGATTACGACTAAAATGATTCCAAATCATTCACCATCTAATCAAGCATTCCAAATGCCAATATCGTATATACGATCGCAAGACCTACGCTCCGATACCACTGTTGGGATTCGGTGCCTAAAACGAAGGCCCAGCGGAAGCGGTAAAACGAAAATTAATTCGATCCGAATCCCTACGAGGATCGATCGAGCTACGTATATACGAATATCAAAACGAATAACAAGAGATATAGAAACTCACCCTTGTAGTCCGTTGATTAGATGGATAACCTTCTCTTGAGATATTCCCCAAGCTTTGCTTGATCTCTACGAATCTGTTCCGCTTCAAGCCCTTGAACGATCCAATGCCGAAAGCACCGCGTCTCTACTTGCCACGCGCCGGAAAAACGAACGGAATGACAACACCTTGCTATCCTCCAAGGACACGGCTAGAGCTAGGTGATGAAGCTTTTGATTGAGATTATAACACTCTAAGTGTATAACTCACCATCTCTCATTTATGTCTTGATGTTTTCTCCAAGAAAAAAAAACAAGAACTTGTGATGAAGATGAAGAAGACTTGGAGAAGCCTTTCTCTCTCTCTCTACACTTAAACTCACGTATGAAACCAATGAATGGTTTATGAGAGATTGAATTCTTCTTATCTATATTCTCCTTCCACATGTTACAACTCATTCACATGAGAAAATTGCCCCACAAGTCCTTTTCCTTGCATTATCATCCAATAAAAAATGGAAAGAAAAGACTATGGAAAGGTAGGTGGAAGGGGTTGGCCATGATGAAAATCGAATGAGTTTTGTTCGTTTCGGACTCCCGTGAGTCCAAACAGATAAAATCCAATTCCGTTCCGATGTATTTATATCGATTAATTAATCCAATTAATTAATCATATCAAATACATAATAACATAATTAATTTCTCCAAGAAATAATTATATTCATGAATTAAATTAATCACCCAGTAATTTATTTAATTCATTAGGCCGTAAATCAATTTATTCAATAAATCAATTTAGACATCCAATGTCCCAAATTTAATTCGACATCCAATGTCCAATAAATTAGATATCCAATATCTAATATTTATAATGAGAGAATTAGCTTGATTCATTTCGTCGTCAATCCTAATGCGCGACTCGGTAGGTCCATCTCAGTCAGCAATGGGAGGAACCAAAGAGTAGTAGCACCACCTAGCCAGCCTGGCGGCCTACACTGCACTTAATCGAGAACGAATGATTGGGATCATTCAAGAACCATTACATCGTGAATACCGATATACGTATAAACCCTTCTTTCAAATGTCCCGATCAAGTTATAGGGTCACGGTCGGTCAAACCCTATCTCAGACTTGACGCTATGCATGTGTTAATGCAAATCGAGATCATCGAGCTCTCGTGTATCTAATACAGCTAGCTCCAATGCTTTGGCCAAAGACTTATGATCTCATCTGCCAATAACCGCATAGGACATATAACCCGTTCACTAACAGGAGAAAGAATTCTATCTTGGTATTCAGTAGGACCTGCTACTTGCCCGTCAAGATGCACGTCGAGGTTGACCCCCGCCTTCCGGTTTACAGGGTCGAACTACTCTAATGAAAATCTTTACGTCACAAGCACATCCCTACTAAATCCTCAAGTCGAAGGTTCATGAATACCTATCACAACCTTTCGATTTCGTCATTGACTGTCCCGGAGTGAAATCCGTGTGACGAATCGAGGGTGAGTCGGTTCGAGTATACTAATCCAATTAGCATACCTATAACGTGTGCTCCCACTAACCATTAGTGTTCGACAGGCATTCTCCATGTCAAAGAACACGTCATACAAGTCTTCACATAAACTTAACGCCTACCAAGTTTCATCGACTTTGCGACGATTAAGTATTTGAGCTATAACCTTTCCAGTGCCGACCCCCTTATCCAATAAGGAGTGGAACGTTTTGCTCTCAAATACATGGACTAGTTTCTATATATTTATTTACGAGTTAGGAATGCCAGTAACTCCAGTAAATAAAGAAACATCCATTGCCTTATATTAGTGATATACATAATTACAAGTACAATGCCCTCACTCAACAACCTCTGAGTGGCATTCGAGGGCATACTCCTAACAACGTGACAATGGATCACGGTGTCGGAATTGATTATGTTTGTTTAATTGTGCGTGGTGTAGTCCGTGCGGGTTGTTGAACCTACAGAGACACGTGACAGTGGATCACGGTGTCATGAGCATGATTATTTTCAAATCAAAGTTTTGAAAGGAAAAGTTTTATGGAAATGAATGTTGGACCGAGTCCTAAGCTTGATTAAATGTTTCCCGTATTGTAAACTGTTGAGTTATGAAACAAGATTTGGGTTAAGGCCCTAAAGTTTTTTGAAAGGTTTTGTGAATCAGGACTTGAGGTCTTAAGGTTTTGAAAATCTAAAAATTCCCGAGATGATAATCTTATTTTCGAATGCTTCATAGCTTATCTTCCCTTGTGAAAACCTCCCGGGAATATTTTGATACTTGATTATTATATTTGATTCACGATTATTATTTGCTTGTTACATTTCGTATGATTTGATACTTGCACTAGTAAAATAGTGGAGTTTTACTAACCCCCGAGTAATCGGGGGGTGGATGTCTGTTTTGCGTCCAAGTACATGCAGATTCAGGGGAGCAGTCACAGGATTGGCACAAGAGGATGACGAGCTACGATACTAATCAAGAGTTGATAGTTGTTTTGATTTTCATTGTGTTGTCCGAGTTGATTTCAGTCTTCCGTTGTATTGTGTTTCGACCCCTGTGTGGGTAATGTTGTATAAGTCAATTTTGTTGATTGAGTTGTGTGACCTCATCGGTCTGTATTATTTTATTGTTTGACCCTGGCCGGGCATGCAGTTGGTCGTTTTGTAAGGTATAGCCTGGTAGATCCTCGCAAAAGGGGTGTACGGCGTGTAATATTCCCATATGGTTTTAGGGGTGTTACATGTAGCGCAAGCTACGTTTCCTCATAGCGCACGCTATTTTTGTAATGATAGTGCACGCCATCTTCTAGTTAGCGCATGCTAACCGGCAATCCAGAGGCAGTCCCGGAGCAACTGGACTGGGACTGGGGTCTCGATAGCGCACGCTAGCGCTTGTGGTTAGCGCACACTAACATCTGTCTTAGTGCATGCTATTTGTCCTTTTTAGCGCACGCCACCTGGAAGGTGCAGAACTGTCCAGAAGCTACTGGACTGGGTCGGCAGGTCTCGTTAACACATGCTAACGACTGTAGTTAGCGCACGCTAACTGTATGTGTTTCGTTAGCCCGCGCTATTCCTCAATAT
Source organism: Orobanche coerulescens (assembly GCA_033398695.1). Taxonomy (NCBI): domain Eukaryota; kingdom Viridiplantae; phylum Streptophyta; class Magnoliopsida; order Lamiales; family Orobanchaceae; genus Orobanche; species Orobanche coerulescens. Next base: position 105,803,076 of record CM065804.1, read on the forward strand.
TAGCGCACACTAATCTGTCCGGTATAAAAATCGGACAACAGTCGTATTTCTTCATTTCATCTTCTTTTCCTTTCCTCTCTGCGGGTGTGAGTCAAGAGTTCCTAGGGTTGATGATCTTGGTCGATTTTTGCTCCATCCAAGGTGTTTTGGAGAGTTCGAGGTGATTATAACATCACCTAATCAACTGTTCTTCATCGGATCGAGGTAATCCATTGATTTTCATTGAGTTGACTATTTTGTAGATTTAGTTCTTGATCTCGTTTCCAGTCCGATTTTGATGAATCTATTGGGGTTAAACGTTGTTGTTAATTATGTTCCATGAATTGTATATCCATAATTCTGATTTGTTCAACTCGATTGATGATTCTAGTGTTCTTGAGGAACCGTGAACATTTAATGTTCGATTAAATGTTCGTATCATTTTTTCTTTGTTGGTTTGAGACGATTTCCGTTGTTTTGGGTCTTGTTCCTCCTTGTGATCGTGTTTTCGTTGTTTCTTGCGGAAGTTGTAGGTTTCGAGGCACTTCGGTCGAGCCGTGTCCGTCGGGGTATTTGCGTGCCGATTTCGAGGCAAGTATCTTACCCATACACTTCGTGTTTCGTAGACGTAGTAGTTGGTAATTGATTATATGTGAAATTTAAATGTTTTTAATGAACTCCTAAAAAGGATCGGTATATTCTCGATAAAGGTTTTCCTTCAAAGATAACTCGTATGTTTTGTGAACAAATGTACTTTTCTGAGTATGTGTATTAGTGTTGTATGTGGAGGGTGTTGTGATCATATTACGTGATTATAGTATGTCTTTCATTTCACTTTTCAAGGATTGTGTGTTAGTACGTGTACTCGTTTGGTAAATATGTGATGTTGTGTGATATTAGTTGTGACTCCTTTGTAAGGAGGTTGTGATGCTTAGTGTTGTTTGGAAATGGTACTTCCTTATTGTTGTGTGATTGTTGTAAAGTGATGTGCCACCGGGTAAGATTTGTTGAATCTCTGGGATCCGTCCTTGCTATTACGGATCGGGCGTGACCATGGGGTTATCCAATCGGGTATGTCTTGCAGAGACTCCGAGGTTCGTGGCTTGCTAGCCCGATGCCGGGATAGCTTGTGGGGTTATCCAAACCGGGTATGTCGATGCGGAGACTCCGAGGTTCGTAGCTTGTTAGCGCAATGCTGGGATAACTTATGGTTGTGTGACGTACGTGTCATGGGTTGTCCAATCGGGTATGTATCGTGGAGGCTTCGAGGTTCGTGGCTTGCTAGCCCGATGCCGGGATAACTATGAACGTATGTCATGGTTGTGGTTATGTGACTGTTGTCACGGTGATATGTGATATTGTCTGGTTTCCCATTGGGTTATTCACTCGGGTATATTCTGTGGGAGCATATGAGGTTTGTGGCTTGTTAGCACGGGACGCGGGTTGTAACACCCCCAAGTTATTCAGGGAATATTACAGCGCCGTAAGCCCCACCGTGGGACTCACAAGGCTAAACATACGCGGAACTATATATTTTGACCGAGAAGGTCTACATACGATGGAATGAAGAACAATACAAAAGGTGTTCAAGACATAACCATTGTATCCACAGACATCACAACACAAATCAATACCTCGGCAAACACAGGCCGGAACATCAAGGAAAAATGGAAAACAATACTCGAGTATTCAATAACCATTCTAGTACAACAACACTGAATGGAAAACTCAGAACATAACCGGAGGGAAGACACAGTATCACACTTGCCCACCATCTTCATGCCGACCCGATACCTGCCTATCCACTCTCCTGGAACCTGAAATACATAAAAAGTATTTCCCCATAAAGGGGTTAGCCATCGAATAGCTAGTGCAAGTACTTCAAGTATGAAACACAATACTCCTCGACAATAAAGTAAATGTAACCGTCAATTCATCAATTCAAGACTAGTATTCCGGAATAACTAAATCTCATAGCATCACATCAATACATATATGAATACCGTGGAACCGCACCAGAGGCTACGGAACCCTCAGAGGACTCATCGGTCCATCCCAGAGTGGTTCGTTCATATCATCCGTGGAATCACACCAGAGGCTATGAAACCCTCAGGGGACCCGTCGGCCCACCCCAGAGTGGATATAAATAATCATGCCATTAATATATCTTACTTTCAAAGTCGAGAACGTACAATCATAAATATATACTTGCCTTTGAGACATCGAGAAATCAAACGGAAAAAGGGTATGAGTTCGGTAGGTCCAAGAACGCGCTTCCGACACCTAAACGATTCACAAGGAATATGATAATCAATTATCCATATTCAAATTACACGAAGAAACTCCCGAAACCCATCTACGATTCATGAAAATACTCGGATAAACAACTAGAGGTTAGAAAATCGTCCAAACTCTCACAAGTCCGAAAACGGCATAATCCAATCCGTAAAATCGTAGGAAAAGCATGCATACGGGATAGATACATCATAATCTCAAGGTCCTCAAGCTTCAAAATGGATAAATCGGACGAATCTATGGAAAACCCCAAAATTCCCAAAAATAGGGTTCTAATGATTTTTACCTTGATTCGGAGGATAGAGATGTGCTAGATGTTGCATAAACCTTGTTATTCAACCCAAGGTGACGATACCTAAAAAAGGACTGCCTTAAATCGCCCCAAATCGCCTCTCCCGAGCTATCCCAATCGGAAAAAGTGGAAATGATGTGAAATGACAAGTGCAGGGGTTGACTGTCCCCTTATATACTGTCCCAGTCTAGCGCACGCTACGCCTCAATATTAGCGTGCGCTAACGGGTCACCTGGTAGTCCAGTGGCTACTGTCATAAGACATTAGCGTGCGCTACGAAACACCCCTAGCGTGCGCTAACTGGTGTCCTGCCAAAATCTCAGTTCACTGTCTCAGTCCGCTAGCGTGCGTTAATACTGAGCACTAGCGTGCGTTACGCAACACATATAGCGTACGCTAGTCGCTGCCTAGCGTGCGTTACCTGCTAGTCCAGAAAGTCTGAAACCTCACTGCCTCTGCCGACTCAGTCTGTTAGCACACGCTACACTATGGCTTAGCATGTGTTATGCAACAAATTTAGCGTGCGCTAGCCGAAGCCTAGCGTACGCTACCTGATAGTCTAGAAACCTGGCAACCTCACTGCCTCTGCCGACCAGCCCATTAGCGTGCACTACGGACGGATGTTAGCGTGCGCTACTAACCACGAATAGCGCGTGCTAACGAACTCCTAGCGTGCGTTAATCCGCCAGTCCAGAGAGCAGTTCGAGTTACTGGTTCTGACCTGACTGGTCCCTTAGCGCGCGCTACGGCTCAAAACTAGCGTGCGCTAATCAAGCAGAATTAGCGTGCGTTAGCTTAGGCCTAGCGTGCGCTATGTCTCTGGCCCAGAACATTTCCATAAGGTCTAAACAACACGATCGAGACCCAAAACAAGATATGAAACTCAAAAACAATATCAACAACATCTCCATGCGTTTATAGAGCGCAAAATAAGGAGAACGGCAAAGTCAAACAGTCAATAAAAGTACGGGTATTACATTCTCCCCCTCTAAAAAGAAGTTTCGTCCCGAAACTTAAGAAATAAAAAGTTCGCGGTAATCAACCCGCATCTTCTCTTCCGTCTCCCAAGTCGCCTCCTCGACTCCATGTCTCGACCATTGCACTTTAATCAGTGGAATAGTCTTATGCCGAAGTTGTTTCTCGCGACGCTCAATGATCTTCACGGGTTTCTCCGGAAAGGTAATATCCTCGGCTACGTCAATCTCACTGTAGTCGATAATGTGGCTCGGATCCGGTACGTACTTTCTCAGCTGAGACACATGAAAAACACTATGTACGTGACTCAAAGCTGGAGGCAACGCTAAGCGATAAGCTAAATCTCCAACTCTGTCCAAAATCTCGAAAGGTCCGATATACCTCGGACTAAGTTTCCCCTTTTTCCCGAAGCGGAAAACTCCTATGGTCGGCGACACCTTGAGAAAGACATGATCCCCCACTTCAAACTCCAAGGGTCGATTTACGAGTATCAAGATAAGATTTCGACGACTGGGCAAACAAAGAATCGGTCCCGGATAATAGAAATCTTTTCCTTAGTCTCCATTAACATATCCGGCTCTATCCCAACTATCTTAGAAGCCTCGTCCCAACATAATGGCGACCTACATCGCCTACCATAAAGTGCCTCGAATGGTGCTATTTTGATCGACGCATGCTAACTATTGTTGTAAGCAAACTCGATCAACGGTAAGTGAAGCTCCCAATCATTACTCCAGTCTAAGGCACAAGCCCGCAACATATCTTCCAACGTCTGAATCATCCTCTCTGTCTGACCGTCCGACTGAGGATGAAAGGAAGTGCTCAATCTCAACTCAGTACCCAAAGCCTGATGAACGGCCTGCCAAAAATGCGATACGAAATGGCCGCCTCGATCCGATACAATGGTCTTGGGGGCACCGTGCAACCTCACGATCTTAGCAATAAAGGTTCGAGCCAGTCTATCCAGTCCCCAAGTATCCTTAATACCCAAGAAGTGTGCATACTTGGTCAACCGATCGACAATTACCCAAATCATATTCATTCCGGCCCGAGTTCTCGGCATGCCAGTGATGAAATCCATAGAGATGTCTTCCCACTTCCACTCGGGAATGGGAAGTGGTTTCAACAACCCCGCTGGTTGTTGATGTTCGATCTTGACTTGTTGACACGTCAAGCACCATAATACAAACTCCGTGACATCCTTCTTCATGTTATTCCACCAAAAATTGCGCTTCAAGTCTTTGTACATCTTACTCGTCCCAGGGTGGATTGAGTAAGGCGTAGCATGATCTTCTCGGAGAATTCTCTGCCTCAACTCTAAATCATTCGGAACACAAAGTCTACCCTGAAATCTCAGAATACTATCCTCGTGAACCATAAAACCAGGAGCTTTTCCTTTAATTACATCTTCCTTCAGTTGAGAAATCATCGGGTCACTCCACTGCTTCCCTTTGATGTCATCAATCAAGGATGAAGTAATTTCGAGAGTACACAACTGTCCATGTACTCGTTGAAGCTAAACTTCTATCCCTTGCTCAATTAAATCCTGATGAATTTTCGTCTGAGATGTAAGAACCTCGAGCATTTGAAGAGATGCCGATTTGCGGCTCAAAGCATCCGCAACGACATTGGCTTTTCCGGGGTGGTAAAGAATTTCCAAATCATAATCCTTTATCAACTCTAACCAACGTCCCTGTCTCATATTCAGCTCCTTGTGACTGAAAATATACTTCTGGCTTTTGTGATCGGTATAAATCCGACACGGTGAACCATACAAATAATGTCGCCAAATCTTGAGTGCGAAGACAATTGCGGCCAACTCTAAGTCGTGAGTAGGATAATTCATCTCATAAGGCTTTAATTGTCGTGAAACAAAAGCTATCGTCTTATCATGTTGCATAAGTACACAACCCAGACCTTGACCCAAAGCGTCACTATAAACTGCAAAGCCCTCACTACCATGTGGTAAGGTTAAAATCGGCGCTGAAGTCAAACGTCTCTTCAGTTCTTCGAAGCTCTGCTGTCTCTCATCCGTCCAAATAAACTTTTCGGTCTTCTGGAGTAATTTCGTAAGCGGCCGAGCGAGTTTTGAGAACCCCTCGACAAACCGTCGGTAATACCCAGCAAGACCCAAAAAGCTACGGACTTCCTTAACATTTTTAGGTGGTGACCAATCTAGCACTGCCTCAATCTTCTGCGGGTCTACACGAACCCCTTCAGCCGAAATCACATGGCCGAGAAACATAACTTCTTCCAACCAAAACTCACATTTCGAGAATTTTGCATAGAGGTGCTCAGTTCTCAAAATGTCTAATATCAAACGCAAGTGTCGGGCATGTTCTTCCTTATCTCGAGAATAGATCAAGATGTCGTCAATAAAGATGACTACACACCTATCGAGGTACTCGATGAATATCTTATTCATTAACTGCATGAATACTGCCGGTGCATTAGTTAACCCAAAAGGCATAACTACAAATTCATAATGCCCATATCTCGTCAGAAATGCCGTCTTCGGAACCTCGGACTCCCTCACCCTGAGTTGATAATACCCGGATCTTAAATCAATCTTCGAGAAAACTGCGGCCCCTTGCAATTGATCAAATAAATCGTCTATACGAGGTAAAGGATACTTGTTCTTGATGGTTACTTTGTTCAGCTCACGGTAGTCGATGCACAAACGTACTGAACCATCCTTCTTCCTCACGAAAAGAACAGGCGCGCCCCAAGGCAAAGCACTCGGTCTGATGTACCCTTTTTCCAGAAGTTCTCCCAATTTATTCTTCAATTCTTTCATCTCGGAAGGTGCCATCCGGTAAGGTGCTTTAGAAATCAGAGTCGCATCTGGCTCTAAGTCCACGGTAAATTCTATCTCCCGATCTGGCGGTAATCCCGGGAGGTCATCCAGAAAAACATCGGGATACTCATTAACAACCGGAATCGAAGAGAAATCGACTTTGTTTCCTTCCATTTTTAAGGCGTAACACCAATAGCCCGTACAACCTTTATTCAAAAGTTTCACGGCCTTCATGGCACTAATAAGTAACTTGGATTGGCCCGACTTACATCCCAAAAATGAGTACTCAATTCCGTCATTAGTCATCATAGTGATAACCTTGGTACGGTAATTCATAATCGCTTGGTGACTATCAAGCCAATCCTCGCCGAGGATCACATCCTCGCCTTCCATATCAACTACAATCAGATTCGATAACCATTCCATACCGGATATAATCACCGGAAAATCTCTAATCTCCTGGTTCCTCACAATTCTATCCCCGCTAGGCAGTTTCACAATGAAGGGATCGCAAGCAGTCATACAAGTTATATTCAAATGGCGTACACACTCCAAGGAAATAAAAGAATGTGTAGCACCCGTATCAAAAAGTACACGGAGTGGATGAGATAAAATATGAATGGTACCTGAAGCCACTGCCGCATCGGGTTCGTCTATTCGACGCATCTCATAAACCCGTGGTTATACCGAACCGACGCTAGAGTTTCCCCCTCCAGCGTTCTGACCCCGTCCCCGGCCCCTGCCGAAATTCTGTTGAGGTTGACCAAAAGATTGTCGCTGATTTATACCTTGGTCAAGTGATGCTGGGGCAGAAGCCCGAGTGTCCAAAGTCTGATTCGGATCAGAACAATAAGCCGCTCTATGTCCCAACTGTCCGCACGTGTGACACTTCAATGGTGGAAAGTTGCATTCCAAATTAACGTGGCCTGGATGACCACAATTGTAGCAAGTCACTGTGCAATTTGTTGTACCCGGAGTAGAACGGTAACCCCTATTTCCCTTATTAGAACGTAATGACTGTCCGGCAACACAGTTAGTCGTCTGTGACCTCTGAAAATTGCCACTCTTAGAGCCAAAAAAATTTCCCGCGACCTTCTGCTTCTTCGATTCTTCAATGGTATCATTTTCGGGGCTTAACATATCATGGGCTAAAACTCTGTCCTGATATTCCTTCAGTGTGGTGCAAGCAAATCCGGCCATGTACCGCCATAAGTCCATGTTCATTCGCATATCAAAGTAACGAATCTTATCACGCTCGTTACGCACTTGATCCTTCACATGGATCAATTGTTGGTTGTACTCCACGATCGCCTGCGAAACGGGAATATCCTGTGGTTTAGCCTTGAAAAAGCTCGGATTCGGCCCTCTCATACCGGCTAAGGACAAAACTCGGCCTTCAAAAGCTCTTTAAATTCATCCCACATGGCAACATGATCCTGGGGCTTGATGACTTTCCACCACGTAGCGGCCTCCTTGGTAAGGAAATACTGAGCAAGTGGTACTTTCCTCACTTCGGGGCAATCAACCGCTTCAAAAATCTTTTCCAATTCTGCTAGCTAATCTTCCCATCCTAACGGGTCTGTGGCACCACCAAACTGTGGAGGGTGCATACGGATTACGTTCTGAAGCAAGGCATCCGTGTTCGGGTTTGGATTATTCAGCTGAACAGTTTGGGCTAAGATGGTCATCTGGGTAGCCAATTGTTGAAGTACATTCGCAACTCCAACATTCACGCTGTTCCCCTGGCTATTCGACTGGTCGTGCTGACTTTCGGTGCCAGGATGCACTGAGTTCGACAAACATGGGTTGGTCGACCACGCAACAGAACTGATGGAAACGGCCGCGCCACGACCTCTCCCACGTCCACAACCACGGCCCCTACCAGCTGAAATACTGAAGAACACACAAGGCACGTAAGTACAGTTCCATCGCACGTCATCAAAGTGACCGATTCTCAAAAATACCAAAATAGAAGCAAAACGAATAAGGAAACACCCGAAGAGTAAGAGGTCTTACAAGTACCGGTCGCACTGTGATGATGGCAGAGTGGTGATACTGTGGACAAATGACGACTCGTTCGACCCAAAAGACCGACAGCCTAGGTATCCATAGACCTAAGCTCTGATACCATATTCTGTAACACCCCAAAGTTATTCAGGGAATATTACAGCGCCGTAAGCCCCACCGTGGGACTCACAAGGCTAAACATACGCGGAACTATAAATTTTGACCGAGAAGGTCTACATACGATGGAATGAAGAACAATACAAAAGGTGTTCAAGACATAACCATTGTATCCACAGACATCACAACACAAATCAATACCTCGGCAAACACAGGGCGGCACATCAAGGAAAAATGGAAAACAATACTCGAGTATTCAATAACCATTCTAGTACAACAACACTGAATGGAAAACTCAGAACATAACTGGAGGGAAGACACAGTATCACACTTGCCCACCATCTTCATGCCGACTCGATACCTGCCTGTCCACTCTCGTGGAACCTGAAATATATAAAAAGTATTTCCCCCATAAAGGGGTTATCCGTCGAATAGCTAGTGCAAGTATATCAAGTATGAAACACAATATTCCTCGACAATAAAGTAAATGTAACCGTCAATTCATCAATTCAAGACTAGTATTATGGAATAACTAAATCTCATAGCATCACATCAATACATATATGAATACCATGGAACCGCATCAGAGGTTACGGAACCCTCAGAGGACTCATCGGTCCATCCGAGAGTGGTTCGTTCATATCATCCGTGGAATCGCACCAGAGGCTACGAAACCCTCAAGGGACCCGTCGGCCCACCCCAGAGTGGATATAAATAATCATGCCATTAATATATCTTACTTTCAAAGTCGAGAACATACAATCATAAATATATACTTGCCTTTGAGACATCGAGAAATCAAACGGAAAAAGGGTATGAGTTCGGTAGGTCTAAGAACGCACTTCTGGAACCTAAAAGATTCGCAAGGAATATGATAATCAATTATCTATATTCAAATTACACGAAGAAACTCCCGAAACCTATCTTCGATTCATGAAAATACACGGATAAATAACTAGAGGTTGGAAAATCATCCAAACTCTCACAAGTCCGAAAACGGCATAATCCAATCCATAAAATCGTAGGAAAAGCATGCATACGGGATAGATACATCATAATCTCAAGGTCCTCAAGCTTCAAAACGGATAAATCGGACGAATCTACGAAAAAACCCAAAATTCCCAAAAATAGGGTTCTAATGATTTTTACCTTGATTCGGAGCATAGAGATGTGCTAGATGTTGCATAAACCTTGTTATTCAACCCAAGGTGACGATATCTGAAAAAGGATTGCCTTAAATCGCCCCAAATCGCCTCTCCGGAGCTCTTCCGATCGGAAAAAGTGGAAATGATGTGAAATGACAAGTGCAGGGGTTGACTGTCCCCTTATATACTGTCCCAGTCTAGCGCACGCTACGCCTCAATATTAGTGTGCGCTAACGGGTCACCTGGTAGTCCAGTGGCTACTGTCATAAAACGTTAGCGTGTGCTACGAAACACACCTAGTATGCGCTAACTGGTGTCCTACCAAAATCTCAGTTCACTGTCTCAGTCTGCTAGCGTGCGTTAATACTGAGCACTAGCGTGCGTTACGCAACACATATAGCGTACGCTAGCCGCTGCCTAGCGTGCGTTACCTGCTAGTCCAGAAAGTCTGAAACCTCACTGCCTCTGCCGACTCAGTCTGTCAGCGTGCGCTACACTATGGCTTAGCGTGCGTTATGCAACAGATTTAGCGTGCGCTAGCCGAAGCCTAGCGTACGCTACCTGATAGTCCAGAAACCTGGCAACCTCACTGCCTCTGCCGACCAGCCCATTAGCGTGTGCTACGGACGGATGTTAGCGTGCGCTACTAACCACGAATAGCGCGCGCTAACGAACTCCTAGCGTACGTTAATCCGCCAGTCCAGAGAGCAGTTCGAGTTACTGGTTCTGACCTGACTGGTCCCTTAGCGCACGCTACGGCTCAAAACTAGCGTGCGGTAATCAAGCAGAATTAGTGTGCGTTAGCTTAGGCCTAGCGTGCGCTATGTCTCTGGCCCAGAACATTTCCGCAAGGTCTAAACAACACGATCGAGACCCAAAACAAGATACGAAACTCAAAAACAATATCAACAACATCTCCATGCGTTTACAGAGCGACAAAATAAGGAGAACAGCAAAGTCAAACAGTCAATAAAAGTACGGGTATTACACGAGTAATTCTTGGGAATATGTTGATATGTATGATTGGGTTGTGGACCCTGTGTCTTGTGACTGGAATGGTATGATTGGGTCATGGACCCTGTGTTTTGTGATCGGAATGGTATGATTGGGTCATGGATCCTGTGTTTTGTGATCGGAATGGTATGATTGGGTCATGGACCCCGTGTTTTGTTATTGGATTTGAATTTTGGAATATGATCTTTGGGCTGTGTCCCTAAGTGGTTTTCGATAAGATGAAAATTCTTAAATTCCAAATGTTTTTGAAAACTCCCGAGATCTTAAATTATTTTGCAAGACGTACATTGATTTCATTCCTACCATTCATGGTTTGAATAGTTTTAATCAAGTGAATTATCTCGGGAAGTCTTTATTATGATTAACTGGTTGGATGTTCTCAATTGTTATGTTTTCGGAATATGTATTGTATGGCTCGTATTTGCACTTTATACTTGCACTAGCAAAACAGTGAAGTTTTACTAACCCCCGAGTAATCGGGGGGTGGATGTTTGTATTGCATCCAGGTACATGCAGGTTCTAGGAGAGCAAAATATAGAATCGGTACGAAGGATGATGGAAGATGATGATACTAATCACATGAAGATCAGTACTAAGTACTTTGGTCAAGGCATGTCGTGGTGTCTTTTCCACTGTTATATTTTCTGATTGTAAGAGTATGGTTCGTGTATTTAAACCTGGTTTGGGTTTTGAGTTGTAATACCCGTAATTTCGATTTCCGGTAATTTCTTTTTTTTTCGGCGGAAGTCCGTTTTGATGACTCGCTCATGACCGTTTCATCATTCTGAGAATGATTAATTCTACACTTTTTGACATCCGAGTTCGTTTCGGTGTCGTTTTGTTGAGTTCCGTGGTTTTTAGCGACCTTTCCGCACTTGAGTTCGATTCTTGCGAATATCGTTCGAAACTGCTGTTTCGAGTTTCCCGTAAGTCCGTTTAACTTTTTTAGACGTGTTGTGAACTTTGGTTTGGTTATTCGATCATGTATCGTGATTTTCGGGCGTTTTGGGCCATTTTGTAATTTACCCAAAGTTATGGGTATCCGTATCTGTAATTGTTGTCTCGACCCTTTTCTTGGTCGCGTATGATTAATTATTGCATTATGTTTTCATTTCGGGTCGATGATGTTGTCCGCGAGCTTTTCGTCGTGTTCGTTCCGTACGTTTTCGAAAATCGAGTTGTCGGATCATGACGCCTGAGCACTGGCCGGACAGGTGCGGCCGTCACGGTCGGAAGTGCTGGGCAGTGGCCGGGCAAGCACGGAAGGAACCGGCGTAGCGCACGCTACGGCCGGAAGGCTGCGCGCGCTAACCGGCAGGTGTAGCGCACGCTATCGGCTGGCCCAGCGTACGCTATCGGGCTGGGCAGAGGGGTTACTGGAGTACAGAACTCGGGGACGATCGGCAGGTAGCGCACGCTACTGTCGGGCATTGCGCACGCTACGACCGGAAGGTAGCGCGCGCTACGGCCATAAGGCTGCGCACGCTACCTGACCGAGTCAGTAAGGCAGTGTGGGCTCTGGACTGCGGCCTGGGCCGATAGCGCACGCTAGCTCGGCAGCCTAGCGCACGCTAGTCCGGCCCAGTATAAATGTGACAGAGCAGTCACATTTCCTCTCGTTTTTCATTTCCTTCCTTTTACTCGTCGGCCGGGTCAAGTCGGAGGTGGCTAAGCCATGTTGTTTAACAACAAATCCATGAAGTTCTTGAGGTTATATCATTGATCAATCATCCGTTATCATCCTTTGATCCAGCGAATCAAGGTAATCTCACCCTAGAACCCTAATTTCGTGAATTTTGGGGTTTTTCTGTTTTTGTCCGATTCGTTCCGTATTGTTGATTAATTCATGTTGGGTATGATTAATATTGGTAGTATTCTTGTGTTTAACATCATTTAATCCACTGTTCTTCGTCAAATCATTTTCCTTCGAATCGACTTTTTGGGGGATTTGTTCTCGATCTCATTTTCCATCCATTTTTGTTGGATAGATTGTGGTTAAATGATGTTTTTAAACATATTGTATGGATTGTATATCCATATTTCGACATGGAATTCCATTTTCGTGTTTTGTCGGGTCAAATCGTGTTCTTGGCCGTTTTGGGGAAAACACTTGAACTTTCGTCATTCGTTCTTTGAATTCAACGGCTTTGAGTCATGTTATGGAATTCATTTCATTGTTGTTATTGTCCTTCGTAGTTTATGACCGCAAGTTGGCGATCGGTGGAGTCGGCGGGTTCGTAGTCGGGTCGTACCAACCTACTTCGGTCGATTCTTCGCGTTGTTCTTATTCGAGGCAAGTACCTCGCCCATACTATTCTTGTTTTATGGATATGATAATTAGTGATCGTCTAAATGTGTTTGTTTGGTCGTTTGAGTTGAACTTTCAAAGATTTGGTTTAGCCTCGTTAAAGGCTCTCTTTCAAAACCGTGTGTATTTTGTGATTGGTGTGTTTCGTAAACGACTATGTGAATCTTATGAATATGCTTGGTGTTGTTGTTGTGCTTTGATAATATATATGCGTATTTTATCTCTTATTGGTGCGTTATCTCTTATTGGTGCGTTGTAATTTGACCATTTCGTCGTGTATTGTGTTTGTGGCCATTGAGTGAATTACTTGGATATTATTGATGTGATATGTTATTTGTGTGAATGTGTGGATATGGTTGAAGGTCTACGGTGACACATGGCACGTGATCATGTGGTCAGGATGCAACAAGTGATTGATCCAACCGTGAGAGCCTGAGATAATCTACGGTGGCACATGGCATGCGATCATGTGGCCAGGATGCAACAAGCGATTGATCCAACCGTGAGATGTGTGTGATTTGTTTCGCTAGCCAGCTTGGGAGGGTCCTTCGAGGCCTCAAGTGGGATTTGTGGCTTCGTCCCGGTCCTAGGCGATGCGCGTGCGCGATTATGTTTTGTTGATTTTTATGTCCGTTGAGGACACGTGATGTTGGGGTCTGACCCTGTAAATTGTTGGTGGTTTCCTATTTGCGAAAACAAAACCTTTGGGTTGTGACCCCTGTTGATTTTTGGAAAGAGAAGGATTCGGAAATCCTAAAATTGTTTTCTATTAAAACTCTCGATTGCATTTTAAACTGTTTTATAAATTGTTTCCCTTGATTTATGATCTTTCGGTTTTGGAATGTTTTACCAAACTCATGCCTCGGGAAGTGCTTTTCGTTACGTTTGGATCTTTGAGGATTTCTGGTTATTGTTATTCGTAGGATGTGAATTGTATGGCTCGTATTTTGCCATTTGTTCTTGCACTAGCAAAATAGTGGAGTTCTGCTAACCCACGAGTATTCGGGGGGTGGATGTCTGTTTTTGCATTCAGGTTTGGGAGCATAACACATGGTCGGCACGAAGGATGATGAAAGATGAACGATACTAATCACACGAGGATCCGTATGAGGTCATTGGTTTAGTTATAGTTTATTTTCCGCTGCAGTATTCTTTCCCGTTGTACGGGAGTTTTTGTATTCGACCCCTGCGTGGGCATGTATTGTGTTTGAGTTGTATGTATTTATTGAAAGACCAAATCGGTATACTGAGTCATTTTAGCCTTAAAGGCATTGTTGAGTTGTTCGATGTTGTTACCAGCCTGGTAGATCTTTGCGGAAAGGTTCTACGACGTGTAATATCCCTGAGCGGATTGGGGGTGTTACATGAATGGTATCGGAGCTTAGGTTGTGGAAACCTAGGGTGTCGGGTCAGTGGTATCTATTGAGTTTTGTCTCGTCAGATTTTGTCTGACTGAGTCGTGTCGCGACGCGTCGTCTGAGTTTGTTGGTCGTGATTAGTATCGTGGGCGATCATCATCTTCGTGCGACCTGTGGATGTAAGTCTCCCTTCTTTGTGTTGTGCCTCGTGTGACACGAGCTATTTTTATAATTATTTGTTAAGTGACGGAATCCTTTTATGGATTTTGATTTCTTGATATGTGGTTATTTGACCCTCATATTTCGTTCATATGAGGAGTAGTGTTAGTGGATTGTGCATGTTGAACTGTATTTCTTTTATCCGCTGCGTGAGTTCTTTTATAATGACTTTCGGTATTTTACCGACTGAGTTTTATTTCGAAAACCGATTCCCTTAACTGAGTTTTTGGCATTATGGCCTTGATCTTTTTGGCGAAATTCTTGTGATGGTATTTAGTATTTTGTAAATGGCTTTTGTGAGTTTTTGAAACATTACCGTCATCGGCCTTCTTGGCGTCTTTGTAAATGGTTTTTAGCCTGGTGGGTTCCGGCGCGGGACCCATGGCGCTATAATGTTCTGTGTAATTACCTAAAATTTTTTTTGGGCATTCTATCCAATTGAATTATTTTCGAAAACCTTGAGTATCTTAGAAAATAAATTTCGAGACTTACGTTTAAAATGAATTATTTTCTCATGGTACATCCAAGGTGCCACAATATGTTTTAGAATTCTTCTACCTCGAGGACCAAAATATTTTGAGATATTTTCAATGTTTTAGAAACACTTTTACTTAGACCCGAGGGTCGAATATTCTGAAAGATTTTCACTAAAAGGAAAGTGTCCTCATTTTTGTTCAAACGCAAGATGATTTTCGAAGTCTCGAAAATGATGTTTGTTCAACTTTTTGTAAAATGATACTCAAGATCAACTGGTGTTTCCAAACTGTTTTCAAAAGGTGGTTTCCTTTTTTTTTTAAAACCCATCATTTCCTGCTTGTGGTCGGAGAAGGTGTGTATGATGTTGGTATTGTTGTTAGGGTGTCAGCCCTCCGAATTGTGATTGAATTGGTGGTGTGAACGTTGAGTCGTTCGCCACGCATATGTTTTGTTAACCCTTTGTGGGAGGTGTGATGACGATCTTTAATGTTGTCATTTCGTGGTGACTTGCGTGTCATCGCACCTGTGTGAGCTGTTAAAGCTTGGGTTTGTACGTTTGTGTACATGTGTGATTGCTTCATGATGTTTGTAATTATGTGCTGGTTATTGTTCGGGTCGTTAAGGTTGCCGAACGATACCGTCGTTGCTGTATTGTTTGTGTGTGTATTACTTTACGATGGTAATCGTTGTATATGATATGTGTTATGATTCTTTGTTGTGCTAAGTTGGCATCTCCGTTATGTTGTTTTGCGACATTATGCCCCATTATATCTAGCATTTGTATTTTCGGTATGCCGAGCCGAGAAGTTTCAACCATGATGTGCCGGGGCATGCACGTGTAAATTGTCCTTCTCGTTGGTAACACATTTCAAGTGTGCACTCGAGGGACACCGAATTCAGTTTTGCGAAATGGCTACCGAGACTTTCGGAGTTTGCGCTTCAGCACAGTTATCAGAATCGGCTTTGAGAGGCCTTCGAAGGATGTTTCTGTCGGTTCCTTGTTGTGTCGTCTCCTTGATTTCGTTGTTATGAGTTTCGGGGACGACACTTCTTTTAGAAGAGGTCGAATATAATACCCATATTATTTTTGGCTTCTGCATTTTCTCTTTCTCAATTCTATCGACTCGCTCGTGTTCGTTGATACTTTCTGAACTTGTTCTGTATTTCGGTTTCATCGTTCGGACGAGCTGTGATCTTGTTTTGAGTCGATCTGGTTATCGCTGTGACTCTTCCGAGTTCGGTTCGATTCTTGTGAACCTTGGAGTTGTTGTTTGAATTTTATTGTTCTTCGTGATTCGAACATGATTGTTCGCTTTTTGTTGTCTCGACCGTTTTGGTTCGATCGTTTGATTGTTCGGTTTTTGTTGATCTCGTCTCGTGATTGTTGAGCGTTCAGACTCCTTCGGAAAATTAGTCTCGTTTCGATCTTCCAACCCTTGGGCGGTGGAATTCCGTATTTGTTCAGCGTTTGGCTCGCGTTTTGATTGATGAACCGTTGGGTTGGTCAATCGTATTGATTTTCGTTCATTGTGTTTTGTGATTGTTCGGATAATTGACTCGATTGTATTGTCTGTTTGATGACGCTTGACACTTGTTGATTTTATTATGTCTCTATCGGTGGCGTTGTGTTAGTCGCCGCGGAGCGTATTTTCACGCCGTATGTCTCTTTGCGTTTCTTGCAGCATTTCGTTGTCGGGCGCGAGTTTTCGGTTTTTACGTATCTCTTCGAGTTTTCCTGGCAGTGGATATTGCTTCTCCCTACTTATTTTAAGTTTCGGGACGAAACTTCTTTTAAGGAGGGTAGAATGTAATACCCGTAATTTCGATTTCCGGTAATTTCTTTTTTTTCAGCGGAAGTCCGTTTTGATGACTCGCTCATGACCATTTCATCATTATGAGAATGATTAATTCTACACTTTTTGACATCCGAGTTCGTTTCGGTGTCGTTTTGTTGAGTTCCGTGCTTTTTAGCGACTTTTCCGCACTTGAGTTCGATTCTTGCAAATATCGTTCGAAACTGCTGTTTCGAGTTTCCCGTAAGTCCGTTTAACTTTGTTAGACGTGTTGTGAACTTCGGTTTGGTTATTCGATCACGTATCGTGATTTTCGTGCATTTTGGGCCATTTTGTAATTTACCCAAAGTTATGGGTATTCGTATCAGTAATTGTTGTCTCGACCCTTTTCTTGGTCGCGTATGATTAATTATTGCATTATGTTTTCATTTCGGGTCAATGATGTTGTCCGCGAGCTTTTCGTCGTGTTCGTTCCGTACGTTTTCGGAAATCGAGTTGTGGGATCATGACGCCTGAGCACTGGCCGGACAGGTGCGGCCGGCACGGTCGGAAGTGCTGGGCAGTGGCCGGGCAAGCACGGCAGGAACCGGCGTAGTGCACGCTACGGCCGGAAGGCTGCGCGCGCTAACCGGCAGGTGTAGCGCACGCTATCGGCCGCCAGCCAGACGCTATCGGCCGGGCGAGGGGTTCTTGGAGTATGGACTCGGACGATCGGCAGTAGCGACGCCATCGTCGGGCATTGTGCACGCTACAACCGGAAGGTAGCACGCGCTACGGCCGGAAGGCTGCGCACGCTACCTGGCCGAGTCAGTAGGGCAGTGTGGGCTCTGGACTGCGGCTTGGGCTGATAGCGCACGCTAGCTCGGCAGCCTAGCGCACGCTAGTCCGGCCCACTATAAATGTGACAGAGCAGTCACATTTCCTCTCGTTTTTCATTTCCTTCCTTTTCTGTCCACGGCTGGTGATTCGGAGGTGGCAAAGCCATGTTGTTTAACAACAAATCCATGAAGTTCTTGAGGTTATATCATTGATCAATCATCCGTTATCATCCTTTGATCCAGCGAATCAAGGTAATCTCACCTTAGAACCCTAATTTCGTGAATTTTGGGGTTTTTGCGTTTTTGTCCGATTCGTTCCATATTGTTGATTAATTCATGTTGGGTATGATTAATCTTGGTAGTATTCTTGTGTTTAACATCATTTAATCCATTGTTCTTCATCGAATCGAAGTATAATTCTTGATTTCCTTCGAATCGACTTTTTGGGGATTTTTTCTCGATCTCGTTTTCCATCCATTTTTGTTGGATAGATTGTGGTTAAATGATGTTGTTAAACATATTCTATGGATTGTATATCCATATTTCGACTTGGAATTCCGTTTTCGTGTTTTGTCGGGACAAATCGTGTTCTTGGCCGTTTTGGGGAAAACACTTGAACTTTCGTCATTCGTTCTTTGAATTCAATGGCTTTGAGTCATGTTATGTAATTCATTTCATTGTTGTTATTGTCCTTCGTAGTTTATGACCGCGAATTGGCGATCGGTGGAGTCGGCGGGTTCGTAGTCGGGTCGTACCAACCTACTTCGGTCGATTCTCCGCGTTGTTCTTGTTCGAGGCAAGTACCTTGCCCATACTATTCTTGTTTTATGGATATGATAATTAGTGATCGTCTAAATGTGTTTGTTTGGTCGTTTGAGTTGAACAAAGATTTGGTTTAGCCTCGCTAAAGGCTCTCTTTCAAAACCGTGTGTATTTTGTGATTGGTGTGTTTCGTAAACGACTATGTGAATCTTATGAATATGCTTGGTGTTGTTGTTGTGCTTTGATAATATATATGCATATATTATCTCTTATTGGTGCGTTGTAATTTGACCATTTCGTCGTGTATTGTGTTTGTTGCCATTGAGTGAATTACTTGGATATTATTGATGTGATATGTTATTTGTGTGAATATGTGGATATGGTTGAAGGTCTACAGTGACACATGGCACATGATCATGTACTCAAGATGCAATAAGTGATTGATCCAACCGCGAGAGCCTGAGATAATCTACGGTGGCACATGGCATGCGATCATGTGGCCAGGATGCAACAAGCGATTGATCCAACCGTGAGATGTGTGTGATTTGTTTCGCTAGCCAGCTCGGGAGGGTCCTTCGAGGCCTGGAGTGGGATTTGTGGATTTGTCCTGGTCCTAGGCGATGCGCGTGCGCGATTATGTTTTGTTGATTTTTATGTCCGTTGAGGACACGTGATGTTGGGCTCTGACCCTGTAAATTGTTGGTGGTTTCCTATTTGCGAAAACAAAACCTTTGGGTTGTGACCCCTGTTGATTTTTGGAAAGAGAAGGATTCGGAAATCCTAAAATTGTTTTCTATTAAAACTCTCGATTGCATTTTAAACTGTTTTATAAATTGTTTCCCTTGATTTATGATCTTTCGGTTTTGGAATGTTTTACCAAACTCATGCCTCGGGAAGTGCTTTTCGTTACGTTTGGATCTTTGAGGATTTCTGGTTATTGTTATTCGTAGGATGTGAATTGTATGGCTCGTATTTTGCCATTTGTTCTTGCACTAGCAAAATAGTGGAGTTCTGCTAACCCACGAGTATTCGGGGGGTGGATGTCTGTTTTTGCATTCAGGTTTGGGAGCATAACACATGGTCGGCACGAAGGATGATGAAAGATGAACGATACTAATCACACGAGGATCCGTATGAGGTCATTGGTTTAGTTATAGTTTATTTTCCGCTGCAGTATTCTTTCCCGTTGTACGGGAGTTTTTGTATTCGACCCCTGCGTGGGCATGTATTGTGTTTGAGTTGTATGTATTTATTGAAAGACCAAATCGGTATACTGAGTCATTTTAGCCTTAAAGGCATTGTTGAGTTGTTCGATGTTGTTACCAGCCTGGTAGATCTTTGCGGAAAGGTTCTACGACGTGTAATATCCCTGAGCGGATTGGGGGTGTTACATGAGTGGTACCAGAGTTATGTGTGTCTGGTTTGTATATGTTGGAAAGTAAAACGCAGCGGAAGCGAAGTTTGGGAAAATATGATAACAGCGTTTTACGCATCTACGAGCATTAGATCTATTTAGGCATGCTAATTAATTAATTACTAAGATTAATAAGCAATTTAAATATTATTTATTATTTTAATTAAATATGTTGATTAATTGAAATATCCTAATCTAGATCCAAGATCATAGGATATTACCTTTTGAAGCGGTTGGTTATTTCCTTCTTGATCGCCTTGTATTTCTACCTTCAGATCTTCTAGAGTATGATCCGCCTTGAACCGGACGTTGTGTGGGCAACGAGCTACCGGATCTTGCTTGGACACTTTATGGATCGGCCGAATTCACCTTGCCTCACAACTCTCGATTTTATTTTCTTCAAGTAATTCCGATATGTAGCAAGAATTAAAGTGTTATCTCAATTGTGGAATCAAAGACACAAGTCAAGATCCACAATTAAACACTTAGAAGAAAAATCGAAATTCCTTGTGCAAGTATGTGATAAATCGGCCAAGCCCCATAATGTCCTATTTATAGGCTCTTGGACTACTACTAGGGATCTAAAGGAGGATTATGGAAGGACTCCCAATTAATTCATCTTACCTTATTAGGACTCTTCCTAATATGTGATGAATTAATTAATATCAACTTTGTCCACTAAAAAGTTGATATTGCACTTCCTACCAAAATCCCAAATTACGAAATTGGGCTCCTTATTAAATATATTATTTCCCGTGTTTAAGATATCGAATGTCCATTAATTAATTATAAGCTACTGACAGCTTTAATTAATTAATATCTTATCCAAGAGTAGTACCACTCGAACCTTATTATTATATCGGAATTAAATCCACCTGCAGGGTTTAATATAATAATCATTATCGAGCTCCTCAAGGGGACATCATCAACCCGCACGAGTCGGGACACGATTTCTAGTAATAATAATAATTGTCGTATAAACAATATTATTGCCCAAGATACGAGGCTTATTGAGTCGATCATTTTGACTCTCACCTATGATAAATGAAAACAATAATTATTATAAATACACAATTAAATATTATATACTTAGAATTAAGAAATAATAATTATCCGAGATTTACATTCTTCTTACAGTCAGTACAGAGGACACTATCTCACCTTGATCCTGTTCAACGTATACAAATACGCTAATATATGCTAATAGTCAAGACCAACTATTCTCAAGCATACACTACAACCCTTTATATAATTTGTCTAATAATTATATAGGTTGTGAACTATTATATTATTTTATAAGGCACCGATAATGTGATCTTCCGTGTGACACCAACACACCACATTATCTACAATATAAAATAATTAGACATTTCATTTGCATAACCATAACGTGAATTAATATGCAAAACATGTGATTAAATATAATTAATATCCTCATAGGTAGTAAATGGGAAATTAGGTAATACAAGCATAAAGTATGCTTTGCAGTATACAATCCTAACAATCTCCCACTTATACTCAAAGCATGCTTTTAAGTATACTACTCTATTACATAGTCTCTCATTTCTCCCACTTATACTCAAAGCAATGCTGCCATACACCGTAATCCCATTCCTTCCACATGCCTTTCAAAAACTTTTGAAGGTAGGCCTTTCGTGAAAGGGTCAGCAAGATTATCTTCCGATGCAACCCTGGCTACAACTACGTCTCCTTCCTTTACGAAGTGTCGTATGATGTGGTACTTGCGGTTGATATGTTTACTTGCCTGATGGGCTCGTGGTTCCCTCAAATTTGCGACTGCACCAGTATTATCACAATAAAGTGTAATACCCTCTGGCAAATCGGGAATCACATCTAAGTCCTGCAGGAAGTACTTGAGCCACACTGCCTCCTTGGCTGCCTCAGAGGCTGCCACGTACTCGGCTTCCATAGTAGAGTCCGAGATGCATTTCTGCTTCACACTCCTCCAACTAATGGCTCCACCTCCCAGGCTAAACACATAACCCGAAGTAGACTTAGACTTTTCTTTGTTCGATGAAAAATCTGAGTCAGTGTAACCCACCGGAAACAAGTCGTCTGATTGATATACAAGCATGTACTCCCGAGTCCTTCTCAGGTACTTGAGTATGTGCTTGACAGCAATCCAGTGTCCTGGTCCTGGGTTTGACTGATATCTAGCAGCCATGCCCACTGCATGACAGATATCTGGTCTAGTGCAAAGCATAGCATACATGAGACTTCCCACAGCAGATGCATAAGGGACCATCTTCATGTCATCTATCTCCTTTTGTGTCTTAGGACACATGTTCTTAGATAGTTGAATTCCATGTCTGTAAGGTAGAAAACCTTTCTTGGAATTCTCCATGCTAAACCGCTTCAGCACTGTATCGATATAGGATGCCTGGGATAAGCACAACATCCTCTTCTTCTAATCACGAAAAATCCTGATTCCAAGGATGTGTCCTGCTTCTCCTAGATCCTTCATATCGAACTTCTCAGATAGCCATACCCGTACGTCCGACAATTCCTTCACGTTGTTTCCAATCAGAAGGATATCATCTACATATAGTACAAGAAACACCAACACGTTTCCATCGCATTTCTTATACACGCAACTCTCACTCGGACATTGGATGAATCCATATGACTGGACAACTTCGTCAAAACGAGTGTTCCAAGATCTAGATGCTTGCTTAAGTCCATAAATGGATTTCTTAAGTTTGCACACCAAGTGCTCTTCTCCTTTGGCAATGAATCCCTCTGCTTGGCGCATATAGATTTCCTTGTCTAGACTCCCATTCAAGAATGCAGTCTTGACATCCATCTGCCAAATCTCCAGATCCAAATGCGCAGCTATAGCTAAAAGAATCCGGATTGACTTAAGCATGGCTACCGGCGAAAAAGTCTCATCATAATCGATACCCTCTTTCTGAGTGTAACCTTTTGCAACAAGCCTCGCTTTGAAGGTTTCAACCTTCCCGTCACGTCCTTTCTTTCGCTTGTAGACCCATTTACTCCCAATGGCTTGTACACCATTAGGTAGCTCTACTAGCTCCCGCACTTGATTGGAATCCATAGATCCCATTTCTGATTCCATTGCTTCTTGCCAGGAGTCAGCATCTTTATCTTGGATTGCCTCCTTATAGGTCTAGGGAACTGATTCATCTTCATCTGGGATTGAGTCCGAAGACTTTCCCACGCCTATGAATCGTTCGGGCTGACGAACAACCCTCCCACTACGACGAGGCAAATCCTGAGTTGGTGTAAAAGTTTCAGAATCGATACGTGGTGCGGTTAGTTGGCGCTTGTACGATTGGTATAGACGGAGTCTCGCCTCGGCTCTTCCAGAATTATCTCGCTCATGGGCTTGTGACTAATCATATAATCCTCTTCCGAAATCGGGCATTGGTGCTAACAATGACCTTCGATCCTGGGACTATAGAACAAGCCACCCTTCGTTCCCCTTAGGGTATCCCACAAACACTCGTATACATGCGAGATGCCAACTTATCGACTTCCTTATTCAGCACATGTCTTTGAGTACTACAAATCCGAACATGTCCTAGACGGGCTTACGCCCACTCCACGGTTACGTGGGTGTTTTGGAATCGATTTCAAGGCACCAGGTTTAGAATGTACGCCGCTGTTTCTAAGGCGTATCCCCAAAACGAAATAGGTAAATCTGAATAACTCATCATTGATCTTACCATTTCTAAAAGAGTCATATTCCTTCTTTCAGCCACATCATTTTGTTGTGGAGTTCCCGGCGCGGTGAGCTGGGACAAAATCCCCTCATTCGCCAAGAAATCCAAAAACTCTCCACTAAGGTATTCGCCACCACGATCAGATCGTAGCGACTTGATACTCTTTCCATGACGCTTCTCCGTTTCAGCCTTGAAGTCTCTGAACTTGTCAAAAGCTTCAGACTTATGTCGCATCAAAAAGATGTATCCATATCTCGAATAATCATCTATGAACGTGATGAAATATTCGAAACCACCCCTAGCCTGGATATTCATTGGACCACATACATCCGTATGAACCAATTCTAACACATCCTGAGCACGGTTTCCCTTGGTTTTAAAAACCCTTTTGGTCATCTTACCTTCGAGACAGGATTCACAAATTGGAAATGACTCAACTTGGAGATCATCCAATGGGCCATCATCTACCAATCTTTGAATCCTTCTAAGGTTTACATGTCCTAACCGTAAATGCCACAGATATGTTTGGTTTATGCTTGAAGGTTCTTTTCTCTTTTTAGGTTTAGACAAAGAGTTAAGTGATTTATGCATAGGAGTTTGTGCAGTATTAACAATATATAGTCCATCATTAAAAGTAGCTCTGCAAATATATTCACCGCTTCTTTTCTTAATAATGGCATCATCATCAAAAGAAACTGAATAACCATCGCATTTTAATTTAGAAACCGAAATTAAATTCATTCTAAAATCTGGTACTAATAATACATTATTGAGAACTAATAATTTATCATTAATCTTCAACTGCATGACTCCCACTGCAACAGCCATAAGCCTGGAATAATCGCCCCAGTTGATGGTAATATCGCCCGCACTAAGCTGCTTGGTTGCCTGAAAACCATGCGAGTCAAAGCAAACATGATCAGTGGAGCCTGAATCAACTATCCACGAAGTGGAAGAACAAGCTGCCAAACATGTTTTGACTACTAGTGCACGAGACATACCTTTCTTAAGAGCAGGGCAGTCCGCTTTAAAATGTCCTTTCTGACCGCACTTGTAGCACTTTCCCTTTGGCTTTTTGTTCGCCTCGGGGTGAGGAGCCTTGCTTTTCACCTTGAGGGCTGCCACTTGCTTCTGGCCAACCTGCTTCTTCTTTTTTCCCCATTTGGGTTTGGAAGAAGTAGCACCGGTTGCTGCAAGAATCTGATGATAACCTTGTTTGAAGAGACCTTCACGGTGAAGCTCTGTCAAGTTCCGCCAAACTATATGTCCTACGGTTCATATTGTAGTTGAGGCGGAACGCTCAAAGCTTCTAGGTAAGCTGCCTAAGATAATATCGACTGCGTTTCCGCATCGATAGTAGCCCCCAAGATGCTCAGCCTGCTCAAATGAGACATCATTTTTAGAACATTATCCCTTACTGAGTCCCTTCGGACATTTGGGTTGTCATCAATACCCTCATAGCATTTTGTCTAGCCGCCGGTTCGATGACCAAACATCTCGGTGAGACTTTTCATCATTTCCGCGCGAACCCATCGTCTGATGCTGATGCTGCAATACATTTGTCAGTGAAGCCAAAATGTAACAGCGAGCCATCTCATCAGACTTTTTCCATTTTCGGAATTCAGCCAACTCTTCGGGAGTGGCATCCGGTTCTGGTTCTAGAGGGCTCTCCTCGATTAAGACAAACTTATGCCCCTCGTGATCAGACAATGTCAAGATTTCTTTTCCAATCGGCAAAGTTAGTGCCATCTAGTTTATTTTCTTTGAGAATAACAGCTAGTGGATTGAAAGACATCTGAGAATAAAAATTAAAAACATCCATCACATAATACATAGCAAAATATATCGAAAAACCTCAAAACACAATATATATGCTAGCAACCAACACCTCAAAAAATCCGCACATGCAAGCCACGATCGTGTGGACGTTTACACACACATTTTTCAAGTAGAGTTTTACGTCTTTAATTTTACTATATAGTCAAATTACGTTATGACAAGTAAAACTAATAGTTGGTTCCTCTTGGCCATGTATTAATTAACATAGACTCCGATGGGGAGCTTATTAATTAATACACCTAAGTGAACACCATAATTTAACATCCTTAAAATATTATCTTTTAAATAATAGTCCTACAGATGGAGAGGTCCTATCATAAAAAGTAATATTTACCTTAGGTCCTGTTTGGGGTGGTTTTCTGTTTTCTGTTTTGAAATTTTTAAAAACTAAAACCAGTTTTTGTTTTGAGTTTTAAAAATCTCAGAAACCAAAACCAGATTGAGTTTTGAGTTAAGAAATTTTCAAAAATCAAAACTATAGTTTAAAACAAGAACATAAAAGTGATATCAAAGTGGAAGTTGACGGTGGATGGTGGTGATCAAAGTAGTGGTTGACGGTGGTAGAGTGGTGGTTAGGGATCGCCAGTGGTGCTTAAAGAGGTTGTTGGCGATGGTCAGAGAGGTTGTCAGAGCGATGGTCGGAGGTCGGCCGTCGAAATGGTGGTCCTTGGTCAAAGTGGTAGTTGACGGTAGTCGGAGCGGTGGTCGTCAGTGACCAGTGTGGTGGTCAGAGTGGTGATCGATGGTCGAAATGTTGGTCAAAGTGGTAGTTGACAGTGGTCGGTGGTGGCCAGGGTGGTGGTCAGGTGATGTCTGAAATGGTGGCTAGTGGTGGTGAAAGTGGTAGCTAAAGGTGGACAAAGTGGTGGTCGTCGGTCGCTAGAGTGGTGGTCGGTGGTGGCCGGAGTGATAGTCGGTGGTAGTCGGAGTGGTGGTTGGTGGTGGTGAACGGTGGTCAGAGTGGTGGTCAGTGGTCGAAACGGTGGTCAATGGTGGTCAA
This sequence comes from Orobanche coerulescens, assembly GCA_033398695.1. Taxonomy (NCBI): domain Eukaryota; kingdom Viridiplantae; phylum Streptophyta; class Magnoliopsida; order Lamiales; family Orobanchaceae; genus Orobanche; species Orobanche coerulescens. The sequence goes on from CM065804.1 coordinate 105,829,389, forward strand.
AGTGGTAGTTGACGGTGGTCAAAGTAGTGGTCGGTGGTGGCCGGAGTGATGGTCGGTGGTAGCAGAGTGGTGGTTGGCGGTGGCCGGAGTGGTGGTCGGCAGCGGTCAGATTGGTGGTCAGTGGTTGTTGAAGTGATGGTTTGTGATGACGTGTTGGTGTTAAAACAAAAACTGAAATTATAAAACCTCTTTTTCTGGTTTTGTGTTTTGATGGAAAACCGTTTCGAAAATAATGAAAAAACCAATTCAGCACCATTTTACCCAAACATGTTTTGGTTTTGAAATTGACTTTTAAAACCAAAAACCAAAAACTCGCAACCACCCCAAACGGCCTCTTATGTTATCATTTTGAAATTTAAAACTAGTGAACCTATAATTAGCACATCCGATATGGAGGAAGACTCTAATGTCAACGCGCATGCTAATTACTTCACAATTTAAATTAATTATGGAGGCCAATTTGATTTTATTTAAAATAAAAATCAATTTAATCACTTAGTTATTTTAGCCTTAAGGTTTTTAATTTTCTCGTCCTAACATGGAAGGAAACATATCACGCATACATCCATACATGCCATACATCAAAACAATAAAAAACCAAAAATAAAGCATGGATAATTAATTATCATGGTATTCTTCCTTGAGTTGAATCCGAGAAAATCTTCGACTCGATCTCTCCCACTGAATCAAGCATCTCGTCGCTTCTCCCCGGCCGGGCCGTGGATTTTCAAAATTAAAATTTTACTTTTATGCAAAATTAATTACATAAAAAAAATTTAATTTTAAATCCCGACTTCAATGGGCCTGTGAGCAACAGCAGATAGGACCAAAGCGGGCGGCCGGCTGAACAATGGCGGTCGGACAGTACCGCCTTTAGCGGCCGCCGCCCAGCTACTTTCAGCGGCGGCCGTGTCTTTCGGCGGCGCTGCTTCTTGTCGGCCGCGACTTGCCCAAAGCCGATCCGAAGCCTCGGTTCTGCTCTATTTCTTCGCGATCCCGTCTTTTCCAAATTCGATTATAATTTTATACAAAATAAAATACATCGAAATTACATCAAGATTTACACGAAAAAATAAAAACACCTAGAACTACCCGCGGATTTTCTCACGGGAAAAACCATTACATGCCTCAAAAACGGGCCAAACCAACAATTGCATAATTAATAAAAATAAATAAATAAATGCACCATTCATATAAACCATGATAATTGGATCATATCACCTGCAAGAACACATCTAGCAAAATATTCCAACATCAAAATATATGAATATTTAAATTGCTATCAATTAATCACTAAAATTAATTAAAATAGCAAAAGCCTAAAAATCCGGCTCCGATACCAATTGTTGGAAAGTAAAACGCAGCGGAAGCGAAGTTTGGAAAAATATGATAACAGCGTTTTACGCATCTACGAGCATTAGATCTATTTAGGCATGCTAATTAATTAATTACTAAGATTAATAAGCAATTTAAATATTATTTATTATTTATTAATTAAATATGTTGATTAATTGAAATATCCTAATCTAGATCCAAGATCATAGGATATTACCTTTTGAAGCGGTTGGTTATTTCCTTCTTGATCGCCTTGTATTTCTACCTTCAGATCTTCTAGAGTATGATCCGCCTTGAACCGGACGTTGTGTGGGCAACGAGCTGCCGGATCTTGCCTGGGCACTTTATGGATCGGCCGAATTCACCTTGCCTAACAACTCTCGATTTTATTTTCTTCAAGTAATTCCGATATGTAGCAAGAATTAAAGTGTTATCTCAATTGTGGAATCAAAGACACAAGTCAAGATCCACAATTAAACACTTAGAAGAAAAATCGAAATTCCTTGTGCAAGTATGTGATAAAATCGGCCAAGCCCCATAATGTCCTATTTATAGGCTCTTGGACTACTACTAGGGATCTAAAGGAGGATTATGGAAGGACTCCCAATTAATTCATCTTACCTTATTAGGACTCTTCCTAATATGTGATGAATTAATTAATATCAACTTAGTCCACTAAAAAGTTGATATTGCACTTCCTACCAAAATCCCAAATTACGAAATTGGGCTCCTTATTAAATATATTATTTTCCGTGTTTAAGATATCGAATGTCCATTAATTAATTATAAGCTACTGACAGCTTTAATTAATTAATATCTTATCCAAGAGTAGTACCACTCGAACCTTATTATTATATCGGAATTAAATCCACCTGCAGGGTTTAATATAATAATCATAATCGAGCTCCTCAAGGGGACATCATCAACCCGCACGAGTCGGGACACAATTTCTAGTAATAATAATAATTGTCGTATAAACAATATTATTGCCCAAGATACGAGGCTTATTGAGTCGTTCATTTTGACTCTCACCTATGATAAATCAAAGCAATAATTATTATAAATACACAATTAAATATTATATACTTAGAATTAAGAAATAATAATTATCTGAGATTTACGTTCTTCTTACAGTCAGTACAGAAGACACTATCTCACCTTGATCCTGTTCAACGTATACAAATACGCTAATATATGCTAATAGTCAAGACCAACTATTCTCAAGCATACACTACAACCATTTATATAATTTGTCTAATAATTATATAGGTTGTGAACTATTATATTATTTTATAAGGCACCGATAATGTGATCTTCCGTGTGACACCAACACACCACATTATCTACAATATAAAATAATTAGACATTTCATTTGCATAACCATAACGTGAATTAATATGCAAAACATGTGATTAAATATAATTAATATCCTCATAGGTAGTAAATGGGAAATTAGGTAATACAAGCATAAATTATGCTTTGCAGTATACAATCCTAACAGTATATTGTGATGAAAGGCCAAATTTGTCTAAATGGTTAGTTATTTAGCCGTTTCGGCATGTAATGTGATGTATTGCTTCTGTATTTAGCCTGGTAGATCCTCACGGATAGGGTCTGCAGTGTTGTAATATTCCCGAGTGGTTTAGGGGTGTTACAGAATATGGTATCGGAGCTTAGGTTGTGGAAACCTAGGGTGTCAGGTTGAGTTATGTGTTTTCGAGTCTTGTCTTGTCGGATTGTGTCTGACTGAGTCAAGTCGCGATGCGTCGTCTGAGATGTCGGTCGTGATTAGTATCAAGGTGCAGCCATCATCTTCATGCGACCTGTGGATGTAAGTCTCCCTACTATATTGTGCCTTGTGTTATACGAGCTTGTATGATTCTATGTTGTGAAGTGGTGTTTAAATGTGAATTGTGAATACGTGACATATGCTTGTTTGATTCTCGTATTGTGCTGGAATGAAAAGTAGTGCCGGTGTATATGCGAGTGTATATATATATATATATATCTTTGTATAAATCGTTTTTATAGGAGTAATGGCTTTGGTGTGGTTATGTAACACCCCCTAACCTAGAAGCTGAACCGCAAAGGGGTCCGTGCTACTAAGTTGGGGAGTATCACACTTTTAAACTTTGAAAACCAATAAGAAGTAGATTTGGTAATGAGAGTACTCAAGGAAATAATGCAAACCGGTATTATTTATTCAAAGCATTACACAACCTTAAGTTTAATACATAACAAAACCATAACAGAGTGATCTTATTAAAAACAAAACATAGTCTTCCAGCATAGGGGCGAAATAGCTGGGGAATGGCATATGGACAAGTCTCCGGCTATCAACACTGAAGAAGATAGTCAACTCCTAAACATGAGCATCATCACCTGTATCATAAGAATCTAATTAGCTAATGGCTCAGTAAGATGAGACTTATGTAATAGCAAAGTATCACGTATCACATTTATCAACAAATAACTACTATATATATAGTCATGTTCTTGTAAAATCCTTTCTTCGGGTACCCTTGAAGTGTGATACTCGACTGATAGTGATAGGCCATGGTTTTCGGAACCTGTTCATATAATTGGCCAATAAAAGATGTATATGGGGGTTCCCATACTGGTTTTTCAACCAATGGTATTAGCCGTATTCAACCTTTTTCATTCAGTGTGGGTTTCCTTGACCGACTTTCAGCCGCAAGTATTTGCCACCATGTGTTGGGTCCGCCAGTCCCCCGCGTCCCGTGCCTACCCGCCATCAATCAAGTACCATACTTCATGTTCTTAAACATTCTTTCACACACACATGTTATGCATGATCGTTCAATAACAGTCACATATGCAAATATCAATCAATATATGATCCTTATGATACAGCAAGGAAAAGCCTCATCTTACCTCAAGTCCTGTGCCTGTTGATGTGAAAAGATCAGTTTCTATGGATGGATGTGCTAAAATCCTTGAAGAAACAATCTGAAATCTCTTTGGGGACTTTTAACACACACCTTGGAAAACTGTTAGATTTGAGCTTTCTGTTTGATTGGGCTTTTTGTAGCTTTTATAATTTTTTGAAGTGAAATATGTTACGGGCGTCTTAAAGTAGAGGTTCACAGCTTCAAAATGGTATATCATTTGTTGGTAAATACATACGTATACATATATTTATAGGAGTCCAAAGTCGGCTGAAAGTCAACCTTACTCGGACAGCTGGAGGCCTTATCCGGACAGCTGGCCGAGAAGGTTCTGTCGGTCGTGACCGACCTTATCCGGACAGCTGGACAGCCTTATCCGGATAGTGGCCTAGAAGCTTCTGTCGGTCGTGACCGACCTTATCCGGACAGCTGGACAGCCTTATCCGGATAGTGGCCTAGAAGCTTCTGTTGGTCGTGACTAACTTTATCCAGACATCTCGATAGCCTTATCCGGATAGTGGCCTAGAAGCTTCTGTCGGTCGTGACCGGCAGTTGTCAGTCGGCGTGTCCGGCGGTGACCGGCAAATGTCAGTCAACTTGGCTCAGCCGGTTCGACCCCTTCCCGATGTCCAAATTCGATTTTCCGACCTGTTCCGGACTCGTCGGAGTTAAATCTTCAATATGCTCAGAACGGATTTTAGATAATATTAAAATAATAATTTAATATTATTTTTGCAGTATAAGTGTTCTGTAATGAAAATTTTATCGTATCAATTCGTAGGAAATTTTCGAAATTACTTACATAAATTCTAAAATAATCCTTATAATTTATTTTGAAATCTTTTCTTTTTAAATCTTTCATTTTATGTTGGAAACATATCGGTCCAAGTATTGTACAACTTTTAATTATTGAAATCCATGATCATTAGCAAAATAAATAGCATTTAATTAAGTCTTTGAATTTTATAGGGTATTATAATTATTATTTTATAATCATTTAGCACATCGATCTCCTTACTGAGAAACTGAGCTCCTCACTGCAACAAAACATCTCACAATGACTTTTATCATGTTAGAGGAGATAATTAACATGTCGTATAAAACGTAATGCGAATGGGCATAGCAGTTATTCATGCTCATGAAATGTCTACTTGTATGCCATGCTTCCATAATGCATATTATGTAAATGTATTTAGGTATTAAATGGTTATTGGCTTAGGGGATAACCGGGCATTACAGTCCTCCCCCCTTATAAAATTTTGTCCTCGAAATTGACATACCGAACAGTTCTGGATATTTACTTTGCATTTCCTCCTCTCTTTCCCATCTAGCCTCTTCAACAGCATGATTCCTCCACAAAATCTTTACCAAATGAATTTCCTTGTTCCTTAGTTTCTTTATTTTCTTGTCAAGAACCTGTACCGGCTTCTCTTCATAGGACAAATCTGGGGATAATTCCAACGGCTCATAATTTAACATATGTGAGGGGTTGGAAATGTACTTCTTTAACATGGACACATTGAAGACGTTGTGTACACCAGATAGCGAAGGAGGTAAGGCTATTCTATAAGCTCTGTCACCAACTCTCTCAAGGATTTCAAATGGGCCAACATATCTCGGGCCGAGTTTTCCTTTCTTCCCAAATCTCATTATGCTTTTTATTGTGGATACTTTCAAGAAGACATGGTCTCCAACTGCGAATTCCAAATCTCTTCTTCGATTATCTGCATAACTCTTATGTCTACTTTGTGCAATTTTTATTCGTTCTCTTATCTTTTCTACCACCATAGCAGTCTGGTGTATCATTTCTAGGCCCAGTAGACTTCTTTCTCCAGCTTCATCCCAGTGTACGGGAGATCTACATTTTCTTCCATATAGTACTTCATAAGGTGCCATCCCAATTGTAGATTAGTAACTATTGTTGTAGGTGAACTCTACTAATGGAAGCTTTGTATCCCAATTGCCCTTGAAATCTAGTATGCATGCTCTTAACATATCTTCGAGTATTTGGATAACTCTTTCTGACTGCCCATCACTTTGTGGATGAAATGCGGTGCTGAAAGCAAGCTTCGTACCCATTGCATTATGTAAACTTTTCCAAAATGCAGATGTGAATTTAGGGTCCCTGTCAGATACTATAGATATTGGCACCCCATGTAGCCGGACTATCTCTTTAATATATTCCTGAGCGTATCGATCCATATTATATGTGGATTTTACTGGAAGGAAATGAGAAGACTTGGTCAATCTATCAACAATCACCCATATCGAATTATACCCACTTTGAGTCCATGGTAGCCCAAGCACGAAATCCATTGTAATGTGTTCTCATTTCCATTCCGGAATTAGTAAAGGCTTCAATAATCCTGCTGGTCTCTGATGTTCAGTTTTGATCTGCTGACAAGTTAGACATTCTGCAACGAATTTTGCAATATCTTTCTTCATGTTAGGCCACCAATAATGTTGTTGAAAGTCTTTTTACATTTTTGTGCTACTTGTATGTATTGAATAAGGACTGGAATGAGCTTCCTTCAGAATGTCCCCTATGATGGTTGTGTCAGCTGGCACACACAGTCTCCCTTTATATCGTAATATTTTGTCACTAGAGACTGAGAAGTTTGGTAATTTGCCTTCATCAACTTTTTCCCTCAATTTGCCAATGTATTGATCCGCCTTCTGGGTTTCTTTGAATATATCTTGCAGTGCAGGTTTCAATATGAGTGCTGATAATGAACAAGTCTTCCTTTTGGGCAAAATTTCCAGTTCTAATTTTTGCAAGTCTAATAATAGTGGCTTCTGCGTGACTAGCAAGAAAGACATAGACTTTCTACTTAGTGCATCTGCAACCACATTTGCCTTACCAGGATGATAGTTGATCTCGCAATCATAGTCTTTCACCAATTCTAACCATCTTCGCTGCCGCATATTCAGCTCCTTCTATGTGAAAAAGTACTTCAAACTTTTGTGGTCTGTATAGATTTCGCACTTTTCGCCATATAGGTAATGCCTCCAAATTTTTAGTGCAAAGACAACAGCAGCCAATTCTAGATCATGTGTTAGGATAATTCTTTTCATACTCTTTTAATTGCCTGGAGGCATAGGCTATTATCTTTCCATGATGCATTAATACAGCACCCAAACCATTCTTAGAAGCATCAGTGTAAACTACAAAGCCACCAGTTCCCATAGGAGTGGCAAGGACAGGAGCTGTAGTTAATCTGCGCTTCAATTCCTGGAAACTCCCTTCGCAAGCATCAGTCCAAACAAACTTTGTATTCTTCCTTGTTAACAATGTTAATGGGGTTGCAATCTTCGAGAATCCTTGTATAAACCGCCGGTAGTATCTGGCTAGTCCTAAGAAACTTCGAACCTCTGATACATTCGTTGGTGTTGGCCAGTTGCTCACCACCTCTACCTTGTTGGGATCAACTGAAATGCTATCCTTGGATACTACATGCCCTAAAAATACCACTTGTTCTAACCAGAATTCACATTTCTTGAATTTAGCATACAACCATTTTTCTTTGAGAATTTGAAGCACCATTCGGAGGTGTTCTTTATGCTCATCTCTATCATGTGAATAGATAAGGATGTCATCAATAAACACCAACACAAATTTATCAAGGAGCTCTTTGAATACCCGGTTCATTAGATCCATAAATGCTGCTGGAGCATTTGTCAAACCAAAAGGCATCACGAAAAATTCATAGTGACCATATCGCGTTCTAAATGCTATCTTTTGGATATCTTCTTCTTTGACCTTCAGTTGATGATATCCAGAACGTAAATCAATCTTTGAGAATACTGATGCTCCTTGAAACTGATCAAATAAATCATCTATCCTTGGAAGAGGATATTTGTTCTTGATGGTCACCTTATTCAGTTCCCTATAGTAAATGCATAATCGCAATGATCCATCTTTCATTTTCACAAATAAGATAAGTGCTCCCCAAGGTGAACAACTAGGACGAATGAATCCCTTATCAAGTAATTCTTGTAGCTGAGTTTTTAATTCTTTCAATTCTGTTGGTGCCATTCTGTATGGGGTTTTAGAAATAGGGGTAGTTCCTGGAATTACATCGATTGCAAACTCAATTTTCCGATCTGGGGGCAACCCTGGTAGATTATCTGGGAACACCTCAGGAAATTCTAGAACCACATCTACATCTTCAGGCTTCAATTTCATTTCAAGGGAGGTGTCCAAAACATTAGCCAAATAGCCAGCACACCCCTTATTTAACATCTTCCTAGCTTTTAGTGCAGTTATAATTGGCAAAGAGCACGGATATGAATTACCTTTAAAAATAAACCCTCCTTCATTTGCTGGTTGAAAGGCCACAATCTTCTTATTGCAATCGAAATTTGCACAATATTTAGCTAGCCAGTCCATTCCAAGGATAACATCAAAATTAGATATTGGTAGGACAACAAGGTCGGCGTAGAGTATCCTCCCGCCAATTCGAACTATACAGGCCCTCAACATTTGGTCAGAATCCATATTTTCTCCAAACGGAGCAGCCACATTATAACCAACTTTCAAGAGTTTTGGTTTAACGCCCGATTTTCTCATAAAATGCATATGATACAAATGAATGTGTAGATCCTGGGTCTATCAATGTAAGTGCAGGAATTCCTGAGATTAGAATGGTACTTGAGACTACGGAAGCATCTGCATCAGCTTCTTCTCGAGTCATTGCAAAGACCCTTCCCTGAACTTTATTCTCTGTGTTTGGGCAATCTCTCGCCATATGTCCGGGCTTCTTGCATCTGAAACAATTATTGGACCCAACAAAACATTCTCCAAAGTGATTTTTCCCATATTTAGTACACTTGGGCTTCTCAATTGTATTTGGAGCATCTCTCGCTGTAGGATGCTTCTGATTGGCTTTGCATGGTTTTTGCTCCGATTTCTTCTAATGTGCTGAATTTTTTGAAGCAAATGCTTGCCTCTTCTGCTGATAAGACCTTTGTATCTCCTTTTCGTCAGCTTCTGTGAGCAGTGCTTTGTCAACTATTTCTCTGAACTCAGTTGATGTAGACATCCTCACATCTCTTCTAATTTCAGGTCGGAGGCCTCTTAGGAAATGATCCACCTTCTCCGCATTATCCCTAGCAATATAGGGAACATACCTACAGCCTTCTTCAAATTTCCGAATATATTCACAAACAGACATATCCCCTTGTTTCAGCTCCAAAAATTCTTTGACCTTGAGAGACCGTGCATCCTTGGTGAGGTATTTATCATAGAATACTACTTTAAATCTCTCCCACGTCAACCCTTCCAAGTTGACTGCAAGTTTGGCTCCTTCCCACCAAGTTCTGGCATCCTTTTTGAGTTGAAAGATCGCACAAAGTATCTTCTCAGCATCGTCGATGTGCATGTAATCAAAGATAACATCAAGTGATTTGACCCATTCCTCTGCAACCATAGGATCAGCCCCACCATGAAAATCAGGAGGTTCCATTTTCCTAATTTTTTCATACACTGCTGGTCCATTATTATTTCTTAGTGGAGGTTGTCGGTTTTGTTCTTCGTTTCTTTGTTGCATGTTCAACAATTGTTGCATTTGTTCACCATACATTGTCTGTTGTTGCATCAGCTCAGCCAAATTCTCAAGAAGGTTATGGTTTGGATTTGGATCATCTCTTGCCTTTCTTTTGGGTGCCATCACATCCATTGTACTTCCCAATCTCACCCATTCATAAGCCAATAACGATCACATAACAATGATGATGACAACTAATATATTGTAATCTATTAAACACAATACTTAATAAATAAAAGTTGACCATATCCTTCAGTCGAGAATGTCCATATGCCATCTTCTGTCTGCAGGAAAGATTTAAACCTTCGCTCCGATACCACAACTGTAACACCCCCTAACCTAGAAGCTGAACCGCAAAGGGGTCCGTGCTACTAAGTTGGGGAGTATCACACTTTTAAACTTTGAAAACCAATAAGAAGTAGATTTGGTAGTGCGAGTACTCAGGGAAATAATGCAAACCGGTATTATTTATTCAAAACATTACACAACCTTAAGTTTAATACATAACAAAACCATAACAGAGTGATCTTATTAAAAACAAAACATAGTCTTCCAGCATAGGGGCGAAATAGCTGGGGAATGGCATATGGACAAGTCTCCTGTAACACCCCCAATCCGCTCAGGGATATTACACGCCGTAGAACCTTTCCTCAAGGATCTACCAGGCTGGTAACAACAAACGAACAACTCGACAATGCCTTTAAGGCTAAAAAGACTCAGTAGACCGATTTGGCCTTTCAATAAAAACATACAACTCTAACACATTACATGCCCACGCGGGGGTCGAATACAAACTACTCACGTACAACGGGGAAAAAAATACTGCAGCGGAAATAAAATACAACTAAAGCAATACGACATCAACGGGTCCTCGTGTGATTAGTATCGTTCATCTTTCATCATCCTTCATGCCGACCCTGTGCTCTGCTCCAAAACCTGAATGCAATACAGACATCCACCCCCCGAATACTCGGGGGTTAGCAAAACTCCACTGTTTTGCTAGTGCAAATACAAAGTGCAAATACGAGCCATATAATTCAAGTTCCAAGAATAACAATAATAACCAGGAATCCTCAAAGATTCAAATACAACGAAACGAATACTTCCCGAGGCAAGAGTTTGAGTAAAACTTTCCAAATCCGAAAGATCACAAATAACGAGAACGGTTTGCAAAATGGTTTAAAATACCCTCGGGAGTTTTAATAGAAAACAACTTAGGATTATCAATCCTTATCCTTTCCAAAAATCAACAGGGGTCACAGCCCAAAGGTTTTGTTTTCACAAATAGAAAACCGACAACAATTCACAGGGCCAGAGCCCAACATCACGTGTCCTCGACGGACATAAAAATCAACAAAACATAATCGCGCACGCGCATCGCCTAGGACCGGGACGAATCCACAAATCCCACTCAAGGCCTCGAAGGACCCTCCCGAGCTGGCTAGCTAAACAAATCACACACATGCATCGCCTAGGACCAGGACGCCACCATGAATCCCACCCGAGGCCTCGAAGGACCCTCCCGAGCTGGCTAGCTAAACAAATCACAACATCTTCGGCGCTCACGGTTGGATCAATCACTTGTTGCATCCTGACCACATGATCACATGCCATGTGTCACCGTAGTTTTTCTTAGGCTCTCACGGTTGGATCAATCGCTTGTTGCATCCTGGCCACATGATCACATGCCACGTGCCACCGTAGAGCCCGCCCACATCCACACAATCACACACATAGCACAATGCAACAAAGATATCCAAACAATTCACTCAGAGGCATCAAACACTTAGCAAAACATCTCGTCAAACCACAACGTACCGGAATGAAATAATATACGTCCACACGCAATACCAAGTGCAACATCAACACCAAACATATCCATAGAATTCACATAGTTATTCACAAACCACACCATTCACAAAACACACGCGTTTTGAAAGCAAGCCTTTAACAAGGCTAAACCGAATCTTTTGAAAGTTCGATTCAAATGACCAAACAACCACCTTTAGACGATCACTAATTATTGTATCCACAAAACAAGAATTATATGGACAAGGTACTTGCCTCAAAATCGGCACACAAGTATCCCGACGAACACGGCTCAACCGGAAAGCTTCGAAACGCCCGATGCTTTCGAAAAGGAAAACGACAACGAACGGAAGGGTTCAACACGGTTTCTTCGCAAGAAACTCGACCCTAACATCATATAATCCATAAATCAACAATCATACGAGGAAGGATAATCGTAGAACGCCCGAAAACCCCTCTAAGATATTCTACCGGACACCTTCAAGGCATCGGTCAAGAACTCGACCAAAACGACGAATCGATACGATCCAACCATGGAATAACAAGGGAAATGATATAATACATCTAAATAATCATCAATCCATCATAATCCTAAGTTAAATCGGATTAAATGGATGAAAACAACCAAAACACCCAAATTCCCCAAAACTAGATTTCTAGGAAATCTGACCTGATTCGGTAGATCGGAGGATGTTATAGGATTGCTGATTGATGATATGAACTCCAAGACTTCATGGATTTGATGTTCAACAACATGGCTTCATGATACCAAAGTCCACAACCGCGGAAGAGAAAGCAAATATTGAGAAAAATGGTGAAAACCCGTCCGCAGGGCCTTAAATAGGCTGCCTGCCGGCCGAGTTACATACGTAACCGGCCAAGGGCTTACGTACGTAACCGGCCATGGCCAAGACGCTGCCAAAAAATGCCGGCATCCTTACGTACGTAACCGGCCAAGGGTTACGTACGTAACCGGCATTACGTGCGAATCGCCGGCGCTACCGTGCGTAACTCGGCGATCTGGCTGGGCCCAGGCCCGCGACCATGACTCGGCCGGGGCCAACTCCGACGGCCCGAACGACCCCGAAACCCGATCCTGAATACGAATCGAAGATACGGTTACGAAGTACTCGCAAATACGAATTCGAGCACTAAGAGAACACACGATTCCGACCACGCGAAGGCTCAAAATTCGACAACGGAAAGTAATTACCCCAAACTTTGGGAAATTACGAAAATGGCCCAAAACGTCCGAAATACACGATACACGACCGAAACACCAAGCCGAAGCTCTCAACATGAATACTAACATTAAATGAACTTACGAGAAACTCGAACCAATAGTTTCGGACGAGATTCTAAAGAATCGAACTCAAGTGCGGAAAAGTCGCTAAAAAGCACGGAACTCAACAAAACGGCACAGAAACGAACTCTTTGTAGCTTTCTGTTTGATCGGGCTTTTTGTAGCTTTTACAATTTTTTCGAAGTGAAATATGTTACGGGCATCTTAAAGTAGAGGTTCAGAGCTTCAAAATGATATATCATTTGTTGGTAAATACGTACGTATACATATATTTATAGGAGTCCAAAGTCGGCTGAAAGTCAACCTTACTCGGACAGCTGGAGGCCTTATCCGGACAACTGGCCGAGAAGGTTCTGTCGGTCGTGACCGACCTTATCCGGATAGCTGGACAGCCTTATCCGGATAGTGGCCTAGATGCTACTGTCAGTCGTGACCGACCTTATCCGGATAGCTGGACAGCCTTATCCGGATAGTGGCCTAGAAGCTTCTGTCGGTCGGGACCGACCTTATCCAAACAGCTGGACAGCCTTATCCGGTTAGTGGCCTAGAAGCTTCAGCCGGTCGTGGCCGTGATTGTCGTCGGCGGTGGCCGGCAAATGTCGATCAACTTGGCTCGGCCGGTTCGACCCCTTCCGATGTCAAATTCGATTTTCCGACATTAGGACTCGTCGGAGTTAAATATTCGATATGATCGGAACGGATTTTAGATAATATTAAAATAATAATTTAATATTATTTTTGCAGTATAAGGGTTCTGTAATGAAAATTTTATCGTATCAATTCGTAGGAAATTTTCGAAATTACTTTCATAAATTCTAAAACAATCCTTATAATTTATTTTGAAATCTTTTCTTTTTAAATCTTTCATTTTATGTTGGAAACATATCGGTCCAAGTATTGGACAACTTGTAATTATTGAAATCTATGATCATTAGCAAAATAAATAGCATTTAATTAAGTCTTTGAATTTTATTGGGTATTACAATTATTATTTTATAATCGTTTAGCACATCGATCTCCTTACTGAGAAACTGAGCTCCTGACTGCAAAAAAACATCTCACAATGACTTTTATCATGTTAGAGGAGATAATTAACATGTCATATAAAACGTAATGCGAATGGGCATAGCAGTTATTCATGCTCATGAAATGTCTACTTGTATGCCATGCTTCCATAATGCATATTATGTAAATGCATTTAGGTATTAAATGGTTATTGGCTTAGGGGATAACCGGGCATTACAGGTTACGTAAGGAAAATTTATATATGTGATATTTTAAAGCTTAAATGTTTTTGGGGAGTCACGTAAATTTTATTTAAAAACATCCTTCAAAGCGAGGAAAATTTTGATTTTCGTATGATGACCTCAAGGCCGAAAATTTTTGAGAATTCAAACTATTGATATTTCATTTTCATCTTGTATTATAAGTTTTCAAAACGCGATTTTTAAAACTAGAATGAGGTCTACAAAATTTTTTTTTACTCAAGACGTGACTCTCGCTTGTAACTTTTCGGTTTCATGATTGTCAGTCAGAAGATGTGTGGTGATGATGTTACCATTGTTTGGGCAATAGTGCTCAGAATTTTGATTAAAATGATGGTGTGAATGCTGAGTCGTTCGATATGCACTCGTTGAGATAGCCCTCTTTACTGAGAGGTGGGGTTTCGATTTTTAAATGTTTATTGTCTTTTGATGGTTGCTCGTGGGATGTTGTAATCATGTGAATCGATGGCGTTTGGATTCGTATGTGGTTGTTTATTTGTAACATTCGGTTCCGGTATTGTTTGGTATATGTTCATAAATGTGTTGCTAAATTAGAGCAGCTAGTGCATGCTAAGTATGAAGCTAGCACACGCAAATGTGGCATGGCTAGCGCACACTAAATCTCTATTGTAGCGCACGCTAATCAATCTAGACAGAAGCCATGGAACTGCATTTTGGCCTTTAAGTCTAACTTTTGCGATCATCAGACCGATCATCCGTGACCGTATTCTATGTGTGTTGTCTAGTGATGACAATTGTTGTGTGTGATTATGTGTTATGATTTTTCATTGCGCTAGGTGGTTACTTGTTAGTATGCCGAGAGGAAGAGGCCATGGTCATAACCGTGGTACAGATGGCCACGGGGATCAGACGCGGGACCGAGAGAATATTTCCGGGAATGATATTAGTATTGGTGTTGCTACTATATTGCGACAAGTAGCAGCACAGATGACTCAGTTGACCCAAGCGGTTCAACGCAACACTGACGCGACTCAGAACGTCGGTGTAAATCAATGGCTTTAAGAGGTAGTTCGTATGAATCCCCCTCGATTCTCCGGTGCTGTGGATGCGTTGGGATGGGATGGTTAGCTTTTCCAGTTGGGAAAGATATTCGAGGCAGTTGATTGCCCCGAAGAGCGGAAGGTGCCTATCGCTCAGTACCTTCTTGATAGAGATGCCGCTAATTGGTGGGAAGCTGTTAAACCTCGTAATCATGTTATCACGTGGGCGGAGTTCCAGGAATTTATGGAAGCTGGGTTTTGTCCAAAACTGATTAGAGATCATAGGATTCGTGATTTTTATTTGGCAGAACTGCAGGATATATCGGTGTCACAAACTATTATCGACTATAGCAAACAACTGAGTTATGTGCGAGATCGGGTGAGGACTGAAGAAGAGAAGATCTGTCATTTTAACATGCGGATGAAGCCATGTATTTGCAAGTATATGGTGGGACTATTGCACTACGTTGAGAGATTATTAGAATCGAGCCTTAGCCTACGAACTAGCCTCGTTATCGTCGGAACGTGTGCCCGAGTCAAAGAAATAGAGGAAGTTTGATGATCTTATGGTCAGTACAGGAGTTGATGTTTCTAAGCTGCAACGCCGTATTTTTTTCTGCTGTGAAGCTCCATCGCTCGATGAGTGGGACTAAGGCTCTGTTCTTTTGGACTGAATGAATCTGGCCCAATCGGCCCAGAATGGGTCTGATCAATCGAATCGAATGGGCCAATCGAATCGAATGAATCGAATCAAATATATATTAAGGGTAAATAATAATAATAATGGTAAATAATAATAATAGTAATTAACAACAACAACAACGATAATAGTAATATTATTAGTAATAATAACAATAATAATAATTAAGATTAATAATAATAATAATAAGAAGAAGAACTGAGCTGAACTGAACTGAACTGAACTGAATGGACCTGAACTGAACCTAACCGAACTAAATCGAATGAATGGACTGGCGAATCAACTGAATCAGGAATCGAAAATCGAAAAATAAGTCCAAAAGAACAGGGCCTAAGAGTCCCAGGTTGTCAGCTTTGACTCCTGGTAAAGCCAGGAGGTGTTTTAACTGTAATGTGTCGGGGCATGTACGTGCATATTATCCTTCCCCACCAGTAATTGTAATACCCGAGATCTTTATTCCGGCTTTGTTGAATTTTATTCGGTCGAACGGACTGTTGTCGTCTGCGTCTTTGGAATCACATGCTTGTATTGCGGTACGTTGAGTTTCGTAGCCTGTTCGTTATTGTTTTGGATCATAACCGGTGCGTTCGCGTGATCGAGACGTCGTCGAATATCGACCCGAGCAGTCGGAGGGCTGGCTAGGTCGAGTTACGGCCATAAGGCCTGGCCGATTACGGCCGTAAGACGTCCGCACACCCTGGCCTGGGAGGACTCAGTTACGGCCATAAGGTTCATCAGATTACGGCCGTAAGGCCTTGTTACGGCCGCTAAGCACTGGTCGGTTACGGCCGTAGTGACTCGGCAGATTTCAGTCAGTTGCCCTGGGAGCTCGATTACGGCCGTAAGGCTATGCCGATTACGGCCGTAAGGTACGATCATTGCGTACGCAAGGATTCGGCCATTACGTACGCTACAGGTAGTTGACCGAGTTACGGCCGTAAGGCACTGCCGATTACGGCCGTAACACTGTCGGCCATATATAGGCCTGGCGACGGGCCAGACCTCACTTTACCCCATTTTCTCATTCTTGTGGCGGCTGGAGAGCGGAAGGTGCGGGAACTCGAGTTTTTGGTCGATTCCACTCAATTTATAGGTGTTTTGGAAGATCCTTTTCGATTATATCATCACCGAATTCTTGTTCTTTGCGGGATCGAGGTAATTCTTTCGTAGAACCCTAGTTGTGTAATTTTTGGGTGATTTGTTCATGATTCATTGATTTTTCGCTGCCGTGATATGAGCTTCCTATTTATAGGAGACAAGGTTGTTGGGACCTCTCCGGCGATCGCGGGCGACCGCCGTTTTCTATATTATAATAAGATGGCCGATCGTCCCGTCACGTGGGGCTGTTCCCTTAAAGTCTGGGGCTGCTTCTGGTGGCCGGTATGCGAGCGATGGGAAGCTCGCACGCGTCTGAGTCATTTGTCAGGGAGGACCCACTTTGTACCTTTCGGCGGCCGTGTCGGTAGGTGAGGTAGGTGACAGACAGGGGTCAAAGGTCTCATCTGTCAGCGCCTTTTGCGGATCTGCATGTGGGTCACCGTCCAAGATTCGGTCTTTGACGACTTTGACGGATATTGGATTCATACGTGGCATGAGATGATCGTTTCTGGTTGGACATTATAGAAGATCGCCAAATAACAAATGACGATCGCTGGATACCAAAAGACGATCGCCGTGGGTGCCGACTGCTGGGTGTTTGCCCAGAGTAAGTGTTCTATGGTTGGCTCTCAGATCGTTAGGCCGATCGCCATTGAGGCGTATTAATTGCCGCACAACAATTGCGCCCCAGCTCGCTTCGATGTTGAAAACACGGGGTGAGGTGGTACTGTTGGCGATCGCCAATGTTTAGACGATCAGACGATCTAATTTCAAATTCGGACGATCTCCTTTACGTTGGGAGCAGCATGAAAGGAAGGCGGGCTCTCGAAACGTTGCAAGGACACGCGTCGCGCTACCATTGGGGGAGTCCGACGGTTTGTCAGACTTGTCGCCTGGCGTGCCCTTGAAAAGACGCGTACGCGGGATTCGAGTGCTGCATTTAATGTGTTCCCCCTCCGACGGTTGCACTCCAGCCCTCGGAATTTCGCCTATTTGGACGGAGACCCCTGCTTCCGCCTATAAAAGGGGCTAGGGCTACTTCATTTTTACTCTTCACTCGTCTTTGCCTTCTTGATGAAACTCTGCAGAAATTTCCGAAGCTTCTTGTGCCGATCGTCCTCCTTTTTCTTTAGGTAAGAAAACCAATCTTCTTTCTCCCTTTACTTTTTAAGAACATGCCTGGAGGATCCAAAACCTTCGAAACCGGAAGCACCTCCGCCGCCGCGGCTTCGCCGGACCGGGAGGAAATTCCCGTGGGACTCCATTTGGAAACGGCCGTTGAGGCTATTCGTGCGGGGATTGCACCCGCAGAACTCGAGGAGCTCTTCAACGAGGCCGAAGTGTAATACCCGTAATTTCGATTTCCGGTAATTTCTTTTTTTTGGAGAAAGTCCGTTTTTACGAATCACTCATGACCGTTTCGTCATTCCGAGAATGATTAATTCTGCACTTTTTGTCATCCGAGCTCGTTTCGGTGTTGTTTTGTTGAGTTCCGTGCTTTTTAGCGGTTTTTCCGCACTTGAGTTCGATTCCTGCGAATCTCGTCCGAAACTGTTGTTTCGACTTTCTGGTAAGTTCATTTAATGTTATTATTCATGTTGCAAGCTTCGGCTTGGTGTTTCGATCATGTATCGTGTATTTCTGACGTTTTGGGCCATTTTCGTAATTTCCCAAAGTTTGGGGTAATTACTTTTCGTTGTCGAATTTCGAGCCTTCGGGTGGTCGGAATCGTGTGTTCTCTTAGTGCTCGAGTTCGTCTTTGCGAGTACTTCATATCCATATCTTCGATTCGTATTCAGGTTCGGGTTTCGGGGTCGTTCGGGCCGTCGTTCGGGCTCAGGCCGGCACTGGCCGAGTTACGGCCTGTAGTGATCGGCAGTTACGTAAGTAAGGCCCTGGCCGGTTACGTATGTAACGCGGCGATTTTGGGGCGATGACTTCGGTTACGTCGTAAGGCCACAGGCGGTTACGTGCACGCAGAGCGGTAGTTTTAGGGCGATGACTCGATTACGTCGTAAGCCTTGGCGATTACGTCGTAACCGGCCGTGACGGCTATATAAGGCCCTGCATATGGGTTTTTGGCCATTTTTCTCAATCTTTCCTTCCTCTTCCGCGGATGTGGTCTTGGGAATCTTGAAGCCATGTTGTTTAACAACAAATTCATGAAGTTCTTGAGGTTATAACATCAATCAATCATCCTATAACATCCTTTGATCGAGCGAATCAAGGTTAGATTTCTAGAAATCTAGTTTTGGGGAATTTGGGTATTTTGGTTGATTTCGTCCGTTTAATCCGATTTAACTTAGGATTATGATGGATTGATGATTATTTATATGTATTATATCATTTCCCTTGTTATTCCATGGTTGGATCGTATCGATTCGTTAATTGGGTCGAGTTCTTGACCAACGCCTTGAAGGTGTCCGGCAAAATGTCTTAGAGGGGTTTTCGGGAGTTCTACGATTATTCTTCGTCGTATGATCGATGATTTATTGATTATATGTTGTTAGGGTCGAGTTTCTTGCGAAGAAACTGAGTTGAACCCTTCCATTCGTCGTCGTCTTCCGTTTCGATAACATCGGGCGTTTCGAAGCTTTTCGGTTGAGCCGTGTTCGTCGGGATACTTGCGTGCCGATTTTGAGGCAAGTACCTTGCTCATACATTTCTTATTTTGTGGATATGATGATCGGTGATCGTCTTGGTGTGTTTGTTTGGTTGTTTGAAATGAAGTTTCAAAAGATTTCGGTTTGGCCTCGTTAAAGGCTCTCTTTCAAAACGCGTGTGTGTTTTGTGAACGGTGTGTTTTGGGAAATGTTTATGATTTGATCATTTTGAACGTGAAGGCTTTGATGATATCCCTGTTGTTTAAAGTTATGGAATTGTGTATTCCATGTTTAACCTTGTCACTGTGTTTTGAAGAGTTTGATAACGGCGTCGAGTAAGTGGCCATCTCTAGTAAGTATTCTTGATGAACTTACATTCTTAGCATATTAGTATTGCATGAGTAACGTGTGTGTGTGTATGCTCACTACGGGTTAGATCCGACGGGGTCTCGGTAGGGGTCCACGGAGGGGTGGATCCGCGAGCTTGCTTTTAACCACTATGGGTTAGATCCGACGAGGTCTCGGTAGGGGTCCACGGAGGGGTGGATCCACAGTTAATTGTGGTGTATTTCACAAATGTGATTTGATTATGGCATTTCCGGAAATGAGTGCTTTTGAACGGTTTTCATGATTGCATGCATCGACTAAGTGTGTAAGAGGTAAGTTGTTCGTTTGGCTTACTTGGCTAGGATGGCACTAGAATATTTTGTTGTTTGTGTTAAATCCTTTATTTGTGGATTTTTATGTTGGGAGACGAACCTTGTGGTCGTTCTTGTGTATTGTGAGTTGATGAGATTTGGGGCTAAAATCCCAATGGTTTTGTAAAAGTCATTTTATGGATTTGGGGCTAAAATCCCAATGGTTTGGTAAAGGTCATTTTTCGGAAAGTAAACCTTTGGGGCGGTGACCCCTTTCATCTTTTGGGTTTTGAAAAGTAGGATTTGATAATCCTAAATCGTTTTCTATTAAAACTCCCGATGGTATTTCAAATCATTTTATAAATTGTTTCCCTTGATATTTTGATCTTGAAATTTTGGGAAGTCTTTACTCAAACTCTCGCCTCGGGAAATGTTCATCTTGTTGTATTTGAATCTTTGAGGATTCCGGATTATTATTGTTCGTGGAATGTGAATTGTATGACTCGTATTTTTGCACTTGTACTTGCACTAGCAAAACAGTGGAGTTTTGCTAACCCCCGAGTACTCGGGGGGTGGATGTCTATTTTTGCATTCAGGTTTTGGAGCATAACATAGGGTCGGCACGACGGATGATGAAAGATGATCGATACTAATCACATGAGGAACCGTACATTGTTTATTGGTACAATTGTACCTTATTTTCAGCTGCTATATTTTCCCGTTGTACGGGTGTGGTTGTGTATTGACCCCTGCATGGGCATGAGTTGTATTTGAGTTGTATGTACTTATTGAAAGACCAAATCGGTCTACTGAGTCATTTTAGCCTTAAAGGCATGGTTGAGTTGTTATATGTTGTTACCAGCCTGGTAGATCCTTGAGGAAAGGTTCTACGGCGTGTAATATCCCTGAGCGGATTGAGGGTGTTACAAATATGGTATCAGAGATTAGGTTGTGGAAACCTAGGCTGTCGGGTCAAGTCGTGTTGTTTGAGTCTTGTTTCGTCGGATTTTATCTGACTGAGTCGTGTCGCGACGCGTCGTCTGAGTTTGTTGGTCGTGATTAGTATCGTGGGCGATCATCATCTTCGTGCGACCTGTGGATGTAAGTCTCCCTTCCTTGTGTTGTGCCTCGTGTGACACGAGCTATTTTTATGATTATTTGTTAAGTGACGGAATCCTCTTATGGATTTTGATTTCTTGGTATGTGGTTATTTGACCCTCATATTTCGTTCATATGAGGAGTAGCGTTGCTGGATTGTGCATGTTTGACTTTATTTCTTTTATCCGCAGCGTGAGTTCTTTTGTAATGGCTTTCGGTATTTTACCGACTGAGTTTTATTTCGAAAACCGATTCCTTTAACCGAGTTTTGGCATTATGGCCTTGATCGCTTTGGCGAAATCCTTATGACAGTATTTAGTATTTTGTAAATGGCTTTTGTGAGTTTTTGAAATGTTACCGTCATCGGCCTTTTTGACGTTGTAAATGGTTTTTAGCCTGGTGAGTTCCGGCGCGGGACCCACGGCACTATAAAGTTTTGTGTAATTACCTGAAATTTTTGGGCATTCTAGCCCATTGAATTATCTTTGAAAACCTTGAGTATCTTAGGAAATAAATTTCGAGACATACTTTTAAAATGAATTATTTTCTCGTGGTACATCCAAGGTGCCACAATATGTTTCAAAATTCTTCTACCTCGAGGACCAAAATGTTTTGAGATATTTTCAATATTTTAGAAACACTTTTACTTAGACCCGAGGGTCGAATATTCTGAAAGTTTTTCACTAAGAGAAAGTGTTCTCATTTTTATCAAATGCGAAATGGTTCTCCATAGTCTCGATAACGATCTTTCACGTTTGTACTTTTTTGAAAGGTGATACTCAAGATTAACCGGTGTTTTTCTAAATTATTTTCAAAAGGAGGTTTCGTTTTTTTTAAAACCTACCCATTCCCGTTTGAGGGCTGGGTATGTATGTATGATGTTCGCGTTGTCGTTATAATGTTAACTTCTGAATATGATCGAATTGGTGGCATGAACGTTGAGGCGTTGCCACGTATTTGTAGTACTAGCCCTCTGTTAGAGGTGTGAACTGGTATATACTATTTGTCGCCTCGTGGCGATTTGCGTGTTGTCGCACGAGTGTGAGCTGTTGAAGCTTGGATTTTTGTGCGTTTATGCACATGGGTGATTGTTTCATGATGTTTGTGGTTGTGTGCTGGCTATCGTTCGGGCCGTTGTAATCGTCGAACGATGCCGTTGTTGTTGTGATTTTTGTATACGTTGATATGTTATGCTGAGTTGGCATCTCCGGTATGTTGTTTTGCGGTGTTATGTTCTATTGTATCTAGCATCTGTATTTTCGATATGCCGAGCCGAGGCATTTCGAACGTATTGTGCCGGGGGCATGTACGTGCAAATTGTCCTTCTCGTCAGTAACACTTTTCAAGTGTGGACCCGAGAGACACAGGATCCAATTTTGCGAGTTGGGTTTCGAGTCTTTCGGGGCGCGAACTTCAGTACAGATATGAGGATCGGCTCTGAGAGGCCCATGGGAGATGTTTCTGTCGTTTGCTTTTTGTGTTGTCACCTTACTCCAGTTGTTGTGAGTTGCGGGAACGACATTTCTTTTATAAGAGGTCGAATGTAATGCCCGTATCGTTTTGACTTCCGCATTTCCTCTTTCTCATGTCTATCGACTCGCTCGTGTTCATTGATACTTTCTGAACTTGTTCTGTATTTCGGTTTCATCATTCGAACGAGCTGTGATCTTGTTTTGGGTCGATCTGGTTATCGCTGTAACTTTTCCGAGTTCAGTTCGATTCTTGTGAACCTTGTTCGGAAGTAACATCTTTTGGTTCTACTAGTTCTTTTATTCGAATTGGATCGGATTTTGGACTTCTGTATTTTTGACTCTATCGACTCGTTTATGCTCGTTAACATTTTCTGAATTTTCCCTATCCCTTGCTTTTGTTGATCGAACGAGTGTGGTATTGTTTCGGAATAACTCGTTTGTCGTTGTGACTTTTCTATTGCTATTCCCTTTCCTGTGGATCTTATATGAATGCACATCCTGTTGTTTTCACCGGATCATATATTGTCTCGAGTCGAGATGTGAACCTTGGAGTTGTTGTTTGAATTTTATTATCCTTCGTATTTCGGACATGATTGTTCGATTTTTGTTGTCTCGATCGTTTGTTTGTTCAATTTTTGTTCTCATTTCGTGATTGTTGAGCATCCAGGCTCCTTCCTAATTCCCTTAAGTTCGGGAAATTAGTCTCGTTTTCGATCTTCCAACCCTTGAGCGGTGGAATTCCGTATTTGTTCAGCGTTTGACTCGCGTTTTGATTGATGAACCGTTGGGTTGGTCAATCGTATTGATTTTTGTTCGTTGTGTTTTGCGATTGTTCAGATAATCGACTCGATTGTATTATCTGTTTGATGACGCTTGTCACTTGTTGATTTTATTATGTCTCTATCGGTGGCGCTGTGTTGGTCGTCGTGGAGCGTGTTTTCACGTCGTATGTCTCTTTGCGTTTCTTGCAACGTTTCGCCGTCGGGCGTGAGTTTTCAGTTTTTGTGTATCTCATCGAGTTTTCCTGGCGGGGATATTGCTTCTCCCTACTTTTTTTTAAGTTTCGGGACGAAACTTCTTTTAAGGAGGCGGAGGGTAGGATGTAATACCCGTAATTTCGATTTCCGGTAATTTCTTTTTTTCGGAGAAGGTCCGTTTTGACGACTCGCTCATGACCGTTTCGTCATTCCGAGAATGATTAATTCTGAACTTTCTGTCATCCGAGCTCGTTTCGGTGTCGTTTTGTTGAGTTCTTTGCTTTTTAGCGGTTTTTCCGCACTTGAGTTCGATTCTTGCGAATCTCGTTCGAAACTGTTGTTTCAAATTTCTCGTAAGTTCATTTAATGCTATTATTCATGTTGCAAGCTTCGGCTTGGTGTTTCGATCATGTATCGTGTATTTCGGACGTTTTGGGCCATTTTCGTAATTTCCCAAAGTTTGGGGTAATTACTTTCTGTTGTCGAATTTCGATCCTTCGGGTGGTCGGAATCGTGTGTTCTCTTAATGGTCGAGTTCGTCTTTGCGAGTACTTCGTAACCGTATATTCGATTCGTATTCGTGAGTTCGGTTTGAGGTCGTTCGCCATCGTCGGGCCCAGCGATCGCCGAGTTACGGCGGTAGTGATCGGCGATTACGTCGTAAGGCCGGTCACGCACGTAAGGCCACGGCGATTACGTGCGTAGCGGGCCGGCGATTTTGGGCGATGACTTCGGTTCGTCGTAAGGCCCTAGCCTTCACGTGCGTAACGCCCGATAGTTTTAGGGCGATGACTTCGTTACGTACGTAAGCCTTGGCCGGCTACGTACGTAACCCGGCCGGCAGACAGCCTATATAAGGCCCTGCACACGGGTTTTTGGCCATTTTTCTCAATCTTTCCTTTCTCTTCCGCGGATGTGGTCTTGGTAATCTTGAAGCCATGTTGTTTAACAACAAATCCATGAAGTTCTTGAGGTTATAACATCAATCAATCATCCTATAACATCCTTTGATCGAGCGAATCAAGGTTAGATTTCTAGAAATCTAGTTTTGGGGAATTTGGGTATTTTGGTTGATTTCGTCCGTTTAATCCGATTTAACTTAGGATTATGATGGATTGATGATTATTTATATGTATTATATCATTTCCCTTGTTATTCCATGGTTGGATCGTATCGATTCGTTATTTGGGTCGAGTTCTTGACCAACGCCTTGAAGGTGTCCGGCAAAATGTCTTAGAGGGGTTTTCGGGAGTTCTACGATTATTCTTCGTCGTATGATCGATGATTTATTGATTATATGTTGTTAGGGTCGAGTTTCTTGCGAAGAAACTGAGTTGAACCCTTCCATTCGTCGTCGTCTTCCGTTTCGATAACATCGGGCGTTTCGAAGCTTTCCGGTTGAGCCGTGTTCGTCGGGATACTTGCGTGCCGATTTTGAGGCAAGTACCTTGCTCATACATTTCTTATTTTGTAGATATGATGATCGGTGATCGTCTTGGTGTGTTTGTTTGGTTGTTTGAAATGAAGTTTCAAAAGATTTCGGTTTGGCCTCGTTAAAGGCTCTCTTTCAAAACGCGTGTGTGTTTTGTGAACGGTGTGTTTTGGGAACTGTTTATGATTTGATCATTTTGAACGTGAAGGCTTTGATGATATCCGTGTTGTTTAAAGTTATGGAATTGTGTATTCCGTGTTTAACCTTGTCACTGTGTTTTGAAGAGTTTGATAACGGCGTCGAGTAAGTGGCCATCTCTAGTAAGTATTCTTGATGAACTTACATTCTTAGCATATTAGTATTGCATGAGTAACGTGTGTGTGTATTCTCACTACGGGTTAGATCCGACGGGGTCTCGGTAGGGGTCTACGGAGGGATGGATCCGCGAGCTTGCTTTTAACCACTATGGGTTAGATCCGACGGGGTCTCGGTAGGGGTCCACGGAGTGGTGGATCCACGGTTAATTGTGGTGTATTTCACAAATGTGATTTGATTCTGGCATTTCCGGAAATGAGTGCTTTTGAACGGTTTTCATGATTGCATGCATCGACTAAGTGTGTTAGAGGTAAGTTGTTCGTTTGGCTTACTTGGCTAGGATGGCACTAGAATATTTTGTTGTTTGTGTTAAATCCTTTATTTGTTGATTTTGATGTTGGGAGACGAACCTTGTGGTCGTTCTTGTGTACTGTGAGTTGATGAGATTTGGGGCTAAAATCCCAATGGTTTTGTAAAAGTCATTTTATGGATTTGGGGCTAAAATCCCAACGGTTTGGTAAAGGTCATTTTTCGGAAAGTAAACCTTTGGGGCGGTGACCCCTTTCGTCTTTTGGGTTTTGAAAAGTAGGATTTGATAATCCTAAATCGTTTTCTATTAAAACTCCCGATGGTATTTCAAATCATTTTATAAATTGTTTCCCTTGATATTTTGATCTTGAAATTTTGGGAAGTCTTTACTCAAACTCTCGCCTCGGGAAATGTTCATCTTGTTGTATTTGAATCTTTGAGGATTCCGGATTATTATTGTTCGTGGAATGTGAATTGTATGACTCGTATTTTTGCACTTGTACTTGCACTAGCAAAACAGTGGAGTTTTGCTAACCCCCGAGTACTCGGGGGGTGGATGTCTATTTTGCATTCAGGTTTTGGAGCATAACACAGGGTCGGCACGAAGGATGATGAAAGATGATCGATACTAATCACATGAGGAACCGTACATTGTTTATTGGTACAATTGTACTTTATTTTCAGCTGCTATATTTTCCCGTTGTACGGGTGTGGTTGTGTATTGACCCCTGCATGGGCATGAGTTGTATTTGAGTTGTATGTACTTATTGAAAGACCAAATCGGTCTACTGAGTCATTTTAGCCTTAAAGGCATGGTTGAGTTGTTATATGTTGTTACCAGCCTGGTAGATCCTTGAGGAAAGGTTCTACGGCGTGTAATATCCCTGAGCGGATTGGGGGTGTTACACGAAGTGGCGAGATCTGCGGCGACAACGAAGCAAGGGGGTTCGCCGGTGGATGAAGATGAACTGGTGCGGTTGTCTTGGGAAAAAGATAGCGTGTTCGGCCCCGCCTATATGGATTTCGCTAAGCTTATGGAGGGGATTGCCGGGCCCTGTCTAGAATTTGATTTCGAAGCATACTCCGCCGCTCATCCCTACGAACATGTGAAGCGGACGGTGTTTCGGGCCGCCGACCCGTCTCAGTGGACTCTCGGTAGGATTCGGAGTTCGGCGACCCGGAAAGACTTGAGCCGCTGGAGGGCCAAATATCATATTCCTTCTGACGTTTCACTGCACGTGCCCTCCGAGAATGAACGTGCCGACCAGCCTCCCGAGGGTATGGTCGCCATTAATGAAATGACCCTGGCGGCCGGACTGCGGTTTCCCTTGCCGTTCGCCGTCTCGTATCTGCTGGTCGCCTGGAATCTGGTGCCTCTCCAAAGACTGTTATAAAATTTTCTGAATTGATTACAAATACATGTCTTAAATTTACAAGAAAATTTTACAAGTACAAAAATAAAGATCATCTGCCTCTGCCTCTGCCTCTTCGGATAGGCTGCTTGGCAGGTCTGAAAGGTTTAGCTCCAATTGGTCTTGTCTTGACAGGGGCAAGACCATACTTTCTCATTACGACAAGAGCTGCAAAATCTTGCTCTTCTTGAGATGAGAACTTATTCTCAACACATAGTTTCTTGATTTTTCTTTCGAGTGCAAGTTCATTCAAGGCATTACCTTTCTCCAAAGTGGGAGGTTCTTTGGCCCTGAAAGGAGGGATCATGGGATATGCATTGCGTGCCTCAGCATGTTTTAGAAGAATGGTCTAGAGTTGTGGATGAGCTTCTTCCATGAAGTTGATGAAGATCTGCTGTGGGGAGCAATTACTATCTTGGAGTATTTCCCAGATATAGTAGTCTCTGATGAACGTTTTCTTTGCAGATCCCCACATGGGTAGAGCTTCGATAGGTACAAAATCTTCAACGTACCACAACTTTTTGCCTTCCCATTCTAGAGTAGGCTCGAATCCTCCTTTGGTCCTCCTCTTTTTGTCTGCAGGCTGATCATCAGCCTGTTCTGATTCTGTAGCTTCTCCCTTCCTTTTAGCTGAGGATGTCCCAGCAGTGATCAACTGGACATCCTGCCTCTTCTTAGTTCTCAGCTCTTCCCTTATTTCTCCCTGAATGCTGCCTTACCCCTGAGTCCTATCTTCCCCCTTTTTGCCAGCATCAACCAAAGTGGTCAACTGCTGCTCCATTAGATGTATCCAGTCAGACATGCCAAATGGCATTCTGTTGTTTGTAGGAGGAGGAGGTTGAGGGACTTCCCGCTGCAGCAAGGTATCGATCTTAGCATTGATGGATTGGAGATCAGGGGTGACCTGAGATGCAAGCAACTCTCCAATAGTATCCTTAACTATTTGTCTTATCAGCTCGGTCATCGCATGTGAGATCTGCGATGGTGGAGAGTGCTTGCCTGAGCCTTCTGCGAAAGATCCACTTGACTGCAGGCTCCTATCTGCAGCTGGCACTCCAGATGGGGTCTGTTCAGGTGTCCCCGATCTAGAGTCCTCAGCCAACTCTGCGTCCAGGCTGGTATACCGGGCAGGCACCCCAGCCTTGTCTGCAGCTTCTAATTCTGGCTCTTTCTCCGGCTCCTTTTCTTTCTCCTCTTCTTTTTCTAATTCCTTATCTTGTTCTTCCTCCTTTTCTTCTTCGTCAACATTCTCTTTCTCAGCCACTTGTTCTCCTCCTACATCTTTATCATCATCATCATCATCATCATCATCCTTATCATTTTTTCCATCATTCTCATCATCTTTTCCATCATTCTTATCATCCTCCTTTCCTTCATCATGCTCCTGATCGACCTCTTCCCCTTCTTCTTCTTCTTCTTCATCTACTAATTCCTCTGTTTTTTCAACTTCTTCTTCTGTTTCTTTTTCAACTAAAATATTTTCTCCTCCTTCTCTTTCTTCCTGCTCCTCTTCTTCATCATGTATGATAATAACTTCCTCTTTTACTTCTTCTCCATTCACTTCTTCAATCCTTATTTCCTTTTCTTCTTTCTCCTCATCTTCTTTCCCAAAAGATCCATCAAAAATACTGTACATTATAGAGTGGATGAATTGGTCCATGTTGGTTTTGAAATTGGACATGAACCAATTCTCCTGAAGAATCAAAACTGTATCTGATACTTTGCAAAAGTGTATCAGCACATCCTATATGGCTTGGGGATATTCCCAACCACTGGTTTCAACATAGGTTTGAAGTTTAGCAAACGACAGTGATTTAAAAAATTTCCACTCTTCAAAAATATTAACAAAAGAGTCTTTTAGAGCTTGTGGTTTAACTAACTGTAATTGCTCTAAGGACAGGTTGAAAAGATTGTTGTCCAGCAGGTGAAAGGTGTAGTTTGCTTCAGGGATGGAGATAATTAAACCTGCTTCTTCCTCTTCTGAAATGAATGATGGAGTGAGGAGAGGAACGATTTAAGTCTCCAGGCTTCCCGGAGCAGGCTGGTCCTCCAGGTGGATAGGCGACCTGGCTGCAGGACTGGAATAATGTTCTGGCTGCTCTTCCTGGCTGAACTGCAGTCGCCTAGGCCTTTTGGGAGAGGGTTCCGGTGAGGAATGTATGAATGATGGCTCACCAGGGTCTGGTCCCCTTCTTTTGAACTGAACAGCAATCGGCGTGTTGTCTGACTTGGCTGCAGTTGGATTGTCGTCTGCAGGTTGGTCCGACTCGTCTGGTGAAGGCCTGTGGTAAGTCCTTGTATCAGACAGCTCTTTTATCATTCGAGCTGCTCTTCTGTTGCCTCCCAACTTCCTCAACGTCTCTTGGTCTAGGTGATCAAGTCTCTTGTTGATGTGGAAGGGGTCAGTATTACCCTTTACCACACCCATCTTCTCCAAGATCCAACTCAGTTGCGTTCCACACGCCAGCTTGGATCTAAATTTCTTCTCAAGAACAAGCCATTCAGCCTTGTTGACCTCACGAACTAATTGTCTGAAGATGTAGTCAGACCAATCAATCGGTTAGTCCTGAATAAGTGCTCCCAGCACTGTGAATTTTGCCGACGACAGTTGGTCGTAACTGCCGGCCATACCCATAATGATTTTGTTGGTAATATCCAACACATATCGATATACCCTTTTGATTTCGCTCCTTTTGGCGGTGAGTTTCAGCTTCGCTAGCTGATCGTCCGCCTTAATCTTCATCCAGGTGTCGGCTACTGTCTGCTTGAGGGCCTAGACGGCTATGCCACGGTGTTTCATACAAAAAATTGTACGAATCATCTCCGGCGATATGTCAACTTGAATTCCACCGACAGTGCTCCTAATTCCTGCTTGAATCACACGAGCTTCACGGTAGAATGCGATGACGTCCTCCTTGTACAGGTGTTTGGGGCTGATATCCAGAAATGGGTAGATCCCATTTAGCTTCATCGAACGAATGAGGTCAAGGACATCGTAGTTTTCCAGATTTGCTTCCAAAAGACCTTCAAAGTCAACGACCAGAGAAAAGATGATCTGGTCCTTGATTGCCTTCATGTTTACGCCTTGAAAATAAGATTCCATATCTGCAAATAAGAGATTTTCTTAGTGTATTTGAAGTTCAAAGTATTTTTGCTCTGTAAATTTAGGGTTTGAAAGACTGGTAAGGGTAAAGGTAAAGTGAAGGGTTTTCCGTCCTTATAAGGAAGATGAAACGACGTTGGGATTAAATTATTATTTATTTTGAATCGGTGGTCCGCCTTTTGAGATTCCTTTTTAAATTTCAAATTCTAATCGTTGGTCCAGGTTTTGAGTTTAAAATTGGACGGTTAGATTTTAATTGGTCACAGTGGAGGTCGATTTAACCTATGATTGCCACGTGTATTTTTATGCCACTTGTGAACCGAAATATAATATAATATTATTATACATATAGAAGATAATAATAAGATATTCAGAAGTCGGTTAAGATTAGAAAACTTAGCTGGTTGCTTGTTGACTGCTCTGCATCAGGTGAGTTGACTCCTTGGACTTCTCGCCTGAGATTTGATCAGCTAGGTTTCTTTGTTCGTCCTTCGTCTTTTGTCCGCATTAGCTAGTGTCTGATTCTTATAATCAGTTGGGTCCGTCCTTCCTCTGATCTGCTTCAGCTTGCTTTTTCCTCTATACTAGATTCCCAATCTAGTAGACCAAGTTCTCTGCTCAGCTCCAAAAATCTTTCTTCTGGCAAAGGTTTGGTAAAGATGTCAGCTATTTGGTAGTCTGTGTTGACTCTTTCAACTCTGACTCTCTTTTTAAGCACGTGGTCTCTAATGAAGTGGTGCTTAACATCAATGTGCTTGGTCCTTGAATGCAAAACCGGGTTGTTGGTTATTGCAATAGCACTATTGTTGTCACACCAGATAGGGACTTCATTGGCAATGATATTGTAGTCCCTTAGCTGTTGTCTGATCCATAAGATCTGGGCACAACAACTACTTGCAGCTAGGTATCTGATTCTGTGGTAGAGATAGAGTTAGAAACTTGCTTCTTGCTAAACCAGGATATCAGTCTGGTTCCTAGGAATTGGCACATTCCACTAGTGCTTTTCCTATTAATTTTGCATCCTGTGAAATCGGCATCTGAATATCCTGACAGCTCGAAGTTATCATCCTTAGGATACCATAGTCCAACGTTGACTATAGACTTAAGGTATTTAATTATTCTCTTGGTTGCATCTTGGTGCGACTGCTTTGGCTTGGATTGAAATCGCGCGCATACTCCTACGGCATAAGATATGTCTGGTCTGCTTGCAGTGAGGTATAGTAGTGATCCAATAAGTCCTCTGTAGTGGGTTGAGTCCACTGATATTCCTCCCTCATCTGCATCTAGGTGAGTACTTGTGCTCATAGGAATTATTGCTGGTTTGGCTGATTCCATTCCAAATCCCTTGATTAGATCTCGGCTATACTTGGCTTGATTTATGAAAATTCCATTTTCCATCTGCTTAACTTGTAATCCGAGAAAGAAGTTAAGCTTTCCCATCATACTCATCTCAAACTCTCCTTGCATGAGGTTTGAGAATTTCTCTCACAGCTCTGGGTTGGTTGAACCAAATATGATGCCATCCACATATATCTGAACTATCAAAATGTGGCCTTCGTGCTCCACTCTGAATAAGGTCTTGTCCACCTTCCCTTTGCAGAAACCATTCTTCTCAAGAAACACCGATAGTGTTTCATACCATGCTCTTGGTGCTTGCTTAAGTCCATAGAGAGCCTTCAACAGCTTGTAGACTTTGTCTCCTTTGATAAAACCTGGGGGTTGCTCTACATAGACTTCTTCTTCTAGGATGCCATTTAGAAATGCACTCTTTACATCCATCTGGTAGACTTCAAAATCCTTGAATGCAGCATATGCGAGGAATAGTCTGATGGCCTCTAATCTTGCAACAGGTGCATAGGTTTCATCAAAATATATTCCTTCACACTGTGCATATCCTTTAGCAACAAGTCTGGATTTATTCCTAACAATAGCTCCATATTTGTCGCTCTTGTTTTTGTACACCCATTTGGTGCCAATAACCTTCTTGTGATCTGGTCTGTCTGTTAGTTCCCAAACGTTGTTCCTTTCCATCTGTTCCAGTTCCTCTTGCATGGCATTGATCCATGAATAATCTTACAAAGCTTGTTCTGTTGTCTTGGGTTCTATCTGAGACATGAAGCAAGAGAACATAGTCATTCCTACGGGTAGAGTAGACTGTATTGTCTTAACTCCATCAGTCAGCTTCTCGATGATTTGCTGGATTGGATGGTCTTTGAGCTACTTGGGGATATCATCTTCTTCTGGGTCTGTTCCCCCTGTTGAATTGCTCTGATGGATTTCTGCATCAGCTTGGATCTGGTCTCTTTGGTTTGCAACTGGATCATCTACCGTCTTGTCATCTGCAGGTTGGATCTGATCTGCAGATGAGTCTTTATCAGCTACAGCTGGGTCTTCATCAGCGGCAACTGGATCAGATAGGTTTGATGTTCCTGTTTGATCTTCAATTGGGTCTTCAGCAGCTACAGTTGCGTCTTTAAGCTGGTCTGCAGATGAGTATACCATTCCAGTGTCATGTACAATGACTTTTTCGAGGGTTGCTGATTTGAGCTTATTCTCAATTAGCTCAACTTGCTTTCTGTACTCAACAGTAGATTCGTCAAATACAACATGGGGTGTTTCTTCCACAACTAGGGTTCTTTTGTTAAATACTCTATATGCCTTGCTTCTTTGTGAGTATCCCATAAAGAGACCATCATCAGTTTTAACATTGAAGGCATTTAGTTGAGTTTTACCGTTGTTGTGGATGAAACACTTACAACTAAAAACATGAAAGTAAGCAACAGTAGGAGTTCTATTATTCCAAACCTCATAGGGAGTTTTGCCATGTCTCCCTACTATCATACTCCTGTTCTGAGTATGGCAAGTCAGTTTTGACTTGACCAGAACCTCTTGGGCAGGTCCGCTTCTGCAATCATGGACCTAGCTGCTTCCTTCAGGGTTCTGTTCCTTCTTTCAGCAACACCATTCTGCTGTGGGGTCCTGGCTGCAGAGAGCTCATGCTGGATTCAATTCTGATTGCTGTAATCAGTGATCGATTTGTTGAGAAATTCTCCTCCTCTGTCTGATCTGATCTTGATGATGGAGAGGGATTTCTCATTCTGAATCCTTCTCAGCAGCTCAGGTAGCTTGGTCAAGGTTTCACTTTTCTTGTACGGGAAGATGATCCAAGTGTACCTTGAATAGTCATCTACTACAACAAGTGTATGCTTTCTGCCGCTTAGAGTCCTTGGCTTGATGGGACCAAATAGATCCATGTGGAGTAGATCTAAGATCCTTGTTGTGAGAGTTGTAGGATGGACTGGCTTGAATGATGCTCTCGTCTGCTTCCCTTTCTGACACGCATCACAGAGAGCTTCCTTCTTGAATGCTTCATCTGGAAGTCCTCTGACCAATTTCTGGGAACTAATCTTGTTGATGGCTTTGAAGTTCAGGTGACATAATCTTTTGTGCCACAGCCATCCGTTCTCAGCTATTGTCTTAGATAGGAAACAGGTGTTGGGAGTTCCTGTTTTCCAATCTATCATATAGACATCTCTCATTCTGAATCCTTGTAGATTCACTTCTCCAGATAGGATATCTATCACCATACATTTCCAAATGGTGAAGACTACTAGGTTCTTCTCATCACAAAACTGGCTTATGCTCAGGAGATTATACTTGAGCCCTTTGACATAGTAACTTTGGATATGACAATGTTTTCTCGGTGCAGCTCTCCAAAGCCCTTCGTTTGTCCTCTAGAGCTATCTCCAAAGGTTACATCTGGACCTCTTTCTTTGGTGTATTTGGTCAGCATCTTCTTGTTCCTAGTCATGTGCCTCGAGCATCCAGAATCTACAAACCATTCTTCACCTCCAAAGTTTGAATTTGTGGAGATGTGGTAGTAGTCCTTCCACCTTTTCTGCAATCATACAAGCAGAGATTTAGGTACCCAAATCTGTGTGGGTCCTTTCGGGTTAGATGGTTTCCTGGAGAATTGATTTCTCCTTGGATTATTAAAATTATTATTATTACCCTTATAAGGTGTGTAAGGTCTAGGTCTGTATCTTCTGTTGGGATTAAATACTGGATATTCCTCAAAATACTGGTAGTGTGGGCCATTTCTAAATCTTGGCTGAGACCATTTATTAATTCTTTGAGGTCTCCACACTTGTTCATTTTGGAAATTAGGATAACCTTGAGGTTTCCATCTGCCCCTCCCATTTTGAAATCTATTTTTGGGGAGTTGTTGATAATAGTGCGCATGTTGTCTGGGCTGCTGCTTCTGCCTTGGCCAATGCCTAGTCGCTTGTCTAGATGGCTTCCTTGTGAATCCTGGCTGCAGCCTAGACTTGTGACTTGGCTGTTGCCTATTTTTAAATATCGGTTTGTATATAGGCTCAACAGTCGAGACTATTGTTTCTCCCTTGATGAAAGTGGTTTTAGAACTAGAGGGAGTGTGAGGATCATATCCAAGGCCTGATCTGGAATATAGTGGCCTCTTATTAGTACACAATTCGTCCAGAGTTAAGGACGCTTTCAGGGAGGTTATTTCCTGCGCCTGAGTTTTATTTACCTGAGTCAGTTTAGTAAATTCGGCCTTCACATGAGCAAGTGCAGCTGATTTTTCTCTAATTAAAACAGTTAATCGATTTATCTCAGTTGTGGTGACATCAGCCTGGTTTTTCAAATTAGCTGCAGCCTGGTTTTCAAAATTAGTTTTGACTGTATTCAGTTCTAGGCTGAGTTTTTCAAAATCATTTTTCAGCTGCTTATTCTCATCTTGCAGCTGAGTCTTCTCGGCTGATACAGATAGATGTGTAGATTTTAGTGTTTCAAAATCTTTAAATAGCTGATTTACAGATTCGTGCAGATCCATATCTTGTGACATGGCTGAACTATTATTTGAACCAGAGGGCTTTGATGTTACCTCTTCGTCAGCTAGGTTGGCCATCAGGCAGTCATACTCTTCATCATCATCAGAGAAGAATCCGCTGCTTGATTCTACATGCTCCTGATCTTCTCCGATGAGGGCCTTCCTTCTGTCTTCTTTTATGCCCACCTCCTTCTAGCTCTCGTCCTTCTTAAGATTAGGATAGTCGATTTGGATGTGTCCTGTCTTGTGACAATTGTAGCACTCCACCTTCCAGCTTCTGGCTTTCTGGTTCCTTCTGGGACTCTCCTTATAATTTTTCTTGTATTTGGAGTAGTTTTTCCGGAAGTTGCTGAATCTTTGCATTATGAACGCCATCTCTTCCTCAAAATATAATGGATTTGGAGGCTTTATATTCATCGAGAATGCTCTTGGTTATGAGCTTACTGCGAAGGAGATTGCTAAGCATCAAACTTCATCTTCTGGCAAGAAATCAAAGAAGCGTAATCAGTCTCAGACCAGTCAGGCAACCTTCAAGAAGCCTCGTGCGGGCTCTACTTTTTCCGAGCGACCTCCTATGGCGCCTAAACCTGCAGAATCTCAGTCCCGAGCGGCCAGTTCGGCCATCACTTATTACAACTGTGGGGAACAGGGTCATTTCATCACTAAGTGTCCGAGGCAGACTATCACGTGCAACAACTGTGGGATTGTCGGGCATAAGGCCCGTTTCTGCCGAAAAGACTCCAAACCTACTCCGGCGACATCTCAGGCCCCGAAACAGTCAGCGGTTCAGAATCAGGCCACTCAGTCCGCATCGTTTAAGACGACGGGAGCAAACAAAGGCGGAGCCCACAGCTACCAGACAGGAGCATCGATTTCAGGGACTGGCAAGCCCCGAATTTATGATATGAAGAGAGCAGACGATCCGGAGGCCCGAATGATCTTAGGTACATTCGAAATTTTATATCAACCTATATGTACCCTTTTTGATACTGGCGCATCACATTCATTCATTTCCGAGTCATGCTTGAGTAGACTTCACCTAGATAGTGCTACTAGTTGTGAACTGATGAACAAATTAAAAACTCATAAGTGTACGAATCGCTTTTGTAGGAAGCGGCAAGTAACTTCGAGGTTGATCTCTCGAGGAGTAGGAAATGGTTTGAAATTCAATAATGTTCGGCAAATAGTCGAATTAACGAAAGTAAAATAAAGTAAAATACACCAAATATTTGATAGGATTACAATCACAACACGCATAAAATTAGAATAAACGAAACATTAACAACACGGAATTAAAGGTTGGATAATTAAGAGAATACAATTATGAGAATGATATGGGAGTTTAGAATCACCGACACACACGTAATCAATTATTAGTTCTGATACTCAAAGAAATAAGGTTTGGAATTATCGATTGCTCACGATTTAAATAGAATCCGTTTAATGGCGGTACTTCTAAAAATCACGATTGTTCTTTACGAAAATAAGAGACACTCCTTTGATGGGGACGAATCTCTACTAACAATCGGCTATCTAATATCTTTGATGGGGTAATTCGCTAAAAGATCGCGGAAAAAAGGTTTAGAACATTCACAATCGCTTCTATCGGGTCGTTTGATGACGAACACCGACAAAAACCCTCGATTTGAATAATAACAACAACTATGAAATAGGTTTGATGATCTAAATCAAAATTTCTTATGCGAAGAACAAACAAAGAAGAACAATCCCAAACTCTACCGGAAAAATCAATAGAAACTAACAATCGATAACATGTGTGTGGCTCAATTAAAAAAACCATATGAAAAGATTAGCTATACATGATTATTTCAACAATAAAAATAGAAATTGTAAAACAAAACATGGTAGAAACTTCCCTTGTAAAAGCCGAAATCGAATTCCCGATGAAGGTTTGATGATATTCCTTCAAGAACTCACAACAAATGATACAAGGACTTATAATCACTCACAAAATGTATTCTTCCAAATAATGAACATACAATGAAGATCATGAAAAATCTCTCTTTTCCTCCCATTTTGGTGTTTTCTCTCACTAATCTTATGTTTTTCCACACAATATCTCACATAAGATCAGAATAATACATCTTAAGGTCTCCAACACATTTTTATAAATCCAAAAGACCAAGAAAATTGCTCCAGATCGTGTAAAAATGTCAAAGAAAGTTCATGCACCGAAAAGTGACACGGCTCGTGTCTTGTGACACGGCCCGTGTCGAACTGCTCTGGAAATGAAAATCTCACTGGACGCATGACCCGGCCGTGTCCTGTGATACTGCCCGTGTCGAACTGCTCTGGAAATGAAAATCTCACTGGACGCGTGACCCGGCCGTGTCATGTGACATTGCCCGTGTCGAACTGCTCCAGAAAGGGACTTCTTACTGGTTGATCTTTCGTTTTTGCATCAATACACTTCGGAATTTAGCGTATGATATACTGTTTCGAAGTTAATTTCACGAGGAATCTATATCAACGGAGGACACATCCAAACTCAGAGTGATAATTCTGGAATTTAGAAAATACGACCGATGTTGCTTCGTTTTTCATCGCCCGAGGACTTGCTACTGATCGTCATAAACTCCAATATTGGCAATAAAAGTGCATATTTCACCACAATCTTCTTCTGGCTACCTACAAAATAAAAACACAACATACCACGCGTAAAAAGAGCAAAAACACTTAAAAACAAACGAAAGCACGACTCAATAGAACATAATGAGATGATCAAAAATCGACTCATCAAATCCCCCCAAACCTAAACTTTGCTTGTTCCCAAGTAAAAATAAATAAAACACACGACAAAAAAATGAGAAGGATTGAATAATAAAGTTAATCATCGGGTATACATACAATCAACCGGGAATGTAAAAATATCGTAAAGTCTCAAAACTCGTCATGGAAGCGTAAACTCACAAATGAATGGATAGCAATGGCACTTAATCTAACATGCAAGAAACAAGTCTTAGTAGTCCCTCACGGAATTTTATCGATTCACTCATCTCTCAAGTGTTTAGATAGGTCAATACGCTCATCTCGATTCGAATGGAAAGTTCTACTATATGCTTGCACTTCCTCTTCATCAATCGCATCAATATTTCACAAAACACGAGTCACAGGGTCTTATTTTTTGTTGTAACGGGGCTGTGGCTTAGGTTGGGAAAATTTGGCTAGTAGTTGCAGAGGTCCGCTTCCCTCGCTTCTTGGAGCCTCCGCCGGAGATTTCTATGTCGAACCCCGGAGTTTTGAGTCGCCTGCGCCAGAAAAAGTCAAGTAGGGTTCCTCCGGTGGCGCTACCTCTAATTCCGGAGGTGAGGCCTAATGTAGAGCCGATCGTAGCGGAGGAGGAGGTTCGGGAGGAGGGACTTCGGCAGAACCGTAAGCGACAGAGGTCGGGGGAGCCCCCAGTCTATGCCCCTATCGGTGAGATGCCGATCGCCGTGCCTCCACTCTCCGCGGTC
The DNA here is from genome assembly GCA_033398695.1 of Orobanche coerulescens. Classification (NCBI taxonomy): domain Eukaryota; kingdom Viridiplantae; phylum Streptophyta; class Magnoliopsida; order Lamiales; family Orobanchaceae; genus Orobanche; species Orobanche coerulescens. The sequence continues at coordinate 105,868,042 of CM065804.1, forward strand.
CCTTTAGACGATGAGCCAACGCCTTCGTCGGCTTTCTTGCAAGCCATGGCGATCGCCGAGGCCGAGACCCCTCACGGGAAACCATACTTCGGCCGCGACCCTGAGAGAGCCGAGAGGTAAACTTCGTTTGTCTTGCTGAGTTTTGTCACTTGCGTAGGAGATATGCTAACTCTTTGTTGTTTGATGCAGGATCCGTAGCACTGACCTAGCTTGCCCGCCACTGGTATTGGATTTCCTTGCGAGCCGATCCCCTCGCCAGGCCTGTGATGTCCCGCTATACGTCAACTGGGTCGTTTCTGCTTTGCCGAAGGCCTGGACGACCGACTTTGATGCGATCGCCCGCCAGCGATCTGGGAACATGATGCAGGCTGCTTTCGCTCTCTCCCTCCAGGCGACGACGATGGCCGCCCAGGCTGTGAAGGAATTCGAGGGGCGTCCTTCTACTGCTCGTCTTCAGGCGGACCTCGAGGCTGCTCGGAAACTGAACTTCGAGTTTGCCGACAGGATTGTGGCTATGGAGAAGGACTCCTTGGACGCGGCAAAACGGGCAAGTCAGGATCTTGAGCTGGCGATACAGGATTCCAAGTGAGCCCGGGCGACGATCGACCGACTTTGGGACCAGATGACAGATGCTCGTCGGTCGTACGCAGCCGCTCAGAAGGAGGCTGATCAGCTGAAGGTGACTGTCGCTCGGCTGAGTAGCGAGCTGGTGTCGTCGAGGGGAGAGACGGCCGCTAAAGAGTCCAAGCTCCAGGGTGCGCAACAGGCGGTTGCGGAGTTGAAAGGGAAGCTGGAGGTGACCGAGGCCGATCCATTTCTCAACGTGGAGTTCGTCAGCGAGTTTGCCTATTACATGGCGTTCGCTGACTCGTTCTGTGCTGCTAAGAAGGGAGGGCTGGAGGTCGGCCCTCTGGCTGAAAACTTCAAGGCATACACGCTGGAGCACCCTCTTCATCCTGCCTTCTCTGTGCCGATTTTGGACCTCTCGGAAATCGGTGTAGATCTGAGCTGGTACCCGACTCCCAAAAATCTTGTTCATCCAAATGCCCCCGAGGACGGGGAGGCACTCCGGAAGCTGGCGAAGGGTCGCGGGCCGATCCAGTGGTTGAAGGCGAAGGCCAGACTGGGACACCCTGAGGGTCTACATCTTTTTTTTTGTTTTAGCTTTGTAATTTTGTAGCTTTGTTGTACTTAGGCCTTCGGGCGACCATATTTGTACTCTGATATTCCAAGTAATGAAATGAATATTTGTTTCTTCGATTTATTGCTTGAATGATTGCTTTTCTGAGTCTTTGCATAACTTTGTACAAATGTGTGAGGAGAGATTGTTGCGTGTATAGTTACAAGTGAATTGATAAACTCATATAGATAATTTTTACAACAAATTCGATCGCTGCACATACATCTGAAAAAGTCCGATCTCCATATGTAATTGAATAGGGACGATCGTCTTATACATAGCTCCGCCCATCCCCCTTGTTTTTGTTCACTTAGTGAAAGTAAGGGGACGAAAATAAATCGTTGAGTGAGCGGTCTTCAATTTTGTAGATTCCTCGAGGAAGGCGTCCATCTCGGTCTTGAGAAACCGTGCACGATCGTGGAGTTCGATAGACCGACCTCCACGATCGTGTCTTGTGCGCGAGCGACATTCTATCTGATGGCTAAGTTCTCGCGACTCACTTAATTTTTAGGGTCCTCCGTAGGCTGCACCTCGCCTCGTATTTAAACGAAGGGCGTGTGGTCTTGGTCTGGAGGATTCCTTGCGCGAGGCGTCGTCGGATTAATCGACTCCACGACCGCGGCTTGTTAGCACTTTTCTACCTCGGACCGCCATTAAGATGGCGACCCTCGTCGGTATACGTTGTGATGGGGGGAGAGACGCGTCGCATTGTCCGGGAAGGATCCACCATGCTAAGTGATGGACCTTTGAGGGCGGGCGAACGTGTCCACAGATCTGTTTTGGAGGGCCCTCAGGCTACGCCCGCCTCGTATTTAAACGAAGGGCGAGCGATGGTGGCCCAAAGGGACCTTGCATGGGCACAGAGAACGGTTCCATCGTCCTCCACAACCATGTCGACACTCTTCTACCTCGGACCATCATGCTAGATGACGATCCTCGACGGTATACGTTGTGTAAGGGGAGGAGATTGCCTGCCTAGGTTCTTCATGTTGATGACGAACTTTAGAGGGTGAGCGAGTAATCCTCTGATTTGTTTTTAGAGGGTCCTTCGGCTACGCCCGCCTCATATTTAAACGAAGGGCGAGAGATCGAAGCCCAAAGGAACCTTGCATGGACGGATCGTCGGTTTCATCGATTTCCGCGACCATGGCGGTACTTTTCTCCCTCGGACCATCATGTCAGATGACGATCCTCGACGTTATACGTTGTGCTAGGGGAGGCGATCGCTGCCTAGGTCCATCATGTTGATGACGAACTTTAGAGGGCGAGCGAGTCATCCTCTTTTTCGAATCTTTTACTCAGGCAGTAGCCTTTGGTTTAATGAGGCGGGAATCGGGGAGAGACTTCCGAAGTTCTCTCCTCTTGATTGAAGCATGTAGATACGGTCACTGAGGTTGATCGAGGGGTCGGCTCGTATGAGCTTTCCACCCTGTTGCGTTCGACTCGGGCGACCGTGTTGGGAGATTGATGGGGCTCCGGCTAAGCCAATAAGCTGTCCAACATGCCCTCCTCGAACAATCTCCAGAGTTGTCTGAGGAGGTCGCGGCATTGGTTGGTGCAGTGGCCGGGACTCTTGTGGTAAGCACAATATTGATTGTGGTCCAGATGACCATGGTCCCTTATTGCCTTTGGCTTGTTTAGCGGTTCGCGCCCCTTGATGGCGTAAAAAATGTGGGCCGGAGTTCGGTTGAACTTATGGAGGAGATGGGCTTCCACATCCTCGAAGGCCTTGAGATCGCCGGGTGGCTTGGCGACTGCCTTTTTGGTTTTGGCGATCATCATCTTTCGAACAGGAGGTGGCGTTCCCTCGCCTAGGCGGAGGGTGAGTAGCCTTTGTCTGGACAGAAAGTCGGCAGCCTTAGCGCGGAAGATCGCGTAGGTTGGGGGAATGTCCTTTGTGAGATGCCTAAACATGGGAGAATGACCATAGAATCCCCCCAGGACCGAGTAGAGAGTGATCTCGTCGCTAATGGGCTCGCTGGTGAGGACTATTTCATCCACCCGGTCGATGTAATCTGCGTCGGTTTCGTCTTCCCCCTGCCTGATTTTCATCATGCAGTGGGGGCCTTCTGGTCTGGCGACTTTGGCGGCGAAGTATGACATGAAGTCACTCGCCAGTTTCTCAGAGGAGATGATCGATCGCGGTGGTAGTGAGACGTACCACCTATGGGCCAGCTCGCCTAATGTTAACGGGAAGATTCGGCATCTGGTCGCATCTAATGCCCCACACCCGGTCATGTAGATCCGGAAATTGCTTAGGTGGGTCTCGGGGTCCGATCTCCCTTCGTACAAAGGTGTTTTGGGAGGAGTGATCCTTGGTTGCACCGGAGCAAGCTCGATGTGGACCGCGAGTGGATCGGTCGGTCCGATGATCTTTCTACTGGCGCTTGACCCAGTATCCAGGAGCGTTTTCATCTCGTCGAGCTGGCGTTGCATAGTGACCATCGCTGCGGCCTAGCTTCTCGCGGCTAGGCGCTCGGAGCGGGAGCCGAGGCAATCAAGTACTGACCCCCTGGATCCGCTGTTGATGATGTCCTTGCCGCGTGGCTCGACTCTTCGGCGGAAGAGAGCCGAACGGCTGTCCTGTATTTGGCTGGGATTTGGGTATGCCGAACTCCTGGTGACGGACTCGGATTCTATCGTCTCGTGATTGGGGCCAGAATGCCCCGGTCGCCATGACGGATCGCTTCCCAAGCGGCTGAAGATGGAACCGTCCCGCCTTGCGAGAGCCTTTTCTCGCGAATCGGGGCTTTCTGACGATCGATCGGCAAGTAAGCCTTTGAACTTCCATTTGCCCACGCGGCGGATGGCCGAGGGAGTTATAGCGGGTGCTGCGCCTGCTCTCCGTCGCTCCTTTAGGATGTCCATAGCCTCCTCGATCGGATAGAGCCGGAATATGATGTTTGGCGGTTCAGGGAGTGGCTCTCTTCGATGTAGTGGCGGACGTCATGATTCTGAAGGTTTTTCTTTGAAGAGCAGTGAGTGTCACTTCAAGTATATGCCCCGAGAACAGTGAGTGTTCTTCGGGACGGTAGGAATAAAAATGAAGGTTAAGATAGCCCCTTCTTCTAGCGCCAATTGTTGTTACCCAAAATATTATCCGGAGATGATATTGCTGGAATGGTCGAGTAACAAACAAATGCGAGAGCACGTCTGTGGGGAAATTAAATGACACAAGATTTGCCGGGGTTTTAGTCCCGGGCTTGAATGCTCTCGCGAGATATTATTAATACAAATACTTGGGAGTACAAATATTAATGTTAGAGTACAATTACAATGAGTGTAAAGACCCTAGTTATCTTAGCTATTGAGCGTGAAGATTGCCGGAAGAACCAGATATGATGCTCTGTGAGTTCTTGTAACAACGATGGGGTGCTGTGACGACTGTGAGAAATCGACGGTCTCTCACAGTGTGTATTAGCTGGAAGTCTGAGCTCTTGGGCTTGCGAGTCTCTTCGAATCTGTACTATAGGGAGTTCTTGCCTCTGCCGACCGTCTTCTGGTTGAGAGGTGCTGAGAGAGAAATCCTAAGATAGATTCAAGAGAGGAAGCCGAGAGTCTGAAAGTGTGTACGTATGTGTGTATTTTCCGAGAGGAATGTCTGAACCCTTCTTCAGTTGCTGGAGGTTCTTTATTTATAGGACTGGGAGTTGCTGGGCGATCGCCTCTGCTGTATTATAATAAGCGGGCGATCGTCTTTAGCACATGGGTTGGTCTCCTTAAAGTCCGCAGAAGTTGTTGGCTGCTAGAAATGCGAACCAATGAGAGGCCAACATGCGTCTATGTCGCTGTCCTGGGAGGCCCTACTTAGGACCTTTCGGCGGGTTTGTCGGTAGGTGAGGCCATCTTCATCACTGACAGCTGCCTATGGGCTGGAGTCAACGATCCATGTTCTGCGGCGCCTTTCGCGGATCTGCACATGGGTGCTTGCTTTGTGATCCGGTCTTCGCAGACTTTGACGGACGAAGGCCTTGTTCGTGGCACAGGACGACCGTCCTAGGTCGGGCGCCAGATCCGATCGCTAGGTGCCAAAAGGCGATCGCCTTGGGAGTCGATCGCTAGATACTCGGAGGTGGACTGGTATCTTCGTTTTAACAAGTTCGCCGTCGCTTATTTGGTTGTGAACTCGGTCGCTCGGCCTTGTTACCGATCGCCGTCGAGGCGTATAAATCGCCGCACAACACTGGAGAAGTTATGATCACAGTCGGAAGCGGATATAGTGTCAAGGCAACCGACATAGGATCACTTCTTTTGGGTTTAGAATCTGGCTTTGTTTTGATTTTAGAAGGTGTATTTGTTTTGCCCAAAGGTCATAAAAACATTGTATCCATTCCGGTCATGGACCGAAAAGGCTTTTCATTTTTCATTGGTGATGGTTCCTAAAAAATTTATTTCAGAAATATACTAGTGGATACTGCTCCATTGTTAAGTGGATTGTATCATCTAAACCTCAACAACAAAGTAGTTACGAATACTATGACTAGAAAACGTGGTAGGGATGAAACCATTCAAGTTTTGAAATGGCATCTTAGACTTGGTCATGTTGGTCAGACCAATGTTTACAAAATGGAAAAAGATGGACTTATATGTCCATTGGGATCGGATCCCTTTCCTACTCGTGAATCTTGCCTTAAAGGCAAAATGACTAAGTCTCCCTTCACAGGGACTTTTGAAAGAGCCACTGGTAAACTGGGATTAATCCATACCGACGTATGTGGTGCTTTGGAAGAAGCATGTGACGGATATCAGTACTTCATTACGTTTACAAATGATTATACTAGGTATGGTTATGCATACTTAATGAAACATAAATCCGAGGCCTTTGAGAAATTCTAGGAATTCAAGGCCCTAGTCGAAAAACAAACTGGTAATCATATCAAAGCATTTCAGTCGGACCGAGGTGGCGAGTATATGAGTATAGAGTTTGACGATTTCCTGAAGGAACATGGAATAGTATCACAACTAACACCTACAGGCACTCCTCAGTTAAATGGTGTGTCAGAAAGAAGGAACTAGACCTTGTTGGACATGGTCCGTTCCATGCTGGGCTATACTGACTTACCGATTTACCTATGGGGTATATACTCCTGACTGCTGAATATATCTTGAACAGATGTCCTTACAAATCCATTCCTAAAACTCCATATGAGATGTGAGAGGGAAGAAAACCAAGTCTTAATCACATTAGGATTTGGGGATGTCCCGCCTATGTCAAGAAGACTAATGTGGACAAAATGGAAGTGAGGTCCGTGAGGAGACGTTTCATTGGATTCCCATCTGAGGCGATGGGTTATCTATTCTACATGCCTAAAGATCGAAATATCATTGTTGCTTTCCATGCACACTTCCTGGAAGATGAGTTCATTCAGGAAGGCGGAGCAGGTAAAAGTATTTCTTTAGAAGAATACAATGAAACTCCTCAGAAGACACCTGTGCAAGAAAATGGAACCAAACCTTCTATAACACAAGTACAACCACCTCGTAGGTCAAGTAGGGTGTCTCATTTACCTGAGAGGTATAGTTTTATGCACTTGGAGGAACTGGTTTTCCACAAGGTTCTAGGTGATAAACAAGAGACCGACCCACGACCAATGACCTAGCAATGGTGGATGTAGACTCCATGAAATGGACTGTAGCAGTCTTCATGTAGTTGGGACCTTCGTTTTGATGAGACAGTCAAAGAGTTTGACTTCGTGCAAAATGAAGAGGAACCTTATGTATACAAGAGGGTTAGTGGGAGCAAGATCACATTCTTAGTATTATATGTAGATGACATTCTACTGATAGGAAATGATGTGGGAATGCTCAGTTCTATGAAAGCTTAGCTTTTGAGTAATTTCTCCATGAAAAACTTGGGAGAAGAAACCTATATTCTTGTGATTCGACTCTACTGGGATAGATCAAATAAAATGATAAGTTTTCCCAAGCCCTCTATATAGATAAAACCTTAAAGCAATTTAAGAAGGATTACTCTAAAAGAGGGTTCCTACCGATGCGACATAGAATAAAACTCTCCTCGAAGATGTGTCCTCTGGGTGAGGAACAACGAAAGTAAATGAGTAATATACCATATGCTTCGGCCGTGGGTAGCCTTATGTATGCTTTGTTGTGTACAAGACCTGACATTACGCATGCTGGAAGCGTGGTAAGTAGGTTTCAGGCAAACCCAGGTGGGGAACATTGGACCGCAGTAAAGAACGTTCTCAAGTACTTTGGAAGGACTAGAGATCTGGTTCTTTAATATGGAGATGGAGAACTGAATGTGATGGGCTTCATTGATTTAGACTTCCAAGGATAGAAAGATGACTCAATGTCTATTTCTGGCTAAATTTTACTCTTAATGGAGGAGCAGTAACTTGGCATAGTGCCAAGCATAGCGCGGCTGCTGATTCCACCAGTCAAGCTGAGTATCAAGCAGCCTCGGAGGCTTCTAAGGAAGGGTTTTTAGATTTAGAAGTTATTGGGTAAACTTCATGTGACACCATATGCTACGCCACCTGGTTTCGGTTTTATACGATAACAATAGAGCGGTAGCATAGGCCTGGGAGCCGAGGTTTCATAATAATACAAAACATATTGAGAGAGAGTATCATCTCGTAAGAGAATTTGTTCACAAAGAGATACATTGTGCTGCATAGAGTAGAGTCATCTGACTACATCGCTGATCCACTGACCTAGCCACTTTCTCATAATAGCTTAGAGCGTCACCTGGAGAACATGGGTATTAGATACCATAGTGTGTGGCATTGAGTGCAAGTGGGAGATTGTTAGGAGTATGCCCTCGAATGCCACTCAGAGGTTGTTGAGTGAGGGCATTGTACTTGTAATTATATAAATCATTATCATAAGGCAAATGAATGTTTCTTTATTTACTGGTAGTTACTGACATTCTTAACTCGTAAATATACATATAGAAACTAGTCCGTGTATTTGAGAGAAAAACGTTCCACTCCTTATTGGATAAGGGGGTCTGCACTGGAAAGGTTATAGCTCAAATATTTAATCGTTCGCAAGTCGATGAAACTTGACTAGGCGTTAAGTTTATGTGAAGACTTGTATGATGTGTTCTTTGACATGGAGAGTGCCTATCGAACGCTAATGGTTAGTGGGAGCACATGTTATAGGTATGCTAATTGGATTAGTATACTCGAACCGACTCACCCTCGATTCGTCACACGGATTTCACTTCGGGACAGTCAATGACAGAATCGAAAGGTTGTGATAGGTATTCGTGAACCTTCGACTTGAGGATTTAGTAGGGATGTGCTTGTGACGTCAGGATTTTCATTAGAGTAGTTCGACCCTGTAAATCGGGAGGCGTGGGTCAACCTCGACGTGCATCTTGACGGGCAAGTAGCAGGTCCTACTAAATACCAAGATAGAATTATTTCTCCCGTTAGTGAGCGGGTTAGATGTCCTATGCGGTTATTGGCAGATGAGATCATAAGTATTTGGCCAAAGCATTGGAGCTAGTTGTATTAGATACACGAGAGCTCGATGATCTCGATTTGCATTAACGCATGCATAGCGTCAAGTACAGATAGGATTTGACTGGCCGTGACCCTATAACTTGATCGGGACATTTGAAAGAAGGGTTTATACGTATACTGGTATTCATGACATAATGGTTCTTGAATGATCCCATCATTCGTTCTCGGTTGGGTACAGTGTAGGCCGCCAGGCTGGCTAGGTGTTGCTACTACTCTTTGGATCCTCCCATTGCTGACTGAGACGGACCTACCGAGTCGCGCAATAGGATGGACGACGGAATGAATCGAGCTTATTCTCTCATTATGAATATTAGATATTGGATATCTAAATTTGGGACATTGGATGTCTAAATTGATTTATTGGATAAATCGATTTACGGCCTAATGAATTAAATTAATTAGTTGGTGATTAAATTTAATTCATGAATATAATTATTTCTTGGAGAAATTAATTATGTTATTTTGTATTTGACATGTTTAATTAATTGGATTAATTAAATGATATAAATATACTGGAACGGAATCGGAGTGTATCTGTTTAGACTCACGGGAGTTCGAAATGAACCAAACTCATCCGATTTCTACATGGGCCGCCCCCCACATTTCCACCCACCTTCCATTTGGACTCTTGTTCCATTATTTAATGGATTATGATTGTCTTGGTGGGTTGATTCTCATAGGCATGAGTTGTGACATGTAGGAGGGGTTGAATAAAGGGAGATGAAGACACAATCTCTAAAACTACACTTCATCATATCATACGTGAGTTGGTAATAGGAGAGAGAGAAAAGAGTTTCTCAAAGTGTTCTTCATCATCTTCACTTCTTCTTCATAATTTTCTTAGAGGAAAAGTTGTGAGAAAAATTGAGAGATCATAGATTATATACTTGGAGTGTTATAATCTTGATAAACAAGATCCTATAATCTTGTTCTAGCCGTATCCTTGGAGGATAACGAGGTTTAGTCGTTCCGAATCCCAACACATGCTACATATGGACCTGTACGGTCCTGTAGACCCTGTAAGTTTGGGAGGTAAGAAATACTGTCTCGTTATTGTTGATGATTTTTCCAGGTATGCTTGGATAATTTTTCTTAGCAAGAAGAAAGAAACCACAACGAAGTTGCCAGAGCACCTGAGAAAGCTTCAGAATGAGAAATGGTTGAGTATCGTGTCCATTCGTTCTGGCAGTGGTACTGAATTCACAAATCGATTTATAGAGCAATACTGTTCGGACAATGGAATACAGCATGAATACTCAGCAGCCCGGACTCCTCAGCAAAATGGTGTTGCCGAGCGAAAGAATAGAACACTCCAGGAAGCAACACGAACCATGATTGCCGCAAGCAAGTTGCCGCAGCGGTTCTGGGGAGAAGCAACAAATACAGCATGATATACACAACCGCTGTATCATCAACAAGCATCACAACAAAGCAGCCTATGAGGCATGGAAATGTAATACCTGAGATTTTCATTCTGATTAATTTGAATTTTCTTTTTTTAGATCGGAAATTTCTCGGTTGTTGAGCGTTGGTATTATTTTTCTCAATGATTGACTTTGGCCATATGTGGTGATTTGTTGTATATTGTTTCCATTTTGGATCGATGTTGTTGTCCACGAGTGTTTCATCGTGCGCGTTCCATGTGTCTTTTAGGAATCGAGCCGTCGGGCCATGGCTGCTGGGCGCTGGCCAGACAGGTGTGGCAGGAACCCACACGGCGGCCGGGCACTGGCTGGACGGGTGCGGCAGAAACCGGCATAGCGCACACTACTGCCGGAAGGCTGCTCGCGCTAACCGGCAGGTGTAGCGCACGCTACACGGCAGCCAGCGCGCGCTGCCTGGATGGGCAGAGAGGCTTCTGAGGTTCTAGACTCCGGATGGAACGGCAGGTAACACACGCTACCGCCGGTCACTGCGCGCGCTAACCGGCTGGAGTAGCGCACGCTATTCAGCAGCTAGCATGCGCTACCTGGGTGAGTGGTTTAGTCCGTGAGGCTCTGGAAGGGGTTGACTGGGACATGTGGCAGGTCCCGGCCGGCCCATTAGCGCACGCTACCGGCACTCTGGTGCGCGCTAATGCACCTGTACATATATATGACCGAGCAGTCCTGTTTTCACCCATTTTTTCACTTCTCATCTTTCCTTTCTGCGGCCAGAGATTTGGTGAGCAGGAAGACATGTTGTTAAACAACAAATCCATGAAGTTCCTGAGTTCATATCATTGATTGATCATCCCATAACCTCCTCCGATCTGCCGAATCAAGGTTAGTTTTTTCCTAAAATCTAAATTTTGGGAAATTTGGGGATCTTGATAGATTTCGTCCGTTCGAGCCATATTAACTCAGATTACTGATGGATAATCGAAGATTAAGTTATATTCTATCAATTTCATCATTTTCCATGGTTTTATCATTACCGATTCATCGTTTAAATGAGTTCCCAATTGACGACTTCAAGGTGTCCGGGAAAATGCCGCAGAAGGAGATTCAGTCATTTTTCGATGTTTTTCCTCGTGTGATTGGTTGTTTATTTGATGATAGGATATTAGGGACGAATTCCCTACAAAGATCTGGTGTTGAACTATTCCAATCATCATTTTCATTGGAGGCGTTGAACCATTGCGATCATCGTTTTCATTGGAGTTCCGGATTTTTCCGATCGACTGTATTTTTCGGAGTATTCACGAAAGATTACCAAGGCAAGTACCATGATAAACGAATTATAACTACGTGAAATCATTGTTGCCGGATATATATATATATATATGTTAAATATATGTATGTATATACGTATATAGATATATATGCATATGTCGGTGAATGTCGAGTGATGAATACTAATACTAGTTGATGTACTCAACTTGGGTTTAAGGTATGAACTATATTTATAGATATGATATAGTAAGGTTCATGTATTCGGTTGAGTTACGACATAGCGATATATGTGCGGCGTTGGTTAGTTATGCCTGAAGGCTTATTGTGTTGAGTTTTGATTGATAATGTGCGCATCTGGGTAGTTATGGACTGCCGGATAATTTGTGTGAATTGGTGTACTGATTTGATAATTGTTGTAACGATTGTCTGTGTGCTTGATGTTTGAAACAATGTGAATACGTGTTGTGAGAGACGTCGTATCCGGGAGCCTCTGAGGGCGGGGCGTGTACTTCGGCCTAGTGTACGCTGCAATGAGCGGCTCCATATGGTTGGTGAACGCCGATGTTTATCTGAACGCGTGTTCAAGGGGCGGCTCTTGCGGGAGTGAACGCCGGCGTGGTGACATGTTCAAGGGGCGGCCAACATAGTGGAATGAACGCCGGTGCACAGGTGTGCAGTGGAGGCGCCTAGCAGGCTTATTGGTAACGGATATTCGAGTGACAGCTAAGACCCCGTTACCGAATGATTTTCGTATTTCAAAGTTCTTTCAACTCGTTTTAAAATGTTGGTCTCGATATAGACCGTGATTCGTGTTTCTGAAAGTGTGTTTCAACTTGTTTTAAATGTCGGTATCAGGGTTAATTAACCAAGGATATTTGAGGAAATCTCCGAGGGTTAATTAATACAGGGTCTTGAGCAGGATTTGTCAAAATGAGAGGCTGTGTCTTTGATTGTGCTTTGATGATATTCTGTGTATTGGGTCGAGGATCTCGTGAGATGTTGAGATAATTGACCTTGTGGTGTTATTCTTTGGGTTGGGTCGAGAACCCCATGATATGTTGTAATGATTCGCTTGTGGTAGTGTTTTATAAATTGGTTCAAAGACCCCAAATGATGTTGTAATCGTTTTCTTGTAAAATTGTTTTCCACATGCTGGGTCAAGGACCCGAGAAATTTTGAAGTTATTTTCCAAAGTAATTCCATTCGAGTTTTCTTCAAAACCCCAAAACGGCCCGAATCAATAGTAACATTTTCAAACTATCTTATCAAAATATATTCCTTTTAAAAGGGGGTTTTCGAACTAGATCTTTTGACTGATTGGGCTCGTTTAAAGTTTCATTGTTACTATGTTCCGTAAACAAAATTTGATGGTGGGAATACCTTTCACCTTGTGTAAGTGAATGCATTTATGTGCTGCTTGTGAGAATGTGTGGATCATGTCTGTTGAGTTTGTGTTGATATTTTTCGTATATCTTGTATATTATGTACTTGCACTAGCAAAATTCCAGTTTGCTAACCCCCGAGTTTTCGGGGGGTGGGTGCCTGTTACACGCTCAGGTTTTGCAGCTCGGGAGCAGTCACGGTATTGGCTTGGAAGGAGATGGAGGACAATGATGCTAATCACACAAGACTCAGAGTCCTCCCTTTTGTTTCATTAGCAACCCTTGCACGGGTGTAGTTTTCGTTTACCCAATTGAGTCGTCATTACTTTCTGCATTCAAGATTATTATTGTCGTTGAATTGTGGTCTATGTTGGTCTTTGAATTGTCGTATGACCTCGTCGGTCTATTTTGTAATTAATTTGACCTCGGTCGGTCAATCATTGAGAAATATTTTGGAGTTTAGCCTGGTAGATCCTTGTGAGAAGGGTCTACGGCATGTGACATTTCCGGTCGTTTTATGGGGGTGTTACAGATATGGTATCAGAGCTTTAGGTTTTCAAAAACCTAGGCCGTTAGGTGAAGTCCATGTCCTGTGTAAGTCGCGCGCATCAGAGTTGTGATTGGTATCGTGGTTCCGACATCATCTTCAGGTAATCCGTGATGGTAAGCCTCCCGATTGTATGTCTCTTTATATGTGTATTTGATTATTTTGCGCTAATGTGTTTGATGTCGAACAAGGGGCTGGAACTTGTTTGTGATATTATTGTTTTAGGATATAACTTGCGTATACGGTCCGAGTGATAATGTTATGTAGTGTGCTTCGGAAGTCGAGTATATTTATCGATTTATGCATTTCATTAGAATGGATTTTTGAGTGTTAATCTTATCCGCTGCACGAACATTTTAAAGTGGTGTTTCGAAATTTTCTAACATTGTGAAAACCTATGATTTAATGTCGTCATGCCTAATGGTCACGTATTTCGGTGAAAAATCCTTTCGATTAAACATTTTGGTAGAAGAGGAGAGATTTTCAAATTGTGGTATTTGGAACTCAACACTTTTGGAATATTTCAAATTAGTTACGGTTCAATTGTCAATTTTCTTTTATACATTACTCGAAAATAATTTTTAAAAGTCGATGTATAAACTTCCTCTTCCAAAATAAAGGACAGTATTTACAAGTTTTGGGCAAAGCGTGACTCGCCCTCTTTATCAAAAATTTGTTTTCATTGAGTTCATACATATGATGATCGTCCTCATCGAAGGACTCGAAATTGACTTCACAAAACTTTGTGCTTTACGATATTACCATTATTCTAAGGATGCTAACTAAACCTTGTGTTGATAATTGTGGTATTCTGTACGACTGGTTATTTGACAATGCTGAACGGTACTATCGACATTAGCATGTCGAGCCTTGGAGGACGTAGACGTGATGATGGAAGTGGAAGAGGTGAGGTGGTTCGTACGACAACGATTCATGCTACAGTGAAGGAGTATCCAGATCAAACGATATCCTATTAAATCTCTTCAGTGATCGAGCCCACGAGCGAAGCAAAGAGACCGAGGACATCAGGAAAATTTTTGGGCGATGAAGAGGCTAAGGCTCCCAAACCCCCATGTCGTTCGAATGCGTCATCTTTGCGGTCAGAAGCGAGCACTGGGAATCCCAAGCCAGCATCGGTGACACTCGGTAAGAAGAGAGGGTGCTTCAACTGCAATTGTCAGGGACATGTTCGTGCAAATTGTCCCTTTCCACTCTTGACTTGTTACCGGTGCGGGTGTGTAGGCCATCGGGAGAAACACTATGAGAAAGTTTCCGAATTGGCAAGGAATGCTACCCTATTGGCGAATAGAAAAACTAACCGGAGAGTGTCCCGAAACCCTATGTCTCCTTCTTAAGAGCCTAACATAGGAGAATGAAGATTTTGTACTATGTCCCAATCGTTGCTGTTTCTAACAATCATGACTTTGATCATTTTTCATTTCATTGCTTTATGTTTCCAACTCTTGTTGTTCTAAGTTTCGGGATCGAAATGTCTGCTTAGTGTAATACCCGGTTGTAAATTCATTCATTATCATTCAGTAATTGTCACTCAGTAATTTTTCACTCATTAATAATCATTCATCATTCACGTTCATTCATTTATATTCATCGTTGGCGTACTTGGAGACGTGTATCAGTTATCGATCGTCATTCAACTCCGTTTGAGAATCGAGATGAGAGTATTATCATAATCATTGTGATTGGTAGTCTTGTGTTGGAAGTATCACATATTGTATGTTATTGGACTTAATCACATTCATACAAGTATTGTATGTCGGATCATTCATCATTTGTAATGAGGAGACGGAGTTGTCGGATTTTTGTCATTTCCAGCAGTGAGTTACGGCCGTAACTTATCATGCATTACGGCCGTAACATGCATTTGTGGAATTGGTGATTTTCTGGATGAAGACGTCGTACGGCAGTAAATCATACTAGTTACGGTCGTAAGCAGGAAAGTACGGCCGTATGATTTGGAGACTACGGCCGTACTATGCATTCGTTTGTACAGGAAGGTGTTGTCAACGAAGACAACTTACGACCATAAGTTCGGCAGGATACGGTCGTAAGTGTTGTTTTTACGGCCGTAAGGTAGTTCTAGTACGGCCGCAACTCGGGCAGTGCGGGCATTATTGTGTTTTCAACGAAGTGTTGTTATGGCCGTATGTAATAGAGATTACGGCCGTAAGGCCATTGACTTGGGAAGTTACGGTTGTAAGGTGGCAGAGTTACGGTCGTAACTCTGCGCAGTATTTAAAGATATGAACGGGATTTTTATGCTCATTTCATCACTTCTTCATTTTGGTTCCGAGAGAGAGGTTTTGTGAGAGAGATTTTACATTATCAAACACTTGTGTGTTCGGGTTTAATCATCTTTATTCGTTTGTGGAGCTTGGGAAGCCGATTAATACGAGCTTCGATAGATCGAAGAGGTTGGATCTTTAAAGGTAATTTTCTTCAAACCTTCGATTTCGATTTTAAGATGGAATATGATGTTTTGGATGTGATAATCATGATATATGAAGAGATATACACATGATTATGAGTTTGTATGAATATTCATTGGACTATTGAAGGATTATTTCAAGAACACTTTGAATGTTGATTTTGGATTTGGGGGTTTAGATTATATGTTTTTGAAATATCGAATTGTGTATGTCATATTGAGTTATTTGATTGTGTTGAAGATACTTTGTTGGATTGAATCACTCATTGGAGGTTTGGTATCGATATAATTGAGGTTGGTTGTAAACAATTGAAGATTGCTTACAATGTGTTTGTCATAATGCCCCAATGAATTTGGATTTTTCGTATCGACGTTGAGTTGGTTGTGGTCATGCTTGATTTGTATATTAAGCGGATTGTTGGTAATTGTGTTATTCAAGGTTGTTCGAGCGACCGACATTTCTATTTAGGACGTTTGGAATAACCTTCTTCACTGGTATTGTGTAAGTTAATTCTTACTCGGTTAAAAGGATACTCATACCTTTTGTTGTTGTTCATTCATATTCATAATTCATTCATAGTGTATTAATCATGTTGAGACTTGTAATTATCAAACTAATCATTCAATTCATGAGGAACGACGGTTCCAATCATTTCAGTGAGCTATCATTCATTTCATTGTTATTTCATCTCGGTGAGTCATTCTTGACCCTTGTCGGATTGTTATTCATTAATATTCATCATGGTCACTTTTGTTCTTGTGACCTTCTGGGTTCATATTGCGTGGCTGGGTGGTTATGTCAGGAATTTTTAGTCGGGCACACGATCGTCATGTGATGCGGGTTCACCGACACAATGGACTGTGCACATGGTAATGTGCTTCCGTGAGACTAATTAGGTACAAGTGCGGGTGTGTCCGGACACTCGTCTTGTGCACTTGCACGTCCCATTACGGGCGTACTATGATGCTCCCCTCCAGCTTAATTTCATAACTAAGATATATAATGATTGTGTTTATTCAACTCTTGAGGATTGTTGTTCGGTGTAACTGACCCCATTGGGGATGTTGTTTTTAGGTCATGGCAAGGCAAAAGCACGGGAAGAGAACGTTGACGGCGAGGAGTCCCAGTGATACTAGTAGGGGGTCCCAGTCCTTTTAGTCATTTATGTTTCTTCATTTGTATTTCCGCTGCAGTTTTTGTTCGGATGTTCATTTTATTCAGTGTTGTAATTTATCTTCATATAAAATATACAGATATTATGTATCTACTGGGTGTATTGTACTCAAAACTCCTCATCGAAGTATTGGTAATATAATGTGGTTCGACACTATAATTATATTATTTAATTCACTAATTTTCATTCGCCTGGTGGGTCCCAGTCGGGCTCCACGGCACTGTAATAGCCGCCTAGTTTGGGGTGTTACACTTAGAATGGGGGAATGTATTACCGTACTCTTCTTAGTATTTTTGGTGTTGGGTGACTTTCATTGTTGGTAATTCATCTGTGATCCTCTCGACAATTACCTTGTTCTACTTAGCCTACCGTCCTCCGAATGAATTTCAGAGCTGTTTTGTTAGACTCCGTGGATTATTGTGGCCTTTACACATCTGAACTTGATCCTTGCAAATTTTGTTAGAAACTATTGTTCCCACACGTGCAATTAACATTTCGAAATGTGTTATGAACTTGGATGCGGTTGGTCGAGCTCGAAACATGGTTTCAGGACGTCTGAGCCATTTTGTGATTTTCTTAACTCTTGGAACTTTTATTTCCAAATTCATACTCCTCCACCCCGACTCCCCGCGTTCATATATATTTTATTGCCTCGACTCACGTACCAGATACTTGCTAGGCCCGTTCATTGAATTTCTAGGATCCTCGCATTCGCACATTGCTCGTGATGTTTTGGGGCTGAGCAAGTAGTTTTTTTTTCTTTTCTTGATTGTTCCACAGTTCTCAATTTTAAGTTTCAGGACGAAACTTATTTTAAGGGGAGTAGAATGTAATACCCGAGATTTTCATTCTGATTCATTTAAATTTTCCTTTTTTAGATCGGAAATTTCTCGATTGTCGAGCGTGGGTATTATTTTTCTCGATGATTGACTTTGTGTTTTTGGTCATATGTGGTGATTTGTTGTATATTGTTTCCATTTTGGATCGATGTTGTTGTCCGCGAGCATTTCATCGTGCGCGTTCCGTGTATTTTTTGTGTATCGAGTCGTCGGGCCATGGATGTTGGGCGCTGACCGGGCAGGTGTGGCAGGAACCCGCACGGCGGCCGGGGACTAGCCGGACGGGTGCGGCAGGAACCGGCATAGCGCACGCTACTGCCGGAAGGCTACGCGCGCTAACCGGTAGGTGTAGCGCACGGTACTCGGCAGCCAGCGCGAGCTACCTTGTTAGGCAGAGAGGGTTCTGAGGTTTTGGACTACGGATGGAACGGTAGGTAACGCACGCTACCACCGGTCACTGCGCGCGCTAACCGGTAGGAGTAGTGCACGCTATTCGGCAGCCAGCGCGCGCTACCTGGGCGAGCGGTTTAGTCCATGAGGCTCTGGAAGGGGTTGACTGGCACATGTGGCGGGTCCCGGCCGGACCGTTAGCGTACGCTACCGGCACTCTGGCGCGCGCTAATGCGCCTGTATATATATATGACCGAGCAGTCTTATTTCCACCCATTTTTTCACTTCTCATCTTTCCTTTCCGCGGCCAGAGATTTGGTGCACAAGGAGACATGTTGTTAAACAACAAATCCATGAAGTTCCTGAGTTCATATCATTGATTGATCATCACATAACCTCCTCCGATCTACCGAATCAAGGTTAGTTTTTCCTAAAATCTAAAGTTTGGGAAATTTGGGGATCTTGATATATTTCGTCCTTTCGAGCTATATTAACTCAGATTACTGATGGATAATCGAAGATTAAGTTGTATTCTACCAATTTCATCATTTTTCCACGGTTTTATCATTACCGATTCATCATTTAAATGAGTTCCCAATTGACGCCTTCAATGTGTCCGGGAAAATGCCGCAGAAGGAGATTCGGTCATTTTTCGATGTTTTTCCTCATGTGATTGGTTGTTCATTTGATGAAAGGATATTAGGGAAGAATTCCCTACGAAGAACTGGTGTTGAACCATTCCGATCATCATTTTCATTGGAGTTCCGGATTTTTCCGATCGACTGTATTTTTTGGAGTATTCACGAGAGATTACCAAGGCAAGTACCTTGATATATGAATTATAACTACGTCAAATCATTGTTGCCGAACTGTATGAATTTATACGGATATACACACACGCACGCACACACACATATATATATATTTATATGTTAAATATATGTATGTATATACATATATAAATATATATATATATATATATATATGCATATGTCGGTGAATGTCGAGTGATGAATACTAATACTAGTTGACGTACTCAACTTGGATTTAAGGTATGAACTATATTTATATATATGTTATAGTAAGGTTTATGTATTCTGTTGAGTTACGACATAGCGATATATGTGCGGCGTTGGTTAGTTATGCCTGAAGGCTTATTGTGTTGAGTTTTGATTGATAATGTGCGTGGTGTTGTTTATTTGGGTAGTTATGCCAAGGATATTTGACAAAATCTCCGAGGGTTAATTAATAAAGGGTCTTGAGCAGGATTTGTCGAAATGAGAGGTTGTGTCATTGATTGTGCTGTGATGATATTCTGTGTATTGGGTCGAGTACCCCGTGAGATGTGTTGAGATAATTGACCTTGTGGTGTTATTCTTTGGGTCGGGTCGAGAACCCCGTGAGATGTTGTAATGATTCGCTTGTGCTAGTGTTCTATAAATTGGGTCGAAGACCCCGAATGACGTTGTAATGGTTTTCTTGTAAAATTGTTTTCCACATGCTGGGTCAAGGACCCGAGAAATTTTGAAGTTATTTTCCAAAGTAACTCCATTCGAGTTTTCTTCAAAACCCCAAAATGGCCCGAATCAATAGTAACATTTTCAAACTATTTTATCAAAATATATTCCTTTTAAAAGGGGGTTTTCGAACTAGATCTTTTGATTCATTGGGCTCGTTTAAAGTTTCATTGGTACTATGTTCCGTAAACAAAATTTGATGGTGGGACTACCTTTCACCTTGTGTAAGTGAATGCTTTTCTGTGATGCTTGTGAGAATGTGTGGATCATGGCTGTTGAGTTTGTGTTGATATTTTTTTGTATATCTTGTATATTATGTACTTGCACTAGCAAAATTCCAGTTTGCTAACCCCCGAGTTTTCGGGGGGTGGGTGCCTGTTATGCGCTCAGGTTTTGCAGCTCGGGAGCAGTCACGGTATTGGCTTGGACGGAGATGGAGGACAATGATGCTAATCACACAAGACTCAGAGTCCTCCCTTTTGTTTCATTTTAGTCAGTATTCCTCTTTTGGTCGAGTAGTCACCCTTGCACGGGTGTAGTTTTCATTTACCCAATTGAGTCGTCATTTCTTTCTGCATTCAAGATTATTATTGTCATTGAATTGTGGTCTATGTTGGTCTTTGAATTGTCGTATGACCTCGTCGGTCTGTTTTGTTATTAATTTGACCTCGGTCGGTCAATCACTGAGAAATCTTTTGGAGTTTAGCCTGGTAGATCCTTGTGAGAAGGGTCTACGGCATGTGACATTTCCGGTCGTTTTATGGGGGTGTTACAGATATGGTATCAGAGCTTTAGGTTTGCGAAAAACCTAGGCCGTTGGGTCAAGTCCATGTCCTGTGTAAGTCGTGTGCATCAGAGTTGTGATTCCGACATCATCTTCAGGCAATCTGTGATGGTAAGCCTCCCGATTGTAAGTCTCTTTATATGTGTATTTGATTATTTTGCGCTAATGTGTTTGATGTTGAACAAGGGGTTGGAACTTGTTTGTGATATTATTTTTTTAGGATATAACTTGCGTATACGGTCCTAGTGATAATGTTATGTAGTTTAAGATGGTGTTTCGAAATTTTCTAACATTGTGAAAACCTATGATTTAATGTCGTCATGCCTAATGGTCACGTATTTCGGTGAAAAATCCTTTCGATTAAACATTTTGGTAGAAGAGGAGAGATTTTCAAATTGTGGTATTTGGAACTCAACACTTTTGGAATATTTCAAATTAGTTACGGTTCAATTTTCAATTTTCTTTTATACATTACTCGAAAATAATTTTTAAAATCCGATGTATAAATTTCCTCTTTCAAAATAAAGGACAATATTTACAAGTTTTGGGCGTAGCGTGACTCGCCCTCTTTATCAAAAATTTGTTTTCATTGAGTGCATACATATAATGATTATCCTCGTCGAAGGACTCGAAATTGACTTCAGAAAACTTTGTGCTTTACGATATTACCATTATTCTAAGGATGCTAACTAAAACTTGTGTTGATAATTGTGGTATACTGTACGACTGATTATTTTATAATGCTGAACGGCACTATCTGTATTAGCATGTCGAGCCTTGGAGGATGTAGATGTGATGATGGAAGTGGAAGCGGTGAGGTGGTTCGTACGACAACGATTCATGCTATGGTGAAGGAGTATCAAGATCAAACGATATCCTATGAAATCTCCTCAGTGATCGAGCCCACGAGCGAAGCGAAGAGACCGAGGACATCAGGAAATTTTTGGGCGATGAAGAGGCTAAGGCTCCCAAACCCCCACGTCGTTCGAACGCATCGTCTTCGCAGTCAGGATCGAGCGCTGGGAATCCCAAGCCAGCATCGCTGACTCTCGGTAAGAAGAGAGGGTGCTTCAACTGCAATTGTCAGGGACATGTTCGTGCAAATTGTCCCTTTCCACTCTTGACTTGTTACCGGTGCGGGTGTGTAGGCCATCGGGAGAAACACGGTGAGAAAGTTTCCGAATTGGCAAGGAATGCTACCCTATTGGCGAGCAACTGACCGGAGAGTGTCCCGAAACCCTATGTCTCCTTCTTAAGAGCCTAACATGGGAGAATGAAGATTTTGTACTATGTCCTAATCGTTGTTGTTTCTAACAATCGTGACTTTGATCGTTTTTCATTTCATTGCTTTATGTTTCCACCTCTTGTTGTTCTAAGTTTCGGGATCGAAATGTCTTCTTAGTATGGGGTAATGTATTACCCATACTCTTCTTAGTATTTTCGGTGTTGGGTGACTTTCATTGTTGGTAATTCATCTGTGATCCTCTCGACAATTTTAAACTATCTTGTTCTACTTAGCCTACCGTCCTCTGAATGAATTTCATAGCTGTTTTGTTAGACTCCATGGATTATTGTGGTCTTTCCACATCTGAACTTGATCCTTCCAAATTTTGTTCGAAACTATTGTTCCCACACGTGCAATTAACATATCCAAATGTGTTATGAACTTAGATGTGGTTGGTTGAGCTCGAAACATGATTTCAGGACGTTTGAGCCGTTTTGTGATTTTCTTAACTCTTGGAACTTTTATCTCCAAATTCAAACTCCTTCACCTCGACTCCTCACGTTCATATATATTTTATCGCCTCGACTCACGTACCAGATACTTTCTAGGTCCGTTCATTGAATTTCTAGGATCCTCGCATTCACGCATTGCTCGTGAAGTTTTGGGACTGAGCAAGTAGTTTTTTTTTTCTTGATGGTTCCATCGTTCTCTATTTTAAGTTTCGGGACGAAACTTATTTTAAGGAGAGTAGAATGTAATACCCAAGATTTTCATTCTGATTAATTTAGTTTTTTTTTAGACCGGAAACTTCTCGGTTGTCGAGCGTTGGTATTATTTTTCTCGATGATTGACTTTGTGTTTTTGGCCATATGTGGTGATTTTTTGTATATTATTTCCATTTTGGATCGATGTTGTTGTCCGTGAGCGTTTCGTCGTGCGCGTTCTGTGCATTTTTTGGGAATCGAGCCGTCGGGCCATGGCTGCTGGGTGCTGGCTGGACAGGTGTGGCAGGAACCTTCACGACGGTCGGGCACTAGCCGGACGGGTGTGGCAAGAACCGGCATAGCGCACGCTACTGTCGGAAGGCTGCGCGCACTAACAGGCAGGTGTAGTGCACGCTACTCGGCAGCCAGCGCGCGCTACCTGACTGGGCAGAGAGGGTTCTGAGGTTCTGGACTCTGGATGGAACAGCAGGTAACGCACGCTACCGCTGGTCACTGCGCGCGCTAACAGGCAAGAGTAGCGCATGCTATTCGGCAGCCAGCGCGCACTACCTGGGCAAGCGGTTTAGTCCAGGATACTCTGGAAGGGGTTGACTGGCACTTGTGGCGGGTCCCGACCGACCCGTTAGCGCACGCTACCAGCACTCTGGCGCGCGCTAATGCACATGTACATATATATGACCGAGTAGTCCTGTTTCCACCCATTTTTTCACTTCTCATCTTTCCTTTCCGCGGCCAGAGATTTGGTTAGCAAGGAGACATGTTAAACAACAAATCTATGAAGTTCCTGAGTTCATATCATTGATTGATCATCCCATAACCTCCTCCGATCTACCGAATCAATGTTAGTTTTTCCTAAAATCTAAATTTTGAGAAATTTGGGGATCTTGATAGATTTTGTCCGTTCGAGCCATATCAACTCTGATGGATAATCGAAGATTAAGTTGTATTCTATCAATTTCATCATTTTTCCACGGTTTTGTCATTACCGATTCATCGTTTAAATGAGTTCCCAACTGACGCCTTCAATGTGTCCAGGAAAATGCCGCAGAAGGAGATTCAGTCGTTTTTCGATGTTTTTCCTCGTGTGATTGGTTGTTTATTTGATGATAGGATATTAGGGAGGAATTCCCTGCGAAGAGCTGGTGTTGAACTATTCCAATCATCGTTTTCACTGGAGTCCCGGATTTTTTCGATCGACCGTATTTTTCGGAGTATTCGCGAGAGATTACCAAGGCAAGTACCTTGATATACGAATTATAACTACGTGAAATCATTTTTGCCGAAATGTATGAATTTATACGGATATATATATATATATATATATTTATATGTTAAATATATGTATGTATATACGTGTATATATATATATATATATATATATATATATATATATATATATATATGCTTATGTCGGTGAATTTCGAGTGATGAATACTAATACTAGTTGACGTACTCAACTTGGATTTAAGGTATGAACTATATTTATAGATATGATATAGTAAGGTTTATGTATTCGGTTGAGTTAAGACATAGCGATATATGTGCGGCGTTGGTTAGTTATGCCTAAAGGCTTATTGTGTTGAGTTTTGATTGATAATGTGCGTGGTGTTGTTTATCTGGGTAGTTATGGACTGACGGATAATTTGTGTGAATTGGTGTACTAATTTGATAATTGTTGTAACGATTGTCTGTGTGCTTGATGT
The DNA here is from genome assembly GCA_033398695.1 of Orobanche coerulescens. Taxonomy (NCBI): domain Eukaryota; kingdom Viridiplantae; phylum Streptophyta; class Magnoliopsida; order Lamiales; family Orobanchaceae; genus Orobanche; species Orobanche coerulescens. The sequence goes on from CM065804.1 coordinate 105,892,099, forward strand.
TTGAAATAATGTGAATACGTGTTGTGAGAGACGTAGTATCCGGGAGACTCTGAGGGCGGGGCGTGTACTCCGGCCTGGTGTGCGCTGCAATGAGCGGTTCCATATGGTTGGTGAGCACCGATGTTTACCTGAATGCGTGTTCAAGGGGCGGCTCTTGCGGGAGTGAACGCCAGCGCGGTGACATGTTCAAGGGGTGGCCAACATCGTGGAGTTTACGCCGGTGTACAGGTGTGCAGTGGAGGCGCCTGAGAGGATTATTGGTAACGGATATTCAAATGACAGCTAAGACCTTGTTACCGAATGATTTTCGTATTTCAAAGTTCTTTCAACTCGTTTTAAAATGTTGGTCTCGATATAGACCGTGAGTCGTGTTTCTGAAAGTTTGTTTCAACTTGTTTTAAATGTCGGTATCAGGGTTAATTAACCAAGGATATTTGACGAAATCTTTGAGGGTTAATTAATCAAGGGTCTTGAGCAGGATTTGTTGAAATGAGAGGGTGTGTCTTTGATTGTGCTGTGATGATATTCTGTGTATTGGGTCAAGGACCCCGTGAGATGTTGAGATAATTGACCTTGTGGTGTTATTCTTTGGGTTGGGTCGAGACCGTGAGATGTTGTAATGATTCGCTTGTGGCACTATAAGTTAGGTCGAAGACCCTGAATGACGTTGTAATGGTTTTCTTGTAAAATTGTTTTCCACATGCTGGGTCAAGGACCCGAGAAATTTTGAAGTTATTTTCCAAAGTAATTCCATTTGAGTTTTCTTCAAAACCCAAAAACGGCCCGAATCAATAGTAACATTTTCAAACTATCTTATCAAAATATATTCCTTTTAAAAGGGGGTTTTCGAACTAGATCTTTTGACTCATTGGGCTCGTTTAAAGTTTCATTTGTACTATGTTCCGTAAACAAAATTTGATGGTGGGATTACCTTTCACCTTGTGTAAGTGAATGCTTTTCTGTGCTGTTTGTGTGAATGTGTGGATCATGGCTGTTGAGTTTGTGATGATATTTTTCGTATATCTTGTATATTATGTACTTGCACTAGCAAAATTCCAAGTGAACCGTTGTCTGATGGGAATACGACATTGTGGTCGTGTCGATCTTTCATTATCGAACTGTCGTTGTTCACTTGGGAAGTCTTCTGATCCTTATTGGATATGCGTTTCTTCGAGTTTCGTTGTCATGTTGTATCGTGACATATCTGGAGCCAGATACATACCGATCGGTCATGTGTAGGATTTTCAGGGCGGGTACGTGTAGCATGTGTTGGTTTCGACCTCATATTGAACCGTGCACACGAGACGTACTTCATGAGACTGATTAGGTACGAGACCAGACGTGTATTCGATCGATACCCGTGGGTGGCTTGTACACAGACACATTTCTGGATCGAACATATCGTGACGTCCATCTTGAGTCATATTGACTGGTCGTTCATAGTCCATTATGGTCGGATATGTTCGACAGTTGGGTTGTCTTCGAGATCCCATATTTGTGATATGTATCTGTTTGACGATTTATTCTCTCGTATATATAGCCCTGTGGTACTTTATTGACCTTGTTGGAGTTTACCATATCATTGGTATTCTCGTTTGTTATCGAACTTTATTGATATCTTTTGGAGTTCACCATACCATTGGTATTCTCGTTCGCTGTTGATTCTTTATTGATCTTGTTGGAGTTTACCATACCGTTGGTATTCTCGTTCGCTATTGATCCTTTATTGACCTTGTTGGAGTTTACCATATCATTGGTATTCTTGTTTGTTATCGAACTTTATTGATCTCGTTTGGACTTCACCATATCATTGGTAATCTCGTTCGCTGTTGATCCTTTATTGATCTTGTTGGAGTTTACCATACCGTTGGTATTCTCGTTCACTGTTGGTCTTTTATTGATCTTTTTTGGAGTTTACCTTATCGTTGGTATTCTCGGTCATGCTGATCCTTTGTTTGATCTTGTTGGAGTTTACTATATCGATGGCATTCTCGTTCGTGGTTGGTCCTCTATTGATCTTGTGTGGTGTTATCATGTTCCCATTTGATGCATTGGTTGTTTATTATTATTGCTTGTGTGAGAATTCATATTTTATCGATATCCGGGACTTGTTATTGTTTCGGGACAATTGGTCTACAAATGTTTTGTGTATTATTGGTTTTATCGGAATTGGGATTCGATTGGGCGATCCAGCGGACAGAATTTGACAGGGATCATTTATTCCATATTGGAGATATGCTTATGTTCTGGGAATCTCGATATCATTTGAATACAGTGCAGATGGTTATTTTTAGAATTCATTGTCACTTGAGAACGCGAAGTGTGGTTGAGGTAATGGTTGATTTGACATGAATTATCACTATTGGTAAGGTTACTACGGTAAGATTTCATTGCAAGTATTCTCACTTGTAATTACATTGATATGTAATTGTTTTATGTTGATGTGATCGATATCATTATTGAGTATTGTGGATAACCCCGTCGTGGGCTTTATCTTTTAGGTACTCAGAGATCGAACTAGTAGCGGTCGTGAAGAGATGAGCTTCCCGGTGATACTGGCTATGGCATGGTTATTTGGGATTCGAGTATTCTTTTCTGTCCGTTATGATTCCGCTGCAAATGTATTTCTTACTGTGTTATATCCGCTGCGTGTGTATCTTTAAATGACTTTCGGTATTTTACCAGCTCGTGTAAACTTTCAAAATGCCCCTTTTTGTATCCTTGCCTTGTACTTTTAATTGGTATTTTATGACGGTATTTGAGAACTTTGTTTTGAAAAATATTTGAGTATTTAAAGTATTACCATCTTTGCCTCTTTGGCGTGTCTGAAACGTTTGCGAAAATGATTTTTAGCCTTGTGGGTTCCGGCGTGGGGCCCACGGAGCTGTAATATCCCCGGTTGGTTTTTGGGGGTGTTACACAGCCTCTCTGAATCAAGAAGTTATCTTGAAGAAGTTTTAGCATTATCAAAAAGGGGGAAATTGTTGGGATAAACAACCGTGTTTTGATAATGGCCATCATACATCAAAGGAGTCGAAAAGTGTTGAAATGTCGCTAAGTATGGAAACTATCTGGAACTTCCATACAGCGCCTTCTATACATCATCGAAGATCTCATGCAGTCTATCCTACAGAGCCTACAGCTACAGCAAAAGACTGTGTCGGATACAACAGTCAGGCTCTAAGATGTTTTACTTAGGAAAAATAAAACACATCCGAAAGGACTGATTAAAGAATGCTTTAAAGAATGCTTTAAAACCTTTGTGAGATAAACTTTATTTATTCATAAAGTATTCACAATTAAAGCAGCATTTCTTGCTGATAGGGCAACATTTAATGCAGACGAAGTGAGACAAGTCTGAATGCACTTAAAAGCATTTAATGCGAAGTCAAAAGAATGTCTGAAGCATTAAATGTGATCTACTTTAATTTAAATATTCAGCAAGCCGCCAATTAGAGACGTCAACATCTCACCTACCTGCAACGGCTACATTTATAACGGATGCATTTTCCAAAGGTTATAAATAGCCCCAAGCTGAGGATACTTATACACATGAAGAATTCATATATCGCAAAAGCTCTGACAGATTACTCTAACATTCTAGCAATTACAACATAGTATATTTTGTGAGCATACATCAAGTATTCAAGGGAAGAAATATACAAGTCCTCAACACAAACATCACAGCATACAACAAACGTATATCAAAGATCAAGCTGCTGTTCAGAGAATTCTACCTTTACCGTTGAGATAATCATCAGCCTTGTGTGGACTGTAGATCATTGCTTATTCCGACCTGTGTGGGAAGAATAGCATTTTAGATGAAGCTTCAAACTATGTGTGAAGAAGCGAGTCAAGAAAGAGCTCAAGCCAATCTGTGTGAACGATAAAAAGCTTCGGTCCCTATATCAATTTGTGTTAACGATACCGAGACAAGGTTTAGTTATAGTCACGTAGTTGTGTACCTAGTGATTGTAATAAACGTTTTTACTCCTGTGTGGAGGATCAGTGGACATAGAGGGGTTTACCTCGAATCACTTTAAATTGTGTGTTATTCACATTTTGTTTTTATTGTTTTCATAACTGTGATTTATACAAGTATACGCTGTTAAAACCCTGTACGCACTAAGCAAACAGGAAAACACCTAGTTGTTGTATTTACAGCAACTCACACCTAAACTTCCGCTATACAAACTCACTTTAGAAAACCGTACAACTTGTAGTACTATCTCTTTCCAAGCTGTATATTGTATACTTAGGGGCTAACAATTGGGGCATTGACCTTATATTTCTGTAGCCCACCTTTTGGCTTGAACTACTTCTTTCCCTTCTTCTTATGGTTCTTGGACCTCCAAGGCCCAAAAGAAGTTTCAAGAGCAGCCTCTTTCGGCCAAGTATTCATCTGAGACCGTGCCATACTCAGTTGTTCATTAGTCCAGCCATGTTGCATGCAAGCTCACTGCAGTTGAAGTTTATTACAAACTGAGAGAAGGAGTCAGAAAGTGACTATAGGATAAGGTCGGTCTGGAGAAAAGCATTTATACTAAAATCAAGAACCTCCAATCTCTCAATCATAGATATCATTTTAAGGACGTGGTCCCCAACTTTCTCACCTTCCTTCATCCGGGCACCAAACAAATGCTTCGATATCTCATATTGAGCAGTTTAACTGTGCTCCCCATACAGCTCAGTAATATGTGCCACAATCGCCCTTGAAGAAGGCATGTTTTCATGGGATCTTTGAAGCTCATTGTTCATTGAAGCCATCATGAAAGCACGGACCCTGACATCATATTTAACCCATTTCTCATGGGCATCAACATCTTCCTGACTAGCCCCGATCCTCATAGGAGCCGGTGGGATGTTCCTCTAAGACATATCCCAGCGTCTCCATACTGGGGACTATCCTCAGATTCCGGAGCCAGTCCACAATTTTAGGTCCAGTAAGAGTGTTTTTTTCGAGTGAAATTGCGAGTGGGTTCATTGTCATTTTGAGAGAGTGTTGTTGTTTAACTACAGAGAATAATTTTAGGTTCGTTAGTGATTGTTTAATAATGATCCAAGTAAAGAATTTAAGGACTTTCTTTATTCATAACTTGGCTCCCACTATTTTATCGGCATTACACACTCCCATGTGAAATCTGGAAGTCATGGTTGACTTCATAACGGTGATCTGAGTTCTTTACAAAATTTAATAGAGGATAACCCATTCAGTTTCTATTCTATCATTCTTTATGAAGTTATGTCTAACACCAATCCATCTAATGGATGATTCGATCTTTTTTACCCATAGTTCACTTGCCCTCAACCTATACGGCTTATATGGATCGCTGAACTATCTAAGTTTAAACCGTCAACTCCTATCAGTCTGACAATTGAATCCCACCCGACAATCCATATGGCTTCTAGGGGTTTGATTTGTTACAACCGAAGGCATCTAATGCACTCTAGGAATTTATCAACCTTCCCCAAAAATATTACCCCGACATACTCCGAAAATTAATATTTCGGTTTAGATTTCAGTTTTCCATGAGTTTGACAGAGGTTAGGAAACCTTGTAAACTTTATAACTTACTATTTGTAAGTGGAGTATTACGCGATTATATCTTACACTTTGCACATTAATCCATTTAGAAGCATAGTTTGTCGGTTTGTTTGTTTGTCATACAATATGAAAGCATCCACAACCTAAATATACCAACATGTAGTTGATGGACCGTTCCTAAGTATCGAGTCATCATCGACTCGATAACAAAAATATAAGTAATCAAATTAAATGTCTTGAATCTTCGTCTTCATGGCGGTTCGTCCCCGACTCTTCGTCATAGCTAATTTTTTACACTAATAGAAATTGCATACTATACAAATTTACTAATAAAATTAAATTGGCTCAAAACGTCTTTTACAACCCCATTGAATAAAAATCCAAAACTAAGTCCATGAACTACATCACCATTCCAATAAAATACAATAAATACATTAAACGAATAGAATAAAGCAAAATAATATATACTGATCCAATCAATACAAAATAATCCAATTATCAGAATTAATCCAATTAACTCACACAACCAATTATATTAACTTGTTCCAGGTGAAAATAAATATTCCATTAAATTAATTCCCTTAAAAATAAAATACCATATTCATATTTTAGTCATAAATCTAATTTAATTTGTGGAAAATTATTTTACCAAACATGAAACAAAAGATGGAGTCTAAAAGCACAAGGCCCTGGCCGATCGCGCGGGCCGGCAGGGTAGCCTGCCCCTGGCTGAGAGGACAGACCCTCTTGGCCGCGCCTACCCTTGACAGGCAGCTTGTTGCCGGTAGCCACCCGGCAGCCCACAGCTGCCGGGTCTGGCCACTTTTACGAACCGTATTTTCGTCGCGGATCAAAAAGTAATATTTTTCTAATTTTTAAATTACATATATAAATTAATTTTCCAAGAGAAAAAAAAGATTTATATTATAACAAAAATCATCAAAAATAATTTTTAGACGAACAATTAAATATTAACGATTAAAACAATTATAATTCTAAATCATAAAAATATTCAATCAAACACTCCAAATGCGAATATCGTATATACGACTGGATAAACCTTTACCACCGTTGGGATTCGGTAATAATAATCGAATGACGCAGCGAAAAAATAAATGGATCAAACTGAAGAAACCCGAACCTCTAAAAGGATCGATCAAGCAATATATATACAGCACCGTAAGCCCCTTTGCGGGACCCACAAGGCTATACGTAGACGTAGCCATGAACTTTGACCAACAAGGTCTAGACATAACCAAACAGAGGCAATAAAAATCGATAACCAACGTAGTATTCGGGATCAATGGACAAAGTCAACGGGGATTAAACCCAGAAAAATAGAACAACAAGAAATCATCCCGTAGTACTCGAGTACTAAAAATTATTCAAGGTACAACATCTCAGATAGAGGACATAAATAGTACAGAAAGGGAAATGACACAGCATCACTCTTGCCCATCATCTTCACGTCGACCCGATACCCGCTCGTCTGCTCGTCTGGAACCTGAAATACATAAAATGTATTTCTACCAAATGGAGTTATCCGAATAGCTAGTGCAAGCATATCGAATATGAAGTAATATTTCTTGAATGGTAAAGTAAGCATAACATCATTTCACAAAATTTAAGACTAGTATTCCGGAATAACTAAGTCTCATATCATTTCATATTTCAAACATATACGTGATTAACCATGGATCGTACCAGACGCAGCGACCCCTCAGAGGACCCGTCAGCCCGTTCATAGTGGTTAACCCAAAGATGTTCATGGATCGCACCAGAAGAAACGACCCCCTAGAGGACCCGTCGGCCCGTCCCAGAGTGAACATTTACTCACACACAACACATACACTTCACTTTCAAAGTCAAGAACATATAATCATAAACATATACTTGCCTTTGAGATATATTTGAACTGAAGGGAGATGGTATTCAAGCTCGGTTGGTCCAATAACACACTTCCAGCACTAAATGATTCGTAAAGAATATGATAATCAACAATCAATACTCAATTCATAAGAGGTAACTCCTGGAACCCGCCTACAATTTATCATAATTCAAGGATATTCACTTAGAGTTTGGAAATCATCCAAACCCTCTCACATCCGTGTAATATATGAAAGTATTCGTAAATTTGCAAGGGATAACAAGGATAACGAGTAGATATTTCATAATCTCGAGGATATCAAGCTTCGAAACGGATTACATGTACAAATCTATGAAAAACTCCCAAAATTACCAAAATAGGGTTCTAGGAAGATTTACCTTGATCAGAAACGGATTAGAAGTTGTATATGTTGGGATTCAGTGCCTAAAATGAAGGCCCAGCAGAAGCGGTAAAACAAAAAATAATTTAATCTGAATCTCTACGAGGATTGATCGTGCTACGTATATACGAATATTAAAACGAAGCACAAGAGATACGAGAAACATACCCTTGTAGTCCGTTGATTTAAATGGTGTCCTTCTCTTGAGCTATTCCCCAAGCTTTAGTTGATTTTCCTACGATCCAATCCGCTCCAAGCTCTTGGATGATCCAATGACGAAAATACCACGTCTCTACTTGCCACGCGCCGGAGAAACGAACGGAACGACGATCACCCGATTAACCTCTAAGGTTACGGCTAGAATCAAGTGATGGAAGCTTTCTATGTAATTATTACACTCTAAGAGTATAACTCACAAACTCTCAATCAAACTCTTGATCTTCTCCAAGAACAATCAAGAACAAGTGAAGAAGAAGATGAAGACTTTTAAGAAAATGTTATTCTCTTCTCTCTATCACCAATCGTATGAAAACAATGGGATGTGAGAATGATGGAAGTCTTCACTTCTTATTCTATTTCTTTTGTGTCACAAGACAAAGGCACCAACTCATCTCACATGAGAGGTCTTCCCCACAAGTCATTGTCATTCATTTAAAACTGAAAACAAATGACAAGATGAAGTAAGGTGGAAAGGGGGGCGGCCAGGATGAAAAATCGGACGAGTTCGGTTCGTTTCGGACTCATGTGAGTCCAAACACATAAACTCTGATTTCGATCCGATGTATTTATATCAATTAATTAATCCAATTAATTAATCATATCAAATACATAATAACATAATTAATTTCTCCAAGAAATAATTATATTCATGAATTAAATTAATCACCCAGTAATTCATTTAATTCATTAGGCCATAAATTAATTTATCCAATAAATCAATTTAGACATCCAATGTCCCAATAAATTAGATATCCAATATCCAATATTCATACTGAGAGAATAAGCTCGATTCATTCCATCATAAATTCTATTGCGCGACTCGGTAGGTCCGTCTCAGTCAACAATGGGAGGAAACAAAGAGTAGTAGCACCACCTAGCCAGCCTGGCGGCCTACACTATACCCTAACTAAGAACGAATGATTGGGATCATTCAAGAACCATTCTGTCGTGAATACAGTATACGTATAAACCCTTCTTTCAAATGTCCCGATCAAGTTATTGGGTCACGGTCAGTCAAACCCTTTCTGTACTTGACGCTATGCATGAGTTAATGCAAATCAAGATCATCGAGCTCTTGTGTGTCCAATACTACTAGCTCCAATGCTTTGGCCAAAGACATATGATCTCATCTGCCAATAACTGCATAGGACATATAACCTGTTCACTAACAGGAGTAAGAATTCTATCTTGGTATTAAGTAGGACTTGATACTTGCCTGTCAAGACGCACGTCGAGGTTGATCCCCGCCTTCCGGTTTATAGGTCGAACTACTCTACTGAAAATATTAACGTCACAAGCACATCCCTACTAAATCCTCAAGTCGAAGGTTCACGAATACCTATCACAACCTTTCGATTCCGTCATTGACTGACCCAGAGTGGAATCCATGTGACGAATCGAGGGTGAGTCGGTTCCAGTATACTAATCGAATTAGCATACCTATAACGTGTGCTACCACTAACCATTAGTGTTCGACAGGCACTCTCCATGTCAAAGAACACGTCATACAAGTTTTTACATAAACTTGACGCCCAGTCAAGTTTCAGCGACTTGCGAATGATTAAGTATTTGAGCTATAAACCTTTCCAGAGCCAACCCCCGCGTCTCTACTTGCCACGCCCCGGAGAAACGAACGGAACGACGATCACCCGATTAACCTCTAAGGTTATGGCTAGAATCAAGTGATGGAAGTTTTCTATGTGATTATTACACTCTAAGAGTATAACTCACAAACTCTCAATCAAACTCTTGGTCTTCTCCAAGAATAATCAAGAACAAGTGAAGAAGAAGATGAAGACTTTTAAGAAAATGTTCTCTTCTCTCTCTCTCTCTCACCAATCGTATGAAAACAATGGTATGTGAGAATGATGGAAGTCTTCACTTCTTATTCTATTTCATTTTTGTCACAAGACAAAAGACACCAACTCATCTCACATGTGAGGTCTTCCCCACAAATCATTGTCATTCATTTAAAAATAAAAACAAAAGACAAGATAAAGTTAGGTGGAAAGGGGGAGGGGGCGGCCAAGATGAAAAATCGAATGAGTTCGGTTCGTTTCGGACTCCTGTGAGTCCAAACAGATAAACTTCGATTTCGATCCGATGTATTTATATTAATTAATTAATCCAATTAATTAATCACATCAAATACATAATAACATAATTAATTTCTCCAAGAAATAATTATATTCATGAATTAAATTAATCACCCAGTAATTCATTTAATTCATTAGGCCGTAAATTAATTTATCAAATAAATCAATTTAGACATCCAATGTCCCAATAAATTAGATATCCAATATCCTATATTCATACTGAGAGAATAAGCTTGATTCATTCTGTCGTCAATCCTATTGCGCGACTCGGTAGGTCCGTCTCAGTCAGTAATGGGAGGATCCAAAGAGTAGTAGCACCAGCTAGCCAGCCTCGCGACCTACACTGTACCCCAACTAAGAACGAATGATTAGGATCATTCAAGAACCATTCTGTCGTGAATACCAGTATACGTATAAACCCTTCTTTCAAATGTCCCGATCAAGTTATTGGGTCACGGTCATTCAAACCCTATCTGTACTTGACGCTATGCATGAGTTAATGCAAATCGAGATCATCGAGCTCTTGTGTATCCAATACAACTAGCTCCAATGCTTTGTCCAAAGACTTATGATCTCATCTGCCAATAACCGCATAGGACATATAAACCGTTCACTAACAGGAGTAAGAATTCTATCTTGGTATTCAATAGGACTTGCTACTTGCCTGTCAAGACGCACGTCGAGGTTGACCCCCGCCTTTCGGTTTATAGGGTCGAACTACTCTAATGAAAATCTTAATGTCACAAGCACATCCCTGCTAAATCCTCAAGTCGAAGGTTCACGAATACCTATCACAACCTTTCGATTCTGTCATTGACTGTCCCAGACTGGAATCCGTGTGACGAATCGAGGGTGAGTCGGTTCCAGTATACTAATCAAATTAGCACACTTATAACGTGTGCTCCCACTAACCATTAGTGTTCGACAGGCACTCTCCATGTCAAAGAACACGTCATACAAGTTTTTACATAAACTTGACGCCCAATCAAGTTTCATCGACTTGCGAATGATTAAGTATTTGAGCTATAAACCTTTCCAGTGCCAACCCCCTTATCCAATAAGGAGTGGAATGTTTTGCTCTCAAATACACGGACTAGTTTCTATTTATATATATTTACGAGTTAGGAATGCCAGTAACTACCAGTAAATAAAGAAACATCCATTTGCCTTATGATAATGAATTACATAATAACAAGTATAATGCCCTCACTTAACATCCTCTGAGTGGCATTTGAGGGCACACTCCTAACAATCTCCCACTTGCACTCAATGCCACACACTATGGTATCTAATACCCATGTTCTCCAGATGACGCTCCAAGCTAATCTGAGAAAGTGGCTTGGTCAGTGGATCAGCGACTTGGTTGGCTGAGTCTACTCTATGCAGCTCATTGTATCTATTGCGAACAAATTATCTTACGAGATGATACTATCTCTCAATATGTTTTGAACCATTGTTAAAACTCGGCACATAGGCCTGTGCTATTGCTCCATCGTTATCTCACAAAAATGAAAACAGGCAGCGCAACACACAGTGTCACTTGAAGTTCACCTAGTAACTTCTAAATCCAAAAACCCTTCCTTAGAAGCTTCCAAATCTGCTTGATACTCAACCTGACTGGTGGAATCAGCAGTCGCGCTATGCTTGGCACTATGCAAAGTTACTGCTCCTCAATTAAAATTTAGCCAGAAATAGACATTGAGTCATCTTTCTTGTCCTTGGAAGTCTGAATCAACGAAGCCCATCACAATCAGTTGTCCACCTCCATATTTAAGAGCCAGATCTCGAGTCCTTCCAAAGTACTTGAGAACGTTCTTTGTGGAGGTCCAATGTTCCCCTACCTGGGTTTGCCTGAAACCTACTTACCACGCTTCCACCATGCTTAATGTCAGGTCTTGTACACAACAAATTATATATAAGGCTACCCACGGCCGTAGCATATGGTATATTACTCATTTCCTTTCATTGTTCCTCACATAGAGGACACATCTTCGAGGAGAGTTTTATTCCATGTCGCATCGGTAGGAACCCTCTTTCAGAATCATCCATCTTAAATCGCTTTAAGATTTTATCTATTTAGAGGGCTTGGGAAAGACCTATCATTCTCTTCGCTCTATCCAAATAGAGTCGAATCCCAATAATATAGATTTCTTCTCCCAAGTCTTTCAAGGAGATATTACTCGAAAGTCAACCTTTCACAGAACTGATCATTCCCACATCATTTCCTATTAGTAGAATGACATCTACATATAGTACTAAGAGTACGATATTGCTCCCACTAACCCTCTTATATACACAAGGTTCCTCTTCATTTTGCACGAAGTCAAACTCTATGACTGCCTCGTTAAAATAAAGGTCCCAACTACATGAAGACTGCTACAGTCCATATCACGGAGTCTACATCCACCATCGCTTGGTCATAGGTCACGGGGTCGGTCTCTTGGCTATCACTTGGAACCTCATGGAGACCCAGCTCCTCCAGGTGAACAAGGCCATACCTCTTAGGTAAATGAGACACCCTTCTAGACCTACGAGGTGGTTGTAATTGTGTTTCAGAAGGTTTGGTTCCAATTTCTTGTACAGGTGTCTCCCGAGGAGTTTCATTGTATTCTTCCAAAGAAATACTTCTACCTAATCTGCCTTCCTAAATGAATTCATCTTCCAAGAAGTGTGCTTATAAAGCAACAACGATCTTTCGATCTTCGGGCATGTAGAATAGTAACCCATCATCCCAGATGGGAATCCAATAAAATGTCCCTTCATGGACCTCACTTCCAATTTGCCCACCTTAGTCTCCTTGACATAGGCGGGACATCCCCAAATCCTAATGTGATTAAGACTTGGTTTCCTGCCCTCCCACATCTCACGTGGAGTTTTAGGAATGGATTTGGAAGGAATCTGTTCAAGATATAAGCAGCAGTCAGTAGTGCATACCCCCACAAGCAAATCGGTAAGTCAGTATAGCCCAGAATGGAACGGACCATCTTCAACAAGGTCTGGTTCCTTCTTTCTGACACACTATTTAACTGAGGAGTACCCGGAGGCATTAGTTGTGATACGATTCCATGTTCCTTTAGGAACTCGTCAAACTCCGCACTCATATACTCGCCACCTCGCTCTGACCGAAGTGCTTTGATATGGTTATCAATTTGTTTTTCGACTAGGGCCTTAAATTCCTGGAATATCTCAAAGGCGTTGGATTTATGTTTCATTAAGTATACATAACCATACCTAGTATGATCATATGTAAACGTAATTAAATACTGATATCCGTCACATGCTGCTTCCAAAGCACCACATACTTCGGTATGGATTAATCCTAGTTTATCAGCGGCTCTTTCAGAAGTCCCTGTGAAGGGGGACCTAGTCATTTTGCCTTTAAGGCAAGATTCACAAGTAGGAAAGGGATCTGATCCCAATGGACCCATAAGTCCATCCTTTTCCATTTTGTAAACCTTGGTCTGACCAACATGACCAAGTCTAAGATGCCATTTCAAAACTTGATTAGTTTTATCCCTACCACGCTTCCTAGTCATAGTATTCACAACGACTTTGTTACTAAGGTTTAGATGATACAATCCATTTAACAATGTAGCAGTGCCCACTAGTTTATTTCTAAAATAAATTTTGCTGGAACCATCACCAATAAAAAATGAAAAGCCTTTCCGATCCATGACCGGAATGGATATAATATTTTTATGCCCCTTGGGCAAAACAAGTACATCTTCTAAAGGTAGAACAAAACCAGATTCTAAACCCAAAAGAAGTGATCCTATGTCAGTTGCTTCGACACTATGCCCGCTTCCGACAGTAATCATCACTTCCCCAGCTCCAAGCTTCCTGCTTTGTTCCATATCCTGATTCACAATACAAATATGAGAACTAGCACCAGAATCCAGTATCCATGAAGTAGAAAATACAGTAGCAAAACAATTTGTTTCCAAAACTAAAAGTTTTGTACCTGAAGTGCCATGAAGAATTAGACGGTCTCTAGTACAGTGGCCCATCTCACTGCATTTGAGACAAGCGTCTTTCTTCTTGCTCTTCGGAACCATCGGGGCCTTGCCCTTACTCTTTAGGTCCTTGACTTGTGGTCCCGTCCACTTCTTGGTCTTTTTCTTCTTATTCTTGGACATCCGAGATCCAGAAGAAATCACAAGGGCAGACTCCTTCATACGCGGAGTCTTCATCTGCGACTGAGCGGTGACCAGTTTGTTCATTAGCCCAGCTAAGTTGCATGCAATCTCATTGAAATTGAATCTCATAACAAACTGTGAGAAGGAATCAGGGAGAGACTGTAGGATAAGGTCGGTCTGAAGAGAAGCATCCATCTTAAAATCAAGAGCCTCCAATCTCTCTATCATAGATATCATTTTGCGGACGTGGTCCTCAACCTTCTCACCTTCATTCATCCTTGCACCGAACAGTTGCTTGGATATCTCATATCTAGCAGTTCGACTGTGCTCACCATAAAGCTCGGTTAAGTGAGAGAGAATCTGCCTAGCAGAAGTCATTTTATTTTGTGGTTTTTAATATCATCCTAATTGGCTCTTATCCGCACTGGAGGCGCCGGAATGTCCGTCTCTAAGACGTATCCCAATGCCTCTATACTGAGGACTATTATCAGATTTCGGAGCCAATCCACAAAGTTAGGTCCGATTAAGGTGTTTTTTCCGAGTAGAATAGCGAGTGGGTTCATTGTCATATTGAGAGTTATGTCTTTATGTCTGCATTAAGTATGATAGATTAATTAGTGACTCGTTCAATTATGATCTAAGTATAGAATTAAGGTCTTTTCTATTCTTGTTACCCATCTCCCACTATTTTTATCGGAATAACACACTCCCATGCGAAATCCGGAAGTATCGTTCATACTACTTCATAGTGGTGATCGTGTTCTTTATAAATCTTAATAGAGGGTAACCGAACAGGTTTCTAGTCTATTAATTTTCATAAAGTGGCGTCAAACATGAATCTCATCTAATGGATGATACGGTCTTCTTTTTCCTCTTGTTCACTCCCCTCAACCTATACGGTTTCTATGGTTCGTGAACAAGTTAAGTTTATACCATCGACGCAAATCAGTTTCACAATTGAATCTTACCCGGCAACCTATCAGGTTTCTAGGGATAAAATTTGCTCCAACCGAAGGCATCCAATGTGCTCTCGGTAATTTATCCATCCTCCCTGAACGACTACCCCGATAACTCGGAAGCATAGCATATCCGGTTTGGACTTCAATTTCCCTAAAGCTCGATGGAGGGAAGGAAAACCTTGAAACCTTATAAACTTAATAATTTGTTGTGGGAGAATTTCCGCGATTAATGTTACACTTGCACATTAATTCATTTAACCGTGTTTGTAGCATTCATACAATATGAACAACCATTCACAACCTAGTTGCTATCAACATGTAGTTCATGGACCGTTCCTAGAAACAAAAAACTCCGTAATCTAATTACAAGTCTTCGTCGTCTTCTTGAAATGGATCTTCCTCCGGTCTTCGTCATTACATATAAATTTTACATCAGAAAATTGCATCATAGATACAAATATTTCTAGTAAAATAAATAGGCTCAAAACGGCCTTTACAACCCAATCGAATAAATCGAACGATTCAAAACTAAGTCCATGAACCACATCCCCATTCAAAAGCATTCATCCAATAAATACTATATAAACGGAAAGCGTAGAGATACATTGATCCAATCAACATATAAACAACAATTAGAATCGATCCAATCAATTCACCACACAACCGGTAATATGAAAACGTTCAAAGTATTCGGCCACCCACAAATATTCCATTAATCAAATTTCCCTTATAAAATGAAATACCATAAATCATTTTAATCATATTAAATCCAGTTTAACATGCGGGAGATTAATTTTTATAATACATAAAAAAAACAAGCCGGGATAAAATCGCTGCCGGACACGCGGCCGTCTTGATGCACGGTCGGGTTGTCCGTGATCTGCCAGACATGGCCCGTGCCGAATGGCACGGTCGGGTCACCCCAACAGCTTCTAAAGCTGGCCTGCCGGACACGGCCGTGTCAAATGACACGGTCGGGTCATCCTCAGCAGTCTGTCGGCCAGACACGGCCCGTGCCGAATGGCACGGTCGGGTTACACCGACAGCTTCTAAAGCTGGCCTGTTGGACACGGCCGTGTCAAATGACACGGTCGGGTCACCCCCGTAGTTTCGTGCCCTTCGTCTGAAAAGTCGTCCAACGACAATTCGGGGCTAGATTTTCGACCGGATATCCAATATCAATATTTTCCGACTTTCATATCTACAATATAAATCACATTTCCCAGAAATTAAAGATTTATATTTAGACATAAACTTACGAAAAATATAACTACAATGAACGAAAAACATACACCACGATTATGACTATAAATGATTCCAAATCATTCACCATCCAATCAAGCATTCCAAATGCCAATATCATATATACGATCGCAAGACCTACGCTCCGATACCACTGTTGGGATTCGGTGCCTAAAACAAAGGCCCAGCGGAAGCGGTAAAATGAAAATTAATTCTATTCGAATCTCTACGAGGATCGATTGAGCTACGTATATACGAATATTAAAACGAACCACAAGAGATACGAGAAACATACCCTTGTGGTTCGTTGATTTAAATGGTATCCTTCTCTTGAGCTATTCCCCAAGCTTTAGTTGATTCCCTATGATCCAATCCGCTCCAAGCTCTTAGATGATCCAACGCCGAAAGTACCACGTCTCTACCTGCCACGTGCCGGAGAAACGAACGGAACGACGATCACCCGATTAACCTCTAAGGTTACGGCTAGAATCAAGTGATGGAAGCTTTCTATGTGATTATTACACTCTAAGTATATAACTCACAAACTCTCAATCAAACTCTTGATCTTCTCCAAGAACAATCAAGAACAAGTGAAGAAGAAGATGAAGACTTTTAAGAAAATGTTATTCTCTTCTCTCTCTCACTAACCGTATGAAAACAATGGGATGTGAGAATGATGGAAGTCTTCACTTCTTATTCTATTTCTTTTTTGTCACAAGACAAAGGACACCAACTCATCTCACATGAGAGGTCTTCCCCACAAATCATTGTCATTCATTTAAAAATGAAAACAAAAGACAAGATGAAGTTAGGTGGAAAGGGGGAGGGGGCGGCCAAGATGAAGAATCGAATGAGTTCGGTTCGTTTCGAACTCTTGTGAGTCCAAACAGATAAACTCCAATTTCGATCCGATGTATTTATATTAATTAATTAATCCAATTAATTAATCACATCAAATACATAATAACATAATTAATTTCTCCAAGAAATAATTATATTCATGAATTAAATTAATCACCCAGTAATTCATTTAATTCATTAGGCCGTAAATTAATTTATCAAATAAATCAATTTAGACATCCAATGTCCCAATAAATTAGATATCTAATATCCAATATTCACACTGAGAGAATAAGCTTGATTCATTCTGTCGTCAATCCTATTGCGCGACTCGGTAGGTGCGTCTCAGTCAGCAATGGGAGGATTCAAAGAGTAGTAGCACCACCTAGCCAGCCTGGCGGCCTACACTGTACCCCAACTAAGAACGAATGATTAGGATCATTCAAGAACCATTCTGTCGTGAATACCATTATACGTATAAACCCTTCTTTTAAATGTCCCGATCAATTGGATCACAATCAGTCAAACCCTATCTGTACTTGACGCTATGCATGAGTTAATGTAAATCGAGATCATCGAGCTCTTGTGTATCTATATAACTAGCTCCAATGCTTTGGCCAAAGACTTATGATCTCATCTGCCAATAACTGCATAGGACATATAACCCATTCACTAACAGGAGTAAGAATTCTATCTTGGTATTCAGTAGGACTTGCTACTTGCCTGTCAATATGCACGTCGAGGTTGACCCCCGCCTTTCGGTTTATAGGGTCGAACTACTCTAATGAAAATCTTAACGTCACAAGCACATCCTTACTAAATCCTCAAGTCGAAGGTTCACGAATACCTATCACAACCTTTCGATTCCGTCATTGACTGTCCCAGGGTGGAATCCGTGTGACGAATTGAGGGTGAGTCAGTTCCAGTATACTAATCGAATTAGCATACCTATAATGTGTGCTCCCACTAACCATTGGTGTTCGACAGGCACTCTCCATGTCAAAGAACACGTCATACAAGTCTTCACATAAACTTAATGCCCAGTCAAGTTTCATCGACTTGTGAACGATTAAGTATTTGAGCTATAAACCTTTCCAGTGCCAACCCCCTTATTCAATAAGGAGTGGAATGTTTTGCTCTCAAATACACGGACTAGTTTTTATATATATATTTACGAGTTAGGAATGCCAGCAACTACTAGTAAATAAAGAAACATCCATTTGTCTTATGATAATGAATTACATAATAACAAGTACAATGCCCTCACTCAACATCCTTTGAGTGGCATTCTAGGGCACACTCCTAACAGTATAGTCTTTGTTATTAAACCAAGAAAGGTGATAGATGATGAAGGATTGCATCAAATATCCTCCAAGTTGTCTCTCTCTCTCTCTCTCTCTCTCTCTCTCTCTCTCTCTCTCTCTCTCGTCGTTAGGGTTGTAAAATGAGAAGAAATGCTGAAAAACGTCGCTGTCCATACCTATATACTGGACTCAGTTAGCGCGCACTAACTCTTTAATTTAGCGTGCGCTAACGAGTCTGAAACAAAACTGGACATCCTGCCTCAGCCCGTTAGTATGCGCTAATCCTACCCTTAGCATGCGTTAATGAGGCAGTCCAGTGAAGGACAGAACGTTTTTCCCCTACCAGTTAGCGCACGTTAGTCATTGCCTTAGCGTGCGCTAACGAGGCAATACAGAGAGGAATGTGACATTCTGGCTCAACTTGCGCGCGCTAATAGTCGCAATAGTGCGTGCTATGATACACACTAGCGCGCGCTATCACTCTACTATACCATGTGCTAAGCCTTCTGCACAGCAGTTCAGCTGTGCAGCCCCGTCAGTCCGAACAAGCCCTAAACGACATAAAACTCGAAGATTAACAATATATTATGAAACGCTAATGAAGGGCGTCAAAATACGAACTCGAACACTAAACAAAAACATGATCCCGACCACCCGAAGATACGGAAAAATGAATACGAAATCACAACACATCTGAACACATCAAACGAACTTGTAGAAATATCAAAGCGACGGTTCAGAACAAGATTCACCTAAATCGAACCTAAATATGGAAAAGTCGCAATGATACACGGATTCAACTAAAACGGCCTCGAAACTCATTCAAATAGCAAAAGTGCAGAATGAGATAGCTTCAAAATATCAAAATAATCACAAGCGAGTTGCCAAAAATGGAAAAGCCTTAAAAGTGAAAATTACCAAAAGTAGAAAAGTACGGATATTACATCATCCCCATCTAAAAGTAAGTTTCGTCCCGAAACTTAAGAAATAAAAAGTTTGGGGTATCTCACATGCATATTCTCTTTTGTCTCCCAAGTTGATCCCTTGACTCCCATGTCTCGACCATTGTACTTAGAGTAACGGAATGATTTTATGCCGGAGTTGTTTCTCACGATGCTCAAGGATCTTCACCGGTCATTCTTCAAAGGGTAATATCTTCAGCTACATCGATCTCACCATTAATCGATAAGATGACTCGGATCTGGTACATACTTTCTCAATTGAGAAACATGAAAAATGCTATGGACGTGACTCAAAGCTGGAGGTAAGGCCAAGCGATAAGCCAATTCTCCAACCCTGTCTAAAATCTCAAATGGTCCGATATACCCTGGACTAAGTTTCCCTTTCTTCCCAAAATAGAAAACTACATTCGTCGGTGACACCTTGAGCAGAACATGATCTCCCACTTCGAACTTCAAGGGTCGACAACAGATATTAACATATGATTTTTGTCGACTCTGGGCAGTCAAAAATCGGTCTCGAATGGTAGTAATCTTCTCCTTAGTTTCCATAAACATATTCATTCCTGTCCCAACTAACTCTGAGGCCTCGTCCCAACACAATGGCGATCTATGTAATACCCGGTTGTAATTCAGTCATTATCATTCAGTAACTATCGTTCAGTAATTGTCACTCTGTAATTTTCACTCATTAATGATCATTCATCATTCATATTCATTCATTGTATTCACCGTTCAGATGTAATTGTATCGTGAATCAATCGTCATTCATCATCAATCTAGTTGGAGAATCGTGTCGTGTTTGTCATCGTTGTCATCTTCATAGTTGTGCTGTGTGTGAGGAGTAGCGCACGCTACATACTCTCTTTAGCGTGCGCTAATTGAGTACGGGTAATGCATGCTACCTCTCAACACTAGCGCACGCTAGTATGTTTCAAGCAGGCAGTCCAGAAGGCACTGGACTGCAGTTGAGTTGTGAGTAGTGCACGCTAAGAATGGTAAGTAGCACGCGCTAGTAGGTCGGAGTAGCGCACGCTACGCAGTCGGTGTAGCGCGCGCTAAGGACGGATCAGACAGAGTCTAGTGGCTACTGGACTGCATTAGATTAATTCCTAGCGTACGCTACCAGTAGATATTAGCGTACGCTAATCGGGGTTAGTAGCGCACGCTGAATCCTATGTGTAGCACGCGCTACCGTGAGCAGATCAGAAAATAGGAGGTTCTGGACTCTAGTACTGGGCATCAGATAATTCGTTAGCGCACGCTAACATTTTGAGTTAGCGCACGCTATATACATGGTCGTAGCACACGCTACAAGAGGTACGTAGCGCACGCTACCGTTGCGAACAGAGGGTACTGGACTACCCAGTACACCCGTTAGCACACGCTACGCACATGAGCTAGCACACACTAACAGGGTTTTGCTATATATAGGACAGTCCAGTCCTTTAGCGTCATTTGTCATTCCTCTTCGTTTCTTTGGCGGTTTTAGGTGTTTCCGGGCGATTTGGAGAGTGTTCTTCGAGGTGTAATCATCAATCATCATCTTCAAGCATATAATCCGGAGTAATCATCATTTCATCATCTCCAATACATCAAATCAAAGGTAATAATCTCTTGGATCTAGAATTTCGGATTTTTGGGTTTTCCTTCTGATTTCTTCGTGTAAGCTTGGATTGTTGTTGGAATATGTTAGATATGGGTTATCTACCTTGGATAATGTGTTCCTATAGATTTATTGTCGTATATTTCGAATTTCATGAATATTGGGGTTGAATCAAGAACACTTTGGGGGTTGACTTCGATATTTTTAGGGGTTTGCGATTAGATGTTGTCGTTAACTCGAATTGTGTATTCCTATGGGATTATTGATATCATTGAAGTTGTTTTGTTGGTTTGAAATACTCATTTTGGAGTTTGTTTCGATATATTCGAGTTTGGATATTATCAAAGGATGTGTGTTTGCTAAGTGTTCGCTAGAATGCCTCAATGAGTTTAGATATTGTTGTATCGATGTTTGAGTTGGTTATAATCGTGTTTGATAGGTATATTGAGCATTGTTGGTAATTGTCATTCAAGGTTGTTCGAGCGACCAACATCTCATTGTAGGACGTTTGTTCGAGGAAGGACATTCTTCACCGGTTGTGTAAGTTAATTCTTACTCGGTTAAAAGGATACTCATTCCTTTCGTGGTTGTTCATTCATAAATCATAATCATAATTCATTCATAATGTATTAGCCTTATTGAGACTTGTAATTGTCAATTAATCGCTTCATTCACGAGGAACGACGGTTCCAATCATTTCATTGAGCTATCATTCATTTCACTATCATTTCATCTCGATGAGTCATTCTTGACTTTGTTGGATTGTTATTCATTATTATTTTTCATGGTCATTCCTTGCCTATATGACCTTCTGGGTTCATATTGCGTGGCAGGGTGGGGATGTGTGGAATTTTTAGTCGGGCACGTGATGGTCATGTGTTGGGTTCACCGACACATTGGACTGTGCACACGGTAATGTACCTCCGTGAGACTAAGTAAGTACAAGGGCGGGTGTGTCCGGACACTGGTCTTGTGCACGTGCACATACCATTACGGGCGTACTGTGATGCCTCTCTTCAGCGTCATTTCATAATTAAGTTATATCATGATTGTGTTTATTCAACTCTTGAGGATTGTTGTTTTGTGTAAATGACCCCGTTGGGGGATGTTGTTTTCAGGTCATGGCAAGGCTAAGGCACGGGAAGAGAACGCTGATGGCGAGGAGTCCCAGTGATACTAGTAGGGGGGCCCTGTCCTTTTCATTTACTCATGTTGTTTTCAGTTTATTTCCGCTGCAGACTTCCATTTGAATATTCATTTCATTTCAGTGTTGTATATTTTATCTTCATATAAAATATACATGTATTCTGTATTATCTTGGGTGTGTTGTAATGAAACTCCTCATCGGAGTAATTGATGATATAATGTGGTTCGGTACTATAATTATATTATTAAATTCATAAATTTTCATTCGCCTGGTGGGTCCCAGTCGGGGGTCCACGGCACTGTAATATCCGCCTAGTTTGGGGTGATACAGAGTTGGTATCGGAGCGTGGTTTTGAATACTACCTTCCGAGTCATGTCTCATTTGAAATCACCGTTCATCAGACTAGTATCATTGGACTTTCGCGTCACGTGTGACCTGTGCAAGAGCCGAGCCCCTCAGACCAAAGAACAGTAAGATTTCTGACGCCATGGTATAATTTCTGGCAATAGAATCACTCATTCATCATTCAACAGTCAACAATCCTCTTTCATCATTTTCATTTTTGATCAAGTCGATCATGTTAATTAATTAATCACTCAGTTCATTTCATTGTTCAGTTGTTGATATTGAGGATCATATCATTAATCTTGTTAACTTGTTCAAGATAATCATTTCAAGAATTTCATCAGATAATCACGTCACTTCAGTTGATCATTCATGTAATCATCGTGTTTGAGCGAGTATGCTCATTTTCATCATTTCATAACGTAATCATAATGTGATAATCATGCGAGATATATAATTATCATATGACTTTCCACTTCAGTATGGAAAGAGCTGGTAGAGGACGCAGGGGAAGAGGTCGTGGTGCGGTCCAAAACCCGAGAGCTCGTGTGAATACACGCGCTAATGCAAGGGATAATGCTAATTCATCGAGCAATGACACTGCCACTCATTCACCTGGACGTAATCATTCACTATCAGGGAGTCGTACCCGGGACACAGCTCAGTCAGAAGGTGTTCGGGTTGATCCATTCGCTTTTATGCAGGTCATGATGCCCCAAATGACTCAGATGGCACAACTGATGGAGACGATGCATAACTCAACTACTCAAAATCAACAGGCTCCTCCGCCGCCACCTCAGAGGCAAGAGAGGGGTGTGAGCAGTATCATTGGCGACATCTCTCGCCAGAGACCACCTACCTTCGAGGGCTCATCTGAGCCGGCGGATATCATTCACTGGCTTGAACATTTCGAGAGACTGTTTGCTATGGTGGACTGTCCTGAGGGACACAAAGTTTCAGTTGCGGCTTACTATCTTGGTAAGGGCGCACATTCATGGTGGTTATCGTTGAAGCCCACCGACGGACCTTGTACATGGGATCAATTCAGGACTCTCATGATGGAGAGGTATTATCCAGCCCCACTCAGGGAGGCCAAGTTGTCAGAATTACTCACTCCCGACCTCTCAGCAGACGATGATGTTCTCGCCATCGCCGAGAAATTTCAGGAGCTTCTTCCTTTCGCCTCATCCATTATTCACTCCGAGGCGGACAAGATCAAATATTTCAGCAAGAGGTTGAAGCCTCGTATGCGGATGCAGTTGCTTAATGACAATTGCACCACTCTGGCCGAGTTCTTTGAGAAAGCTCTTACTTATGAGCTTACTGCTAAGGAAATTGCTAAGCAACAACCTTCATCTGCTGGCAAGAAGTCTAAGAATCGTAATCAGTCTGACGGCAGTCAGGCCACTTTCAAGAAACCACGTGCGGGCTCTACTTTTTCTGAGCGACCTCCTATGGCACCTGTACCCGCAGAATCTCAGTCATGAGTGGCCAGTTCGGCCATCACCTGTTTCAACTGTGAAGAACAGGGTCATTTCAGCACCAAATGTCCGAGGCAGACTATCACGTGCCATAACTATGGGATCGCTGGGCATAAGGCCCGTTTTTGCCGAAGGGACTCTAAACCTACTCTGGCGTCATCTCAGGCCCGAGACATTCAGCGGTGCAGAACCAGGCCACTCAGTCCACGTCGTTCAAGACGACAGGAGCTAATAAAGGTGGAGCCAAGAGCTATCAGATGGGAGCGTCCGTTTCGGGGGCCGGCAAGCCCCGAATTTATGAGATGAAGAAGACCGAGGATCCGGAGGCCCGGATGATCTCAGGTACACTCGATATTCTATCTCAACCTGTATGTACCCTTTTTGATACTGGTGCATCGCATTCATTCATTTCCAAGTCATGTTTGAGTAGACTATGTCTGGGTAGTGCTACTAGTTGTGAGCCTTATGTCATTGGTCTACCTGATGGTAGAAGAATTATCAGGAATAGTGAGGTTAAGGATTGTCCGATTCAGCTTCATGGCCGCGTTTGGTTAGCAAACCTAATAGTGGTAGATTTACCGAGGGACGACGTCATCCTGGGTATTGATTGGATGGATCGTCACGATGCCATCATTAGTGTCCGTAAGCGTATGGTCACTATCATTTCAGATGATG
The DNA here is from genome assembly GCA_033398695.1 of Orobanche coerulescens. Classification (NCBI taxonomy): domain Eukaryota; kingdom Viridiplantae; phylum Streptophyta; class Magnoliopsida; order Lamiales; family Orobanchaceae; genus Orobanche; species Orobanche coerulescens. The sequence continues at coordinate 105,916,920 of CM065804.1, forward strand.
GGGTCGAATGTGTATTTCAGGGAGGTAATCCCAGCTGTTCCGGGAGGGTCATCAACTTAATGAAACCAGTGAGATTACTCAATTAGGGGTGTGTCGGTTATTGGTGCTATATGACCAAGACCGAGAAACCATCAGTAATGTTGACGGATATTCCTGTAGTGAGAGAATATGCCAATGTTTTTCCAGACGAGTTACCTGGTTTGCCTCCACAGAGAGATGTGGAATTCACGATTGAGTTGGAGCCCGGTACGTCCCCAATATCGAAGGCACCGTACCAGATGGCCCCGACCGAAATGCAGGAGTTGAAGAATCAATTAGAGGATTTGACCGAGAAGGGTTATATTCGACCGAGTGCATCCCCGTGGGGAGCACCAGTGTTATTTGTCAAGAAGAAGGATGGTTCGTTCCGCTTGTGTATTGATTACCGGGAATTGAACTGGGTAACGATCAAGAATAAGTATCCTCTACCCCGTATCGATGATCTTTTGGATCAACTTCAGGGAGCTTCAGTATTTTCCAAGATCGACTTAAGATCTGGATATCATCAGTTGCGAATTCGAGAGTCGGATATCGCAAGGACGGCGTTCTGAACACGCTATGGTCATTATGAGTTTGTGGTAATGCCGTTTGGGTTAACTAATGCACCTCGGTATTCATGGAGTTAATGAATCGGGTTTTCATCCACTATTTGGATCAGTTCGTGGTTGTCTTCATTCATGGCATAAACTTCTCAGCAATAACAATAACACCCTCGTACTCGATGGATTCGGGGTTCAACACCTCTGACAACTTGGCTTCACGAAGTGGAGCCGGATAATACCTCTCTAACATGAGAGTCCTAAACTCACTCCAAGCGCAATCACGATTGGTGGGTTTCACAGAAAGCCACCAAGAATAAGCGCCTTTACTCAAATAGTAAGCCGCTACTGCCACCTTACTCTATTCTGGACACTGAACCATGTCGAAGAGTTTATCAAAATGTAGAACGGTCGATCGATAACACGATACAACGGATGGGAAGTGTCTTAGATAATCCCAATTCAATATGTCGATTACCTTAGAACGGTTAATCGATAACCAATAATACAACGGATGGGAATTATCTTAGATAATCCCAATTCAATACCTCGATTACCTTAGAACGGTCAATCGATAAACAATGATACAATGGATGGGAATTATCTTCGATAATCCCAATTCAATACCTCGATTACCTTAGAACGGTCAATCGATAACCAATAATACAACGGATGGGAATTATCTTCGATAATTCCAATTCAATACCTCGATTATCTTAGAACGGTCAATCGATAACCAATAATACGATAGAATAAATGTCCCGGCGCCTTAAACCGACCACCGAAACAGAGATGATAAACGAATATATCAAACACCTTCAATCGGCCAATGTAACATCATAGCAACACTTCCAATTCGATAATAACGATTCAACGATGCCTCTGAACGACATTAACGTCAAATAATAATAATCGATACATCGATACCGCGAACCAGCTATCGACAACATCAGTATCAACAAGAATCTCAATGCCTTAAACCGGCCGTTAACGAATAACAATAACATTTAGCATAATTTCCGAAAGGTATTGCATCAAACAATTCCCGAATATCAACAAATCACGAAGAGACTAAGTCTCAAAATGATACAATACATTCATACACATATATGATAACATTAATCTCATTGACCAGTACAAGTATAAAACTTGCCTCAAACCGAAGGCGAGAAAGTCCTTCCACAATCAACGTCCTGGCACGAAACGACGAACGGCGCCTCCCGACGATCACAAACACTCGAACAACCTTGAATGAAAACGATTCATTCAAAAACACAAAATCAATATAAAAACGACAAGGACAAAGCCCGATTCAAGCACGAATCGATCACACCGCACGAACGAATATCATAGTTCTCAACTATGAATTCTAACATCCTCCAACACCTCGATGATCAATTAACATGATCATTACGTTCTTAACACTCAGTTTTCATGACTTATTTCAAATATGATATCGCACGACAAAGGATTTGACACGTTAAATAGTTTAATGGACTATAAACTTATATTATTTGGGTAGTCATAATGTCTTAATAGAGACCGCTTATGATTTATTATTTAATAAGATACTAAATGATTGCCAACATAATATTAGCTTTTTGGGTCACACATACGACATTTAAAGACAAGCAAGAATAATTAATAGATATAATATTGGATATTATATTTATTAAAGAAATTAAATAATAAGTAATGTATAATATAGGATATTATATATTACATTATTTAATTATATCAACTGAGAATAGTAAATATAATATTGGATATTATATTTATTAAAAGATCAATTAAGTAATATATATGATATGGGATATTATATATATTGTATTATTTAATAAGTTGAGGGGTAACTAAGCAAATACTAGATTTTTGACTCTAGGGTTTGCTTAGTATAAATAAGGGATCTATGACAATGAGTTGCCATAAGAACAAGATTACATAACCCTAATTGTGAAGAGTAAAAAATCGGCATCCTCATCTCTACAATGGGTCACCCCCTTCTACATTAGGAGACCCGGTTCGGCCATCCCGTGTTCTTCCCTTAGTTGATCTTGATCAACAGTACAATCTTTCTAGCAATGAATAATTTGTCGTACTGTTTATCAATATTATTCGTACGGATTTAGCAATCCGGCTTGTTCAATTATTGGTGTTTGGATCACCAAAAGAGGAAGGTGACCTTCATCAGCTTCTGGTTCGGATCTAGATCTATTCTTCGAATTAAGATAATTCGATGAACCTTTATTAAATCAATTAAATTACTGCATGAGATCTTCTTCTTGGGTTTTTCGATAATTATTCCACTGTATTTTTGCTCATATTCCATGTATTAGATACACGTAAAACCCAACTATATCTTGTTTTGGAGGTAATCCATGTAATTCATTAGGGAATACATCAGGAAATTTATTTACAATGGAATACATGAAAGTTCTCCTCCTCCTTCTTTCTTCATTGCATAGTACCATTATACGGCACAATCCTATTTCAGCAATTTGATTGCTTTCATTACTTTAATCACTTTCCTTGAGCTCTATGGTCTCCATCCTTCGAATAAATATTCAAGACATCCTCAATAATCATCAAAATATTTCCCTTTCAGTAGTCCATGATAGATCCATAATGGTTAAGCCAATCGTCCCTGAGAATCAGGTCGTCTCCTTGAATATCTACCACGATCAGATTTTAAGGCAAATTCTTGCCTCCGATTGATACATGATAATTTCTATCTTCTAAATTTCCCACAATCCTCTCCCCACTTGGTAATCCCACAACATAAGATTCACATTCATGGAAATGGGAAATTTCTAAACTATTTACACAAGATAGTGATATGAAAGATTGTGTAGCTCCTATTCGAGCAAAACATTAATGGTTGTGAAAGGATCTGAACGATACCTGATGCAATAGTCGTACTCTGACCATCTATCCTCCTCATCTCATAAAGGCGCGGGGGAATGGACCCAGCACTAGGTGATTGCTTCTTGTCGTACTGACCCCTACCCCTTCCTCGGCCAAAGTTCTGATGTGGTTGACTGCTCTGCTGAGTTTGATTGACACTTTCTCCTTTCTGACCTGTGCTGCAGCATGAGTTCCAAAGGATCTAGCAATACCTCCAAAATATCACACAGTATCCTTCTTGTCCACATCATAACACGTCACGGAAGGAAACGAGCAGTCACGTCAAAAATGCCCTGATCGACCACAGTTAAAACATTTCCTCGTTGCAGCTATAATTGTTGATGCTGGTCTAAAACTCTTTCTGCCTTTGGAAGGATGCGGGGGCCTCTTGGATGAGTGAAATGATGAATGGGCTTTACGGGACCTATTATTCTTGTGCTCTGAAAAACCACCCGAGACTTTCTGCTTCTTGGACTCATAGAATTTCTCCACTTCTGTCTCTTTCATCTCATAGGCTAGAGCTTTATCTTGATACTGACGAAGAGTGGTGCATTCAATTCCTGACATGTATCGTTGTATCTTTGGCTTCATTCTCATGTGAAAATACATATTTTATATGCCGAATCTGACCAAGTGTCGAACAAATACCAGCTGATGATTAAAGGTCTTAATCACTTGAGCCACGGGTAAGTCCAGAGGTTGTACAAAGAAGAACTCTCGAACTTTAGCCTCCCTGATCGGATGAGGGAAATACTGAGCTTACATCATTAACTTAAATTCTCCCCAATCAGCATCATGATCAGCAGGTCGGATGGACTCCCACCATTAAGAAACTTCCCCTATCAGAAAATATTGGGCGATGGGGACTTTCCGATCATTTGGACAGATGATTCCCGAAAACACTTACTCTAATTTCCTCAGCCAGTGATCCCATGTCGTTACCTCAGAAAAGCTATCGAACTTTGGTGGATACATCTTCACCACTTCTTGTAGACACTTATCTCCACGATAGCGCAGGTTTGGAACAACTTGATATACTCCTCCCAGTTGTAGACCTATCGCCACTTGCATTCGGTCCACCACTTGAGCAAATTAGGTCGTCTGGGTGACTACTTGACAAAGCACGTCAGGAACATAGGGATAATCATTTTCCTCAACAGTTCGCTCTCGATCATTGTTGACGATTCCTATTACTCGCCGGAACTGAGATTAGCCTAATTTGACAGAGAATCATAAACAAAGGGTGAAGCTTCGCTTCCATCATTCCCGCGTCCGCATCCGTGACCGCAACCACATCCACGACCTCCTCTCAGTATATGAAAGCACACATACTCAATAAACGAGGAACAAGATCGTACTATAGTTTAATTATCGTAAGAGGCATAATGGTAAAGGACAATAATTGAGTTTTAGAAAACTTACAACCATGGAACGTAGGCAGTACAGTGATGTTATTCACGATCAGTTAACCAAAAGATACATCTGGACTATAAATTAACCCGATTGCCAAGATATCCATAATCTTAGCTTTGATACCATATTCTGTAACACCCTAGAGATATTCAGGGCTATTACAGTGTTGTAAATCCTTTATGTAAAAACTTACAAGGCTAATAAATAAAACAAATGATTATTAACATGCCAACAATAGAGATAATATTAAAAACCGAGTCTATAAAAGTAAACACAACATTGAATAAAATTCACCAATACATAATCATCCAAATAAACAACAAGGAAACAATGTACTCGAGTACTAATTCAAACACGAACATAAATTGAAATAACTCTCTGGACAACCAACATCAATGTGCACACTCGTCATCATGTTGCCGATGTGGTTGTTTTCCCGATCCTATGGATCCTGAACATAAAATACATGTCCACCCCCGAAAGTGTTAGCAAAATAATGTTAGTACAAGTATGATAATTATACAACAAGAGATTGTTCGACAATTCAACAAATAATAATAACAACTTACAAACATCTCCTATGAGAAGACCTACAATGCATTCAACATGACAATCTCAACATGTATATGGTAATCCGTGATCTAGCGTTCACTGCCAGATCCCAAGATGATTTTGTCAGACCAACACAGGGTGGAAAACCCATCCAATGATCCATCGCACGCTAGCATAGATCCCAAGATGATCCCGTCGGACCAACACGTGGTGGACAAACAACAACGACACATATATGCATGACAACATGAGTGACGGTAAAATGAAAACATAATTAAAGTAGTTGCCTTAAAATGATGATAGATAGTCAATACTTTCGATGAACGTCAACACCCTCGAAGGACTCCCCTTCGATAAACCTCTTTGCAACACCCGAACCTTAATTGTCAAGGTAAAACCATAATAACTAACGATTTCGGATAATCGGATCATAACATTATTTATCACAAGTTCAATACAAATCACGAACTCAATCACGGGAGTTCCTTCAATACGTGTATATATATATATATATATATATATATATATATATATATATATATATATGTGTGTGTGTGTGTGTGTGTGTGTGTGTGTGTGTGTGTACAATTCAGCCCTCTTAATCTTCATATAAGATCATCAACACATCGTCCAATCGACTATGATTAACCTATTCGGTTCAGTTGAAGGGTTAATCATATAATTACTAAAATTTCAATTCCCCATTATGATAATTCCTTCATTGAGGGTTCTAACAGTCTAATATGTTTATTACATTACATCCTAACTATCGACATAGAAGGATAAATCAATCGAAATCAATTCAAAAGGAATGATCGTATTCTTGATGAGAAACCCTAAACGTTCATCCTTATGATTGATATACCAAGAGCAACATCATTCTCAAGTCATCAAATCAATACTCAAACCCTGATTATCAACTCAAAACATACGGTTCAGCTACTCGACAGTTTTCTATCAAGCACATATCATAATGAGCGAATCCCAAAACATCTTACAAACGGGACATAATAAATTGGGTTTCTAAGTTGATTCATGTTCAATCTCTGTATCTCATAACATAAGAAGGCTTGAAACTATAATCATCTCGAACAACCTCATCTAATATTGCAGCTTAATCTCTTAACATACTTGTTCTAGGTAAATGAATCAACATGATATTATGAACATATTCCAACAAAACCGACTAATATTCCAAAATAAACCATGAATATTTCGAAGGACAACTATGTTCAGCAAATAGTCCTCTCCAGAATTATATAAAACATCTCAGTTCAAAGTTAAAAGTGAAGGTTCAGCCATATTACCTTAATAGGCGAACACAAGTGAAGAACGTTCTCTCAAAACCTTCAAGAATCGACAAAAGCTTTCCTAATCTACGAACCCACACCAATTCCACGAGTAATGGACATCCAATATTAAGTTTTAGTAGTTCATGGATGAAGAAGTGAAAAATGATATTATGGTCAGGAAGGAAATGAAAGAGGGCTGATGTCCTATATATAGAAACACATACATGCGCTACCCACTTCAGTTAGCATACGCTAGGGTCTTAATGTACACTAATGCACATAAATGGCATACACTATCGATCTATATAGCTCACTGTCTCATTATATCCTTGTCTTGCATACGTTTCCAAGACATTACGTACGCGATGTGTAAACTTTAACGTATGCTATTAACATATGTAGCGGGCGCTATTAGTCGTTGACTTATCCTTTCAGAAAGTTGTGCAGCTACATGTGAGGGAGATCCGACAAGATCCGACATCTAGACTGCATACGCCGACCATGTTTCATCCGAGTCTAACAACCTTTAGCGTACGCAAGGGTAAATCCTTAACGTACGCTAACTTCTCTATTTTTCATATGCTAGCTTGTCAGATAGCGTGTGTTAATGCCATGCAGATGCATGCGTTGCAAGTATCGATTTCTAAACTAGCGATTATGAATACTAGAATACAAATAATAGAAATATCATATTTATCCGATACATTAATACATCACTCGATCTAATGAGAAATGAAAATACATAATATTAATTCGGGTATTACACTATACGTATTCTACCAAGAAGCATGTTATGTGTTAGGGTTATTGGATGACAACAAGGAGTATGTGAATGTGATTACAGAGGCACATATTTGGCTAAGAACCCAAAATGCATGCGCTAGCATGGCTACGAACGTTAAGTTGGGATCAATCAAATATTCTATTCTCCATGGGCTAATTCTAAGTGCATATGGAGACAAACGAGTCAACCATGTGTTGCGTATGCTAGTAGAAGACTTAACGTACGTCGTGGTCAGGTCTGGGTGGCGTATGATAAAGTGTGGGAGCATACAAAGTGGCCAAGGCAGTGGCCTCGGGACTCCTCTTGACTGAACGTTACATACTTGCAACAGATAGATTACGCAAAAGTCTTTAGCATACGGTAAACTTTCAGGAGTACCGTACGTTACTTAAGTGACATATTATATATGTGTGGTTGTCGGTCTCATTTTCGACGATGTACTTACCTTCCTCCCGTCGCAAAGCACCTCTCTCCAACCTTACCTCTACATCCCAACCCCTTACGACCTTTCATTACACAAGGACTGTTTGTGTTCTTGGATTTTTCAAGCTTGGATAGGATTCTTAAAGCTCTACCACCGTCATTCATTATCTGAGTTCGTTTATTAGGTAAGTTAGTTAAAAGTCAGATTATTCTTTGAGTGTAGAAAGAATATTTACCGACTAAATCGTATGTTTAGGATTGGGATAGGGAGAAGATTATAAGAATTGTAGGAGTTAAATTGGATAAATGTTGTTATAATCAATCATATCTTGGAAGTTAACCTAAGAACTCATTGATTATATCGTCAATATGAATATTCGAATGATGCTTTCGGGATAAAGTCGGAAGAATCGGAATCATCCCCATGTCTTGGCCGAAATTATCATAATGGTAAGATTGTCACCCTACTTAATTGACTACCGTCATTAATAACATTACTACGACCCTCGATAATTTAATTATGAACAAAAATTGACTCAGAGTCTGATAGAAATAGAGTTGATTAATAATTAGAAATTTCGTGACAACCGAAATATGTTGAGCTATAAAAATTGATCAATAAATGAATTGATAGTCACATTCGAACAATTATAGTAATCCGATAAGAATTGGCTATAATTAATTGGGAAGGGTCTTCGAGTCTTATCATGATTCGATCATGTTGATAATCAATGATTATTGATCGTAATTATAGTAGGTCATGAATTGTGATATCGGGAACTATTGTGTTTGTGGCCTTGTGATATCAAAAGATACATCTGGACTATAAATTAACCTGATTGCCAAGATATCCATAATCTTAGCTTTGATACCATATTCTGTAACACCCAGAGATATTCAGGGTTATTACAGTGCTGTAAATCCTTTATGTAAAGACTTACTAGGCTAATAAATAAAACAAACACTTATTAAAATACCAACAATATAGTTAAGAATAAACCGGGTCTTTAAAAGTAAACGACAACACTGAATAAAATTCATCAATACATAATTATCCAAATCAACAACAAGGAAATACTCGAGTACTTATTCAAACACGAACACAAATTTAAAGAACTCTCCGGACAACTAACATCACTGTGCACCCTCGTCATCATGTTGCCGCTGTGGTTGTTTTTACGCTTCCCTGGATCCTAAACATAAAACACATGTCCACGCCCGAAGGGGTTAGCAAAATGATGCTAGTACAAGTACGATAAGTACACAACAAAAGATTGTTCGACAATTCAACAAATAATAATAACAACTTACAAACATCTTCTACGAGAAGACCTATAATGCATTCAACATGACAATATCAACATGTTTATGGTAATCCGTGATCTAGCATTCGCTGTCGGATCCCAATATGATTTTGTCGGACCAACACATGGTGGAAAAGTCGTCCAATAGTTCAGCGCATGCTAGCATAGATCCCAAGATGATCCCTTCGGACCAACACGTGGTGGACAAACAACAACGACACATATATGCATGACAACATGAGTGACGGTAGAATGAAAAACATAATTAAAGTAGTTGCCTTAAAATGATGATAGATAGTCAATACTTTCGATGAACGTCAACACCCTCGAAGGACTCCCATTCGATAAACCTCTTTGCAACACCCGGACCTCAATTCTCAGGGTAAACCATAATAACTAACTATTTCGGATAATCGGATCATAACACTATTTATCATAAATTCAATACAAATCACGAACACAATCACGGGAGTTCCTTCAATACGTGTGTATGTGTGTGTATATATATATATATATATATATATATATACAATTCAGCCCTCTTAATCATCATATAACATTATGAACGCATCGTCCAATCGACTATGATTAACCTATTCGGTTTAATTGAAGGGTTAATCATATCTTTACTTAAAATTTCAATTCCCCATTATGGTAATTCCATCTCCGAGGGTTCTAACGGTCTAAAATGTTTATTACATTACATCCTAACTATTGACATAGAAGGATAAATCAATCAAAATCAATTCAAAAGAAATGATCGTATTCTTGATGAGAAATGCTAACATTCATCCTTATGATTTATCTACCAAGAGCAACATCATTCTCAAGTCATCAAATCAATACTCAAACTGTGATTATCAACTCAAAACATACGGTTCAGCTACTCGACAGTTTTCTATCAACCACATGATCATAATGAACGAATCCCAAAACATCTTGCAAACGGGACGTAATAAATCGGGTTTCTAGGTTGATTCATGTTCAATCTCCGTATCTCATAACATAAGAATGCTTGGAACTATAATCATCTCGAACAACCTCATCTAATTGCAGCCTAATCTCTTAACATGCTTGTTCTAGGTAAATGAATCAACATGATATTATGAACATATTCCAACAAAACCAACTAATATTCTAAAACAAACCATAAATATTTCGAAGGACAACTATGTTCAGCAAATACTCCTCTCCAGAATTATATAAAACATCTCAATTCAAAAGTAAGAATGAAGGTTCAACCGTATTACCTTAATAGATGAACACAAATGAAGAACGTTCTGTCAGAACCTTCAAGAATCAACGAAAGCTTGCTTAATCTACGAACCCACACCAATTCCACGAGTTATGGATGTATAATATGATGTTTCAGTAGCTCATGGATGGGATGAAAGTGAAAATTGATATTATGGTTAGGAAGGAAATGAAAGAGGGCTGATGTCCTATATATAGAAACACATATATGCGCTACCCACTTCAGTTAGCGTACGCTAGGGTCTTAATGTACGCTAATGCACAAAAATTGCATACACTATCGATCATATGTAGCTCATTGTCTCATTATGTCCTTGTCTTGCGTACGTTTCCATGACATTACGTACGCAGTGTCTAAACTTTAGCGTATGCTATTAACATATGTAGCCCACGCTATTAACTGTTGACTTATCCTTTCAAAGAGTTATGCAGCTGCATGTGAGGGAGATCTGACAAGATCCCACATCCAGACTCCAGACGATGACCATATTTCATCCAAGTCTAACAACCTTTAGCATACGCAAGGGCAAATCCTTAACGTATGCTAACTTCTCTATTTTCGAATGTTAGCCTGTCAGATAGCATGTGTTAATGCCATGCAGATGCATGCGTTGCAAGTATCAATTTCTAAACTAGTGATTATGAATACTAGAATACGAATAATAGGAAAATCATATTTATCCGATACATTAATACATCACTCGGTTCAATGACAGATGAAAATACATAATATTAATCCGAGTATTACACTATACATATCCTACCAAGAAGCATGTTATGTGTTAGGGTTATTGGATGACAACAAGGAGTATGTGAATGTGATTACAGAGGCACATATTTGGCTAAGAACCCAAATAGCATGTGCTAGCATAGCTACGAATGTTAAGTTGGGATCAATCAAATATTATATTCTGCTTGGGCTAATTCTAAGTGCATATGGAGACAAACGAGCCAACCATGTGTTGCGTATGCTAGCAGAAGACTTAACGTACGTTGTGGTCATGTCTAGATGGTGTATGTTAAGGTGTTATAGCATACACAATGGCCAAGGCAGTAGCCTCGAGACTCCTCTTGATTGAGCATTACATACTTGCAACAGATAGCTTACGCAAAAGCCTTTAACATAAAGTAAACTTCCAGGAGTACCGTACTTAAGTGACATATTATATATGTGAGGTTGTCGGTCTCATTTGCCACGACGTACTTACCTTCCTCCCATCTCAAAACACCTCTCTCCCACCTTACCTCTACATCCCAACCCCTTACGACCTTCCATTACACAAGGACTGTTTGTGTTCTTGGATTTTTCAAGCTTGAATAGGATTCTTAAATCTCTACCATCATCATTCATCATCTGAGTTCGTTTTTTCAGGTAAGTTGGTTAAAACTGTAATATTAGCACTTTTATTTTCTGGTTTATTTGATATATTTTCGATTCATTATTGTTTAGCTCGGGCCGTTCTGGTTTATTGGACATTTTTGAACCTTTGCTGTTTTTCTCGGACCGTTCGGTCGGCATGTCATGTTTTAGTTTCATTGTATTTTCTCAGTTATGGTGATGACGTCGAGCAACCAAGAACTTTCTGACCTGACCTGTGCAAAACGGCGATGAAAATGGCTACAATTTCTGCCGGGTTCTACGCCATTTGTCAAACGACGCTGCCGAGAGCCTGGTCTTGCGCCAGGTTTTCGCGCGTTTGCATTTTTGCCTTCTACCGAGAAACGGCCGAGACACACGCGCGAGTGCCTGCCGCGGGTGATGCGCCGTTTGTCGCAACATGGCACTAGACCCGCGACATTTTGCACCGTGTCTATGCGCCGTGTCGTACAGGTACGCGCACTGTCCCGCAGCACGGCGCTAAATACGGCGCTAGTTGGGCCGTTTGTTGCGCCGTGTTCCGTCCAGGTATAATAGGACAGACACGGGTTTTGACCCCATTTTCTTCTTTTCCTCTCAGCTTTTCACTACCTTTGGGTGATTCTGGGCGATTTCACTCGGCTATTGCATTCAATCATCTTTTAGCTCAGAATTGAAGATTATATCACGAATCAATCATCTTCTTTCCACCATTTAATCGTCAAATTGAGGTATATTGTTCTTATACCTAACTTTGGGGTTTTTGTTGTAATTCGTTTGTCCAATCATTTTTGCTTCGAATAATGGTGGATTATAGTTGTTTAATCATGGTTTCATGTTTTCCTAGAAGTTTTGCGGATTAATTCCAAGTTTTCCCTTCGTTGATCGATTATAATCCTTTTATGCCTCCGTAGTGTTTGGTATATTGTCCCTAAGGGTAGAACTTCGAATGCTTCTTGGTTTTTCAGTGAGTTTGTAGTTGATTGAGTCTCCATTGTTGTTAGGATCGGAATTTGGAGATAATCCCTACCGAAACCTTTTTCGTTCGTCATTCTTTCGTGCATTAGAAATCCAGGCAAGTACCTTATTGCACTAGTTTATGGCATGCATTTTAGTGATGAAACTGTGATGTTTATGTGTTGTGAGGTTGTTCTTGGGGTACTCTAACCCGGGGTTAACTCGACGGGATCACACGGGGACTTGGTGGCTTAGCGGCTGGACCGGGTTGCGAGAGTTACTTACGAGTGGGTATTCTAACCTGGGGTCGCTCGATGGGGTGCACAGGGACTTGGTGGCTTGATAGCCGGACCGGGTCGCGAGAAGTGCCGGAGTGTTTTACTGTTGGTTGATATTAGGTATTCCGAAATATTGTGACATGAACTGCTTTTGGATTTTGAAATGATTTGGAAATGCATGTGGATTAAATTATTGTAATACTGTACTTGCACTAGCAGTTGTTGCTAACCCCTTGTTGGGGTGGAATGTTTTATACATTTCAGGTACTCTCGAGGGACAGGAGCCTACTTGTGGTGAACGTGGAGTTGACAAGCAGACCGGATGTTAGAAAGCTCGAGTCAATTGTTGTTTTTGTAATGTCAGAGTCGGTTTTTATATTTAGTATTTTTGTCGGTTTTGTTGTACTACGTCGTGTGATGTTTGCATAGAGTGAATGTTGTTAAACTCTACTATTTTGGCCGTGGCCGAGGCCTAACTTATGTTTCGTATCATATATTGTACTGTTACGTGGTGGTGGTTTGTGTATTGAGTTGTTGTTTGGCATGTGTGTCGTCAGCCTGGTGGGACCCTGGTGGGTCCTACGGCATGTAATCACCCAAAGTGGAATTGGGGTGTTACATTTATGGTATCAGAGCCTGGGTTTGGGGATACATAGGCCATTGGTTATTGGGTCTGTCACGTCCTTAGAGTCGTGTAAACTGACCGAGCTTAACATCTTGTGCTGCTGTCGAACTGTGTGACCCGTGGTAGTAACACTTCTTGAATTTTCCTTACATTTTATTGCTTTCGTGGTAGTGTAAACTTGAATTCCTTAGATTTGTGAGATGTTCTGACAATTTCAAATCTTTTATCTTTTAGTATGTTGAGAGGCCGTGGCGGACGTGGCGCGGCAGAGGCTGTGGTCTTGGTACCGCTAATGAATCTGGCACACCTTCTAATGTTGCATCTGGTTCGGCATCCCGTACGGTGCCAAGCACCAACTCTTTGACCCTGGCAGTCAGCCGGATCCTTCTGTTAATCTAGAACCATCGGCTGATCCTAATGTGAATGCCGGCATAGCTGCTATACTTTAACAGGTAGCGGCACAGTTAGTTCAGTTAAATGAGGCCGGGCACCGTGACCAGCCGACAGATGAGATTGTTGGGGCTAATAAGTGGATTTAGGGAGTGATGAAGATATAGTCTCCCCATTTCGCTGGTGCGTCTGATACGTTGGGATGGGAGGGTTGGCTGCTCCATTTTGGCAAGATTTTCGATGCTATTTCTTGCCCAGATGAGAGATGGGTTCCTATTACGCAGTACTTTCTTGACAAGGAAGTCGCGGACTGGTGGGAAGCTGTTGGGCCTACTGATCGTGTGGCCACCTGGGCCGAGTTTAAAGCTGCGAATTGCGGACTTCTTTACTGCAACTCCGCGGGATGTACCTATTACTGAAGCCATTGTTACATATAATCAGCAGCTGAGTTATGTTCGCGAGTAGATAAGCACTGAAGTGGATAAGACTCGCTACTTTGATTTGAGGATGAAACCCAGGATCCGAGAGGGTATGGCAGGCTTTCGATGTGCTACTTTGAAAGAATACTAGGATCGTGCCTTAGCTATTGAGATGGTTATTTATGCATCAGGATCGGGTACCGAGAGCAAGAAGTTGAAGACGACTGGTAGTTTTTCGGGAAGCAAGGGCAGTGGATTTCGCAAACCTCAGGCTTCTCATTCTGTTATCGGGAAGCCAGTTCATCAAGCTAATAGTGCTCCAAGTTTTCGACCGGTCCAGTCTTCTGCATTTGGCAGAGGGCAATGTTATAATTGTAATCAAGCGGGTCATCAATTCAGAGAGTGTCCCTTTTCTCCCACTACCTGCTTTACGTACGGACAGACCGGTCATAGGGCTGCCTATTGTGAGGTTGCCACCAGGCTCACCAAACATCATAATTCGGTGCCAACTCCTAGTGTGAACCCGGGGGCTACAGCTGGTCAGCCACAACAGACTTTGGGACGAGGCAGAGGTCGAGGTCAGTCAGACCGTCATACTACATCGAGTGTGGGATCGGTTCAGCTGAGGTTGTATCAGATGAGACGCACAGACGACACAGACGCTCTGGTAGTTGCAGGTACCACGCAGATACTTTCTCAGCCTATTTCCATATTATTTAATTCAGGAGCTACGCATTCTTTTATTGCTCTTGATTGTCTGAAACGTTTAGGTCTTGACTGTTTTATTGAGTGTGAACCATTTGTAGTGGGTACTCCGAGTGGGGAATGTTTGGTTGGTAACCGTAAGGTTAGGGATTTTCTTGTGTACATTGGGAGTCGGGATTGGCCTTCGGACCTCACTGTGGTAGATCTGAAGGGAGAGGATGTGATTCTCGGAGATGATTGGTTGGTCCGGCATGGCGCTATTATGAACTATCGAATGCGAACTATTTCTATATTAGCTGAGGATGATGTCGAGAATAATTTCGTGGGTCGTGAGCTGGGTAGTTCGGGCAGACTGATTTCAGCCATCAAGGCGATGAAATTACTGAAACAAGACTGTATCAGTTATTGGTGCTATGCCCTGAGTACCGATGATGGTGGAACTGATCTATTGCCGATTCCAGTTGTGAGCGAATATCCTGATGTATTTCCGGATGACCTTCCGGGATTACCCCCATCTAGAGATGTAGAATTTTCCATTGATCTCGAGTCGAGTATAGCACCTGTTTATCGTGCGCCGTATCGTATGGCACCTAATGAGATGTTAGAACTGGAAAATCAGCTAGGTGAGCTTCTTGACAAAGGGTATATTCGACCGAGTGTTTTGCCTCGGGGCGCACCAGTTTTTTTTTAAGAAGAAGGACGGTTCGTTCCGTCTGTGTATTGATTATCGGGAGTTGAATAAGCTGACCATCAAGAAAAAGTATCCGTTGCCCCGTATAGATGACTTGTTTGACCAGCTTCAGGGCGCTACTATTTTCTCTAAGATTGATTTGCGCTCGGGGTATTATCAGCTAAGGATTCAGGATTCAGACATTCCGAAGACTGTTTCTCGTACTCGATATGGCCATTACGAATTTGTAGTTATGCCATTTGGGCTAACTAATGCTCCTGTCGTGTTTATGCAGTTGATGAATAAAGTCTTCATAGATTATGTTGATAAATTCATGGTCGTCTTCATTGATGACATTCTTATCTACTCACAGAACGAGAGAGATCATGTTGTACACCTCCACGTAGTGTTGAACACTTTGAGAGCAGAGAAACTTTACGCAGTGTTTTCTAAGTGTGAGTTTTGGATTAAGAGAGTAACCTTTCTCGGGCACGTAATTTCAGCTGATGGGGTTCGGGTGGATCCTCAGAAAATAGCGGCGATTCTTAAGTGGGAACCACCTAGGAATGTGAAGGAGACACGGAGTTTTTTGGGACTTGTTGGGTATTACCGTAGGTTTGTCGAGGGATTTTCGAAGATCGCTCGACCACTTACTTAATTGCTCCAGAAGTCCCAGAAGTTCGAATGGAGTGGAAGGAGACAGAATAGTTTTGATGAGTTAAAGAGACGGTTAACTTCGGCGCCAGTATTATCATTATCTCAGGGTACTGAAGACTCTGTTATTTATATTGATGCTTGGGCCTCAGACTTAGATGTGTTCTGATGCAAAGGGATAGGGTTATTGCTTATGCGTCTCGACAGTTAAAACCATGTGAAGCAAATTATCCTACATATGATTTGGAACTAGTTGTGGTTGTTGTCGCTCTAAAAATTTGGAGGTATTATCTCTATGGGTCGTCGTGTAAGATTTACACGGATCACAAGAGTCTGAAGTATACAGTCAGAAGGAATTGAACATGAGGCATCGTAGGTGGCTGGAATTAATTAATGATTATGATCTTGAGATTCTTTATCATCCGGGCAAGGCAAATGTAGTGACCGATGCATTGAGTCATAGGCCGATGGCTTTGCAGATGTTGGAGGTACTTACGCCTCAGAGCAGGATCCAACAGGACTTGATTTGTCAGAATATCAAAGTTTGGGTTCAGAGAGTTCAGGGTCAGCTATGTGTATTAGAAATCACTTCGTCTCTGATTGATGATATCAAGGCGAAATAGTATGATGACCCATTCCTAGTCCAGTTGAGGGAGGACGTAAAGAATGGGAAAGCCCCTGGATTTGTGATTCATGATGACGGAATTTTAAGATTTCATGGCAGGTTGTGTGTACCATGTGATATTGAGTTGAGACAGAAAATCTTGAGAGAAGCTCACAATACGCCTTATTCCATACATCCAGGTACGAGCAAAATGTACAAGGATGTAAGGAGTAATTTCTGGTGGAGTAATTTGAAGACAGACGTTAGCGAGTTCGTATCGAGGTGTTTGACCTGTCAACAGGTTAAGATCAAGCATCAGCGGCCTGCGGAGCTATTGCGACCACTTCCTATCCCAGAGTGGAAGTGGGAGGATATTTCTATGGATTTTATTACCAGTATGCCTAGTACTCGGACTGGAATGAACATGATTTGGGTCATTGTTGATCGACTAACCAAATCTGCTCATCTTCTGGGTATTAAGGATACTTGGGGACCAGAGAGATTAGCTCGGGTGTTTATTGCAGAAATCGTGAGGTTACACGGGACTCCTAAGAGTATTGTTTCAGATCGAGATAGCTAGTTTGTATCACATTTTTGGCAGGTTGTTCATCGAGCTTTGGGGACTGAGTTGAGACTCAGTACATCTTACCACCCTCAGATGGACGGACAATCGGAGCGGACGATACAGACGTTGGAGGATATGTTTAGAGCATGTCCTTTAGACTGGAAAGATGATTGGGAGTCGTACCTGTAACACCCCCAAGTTATTCAGGGTATATTACAGCGCCGTGAGCCCCGTCGTGGGACACACAAGGCTAATCATACGCGGAACCATAAACTTTTGACCGATAAGGTCTACACACAATGGAATGAAAAACAATACAAAGGTATCCAAAACATAACCAATGTATTCACAAACATCACAACTCGAATCAATACTTCGGCGAACACAGGCCGGAACATCAAGGAAAAGGGAAAACAATACTCGAGTATTCAATAGTCAATCCAGTATAACAACACTGAATGGGAAACTCCAAACATAACTGGAAGAAGATACAGTATCACACTTGCCCACCATCTTCATGCCGACCCGATACCTGCCTGTCCGACCTCCTGGAACCTGAAATACATGAAACGTATTTCCCCCATAAAGAGGTTAGCCGTCGAATAGCTAGTGCAAGTATATCAAGTATGAAACACAATACTCCTCGACAATAAAGTAAATGTAATCCGTCAATTCATCAATTCAAGACTAGTATTCCGGAATGACTAAAATCTCATGACGTATGTGAATGCCGTAGAAACGGTTCGTTCATATCATACGCCGTTACATGTAGGAATGCCGTCAAAACGGTTCGTTCGTTACATGCCAATAATACATATATGAATGCCGTAAAAACGGTTCGTTCATAATATGCCATCAATATATCTATGAATGCTGTAAAAACGATTCGTTCATATCATAC
This sequence comes from Orobanche coerulescens, assembly GCA_033398695.1. Classification (NCBI taxonomy): domain Eukaryota; kingdom Viridiplantae; phylum Streptophyta; class Magnoliopsida; order Lamiales; family Orobanchaceae; genus Orobanche; species Orobanche coerulescens. The sequence goes on from CM065804.1 coordinate 105,935,549, forward strand.
CATCAATTCCTCTTACTTTCAAAGTCGAGAACGCACAATCATAAATGTATACTTGCCTTTGAGACATCGAGAAATCGAACGGAGGAAGGGTATGAGTTCGGTAGGTCCAAGAACGCGCTTCCGGCACCTAAACGATTCGCAAGGAGTATGATAATCAATCATCCATATTCAAACTACACGAAGGAACTCCCCAAACCCGTCTACGATTCATAAAGATATACGGATAATCAACTAGAGGTTGGAAAATCGTCCTAAATCTCACAAGTCCGAAAACGGCACAATCTAAACCATAAAATCGTAGGAAAAGTATGCATACGGTATAGATACATCATAATCTCAAAGTTCTCAAGCTTCAAAGCGGGTAAATCGGACGAATCTACGAAAAACCCCAAAATTCCCAAAAGGTAGGGTTCTAAGGATTTTTACCTTGATTCGGACGTTAGGAGGAATTAGATGTTGAGAAATCCTTGTTCTCCAACCAAATATATTGTTGTTAGAAGGAAGATCGCTTCCAATCGCCTAAGATCGCCTCTCCCGAGTGATTCCCGTCGAAAAGGAGTGAAGAAGGTGAGAAATGACGAAAATAAAGTCAACTGCCATTTTATATCTGTCCAGTCTAGCGCACGCTACGCCTCCTTCATTAGCGTGCGCTAGCGAAGTCACCGGATAGTCCAAAGGGCTTCGCTGCCCCATTAGCGTGCGCTAACCGTCTGTCCTAGCGTGCGCTAGCCCAAAATATGGCATCCGATCGAGTCCGAACTTCTGTCTCTGCCTGCTCAAAACTTAGCGTGCGCTACCGCTATTGTTTAGCGTGCATTATGCAATAGCTTTAGCGTGCGCTAGCCGAAGCCTAGCGTACGCTATCTCGATAGTCCGTAAAACCGTGCAACCTCATCGCCTGGCGATCGGCCAGAAGGCGTGCGCTACGGACGGATGTTAGTGTGCGCTACTATCCATGGATAGCGCGCGCTAACAAACTCCTAGCGTGCGTTAATCCGCCAGTCCAGAGAGCAGTCCGAAATACTGGTTCGGACCTGACTCATCCTCTTAGCGCGCACTACGGCTCAGAGCTAGCGTGCGCTAATCAAGCAGAATTAGCGTGCGTTTGCCTAGGCCTAGCGTGTGCTATATCTCTGGCACAGAACATTTCCGCAAGGTCTAAACGACATGATCAAAAACCAAACGAGATACGAGACTCCATAACAATATCAACAACATCTCCAAGCATTTACAGAGCGACAAAACGAGGAGGATGACAGAGTCAAACAGCCAATAAAAGTACGGGTATTACATTCTCCCCCTCTAAAAAGAAGTTTCGTCCCGAAACTTAAGAAATAAATAGTTCGGGGTATTCCACCCGCATCTTCTCTTCCGTCTCCCAAGTTGCCTCCTCGACTCCATGTCTCGACCATTGCACTTTAACCAGTGGAATGGTCTTATGCCGAAGTTGTTTCTCGCGATGCTCAAGGATCTTCACGGGTCTCTCTGGAAAGGTAATATCCTCGGCTACGTCAATCTCACTGTAGTCGATGATGTGGCTCGGATCCGGTACGTACTTTCTCAACTGAGACACATGAAAAACACGATGGACGTGACTCAAAGCTGGAGGCAACGCCAAGCGATAAGCTAAATCTCCAACTCTGTCCAAAATCTCGAAAGGTCCGATATACCTCGGACTAAGTTTCCCCTTTTTCCCGAAGTGGAAAACCCCACGGGTCGGCGACACCTTGAGTAAGACGTGATCCCCCACTTCGAACTCCAAGGGTCGACGACGAGTATCAGCATAAGATTTCTGACGACTCTGGGCAGCCAGTAATCGGTCCCGGATAATAGTAATCTTTTCCTTAGTCTCCATCAACATATCCGGCTCCGTCCCAACTAGCTCAGAAGCCTCGTCCCAACATAATGGCGACCTGCATCGCCTACCATAAAGTGCCTCGAAGGGTGCCATTTGGATCGACGCATGCCAACTATTATTGTAAGCAAACTCGATCAACGGCAAGTGAAGCTCCCAATCATTACTCCAGTCTAAGGCACAAGCCCGTAACATATCTTCCAACGTCTGAATCGTCCTCTCTGTCTGACCATCCGACTGAGGATGAAAAGAAGTGCTCAATCTCAACTCAGTACCCAAAGCCTGATGAACGGCCTGCCAAAAGTGCGATACGAAACGGCCGTCTCGATCAGAAACAATGGTTTTGGGGGCACCGTGTAACCTCACGATCTCAGCAATAAAGGTTCGAGCCAGTCTATCCGGCCCCCAAGTATCCTTAATACCCAAGAAGTGTGCAGACTTGGTCAACCGATCGATAATTACCCAAATCATATTCATTCCGGCCCGAGTTCTCGGCATGCCAGTGATGAAATCCATAGAAATGTCTTCCCACTTCCACTCGGGAATGGGAAGCGGTTTCAACAACCCCGCTGGTCGTTGATGTTCGATCTTGACTTGTTGGCACGTCAAGCACCGTAGTACAAACTCCGTAACATCCTTCTTCATGTTATTCCACCAAAAATTACGCTTCAAATCTTTGTACATCTTACTCGTCCCGGGGTGGATTGAGTAAGGCGTAGCATGCGCTTCTCGGAGAATTCTCTGTCTCAACTCTAAATCGTTCGGAACACAAAGCCTGCCCTGAAATCTCAGAATACTATCCTCGTGTACCATAAAGCCAGAGCTTTTCCTTTAATTACATCTTCCTTCGTGAGAAATCATCGGGTCACTCCACCGCTTCCCTTTGATGTCATCAACTAAAGACGAAGTAATTTCGAGAGTACACACCGCCTCGTACTCGTTGAAGCCAAACTTCTATCCCTTGCTCAATTAAGTCCTCGATTTAATTTTCGTCCGAGGTGTAAGAACCTCGAGCATTTGAAGAGATGCCGATTTGCGGCTCAAAGCATCCGCAACGACATTAGCTTTTCCGGTGGTAAAGAATTTCCAAATCATAATCCTTTATCAACTCTAGCCAACGCCTCTGTCTCATATTCAGCTCCTTCGATCGAAAATATATTTCGTGCTCTTGTGATCGGTATAAATCCGGCACGGCGAACCATACAAATAATGTCTCCAAATCTGGAGTGCGAAGACAATTGCGGCTAATTCCAAATCGTGAGTAGGATAATTCATCTCGTAAGGCTTTAATTGTCGTGACGCAAAAGCTATTGTCTTATCATGCTGCATAAGGACACAACCCAGGCCTTGACCCGAAGCGTCATCAGAACCGCAAAGCCTTCGCTACCATGTGGTAAAGTTAGAATCGGCGCTAAGTCAATCGTCTCTTTAGTTCATCGAAGCTCATTGCCTCTCATTCGTCCAAACAAACTTTTCGGTCTTCGGAGTAATTTCGTAAGTGGTCGAGCGAGTTTCGAGAACCCTCGACAAACCGACTAATACCCAAGCAAGGCCCAAAAAGCTACGAACCTCCTTAACATTTTTAGGCGGTGCCTGGGCCTAGCACCGCCTCGATCTTCTCATGGTCTACACGAACCCCTTCGTCCGAAATCACATGGCCGAGAAACATAACTTCTTCCAACCAAAACTCACATTTCGAGAATTTTGCATAGAGGTGCTCGGTTCTCAAAATGTCTAAAACCAAACGCAAGTGTCGGGCATGCTCCTCCTTATCTCGAGAATAAATTAAGATGTCGTCAATAAAGACGACTACACACCTGTCGAGGTACTCGATGAATATCTTATTCATTAACTGCATGAATACTGCCGGCGCATTGGTCAACCCAAAAGGCATAACTACAAACTCATAATGCCCATATCTCGTCCGAAATGCCGTCTTCGGAACGTCGGACTCCCTCACCCTGAGTTGATAATACCCAGATCTTAAATCAATTTTCGAGAAAACTGCAGCCCCTTGCAATTGATCAAATAAATCGTCTATACGTGGCAAAGGATACTTGTTCTTGATGGTTACTTTGTTCAGCTCACGGTAGTCAATGCACAAACGTAGTGAACCATCCTTCTTCCTCACAAAAAGAACAGGCGCACCCCAAGGCGAAGCGCTCGGTCTGATGTACCCTTTTTCCAGAAGTTCTCCCAACTGATTCTTCAATTCTTGCATTTCGGAAGGTGCCATCCGGTAAGGTGCTTTAGAAATCGGAGCCGCATCTGGTTCTAAGTCCACGGTAAACTCTATTTCTCGATCTGGCGGTAATCCCGGGAGGTCATCCGGAAAAACATCAGGATACTCATTAACAACCGGAATCGAAGAGAGATCGACTTCGTTTCCTTCCATTTTCAAGGCATAACACCAATAGCCCGCACAACCTTTATTCAAAAGTTTTACGGCCTTCATGGCACCGATAAGTAACTTGGGTAGTCCCGACTTACGCCCCAAAAATGAGTACTGCACCGTCTTCAGTCATCATGGTGATAACCTTGGTACGGTAATTCATAATCGCTTGATGACTATCAAGCCAATCCTCACCGAGGATTACATCCTCGCCTTCCATATCAACTACAATCAGATTCGACAACCATTCCATACCGGATATAATCACCGGAAAATCTCTAATCTCCCGGTTCCCCACAATTCTATCCCCGCTAGGCAGTTTCACGATGAAGGGATCGCAAGCAGTCAAACAAGTTATATTCAAACGGCGTACACACTCCAAAGAAATAAAAGAATGTGTAGCACCCGAATCAAAAAGTACACGGACTGGATGAGATAGAACATGAATGGTACCTGAAGCCACCGCCGCGTCGTGTTCGTCTGCTCGGCGCATCTCATAAACCCGTGGTTGTACCGAACCGACGCTAAAGTTCCCCCCTCCAGCATTCTGGCCCCGTCCCCGGCCCCTGCCGAAGTTCTGCTGAGGTTGACCAAAAGATTGCCGCTGATTAATACCTTGATCAAGTGGTGTTGGGGAAGAAGCCCGAGTATCCAAAGTCTGGTTCGGCTCGGAGCAATAAACCGCTCTATGCCCCATCTGTCCACACGTGTGACACTTTAATGGTGGAAAGTAGCATTCCGAATTTAAGTGGCCTGGGCGGCCACAATTATAGCAAGTCACCGTGCGATTTGAGGTACCTGGAGTGGGACGGTAACCCCTCCTCCCTTTATTAGAACGCGACGACTGTCCGGCGAAACGGTTAGTCGTCTGAGACTTCTGAAAGTTGCCACCTTTAGATCCAGAAAAATTTCCCGCGACTTTCTGTTTCTTCGGTTCTTCAACGGTATCGTTGTCGGGGCTCAACATATCATGGGCTAAGGCTCTGTCCTGATACTCTTTCAGCGTGGTACAAGCAAATCCGGCCATGTACCGTCGTAAGTCCAAATTCATCCGCATATCAAAATAACGGATCTTATCACGCTCGTTACGCACTTGATCCTTCACATGGATCAATTGTTGGTTGTACTCTACGATCGCCTGCGAAACGGGAATATCCTGTGGTTTAGCCTCGAAGAAGGCTCGGATTCGGCTCTCTCGTGCTGGCCAAGGGCAAAACTCGGCCTCCAAGAGCTCCTTAAATTCATCCCACGAGGCAATACGATTCTGTGGCTTGATGACCTTCCACCAAGTAGCGGCCTCCTTAGTGAGGAAATACTGAGCAATTGGTACTTTCCTCACCTCGGGGCAATCAACCGCCTCGAAAATCTTCTCTAATTCCGCTAGCCAGTCTTCCCAGTCTAACGGGTCTGTGGCACCGCCAAATTGTGGAGGGTGCATACGGATTACATTCTGAAGCAAGGCATCCGTGATTGGGTTCGGGTTATTCAGCTGAACAGTTTGGGCCAAAATAGTCATTTGAGTAGCCAATTGTTGAAGTGCATTCGCCACTCCAATGTCCGCGTTGTTCCCCTGACCGTCTGACTGGTCGTGCTGACTCTCGGTGTCGGGATGCATCGAGTTCGACAAACTGGGGTTGGTCGACCCCGCAACTGAACTGATGGAAACGGCCGCGCCACGACCTCTTCCTCGTCCACGGCCACGACCACGGCCACGGCCCCTACCGGCTGACATACTGAAGAACACATAAGGTACGTAAGCACAATTCAAACACACGTCATTAAGGTGATCGATTCTCAAGAACATCCATAGATGAAGCATAATGAATAAGAAAACATCATAAAAGTAAGAGGTCTTACAAGTACCGGTCGCACTGTGATGATGGCAGAGTAGTGATACTGTGGAAAATTGACGACTCATTTGACCCAAAAGACCGACAGCCTAGGTATCCATAGACCTAAGCTCTGATACCATATTCTGTAACACCCCCAAGTTATTCAGGGTATATTACAGCGCCGTGAGCCCCGCCGTGGGACACACAAGGCTAATCATACGCGGAACCATAAACTTTTGACTGATAAGGTCTACACACAATGGAATGAAAAACAATACAAAGGTATCCAAAACATAACCAATGTATTCACAAACATCACAACTCGAATCAATACTTCGGCGAACACAGGCCGGAACATCAAGGAAAAGGGAAAACAATACTCGAGTATTCAATAGTCAATCCAGTATAACAACACTGAATGGGAAATTCCAAACATAACTGGAAGAAGATACAGTATCACACTTGCCCACCATCTTCATGCCGACCCGATACCTGCCTGTCCGACCTCCTGGAACCTGAAATACATGAAACGTATTTCCCCCATAAAGGGGTTAGCCGTCGAATAGCTAGTGCAAGTATATCAAGTATGAAACACAATACTCCTCGACAATAAAGTAAATGTAATCCGTCAATTCATCAATTCAAGACTAGTATTCCGGAATGACTAAAATCTCATGACGTATGTGAATGCCGTAGAAACGGTTCGTTCATATCATACACCGTTACATGTAGGAATGCCGTCAAAACGGTTCGTTCGTTACATGCCAATAATACATATATGAATGCCGTAAAAACGGTTCTTTCATAATATGCCATCAATATATCTATGAATGCCGTAAAAACGGTTCGTTCATATCATACCATCAATTCCTCTTACTTTCAAAGTCGAGAACGCACAATCATAAATGTATACTTGCCTTTGAGACATCGAGAAATCGAACGGAGGAAGGGTATGAGTTTGGTAGGTCCAAGAACGCGCTTCCGGCACCTAAACGATTCGCAAGGAGTATGATAATCAATCATCCATATTCAAACTACACGAAGGAACTCCCCAAACCCGTCTACGATTCATAAAGATATACGGATAATCAACTAGAGGTTGGAAAATCGTCCTAAATCTCACAAGTCCGAAAACGGCACAATCTAAACCATAAAATCGTAGGAAAAGTATGCATACGGTATAGATACATCATAATCTCAAAGTTCTCAAGCTTCAAAGCGGGTAAATCGGACGAATCTACGAAAAACCCCAAAATTCCCAAAAGGTAGGGTTCTAAGGATTTTTACCTTGATTCGGACGTTAGGAGGAATTAGATGTTGAGAAATCCTTGTTCTCCAACCAAATATATTGTTGTTAGAAGGAAGATCGCTTCCAATCGCCTAAGATCGCCTCTCCCGAGTTATTCCCGTCGAAAAGGAGTGAAGAAGGTGAGAAATGACGATAATAAAGTCAACTGCCATATTTATATCTGTCCAGTCTAGCGCACGCTACGCCTCCTTCATTAGCGTGCGCTAGCGAAGTCACCGGATAGTCCAAGGCTTGCCGCCCCGTTAGCGTGCGCTAACCGTCTGTCCCTAGCGTGCGCTAGCCCAAAAATATGGCATCCAGTACTGGAGTCCAGAACTTACTGTCTCTGCCCTGCTCAAAACTTAGCGTGCGCTACCGCTATTGTTTAGCGTGTGTTATGCAATAGCTTTAGCGTGCGCTAGCCGAAGCCTAGCGTACGCTATCTGATAGTCCAGAAAACCTGGCAACCTCACTGCTTCTGCTGACCAGCCCGGTAGCGTGCGCTACGGACGGATGTTAGCGTGCGCTAACAAACTCCTAGCGTGCGTTAATCCGCCAGTCCAGAGAGCAGTCCGAAATACTGGTTCGGACCTGACTCATCCTCTTAGCGCGCGCTACGGCTCAGAGCTAGCATGCGCTAATCAAGCAGAATTAGCGTGCGTTAGCCTAGGCCTAACGTGTGCTATATCTCTGGCACAGAACATTTCCGCAAGGTCTAAACGACATGATCAAAAACCAAACGAGATACGAAACTCCATAACAATATCAACAACATCTCCAAGCATTTACAGAGCGACAAAACGAGGAGGATGACAGAGTCAAACAGCCAATAAAAGTACGGGTATTACAGTACCTATCGTTGATCGAGTTTACGTACAACTGTTGGGATTCGGTGCCTAAAACGAAGGCCCATCGGAAGCGGTAAAATGAAAATTAATTTGATCCGAAACCCTACGAGGATCGATCGAACTAAGTATATACGAATATATAAACGAAAAACAAGAGTTGCAAGAAACTCACCCTTGAAGTCCGTTGATTAAATGGTATCCTTCTCTTGAGCTATTCCCCAAGCTTTGCTTGATCTCTACGAGTCCAATCCGCTCCAAGCTCTTGAACGATCCAATGCCGAAAGCACCGCGTCTCTACTTGCCACGCGCCGGAAAAATGACCGGAATGACAACACTCGAGTAACCTCTAAGGTTACGGCTAGAATCAAGTAATGAAGCTTTTTATTATTGCACTCTAAGTGTATAATATATATTCTTGTTCCAAATCCCACAAAATCAACTATACCTTATTATTATAAGAGATATGATATCTCTTAGGTGATTAGTCTTCACCCACCAAAGGAAGACAAAGACTAATGGTAAGAGATCAAAAGTGGGGCCGGCCTATGAAAAGAATCCGACGAGTTTGGTTCGTTTCGGACTCCCGAGAGTCCAAACAGATAAACTCCGATTCCGTTCCGATGTATTTATATCGAAGTTAATCCAATTAATTAATCATATTAAATACATAATAACATAATTATTTTCTCCAAGAAACAATTATATTCATTAATTAAATTAATCACCCAGTAATTTATTTAATTAATTAGGCTGTAAATTAATTTATCCAATAAATCAATTTAGACATCCAATGTCCCAAATTAGATATCCAATATCTAATATTCATAATGAGAGATTAAGCTTGATACATTACGTCATCAATCCTATTGCAAGACTCGGTAGGTCCGTCTCAATCAGCAATGGGATGAACCAAAGAGTAGTAGCACCACCTAGCCAGCCTGGCGGCCTACACTGTACCCCAACTGAGAACGAATGATGGGATCATTCAAGAACCATTCTGTCGTGAATACCAGTAAATGTATAAACCCTTCTTTCAAATATCCCGATCAAGTTATAGGGTCACAGTCAGTCAAACCCTATCTGTACTTGACGCTATGCATGCGTTAATGCAAATCGAGATCATTGAGCTCTCGTGTATCCAATACAACTAGCTCTAATGCTTTGGACAAAGACTTATGATCTCATCTGCCAATAACCGCATAGGACATATAACCCGCTCACTAACGGGAGAAAGAATTCTATCTTGGTATTCAGTAGGACCTGCTACTTGCCCGTTAAGATGCACGTCGAGGTTGACCCCCACCTCCCGGTTTATAGGGTCGAACTAGTCTAATGAAAATCTTAACGTCACAAGCACATCCCTACTAAATCCTCAAGTCGAAGGTTCACGAATACCTATCACAACCTTTCGATTCCGTCATTGACTGTCCCGGAGTGAAATCCGTGTGACGAATCGAGGGTGAGTCGGTTCGAGTATACTAATCCAATTAGCATACCTATATCGTGTGCTCCCACTAACCATTAGTGTTCGACAGGCACTCTCCATATCAAAGAACACGTCATACAAGTCTTCACATAAACTTAACGCCCAGTCAAGTTTCATCGACTTGCGAACAATTAAGTATTTGAGCTATAAACTTTTCCATTGCCTACCCCCTTATCCAATAAGGAGTGGAACTTTTTGCTCTCAAATACATGGAAAAGTTTCTATATGTATATTTACGAGTTAGGAATGCCAGTAACTACCAGTAAATAAAGAAACATACATTGCCTTATATTAATGATTTACATAATTACAAGTACAATGCCCTCACTCAACATCCTCTTAGTGGCATTCGAGGGCATACTCCTAACAATCTCCCACTTGCACTCAATGCCACACACTATGGTGTCTAATACCCATGTTCTCCAGATGACGCTCCAAGCTAGTCTGAGAAAGTGGCTTGGTCAGTGGATCGGCGACGTTGTCGGCCGAGTCTACTCTGTGCAACACAATATATCCCTTGCGAACAAATTCTCTTACGAGATGATACTTCCTCTCAATATGTTTGGTGCTGTTGTGAAACCTCGGCTCCTTGGCCTGCGCTACAGCTCCGTCGTTGTCGCAGTACAGCGGAATAGGCAGCTCAGCACATGGTATCACTTGAAGTTCTCCCAGAAACTTCTTAATCCAGAACCCTTCCTTGGAAGCCTCCGAGGCTGTTTGATATTCAGCCTGACAGGTGGAATCAGCAGTCACGCTTTGCTTGGCGCTATGCCAAGATACTGCTCCTCCATTAAGAGTAAATATGTATCCAGAAGTAGACATCGAGTCGTCCTTCAGTCCTTGGAAGTCCGAATCAGTGAATCCCACCACATCCAATTCTCCACCGTCATACATCAGAACCATATCTCTAGTCCTTCTTAAGTACTTGAGAACGTTCTTTACGGCAGTCCAATGTTCCCTACCTAGGTTTGCCTGAAACCTACTCACCACGCTTACAGCATGCGCGATGTCAGGTATTGTACACAACATAGCATACATAAGGCTACCCACGGCCGAAGCATATGGTATATTACTCATTTCCTTTTGTTGTTCCTCACTTTGAGGACACAACTTCAAGGAGAGTTTTATTCCATGTCGCATCGGTAGGAACCCACTTTAAGAATCATCCATCTTAAATCGCTTTAAGATCTTATCTATATAGAGGGCTTGGGAAAGACCTATTGTTCTCTTCGCTCTATCCCGGTAGAGCCAAATACCAAGAATATAGGTAGCTTCTCCCAAGTCTTTCATGGAGAAATTACTCGAAAGCCAAGCTTTTACAGAACTGAGCATTCCCACATCATTTCCTATTAGTAGAATGTCATCTACATATAGCACTAAGAATGCGATCTTGCTCCCACTAACCCTCTTGTATACACAAGGTTCCTCTTCATTTTGCACGAAGTCAAACTCTTTGATCGCCTCGTCAAAACGAAGGTTCCAACTACGCGACGCTTGCTTCAGTCCATAAATGGAACGCTGAAGCTTGCACACTTTCTGAATATCGACTTCAGACACAAAGCCTTTAGGCTGCTCCATATAGATTTTCTCATTGAGGAATCTATTAAGAAAAGCCGTCTTTACGTCCATTTGCCATATCTCATAATCGTGGTAGGCAGCTATAGTAAGCATCATGCGAGTAGACTTGATCATGGCTACGGGCGAGAAGGTATCGTGGTAATCGATCCCTTCTTTCTGGGTATAACCCTTTGCCACAAGCCTGGCCTTATAGGCGTCAACCTTGCCATCACCATCAGTCTTTCTCTTGTAGATCCACTTGTTCCCAATAGGCATTATGCTCTTGGGGCGGTCTACTAGAGTTCAGACCTGATTGACATGCATCGAGTCTATCTCAGCTTCCATAGCTTCACGCCATTTCGCGGAGTCTACATCTACCATCGCTTGGTCATAGGTTGTTGGGTCGGTCTCTTGGCTATCACTTGGAACCTCATGGAGACCCAGCTCCTCCAAGTGCACAAGCCCATACCTCTCAGGTAAATGAGACACCCTACTAGACCTACGAGGTGGTTGTACTTGTGTTTCAGGAGGTTTGGTTCCAGTTTCTTGCACAGGTGTCTCCCGAGGAGTTTCATTGTATTCTTCTAAAGAAATACTTCTACCTGCTCCGCCTTCCTGAATGAACTCATCTTCCAGGAAGTGTGCTTGTAAAGCAACAATGATCTTTCGATCTTCGGGCATGTAGAATAGATATCCCATCGTCCCAGATGGGAATCCAATGAAACATCCCTTCGCGAACCTAGCTTCCAACTCCACCACCTTAGTCTTCTTGACATAGGCGGGACATCCCCAAATCCTAATATGATTACTCGGTTTCCTACCCTCCCACATCTCATGTGGAGTTTTAGGAACGGATTTGGAAGGACATATGTTGAAGATGTAGGCGGCAGTCAGGAGTGCATACCCCCACAAGTAAATCGGTAAGTCAGTATAGCCCAGCATGGAACGGACCATGTTCAACAAGGTCCAATTCCTTCTTTCTGACACACCATTTAACTGAGGAGTACCTGGAGGTGTTAGTTGTGAAACTATTCCGTGTTCCTTAAGGAACTCGTCAAACTCCGTACTTATATACTCGCCATCTCGGTCCGACCGAAGTGCTTTGATATGATTACCAGTTTGTTTCTCGACTAGGGCCTTGAATTCCTGGAATTTCTCAAAGGCCTCGGATTTATGTTTCATTAAGTATACATAACCATACCTAGTATGATCATCCGTAAACGTAATGAAATATTGATATCCATCACGTGCTGCTTCCAAAGCACCACATATGTCGGTATGGATTAATCCCAGTTTATCAGCGGCTCTTTCAAAAGTCTCTGTGAAGGGGGACTTAGTCATTTTGCCTTTAAGGCAAGATTCACAAGTAGGAAAGGGATCCGATCCCAATGGACCCATAAGTCCATCCTTTTCCATCTTGTAAACCTTGGTCTGACCAACATGACCAAGTCTAAGATGCCATTTCAAAACTTGATTGGTTTCATCCCTACCACGTTTTCTAGTCATAGTATTCATAACTACTTTGTTGCTGAGATTTAGATGATATAATCCATTTAACAATGTAGCAGTACCCACTAGTTTATTTCTGAAATAAATTTTGCAGGAACCATCACCAATGAAAAATTAAAAGCCTTTTCGGTCCATGACTGGAATGGATACAATGCTTTGTGCCCCTTGGGCAAAACAAGTACATCTTCTAAAGTCAAAACAAAGTCGGATTCTAAACCCAAAGGAAGTGATCCTATGTCCGTCGCCTCGACACTATGCCCGCTTCCGACTGTGATCATAACTTCTCCAGCTCCAAGCTTCCTACTTTGTTCCAGATCCTGATTCACGGTACAAATATGAGAACTAGCACCGAATCCAAAGATCCAGAAGTAGAAAATACGAGTGCGAATAATTTGTTTCCAAAACTAAAAGTTCTCAGACGAAGTGCCATGAAGAATCGGACAGTCTCTAGCCCAAAGGGCCCACCACCGCACTTGAGACAAGTATCTTTCTTCTTCTTGCCTTTTGGAACCATCGGGGCCTTGCCCTTGCCCTTGAAGTCCTTAACATGTGGTCCAGTCTGCTTCTTGGTCTTTTTCTTCTTGTTCTTAGACCTCCGAGGTCCAGAAGAAATCACAAGAGCAGACTCCTTCATTCGCGGAGTCTTCATCTGAGACTGAGCGGTCACAAGTTTGTTCATTAGCCCAGCTAAATTACATGCAATTTCATTGCAGTTGAAGTTCATAACAAATTGTGAGAAGGAATCAGGGAGAGACTGTAGGATGAGGTCGGTTTGGAGAGAAGTATCCATTTTAAAATCAAGAGCCTCCAATCTCTTGATCATGGATATCATTTTGAGGACGTGTTCCCCAACCTTCTCACCTTCCTTCATCCTTGCACCGAACAGTTGCTTGGATATCTCATATCTATCAGTTCTGCTGTGCTCACCATAAAGTTTGGTTAAGTGAGATAGAATCTGCCTAGCAGAAGTCATTTTCTCATGAGCTCTCTGAAGCTCATTAGACATAGAAGCCATCATGTAAGCACGGACTTTTATGTCATCCTTAATCCACTTTTTGTGGTTTTCGATCTCTTCCTGATTGGCTCTGGTCCGCACAGGAGGCGCCGAAATGTTCGTCTCCAAGACGTATCCCAGTGCCTCTATACTGAGGACAATCATCAGATTGCGGAGCCAGTTCACAAAGTTAGGTCCAATCAAGGTGTTCTTCTCGAGTAGAATTGCGAGTGGATTCATTGTCATATTGAGAGTTATGTCTGCATTAAGTATAGCAGATTAATTAGTGACTCGTTTAATTATGTTCTGAGTATAGAATTAAGGTCTTTTTTATTCTTGTTACCCAGCTCCCACTAATTTTATCGGAACAACACACTCCCATGTGAAATCCGGAAGTATCGTCGCACTACTTCATAGTGGTGATCTAGTACTTTATAAATCTTAATAGAGGGCAACTGAACAGGTTTCTAGTCTATTAATTTTCATAAAGTGGTGTCCAACACCAACCCATCTAATGGATGATTCGATCTTCTTTTTCCCCTTGTTCACTCCCCTCAACCTATACGGTTTCTATGGTTTGTGAACAAGTTAAGTTTATACCATCGACGCAAATCAGTTTCACAATTGAATCTTATCTGGCAACCTATCAGGTTTCTAGGGATAAAATTTGCTCCAACCGAAGGCATCCAATGCGCTTCCGGTAATTTATCCGTCCTCCCCGAACGACTACCCTGATAACTCGGAAGCATAACACATCCGGTTTAGATTTCAATTTCCCGAAAACTCGATGAAGGGAAGGAAAAACTTGAAACCTTATAAACTTAATAATTTGTAGTGGGAGGATTTTCGCGATTAACGTTACACTTTGCACATTAATCATTTTAGCGCGTTTGTGGTATTCATACAATATGAAAAAACCATTCACAACCTAGTTGCTACCAATATGTGGTTCATGGACCGTTCCTAGAAAACAAAAACTCCGTAATCTAATTACAAGTCTTCGTCTTGAATCTTCGTCTTCTTGAAACGGATCTTCCTCCGGTCTTCGTCATTACATATAAATTTTACATTGAAAATTGCATCCTAGATACAAATATTTCTAGTAAAATAAATAGGCTCAAAATGGCCTTTACAACCCAATCGAATAAAACGAACGATTCAAAACTAAGTCCACGAACCACATCCCCATTCAAAAGCATTCATCCAATAAATACTAAAAAAATGGAAAGCGTCGAGATACATTGATCCAATCAACAATACGAACCGGTCCAATCGATTCACATAATCGGTAATATGAAAACGTTCAAAATAATTCGGTCGATCACAAGTATTCCAATAAATCAATTTTCCCTTATAAAATAAAATACCATAAATCATTTTAATCATATTAATCCAATTTAACATGCGGGAGATTAATTTTCAAGAATACACGAAAAATTGAGCCGTGCCGAAAATGGCCTGCCATGGCCGAGTCACTGACGGTCAGACACGGCCCGTGTCGCCTGACACGATCGGGTCGTGCCGGCAGTATCCTAGACATTCCTGCCAGACACGGCCGTGTCGCTTGACACTGTCGAGTCACCTCTGGAAGCATGCCGGCCAGACACGGCCCGTGTCGCCTGACACGGTCGGGTCTGTCTGGCAGTGGCCTGGCCAGACTGCCGGACACGACCGAGTCACCCAGGACACGGTCGAGTCACTCTCGGCCAGAATTCACCTTTTGGCCAAAAAGTCGTCCAACGACGATTCGGGGCTAGATTTTGGATCGGATATCCATATCAATATTTTCCGACTTTCATATCTCCAATATAAATCATATTTCTCAGAAATTTAAGATTTATATTTAGACATAAACTTATGATACAATTATTACGAACGAAAAATATATACCACGATTAAGACTAAAATGATTGCAAATCATTCACCATCTAATCGAGCATTCCAAATGCTAATATCGTATATACGATCACAAGACCTACGCTCCGATACCATTGTTGGGATTCGGTGCCTAAAACGAAGGCCCAACGGAAGCGATAAAATGAAAATTAATTCGATCCGAATCCCTACGAGGATCGATCGAGCTACGTATATACAAATATATAAACGAAAAACAAGAGTTGCAAGAAACTCACCCTTGAAGTCCGTTGATTAAATGGTATCCTTCTCTTGAGCTATTCCCCAAGCTTTGCTTGATCTCTACGAGTCCAATCCGCTCCAAGCTCTTGAACGATCCAACGCCGAAAGCACCGCGTCTCTACTTGCCACGCATCGGAAAAACGACTTGAATGACAACACTCGATTAACCTCTAAGGTTACGGCTAGAATCAAGTGATGAAGCTTTTTATTATTACACTCTAAGTGTATAATATATATCTCTCAATGTATCTTGAATTTTCTCCAAGAAAACTCAAGAACAAGATGAAGACAATTTGAGAAAACTATTTTCTCTCTCTCTATTCAAAGCTCACGGCTGATCTTTTTGGTTGGAGAAGTGAGGAATAGTCTCCAATATATTCTTGTTCCAAATCCCACAAAATCAATTATACCTTATTATTATAAGAGATATGATATCTCTTAGGTGATTAGTCTTCACCCACCAAAGGAAGACAAAGACTAATGGTAAGAGATCAAAAGTAGGGCCGGCCTCTAGAAGGAATCCGACGAGTTTGGTTCGTTTCGAACTCCTGAGAGTCCAAACAGATAAACTCCGATTCCGTTCCGATGTATTTATATCGATTAATTAATCCAATTAATTAATCATATTAAATACATAATAACATAATTATTTTCTCCAAGAAATAATTATATTCATTAATTAAATTAATCACCCGGTAATTTATTTAATTAATTAGGCCGTAAATTAATTTATCCAATAAATCAATTTAGACATCCAATGTCCCAAATTAGATATCCAATATCTAATATTCATAATGAGAGATTAAGCTTGATACATTCCGTCGTCAATCCTATTGCGCGACTCTGTAGGTCCGTCTCAGTCAGCAATGGGAGGAACCAAAGAGTAGTAGCACCACCTAGACAGCCTGGCGGCCTACACTGTACCCCAACTGAGAACGAATGATGGGATCATTCAAGAACCATTCTGTCGTGAATACCAGTAAATGTATAAACCCTTCTTTCAAATGTCCCGATCAAGTTATAGGGTCACGGTCAGTCAAACCCTATCTGTACTTGATGTTATGCATGCGTTAATGCAAATCGAGATCATTGAGCTCTCGTGTATTTGCTTTGGCCAAAGACTTATGATCTCATCTTCCAATAACCGCATAGAACATATAACCCGCTCACTAACGGGAGAAAGAATTCTATCTTGGTATTCAGTAGGACCTGCTACTTGCCCGTTAAGATGCACGTCGAGGTTGACCCCCACCTCCCGGTTTATAGGATCGAACTACTCTAATGAAAATCTTAACGTCACAAGCACATCCCTACTAAATTCTCAAGTCGAAGGTTCACGAATACCTATCACAACCTTTCGATTCCGTCATTGACTGTCCCGGAGTGAAATCCGTGTGACGAATCGAGGGTGAGTCGGTTCGAGTATACTAATCCAATTAGCATATCTATAACGTGTGCTCCCACTAACCATTAGTGTTCGACAGGCACTCTCCATGTCAAAGAACACGTCATACAAGTCTTCACATAAACTTAACGCCCAGTCAAGTTCCATCGACTTGCGAACGATTAAGTATTTGAGCTATAAACTTTTCCAGTGCCTACCCCCTTATCCAATATGGAGTGGAACGTTTTGCTCTCAAATACACGGACTAGTTTCTATATGTATATTTACGAGTTAGGAATGCCAGTAACTACCAGTAAATAAAGAAACATCCATTGCCTTATATTAATGATTTACATAATTACAAGTACAATGCCCTCACTCAACATCCTCTGAGTGGCATTAGAGGGCATACTCCTAACACCTTCAACGTGGTGCAAGCAAATCCGGCCATGCCTCGATTAAGATGGCACCATTTGAGGCTTTATACGGAAGAAGGTGTAGATCACCTTTATGTTGGGATGACGCATTTGAATTGATAGGTACTGAACCAGATTTAGTAGTTGAGACGAGAGAGAAGATTACTCTGATACGTGATATGTTGTTAACGGCTCAGAGTCGACAGAAGTCCTATGCCGACATGCGTCGCCGACCGTTGGAATTTGAGGTTGGAAATCACGTTTTACTGAAGGTGCCGCCGACTCGGGGAGTTTACCGCTTCGGTCGGAAGGGTAAACTTAGTCCGAGGTATATTGAACCATTTGAGATTTTAGAGCGAGTTGGGGATCTCGCCTATCGTTTGGGTCTCCCGCCGTCATTAAGTCACATGCATAATGTGTTTCATGTTTCGCAGTTGAGGAAATACGTGTCGGATCCTAGCCATATTATTGATTTTGGGGAATTTGAATTGGGTTCCGATGTTACCTTCGAAGAGAAGCCGATTCATATTTTGGAGCGTCGAGTGAAACAGCTTAGACGCAAAACTATCCCTTTGGTGAAGGTGCAATTGTCAAGACATGGAGCGGAGGAAGCTACATGGGAAACTGAGGACAGTATGAAGTCGAAATACCCGGAGTTTTTCACATCTTAAGTTTCGGGTCGAAACTTTTTGTTAGAGGGAGAAAATGTAATATTAGCACTTTTATTTTCCGGTTTATTTGATATATTTTTCGGTTCATTGTTGTTTATCTCGTGCCGTTCCGGTTTATTGGACATTTTCAAAGCTTTGTTGTTTTTCTCGGACCGTTGGGTTGGCATGCCATGTTATAGTTTCATCGTATTTTCTCAGTTGTGGTGACGGTGTCGAGCAACCAAGAACTTTCTGACCTGACCTGTGCAAAACGGCGATGAAAACGGCTACAATTTCCGCCGGGTTCTGCGACGTTTGTCAAACGGCACTTCCGAGGGCCGGGTCTTTTGCCGGGTGTTCGCGCGTTTGCATTTTTGCCTTCTGCCGAGAAACGGCCGAGACACTCGTGCGAGTGTCTGCCGCGGGTGATGCGCTGTTTGTCGCAACACGGTGCTAGACCCGCGACATTTTGCGCCGTGTCTGTGCGTCGTGTCGTACAGGTACGCGCACTGTCCCGCAACACAGCGCTAAATACGGCGCTAGTTGGGCCGTTTGTTGCGCCGTGTTCCGTCCAGGTATAAATAGGACAGACACTGGTTTTGACCCCATTTTCTTCTTTTCCTCTCGGCTTTTCACTACCTTTGGGTGATTCTGGGCGATTTCACTCGGCTATTGCATTCAATCATCTTCTAGCTCAGAATTGAAGATTATATCACGAATCAATCATCTTCTTTCCACCATTTCATCGTCAAATTGAGGTATATTGTTCTTATACCTAACTTTGGGGTTTTTGTTGTAATTCGTTTGTCCAATCAATTTTGCTTCGAAAAATGGTAGATTATAGTTGTTTAATCGTGGTTTCATGTTTTCCTAGAAGTTTTATGGATTAATTCCAAGTTTTTCCTTCATTGATCGAGTATAATCCTTTTATGCATCCGTAGTGTTCGGCATATTGTCCCTGAGGGTAGAACTTCGAATGATTCTCGGTTTTTCAGTGAGTTTGTAGTTGCTTGAGTCTCCATTGTTATTAGGATCGGAATTTGGAGATAATCCCTATCGAAGCCTTTTTCATTCGTCGTTCCTTCGTGCGTTAGAAATCCAGGCAAGTACCTTATTGCACTAGTTTATGGCATACATTTCGGTGATGAAACTGTGATGTTTATGTGTTGTGAGGTTGTTCTCAGGGTACTCTCACCCGGGGTTGACTCTACGGGGTCACACGGGGACTTGGTGGCTCAGCGGCTGGACCGGATTGCGAGAGTTACTTATGAGTGGGTATTCTCACCTGGGGTCGCTCGACGAGGCGCACAGGGACTTGGTGGCTTGATAACCGGACCGGGTCGTGAGAAGTGCCTGAGTGTTTTACTGTTGGTTGATGTTAGGTATTCCAAAATATCGTGACATGAACTACTTTTGGATTTTGAAATGATTTGGAAATGCCTATGGATTAAAATATTGTAATACTGTACTTGCACTAGCAGTTGTTGTTAACCCCTTGTTGGGGTGGAATGTTTTATGCATTTCAGGTACTCTCGAGGGACAGGAGCCTACTTGTGGTGCACGCGGAGTTGACAAGCAGACGAATGTTAGAAAGCTCGAGTTAGCTGTTGTTTTTGTAATGTGAGAGTCGGTTTTATATTTAGTATTGTTGTCGGTTTTGTTGTACTATGTTGTGTGATGTTTGCGTAGAGTGAATGCTGTTAAACTCTTCTATTTTGGCCGCGGTCGATGCCTAACTTATGTTTCGTATCATATATTGTTTTGTTACGTGGTGGTGTTTTGGGTATTGAGTTGTTGCTTGGCATGTGTGTCGTCAGCCTGGTGGGATCCTGGTGGGTCCTACGGCATGTAATCACTCAAAGCGGAATTGGGGTGTTACAAAAACTCAGTTTATTCATTGAATGTAGAAAGAATATTTATCGATTAAATCGTATGTTTATGATTGGGGTAGGGTTCGGTCCGAATTTTTGAAGATTATAAGAATTGTAGGAGTTAATTTGGATAAATGCTGTTATAATCAATCATATCTTGTAAGTTAACCTAAGAACTCATTGATTATATTGTCAATATGAATATTCGAATGATGCTTTCGTGATAAAGTCGGAAGAATCGGAATCATCCCCATGTCTTGGCCGAAATTATCATAATGGTAAGATTGTTACCCTACTTAATTGACTACCGTCATTAATAACATTACTACGACCCTCAATAATTTAATTATGAACAAAAATTGACTCAAGAGTTCGACAAAAATTAGAGTTGATTAATAATTAGAAATCTCGTGATAACCGAAATATGTTGAGCTATAAAAATTGATCAATAAATGAATTGATAGTCACATTCGAACAATTATAGTAATCCGATAAGAATTGGTTAGAATTAATTGGGGAGGGTCTTCGAGTCTTATCATGATTCGGTCATGTCGATCATCAATGATTATTGATCGTAATTATAGTAGGTCGTGAGTTTTGATATCGGGAACTACTGTGTTTGTGGCCTTGTGACATCAAAATTGCTTGCGTCGGATTTATAGCAAGTCTGATACTTGCTTGCCTAAGATATTTGGTTTCGTGAAATTTAATTTATAATTATGTGTTTTTGTTTTGATTACTAAGTGTGATTGATGTTGATTGAGAAAGTGGTCACAGGAATGGCCGGGGCCAAGTCATACCTTACTTGTCGGGCAAAAATTCGATTCTCGGGCAAAAATCCAACATTAACTAATATCCGAGCAAAAATCTACAAAAATCTTATTTTCAAATAGGTGAGTAATGATTGAGTCTACAACCACCCTAACCCTCACGATTTTTTTGATCTCGGTGATATAATAATGACTGATTAATAGGTTTGTGTCTATCTGCATAATTAAATGTAATAATATAACACGGGTTATTCGCTTATCTATTAAGATTATTGCCAAATTTACTATTATTGACTGACTTCATGTTGGGTTGGCACGATTCATCGTGTCCGACAAAATATTTTCCAATATGCAGGACGTTTACAAGAGTTTCGGCCTTACTTTTTGGGAAACACACAAGTATTAAATATTTTATATTACATTTAAATAATAAATTAAGCTTCTTCTATGAGTTGTAATAAATAAAACCGATTTGAGAAATTATGCTGTAATAACTTTGTTGTTAATTTGTCACATGGAAATGATTATTTTCAAATTATACTCAATATCCTTAAGTCATCAAAAAGCCTAATGGGGTGTTGTACTACAACATGATATATTAAGGGACTGTTTAACAAATTTGTCATTAAGTCATGTATAGATAAATGTGTCTGTCTGGTTCAATATGTCTGTCTGGTTAAATTGATGATGTTGTATATTTTTCATCTGAATAAACAGTCTGAATAACATAAATGACTGATTTACCCCTGAATATGAATTATAAGCTATTTTATAAATTGCTACTTATTTTTTAAGCCATATATTTTTAAATTCAAAAGTACTTTAAAATCCAATTTCAAGTAGTCAAATTAAATAGTTAAATTTATAAAGAAAATAACTATTAAAAGAATAATCGGGTTTTCAGGTACCCGAATTTACGCAACAAGTCAGCCCATGACCCGGCCCGATTATGACTTTTTTTTCGGGTCAAGTATCAGGCCCGCAAAAATTTAAAAAATTTAAAAATACCCGAAATTTTTAGTTCGGGTCATCGGGTAGTTGTGCGTGGTTTTTTAATGATGAAGGAGGCGTTAATTTAATAAAATTGAACATATTTTCTATAATTCATAATAAATGTATATGCGAAATTGGGGCGTTACATAAAATCATCAACAATAACAACAACATCTAAGCCTTAGTCCCAAAATGATTTGGGGTCAGCTAACATGAATCAAACTTTGAAACCGTCAATAATCGTTACATAAATAACATAAAAGGAAAAAAAGAGGGAAAAAGTAGAAAAAAAACAAATAAAAAAAGAGAACGAATGTAAAAAAAAAAAAAAAAAAAGGAATCAGACTCCATCCACCATCCGTATTCTTTCCCGCCACATTTGCCTCTCCATCGCCATACTTTCTCCAATTCCAAGAAACCGCATATCATTTTCAATCATCTTTATCCAAGTTTTCTTGGGTCTTCCTCTACCTTTCACAACATTACTTGTTCCCCAACTTTCTAGCCTCCTCACTGGGGCATCAATAGGTCTTCTTCTCACATGACCAAACCATCGTAATCGATTCTCCATCATCTTGTCTTCTATAGACGCAACTCTTACCTTCTCTGATCACCTCATTTCGAGCCGATCCTTTTTGTATGACCACACATCCATCGTAGCATACGCATCTCCGCCACATTCATCTTTTGAACGTGACATCGCTTTTACTGACCCAACACTCGGTGCCATATAACAATAAGCAGCCTAATTGCCGTGCGGTAAAATTTACCCTTTAATCTATGAGGCATGCCAGATCACATAAAACCCCGTGGCACTCTTCCACTTCAACCACCCCGCTTTATTCTCGTGAGCCACATCGCCATGTAGCTCTCCATCCTTTTGGATAATAGATCCAAGATACCGAAAGAAAGTGGATCCATGAACAACTTTCCCATCAAATGTGATCATCCCCGCCTCTCTATCACCTGTTCGCTAAACCTACACTCCATATATTCGCCTTACTCGCTCACCTAAAGCCTCGAGCTTCCAAAGTATCCTCCAAAGTTCCAATTTCACAGACTCCAACCTTCGTTTCATCAATCAACACAATATCATCTGCGAACATCATACACCACGGAACGTCATTTTGAATTTCTCTTGTCAATTCGTCCATGACTATGGCAAAGAGAAAAGGACTAAGAGCAGATCCTTGATGCACCCCAATCGTAATAGGGATTTCTTCTGTCCTCCCAACATTAGTATGTACACTTATACTAGCTCCCTCATACATGTCCTTTATAATGTCAATATATTTCCGCGATACACCCTTCTTTGCTAAGGCCCACCAAAGTACTTCTCTTGGTACTTTATCATATGCCTTCTCTAAATCAATAAAAACCATATGCAGATCTTTCTTTTTATCTCGATAATGTTCCATCAACTGCCGGATAAGATAAATTGCTTTCATGGTCGATCTTCCAGGCATAAATACAAACTGATTTTCTGTTATCTTCACACATTTCCTGATCCTTTGTTCAATCACTCGTTCCCACAACTTCATGGTATGACTCATTAGTTTAATTCCGCGATAATTAGAACAATCTTGAACATCACCTTTGTTCTTATACAAAGGGACGAGAATACTTTTCCTCCATGCTGATGGCATTTTATTGCTTCTCCAAATCTTATTCAAAAGCATAGTTACTCATTCGATCCCTCTCTCCCCTAAACACCTTCAAACTTCAATAGGTATACCATCTGGTCCTTCTGCTTTCTTTGACCCCATCTTCTTCAATGCAATTGTCACTTCACCCTTTTGGATTCTTCTCTTAAACTCTCGGTTAACCATACTTGAGGGGATGTTTAAATTCCCAATATCTTGTTCTCGATAGCCATTGAATAGGGTATCAAAGTATGACCTCCATCTCTCTTTTATCTCTTTATCTTGAACCAAAACTTTTTGGTCAGTATCTTTTACACATTTAACTTTTCCAATATCTCGCATCTTCTTCTCTCTCATTCGAGCAAGTTTATAGATATCTTTTTCCCCTTCTTTAGTATCTAATCTTGCATATAATACTTGATTGACCTTTGATCAGGCATTTCGCAATGCCCTTTTAGCTTCTGTTCGAGCTTTCTTGTACTTCTCATAATTCTCATCGCTCGAGCATTTACCCAGTTACATAAAATCATCACAAATAAAGAAACTCAGTTTAATAAAAAATTGAATGAAGAAACATACCTTTGCAAAAAAAGAAAAAAAAGAGTTGGCCGGCGAGAGGAGAAGAAATTCGTGGGAGAGGGAAGAGACGGGGGGAGCTGATGTGGACCTTAATACATCAGTAGTGTGTTTTGGGGTGAGGGGCAAGAGATGTCATTTTCTTGGCTAAATCTGGACAACAGGCCATTTCTTACTATCCGAATAAGCTCTCTTTTGTGCGATTCTGTGCGAATAAATCGTAAGTAACACCCAAGACGTCTGTGTGAATAAGCTCTCCAGACCATTAAGCCTCATTAAGTAAAAAGCCCTTAAGAGTACTACCTCCATTTATCAATTATATTAACAATTGGATATTGTCTTCCCGTGCAACTTAGTGAAAAGGCTAGTTGATTCTAACAAAAGTTGTTGAATAGGGGTAGACTGAGTGCTGGTGGAACTTATGTAGTTTTAAGACTTTAGTGGAATATTTATCCCTTTTCACTTTTGAGATCAAGATTACTTGATATTTTTAATGGAAATCTATTAAAACTAGGGCAAATTTCATTTGGTCCCCTTAATAAATTCATAATAACAATAGGGTTCTTACTTTTCAACAATAACATAATAGTCCAAAAAGCACAAAAAACACCTAAATCGATTACAAAATGGTCCCAAAATTGGCCAAAAATGGACCAATATGTTATTGATTTGAACCAATATGTTATTAAAACTAAAATTTATTGAAATAATGCATAAATTTGTTTGATTATTTTTTTTATTGATATTTATTGGTACTTTTGAGGAACGCATAAATGGAACTAGAAGGGTAGAACAAAATGAAACTAGAGGCCAAAAATTATATATTACAGTTATATCTTACTTAAATTACTTAATTTATAAATTTTAGTTTTTTCATTAATTTACGGATTGTTTAAAAAAGTTTAGTTTTAATTACAACTTTCAGTTTTTTAAATTATTATTTTTCACTTATTTCAATATTTTTCAATACAATTTGTAGAGGGAAAATTTTATTTTTAGGTTCAAATCAAATACAACCACATTAAAGGGGGGAAATAGAACACTTTTGGTGATTTAACAGGTCAAAATCAAACAGACACATTGAAGGGGAAGAAACGGCGACTTTAATATGTTAACGGGTCAAAAGGACAAATACACTAGAAGCGGAAAACGAACATGGCCCTCTTAATTTTTCGATGAGGGACAAATGCCCCATTCTCAACAAAAAAGTTACTCCCTACTAAACATTGATGGAAAGGCTAGATTTTACCAAGTAACAACGGCTTCTTCTTGCTGCGCCATATCATTGGCAGCAGTACCAGGAAAACCATCAGATAAAATGGTTAGAAACATTTATAAAACGTTTGTTATGCTCGACTTTTTATATCCATGGTAGTATAAGAAAAGGTCAAAACCCAATAATACAACTCTAGATACATCTATTACTTCATGGAGGAAAAAAATATTAGATACCTATAAATCACAAAATAACTAAATAGCTAATTGGCAGGTAAAGACATTTATTTTTGAAAGAATATATTGAAGCAAGTAGAGGGACTACTACAATACCAAACACATTTATTTAGTAATCTCTTGCTCCAATTTTTCCAAATCACTAACCCAAGGTTCAGGAGAATACCGACCGGGAAGCATCCTAAGATTAATTAGGTGACTTTTTTTTTCCTCTGAAAATCAGTATAAAGCAGGTGGCTAAAGATAGCAAGAATTGGAACGTAAGAATAAACTAAAAACACAAAAAGATTGAAGCTTAGCAAAGAAACCAGATGATACCATCCAATACATATTAGCCTCATTCCCCTGAAAAACTGCCAAGGCAAGGTGCACCAACAGCTGCTCGACTCCCCCATCATAACCGATAAAGCTTCGTTAGTGCGTTCACCAGCTCCGTGAGTCACCTCAGCCTTGATATGTATGGAGGAGCCACCAGAAGAAGAAAATGAAAGAGCAATGTGCTCAGCAGCTGATGGTGGGTGAGCTGAAATGTGTTCCGTTAATCTTGGCAAACAAATTTTTTTGTGTGTTCCTGGAATAAATGTACGCAAAACAAACATAGAATGAGATTGACAACTGGGAGCGTCAACAATGATAATAACATGGTGCAACAAGTACCTGCAGCACCCACCGACCTAAATAGAGGTTAACGCAACCTCATAAGAGATGCTGCACTTACATAGTAAAAATCTCATAACTTTTCACATAAATTGAATAAAAGGAGGAAATCTATTTTGTATTTATCTCTCCTTTCGACCAGGATTCAGTGGTTCCAAAATGACATCAGCATCAACCACACAAGTGACCAGTAGCCCATGCCTCGTAACAAATAGAGTCCCCAGTCCCGCAGCAAGGCATGCTGCATGCTGGAAGGGATTTTGCAAAATGCATTTTTATCCTGAAACTGCCAAATTCTGACAGTTCCTTAAGTTGATATGACCGTGGAACAATATATAGAATGTGGTTACTCGTCGCACAACCAGAATTATCATCGTTTATCATCACAACTACCTCTTTCAATGTATCGAGCAAAATTGACGCCATCATCCTGTTGACCGAGTGCAAAATCCAAATCATATGCAGCCTTACGTCCACTCTGATATGGGGAGCTATTAACCTGCATTTTCACGGTTAGACTGTAAATACGAGCTGAAATCCAATAAAGCAGGAGGAGCTTCTAAAGAAAAACAAAGATTTGAGAAAAACAAAATACTGCAAAGGCCTCACCATCTGGGACATATCCAAACAATTATCTCCATCATAAATCCCTTCAGGCAGCACCGGAAGTTGATTTGCATAAGTAGCATACTGATTTATGCCAGCAGAATTGGCTCCAAAGTCAAACTGTTGAACATTCTCATGCCTGTAGGAACAAAATATCTCCTCACCAACTGATGACTGAACATTCTCAACACAACCAGCCGTGCAATCCAACGGAAGCAGAAGATCATCAAGTTCGATGTAGCTTGAATTGTCTAGTAAAAGCTTGTTCTTCAGAGAATATTCATCGGTCTGCATCGTCCAAAAACCATGTACATCTTCATCCATCCGGGACGAACTGTTGATGTCACCAAGACCAACGTATATATCATATTCATCTGAACAAGGTAAGACGTTCTTCCCTTTGCCACTAAGGTCATCCTGGTAAGACACAAATTGCTTCAGTTTGAATCGCAAAGTATGCATAACTAGAATACAACTCCAAATACCAGAATGCCTTGGCTTAATGTATGTCATGATTCCAGACTAATGAGGATATAAGCACATTCTATTAAAAAATGAATCCCCCAGGCACCACAAGGAGAACAAGGGGAAAAGGTTAAGGAGGAAGAAGATGGGATAATAAAATATTAGTTCAGTTTCATTTATAAGACACTAAAAGCAAATAACATATGAGAACCATAAACGGGGCACATAACTACAGAACAGAAAAAGAAGTTCAGTTATTTAGGCTTCTATAGAAAGCCATATCATGCTGCATGGAGGGATCGTTTTTGAAAGCTTTCACTGTTAACAAGTCAAAAGGTGGAGATATAAACATAATATCTCACGTCAGCCCCAAGTGTAAACAAGCTTAAAAAAGTCAGAATATAACTCAAAATTTTCCACAATTTTTCAGTTGAATAGTTGATCCATCTACTTGACTGATATGATAGACAAAAATAAAGCTACCTCCAAGCTGTTGCTTATCGTTAAAGTCCTAATTCTGAAACGCAACCAAGCAATTAGGAATATAGGAGAGAGGAGACTACAAGGGAAAGACAGGTGTTGGGAGGGAGGTATAGAATGATAAGATACATCCTACGCATGCTTATTACAACTTCGTCAAGAAAAAATAATATAATCAGTAGCCAAATATTAAGCCTACAACATATCACAATAGTCACCGAAAAACAATTATTTTCCAGATAGTTACCTGGTTAACTCCATTCTCATGATAAAGCATCATATTGCCGTCTGTAAATGGGGCCAATAAGCGAACCATCTCATCATCAGTCGCATCCACAAACACCTCACTAGTTGGGTGACCAGATGAAGTTGATTGACCTTCAATCAATGGCAACCCAGGCTTTTTTTCATGACCAGACAAGTCAGTTACAGGAGCACAACTTTGCTCTTCAGTCTGCAATAGTGTAGTTGACGGACAATGAGATGCCAAGGATATTGCATGGCTTTGATCCTCCTCCTCCTCATCAGCCCATTCAGCTTCATTGAATGGTGCTCCATACTGTGCACCATTTTTTGGGCCTGGACCATTCTTTTTGAAGATTTTACAGAGCACATATGCGTCCTGCAAAATAATGGAACAATCACATTCAGATTATTACTCTTGGTCTTGCAACCAGACAAAGAAGTAAAGAACAATTAAAGAAACTTAATATGAAGACACGGACACATCACTGACACTAAAGGACATAGAAATACTCATAATGTTATGAGTCTCAATGAGCAAATGTGGCAGAAGATTCTGTTTAACATTAGTTAATTATATCATCAAAAAATGTCAAGGAATAAACAATGATTCTTCACTTGAGTGCGAGCAAAATGCACGAATCAAACCTTCGACAGATAATCTTCACTCAGATACAATAATAGTTGGATCCATCTTTGCATACAAGTTATGGCCACACACCTCATTCTTAACTAAGTGGTACCTGAGCATGTTTATGTAACTAGAAAATGAAGCAATGATTAGACCAACTAATTGTAATTGGCAATCTGAAAAACTAAAAAGAGTCATATCCATAAGAATATTAATTGCACTTCACTGGCTAATTAACAAAAGCCTGTAGTGGATAACTCCGAGAACTAAAAGATGATACTCAAGCTCTTCTGAGGAAAAACTAGTTTCAAATCATCAAAACCATCACATTTGACTTAAATTTGTAACGACCTATAAGCAGAGACACTCTCCAGAAGCCACGTGTCTTGCTGGACACGCATCAAACACGCTGGACATGCTCCGACACTCCAGACATGAGTGCCTGAGAGTATCGAAACTTTTATTTTTTAGAAATTACGGACACGCTGGCGATACTCTTCAACATGCTGGGACATGCAAAATGGACACATGGGGTTGTTTTTAATATAAAACCTAAAATGGGGTCAAATATATAATTTTTTTTAAAAAAGTTAAGTGGTAAATTTTATATATTTAGTACATATATTATATTATAATACATTTAACTACTTTAACCTGCTTTTGTTTTTGTTTTTTTGGATGCTTACGTGGTGACCTTTATTACATTTGAGTTTATGTATGTTTTTGGATCTCTCTTGTGAATTCTTGAAATATATAAAATAATTTTATGCATATAAATAATTAAGAATAAATAAAAACATATCCTCTATGTATCGCGTCCTACATTTTGGGAAAAACATATGAATCCCGCATCTGTGCCGTGTCACACTCACGCCTCAAAGATAATCACTGATGACATCAGAGTCAACATTTTTTCAAATAATACAGGTTTTGTGGAAGAATGAAATGATTCTAGCCACACACAAGAATAATGGTAAAAGTCATTTTCGAAGGAAGCAACGGTTTAGGGGAAAATAAAATCAGAACTATAACAGGAATTAAAAATAAAATCAACTTCATATAATTAATTATTCTGTCTAATAAAAAAGCAATGACTGGAAAAGTACCTGAAGCCCTGCTGCCGCCAACTGGTTATCAAGGATCCTGTACTCGTGCAAAACCCAATCGGTTCTTTCCCCTTGGGGGGCATGACCTAAGTGAAAAACCAAGGTCTTCACCGTTCCAACTGTTTTGTCATTGTGACGGACAGGTCTGTCCTTTCCTGTAGTTTTCCAGTACCCATTTTCAGTAGCACGCTTGACCCGAACTCCACTTGCATACTTCTTCTCCCTTGGACAGAAAAAGAACCATTCTAGATCCTTACTTCTCAAGCAAGATTTATCTGCAGTTAACACGGGAAAAATGAGAAAATCATACCAGGAAAATTAATGTAAACACTAAGTACATATGAGGACTATACCGATGCAAGTATCAGAACTTACCTGCATCTAAAATGAAATGCCAATCAAATAAGAACCAGATTTGACTTGGAACTTTTAAAGTAAGTGTTTTAAAATGATGATCAGCATATATTAAACATAGAACAATGGTAGTTGACAGCCTCAAATGTCAGGAAAACGAAAATGCAGAATAAACAAGAAAATTATGAGAAACCTGGAAGATCCCATGGGGAGAATTTGTAGATATTGACTTCTGCAATTGCTTCTAAGTGAAATTTCTTCCCCATGACCTTCCTCTTGAGATGGTACAGAACCAGCTCCACATCAGTTGGATGAAATCTAAATCCCGGAGGAAGAGATGTCCTTCCCATAACAACAGATCTCCGCATAAATCCAACTACTTTAAAGCAAAAAAACAAAATCCACCAACAATATTGTACTCCAAACACCTCACCCAGCGCTAAACAAACCCTTCTTCCTCCAAAAAAATAAGATAATGGTGTTAAAACAAGGGAAAAAAAATTAAGACGGATTCCTATAGTTACTCCTCAAGTCCAATGCCGAAACAACACCTTTCTAGAGCACCGTAGCCTCCCCCGGTTCATGAAACAGAAAGCACACCAGACAAACCACTTATGCTTCCTGCTGGAATCAACAGACATCTGTTGTGCACTACGAGTCCTAGCATTTGAACTATATGAGAAGCCTTTACGCAGAACATTAATAAAGTTGACTTCAAATAACTAGAAACCACATGTATGAGTAGCATACCATAAGCGAAGAAAATGGATCAACATAAATAAGATAGAGGAACCAATGCAATCGATAAACAACGGTAGAAGATATTATCGCAATTCAGAAAGACGCAGTCTTATTTCCCCCGAAAACATCAAAACAAACGCATAATAAATTTGAAAAAAAAAATCTTCGCAGAAACAAAAAAAGAAAATCAATGCACACCTTAAAGGGAAACGAACCGAAGAGGCCGAGAAAGAAAACGCGTAGATTAGGTAAACCCAAGAAAGTGAAGAGGGAAGAAAGCTGCAAGAGGCGAGGGTTTAAATAGAGGGACTTTAGGGTGGCATATAGAGCGAAAATTTTGACAAGCTTGGTTAGTAAGCTAGGGTTTCTCA
This sequence comes from Orobanche coerulescens, assembly GCA_033398695.1. Taxonomy (NCBI): domain Eukaryota; kingdom Viridiplantae; phylum Streptophyta; class Magnoliopsida; order Lamiales; family Orobanchaceae; genus Orobanche; species Orobanche coerulescens. The sequence goes on from CM065804.1 coordinate 105,966,855, forward strand.
TTGGTCGATTAGTGTGATAATTAGGGGTAGGGATGGCAATTTACCCGCGGGTAACGGATAACCGCGAGCACCCGATCCTAATACATGCGGGTTTGGTGGGGATTTGATATCCACGGATAGCTTAGTGGTATGAAATTACTATCCATTAGGTTCGCGAGTACGGATATGGTTAGCTACTAACCGTACCCGTGAAACTCGTCTATCCGCGAAAAACACCCGCGAAGATACCTGCGAAATACCCACAAAAATACCCACGAAATACCCATAAAATATCCGAACAGATTTTGAATTCGGTATGATGTACAAGTATTTTAATCTTTTTGTATATACTATATATGTATTTTTTTTTTGGTATTTTACTGTATTAAGTAGCAAGTGTTTAGCTCGGCTGGCAAGTATCTAACTCCTTTATGTTTATATGAATCGTTTTGCACCCAATAATTCTTTTTTGATTTTACATATGAAAGCCCAAACTAAATCAAGACCCAAAACTAGCTCAAACTAAATCGATACCCAATAATTCTTTTTTGATTTATACGGCTCAATCTATCACAGAACCCTATTTCCTCCATCATATATATGCCGCTCCCCCACAGTCCCACGCTCATTATTTAAAAGATTCACACAACAAACAAAACCCTAACCCTACCTAATTAGTTCAGCGGCGCTGCACACACACACCGACACCCTTCCTCTTCTTGTGATCATCTATTTCAACCTGAGAAAGACGTTCGACCAGAGGACACAAGGTATCTATACCAGGCATCTCTGCCAAGCCTTCAAACCTCTTTATTGGTAGCAGCAAGTTCCAGCGCTCGTAGAAAGAGGTAGGTACTCTCCTCCTAGACTGCGCTACACCTCGTCTCACCACCCTCAATCAAATTGGTTTCCAGACCCCCTTATGCTTTAATTCTTTTTGACTTGTTTCTCACTTTTACGGTTTGAAACAGGTTTCCATTGGGCAATATGTCTACTCCGAGAAGCAGCATCCTACTTGCCTCATAAGCCTCTGCTCCTACTCCCACAAATGAGCAATTTCCTCCACTACTTGAAGAATCGAATGAAGGGGGAAGTCAACAAGTAGAAGGTCGAAATGAGGAGGAAAAACCAGAAGAAGAAGAAGAAGAAGAAGAAGAAGAAGAAGATGGAGATGGGTTAAAGAGGAAGCTCACTTCACCAGTTTGGAATGGGTTCATGAGGAAGAAAGTGAATGGAGCTTGGAAGGCCAAATGCCTCCATCGTGGAAATCTTCCCTCGAGTGTAACGAGAAACGGTACTTCTCATTTATCTAATCATTTGAAGTCCTCTATTACAAAAGAAAAAAGGGTGGGAAAATACAGTCTAGTTTGAAGTTTGCATCGAGTGAGAAGGGGCAAGTTTCTGTTGAAAATTATGTCTTCGATCAAGAAATTACTAGGAAAGCACTCTATTCGATGATTATCCTACATGAGTATCCATTGTCTATTGTTCATCATATTGGGTTTCGTAACTTTGTTAGTGCACTGCAACCCTTGTTCAAAATGGTTACTCGAAACACGATTAGAAAGGATATATTGGATCATTATGAAGAAGAGAAAAAGAGAGCTCTTAATTACTTGCAAAGGAACAATGGTCGTATTGCGATTATGACTGGTCTTTGGACAGCCGATAATAAAAAACGAGGATACATGGCAGTCACCGGTCATTTTGTTGATGAGTCTTGGAAGCTTAGAACCACTATTTTAAGGTGATTTTTTAATTTATTATTTCTCAAATTTTGATTTTTGTCAACTTGTATTGATGAAGTTTTCATAATTTGTGTTTAATTTTGTAGGTTTGTATATGTGCCATGCCCTCACACAGCTGAAGTTTTGGCTGAGGCATTGTATAAAAGCCTTCAAAGTTGGGATCTTGATTGCAAGGTATCTACTTTGACTCTCGATAATTGTTCTACAAATGATAAATTGGTTGAGCACATGGAAGGCATGATTGGGGCATCTAATCTTTTGTTGGGTGGGAAGGTTCTACACATGTGTTGTTGTGCACATATCCTCAACTTGATTGTGAGGGATGGATTGGAGGTAATAGCAAAGTCCATTGAAAATATTTGTGATACTTGTGCTTATTGGCTTGCTACACCAAAGAGGTATGAAAAATTTGAGAAAACTGCACAACAACAAAAGGTTGAATTGACTAAGAAGTTGTTTCTTGATTGCAAAACTAGGTGGAACTCAACCTATGTCATGCTTAGTGTTGCTTTGCCATATAAGAAGGTTTTTGATCGTTTGAAACAACTTGACGAGAACTTTGTTTGTTGCCCAAGTGTTGAAGATTGGAATTTTGCTTCTCATGTTTCTGAACGATTAAGTGTGTTTCATGAAATCACTAAACTATTTTCTGGGATAAAGTATGTGACAACCAATACTTTCTTCCCAAAAATATGTGAGGTGAAAGTGAAAATGAATGCATGGTGTCAAAGTGATATCAACATAATTCAAGAGATGTCTACAAAGATGGTTACTAAATTTGATAAATATTGGCATGCAATTCATGGTTTGATGGCGATTGCTGTTATTCTTGATCTTCGGGGGAAACTGCCTATGCTGGAAGCTTGTTATATTTGTCTATTTGGTGAAGATAATTGTAACACCCTCAAATTCCATTGGGTCCTTACAGTGCCGTGGACCCCACACCAGGAGATCCACCAGGCGAACACGACTAAAATTACATTAAATTAACCGACAAGGGAAACCACAGTCCTTACTATGATAACCGACATAATATTTCGTTAAGGAATTTCAACGACAATGATGGGCCTACATGGCCAAAAACAAAAATACAACAACATCCACGAGCCTTGCTCGGGTAATACAAAATGACAACAACTAACAAAACTGGAGTACTCCAAATTGTCTGACCGACATGAACAACTCGGACTAGTATCGCTCGAATGCCTCATCGCCATCGTCATGCCCCTGTATCTCAACTCTCTCCTCTCAAGCACCTAAAACATGAAAACATATTCCGCCCCCACAGGGTCAGTCATCCAGACAATGAATATCAAATATATGTACAACATGATATGCATCCAAAAACAGAATGAACAGTACAACAATGGTAATACGAGATGCTCACAAACCAATGTAAGAACCGAGCATTCGTGAAACACTATGCTCACGGCATATAATACATACCTGCTCAACAGGTTAGAACATAAGCGCCCAACGGCGAATCATCGATATAGAACACTACAATGAATTACACGAAAATGAACCAAACCAGGACTGAATTAAATATGAATCACAATGCCCGAAGGCTCCAACGAAAATACCAAGACATCACAAAGGACTGAAAGCCGCTCAGCCGAAGCTGCCAAATATCACAATCACCTGAAAGTTACTCAACCGAAACTGTCAATCATCACAATGGCCCAAATCCAAAACAACCCGAAGCTGTATCAATAAGGGCCGAAGCCACGGCATGAAGCCGTATCACAATGAGGGCCGAAGCCACGACACGAAGCCATAGCACAATGAGATCATCCAATGACCGTGACCTGCTGAATTGCAGGTGTTGGGAAACCAACCGCGAAGGTTCAAGCCCCAAGCTTACCCATAATGAGATCACCCAGTGACCGTGACCTACTGAGATGTAGGTGTTGGGAAACCAACCGCGAAGGTTCAAGCCCCAAACTTACCCATAATGAGATCACCCAGTGATCGTGACCTACTGAACTGCAGGTGTTGGGAAACCAACCGCGAAGGTTCAAGCCCCAAACTTACCCATAATGAGCACTAGCCGAGACTAGCCTCCAAAACACAATTAATCACAAACGGCAACAATTCTAAGATTACCGATTTCACAAGAATGATAGTGTGCCGCCTTGAGTCGGCCAACACGACAACAATGACTCACGGATAGGCACCGTCCTCGACGGTCCCAATTCAATACCTCGATTACCTTAGAATGGCCAATCGATAAAATGATACAACGGATGGGAACTATCTGCGATAATCCCTATTCAATACCTCGATCGCCTTAGAACGGCCAATCAATAACAATGATACAATGAATAATTCAATACCTCGATTGCCTTAGAACGGCCAACCGATAACAATGATACAACGAATGCCCCAGCACCTTTAATTGGTTACCGACGACGGAGATAAGAAACGAATATGCCAATGCCTTCAATCGGTCAATACGACATTAATGATAAAACAACAACATCAATAACAACGATTACAACAATGTCTTAGATCGACATAAATATCAACAACAACAATCGATGTATCGTACCGCGAACCGGCTATCGACGATAACATTAACGACAAGTATCTCAATGACTTGAACCAGCCATTGACGAACAACAATAATCATTTGGCATAATTGTCGAAGAGTATCGTATCAAACGATCCCTTAATATCAATGAACTCATGAAGAGACTAAGTCTCATAATGATACAACACATTCATACACATATATGATAAGATTAATCTCATTGACTAGTACAAGTATAAAACTTGCCTCAAACCGACGACGAGAAGGTCCTTCCACGATCAACGTCCTTAATGGAATTATCGGCCGCTCGGACAACCTTGAATAACACAATTACCAACGATTCGCTTAATATACATATCCACTTATAATCATAATCAACTCAAAAGATCGATACCACACTACCCAACTCATTGGGGCAATTTATCAAACACGTTGTAAACAATCTGTCATTGTTTACAACCAATCCCGATTATATCGAAACCAACCTCCAATGAATGATTCAATCCAACAAAACATCCCCCACGCAATCAATAATCCATTAGGAAGACACAATACGAGATTACGACAACATCTAATCAAAACCCCAAAATTTCAAAGTCAACCCTCAAGGTGTTCTTGAATAATCCTCCAACAATCCAATGATAATTCATAAAAACTCATAATCATACGTATATCTCTCACAAATCATGATGACAACATCCAAAACATCATACTCCAAACTCAAATCGAAATCTAGGGTTTGAAGAAATTACCTTAGATTTTAGGATGAAGAATCCAAGTATATGTTGTTAATCACACCAAGAACTCAAGGAGGATGAAATCTCTAAGATTGATGATGCTAAATTGCCCAATAATTCGCCCAAGAGTCGCCCAAGGAGAGGAGGAATGAGGAAGGGGATGAAATGAGCTTCTCCCCTCAAAAATCCGCTGAAAAAGGGGTAACCTGACTCGCGTGCCGCGGCCCAGACTGAGTGTGCCGCGGCCCGCGACCGAAAAATAGCTCCCAGCTCCAGCTTGGTGCCACGTCCCGGCCAACAGTGGGCCGCGGCGCGCGGTATAGCCACGTCTGGCTGGTCATGCATGATGTGTGTGCCGCGGCGCACACTCTCCTGTGCCGCGGTGCACAATGTTCTTGCCCAAAAAGTGATGAAAAATGACCCAGAAAGAGAATAAACGATATAGAACTCAAAACTTAGGAATAATAACACGAAATGGAATTGCGGGAACCCCAAAACGGCGGTTACGAGCAGTGATTATGAGAGTTGGTCCAAAATAGCACGAACTAAACAAGAAAGAGAAATTTCGAAATGATATGAACTCCAACATCAACATCAACTTACTGAACAATTACAACAATCATGATAATATTCTCATCTCGATTCACAAACAGGGTTAAACGACGAATCATAACTTATACACGGCTCAAAGATACGCCGAACGATGAACACAAATGAATGAACATGAATGATGAATGATTATTAAAGGGTGAAAAAATTCTGAGTGACAATTACTGAATAATAATAATGAACTCACAATCGGGTATTACATACTCCCCCCTTAAAAAGAGTTTCGTCCCCGAAACTAAGGGTACACAACTCGCTCCTCATCGGCATCGAACGCCCATACAAACACTAATTCATGCCTCCAAAGAAAAGAGCAATGCACATATAGTACCCGGGACCATATCAATCGCACGCCCAAGTCCTCATGACTTGACGTCTCGAAACATAATGAACGATTACCCAAATTATCAAGAAATCTCGGGTACAACACAGAAGGAAAGAAAATCACATCAAATGACTCAAATCTCAAGACTCTCAAATACGATCATTATAAGATAGATCAACAACAAATGATCCACAACCACTATACATTATTATGGATTAAATTACACATTAATCCGAAAAACAGAGGAAGGAAAATACAAAAATTAAGGTTACATCTCAAATGTATCCAACATCGATATCCTCCAGATAATCGATCTCATCGATTCAAGGAAGACCCAAATCTGAACTCACTGCTCAATATGATCCCGGAAGGTCACAAGAACAAGAGTGGCCACAATGAATGATAATGAATAGAAATCTGAGAAGGATCAAGAATGACTCACCGGGGTGAAATAATGATGCAATGAATGATAGCTCAATAAAATGATTGGACCCGTCGTCCCTCGTGAATTGAATGATTAGTTTGATGATTACAAGTCTCAACACGATTGATATATTATGAATGAATTACATGCATGAATGAACAACAACAAAGGGAATGATAATCCTTTAACATCGGTGATGAATGTCATTACCTCTGGCTCTCGAAGCCTGATAGGACCCCTTGGATGAGGCATGAGATGGTGTAACAAAATCTCTCGAGGCCCTTGAGCTCTCTTGAGATCTACTGGCACTAGAACTCCTGCAGTATTTCCGTAGGTGTCCCTGCCTCCCACACAGAAAACAAGCAATAGTCTGCATCGAGCACCAGGTACTGCGATGTCCTATTGTGTCACAGTTAAAACAAACAACGGTCGAACTGGTCGCCGGAGAGGAAGCTGCTTTCTCAGCACGAAGACGACTAGAAAATGACCTCTTGGACGTCGGAGCCCGATGTCCCTCAGAACGAACCGGCATCCTAGTCCTCTCACCAGAAAAAACTGAAGGGTGCTTCCGAGCAAGCTCCTTGATCAAAAGCTCTGCTCCAAGAGCCTTCTCGATGAACTCACTAAGCTAATTACAATTATGATTGAACAACTGCATCCTCAACTGCATGTTTAGCCTCTTGCTAAAATACTTGATCTTATCCGTCTCAGTACGGATAACAGACGAAGCAAACTGAAGAAGTCCCTGAAACTTCTCAGCAATGAGAATAACACCCTCGTCCTCAACGGATTTTGGGTTTAAAACATCTGACAACTTGGCTTCACGGAGTGGAGCCAGATAATACCTCTTTAACACGAGAGTCTTGAACTTGCTCCAAGCACAATCACGATCGGTGGGTTTCACGGAAAGCCACCAGAAATAAGCGCCCTTACTTAAGTAGTAAGCCGCTACTGCCGCCTTACTCTCTTCCGGACACTGAACCATGTCGAAGATTTTATCAAGATGCTCTAGCCAATGAACAATATCAGTTGGTTCCGACTAACCCTCAAAGGTAGGCAGCCTCTGACGATAGATATCGCTAACAATCTGACTCATTCATCCAGTCTGTCCATGAAACGGCACCTGGAATCCCTGTTGTGGTGGACCATGAACCATCGAGGTCTGCATGGTCTCTATCAAACGTGTCATCTGAGTCATCTGGGCCATCATGCCCTGTATACATATGAATGGGTCAACCCGTACACCTTCCGATTGAGCTGTATCTCGGGTACGACTCCGTGACAGTGAATGATTATCTGTCGATGAATGAGTAGAATCGCCACCTGTTGAACTAATGTTATCCCTCGCGTTCACGCGGGTATTCACACATGATCCCGGGTTTCGGCCCGCACCGCAGCCTCTTCCCCTACGTCCTCTGACAGCTCTATCCATACTGAAGCAGGAAAGTCACATGATAATTATGGATCCCGCAAGATCGCATTGTGATTACGTTACGGAATGATAATAACGAACATACACGCTTATCACAATGAATACATTAATAATGCAGTAAAATGATTGTCAACATGATGCCGAAATATGATAAGATCGCATGAAAGATCAAGTGAGGTGACATGATTATCTAATGAAATTCCTGAAATGACAAGATTGATAATTCGATCTACAAGATCAACAACTGAGCAATGAGATTGACTGAGTGATTAATGAATTAACATGATCGACAAGATCAAAAATGATGATTGAGGATTGTTGACTGATGAATGAGTTGATCCTTATCGCTTGCACAGGTCACACGTGCTCCAAAACAATTAGTCATGAATCAATCGTAACACTAATATCACATATAGGTTTCAACAAAATATGTATAGTCAATGACATAATGAATGTATGAACATAAAGAGAATCGAGCCCTTACACAGGTCATACGAAGCTTCGAGGTCTTGCGATACTAGTATTCACTGACGACGACTCGATGAATGAATGACTCGTGCAGTCGTACAAATTTCATGACTCACAAAACCCGATTGTCCAGATTGTCATAACCTGACAGTCCCACTACTACCGCGTCAGTAGAGCCACATAAATCACATATCAGGGTATCTCACAACCCAACGCTCTGATACCATCTTCTATAACACGCCCAAATCCCATTGGGTCATTACAGTGCCGTGGACCCCACACCAGGAGATCCACCAAGCGAACACGACTAAAATTACATTAAATTAACTGACAAGGGAAACCACAGTCCTTACTATGATAACCGACATAATATTCCGTTAAGGAATTTCAACGACAATGATGGGCCTATATGGCCAAAAATGAAAATACAACAACATCCACGAGCCTCGCTCGGGTAATACAAAATGACAACAACTGACAAAACTGGAGTACTCCAAACTGTCTGACCGACATGAACAACTCGAACTAGTATCGCTCGAATGCCTCGTCACCATCGTCATGCCCATGTGTCTCAACTCTCTCCTCGCAAGCACCTAAAACATGAAAATATGTTCCGCCCCCACGGGGTCAGTCATCCGGACAATAAATATCAAATATATGTACAACATAATATGCATCCAAAGGCAGAATGAACAGTACAACAATGGTAATACGAGATGCTCACAAACCAATATAAGAACCAAGCATTCGTGAAACACTATGCTCATGGCATATAATCCATACCTGCTCAACAGGTTAGAACATAAGCGCCCAACAGCGAATAATCGATATAGAACACCACAATGAATTACCCAAAAATGAACCAAACCAGAACTGAATTAAATATGAATCACAATGCCCGAAGGCTCCAACGAAAATACCAAGACATCACAAAGGACTGAAAGCCGCTCAGCCGAAGCTGCCAAATATACAATCACCTGAAAGTTACTCAACCGAAACTGTCAATCATCACAATGGCCCGAAGCCAAAACAACCCGAAGCTATATCAATGAGGGCCGAAGCCACGACACGAAGCAGTATCACAATGAGGGCCGAAGCCACGACACGAAGTCGTATCACAATGAGATCATCTAATGACCGTGACCTGCTGAATTACAGGTGTTGGGAAACCAACCGCGAAGGTTCAAGCCCCAAGCTCACCCATAATGAGATCACCCAGTGACCGTGACCTACTGAGATGTAGGTGTTGGGAAACCAAACGCGAAGGTTCAAGCCCCAAACTTACCCATAATGAGATCACCCAGTGATCGTGACCTACTGAACTGTAGGTGTTGGCAAACCAACCGCGAAGGTTCAAGCCCCAAACTTACCCATAATAAGCACTAGCCGAGACTAGCCTCCAAAACACAATTAATCACAAACGGCGACGATTATAAGATTACCGATTTCACAAGAATGATAGTGTGCCGCCTTGAGTCGGCCAACACGACATAATAACTCACGGATGGACACCATCCTCGGTGGTCTTAATTCAATACCTCGATTACCTTAGAATGGCCAATCGATAAAATGATACAACGGATGGGAACTATCCGCGATAATCCCAGTTCAATACCTCGATCGCCTTAGAACGGCCAATCAATAACAATGATACAATAAATGATTCAATACCTCGATTGCCTTAGAACGGCCAACCGATAACAATGATACAACGAATGCCTCAGCACCTTTAATCGATTACCGACGACGGAGATGAGAAACGAATACGCCAATGCCTTCAATCGGACAATACGACATTAATGATAAAACTACAACATCAATAACAACGATTACAACAATGTCTTAGATCGACATCAATATCAAGAACAACAATCGATGCATCGATACCGCGAACTGGCTATCGACGATAACATTAACGACAAGTATCTCAATGCCTTGAACCGGCCATTGACGAACAACAATAATTATTTGGCATAATTGTCGAAGAGTATCGTATCAAACGATCCCTTAATATCAATGAACTCATGAAGAGACTAAGTCTCAGAATGATACAACACATTCATATAGATATATGATAAGATTAATCTCATTGACTAGTACAAGTATAAAACTTGCCTCAAACCGACGACGAGAAAGTCCTTCCACGATCAACGTCCTTAATGCAATTATCGGCCGCTCAAACAACCTTGAATAACACAATTACCAACGATTCGCTTAATATACATATCCATGTATAATCATAATCAACTCAAAAGATCGATACCACACTACCCAACTCATTGGGGCAATTTATCAAACACGTTGTAAACAATCTTCCATTGTTTACAACCAATCCCGATTATATCGAAACCAACCTCCAATGAATGATTCAATCTAACAAAACATCCCCCACACAATCAATAATCCATTAGGAAGACACAATACGAGATTACGACAACATCTAATCAAAACCCCAAAATTCCAAATTCAACCCTCAAGGTGTTCTTGAATAATCCTCCAACAATCCAATGATAATTCATAAAAACTCATAATCATACGTATATCTCTCACAAATCATGATGACAACATCCAAAACATCATACTCCAAACTCAAATCGAAATCTAGGGTTTGAAGAAATTACCTTAGATTTTAGGATGAAGAATCCAAGTATATGTTGTTAATCCACACCAAGAACTCAAGGAGGATGAAATCTCTGAGATTGATGATGCTAAATCACCCAAGAATTCGCCCAAGAGTCGCTCAAAGAGAGGAGGAATGAGGAAGGGGATGAAATGAGCTTCTCCCCTCAAAAATCTGCTGAAAAAGGGGTAACCTGACTAGCGTGCCGCGGCCCGCGGCCGAAAAACAGCTCCCAGCTCCAGCTTGGTGCCACGGCCCAACCAGTAGTGGGCCGTGGCGCACGGTACAGCCGCGCCTGGCTGGTCCTGCATGATGTGTGTGCCGCGGTGCACACTCCCCTGTGCCGCGGCGCACAATGTTCGTGCCCAAAATGTGATGAAAAATGACCCGAAAAGAGAATAAACTATATATAACTCAAAACTTGGGAATAATAACACGAAATGAAATTGCGGGAACCTCAAAACGGTGGTTCCGAGCAGTGATTACGAGAGTTGGTCCAAAATAGCACGAACGGAACAAGAAAGAGAAATTTCGAAATGATATGAACTCCAACATCAACATCAACTTACTGAACAATTACAACAATCATGATAATATTCTCATCTCGATTCAAAACAGGGTTAAACGACGAATGATAACTTATACACGGCTCAAAGATACGCCGAACGATGAACACAAATGAATGAACATGAATGATGAATTATTATTAAAGGGTGAAAAATTTCTGAGTGACAATTGTTGAGTAATAATAATGAATTCACAACCGGGTATTATAATAATGCTGACTCGTATGTTGATGAGAGTCAAAAGATGTTGGTTAGATTGATGGATCAATACCAATCTCAAAATTAAGAAGGATGTGTGACCTCTTCATCTGATGCTACTACAAGTTCTAGTAGCTCTTCTTCTGAAGTGTTGAGTATATTCAAAACACTTGCTGGAAGAAAGAAGAGTAATAGTGTGGTAAGAACGAAAAATAAGTTGAACCGTTATTTGAATGCAGACATTCTTCCTTGTGTTGATACAAATTTTGATATACTTGGTTGGTGGAAGGTAACTGGGACACATTATCCTGTACTTCGCCTTATTGCTCGTGTATCTTTGCTGTCCCAATTACCACAGTGGCTTCAGAATCAGCTTTTAGCACTAGCGGGAGGGTTATAAGTGAACATCGCAGTCGGCTCACACCAAAGCTATTGGAAGCATTAATGTGTTGTCAAGATTGGCTTCGTAACCAACTAGAAGGTATGTGAATTGTAATTGCAATTAATCTTATATCTATGTGGCTCCGCCTCCGGCTTCATCCGACACATAACTTTTAGGTTTGTTTTCCGACCTCGTACGCATGCTGGTTTCTTGTTCTTCTTCAAAAGCTTGTTGAGTTCAGTTAGTTACCTACTACAAATTAAATTTTTCTTCACTCTTGCGGTGAATCTGTGGTGAGCAGCATGATTTTGATTGCGATTTTCTGCACACGATGAATGATGAATCTGACTGCGCTTTCTTCTTTTTCGTCTTGAATTTTCCATCTGTTGATATTACATTATCTTCCAACGCTTTGTTAGAAAATCGTCATTGTACTTTTGCAGGTTGGCAGTGGATTGTGATTTCTATTTATTGTTGCAGTTACATAAATAAATTGATATGAAGACTAAAGATAATAGGTGCGTATTGATACGTGATTAATTAACTTAACTGCTGAAGCGAAGGCATGATGGAATGGTGTGGCAAACTCTTTATAAGTTTTGGATTCGGGTCCTGCAATAAATTTCGGGTTCGGATTCGGTTATTATAATTTCAAAATTTCAATAACCGTACTACCCGAAATTAGTGACAATAACCGAACAAAAAATTAAAACCCATTATACCCGAACACAAAATTAAAACCCATGCTAACCGTACTACTCATAGTTATTTTATTTGAGATGTTTCTACTTTCTATACACTATATAAACTAAAAAAAACTAACCTAACAAACTAAAAACAATCGAGTTTATGATTATCTTTGTTTCTCCCAATTTCATACTTTACTGTAATTTGATTTAAGCTCAAGTTTACTGCTAATTAACTTTGCTCAAATTTCTTCTTCTTCTTTCTCTTCTTTTTTGGATGATATGTAAGGAGTTGTATGAGAACTGTCTTTTTGAGTTAATTGTTCTTTTCTCTTGAAAAAGAAAAATAAAGATAATAATATCAACATAACCAAATTAACTGAAGTAACAAAAAAAATTTTGGGTTTTTTGGTTATTTCTAAAAAATTTGAACTGTAAATTTCGGTTCGTTTTTTTCGGTTTTTTGGTAAAATTACTTCGGTTCCTAGAAATTCGGTTTCTGGAGAAAAAAATCAGGAACCGAACCCGAATTACATAACATATTTGGAACTTCAATTCTTTACTTTTTTTCAAGAAACCGAACTATCCCAGCCCTAAGATTTATGAACTTCTAAGTGGAATAAACAATTCTTCTTTTCTCACTTTCCCACTGAAAAGCTGAAAATCACTTTTTTCTAAGAGATTGCTAACACTCCCCAAGTCGAGTGTTTGGTTGTGTGGTCTGGTGTAGTGATATGAGAAACTCTATAGTGCCAAGGAAATGGGCTTTGTGTTCTCCAGAATTACGATAGTGTTTCTAATATTCGTTCACGAATGGTTTAAAATCTAATAAATCAAAATGGCTTTAGATTGTTCAATTTCTAATGTAAATAGTTGTTTATTTCATTGATAGCTAGGTGAAGGAAAGAATGGAAGTTTTTGGACATGTCTTAAAGATGAAGAAGAAGAGTTCAAGGAAAATAGCTCTATTTCAACTGTTGACTTCGAATAATATGCTTCCATTAGAATTTAAACTTTGTTTTTAGTTGATAATTTTGGATATTAATTTTGTGCTTTGTGATTTGTCGATTTAAACCTTACTGTAATATCCGTAATTTCTACTACTGTTGTTTGATATTATTTTATCCGAGTTATATTGTACAGCGTGGAATCTGTACAGTATGGATAAAATAAATAAAGGACTAAGATGTCAGTATCGGTATAATTGTCGTATCTGGTCGACAGTTGCATTTGAGGATATCATGTATCTGGTTATCGTACTTTCGATATAGAGTATATCGTATAAGAATATTATTGGATTCAGTATACGTATTCAGTATGCCGTATGTTCGTATTCTGTATGTCGAGACAAGTGGTAACAGTTAAAATTGGCTAAGTATAGAATACTTAGCGTACGCTAATGTTGAAGACTTACGTACGCTAAATCACAAGAGTTACATACGTTATGGCCGAGACATTACGTACGTAACATGGGAATCAGACGATCGAGTCATGGTCGGCAGGTGGGACCCTGTGTCGGCAGCTTTCGGCGGAAGGATGTTGACAGGCGAGTCAACTACATATTACGTACGTTATACAGGATGTATTACGTACGTAATATAAGGTTTTACTGTAGCAAGTCAACGTGCGTATTACGTACGTAATGAAGGAAATGTTACGTACGTAATCAAGTGGACGAAACAGGACAGTTAGTTTTGGGATTATCATTACGTATGCTATCAAGGATGGCTAACGTACGTAATGTGTGTTACGTACGTTAACCTTGGTGTGTTACGTACGTAACGAACAGAAATGTTTTATAAGTGGATGCCCGTCTTTCATTTCCTTTGACGTTTCTTTTCGTTTTTCGTCTTCAAACTTTGAGAAAAAGAGATGTTGGCCTTCCTAAGTTGATTTTGAGCTTGAGGACATGGATTTGAGGCTTAGATATGGAATTATGGATGATTCTTGAAGGGTTTGATTGGGTTATTCATGTTCTTGAGGTATGTTGTTGAATTCTTCACTTTGATTTCGGATATTAGTATTGCTATCAGTATATGATTCGTATGAAGTTGATTATGATGTTGTTGTTACGATTATTGAGGCTACATGAACTATATGTTGAAGGAAGATGGTGTTATGATGGTTTATGCCTTGAATATGTTGATTATGATTATGGAATTATAGAGTTCTTGATGTTCTTGGTATTGTTACTTCGATTCTTGATGTTAGGCAGATCGTATGCTCAAGAACATGTTGATATACACATTGAATTATGATTAGAGATTGTTTAGATGTTAGAAAACATCGGATTACGTTGTTTTAGTGGCTATAAACAAGGTTTTGAATCATTTAGTGTTCTTGAGGAACTCCTTGATGAAATTATCATAGCAAGACGATCGTAGGTTGAATTATCGGTACCTTTGGATATGAAAATCGAATGTTCATTGATTGTAGTGGTAGAATTCGTATGTTCTTGATGAAATACGAATCATGATATCAATTTGGAATCCGAAAAGATTGTGATTGATCGTCGAATATGATTTCCTTTACGTCCGTACTCGTAATCGCATTGTGGTTGTGAATTCGTAATTGTTTGAATTGGATTATTTGAAATTGTGTTAATCGGGATAATTGTGAAATCTTTGAGTTTATCGATCAATTATATTGATTAGTAATTATCGGATTTCGGTTCATATGATGGATATGAATTCGTAAAATAGTTTGAGTTATACTATTTGGTTTTTGTAAATGATTGAGGTATCGTTGAATCGTTGAGATGATTTGGTTGGTCGTGCTGGTTGTTAATAGTTATCGGATATATGTTATTTGATTACTTCGATAGGTTGAGATTATTGATCGGTGATTATAACCGGATGCTGCGGTCATGTTCAAGTACGTTCGTGAATTGCTTCGGTCGGGGCCGAGGAGCTCGTAGACGAAGGCAATGGGATTGGTAGCGGCTTCGTCATCGTCGTATCGGTATCGAGACAAGTTATTACTTGCTCAGTTATAATGTTTAATGAATGGTTTCAGTTTCATTTCGTTTATAATGCATATAGCAATGATTATTACTGCAAATTCTGGAGATTTGTATTATATGTTGCCTTTCCGATTCTGGGAGTTAAATCATAAGGTTTATGATTCATTTCGGATTATTGGAATTTTGGGTATCGAGGATACATTAAGGTAAAGACGAGGATATGAGTATCTGCAGTCCATGGTACGTTTGGGTTACCGAGCATTGCGGATAATATTCGGTGGTGATTTGGCATCGAGATTGCTTCCTAAGGACTCGGGTCAAGTATTCAGGATTTATTCGGTTTAGTGTCGATGATGTTGATCATGCAGGTTGTCATTCATGTTGCTGAACATGAGGTCGTCCTAGTTGTGTCATCATAGTGTCGTTCATGTTTTGATTCATATGTTGTTCATGTTGATGAACATATTGCTTTGCATATGTGTATGCATATTGTGTTGCTTATGTTGTGTAAATAATCCGATGGGATTATGAGGATCTATGCTGAGGGCGCTGGATCGAATGTCCACCATGCGTTGGTTCGACGGGATCATCATGGGGATCTATGCTGAGGGCGCTGGATCGTTGAACAGGTTTTCCACCATGCGTTGGTTCGACGGGATCATCATGGGGATCTATGCTGAGGGCGCTGGATCGTTGGATTACCAGTATTGTGTTGATGGAATCTTGTGAATTCGCATCATTGATTTTATCATGTGCTATTGTTTATATGTGTATTATTGGTTATCCACCTTATGCTGATCTGATAGGATCAACAAAGGGATCTATGCTGAGGGCGCTGGATCGTCGGATTTCCATTGAGTATACATGATTGTTATTATTGTGATCATATTGACGTGGTCATATGAGTATGCATTTGTAGCTCTTGTGTTAGGACCGTGTCCGTATTTGCATTGATCTGATCTCGGATTAGACTGATTTGATTGTCGTGGCACTTCATATCTCGAGGTATGTTCCGTATTTCCTTTGGTATTCGTCTTTTGATGGACAATCGGTTAGCGTTTTGAGATTTGATGATGCTATCCGATGGATTGTATTGGTCAGAACTGGTACTTTTCCATATCGTGAGTTGGTTATGATAGTATGAGAACCTTGAGTATTGTTTGGGGTACAATACATATATTATGTTCGAGTTCATTGGTTAATCGAGTACAGGATGTGAAATGTGATAACGGTTAGTCTGATGAGAATTTACTTGAGTAAGCAAAGTTATGGCGGTAAGATTACGTTGGTCGTATTCTTGTGTTGTATTCTCATTGGTATGTGATTATTAATGTGATGTGACAGTTATCATTGTTGGATATTATGGCTGACCCCGTCGTGGGATTTCTTTTTAGGTTCTTGGAGTATCGAGCTTGTAGCGGTCGTGAAGAGATGAGCTTCCCGGAGGATACTGGATAGGACATGTTCTGTGCATTGAGTTTCTTGATTGGTTCTTGTATTCCACTGCTAGAGTATCTTTATGGTTGGTCTTTTTCCACTGCGTGAGTATTTTGAAACGCTCTTTTGGTATCTGGTAACTGAGGTTACTTTGGAAACCATTTTCTAAACTTTTGAGTTTCGGCCGTTTGGCCTTGTGATTTCAAATGAGTTTTTACGACGGTTTTTGATAAATTGATTTTTATAAGTCTTTGTGAATTTTTACAGATAGTACCGTCGTTGGCCTCTTGGGCATTTGTAAATGTTTGCAAAAATTTCTTTTAGCCTTGTGGGTTCCATCTCGGGGCCCACGGCGCTGTAATATTTCCGGTTAAATCTGGGGGTGTTACACTTACTTTGTGGGTCAGAGGATTTGAATTTCTGAGTTTGATTTATGGATATTAATTTGTGTGAAATCTTTATTTATATTGAATTCATTTATTTGCATCGCGGATATTCGTCGGATAGCGGATTGTGGATACCCGACGGGTGGTGGGTTGCGGATACCCGACGGGTGGCGGATATCTGCGGGTCACGGGTGTGGTTGGCAAATCATACCCGTTGCGGATCGCGGGTCGGGTCTCGGGTACAAGTTTACCTCGCGGGTATGGATGTGGATAGGCACTATCCGCGCCCGCCGTACCCGAATGCCATCCCAAATTAGGGGTGTTCAAAACCGGATATCCGAACTTTTGGATATCCGATATTTTGGATATGGATATCGGATATCCGAATATATCCGAAATATTTAATATTTTTTCCTATTTAACTTTTATAATAATTAAATATAAAGTTATAACAACAAATTATCATAAGTAAATGACAATTTAACATCCATTCAAAAGTTCAAACCATAAAAATAACACTTTTAATTTGAACATTGTCGAAATATTTATATAATCGAAATTCAAAACGTCTCCAATTCTCTATGATTCTCTAAAGATAAAATATTCTTTAATTTGGCTAAAGGGTTCTGAACTTTTAAGTATTTATTTTTTAATTGGGTTAATTATTTAAGTGTTACTTTTGAATTATGTATAAGAAATAAAAAAATTAAAAAAAAATTATATATTTCGGATATCCGAATATCCGTTTTTTTTAAAAGTACTATCCGATATCCGAATCCGAAGTTCCGGATATCCAAATTTCGGATATCCAAATTTTTGGATATCCGGAACTTCGGATTATCGGATTTTCGGATCGGATATCGAATATCGGATATCTTTGAAAACCCCTAGTGATAATCACTGACTCCCAATCGATGGAGCTCAAGGTTCGGTAATATCTTAATGAATTTAATCGTTGTGTGACTTATTGGGTCGGTCATATTTTTTTAACTGATTTATTAAGTTGACGAGGCGTTCAGACCCGTGCGATGCACACAGTCTATATAAAATTATTCATTACGTAATTGACACGCTTTTAGTGTAACTATCGCAAGTGCACGATATCGTATCAAGTAGTAAAGTGGACTTTTTGAGTCCGGTTTATCGATCCCACAAGGAAGTTTTGTTATAATTTGAATTATACACTATTAATCTATTTGTATAGATACTTAAGATGAGTGAAACACACAATTAAAAAGTTTGGTTTAATAATTGCAAAGAAATTGCAATAATAGTTCTAATATTATAAGGAAATAAAAAGATAGCAATAATAATAGATTGATTAAATGATAAAATGAAATAGTTGGGATTACAAACTTAGTTCATCATTAGTTATAAAAGATGTATTAGAGATCATAAGATGAATTTACTTATTATGTTGTGTAGATTCGATTTTCCTTAAAAAGACGGTTTCTCTTTCGAACTATAAAACGCCCCTTACATATTGAATCAATCCACTATATTTCTATGTGGATTGGCTTCAATACATAGCATTAGGATTTATGAAAATAACTCAAAGAATCATCTAAGGACTAGGGGTATATTTCTATCCCCTAGAACAACTTAGAGTGAAGATCATTTGATCTAATCAAACATATTTTCTTTCGAAACATATGAAGACCATTAATATCGTCATTTATTGGCCAAATAAATAAAGATTGTTCAAACAATGAAAATCACACACAATAATAAGTAATTCATAATATATCTTTATACAAACATAAATAACATGACTAACCTTGTTTATAATCCCAACTAAAGATTACTTAGCCCATGAAGGGTTTATTACACATATTACAAGCTTTGGTGGTCATGTTTAGTTGAATCAAGAGAAAGAATTGATCCTAACTCCTTAGTAGATAAAGGAGATAGAAACAATAAAATCTCTGAACAACATATGTTATACCACACTTACAAAGATCACTCAAGAACACAAGTGTGTTCTTCACACAAAAAGAAAAGTTTACAAGAAAATGGAAAATTATAAGATGAATGATGAATGATGAAGGATCTAAGGGGTCTATTTATACACCTAAAGTCATCTAATAGCTCCAAAACTCCAAGATTATTACATTAGATCGGATCAATGCCAGCCATCCCCTCAATAATACACAAAAAGTATAAAAAATTAGACAAATCATAGTAATCTGTCAAGAGTTACGACCGTAACATTCAGGAGTTACGGCCGTAACTAGGGTGACTTACGGCCGTAACTCCTGAATGTTACGGCCGTAACGTGGCTTCGTAAATTTGCTCATTTGAAGCTTGGATAGTTACGTTTTCGGCCCAGAATTTCTCAGACTTTGCGTTTTTGCCCCAGATCTTCTTCGAATGATAACTTTTGATATATAACTCTGATTTTGAATCCGGAAAGACTGCCGAATTCGTCTCGGAAAGTCCTACAACATGAATATATCAAAATTCAATAAAGAGAATATTTATTAAACATGTTGTTTCTTGAGTAATTCAGTTATTTAATCCGATCATCATCCGATAAAAAATAAAATTATTAAAACTAATAAATTAAAAGCAAAAAACGAGTAGACTAGCTCAATTATGGGTGAATTTTATCGATACAAACCATGGATAAGTGTACAAAACTGACACTTATCAGTAATGTCCAGCGTAAATTGTTGAAGTATAAATATGATGGTGCATCTAATTGAAACATGCGTCGTAATGTTTAGCCAAATAGTTATAAAATAAGTTGAGTTAATCTCGAATCTAACATAACCGTTATAAACTTAAACAACACAAAATGAAGCTCAAACGCAAACGGCTCTATAAATGTTGTTATAAGTTGGCTTTATTTTTAATTTGATGATGCAATTGCGTATGTTATTTCAACATACTATTTTATAACATTCATTTGGTCAAAAAAAGTGTCTCGAAACCTACATTATTAACCTTGTTTGTAAACCTCTTACGTGGAATATGATAGGTCTATCATTTTTAAGTGAATTGTATAAAATTAGATCAAATCATAAATAGCAAGAACCTCAATTTATTTTATAATTTTATAGATAAAAATTGAAGTCATTAAGACTCAACATTTGAGTCTTAGGACTCAATCCCGTGCGATGCACGGGTACTTTTCTTTCTGATAATATATCAGTCTTTCATATTATGTTTATATTACATATTGTTTTAAGGCCCGAGCGATTCACAATTTTTATTTTTCGAGTGAAATTATTCTAAGCTAAAACGTCGTATTTTTAAATTATGTATTTATATCAAGTATGGCCTAGGCTGAGTTACTAACGGGTTAAAATGGCTTGTACTCAAAATGTGCAACATATTTATCCATGATACTAACACCATCAAAAAATTACACATGCATTTCATAAGATGGATAATATCTCACTGAAGCAAAACATTTGTTCGTGTTTATAGAAATCAATACGAACAATATCAAATTGATATCTATACAGTCAGATTACCAAACACGTACAATCATCTAAAATGAAAGACAAATATATAATTTGTTACCATTTAACCAGACACTTATTACGCATACGATGCTACGTATTTGAATTATTTTTCTCACACATTTTTATACTTAACAATCCTGAAGACAAATATTATGATTTTTATTACATATTAAAAATATTATTTTGTGTCATGTACGTGTAATTCAACATGTTCTCAAAATTGCATAACCTCAAAATTTTAAATTTATAAAATTTTAAAATTAGTTAAAACCATCGTTATTTTCCGGGGATATGTATGGATGCAAATATCTAATTTTATTATTGGAACTTTGAAAGGCTGATCAAATTTCTTTTTAATGTTTATCACGTTTGCATTGCCTAGCCAATTTTTAATCGACAGACTTGAATTTACTATCCTTCAAAATTAATATAAAGTGTGAACAATTTTTTTGAATAGTCAAGCCTTTCATAATAGCACTATTATTTTTTGCATTTTTCTGTCATTTCACTTTCGTATGCGTTTCTTTTGCTTCTTTGTTCAATATCAATAAAAGTCTCAAGGAGCCAATACCTTCAATAAAAAAGTGTTTCAAGAAAATCATAGAAAAATCAAAACATATAAAAACTCACACTTCTTAAAAGCTTTTCTATTTTGGCTCAGTTGCTATAGTGCGCCCCGCCAATATACAACTCAAATTATCAATATAAGCCGAAAGATAGATCTCGAAAAAGAGAGATCGAAAAACAGATCTTAACGTAACCCGAAAGTTAAAAACCACCAAGTCTTGTAAACCAATAAAGATCATAGAAAAGTTTATCAAGATATCTAACTAAACAAACACAAATCAACAAAACTAAAAACACCACCAACACTTTAACGGTGTTAACGGGATCACGAACCACAAAAAAGCAAACACCGAAACAACCAAACCTTAAAACTACACATGAATCCGAACAGATACAGTTAAATCTAGCAAGTACAACTAAATCAACAACGGAACCACCCATGACTCGGCCACAAAATAGCTCGAAAATACCACCAAAGCCACAAAATCACTATCGGAACCACTAAAACAACAACGAAACCACCCAAGCTCGAAACACCACCTGTTAAATTAAGATTCGGTGGTGTTGGCGGCGGAAACAGTTGATGTTGGCAGCGGTTCCGGTGGCTGTGGCGGCGGAAGAATCAGTTGTGAGCCTCTTGGAGGTGGTGGGCATGACCTGAATGAGTTGCTGTGTGATTGACTTTCTGAATATGAGATGAAGAAGAGAGGGCGAACATTTTAGAGAAGGAAAACTGAAAAAAAAAATTGTGTTTTTTGTGTTGTGTGTGACTTTTGGGTTGGTTATGTATGAGTTAGGTTCGGTTGTTTGAAGAGTGTGTTTTTTGTGCTGTTTATAAGGGAGTATAAATACCTTAAAGAAGTTGAAAGAGTTAAACAATAAATATGCTTTGTGTGGTTAATACTTCAGTTCATGACTTTAGACATCCTTAGAATTCAATTGTTGTATTTAAACCCAAGCTTTTACACACCCAAAACTTAACTTTTGAATTAATAATGTGAATCATTAAGACTAAACATTTAATATTAGTACTCAATCTTTTAGTATATAAGATTATAATTTCATAACTACTACTACTAACATCCATGACATGAAACTCAATATTTATATATTAAACTTATACATTTAATTCTTTTATAAATCGCTTTTGTAAAAATATTATTACTAATATTATAATTTTATAACTATTAATACTAATATTTATGACATGAAACTCAATCTTTATATAGATATAGATAGATGTTTTTTTTTTAGTTGGGCAAAGAAATAAATTATATTAAGAGTAAAAAGATGGTATAGAGGTACAAGAAGTACCGACTCCAAATCAATTACAGAAATTCCAAGAGAGACAGAGATGATTCTTCGACCACTCCTCATAATTTCCAAGACAATTCGGGATTCCGTTGACGTCGCACTAACTCCAGAATCTACGTTTGATTTCTTCTTCTATTTTTTTAAAGTCCCAATCCTTACCTTCAAAGATAAACGAATTACGTCATTTCCAAACAACCCAAATGACGCATATCCAAAGACCACTAAGCCGCCTCTTCTTTTCCTTTCCTCCAAGAACACTAGAAAAGGAAATAAAATGGTCCCAAACGTCATGGGGCGCCACCCATTCTGTCCCGATCCAGCCTAATATCCGCCCCCAGAGCTCATCCTGTAACACCCCCAAAACCATCCGAGAATATTACAGTACCGTGGGCCCCGCGTCGGAACCCACCAGGCTAAAACTCATTTTCGCAAATATTTAAAACATGCCAAAGAGGCAAAGACGGCAATATTTTAAATACCCAAAATATTTTCCAAAGCGTAGTTCTTAAATACCGTCATAGAATGCCAATTGAAAGTACAAGGCGAAAAAGCCAAAACTCAACAGTTTCAAAATATACGTTAAGCCACCACTTATACGTACCGCTAAAATATTTAGGGAAAAGGTTTAACGAAAAACCCCAAGTTTACGAGATACCCAAAAGGGTCATTTTGAAAATTATACACGAGTTGGTAAAAATACTGGAAAGTCATTTTAAAATATACACACGCAGCGGATATAAACACCGTTCAAAATACACATTTTCAGCGGAATGAGACAACCAGAAAGAATACTCAATTCTCCACACATGCCACAACCAGTATCACTCGGGAAGCTCATCCCTTCACGACCGCTACTAGCTCGATCTCCGAGTACCTAAAATAA
This sequence comes from Orobanche coerulescens, assembly GCA_033398695.1. NCBI lineage: Eukaryota > Viridiplantae > Streptophyta > Magnoliopsida > Lamiales > Orobanchaceae > Orobanche > Orobanche coerulescens. The sequence goes on from CM065804.1 coordinate 105,990,578, forward strand.
AACCCACGACGGGGTCAGCCACAATACTCAATAATGATATCGATCACATCATCATAAATAATTACATACCATAGGCCGGCGAGACCTCTTAGGTCGGCACACTCTTATTTGAGTCCATAAGTCGGACTTCATTCGTCTAGGTCTCCCCTCCTTTATTCAGGGATCGGTACGTCGGTTTATATTGGGCTTCTTTAAACCGGGTTTTTAGGAAGCATACATTTGTCGTCCTGTCACAACCCATGGCAATCCAAATCAAACCAATCCTTACCATAACCCATATTTCGCAGCCTCAAATGACGAAATGAACTCAGCTACAATCATCTGTACTGTAATCAACAATACCAAGAATTCTCAAAACTTCATCATAACTCATAAGCGTGGAATAATCCAATCGTGCCAAATCTGGTCCGTCGGATCGCAAAATCGAATACCAATCCTGATAAGAACCAAACATACACAATACATCTATAGATCAACTATCACATGATAATGATAATAAGTCCCGAAACATCGACGTACAGTCCGAATACTTATACGATCAACAACAATGATCAGCCCATAAATCGATCGAGAACATCATCGACATGATAACTCCGATACTACCAATGAAGAATCAACAATAATCGAGAATACCATCAACATGATAAACTCTAACACGATCAACAGAGGATCAACGGGGACCGGAATACGATCAACAAGGTAAACTCCAAACACGATCAACAAAGGACCAATCAACGACCGAGAATACCATCAACAAGGTAAACTCCAAATGATCAACAATAATGGATCTCAAGAAAATAACCCCGACTGTCGAACATACCCCTCGGGCGTATGAACAACCAGTCGCAAACCATCGAACATACCCAACCATAAATGGAGGATGAACGACCAATCAATATGGCTCAAAGATGGACGTCATAATACGCCCGATCTGGAAATGTGTCCATGCACAAGCCACCCCGGGTATCGATCAAATACACGTGTGGTTTTGTACCTAATCAGTCTCACGAAGTAATCTTCTCGTGTGCACAGCCTAATTTGAGGACATGACCCCATCACATGTCTATACGTGTCCGCCCTGAAAATCCTACACATAACCGATCGGCGAGCAGATATGACTCCAGATATGTCACGATGCAACATGACAACGAAACTCAAAGAATCACATATCCAATAAGGATCAAAAGACTCACCGAAGTGAACAATGACACACGGATAATGAAAGATCGACACGACCGACAATATCCAAAACAACCATCTTGGAATCACAATCCCCAAATAATGATCAACATAACCCTTAATACCAAACAATAGTCCTGGGATCAACATCCCACAACGAACAACCAATACAAATCTCAATAAACGAAACCTCAACATACAACAACTCAGCAGAAATAATTATCCTCATAACTGAACAATACTTACATTACCTCAAAGCTGGAGACAATGTCCTTTACACGAACAAACATCCCTGAACGAATACACAGATATACGAATAATATCAAATAAGGTACCGTCCATTCAATACCAATAAACCTTTATCCCGATACTCATGTCATCACGATAACTACCCTCGATATCCGACATTCCATGTCATAGATCAAAGATAACTCACATCTCTGTCTTCAATCAAGCACAATTAAATCATATACATTATGATTTATCCCAAACCATATCATGATAAACAAATCATCATCCCGACAGTTTACATCTATAATAGCATTGCTATATGAATTATAAATGAAATGAAAGCGAAACCATTTATTAAATATTATAAACTGAACAAGTATAAACTTGCCTCGATACCGATACAACGAAACCATTACCAATCCCATTGCCTTCGTCTACGAGCTCCTCGGCCCCGACCAAAAGCAATCTACAAACTCTTCAGCCTCAACCGCAACACAACGGTCACAACCAACGATCAAACATCTCAACCTATTGAGGTAATCAATCAACAGTAATCCGGTAACAATCAATAACCGACATAGCCAACCAATCAAACTCAGCGGCTCAACAATACCTCGATCATATACAAAACCGGACAATACAACTCAAACAATTACGAACTCATATCCACAATACAAGCCGCAACTCGATAATCAATATAACCGATCAATAAACCCAATGGTTCCACAATATTCTGATTAAACGCAAATCCGAACAACCCCAAATCAATCAATCATGAACTTAAAACCACAACACGATTCATAATTCGATAATCATATCAATAATCAAATTAAACCAATAACAAGGGTCTAAACGTTACTGATTCCAAATTCAATCTTAAATACGAATACAAGTTTCCTCCTTGTTAAATTCATAATAAAAACCAATTACCGATTATCATCATCAAACCGGACAATCCGATTAATTCAACGTTATATATAATCATATTCCAAGGGTTCCAAATAACTCAATCATCCGAATTGAACACTTGTCCACTACATATGAACTTCCAAATTTAAAGATCAATAATAATCTCATCAAACTTAATCATATTCGTATTCCCATACGAATATTGTACCATAACACAACTTAGTTCTAGATATGAATATTCCATGTTCATATCCAAAACACCAACATCTCTTAAACACATTCATCAAATCATATAATCCAAGAGTTACTTAAGAACACGAATTATTCCGAAATCACATTCAAAATCCACAAGACGACATAATCCGATGTGTTCTAACATCTAAATAATCCTCATTTGTAATTCAAGATGTATACTATCATACTCTTCAATATACAATTCACATAACCTCAAGAATCACAATAACACCACCATAACCATCATCATACGAAGAAAAACATCAACAATCAAACCAACAAGGATTGTATCATACTCAATATGGAATTGTCCTCACATCATGATTCATACGAAATCAACATAATCCAGAATTCCATCTCTTCATCGGTTTAAACGAATCACAATCCTTACAACAGGAAGAATCTTAATTATCATCCGAAATCTCTTATCACAATTGCATTAAATCTCCTATAACATCAAGAATCGCAACAATACTACCAAGAACATCAAGAACACTATGATTCCATAATCATAACCAACATAATCAAAGACATATCATAATATCATCATCCTCCTTAACAAAACTCCCGTAAATACCAAGAATCATCACAACAACTCCATAAACTATCATCATACGAACTAATCATCAACAACAACATCAAAAATCCGAATTAAAGAGGGGATTATCCAACATACCTCTTGGAAGATGAAACACACAAGCAAACACTTCAAGAATCAACAGTAACTCCATATCTCAAGCTCCAATTCCATGCCCTCAAGTTCAAAATCGACTTAGAAGAGCCAAACTCCATCTCTGAGTGTTGAAGGGCGAAGAGAATGAAATGAAGTTATGAAAAATCGAAGTGACGAACATCCTACTTATATAAACTTCTAACTGTTACGTACGTAACTTGCGACTATTTACATACGTAAACACCCTTTACGTACGCTATCTGACTTTGGTAGCATACGTAACGACAGTCCAGAGGTTACTGACTCATTTCATTCAATGCCTTATGTACGTAACACTTGCTCCATAGCGTACGTAATACGTACGTTGACTTGCTACAGTAAAATACACAGTTAATGTATGTAACTTACCAAGCATAATGTACGTTAACCAAGGGTTGACTCGCCCATGCAAGTTCTCCGCCGAAAGCTGCCGACCACGGGACCCACTTGTCGGCCATATCTCGGATCCTGCCTGATACGAACTTTACGTACGTTAACTCATCCACTTAACGTACGTAATAGCTGTGCACATTACGTACGTTAACTATCCTTCTTAACGTGCGTAATCATTATGCATTAGCGTACGTTAAGTATACATCGTAGCGTGCGCTATCGTGGCTGTACTTAGTCATTTTCAGCTATCCTTGTCCAACGTCTCGGCATATAGAACACGAGCATACGGCAGACTGAATACACATACTCCTCCCAAAAATATTCTCATACGATACCTCTGATACACGATATCCTCATATACAATTGTCGACCAAGTACGACAATTATAGAGATACAGCTGTCTCAGTCTTCAATTTATTTTATCCATACTGTATAGACACCAAGCTATGCAGTATGTCTCAGATAAAATAACGCGAAAAAATTATACTGAAAATCCAGGTATTACATACTACCTCCCTTAAAATAAGTTTCGTCCCCGAAACTTGCAATCCTGTCATAAACAACAGATCAACCAAAATTTCCGGACTCATCACAAAAGCAATCAATCGTCGCCACAAGCGAATAACCAAATTAATATACTTACAGGTGCGTGAAGCCGATGATTATAATATCCGGATTTATTACAGTGTATTTCATCTGTATTCAAACCATGTATTATTCGGATTGGTGATTTTGATTATTGGAGTATGATATTTCATGCATTAATATCATTATACATAAGTATAGAAACTTGCAAAATTGCTCAAGCAACCTCGTGATAGCGCACGCTAAGAATGTATCTTAACGCGCGCTATCGGGCCATTATTAGCGCACGCTATGAAGATAGGAGTTGCGTGCGCTAAGAACTCAATTATTGAGCGGGACGGCTAACACATGTGCCAGCCGGGACATGGGTCCGGATAAGATTCCCGCTGACGCACCCGGACAAATTCTGAAGTCAACCATTATTAGCGCACGCTAAGGGATGCTTAGTAGCGTGCGCTAACTTGTCAATAATGCAGAATATTATAAATAAGACATCAACCGTTTTGGCTTTCATTTCTTTCGCCCTTTCTTCATCCTTGAGAGTTCGTAGAGTCAGTAGTGACACTTCTATACACTTAGAACACATATTGTTGGTGTTTATACATTGGTTATCACTTGGGAATGTTCATGGAAGTGGAATAGCACCTTGGAGTGGCATACAACCAACCGGAGTGGGATTCTACCTTACGGTTCAGTGATTTTCGTCATTTTAAGGTATGTTCAATCTATCTCAAGACTTAGAATCGATTCTAACGATTTGGATGATCATGTTAACAAGATATGGATTTTCATGGATGAATTATCCAAGTATATCATGTTTGGAATAGTGAGATGAATAAGCCTTAAATACCTTGATTATAATCATCATGATTCGAATCTTATTATCACGAAGGATTTCATTGTTTCGTTTATGGCAAGAACAGTTTACTGCTCAGCAGTAAACTGCCATGCAGAAATAGCGCACGCTATGCTATGCAGTTTAACGTGCGCTATCGAGCACTAGTTAGCGTGCGCTACGTTTGGTACGTAACGTACGCTAGACCATCGAGCAGTCGATTGGTCAGTTAGTGAAATCGACCATGCATCGTTAGCGTGCACTAGGCTTTGTTGTTTGCGTGCGCTATCGGGCAGACTTAACGCACGCTACACAGAGTACTTAGCGTGCGCTAAGCAGTTCAGGCAGATTGTATTTTATGAACTTTTGGCCGTGAATCGAATTGTTAAACATCCATACGACGTGAGATAAATCCTATATTATTTCTTTTGTTAAGGTTTGGTCTCGTTACGTGATTGATTGAGGAGGACGACCGTCGAGTGTTCATTTCCGTGGAAGTGTTGTTATTGTCTTCAAATCGAGGCAAGTACCTTAATTGTTTTATGTATTGTTGTTATACATATTGTCGTGCATGTATGTCGTTATTGTATGTCCACCTCGTGTTGGTCCGACGGGATCATCGGGGAATCTATGCTAGCGTGCGCTGGATCATCGGACGGGTTTTTCCACCACGGGTTGGTCTGACGGGATCATCGTGGGTTCTAGGCAGTGAACACTGGATCGATGGAATTACCATGTGTATGTATTGATATCATGTTGTGATTATCAGTTGTGTATGTTATGTTTGAGTTTCTCGTAGGAGAAGACTCGTTGGTATTTTGTCGTTTACGTTATTATTATTCTTCGTGAGACATGAATAATATGTTGTGGTACTTGTACTAGCATCGTTGTGCTAACCCCTTCGGGGGTGAACATTTTGTTTGTGTTCAGGATCCAGGAGAGCGGGGAAACAACCACTGGAACTGTATGACGACGAGGGTGCAGAGTGATGTCCCAGGGTTTATTTATCGTTGTTTATTCGTTATTTCAATAAGTACTCGAGTACGAAGTCGCTTGTGATGATTTGAATTTGGTGATGTATTATTGAGTTGTTGAACAATTGTACTATTTCGTATTTGGTCGAATCGATGTCTTGTAATTCCGTTATTTCCATTCGTCGGTACCCTTTTATACTTGTTCAATTCTTGACCTTGTAAATCCTTATGTAAAGGATTTACGGCTGTAATATTCCCGAATATATCGGGGTGTTACGAATATGGTATCGAGCTAAGATTATGGATATCTTGGCCGTTGGGTTAAAATAGGGGTCATTTATGTCTTTTGGGGTAACTGCCGTGAATGACATCACCGCACCGCCTACGTCTTCATGCGAACAGTGGTTGTAAGTTCCTAAACTCTATCTCGTTCTTTACATATTGTATCTCTTTATACTCGAATATTAGAACGATGTTGTTTCTGTATATTGAGTATTTATGCTTACGGTATGTTGAGAGGCGGACGTGGACGTGCTCGCGGTCGTGGACGCGACGAAGAAATGCCGAAAGGAGGCGTCGCCTTCTAACCGAGCCATAGCTCCGGCGAGCATGAGAATCTATTAATAATGAACCGAGATCCTGTACGAGAGATCCTTCGTCAAGTGGTGAACCGGATGACTCGGTTCGCCCAGTCGTGGACCGAATGCAAGTGGCGGTGGGACTACAAAGGCGGAGAGAGACAGCAAGGGATCCCAGATATGGGAAATCGAGGTGACCGGTGGCTGCAAGAAGTGGCGAAGATGCAACCACCCAAATTCGACGGTATTTCTGAGACTCCCACCTGGGATCATTGGTTAAAGGAGCTGGAGAAAATCTTTGCCGGAATCAACTGCCCAGACGACCGGAGAGCCTCTATCGCTCAATATTTTCTGATAGGGGAAGCGTCCGAATGGTGGGAAGCCATCCGGCCTGTAGACCATGATGCCGATTGGACAGAGTTTAGATTGATGATGGAAGCTCAGTATTGCCCTCGTCCTGTGAGGGAAGCCAAAGTTCGGGAGTTTTTCTCCGCTCAGCCTTCTGATGTGCCAGTATCCCAGGCGATCAAGACGTTTAACCAGCAGCTGGCATTTGTTCGACATCTGGTCAGAACAGATGCAGAAATGATGATCCATTTCGATATGAGGATGAAACCAGAAGTTCAGAGGTACATGTCCGGATTCGAATGTACCACACTCCGCCAATACCAGGATAAGGCGTTGGCATATGAGATCAAGGAAGCAGCCATGGAGAAATTTGCGGAAACCAAGAAACAGAAAGTCTCTGGTACTTTTACAGAGAACAAGAACAGTGGGGCCCGTAAGGCCCAGTCACCCTTTCACTCTTTCAAGAAACCTCCGCACCCAGCTAGGAGCGGAAAGAACTTCGGGGCGACATCAACTATTACTGATGTTACCAGGAAATGCTTTAACTGCGCCCAGACGGGGCACTATCGACGGAATTTCCCCCTTCCTGCCGTGATTTGTTTTGATTGTGGACGAGAGGGACATCGGGCGGTGTTTTGTGAAGAGGCTGCAAAGTCTTTTAGAGCCCGTACACCACAAAGCCCAGTCGAAGGAGGCCAGTATTCCACAGACGCAGCAAAGTGTTCGGATGCCTCGGAATTTTGGCCGCGGGCGAGGCAGAGGACAATGGGACCGAAAGGGGACATCGAGTGCCGGATCTGCTCCCCACGCCTGCATGCGAGATGAGGAGGACAGACGATCGAGATCTTCTTTGTCGCATCGTGCTTGTCGAGATCCTTTCCCGGCCGATTAAGCGTTTTATTCGATACAGGAGCTACACATTCTTTCATATCTTTGTCTTGTGTAAATCGTTTGAATATTTCCAGTTTTCATGCTTGTGAACCTTATGTTGTTGGTTTACCGAGTGGAGAGAGGATTATCGGAAATTTAGAAACTAGAAATTTCCCTGTATCATTTGGAGGCAGAGAGTGGCTCTCAAATCTGATCATGATAGAAATGCAAGGAGATGACCTGATACTCGGAGACGATTGGCTTAATCGGTATGGAGCAATTGTAAACTACCGAAGGAGGAATATCTCGATGATCGCTGACGATGGTTCCGAGATTCTGTTTGAGGGATGGAAACCGGGAAGCTCAGGAAAATTGATCAAGGCGATGAAGGTCGCCAAATTGTTGAAACAAGGTCAGAGATCGGTGTTACGCAATGAAGAAAGAAGAAGAAATTGTGGAACTTTCATCTATTCCTGTTGTGAACGAATTTCGGATGTATTTCCGATGAATTACAGGCTACCTCCGAAGGGATGTAGAATTTACTATTGAGTGGAACACGGAGCGACACCAATTTCTAAGGCGCCGTATCATATGGCACCTACCGAGATGTACGAATCAAGAAGCAAATGGAGGAGTTCTTGGACAAGGGCTATATTGACCAAGCATTTCACCACTGGGAGCGCCGATTCTTTTCGTCCAAAGAAGGATGGATCGCTCCGATTGTGTATTGACTATCGAGAGCCGAACAAGATGACGATTAAGAACAAGTATCCGTTGCCACGGATTGATGATTTGTTTGACCGATTACAAGGGCACGGTATTTTCTAAAATCGATCGAGATCGGGATATCATCACCGAGGATTAAGGAGTCGATGTTCAAATCGGCGTAACTCGCTACGGGCATTATGAGTTTGTAGTGATGCCGTTTGGTCTCACTAACGCACCGTATTTATGCAATTGATGAACAGTGTTCATTGAATTTTGGACAAATTTGTGGTCGTATTTATTGATGACATTCTCGTGTATTCTAAGAGTCCTAAGAACATGCGCAGCATTTGCGGATTGTATTGGAGCTTTTGAGAAACGAGAAATTGTACGCCAAACTTTCTAAGTGTGAATTCTGGCTAAAGGAAGTAATGTTCCTCGGCCATGTGGTGTCAGCTAGAGGAGTCCGAGTAGATCCTCAGAAGATCGAAGCAATATTGGATTGGAAGCCTCCAAAGAACGTGAAAGAGGTCCGAAGCTTCTTAGGACTTGCTGGATACTATCGTCGATTCGTGGAAGGGTTTTCTAAAATCTCCCGCCCACTTACTCGACTCCTTCAGAAAACTCAAAAGTTTGAGTGGAACGAGTCGTGTCAGACTAGTTTTGATGAGTTAAAGAAGAGGTTGACGACGGCACCGATTCTATCACTTCCGCAGGGAACTGGAGGATTCATAGTTTACAGTGATGCTTCGAACCAAGGACTTGGGTGCGTGTTGATGCAGAATGAAAAGGTGATCGCTTATTTGTCGCGACAACTGAAACCTTATGAAGTGAATTACCCGACACATGATTTGGAGCTAGCAGTAGTGGTTTTTCCCTTGAAGATCTGGAGGCATTATCTGTACGGGACTCACTGTCAGATCTTTACGGATCATAAGAGTCTCAAGTACATATTTAGTCAGAAAGAGTTGAATATGCGGCAAAGAAGATGGTTGGAACTTAATAATGACTAAGACTTGGAGAATTTATATCATCCAGCAAAGCGAATGTAGTGGCCGATGCACTTAGCCGCAAGCCTGTCTCTATTCGGATCCGGAGACGCTGACATCCCAACTTAGCCTTCAACGAGAGATGATTCGTGAAGGAATTGAGGTATGGTTACAAAGAGTCCAAGGACAACTGTGCGTGATGGAGATAACTTCATCTTTAACCGAAGAATTCAAATCTAGACAGGTAGATGATCCTCTGATGGTTCGGTTACATGATGAAGTGATCAAAGGAAAGACCCCCGGATTCATAATTCATGACGATGGAGTTTTGATATTTCAGAACCGACTCTGCGTTCCCGATGTTGATGTTCTGAAACAGACGATTATGAAGGAAGCTCATAGTTCGCCCTATTCTATCCACCCGGGCACCAGTAAAATGTATAAGGACTTGAAGCAATTTCGTGGGGCAACATGAAGCAAGACGTAGCGGACTATGTTTTGAAATGCTTGACTTGTCGGAAAGTTAAGATCGAGCATCAATGGCTCTTTGGAATGTTGAAGCCTCCCGATTCCCGAATGGAAGTGGGAGGACATATCAATGGACTTTATCACTAATATGCCGAAAACCAGACAGGAATGAACATGATTTGGGTGATAGTTGATCGTTTAACCAAATCGGCTCATTTTCTAGGCATTAAGGATACGTGGGGACCAGAGAGGTTGGCACGAGTCTTTATTTCGGAGATAGTTCGATTGCATGGTATGCCGAAAACCATTGTTTCTGATCGAGACGGTCGTTTTGTGTCTCACTTTTGGAAAGCAGTTCATAAGGCCTTGGGGACCGAATTGAACTTCAGTACAGCTTATCACCCGCATCGACGGACACCGAGAGAACTATACAAATGGTGGAAGACATGCTAAGGGCCTGTGCCTTAGGTTGGTCAAACGATTGGGAAGTTCATCTACCGTTGATTGAATTTACTTACAACAATAGTTGGCATGCTTCCATTAAGATGGCACCGTTTGAGGCATTATACGGAAGGAGATGCAGATCGCCCCTATGCTGGGACGATTCATCGGACTTGATCGGAACAGACTGCGAGTTGATCGAGCGGACTCGAGAGAAGATAGCCTTAATTCGTGAGAGGTCATTGGCTTGCTCGTAGTCGCCAAATCTATGCGGACGTACGCCGCCGCCCATTGGAGTTCGATCGAGATCACGTACTTTTGAAGGTTTCTCCTACTCGGGAATCTTTCGCTTCTAAGGAAAGGAAAGGCTGAGTCCGAGATATATCGACCATTTGAGATCCTCGAGAGAGTTGGGGAGTTGGCATACAGATTAGCATTGCCGCCGTCATTGTGCCATGTTCATAACGTGTTCCACGTATCCCAGTTGCGGAGATATATACCAGATCCCAGTCATATCATTGATTTCGGTGAGATCGAAGTCACACAGGATGGGACGTTTGAAGAAAGACCGGTCAAGATACTCGAGAGTCGAGTTAAGCAACTGAGGAACAAACCAACCGTTTTGGTCAAAGTTCAGTGGTCACGTCATGGAATGGAAGAAGCCACCTGGGAAACGGAAGCTGATATGAAGTCTAGATATCCCGAGTTATTTTCGTCTTGAGTTTCGGGACGAAACTCCTTTTTAGTAGGAGAGTATGTAATATCCGGATTTATTACAGTGTATTTCATCTGTATTCAAACCATGTATTATTCGGATTGGTGATTTTGATTATTGGAGTATGATATTTCATGCATTAATATCATTATACATAAGTATAGAAACTTGCAAAATTGCTCAAGCAACCTCGTGATAGCGCACGCTAAGAATGTATCTTAACGCGCGCTATCGGGCCATTATTAGCGCACGCTATGAAGATAGGAGTTGCGTGCGCTAAGAACTCAATTATTGAGCGGGACGGCTAACACATGCGCCAACCGGGACATGGGTCCGGATAAGATTCCCGCTGACGCACCCGAACAAATTCTGAAGTCAACCATTATTAGCGCACGCTAAGGGATGCTTAGTAGCGTGCGCTAACTTGTCAATAATGCAGAATATTATAAATAAGACATCAACCGTTTTGGCTTTCATTTCTTTCGCCCTTTCTTCATCCTTGAGAGTTCAGAGAGCTGTAGTGACACTTCTATACACTTAGAACACATATTGTTGGTGTTTATACATTGGTTATCACTTGGGAATGTTCATGGAAGTGGAATAGCACCTTGGAGTGGCATACAACCAACCGGAGTGGGATTCTACCTTACGGTTCAGTGATTTTCGTCATTTTAAGGTATGTTCAATCTATCTCAAGACTTAGAATTGGATTCTAACGATTTGGATGATCATGTTAACAAGATATGGATTTTCATGGATGAATTATCCAAGTATATCATGTTTGGAATAGTGAGATGAATAAGCCTTAAATACCTTGATTATAATCATCATGATTCGAATCTTATTATCACGAAGGATTTCATTGTTTCGTTCATGGCAAGAACAGTTCTCGCTCAAAGAAATCGCCATGCGTAAATAGCGCACGCTATGCTATGCGATTTAACGTGCGCTATCGAGCACTAGTTAGCGTGCGCTACGTTTGGTACGTAACGTCGCTAGACCATCGACGAAGTCGATTGGCCGTCGGTGAAATCGACCATGCATCGTTAGCGTGCGCTAGGCTTTGTTGTTTGCGTGCGCTATCGGCGAACTTAACGACGCTACACAGTACTTAGCGTGCGCTAAGCGATTCGAGCATTGTATTTTATGAACTTTTGGCCGTGAATCGAATTGTTAAACATCCATACGACGTGAGATAAATCCTATATTATTTCTTTTGTTAAGGTTTGGTCTCGTTACGTGATTGATTGAGGAGGACGACCGTCGAGTGTTCATTTCCGTGGAAGTGTTGTTATTGTCTTCAAATCGAGGCAAGTACCTTAATTGTTTTATGTATTGTTGTTATACATATTGTCGCATGTATGTCGTTATTGTATGTCCACCTCGTGTTGGTCCGGGATCATCGGGAATCTATGCTAGCGTCGGCCGGATCATCGGACGGGTTTTCCACCACGGGTTGGTCCGACGGGATCATCGTGGGTTCTAGGCGGTGAACGCTTGGATCGATGGAATTACCATGTGTATGTATTGATATCATGTTGTGATTATCGATTGTGTATGTTATGTTTGAGTTTCGTAGGAGAAGACTCGTTGGTATTTTGACGATTACGTTATTATAAATCTTCATGAGAAATGAATAATAAGTTGTGGTACAAGTACTAGCATCATAGTGCTAACCCCTTCGGGTGTGAACATATTGTTTGTGTTCGGGATCCGGGAGAGCGGAAACAACCACTGGAACTGTATGACGACGAGGGTGCAGAGTGATGTCCCGACCGGGTTTATTTATCTGTTGTTTATTCGTTATTTCAATAAGTACTCGAGTACGAAGTCGTTTGTGATGATTTGAATTTGGTGATGTATTATTGAGTTCTGTTGAACAATTGTACTATTTCTGTATTTGGTCAGAACTGATGTACTGTAATTCCGTTATTTCCATTCGTCAGTACCCTTTTATACTTGTTCAATTCTTCAGGCTTGTAAATCCTTATGTAAAGGATTTACGGCGCTGTAATATTCCCGAATATATCGGGGGTGTTACAATGATCTCCCGTGATACTAGCACACGACTCCCATATGAAGTCTCAACATAACACCAACACACACTAATATCGCAAATAGCAATTTTGAAAATATATCAAAAATTTTGGAACCTCCAAAAATCGATTTGACTCAAAAGTCAGAAAATCATTTTCAAAAGCCACGCTACTACCGTACAGGTAGAGCCACATAATACACATGCCCGGGTTTCACAAAACCCAAGCTCCGATACCATCTTCTGTAACACCTCCAAAACCATCCAGGAATATTACAGTGCCGTGGGCCCCGCGCCGGAACCCACCAGGCTAAAACTCATTTTCGCAAACATTTAAAACACGCCAAAGAGGCGAAGACGGCAATATTTTAAATACCCAAAATATTTTCCAAAGCGTAGTTCTCAAATACCGTCATAGAATGACAATTGAAAGTACAAGGCGAAAACGCCAAAACTTAACAGTTTCAAAATGTACGTTAAGCCACCACTTATACGTACCGCTAAAATATTTAGGGAAAAAGGTTTAACGAAAAACCCCAAGTTTACGAGATACCCCAAAGGGCCATTTTAAAAATTATACACGAGCTGGTAAAAATATCGGAAAGTCATTTTGAAATATACACACGCAGCGGATATAAACACAGTTCAAAATACACATTTGCAGCCGAATAAAACAACCAGAAAAAATACTCAATTCTCCACACACCACAGCCAGTATCACCCCGGAAGCTCACCCCTTCATGACCGCTACTAGCTCGATCTCCGAGTACCTAAAATAAAACCTACGACGGGGTCAGCTACAATAATCAATAATGATATCGATCACATCATCATAAATATTTACAAACCAATGTAATAATACTGTAAGAATACTACCAACGTAATCTTACCGTCATAACCTTACCAACCCATGGCAATCCAAATCAAACCAATCCTTACCATAACCCATATTTCGCATCCTCAAATGACGAAATGAACTCAGCTACAATCATCTGTACTGTAATCAACAATACCAAGAATCCTCAAAACATCATCATAACTCATAAGCGTGGAATAATCCAATCGTGCCAAATCTGGTCCGCCGGATCGCAAAATCGAATACCAATCCTAATAAGAACCAAACATACACAATACATCTATAGATCAACTATCACATGATAATGATAACAAGTCCCGAAACATCGACGTACATTCCGAAAACTCATACGATCAACAACAATGATCAGACCATAAATCGACCGAGAACATCATCGACATGATAACTCCGATACTACCAATGAAGAATCAACAATATCGAGAATACCATCAACATGATAAACTTTAACACGATCAACAGAGGATCAACGGGGACCGAGAATACCATCAACAAGGTAAACTCCAAACACGATCAACAAAGGACCAATCAACGACCGAGAATACCATCAACAAGGTAAACTCCAAACGATCAACAATAATGGATCTCAAGAAAATAACCCCGACTGTCGAACATACCCCTCGGGCGTATGAACAAACAGTCGCAAACCGTCGAACATACCCAACCATAAATGGAGGATGAACGACCAATCAATATAGCTCAAACATGGACGTCATAGTACGCCCGATCCGGAAATGTGTCCATGCACAAGCCACCATGGGTATCGATCAAATACACGTGTGGTCTCGTACCTAATCAATCTCACGAAGTAATCTTCTCGTGTGCACAGCCCAATGTGAAGAAATGACCCCATCACATGTCTATACGTGTCCGCCCTGAAAATCCTACACATAACCGATCGGCACGCAGATATGACTCCAGATATGTCATGATGCAACATGACAACGAGACTCAGAGACTCACATATCCAATATGGATCAAAAGACTCACCGAAGTGAACAATGACACACGGATAATGAAAGATCGACACGACCGACAATATCCAAAACAACCATCCTGAAATCACAATCCCCAAATAATGATCAACACAACCCTTAATACCAAACAATAGTCCTGGGATCAACATCCTGCAACGAACAACCAATACAAATCTCATTAAACGAAACCTCAACATACAACAACTCAGCAGAAATAATTATCCTCATAACTGAACAATACTTACATTATCTCAAAGCCGGAGACAATGTCCTTTCCACGAACAAACATCCCTGAACGAATACACATATATACGAATAATCTCAAATAAGGTACCGTTCATTCAATACCAATAAACATTTATCCCGAAACTCATGTCATCACGATAACTACCCTCGATATCCGACATTCCATGTCATAGATCAAAGATAACTCACATCTATGTCTTCAATCAAACACAATTAAATCATATACATTATGATTTATCCCAAACCACAACATGATAAACAAATCATCATCCCGACAGTTCACATCTATAATAGCATTGCTATATGAATTATAAATGAAATGAAAGCGAAACCATTCATTAAATATTATAAACTGAGCAAGTATAAATTTGCCTCGATACCGATACGACGAAACCGTTACCAATCCCATTGCCTTCGTCTACGAGCTCCTCGGCCCCGACCAAAAGCAATCTACGAACTCTTCAGCCTCAACCGCAACACAACGGTCACGATCAACGATCAAACATCTCAACCTATTAAAGTAATCAATCAACAACAATCCGATAACAATCAATAACCGACATAGCCAACCAATCAAACTCAGCAGCTAAACAATACCTCGATCATATATAAAACCGGACAATGCAACTCAAACATTTACGAACTCATATCCACAATACAAGCCGCAACTCGATAATAAATATAACCGATCAATAAACCCAACGGTTCCACAATATTCCGACTAAACACAAATCCGAACAAGCCCAAATCAATCAATCATGAACTTAAAACCACAACACGATTCATAATCCAATAATCATATCAATAATCAAATTAAACCAATAACAAGGGTCTAAACGTTACCGATTCCAAATTCAATCTTAAATACGAATACAAATTTCCTCCTTGTTAAATTCATAATAAAAAATAATTACCGATTATCATCATCAAACCAGACAATCCGATTAATTCAACGTTATAGATAATCATATTCCAAGGTTTCCAAATAACTCAATCATCCGAATTGAACACTTGTCCACTGTAATATCCGGAATTTCTACTATTGTTGTTTAATATTATTTTATCCGAGTTATATTGTACAGCGTTGAATCTGTACAGTAGAGATAAAATAAATAAAGGACTGAGATATCAGTATCGGTATAATTGTCGTATTTGGTCGACAATTACATTTGAGGATATTGTGTATCAGGTTGTCGTACTTTTGATATTGGGTATATCGTATGATGATATTATTGGAATCAGTGTTTGTGTTCAGTGTGTCTTATGTTCGCTTTTGGTATGTCGAGACGTTGGACAAGAACTGCGGAAAGTGGCTAAGTATAGCCTTATTAGCGCACGCTGATATTCATGCATAACGCACGCTATCGCGGGATTAGCGCCGCGCTACGTTTATAGGTTAGCGTACGCTAGTGCGCATGGTCGGAAGGAATCTGCGTGTGGACCGGTACTTTAGCGCACGTTCGTAAGTCAACGGTTGTTGTCTGAAGTATTAGCGCACGCTAAAAGATTAGGCTTAGCGCACGCTAACTATGTATCATCAACAAGGAATCTTATCCTTGCGGATCTTTGTCGGAATGTGGGGGCGAGTGGTAGGTGAACACCGTAGTAAGTCAACTTGGATAGCGCACGCTAAGAGTAAGGACTTGCGTCGCTAGACATGATGATTTACGTGCGTTAATGCATGGGCATTACGTACGTAAGGTAGTTTACGAAGCAAGACAGTAGCCTCTGGGCTTGATAGCGCACGCTAACAAACTCGATTAGCGCACGCTAAGGCTAGCGCACGCTAAACATAATGGTTTAGCGCACGCTAGTGATGTATTCTATTTAAAGGGACAAACGGGCGTCATGAAGCATTTCGTCCATTTCTTTCCTTTCACCCGATAGAGACAACCTTGGGAGAACATTTGGAGTTCCTAAACACTGAGGGATGATCCTCTTTAACAAGATTAAAGATGGAAATCATGGAGTAAAGCTTTGTTCCTGAAATCATTGGTGATTCGTGGAAATCAATCCATTCCTTCAAAAAGGTAATTACTCTTCACTTTGAGATTTCGTTTTGGATTGTATATGATGTTCTTGAGTTGATGATTATCATATAAACAAGTTGATGAGCATGACAACGAGTTGGATTACCGTACTAAGTTAGTGTTGTTATCAATATATGAGTATTGATATGTTTCGTATGGTTTTGGATGGAATTCAAGAAATATGTTGATGTAATTCCCTTCTTCAATTCGGATTTTTGATGCTTTGTCGTTGGTTACTTCGTATGGTAACGAATATGGTGGTGCTATTGTGATTCTTGAAGTTATATGAATTGTATGTCGAAGAACATGATGAATAAGGATTTTTAGATGTTAGAACACATCGGATTTTATCATTTTATGGATCATGAACGTGAATTTGGATAATTCGTGTTCTTGAAGAGCTATTGAATTATATGTCATGATTGTTATGAAATCCTTAATATCGAGATGAGTTGATCAATGACATGATGGAAGTGTTAGACGATGCTTGAAATGCATGCCACTGCACCGCATTAGCGCACGCTACGTTTACTGCCTAGCGCTAACGGGAGCAACTTAGCGCACGCCACGTTAGGTGATTAACGTCGCTAAGTAGGCGACGATAACGATATTTTTGTGTTTTGATTAGGAATTCGTGATGGTTTGACTTGGTTGGTTCTCGACCGTGTTTATTCGAGATCGTGTTGAACCGCTGAGTTCGATTGGTTAGTTTTTTCGATTGTTGACCGTTATCGGATATGTGTTATTTGATTTCTTCGATAGGTTGAGATTATTGATCGGTGATTATAACCGGATATTGCGGTCGTGTTCGAGTATGTCCATTGTATTGCTTTTGATCGAGGTGAGGAGCTCGTAGATAAAGGCAATGTGTTCGGCAGAGCCTTCGTGGTATCGGTATCGAGGCAAGTTATTACTTGCTCGGTTATAATATTTAATGAATGGTTTCATTTCATTTCGCTTTTAATGCATATAGCGATGATTATTATTGTGAACTCGGGTATCCGGATCGCATATCGTTCTTTCGATTCGGGAGGTAAATCATAATGAATATGCTTTATCTCGCTTATTGGTATGTTCGAGTATCGAGGTTACATTATGGTAAGGACGAGGATATGAGTATCTATAGTTCGTCATGCGTTTGGATCGCCGAGCATTGGGGATAATCGTCGGTGATGATTGGACATCGAGGTTGCTCAGAAGGATTCGGGCAAGTATTCCATATTGAATACGGTTTAATGTTATTTATTTTGGTCTCGCACATTTTCTTTCATGTTGTTGAACATGAAGTCGCCCTAGTAAATTGTCATGTTGTCGCATGTTATGTTGTTCATGTTGATGAACGTGTTGATTTGCATATGTGTATGCTTATTATGTTGTTATGTTGTGTAAATAATCCGATGGGATTATGAGGATCTATGCCGAGGCTGGATCGGATGTCCACCATGCGTTGGTTCGACGGGATCATCATGGGGATCTATGTTGAGGCGCTGGATCGTTGGACGGAGTTTTCCACCATGCGTTGGTTCGACGGGATCATCATGGGGATCTATCTTTGAGGGCTGGATCGTTGGATTACCAGTATTGTGTTGATGGAATCTTGTGAATTCGCATCATTGATTTTATCATGTGTTGTTGTTCACATGTGTATTGTTAGTTATCCACCTTATGTTGATCGATAGATCAACAAAGGGATCTATCTTGAGGCGCTGGATCGTCGGATTTCCATTGAGTGTACATGATTGTTATTGCCGTGATCATATTGACGTGGTCATATGAGTATGCATTTGTAGGTCTTGTGTTAGGACCGTGTCCGTATTGCATTGATCGATCTCGGATTAGACCGATATGATTATCGTGGCACATCATATCTCGAGGTATGTTCCATATTTTCTTTGGTCTTGTCTTTGGTGGACAATCGGTTACCGTCTTGGGATTTGTTGATATTATTCGATGGATCGTATTGGTCGATATGGTAGATTTCCGTATCGTGAGTTGGTTCTGATAGTTTGAGGATCTTGAGTATTGTTTGAGGTACAATACAGATATTATGTTCGAGTTTATTGGTTAATCGAGTACAGGATGTGAAATGTGATAATGGTTATTCTGATGAGAATTTCTTGAGTAAGTAAAGATTACGTTGGTCGTATTCTTATGTTGTATTATCATTGGTATGTTATTATTAATGTGATGTGACGGTTATCATTGTTGGATATTATGGCTGACCCCGTCGTGGGATTTCTTTTAGGTTCTCGGAGTATCGAGCTTGTAGCGGTCGTGAAGAGATGAGCTTCCCGGAGGATACTGGCTAGGACATGTTCTGTACATTGAGTTTATTGTTTGGTTCTTGTTTTCCGCTGCTAGAGTATTGTTTTGGTTGGTCTTTTTCCGCTGCGTGAGTATTTTGAGACGCACTTTTGGTATCTGGTAACTGAGGTTACTTTGGAAATCGTTTTCTAAACTTTTGAGTATCGGCTGTTTGACCTTGCAATTTCAAATGAGTTTTACGACGGTTTTTGATAAATGGATTTTATAAGTCTTTGTGAATTTTTAAAGATAGTACCGTCGTTGGCCTCTCGGGCATTTGTAAATGTTTGTGAAAATTTCTTTTAGCCTTGTGGGTTCCATCTCGGGGCCCACAACGCTGTAATATTTCCGGTTAAATCTGGGGGTGTTATAGAATATGGTATCGGAGCTTAGGTTGAGAAAACCTAGGCATTTGGGTCGATTTAGGTCGTGTTTTTGTTGCGTCATTCGAGTTGTCGATTGACAAATACTAGAGCCGTGAGTCTTTGTTGTTCACTCAGGCTTGTGCATTATCGGATTTGCGAAGATCGCATCGGGCTTGTTATAACTTTTCCAAATGGTGTTTACGTGATATATTGTGTTCTTGAGTTGCACCGAGTTTGCAAAACGTGTGTTTTGAAAATACAGTGTCGAGTATTTTCTTGAGTCTAGACATGTGCCGATTATCACGGGAATCGTCGGCTTCACGATCTGTAAGTATTTGGATTTTTTGAGATTTATTGCCGTTCTAAGTTGATATGTTTGAGATTCAAAGGATATCATGCTACGGTATAAGGTGATGATTTGGGATAGGATTGATGATCTTGAGAAGTTATTGTTTTGGAAATCAATATGTCGGTTAAGTTTTGGAACGGAATTGTGTAATCGGTAGAAGGAACTATGAATTGTTGAGGAGAACATGTAGTCATGTTAGTTCATTTTGTGATATATATGAAGCTTTGAGCATTTTAAAATGACACTTTTCAAAATGAATATTTCACGGATGTTTTACGGAAAATGATTTTGGGCGAGACCCAAATCGATTTCGAAATGGTTTTGTGACTCAGACTTGAAGTCCGAAAAGGGGTTTTCTACTTTTTAAACTTTTTGTAATGCGGAACGAGTTACGGCCGAGACCCTAATGTTTCAAACGGCTTTTCTTTTTCTTAAAACTCCCGAGACTTGTAAAACACTTTACCAATCGCTTACCTATGTTATTTCCGCCTTTCGAGGCTTTGGTTTACTTGTTCAAATTGAACCTCTCGGGAAGTCTTTATTTGTGTGGATTTGTTTCAATATTTTGTCATATCATATTTAAGGTGATCCAGATGGGTTAATGACCGACGTTGCAAGTCATGTGTGGAAAAGGAGTTTAGTCGGAATTTATATATTGAGATTTTGGAACTCGATCGTGTGGTTTTCCGATGGAATATCGGTGGATATTGGTGACGAACCGAATTGGTATACGGGAGTATGGATATAGTCGAGCATTTGCATACTTTTCATTTTAAAACTTCAAATCGTGTGGATTCGAAGGAAGCTATATCAAATACTTGGCACCATCGAGCCAAGTTAATTTTCGAAAATTGATTTTGTGGTCTTACCAAAATTTATGTTTTTAGTTTTGAAATTTTTGAAAGAACTTTCAAAATTGTCTTCGTGACAAGAATATATGATTTCAAACTGGTTTTGAAAATGTGATCGAGGTACATACGCATTTAGTGCATAATGCATATCGTGGTGAAGTTCGAATGAGACTCACGAATGGATGGTACATCGGTATGGTACGATGAAAGAGATTCGAACGTTAGTATGGTAGTTTGGTTATCCACGGATGATCGGTTGATTTATCGGATAAGAGAAATATGTTGCGTGTGGTAGATTCATGCACATAATATTATTTTGGAAAGCGGGATTTTGTGAAACCGGGACATATGTGCTATGTGATTCCATTAGTACGGTAGTAGCGCGATTTTACCACAGTGATTCTGGAATGATTTCCTTGTAAGTGCAAATATGGGGATGGTGACCCCATGCTAGTTGTTTTGGATATTGAGTGGTCGTTCCCACTCCTTGTATGAATTGGTATCTTCGTCGATTTGCGATTCGTTGTTCGTATGCCGAGGGGAAAGTTCACGAGTCGGTTGTGTTTCGTTGAGATCCACTGTATGTGATTGGTGTGTCGTTTTGAGAACTCTATATCGGTTACTGTGGTTCTGCGTTGATCGTGTTGGAGCTTACCGTGTGAAGGTATTCTCGATTACCGTTAATCGTTCGTTGGTTATATTGAAGTTTATCACGTTGATGATATTCTCGATTGTGTTTTGACCTCTGGTTGGTCATATTGGAATTTATCAGGTCGATGATAAATTCGGTTGATTGTTGATCATTGTTGGTGATCATCTGAGCGTTCGGATTTTGTGATGATGTTTGGGATTCGTGTCGTTGTTTTGGGCGCTTGTTTTGTAGATGTATTGTGTATAATTCGTCTTATCGGGTGGGACTTGATTATGTAATCAGTGCGACGGGATTTGATTCGGGCAGATTGTTTCATCCGAAGATGATATATTTTGTTGAGACTCAGGGAATTGTGATCGTAAGCATATTGAGATTGTACAGTGAGATCGCTGGCTAGTATCTCCGGAGATCGTCGACCTGCGTATTTCGAAGTATGCCCTTTTGGATATTCGGTAATGATGATGATTAATCGTTGTCGTGATGGTTTTGGGATATTTTGAGTTGAACGGTATGTTTGTTCGTTTTATGATGGATCGCAAGTTTCGAGGACGAAACTTATTTTAAGTGTAGAATGTAATATCCTAATTTCTACTATTGTTGTTTAATATTATTTTATCCGAGTTATATTGTATGCAGCGTTGAATGCATGCAGTAGAGATAAAATAAATAAAGGATGAGATATCGATATCGGTATAATTGTCGTATTTGGTCGACAATTACATTTGAGGATATTGTGTATCGGGTTGTCGTACTTTTGATATTGGGTATATCGTATGATGATATTATTGGAATCGGTGTTTGTGTTCGGTGTGTCTTATGTTCGCTTTTGGTATGTCGAGACGTTGGACAAGAATCGCGGAAAGTGGCTAAGTATAGCCTTATTAGCGCACGCGATATTCATGCATAACGCACGCTATCGCGGGATTAGCGCACGCTACGTTTATAGGTTAGCGTCGCTAGTGCGTGCAGATCGGAAGGAATCTGCGTGTGGACCTGGCCGCTTTCGGCGCACGTTACGTAAGTCAACGGTTGTTGTCACGAAGTATTAGCGCACGCTAAAAGATTAGGCTTAGCGCACGCTAACTATATCGATCAACAAGGAATCTTATCCTTGCCGGATCTTTGTCGGAATGTGGGGCGAGTGGTAGGTGAACACCGTAGTAAGTCAACCGGATAGCGCACGCTAAGAGTAAGGACTTGCGTCGCTAGACATGATGATTTACGTGCGTTAATGCATGGGCATTACGTCGTAAGGTAGTTCTGAAGCAAGGCGGTAGCCTCAGGCTTGATAGCGCACGCTAACAAACTCGATTAGCGCACGCTAAGGCTAGCGCACGCTAAACATAATGGTTTAGCGCACGCTAGTGATGTATTCTATTTAAAGGGACAAACGGGCGTCATGAAGCATTTCGTCCATTTCTTTCCTTTCACCCGATAGAGACAACCTTGGGAGAACATTTGGAGTTCCTAAACACTGAGGGATGATCCTCTTTAACAAGATTAAAGATGGAAATCATGGAGTAAAGCTTTGTTCTTGAAATCATTGGTGATTCGTGGAAATCAATCCATTCCTTCAAAAGGTAATTACTCTTCACTTTGAGATTTCGTTTTGGATTGTATATGATGTTCTTGAGTTGATGATTATCATATAAACAAGTTGATGAGCATGACAACGAGTTGGATTACCGTACTAAGTTAGTGTTGTTATCAATATATGAGTATTGATATGTTTCGTATGGTTTTGGATGGAATTCAAGAAATATGTTGATGTAATTCCCTTCTTCAATTCGGATTTTTGATGCTTTGTCGTTGGTTACTTCGTATGGTAACGATTATGGTGGTGCTATTGTGATTCTTGAAGTTATATGAATTGTATGTCGAAGAACATGATGAATAAGGATTTTTAGATGTTAGAACACATCGGATTTTATCATTTTATGGATCATGAACGTGAATTTGGATAATTCGTGTTCTTGAAGAGCTATTGAATTATATGTCATGATTGTTATGAAATCCTTAATATCGAGATGAGTTGATCAATGACATGATGGAAGTGTTAGACGATGCTTGAAATGCATGCCATGCCGCGACATTAGCGCACGCTACGTTCTTGCCTAGCGCGGGAAGCAACTTAGCGCACGCTACGTTAGGTGATTAACATGCGCTAAGTAGGCAGACAGTGCAGTATTTTTGTGTTTTGATTAGGAATTCGTGATGGTTTGACTTGGTTGGTTCTGACTGTGTTTATTCGAGATTGTGTTGAACCATTGAGTTCGATTGGTTAGTTTTTTCAGTTGTTGACCGTTATCGGATATGTGTTATTTTATTTCTTCGATAGGTTGAGATTATTGATCGGTGATTATAAGCGGATATTGCGGTCGTGTTCGAGTATGTCCATTGTATTGCTTTTGATCGAGGCTGAGGAGCTCGTAGATAAAGGCAATGTGTTCGGCAGCAGCTTCGTGGTATCGGTATCGAGGCAAGTTATTACTTGCTCAGTTATAATATTTAATGAATGGTTTCAGTTTCATTTCGTTTTTAATGCATATAGCGATGATTATTATTGTGAACTCTGGGTATCCGGATCGCATATCGTTCTTTCGATTCTGGGAGGTAAATCATAATGAATATGCTTTATCTCAGTTATTGGTATGTTCGAGTATCGAGGTTACATTATGGTAAGGACGAGGATATGAGTATCTATAGTTCATCATGCGTTTGGATCGCCGAGCATTGGGGATAATCGTCGGTGATGATTGGACATCGAGGTTGCTCCCGAAGGATTCGGGGCAAGTATTCCATATTGAATACGGTTTAATGTTATTTATTTTGGTCTCGCACATTTTCTTTCATGTTGTTGAACATGAAGTCGTCTAGTAAATTGTCATGTTGTCGTGCATGTTATGTTGTTCATGTTGATGAACGTGTTGATTTGCATATGTGTATGCTTATTATGTTGTTATGTTGTGTAAATAATCCGATGGGATTATGAGGATCTATCTTTGAGGCGCTGGCTCGGATGTCCACCATGCGTTGGTTCGACGGATCATCATGGGGATCTATGTTGAGGGCCGGATCGTTGGACGGAGTTTTCCACCATGCGTTGGTTCGACGGGATCATCATGGGGATCTATCTTGAGGCGCTGGATCGTTGGATTACCGATATTGTGTTGATGGAATCTTGTGAATTCGCATCATTGATTTTATCATGTGTTGTTGTTCACATGTGTATTGTTAGTTATCCACCTTATGTTGATCGATAGGATCAACAAAGGGATCTATCTTGAGGCTTTGGATCGTCGGATTTCCATTGAGTGTACATGATTGTTATTCTTTGTGATCATATTGACGTGGTCATATGAGTATGCATTTGTAGGTCTTGTGTTAGGACCGTGTCCGTATTGCATTGATCGATCTCGGATTAGACCGATATGATTATCGTGGCACATCATATCTCGAGGTATGTTCCATATTTTCTTTGGTCTTGTCTTTGGTGGACAATCGGTTCCGTCTTGGGATTTGTTGATATTATTCGATGGATCGTATTGGTCGGATATGGTAGATTTCCGTATCGTGAGTTGGTTCGATAGTTTGAGGATCTTGAGTATTGTTTGAGGTACAATACGGATATTATGTTCGAGTTTATTGGTTAATCGAGTACGGGATGTGAAATGTGATAATGGTTATTCGATGAGAATTTCTTGAGTAAGTAAAGATTACGTTGGTCGTATTCTTATGTTGTATTATCATTGGTATGTTATTATTAATGTGATGACGGTTATCATTGTTGGATATTATGGTGACCCCGTCGTGGGATTTCTTTTAGGTTCTCGGAGTATCGAGCTTGTAGCGGTTGTGAAGAGATGAGCTTCCCTGAGGATACTGGCTAGGACATGTTACGTACATTGAGTTTATTGTTTGGTTCTTGTTTTCCACGCTAGAGTATTGTTTTGGTTGGTCTTTTCCATTGCGTGAGTATTTTGAGACGCACTTTTGGTATCAGTAACCGAGGTTACTTTGGAAATCGTTTTCTAAACTTTTGAGTATCATTTGTTTGACCTTGCGATTTCAAATGAGTTTCTGACGGTTTTTGATAAATGGATTTTATAAGTCTTTGTGAATTTTTAAAGATAGTACCGTCGTTGGCCTCTCGGGCATTTGTAAATGTTTGTGAAAATTTCTTTTAGCCTTGTGGGTTCCATCTCGGGGCCCACGGCGCTGTAATATTTCCGGTTAAATCTGGGGGTGTTACATCCACTACATATGAACTTCCCAATTTAATGATCAATAATAATCTCATCAAACTTAATCATATTCGTATTCCCATACGAATATTGTACCATAACACAACTTAGTTCTAGATATGAATATTCCATGTTCATATCCAAAACACCAACATCTCTTAAACACATTCATCAAATCATATAATCCAAGAGTTACTTAAGAACACGAATTATTCCGAAATCACATTCAAAATCCCCAAGACGACATAATCTGATGTGTTCTAACATCTAAATAATCCTCATTCATAATCCAAGATGTATATTATCATACTCTTCAATATACAATTCACATAACCTTAGGAATCACAATAACACCAATATAACCATCATCATACGAAGAAAAACATCAACAATCAAACCAACAAGGATTGTATCATACTTAATATGGAATTATCCTCATATCATGATTCATACGAAATCAACATAATCCAGAATTCCATCTCTTCATCGGTTTAAACGAATCACAATCCTTACAACAGGAAGAATCCTAATTATCATCCGAAATCTCTTATCACAATTCCATTAAATCTCCTATAACATCAAGAATCGCAACAATATTACCAAGAAAATCAAGAACACTATGATTCCATAATCATAACCAACATAATCAAAGACATATCATCATATCATCACCCTCCTTAACAAAATTCCCGTAAATACCAAGAATCATCACAACAACTCCATAAACTATCATCATACGAACTAATCATCAACAACAACATCAAAAATTCGAATTAAAGAGGGGATTATCCAACATACCTCTTTGAAGATGAAACACACAAGCAAACACTTCAAGAATCAACAGTAACTCCATATCTCAAGCTCCAATTCCATGCCCTCAAGTTCAAAATCGACTTAGAAGAGCCAAACTCCATCTCTGAGTGTTGAAAGGGCGAAGAGAATGAAATGAAGTTACGAAAAATCGAAGTGACGAACATCCCACTTATATAAACTTCTAACTGTTACGTACGTAACTTGCGACTATTTACGTACGCAAACACCCTTTACGTACGCTATCTGACTTTGGTAGCGTACGTAACGACAGTCCAGAGGTTACTGACTCATTTCGTTCAATGCCTTACGTACGTAACACTTGCTCCATAGCGTACGTAATACGTACGTTGACTTGCTACAGTAAAATACACATTTAACGTATGTAACTTACCAATCATAATGTACGTTAACCAAGGGTTGACTCGCCCATGCACGTTCTCCGCCTAAAGCTGCCGACCACGGGACCCACCTGTCGGCCATATCTCGGATCCTGCCTGATACGAACTTTACGTATGTTAACTCATCCACTTAACATACGTAATAGCTGTGCACCTTACGTATGTTAACTATCATTCTTAACGTACGTAATCCTTATGCATTAGCGTATGTTGTGTCGAGAATTATACTCTCCGACCGGCGATCGCCTCGGAGATCGGGCGACCTAGCCACTACCGAGCAGCCGAGGCAGAACTGCCGACCAGCGACCAGGCGACCAAGCCTTAGCCCAGCAGACAAGACGTATCGGCCAACCGAAGGTCCCAGGACAAGTCCCGGTGCCGAGCGATCGACATCAAATACGATCGTCTCTCGGTACTTGGCGACCAACTCCTGGCGACCGACTAGCGGACGATCATCTCTCGGCACTTGCCGACCGACCCTTGGTGACCGACCGATGCCGACCCTCAGTGACCAGCTAGAGACGACCGCATCATGCCGATAGTCATCCAGTCGGCAAAGGCCGAGCCTCAGGACAGACACCACGTGCAAGAGCCGGGACAAGATCCGCAATTCACGGATCGTTGACCACAGCCTGTCAGCATCCGTCCACCAGCCGACAGGCCCGCCGAAAGTTGTCAGTAGGGCCGCATGTGACAGTGACTCCGGACGCGTGCTGGCTCCTCATTGGACCGCCCAGCTGGCTGCCGGCTGTAGCTTTGGACTTTAGGCAGACTGCCAGCATCTACCTTGGACTTTAGGCCGACAGCCCGTGTGATCGCCCCATTATAATATGGGCCGGCAGACGATCGCCCTATTATTATAATGGCCGGAAGGCGATCGCCCGCCTGAAGACAAGACTCGGCTGCCTCTATATATACACGGCTCCCTGCACTTGGACTCGGCTCGGATTTTTCCTGACTGAACAAGCATTCTCTGCATTCCCACGAGATTTCTCACAGCACTTGGCTTTCTCCAACTCTTGGCAACAACTATCTTTCGGTATTTACTTCTCCCGGCCTCTCTCATCAAGCAGACGATCGGCAGGGACGAAGAACACCGAGCTTCGCTCAAGAGCCGGATTAACAGAGTCTTTTTACACTCATTGTATTTAGATTTCTCACATTAATACTTGTATCCACGAATATTTGTATTAATAACATCTCGCGAGAGCATTCAAGCCCGGGCCTAACAAACCCGGCAAATCTAGTGTTTATTCATATTCTCTCGGAAGTGCTCCCGCAAATTGTTGTTTGTTGTCCGTCTTCCAGCAGTATTAATCTTCGGATAAATATTTTGGCCAACAACAATTGGCGCTAGAAGAAGGGGCATCTAACCCTCAAAATTTCATTCCTACCGACCCAAGAACACTCACTGTTCTCGGGGCGTATACTTGAAGTGACACTCACTGCGCTTCAAAGAAATCTTTCAGAAATCATGTCTTCCGCCTCCGCGTCGAAGAAAGCCGCTGTCCAGCCGGCCAGACGCCTCGTTCCGTCTCAGTCCGAGCCACAGCCGATGGTGGAAGGTAGCCGCGCGGATCGAGAGGCGCTCGATCCGTCCACGGGCGGCCCAACCTCTCGCTCGATCGATTCGAACCAATGAACGGTCGAAGAGGCCATAGCCGTCCTTCGGGAGCGACGGAGTGCTCTCAACGCGCCTCCGCTATCACCCCCTCGGCCATCCGCCGGAAGTCAGCGGAAGCTCAAGGCATTATCGGCGAGCGATGCTGTGAGGCTCTCATCCGCAAGAAGAGGCGCTCGCCGGCTGGGCACCTCTGTTTCGATCGCACAGGCGGTGACCGTCTTGGCGGCCGGGCGATCCGGCCCGGCTACGAGGCAGCGGAGTTTGAGTCCGTCACAGGAGCTCGGCCTACCCGACTCCCAGAAGGCAGCCCAGCCGTCTGGCTCCCCCTCGCCAAATAGCCGAGGTCGGCAGCCGCGGAGTCCGGAGATCGGTACACGATCGCCTCGGCTCCCGCTCCCAAAGCCGATCAGCAAGCGACCGAGCCACGGCGATGGCTGCAATGCAACGTCGGCTCGACGTCATGAAGGCGCTCCTGGAATCCAGGGCAGGCGCCATGAAGACGATCGCCGAGCCAAGCGAGCCGCTCGCGATCGACATCGAGCTCGCCCCTGTGCAGCACAAGATCGCTCCTCCTCAAACACCCTTGTACGAGGGGCGATCGGACCCCCAAACACACCTGAGCAAGTTCAACATCTACATGACCGGGTGTGGGGCATCAGACGCGACCAGGTGACGAATGTTCCCTCTGACGCTGGACGACCTCGCCCACAGGTGGTACGCCTCATTGCCGCCTCGGTCCATCGGCTCCTTTAACCAACTAGCGAACGTCTTCACAGAGTACTTCGCCGCCAAGGTCGCTCGACCGGAAGGTCCCCATCGCATGCTGCGAATCAAGCAAGGGAAAGAAGAGTCCGACTCGGACTACATCGACCGGGTAGACGAGATCATCCTCAACGGCGAGCCCGTAAGCGATGAGATCGCCCTCCACGTGGTCCTAGCAGGATTCCATGGTCTTTCACCTATGTTCAGGCATCTTACGAAGGACCAGCCCACGACCTACGCGGTCTTCCGAGCTAAAGCGCGAATTTCTGGCCAGGCAAAGGCTTCTTCTTAGCCTAGGAGTAGCGCGATCGGCGCCGGCGGCGACCTCGGTCTTCGGCCGATCGCTATTATCCGGCCAAAATCGGAGGACTCGATCGCCCTACGATTCACCATCTAACATGATGGACTAGGCGAAATCGCCTCCACCACATCATAAAGCCATGGTCACAGTAGTCGATGGAACCACGCCCGGCCATGCAAGGTCCCTTTCGGCCGAGATCGCCCGTCCTTCGTTTAAATACGAGGCCGGCGTAGTCTGAGGGCTCTCCAAAATTAATCAGTGGGCACGATCGCCGGCCCTCAAAGGATCATCATCTAACATGGTGAACCCGGACAATGCGACACGTGCCACAACCCCCGTCTCAACGTACACCGTCGAGGTTCGCTATCTTCATGGTGGGCCGAGGTGGAAGCAGAGCCAAATAAGCCGCGGAGGTGGGGTTGATTCATCCGACGCTGCCCCGCGCAAGGACTCCTCTAGACCAAGACCGCACGCCCTTCGTTTAAATACGAGGCGAGGCGCTGCCTAACAGAGCACCCTCATAATAAAGTGAGTCACGAGACACTAAATGTCTTCGCGCACCAAGACACGGTCATGGAGTCGGTCCATCGAACTCCGCGACTGTGCACGATTCCTCAAACAAGCGAAACCGTCAAGTTTCCGAGGGGGATCGGCCGATGTTGTTTTTTGCAGGTACAAGACCGAAAGATAGCTAGCCAATCGACCATGATAGCCCAAGTCCGAATCCTAAGTTAGCTCAACAAGATCGCCCGTCCTCATCCTTACACGATCGCCATCAAGAACCACCTCGCCCCATGTCTTCAACATAGGAGCAAGCTGGGGGGCAATTGTTGTGTCGAGAATTATACTCTCCGACCGGCGATCGCCTCGGAGATCGGGCGACCTAGCAGCTGCCGGCGGCCGGCGACTGCCGAAGCTGACGGGCGACCAAGCCTTAGCCCAGCAGACAAGACGTATCGGCCAACCGAAGGTCCCAGGACAAGTCCCGGTGCCGAGCGATCGACATCAAATATGATCGTCTCTCGGTACTTGGCGACCAACTCCTGGCGACCGACTAGCGGACGATCATCTCTCGGCACTTGCCTGTAATATCCGCAATTTCGAATTTCGGTAATTTTCTTTTTTTTCGGCGGAAGTCCGTTTTGACGACTCGCTCATGACCATTCCGTCATTTCGAGAATGATTAATTCTTCACTTTTTGTCATCCGAGTTCGTTTCGGTGTTGTTTTGTTGAGTTCCGTGCTTTTTAGCGACTTTTCCGCACTTGAGCTCGATTCTTGCGAATCTCGTCCGAAACTGTAGTTTCGAGTTTCTCGTAAGTTCATTTAATGTTATTATTCATGTTGCGAGCTTTGGTTTGGTGTTTCGATCGCGTATCGTGATTTTCGGACGTTTTGGGCCATTTTCGTAATTTCCCAAAGTTTTGGGTAATTACTTCCGTTGTTGAATTCCGAGCCTTCGGGTGGTCGGAATCGTGTGTCCTACTAGCTCTTAGATTCGTCTTTGTGAGTACTTCGTAACCGTATCTTGGTTCGTATTCGAGTTCGGGTTTCGGTGTCGTTTTGTTGAATTCGGGACTACTAAACGACTTTTCTAAGTATGAGTTCGTCTTTGTTAGATCACCATTAATTTTTATGACTCCAAAATTATAAATCTTTGCAATATTATAGAACATCGAGTTAGCTTTCCAATGGTTCAAGCGGTGAGTCAATCGAGTCCGGACGAGAGAGTTATGGTCGTTTGATTTTGGCGAGCACCTCCGAGAGCCTTTCGGCCGATAGGAAGTCGATAGACTCTCTGCCGGCATTCCGTATGGGTATCGGTTGGGCTATCGGCCGATAAGGCTGGCCGATAGGTTCTTTGTGTTACACTATAAATGTGTTGTTTTGAGCGTGAAGCTCATTTCCTTCCCCATTTTCCCTTTGCGTCGCGAGAGAAGTATAGAGGAGAGTTCTTCATCCAGTCGATTTTCATCATTTCTTTTCGGTTGTGAGGCTCGGATAATCAATCTAACGCGTGTTCTACGGATCTTAACACTTGAATCACTCAAGGTAATATCTCTTGAAACCCTACCTTTTTGGATAATTGGGGATTTTGGGGTTGTGTCCGATTCTTTCCGTTTCGTTGATGGATTCATGATGAATATGATTAATCTTGTTAGTATCTTTAGTTTCCCTACGGATTCATGGATATTTTGTGGATTTTTTACGGAATCGAGAGGGTTTGGTTGTGGTCCGCCCTCGTTGTTGTTTTCGGTATGAATATACATGAATCGTAGGCGGGGTTCCGGGTGTATTCCATTTCCATAATCGTTTAGAAGTGGTTGTGATTGTGCTATTCGAATCGTTAGGTTCATTTTCGTCGGTTCCTCACGGTCGTGCTTGATTCTTCCGTTCCGTTCATTGTCGTCTTCCTTTTCGTTAGCATCGGGCGTTAGAAGCTTCCGGTTGAGCCGTATCCGTTCGTGGTTCAGTGCTCGTGGTATCGAGGCAAGTATCTTGCCCATACATTACGTGTTTTGTGGATATTATGGTTGTTAATCGTCGATATGTGCTAAATAAATATTTATAACCATTTTTCAAAGGAATCGGTATATTTACCATCATGTTTTCGTAAAGGTGAACCGTGTGTGTCGGGAATTAATATGTTTAGTTGGATATGTGAGTTTGTGTGATATTAGTTGTGTCGTTCGGTCTTTGTTGAAATCTTGCGCGTCCTTGTGCATTGTATCATTACTTGGTCGTGAGTATATCTTTGGATGAACTGCCATTCTAGTAAGGTACCTCGACTATATGTCTTGTGATTGACCTTCGAGGCTTGTGGTTTGCAAGCTGTGATTTTGGAACGTGTGTGTGTTGTTCCTTCCACCGGAGTGTCAGACGGGATGTCCGGGGTCGATACTAAGGGGTACGGCCACGGAAGCGGAGTGGGTGCGTGTGTGGATGAACTTCCACCGGAGTGTCCGACGGGATGTCAGGGGTCGATACTAAGAAGTGCGGCCGCGGAAGTGGTTTCCCACCGGAGTGTCGACGGGATGTCTGGGTCGATACTAAGAAGTGCGGCCGCGGGTTACCAGTTGTGGTTTTCATCTTGAGGATGACGTTGATGTTTTCGTTAATTGTGATATTGTCCGGAGTATCACAATGCTTTGTGCTTGGGGTCGAGAGACATTATATATCAAGTCTTGGTGCTTGGCTAGAATGGCATAAGAATAATGTGTTATGTGTATTGTGTTCTTTTAAAAGTGAATTGAAGTGGATGATCGGGTCGTGGACCCTGTGTTTTGTGACCGGAATGGTTGGGTCGTGGACCCCGTGTTTTGTTAAACAGATTTGTATTTTGAAAAATGAACTTTGGGGCTGTGACCCTAAATGGCTTTTGTGGAATTAAGAACATTCTCAAATTTTGATGTTTTCAAAACTCCCGAGATTTTGCAATGTTTTCAAAATGCTTACTTGCTTTGTTTCTGCTTTCAAGACTTGAACTATTTTTTTTCTAAATACATCTCGGGAAGTCTTTCGTTATATTCTCGGAATGTGTTGTGTATGGCTCGTATTTGCACTTTATACTTGCACTAGCGAAACAGTGGAGTTTTGCTAACCCCCGAGTAATCGGGGGGTGGATATCTGTATTGTGTCCAGGTTCATGCGAGGTTTTGGGAGCAAGACACGGGATCGGCACGAGGATGATGAAAGACGAATGATACTAATCACACGAAGGCCGATTTTGGGTTCGATTAGTGAGTCCATTGTATTGTCTTTTCCGCTGTCTTATTGTTCATTGTTGCAAGTATTTTACCCTTGTGTGGGTATGAGTCTGGATGAGTTTATGTATTTTGATTTGTAAGTCTGTGACGAAAGACCAAATCGGTCTATTGGTCCGTTATTTTGATTCGTCGGTATGTAATGTAATGTGTTGTTTTGATGTCTAGCCTGGTGGATCCTCACGGAGAGGGTTTGCGGCGTGTAATATTCCCGGTTTGATCTGGGGGTGTTACATTTATGGTATCGGAGCTTAGGTTGTGGAAACCTAGGCTGTCGGGTCAGTGGTGTCTATTGAGTTTTGTCTTGTCGGATTATGTCTGACTAAGTCGTGTCGCGACGCGTCGTCTGAGTTTGTTGGTCGTGATTAGTATCGTGGGCGATCATCATCTTCGTGCGACCTGTGGCTGTAAGTCTCCCTTCTTTGTGTTGTGCCTCGTGTGACACGAGCTATTTTTATGATTATTTGTTAAGCGACGGAATTCTTTTATGAATTTTGATTTCGTGATATGTGGTTACTTGACTCTAATACTTCGTTCATATGAGGAGTAGTGTTGATGGATTGTGCATGTTTGACTTTATTTCTTTTATCCGCTGCGTGAGTTCCTTTGTAATGATTTTCGGTATTTTACCGACTGAGTTTTATTTCGAAAATTGATTCCATTAACCGAGTTTTTGGCATTATGGCCTTGATCATTTTGGCGAAATTCTTATGACGGTATTTAGTATTTTGTAAATGGATTTTATGAGTTTTTGAAATATTACCGTCATCGGCCTTTTTGGCGTTTTTGTGAATGGTTTTTAGCACAGTGGGTTCGTGCGCAGGACCACGCGCTATATTGTTCCTTGTAATTACGAAATTTTTGGGCATTCTAGCCCATTGAATTATTTTGAAAACCTTGAGTGTCTTAGAAAATTAAAATTCGAGACGTACTTT
This sequence comes from Orobanche coerulescens, assembly GCA_033398695.1. Taxonomy (NCBI): domain Eukaryota; kingdom Viridiplantae; phylum Streptophyta; class Magnoliopsida; order Lamiales; family Orobanchaceae; genus Orobanche; species Orobanche coerulescens. The sequence continues at coordinate 106,025,267 of CM065804.1, forward strand.
TAAAGCGAATTATTTTAGCGGTGTTTTCAAGGTGTTTTCTAATGCCGCAATACATTTCAAAAATTTAGGTTGAGGACCAAAAATATTTTGAGATATTTTCAAATGCGATTGCTTAGACCCAAGGGTCGAATATTTTTGAAAGTTTTTCACTACGAGAAGGTGTCCTCATTTTTGTTCAAACGCAAGATGATTTTCAAAGTCTCGAAAATGATGTTTGTTCAACTTTTTGTAAAATGATACTCAAGATCAATTGGTGTTTCCAAACCGTCTTCAAAGGTGGTTTTTGTTTTTAAAACCTATCATTCTGTTTGCGGACCGGAAATGCGTGTATGGTTTTGAACTTTCGTTACGGTGTTAACCCGGTGTGATCGAAATGGTGGCATGAACGTCGGCGTTGCCACGCATTTGTTGTACTAGTCCTGTGAGAGGTATGGCTAGTATTTACTTGTTTGTCGCCTCGTGGTGATTTGCGTGTTGTCGCACGGGTGTGAGTATTGAAGCTTGAGTTTGTACGTTTGTGTACATGTGTGATTGTTTCATGATGGTTGAAATTATGTCTTTGGTTATCGTTCGGGCCGTCGAGGTCGCGAACGATACCGTCGTTCTTGTAGTGTTTGTGTGTGTATTACTTTATGATGGTAATCGTTGTATATGGTATGTGTTATGATTCTTTGTTGTCTTTGAGTTGGCATCTCCGCTATGTTATTTTGCGACGTTGTGCCCATTGTATCTAGCATTTGTATTTTGATGCCGAGCCGAGACGTTTCAACCGTGATGTGCCGGGCATGCACGTGTAAAGCTGTCCTTCTCGTCGGTAACACATTTCAAGTGTGGACTCGAGGACACGAATTCCGTTTTGCGAATTAGCTACCGAGACTTTCGAAGTTCGCGCTTGACCTGATCATCGGAATCGGCTTTGAGAGGCCTTTGAAGGATGTTTACATCGTTGCTTGTTGTGCCGTCACCTTGATTTATTTGTTGTGAGTTGCGGGGCGACCTTCTTTTATAAGAGGTCGAATGTAGTACCGTGTTGTTTTTAGACTCTGCATTTTCTCTTTCTCGAGTCTATCGACTCGCTCGTGTTTGTTGATACTTTCGAACTTGTTACGTATTTGATTTAAATCGTTCGAGCAGTGTGATCTTGTTTTGGGTCAATCTGGTTATCATTGTGACATTTTCGAGTTCGATTCGATTCTTGTGAACCTTGTTCGGAAGTGACATCATCTGGTTTTACTAGTTCTCTTATTCGAAGTGGATCGGATTTGGAACTTCGTATTTTCGACTCTGTCGACTCGTTTATGTTCATTGACATTTTTCGAGCTTGTCCTGCCCCTTGCTTTTGTTGATCGAACGAGGTGGTATTATTTCTAATTACTCGTTCGTCGGTGTGACTTTTCAATTATTAATCCCTTTCCTGTGGATCTTATACGAGTGTGCATCTTGTTGTTTTCACCGGATCATGTTTTGTCTTGAGTCGAGATGTGGACCTCGGAATTGTCGGTTGAACCTTATTGTTCTTCGTGATCCGAACATGATCGTTCGATTTTTGTTGTCTCGATCTTTGTGGTTCGATCGTTTGATTGTTCGATTTTGTTGATCTCGTTTCGTGATTGTTGAACATTCGGACTCCTTCAAATTCCCTTAAGTTCGGGAAGTTAGTCTCGTTTTCAATCTTCCAACCCTTGGGCGGTGGAATTCTGTATTTGTTCAACGGTTGGCCGCGTTTTGATTGATGTACCGTTGGGTTGGTCAATCCTGTTGATTTTCGTTCGTTGTGTTTTGTGATTGTCTGGATAATCGACTTGATTATACTATCTGTTTGTTGACGCTTGTCACTTGTTGACTTTATTATGTTCCTAACGGCGACGTGGTATTGGTCGTCGTGGAGCGTGTTTTCACGCCGTATGTCTCTTTGCGTTTCTTGCAGCGTTTCGCCGTCGGGCGCGAGTTTCGGTTTTGTGTATCTCGTCGAGTTTTCTGGCGGTATATTGCTTCCCCTACTTGTTTTAAGTTTCGGAATGAAACTTCTTTTAGGAGGGTAGAATGTAATATCATGATTTCAATTCGGTAATTTTCTTTTTTCGGCGGAAGTCCGTTTTGACGACTCGCTCATGACCATTCCGTCATTTCGAGAATGATTAATTCTTCACTTTTTGTCATCCGAGTTCGTTTCGGTGTTGTTTTGTTGAGTTCCGTGCTTTTAGCGACTTTTCGCACTTGAGCTCGATTCTTGCGAATCTCGTCAAAGCTGTCGTTTGAGTTTCTCGTAAGTTCATTTAATGTTATTATTCATGTTGCGAGCTTTGGTTTGGTGTTTCGATCGCGTATCGTGATTTTCGGACGTTTTGGGCCATTTTCGTAATTTCCCAAAGTTTTGGGTAATTACTTCCGTTGTTGAATTCCGAGCCTTCGGGTGGTCGGAATCGTGTGTCTACTAGCTCTTAGATTCGTCTTTGTGAGTACTTCGTAACCGTATCTTCGGTTCGTATTCGTGTTCGGGTTTCGGTGTCGTTTTGTTGAATTCGGGACTACTAAACGACTTTTCTAAGTATGAGTTCGTCTTTGTTAGATCACCATTAATTTTTGATGACTCCAAAATTATAAATCTTTGCAATATTATAGAACATCGAGTTAGCTTTCCAATGGTTCAAACGGTGAGTCAATCGGAGTCCGGACGAGAGAGTTATGGTCGTTTCCGTTTTTGGGCGGGCACCTCCAGGAGCCGTTCGGCCGGTAGGGGGGGGGATAGACTCTTCTGCCGGCATTCCGTATGGGGATCGGGGGGGCCTATCGGCCGATAGAGTGGCCGATAGGTTCTCAGTGTTACACTATAAATGTGTTGTTTTGAGCGTGAAGCTCATTTCCTTCCCCATTTTTCCATCGTCGCGAGAGAGAAGTATAGAGGGAGAGTTCTTCATCCGGTCGATTTTCTTCATTTCTTTTCGGTTGTGAGGCTCGGATAATCAATCTAACGCGTGTTCTACGGATCTTAACACTTGAATCACTCAAGGTAATATCTCTTGAAACCCTACCTTTTTGGATAATTGGGGATTTTGGGGTTGTGTCCGATTCTTTCCGTTTCGTTGATGGATTCATGATGAATATGATTAATCGTGTTAGTATCTTTAGTTTGCGTTCGGATTCTTGGATATTTTGTGGATTTTTACGGAATCGAGAGGGTTTGGTTGTGGTCGCCCTCGTTGTTGTTTTCGGTATGAATATACATGAATCGTAGGCGGGGTTCGGGTGTATTCCATTTCCATAATCGTTTAGAAGTGGTTGTGATTGTCTTTATTCGAATCGTTAGGTTCATTTTAAATCGGTTCCTCACGGCCGTGCTTGATTCTTCCGCTCCGTTCATTGTCGTCTTCCTTTTCGTTAGCATCGGGCGTTAGAAGCTTCCCGGTTGAGCCGTATCCGTTCGTGGTTCGGTGCTCGTGGTATCGAGGCAAGTATCTTGCCCATACATTACGTGTTTTGTGGATATTATGGTTGTTAATCGTCGATATGTGCTAAATAAATATTTATAACCATTTTTCAAAGGAATCGGTATATTTACCATCATGTTTTCGTAAAGGTGAACCGTGTGTGTCGGGAATTAATATGTTTAGTTGGATATGTGAGTTTGTGTGATATTAGTTGTGTAGATCGGTCTTTGTTGAAATCTTGCGCGTCCTTGTGCATTGTATCATTACTTGGTCGTGAGTATATCTTTGGATGAACTGCCATTCTAGTAAGGTACCTCGACTATATGTCTTGTGATTGACCTTCGAGGCTTGTGGTTTGCAAGCTGTGATTTTGGAACGTGTGTGTGTGTTGTTCCTTCCACGGAGTGTCCGACGGGATGTCCGGGGTCGATACTAAGGGTACGGCCACTAAGCGGGTAGGGTGCGTGTGTGGATGAACTTCCACCGGAGTGTCGACGGGATGTGGGGTCGATACTAAAGGGTACGGCCGCGAAGTGGTTTCCCACCGGAGTGTCCGACGGGATGTCCGGGGTCGATACTAAGGGGTACGGCGCGGGTTACCGATTGTGGTTTTCATCTTGAGGATGACGTTGATGTTTTCGTTAATTGTGATATTGTCCGGAGTATCACAATGCTTTGTGCTTGGGGTCGAGAGACATTATATATCAAGTCTTGGTGCTTGGCTAGAATGGCATAAGAATAATGTGTTATGTGTATTGTGTTCTTTTAAAAGTGAATTGAAGTGGATGATCGGGTCGTGGACCTGTGTTTTGTGGCCAGGAATGGTTGGGTCGTGGACCCGTGTTTTGTTAAACAGATTGTATTTTGAAAAATGAACTTTGGTTGTGACCTAAATGGCTTTGTGGAATTAAGAACATTCTCAAATTTTGATGTTTTCAAAACTCCGAGATTTTGCAATGTTTTCAAAATGCTTACTTGCTTTGTTTACCTTTCAAGACTTGAACTATTTTTTTCTAAATACATCTCGAAGTCTTTCGTTATATTCTCGGAATGTGTTGTGTATGGCTCGTATTTGCACTTTATACTTGCACTAGCGAAACAGTGGAGTTTTGCTAACCCCAGTAATCGGGGTGGATATCTGTATTGTGTCCGAGGTTCATGCAGGTTTTCGGGAGCAAGACACAGGATCGGCACGAGGATGATGAAAGACGAATGATACTAATCACACGAAGGCCAGTTTTGGGTTCGATTAGTCGAGTCCATTGTATTGTCTTTTCCGCTGTCTTATTGTTCATTGTTGCAAGTATTTTACCCTTGTGTGGGTATGAGTCTGGATGAGTTTATGTATTTTGATTTGTAAGTCTGTGACGAAAGACCAAATCGGTCTATTGGTCCGTTATTTTGATTCGTCGGTATGTAATGTAATGTGTTGTTTTGATGTCTAGCCTGGTGGATCCTCACGGAGAGGGTTTGCGGCGTGTAATATTCCCGGTTTGATCTGGGGGTGTTACATTGCCGACCGACCCTGGTGACCGACCGATGCCGACCTCAGTGACCAGCTAGAGACGACCGCATCATGCCGATAGTCATCCAGTCGGCAAAGGCCGAGCCTCAAGACAGACACCACGTGCAAGAGCCGGGACAAGATCCGCAATTCACGGATCGTTGACCACAGCCTGTCAGCATCCGTCCACCAGCCGACAGGCCCGCCGAAAGTTGTCAGTAGGGCCGCATGTGACAGTGACTCCGGACGCGTGCTGGCTCCTCATTGGGCCACTGGCTGCCGATTGTAACTTTGGACTTTAGGCGATCACAAAGATCTACCTTGGACTTTAGGCCGACAATGCCGTGTGATCGCCCCATTATAATATGGGCCGTGACGATCGCCTATTATTATAATGGCGGAAGGCGATCGCACTTTGAAGACAAGACTCTTTGCCTCTATATATACACGGCTCCCTGCACTTGGACTCGGCTCGGATTTTTCCTGACTGAACAAGCATTCTCTGCATTCCCACGAGATTTCTCACAGCACTTGACTTTCTCCAACTCTTGGCAACAGCTATCTTTCGGTATTTACTTCTCCCGGCCTCTCTCATCAAGCAGACGATCGGCAGGGACGAAGAACACCGAGCTTCGCTCAAGAGCCGGATTAACAGAGTCTTTTTACGCTCATTGTATTTAGATTTCTCACATTAATACTTGTATCCACGAATATTTGTATTAATAACATCTCGCGAGAGCATTCAAGCCCGGGCCTAACAAACCCGGCAAATCTAGTGTTTATTCATATTCTCTCGGAAGTGCTCCCGCAAATTGTTGTTTGTTGTCCGTCTTCCAGCAATATTAATCTTCGGATAAATATTTTGGGCAACAACAGCGTACGTTAAGTATACATCGTAGCGTGCGCTATCGTGATTGTACTTAGCCATTTTCAGCTATTCTTGTCCAATGTCTCGACATACAGAACATGAACATACGACAGACTGAATACACATACTCCTCCCGAAAATATTCTCATACGATACCTCTGATACACGATATATATAATTGTCGACCAAGTACGACAATTATACAGATACAGCTGTCTCAGTCTTCAATTTATTTTATCCATATTGTATAGACACCAAACTATGCAATATGTCTCAGATAAAATAACACGAAAAAATTATACTGAAAATCCGAATATTACACATCCACCTTTTTACAACTAAGAAAAAGGTGTTCTGACGACCCCGGTACTGACCTGCAGCAGCGACAATCCCCTTCATCCACCGGCAAATGAAGTCGCGAGATCAGGTTATCGTAAGTTGAATCCAGTAGAAGTCTCCAAGCCGTGGTTTGAGCTTTGTAAGGCGCAATAGTTCTCCAAATCAAATTGTAGTCGATGTCCGAGCTTGATGTTGTGGAGGCTGTGTTGTACGACTTCATTAATGCTTCATATCCCGCTTTTACCGTGTAGATACCCGCTGGTCTGTTCTTCCAAGTCCAGCCATCAGCAACATCCTTCCTAAGTGAGAAATTTCGAAGTAAATTCAGCAGCTCACCGACCAAAGGCTCCTCACTTGGAAAAAGTTTCCTTCGCCATCTGAGCTTCCAATCCCATGAGTTATTGGCCCATTCTCCCATATCAGAGACCAGGCCGTCGAAATTTAGATTGAAAAGTCGAGGGAATCGATCTTTCAAGGTCAATTCCCCCGCCCAAGATCCTTTCCAGAAGCTAGCTGAACCTCCGTTACCCAAGTTCAAAGCCAAATTCGCCCAAACCCATCTGCTGTTATCACCTTCGGATAAAGAAAGATAAATCAAGTCATTTGTTTAATATTTTATTCTATATTTTGTCCTCCATATTTGTTCAATCTTTTAGCTCCATTTTTATTTTTCTTTTAAATTAATATGGCTCCGAATGTTGGGCGATGAAGAAGTCGCTTGAGAGCAAGTTGGAAGTGGCTGAAATGAGAATGTTACGTTGGTCGTGTGGTCGCATAATGTTAGATAGAATTGCGAACGGGATTTTCAGGAACGCGCTGGAAGTGGCGCCCATTTCAGCGAAAGTTAGGGAAGGGAGATTGAGATGGTTTGGCGCATCCGCGGGAGCGGGACATCTGCTCCGGTGAGGAGGTCGAGAGTTTAATGGTTGTCGGGAGAGGAGGAGGCGGGGCAGGGAGGACGTGGGAGGAGCATCGAGATTAGATTTGAAGGCGCTTAAACTTCCGAGACCATGTTGATAGGTGCGCTTGGAGCGCCGGATCGTAGTTGTGGATTCTTTTGTAGGGAGCGGTCTTTGTAGTTGAGAGGCTCGGGGTTGGGTTATCTCGATTAGCTTTGACTGAAGCATTGCATTTTACTTTTATTGTATATTTTATCCTGTGTCTTTGCGTGTGGTGTATTTTTGACGGGGAGGCTGCGTGTGACCTCTCTCTTTTGTTAGAGCGGCGTTCGCCCGGGTGTGAAGTAGCCAAATTCCTCTTAGGTAAGTCATGTGGATCAAGCCATGTGCTCAGTATGGCCTCGAGCTTTTTGAATCATACGTTTTCCTTTGTATTTATCACAAGGTCTGCTGTCTTGCACTAATTTGGGGGTCTTGGAAGCTTGCTCCTCTAGTAATAAGTAGGGGCATGGTCTGCGTCATCTTACCTCTCAGGACACTGCAGGCGGGATATCTTTGGGTATGTTTGGTTTGGTTTGGTTTGATTTTTGTTTTTTAAATTTTTATTAACCGCAAATTAAAAATAGAAAAAATATCTGTTTTTATTTTTCGTTTAAGATAATCTATCTTTTAAGTTTCTTATGAACATGAATGAAAACAGAGAAATAAAATAAAATAAAAGAACAATCTTTTTATTTTTCTTTTAGAATAATGTGTTTGTTAATTTTTTTTATTAACCGAAAATACAAAAGAAAAATAAGCAAAAAAAGAATAATTTTATTTATTTTTATATTTCTTTTAAAATATTGTGTTTTTGAAAATGTTTTTATTAACCAAAAATAAACAAAAATATAAAATAAAAAAGAATATTTTGTTGTTCTGTTTGTATTTTTCTTTCAAATTAATGTGTTTTCATTTCTACTTTAAATAATGTTTTTTATTTAAGTTATTTTCTGTGATATTGAAAATATTATTAAATAATAAATAATATTGAAAGATAAATGGCTTAAGTGGAATTATGAAAATTTGTGGGATATTTTTTCAAAATGGGAAAACAGGGCCACATTTGGGAAGAAATTAATTTCACTCTTTGGTCAACGCAAAAATGGAAAAATGACCTATATGTAATTGTTGAACTAATGAGTATCGAGATGAAATAAGAACATGTAAGAGGGTGCTAGATGAAATTCACCCTTATATACTGAACGACATAAATCGAATTGATTACGTGGATCTAAGGAGCCTGTGCATAAGCCCAGTAGGGCCCACAAATCAAGACCCGACAAAGCTCAAGGGTAAGCTTCTCAACCCTGCGTAAGGAATGACATCTAGGCCGACCTGAAGGGCAGATATCCTAACTCGGCTTGCCTCAGTTCCGATTCAGGTCTAGACCTTATCAAGCGACCATCTTATCACACCGACTCGTTTTAAGTGACAGAACAGGCCGAGATCCCTCAACCTCTACTCCTTGTCGGTAGTTGAAGGTCATATCCTTCCAGCACGACATGGAATCTGACGGAATCCAAGATAGAGAGAAATAAAGATATCCTTACTTAACAAGGACTCTTTTCCACAAGGAAACTGTATCCACAATCCTTATCAGGATTCTACTTCCCATATATATATATGAAGTCCAACACCAACACGGACTCGATGACTTTCTCCGCAAGTTAGGGTTGCAATATTCATGTTGATATAATAGGTGTCCTCGCACCTACACTGGTACACACAGAATTCTTGACTCTCAATACAGTCAGTTAAATTTATTTCCATCATATATTCAGTATTCTTACTCTCACGCTGGAGGGCCTTTGCCGGTGAAGCCCCGACTCAGTTCACGTGTTTTCTTGTGTGTAGGTCCGATCAGGAAGTTCACTCGCCGGAATTATCCGAACCGCTTGGATAAGGGCTGATCCGATATGTTTTGGCGATGTCGGTTTGGTTAGATTCTTAGGAAAGCGTCGAAGAAATTCTTTCGGGTAACCACGCATCATGGTGAGATCCCCAGGCGGTCAAGAGACTAAGATATTACAGTGACCGGCCCGCTTCCACAGACAAATCAACCGGACGCGACTTCCCCCTCACCCCGAGTTCGGACGCCACTAAGACAACTTTAGGAGAAACCAAAGTGGGCCAACTATTGGATCTCGAGAATCTGAACCTAGATGGAGAGGGCAAGGAAAGGGTCCAAAAAATCATTATTGAAACCTTGGAGTTCAGGGATGGACCAGAACTGGAACCCGTCGATCGGCTGGAAGAGTTTGTCATTAACTCGGACTATCCCGAACAGAAGGTCAAGATAAGAGGATAGCTTCCTCTCAAAGAAAAGAAAGAAATAATTACCCTTCTCAAGAACAACCTGGACGTATTCGTGTGGAAAGTAGAAGACATGATTGGGGTGAAAGATGACATAGCCCTACATAAACTGGAAGCTGATAAGTTCTTCAAACCTGTCAAACAAACAAGAAGAATCTTTGCCAAAGACAAAAAGAAGGCGATCCAGGAAGAAATTGAGAAATTACTCAAAGCAGGCATCATAAGAGAGGCAACTTACCTGGTCTGGTTGGCCAATGTAGTGATGGTCAAAAAGCATAATGGTAAGTGGAGAATGTGTGTGGACTTCACGGAGCTCAACAAGGCCTGCCCAAAGGATAGTTATCCCCTCCCAAGGATTGATAAGTTGGTGGACTCTATTGCGGGACATCAGACACTTAGCTTCCTTGACGCTTACTCTGGCTACCATCAAGTCAGAATAGCTGAAGAAGACATTGAGAATACGGCCTTCCAGACAGCTGGTGGAATTTACTGTTATGTGATGATGCTGTTCGGGCTCAAGAATGCGGGAGCGACCTACCAAAGGATGATCAATAAGGTTTTCAAATCTCAGATTTGGAGAAACATGTAGGCCTACATCGACGGCATGGTTGTAAAAACTAGGAGGGGAAGCCACACCGCTGACTTGGGAGAGACCATTGATAACCTGAAAGCAAACGCCATGAAGATTAACCCCAGCAAATGCGTATTCAGGGTCACGGCAGGCAAGTTCTTAGGTTTCATGGGTTCTCAAAGGGGCATTGAGGCCAACCCAGAGAAGATAAAAGCATTGATAGACATGCGAGAGCCAACCTGCATCAAACAAGTCCAAAGGCTTAACGGAAGAGTGGCAGCATTGGGAAGGTTCGTAACCAAAGACACGGAGAAATCACTCCCCTTTTTTAAGGTCTTAAAAGGAATGAAAGATTTCGTATGGACACCCGAGTGCTCGGCCTGGTTTCGAGAGTTGAAGAAATATTTGGGTTCACCACCTCTTCTCAGCAGCCCCGTCGTGGGAGAAACGCTTTTCGTGTTCTTGGCGGCAACAGACCATGCTGTTGCTGCAGTCCTAGTCCATGACGATAGAGGCGCTCAGAAGCCAGTCTACTATGTAAGCGAGGCATTATCAGAAGTTGAATCAAGATACTTCAATGCCGAGAAGATAGCTTATGCCTTGGTTATTGCTGCGAGAAACCTTAGGCCTACTTCTCAGCTCATCCCATCACGGTCTACACAGATGCTCCCCTAAGAAAAATATTGCACAAGATGGACAGCTCGGGCCGACTTCTCAACTGGTCTATTGAGCTGACCGAATTTGACATTACCTACAAGTCGAGGAAGACCTTACTTGCACAACCCCTGGTTGATTTTCTAGTTGAAACCTCTTTTGCAAGTGAACACGTGTCCGCTATTCGGAAAAGATAGGCCCTCATGGATACTGAACTCTTCTATGACCTACCAAGAGACTGCTGGATTTTGTACGCGGATGGGTCTACTATAAAAGGAAGAAGTGGGGCAGGAGTTGTCCTGGTCAGTCCTAGGAGTGAGCATGTAACTCGCGACTTTGTACGATTCAAGTTCCCATCTTCAAACAACGAGGCCGAGTATGAGGCCCTAATCCTTGGGATTGAAAAGGCTAAGTTCCTCGGAGCAACGAAGCTGGCTGCTTACAGTGATTCAAAGATGGTCGTGAAGCAGGTCAAAGGAGAGTTCAACACTGAAAACCACATGATGACCAAGTACAAAGACCTCGTCCTTGACATAACCAAAGATTTAAAGTTCTGGGAGATCAGACTAATAGGTCGAGATCACAACAAGGAGGCCGATCTGCTTTCCAAAATGGCTACAGCTGAAGACATTGATCCATTGGTCATTTACGCCGACCAGCCATCGTTTGAATGGATAAAGATCTTGGCCACAGACCACGAAGAGAGAAGCTAAATAGACGACTATAAGGATTGCGTTAGAGATGGAAAGCTACTCGAAGACGAATTGGCAGCCAAAATGATTAAAAAGAAGACCGCGCGGTTCATCGTGTGGAACGGAGTACTTTACAGAAGATCTTTCACCAAGCCTCTACTTAGATGTGTTCCTCCAAAGTATGCGGAGAACTTGCTTGCCGAGGTCCATAATGGAGTCTGTGGAGGACACCCGGGGGCCAGGACTGTATCACCCCTGATATATTCAGGAATATTACAACGCCGTAAATCCTTTACATAAGGATTTACAAGGCTGAAGAATTGAAAAGACATTAACAGGTACCAACGAATGAAAATAACGAAATTAAGATACAACAGTTCTGACCAAATACTGAAAATACGAATGTTCAACAAAAAATTATTAATACATCACCAAATTCAAATTCATCATAAATGACTACGTACTCGAGTACTTATTGAAATAACTAACAAACAACAGACAAATAAACCCAGCCGGAACATCACTCTGCACCCTCGTCGTCATGCAGCTCCAGTGGTTGTTTCCCCGCTCTCCTGGATCCTGAACATAAACAAAATGTTCACCCCCGAAGGGGTTGGCACAACGATGCTAGTACAAGTACCACAACATATTATTCAACATCTCACGAAGAATAATAATGTAAATGACAAAAATACCGACGAGTCTTCTCCTACGAGAAACTCATAAATAACATACACAACTGATAATCATAACATGATATCATAACATACACATGGTAATTCCGACGATCCAGCGTTCACTGCCTAGAACCCACGATGATCCCGTCAGACCAACCCGTGGTGGAAAAACCCGTACGATGATCCAGCTCACGCTAGCATAGATCCCCCGATGATCCCGTCGGACCAACACGAGGTGGACATACAACAACGACATACATGCACGAAAATATGTATAACATCACTACATAAAACAAATAAGGTACTTGCCTCGATTCGAAGACAAGAACAATACTTCCACGAAAACGAAACACTCGAAGGTCGCCCCTTCAATCAATCACGTAACAAGCTCGAACCTTAAGAAAAGAAATAATATAGAATTTATCTCACGTTGTACGAATGTCTAACAATCCGATTTACGGCCGAAAGCTCATAAAATGTAATCTGTCTGAACTACTTAGCGTACGCTAAGTATTATACGTAGCGTGCGTTAAGTCTGTTCGTTAGTGCACACAATTAACTAAGCCTAGCGTACGCTAACTATGCACGATCAGTACCTCATTTATCAGCCGACTGACTCGCCTGATGGCCTAACGTACGTTACGTACCAAACGTAGCGTACGTTAACTCGTGCTCGATAGCGCACGTTAATCTACATAGCTTAGCATGCGCTAACCATGCATGGCAATTTACTACTGGGCAGCAGATTGTTCTAACGGTGATGAAACTCATGAAATCTTCTGTTGGCCACTTAAGTATACTGGATACAGTTTGGAAAATCGTTTAAGCAACAAACTGTTTGGAATCTAAATCTGAGTGCATAGCGGAAGTCTTGGATACAGTTAGTTGCCGTGGATACAGCAACAAAGTATTTGGTGTATACTTAATATATCACAGTAATTTCAAACAGTAAAAGCTAAAGGTAAATGACACAGTAATTTAAGTGGTTCGAGGTAAACCCCTCTACGTCCACTGGTCCTCCACACAGGAGTAAAAAGTTTATTATATAATTACTGCGTACACAACTACGTAATTATAAACAAACCTATCCTTGTATCGTTCACACAGATTGATACAAAGAACGTCACTTTCAACCGTTCACACAGATTGGTTAAAGCTTCCTTCTTGACTAGCTTCTTCACACACAGTTCCAAAGCTTCGTCCTTATTCGTCCCACACAGGTCAGAATAACTTGTTGAGTTCACACAGAGCTCGGTTTTTACACAAAGGTAAAAGGTTAGGTAACCTGTTTAGAACAGAAGATTTGAATATCAAGATATGATGATAGCTGTTCTTTATGTTTGAGGACTGTTTATGTCTTTCGTTCTAACTTGCGATATGCTTTGGAGATATGTTTGCTCGGATGATAACTTTGATAGCTTTGAGAGTTGGGTTACTTGAGAGATTTCGTAAGTGGTGATCTTTAATGTCTTCAAGGATATATATAGCCTCAAGAAAGTATCCGTTGAGATGTCCGTTTGAATAAGATTTCCTTCAACGGAATATGACATGATCCGGATTTCGCGGGATTCTCAAGATCGAAGGACGGTATTTAAATACTTTATCCTTGAGTATTTAAATACTTCTTTGTTCAACGGAACTTGACTTGTGTTCTTTCTTGTCCTTTTGCGAATCAGATGGAAGATGATGTATTAGGGCATCGAGACAGGTTTCCATACTTGGTCTTTTACAAGTCTTCTTCTTTGTCTTGTGAGCTTCACTTATGCTGATTCGAGGCTGGTCTTCAATACATGATAAATCCTTAAGCCTCGATACAGTTTCCTTTATTGTATTTGGCATATATGTCAAAACCTTCTCAATAACAAATAACAATCGATACAGGGATCGGGTATCCCGGCTGAATCGATACAGGGTGTTTGTTTTTCCTAACAATTTCCCCCTTTTTGACAATTTGCCAAGACTTAACTTACTTCAACTTTTCGAGTTTTCTTGATGATGCCAAAACCTTCTTCATGAAGCATTCTTCTTCGATGACTTCTGGCAGATTTCTTGGTCTCTTGTCAATAGGTGTGACTTAGTGACTTAGTCTACAATAATGAACTGCTCGCAGGCATGTTCGATACAGTTTGAGATTTATTACAACTTAAGCCTATGATTGGCGCGCAGGCACAATCTTACAATGTATTCTAAGTTTACAACTGAAACTATGAACTGTTCGTAGACTAGTTCGTACAACTTATTTTTCAATCAAGTTTATCTAACTTGAGATTCCTATCAAACAATATTAAGTAACCATACATAAACACAGTAGATTACGAGTTGTAATCTTTCAAGACAAACAAACTGTTTTATTGATATTCAAAATGATTGAGTACAAGGTTTGCTGTGTTGAATAGAAATTAAAAACAAAAATAATATACATAAATTTCAGCTCTTTATCTTTGATCCGCATGCCTCCATGGTCTTCTTCCTGGCTCATACTCTGTGCCGCGCCACCAGTTTTGAAGTGAATCATTGCCTCGTTCCTGGTAAATTGCTCTTCCTTCATATGAACGATCAAAGGCAAGTATCCAATCCTCTGGATGGGTGACCCGATCTCCTCTTCTATGTTTTGATTTCATTTCAACTTGGAGAGGGAGCTTACCTTCTTCTAGCATCTTTGAAAACTTGTCTGCCGCCTCCGCTAACGTCTTATAATTTTTGAAGATGGCGGATTCCCTGATGAGTCTGACAAAATATCTCATCAGTTCATTCTTCCTCCAGTGCTTCACTTCTTCGGCAGTTGGGTTGCGGTTGGTTGGCAGACGTATTTCCGAAGGTCTTTGAACAAGATTTTGCCAAGGGACATTTGGGTCATGGAATTGCAGTGGAGCACGAAATTCTAAAGCTTTGGGGTTGAGGTGCTAGCTTGTTCAATTCGGCGGCGATCATCGTCTGGCAAACCTCAAATTCCCTTTCCTGTTGCAGTCTTATTCTCCTTGCAGCTTCTCGAGCCTCTTCCCCCTTTTTGGCCTCATCAAGACTTTGCAGGATTTCAAGAGCGGCGTCCTGTTTGGTCTCGATGCTGTTTATTCTTTCAACGAGGGAAGAAAGAGTCTGCGACATCTCTTGAATGGATTTGTCATGCGCACGCAGCTGAGAGCTGTTCTCTATCATTGCACAAGCTGTCTTGGCTTCAGCAATTCTTGTCTTTGAAGCTTCCTCCTTCAGCAGTTGCGCTTGTTTGTCCTCCATGATCTTCAAGGCTTGCTTGAACACTTCTGGCAAGATGATGAATGCATCCACAACTCGAGATACTTCGTGTTGAAGAGTTGTCATTTCTTCAACTGCAGAGGTGTGCATCCAGTTCAGTGCCTTTTCAACAGAAGATAGAGCGTTAACTGCATCTTGGATAAATACAGTCTGAAGGCCAAGAGCTCGCAGGCGCTCTTTGCGTGCAGCAGAGATAGGAGAGTCAGGCTGGGCGAAGTCTTCAGCACCATTTAACCTTCTTACGTTCACGGATGGACGTGAAGTAAGTTGGACATCCTCAGGTTCGTTACCGTCCTCGGATTCCAAGGTTGCAGGGGCGGGAGTAGCTTCTTGTGGAATGGCGACAGTTGGTTCAGAAGCGTCCTGTGGCGAAGGTTCTGCGGCAGATGTGGATGCAGGAGGGACTGAATCCTCCTGTTGCCTTGCAGGAATGGCTTCTTCGGTCGCAACAGGCTCGGGTGCCTGTTCCAAAATTTCTTGATTTTCCTCGACTGGAGGGACTGATTCCTCCTGTTATGGAATGTTCTACGGCTGTGGCGAAGGTGGATTAGCTTGGGTTGAGGGTCATTCGTCTTGTCTGGGTGGAGAGGCGGCTTGGGCTTCAACCTCTTCACGGCTCATTCTCAGACCTGCTTGAAGAGCATCGTCGTCGTCGTCTGAGTCGTGGTCGTCGTCGTCTTTTGGATTGATGGGAGAGTCCTCTGACTTCTTCTTTCCTTTGCTTCTGGCGTCGGATTTGTGCAGCAGGTGGCTTTCAATGAGATCTTTGCAAGAAGCGTTGTCCCATCGAAGCAGGGCCTCAATTTCAGTTGAGTCTGTTACTTCGGAGACAAATCGCTCTTCGTGGCTCCATTCGCTCCAGTTATGCAGTGTAAATGCGGAGCTAGCCTAAAGCTTTTCCATTGCGAGAAATCTTTAAATGCGCTGTTCAATTTGTACCTTGAAAGAAGTGTTTGATTTATAATTGAGTGCAGGAGGGACTTGAATCACGTGCTGAGACGCTGTTTGAGGATTAGATGCAGGTATGGGATCCTGTATGGAAGATGGACTCCTTGCAGGGGATGGTGCCCCGAAGGAAATTGGATCCTGCACGGGTGTGGAATCCCGTAGAGGAGAAGTAGCTTTTGGCTCCGAATGGGTAGCCGACGTGCTAACGTCTTGAATGTTGGCAGATGTCTCTACATCCGTCGTAGCCGCCAAGGGCTCGGGATCTACTGTCGATGTAGTAGGAGACACCTCTTCCGCAGGGGTTGGGCCCTGGGGTTCGATATCAGTGGGTTGCGCCACGGGCGAGACATCCTCGGAGTGTTTGGCTTTGATTTTTGAGAGCCTCCGGAGTCTCTTCTTCGACTTCTCATCAGCAGAGTGCTTCTTGCTGTGAGAATGCTTGCGCTTCTTCTTTGAAGATTCCAATTCAGGGACCTTCACGGTTTCGTCTCTGGGGTTGTCAGAAATAGGCATGTGCCTGGTTCTCGGTTGATTGGCATGCATTGTGCTCTGGTTATAGGCAGAGGGTTTGACGCCTCCTAAATATATCCGTGAGCTGTTTTTCTTGGCATCGGCGGATTGCTTGACTCCGCACCTTGTCAGAATATAGTTTAGCATTAAACCAAATGATTTCTTTTGGGTGGCTGGTTTGCACACCTCTTCCTGAAGTCGTTTCAAAATGATTTGGCACCAGTTGACCTTTTCACAGGTCAAGATAGCGACCATCATTCTGAACCTTAGATTCGTGCACATCTCGAACGCGCCGGTTCGATTTTCAATGATCCTGGAACAGAAATCGTGGAGATAAACGAAATGAAGAAGAAAGTTTTTCTTGTGGCAAGTGGTTGTCACCATATCAACCACTTTGGATCCGGTAAAAAGTCCATAAAACTTGGTAATCAGCTCTTGAGACCCGAACGTCTCAAGCTGGTCCATGGTCAGGCCGTCGGCGGGCAGCCTGTAGATTTTCTGAAGTAAGTCGCTATTGATGCAGACTTGCACTCCTTGGACTGTTGCGGTGATGTCAGCAACATGTCCTCCCTGGGCTAGTGAGAGAAAACGAACGGCAGCGTTGAGGTAGAACTCCTCAACCAGATGAGCGTCGTATTTGTCGGCGGTTTTGCTCCCGAAGCGATAAAGACCTTGTTGTTCAAGACGAGTAATAATATACTCCATTGGTTTGGTGTCGTTGATTTCAGAGATTATACGCTCGATGATGACTGGTTTAGAGAAGATCCGGCCATCAATGATGCTGGAAGTTTTCTTTAGAACGAGGGATGAAGATTGACTAGCCATGGATGTTTTCTTAAAACGAAGGTGGAAGAAAACAGTAGAAATTCGCAGTGAATATGCAGAAAATATGTAGGCTGTTTGCTTGAGATCTCTTGTAATTGCAGAAAGCGTAAAGAGTCTCTAATGACAGATACAGTCCTTTTATACTTGGGCGGCGAAATAGGGTTTTGCAGAGTACGAATGGTCAGATTTTAAGGGATGGGAACCGGTTTTGAAATCGACGGTCAGGATGGATTTAGTGTAACTGGTACGCTAATCTATTAAAAGGTTTTAAAATACAATGGTCCCACTTCGACATAGGTTGATTACCCTAAATGCCTAAAACGGCGGTTTAAAAATAATAAACAATTTAAAAACATCGCGGCTTTTGAGATTCGATTGTCCAGATGTCGTGTAAGGCATTTAATGAACATGACGTTTGACATAAAAACAGGCACGTGGACAAAAATTATTTTAAAAAGGAAATAATATTATATTATATACTGAATCGAAATCCTATAGTAAGTCCGTTCTCCGCGTCGATACAACGTTCCCCCTTAAAAAGGTACTAATAGGTTTTAAATTCCATACAAAGAATATTTGGATTAATCTTTGTATTCATGGGTCTACTGAGATTCCCCCTTAATTATTGCACACATCACCGTAGGATTCATATGCCTTCGTTCGCTACTGATCTTGTATTTGATGATTCCGAGTGTACATATAATTAATGTTGAATCTGTATTCACGGGTCTTACAAAGATTCCCCCTCAATTGTTGAGTAAAAACAGAAATTTACTTACAGGGAGTCTGGCTGTAGTATTCCCAATTCTGTTCTTAGCATGTTGAATCTTGCTGTGTCGAGAGGCTTGGTGAAAATGTCAGCCAGCTGGATGTCTGTATGGACTTTTTCCAGGCGAACATCCTTGTTCTCGACATGATTCCTGATGAAATGATGCTTCATGTTGATATGCTTAGTGCGCGAGTGCAAAACAGGATTGTGCGTGATTGCAATTGCACTCGTGTTATCACACATGATTGGCGTCTCTCTAGCATTGATTCCATAGTCTGACAGTTGTTGCTGCATCCAAAGGATCTGCATACAGCAGCTACCAGCAGCATAGTATTCTGATTCAGCTGTGGAAAGAGAGTTAGCCAATTGCTTTTTACTGAACCAAGAAACGAGTCTAGGTCCGAGAAAGTGACAAGTTCCACTTGTACTCTTCCTATCTAGCTTGCAGCCTCCGAGA
Source organism: Orobanche coerulescens (assembly GCA_033398695.1). Classification (NCBI taxonomy): domain Eukaryota; kingdom Viridiplantae; phylum Streptophyta; class Magnoliopsida; order Lamiales; family Orobanchaceae; genus Orobanche; species Orobanche coerulescens. The sequence goes on from CM065804.1 coordinate 106,044,015, forward strand.
TCCGAGTCGCTGTATCCAACTAAATCGAATCCGCCTTCCTTAGGATACCACAGTCCTGCATCGACTGTTCCTTTGACGTATTTCAGGATTCGTTTAGCTGTATTGAAGTGTGATTCCTTAGGTGCAACTTGGTATCTCGCACACACTCCAACAAAGATCTTGGATATCGGGCACTGCTAGCCGTTAGGTACGGAGCGAACCAATGAGCTTCTGTAGAGTGATTGGTCAAACGGCTTTCGGCTTCATCAAGACTAATTTGCACGGAAGTGCTCATGGGGGTTGGCGAGGATTTGGAAGTGTTCATTCCAAATTTGTTGAGAAGCTCCTTTTGTATTTCTCTGGTTGATGAATATACCGTAGGCATCCGCTTTATCTGCAAACCTAGGAAATAACCGAGTTCCCCATCATACTCATTTCAAATTTGCTTTGCATGAGATGTGAGAACCTTTGACATAGAGCAAGGTTAGTTGAACCAAAAATAATATCATCAACATAGATTTGTACCATTAGAAGGTCATCACCTTCTGTATTTTGAACAAGGTTTTGTCGATGACACCTTTCTCAAATCCGTTGTTGGTTAGATCTTTGGGATAGGGTTTCGTACCGTGCTCTGTGGGCTTGTTTAAGTCCGTCTGGGGCTTTCCTTAGCTGTAAACTAGATAGATACCGTCCGTGTTGGCAAACCACGGTGGTTGTTCAACATAAACTTCTTCAAAGCTCTCCATTCAGAAAGCACTCTTGATGTCCATTTGGTATACGATAAAACTCTTATGGGCGGCAAAGGCTAAAAATATCCTAATGGCTTCTAGTCTCGCTACAGGAGCGAAGGTTTCATCATAGTCGATTCCTTCTTCCTGACAATAGCCTTGTGCTACTAGTCTGGATTTGTTCCTTATGATAAGTCCATTTCCATCCTTTTTGTTTCGAAATACCCATTTGGTTCCTATAACCGATTGGTGTGTCGATGCAGGTACAAGATACCATACATTGTTTCTTTCGAATCCGTTAAGCTCTTCTTCCATAGATGTTATCCAATGAGAGTTGTTAAGAGCGTCTATGGTCGAAACAGGTTCGGACTGGGCTAAGAATACAGCGATAGTGCACATATTGAGTCTCCTAAGTTCGGATTGAGATTTCCATTCAGAAAGCTGTGAGACTTCACATTAGATTCTTCTTATGCACAAAGTACATTTCCTTGTGTACTCTGTATTCTCCTACGAGTAGAAACACCTGCATTAATGTTTCCAATGATCGGCTCTTGCGGGTGATCTCTCAACCATCTTCGGTCAGGTTCTAGTTCAGGGTCCCGTCTTTGTATCGAAAGTTTACGTGGGTACAGGCTTCACATGCAGTCGCCTTCATCCACATCGATTCTTACAGTGCGGGGTTGATTTCTAAATCAACTACGGGTTCTATGGGTGTAGGTGGATCCAAGATAGATAGATGGTGAATGTCTGAGTGATATCATCTACTCCTGTAGGGTCATGGTGTGGTTCGTCGAACACTACATGAATCGATTCCTCGATCGTCACCTCCTTTTATTAAAGATTAAAGCTTTGACGACGAGGAGTATCCTACGAATATTCCTTCATCTGATTTTTCATCAAATGTTCTAAGTTGGTCCTTCCCATTGTTCAATACATAACACCTGCATCCAAAAATGTGAAAGTACGAAATTAATGGAGTTTTGTTATTCCATACCTCGTAAGCTGTTTTGTTGTGGTGCTTGTTGACGATACAGCGGTTTTGAGTGTAGCATGCTGTATTGGTTGCTTCACCCCAGAAACGCTGCGGCAATTTGCTTTCGGCAATCATTGTCCTTGTTGCTTCTTTCAACGTCCTATTCTTTCGCTCGGCAACACCATTTTGTTGAGGTGTTCGGGCAGCTGAGTACTCGTGCTGTATGCCATTCTCCGAACAGTATTGCTCTATAAAGCGGTTAGTAAATTCAGTACCTCTGTCGGAACGAATGCACACGATACTCGATGCTTTTTCATTCTGCAACTTTCTCAGGAGCTCGGGCAGCCTTGATGTTGTTTCCTTCTTCTTGCTAAGAAAGATCATCCAAGCATACCTGGAATAATCATCAACAACAACCATGCAATATTTCTTACCTCCCAAACTTACTGGGTCTACAGGACCGTAGAGATCCATGTGTAGCATTTCCAACACTCTTTGGGTTGAAAGGTAGGATTTGCTTTTCAGGGTTGACTTGATTTGCTTGCCTTTCTGGCATGGACCGCAGACGCTGTCCTTCTTGAATGACACATCTGGCAAACCTCTTACCATACCCTGTCTTGAAAGCTTGTTGATCGTCTTGAAGTTGACGTGAGACATCCTCTTGTGCCATAGCCAGCTAAGATCTGCAGTGCCTTTGGCAACAAAACATGGAATTGAGGAGCTCATAGGCTTCCGATCGGCAATGTACATATTACACGATTCGCTTCCTGTAAGCACAACTTCCTTGGTTTGGATGTTCTTGACTCTACAGCGATCTATATAGAACTTCACCGAGAACTGTTTATCACAGAACTGGCTAATACTAAGTAGATTATACTGTAAGCCTTCAACATATGCGACATCGGTGACTTTGAATTTCCCGACAAGTAGGTTTCCTTTCCCTCTTGTTCTTCCTTTAGATTTATCACCGAAGCGAACTTTTGGACCGCGACCTTCTACAAAATCAGATAGCTTGCTCCTGTCTCCAGTCATGTGACGAGAGCATCCACTATCAAAGTACCAGGTATCCTCCTCTAGAATGTCCTGTAACAAAGAAATTAGGTAGATTTAGGTCCCCTTTGATTTTTGGGTCCATATATGTTAGTTCCTTTAGGTACCCAGATTTTCCTGACAGCAATTGGTTTACTGTAGGATGTACTCGGTACAGTATTGCGGTATCTACGGGGGGCATATCCGTAGTTGTTATAATCATGATAATTACTATGCATGTAAAAATCAGGGTTATTATTATTATTCCAGTACGAGTGCCGTCTAGGAGGTGGAGCCATTTTTCTAGGCCTAACAGCTTGTCTTCTGGGTCTCCAGTTGGATTCCCAATCTTTGTTGTTGATCTTGAATCGGCATCTCTTTGTCTTGAGGGATAGCGGGGCTCCTGTATCCAATACCTAGGTGCACTGTACTGAGGGTACTGTTGTGCGGGCCTTTGGTGGTTGGATACCGTCTTCTTTCTGAATGACTTTCGGCTTTGATGATATGCTTGTGGAGCATGCTGTAGATTACGCCTTCTGAGTGGTTGTTGGTTCCACTGTCTCGAATGGTAGAGTTGAGGGGGAGGAATTGCAGCTTTCGGTTTTCTCGGTACAGCAGGTTCCTTTATGGGACTAGGAACATCTTCCGATTCTGGAATGTGTTCCACACTCTTGACGAACACAGTACTAGTTTTACCTTTATTCGAACATGAGCTGTATCCTAAGCCACTTTTATCATGAGCATGTTGCCCAGTGCTTAGAATTTCTTCCATTCTTTTGGACGATTTTTCAAAAGACTTTAGAATGGTCTCAAGTTCAGTTTCTCGCTTCTCGAGAGTTGTAATTTTGGTTTGTAGTAGAACCAAATCATTTGTCTTGCTCTCATTATGGGTTTTAACTGCATTTAGTTCATGAGCAAGTTGATGATTGCTCTCCATGAGTTTTTCAAAATCGACCTTGCTGGTTTCACAATCAAGAGACATATTTTCATAGTCTATCTTCAGCAAGTCATTCTCATCTTTCAGCTCTAGATTTGTTAATTGAAGCTGTATATTCTCAGTTTTTAAAGTCTCATGGGCCTTTTGAATGTTTTTGAATTCATTCATCATATTTTCGAAAGTATGAGATGCATTAGGTGGAATAACTGAAGTTGAACTTACCTCATCGTCGCTGTCTTCACCTTCTGGAACATCTTTGGCCATAAAGCACATGTATGCTTTATCATCGAACTCATCGTCAGATGAATCACTCTCGATGACCACGAAGACATTCTCACGATTTGGATGGTGTGGGGAGGCTTCGATTCTCCAATCGGGGCCTTGAGCTTGTCTTTCCAAGCACGTCTTCTTTCATCTCGCTCTTGTTGCTCGGCCTCGTGCAATCTTTGGACTTTGGGATGAGGACATTTGTTTGCATAATGGCACGGTTTCCTGTGATTATAGCACGAGTTAGCATCACCGGATGATGTTTCAAGATTTACCTTGTTGTGAGTTTGGGCACTGTAGGAGTCTTTCTAGGCTGTTTAATGAACTTTTGAACTTATGCATTAGAAGCGCCATTTCATCTTGTGACAGGATGTCGTCGTCATTGTCGGCGCTCTTGTGACCGGCCGACGAGCTAGGCATGCTGTGTCGACGGTTCGATACAGCAACGAGAGCTGTGACCTTTGAAGGAGATTCTTCAGCTTTCTCTCTTCTGTCAATGTCATACTCAAAAGCTTTAAGGTCAAAGAAGAGATCAAAAGTGGATATTTCATTAAGATTACATGATACACGCATAGCTGTGGTCTTAATGTCCCATCTGGAGCGGGAGAGATCTGAAAATTTTTAAGTTCTTCTCCTTTTGGGTGTAAATCTTGCCCAACGCTTCAAGTTCACCAACAATACCAGTAAATCTGAGGTCAAGTTCCTCAAGTGTTTCCGTTGGTTTCATTTCAAAAGATTCAAATTGCTGAGTAAGTTTTGAAATCTTGTTTTCTTTTGAGAGCTCAGTTCCCTCACAAATTAACTTGAGTTTATCCCAGATTTCTTTGGCTGTTTTGCAGCTCTTTACCTTTGAGAACGTGCCTTTGTCAAGAGTGACAAATAACGCGTTCTTAGCCACGTTGTCGAGATTAGCTCGCTTCCTTTCATCGGTTGTCCATTGCTCGCGTTATTTCTCGAGCATTTCAGCATGGGCTTGGCCCTCAATCCTTGCGGCTGGATTGACCTTCATGATCTTGATCGGACCATCCTGTATAACAAAGATCATCTCTTCGTGCATTGCTGCAAGATGAGCTTCCATTCTAATTCTCCAGTCGTCAAATTCGTTAATAGAGAACATAGAGACTTTGTTAATCATAGAAGTATCCATACTGATAATATAGGAATGAAAGAAACTGTTTTGAAAATAAGTGATTTGAATCTGATTCGGTTAAAAGAAATACGACTGATTCTTTTTAGAATCAACCGCTCCGATACCACTTGTTGGCCACTTAAGTATACTGGATACAGTTTGGAAAATCGTTTAAGCAACAAACTGTATGGAATCTAAATCTGAGTGCGTAGTGGAAGTCTTGGATACAGTTAGTTGCCGTGGATACAGCAACAAAGTATTTGGTGTATACTTAATATATCACAGTAATTTCAAACAGTAAAAGCTAAAGGTAAATGACACAGTAATTTAAGTGGTTCGAGGTAAACCCCTCTACGTCCACTGGTCCTCCACACAGGAGTAAAAAGTTTATTATATAATTACTGCGTACACAACTACGTAATTATAAACAAACCTATCCTTGTATCGTTCACAGTTGATACAAAGAACGTCACTTTCAACCGCTCACACAGTTGGTTAAAGCTTCCTTCTTGACTAGCTTCTTCACACACAGTTCAAAGCTTCGTCCTTATTCGTCCCACACAGTCGAATAACTTGTTGAGTTCACACAGAGCTCGGTTTTTACACAAAGGTAAAAGGTTAGGTAACCTGTAAGAACAAAGACTTTGAATATCAAGATCGATGATAAATTGTTCTTGATGTTTGAGCACTGTATATCTCTTTCGTTCTAACTTGCGATATGCTTTGGAGATATGTTTGCTCAGATGATAACTTTGATAGCTTTGAGAGTTGGGTTACTTCAGTAGATTTCGTAAGTGACTGATCTTCAATGTCTTCAAGGATATATATAGCCTCTGAAGAAAGTATCCGTTGAGATGTCCGTTTGAATAAGATTTCCTTCAACGGGAATATGACATGATCCGGATTTCGCGGGATTCGATTCGAAGATCGAGTATTTAAATACTTTATCCTTGAGTATTTAAATACTTATTTGTTCAACGGAACTTGACTTGTGTTCTTTCTTGTCCTTTTGCGAACTGTATGGAAGATGACTGTATTAGGGCATCGAGACAGTTTCCATACTTGGTCTTTTACAAGTCTTCTTGCTGTACTGACGAGCTTCACTTATGCTGATTCGAGGCTGGTCTTCGATACATGATAAATCCTTAAGCCTCGATACAGTTTCCTTTACTGTATTTGGCATATATGTCAAAACCTTCTCAATAACAAATAACAATCGATACAGGGATCGGGTATCCCGGCTGAATCGATACAGGGTGTTTGTTTTTCCTAACATCTTCAGTGTTAATACATGTCATCTCCATGCATAATATGTTCATACAGTTTATGAATGATCTTACGGATTACAACAACTTCAAAAATCAAGAATACGTATTATCATCACAACACCATAATCCATCTTGATTTCAATTCTCATGCGAAGTTTGGTGTTCTTAAGGTCGACGTATTATCATCATGACATCTCGATTTAACCAAGGAGATAAACTAACAATTCCAGTTTATAAGAAAGGGTGCAAATCCAAGATGATTCTTTCTTAAGTCCTTATAACCAAAAGTGATATCATCTCCAAGTTCATGATCAATATAACAACATAATTCATACGGATAAACATCTTCAGAATGTTTCTCTCATCATCTGATGTAATAAGATTCCAACTACGAGGTTCCAACGACAATATCTTAAGCATAAACATTCCAATCCTCTAAACATGATGTTTGTTGAATAATTCACCAATGGAACTCAATATATTGCTAGCATGATCATCTTATTCTATAGAACCCGAATCTAAGGCTGGAGATGGAATTAACATACCTTAATATGATGAAATCATTGAACCAAAAAGATGGAATCCGACTCCAGTTGGTTGTATGCCACTCCAAGGTGCTATTCCACTTCAATGATTCATCACAAGAATATCCAATATCCAATGATTAAGTAGATGTGTTATAAGTGTGTCTAAAGAAGATGATATGCTCTCTGGTCTCTCAAGAACGAAGGATGCCCGAAAGAAATGAGAAGAAAATAGAGTGCTGACCCATATATAAACTTTTTGTACATTAGCAGATTAGCGCACGCTACCATACATCCTTAGCGCGCGCTAATAAGAGTTGACTCCAAAACTGTCCAGGTTCATCCGCGGGAATCTTATCCGGTCCTACGTCCGGCTGGCGCATGTGCTAGCCTCCTAGCTCAATAATTGATTGCCTAGCGCACGAAAATCCTACACTCGTAGCGTGCGCTAGTAGTAGCCGATAGCGCGCGTTAAGTTACATTCTTAGCGTGCGCTATCACGAGCTTGCATGAGAAATTTTGCATGTTGTTATACTTATGTACAAAGATTCCAATGTGAGAAATATCATACTCCAATTATCGAGATCACAATCCGAATAATACAGGGTTCGAATACAGATGAAATACACAATGATAAATCCGGATATTTTGGAAAACCCTTCCACGAACCGACGATAATACCCAGCAATTCTTAAGAAACTTCGGACTTCTTTCACGTTCTTTGGAGGCTTCCAATTCTGAGGATCTACTCGGACTCCTTCAGCTCATACCACATTACCGAGGAACATTACTTCCTTTAGCCAGAATTCACACTTAGAGAGTTTGGCGTACAGTTGCTCGCTTCTCAAAAGTTCTAATACAATCCGCAAATGCTGTGCATGCTCTTCCGGGCTCTTAAAATACACCAGAATGTCATCAATGAACACGACCACAAATTTATCTAAATATTCGATGAACACTCAGTTCATCAACTGCATGAATACAGCAGGTGCATTAGTGAGATCAAACGGCATCACTACAAACTCATAGTGTCCGTAGCGAGTTCTGGATGCTGATTTCGGAACATCAGATTCCTTAATCCTCAGCTGATGATACCCTGATCTCAGATTGATTTTAGAAAATACTGTTGCTCCTTGCAACTGGTCAAACAGATCATAAATCCGGGGCAATGGATACTTGTTCTTAATCGTCATCTTGTTCAGTTCTCGATAGTCAATACACAGTCGAAGCGATCCATCCTTCTTTCGGACAAAAAGAACTAGCGCTCCCCAGGGCAAAACGCTTGGCTGAATATAGACGTTGCCCAGTAACTCCTCCAAATGCTTTTTCAGTTCATACATCTCAGTAGGTGCCATATGATACGGCGCCTTAGAAATTGGTGTAGCTCCGGATTCCAGCTCAATGGCGAATTCTACATCCTTTCGTGGAGGTAGTCCAGGTAACTCGTCAGGAAATACATCTGGAAATTCGTTCACAACAGGAATGGATGAAAGTTCCACAATTTCGTCTTCTTTCTTCATTGCATAGCACCAGTATCCGGTACAGCCCTGTTTCAACAATTTGATAGCTTTCATCGCCTTGATCATCCTTCCTGAGCTTCCTGGTTTCATCTGTCGTGGCTGATGTTACTCCGAAGTTCTTTCCGCTCTTAGATGGGTGCGGAGGTTTCTTGAAAGAGTGAAAGGATTATTGGGCCTTGCGGGGACCACTGCTCTTGTGCTCTGTAAAACTACCAGAGACTTTCTGCTTCTTGGATTCTGCAAACTTTTCCATCGCTGCTTCTTTGATCTCATACGCCAATGCTTTATCCTGGTATTGACGAAGAGTGGTACATTCAAAACCGGACATGTACCTATGGATTACTGGTTTCATCCTCATATCAAAAGGGATCATCATTTCCGCATCTGTTCTGACTAGATGTCGAACAAATGCCAACTGCTGGTTAAATGTCTTAATCGCCTGAGATAGTGGCACATCTGAAGGTTGCGCAGAGAAAAATTCCCGAACTTTAGCTTCTCTCACAGGACGAGGGCAGTACTGAGCTTCCATCATCAATTTAAATTATGTCCAGTCAGCATCATGATCTACAGGTCGGATAGCTTCCCACCACTCGAACGCTTCCCCTATCAGAAAGTACTGAGCAATAGAGGCTCTCCGGTCGTCTGGGTAGTTAATTCCGACAAAGATTTTCTCCAGTTCATTCAACCAATGGTCCCAGGTGGGAGTCTCAGAAATACTATCGAATTTGGGTGGTTGCATCTTCGCCACCACTTGCAGCCACCGGTCACCTCGATTTCCCATATCTGGAATCCCTTGCTGTCTATCTCCCTGCTGTAATCCCACCGCCACCTGCATTCGGTCCACGACCTGAGCGAACTGAGTCATCTGGTTCACCACCTGACGAAGAATCTCTGGTACAGCAGGTTCCGGTTCGTTATTGATAGATCGTTGTGGCTCGCCTGAGCTATGACTGGCTTGATTTGAAGGCGACGTTTCCCTTTCTGCATTCCTTCATCCGCGTCCGCGACCGCGACCACGTCCACATCCGCCTCTCAACATACTGTAAGCATAAATACTCAATATACAAGAAACAATATCGTTCAAATGCTCAAGTACAAGGAAATATAACATGTAAAGGATGAGATAGAGTTTAGAAACTTACAACCACCGCCCGCACGAAGACGTAGGCAGTACAGTGATGTTATTCGCGGCCGGTTACCTCAAAAGACATAAATGACCCCTATTTTAACCCAATGGCCAAGATTTCCATAATCTTATCTCCGATACCATATTCTGTAACACCCCCGATATATTCAGGAATATTACAACACCGTAAATCCTTTACATAAGGATTTACAAGGCTGAAGAATTGAAAAGACATTAACAGGTACCAACGAATGAAAATAACGAAATTAAGATACAACAGTTCTGACCAAATACTGGAAATATGAATGTTCAACAGAAAATTATTAATACATCACCAAATTCAAATTCATCATAAACGACTACGTACTCGAGTACTTATTGAAATAACTAACAAATAATAGACAAATAAACCCGGCCGGAACATCACTCTGCACCCTCGTCGTCATGCAGCTCCAGTGGTTGTTTCCCCGCTCTCCTGGATCCTGAACATAAACAAAATGTTCACCCCCGAAGGGGTTAGCACAGCGATGCTAGCACAAGTACCACAACATATTATTCAACATCTCACGAAGAATAATAACGTAAATGACAAAAATACCGATGAGTCTTCTCCTACGAGAAACTCATAAATAACATACACAACTGATAATCACAACATGATATCATAACATACACATGGTAATTCCGACGATCCAGCGTTCACTGCCTAGAACCCACGATGATCCCGTCAGACCAACCCGTGGTGGAAAAACCCGTCCGATGACCCAGCGCACGCTAGCATAGATCCCCCGATGATCCCGTCGGACCAACACGAGGTGGACATACAACAACGACATAGATGCACGACAATATGTATAACATCAATACATAAAACAAATAAGGTACTTGCCTCGATTCGAAGACAAGAACAATACTTCCACGAAAACAAAACACTCGAAGGTCGCCCCTTCAATCAATCACGTAACAAGCTCGAACCTTAACAAAAGAAATAATATAGAATTTATCTCACGTCATACGAATGTCTAACAATTCGATTTACGGCCAAAAGCTCATAAAATGTAATCTGTCTGAACTACTTAGCGTACGCTAAGTATTATACGTAGCGTGCGTTAAGTCTGTTCGTTAGCGCACACAATTAACTAAGCCTAGCGTACGCTAACTACGCACGGTCAGTACCTCATTGATCAGCCGACTGACTCGCCTGATGGCCTAACGTACGTTACGTACCAAATGTAGCGTATGTTAACTCGTGCTCGATAGCGCACATTAATCTACATAGCTTAGCGTGTGCTAACCGTGCATGGCAGTATACTACTGGGCAGCAGATTGTTCTAACGGTGATGAAACTCATGAAATCTTCAGTGTTAATACATGTCATCTCCATGCATAATATGTTCATACGGTTTATGAATGATCTTACAGATTACAACAACTTCAAAAATCAAGAATACGTATTATCATCACAACACCATAATCCATCTTGATTTCAATTCTCATGCGAAGTTTGGTGTTCTTAAGGTCGACGTATTATCATCATGACATCTCGATTTAACCAAGGAGATAAACTAACAATTCCAGTTTATAAGAAAGGGTGCAAATCCAAGATGATTCTTTCTTAAGTCCTTATAACCAAATGTGATATCATCTCCAAGTTCATGATCAATATAACAACATAATTCATACGGATAATCATCTTCAGAATCTTCCTCTCATCATCTGATGTAATAAGATTCCAACTACGAGGTTCCAACGACAATATCTTAAGCATAAACATTCCAATCCTCTAAACATGATGTTTGTTGAATAATTCACCAATGGAACTCAATATATTGCTAGCATGATCATCTTATTCTATAGAACCCGAATCTAAGGCTGGAGATGGAATTAACATACCTTAATATGATGAAATCACTGAACCAAAAAGATGGAATCCGACTCCAGTTGGTTGTATGCCACTCCAAGGTGCTATTCCACTTCAATGATTCATCACAATAATATCCAATATCCAATGATTAAGTAGATGTGTTATAAGTGTGTCTAAGGAAGATGAGATGCTCTCTGGTCTCTCAAGAACGAAGGATGCTCGAAAGAAATGAGAAGAAAATGGAGTGCTGACCCATATATAAACTTTCTGTACATTAGCAGATTAGCGCACGCTACCATACATCCTTAGCGCGCGCTAATAAGAGTTGACTCCAAAACTGTCCAGGTTCATCCGTGGGAATCTTATCCGGTCCTACGTCCGGCTGGCGCATGTGCTAGCCGTCTAGCTCAATAATTGATTGCCTAGCGCACGCAAATCCTACACTCGTAGCGTGCGCTAGTAGTAGCCGATAGCGCGCGTTAAGTTACATTCTTAGCGTGCGCTATCACGAGCTTGCATGAGAAATTTTCCATGTTGTTATACTTATGTACAAAGATTCCAATGTGAGAAATATCATACTCCAATTATCGAGATCACAATCCGAATAATACAGGGTTCAAATACAGATGAAATACACAATGATAAATCCGGATATTGCAAGGACTTTAGCCGATAAGGTCATAACCCTTGGATATTATTGGCCTAACTTGAGGGATGATGCCCAGACCTACGTGAAAAAATGCGATAAATTTCAAAGGTACTCTGACCTACCTAAGGTCCTGGCTGTTGAACAAAGCCTCATCATACTGACTTGGCCCTTCGATATGTGGGGTGTCGACATTATCGGACCTTTCCCCTTAGCCAAGGGAAGCAATAAATATGTCATAGAATCCGTAGATTACTTCACCAAGTGGGTCGAAGCTAAAGCCTTGGCAAAAATCATGGAGGAGAACGCCATCAATTTCATACACGATTATATCTGGTGTCGGTTCGGTGTCCCTAACACGATTGTAACGGATAATGGACTTCAATTCTCAGATGCCTTCACTGAAGAGCTTAACAGATTGGGGGTTCAGCACAAGAAATCCTCACTTAGTCATCCCCAGGGAAATGGACAAGCAGAAGCAGCCAACAAACTGATCTTGACAGCCCTCATAAAAAATCTGGAAGGAAGCGAGGGGAAGTGGCTGGACGACCTCCCCCTTTCCCTATTGGCAGTTCGTACATCCACTCGGGGGCCGATCGGGGAAACACCCTTTGCCTTGACGTACGGTTCAGAAGTCTTGGCCCCAACAGAGATGACACTCCCGACTTTTAGGGTAACTAACTATGACGGAATGGTCAATGAATATAACAGACTCCTAGATTTGGACTTGCTTGATGAGAAAAGACTAGCTTCACAGCTAAGGATGATTAACTACAAACAAAGGACCAAGGCTTATCATGACAAAAAGGTTAAGAAAAGGGTGTTCGAAATAGGTGATTGGGTATTGAGAAAAATTGAGTCTACTCACCGAAAGGCTCAACAAAACAAGCTCTCTCCAAATTAGGAAGGCCCTTATATTGTAACCCACACTATCCGGGACGGGACCTATATGCTTAAGACACCCGAGGGGAAAGAACTGAAACACCCATGGCACTCAGAGTACTTGATAAAGTATTACCAATAGAAGAAGTTAATATGAGCTATCTATTCGATGTAATGGCCTTTTATCTATCAAAATTCGTTTCATCATTCTGTCGAGTACTTAATTCATACATGCTTAGACATTACATAACAATGTCTGAGCAATAAAACAAGTCTGGAGCACTAACGCCTGACTTAAACATTTAAAGCAAGGCAACTCTTGAAAATTCATATGAAAGCCTGGTTCCTATAAAGGCTAAAGCACACATAACATGCTTGGTCACCAACATGCCGAGTTAAGACTAAAACGTCTAACTCAGACAATTCGGGCCTAGTTCTAACAACTAGTCTGCTCAAATTTAAAATGAGTACATGACACTCAACATGCCGAGTTAAGATTAAGACATCTAACTCAGATAATCTGAGCATAGTTCTTACAACTAGTCTGCTCAAATTTAATAATGAGTACATGACACTCAACATGCTGAGTTAAGATTAAGACATCTAACTCAGACAATATGAGCCTAGTTCTGACAACTAGTCTGCTCAAGTTTAATAATGAGTACATGCCACTCAACACGCCGAGTTAATATTAAGACATCTAACTAAGATAATCTGAGCCTAGTTATGACAACTAGTTCGCTCAAATTTAAAAATGAGTACATGACACTCAGCATGCCGAGTTAAGATTAAGACATCTAACTCGAACAATCTGAATCCAGTTCTAAACAACTAGATAAAGTTTGACAAACGACACGCTGATCACAGATATACGATCCCTGTCTCATCTACACTTGGCTCGTACTGGCAAAAGTGATCATAAATAAACTAAGGTAGACATCCCGGCCTTACCCCGGTGTAAAGTGGGATCTCCTTCTGACATTTTCAAGAAGGCCGACCTCAACTACTCGGCCTAACGATAAACCAGTTTGTGGTTGGTTAAGTATGAGCATCTCGTAATACGAGATAGAAAACTTGAGCATGAACCGCGTATCAAGAGTACAGAAAGAAACATGGTGAAAACACCCAAATCAGGTCAAGAAGAATATAGGAAAAGCATGAAGACCTCGATAAGACAACCGGGATCAGACATTATAAGTATTCAAACAAAAGAGTACATTGTTCTAGCCAAATCGGCTTACAATCCATCCAAATACAAAGACAAAAATTGAACTATCCAAGTCAGGCCACATCCTCTTCCTCGGCCTGTGCTATCAAGTCGTCGAAATTATTCTCTTAAGGAGTCGGAGGATCCCATACCGGCTTCCCTTATTGAGAATCCCTAGCCCTTATGTTCTTAAGATCATTCTTAGAGTACGGGATCATAGGATGAGCCTCCCTGGCTTCGGCACTGTAAGGATCTTGGACGAAGAGTCAGGTGAGCTTCTTCAGAGGCACCTCGACTTCAGGGTCAATGTAGAGGAGCCGACATAAATTTGACCAGGCATCGCCGTAGACAGAGCCCGCTTCATCAGCCAAGTCATCCTGATACTATTTACTCTTTCGATATTACTCGACGGCGGCCTCCTCTTTGCTAGGCAAGTCCTCCTCAAGAAAGGACAGCCTTTCATCCGCGGCATTCTTCTCCAACACCAAGAGCTCGGCCCTCTTCCTCTGTGCCTCGGCCTCGGCCTCAACAATCTCCCAAGCAGACTCAGGTTGCAGCAAGGCCTCCTTTAGTTTCTCCAAGTCATCCAATGTAGACCTCTTGGCAAACTCGGCTTGTTCTACCTTCAGCACGGCATCGTGCACCAAGGCATCATGAGAAGATTTCTCCTTCTCGAGGGCTTCAACATTCTCAGCGAGCTTAACAGTAGATTCTTGGGCCGACTTGGCCGCCGCCTCATTCTTGTGCACCAGATCCACGACCTGCCTGAATACCGCATACTCGTGCTGGGCTATGGTGGCGAGCTACAAAAAGAAAATAAACTAGTTCTAGCATATTGCAAAAAAGAAATTACAAAGTATGGGAAATCGGCAAGGAATAAATGGTACCTCACTAAGAATTAAACCCTTCTAGTTGAATAGTTAGAGCGAACTCGGCTTGTCAGCAAAGCCGTTCAATATAAGATGTATTCATGGCGCGCTTGATGACTGGTTCCCCAAGCTTCAAGGCAGCCCGGATCGAACTGTCGAATCAAACCCAGACATAATCGGCGCAACAACAAATGAGTCAACCAAGTTTTTAATCTCGGCATCGGATAGGGTGAAAGCCGAGGATGAACCATATGGCAAGGGAATGGTTCTCTTCTGAGAAGGCTCTTCTCGAGCTCGACCTCCATCATCCCTCAGCCTTTTCTGTCTCTTGAGAGGCTCTGCCTCGGGGTCCGGCCCGCGATCTCGGGGCAGTCCTTGAGAGTGCCCCTAGACTTGACTCCAGGCACGAGTCTGAGTAGGGCTAACTTCCTCGGTGGGCTCCCTCTCGACTTCCGCTTCGGGTTCGAACGACGTCCCAGCTTGAACGATTGGCGGCTCCTTAGGAAGCAAAGACTCCCCTTTATCTTGCAGCTCTTTTTGCCTAGCCGCCATATCGGCATGTCTATTTTCGACTCCCCTAAACTGAGATAGCCTCTTCCTTTTTCGAGCTGCCATGACGGGGTCTATGTGCTCCTCATTGACCTTCTGGATGTCCTCCATCGAGAGATCTGCGCAAAAATAAATGTTAGCCCAGGACGAGACGAGAGAAAAAATGAAGGTGACAACAAGTATGAAGAAAATTACATCCTACGATGTCCACGACTTCTAAGCACTTGTCCCCCTCGGCCCTGCAAGTTGCACAATCCTTGTGAAAGACGAAATTGGGGTGAACAACCCAGTCAGGAAATTGAGCCCCCTTTTGACCTCGACCAAAGGTCTAACCCTAGCTATGGGCCCCCTCATTAGGCCGGCCTGAGCATGGTAATGAAAGTCAGTCTCCAGCTCGGCCCGGTTGAGAATGGCAGCGGAGGAGAACTGCTCGAGCTTTGCAATCAAGTCCGCACTCCAGTCCGGCTCATGAACGCGCAAAGTGCAATGCGGTGAAATAACAGGTGCTGCAAATTCCCAGCCATGCCAGCTCTCAACCTTGATCACGTGCCTGTTCCAACCCGTGACCTTATTGACGGTATTTGAAATGGGGGCCATGAACTTAGGTTTGTTGGGATCAGACTTAATGGTGATGGTTCTGGTTTTGGAGTTGTAAGATAAATTGTAAAAGTGATAGAAGGCAAACATGCACGGCTTAAAGCCGAGACCACAGCACAAGATAATAAAGGTGGTGAGATACCTGACTGCATTGGCACCGAGGTGGGCTGGGATAATTTCCCAGTCCTCCAAAAATTGATTAATGAAAGGGTCCAAGGGCAGTCTCAGGCCGAGGTGGAATTGCTTAAAATAAAACGGGACGAGGGCGTCACTATAGTAGAAAGTTTTAGCTTCATGCTCATCGGCGAAAGGAGTGGCCAAACTATGGTGGAGCTTATACTCATTCCTATCCACCTCATATGTGGTATAAAGTTCCTCAAGCATCTCGTCCCCCCTTGAGGATGCTTAGGCTGAAAGGAGCCTCCTGGGTTTATCGGGCCTTTGCCTCGGCTACGTCTTGAGCCGACAACCCTGGAGTCGAACTCCCCGATGGGTCTGTCAGAAGTACTCTCCCCAGCCATACCTATAGAAGAGGACAAGGGATTAGACTCACCATGTGAAGACGATGAGGTGAGCTTCTTCCTTGTCTCAACCACTTGGGCCGAGGAGGAATCTCCCCCAAGGCGAAGCCGAGCTTGAGACTTGTCCTTGACATAATATAAAAAAATGCAGTCTAGGACTTCGTCCAAACTATCAAGAGTCAACACGACGACATCACTACCATCTACGGTCCTAGGCGCAAAAGACCCAGAGGGATATCTAACATCCATTCTAGGGGTTTTGTTCATGTACAACATTTCACCAATGGCCGCGAGGGATAGAAGCCTCCACGACCCATTGGATTTAACATAACTCCTAGAGTTCCTAATGTAGAAACCGTAAGTGGAATTCTTTTCCAAATACCCACGCTTAGACATCTTGAGGACGCAAAGTTTAACAGAAGACTTGATGCTTTGAAAAACTCAACAATGGCGGAAAAAAATAAATGGGAAATGGAGCTCGAAAAATACCTCAAGAAGCAAAGATAAGCGGATGAAAATAAACAGGAAGCAATGCCGGAAGAACTGGTCGAAGTAAATTGGCAGAAAAACAGCCACAAATGGAGCGGTATAAAGTGTCGCCGGGCCGCTGCAAATTGTTCTCTGTTCAGAATCCGAAGAATGAAGGGAATAATTTTGATTTTATAAGGAGGGCACGCAGGTGTCATAATTGCACGGCATTAATGGGCGCGGTTCTCCAGGAGAGTGTCTCTTCGCCTCTCCACGTGCACGTCGCCCAATTACATGAAGGGATTCGAAGCGATTGGTATGACCGGACCCTTAAAATTCAGTGAGATGCCCAAACAAGTTGAGGCCGACATAACTCCAAGCAAAGCCGGCTTCAGAGAAGCAACCAAAACCCTGAAGGATAAAGGATGGACTTGAGTTCCTACTTGGAATGCCGAGATAGAAACTCGGAGGCTACTGAACGACATAAACCGAATTGATTACTGTTAGATGTATTTTTATGCACTTTATTGTTATTATTCTATCTCCATTTTAGGTTTAAATCTGCAAAAATGAGCTTTTAATGCACTATATTTATATGTTTTGAAGGAAATTGGAGTCCGGAAGCTCGAACGATGAAAAACGGACCAAAACGACAATTTTTGGTGAAGGGCCGCGGCACAATGATAGCAGGCCGCGGCACACGCACGGCACAACAAGAAGCGGTACACACTGTACTGGGGGTCACGGCACGAAGAAGCTGAGTCGCGGCCCGTAAGGACAAATCACGCCCAGGTCTGCCGCTTGAAGACAGGGGCCGCGGCACACTAATGCCGGGCTGCGGCCCGCCGCGCTGGTGCCCTACTCGCAGCTCGCGATTTCGGCAATTTGGAAGCTCGTTTCTGACCTATTTTCCGGACGCGGTTTTGTGGCTGATGAAAAATTATAAATAAGCATTGAAGGTCAGAAGAAAAGGCATCGAAGAGAAGGAGAAAACACCGATCGAGCAGAGAGCAGAAGTCAGAGAACGAAGGATTTCAAGTTCTTCAACTGTGTTTGATTTCTTTTATGCTTTCTTCAATTATTTGTGTAGTATTTTCTAGCATGTCGGGCTAGAACCCTATTCTAGGATTTTGATGAAACCGAGGTTTTGATGAATTAACTTTTGATTTTGCATTATTAATATATATCTCCCTTTCTTATTGAGTTTTCCCCAATTGTTTTTAATACTATCAATTATGTGGCCTATGATTGATTTGTTTTGAGTACGCAACTCTAATCAGGAGAGGAGAGTTAGTAGGAAAAATTGGTGAGAAACGTTTTATCTTGTGAGATAGGAATATGCTCATAGGAGTTACGTGGCCTATCTGAAGATTTCGTACTTTTTGTCTATTGTCGAATTAATAAACCTAGGAATAGAGTGTGTTATTCGCCTTAGAAAATTCTACTGACCTCGGGAGAGGCGGTAGAGTATTTTAGCAATCTTCGCCTTTAATAAATTGGGAAATCATTTAATTCATATAAATCAAAAGTAATTCGGATAAATCGAGGTGGATTCTCAATCATAGATTAACTCTTTATTTGATCTTCTTTCTTCGAAAAATCGATTTTATTATTTGTCCTTAGTTTATTCCTTTATTAGTTTTTCTTTAATATTACTTGCACCTCCAATTTCGATTGTTCAAATAAAATTAGAATACATATAAATTGGTAATTAGTGAGTCAGTCCTCGAGGGAACGATATCTTACTTATCACTTTATTACTTGCTTACGACAACGTGCACTTGCGTTCACCAAATTTCGTAACAAGTTTTTGGCACCGTTGCCAGGGACTGATTGTTTTACTAATATCGATTTCAGTATTTCTAGTCTTAATTTGAACACTCTTTTATTTTCGTGTAATTTTTTATTATTTGTTTTCCTTTCAGGAGTTTTGTGTAGTGCATGAGAAAATTCGGTAACGAAGGCCTATTACCTTTGGATACTGAACTCGAGCGCACTCTGCGGAAAAACAAGAAGGAAAAGCGTGAGCTATCAACAAGAGACACCATGGCCGATAACACAGAAAATCACGGAGTAGACAATCCTATGCAGCAAGCTCAACCGGCATTCTGAGATTATGCATTGCCTCAAATTAACGCGAATTTTTCGGGGATTCGGCGCCCAACTGTCCAAGCAAACAATTTCGAGATAAAGCCGGCCATAATCCAGATGGTACAAGTAAGCCAATTCTGCGGATTAGCGAATGGCAACCCCAATGCTCTTATTGCGTCTTTTCTAGAGATATGCGATACGTTCAAAAATAATGGAGTTTCTGATGACGCCATTCGTCTACGGCTTTTCCCATTTTCTTTGAGGGATAAAGCTAAGTTTTGGTTGAATTCACTTCCACCGGGCTCTATCACGACTTGGGCAGAGCTAGCGCAAGCCTTTTTAGCTAAGTTCTTTCTGCCAGCAAAGACGGCGAGTTTTTGGAACGAAATAACGACGTTCGGGCAATTTGAGATGGAATCGCTTCATGAAGCTTGGGAGCAATACAAGGATTTACTAAGGAGATGCCCACACCATGGCCTACCGGGTTGGCTACAAATTCAGACCTTCTATAACGGACTAAGTGCATCCACACACACACTCTTGTTGATGCAGCCGCTGGAGGAGCTTTAATGGGCAAAACGATGGCGGAAGCTCATTCTTTATTGGAAGCAATGGCTGCAAATGCTTATCAGTGGCCTTCCAAACGTGTAAACCCAAAGCAAGTTATGGGAGTTTCCGATAATGATCCGATCGCTACACTATCAGCCCAAGTTGCAGCGCTGACTCAACAATTGCAAGCTTTTTCACATGCTCCTTCTACCATTACCACAGAATTATGTAATTGGTGTAACGGGTCTCACCCTAATGCGGAATGCCAAGTTGGAAATCCTTTCGAGCAATCTCCGATGGAACAAGCTCAGTTTGTGGGGAATGGAAATCGGCAGAACAATCCATATTCCAACACATATAATCCAGAGTGGCGAAATCACCCCAACTTTTCGTGGAAAAACGGACAAAATTCAAACCAACCTCAATTTTCTCAACACCAACAGCAACCCCCTCCTACTCCAAAAATCTCTCTAGAGGAGGCAATGGCGAAATTAGCAGCAAATACGAGTCAGTTCATGACCCGTACAGAAGCAACCTTGCAAAACCATTCCGCCTCTATTCGCAACTTGGAAGTCCAATTGGGTCAAATAGAAAATGTGTTAACAGCCCGACCTGAGGGTACCTTGCCAAGTACAACTGAGACGAACCCCAGAGAGAGTATTAACGCCATTGGTTTGAGAAGCGGGAGGGAAGTGTGTGAGCAGCGCGGGAGGAACAAAAAGAGAGGTGAAGATGAGGAGAAGAAAAATTCGGCATCTGAAGAATCACAAATTTCCAAAAGCTCGAAACTATTTCCTGACAATCCGATGGCCTACGTGCCACCCGTCCCGTTTCCGCAGCGATTGCAAAAGCAAAAATTAGACAAGCAATTCTCCAAGTTTCTTGACGTCTTCAAGAAACTACATATCAATATTCCATTTGCTGATGCCTTGGAACAAATGCCGAGCTATGTGAAGTTCATGAAAGAGATCTTATCGAACAAAAGGAAGCTCGAATAGTATGAGACAGTGGCATTAACAGAAGAGTGCAGCGCCATTCTACAGAAAAAGCTCCCGCCAAAATTGAAGGATCCAAGAAGCTTCAATATACCGTGTACTATAGGAAACCTGTCTTTTGATAGAGCGTTGTGTGATCTCGGCGCCAGTATTAATCTTATGCCCCTTTCCATTTTTAAGAAGCTAGGTATTGGGGAAGCCAAGCCGACGACAATCTCTTTGCAATTAGCTAACAGATCTATCAAGTATCCGAGGGGAGTAATAGAAGACGTTTTGGTTAAGGTCGACAAATTCATCTTTCCGGCCGATTTTATTTTGCTTGATATGGAGGAGGACCATGACATCCCAATTATCTTGGGAAGACCATTTTTAGCCACCGGCTGAACTCTCATTGATGTGGAGAAAGGAAACTTACTTTACGGGTTCAAGATGAGCAAGTCACGTTCTAAGTGTTTCAATTTTTTCTGTGTCCAAGTAGTGTCGAGAAGTGTTCACAAATTGAAAGCGTAGATATCTTTGCGAAAGATGCACACTGGGAGAGTTTTCGGTTGAAGTGTTCAGAATCCATTTCAGCTACTCCGACGTCTAAGAAAAATGAAGAACGAATCGTGTATCTTAAGCATTTGAATATGTTGTCTTCAACATCCGTTCATCTACCATCGAAAAATTCTCATGCTGTCATAAGTTCGCCCGTGGAATTGAAAGCTAAGCCGGAAGTCAAACGAGTGCCAAGTCAGTTGCAAAATAGGTGTTTTGGTAGGTTACTATTGTTTAAGCTGTTTAGCAAAGAACATTGGATGCCCAAACCAAAAGTCGAACGGTTGAAAACTAATGGTAAAAAATTTAAATTACGTAATAACGGTTCGATGGACTGTGCGGAGTCCAAATGGTCTTTGCAAAATGCAAACTGATTTTCAATAAGTCCAGCTGAAGACTAAAAACTTAGCGCTTCTCGGGAGGTAATCCGAGTATTAGTTGTAGATTTTATTTTTTTTCATTATTTTCCTTTATTTTAGGAGTCTATTCTTTGGCGTTTTTGGCTTTGCTTGGCTTCTATCTCATGTTCTAAGTGCTTTCATATGAAAAATTCTGTACAGGAACTCCCAGGGCAATTTTTAACTTAGGGCCGCGGCACACCTGAAGCGGGCCGCGGCACTCACAAGCTTCAAAAATCGGCTGAGTGAACTATACTCTATGCCGCGGCACGACATCCCTGAGCTGTGGCACACTAACACACTGAGCCGCGGCACGCTAGGCCAGGCCGCGGCACGCCAAAAGACTCAAAACAACTCCAGGTAAACTGTACTGTGGGCCGCGACTCACTTATTACGTGCCGCGGCCCCTGCCAATTAATTAAAAAGAGCTGGGCTGCTCAGAATCCATCCGGCCGAGACATATGGTATCTCAAATCTTTCCCTCTTCCGCGCGGCGCTGTAGGTATCCTTTCAATTCATTCTTCTTCTTATCTTCTTGAATCCAACTCCAGGTAACCCTCAATCCTTAGTTTGATTTGCAATAAAGACTGAACAATGGGATAATGTGTATTGCTGAATTTATTTTTTCTTCCCTAAGTTCTATCAAGAAGTTGATCGGATTGTGTTGTGTTTCTCGATCAATTGTTGATTATGTCTTGGTGATTCGACATGAATTATTGCGATTTTGTTTATTATTGGGGATTGAATTAAGCAAAGACTACTTTTGTTCTTCATTTGAATTTATGCACTTAAAGTGTTCGAAAAAATGTCCCTGTTGGAAATGCCTCCGTTGATGAGAAATTCTCATCAACCTTTGGAAACGTATATGATTGTCTGAAATGGTGTATCCTCCCTGCCTTTTGCGTAATTTTGACGAATTCGCTTTGGCTCGGAAGAGAAAGCTGACCTCACCAGACGAGGGCAACACCAGTGCCTGAGCTTATCTTAGGGGAGTACTTGACCTTTCTCTTACTGCATACTATTATTTGTTGTCCATTGAGGTCAATGTATTTCTCAAGTTTGGGGGGGGGGGGGGGTTATATTCAGTTGCTATTTACTTATTCGTTGTTATTGACTCTAGCCTTGCTTGTTGTGATTTTACTTGCATTCGTGGATTTTTCGTGCAGCCTTGTGTAAAACTGATGATATGATACTGATTTCTTTTTGAAGAAACAGTTGAGTTTTGGTCGAGTTTGCAGTCTGCGGTATTTGTTTCCTTTGAGTATTCATTTAGGTTTGAATTTTTTTAGTTATTGTAGAAATATTAGCATATAAGAAATGAGACATACGTGTTTTCGAACTGCCGTCTATACGTTTGGTTACACTTTTCACGTAGCTAGTCGTCCAGTAATATGAGTCTTATTGGCATTTAAATTTGAGTTTAGAGTTTCGAGAATTTATACATGTTCTATGATGGGAAGTCTAGTAACTGGGGGTATTCACGTGACCCGTTGTTTACTCTTACGTGAATCGACGACCCTGAATAGACTAATGGTTTAGAGAAATCGCATTTCCGATGATGGGAAGCCTAGTAACCGGGGGTATTCACGGGACCCGTCGTTTACTCTCGCGTAAAACAGCAACCTTGAATCGGACGTGCGGGAATAGCTATTCGAGTTTTTTCTCCACTGTAGAGGGGAACTTAGTAACTAGAAGCATCCATGTGCCCCATGAGTATCTTTTAAGTTAAACGGTTCCCCAATACATGAGAATGGAAATCCACCCTAGGGTTATTCCGATGAAATATCCTGAGAGCCGGAACCTAGTGGTTAACTCGATTCATTATAATGATTATACATAAGGGAATGCTGTCCGAGGATTATTATTGACAATGAAACTCTTGCATTTTTGCCACGAGACTGGGGGACTAGGCGAGTTGGCTTGTTTAAATCTAACCCTTCATATTGGCGGTCGGCTAAATTCACTCTTGTTAATCTTTGAGCTTCGATTTTCTTCATGACCGATAGTTCAGCACTAAAAATGATTGCTTTGTGGAATCCTTATCCGTGATGTGACTCACTAAAATGATATGTGTATTTTTCTTTGAGATTTTCAGGGGAGTATTAATCAGGTGAACACTGTGGATATTGCACGTTTACCCACGATACTTGTCATCTCATTTGAAATTTAATTTTTGCTTGAGGACAAGCAAAGACTTAAGTTTGGGGGTATTTGTTAGATGTATTTTTGTGCACTTTATTGTTATTATTCTATCTCCATTTTAGGTTTAAATCTGCAAAAATGAGCTTTTAATGCACTATCTTTATATTTTTTGAAGGAAATTGAAGTCCGGAAGCTCGAACGACGAAAAAAGGACCAAAACGACAATTTTTGGTGAAGGGCCGCGGCACAATGATAGCAGGCCGCGGCACACGCACGGCGCAACAAGAAGCGGTAACACTGTACCGGGGGCCGCGACCCGAAGAAGCTGAGCCGTATCCCGTAAGGACAAATCGCGCCCAGGTCTGCCGCTTGAAGACAGGGGCCGCGACACACTAATACCGGGCCGCGGCCCGCCGCGCTGGTGCCCTACTCGCAGCTCGCGATTTCGGCAATTTGGAAGCCCGTTTCTGACCTATTTTCTGAACGCGGTTTTGTGGCTGATGAAAAATTATAAATAGGCATTGAAGGTCAGAAGAAAAGGCATCGAAGAGAAGGAGAAAACACTGATCGAGCAGAGAGCAGAAGTCAGAGAACGAAGGATTTCAAGTTCTTCAACTGTGTTTGATTTCTTTTATGCTTTCTTCAATTATTTGTGTAGTATTTTCTAGCATGTCGGGCTAGAACCCTATTCTAGGATTTTCATAAAACCGAGGTTTTGACGAATTAACTTTTGATTTTGCATTATTAATATATATCTCCCTTTCTTATTGAGTTTTCCCCAATTGTTTTTAATACTATCAATTATGTGGCCTATGACTGACTTGTTTTGAGTACGCAACTCGAATCGGGAGAGGAGAGTTAGTAGGAAAAATTGGTGAGAAACATTTTATCTTGTGAGATAGGAATATACTCATAGGAATTACGTGGGCTGTCTGAAGATTTCGTACTTTTTGTCTATTGTCGAATTAATTCACCTACGAATAGAGTGTGTTATTCGCCTTAGAAAATTCTACTGACCTCGGGAGAGGCGGTAAAGTATTTTAGCAATCTTTGCCTTCAATAAATTGGGAAATCATTTAATTCATATAAATCAAAAGTAATTCGGATAAATCGGGGTGGATTCTCAATCCTAGATTAACTCTTTATTTGATCTTCTTTCTTCGAAAAATCGATTTTATTATTTGTCCTTAGTTTATTCCTTTATTAGTTTTTCTTTAATATTACTTGCACCTCCAATTTCGATTGTTCAAATAAAATTAGAATACATATAAATTGGTAATTAGTGAGTCAGTCCTCGAGGGAACGATATCTTACTTATCACTTTATTACTTGCTTACGACAACGTGCACTTGCGTTCACCAAATTTCGTAACAATTACGTGGATCGAAAGAGCCTGGGCATAAGCCCAGTAGGGCCGACAAATCAAGACCATGCAAAGTGTAACACCCGCAAACCATTCAGGAATATTACAGCACCGCAGACCCTCTCCATGAGGATCTACGAGGCTAAATACAAAAGCAATACATCACATTACATGCCGACATGGCTACATAATAAACCATTAGACCGATTTGGTCTTTTATCACAACACACCCATCATTACATACAAGACTCTTTCCCGAAACTCATACCCATGCAGGGGTTAGAATACATCAATATTTCCATGAAACGGAAATTACCACAATGGTAGAACAAGACAACAAGACTTTACCAAATACTCGACACTGGTCTTCATGTGATTAGTATCATCGTCTTCCATCACCCTTCATACCGACCCTGTGATTCGCTCCCCAGCAACCTGCAAGTACCTGGACGCAATACAAACATCCACCCTCGAATACTCGGGGGTTAGCAAAACTCCACTGTTTCGCTAGTGCAAGTATAAAATACGAATACAAGCCATACACAACATACTCCAAGAACATAATAATCGTGAACATACTTCCCGAGATAAATCAATGATCAAAACTGTTCAAATCATGAAAGGTGGGAATAAACCTAATATACATCTTACAGAACATTTAAAGATCTGAGGAGTTTTGAAAACATTTGGGATTTAAGAATTCTCAAGCCTTTCTAAAACACTTGGGGACACGGCCCAAAAATCATTTTTCCCAAAATATAATTCCGATAACAAAACACGGGTCCACAACCCAAATCACAAAACACGGGGTCCAAGACCCAAATTACGAAACACGGGGTCCAAGACCCAAATCACGAAACACGGGGTCCAAAACCCAAATCATCCATACAACATATTCCCAATGATTATATGCGTCCCGTGCTACCAAGCCACGAACCTCAGATGCTCCCGCAGAACGTACCTGAGTGAATAACCCAATGGAAATCCATACCAAATCACATGTCACCGTGATAACAGTCACGTAACCATAACCATACATACGTTCATAGTTATCCCGGCATCGCACTAACAAGCTACGAACCTCGTAGCCTCCACGAGACATACCCGATTGGACAACCCATGACATGTACAACACACAACCAAACCACAACCATAAGTTATCCCGGCATCGCGCTAACAAGCCGCGAACCTCGGAGTCCCCGCGAGACATACCCGGATTGGATAACCGCACAAGTTATCTCAGCATCGGGCTAGCAAGCCACAAACCTCGGAGTCCCCGCAAGACATACCCGATTGGACAACCCTACGGTCACGCCCGACCCATACTAGCAAGTATGGGTCCCGAAGATTCAACAATCTTACCCGGAGGCACATCACTTTCAACGATCACATAACAATAAGCAAACATCAAGCCAAACAACACTAAACATCACAACCTCCTTTCAAAGGAGTAACAACCAATATCACCCGTCACATATTCGCCGAAGAAGCACACATATCAATACCCAATCCTCGGCATATGATTACGACCTACTATATTCACTAAGTGAAATTATAACATCTTCCAACATACATAATTAACACACGTATTCCGAGAACATATTTATTCACGAATCATACGAGTTATCTTTTGAAAGACAGCATTTATCGAGAACATACCGATCCTTTTTAAAGTTCATTAAACATTCGAAATGCGCATAAGATCATTCACCAACAATCACAGCTACGAAACATGAAACGTATGAGCAAGATACTTGCCTCGATACCACGAGCAACGGAACAACGAAAGGATACGGTCGGTTAGTCCTCGAATTTCCAAGAACAACCAATAACTCGTCAACTCCACGAAAACTACGAAAATAATATCACCATGAATTAATAACGCTAAACAGCATCCGAATCAACCTGAAAAATAACAAGAATCCGAGGATCATGACCAGTACAACGAGATTACCATGAACAATTCATCAAAATCGGACAAGATCAATGAATCACGAAGAAACCCCCAAAAAAATACACAACTAGGGTTCTACGGAAGAAATACCTCGATCCGGCGAAGAACAAGGATTGGATGTTGATCTAATCGACAAAGGCCTTCCAAGCCTTGGAAATGAGTAGAATCGGCCAAGAACGTCACTCCCCATCGCACCCGTCTGAGAGCCGCCACCAGAAGAAGAAAAACGCAAGAAATGAGGCCTGGTCCGTCACCAGGCCTATATATGAGCGACAGCGTTACGGCCATAACCGGCAGCTCATTACGGCCGTAACCTGATCAACGCATTTAGCGTACGTAATGGCCGAAGCCTTGTAACACCCCCGAGATATTCAAGGTGTATTACAGCGCCGTGGACCCCTACATGGGACCCACCAGGCTAAAACAAGAAAACTCCACTCAACTAACCGTCTCGGTTAGCAAGGAAACAATTGTTAACAACAAGAACATAAAATAACACGTCCGGTACAACCGACATAATAAACATCAACCGACAAATATAGTAACTTTGACGAAGACCGAACACAATCCGAAAGGAAAAGCCTAAGTACTCGCGAGTACAATCTATAAGTTTACAATTTGGAAAACAACCATATCAAAAGAGACAGTAGGAATCATAAGACTCAATTGCACATGTCAACAACCTTGACCGACATCCTCGTACCATCCCAGCACCCGCTCGTCTGACTGAACGTAACCTGAAATCCATAACAAGAATTTCCCCAAAACGGGTCCCCAAAGGGGTTAACAATTACGCTAGTACAAGTAATCAAGGCAAACCATTCGCTTACACGTTTCATAGTACAATGCACCAATTCATTTCAAAAACCAAAACCAGACATGTCTTTTCCGGAAACAAACAGTCAATCACATTTGTCTAGGACCGGGACAAAGCCACAAATCCCACTCGAGGCTTCTAAGTACCCTCCCGAGCTGGCCATATCATAAAACAAATCACGCACATGCATCGCTTAGGACCGGGACGAAGCCACAAATCCGACTCGAGGCCTCTAAGGACCCTCTCGAGCTGGCTAGCTAAACAAACTCATGAATCCAGGACACAAACCATTGAACTCCCTCCGTGATCCCGTCGGACCCTCCCGAGGTGAGCAAATCACACACAATATACATTACCATTTCACGTTAAGCATAAAGGTTTCCAAAAATACTTGCCTTGAATAATTGACGACGCAATGAACGGAAAGGAAAGTCACCGACGAACGCTAGGAACCAATGAAACCGAACCTAACGATTTGAAGAATACAATCACAACCATTTCTAAACGAATACGGAATTGGAATACACCCGAAAACCCACCTACGATTCATGTATATTCGTATAAAAATGACAACGAGGGCGGACCACAACCAAATCCTCTCGATTCCATAAAAACCACAAAATATACCATGAATCCATAGGGAAACTAAGAATACCAACAAGATTAATCATATTCATCATGAATTAATCAACAAAACGGAATGAATCGGATAAAAACGCGAAAACCCCCAAATCTCCCCAAAAGTAGGGTTCTAAAGATCTAACCATGATTCGCTGGATCAAGGGATGTTATAGGATGATTGATAATTGATATAACCTCCAGAACTTCGTGGATTCATTGTCTAACAACATGACTTCGCTTCCTCCGAACCTCCAGCCGCGGACAGAAAAGAAAGGAAATGAAAAACGAGTGAAAATGAGGCTGCTCTGTCATATATATACTGGGCCGGAACTAGCGTGCGCTATCGGCCCAGAACCCTCGGCCAAGGCCCGCACGACCCGGCACTGCCGACCAATCCTGCCGACCAAACCTGCCGACCGTGACCTGCCCGCCCGACCCCGATAGTGTGCGCTGCACGGACGTTAGCGCGCGCTGGCGGACCTGTCCAGTAACCTCTGGACTAAACAGCTCGTCCAGGTAACGTACGCTAGTCGGCCGGCAGCGTGTGCTACACATGCCGATTAGCGCGCGCCACGACCGACAGTAGCGTGCGCTACCTGCCGATCCTCCCCGAGTCCAATACTCCAGTAACCCCTCTGCCCAGCCCGATAGCGTACGCTAGCCGGTCGGCAGCGTGCGCTACACCTGCCGAGTTAGCGCGCACAGCCTTCCAGCCATAGCGTGCGCTACGCCGGTTCCTGCCGCGCCTGCTCGGCCAGTGCCCAACACTTCCGACAGTGCCGCACCTGTCCGGCCAGTGCTCGGCCGCCATGACCCGACGACTCGATTTCCAAAAACGTACGGAACGAACATGACAAAATACTCGCGGACATCATCAACGACCCGAAATGAAAACATAATGCAATAATTAATCATACGCGACCAATAAAAGAGTCGAGACAATAAATACAGATACAGATACCCATAACTTTGGGTAAATTACAAAATGGCCCAAAACGCCCGAAAATCACGATACGTGATCGAGTAACCAAACCGAAGTTCACAACACGTATAACAAAGTTAAACGGACTTACGGGAAACTCGTAACAGCAGTTTCGAACGAGATTTGCAAGAATCGAACTCGAGTGCGGAAAAGTCGCCAAAAAGTATGGAACTCAACAAAACGGCACCAAAACGAACTCGGATGTCAAAAAGTGCAGAATTAATCATTCTCAGAATGATGAAAATGGTCATGATCGAGTCGTCAAAACGGACTTTCGCCGAAAAAAAGAAATTACCGGAAATCGAAATTACGGGTATTACAAGCCTTGCGTATGTAACGGTCATACCTTACGACCGTAATCGGCATAGGCTTATGGCCATAATCGAGCTCCTGTGGCAATCGATCAAATGTGCCAATCATTACGGCCAGAATCGCCAGTGGCTTAGCGGCAGAATAAAGCCTTACTACCAGAATCGATGAACCCGACGCACAGAATCGAGTCCTACTGTGCCGTGGTGTGCGGACGTCTTACGACCGTAACCGGCCAGGCCTTATGTCCGTAACTCGACCCAGCCAGCCCTCCGACTGCCCGACTCGATACTCAACGACGTCTCGATCACGCGAACGCACCGCCTATGATCCAAAACAATAATGAACAGGCTACGGAACTCAACGTATCACAGTACATGCATGTGTAACACCCCCAATCCGCTCAGGGATATTACACGCCGTAGAACCTTTCCTCAAGGATCTACCAGGCTAGTAACAACATGAAACATCTTGACAATGCCTTTAAGGCTAAAATGACTCAGTAGACCGATTTGGCCTTTCAATAAAAACATACAACTCGATTACAACTCATGCCCACGCAGGGGTCAAAACACAACCACACCCGTACAACGGGAAAAATATAGCAGCGGAAAATAAAGTACAACTGAACCAATACACGATGTACGGTTCCTCATGTGATTAGTATCGATCATCTTTCATCATCCTTCGTGCCGAACCTGTGTTATGCTCCAAAACCTGAATGCAAAAACAGACATCCACCCCCCGAATACTCGGGGGTTAGCAAAACTCCACTGTTTTGCTAGTGAAAGAACAAAGTGCAAATACGAGCCATACAATTCACATTCCACGAATAACAATAACCAGGAATCCTCAAAGATCCAAACGAAACGAAAAGTACTTCTCGAGGCAAGAGTTTGTGAAAACCTTTCAAAATCGAAATATCATAAATCAATGGAAATAATTTATAAAACAGTTTAGAATGCCATCGATAGTTTTAATAGAAAACAATTTAGGATTATCAAATCCTACTTTTCAAAATCCAAAAGACAAAAGGGGTCACCGCCCCAAAGGTTTACTTTCTGAAAAAAATGACATTTACCAAACCGTTGGGATTTTAGCCCCAATTCCATAAAATGACTTTTACAAAACCATTGGGATTTTAGCCCCAAATCTCATCAACTCACAGTATACAAGAACGACCACAAGGTTCGTCTTCCAACGTCAAAATCCACAATTAAAGGATTTAACACAAGCAACAAAATACTCTAGAGCCATCCTAGCCAAGTAGGCCAAACGAACAACTTACCTCTTACACACTTAGTCAACGCATGCAATCATGAAAACCGTTCAAAAGCACTCATTTCCGGAAATCCCATAATCAAATCACATTTGCAAAATGCACCACAATTAACCGTCGATCCACGTCTCTGTGGACCCCTACCGAGACCCTGTCGGATCTAACCCGTAGTGGTTAAAAGCAAGCTCGTCGATCCACGTCTCTTGTGGACCCCGACCGAGACCCCGTCGGATCTAACCCGTAGTGAGCATACACACACACACGTTACTCATGCAATACTAACATGCTAAGAATGTAAGTTCATTAAGAATACTCACTAGAGATGGCCATTAACTCGACACCATTATCAAACTCTTCAAAACACAATAACAAGATTAAATACGGAATACACGACTCCATAACTTTAAACAATAGGAGTATCATCATCAAATCCTTCAACATTCAAAATAATCAAATCATAATCAGTTCCCAAACACACCGTTCACAAAACACACGCGCGTTTTGAAAGAGAGCCTTTAACGAGGCCAAACCGAAATCTTTTGAAACTTCATTTGCAAATAACCAAAAAAACACACCAAGACGACCACCGATCATCATATTCACAAAACGAGAAGCGTATGAACAAGGTACTTGCCTCGAACAAGAACAACACGGAGAATCGACCGAAGTAGGTTGACACGAACCGACTACAAACCCGCCGATTCCACCGATCACCAACTCGCGTTCATAAACTACGAAGGACAATAACAACAATGAAATGAATTCCATAACACGACGCAAAGCCGCTAAATTCAAAGAACAAATGATGAAGGTTCAAGGATTTCCCCCAAAACGGCTAAGAACACGATTCGTTCCGTCAAAACCCGAAAACGGAATTCCAAGTTGAAATATGGATATACAATCCATAGAATATGTTTAACAACATCATTTAACCATAATCGATCCATCAAAAATGGATGAAAAACGAGATCGAGGACAAATCCCCCAAAAAGTCGATTCAAAGAAAATAAAGAAATATACTTCGATTCGACGAAGAACAATGGATTAAATGATGTTAAACACAAGAATACTACCAAGATTAATCATACACATCATGAATTAATCAATAATACGGAACGAATCGGACAAAAACGCAAAAACCCCAAAATTCAAGAAACTAGGGTTCTAAGAAAGATTACCTTGATTCGCTGGATCAAAGGACGATATAGGATAATTGATTGATGATATAACCTCAATAACTTCGAGGATTTGTTGTAAAACAACATGGATCCATGATGAGCATACCCTCAGCCGCGGAAGAGAAGGAGAAGGAGGAGAAAAATGGCCAAAAACCCGTCTGTAGGGCCATAAATAGGCTGCACAGTGTGCCGCGGCCCAGCGGGAGTGTGCCGCGGAACAGGGCCAAATCTGCGCCCAGTGATCGGCAGTGTGCCTGTAACACCCCAAACTAGGTGGATATTACAGTGCCGTGAATCCCTGACTAGGACCCACCAGGCAAATGAAAATGATGAATTAAATAATATAATTGTAGTACCGAACCACATTATATTACCAAATACTCCGATGAGGAGTTTAAGTACAACCCACCAGGACAATACCGAATACTAGTATATTTTATATGAAGATAAAATACACAACACTGAATGAAACGGAGTATCCAAATGAAAGTCTGCAGCGGAAAATAAAGGACAATAACATGAATAACTGAAAGATCGGGGCCCCCTACTAGTATCACTGGGACTCCTCGACGTCAACATGCTATTCCGGTGCTTTTGCCTTGCCATGACCTGAAAAACAGAATCCCCAGCTGGGGTCAGTTACACAGAACAACAATCCTCAAGAGTTGAATAAACACAATCATATATATATATTTATATGTAGTATAAACCACAAGTTCGATCAAAATGAAACGATTAGATTATAACCCAATCTTGTTGAAAACATACGCAATCAAACATGCTGTATGAATCAACTAACAGTACGGCTCAAGGGGTGGCGCCACACTACGCCCGGGATGGAAATGTGTCCGTGCACAAGCCACCAACGAGTATCGATCGAATACACGCGTGGTCTTGTACCTAATCAGTCTCACGAAGCAATCGACTCGTGTGCACAGTCCAATGTGAGGCCAACAACCAACACACGACATAAATGTGCCCGACATGAAAATCCTACACATACCAACTGCACGCCAAGATGACCTAATGCCACGATATAACAAAAGTGACATCGAAAACGAATAATGACTCACCGAGATGAAATGATAGTGAAATGAATGATGTCAATGAAATGATTGGAACCGCTGCTCTTGTGACTGAAGTGATTATTTGACAATGACAAGTTTTGATACGGTTAATATAATGATGAATGAGTTATAATTATGAATGAACAACAACAAAAGGAATGAATATCCTTTTAACCGAGTAAGAATTAACTTACTCAACACCAGTGACAATTATCCTTCCACGAACAACGTCCTAATTGAGATATTGGTCGCTCGAACAACCTTGAATAACACAATTACCAACAATCCGATCAATATACGAATCAAACATGAATATAACGAACTCAAAACGTCGATACGACTAAACCAAGTCCATTGAGGCATTAAATCAAACACGTTGCGGCCAAACTCCGATCGTTTACAATCAAACCTCAATATACCAATATCAAATCCCCCAAGAAGTGTTTCAAACCAAAAAAAACATCTTCAATACGATTAATAATCCAAGACGAATATCCGAAAACGTGATTATAACGACAATTAATCGAAAACCCCAATTTCAACTCGATATTCAAAGTGTTCTTGAATAATCCCTCAATAATCCAATGAATCCTTATACAAACTCATAATCATATACATATCCCTTCATATAACATGATTATAACGTCCAAAACATCATATCTCAACACAAAATCGAAATCCAAGGTGTTGAAGAATATTACCTTTGAAGATCCAAACACTTCGATCCGATGAAAATGTGTTAAATCGACTATCCAAGCTTCCCAACGAAATAAGATGATGAAATCCGAATACACAAGTGATTGATGATGACAAAATATCTCCCTCAAGCTCTCTCTCTCGGACACGATGAAGGAAATGAGAAAAAAATGAGGAAAAGTGTCCCGGCCAAACCTTATATACTGCCGAAAGTTACGACCGTAACTCGGCCCTCTTACGGCCGTAACATTCCAGGTCAATGGCCTTACGGCCGTAACCGGCCAAGTCGTACGGCCGTAACTCGGCTTCATCCGAAAACCTGCCGACAGACTTACGGCCGTAACCGCTCCTGAGTTACGGGCGTAACCCGCCTTCGTCAAAAACATCCGCCGACATCCTTACGGCCGTACCCGCACACCTTACGGCCGTAACTCGGATGATACGGCCGTATCCGTCCAAACTTACGGGCATAAGCCCTCTTCGTCGAAAATGACCAGGCACCTAGCCTGCAGCGTACGGCCGTATCCGGCCAAGCCTTACGGCCGTATCTCCCTCGCCTTACGGCCGTATGCCGACACTCTTACGACCGTAACTCGCCTTCGGCCAAAAACGTCTGGGCACCCTGCTCGACACGTATGGCCGTAACCGGCGAGCCTTACGGCCGTACTGCCCAACTTACGGCCGTATGCTGAAATCCTTACGGCCGTAAGTCCTGCTCGTCCGAAATGGCTCGGAAACAACGAACGTCTATTACGGCCGTATCCGACACTCCTTACGGCCGTAACTCGTTACTGGACAAGATGAAATTCCGACAACTCCAATTTCTCGCTACGATCGATGAATGATTCGACATATCAAACGTTTCCGAACGTGAACAAGTCCAACACATGCCAAAAGGATACTTCCAGCACAAGACTACCAATCATGATGATAATGATAATACTCCCGTTCCGACGCTCAAACGGAGATGAAATGACGATCGGTAACTGATACACGGTTACAACATGCCAAATGAACGCAAATGAATGAATCATGACTGATGAATGATTATTAATGAGTGAAAATTACTGAGTGACAATTACAGACTGATAATTACTGAATGAAAATGAATGAATTATAACCGGGTATTACATACTCCCCCCCTTAAAAAGAGTTTCGTCCCCGAAACTAAGGGTCAAACAACTCGGGATAACTCTCCCGCATACTCTCCTCGGTCTCCCAAGTGGCCTCTTCGACTCCGTGTCTAGACCACTGAATCTTGACCAAAGGGATCGTCTTGTTCCTCAACTATTTGATTCGCCGCTCCAACACTCGTACAGGACGCTCCTCGTATGAATGATCATCAGCGATCTCGATTCCGTCAAACTGAAGTATGTGGCTTAGGTCGGCAACATACTTACGCAACTTAGAGACGTGAAACGCATTATGAATTCGACTCAATGCCGGAGGTAAAGCCAATCGATAAGCTAACTCGCCTACTCGATCCAAAATTTCAAACGGTCCAATGAATCTCGGACTCAACTTCCCCCATTTTCCGAAACGGAAAATACCTCGACTCGGGGATACCTTGACCAAAACGTGGTCACCCGTCTCGAACTCTAGTGGTCGACGACGATTATCTGCATATAATTTCTGTCGACTCTGAGCAGTCAACAGACGACTCCTGATCAAAGCTACATTCTCCCTGGCGGCTATAAGTATATCGGGCCCGGTGCCGATTGACTCTGATGGGTCGTCCCAACACAAGGGAGATCAACAACGACGACCGTACCAGGCCTCGTAAGGTGCTACCTTTATCGCAGCATGCCAACTATAACTGTACGTGAACTCAATCAACAGTAATTGGGCTTCCCAATCGTCTACTAATCGAGGACGCATACCCTAAACCTGTCCTCCAATGTCTGAAAAGTCCTCTCTGATTGTCCGTCGGACTGAGGATGAAAACGGTAATGAGATTAAGCTGAATTCCCATAGCACGATGAACTGATTTCCAAAATGAGACACGAATCGCCCGTCACGATCAGAAACGATACTCTTAGGAGTACCGTGCAATCTCACTATCTCTTTGATGAACAACAGGGCAAGTCTCTCGGGACCCCACGTATCCTTAATCTCAAGGAAAAGAGCTGATTAGCTAAGCGGTCCATAATCACCCAGATCGTATTCCTGCCACGACGACTCGAGGCATCGGCAACCACGTTTGCCTTAACCGGGTGGCACAGGATCCCGATATCATAATCTTTGATTAGTTCCAACCACCGCCTCTGTCGCATATTTAACTCCTTCTGAGTAAATATATACTTCAAACTCTTATGATCGGTGAATAACTGACACGTGACGCCATAAAGGTAATGACGCCAAATTCCCAACGCGAAAACCACGGCTGCTAGCTCCAGGTCGTGGGTCGGATAATTAACCTCGTAAGTCGCAATTTCCGTGAAGCATAGGCAATAACCTTCCCATCCTGCATTAATACACATCCGAGACCATGTCCGGACGCCTTACTAAAAACCACGAATCCTTCCGTCCCTTCTGGCAAGGAAAAGACAGGTGCTGAAATTAACCGGTTCTTGAGTTCCTCAAAACCCCGCTGACACACGTCGGACCACGTGTATTTCTTACCCTTTCGCAAAAGGTTCGTCATTGATTGAGCGATTTTAGAAAACCCTTACACAATTCGCCGATAATAACCGGCTAATCCGAGAAAGCTTCGGATTTCCTTAACATTCTTCGGAGGTAACCAATCTCGGATAGCCTCCGTCTTCTGAGGGTCGACACGAACTCCGTCTGATGAAATTACATGTCCGAGAAAAGTCACTACGGACATCCAGAACTCACATTAAGAAAACTTCCCATAAAGTTGCTCGCGTTTTAACACGTCGAGGACCTGCTGAAGACGTACCTTGTGTTCCTCTCGATCACGAGAATAAAACAAAATGTCATCGATGAAGGCAACAACAAACTGATCCAAAAGTCGATGAAAACCCGATTCATTAACTCCATGAATACCGCAGGTGCATTAGTTAGCCCGAACGGCATAACTACGAACTCATAAAGACCATAGCGTGTTCGAGACGCCGTCCTCGCGATATCCGACTCTCGAATCCGCAACTAGTGATATCCAGATCTTAAGTCGATCCTGGAAAATACTGAAGCTCCCTGAAGTTGATCTAAAAGATCATCAATACGGGGTAAGGGATACTAATCTTGATCATCACCCTGTTCAACTCCTGATAATTAATACACACACGAAACGAACCATCCTTCTCCTTGACAGATCACACTGGTGCTCCCCACGGGGACGCATTCGGTTGGAGATACCCTTTCTCGAACTATCCTTCAAGTTGAATCTTCAACTCCTGTATTTCGGTCGGGGCCATCCGATACGGTGCCTTCGATAACGGGGTCGTACCGGGCTCCAACTCACTCCTGAATTCCACTAATCTATGTGAAGGAAACCAGATAACTCGTCTGGAAATACATCGCCAATCGATGACAATGATACCACGAATGATTGAACATTTCGATTGCCCTAGAATGGTCAATCGATAAAAAGTGATACCAATAATGATTGAACAACTCGATTGCCTTAGAAAGGCCAATCGATGAGAATGATACAATGAATGTTTGAATGACTTGATTGTCTTAGAAAGGCCAATCGATGGAAATGATCCAATGAATGATTGAATAACTCAATTGCCTTAGGAAGGCCAATCGATGAAAATGATACAATGAATGATTGAATGACTCGATTGTCTTAGAAAGGCCAATCGATGGAAATGATACAATGAATGATTGAATAACTCGATTGCCTTAGAAAGGTCAATCGATGAAAATGATACAATGAATGATTGAATAACTCGATTGCCTTAGAAAGGCCAATCGATGAAAATGATACAATGAGTGATTGAATAACTCGATTGCCTTAGAAAGGCCAATCGATGAAAAGGATACAATGAATGATTGAATAACTCGATTGCCTTAGAAAGGCCAATCGATGAAAATGATACAATGAATGAATAACTCGATTGCCTTAGAAAGGCCAATCGATGAAAATGATACAATGAGTGATTGAAAAACTCGATTGCGGAATTTCTCTGCTTTCGTCATAATAATAATTCTTCTGGAACAACGGGGATTACTTCCCTGAAGCACACATTCGACAACCAACGACGGAAAGATAGCGGCCAAACGCTTACAAACACTGAGGATAGTATCAAGACGATCAAACCAACTAATACCGAAAATTACATCGTCCTAAGATAAAATTCACCACGATTAGGTCCATCAACCAATCGCGGTTACTAAGCTTACTTCGGTATGATTTCCGAAAATTCTTCCATCGTCAGGTAGACCGATGGTATGGGGTCCACAAGCAATAGGACTATCCCAAAATAAGTCCATTCAAACATGATTCGAAAATGAATGAATGCGGTGCACCACCATTTAAAAGGTACACACAGGTTGAAATAAAATCACGAGTATACCTGAGATCATTCGGGCCACCGAATCGTCGATCCTCCTCATCACATGAATCCGGGACTTGCTGGCCCCCGAACTGGACGCTCCCGTCTGATAAATACGAGCTCCATCTCTATTTGCTTCCATTGTCTTAAATGACGTTGACAAAGCAGTCTGATTCTGAAACGCTGATTGCTTCGGGGCCTGAGATGCCGCCGGAGCCGACTTGGAGTCCTTTCGTCAAAAACGGGCCTTATGCCCAAAATTCCCACAATTATAGCACGTGATAGACGGTTTCAGACACTCTGTGCTGTAATGACCCGGCATTTCACAATTGAAACAGGTGATGGCCGAACAGGTCGCTCGGGACTGAGATCCCGCACGATTTTGCGCCGTAGGAGGTTGCTCAGAAACGATAGAACTCACACGAGGCTTCTTGAAGGTTGACTGACCGCCTTCGGATTGATTACGCTTCGTTGATTTCTTGCTGACAGATGAAGGTTGTTGTTCAGCACTTTCCTTAGCAGCCGGCTCATACGGGAGAGTTCTCTCAATTAATCCGGCCAGAGTGGCGCAATGATGATTGAGCAACTGCACATGGGTCATCATGGCCTGCTTAAAAGTGAGTGGATCAACCCGAACATCTTCTCGATCGAGCCGAATCCTGGGCACGATTTCCCGACAATGAGTGATTATTTCCTGCCTGCCCGCACCGCGCCTCTCCCCGTGCATCCTCGGCAGCCTCTCCCCATACCGAAGTAGGAAGGTCGCATAATGATTATATTTCCGCATGATTATCACGTTATGATTATGTCATGAGATGATGAAAATGAGTATACATGCTCTAACTTAGTGATTATATGAATGATTTCAAGTGACATGATTATCGATGAAATTCTTGAAATGATTATCTTGAATAACTTAATAAGATTGGTAATATGATCATCCGTGATCGACAACCGAGTAATGAAATGAATTGAGTAATTAATGAGTTAACATGATCGTCACGATCATTAATCGAGTAATGAAATGAATTAAGTGATTAATGAGTTAATATGATCGTCGATCATTAACTGAGTAATGAAATGAATTAAGTGATTAATGAGTTAATATGATCGTCCTGATCATTAACTGAGTAATGAAATGAATTAAGTGATTAATGAGTTAATATGATCGTCCTGATCATTAACTGAGTAATGAAATGAATTAAGTGATTAATGAGTTAATATGATCGTCCTGATCATTAACTGAGTAATGAAATGAATTAAGTGATTAATGAGTTAATATGATCGTCCTGATCATTAACTGAGTAATGAAATGAATTAAGTGATTAATGAGTTAATATGATCGTCCTAATTACAATGAATGATGATATTTGAGGATTATTAATTGATGAATGATGAATGAATGACTATTGCCAGAAATTATACCATGACATTAGAAATCTTACAGTTCTTTCGGTCTGATTGGCTCGGCATTTGCACAGGTCACACGTGACGCGAAATTCCAATGATACTAGTCTGATGACGATGATTTCAAATGAGACATGACTCGGAAGGTAGTATTCAAAACCACTCTCCGATATCAACTCTGTAACACCCCAAACTAGGTGGATATTACAGTGCCGTGAATCCCCGACTGGGACCCACCAGGCGAATGAAAATGATGAATTAAATAATATAATTGTAGTACCGAACCACATTATATTACCAAATACTCCGATGAGGAGTTTAAGTACAACCCACCAGGACAATACCGAATACTAGTATATTTTATATGAAGATAAAATACACAACACTGAATGAAACGGAGTATCCAAATGAAAGTCTGCAGCGGAAAATAAAGGACAATAACATGAATAACTGAAAGATCGGGCCCCCTACTAGTATCACTGGGACTCCTCGACGTCAACATGCTATTCCCGTGCTTTTGCCTTGCCATGACCTGAAAAACAGAATCCCCAGCCGGGGTCAGTTACACAGAACAACAATCCT
The DNA here is from genome assembly GCA_033398695.1 of Orobanche coerulescens. Taxonomy (NCBI): domain Eukaryota; kingdom Viridiplantae; phylum Streptophyta; class Magnoliopsida; order Lamiales; family Orobanchaceae; genus Orobanche; species Orobanche coerulescens. Next base: position 106,084,531 of record CM065804.1, read on the forward strand.
CAAGAGTTGAATAAACACAATCATATATATATATATATGTAGTATAAACCACAAGTTCGATCAAAATGAAACGATTAGATTATAACCCAATCTTGTTGACAACATATGCAATAAAACATGCTATATGAATCAACTAACAGTACGGCTCAAGGGGTGGCGCCACACTACGCCCGGGATGGAAATGTGTCCGTGCACAAGCCACCAACGAGTATCGATCGAATACACGCGTGGTCTTGTACCTAATCAGTCTCACGAAGCAATCGACTCGTGTGCACAGTCCAATGTGAGGCCAACAACCAACACACGACATAAATGTGCCCGACATGAAAATCCTACACATACCAATCGGCACGCCAGTATGACCCGGAATGCCACGATATAACAAAAGTGACATCGAAAATGAATAATGACTCACCGAGATGAAATGATAGTGAAATGAATGACAGGTCAATGAAATGATTGGAACCATCGTTCCTTGTGACTGAAGTGATTATTTGACAATGACAAGTTTTGATACGGTTAATACAATGATGAATGAGTTATAATTATGAATGAACAACAACAAAAGGAATGAATATCCTTTTAACCGAGTAAGAATTAACTTACTCAACACCAGTGACAATTATCCTTCCACGAACAACGTCCTAATTGAGATATCGGTCGCTCGAACAACCTTGAATAACACAATTACCAACAATACGATCAATATACGAATCAAACATGAATATAACGAACTCAAAACGTCGATACGACTAAACCAAGTCCATTGAGGCATTAAATCAAACACATTGCGGCCAAACTCCGATCGTTTACAATCAAACCTCAATATACCAATATCAAATCCCCCAAGAAGTGTTTCAAACAAAAAAAAACATCTTCAATACGATTAATAATCCAAGACGAATATCCGAAAACGTGATTATAACAACAATTAATCGAAAACCCAAATTTCAACTCGATATTCAAAGTGTTCTTGAATAATCCCTCAATAATCCAATGAATCCTTATACAAACTCATAATCATATACATATCCCTTCATATAACATGATTATAATGTCCAAAACATCATATCTCAACACAAAATCGAAATCCAAGGTGTTGAAGAATATTACCTTTGAAGATCCAAACACTTCGATCCGATGAAAATGTGTTAAATCGACTATCCAAGCTTCCCAACGAAATAAGATGATGAAATCCGAATACACAAGTGATTGATGATGACAAAATATCTCCCTCAAGCTCTCTCTCTCGGACAAGATGAAGGAAATGAGAAAAAAATGAGGAAAAGTGTCCCGGCCAAACCTTATATACTGCCGGAAGTTACGGCCGTAACTCGGCCCTCTTACGGCCGTAACATTCCAGGTCAACGGCCTTACAGCCGTAACCGGTCTTACGGCCGTAACCGGCCAACTCGTACGGCCGTAACTCGGCTTCGTCCGAAAGCCTGCCGACAGACTTACGGCCGTAACCGCTCCTGAGTTACGGGCGTAACCCGCCTTCGTCAAAAAAATCCGCCGACATCCTTACGGCCATACCCGCACACCTTACGGCCGTAACTCGGATGATACGGCCGTATCCGGCCAAACTTACGGGCGTAAGCCCTCTTCGTCGAAAATGACCAGGCACCTAGCCTGCAGCGTACGGCCGTATCCGGCCAAGCCTTACGGCCGTATCTCCCTCGCCTTACGGCCGTATGCCGACACTCTTACGGCCGTAACTCGCCTTCGGCCAAAAACGCCTCAAGACTCGCCGACACGTGACGGCCAGAATCGCCAGCCTTACGGCCAGATCGCCCAACTTACGGCCGTATGCCGAAATCCTTACGGCCGTAAGTCCCGCCGTCCGAAATGGCCCTAAACAACGAACGCCTATTACGGCCGTATCCGACACTCTACGGCCGTAACTCGCGGCCGACAAGATGAAATTCCGACAACTCCGATTTCTCGCTACGATCGATGAATGATTCGACATATCAAACGTTTGCAAACGTGAACAAGTCCAACACATGCCAAAAGGATACTTCCAGCACAAGACTACCAATCATGATGATAATGATAATACTCCTGCCCGACGCTCAAACGGAGATGAAATGACGATCAGAATCGATACACGGTTACAACATGCCAAATGAACGCAAATGAATGAATCATGACTGATGAATGATTATTAATGAGTGAAAATTACTGAGTGACAATTACAGCATCGATAATTACCGAATGAAAATGAATGAATTATAACCGGTATTACAAAGCCCGGCCGCCGACATGTGCCGGCACTGTGCACTGTACGCATTTGGCCAAAAATGCACGAGTGTGCCGCGCCCACGGTGCGGCCGCTCGTCCGTAAGCCGCCGAGCACTACCGGCCGTAACTCGCCAGAGCCGCCGAGCACTACCGGCCGTAACTCGCCGGCTGCCTGGCCTGCATTGCCGGCCATGTCGGCCGGGGCCAACTCCGATGGCCCGAACGACCCCGAAACCCGAACTTGAATACGAATCGATGATACGGTTACGACGTACTCGCAAAGACGAATCTAAGAGCTAAGAGAACACACAATTCCGACCACTCGAAGGTTCGGAATTCGACAACGGAAGTAATTACCCAAAACTTTGGGAAATTACGAAAATGGCCCAAAACGTCCGAAAATCACGATACGCGATCGAAACACCAAACCAAACGCAACATGAATAATAACATTAAATGAACTTACGAGAAACTCGAAACAACAGTTTCGGACGAGATTCGCAAGAATCGAACTCAAGTGCGGAAAAGTCGCTAAAAAGCTCGGAACTCAACAAAACGATACCGAAACGAACTCGGATGACAAAAAGTGCAGAATTAATCATTCTCGAAATGACGAAACGGTCATGAGCGAGTCGTCAAAACGGACTCCGGCCGAAAAAAGAAATTTACCAAAAATCGAAAATTGTGGATATTACAGCATGTGATTCTAAAGACACGGACGACAACAGTCCATTCGACCGAAGAGAATTCAACGAAACTGGAATGAAGATCTCGGGTATTACACAAAGCCCAGGGGTAAACTTCTCAACCCTACGTAAGAAATGACATCTAGGCCGACCTGAAGGCCAGATATCCTAACTCGGCTTGCCTCAGTTCCGATTCAGGTCTAGACCTTATGAGGCGACCATCTTATCATGCCGACTCGGTTTAAGTGACTGAACAGTCCGAGATCCCTCAACCTCTACTCCTTGTCGGTAGATAAAGGTCCTATCCTTCCAGCACGATACGAAATCTGACGAAATCCAAGATAGAGAGAAATAAAGATATCCTTACTTAACAAGAAGGAAACTGTATCCACAATCCTTATCAGGATTCTACTTCCCATATATATATGAAGTCCAACACCAACACAGACTTGATGACTTTCTCCGCAAGTTAGGGTTGCAATATTCATGTTTATATAATAGGTGTCCTCGCACCTACACTGGTACACATAGAATTCTTGACTCTCAATACAGTCAATTAAATTTATTTCCACCATATATTCAGTATTCTTACTCTCACGCCGGAGGGCCTTCGCCGGTGAAGCCCCAGCTCAGTTCACGTATTTTCTTGTGTGTAGGTCCGATCAGGAAGTTCACTTGCTGGAATTATCCGAACCGCTTGGATAAGGGCTGATCCGATACGTTTTGGCAGCATCATATACATATATTATGTTAATATATAATATTATATTAATATAATATTAATATATGAACTGTACATTAAAAGAAAATAATATTGATATATATAATACTTTTATATATATATAATATTATATTATTATCAACTCTTTTATTATATATATTTTATTAATATAATATTAGTATAAAAATTATGTTATTCTTTAACACAATATTATACTGATATAAGATTAATATATAAATTGTTTTTTAAAAGAAAATAATATTATTATATATATTATATTATATTTTTATCAACCCTTTATTACATGTACTTTATTAATATAATACTAATATAAAAATTATATTTTTGAAAAAAATAGTATTAATATATATATATATATATTAATAAAACATATATGTATATAATATTATATTCAATATATTATTATAATTTATTCCTTTATTACATATATTATACTAATGTAATATTTTCATTTATATATATATAAATTTTATTGTACAAGAAAATAATTTAATCTTTCATTGGAGAACCTAAATAATTATTTTAATTAGTATTTAATATATAGTGAGGGGTAAAATAGTAATTTTTGCCATTCAAACTGTTTATTCAGCACTCTAATCAAACAGTAATTTAGCTTAGTCTATGCAGACTATTAAATTCATACAGATAACTTAATCTATACAGAGCTTAATGAAAAACCAACTGGATAGCCCCTTTGTCTATTTGACTACAAATGGCCGGACTTAATTTGTTGAAGTGAAACTATATTATTGAATGACCTCAATTCATGTATTCATAGTGTGTATTGTTTATAGGCCTGTCACTCGGTCGGTTCAAATTGATTATGGGTGTTACCAACTTTCAAACCAAATATTTCAGTTTTAGAATTATCTTACCAATTTCTTAACCAAAATTTTGGTTACTAAATATTTTGACCAAATTCGATATATCGATTGTTGGAATTACCAACTTTATAATAAATATATTACAAGCAAGAAGTATCAAATTTTTTCCATCTATGAGCATACTAGATTAACAAATTTAATACAATTAATAATGCACAAACTCTCCAACAAAGCTATTATTTACGTATATATTTTAAATTAATATTCATTTCAATTATTGCTAAATATTTATATTCAATACTTTATTTGTGTGTAATGACTTAATATTACGAGAGAACATGCATTTTTATTAGGAAACATTTATAAATAATTGCTAATGTTGTTTATCGTTAATTATAGAGAAATTTATACAAGTTATAACAACGAAAAAAAATAAAAAAATAATAATATCTATAGTTACATAAATGAATATATGCTTACAAGTATTGCATACTCAAGATATATACACAAACAATTGTCATTTTGATAATTTTGGTGTTTACCAACACCATACCAACTTTTTCGATATTTTTCGATTTCGGTAAATTCCGGTCAGTAAAATTCGGTTTACCAAACCAAAAACTTTCAGTCGGTATTCGGTCGGTTCGATAATTACCAAACCAAGTGGCACCCTTAATTGTTTGTACAAAAAAGATAGTGTGTGTATTGATCGCACTATTGAGACGCGTCAAAAGTAAATATTTATAAAATTTCATTGACTTGCTTATACTAAATAGTAGTATTGGCGAGTAAGGATTGAACCCATAGGGAATAGATGAATTAATTGTATTTACTGAGTTCAATATTTACGTAAATAAATATATTAATGCAAATAATCATCATAATAGGGGAGTTTTGGTTGGTGAAATTGAAATAAAATAAAATAAATAAACAAACAATTAAATCAAAGCTATAGAATTTAAAAAGAAATATATTCAGAAGGACTCAGTTATTAGTTCCGTATTCCGTCGTCCTACTTTAATTTATGATTAAATGGAACACTTATCTCTCCTAATTCATATTGAATTCCTAATCCGAATTCAACAACAAGCTCTGTTGACTACTATCGTTCTTTAAGTTTATTTAATCAAAACAAGCTCTTCAATTAAACCTATGTAGACGAAGGATTTAAAACAAGCTCTTCAAATCTTGTTCATTAGATGCATTAGGAACTAAAACGATGGAAATAGATAGGTTATTGAGTTCACAAGCTCAACCCAAGGTATCCTGATTTTATGTTACACAGCTGAATAAAATCAGTTGTTGCTACTTGTGATTTAGAATTATAACGATTACGTATTATAATCCTAGATCTAGCAATAGATATAAAAGCCAAACTAATCAAAGTGACTTATAGCATAAATAAATTCGTCCAATAACACAAAGATAATTTAATAGAATCAATTCAAGAATATGTTATGGGATAAAATCATAAATAAGTAGGTACACTTTCAAACTTCCTTAGGAAGTGATAAATTAACCGGACATGTTGGCTTGGAAAGACATAGAATTATTCATTAATAATAAGAGAAATAAAATTGGTGCCGTTTCTTTCTCTGTCATGTTGCGATGATGCTCCTTCGTCCGTCTTGGTGCCGCCTTTTTTGCTTGTGTTGGCTCGATGGTCGGAGATCTAGATGTAGGGAAAAGTTAAGGTGGAGATGGATGTGTAAGATGAGATATGGATGTGATGATAGATCCCTTCTCCAGCTGCTTTGGCCTCCTTATATACGTGTGGGCAACCTCCATCCTTGGTATGGCCATTAGGGTTGTCTTTAGGTGGCAGTTGGTTTGCATAACGGAAAGGGAAAGGAATGAACAAAGGGAAATATGGAGAAAGTAAAGGAAAATGGGTTGATTCCTCAATCTGTTTGGTCTAAACCATGAAAGAGAATAAATTCCTTATTAATCTCTTTGTAACTGTTCGGTTCAGCAGTGCTGGTTATAGAAGTGGTGGTGGATGTAATATCCGTGTATTTTATGTGTGTTATTTTGGATGTATCTTGTCCGACATTTCATATCATAGGTCAAAGATAACTCACGTCTCCGCCTTCAATCAAACACAATTAAATCATATACATTATGATTTAATCCAAACTAGAGCATAATATACAAACCATCATCCCGACAATTTACATTTATAATATCATTGCTATATGAATTATAAATGAGATGTAAGCGAAAACATTTATTAACTATTACGAACTGAACAAGTATAGACTTGCCTTGATACCAATACAACGAAACTGTTACCAATTCAGTTGCTTTCGTCTACGAGTTCCTCAGCCCCGATCAAGGTAATCTACGAACTCTTCAACCTCAACCGCAATACAACAGTCGTAATCCACGATCAAAGACACAACTTATTGTAAAAGAAGGACTAATAATCAAGTTCGATAACGATCAATATCAATACAACCAAACCACAAACTCAACGGTTCCACAATATCTCGATTAAACACAGTATGAACCATCCAACTCAGACACTTACGAATCCACGTCCACGATACGAGCCGAAACCCGATGATCATATCAGCAACCGATTCGAACCATCCAATTAGTTCAATCATTAAGATAATAATTTTATAAGGGTAACAAACAATCTAACCATTCGACTTGAACATTTGTTTAATACGTATGGAATTCCAAACTCAGAGAGGAAGAATAATATCATCAAACTCGTAATTATTTTCATATTCCTATGCGAATATTATATCAAAACACATAATTTAGCTCTAGACATGAATATTCCATATTCATATCTAAAACACTCACACTTCTTATAAATATTCATCATCTCGTATAATTCAAGAGTCCTTCAAGGACATGAATTAATCCGAAATCACGTCCATAACCGACCAAACAACATAATCCGATGTCCTAACATCTAAGTCATCGTCTAACTCGTAGTCTAAGGCATCTATCATCATAATATCAAGAATCGAAACGATACTGCCAAGAACACTATGATTCCCTAACCATGCTCATGACAACATAAAATAACCTAACATATAAGTCACAATGTCGTCATCTTCCTTAACCAACTTCCCGTGGAATACCAAGAATCATCATAACACCTCCATAAACTATTATCATACGAAATGATCATCAACAACAACGTCAAAAACCGAAACGAAGGGAGATATTACCCAACATATCTTTTTGAAGATAAGCAACTCCATTCAAAACCTCAGGAATCATATCAACATTCGCACTTGAGCAATAATATTAATGTATCTCGGTAATCCATCTCATCATCATACTTATCAACTCATATGCATGACGACTATCAACTCAAGAACATCATATGCAATCCAAGACGAAATCGCAAAGTGAAGAGTAATTACCTCATCAAAGAAATGGATTGAATTCCAAGGTTGAATCCATTCTCGATCACTTCTAAGTTCCAATGCTATTAAGGACGATCAATCCCACAATACTCAAGTGTCTAGATCCTCAAAATATCCCCCAACAACACTCTCTACTGGATGAAAGGAAAAGATGGACAAAATGAAGAATAATCCCCAACTGCATATTATTAGCGTGCGCTAACTGACTTCGTTAGCGTGCGCTATCGTAGTCCATAAGCTACTGCCTTACTCCGCACTGTGATTTGCATACGAAATGCTTATGCAATAACGTACGCAAATACACTGTCTAGCGTACGCAAGTCTCCGACCTTAGCATGCGCTGCCCGTAATTGACTTGTTTATGTGCACCTTCTCTGAAGGTGGGTTCACATGCCGAAAGTAACTGACAAAATAACGCGAAAATTTTATACTGAAAGTCCGGATATTACATACTACCCACTTTAAAAAAAGTTTCGTCCTCGACACTTGCAAATCCTGCCACAAACCCCAGATCAATCCGAAATTTCCAAACTCATCACAAAAGTAATCATTGGTCACCACAAGCGAGTAACCAAGACAAAATACTTACAGGTGCTTGAATCCGATGACCTCCCGTGATACTAGCATGCGACTCCCATACAAAGTCTCAGCACAATACCAATACACACTAATATCGTAATTAGCAATTTTGATAAAATCTCAAGGAAGAGTTCACATCAGTGACCACGGCCACGACTCTGTCTCCTGTCAGCAACATTCTTGAGGACACTTAAGTATGTAAGTATAATCCAAATCGCGCATTCTCGAAGTAACCGATTCCCAAGAATACCAAACTAAAAGCGAAGCGATTAATAAAACACAAGAGGAGTAAGAGGACTTACAAGTACCGGTCGCACTGTGATGATGGTAAAATGGTGATACTGTAGGCAAACGATGACTCAATTGACCCAAAAGACCGACAGCCTAGGTATCCATAAACCTAAGTTCTGATACCATATTCTGTAACACCCCCAAGTTATTCAGGGTATATTACAACACCGTGAGCCCCGCCGTGGGACCCACAAGGCTATTTATCCGCGGAACTATGAACATTGACCAAAGAGGTCCAATACACTGGAATGAAGGACAATACAAATGGTATTCAAACCATACCCAACATATATCTAAATACAATACATCCCAATATAATACCTCGGCAATACAGGCCGGAACATCAAAGAAACTGAAAACAATACTCGAGTATTCAAAAACCATTCCAGTACAACAACATTGAATGGAGGAATCACAAAATATAACCGGAGACAAGACACAATATCACACTTGCCCATCATCTTCATGCCGACCCGATACATGCCTATCCGCTCTCCTGGAACCTGAAATACATGAAAAGTATTTCCCCCCATAAAGGGGTTAGCTGTTAAATAGCTAGTACAAGTATATTGAATATGAAACACAATACTTCTCGACAATAAAGTAAAAGTAACCGTCAATTCATCATTTCAAGACTAGTATTCAGGAATAACTAAATCTCATTTCAATACATATATGATTAACCACGGAACCGCACCAAAGGCAACGGAACCCTCTGAGGCCACGTCGGACCCTCCCAGAGTGGCTAAACCAAACTATTCATGGAACCACACCAAAGGCCACGGAACCTTCTGAGGACCCGTTGGTCCGTCCCAGAGTGAATATATACAATCATACAATTCATATATCTTACTTTCAAAGTTGAGAACGCACAATCATAAACATATACTTGCCTTCGAGACATCGAGAATCGGAGGGAAAGGAACACAAGTTCGGTAGGCCCAGGAACGCACTTCCAGCACCTAAACGATTTGTAAGGGATACGATAACTAATAATCGATACGCAAGTCACACGGAGAAATACACTAACGACTCCCCGTGCACATAGGGTTGGGAAACACCCAAACCCTCTTGGATTCGAAACACCACTAAAAGTAGAACATGAAATCATAGGGATTACATATATACAAGTGAGATTAATCATAAATTCAAGATTTCCATGGTCAAAAACAGATTACACGACCGGATCGGACAAAACCCCCCAAAACTACCCAAGGTAGGAATTCACAGAGATTTACCTCGATTTGAAGGAGGAGAAATGGGATTGGGTGATTAAATCACGCTATGAACTCAAGACTATGATGATTGATGAATTCCCGTCGATTTTTCACCTTGGAAATCGCCCAAATTGCAATAATGGAGAAGAAGAAAGGAGAGGAAATGAAATCCTCTCCAAAAACACGCAAAATATAGGCCTGTTGACTCGCGTGCTGCGGCGCAGGCTGAGTGTGCCATGGCCCGCGGCGAAAATCTGCAAGCAGGCCTCTAGGCCGTGCCATGGCCCGGAACGTGGCGTGCCACGGCGCGCGGTACAGCGTCCTGCTCGAGTCTCGCAAGGGTGTCCCGTGCCGCAGCCCGAATCGTGGTGTGCCATGGCGCATGGTACAGACGCACCTAGCCTGACTCTAGGAAGTGGCGTGCCACGGCGCACAATCCCTTGTGCCGCGGCGCACACTATTCGTGCCCAAAAAGTGACGAAAAATGACCCACGAACATGATATACTCGATCGACGCATAGTCCGACTATTTAAAGGCCTGAACGAACTATCACAAACCCTCGTTTAGTGACTTCACGTCAAAACGGTCGGTCCTAACACGACGGTACCATCAAATGACCCAGAAAGAGAAAGAACGTAATTGAACTAAAAAACTTTGGGAAATTACCAAACGACCCAAAACATCCGAAACACACGAAAGGTCACAACATGCATAACAACATGAGATGGATCTGCAGCAACCCCGAGACGGCGGTTCCAAACAACAATTATGAGAATCGAACGAAACAACGACGGAAAGGCAACAAACACGGGATTGAGTAAAACAAGTCCGAAACAAGCTCGGATGATAAAAAGTATAGTATTTAATATTCTCAAAATACTCATACTTTTACAAGCGAGTCGACAAAATTGTAAAGATACCAGAATTATACAAATACAAAAAATAGAAAGTATGAGGATATTACATGTGAATGGCGAAAGCTACAGTCCCTGTATCAATCCGTGTGAATGATGCAGAGACAGGTTTAGTTAAAGTCAAGTAGTTGTGTAAATCGTGATTTTAATAAACTCTTTACTCCTGTGTGGAAGACCAGTGTACGTAGAGGGGTTTACCTCGAACCACTTTAAATTGTGTTATTTACTTTCAGTCTTTACTGTTTTCATTCTACTGTGATTTATTAGTATACATTGTAAAACCCTGTACGCATCAAGAAAACAGGAGAACACCCAGTTGCTGTATTTACAGCAACTCACTAAACATACTTCCACTATGCAACTAACTTCGAAAATCATACAGCTTATTGTACTTCTATTTCCCAAGCTGTTTATTGTATACTTAGTGGCCAACAATCCGTACCATGAGCATAATCATCCTATGATTATCAATAAAACTTATAGTAGTATATTAATTGTAATATCCATAATTTCTACTACTATTGTTTAATGTTAATTTATCCGAGTTATGTTGTACAGCGTGGAATCTGTACAGTATGGATAAAATAATTGTAGGACTGAGACATCTGTATTGGTATAATTGTCGTACTTGGTCGACAATTGCATTTGAGGATAGTGGGTATCATATGAGAATATTATTGGAAGGAGTACGTGTATTCAGTATGTCATGTATATGTATCTAGTATGTTGAGACGTTGGACAAGGATAGCTGAAAATGGCTAAGTATAGCCTTATTAGCACACGCTAATATTCAAGAACAGCGCACGCTATCGTGCAAGTTTAGTGCACGCTAAAGGCAAAGGATAGCGCACGCTAGTGCAGAACAGATCAGAGGGAGTCTACGTGTGGACCCGGCTACTTTCGGCGCATGTTCCGATAAGGTCAACGGATGTTTGCTACGAAGGATTAGCACACGCTAAGCATGAGGCTTAACGCACGCTAATTGTAGATCGGTCAAAGGGAATATTTTCCTTGTCAGATGCTTTCGGCATGTGGACCCGCCTTCGGAGCATACAGACAAACGAGTCAACTATGAGTAGCGCACGCTATGTTCAAACATTTGCGTATGCTAAATAGAGGCAATTACGTATGCTATTGCATGGGCATTTCGTACGTAAATCATTGTATGAAGTAAGACAGTAGCCTCTGGACCTCGATAGTGCACGCTAACGAAGTAAGTTAGCGCACATGTAACATACGCTAAATGAAAATGTTAGTGCACGCTTATAATAGTCAGTATATATATATATATATATATATATATATATATATATATATATATATATATGCAGTTGGGTATTATTCGTCATTTTTGTCCATTTCTTCATGTGAACCGATAGAGAGAGTTCTTAGAGAGTAGTTTGAGGTTCCAAACATTTAAGTTGATCGTTCCTAACAACATTTGGAGCTTGGAAGTGATTGAGAATGGATTCAACCTTGGAATTCAATCCATTCCTTCAAAGAGGTAATTTCTACTAATATTGTTTAATGTTAGTTTATCCAAGTTATGTTGTACAACGTGGAATCTGTACAGTATGGATAAAACAATTGAAGGACTGAGACATCTGTATTGGTATAATTGTCCTACTTGGTCGACAATTGCATTTGATGATAGTGGGTATCATATGAGAATATTATTGGAAGGAGTACGTGTATTCAGTATGTCGTGTATACGTATCTAGTATGTTGAGACGTTGGACAAGGATAGCTGAAAATGGCTAAGTATAGCCTTATTTGCGCACGCTAATATTCAAGAATAGCGCACGCTATCGTGCCGGTTTAGCGTGCGCTAAAGGCAAAGGATAGCGTACGCTAGTGCAGAATAGATCATAGGGAATCTACGTGTGGACCCGGCTACTTTCGGCGCATGTTCCGATAAGGTCAACGAATGTTTGCTACGAAGGATTAGCGCACGCTAAGCATGAGGCTTAACGCACGCTAATTGTAGATCGATCAAAGGGAATCTTATCCTTGTCAGATGCTTTCGGCTTGTGGACCCGCCTTCGGAGCATACAGACAAACGAGTCAACTATGAGTAGCGCACGCTATGGTCAGACATTTGCGTACGCTAAATAGAGGCAATTACGTACGCGATTGCATGAGCATTTCGTACGTAAATCATTGTACGAAGTAAGACAGTAGTCTCTGGACCTCGATAGCGCACGCTAACGAAGTAAGTTAGCGCACGCTAAAGCATGTGACGTACGCTAAATGAAGATGTTAGCGCACGCTAATAATAGTCAGTATATATATGTGCAATTGGGAATTATTTGTCATTTTCGTCCATTTCTTCATGTGAACCGATAGGGAGAGTTCTTAGAGATTAGTTTGAGGTTCCAAACATTTAAGTTGATCGTTCCTAACAACATTTAGAGGTTGGAAGTGATTGAGAACGGATTCAACCTTGGAATTCAATCCATTCCTTCAAAGAGGTAATTACTCTTCACCTTTGGATTTTGTTTTTGGATTGTATGTTGATGCTCTTGAGTTGGTGATTATCATATAAACAAGTTGATAAGCATGATTATGAGATGGATTACCGAACTATTATGATGTTGTTGTTGATATATGGATATGGATATGATTCTTGTGGTTGAATTATGTTGTTCGTTTTCTTTAGATAAGTTGGTTAATTCTTCTCCTCAGTTTCGTATGTTGATGTTATTGTTGATGATTACTCCTTGTAATGATAGATTATGGAAGTGTTGTTATGGTTCTTGAGGTTTCATGATGTTTTTATTAAGGAAGAAGATGCTATATGAATATATATGACTTGGATTATGAGATTGAATTTGGAAAGGATGTGTCTGATCTTGGAGTATGATTTCCTTTACATTCGTATTCGTAATCGCCATATGTTGATCGGTACCTGCAAGACATGCAACTGTATAGCATTAGCGCACGCTAGAATTACAGGCTAGCGCACGCTAACTGGAATGACTTAACGCACGCTACGTTAAGTGATTAACGTCCGCTAAGTAGATAGACACTGCAGTATATCATATTATGGTTATGAATTCGTGCTGGTTTGAGTTGGATTGTTCAGACTATGTTTAACCGAGATATCGTAGAACCGTTGAGTTTGATTGATTGGTTATATTGGGAATTGATTGTTATCGAACTTGTTGTTAATCGATTATTGTAATAGGTTTAGATTATTGATCGGTGATTAGAACCATGCTTTGCGGTCGTGTTCGAGAATGTTTGTAGATTGCATTGATCAGGGCCGAGGGACTTGTAGACGACGACAAGGAATTGGTAACAGCTTCATCGGTATCGAGGCAAGTATATTACTTGCTCAGTTTGTAATATTTAATGAATGGTTTCAGTTTCATTTGTTTATAATTTGTATAGCGAATATTATAATTGTGAACTCTGGAGATTTGGATTATATGTGTAATATCCGGGGATAATTTTTTTCGTGTTACTATTGAGTTGTACGTATTCATTTGGAATTGTACAAGTGTTGTTGTTTTGGACTGATACAATGTATATTGTATTGGAATATTTCGGGATCGAAATATTATACTTGTCGTCGGGTTAGTTTCGTCGTTTGAATGTTGATTGGAGAGTTTGGATTTTTGTCTAAGTACACTAGCCTTAACGTACGCTACATGTGTAGACTTACGTACGTTATGGGTTGAGTATTACATACGTTATGCCTGTAAGGTTACGTACGTAATGCTTGGTAGGTGGCAGGAGCCTTCCTCGTAGTCACTTTCGGTCGGTGGGTCCCGAGCATCTTCCGATCGGATCTCACTATTGCAGTCAATGGACCCTTACGTACGTTAAGAGGTGAGCTTTACGTACGTAATGTAGGTCTTGTTAACGTACGTAATAAGTTCTTGTTTACGTACGTTAAGGCCTCCATATTTTAGTCCAGTTAGTTCTGGATTTTTCATTACGTACGTTAATGTCATGGCATAGCGTTCGTAATGTCTCTTACGTACGCTAACCATAGTGTATAACGTACGTAATGAGTTTGTCAGTCTATTTATGTTAGCTTCGTATTTCATTTCCTCACGAACCAAAACACAATTTCTCTCCCTAGAATCGTCCGTTTGGACTTGTTATTGATGTTTAGCACCTTCCAACTCGATCTTGATCATCCTAGCTTGGATTGAAGCTTGAAGTTGGAAGCTTGTTGGTGCTCCTTTGGTGTTTGGAGGCTTCTTCTTGTTCTTCTTCGGTAAGTTCCCACAATCTCTTGTTCTTCAAGTGATTTTCGAGCTCTTGTTGTTGTTTCCTTCGGGTATTGTTTGATTCATGGAGTATATCATGATTCTTCATGGTTTTGATAAACTTTTGATGAAGAACATGATAGTATTATTTGAGTTGGATCATGTTCTTGATGTATTAGATTGTTTGGAGGTTTTTAATCATGTCTAGGAAGGATTATGTTAAGATTGTTATATGATTAACATGGCCTTGAGATGATTATTGTTGTTGGTGGATTTTAACCATTTAGTAAGGATTTATGATGATTTAGGAGGTGATTATCATAATTTGTAAATGGTTGAGTGAATCTTGTTGTTTAATCCAAATTCATGATGTATTGATGAAGGATTTTTGTTTCAGACATCATGATTACTGAGTTGATGATGTTCTTGGGGTGATAATGATAATATTGATAATATTATCATTGTAGGAGGATCAATTTGATGATATTGGTGATATTATCACTTTGAGATGTTTGTTTTGATGATTGTTCTTAAGTGAATCTTGTTGAATGGATTTCACAAGTGTTAAGAACGTTATGATCATGTTAATTGATCATCGAGGTGTTAGAAGATGTTAGAATTCATAGTTGAAGAACTATGATATTCGTCGTATGTGTGTGATCGATTCGTGTTTGAATCGGGCTTTGTCTTTGTCGTTGTTTTCTATTGATTTTGTGTTTTTGAATGAATCGTTTTCATTCAAGGTTGTTCGAGTGTTTGTGATCGTTGGGAGGCGCCGTTCGTCATTTCGTGCCAGGACGTTGATCGTGGAAGGACTTTCTCGCCTTCGGTTTGAGGCAAGTTTTATACTTGTACTGGTCAATGAGATTAATGTTATCATATATGTGTATGAATGTATTGTATCATTTCGAGACTTAGTCTCTTCGTGATTTGTTGATATTCGGGAAATGTTTGATGCAATACCCTTCGGTGATTATGCCAGACGTGATTGTTATTCGTTAACGGCCGGATTAAGGCATTGAGATTCTTGTTGTCGATAGCCGGTTCGCGGCATCGATGTATCGATTAATATTGTTGACGTTAATGTCGTTCTGAGGCATCGTTGAATCGTTATTATCGAATTGGAACTGTTGCTATGATGTTGCATTGGCCGATTGAAGGCATTTGATATATTCGTTTATCATATCTGTTTCGGTGGTCGGTTTAAGACGCCGGGACATCTATTGTACCGTATCATTGGTTATCGATTAACCGTTCTAAGGTAATCGATGTATTGAATTGGGATTATCGAAGATAATTCCCATCCATTGTATCTTTGGTTATCAATTAACCGTTCTAAGGTAATCGATGTATTGAATTGGAATTATCGAAGATAATTCCCATCCGTTGTATCTTTGGTTATCGATTAACCGTTCTAAGGTAATCGATGTATTGAATTTGGATTATCGAAGATAATTCCCATCCGTTGTATCTTTGGTTATCGGTTAACCGTTCTAAGGTAATCAATGTATTTAATTGGGATTATCGAAGATAATTCCCATCCGTTGTATCATTGTGTATCGATTGACCGTTCTAAGGTAATCGATGTATTTAATTGGAATTATCGAAGATAATTCCCATCCGTTGTATCATTGGTTATCGATTAACCATTCTAAAGTAATCGATGTATTGAATTGGGACTGTCAAGGATAGTTTCCATCCGTTAAGTTGTTGTGATCGATTGGCCATTCCAAGGCAGTCGAGGTATTTGAATTGGGACCACCGTGGATGGTGCCCATCCATGAGTTGTTGTTGTCGTGTTGGCCGACTCAAGGCAGCACGCTATTATTTTTTTGAATTTGGTAATCTTGGGATTGTTACTGTTGTGATTAATTATGTTTTGGAGGCTAGTCTCGGCTAGTGCTCGATGGATAAGCTTGGGGCTTGAACCTTCGCGGTTGGCTTCCCAACACCTACAGTTCAGTAGGTCACGGTCATGTTAATGATCTCATTATGGGTAAGCTTGGGGCTTGAACCTTCGCGGTTGGTTTCCCAACACCTACAGTTCAGTAGGTCACGGTCATGTTAATGATCTCATTATGGGTAAGCTTGGGGCTTGAACCTTCGCGGTTGGTTTCCCAACACCTACAGTTCAGTAGGTCACGGTCATGTTAATGATCTCATTATGGGTAAGTCTGGGGCTTGAACCCTCGCGGTTGGTTTCCCAGCACCTGCAATTCAGCAGGTCACGGTCATTGGATGATCTCATTGTGATACGGCTTCGTGCCGTGGCTTCGGCCCTCATTGATATGGCTTCGGGCTGTTTTGGCTTCGGGCCATTGTGGTGATTGACAGCTTCGGCTGAGTGACATTCAGGGTATTATGATGATAAACAGCTTCGGGCTGTTCGGCTGTTAGGCCATTGTGATGTATCGGTATTCCTGTTAGAGCCTTCGGGCATTGTGATTCGTATCTATTTCAGTGTCTGGCTTGGGTTACCTTCGGGTGATGTATTGTTGTATTCTGTATTGATGATTCGCCGTTGGGCACTTGTATTCTAACCTGTTGAGCAGGTATTGATCGTATGCCGTGGGCATAGTATTCCACGAATGCTCGATTCTTACTTTGGTTTGTGAGCATCTCGTACTACCATTGTTGTACTGTTTATTCTGCCTTTGGATACATATCATGTTGTACATGTATTTGATAATCATTATCTGGATGACTGACCCCGTGGGGGCGGAACATGTTTTCATGTTTTAGGTGCTTGCGAGGAGAGAGTTGAAACACAGGGGCATGACGATGGCGACGAGGCATTCGAGCGATACTAGTCCGAGATATTTTGGTGTTCATGTCAGTCAGACAGTTGGAGTACTCCAGTTTGTTTAGTCTTTGTCATTTTGTATTATCCGAGCAAGGCTCGTGGATGTCGCTGTATTTTATTTAGGCCATGTAGGCCCACTGTTGTCATTGAAATTCCATATCGGAATCTTATGTTGGATGTCAGTGTAGGAATTGTGATTCCCCTTTTGGTCAATTTATTGTATTTTAGTGATGTTCGCCTGGTGGATCTCCTGGTGTGGGGTCCACGACGCTGTAATGACCCAATGGGATTTGGGGGTGTTACAGAAGATGGTATCAGAGCATTGGGTTGTGAGATACCCTGATATGTGAGTTATATGGCTCTACCGACGCGGTAGTAGTGGGGTTGTCAGGTTATGACAATCTGGACAGTCGGGTTTTGTGAGTCGTGATAGTTGAGCGACTGTATGAGTCTTTCTTTCATCGAGTCGTCGTCGGTGAAGACTAGTATCGCAAGACCTCGAAGCTTCGTATGACCTGTGTAAGGACTCGATTCTCTTGTATGTTCATACATTCATTATGCCATTGATTATACATGTTTTGTTGAAATCTGTATGTAACATTGTGTTACGACCCATTCATGATTAATTGTTTTGGAGCGTGTCGGGCCAGTATTGGCTATAATTAGCATGTTTGAAGTGATTGTTTATTTGTTGAGTATGTATACTCGTGTTTGGCTATTGACTTAGCATTGTGGATTGGCCGTTGAGGCATATTTGAGCTTTGTTCATGATCGAGCGTTATTCTTTCAGTATGGAAAGAGGAAACCGAGGACGTGGCAGAGGGGGTAAAGGCTGCAGAGCAGGCCGAAACCCAGAACCTCGTGTTTATGCACGTGCAGATGCCGATATGGATCAGAATTCTGCCGGAGATGTGACTTATGCGACCGATTTCCCTTCAGAACGTCATACTCGAGGAGTCGATCAGATTGAGAGTGGACCCGTCGACCCTTTCTTGCTTATGAGGGGCATGATGGCCCAGATGACTCAAATGATGCAGATGATGGAGGCCATGCAGACCTCAGTGGTTCGTGGTCCACCGTAGCAGGGATCCGAGGTGCCGTTTTATGGACAGGCCGGGAGAGTGAGTCAAATTATCGGCAACATCTCTCATCAGAGGCCGCCTATCTTTGAGGGTTCATCGGAACCAGCTGATATTTTTCATTGGATTGAACATTTTGATAAACTCTTCGACATGGTTCAGTGTCCGGAAGAGAGTAAGGTGGCAGTAGCGGCTTACTATTTGAGTAAAGGCGCTTATTCTTGGTGGCTTTCCGTGAAACCCACCGATCGTGATTGTGCTTGGAGTGAGTTTAAGACTCTCATGTTAGAGAGGTATTATCCGGCTCCACTTCGTGAAGCCAAGTTGTCAGAGGTTTTGAACCCCGAATCCATCGAGGATGAGGGTGTTATTGTTATTGCGGAGAAGTTTCAGGGACTCCTTCAGTTTGCTTCATCTGTTATCCGTACTGAGGCAGATAAGATCAAGTATTTTAGGAAGAGGCTGAACCCGCAGTAGAGGATGCAGTTGTTCAACCATAATTGCAATTCACTTGGTGAATTCATCGAGAAGGCTCTTGGAGCAGAGCTTTTGATCAAGGAGCTTGCTCGGAAGAACCCTTTAGTTTCTTCTGGAGAGAGGACTAGGATGCCGGTTCATTCAGTCTAGGAGGTCGTTTTCTATTCGTCCTCGTGCTGGGAAAGCATCTTCTTCTCAGGCGACGGGTTCGACCGTTGTTTGCTTTAACTGTGATACAATAGGACATCGCAGTACTCGGTGCTCGATGCGGTCTATTGCTTGTTTTCTATGTGGGAGGCAGGGACACCTTCAGAAATACTACAGGGGTTCTAGTGCCAGTAGATCTCAAGGGAAATCACGGGCCTCGAGAGACTTTGTTTCTTCAGTCCGTACTCCATCCAAGGGGTCATATCGGGCTTCGGGAGCCAGAAGTATGGACACTCGAGGAGGAGCGGCGAGCTCAGATTTGGATCTTCCTCGAGTGGATCAGATCGAGGAGTTCGATGACCTGGAGGATGTTGATTTTGGATACATTTGAGATGTAGCCTTAATTTCTTTCTTTATTTTTCGGATTGATGTTTGACTCGGTCTGTACTTTAGTACTGTGGTTGCGAACCATTTATAGTTGATCTATCTTGTAATGATTGTATCTGAGAATCTTGAGATTTGAGGTCGTGTGATGTGTTTTCCTTCCTTTTGGTGTTGTACCCGAGATTTTGTAATAATCTGGGTAATTGTTCATTTCAATTCGAGATGCCGAGTCGTGAGGACTTGGGTGTGCAGTTGATATGGTCCCGAGGACCACATGTGCGTTGTTATTTTCCTTTTATGGCATGAGTCAGTGTTTGCTTGAGCGTTTAATGCCGATGAGAACGGGGGAGTGTACACCGATGATTGTAGACATGTATAATGGGCGGCACCCGCGGGGTGTGTACGCCGGTGTTACGAGTCTTGTGGGTGGTGCGACTTCCTGGCTGGTCTCTGATGGAGGAGTCATGATTCGATTTATCTCGCACTTGGTTGAGTATTTTTATCCCCTGTTTTTCGCCGTGATCGGACAGGAGATGCGGGAACCCGTGGGGTTGGCCCGATTACTCAGGCGAAGTGGTTCGTAGTGAGGAGTATTCCTGGAGATGTTGTTTTCTTATCCTGATGGATAGTTCGTACCCCGTGTTTTTGCACCCTGAGTTTCGGGGACGAAACTCTTTTTAAGGGGGGGAGTATGTAATATCCGGGGATAATTTTTTTCGTGTTACTGTTGAGTTGTACGTATTCATTTGGAATTGTACAAGTGTTGTTGTTTTGGACTGATACAATGTATATTGTATTGGAATATTTCGGGATCGAAATATTATACTTGTCGTCGGGTTAGTTTCGTCGTTTGAATGTTGATTGGAGAGTTTGGATTTTTGGCTAAGTACACTAGCCTTAACGCACGCTACATGTGTAGACTTACGTACGTTATGGGTTGAGTATTACGTATGTTATGCCTGTAAGGTTACGTACGTAATGCTTGGTAGGTGGCAGGAGCCTTCCTCATAGTCACTTTCGGCCAGTGGGTCCCAAGCATCTTCCGATCGGATCTCACTATTGCAGTCAACGGACCCTTACGTACGTTAAGAGGTGAGCTTTACGTACGTAATGTAGGTCTTGTTAACGTACGTAATAAGTTCTTGTTTACGTACGTTAAGGCCTCCATATTTTAGTCCAGTTAGTTCTGGATTTTTCATTACATACGTTAATGTCATGGCATAGCATACGTAATGTCTCTTACGTACGCTAACCATAGTGTATAACGTACGTAATGAGTTTGTCAGTCTATTTATGTTAGCTTCGTATTTCATTTCCTCACGAACCAAAACACAATTTCTCTCCCTAGAATCGTCCGTTTGGACTTGTTATTGATGTTTAGCACCTTCCAACTCGATCTTGATCATCCTAGCTTGGATTGAAGCTTGAAGTTGGAAGCTTGTTGGTGCTCCTTTGGTGTTTGGAGGCTTCTTCTTGTTCTTCTTCGGTAAGTTCCCTCAATCTCTTGTTCTTCAAGTGATTTTCGAGCTCTTGTTGTTGTTTCCTTCAGGTATTGTTTGATTCATGGAGTATATCATGATTCTTCATGGTTTTGATAAACTTTTGATGAAGAACATGATAGTATTATTTGAGTTGGATCATGTTCTTGATGTATTAGATTGTTTGGAGGTTTTTAATCATGTCTAGGAAGGATTATGTTAAGATTGTTATATGATTAACATGGCCTTGAGATGATTATTGTTGTTGGTGGATTTTAACCATTTAGTAAGGATTTATGATGATTTAGGAGGTGATTATCATAATTTGTAAATGGTTGAGTGAATCTTGTTGTTTAATCCAAATTCATGATGTATTGATGAAGGATTTTTGTTTCAGACATCATGATTATTGAGTTGATGATGTTCTTGGGGTGATAATGATAATATTGATAATATTATCATTGTAGGAGGATCAATTTGATGATATTGGTGATATTATCACTTTGAGATGTTTGTTTTGATGATTGTTCTTAAGTGAATCTTGTTGAATGGATTTCACAAGTGTTAAGAACGTTATGATCATGTTAATTGATCATCGAGGTGTTAGAAGATGTTACAATTCATAGTTGAAGAACTATGATATTTGTTCGTGCGGTGTGATCGATTCGTGTTTGAATCGGGCTTTATCTTTGTCGTTGTTTTCTATTGATTTTGTGTTTTTGAATGAATCGTTTTCATTCAAGGTTGTTCGAGTGTTTGTGATCGTCGGGAGGCGCCGTTTGTCATTTCGTGCCAGGACGTTGATCGTGGAAGGACTTTCTCGCCTTCGGTTTGAGGCAAGTTTTATACTTGTACTGGTCAATGAGATTAATGTTATCATATATGTGTATGAATGTATTGTATCATTTCGAGACTTAGTCTCTTCGTGACATGTTGATATTCGGGAAATGTTTGATGCAATACCCTTCGGTGATTATGCCAGACATGATTGTTATTCGTTAACGGCCGGATTAAGGCATTGAGATTCTTGTTGTCGATAGCCGGTTCGCGGCATCGATGTATCGATTATTATTATTGACGTTAATGTCGTTCTGAGGCATTGTTGAATCGTTATTATCGAATTGGAACTGTTGCTATGATGTTGCATTGGCCGATTGAAGGCATTTGATATATTCGTTTATTATATCTGTTTCGGTGGTCGGTTTAAGACGCCGGGACATCTATTCTACCGTATCATTGGTTATCGATTAACCGTTCTAAGGTAATCGATGTATTGAATTGGGATTATCGAAGATAATTCCCATCCGTTGTATCTTTGGTTATCGATTAACCGTTCTAAGGTAATCGATGTATTGAATTGGGATTATCGAAGATAATTCCCATCCGTTGTATCTTTGGTTATCGATTAACCGTTCTAAGGTAATCGATGTATTGAATTGGGATTATTGAAGATAATTCCCATCCGTTGTATCTTTGGTTATCGATTAACCGTTCTAAGGTAATCGATGTATTTAATTGGGATTATCGAAGATAATTCCCATCCGTTGTATCATTGTGTATCGATTGACCGTTCTAAGGTAATCGATGTATTTAATTGGAATTATCGAAGATAATTCCCATCCGTTGTATCATTGGTTATCGATTAACCGTTCTAAAGTAATCGATGTATTGAATTGGGACTGTCAAGGATAGTTTCCATCCGTTAAGTTGTTGTGATTGATTGGCCATTCCAAGGCAGTCGAGGTATTTGAATTGGGACCACCGTGGACGGTGACCATCCATGCGTTGTTGTTGTCGTGTTGGCCGACTCAAGGCAGCACGCTCTTATTTTTTTGAATTTGGTAATCTTGGGATTGTTACTGTTGTGATTAATTATGTTTTGGAGGCTAGTCTCGGCTAGTGCTCGATGGGTAAGCTTGGGGCTTGAACCTTCGCGGTTGGCTTCCCAACACCTACAGTTCAGTAGGTCACGGTCATGTTAATGATCTCATTATGGGTAAGCTTGGGGCTTGAACCTTCGCGGTTGGTTTCCCAACACCTACTGATTCGATGAGTCACGGTCATGTTAATGATCTCATTATGGGTAAGCTTGGGGCTTGAACCTTCGCGGTTGGTTTCCCAACACCTACAGTTCAGTAGGTCACGGTCATGTTAATGATCTCATTATGGGTAAGCTTGGGGCTTGAACCTTCGCGGTTGGTTTCCCAACACCTACGATTCGATGAGGTCACGGTCATGTTAATGATCTCATTATGGGTAAGTCTGGGGCTTGAACCCTCGCGGTTGGTTTCCCAGCACCTGCAATTCAGCAGGTCACGGTCATTGGATGATCTCATTGTGATAAGGCTTCGTGCCGTGGCTTCGACCCTCATTGATACGGCTTCGGGCTGTTTTGGCTTCGGGCCATTGTGGTGATTAATGACTTGGTGAGTGACATTCGGTATTATGATGATAAACAATGGCTTGGTGCATTGGTATTAGGCCATTGTGATGTATCGGTATTCCTGTTAGAGCCTTCGGGCATTGTGATTCGTATCTATTACAGTGTTTGGCTTGGGTTACCTTCGGGTGATGTATTGTTGTGTTCTGTATTGATGATTCGCCGTTGGGCACTTGTGTTCTAACCTGTTGAGCAGGTATTGATCGTATGCCGTGGGCATAGTATTCCACGAATGCTCGATTCTTACTTTGATTTGTGAGCATCTCGTACTACCATTGTTGTACTGTTTATTCTGACTTTGGATACATATCATGTTGTACATGTATTTGATAATCATTATCTGGATGACTGACCCCGTGGGGGCGGAACATGTTTTCATGTTTTAGGTGCTTGCGAGGAGAGAGTTGAGACACAGGGGCATGACGATGGCAACGAGGCATTCGAGCGATACTAGTCCGAGATATTTTGGTGTTCATGTCAGTCAGACAGTTGGAGTACTCCAGTTTGTTTAGTCTTTGTCATTTTGTATTATCCGAGCAAGGCTCGTGGATGTCGCTGTATTTTATTTAGGCCATGTAGGCCCACTGTTGTCATTGAAATTCCATATCGGAATATTATGTTGGGTGTCAGTGAAGGAATTGTGATTCCCCTTTTGGTCAGTTTATTGTATTTTAGTCATGTTCGCCTGGTGGATCTACTGGTGTGGGGTCCACGGCGCTGTAATGACCCAATGGGATTTGGGGGTGTTACAATATGTGGTTTTCCGATTTTTGAGAATTAAATCAATATGTATATGATTTACATTTTTTATTAGTATACTTGGGTATCGAGGATACATTGCGATAAAGACGGGGATATGAGTTCTCTATAGTCCGTGACATGTTGGACCATCGAATATTAAGGATATGGTTAGTGATGGTTTAGACATCAAGATTGCTATCGAAGGATTCAGGGCAAGTACTCTAATCATTTTTGTCATTTTGTGTTGATGTTTGTTGTGATACATTCATGTATTGTTGTTGTCATGCATTTGTGTATTGTTGTTAATATGCATTTGCGCATTGTTGTCGTATGTCCACCTCGTGTTGATTTGACGGGATCATCTTGGGATCTATGCTAGCGTGCGCTGGATCATTGGATGGGTTTATCCACCTCGTGTTGATCTGATGGGATCATCTTGGGATCTAGGCAGTGAATACTGGATCATCGGATTACCCATGTGTTGTTGTTGTACATATGTATATTATGGGTTATCCACCTCGTGTTGGTCTTTCAGGATCATCTTGGGATCTATGCAGTGAACACTGGATCATCGGTTTCCATTGGTATACATTGTTGTTATTAATGTGAGCATATTGACGTTGTCATATGAGTATGCATTTGTAGGTCTTGTGTTAGGACCATGCCTGTATGTTGTATTGATCTGATCTCGGATTAGACTGACGTGATTGTCGTGGTATTTTGTATCTTGAGGTATGTTCTGTATTTCCCTTGGTATTTGTATTTGATGGACAATCGATTATCATGTTCAGATGTGATGACGTTACCCGATGGATTAGGTTGGACAGAGTTAGTGAATTTCGTAACAGTGAGTTATGATAATGTTTTGAAAACCTTGGGCATTGTTGAGATATAGAACAGATATTTCGGTATTAGCTTACTGTGTTGTTAAGGATACGAATCGTGGATTTTCGTAAGTTTTGGCGGTAAGATTACATCGTTAGTATTCTTACTTAGTATCTCATTGGTATGTAATTATTGACGTGATGTGATGGTTATCATTGTTGGATATTATGGCTGACCCCGTCGTGGGATTTCTTTTTAAGTTCTTGGAATATCAAGCTTGTAGCAGTCGTGGAGAGATGAGCTTCCCGGAGGATACTAGCTAGGGCATGTATTTGTGTATTGAGTTTCCTGATCAGTTCTTGTATTCCGCTGCTAGAGTATTTTAATTGTTTGTCTTTTTCCGCTGCGTGAGTATTTTTAAATGGCCTTTTGGTATCTGGTAATTTAGGTTACTTTGGCAATCGTTCTCTAAACTATTTTGTTGGTACGTGTAAGCGATAGCTTAACGTATGTTTTTAAACTGTTGAGTTTTGGCATTTCGGGCCTTGTGGCTTCACATGAGACTTTTACGACGGTTTTGATAAATGGTTATTAAGTTTTCGAATGTTTTTAAAAGATAGTACCGTCGTTCGCCTCTTAGGAGTTTTTAAATGTTTGTAAATCTTTCTTTCAGCCTTGTGGGTTCCGTCTCGGGGCCCCCGGTGCTGTAATATTCCTGGAT
The DNA here is from genome assembly GCA_033398695.1 of Orobanche coerulescens. Lineage (NCBI taxonomy): Eukaryota > Viridiplantae > Streptophyta > Magnoliopsida > Lamiales > Orobanchaceae > Orobanche > Orobanche coerulescens. Next base: position 106,110,733 of record CM065804.1, read on the forward strand.
GGCTCTGGGGGTGTTACATTAATCACTTGAGTCTCCACTATATGTGATTGGACGAGAGATATATGAATAATCTTATTATTCGTGAAGAACTATTATTCGATTATTATAATATTAAAATATAAACAAATTATAATAATCAACGAGAAATAGATATTATTAACTTACTTTATTTAAATATGACAATTACTAATCTAGGCACATCGAATGTCCTAGGGCACTATTCCCAACAAACTCCCAATTGTACCAGGACCATTCATTCATGAATCTTAGGTCTATTCATCTAGCATGCTCTTCATGCTTTCCTTATGAGAGAGGCTTGGTAAGTGGATCAGTCAGCAACATTCTCTTTCTTTGCTACTTTGCTTATTATAATATCTCCTCATCTGAGATATTTCTTGAGTATATGTTTGTAATCTGATCGGTCAAAACTTATCCTAAAAATAGGAGTTTTTGAGTTGCTCGCAAATATATACGAGGTAGAAGTAGTTGTGGTAAGTTCTACCAAGTTCTTTTCTCTCGAGGATTGCTTAACAGGGCTTCGTATAATATTTTGTTTAGATCACGAGAAATAAATACTAAAACATTCTTAAAACAGATTTTGAGTTTTTATGTTAACTAAATTAAATGCACTATTTTGATGACATTACTTAAGAACCAAGTGAATATTATTTGTAATTTAAACTATTTATAAATACAAAAACTAGATTATTTACAAACTATTAAGAAATACTCTAGTAAATAGTAGACTAGTTTTAAACTAGACTACTTTTAAACTAGACTGTTTTTATTAAGACTATTTTTTTATACTAGTGACAATGAATAGAAATAAAATGAGTTGGAACTTGATTTAATAGAATCTAGGGGATTATGGGTTCATTAAATTAGGTTTTTAATTAAGTAAATGAATTGACTTACACGGTTATAAAAGAAAAACGATTGTTTATCGAGTAATCAACTTTTCACCATATAACTTTCGTATTCATAGGCGTCTTGATCACTTTCGTAACCTTATATAACAAGATAAATACTTGACAATTGAAAATATATATTTCCAATTCATTTATCAATCAATCAAGGAGGTTTTATTAGTAGAAATAGGATATGATTAATCTGTATTGAAACCAATTAATCCTTTTTAATCAAAGTAGTGCAAATCAATCAAATAACTTCATATACAACCTGCTAGAAATCCCTATTCCCCAAGGAAAAAAGACTAGCTACTCATTGGGTTGTACATATTATAATTAAAATTGGAATAATTGATATACATAATATATAAAAACTTTTAATATCTAGAACTTAATAATAGTAGATGAAAACTTACTTGATTATGATGTATTAAAATACAAGAAACAATCTCCAAAATACAACTTCAAACTTGATCTTCCATGCATGTCTTGATTTTCAGATCATTGACCCCCAAATAAAATACATGGTTGTTAAGCTCACAAGATGGTCAAAAGTGGAATATTCAGCAAATGCTTCTTCTTGAACATGGCGCTGGAAAATGGTCCAGTTTGCGCCGTGTTGTATCGCCGTTTGTAGGGTGCCTCGGTTTATCCGGAACACGCGCAAGGACAAGAAAAAAATGCCCGCCATGTGAGAAATGATGCAAGACACGGCCCAGTTTGCACCGTGTGATAGATGACTGAAAGAAACCAGTTTTGCGCCGTGTTTTATCACCTTTTGTACACTTTCTCCTTGAAAATATTTGATTTTGGTTTCGATTTTGCTTTCGATTTTGCTTTTCATCCTTTTTATGTCAGTAATATGTAAAATAAACATTATTAGCTCATGTCTTGATATTTCTTTAAAAGAATTATTTTTTTTATCACAAATCAGTATGATTATGCCAGAAAAGGATATTTGTATATCAAGTTTTAAATCAATTATACACTAATCAAATACCACACACTTAAACAGTTATTTGTCCTCAAGTAAACATTAGTTATGGTACAATTGGACAACCAATTAATTTTTTTACCACACCTCAAAGGATAAATTATACCAAGTTTTTTTATTGGTTGTCAAGTCTCGGGAAAGTTTCATTTTAATCAAAAGCATGAATTCATAAAACTCACCGGATAAGTGTACTGCTCACTCTCAAGTGTATCGGGGACATGTTTTTCACTCAAGCTTATTCAATAAGATAAAAACTTCCACAGGCGTGCAAATCGTCTTTTATCTCTACCACTTGTTGTGTGTGCAATGCCGTGAATCAAAAAGGACTTTTGTTAGGTTGTAATGTAGGCTCTTTGGTTAGGGTGGGAAAATTATAGATAAAGTGACTTGACTTGAGCAATGTAGAACTACAATGAGTGACAATCACCTACTTGCATATTTGTGTATCATATACCATTCATTTTCTTTAAAACAATTATAAGAGCACTTTATTATACTTGATGACGAAACCATAATAATATTTGTCTCTTTTTTTTGTGTGTTGTCCGATTATCCGGGCTAATTATCCGGGCAAATTATCTGGGCAGATCTTGTATGACCCTTCATGTATTAAAGAACACCTTTTTTTATGACTACTTATTTTGATGACCCAACCCAAGCTTGAATTTGAGACAAACTTCCCTAATCGCCACTACACTCTTAATTTTATCCTTCCACCAATGAATTACAACATGATCAAGTGTAGGAAAAAAGGATATAAAGGAACAGAAAAATAATTCTATAGTTCAAAATAAAATATTAGGTTTAAAAGCTCAAAGGATTTAACTAGGGAATTAATAATTATTGGGTAGGCTAAACGGATCGAAGGGCTAAATAAAAAATGCCTAAAATTACTCTCACTATTTTACACACACTTGTGCTTTCAAGTAAGATACCAATGTACGTTCTAGAGTTTCACAACACAAATAGCACACTCAAACAATAGAAATTATGCATGATAGTAAGCAAATAACGGCTCAAAAGCTCACAAGTCCTCAATTTATTATTCATGAATTCACACAAATTTTTTTAGAAACAATTGGGTTGACAATTATCGATAATTCAAGTTCATCCCATGGTCATTTTACCCTCAAATTTTATAAACAAATCTCCCGAGGTGAGCAGCAATAAATATTCAAATTGAATGTCGGGGGTATTGTTGCATGTTAAAACAATTCATATATTTTGTTTTTTGTTTCGAAATATCACCCCACACTATTGAAATAAGCATTGTCCTCAATGTATTGAAAAAATAGAAGAAAAATAAAAAGGACTCTCCTATCGTGTGATACTGATGATTCAATCATCTGAACAATACACAAGTAATAAAACTATGCCGATGGCCCAGGTGGAGGTGATGGTGGTCGCAAAATGCTGCCGAATATGTGACATCTGTGCGTCTGAACGGTCGAGGCGATCATTCATTTTTTCAGCTCAGTTTTTATAACCTCTTGATCTTCTTTTATGCAGCTGATTGCCTCCCATATGTGGTGGAGAAGAGATGGGGACTGGTTACGGCTCGGATGATGGGATGATTTGTGCTCTCAAGAAGGGATCATGTCATCATCTCCGCCAGTCGGAGAATGTGTCTCATGGTCACGCTGTACATCCTCTTCAAACTCAATACCCGTTCGGCTACATGTGGTATGCCTCAATTTGTCATGTTCTTTTATTTCAGTACGGGTGGCATAGGAGAAATCAACGTTCGCCTGCTCTAGTATCAGCGTGATCAGCCGGGGGTATAAAATGGAATGCTTGGGGCTTTTATTTAGGAGAAAATCACGCATGTGATTGTATATGATACTCCCATAGTTCAGCCCCTATATAGCGCCTAGCCCATTCACCATTTTATCCAAAAAATACAAATCACCAACTCATACCTCGTTTTTACCACTTGAATAGGGAAGAATAGTCGTGCCGAGAAGGTATAATACAAGTTAGTGCTAGGCGGAAAAACATAAAGTCCCGATCTTCATTCCATCTTTTTGGGAAGGGGTGTACTGAATGCCGAAGTGCACCATGGCACTACTAGTAGTCCAAGCATGTCCTTCCATAGCATTGAAAGATTTCTTGAAATTCACTTTTTCACCCTCATTCGGAGTGTGGAGCGAGTGATTGATCGAGCTCTCGAGGAAGTCAACCGAATCCCCCTAAATATGCTTCGAATAGTGCATTTATCTTTTCCTTTTGCTTCTATGTTGGCGTGGAATTCATGCAAGAATTCCTCGTACTAGTGGTCTGGGAGGTTCAAGGAATTTCCCCAATGCAAGTGTCCGAAAAACTTGGGACAAGTTGAACTTATCTTCAACCTCCGTGCAATATCTCGCTCGACTAGAAGTTTGGAATGAGCACGTTGCTCAAACCATTATGCATTTTCGGCTGTCATGAAGCGTATAGTGTCAAAGGCGCCTGTGGTATGCTCTGTTTGAGAATTGTCACATCTCAGTGGTAGAAGAAGACAGTAATGGGCTGGCAGCGTGTCGCTTGCATGTCCTAGTCATCCTACACAATTATCACAAGAGAATTTCATGTAAGCATTTTATCTGGCACCTTGTAAGCGTGATTTATAAGCTTCTAAATTCACCAATCTTTAGAAAAATTCTTATCGCCATGGCCCATGAATGATTCTAAAACATACAACTAGTAATTGAACAATACTAATCTAAGCATAACACCACGAATTTACAAACTTTCATCATGAAAAATATCATACTTCCAAAACTATCAAATTCTTGACATAATCCAATTTCAACCTATCAAGTGTCTCAAATACTTGCACATAATCCATAAAATATGTTTTAGTGATGTGAAAAAATTAGATACATGCCCATAAACACAACATGAATAGAATCAATAGCAAATATTTGAATAAATTCGAAAAACTTAATTGTGCTTGATGATGAATTTATGCAAAAATCCTAATAAATATGATGAAAGGAGGTTGATTGTCGTGTTTTTGATTGAAACAAAAATAATCTAACAAAAAAGAAAGATTTTGGATTTTTAGGGGAAGGGGTCGGAGGTTGGGTGAAGAACGAGTGAGAAAAGAAAGGCCGGCCGCTCGTTTTAAAAACCTTATGCCACAACACGGCGCATAAAATGGTCCAGTTTGTGCCGTGTCTTCGGCCGTGTCGTACAGCGATTTTTAGTAAATAACCCGATTATGAACACGGGACAGTTTTCGATCGTTTTTATAGCTGTTTTTTTTCTTATTTTATGAAAATAAATAATCATAAAACCAATAAATAAATTGGCTTCCCCTCCCAACAAGGGCTCGTTTAATGTCATTAACTTGACAACTTCCTGTTTAGTCATGCGACGGTTCTCCAAGAGTTATGCTCTCTGCATGTGGAATTTGCTGATTTTTAAAGTAAGGTTTCACTCTGTGTCCATTCACCTGAAATGGTTCTTTGGTGCTTGGATTTATCATTCATTACTCCATATGGATATACTTCCTCAACCTCAAAGGGTCCCCTCTAGCGTGACTTCAGCTTACCTGGAAACAATCGCAAGCGAAAATTAAATAAAAGTACTTTCATACCTGGTTCAAGGTGCTTGAGATTAAGTTTACAGTCATGAAGTCTCTTGACTTTGTCTTTGTAGATCCGAGAGTTGTCATAAGCTCCATTTCTCAGCTCGTCTAATTCAGACACTTGCACCAGTCTTTCCTGTCCAGCTTCCTTCAATTCCATTGAAACAGCCTTAATTGCCCAATAAGCTTTATGTTCGATTTCAACTGGAAGATGACAAGTTTTTCCATAGACTAGACGGTAGGGACTCATTCCCAATGGACTTTTGTATGCTGTTCGGTAGGCCCAAGGTGCATCGATCAATTTATCAGACCAGTTTTTTTGAGTTGGGCGCACAGTTTTTTCCAAGATCCCTTTTATCTGCCGGTTGCTTACTTTAGCCTGACCCGATGTTTGTGGATGGTAGGGAGTTGCAACTTTATGATTTATGCCATATTTGGCCATAATCTTGTCAAATAGCTTGTTGCAAAAGTGAGATCCCCCATCACTGATTATTATCTTGGAAAATCCGAAACGGCTGATAATATATTCCTGTACAAACTTAACAACAATATTAGCATAATTCGTCTTTGTGGGGATTGCCTCAACCAACTTGGACACGTAATCAATTGCTAAAAGAATGTACTCGAAATTTCTATATTTAGTGAATTGTCCCATAAAATCAATTCTCTATACTTCAAAATTTCTATGACCAAATTGATCATGAGGGGCATCTCATTTCTTTTTCCGATATTACCAGTTCGTTGACACCTATCGCACTGAACACAAAAGTGATGCGTGCCTTTAAATAAGGACGGCCAATACAAACTAGATTGGAGAATTTTGTTAGCGGTCTTTCGTCCGCAAAATGTCCTCCGCAATGAAGTTCATGGCAAAAGGTTAGTACACTTTATTGCTCATCTTCTGGGACACATCGCCTTATGATTTAATCTTTGCATAACCGAAAAAGGCATGATTTGTCCCAAAAGTAGTTCTTGCATGATGATAAAAATATTTTCTTTTCGTGGAAAGAGATGTTAGGTGGGAGCATTTCACAAACCAAATAATTCACAATATCAGCAAACCAAGGTATCAAAGAAATTTTAAATAATTTTTCATGTGGAAAAGAGTCCACAATTTGTTCATGGTTATTAATTGTTTCTTTTGTTATTTTTAAACGAGCCAAATGGTCTGCGACCATATTCTCACTTCCCTTTCGGTCCTTTATCGCCACATTAAATTCTTGAAGCATTAAAATCCACCAAATCAACCGAGGTTTTGCTTGTTCTTTGTCAATAGATGTCGTAACGCTGCATGATCTGAATGTAAAATTATTTTAGATCCTACAATATAAGATCTCAATTTATCCAGTGAGAAAACCACAACTAATAATTTTTTCTCGGTTGTTGTATAATTAACCTGCACATCGTTCAATGTTAGACTGGTGTAATAAATCACACATATCATTTTATCAATTTGTTGGCCTAAAACTGCACCAACAGCTCGGTCAGATACATCACACATAATTTCAAAAGGTAAATACCAATCACGGGAAATAACGATTGATGTCGTGGTTAGTTTCTTTTTCAAAGTTTGAAAAGCGCTGAGATAGGTGCCATCGAAAATGAAAGAAACATCTTTGGTAAGCAAGGTGCAGAGAGGTTTACTTATTTTTGAGAAATCTTCAATAAACCTTCTATAAAAACCGACATGTCCTAAAAAACTCCTGATTGCTTTTACATTACACTGTTATGGGAATTTTTGAATATTTTGCTTTGTGGACTTTGATTCCTCGATTTGACACCACGTGACCTAGCACAATACCACTTTCCGTCATAAAATGACTTTTTCCCAGTTAAAAGTTAAATGACATTCAATATGACGTTCGAGTACCTTGGACAATTTATTTAAGCAATCATCAAAAGATGATCCAAACACTGAAAAACCATCCATAAATACATCAATAAAATCGCCGATCATATCCAAAAAAATTGACAACATGCACATTTGAAAAGTTCCTCATGAATTGCATAATCCAAAAGGCATTATTCGACAGGCAAAAGATCAAAAGGAGCATGTGAATGTGGTCTTTGATTGGTCCTTGGGTGCAATCTCCAATTAATAATACCCTTCATCAAGAAAACAATATAATTTGTGTCCTGTAAGTTTATCAAGCATTTAGTCAATAAAAGGAAGAGGAAAATAATCCTTTTTGGTGGTGGCATTTAATTTTCAATAATCAGTGCACATTCGCCACCCGGTTATTACCCTTGTTGTACTAGCTCTTCCTTATCATTTTCAATCACCGTTATGCCACTTTTATTTGGTACGACATGTATCGGACTTACCCTTCACTATCCGAAATTGGATAAACAATTCCCTCAGTTAGCAATTTTAAAATTTCATTTTTTACTACCTCTAACATATTAGGATTTAATCTTCGTTGTGCTTCTCTTCGAGCTTTTTCTCCCTCTTCTAAGATTATTTTATGCATACATGTTGAAGGGCTAATTCTCTTAATATCACTCAAACCCCATCCTAATGTCTCTTTTCATTTTTTAAAACTTCTACTAGAAGAAATTCTTCGTTTTCGCTTAATTCTGCATTAATAATTACGGTTTTTTTATTTTTCTCTTCAAGAAAACATATTTTAAATGCTTAGGCAATTTTTTAAGCTCCTTGGTTTCTTTTTCTTTGCTTTCCATTAAGGACTCCAGATATTCTATCTTGCCCCCTGTAAGAGATTTTCGCACATTTCTCCTTCAACGTCTGGGTTAAGCTCTGAACATTCTATTACTTGTTCCATGTGTAATGAGAGTTTCTACTGAATTGTCAATAATATCAACAAAAACGCATTCCTCATATAATACACTCATAGTCAATTTTTCTCTTTTAACTTCAATTAGTGTTTCAGCAATAGCCATGAAAGGTCTTCCCAATAAGATGTAATGATCTTTTCCATTATATAGACTTTGTCCCATTTCTAAGACAACAAAATCTGCTGGAACAATAAGCCTATCTATGTTAACTAAAATATCTTCGATAATTCCTACAAGATAGCTGTAACACCCCCAAGACGTTCAGGGCATATTACAGCGCCGTGAACCCAACCCTTTGGAATCCACCAGGCTAACTCACAAACTCGACCTCATGACTGATGACAAACATCATCAACATACAAACGATTCCACAATCTTATGACATTCAAAACAAATAGACCGAACCCGACAGTAATAAATAAAAATCTTTCCCAATCCGGGACCACAAAAAATATAAGTTTAAAAGAAGAAAGTACTCGAGTACTGAAACAACCGACATACTTAATAAAAATACAAGAGAAGATGCCAAGCAACCAACCATTTAACAGAATCACCCTTGCCCATCATCCTCGTACTATCCGCATGCTCGTTTGCTTCCATGACCTGTACCTGAATACCAAAGTATTTCCCCCATTTAAGGGGTTAGCTACAACAGCTAGTGCAAGTACAATCCATTTGAACTACCATTCTAATTAGAAGAAATATGCACCAAAATCATTTTAGAAAATATTTTATATTCCAGAATATGACGGTGTACGCACAAAACATAGTTCTCCAACAAAACATTTCAAAGGTTAACCGCTGGTACGAGACTCACGGCCACCGCACCCTGCAGAGGCCCCGTCGGACCATCCCTGGGTGGTTAACCCTAGTTCACGATACGCATACACACGACACTATGTATCCCCAGAGGCCCCGTCAGGCCATCCCTGGGTGAACATACGCATTCACATCCACAACATACACAGGAAGCCATAAATCATTTTAGAAAACATTTTATATTCCGAAATAATGTGGTGCACTAGCACAAAACATAGTTCTCCAACAAAACATTTCAAAGGTTAACCGTTGGTACGAGACTCACGGCCACCGCACCCTGCATAGGCCCGTCGGACCATCCCTGGGTGGTTAACCCCATTTCACGATATGCATACACGCGGCACTACATATCGCCAGAGGCCCCGTCAGGCCATACCTGAGTAAATATACGCATTCACATCCACAACATACGCGTGAAGCCATAAATAAAATACTAGAATATGCATACAAATGTAAAGTACTTTCCATTGAGACATATTCAACGAGACGGAAAACGAACAACGACTAGGAATGACCCGAAGTGACCACGACCATTACTAAACGAAAGGTTACCACGAATCAGTCCGGAACAACGTCAATAACCGAACGGAATACGCCCAAAAACCCGATTGTACCTTAACAATATACGTATGATAAATACGGGTGAGGATTTTCACAAAACCTCCCGGAATCAACAATCCACGGACTAAACACGACAGAATCGGATTGGGAACCACCGAATGATAATAATCGATAAGAAATATTACAACATAAATGAACAATACGAGTTTAGAAAGATAAAACCCGAAAAACCCCCAAAATCGACAAAGGTAGGGTTCTAAGTCAAAATACCTTAGATTCGACAGAAGTATAATTAAGATGATGATAAACTTCATTTGGAACACAACAATCGATCTATAGAGGAACTCTACGGACTTCTCTGTACGAATCGCTTCAAAACCCTCCGAAGAACTCAAGTCGCGGACAAGGGAAAGAAGAAGAAGAAGGAAAAGTGATGCGTCTGAGGTCAACTAAGAATTTAAATACCTGACAGTGCATTACGTACGTTAACATAGAGAGTTAACATACGTTAGGATGTTTATGTACGTAACTCCCATGTGTTAACGTACGTAAGATCTGGGCAGAACACTCTGCCTAATTCACTGAAGTCGATAACGTACGTTATATCAAACAGTTAACGTACGTAATAAGGAAGCTTAAGTACGTAACACCCATAAGTTAACGTACGTACGATCTCAGCAGAAACTTGGTAGAACCTTCTGTCCAAAACACTAAGGACCATAACGTACATTAACATAAGGTTAACGTACGTTATATACGCACTGATAGCGTACGCAAGAGAACATGAATAACGTACGTTATTCATGCAGCAGTTCAACACTGCTGAATGCAGTTCGTTGCTCAGGAAAATACGAAGTCGAAACACAACCAAAGATAGAATCCAAAACATAAATACGAAGTATTCGCGACAACGAAGCTAAGTGCTGAAAGAAAGTACGATTCCAACTACGAGAAGATTCGAAATACGAAACGTCCGAAAGTCACGATATGACATCGGGTTTAAGAACTGAAACCCGTAACATGAATAATTCAACCATACGGACTTAAGGGAGCGAAGAAACAACACAAACGAATGAGTTTTACGAGAATTGAACATACATGCGACAAAACATAACACAAAGAGAATTACGCAAAAACACCTCCGAAACTCGTCCAAATGGAAAAACACCAAGAACAAAATAGATTCAAAACATCACAAGCGAGTCGTTAAAAATAGACATGCGCCAAAAAGAGAAACTACTAAAAATAGAAAGTACGGATATTACAATAACGAAGTGTTCTATTGGCCAATTGTAAACATATTGGCTAAGTTCACCAAGATCAAGTTGCTCAAAAATATATAATGGCATTAAATTTATACCTGCTCCGAGATCAAGCATGCCCCTAGTTTTCTTACCGTTTCCCATAGCAATATTTATTATTAAGCTACCTGGATGCTTTGCTTGGGGGTAATCATTGTAGGATCAATGCATACATAACCTCTGAGATAATAATCTTGTCACTATATCCAAGCTTCTTTTTATTTGTGAGTAATTATTTGAAAATTTTCCGTATGCTGGCACACTTCTTATTACTTCAAAAAAGGATGGTTTACATTTACTTTGGGTAGCATATCTAAAAAACTGAGAAACTACTTATCAAGCTTTCCATTTCTTGTCGGTTTTGAAAATGTATTGGAGGTTTGCAGGATTGTAGTTTTGTGGAGTGTTGGAGCGGGAACTTTTTCTTTAGAGTTTTTATTTGATTCCTTGTCTTTGTCCTCATTTTCTGCAATATTTGAAACATCATTATTAGAAGGGGGATCAACTCGATTGTTATAAATCTTACCAGTTCTAAGCTTGGTGATAGATTTAGCTTGTTCAGGCTGACTTGGTAATTTCCCTTTCTCGTTGTCGTGCAGTTGATTTGCTAGTTGGCCAACTAGAGTTTTGACTCGTTTTACTGATGCTTCCATTGCTTCAAATCTTTGATCCGAGTTTTGGATGAATGATTGAGGTTTTTATTCTAATTAGGGTTTTCGGGGTTGGTTTGAGGATGACCCTTGGAATTGGATGGGTATTTGATACTATTGCAAATTTTGATGTTGAGGAGGTGGGGGTTGTTGATGAATTCCACCCCAAGAGAAGTTATGGTGGTTTCGCCAACCGAGATTATAGGTTTTAGAAAAAGGATCATTTCTGGGGCGTTGGTAGAAATTATTTAAAGCATTTACCTCTTCAGGATTTGTCGAGGGGTTTATGTCATTAACGGCAAAAAATACTTCTTGAGTTGGCATGACACTAGGTGGTGGAGAAATTCCTTGAGTCGTAAGTCATTGGACTTACTTAGTTAGCTCGACAATTTACGCAGTTAGATCACTGATGGGATTTACTTCGTTAGCTCCGACTCCTCTGCCACGTGCACTCTTTTTATGGGAGGATATAGCAAGTTCTTCAAATAAATCAAAAGCGGCTTGCGCCATCATTATTCCTATATCTCTCCCAGCTGCATTATGCATAGAGAATTAGGAATTATGAGTTAGCCCATCATAAAAAGTTTGACTCAGACAGTATAAAGGATAATGATAATGGGGGCATGCTAGTAAAAGAGCTTTGAAACGATCACACACTTCAAAAAGTTGTTCACCCTCATTGCGTAAAAGCCGCAATGTCGGTCCTTAGATTCGCTGTTTTATTATGTGGATAAAATTTAGACATGAATTTATTGCACACATCATCCCAAGTACCCAATGAATTTGGTGGCAATGTCATAACCCATGTTTTATATCGATCCTTTAAAGTGTAAGGAAAGCATTTCATTTTTAATTGATCCTCGGTCAGCCCTTGTAATGGAAAGGTATTGACAATCGAGTAAAAATATCGAATAAAAACTTAAAGGATCCTCGTTTGCCATCCCATAAAAAGATGGTAGTTGGTTGAAATGAATTGATTTCAATTCTTAATTTCATGATGTTTGGCCAAGTTGTATGCATGACCGGTCTAGCATAATCTTTCAAAGTTTATTGGTCTACCACAGGTTCTTCATTTCTAGAGGTTGACTCTTCTTCTTGATTGGAGGACTCAGAACTGTCTTCTGTTAAAAATTCTCCTTCACTGCTAATATGTTCTAGGCTATGCCCATCTTGATTTTCGTTGTGGACGCTGTTGTTATATGGTACCAAAGTTCTTACAAGAGACCTACAGCCCTGCATAGACTAGAAAACCGTTAACCGCACCTTATGTGAAGAAAAAATAGAATAAGAGAAATAAAGAGAGGTAAAAATAAAGAAAGATAAAAAACACGAGGTATGAACAAATGTATACAAAAATTATATTTGCCCTAAAGCAATCCCCGACAACGGCGCTGAAATTTGATCAGTCAAAACTTATCTTAAAAATAGAAGCTTTTGAGTCGCTTGCAAATATATATGAGGTAGAAGTAGTTGTAGTAAGTTCTACCAATGTCTTTTCTCTCGATGATTGCTTAACAGGGCTTTGTATAGTAGTTTTTTAGATCACGAGAAATAAATACAAAAACATTCTAAAACAGATTTTGGGTTTTTATGTTAACTAAATTAAATGCACTACTTTGATGATATTACTTAAGAACTAAGTGAATATTATTTGTAATTTAAACTATTGATAAATACGAAAACTAGATTATTTACAAACTATTAAGAAATGCTTTTGTAAATAGTAGACTAGTTTTAAACTTGACTATTTTTATTAAGACTATTTTTTTATACTAGTGAAGATGAATAGAACTACATGAGTTGGAACTTGATTTAATAAAATCTAGGAGATTATGGGTTCATTAAATTAGTTTTTTAATTAAGTAAATGTATTGACTTACACGGTTATAAAATAAAAATGATTGTTTATCGAGTAATCAACTTTTCACCTCGCAACGTTCGTATTCATAGGCGTCTTAATCACTTTCGTAACCTTAAGATGTTGATAACAAGATAAACACTTGACAATTGAAAAGATATATTTCCAATTCACTTATCAATCAAAGGAGGTTTTATTAGTAGAAATAGGATATGATCAATCTCTATTTAAACCAATTAATCCTTTTAAATCAAAGTAGTGTAAATCAATCAAATAACTTTATATATAACCTAATAGAAATCCCCCTTCCCCTAGGAAGAAAGATTAGCTCCTCATTGATTTGTACATATTATAATTAAAATAAGAATAGTTGATACATAATATACAAAACTTTTGATATCTAGAACTTAATAATAGAATAAAACTTACTTGATTATGATGTAGCAAAATGTAAGAAATAATCTCCAAAATACAACTTCAAACTTGATTCCAAAAGTTACAAGTCATGAAAAATGGAAGTAAAGTACGAGTGCTTATTGATCAAGTACTTTTCGATTACAAACTAAATGAAAGAACACTTCATACTATAAAATGGATAGAAAACTATAAGAGAAAGTTCTTTTCAAAGGAGAGATGTCTTGCCAAAAGAAAGGTATTTCTTGGAAAGAAGAGGATTTTCATTCTTCATGGATGAGGTGTCCTTTATAGTTGATTTTCAAGAATATTATGTATTATTTAATTCAAAAGATGTGTTACAGTATCTTAATTTTTTTTTGGTATCTGATTCACACTTGATCTTCCATGCATGTCTTGATTTTCAGATCATTGACCCCCAAATAAATACATGGTTGTTAAACTCACAAGATGGTCAAAATTGCAATATTCAGCAAAGGCTTATGCTAGAACACGATGCTGGAAGACGGTCCAGTTTGCACCGTCTTGTATCACCTTTTGTAGACTTTGTCCTTGGAAATTTTTTTATTTTGATTTCGATTTTGCTTTTCATCCTTTTTGACGTTTCATGTCAGTAATCTGTAAAATAAACATTTTAGCTCATGACATTTCTTTAAACAATTATTTTTTATCACAAATCAGTATGATTATGCCAGAAAATGGGATTTTTTGTATATGAATTTTTAGATCAATTATGCACTAATCATAATCATGATGGGACCTAGGCTCTTAGCTTATGCAGTAGCACCATTATTATCACAATAAAGGCTTATGCAACCCTGTATGGTCGGCACCACTCTTAGTTCATTAGCGAACTTCTTGATCTATACGGATTTCTTAGCTGCATCCGATGCTGCTAGGTACTCAACTTCTTTTACAAAATCAGCAATCGTGCTTTGCTTAGAATTCTTCCAACTCATAACACCTCCGTTCAATATAAACACATAACCAGTTTGCGATTTAAAATAGTCTTTATCGATTTCGAAACTTGCATCGGACGTAACCATTTACAGCTAGCTCATCTCCCACACCTCCATAATTAGGAACACATCCTTAGTTCTTCTTAAGTGCTTTAGGATGGTTTTCACTTCTGTCCAGTGACTTTCACCTAGATTTGATTGGAATTGACTTATCATGCTAAGGGCAAACGATACATCTGTTCGAGTACAAATTATGGCACACATGATCGATCCAATGGCCGAAGCATATGGAATCTTGCTCATGCGGGCCCGCTCATCAGGAGTTGGAGGACTCTGAGTCGTACTCAAATGAAAGCCATGTGACATTGGTAGGAGTCCTCTCTTGGAGTCCTGCATATTGAACCTCTCTAATATCTTGTTAATGTAGGTACTCTGACTCAGACCAATCATTCTCTTTGATCTATATCTATAGATTTTTATCCCAAGAATGTAAGCAGCTTCTCTTAAGTCTTTCATGGAGAAACAACTTCCCAACCAAGTCTTGACTGTCTGTAAGGTGGGTATGTCATTTCCAATGAGTAATATGTCATCTACATATAAGACTAGAAAGACAACTATGCTCCCGCTAACCTTCTTGTACACACATGGTTCATCTTTATTTTGAATAAACTCAAGCTCTTTGAGAGTTTCATAAAAGGCAGATTCCAGCAAAGAGAAGCCTGCTTCAACCCATAAATGGATCTTTGAAGCTTGCAAACCTTTTTAAAATTTTCTGGATGAACAGAACCCTCAGGTTATGTTATGTACACATCCTCGAGTAAGTTTCCATTAAGAAACACTGTATTGACATCCATTTGCAATATCTCATAATCATAGTATCACTACTACACAATATGCGTTTAACAGCGGTTCTGGGCCCCAATTAAATGGTTCCAGAACCGCTATTGTATGTCCCACTGTTAATTTTAACAGCGGTTTTAGCAACCGCCGTTGTTTTAGACAATTAACAGCAGTTCTTTATCATCAATGTTAAACTTGCCAATTACCAACGGTTATAAAGAACCACATTAACGTCGGATATTTAATGACGGTCTCTGAACCGCTGTTATATTTACATTTTACAGCGGTTATATGGGAACCCCTGTTGTGGTTTCAATATATTTAACTGTGGTTTTCTGGGAACCGCTGTTATTTTGTCCAGATTTTTGCCCAGATTTTGGCATTATTTTGCACAATCGAGTACATGAACTCGGATCAAACTGTAATAATCAATAAACCACCAATTCATTGAATCCAAACACACCGAAAATGAACTAACCAACAAAAAATTCATTGAAAAAGACAATACAAAAAAAACCACCAATTCATCCAAATAATTCATACAAATATCACATGTATAATTCATACAAATGCACTGAAATCATGTCGTAAGACGTTTTCGAACCTCCAAGAAATAGTGTCCCCAATCAGCTCAAATTTTATGAATAACATCATTAGACAGTGCTCCAACATCATCAAACATCTGCACATATAAATGTATAATAAGCAAACTTTAAATGTAAACGAGTAAACTATTTTATCACCAATTCAAGTTAAAAATGTACTACCTCCATCCAACCATCCAAAATACGCGCTCGGATGATAGTCGACATCCAGTGCATAACATAATAACCACACTCCCAACCTCCATTTTGTTTATTACACTAAAACAAAAGAAGATAAAATTATATCAGTCGCTTTCAGTAAATAAAATCAACACACACACAACGGAGTAGACACACACACACACAGTACACACACTACATACACAGTAAAAACACACACACACACACACTAACACACATTGACACAAACTGCACACACACACACACACATACTGCACACACTGCACAAACAATAAAACACACACACACACACACAGTACACACTGCACACACACACACACACACTGCACACACAAAAAAAAACCCACACACTACATACACACACACACTGCACACACACATACACACACTGCCACTGCACACACACATACACACACACTGCACACAAACAACACAGTTAAAAAAAGCATCAAACTGACACACACACACACACTACACACACTGCATACACAGAAAAAAGCCACAATGCACACACACTACAGACACTGCGCACATAGAAAAAAACACTGCACACACTTGACACACACACACACAGAGTAAAAAATGCACACACACACAAACATACACACTACACACACAGTTAAAAAAGAACACACACTGCACACACAACACACACACACACACACACACACACACTGCACACACACACACACACACACACACACACACACACACACTACACAGTGCACACATAGTAAAACACACACACACACATACACATACTACACACTGCACATAGTGAAAAAAAGAACACACACTGCACACACACACACTGTAATACCCGGTTGAAATTCATGTCATTTCAAATCTCCTCATTGTTTAAATTGTGTTTTGTTGGGCGAACCCTTGTAATCGTTGCTTGGAACCACCGTTTTGGGGTTTCCGTACTTCCATTTCGTGTTATTGTTTTTCAGATATTGAGTCCCATTGCTTTTATTCTCTTCCCGGGTCATTTTTCATCATTTTAGGACCCGAGGGGGGTGTGGGCCGCGGCACAAGGATTGTGCGCCGCGGCACACACATTTTCTAGACCTGGCCGAGCAGCCTGTACCTTGTGCCGCGGCACATGCCGGCAGGGCCGTGGCACACTGCCGCGGCACACTTGTGTTGCATTTTTCGGCCAAACCGTCTGTACCTTGTGCCGCGGCACATGTCGGCCGGGCCGCGGCACACTGCCGAGCCCTGGGAGCAGTTTTTGGGCCTGTGCCGCGGCACACTTCGGCTGAGCCGCGACACACAATGCAGTCAACTGTATAATTATGCTTTTTGAGCGAGCTGCAGCTCATTTCCTCCATTTTCTTCAACTCACACGAGAGAGAGAGCTTGAGGAGAGAACTTTGCATCATCTATCACTTGAGTATTGGATTTTTATCATTTTCATTTGGTTGGGAAGCTCGGATCATCGATCTATCGCGTATTCTTTGGATCATAGTGCTTGGAACTTCAAGAGGTAATTTCTTCAACATCTTGGATTTCGATTTTGTATTGAGTAATGATGTTTTGGGTGTTAAGATCATGTTGTATGAAGTGATATACACATGATTATGGGCATGTTTGATTATTCATTGGATTATGAAGGATTATTCAAGAACACTTTGAATACTGTGTTGGATTTTGGGGTTTTTCGTAGATTCGTCCGATTTATCCGATTTGAAGCTTGAGAACCTTGAGATTAGGATGTATCTATACCGTATGCATGTTTTTCCTACGATTTTACGGGTTGGATTGTGCCGTTTTCGGACTTGTGGGAGTTTGGACGATTTTCTAACCTTTAGTTGTTTATCCGTGTATTTTCATGAATCGTAGATGAGTTTCAGGAGTTTCTTCGGGTAATTTGAGTATGGATAATGGATTATCATATTTATTGTGAATCGTTTAGGTGCCGGAAACGCGTTCTTGGACCTACGAACTCATACCGTTTTTCCGTTCGATTTCTCGATGTCTCAAAGGCAAGTATATATTTATGATTGTACGTTCTCGACTTTGAAAGTAAAATATATTGATGGCATGATATGAACGAACCACTTTTGGGCGGGCCGACAGGTCCCCTAAGGGTTCCGTAGCCTCTTGTGCGGTTCCACAGTATTCATACATGTATTGATGACAGATGATATGAACGAACCACTTTGGGGTGGGCCGACAGGTCCCCTAAGGGTTCCGTAACCTCTAGTGCGGTTCCACGGTATTCAATTATCTATTGATGCGATGCTATGAGATTAAGTTATTCCGTAATACTAGTCTTGAAATGATGAATTGACGGTTACATTTACTTTATTGTCGAGGAGTATTGTGTTTCATACTTGATATACTTGCACTAGCTATTCGACGGCTAACCCCTTTATGGGGGAAATACTTTTTATGTATTTCAGGTTCCAGGAGAGCGGACAGGCAGGTATCGGGTCGGCATGAAGATGATGGGCAAGTGTGATACTGTTTCTTTCCTCCAGTTATGTTTTGAGTTTTCCATTCAGTGTTGTTGTACTGGAATGGTTATTGAATACTCGAGTATTGTTTTCCATTTTTCATGATGTTCCGGCCTGTGTTTTCCGAGGTATTGATTTGTGTTGTGATGTCTTTGGATACATTGGTTATGTCTTGAATACCCTTTGTATTGTTCTTTCTTCCATTGTACATAGACCTTCTCGGTCAAAATTTATAGTTCCGCGTATGTTTAGCCTTGTGGGTCCCACGGTGGGGCTTACGGCGCTGTAATATTCCCTGAATAACTTGCGGGTGTTACAGAATATGGTATCAGAGCTTAGGTCTATGGATACCTAGGCTGTCGGTCTTTTGGGTCGATTGAGTCGTCATTTGTCCATAGTATCACTACTCTGCCATCATCACAGTGCGACCGGTACTTGTAAGACCTCTTACTCTTCTGGTGTTTTCTTATTCGTTTTGCTTCTTTTATTGGTATTCTTGAGAATCGATCACCTTAATGACGTGCGATTGAACTGTACTTACGTGCCTTATGTGTTCTTCAGTATGTCAGCTGGTAGGGGCCGTGGCCGTGGTCGTGGCCGTGGACGAGGAAGAGGTCGTGGCGCGGCCGTTTCCATCAGTTCAGTTGCGGGTTCGACCAACCCCAGTTTGTCGAACTCGGTGCATCCTGACACTGAGAGTCAGCATGACCAGTCGAACGGCCAGGGGAACAACGCGGACGTTGGAGTTGCGAATGAACTTCAACAATTGGCTACTCAGATGACCATTTTAACCCAAACTGTTCAGCTGAATAATCCGAACCCAAACACGGATGCCTTGCTTCAGAATGTAATTCGTATGCACCCTCCACAGTTTGGCGGTGCCACAGACCCGTTAGGTTGGGAAGATTGGCTAGCGGAATTGGAAAAGATTTTCGAGGCGGTTGATTGCCCCGAAGTGAGGAAAGTACCGATTGCTCAATATTTCCTCACTAAGGAGGCCGCTACCTGGTGGAAGATCATCAAGCCACAAGATCATATTTCCACGTGGGATGAATTTAAGGAGCTTTTGGAGGCCGAGTTTTGTCCTTGGCCGGTGCGAGAGGGCCGAATCTGAGCCTTTTTCGAGGCTAAACCACAAGATATTCCCGTTTCGCAGGCGATCGTGGAGTACAACCAGTAATTGATCCATGTAAAGGATCAAGTGCGTAACGAGCGTGATAAGATCCGTTATTTTGATATGCGGATGAATTTGGACTTACCGCGATACATGGCCGGATTTGCTTGTACCACACTGAAAGAGTATCAGGACAGAGCTTTAGCCCATGATATGTTGAGCCCCGACAACGATACCGTAGAAGAACCGAAGAAGCATAAAGTCACGGGAAATTTTTCTGGCTCTAAGGGTGGCAACTTTCAGAGGTCAAAGACGACTAACCGTTCTGCCGGACAGTCGTCACGTTCTATTAAAGGAAGGAGGGGTTACCGTCCTACTCCGGGTACCACAAATCGCACGGTGACTTGCTATAATTGTGGCCGTCCAGGCCAAGTTAGTTTGGAATGCAACTTTCCACCATTGAAGTGTCACACGTGCGGACAGATGGGACATAGACCGGCTTATTGTTCCGAGCCGAATCAGACTTTGGACACTCGGGCTTCTGCCCCAGCATCACTTGACCAAAGTATGAATCAACGACAATCTTTTGGTCAACCTCAGCAGAATTTCGGCAGGGGCAGGGGAAGGGGTCAGAACGCTGGAGGGGGAAACTCTAGCGTCGGTTCGGTACAACCACGGGTTTATGAGATGCGTCGAACAGACAAACACGACGCGGCGGTGGCTTCAGGTGCCATTCATATTTTATCTTATCCAGTCCGTGTACTTTTTGATTCGGGTGCTACACATTCTTTTATTTCTTTGAAGTGTGTACGCCGTTTGAATATAACTTGCTTGACTGCTTGTAATCCCTTCATCGTGAAACTGCCTAGCGGGGATAGAATTGTGGGGAACCGATAGATTAGAGATTTTCCGGTGATTATATCCGGTATGGAATGGTTGTCGAATCTAATTGTAGTTGATATGGAAGGCGAGGACGTGATCCTCAGTGAGGATTGGCTTGATAGTCACCAAGCGATTATGAATTACCATACCAAGCTTGTCACCATGATGACTAAAGACGGATCTGAGTACTCATTTTTTGGACGTAAGTCGGGCCAATCCAAGTTACTTATCAGTGCCATGAAGGCCGTAAAACTTTTGAATAAAGGTTGTACGGGCTATTGGTGTTATGCCTTGAAAACGGAAGGAAATGAAGTCGATTTCTCTTCGATTTCGGTTGTTAATGAATATCCTGATGTTTTTCCGGATGACCTCCCGGGATTACCGCCAGATTGAGAGATAGAATTTACCGTAGACTTAGAGCCAGATGCGGCTCCGATTTCTAAAGCACCTTATCGGATGGTACCTTCTGAGATGCAGGAATTGAAGACTCAATTGGGAGAACTTCTGGAAAAAGGGTACATCAGACCAAGCGCTTCGCCTTGGGGCGCGCCTGTTCTTTTCGTGAGGAAGAAGGATGGTTCACTACGTTTGTGCATCGACTACCATGAACTGAACAAGTAACCATCAAGAACAAATATCCTTTGCCTCGTATAGACGATTTATTTGATCAATTGCAAGGGGCTGCAGTTTTCTCGAAGATTGATTTAAGATTCGGGTATTATCAACTCCGGGTGAGGGAGTCCGACGTTCCGAAGGCGGCGTTTCGGACGAGATATGGGCATTATGAATTCGTGGTCATGCCTTTTGGGTTGACTAATGCGCCGGCCGTATTCATGCAATTAATGAATAAGATATTCATCGAGTACCTCGACAGGTGTGTAGTCGTCTTTATTGATGACATCTTGATCTATTCTCGAGATAAGGAGGAACATGCCCGACACTTGCGCCTGATTTTGGAAATTTTGAGAACCGAGCACCTTTATGCAAAATTCTCGAAATGTGAATTTTGGTTGGAAGAAGTTATGTTCCTCGGCCATGTGATTTCGGCTGAAGGGGCTCGTGTAGACCCACAGAAGATTGAGGCAGTACTAGATTGGGCACCGCCTAAAAATGTTAAGGAAGTTCGTAGCTTTTTGGGCCTTGCTGGGTATTACCGTCGGTTTGTCGAGGGGTTCTCGAAACTCGCTCGGCCGCTTATGAAATTACTCCAGAAGATCAAAAAGTTTATTTGGACGAATGAGAGACAATAGAGCTTCTATGAACTGAAGAGACGATTGACTTCAGCGCCAATTTTAACTTTGCCACATGGTAGCGAGGGCTTTGCAGTTTATAGTGATGCTTCGGGTCAAGGCCTGGGCTGTGTACTTATGCAGCATGATAAGACGATAGCTTTTGCGTCACGACAATTAAAGCCTTATGAGATGAATTATCCTACTCACGATTTAGAGTTGGCCGCAATTGTCTTCGCACTCAAGATTTGGCGGCATTATTTGTATGGTTCACCGTGTCGGATTTATACCGATCACAAGAGCCTGAAGTATATTTTCAGTCAGAAAGAGCTGAATATGAGACAGAGACGTTGGTTAGAGTTGATAAAGGATTATGATTTGGAAATTCTTTACCACCCCGGAAAAGCCAATGTCGTTGCGGATGCTTTGAGCCGCAAATCGGCATCTCTTCAAATGCTCGAGGTTCTTACATCGCAGACAAAAATTCGTCAGGATTTAATTTAGCAAGGGATAGAAGTTTGGCTTGGTAGTACGAGGACAGGTTGTGTACTCTCGAAATTACTTCGTCCTTGGTTGATGACATCAAAGGGAAGCAGTGGAGTGACCCGATGATTTCTCAACTGAAGGAAGATGTAATTAAAGGAAAAGCTCCTGGTTTTATGGTTCACGAGGATAGTATTCTGAGATTTCAGGGCAGGCTTTGTGTTCCGAACGATTTAGAATTGAGGCAGAGAATTCTCCGAGAAGCTGATGCTACGCCTTACTCAATCCACCCTGGGACGAGTAAGATGTACAAAGATTTGAAGCGCAATTTTTGGTGGAATAACATGAAGAAGGATATTACAGAGTTTGTACTACGGTGCTTGACGTGTCAACAAGTCAAGATCGAACATCAATGACCAGCGGGGTTGTTGAAACCGCTTCCCATTCCCGAATGGAAGTGGGAAGACATCTCTATGGATTTCATCACTGGCATGCCAAGAACTCGGTCCGGAATGAATATGATTTGGGTAATTGTCGATCGGTTGACCAAGTCTGCACACTTCTTGGGTATTAAGGATACTTGGGGACCGGATAGACTGGCTCGAACCTTTATTGCTGAGATCGTGAGGTTACACGGTGCCCCCAAGACCATTGTTTCTGATCGAGACGGCCGTTTCGTATCGCATTTTTGGCAGGCCGTTCATCAGGCTCTGGAGTGCGAGTTGAGATTGAGCACTTCCTTTCATCCTCGGTCGGACGGTCGAGACGAGAGAGGCGATTCGACATTTGGAAGATATGTTGCGGGCTTGTTCCTTAGATTGGAGTAACGATTGGGAGCTTCACCTACTGTTGATCGAGTTTGCTTACAATAATAGTTGGCATGCGTCGATCAAAATGGCACCCTTCGAGGCACTCTATGGTAGGCGATGTAGGTCGCCATTATGTTGGGACGAGGCTTCTGAGCTAGTTGGGACGGAGCCGGATATGTTGATGGAGACTAAGGAAAAGATTTTTATCATCCGGGACCGATTGCTGGCTGCCCAGAGTCGTCAGAAATCTTATGCTGATACTCGTCGTCGACCCTTGGAGTTTGAGGTGGGGGATCATGTTTTGCTCAAGGTATCGCCGACCAGAGGAGTTTTCCGCTTCGGGAAAAAGGGGAAACTTAGTCCGAGGTATATCGGACCCTTCGAGATTTTGGACAGAGTTTGAGATTTAGCATATCGCTTGGCGTTGCCTCAAGCTTTGAGTCACGTCCACAACGTTTTTCATGTGTCTCAGTTGAGAAAGTACGTACCGGATCCGAGCCACATTATCGACTACAGTGAGATTGACGTAGCCGAGGATATTACCTTTCCGGAGAAACCCGTGAAGATCCTTGAGCATCGCGAGAAACAACTTCGGCATAAGACCATTCCACTGGTTAAAGTGCAATGGTCGAGGCATGGAGTCGAGGAGGCGACTTGGGAGACGGAAGAGAAGATGCGGGTGGAATACCCCGAACAATTTATTTCTTAAGTTTTGGGACGAAACTTCTTTTTAGAGGGGGAGAATGTAATACCCGGTTGAAATTCATGTCATTTCAAATCTCCTCATTGTTCAAATTGTGTTTTGTTGGGCGAACCCTTGTAATCGTTGCTTGGAACCACCGTTTTGGGGTTTCCGTACTTCCATTTCGTGTTATTGTTTTCCAGATATTGAGTCCCATTGCTTTTATTCTCTTTCCGGGTCATTTTTCATCATTTTAGGACCCGAGAGGGTTGTGGGCCGCGGCACAAGGATTGTGCTCCGCGGCACACACATTTTCTAGACCTGGCCGAGCAGCCTGTACCTTGTGCCGCGGCACATGCCGGCAGGGCCGAAGCACCTTTGCCAGTCATCGCTGCGGCACACCGTCGTCGGGCCGCGGCACACTTGTGTTGCATTTTTCGCCAAACTGCAGACCTTGTGCCGCGGCTGCCGAAACCACAGGAGCATTTTAGTCTGTCTTGCGGCACACTTGGCCGAGCCGCGACACACAATGCAACAATCGTATAATTATGCTTTTTGAGCGAGCTGCAGCTCATTTCCTCCATTTTCTTCAACTCACACGAGAGAGAGAGCTTGAGGAGAGAACTTTGCATCATCTATCACTTGAGTATTGGATTTTTATCATTTTCATTCGGTTGGGAAGCTCGGATCATTGATCTATCGTGTATTCTTCGGATCATAGTGCTTGGATCTTCAAGAGGTAATTTCTTCAACATCTTGGATTTCGATTTTGTATTGAGTAATGATGTTTTGGGTGTTAAGATCATGTTGTATGAAGTGATATACGCATGATTATGGGCATGTTTGATTATTCATTGGATTATGAAGGATTATTCAAGAACACTTTGAATATTGTGTTGGATTTTGGGGTTTTTCGTAGATTCGTCTGATTTATCCGATTTGAAGCTTGAGAACCTTGGGATTAGGATGTATCTATACCGTATGCATGCTTTTCCTACGATTTTACAGGTTGGATTGTGCCGTTTTCGGACTTGTCGGAGTTTGGACGATTTTCCAACCTTTAGTTGTTTATCCGTGTATTTTCATGAATCGTAGACGAGTTTCGGGAGTTTCTTCGGGTAATTTGAGTATGGATAATTGATTATCATATTTCTTGCGAATCGTTTAGGTGCCGGAAGCGCGTTCTTGGACCTACCGAACTCATACCGTTTTTCCGTTCGATTTCTCGATGTCTCAAAGGCAAGTATATATTTATGATTGTACGTTCTCGACTTTGAAAGTAAAATATATTGATGGCATGATATGAACGAACCACTTTGGGGCGGGCCGACAGGTCCCCTAAGGGTTCCGTAGCCTCTGGTGCGGTTCCACAGTATTCATACATGTATTGATGATGGATGATATGAACGAACCACTTTGGGGCGGGCCGACAGGTCCCCTAAGGGTTCCGTAACCTCTGCTGCGGTTCCACGGTATTCATATATCTATTGATGCGATGCTATGAGATTTAGTTATTCTGGAATACTAGTCTTGAATTGATGAATTGACGGTTACATTTACTTTATTGTCGAGGAGTATTGTGTTTCATACTTGATATACTTGCACTAGCTATTCGGCGGCTAACCCCTTTATGGGGGAAATACTTTTTATGTATTTCAGGTTCCAAGAGAGCGGACAGGCAGGTATCGGGTCAGCATGAAGATGATGGGCAAGTGTGATACTGTTTCTTTCCTCCGGTTATATTTTGAGTTTTCCATTCAGTGTTGTTGTACTGGAATGGTTATTGAATACTCGAGTATTGTTTTCCATTTTTCATGATGTTCCTGCCTGTGTTTGCCGAGGTATTGATTTGTGTTGTGATGTCTTTGGATATATTGGTTATGTCTTGAATACCCTTTGTATTGTTCTTTCTTCCATTGTACGTAGACCTTCTCGGTCAAAATTTATAGTTCCTCATATGTTTAGCCTTGTGGGTCCCACAGTGGGGCTTACGGCGCTGTAATATTCCCTGAATAACTTGGGGGTGTTACACACACACACACACACTGCATACACATAATGCACACACACACACACTGCACACACTGACACACACACAAAGTAAAAACACACACACACACACTGACACACACACACACACACACACTACACACTGCACACATAGTAAAAAAAAACACACACACACACACACATACATACATACACACACTGCACACACTGACACACATTGACACACACTACACACACATACACACTACACACACATACACACTACACACACTGCACACACAGTAAAAAAACTCACACACACACTATAAACACACACACACACACACACACTGTACACACACTCCACACACTGCACACGCACTGCACACACACTCCACATACACTCCACACACTGCATAGTAAACAAAAACACACACACTGCCCACACAGTAAACACATCACACAAACAGACACTTCATACACGATCTGTTGGGAGAAGATCCTTAAGACACAAGTTAACATCTATCGCAAAGGGATAAGATCCTTACGACGTTAACCACGTCTATCCCAAAATAATTCGTGTTTCCAAAAACAATATTGTCGTACACACTCATATATTTACACACACAAACACATATATATTTACACTCATGTAATTAAAAGTATTACCTTGAGATATATCCAACTAACCGCCTGCTTCGGTTTACTTGTATGCATACCATCCATGGTCTTGAATGCGGTCACGACACTGTTTAAAAGTAACAATAATATATTGAGTCGTCGATATAAAATTTTCAAGTAAATATGTTATAAATAAAATCTTACTTTTAGAGTATGGCCTTAACGCGAGAGTCGGGCTTAATGATGTAATGAGCAAAACCATATAATAGTTCCTCTTGCGGGGATAATTACCACAAGTTGCCAATAATGCCTACATTAATAAATGCATTTGAAAGAATAACATATTACTAAACTATGTTGTAAAAAAACTATGTTGTAAAAAATATAAAGAAATAGTTTTGTTAAGAAGAAAATATTTTGAAATTTACAATATTTAACTTACTTATGATGGTATGCTCCCATGTATATTTGCTTCTTCGACTCAAGCATACGCGTCGATATATATATATCTCGAGATCTCCTCTCCCCTCTGTCCCATATTTTGTATGATTGAGGATCAAAATATCCATACAAATCCTAGTCCATCGTGCCCACATTCATATTAGACAAATATCTAATTTGTTAAGCAAAATATTAATATAAAAACCTCATACTACGAATGTAAAAAAATTCCATAAAGGAAATTACTCACATAGCCAAAGTTGTACAACTGATAAACTAAGCCACTCGTTTCCTTGAACGATCTCTAAAATATTAGTGTGAGCGATGTAAAATGGAACATCATCACCACCACAGCCAAATATAGTTGCATCCCACGGCACTGGTAATGGATTATTGTAAAGACTCGATGCAGCACTAAGTAAGTCTTTCATGATGTCATCTTTGGTCCTCGACCCTTCATTGTGACGAGCCTGCTTCCTTGGTCGCTGAATATCCTATTTCATATAGTAGAGTGTAAAATACAAGTATATTTGTAATAATTTATTTTGTTTGAGTTATTAAAAAAAATATTTACCTTTGAAATATTGGAGATAACAAAATCTCGTGGCCATGCAATAAATCCACCTAAAGCTTCCCCCACGAATCTCACCTCATCAATCGCCACAGGGACTTCAGCGTTGGCATCTACGGCCTCCTCAACCACTACCTTAACCAAGATGAGCTGGTAAAGGAGCACAATGTAGGGTCGAATCGCCCTGAATAACCTTACCGATAGCAACTAGACGGGGAGGATGCTCGTCTACATAAAATCTAACTCGAAGAGTGTCTCCAGTCAGAGTCCTCTCTCCGGAAGGGCCAGAAATAGCATTAGCAAAACTCCCCTTCGTGCTGACACGAGTAACCTCATCAGGTGTACGAATATCAACAAGCCACTAGGAAACTAGCACCCATTGTCTGGCCGAACTCTTTCATCAAATTCCATGTGACATCAAGGTTGATCTTCTTCCTTAGCTGCTCCAACACATCTTCACTTACGAAGACGTCTGTCCACATGATCGTCCAAAGTAATCTCGAATACCCACACCAAAACTGATGCCACGAACACGACCAGGGTGCTCGGGTCTCCCAATGGCAGCCGCCAATATATCCTGTCGCCCCTCAGGAATGAAGGTACCTTGTGTATACTGCTCCTCCAAATCATCCTACAAAAGATTAATTTGGCACCATATAACAAAATTTTGAAGTATGCAAACAACTAATACAAGTTGATGAAGGAGAAAAAATAATACAAGAATGTAAATAAAAGTAATTGGGTAGAGAAAAGTGGTTATTTACATTTAATAAAGCAAATAATTTACCTCAAATTTTTAGTGTTTGCTAACACTTAGAAAAAAAAGTGGAGCTTTTTATTTTTCATACAAAAAAAACAATTCTTCAAAAAGAACTTACATTCCTCTCGACAATCTCCCGTGCAGCATCGGATGACGTACCCCCCCGTCTTTTTGTATGACCAAGCTTCCACCTTTGATGATGCGTAGGTGGAGACCGGGGATCAATAACAACATCTTCTCCATATTTAGATTCTACTTGACGCTGCTTCACCTTCCTCTCCATCTCCCGTACTTCCACCAAATCGTACCCTCCTCGAGCCATATAATGTGGAATGTTCATTTTTGCTAATTCTTGTTTCTTACTTCTTTGTTCCTGTTACAAGTATCAAATAACCCATAAGCAATTTTATAAATATTTTCAAATTTAAAACATTATTGTAATCCTTTTATGAATATTGTAATATATATATATATATATTTCAAATTTAAAACATTTTTTCTTATTTCAAATTTTATGTTCTTAATAAGAAATTATTTTATTTGATTGTGTGTTCATTATTTTCAGAGTTGAACTTTAAAACAAAACTTAAAACATGTTTTTACCTCCCAAGCAGAGTCCTCACGAATCTTTTTGAAGTCTCTCCGGTCTTCCTCGGAGATACCATACTTGTCACAAGGCGATTTTCCTTTTCTTGGACTATACATGTACTGACCGGTCAAATCAGACTTAAATTGCCTCCATTTTACGCCAATTGACTATAAAGACTTCATTTGAATATGACCACGATTGCTAATCTGGCTAACATAAAAATTGGCATGCATATTGACAATAAGAACTAGAGTTAGCCACACACACACACACACACACACACACACACACACACACACACACACACACACACACACACACACACACACACACACACACACACTGCACACACTGCACACACACTGCACACACACACACACAACACACACTGCACACACACACACTGCACACACACACACAGCACACACACACACACACACACACACTGCACACACTGCATATAGTAAAAACAAACAAACACACACACTCCACACACACACATACTGCACACAAACACACACAGTAAACACACACACACACACACACACTGCACACACACAAACAAACTACACACACAAACACACACACTGCACACAGTAAAAAAACACACACACACACTCCACACACTGCACACACACATACATACACACACTGCACATAACACACACACTGCACACACATACACACACTGCACACAGTAAAACACACACACACACACTGCACACACACACATAAAAAAAACACTGCACACACACACACTGCCTCACAACGGAACACGACACACACAAAATTTTTAATACAAAAAGAGAGTCATGTACCAATATATACTGCCACAACATTTCTTTATCCAGCTTGTCGGGTACTTCCTTCCAACTCTTGTACAGTATCGACACTTGATCTTTGGCAAGTTTTCCCAAGTACGTACTTAACTTCAATTTGTGTTCGTATTTGATCTTCCCACGTACTGGATCAATGTCAAGAGGTAATTTTTCCCGTCAACACGGCGTTTCAACATACTTCTACATCGCGTGGGATTTCTTGATGTAGAAGTACTACGTGGATGAGAATCGGGAGACCGGGAGGAATGAGGAGAACGAGCGGGATGAGGAGTGTGAGGGGAACGAGAAGGAGACGCCATGTGCCTGCATAAACAAATAAATTTAATCATCAACCACAATATACACACACTGCACACATAAAACACACACACACGTACACACACATTGTACACACACTACACACACACACACATTGCACTCACACACACACACTGCACACACAAACACACACAATGCACACATAAAACACACACACACACACTGCACACACTGCACACATAAAACAAACACACACAAACACACACAATGCACATATAAAACACACACACACACTGCACACACTGCACACATAAAACAAACACACACAAACACACACACACACACACTGCACACACACTGCCACATCCAGCATAAACACACACTGCACACATAACACACACACACACATATTGCACACATAAAACAAACACACACACATACACACACTGCACACACACTGCCACAGCCTGCATAAACACACACTGCACACATAAAACACACAGACTGCACACGCACACACATTGCACACATTAAATTTGTGAGCTACAAAAACCAATAATACTTTATGCCATATACCTTATTCAACATTAATACTACAATTCAACAAAACCAACTTTATCATTCACAATGTCACAAAATTGAACATTAATACTACAATTCAACATAATCGACTATGCCTTCATCATCAACAATCTAACTTGACTCTAGATAACAATGTTTTCCCATATGCATTCATCATGATCATCTCGAATGGTATGTATGTTGTCTGCTTCATTTTCTTCAATGATAGTGGGCATCCGTGTTGATAAAGGAATAAACTCACAAATGTCAAAACTTGATTATTCAGTTTCATTAATATTCACACTTCTACCCGGAATGACCACTGACAATATTTCATTGCATGGATCCTTGACATAAAACACATGTTTAGCTTGATATGCCATGATAAAAGGCTCGTCAGCGTAAGCTACGTTATGAAGATCAACCAATGTAAAGCCCAGTTCATCGATTACCACACCCGTGTTATTATCAACCCACTTACACTTTAAAATAGGCACTCTAAACTCAACATAATCAAGTTTCCATATATCTTCAATAACTCAATAGTAACTTGTCAATGCCATAACTGGATTTTTATCTTTCGAGCTTGAAAAGTGCATGGACTCGGCTTGAAGAGTAACTCTGCTATTTTAAACCATACTTTTGTCATCTTGTGACTTTGTATAGAATGAGTAATTATTGATATCATATCCATTCCAAGTTACGACATCAGACTTCAGCCCGTAAGCTAGCCATTTTAACATTTAAGATGCGCTATCACTTTCGTAGATTTGTACCTTAAACCACCTCAAGAAAGTCTTATTATGTTCAATCAACAACCATTTCTCGCTCATTCAGGGATTCTTTGTCTTCAAAAGATTCTAGTGAGCAGATAAGTATGGAAGAACCTCATCAATGTTATTCAAAATGTACAAATGTGCTTGAAGCACCTCATCGTGATTCTTGGTTAATATTTTAACACCCCGTGTACCCTTTCCATTAAGTTTCCCATCATGTCGAGACTTCAGAAGCCCTACAGATGGTGTTTGTGACATGTAATCTGTGTAAAACTCGATTGCTTCTTCTGCAATATACCTCTCAACAATTGATGCTTCTGGACGAAATGGGTTTTTAGTATACCCTTTAAAAATCTTCATGTATCGCTCAATCAGAAACATCCATCGCAAATAAACGGGAATGCTATGCAACTGTACAATGTGGTTCTAAAATTGGTTGTGACAAGATCTGATAATCAAAATTACACTTATCATAAGTTTGCAGCGGAAAAATACCAAACAAGTTAAGTACGAAGCATAGTTAACTATTACAAGTTGGGATAACAACAAAAATTCTAAGTCTTGATGGTAGTCTTCTATTCAGTCTCTTCCTCGAAAACTTCTTCGTCTTCGACTGGTGGCTCATGCTCTGGTTTTAAAAGGGAAAACGGTGGGGTGAGACAAAAGGTCTCAGTGAGTGGGTGATCGTGTGCGAGTGTGGCTCTTTTCTTTGAAAATTTTTAAGTGATGCATGATTTTATCAATTATGAGAAAGTGGAAACAGTTATGTAATACCACCAGTATTTCATGCTTAATTACCTTGTACTGTGATTTATTGTAATGTGATGTTGTTTTTCCTTATTTATTATTTCACTAAATGCTATGCAACTGTACAATGTGGATGAAACGGAGGTGACATGCATTGACATCGTTGGACGATCGTCGGTGCGAATATGATGGTGGCCAACGTCTTGTTTCCCGATAATTGTTGACGAGTGGAAAGGACGGTCACCCCGAGAACATCGTTGGACGATCTTCGGTGCGAATATGATGGTGGCCAACGTCTTGTTTCCCGATAATTGTTGACGAGTGGAAAGGACGGTCACCCCGAGATGGTTAAAATGCGATATGTGGCTAAAGGATTGAATGTCTAATGCACGCTATAGTATATGCCTAACGTACGCTAAAATTTGAGCATTACATACGTTAAGGTAACTAGATTACGCATGTAACGGGTGAGTTGGTCTCCCGACCAGATTCTTCCTTTCGATGCGGATGAAGCTACTTTTGGCGGGCTAGAGGACAAACGAGTCAACTCTTCATAGCGTACGCTATCCTTCAATCTTAATATACGCTACGGACTGGAGCCTTACGTACGTAAAGACGGCTTACATATGTAACACATGGGCACATTTCAGTCAGTGTCCTCTGGACGGCCTTTACGTACGTTAACCATTATACATAGCGTACATAAAACGCATTACGTACGTAAATCCTGGAACATTAACTTACGTTAACGAAATCGAGTGTTATAAAATAACACTCCCACCTTCATTTCTCCCATCCCAAAACTTGAAGTGAAGAACTCTTGAAGCTTTTCCACAACCTTATACTCAATTCTTGGCCTCTCATACACTTGGATTAACATAGAGGAGGTGATTTCGTAAGCTCTGGTGAAGATTATCCAAGTCATTCAACCCACTCCTTGTTTCTCCTCGTGGCTCTTGTTGATTTGTCATCTCTCCTCATTGTTCTTCATCTTCTAAGGTAAGTCTATCAATCCTTGGAGTAATCTCTTCAATGTTGTTGATTATTACTCGTTAGATTACAGGCACGCGGGTGGATTTGCTAAAATCTCGTAGACGATCTAAACAGACGAACTTGTAGTAATCAAAGTTATCATTGTCCGTATATTTCATTTTCATACAACTCGTTGTAACAATCACATGCGAGAACTTCCATCTCAATTTATATTTGGATCATATATAATCGACGAATCAATTGTAGAAGGATTTCGTAAGAATTCATCACCGTTTGATAAACTAGTCATAATTTACTCTTGCAATATGATGATCAACGTTAACATTAATAGGGGAATTAATTCAATAGTATTAATGTCATTGAGAATCGAATGCCGAAATCATTGTGTAAAATGATAGTCTACCGATTAAAGTACTCGTAATAGAAAATTGGATTAGGAGTATGGGAATTGATGATGATATGGTCGTTTGTTGCCAACCGGATGATGATAGGGATAATCTTGTTGAGCAAATCGATGTATCTAAACGTTAACCGTAGAATTGAACGGTATAATGGTGCGTAATGCTTATGAACTTAGAAAAATGATACTAATGTTGGTAATTAAGACTACGCTAGGAATCCGGCTAGGGGCGGGATACTAGTTTTATTCCTCATGACCCGTACGAGGTGTTAATCGGATATTACGTGACTAGGTTAAGCTCGAGCGGGCATGGAGATCCTGTTTATCATAAAACACCTATCTTCGGATCACAGACAAGTGAAATCTTACAAAAGATATATACGGGTTTCAATTCCATACAACTTTCGGATTACTGCTGTATTCATGGGTCATACTTTATTCCCCCTTAATTATTGCACACGTCAGCTATAGGATAATTCATGTCTCTTTGTTCCTACAGTGCTGTTATGATAGTCTGAATGTACAGATAATTATCGGTAGATACTGTATTCTTGGGTCCTACAGCATTTCCCCTTAATTGTTGAGTAAAAGCATTAAAAACTTACAGGGAGTCAGGCTGTAGCAATCCCAATTCATGTCGAAGCATGCAGAATCTTGCTGTGTCGATAGGTTTGGTAAAGATGTCGGCTAACTGGATATCTGTATGAACTTTTTCCAGCCGAACATGCTTGTTCTCAACATGATTTCGGATGAAGTGATGCTTCATGTGAATGTGCTTAGTACGCGAGTGCAATATAGGGTTGTGTGTTATTGCAATTTCACTCGTGCTATCGCACATTATCGGTGTTTTTTTGGCTTCAATTCCATAGTCTGACAGCTGTTGTTGCATCCAGAGGATCTGCTTACAGCAACTACCAGCAGCATAGTATTCTGATTCAGCTGTTGAAAGTGAGTTTGCCAATTGTTTCTTGCTAAACCAAGACATAAGTCTAGGTCCAAGAAAGTGACAAGTTCCACTTGTACTCTTCCTATCTAGCTTGCAACCTCCGAGATCCGAGTCGCTGTAGCCAACTAAATCAAATCCGCCTTCTTTAGGAAACCACATTCCTACATCGACTGTTCCTTTGACATATTTCAGGATTCGTTTGGCTGTTGCGAAGTGTGATTCTTTAGGTGCTACTTGATATCATGCACACACTCCTACAACAAACTGGATATCGGGCCTGCTAGCTGTTAGGTACAGGAGTGAGCTATTAAGCTTCATGTAGGGTGATTGATCAACCGGCTTTCCAGCTTCATCAGCACTAATTTGCACGGAAGTGCTCATGGGGGTTGACGATGATTTGGAAGTATTCATTCCAAACTTGTCGAGAAGCTCCTTGCTGTATTTTTCCTGGTTGATGAAAATCCCTGTAGGCA
This sequence comes from Orobanche coerulescens, assembly GCA_033398695.1. Taxonomy (NCBI): domain Eukaryota; kingdom Viridiplantae; phylum Streptophyta; class Magnoliopsida; order Lamiales; family Orobanchaceae; genus Orobanche; species Orobanche coerulescens. The sequence goes on from CM065804.1 coordinate 106,145,814, forward strand.
ACTGCTTTACCTGCAATCCTAGGAAATAACTAAGTTCTCCCATCATACTCATTTCAAATTTACTTTACATGATCCCATCATCTGTCGTCCATTGATCGAGCTCTTTCTCGAGCATCTCTGCCTGAGCCTGGCCTTCAATCCTTAGGAACGGATTTACCTTCATGATTTTTATGGGGCCATCTTGTATAACAAAAATCATCTCTTTGTGCATTGCTGCAAGATGAGCCTCCATCATAATTCTCCAATCGTCAAATTTGTTAATAGAAAACATAGGGACTTTACTGATCATTGATGTATCCATATGAGAATATAGGAAATAAAAAGACTATTTTATAAAAATAAGTGATTTAAGGATCTGATTAGATCAAAAATACGACTGATTCGTTTTAGAATCAACCGCTCTGATACAACTTGTTGGCCACTAAGTATACACAATACAGCTTGGAAAGTGTTTTAAGCAACAAGCTGTACGATTTTCAAGTTTGAGTGCATAGCGGAAGTCTTGTAAAAATAAGTTGCTATAAATACAACAACTCGATATGAAGTGTATACTTAAAAATAATCACAGTTAATAAAACAGTAAATGCAGAAGGTATATGACACAGTAATTAAAGTGGTTCGAGGTAAACCCCTCTACGTCCAGTAGTCCTCCACACAGGAGTTAAAATGTTTATTATTAATACTACGTACACAACTACATATTTATAATCAAACCTATTAATGTATCGTTCACACAGATTGATACAATGATCGTAGCTTTCAACCGTTCACACATATTAGTTTAGGCTTTCACTTGACTAGCTTCTTCACACACAGTTCCAAAGCTTTGTCTCTTCAATGCAAGTCTGTCACACACAGTTCAGGAAAAGCAAGGATTTCTCAGTCCACAAAGGGCTGATGGGTTTGTTCAATGAAAGAACGATGGTTTGAACAATAGTTTGACTTTCTTGAGCTTTTGCTGATGATATGTTGTTCAAGGTTGAGCACTTGGATATTTATTCTCTCAGAATATGCACTATACTTGAAGAAATATGTTTTCTCAGATATATTCGTGTAAGTGCTTGTTGTTATTACGTCTATGACTGATCTTCAAACTCTTGGGGATATATATAGCCTTTGAATAGATCCATTGAGAAAGATCCGTTGAGAAAGATCCGTTCCAACTGGATGGTTGACTTGTATAGACCAAGATCCAGATTTTGCGTTGTTTGAAGATCTCTGTCGGCTTAGTATTTAAATACTTTATCCTTTCAGTATTTAAATACTTCTTTTCAAACGGGACTTGACTTTAGCGGAATAACCAAGATTCCTTTTCAAACGGTCTTTAGTCCTATTTCGATAGGTATTGAAGATCTCAGTACTTTACAGCTTGAATGCTGTATTCATTTGTGCTGTAGGCTATAGTGGAGTAGTCGTTGTATGGAATGTTGTTGTATCTGTAACACCCCCGATATATTCAGGAATATTACAGGACCGTAAATCCTTTACATAAGGATTTACAAGGCTGAAGAATTGAACAGACATTAAAAGGTACTAACGAATGGAAATAACAGAATTAAGATACAACAGTTCTGACCAACTACTGAAAATACAATTGTTCAACAGGAACTTAATAATACATCACCAAATTTAAATCCATCATAAATGACTACGTACTCGAGTACTTATTGAAATAACCAACAAACAACAGTCAAATACACCCGGCCGGAACATCACTCTGCACCCTCGTCGTCATGCAGCTCTAGTGGTTGTTTTCCCGCTCTCCTGGATCCTGAACATAAACAAAATGTTCACCCCCGAAGGGGTTAGCACAACGATGCTAGTACAAGTACCACAACATATTATTCATATCTCACAAAGAATAAAAACGTAAACGACAAAAATACTAACGAGTCTTCTCCTACGAGAAACTCATAAATGACATACACAACTGATAATCACAACATGATATCACAACATACACATGGTAATTCCGACGATCCAGCGTTCACTGCCTAGAACCCACGATGATCCCGTCAGACCAACCCGTGGTAGAAAAACCCGTCCGATGATCCAGCGCACGCTAGCATAGATCCCCCGATGATCCCGTCGGACCAACACTAGGTGGACATACAACAATGACATACATGCACGACAATATGTATAACATCAATACATAAAACAAATAAGGTACTTGCCTCGATTTGAAGACAGAACAATACTTCCACGAAAACGAAACACTCGAAGGTCAACCCTCTCGATCAATCACGTAGCAAAGTTCGAACCTTAAATAAGAGAAATAACATGGAATTCCTCTTAGGTCGAACGAACATCTAACCATCCAAATTACGGTTGAAAGTCCATAAAACGAAAATTGTCTGACTTACATAACGTACGTTACATGTCTTCTGTAACGTACGTTAGACTTACTCGTTAGCGTACGTAAACTATGAAGTCTAGCATACGCTAACCATATACCGATAGTTCCTCTTTGATCAGTCGACTTGACTCGCCTGATAGTGTAACATACGTTACGTACCAAACGTAGCGTACGTTAACAACGTAATATAACGTACGTTAGTTGCCAATCTTAACGTACGTTAATCATGCATGTCAGTTTCTCACTGGGCAGATGACTGTCTCGATTAGTGACAGAGTATTACGAAATCATTAGGAGTAACTTAATATACCTTCAAATATATATCATATTCATGAATGATCTACGGATTAATATCTTCAATTTCAAGGATACGTATATCATAGTAATATTATTCTCAATCTTGATTGTAATACTCATGCAAGATTCGGCTGGCCTATGGTTGATGTATTTGATCTAATATCGTCATTAAATCCAGGCTTATACTGAAGGTGAACTACTTATTCCATCTAAGTAAGATTACAACTATGATGATTCTTTCCACAATCTATTTGGTAAAAGTGGAAATCGACACTAAGTTTACGATCAATATGACGATAACATTTGATACGGTTTATAATTCACTATTCTCATCTTTGTCACAACAAGGTTCAACTACGGTGTTCTAAACCATAATAATTCGATCATCACAGTTTAAACATGATACTAGGTCGCATACATCGACAGAGTGATCTACGAGTGTGATCATATCGTCTATAACAACATAACTTCAAGGATGGAAGTAGTATAACATAGCTTAAGAGGAAGAAAATACTGAGACTATAATTAAAATCCGACTCCGGTTGCTTCAATGCCGACTCGTGATGATTTCCACTCCGAAGTCCAATATAAGTAGTCTTCAATGATCAAGTAGTATCTTACAATCTCAATGATTCAATAAAAAGTGATCTAAAGGTGTTAAAAGGGGCTGGAAATCTTCTGGGGACGAAATATGGTGAAGCTTAGAGGCAAAAGAACGAGATGAAATGAAATGGGGTGCTGCTCCTTTTATAACTTCCTGAGTGTTACGTACGTTAGGACTACTTCATAACGTACGTGACCGTCCAAAATAGTTCACTGTCTTGTTTCTGAACTTCATTACGTACGCTACACCTATCATGTTACGTGCGTAACCCATATAATTTGCGTACGCTACATAATGTCCATAACGTACGTTAAATTTCGTTGACTTAAAAAGTGTCCAGGTTCATGCCATGCGAATCTGGTGTGTATCTTGGTCGAGCCCACCACTATTAACCCCATGTGCTAGCCGGCCTATCCAATAATTGACTTCATTACGTACGCTACGCTTCATTCGTAGCGTACGTTATCATTAACAGGTAACGTACGTTAAGCTTCATTCTTAACGTACGTTATCACGTACATGCATGGAGGAAATTTACATGTTGCCACACTCATGTACAAAGATACAAATACGATAATTATCATACTTCAATTATCAATATCATCATTCCAAAATAATACAGGGTTCAATATACAGATGAAATACTTCCATAAAAATCCGGATATTACATACTCTCCTACTAAAAAGGAGTTTCGTCCCGAAACTCAAGACGAAAATAATTCTGGATATCTGGATTTCATACTATTTTCCGTTTCCCATGTGGCTTCTTCCACTCCATGACGTGACCACTGAACTTTGACCAAAACGATGGGTTTGTTCCTCAACTGTTTAACTCGACTTTCGAGTATCTTGACCGGTCTTTCTTCAAACGTCCCATTCTGAGCGACTTCGATCTCCCCGAAATCAATGACATGACTAGGGTCCGGTATATATCTCCGTAACTGGGATACGTGGAATACGTTATGAACATGGCTCAACGACGGCGGCAATGCTAATCTGTATGCCAACTCTCCAACTCTCTCAAGGATCTCAAATGGTCTGATATATCTCGGATTCATCTTTCCTTTCCTTCCGAAACAAAAGATTCCCCGAGTAGGAGAAACCTTTAAAAGTACGTGGTCTCCCGTACTGAACTCCAAAGGGCGACGGCGTACGTCTGCATAAGATTTCTGGCGACTCTGGGCGGTCAACAGTCTATCACGAATTAAAGCTATCTTCTCTCGAGTCTGCACGATCAACTCTGGTTCTGTTCCGATCAAGTCTGATGAATCGTCCCAACATAGGGGCGATCTGCATCTCCTCCCGTATAATGCCTCGAATGGTGCCATCTTAATGGAAGCATGCCAACTATTGTTGTAGGTAAATTCAATCAACGGTAGATGAACTTCCCAATCAGTTGACCAATCTAAGGCACAAGCCCTCAGCATATCTTCCACCGTTTGAATAGTCCTCTCGGATTGTCCATCAGTCTGCGGGTGATAAGCTGTGCTGAAGTTCAATTCGGTCCCCAAGGCCTTATGAACTGCTTTCCAAAAGTGAGGCACAAAACGGCCGTCTCGATCAGAAATAATGGTCTTCGGCGTACCATGCAATCGAACTATCTCCGAAATAAATACTCGTGCCAACCTTTCTGGTCCCCACGTGTCCTTAATGCCTAGAAAGTGAGCTGATTTGGTTAAACGATCAACTATCACCCAAATCATGTTCATTCCTGTCTTGGTTCTCGGCATACTAGTGATAAAATCCATCGATATGTCCTCCCACTTCCACTCAGGAATCGGGAGCGGCTTCAACATTCCGGAAGGCCGTTGATGCTCGATCTTAACCTGCTGACAAGTCAAGCATTTCGAAACATAGTCCGCTACATCTTTCTTCATGTTGCCCCACCAGAAATTCCGCTTCAAGTCCTTATACATTTTACTGGTGCCCGGGTGGATAGAATAGGGCGAACTGTGAGCTTCTTTCATAATCATCTGTTTCGGAACATCGACATTGGGAATGCAGAGTCGGTTCTGAAATCTCAAAACTCCATCATCATGAATTACGAATCCGGGGGCCTTCCCCTTGATCACTTCATCGCGTAACCGAATCACTAGAGGATCATCCGCCTGTCTAGATTTGATTTCTTCGGTTAATGATGAAATTATTTCCATCACGCATAGTTGTCCTTGGACTCTTTGTAACCACACTTCAATTCCTTCTCGAATCATCTCTCGTTGAAGGCTAAGTTGGGAGGTCAGAGTCTCCAGCATCTGAATAGAAACAGGCTTGCGGCTGAGTGCATCGGCCACTACGTTCGCTTTGCCTGGATGATACAAAATCTCCAAGTCATAATCCTTAATCAGTTCTAACCATCTTCTTTGCCGCATGTTCAACTCTTTCTGACTGAAGATGTATTTGAGACTCTTGTGATCCGTAAAGATCTGGCAGTGAGTCCCGTACAGATAATGCCTCCAGATCTTTGAAGCAAAAACTACTGCTGTTAGCTCCAAATCATGTGTTGGGTAATTCACTTCATAAGGTTTCAGCTGTCGCGACGCATAAGCGATCACCTTGTCATTCTGCATTAATACGCATCCGAGTCCCTGGTTCGAAGCATCACTATAAACTATGAATCCTTCAGTCCCCTGTAGGAGTGTTAAAATCGGTGCCGTCGTCAATCTCTTCTTCAATTCATCAAAGCTAGTCTGACATAATTCGTTCCACTCAAACTTTTGAGTTTTCTGCAAGAGTCGAGTAAGTGGGCGGGAAATTTTGGAAAACCCTTCCACGAACCGACGATAATACCCAGCAAGTCCTAAGAAACTTCGGACTTCTTTCACACTCTTTGGAGGCTTCCAATCCAAAACCGCTTCAATCTTCTGAGGATCTACTCGGACTCCTTCAGCTGATACCACATGACCGAGGAACATTACTTCCTTTAGCCAGAATTCACACTTAGAGAGTTTGGCGTACAGTTGCTCGCTTCTCAAAAGTTCTAATACAATCCGCAAATGCTGCGCATGTTCTTCTAGGCTTTTAGAATACACCAGAATATCATCAATGAACACGACCACAAATTTATCCAAATATTCGATGAACACTCGGTTCATCAACTGCATGAATACAGCAGGTGCATTAGTGAGACCAAACGGCATCACTACAAACTCATAATGTCCGTAGCGAGTTCTGAATGCTGACTTTGGAACATCAGATTCCTTAATCCTCAGCTGATGGTATCCTGATCTCAGATCGATTTTAGAAAATACCGTTGCCCCTTGCAACTGGTCAAATAGATCATCAATCCGTGGCAATGGATACTTGTTCTTAATCGTCATCTTGTTCAGCTCTCGATAGTCAATACACAGTCGAAGCGATCCATCCTTCTTTCGGACAAAAGAATCGGCGCTCCCGTGGTGAAACGCTGGTCAATATAGCCTTTGTCCAAGAACTCCTCCATTGCTTCTTCATTCAGACATCTCGGTCGGTGCCATACGATACGGCACCTTAGAAATTGGTGTAGCTCCGGGTTCCACCAATGGTAAATTCTACATCCCTTCGTGGAGGTAGTCCAGTAACTCGTCAGGAATACATCCGAAATTCGTTCACAACAGAATGGAAGAAAGTTCCACAATTTCGTCTTCTTTCTTCATTGCATAGCACCAAGATCGGGTACAACCTGTTTCAACAATCGGCGGCTTTCATCGCCTTGATCAATTTTCCGAGCTTCCGGTTTCCATCCTCAAAGCAATTTGGAACCATCGTCGGCGATCGAGATATTCCTCCTTCGGTAGTTTACAATTGCTCCATATCGATTAAGCCAATCGTCTCCGAGTATCAGGTCGTCTCCTTGCATTTCTATTACAATCAAATTTGAGAGCCACTCTCTGCCTCCAAATGATATAGGGAAATTTCTGGTTTCTAAATTCCCGACAATCCTCTCTCCACTCGGTAAACCAACAACACAAGGTTCACAAATATGAAAACCAGAAATATTCAAATGATTTACACAAGAAAAAGATATAAAAGAATGCGTAGCTCCTGTATCGAATAAAATGCTAACTGGCTAGGAAAGGATCTGGACAGTACCTGATGCGACAGCAGCATCCTGATCGTCTGTTTTCCTCATCTCGTACAGACGTGGGGGAACAGATCCGGCACTCGATGTACCCTTTCGGTCCCACTGTCCTCTGCCTCGCCCACGGCCAAAATCCTGAGGCATCTGAACACTCTGCTGTGTCTGTTGGATCCTGGCTTCCTTCTGGACCGGCTGTGGTGTACGGGCTCTAAAAGACTTTGCAGCCTCTTCACAGAACACTGCACGATGTCCCTCTCGTCCACAATCAAAACAAGTCACGGCAGGTAGGGGTCAATTCCGTCGATAGTGCCCCGTCTGGGCGCAGTTGAAGCATTTCCTGATAACATCAATCATAGTTGATGTCGCTCCGAAGTTCTTTCCACTCCTAACTGGGTGCGGAGGTTTCTTGAAAGAGTGAAAGGATGACTGGGCCTTGCGGGCCCCGCTGTTCTTGTGCTCTGTAAAAGTACCAGAGACTTTCTGCTTCTTGGATTCTGAAAATTTCTCCATAGCTGCTTCCTTGATCTCATACGCCAACGCCTTATCTTGGTATTGACGAAGTGTGGTACATTCAAAACCAGACATGTACCTCTGAATTTCTGGTTTCATCCTCATATCGAAATGGATCATCATTTCTGCATCTGTTCTGACCAGATGTCGAACAAATGCCAGTTGTTGGTTAAACGTCTTAATTTCCTGAGATACTGGAACATCTGAAGGCTGAGCGGAGAAAAACTCCCGAACCTTGGCTTCCCTCACAGGACGAGGGCAATACTGAGCTTCCATCATCAATTTAAACTCAGTCCAATCGGCATCATGGTCTACAGGCCGGATGGCTTCCCACCATTCGGACGCTTCCCCTATCATAAAATATTGAGCGATAGAGGCTCTCCGGTCGTCTGGGCAGTTAATTCCAGCAAAGATTTTCTCCAGTTCCTTCAACCAATGGTCCCAGGTGGGAGTCTCAGAAATGCCGTCGAATTTGGGGGGTTGCATCTTCTCCACCTCTTACAGCCATCGGTCACCTCGATTTCCCATGTCCGGGATCCCTTGCTGTCCTTCTCCCTGTTGTAGTCCCACCGCCACTTGCATTCGGTCCACGACCTGGGCGAACTGAGTCATCTGGTTCACCACTTGACGAAGGATCTCTGGTACAGCAGGTTCTGGTTCGTTATTGATAGATCTCTGTGGCTCGCCTGAGCTATGACTGGCCTGATTAGAAGGTGACGCCTCCCTTTCAGCATTCCTTCGTCCGCGTCCGCGACCGTGACCACGTCCACGTCCGTCTCTCAACATACTGTAAGCATAAATACTCAATATACAGGAAACAATATCGTTCGAATGCTCGAGTATAAAGAAATATAACATGCAAAGGACGAGATAGAGTTTAGGAACTTACAACCACCGTACAGTGATGTTATTCGCGGCCGGTTACCTCAAAGGACGTAAATGACCCCTATTCTAACCCAATGGCCAAGATATCCATAATCTTAGCTCCGATACCATATTCTGTAACACCCCCGACATATTCAGGAATATTATAGCGTTGTAAATCCTTTACATAAGGATTTACAAGGCTGAAGAATTGAACATACATTAAAAGGTACTAACGAATGGAAATAACGGAATTAAGATACAACAGTTCTGACCAACTACTGAAAATACAATTTTTCAATAGGAACTTAATAATACATCACCAAATTTAAATCCATCATAAATGACTACGTACTTGAGTACTTATTGAAATAACCAACAAACAACAGTCAAATACACCCGACCGGAACATCACTCTGCACCCTCGTCGTCATGCAGCTCCAGTGGTTGTTTTCCCGCTCTCCTGGATCCTGAACATAAACAAAATGTTCACCCCCGAAGGGGTTAGCACAACGATGCTAGTACAAGTACCACAACATATTATTCATATCTCACAAAGAATGATAACGTAAATGACAAAAATACTAACGAGTCTTCTCCTACGAGAAACTCATAAATGACATACACAACTGATAATCACAACATGATATCACAACATACACATGGTAATTCCGACGATCCAGCGTTCACTGCCTAGAACCCACGATGATCCCGTCAGACCAACCCGTGGTGGAAAAACCCGTCCGATGATCCAGCGCACGCTTGCATAGATCCCCCGATGATCCCGTCGGACCAACACGAGGTGGACATACAACAATGACATACATGCACGACAATATGTATAACATCAATACATAAAACAAATAAGGTACTTGCCTCGATTTGAAGACAGAACAATACTTCCACAAAAACGAAACACTCGAAGGTCGCCCCTCTCGATCAATCACATAGCAAAGTTCGAATCTTAAATAAGAGAAATAACATGGAATTCCTCTTAGGTCGAACGAACATCTAACCATACAAATTACGGTTGAAAGTCCATAAAACAAAAACTGTCTGACTTACATAACGTACGTTACATGTCTTCTGTAACGTACGTTAGACTTACTCGTTAGCGTACGTAAACTATGAAGTCTAGCGTACGCTAACCATATACCGACAGTTCCTCTCTGATCAGTCGACTTGACTCGCCTGATAGTGTAACGTACGTTACGTACCAAACGTAGCGTACGTTAACAACGTAATATAACGTACGTTAGTTGCCAATCTTAACGTACGTTAATCATGCATGTCAGTTTCTCACTGGGCAGATGACTGTCTCGATTAGTGACGGAGTATTACGAAATCCTTAGTGAGTAACTTAATATACCTTCAAATATATATATCATACTCATGAATGATCTACAGATTAATATCTTCAATTTCAAGGATACGTATATCATCGTAATACTATTCTCAATCTTGATTGTAATACTCATACAAGATTCGGCTGGCCTATGGTTGATGTATTTGATCTAATATCGTCATTAAATCCTGGCTTATACTGAAGGTGAACTACTTATTCCATCTAAGTAAGATTACAACTATGATGATTCTTTCCAAAATCTATTTGGTAAAAGTGGAAATCGACACTAAGTCTACGATCAATATGACGATAACATTTGATACGGTTTATAATTCACTATTCTCATCTTTGTCACAACAAGGTTCAACTACGGTGTTCTAAACCATAATAATTCGATCATCACAGTTTAAACATGATACTAGGTCGCATACATCGACTGAGTGATCTACTAGTGTGATCATATCGTCTATAACAACATAACTTCAAGGTTGGAAGTAGTATAACATACCTTAAGAGGAAGAAAATACTGAGACTATAATTAAAATCCGACTCCAGTTGCTTCAATGCCGACTCGTGATGATTTCCACTCCGAAGTCCAATATAAGTAGTCTTCAATGATCAAGTAGTATCTTACAATCTCAATGATTCAAGAACAAGTGATTTAAAGGTGTTAAAAGGGGCTGGAAATCTTCTGGGGACGAAATATGGTGAAGCTTAGAGGCAAAAGAACGAGATGAAATGAAATGGGGTGCTGCTCCTTTTATAACTTCCTGAGTGTTACGTACGTTAGGACTACTTCATAACGTACGTTACCGTCCAAAATAGTTCACTGTCTTGTTTCTGAACTTCATTACGTACGCTACACCTATCATGTTACGTATGTAACCCATATAATTTGCGTACGCTACATAATGTCCATAACGTACGTTAAAGTCCGTTGACTTAAAAAGTGTCCAGGTTCATGTCGTGCGAATCTGGTGGGTATCTTGGTCGAGCCCACCACCATTAACCCCATGTGCTAGCCGGCCTATCCAATAATTGACTTCATTACGTACGCTACGCTTCATTCGTAGCATACGTTATCATTAACAGGTAACGTACGTTAAGCTTCATTCTTAACGTACGTTATCACGTACATGCATGGAGGAAATTTACATGTTGCCACACTCATGTACAAAGATACAAATACGATAATTATCATACTTCAATTATCAATATCATCATTCCAAAATAATACAGGGTTCAATATACAGATGAAATACTTCCATAAAAATCCGGATATTACAGTATCAAGAGACAGCTTCCATACTTGGCGCTTTTAGACTCTGTTGCTGTATGATGGCATGATGAGAAGTCTTCGATACAGGATCGGCAATTTCGATTAGACTTTCGGTACAGCAGCTTGCTGTATGCTGGATTGGCACTTTATCAAAACACTTTATCAAAACCTCGATACAGGGATTGTTCTCCCAACACATGTTGTATCTCTAAAATTGTTAGACAAATTTGAATTAACTTGAGATCTTTGTTCCGATCAATAGTAGGCGTACATTGAACAACATACTCGTCATCGAATATGACAATAACCCTTCTAAGTCAATATTTTATGCACAACGAAAATAACTAATGCAAACTGACGCATGAAACACAATTTCTACTAAAAATACATGAAATTTAGAATCCCACCAACATGGAACAAAGATGAACTATCTCGAGAATTCAAGGTCAATCCGTAGCTGAAAGCTTGGCTGCATAAGGTGGAGAAGAGTGACAAGTGGGGTCGAAGAAGTTCCACTAATCTCTGAACATGTCGTGCCATTGCAGGTCGATGGAGCGATCGCCCCTGAACTCGTTTCGCTTTCCAGTAACTTCACACCCCGTCATTCCTCAATATAAGTGGCACCATAATCTGTATTCACACCCACAAGCATATCACAAAACTGAAGAAATTCTAGAATTTCTTTAGTTTTGCCAAGGAGAAAAGCAGCCTGACGGACGCTCTTCTCTCCCTTTCCTCAATCCCCTTGAGGTGACACTTTCTCGCTATCCGCGCTATATTTACAAAATAAGCTGCCAAAATATCTGCAATCATACCAGATATTTTCTCGAACAATTTCTCATCCATCATCGCGCTCTCTTCATCGTGCTGCTTATCATGTACATGGAGTTGGCCGAGATGATCTTAGGCGACCAGTTAGCTGGGTTGAACATGTGGCAATCTGGTACGTCCATTCTCAAATCAGACGCGATGCTTTTGCTATCAAGCGCAAGCTTCATCAGCGCGTGTTTATAGTCGTTATTGGTTGAACATGTTTCAACAAGATCGATCTCTTGCCATTTGCGGAAGATATCAACTCTCAGGCAGATATCAACAACTTTCCTTATGTTCTTCCATTCTTCGTTCTCGTAGAAGATTTTCTCTACAACCTTTACAAAAACGAGTGCGTCTCTTACATCTTTCACTAGCTTATCAATGGTAACTCTCATTTTTACACATATTTTTATAAGGTTTTAAGATCCTAAAATGTGTAGAATTATGTCGTTTGTGCTCATATTGTGTTTGTTAGACTCGATCACGCTTGGGTACATTTTATTTGATTTTATAGGTATTTTAAGGACATTATCAAGCAAGAACGAAGTCTCAATCCCCAATACATATTAAGCAATGCAGAAACGAAAGATCGATCCGAAAAAGAAGAAAAAACGGAGTCAAATCGGACCAACACGGACTCGTCCGTGTCATTTGACACGGGCCGTCACTTGCTCGACCGTGCCATTTGACACGGTCGGGTTACTTGTCCAGAACCGGTTGCAAATTCTAGAATACTATGACATGGGTCGTGTCGTTTGACACGGGCCGTGTCACTTTTCTGAGTCAAACAACTTTGTTGAAGTTTGTACACGGTTTGAACAAGAATTTCTGTTTTTTGGGTTGATAAAAAGGCTCCATAATGGACTTAGAAGCATATTCTGAGATTGGAGAGATTGGAGAGAGAAAAAAACATAAGATTTGAGAGCTTTTCAACCAAAAGAATGAGATTTGAAGGGAGTTTTTGAAGAACACCTCAAGAACACTTGAAGGCTTGAACCGGGATCACTCAAGACACCATTCGAGTTTTATCTTCTTCCTATCTTTTACTCATTTTTGTTGTCTTATTTAGCATGAAGATGATGATTATTAATCTTTATTTCATTACCATGTCCGGCTAAACTTGTTAGATTCCGGGCATGGGAGTACATTGATTATGGTTTTGAAGGATTGATGATTTTATTTACCTAATGTGTTTTCCTTATCAAATACATGGTTTTGATTTATGTTAGAACACTTGATCAATGTTTTTACATGTTTAACTTAATTGCTCATAATTCGAGAGAAGAGGGCATTAATAGGTTTCGAGTATTTGACGTAGTAAATTACGAGATTGAGAAGTCGGTGATGAGCTATGATGATGTTTAATCTTATGAACATTTTAGAGTTAGATAATTTATAGTAAACGGAGACGTTGTTATAGGTTGTTTAATCTATGTTGTAATACATCTCGAGAGGGGCTTTAGAATATTGTTGTGATTATCATTTTGGAAACACACTTAGAACTCTTTGGAATCAATTCCAACTAGACTTAGTAATCAACGGAAACCTAGCCTTGGAATCTATTTTAAAACTCCTAATTCTCTCTAAATCGGATATTACCTTTATTTGATTAAATTTACTTGTTTTTGTCCATTTAGTTAACTAAACCAATCACCTTTCGATCGTCTAGATAAAATCGGAATCACTATAATCTAGTACTCAACATAATACAAATAATTATTCTCTGTAGAATATGATCTTGATCGCCGCTTTCTACATTTACTCCGTACACTTGCGGATTATTTAAAAATATAGCGAACAAGTTTTTTTGGCGCTGTTGCCGGGGACTTATAATTTATTTTTATTAGTTTTGATATTACGATAAGGGTTTCTAGTCTTGCTCTAGACATTTTCTTATTTTTGTTACATAACTCATGTTGTGCACATTTAAATCCTATTCAGGGAGTGCATGAATACCCGTTCATCTCGAGTGCCTTTAGAAACTTTCATCCCGGACGTAGAAGCATTTGCCCAAAGAACAAGTGCTACCTCAAGGAAACTAAGAAGGGATCTTTTTGAAGACATGGAGAGAGCAGGAGACAACACGGGAAGGGATAACATGAACGAGAATGCAATAATCCAGGACAACGAGGGCAGAAGGATTGAAAATCCAACAACTAGGGTGCAATCAATTCGGGATGGATTCCGACCAAAGCTGGACCGAAACTTTGGAGGAATCACTCATGTTCTAATCAACGCCTTAAATTTCGAGTTGAAGCCCACCTTAATTTCAATGGTTCAACAAAATCAATTTAGAGGATTTGCTGTCGAGGATCCACATGCCCATCTCACACATTTCATGCAAATATGTGATACTATCAAAATGAATGGGGTCTCGGATGATGCAATACGCTTACGCTTGTTTCCATTTTCTTTGAGACAGAAAGCAAGAAACTGGCTTGGGACTTTAGCTCCGGGAAGTATAAGTACATGGGAGGATTTGAGCGAAAAAATTTTGTTCAAATTTTTCCCACCTAACAAGACGATGAAGCTAAAAAGTGAGATTACTCAATTTCATCAACTGGACTCCGAACCATTATATGAAGCTTGGGAACGTTTCAAATATCTACTAAGGAGATGCCCTCTACATGGTTTCCCAGAAGACTAACAAATGTGTTTCTTCTACACTGGTCTTATGGGAGAAACGAGAAATTTTATTGATGCTTCCGCATGAGGGGCATTGCTAGCAAGAAGCGCTGAAGAAGTTCATGGATTAATAGAAGAAAGGGCTATGAATAGTTATCAATGGCCGATGGAAAGAGCAAATGTTAGAAGGGTGGCTGAGATATCCGATTCGGATCCTATCAAGGCACTAACCGCGCAAATGACGATGTTAACTACTCGGTTGAGGGCCCTAACAAAAGGAGGTGATTCGAAGATAGCTGCTCAAGGAAATTCACTACCGTCCGACCCATTGGAGGAGGTGCATTACATTAATAATCGGAATTACAACAATTTCCGAAATAATTCACCGCCGGGATTCTACCATCCCTCCAACCGAAATCATGAAAATTTTAGCTATGCGAATCAAAACAATGCCTTTCAACCACTAGTCGGATTCAAAGTGTCGAATGGTGAAATAATTAAAGAAGCAAAGCCAACGTCAAATATCGAGAATATTCTAGCTACCTTTATGATGGAAACAAAAAGCCGATTTAGTCGAGATGAGGAAAAATTAGACAAAATCGAAGGCCATGCTACTCAATTAGCTACCACCATGGGAGCTCAAATGAAAAATCTCGAAACTCAAATTGGACAATTGGCTAAAGTTGTAGGGAGTCAACATCACCGGGGACAATTTCCGAGCAATACCGAAGTAAATCCAAAAGAGTCTTGTCAAGCTATCACTTTAAGAATCGGGACGAATTATGAAGGGCCAAAGATGCCAACGGTCCAACAAAGCGAGGGAGCTAAGGAGGATCAAATCGAAATTGTAGAGGAAGAAGTGAAGCATGATACATCTAAGGGAGCTGAGAAGCCTAAAATATCTTCTAACTCTACTTCTATTTCTAAAGTTCCTCTCCTTTTTCCTCAACGTTTTAAAAAGAAAAAGTTAGATGCACAATTTGCAAAATTTTTAGACATCTTCAAGAAAATTAACATCATTATTCCTTTTGCAGACGCTTTGGAACAAATGCCTAATTATGCAAAATTCTTGAAGGATGTGATGTCAAGAAAAAGAAGGATGGAAGAGCATGAGACGGTTAAACTAACCAAAGAATGTAGCGCAATTATCCAACGCAAATTACCTAAAAAGCTTAAGGACCCCGGAAGCTTTACCATTCCATGCACCACTGGAAAAGTTTCATTCGATAAAGCTTTGTGTGGTTTAGGTGCTTCGATTAACCTTATGCCTTTATCTATTTTCAGGAAATTAGGTGTCGGAGAAATGAAAGCCACAATGATAATGTTACAATTGGCGGATAGATCCATAACACACCCCAAGGGGGTTGTTGAAGACGTGATCGTAAAGGTCGATAAATTCATATTTCCAGCGGATTTTGTCGTTCCTGACATGGAAGAAGATGAAGATCTACCACTTATCCTTGGACGTCCATTTTTAGCATTGAGAAAGGCTCTTATTGATGTCGAAAGGGGAGAATTCACACTACGTGTTAACGATGAACATGTTCTATTTTCCATATTTAAAGCTATGAAATTTCATGATGATATGGAATATTGTAATGTTATTGATAGTATAAGTTCGTATGGAAAGAAAAAAGTTTTACATTCATTATCTTCTGATCCGTTAGAGTTTGCTCTTGCGAACTCATGCTTTTCTAGTGACTTAACCTTGGAGTTTGATGATTCTGACTTGTTTGATTATGTTTGTGAATTAAATTCCCTACCGGACGAACCACAAACCAAGAAATTCGATGATTTTGATGATGAAACGGAACAAGAGGAGCATGCAGTAGTTTCTGAAATCAAGCTAACGGGAGACTCAACTGTGACAACTGACACAGTCCAAAATTTAAATCCCGTTTCATCTCAGTCGGGTGTATCACAACCAAGCTTGGACCTTAAAACCCTTCCAGAACACCTCAAGTATGCATTTCTAGATGGTAATAATACAAATCCGGTAATTGTATCCTCTTCACTTTCATCTACTCAATTAGGTAAATTGCTTCGCGTGTTGAGAGCTCATAAGTCGGCTATAGGATGGTCTATCTCAGACTTGAAGGGAATTAGCCCTTTAATATACATGCATAGGATTTTGCTTGGAGAAAATTATAAACCTAAAGTGCAAAATCAACAAAGACTTAATCCTACAATGAAAGAAGTGGTAGAAAAGGAAGTGCTCAAACTATTAGATGCTGGAATGATTTACCCGATTTACGATAGTGAGCGGGTGAGTCCTACACAAGTTGTGTCTAAAAAAGGGGGAATGACCATGACCAAAGATAAGAAAGATGAATTAATTGCTATGAGGGTAGTTACGGGTGTAATACCCGGTTGTAATTCAGTCATTATCATTCAGTAATTATCGTTTAGTAATTGTCACTCAGTAATTTTCACTCATTAATGATCATTTGTCACTCATATTCAATCATTGTATTCAGCGTTCGGAGTAATTGTATCGTGGATCAATCTTCATTCATCATCAATCTAGTTGGAGAATCGTGTCGTGTTTATCATCATTGTCATCTTCATAATGGGCTGTGTGTGAGGAGTAGCGCACGCTACGTACTCTCTTTAGCGCGCGCTAATTGAGTACGGGTAGCGCACGCTACCTCTCAACATTAGCGCACACTAATGTAGTTCAAGCAGGCAGTCCAGAAGGCACTGGACTGCAGTTGGGTTGTAAGTAGCGTACGCTATGAATGGTAAGTAGCGCGCGCTAGTAGGTTGGAGTAGCGCACGCTATGCAGTCGGTGTAGCGCGCGCTAAGGTTGATCAGGCAGAGTCCAGTGGGTAGTGGACTGATCTGAAATAATTCATAGCGTACGCTATGAGTAGATGTTAGCGTACGTTATTGGTGTAGTAGTGCACGCTGGATTTTGGGCGTAGCGCGCGCTATCGCGAGCATGTCAGAAGACAGGAGGTTCTGGACTTCAGTTACTCGGCATCAGATATTCAGTTAGCTCACGCTAACATTTTGGGTTAACGCACGCTATCGGGAAGGCGTTAGCGCACGCTACCAAGTTCGTAGCGTATGCTAACGAGGCAGTCATAGTTCACTGGACTGTCCGGTTAACCCGTTAGCGCACGCTAAATAATAGGTCATAGCATGTGCTAATCTGGGGATAGTATATATTAGAGAGTGCAGTCCATTTCGTCATTTCTTCTTCTTGCTTCATTCCTTCGGCGGTTTTGGGCGATTTTGGGCGATTTGGAGAGTATTATTCGAGCTGAATCCACAAATCATCATCTTCAAGCTTATCGTTCGGATTAATCATCATTTTCATCATCCCCATCACATCAAATCAAGGTAATGATTTCTTGAATCTAGAATTTCGGATTTTGGGTATTTTCCTTCCGATTTCTTCGTTTAAGCTGGAACTTATGTTGGAATATGTTAGATATGGATTATCTACCTTGGATAAATGTATTCCTATGGATTTATTATCATATATTTCGGATTTCATGAATATTGGGGTTGAATCAAGAACACTTTGGGGTTGACTTTGATATTTTTGGGGGGTTTCGATTAGATGTTGTCGTTAACTCGAGTTGTGGATTCCTAAGGGATTATTGATATCATTGAAGGTGTTTTGTTGGTTTGAACTACTCATTTTCGAGTTTGGTTTCGATATATTCGGGTTTGGATATAATCAAAGGATGTATGTTGCAACGTATTCGTTAGAACGCCTCAATGAGTTTGGATATTGTTGTATCGACATTTAAGTTGGTTATAATCGTGTTTGATTCGTATATTGAGTGTTTTTTGGTAATCATGTCATTCAAGGTTGTTCGAGCGACTGACATCTTATTGTGGGACGTTTGTTCGAGGAAGGACATTCTACACCGGTTGTGTAAGTTAATTCTTACTCGGTTAAAAGGATATTCATTCCTTTCGTTGTTGTTCATTCATAATCATAGTTCATTCATAATCATAGTTTATTCATAATGTATTAACCGTATTGAGACTTGTAATTGTCAATTAATCACTTCATTCACGAGGAACGACGGTTCCAATCATTTCATTGAGCTGTCATTCGTTTCACTATCATTTCATCTCGGTGAGTCATTCTTGACTTTGTCGGATTGTTATTCATTATTATTCTTCATGGTCATTTCTTGCCCATGTGACCTTCTGGGTTTATATTGCGTGGCCGGGTGGGAATGTGTGGAATTTTTAGTCGGGCACGTGATGGTCATGTGTTGGGTTCACCGACACATTGGACTGTGCACACGGTAATGTACCTCCGTGAGACTAATTAGGTACAAGGACGGGTGTGTCCAGACACTCATCTTGTGCACTTGCACATACCATTACGGGCGTACTGTGATGCCTCTCTTCAGCATCATTTCATAATTAAGATATATCATGATTGTGTTTATTCAACTCTTGAGGATTGTTGTTCTATGTAACTGACCCCGTTGGGGGATGTTGTTTTCAGGTCATGGCAAGGCTAAAGCACGGGAAGAGAATGTTGACGGTGAGGAGTCCCAGTGATACTAGTAGGGGGGCCCAGTCCTTTTCATTCACTCGTGCTTTCTTCATTTTATTTCCACTGCAGACTTCCGTTTGGATATTCATTTCATTCAGTGTTGTATATTTTATCTTCATATAAAATATACATGTATTCTGTATTATCTTGGGTGTGTTGTAATGAAACTCCTCAACGGAGTGATTGATGATATAATGTGGTTCGGTACTACAATTATATTATTTAATTCATTAATTTTCATTCGCCTTGTGGGTCCCAGTCGGGGGTCCACGGCACTATAATATCCGCCTAGCTAGTTTGGGGTGTTACAGAGTTGGTATCAGAGCGTGGTTTTGAATACTACCTTCCGAGTCATGTCTCATTTCAAATCATCATTCATTAGACTAGTATCATTGGACTTTCGCGTCACGTGTGACCTGTGCAAGAGCCGAGCCCCTCAGACCAAAGAACAGTAAGATTTCTGACGCCATGATATAATTTCTGGCAATAAGAATCACTCATTCATCATTCAACAGTCAACGGTCCTCTTTCATCAATTTCATTTTTGATCAAGTCGATCATGTTAATTCATTAATCACTCAGTTCATTTCATTGCTCAGTTGTTGATCTTGAGGATCATATCATTAATCTTGTTAACTTGTTCAAGATAATCATTTCAAGAATTTCATCAGATAATCACGTCACTTCAGTTGATCATTCATGTAATCATTGTGTTTGAGCGCGTATGCTCATTTTCATCATTTCATAATGTAATCATAATGTGATATTCATGCGAGATATATTATTATCATATGAATTTCCACTTCAGTATGGAAAGAGCTGGCAGAGGACGCGGGGGATGAGGCCGTGGTGCGGGCCAAAACCCAAGAGCTCATGTGAATACACGCGGGAACGCAAGGAATAATGCAAATTCATCGAGCAGCGACGCTGCCACTCATTCACCCAGAAATGATCACTCACTCTCAGGGAGTCGTACCCGGGACACACCTCAATCAGAAGGTGTTCGGGTTGATCCACTCACTTTTATGCAGGGCATGATGGCCCAGATGACTCAAATGGCACGCCTCATAGAGACGATGCAGAACTCAGCTACTCAGAATCAACAGGCTCCTCCGCCGACACCTCAGGGGATAGAGAGGGGTGTAAGCAGTATCATTGGCGACATCTCTCACCAGAGGCCACCTACTTTTGAAGGCTCACCTGAGCCGGCGGATATTGTTCACTGGCTTGAGCATTTCGAGAAGTTGTTTGCTATGGTGGAGTGTCCCGAAGGGCACAAAGTTTCAGTTGCGGCTTACTATCTTGGTAAGGGCGCACATTCATGGTGGTTATCGTTGAAGCCCACCGACGGATGTTGTACTTGGGATCAATTCAGGACTCTCATGATGGAGAGGTATTATCTGGCCCCACTCAGGGAGGCCAAGTTGTCAGAATTACTCAGTCCCGACCTCTCAGCGGATGATGATGTTCTCGCCACCGCCGAGAAATTTCAGGAGCTTCTTCCTTTCGCCTCGTCTATTATTCACTCCGAGGCGGACAAGATCAAGTATTTCAGCAAGAGGTTGAAACCTCGTATACGGATGCAGTTGCTTAATCACAATTGCACCACTCTGGCCGAATTCATTATGAAAGCTCTTACTTATGAGCTTACTGCTAAGGATATCGCAATCAGTCTGACGGCAGTCAGGCCACTTTCAAGAAACCTCGTGCGGGCTCTACTTTTTATGAGCGACCCCCTATGGCGCATAGACCCGCCGAATCTCAGTCACGAGTGGCCAGTTCGGCCATCACCTATCCAAGACAGACTGTCACGTGCCATAACTGTGGGATTGCTGGGCATAAGGCCCGTTTTTGCCGAAGAGACTCTAAACCTACTCCGGCGTCATCTCAGGCCCCGAGACATTCAACGGTGCATAATCAGGCCACTCAGTCCGCGTTGTTCAAGATGACAGGAGCAAATAAAGGCGGAGCCAAGAGCTATCAAACGGGAGCGTCTGGTTTGGGGGCCGGCAAGCCCCGAATTTATGAGATGAAGAAGACTGATGATCCAGAGGCCCGGATAATCTCAGGTACACTCGATATTCTATCTCAACCTGTGTGTACCTTTTTGATACTGGCGCATCGCATTCATTCATTTCCAAGTCATGTTTGAGTAGACTACGTCTGGGTAGTGCTACTATTTGTGAGCCTTATGTCATTGGTCTACCTGATGGTAGAAGAATTATCGGGAATCGTGAGATTAAGGATTGTCCGATTCAGCTTCATGGACGTGATTAGTTAGCAGACCTAATCATGTTAGATCTACCGAGAGACGATGTTATCCTGGGTATTGATTGGATGGATCGTCACGATGCCATTATTAGTGTCGGTAAGCGTATGGTCACTATCATTTCAGACGATGGGGTCGAATGTGTATTTCAGGGAGGTAATCCCAGCTGTTCCGGGAGAGTCATCAACTTGATGAAAGCAGTGAGATTACTCAATCAGGGGTGTGTCGGTTATTGGTGCTATATAACCAAGACCGAGAAACCATCAGTAATGTTGATGGATATTCCTGTAGTGAGAGAATATGCCGATGTATTTCCAGATGAGTTACCTGGTTTGCCTCCACAGAGAGATGTGGAATTCACAATAGAGTTGGAGCCTGGTACGTCCCCAATGTCTAAGGCACCGTACCGGATGGCCCCGATCGAAATGCAGGAGTTGAAGAATCAATTAGAGGATTTGACCGAGAAGGGTTATATTCGACCGAGTGCGTCCCCGTGGGGAGCACCAGTGTTATTTGTCAAGAAGAAGGATGGTTCGTTTCGCTTGTGTATTGATTACCGGGTGACGATCAAGAATAAGTATCCTCTACCCCGTATCGATGATCTTTTGGATCAACTTCAGGGAGCTTCAGTATTTTCCAAGATCGACTTAAGATCTGGATATCATCAGTTATGAATTCGAGAGTCAGATATCGCAAGGACGGCGTTCCGAACACGCTATGGTCATTATGAGTTTGTGGTAATGTCGTTTGGGTTAACTAATGCACCTGTGGTATTCATGGAGTTAATGAATCGGGTTTTCATCGACTATTTAGATCAGTTCGTGGTTGTCTTCATTGATGACATTTTAATTTATTCTCGTGACCGGGAGGAGCACGAGTTTCACCTTCATCAGGTGCGCGACGTGTTGAGACGAGAGCAACTTTATGGGAAATGTGAGTTCTGGATGTCCGAAGTGACGTTTCTCGGACATGTAATTTCATCAGACGGAGTTCGTGTCGACCCTCAGAAGATGGAGGCTATCCGAGAATGGCAACCTCCGAAGAATGTTAAGGAAATCCGAAGTTTCCCCCGATTAGCTGGTTATTATCGGCGGTTTGTGGAAGGATTTTCTAAAATCGCTCAACACATGACGAACCTTTTAAGGAAAAATAAGAAATACAGGTGGTCCGACGCGTGTCAACAGAGTTTTCAGGAACTCAAGAGCCGGTTAATTTCAGCACCTGTCCTTTCTTCACCACAAGGGATGGAAGGATTTGTGGTTTATAGTGATGCGTCCGGACAGGGTCTCGGATGTGTACTAATGCAGAACGGGAAAGTTATTGCTTATGCTTCACGGCAATTGAGACCTTACGAGGTTAATTATCCAACCCACGACCTGGAGATAGCAGTCGTGGTATTCGCATTGAAGATTTGGCGTCATTATCTTTATGGCATTACCTATCAGATATTCACCGATCATAAGAGTTTAAAGTATATATTTACTCAGAAGGAGTTAAATATGCGACAGAGACGGTGGTTGGAACTAATCAAAGACTATGATATTGAGATACTTTACCACCCAGGCAAGGCGAACATTATCGCCGACGCCTTGAGTCGTAAGTCCGTTTAGGAACAGATGCTTGCTCGATTAACAGTTCAGAAGGAACTTCAGCAGGAATTTCTGAGACCCGAGATCGAGGTCTGGTTACAGCGAGTACAAGGGCAACTTTGTACGTTAGAGATTTCATCGCCACTTGAGGAGGCGATCAGGGAGAATCGGGGTTCGGACCCATTTTTGGGTAATTGTGGACCGCTTAACTAAATCAGCTCATTTCCTTGAGATTAAGGATACGTGGGGTCCCAAGAGACCTGCCCAGTTGTTCATCAAAGAGATAGTGAGATTGCACGGTACTCCTAAGAGTATCGTTTCTGATCGTGACGGGCGATTCGTGTCACACTTTTGGAAATCAGTTCATCGTGCTATGGGAACTCAGCTTAATCTCAGTACAGCTTTTCATCCTCAGTCCGACGGACAATCAGAGAGGACTATTCAGACTTTGGAGGACATGTTGAGGACATGTGTTCTCGATTGAAAAGATGATTGGGAAGCCCAACTACCGTCGATCGAGTTCACGTACAATAATAGTTGGCATGCTTCGATTAATATGGCACCTTACGAGGCCTTGTACGGTCGTCGTTGTCGATCTCCTTTGTGTTGGGATGACTTATCAGAATCAATCGGCATCGAGCCCGATATGCTTATAGCCGCCCGTGAGAAGGTAGCTTTGATCAGTAGTCATTTGTTGACCGCTCATAATCGACAGAAATCTTATGTAGATAACCGTCGTCGGCCATTAGAGTTCGAGGCGGGTGACCATGTTTTGGTCAAGGTATCCCCGAGTCGAGGTATCTTCCGTTTTGGGAAGAGGGGAAAGTTGAGTCCGAGATTTATTGGGCCGTTTGAGATTTTGGATCGAGTAGGCGATTTAGCTTATCGATTGGCCTTACCTCCGGCGTTGAGCCGAATTCATAATGTGTTTCACGTCTCTCAGTTACGGTAGTATGTTGCCGACCCGAGTCACATATGAGGAGCGTCCTATACGAGTCTTAGAGAGGCGAATCAAACAGTTGAGGAACAAGACGATTCCTTTGGTCAAAATTCAGTAGTCTAGACACGGAGTCGAAGAGGCTACTTGGGAAACCGAGGATAGTATGCGGGAGAGTCATCCCGAGTTGTTTGACCCTTAGTTTCGGGGACGAAACTCTTTTAAGGGGGGGTGTATGTAATACCCGGTTGTAATTTAGTCATTATCATTCAGTAATTATCGTTCAGTAATTGTCACTCACTAATTTTCACTCATTAATGATCATTTGTCACTCATATTCAATCATTGTATTCACCGTTCAGAGTAATTGTATCGTGTATCAATCGTCATTCATCATCAATCTAGTTGGAGAATCGTGCCGTCTTTATCATCATTGTCATCTTTATAATGGGCTGTGTGTGAGGAGTAGCGCACGCTACGTACTCTATTTAGCGCGCGCTAATTGAGTTCGGGTAGCGCATGCTACCTCTCAACATTAACGCACGCTAATGTAGTTCAAGCAGGCAGTCCAGAAGGAACTGGACTGCAGTTGGGTTGTAAGTAGCGCACGCTACGAATGGTAAGTAGCGCGCTAGTAGGTCGGAGTAGCGCACGCTATGCAGTCGGTGTAGCGCGCGCTAAGGTCCATCAGGCAGAGTCCAATGGGTACTGGACTGATCTGGAATAATTCATAGCGTACGCTATGAGTAGATGTTAGCGTACGTTATTGGTGTAGTAGCGCATGCTGGATTTTGGGCAAAGCGCGCGCTATCGCGAGCAGGTCAGAAGACAGGAGGTTTTGGACTTTAGTTACTGGGCATAAGATATTCAGTTAGTGCACGCTAACATTTTGGGTTAACGCACGCTATCGGGAGGGCGTTAGCGCACGCTACCAAGTTCGTAGCGTACGCTAACGAGGCAGTCAGAGTTCACTGGACTGTCCGGTTAACCCGTTAGTGCATGCTAAATAGCAGGTCATAGCGTGCGCTAATCTAGGGACAGTATATATTGGACAGTGTAGTCCATTTCGTCATTTCTTCATCTCGCTTCATTCCTTCGGCTGTTTTGGGCGATTTCGGGCGATTTGGAGTAGTTTCTTCGAGCTGAATCTACAAATCATCATCTTCAAGCTTATCATTCGGATTAATCATCATTTCATCATCCCCATCACATCAAATCAAGGTAATTGTTAGATTGGTACCGCCACTAGAAGGGGGGTTGAATACTGCGGATAGGAGTTTTGAACTCTTTCTGTGCGGAAGCTAAAATATCGGAGTAAGTAAAATACTGAAAAGAAAGAACACGAGAAATTGTTCGAGAGGTTCGGCTATTAACGAAGCCTACGTCCCCTACCTAGTTTTATCGACTAGGACTTTTCTTTGAAACTTAGAATGCACTTTCTAGTTTAGTGCCAACTCTTACAATTTCTTGATTTCCGGGCTCAAGAACAACCTCACTAAAACTCTCTTGTTTTTTCGGGTACAAGATAACCTTTACAGTAAAAACAAATGCGAGTAGGAACTCGACTTTACACGATATATCGCTCTTTGATACAAGAATGTAGATTAGAAATAATTGAGCAAATATTCTCGTATCACAATATGGAATATGTATAACTCTTCGAAATATTTGCTTGGAATAGCTTGAGTATGCTTGTAAGCTCAGATAACTTGTGTGTATTCCAACACCTTGAATGGTGCTATTTATAGCTCTTGAGATGTATTTTCCCGTTGGAAAAGTAGGTCGGCATTACGTGCGTTAGGAGATAACATTTACGTACGTAGCCAATATTACGTACGTTATGTATTATACGTAACGGCCGTAAAATGATACTGGAGAAAGGGCAGTGGCTTCTGTCTTCACTGTTACGTACGTTTTGCTTCATGCATTACGTACGTTAGTCTTGGTCTTCATATCCGTTGGATCAGATGATGTACTGGATGACGTCACTTTGAATAAGATCAACAGTTAGCACATAAATTCAAATTTAAAGCTGATAACGTTCGTTAGGAATAGGATTCAAATTTAGCCGTTTCATATTTTGACATTTCTCAAACTTTTTGCAACGGTTATAAAACTTGTATTATGTACGTTATTGAACATAGATTACGAACGTTACTATAACACAGTTTTAATAAATGTGCTATAAAGAATGATTTAAATATCTATAGTAAAATGTGTAGTAGGATAATAATTATTTTGCTAAAGATCATCATCAAAATATGTATCAAAAAATATTGTTTCAACAGTAATGATTTCTTGAATCTAGAATTTTGGATTTTGGGTATTTTCCTTCCGATTTCTTCGTGTAAGCTGGAACTTATGTTGGAATATGTTAGATATGGATTATCTACCTTGGATAAATGTATTCCTATGGATTTATTGTTGTATATTTCGGATTTCATGAATATTGGGGTTGAATCAAGAACACTTTGGGGTTGACTTTGATATTTTTGGGGGGTTTCGATTAGATATTGTCGTTAACTCGAGTTGTGGATTCCTAAGGGATTATTGATATCATTGAAGGTGTTTTGTTGGTTTGAACTACTCATTTTGGAGTTTGGTTTCGATATATTCGGGTTTGGATATTATCAAAGGATGTATGTTGCAACGTATTCGTTAGAACTCCTCAATGAGTTTGGATATTGTTGTATCAATGTTTAAGTTGGTTATAATCGTGTTTGATTCGTATATTGAGTGTTTGTTGGTAATCATGTCATTCAATGTTGTTCGAGCGACCGACATCTCATTGTGGGACGTTTGTTCGAGGAAGGACATTCTTCACTGGTTGTGTAAGTTAATTCTTACTCGGTTAAAAGGATATTCATCCCTTTCGTTGCTTTTCATTCATAATCATAGTTCATTCATAATGTATTAACCGTATTGAGACTTGTAATTGTCAATTAATCACTTCATTCATGAGGAACGACGGTTCCAATCATTTCATTGAGCTATCATTCGTTTCACTATCATTTCATCTCGGTGAGTCATTCTTGACTTTGTCGGATTGTTATTCATTATTATTCTTCATGGTCATTTCTTTCCCATGTGACCTTCTGGGTTCATATTGCGTGGCCGGGTGGGGATGTGTGGAATTTTTAGTCGGGCACGTGATGGTCATGTGTTGGGTTCACCGACATATTGGACTGTGCACATGGTAATGTACCTCCCTGAGACTAATTAGGTACAAGGACGGGTGTGTCCGGACACTCGTCTTGTGTACTTACACATACCATTACGGGCGTACTATGATGCCTCTCTTCAGCGTCATTTCATAATTAAGATATATCATGATTGTGTTTATTCAACTCTTGAGGATTGTTGTTCTGTGAAACTAACCCCGTTGGGGGATGTTGTTTTCAGGTCATGGCAAGGCTAAAGTACGGGAAGAGAACGTTAACGGCGAGGAGTCCCAGTGATACTAGTAAGTGGCCCCAGTCCTTTTCATTCACTCGTGCTTTCTTCATTTTATTTCCGCTGCAGACTTCCGTTTGGATATTCATTTCATTCAGTGTTGTATATTTTATCTTCATATAAAATATACATGTATTCTGTATTATCTTGGGTGTGTTGTAATGAAACTCCTCATCGAAGTGATTGATGATATAATGTGGTTCGGTACTACAATTATATTATTTAATTCATTAACTTTCATTCGCCTAGTGGGTCCCAGTCGGGGGTCCACGGCACTGTAATATCCGCCTAGTTTGGGGTGTTACAACGGGATGGCAAGTGTGTATAGATTACAGGGCTTTGAATGCGGCTACTCGCAAAGACCATTTTCCTCTCCCCTTCATTGATCAAATGTTTGATAGATTGGTGGGGCATGAATTTTTCTGTTTTCTTGATGGCTATTGAGGATATAATCAAATTTACATAACTCCAGAAGATCAAGAAAAAACGGCTTTTACATGTCCTTATGGAATTTATGCTTATCGTAGGATGCCGTTTGGCTTATGTAATGCCCCGGCCACTTTTCAGCGTTGCATGATGGCTATCTTTCATGGTTTGATCGAAAATATAATGGAAGTATTCATGGATGATTTTTCGGTGTTTGGAAATTCATTTGATCATTACTTGCATAATCTCACTTTAGTTTTGCAGCGGTGTGAAGATACTAATCTTGTGCTAAATTGGAAGAAATGCCACTTTATGGTGCAAGAAGGGATTGTCCTATGCCATAGAGTGTCCGCCGCTGGATTAGAGGTTGATAGAGCGAAAATTGTTGCCATTGAGAAACTTCCCCCACCGAAGAATGAAAAGGCTATTAGGAGTTTTCTTGGTCACGCTGGTTTTTATAGGAGGTTCATAAAAGATTTTTCAAAAACCACTAAACCTTTGAGTAAATTGTTAGAAAAAAATACTGCTTTCATTCTTTCTAACGAGTGTTTGCAGGCATTTGAAACTCTAAAGAAGGCATTAGTGAGTGCTCCTATCCTCGTAGTACCAGATTGGTCTCAACCTTTTGAGATCATGTGTGATGCAAGTGATTATGCGGTTGGAGCTGTGTTGGGACAATGTTGTGAGAAACTCTTTCAGGCTATTTACTATGCAAGCAAAACACTAGACGGAGCCCAGCAAATTTACACAACAATGGAGAAAGAAATGCTTGCCGTGGTATTTACTTTTGATAAGTTCCGATCATGCATAGCGGCTAACAAGTCGGATCCATGCATGTTTGATGGAAAATGTACAAAGTATTTCCCTAAGAATTATGTCAAAGAGACTACAATTGATAAGAAAGGATACCCAACATATAGACGAAGAGATGATGGACGGTTTGTTCTGAAGAATGGTGTGCAGCTTCACAGCAGATACGTTGTACCGCACAATCATTATCTACTACTTAAGAATGGAGCCCATTTGAACGTCGAGTGGTGAAATCAGTCAAGAGCAATAAAGTATCCTTTTAAATACATAAACAAAGGAAATTATCATGTGACTGCATCATTTTACAAAAGCTCGCCAAATTTTAATTCTGTAGAAGATATCGACGAGGTCAACCAATACTATGAATGCAGATATGTTTCTTCATGTGAGGCAACATGGAGACTTCTTGGATTTCAGCTTCATTACGGGGATCCACCCATTGAACGCCTGAGCTTTCATCTTCCTAACAAACAAACTATTGTTTTTAGCAATCAAGATGAAATATCCACTGTGCTAGCAAAACCTACTGTGAACCAAAGCTAATTTCTAGCTTGGTTCGAGGCCAATGATAGGTATCATTGGGCAAACAATCTTACCTATGAGGAATTTCCGCAGCATTTTGTTTACATTTAAAAAGACCGAATATAAAAGCCAAGAATAAGGAAAAGAATAGTTATTGAACGTGTGATTTTTATTCCTCCAGGATGTGGAGATATAAGATACTTGAGGTTAATGATTAACATTGTTCGCGGTGTGAAATGCTATAAGGATTTGATGAAAGTCAATGGTATCCAGTACGATACCCTATGTTATGCATGCTATGCATTGGGTTTGTTGACCAACGATAAAGAATATATTGATGTCATCATAGAGTCAAGTCAGTTTGCCTATACGCATTCGATGCGGCTATTATTTGCTACATTAGTTTCATCAAATTGTATCAGACGACCTGAACATGTTTGGGAACCTTGTTGGGTGTACTTATCTGAGGATGTTCTAGACAAACAACGCAAATTGGCCCGTCAAAGAGGTATGTTTAATCTATTTTGTATGTTATACTTGTAACACCCCATAAACGGCGGCTATTACAGTGTCGTGGACCCCCACCAATGTAACACCCCCAAAACCATCCGGGATATTACAGCGCCGTGGGTCCCGCGCCGGAACCCACCAGGCTAAAAACCGTTTACAAAACCATTTCAACAACGTTTAAAAATGCATAAAGGCCAATAACGGTAATATTTTAAATACTCAAATATTTTCAAAAGCATAGATCTCAAATACCGTCATAAAATATCATTTGAAAATACAAGGCGAAATGCCAAATCTCGACAGTTCAAAGTGTACGTTAAGTCACCCCTTAAACGTACCGATAAAATAGTTAGGAAAAAGGGTTTGACGAAATAACCCAAGTTCGCAAAATGCCAAAAGGCCATTTTGAAAATACACACGACTTGGTAAAGATACCGAAAAGCCATTTTAAAATATACACACGCAGTGGATAAAAACACAGTTCAAAATACACATTTGCAGCGGAAATAAAACAACCAGAAATAAATACTCAATACTCAAAAACATGCCACAGCCAGTATCACTCGGGAAGCTCACCCCTTCACGACTGCTACTAGCTCGATCTTCGAGTACCTAAAAATAAAGCCCACGACGGGGTCAGCCACAATACTCAATAATGATAACGATCACATCATCATGAATAATTACATACCAATATAATAATATAGTAAGAATACTACCAACGTAATCTTACCGCCATAACCTTATCAATCCATGGCAATTCATAACAAATCAATCCTTACCATAATCCATATTTCGCATTCTCAAATGACGAAATGAACTCAACAACAATTATCTGTACTGTATTCCAAAAATACCAACAATCCTCAAAACATCATCATAACTCATAAGTGTGGAAATAATCCAATCTGTGCCAACTCCTGTCCGTCGGATTACACAATCAAATCTCAACCTGGTTAAACCAATAATACACAAACTACTGTAGATCAACTACCACATGATAAGGATAACAAATCCTGAAACATCGACGTACAGTCCGAATGTTCATACGATCAATAACAATGATCAACCGATACATCACTGAGAATATCATCGACATGATAACTCCAATATGACCAACAAAGGATCAACGATAACCGAGAGTACCCTCAACATGGTAAACTCCCAACACGATCAAAAAATGATCAACAATAACCGAGAATACCCTCAATATGGTAAACTCCAAACACGATCAACAAATGATCAACAATAACCGAGAATACCCTCAACGTGGTAAACTCCAAACACGATCAACAAAGGATCAACTATAACCGAGAATACCCTCAACAAGGTAGACTCCAAATGATCAACAAAGGACCAACAATAACCGAGAGTACCCTCAACAAGGTAGACTCCAAATGATCAACAATAATGGATCTCAAAGAAATAACTCTGACTGTCGAACATACCCCTCGGGCGTATGAACAACCAGTCACAAACCGTCGAACATATCCAATCATACATGGACTATGAAGGACCCAACAATATGGCTCAAAAGATAGATGTCACAGTACGCCTGATCTGGAAATGTGTCCGTGCACAATTCCACCCCGTATACGGAATCCAGAATATACGTGGGACAATGTACCTAATTAGCCTCACGAACTACGTCTCGTGTGCACGGTTCAATGCGGAAACATCCATACATAACCATCACGTGCCCGGCTAAAAATCCGACACAATAACCAATCGATGTAATACCCGGTTGTAATTCAGTCATTATCATTCAGTAATTATCATTCAGTCATTGTCACTCAGTAAATTTCACTCATTAATGATCATTTATCACTCATTTTCAATCATTGTATTCACCGTTCAGAGTAATTGTATCGTGTATCAATCGTCATTCATCATCAATCTAGTTGGAGAATCGTGCCGTGTTTATCATCATTTTCATCTTCATAGTTGTGTTGTGTGTGAAGAGTAGCGCACGCTACGTACTCTCTTTGGCGTGCGCTAATTGAGTATGGGTAACGCACACTACCTCTCAACACTAGCGCACGCTAGTATGTTTCAAGCAGGCAGTCCAGAAGGCACTGGACTGCAGTTAGGTTGTAAGTAGCGCACGCTACGAATGGTAAGTAGCGCGCACTAGTAGGTCGGAGTAGCGCACGCTATGCAGTCGGTGTAGCGCGCGCTAAGGACGGATCAGGAAGAGTCCAGTGGCTACTGGACTGCATTGGATTAATTCCTAGCGTACGCTACCAGTAGATTTTAGCGTACGCTAATTGGGGTTAGTAGCACACGCTGAATCCTGTGTGTAGCACGCGCTACCTCGATCAGATCAGAGAACAGGAGGTTCTGGACTCCAGCACTGGGCATCGGATAATTCGTTAGCGCACGCTAACATTTTGAGTTAGCGCACGCTAATTACATGGTCGTAGCGCACGCTACAAGAGGTACGTAGCGCATGCTACCGTTGCGAACAGAGGGTACTGGACTACCCAGTACACCCGTTAGCGCACGCTACGCACGGGAGCTAGCGCACGCTAACTGGGTTTTGCTATATATAGGACAGTCCAGTCCTTTAGCGTCATTTGTCATTCCTCTTTGTTTCTTTGGCGGTTTTGGGCGATTCTGGGCGATTTGGAAAGTGTTCTTCGAGGTGTAATCATAAATCATCATCTTCAAGCATATAATCCAGAGTAATCATCATTTCATCATCTCCAATATATCAAATCAAAGGTAATAATCTCTTGGATCTAGAATTTCGGATTTTTGGGTTTTCCTTCCGATTTCTTCGTGTAAGCTTGGATTGTTGTTGGAATATGTTAGATATGGATTATATACCTTGGATAATGTATTCCTATGGATTTATTGTCGTATATTTTGGATTTCATGAATATTGGGGTTGAATCAAGAACACATTGGGGGTTGACTTCGATATTTTTGGGGGTTTGTGATTAGATGTTGTCGTTAACTCGAATTGTGGATTCCTATGGGATTATTGATATCATTGAAGTTGTTTTGTTGGTTTGAAATACTCATTTTGGAGTTTGTTTCGATATATTCGAGTTTGGATATTATCAAAGGATGTGTGTTTGCTAAGTGTTCGCTAGAATGCCTCAATGAGTTTGGATATTATTGTATCGATGTTTAAGTTGGTTATAATCGTGTTTGATTCGTATACTGAGCGTTGTTGGTAATTGTCATTCAAGGTTGTTCGGGCGACCTACATCTCATTGTAGGACGTTTGTTCGAGGAAGGACATTCTTCACCGGTTGTGTAAGTTAATTCTTACTCGGTTAAAAGGATATTCATTCCTTTCATTGTTGTTCATTCATAATCATAATTCACTCATAATATATTAACCGTATTGGGACTTGTAATTGTCAATTAATCACTTCATTCACGAGGAATGTTGGTTCCAATCATTTCATTGAACTATCATTCGTTTCACTATCATTTTATCTCGGTGAGTCATTCTTGACTTTGTTGGATTGTTATTCATTATCATTCTTCATGGTTATTCCTTGCCCATATGACCTTCTAGGTTCATATTGCGTGGCCGGGTGGGGATATATGGAATTTTTAGTCGGGCACGTGATGGTCATGTGTTGGGTTCACCGACACATTGGACTGTGCAGACGGTAATGTACCTCCATGAGACTAATTAGGTACAAGGACGGGTGTGTCCGGACACTCGTCTTGTGCACTTGTACATACCATTATGGGCATACTATGATGCCTATCTTTAGCATCATTTCATAATTAAGATATATCATGTTTGTGTTTATTCAACTCTTGAGGATTGTTGTTCTGTGTAACTGACCCCGTTGGGGGATGTTGTTTTCAGGTCATGGCAAGGCTAAGGCACGGGAAGAGAACGTAGACGGCAAGGAGTCCCAGTGATACTAGTAGGGGGGCCCATTCCTTTTCATTCACTCGTGTTTTCTTTATTTTATTTCCACTGCAGACTTCCGTTTGGATATTCATTTCATTCAATGTTGTATATTTTATATTCATATAAAACATACATGTATTCTGTATTATCTTGGGTATGTTGTAATGAAACTCCTTATAGGAGTCATTGATGATATATTGTGGTTCGGTACTGAAATTATATTATTTAATTCATTAATTTTTATTCGCCTGGTGGGTCCCAGTCGTGGGTCCACGGCACTGTAATATCCGCCTAGTTTGGGGTGTTACAAAGTTAGTATCAGAGCGTGGTTTTGAATACTACCTTCCGAGTCATGTCTCATTTGAAATCATCGTTCATCAGACTAGTATCATTGGACTTTCGCGTCACGTGTGACCTGTGTAAGAGCTGAGCCCCTCAGACCAAAGAACAGTAAGATTTCTGACGCCATGGTATAATTTCTGGCAATGAGAATCACTCATTCATCATTCAACAGTCAACAATCCTCTTTCATCATTTTCATTTTTGATCAAGTCGATCATGTTAATTCATTAATCACTCAGTTCATTTTCATTGTTCAGTTGTTGATCTTGAGGATCATATCATTAATCTTGTTAACTTGTTCAAGATATTCATTTCAAGAATTTCATCAGATAATCACGTCACTTCAGTTGATCATTCATGTAATCATTGTGCTTGAGTGCGTATGCTCATTTTCATCATTTCATAACATAATCATAATGTGATATTCATGCGAGATATATAATTATCATATGACTTTCCACTTCAGTATGGAAAGAGCTGGCAGAGGATGCGGGGGAACAGGTTGTGGTGCGGGCCGAAACCCGAGAGCTCGTGTGAATACACACGCTAATGCAAGGAATAATGCTAATTCATCGAGCAGTGACGCTGCCACTCATTCACCTGGACATAATCATTCACTATCAGGGAGTCGTACCCGGGACACAGCTCAGTCAGAAGGTGTTCGGGTTGATCCACTCGCTTTTATGCAGGGCATGATGGCCCAAATGACTCAGATGGCACAACTGATGGAGACGATGCATAACTCAACTACTCAAAATCAACAGGCTCCTCCACCGCCACCTCAGAGGCAAGAGAGGGGTGTGAGCAGTATCATTGGCGACATCTCTCGCCAGAGACCACCTACCTTCGAGGGCTCATCTGAGCCGGCGGATATCATTTACTAGCTTGAACATTTCGAGAAGCTGTTTGCTATGGTGGATTGTCCTGAGGGACACAAAGTTTCAGTTGCGGCTTACTATCTTGGTAAGGGCGCACATTCATGGTGGTTATCATTGAAGCCCACCGACGGATCTTGTACTTGGGATCAATTCAAGACTCTCATGATGGAGAGGTATTATCCGTCCCCACTCAGGGAGGCCAAGTTATCAGAATTACTCACTCCCAACCTCTCAGCGGACGATGATGTTCTCGCCATCGCCGAGAAATTTCAGGAGCTACTTCTTTTCGCCTCGTCTATTATTCACTCTGAGGCGGACAAGATCAAATATTTTAGCAAGAGTTTGAAGCCTCGTATGCGGATGCAGTTGCTTAATCACAATTGCACCACTCTGGCCGAATTCATTGAGAAAGCTCTTACTTATGAGCTTACTGCTAACGAGATTGCTAAGCAACAACCTTCATCTGCTGGCAAGAAGTCAAAGAATCATAATCGGATCGGCAACGGTGCCACTTTCAAGAAACCTCGTGCGGGCTCTACTTTTTCTGAGCGACCCCCTATGGCGCCTAGACCCGCGGAATCTCAGTCACGAGCGGCCAGTTCGGCTATCACCTGTTTCAACTGTGAAGAACAGGGTCATTTCAGCACCAAATGTCCAAAGCAGACTATCACGTGCCATAACTGTGGGATTGCTGGGCATAAGGCCCGTTTTTGCCGAAGAGACTCTAAACCTACTCTGGCGTCATCCCAGGCCCCGATACATTCAGCGGTGCAAAATCAGGCCACTTAGTCCATGTCGTTCAAGACGACAGGAGCTAATAAAGGCGGAGCCAAGAGCTATCAGACGAGACCGTCCGGTTCGGGAGC
Organism: Orobanche coerulescens; assembly: GCA_033398695.1. Lineage (NCBI taxonomy): Eukaryota > Viridiplantae > Streptophyta > Magnoliopsida > Lamiales > Orobanchaceae > Orobanche > Orobanche coerulescens. The sequence continues at coordinate 106,181,581 of CM065804.1, forward strand.
CAGCAAGACCCGAATTTATGAGATGAAGAAGACCGACGATCCAGAGGCCCAGATGATCTCAGGTACACTCGATATTCTATCTCAAACTGTGTGTACCCTTTTTGATACTGGTGCATCGCATTCATTCATTTCCGAGTCATGTTTGAGTAGACTACGTCTGGGTAGTGCTACTAGTTGTGAGCCTTATGTCATTGGTCTACCTGATGGTAGAAGAATTATCGGGAATCGTGAGATTAAGGATTGTCCGATTCAGCTTCATGGACGTGATAGGTTAGCAGACCTAATCGTGATGGATTTACCGAGGGATGACGTCATCCTGGGTATTGATTGGATGTATCGCCACGATGCCGTCATTAGTGTTCGTAAGCGTATGGTCACTATCATTTCAGACGATGGGTCGAATGTGTATTTCAGGGAGGTAATACCAGATGTTCCGGGAGAGTCATCAACTAAATGAAAGCAGTGAGATTACTCAATCAGGGGTGTGTTTGTTATTGGTGCTATATGACCAAGACCTAGAAACCATCAGTAATGTTGACGGATATTCCTGTAGTGAGAGAATATGCTGATGTATTTCCATACGAGTTACCTGGTTTGCCTCCACAGAGAGATGTGGAATTCACGATTGAATTGGAGCCCGGTACGTCCCCAATATCGAAGGCACCGTACCGGATCGCCCCGACCGAAATGCAGGAGTTGAAGAATCAATTAGAGGATTTGACCGAGAAGGGTTATATTCGACCGAGTGCGTCCTCGTGGGGAGCACCAGTGCTATTTGTCAAGAAGAATGATGGTTCGTTCCGCTTGTGTAATGATTATCGGGAATTGAACCGGGTGACGAACAAGAATTAAGTATCCTCTACCCCGTATCGATCACCTTTTGGATCAACTTCAGGGAGCTTCAGTATTTTCCAAGATCGACTTAAGATCTGGATATCATCAGTTGCGAATTCGAGAGTCGGATATCGCAAGGACGGTGTTCCGAACACGCTATGGTCATTATCAGTTTGTGGTAATGCCGTTTGGGTTAACTAATGCACCTGTGGTATTCATGGAGTTAATGAATCGGGTTTTCATCGACTATTTGGATTAGTTCGTGGTTGTCTTCATTGATGACATTTTGATTTATTCTCATGACCGGGAGGAGCACGAGTTTCACCTTCATCAGGTGCTCGACGTGTTGAGACGAGAGCAACTCTATGGGAAACTTTCCAAATGTGAGTTCTGGATGTCCGAAGTGACGTTTCTCGGACATGTAATTTCATCAGACGGAGTTCGTGTCGACCCTCAGAAGACGAAGGCTATCCGAGATTGGCAACCTCCGAAGAATGTTAAGGAAATCCGGAGTTTCCTAGGATTAGCTGGTTATTATCGGCGATTTGTTGAAGGATTTTCTAAAATCACTCAACCCATGACGAACCTTTTACGGAAGGATAAGAAATACATGTGGTCCGATGCGTGTCAACAGAGTTTTGAGGAACTCAAGATCCGGTTAATTTCAGCACCTGTCCTTTCTTTACCGCAAGGAACGGAAGGATTTGTGGTTTATAGTGATGCGTCCGGACAGGGTCTTGGATGTGTGCTAATGCAGAACGGGAAAGTTATTGCTTATGCTTCACGGAAATTGAGACCTTACGAGGTTAATTATCCGACCCACGACCTGGAGCTAGCAGCCGTGGTATTCGCATTGAAGATTTGGCGTCATTATCTTTATGGCGTTACCTGACAGATATTTACCGATCATAAGAGTTTAAAGTATATTTTTACTCAGAAAGAGTTAAACATGCGACAGAGGCGGTGGTTGGAACTAATCAAAGATTATGATATTGAGATACTTTACCACCCTGGCAAGGCGAACGTTGTCGCCGATGCCTTGAGTCCTAAGTCCGTTCAGGAGTAAATGCTTGCTTGATTAACAGTTCAGAAGGAACTTCAGCAGGAATTTCTGAGACCCAAGATCGAGGTCTGGTTACAGCGAGTACAAGGGCAACTTTGTACGTTAGAGATTTCATCGCCACTTGAAGAAGCGATCAGGGAGAATCAGGGTTCAGACTCATTTTTGTTACGCATTCGAGATGATGTGATTCAGGGGAAAGCCCCTGGGCTTGTGGTCCACGAGGATGGACCTTTGCGATTTAAGAATCGGTTGTGCGTACCGGCGAATGATGAGTTGAAAAACTCGATTTTGAGAGAAGCTCATGCTACCCCTTATTCCGTTCATCCGGGGTCTAGCAAGATGTACAAAGACTTGAAACAAAACTACTGGTGGAGTAATATGAAGTGAGAAGTTGCGGAATTTGTTTCGAGATGCTTAACCTATCAACAAGTCAAGATAGAACATCAGCGACCGGCGGGTATGCAGAAACCTCTCCCTATTCCAGAGTGGAAGTGGGAAGATATTTCAATGGACTTCATCACGAGTTTGCCGACGAGTCATCGTGGCATGAATACAATTTGGGTAATTGTGGATCGTCTGACTAAGTCAGCTCATTTCCTTGAGATTAAGGATTCGTGGGGTCCCGAGAGACTTGCCCAGTTGTTCATCAAGGAGATAGTGAGACTTCACGGTACTCCTAAAAGTATCGTTTCCGATCGTGACGGACGATTCATGTCTCATTTTTGGAAATCAGTTCATCGTGCTATGGGAACTCAACTTAATCTCAGTACAGCTTTTCATCCTCAGTCCGACGGACAATCAGAGAGGACTATTCAGACTTTGGAGGACATGTTGAGGGCATGTGTTCTCGATTGGAAAGATGATTGGGAAGCCCAACTACCGTTGATCGAGTTCACGTACAATAATAGTTGGCATGCTTTGATTAAGATGGCACCTTACGAGGCCTTGTACGGTCGTCGTTGTCGATCTCCTCTGTGTTGGGATGACTTATCAGAATCAATCGGCACCGAGCCCGATATGCTTATAGCCGCCCGTGAGAAGGTAGCTTTGATCAGGAGTCGTTTGTTAACTGCTCAGAGTCGATAGAAATCTTATGCAGATAACTGTCGTCGGCCATTAGAGTTCGATACGGGTGATCATGTTTTGGTCAAGGTATCCCCGAGTCGAGGTATCTTCCGTTTTGGGAAGAGGGGAAAGTTGAGTCCGAGTTTCATTGGACCTTTTGAGATTATGGATCGAGTAGGCGAGTTAGCTTATCGATTGGCCTTACCTCCGGCGTTGACCCGAATTCATAATGTATTTCATGTCTCTCAGTTACGGAAGTATGTTGCCGACCCGAGTCACATACTTCAGTTCGACGAAATCGAGATCGCCGATGATCATTAATATGAGGAGCGTCCTATACGAGTTTTAGAGCGGCGAATCAAACAGTTAAGGAACAAGACGATTCCTTTGGTGAAAATTCAGTGGTCTAGACACGGAGTCGAAGAGGCTACTTGGGAAAACCGAGGATAGTATGCGGGAGAGTCATCCCGAGTTGTTTGACCCTTAGTTTCGGGGACGAAACTCTTTTAAGGGGGGGTGTATGTAATACCCGGTTGTAATTCAGTCATTATCATTCATTAATTATCGTTCAGTAATTGTCACTCAGTAATTTTCACTCATTAATGATCATTTATCACTCATATTCAATCATTGTATTCACCGTTCAGAGTAATTATATCGTGTATCAATCGTCATTCATCATCAATCTAGTTGGAGAATCATGCAGTGTTTATCATCGTTGTCATCTTCATAATTGTGCTGTGTGTGAGGAGTAGCGCACGCTACGTACTATCTTTAGCGTGCGCTAATTAAGTACGGGTAGCGCACACTACCTCTCAACACTAGCGCATGCTAGTATGTTTCAAGTAGGCAGTCCAGAAGGCACTGGACTGCAGTTGGGTTGTAAGTAGCGCATGCTACGAATGGTAAGTAGCACGCGCTAGTAGGTCGGAGTAGCACACGCTATTCAGTCGGTGTAGCGCGTGCTAAGGACGGATCAGGCAGAGTCCAGTGGCTACTGGACTGGATTGAATTAATTCCTAGCTTACGCTACCAGTAGATTTTAGCGTACGCTAATCGGGGTTAGTAGCGCACGCTGAATCTTGTGTGTAGCGCGCGCTACCGCGATCATATCAGAGAACAGGAGGTTCTGGACTCCAGCACTGTGCATCAGATAATTCGTTAGCGCACGCTAACATTTTGAGTTAGTGCACGCTAAATACATGGTCGTAGCGCACGCTACAAGAGGTACGTAGCGCACGCTGCCGTTGCGAACAGAGGGTACTGGACTACCCAGTACACCCATTAGTGCACACTACGCACAGGAGCTAGCGCACGCTAACTGGGATTTGCTATATATAAGACAGTCCAGTCCTTTCTTCGTCATTTGTCATTTATCTTCATTCTTTCGGCGATTTTGGGCGATTCCGGGCGATTTGAAGAGTGTTCTTCGAGGTGCAATCATCAATCATCATCTTCAAGCTTATCATTCAGATTAATCATCATTTCATCATCCCCATCACATCAAATCAAGGTAATGATTTCTTGAATCTAGAATTTCGGATTTTTGGGTCTTTCCTTCCGATTTCTTCATGTAAGCTTGGATTCTTGTTGGAATATGTTAGATATAGATTATCTACCTTGGATAAATGCATTCCTGCGGATTTATTGTTGTATATTTCGGATTTCATGAATATTGGGGTTGAATCAAGAACACTTTGGGGTTAACTTCGATATATTTCAGGGGTTTTCGATTAGATGTTGTCGTTAACTTGAGTTGTGGACTCCTAAGGGATTATTGATATCATTGAAGGTGTTTTGTTGGTTTGAACTACTCATTTTGGAGTTTGGTTTCGATATATTCGGGTTTGGATATTATCAAAGGATGTATGATTGCTAAGTATTCGTTAGAATGCCTCAATGAGTTTGGATATTGTTGTATCGACGTTTAAGTTGGTTATAATCGTGTTTGATTCGTATATTGAGCGTTGTTGGTAATTGTCATTCAAGGTTTTTCGAGCGACCGACATCTCATTGTAGGATGTTTGTTCGAGGAAGGACATTCTTCACCGGTTGTGTAAGTTAATTCTTACTCGATTAAAAGGATATTCATCCCTTTCGTTGTTGTTCATTCATAATCATAATTCACTCATAATATATTAACCGTATTGGGACTTGTAATTGTCAATTAATCACTTCATTCACGAGGAACGACGGTTCCAATCATTTCATTGAACCATCATTCGTTTCACTATCATTTTATCTCGGTGAGTCGTTCTTGACTTTGTCGGATTGTTATTCATTATCATTCTTAATAATCATTCCTTGCCCATATGACCTCTTGGGTTCATATTGCGTGGTCGGGTGGGGATGTGTGGAATTTTTAGTCGGGCACGTGATGGTCATGTGTTGGGTTCACCGACACATTGGACTGTGCACACAGTAATGTACCTCCGTGAGACTAATTAGGTACAAGGACGGGTGTGTCCGGACACTCGTCTTGTGTACTTGCACATACCATTACGGGCGTACTATGATGCCTATCTTCAGAATCATTTCATAATTAAGATATATCATGTTTGTGTTTATTCAACTCTTGAGGATTGTTGTTCTGTGTAACTGACCCCGTTGGGGGATGTTGTTTTCAGGTCATGGCAAGGCTAAGGCACGGGAAGAGAACGTAGACGGCGAGGAGTCCCAGTGATACTAGTAAGGGGCCCCAGTCCTTTTCATTCACTCGTGTTTTCTTTATTTTATTTCCGCTGCAGACTTCCGTTTGGATATTCATTTTATTCAGTGTTGTATATTTTATCTTCATATAAAATATACATGTATTATGTATTATCTTGGGTATGTTGTAATGAAACTCCTTATCGGAGTGATTGATTATATATTGTGGTTCGGTACTGCAATTATATTATTTAATTCATTAATTTTCATTCGCCTGGTGGGTCCCAGTCGGGGGTCCACGGCACTGTAATATCCGCCTAGTTTGGGGTGTTACAATCGGCACGCAGATATGACTCCAGATATGTCACGATGCAACATGACAACGAAACTCAAAGAATCACATATCTAATAAAGATCAAAAGACTCATTGAAGTGAACAAAGACAAACTGACAAAGAAAAAGTCGACACGACTAATCAATATCCAAAACAATAATTCTGGGATCATCATCCCCGACAAATGATCAACACGATCAACGATCTCAATACAATCAGCCTTGGGATCATCATCCCTCAACGAAATAATCAATATGAATCCCAATATACGAAACATCAACATGCAACATATACAATAATTCCTTAGAACAATTATCCTCATAACTGAACAATACTGGAATTACCTCAAAGTAGAAGACAATATTCTTTCCACGAACAACATCCCTGAACGAATACACAGTTATACGAATAAACTCAAATAAGGTACCGTCCATTCAATACAAATAAACCTTTATCCAGATAGTCATGCCATCACGATAACTATCCTCGTTATCCGACATTCCATATCATATATCAAAGATAACTCACAGCTCTGTCCTCAATCAAACTTAATTAAACCATATACATTATGATTTGTCCCAAACCACAGCATGATAAACAAATCGTCATACCGACAATTTACATCTATAATATCATTGCTATATGAATTATAAATGAAATGAAAGCGAAACCATTCATCAAATATTATAAACTGAACAAGTATAAACTTGCCTCGATATCGATACCACGAAGCTGTTACCAAATCCATTGCCTTTGTCTACGAGCTCCTCAGCCCCGACCAAAAACAATCTACGAACTCTTCAGCCTTAACCGCAACGCAACGGTCATAAACCACGATCAAACATCTCAACATATTGAAGTAATCAATCAACAACAATCCGATAACAATCAATAACCGACATAGCCAACCAATCAAACTCAACGGCTCAACAAAACCTCGGTCATATACATAAAACCAAATAATCCAACTCAACAAATACGAACTCATATCCACAATACAAGCCGTAACTCGATGACCACAAATAACAATCAATAACCGATCAACAAACACAACGGTTCTACAATATCCCGATTAAATACAAATCCAAACAATCCAAACCAATCAATCACGAATTCAAAACCACAAATAGATTCCACAATCCGAATATCATATCAATAATCAATTTAAACCAACAAGGGTCTAACATTACCGATTCCAAATTCAATCTTAAATGCGGATACAAGTTTCCTCCTTGTAAATTCATAATATAAACCAATTACCGATTATCATCACCAATCCGGACGATCCGATTAATTCAACATTATAGATAACCATATTCCAAAGGTTTCAAATAATTCCATTATCCGAATTGAACACTTGTTCAATACATATAAATTCTCAAACTCAAAAGTGAATCATAATTTTATCAAACCCGGAACCATATTCGTATTCCTATACGAATATTGTACCAAAACATATAACTTAGTTCTAGATATGAATATTCCATATTCATATCCAAAACACCAACATCACTTAAACATATTCATCAATTCATATAATCCAAGAGTTCCTTAAGAACACAACTTATTCCGACATCACATTCAAAATCCTCAAACGACATAATATGATGTGTTCTAACATCTAAACAATCCTTATTCACAATTCAAGGTGTATATAATCATGTTCTTCAACATATACTTCTCATAACATTCATGAATCGCAACAAACCACCAAGAACATCGAGAATACTACGATTCCATAATCATAACAACATAATCAAGGCATTTGATCATCAATTCATTATCTTCCCTTAACAAAATTCCCGTAAGTACCAAGAATCATCACAACAACTCATAAACTAGCACCATACGAATTAATCATCGACAACAACATCCAAAAATCCGAATTCAAAGAGAGGATTATCCAACATACCTCTTAGAAGATGAATACACAAGTAAACACTTGTCTTGATTAACACGGTGCGAAGAAATCATCGAAAGAAAAGAGTCCTGGTCCAACATCCTTCAAAAAGTTCACTCCTAAATCACAATGATATCAATTCCATCACAATTCTACGAAAACATATAGAACTTCCCAAGTTCTACCCATTGAGGCATTTTATCGGACACCTTGAAGGCATAGTCCAATTTAATCGATTTAACGGAGAAATTCTCGAATTTGTTCCACAAAACTTCAAGTACAATGAATAATCTCAAGAATACAACAAGGTTTCATCAATAATCTGAGTTAAAACGAATCAAATCGGCCAAAACATCAAGAAACTCCAAAAATATCCAAAACCAAGTGTTTAGGTGTTCTTACCTTCGATCCGGACAAAAGATGATGTTAAACACGAATCTAACTTCCAAAATATGTTGCTACATGATGTTCTTACTCAAATCCATCAATTCTTGCTGAAGGAATCGTGAAGAAACAAAGGAAAACGAAAAAATGGCAAGGATAACTCGGTCTAGGCCTTAAATAGGCGGGACCTGTCGGTACCTTACGGCCGTAACCGGTCGTGGCTTACGTACGTAACCGGCCGTGGCCTACCCTCCTATCCATTTTGGCCGACACCCTTACGGCCGTAACCGGCACCTGCTTACGTACGTAACGGGCCCTTACGGCCGTAACCGGCCACAGCCTTACGTACGTTATCGGCCAGTCTTTGCCCCCAGCGAGTCACTGCCGACCGCGATCGGCCATCCCTGCGAATCACTGTCGACCATGCTCGGCCACTACAGGTCCTCTCGGCCACGACTCGGCCAGCCACCCCGTAACGTACGTAACACTTATTCTATTGCGTACGTAATACGTACGTTGACTTGCTACAGTATTATACTCATATTACGTACGTAATACACCCTGTATAGCGTATGTAAATCCATCCATTGACTCACCTGTCCACATCCGCGCCGAAAGCTGCCGACACCGGGCCCAACTGTCCGATTCCTCTTGTTACGTACATAATGCCTTATGCATAACGTACGTAAAGCGTATAATTTAGTGTACGTAAGTCCTTAAACTTAGCGTACGTTAAGGGCTCTATACTTAGCCAAAATCCAACTATTCCTGTCCGACGTCTCGATATACTGGATACGAAGATACGGCATATTGAATACACATATACTCAACCCAAAAATATTCTCATACGATATACCTGATATCCAAATCAGTTCAACCTGATACAGCAAATCCTCAATATAACTGTCAATCAAAACGTCATTTACACAAGTATAACTGTCTCGGTCCTCAATTTATTTTATCCATACTGTATGGACACCAAGCTATACAATATATCTCAGATAAAATAACGCGAAAAATTTATACTGAAAATCTGGGTATTACAACCAGGACCCACCAGGTGATATCACAACGTGAACTTTAACATCCCATCAACGTGGTACCGAACCAAAATATTAATCAAGACCCCGATGTGGAGTATAAATCATACATATATCAACTCACGCAACCATACACGGGATCTAAATTCGGTATAGACTATATAAAGATGGAAAATACCTTACAAATTACAATACATTCATCCGAAATAAAACAAAATGAAAAATCACAGTAAGACATAACTGAACATCAAAAGACTCGGGGGGGCCGAATTAGCATCCTTCAAAACCCTTCGCCGCCATCGTGCTCTTAATGTGCCTTGCCTTTTCCTCGCCCTGAAATACAAGTATTTCACCCAACACAGGGTCATCCATACATGATAATAATTCTCATGGCATTATACAATTCATATACATACGGATCTCAAAGAAACAACCGACTATTGAATATACCCCGCAGGCGTATAAACAGTCAGTCCCAACTGTCGACCATATCCAACATACGAACGACCAAATAATATGGCTCAAGACAGACGTCATAGTATGCCCGATCCGGAAATGTGTCCGTGCACATGTCCACCCCATATACGGAATCCAGAATATACGTGGGACGATGTACCTAATTAGCCTCACGAACTACGTCTCGTGTGCACGATCTAATGCGAGAACATCCATGCATGACCCTCAAGTGCCCGGCTAAAAATCCTACACATAACCAATCGGCATGCAGATATGACTCCAGAGATGTCATGATGCAACATGACAACGAAACTCAACGAATTACACTTTTATCAAAGAATCGAACAACTCACCGAAGTGACGACAAAGCTCAACGAGACCAATGGTAACAAGGGCGATAAGTTTGGGAATACAATCCCGCCACAAACGATAACACGATCAAAAACATCACCACGTCATGAATCATAGATTCACAGAACATTTCATATACACGAAACGTATAATAATCATAAGAATTCAACCATCATTATAACCAAGTAAGATAACTTGCCTCAATTCCGTAGATGAATAATCCTTCTTTGAACGAACAAACGAATGGTATCTTCATCTAACAATATTCACTTGAACAAGCAACCTTGAATGAAACGTAATTCTTTCAACAACACATTCGTACGATAATGGTATTAATTCATAGAAACAATATTCATAATTTTACTCGAATAGTTCAACTATTCTATTGAACATTCTAACGCTCCAATTATGAATTATCATACACCAAGTTTATTAGATTCGTCCACATATTCTAACATTAATGACAAGCATTTGAAGTCAAGAACATTATCAATATAATATTATGACGATTAAACACACTCTCGATCCATCAATACTTTCGATTAACGTTGATGCATGTTAAAAGTTTGTGTTTCTTTACATTCTTGTAATATCCTAGAATTTCACTATGAATTTTTCGCATTATTTTATCTGGGATGTACTATACAGAGTGGGACCGACACGATATGAGTGGATAATTTTGGAAATCGTGATAGTCGTGCCAGTATGTCTATCGAGGTTATTTTGATTCTAGGATATTACATGCTTGGTGTGTTTTTGATGTCGGATATACCGTATGAGTATTTGTATGATTTCCGTACTTGGTCGACAGTTGTAATTGAGGATATCGTGCATCAGACGTACCGTATGAGAATATTTTTGGGATTTCGTATATGTGTTTAGTATGTCGTATGTTCGTATCCGGTATGTCGAGACGGACCAGAACAGTTGGATTTTGGCTAAGTACATAAGGCCATTACATACGTTAAGTTTATGGGCTAACGTATGCTATGTTGGTACGATTTACGTACGTTATGCGTAAGGTATTACGTACGTAACAAGAGGAATCGGACAGTTGGGCCCAGTGTCGGCAGCTTTCGGCGCGGATGTGGACAGGTGAGTCAACAGATGGAGTTACGTACGTTATACAGGGTGTATTACGTACGTAATATGAGTATAATACTGTAGCAAGTCAACGTACGTATTATGTACGCAACAGAATAAGTGTTACGTACATTACGGGGCGGCTGGCCGAGTCGTGGCCGAGAGGACCTATAGTGGCCGAGCATGGTCGGCAGTGACTCGCAGGGATGGCCGATCACGGTCGGCAGTGACTCGCTGGGGGCTAGGACTGGCCGATTACGTACGTAGGTTGTGGCGATTCTGGCCGTAAGGGCGATTCGTGCGTAATGACCCGCCCGATTCGTCGTAAAGTGTCGGCCAAAGCGGGCCGATAAGGTAGGCCACGGCCGGTTACGTACGTAAGCCACGGCCGGTTACGTATGTAATGTGCCGGCAGGTCCCGCCTATATAAGGCCTGGACCGAGTCACATCCGGCATTTTTCACTTTTCTTCATTCCTTTCGCGATTTCTTCATCAAAGATGATGTATTTGAGTAATAGAAACTTATAACAACATATTTTGGAAGTTGGAATCATGGATTAACATCATCCTCCACCCGGATCGAAGGTAAGAACACCTAAACTTTTGGTTTTTGGATGTTCTTGAGGTTTCTTGGTGTTTTGGCCGATTTGCTTCGTTTTGATTTAGATTATTGATAGAACTTGATTGTATACTCGTAATCATTCAATACTCTTGAAGTTTTGTGGAACAAATTCGAGTATTTCTTCGAATAAACGATTAAATTGGACTATGCCTTCAAAGTGTTCGATGAAATGTCTCAATGAGTAGAACTTGGAAAATTCTACACGTTTTCGTATGAATGATGGTTGAATTGATATTGTTGTGATGATTCTTGTTATTTACGAGAATTTTGTTAAGGGAAGATAATGAATTGGTGATCAAATGATTCGATTATGTTGTTATGATTATGAAATCGTAATATTCTCGATGTTCTTGGTAGTTTGTTGCGATTCATGATGTTATGAGAAGTATATATGTTGAAGACATTGCTAGGACTATTGAACACCGAATTTCGGCTTGTGTTCGTATTGTTAAGAGTCGATATGGTTTGGTTTCGTATGATCGAGATGTCGTTGAACCATCGAGTTTGATTAGTTGATCATTTCAGTTGTTGATTGTTATTGAACGTATCGTTAATTGATTATTGCATTAGGTTGCGTTTAGTGATTATTGAAGTTAATCGTTGTGCTGCGGACGAGTCGGGGTTGCGGAGCTTGTAGATGAAGACGACGGGACTAGTAACAACTTCATCGTATCGGTATCGAGGCAAGTTATGCTTGCTCAGTTCATAATGTTAATAAATGATTTCATTTTCATTTCATTTATGATTCATATAGCAATGGTATTATGGAATATATGAATTGTCGGAATGGTGGTATGTATGGTATTTTTGGACTAAGATAAATCATAATGTATATGATTTTAAGGATGTCTAGTGGAAATGGGAACGTGAATTATAATTTGGTCTATTGCATGAGAATTTGGATATCAAGGTTAGTTATCGTGTCGATGTTGAACTCGGGATGGTGGTTTGGCATTAGTTATGGACCGTACTTCATTTTGGATTGTCGGATAAACCGTGTATTCGTTCAGGGCGGTTGGTCGTGGAAAGGTTAGCGTCTCCATCTTGAGGTAAATTAATATTTTTGGATTATGATAATCATCCCGTTGCATTATTGCATGTGTGTGTTGATATTTCATGTGGTGAGTGTGCATCATTATTTGTTACGTTTTGTGATGTGCTCTTTCTTTGAGATGTAATCTGTTGGGCCGATGTATTAGGGGATAAGACCTATATGGCACCTATGTTCCGGGGTATTCCTGTGTGGATACTTTCGTGACCCTTGGTTGCGACCTTGGGGTATTTTGTGATTGCATGAACTGTGTTAGGGGATAAGACCTAAATGGCACCTATGTTCTGGGGTATTCCTGTGAGATGCTTCTGTGACCCTTGGCTGCTGCCTCGGGGTTTATGTGTTAATATTATAAGCATTGTTGAGCATGATGTGCACTGTGTCTGACGGAAATACGACATTGTGGTCGTGTCGGTCTTTCATGATCGAGTTACTGTTGCTCTTTTGGGAAGTCTTCTGATCCTTGATGGATCACTAGTGGAAAAATACCATTTTACATCGCACTTTCTAAATCGGTTGCAATATAACCGATTTAAAAAGTGATTAGGTTTCATTTTACATCGGTTATTAGAAAACTGATGTAATATATCAGTTTTTTACATCGGTCAATAGGAAACCGATTTAATATATCAGTTGTTTACATCGGTTAAGAAAAAACCGATGTAGTATGTGTATGTTTCACATCGGTTCTTATATACCAACACATAAAACGCCTCCCACTACCAGTTTAGGTCATTCAACCTTCTCCCGTTCCCCGCTTATTCAACCCTGCGATTCAATCTCCTCCCCTCAATCTTGTGATTCACATACCGGCTAAAATCTCCGACCACTGCGTGCCATTGGAGTTGTTGAGATCAGTGGATGAAGTTGGGGGATGACATGGTCTTGGTGGTGCTTATGACGTCGATGGATTTGATATTTGGCCTTCTGATATTTCCCTGGAAGAGGTTGAGCGATAATCACGGCAAGGAGGTTACGCCGCTAGTTGTCCGCAAGACGGTGCCGCTTGAGGAAGAGGAGGAGGATCTCGGACCTGACAAGGTGATGTCACCGTCTTCTTCGGAACCCTAATTCTTATTATTTTTCGAATCATTTCTGCAGATTCACTGTTTCGTTTTAGTTGTTTAACGATGTCATTTTTTTGTGTGGGTATTCGCTCATAAATAGTTAGGAATTTAGAATCTTGAAATTGAATTCTTGCAGAAATTTATGTGATTTTGCAATAAATTCTTGATACAGTGACTAAAGTTGCCTCTTTAGAATCTTGAATTAAATTTACTCTTTTTTTTTTCTCTTCAAGAATTCCCTTTTTAAATTTCTCTTTTTCACTTTTTTTTTTTTTTTGGGATGGGGGGATTTATGGATAGTGAAAGTGGGGTTCAGAGCCAATCTTCAGCCGAGCACAGATCTGAACCAAAGGTTTGATTTTTTTTTTTTTGTTTGAAATTACATTGGATTGTTTGTTTGTTTGTTTGTTTTGTACATTAGTTTCTTTTTTCTTTACACGACCTTTCTTAAGGCTTTGATTTTGGTAGACTTTGATTGTTCAGAAAGGGGACATTATGGAAACGAAGAAACATCGAAAGTTCTTATAAAAGAGTGAAACCGAGTGATCTCGAATCTAATTCGCCCTCTAAAGGTGTGTTCTCTGCCTTCATTTTTATTTGTTTTTAAGTAAATTTTCACCGTTTCATTTAGATGCGATGTTTTATGCGAAAAATTGATGTGTTGGATTCGAATTTCTACGGTCTTAGAATTTGTGTAATCTAAATGTCTAATATATGGCTTAATTTTATTTTATTTTCCTTCAAAGGTTAGTATATATTTCAATGAACAACTATAGAACAGACTCATCTTCATCTAGTCACCTTTATACACATAATATTTTTGGTAATTACATGCAAGTATATGTGTTTTTCCGATAATTTTTTCAAATAAAGGGAAAAAATGCTTGCTATTTGTACACTGAGCACAGTCGTAGATATGTTGGGCGAGGATCTTGTGGAATGATTTCAATGGTAGAATACTTCATGGTGTTCCATTAGACGAAGGATATGTGAAGGTGCAGTTTGAGGTGGCAGTACCGTCAGAGGCCAATACTCAGCTGCCTAGACCTTGTGATGAGGCAAACATTGTCGGGGAAGCTCCTGGATATTATCTTGCATGGCCACGCAAATTGGTCTCTATGAAATTAGAGGTTTAGTCCCTTATCTAATTTCTTTTGTTTTATCTAATTTCTTTTGTTTTTCATGGCCACTCTCCTTATTCAAATGGGCTTCACGACTGGTCAAAGGGCAAGCTGGAAGGAGGAAATAGTCTGGTGCTCTGACAGATTTAAAGGTAATGATGTTATTAGTTCCATTCGAAGACTTACTTTCAATAGTTATGTCTATCATATATGAAAGGAGAGGAACTCTAGAATCTTTAGTTCTGCATCTAAACATTAAAGAGTGAAGTCAATGAAATATTTTTTTCCTTTATATACCCAAAAAAATCCATTTTCACTTTTCATTATTGGTTTTTGAGGTATGTCACGGTAAAGGAATCCTGGAGTGGTGATGGCGACCAAAGGAAAAGTGTGTGTGTGTGTGTGTGATCCTCAATATTTTTTTCCTGTTTTTCTTTTTCCTTCCTTTTCTATTTTTTGAGTACGTGCTATTCCATAAAACACTGAGGATGTCAATTGCGAATCGCATTCCCTACACAGACATGATTATAGCTGGAAACTGATGATCGATTGGAGTGTATTGTATTGTTGAAAACATAAAGTAAATGGGCACGAGTTCCAAAATCAAAATAAATATTGGAACTTTATTAATAGCTTTATATTGTCGAGTACGTCATTTTTCTTCTGTTAAAATTCATAGCTGGAAAGATAGTGGTAAAGTACGAATCTGTTTTCAGGTGGTTGACTTGTTG
The DNA here is from genome assembly GCA_033398695.1 of Orobanche coerulescens. Taxonomy (NCBI): domain Eukaryota; kingdom Viridiplantae; phylum Streptophyta; class Magnoliopsida; order Lamiales; family Orobanchaceae; genus Orobanche; species Orobanche coerulescens. The sequence continues at coordinate 106,197,332 of CM065804.1, forward strand.
CAGGTTCTCAGTATTCACCATAGCATATGTTATAGGATAGATTTGGTTCTTGGGATCTATAAAAACAGCAGTTAATAGTACCCACCATGTGGACCCTTAAGAAAAGTTTCGTCTACACCTATGAAATGTCTACACCAACCAATAAATCCAGCTTTCACTTCTTGGAAGCACAAACAAAGCTTACAGATTTTGTTTCTGCAATCATCCCCCTCATCAGCATTCATTTTGACATTTTAACCTGGATTTCTCAACCTAAGAGCATTTGCATAGTCACAAATCAAGTTATATTTCTCGTCACTTCTACCTTCAATTATTTTCTTAGCATTAACTTTATCTCTATAAGCTTGGTGTCCATTAACATGAACCTTGGTTTCTCTATAAACAGTATTTCTAGATACATCCACATCCTTCTTAGGATCTGCCCTAAAATCCTCCAATATACCTCTTTGAAAGCCAGGTTGAGTTCAAGATTTTCACATGTAATGAAGCTGCACATTTATGAGGGTTATTCATCTTTATAATCTGTAAGACTCGTCACCTGGTACCTTGAATGCATTTATAAATCAATCAGAGTCAAGACATCTATAAATTCTTCTCTTATAATTCTTTGTAATCTTCACATTCCTTTACAAACAACCCCATGAGACCAAACTGCGTTCATAAGCAACTGTTAACAACAAAATTTTTGTCCAATCAAGAACTCAAGGCTAAACATAGTAGAGCTTCCAAAGGAACCATTCAAAACCCCAACACTATTTTCATCCCCATATCCTAAATCACTACTAAAACCTCATCTTCACTACCCTTTAACTCAACATTAGTAGACGCACTACTAGAAAAGCACTTTATAAATCGGGTAAAAAAGGCTTTCTTAATCGGTTATTTAACCTTTATAGATCCAGTCGATGCTGAAAGTGCACTTTCTAGATAAGTTATTCTGTAACCGATCTAGAAAATAATCACGTCACTTTCTAGATCGATTATTTTAGAATCGATCTAGAAAATGCACTTTCTAGATTGGTTAATTTAAAACCTATCTAGAAAGTGGCCGCGTCACTTTTTAAATCGGGTCCGCTACTAGCGATCCGTATATTTTTGTTTCTGATTCTGCATCGTGTCTGTAGAATTTCTCCTGTCAAGAAGTTGAAAGGCACAATAAACCGGAAGTTTTAAGTATGTCTTACTCTTTCACAGTAGCAAGCTTCAGTGATTGCTTAGCTCTTATCTGTCTTGTATTAACAACAGAAATTTGATTATGGCCAGATATGACAAATATTTGAATATGTACGGAAAGGAAACTAATTTAGTTTTTTGAGCTATATATATATATATATATTGCTGAGTTTGAGGAACAATCTTATTGTTCCGTTGCTATAGAATGGGAATTGAGTCACTTGGATGTCATTTGATTGCTACCACATCATTTTTTGATGTGACTACAGGTGCATCATGCTTGACAAATCTCTAACTACCCGTTGGTGCATAGGGGAAAATTTTGGAGTCGTCCCAATTATGGTGCATATCTACCTATATATTTGCATCAAACCACTTAAGTTGCATCATTACTCATTTTTAGATTTCTGCTGTGACTAGAACTTTGGGCAAATGGCTTTTGATGAATGTATCAATTATATGTTATTACCCTGAATTCACGTTTTAATAGTGTCATGTGTGCTTCTAATATGTTGTGATTTTATGCTACATTATCTGGATTTTTATTTGGTTGATGGAATTAAATAGTTGCTTTATGGTTTCAGGACCAGTCCAGAGCTTCTTCTGAATCCTGTAAGAATATCCTTTTCTAAGTATGCTGCGCTTTTTGTTTTCATGTCATCATTTTTACTACGTATTATAGCCTCAAAATTATTGGTCCGGCCTTTGGATTTACTAGGTCTGTTCACTTTGTCAAAGAGGATGGTATATCCCTAGGAGGCTCACTGCCTCATTCGTCGACTCATTCGAAAAGGTACTTTGTTTACGTCACGTAGAAGTGAGGCTATAAAGAGGGCATGGCCCTTTGGTTTCTTGTTTACTAGTAAAAAAATAATTTGGTTTGGGCATTTCTTGTGTACAACCTTTGTTTTATTTTGGTGTATTATTTACTTTAGTTTGACATAAATATTTAGAAAATAGAACCCCCATCCCGCTTCTTTTCGTGTTTTTACCATAAAAATGGTTGTTGACAATAAAAGGAGAAATGGCAAAATATCGATTCAAAATCAAAGACATTAAAATGTTTATGGATATTTGATCAATTTGTGGCCTCTTGTTAATTTGCGGACATTTGATATTGAAGAGCCTTATTCAAGGATGATATTGATGACGTCTGAAGACGTTGGACTCAATATTTTCTAGATTTTACATCTTTATCGAAGTAGTAAGAGAGGAATATGGGAACCGGAGTACGTAGGGATTTCTTTGCGTAGGGATCATTCATCATTTTGTGATTGTACTTTTTTTTGCAAGATTTATAAGTCTCTTGTAAGCTGTTGTTGTACATTTTTGCAAGATGTAAACGGGGTTTTGTAATAGAATAGTGTGAACTTGCTAATTTGGGTAGAATATATGGCGTCTTGTTGGAGATTTTATTGTTCATGTTATGTTTTATAGGAGGAATTCTCCGTGATCGAAAATTGCCACTTTTGTGAATAGAGCTTTTCTAAATCGCCATTTTTGAACCGTAATATAATTTTTCTAAATCGATTAAAGCAAGAACCTATTTAGAATAGTACACATTCTAAATCGGTTAAAGCAAGAACCTATTTAAAATATTACACATTCTAAATCGGTTAAAGCAGTAACCTATTTAGAATATTACACATTCTAAATCGGTTAAAGCAGTAACCTATTTAGAATATTACACATTCTAAATCGGTTAAAGCAGTAACCGATTTAGAAACTAAACATTCTAAATCGGTTATATCAACTTACTAAATCGGTTAAATAATCGATGTTAAAAGTATTTTTTACATCAGCTAAATAACCGATGTTAAATGCGTCGATTTTCTACATCGGCTGGATCTATAACGGTTCGAGACCCGATTTAAAAGGCCTATTTTAACCGATTTAAAAGGTGTTTTTTCTAGTACTGGATATGCATTTCTTCGAGATTGTTGTCATGTTGTATCGTGGCATATCTGGAATCAGATACGTTCTGATCGTTCATGTGTAGGATTTTCGGGACGGGCACGTGTAGCATGTGTTGGTTTCGACCTCATATTGAACCGTGCACACGAGACGTACTTCGTGAGGCTGATTAGGTACAAGACCAGATGAGTATCTGATCAATATCGTGGTTGGCTTGTACACGGACACATGTCCGGATCGAGCGTATCGTGACGTCCATCTTGAGTCTTATTGATTGGTCGTTCACAGTCCATGTATAATTGGATCTGTTCGATAATCGGGTTGTCTTTGAAATCCCGTATATATGATTTTTATATGGTTGATGATTTTATTCTCTCGTGTATCTGTCCCCGTTGACCCTTTTCTGATCTCGTTGGAGTTACCATATCGATGGCCAACTCGTTTGTCCTCGACCCTTTATTAATCTCGTTTGGAGTTTTCCCTATCATTGGTAATCTCGTTCGTTATTGATTCTAATTGGTTCCGTTGGGAGTTGCCTTACCGTTGGTATTCTCGGCTATTGTTCCTTTATTAACCTTATTGGAGTTTATCGTGTTGTTGGTATTGTCGGATATAGTCTCTTTATTGATCTTATTGGAGTTTATCGTACCGTTGGTATTTCTGGTTTTCGACTCTTATTGGTCTTGTTGGAGTTTACCGTGTCGTCGGTATTCTCGGTTATTGATTCTTCATTGATCCTTACCGTGTCGTCGGTATTCTCGGTTATTGATTCTTCGTTGATCCTTACCGTGTCATCGGTATTCTCAGTTGTCGACCTTTTATTGATCTTGTTGGGTTTGGCGTATTGCCGGTATTTTCGGTTATTGATTCTTCATTGATCTTGTTGGAGTTACCACATCATGGTATTCTCGTTCGTGGTTGATCCTTTGTGGATCTTGTGTGGAAATATCATTTCATTGATATTTCCGTTTTGATGCATTGATTGTTTATCATTATTGATTGTGTGAGCATTCATGCTTGTATTGATATCCGGGACTTGCCATTGTTTCGGGACAGTTGATTTGCAGATGTATCGTGTGATATCAGTTTCTATCAGTATTGGGATCCGATTGTGCGACCCAGCCAGCAGAATTGAACTTGGCCAAATTATTCTATACTCGAGATATGTTTATGTTTGGAAATCTTGGTAGTGTTTCGGATACAGTACATGTGATTACATTTGAATTCGTTCATTACTTAGGGACGCAGGACGTGGATTATGGTAAGAACTGATTTGATTTGGATTGTGATGGATCAGTAAGGTTACACTGGATTTATCCTTTCCTTGTGATTACATTGATATGTATTGTTTTTGTGATGTGATCGTTATCATTGTTGAGTATTATGGCTGACCCCGTCGTGGGCTTTATCTTTTAGGTACTCGGAGTTCGAGCTAGTAGCGGTCGTAAAGGGATGAGCTTTCCGGTGGTACTGGCTATTAGAGATGTTAAACGGGCTAGCCCTAGCGGTTTCGGGCTAGCCCTAGCGGGCTTCGGGCTAAACGGTCCGGGCCAAAAAAGCCCGGATTTAAACGGGCTAGGAAATATCGGCCCTAACCCTAACCCTAACGGGCTTCGGGCTAAACGGGCTAAATATTAAAAAAATCTATTTTTTATTTTTATAAGTCATAAACCAAAAAAAAAAATAGTAACAATATATTTTATATATATAATAACAACTATACTATAATAAATATAACAAAAAATACATTTTTATGTATATACACATATATATACACACACACTATATTAAGAAATACAGTATATATTATATATAATATTAATATATATTACATATATAATATTAATATATATTACATATATAATATTAATATATATTATATATATAATATTAATATATGTTATATAAATATAGTATTACTGTAAGTTGAATTATATATATATATATATATACACACTATATTAACAAATACAGTAATAATATATTATATATAATACTAATATATATTACATATATAATATTAATATATATGTTATATAAATATAGTATTACTGTAAGTTGAAATTATATATATATATATATATCGGGCTTCGGGCTAGCCCTAGCGGGCTTCGGGCTAAACGGTCCGGGCCAAAAAAGCCCGGATTTAAACGGGCTAGAAAATATCGGCCCTAACCCGGTTTTTTGGCGGGTTAAACGGGCCAGCCCGTCGGGCCCGAGCCCGTTTAACATCTCTACTGGCTATGGCGTGATTGTTCGGATTGTGTATTCTTTTCTGGTTTTTCTAACTCCGCTGCAAATGTAGTTAATTATGTTTTATCCGCTGTGTGTGTATGTTTCTAAATGGCTTTTCGGTATTCTTTCAACTGTGTTTTTACCCGCTGCGTGTGTGTGTGTACTTTAAACGGCCCTTTTGGCATTTTTAAACGTTTGCGAAATTGATTTTAGCCTTGTGGGTTCCAATATGGGGACCACGGCGCTGTAATATTCCCGATCGTTTTTTGGGGTCTTACAATTCTTCATCATCTTTCCAATGATTACATTGAGCAAATCCAGAAATGAAATAATAATAAGAATATCATCCTAATTTACGTCAGCCTAATACACGAGGATCAACGTAATAGAATTCGGCCATTAATTCTACCGCGTCGTTATCACCCATAATTGTTATAATCGTCCTAAAAACACTATCAACATATTAATGTAGTGATCAACACCTTATTGAGTTATCAACACACCCGATTATCTTGAATATATAAAGGTTATACTTGTATTCTTCATAATCCATTATCATCCCTTAAAAATTTGTTCAAAACATAATTATATCATTGAGGTTTTTTGAAACTCTAAAGACATCATCAAATTATTCCTAGTGAGTTGTTAAACCTTCTCCTATATATGGCTATAACATCATAGGATCCTACTAACAATTAAGAGCATATTCATAACTCTAATCTCCTGATTTTAACATGATTACATAAGGGTTCTATATTGAACATGTTATTCCACATCTTCATCAATCATTCAAGGAATGGTTCTAACAATATTATCATGTTCCAAACTAAATTTGTACATAACTTCAATGTTCATCATGATCTACCAGGTTATTCTACTACTAACATCATCAATTATATGAAACAACAAGAGTAAGATAACCAACCTCAAGAAAAGGAAGAAGAATAGCACCAAATCTTCCAAGAACACACTCCTAGCTTCTAGTTACCAAGCTATAATCCAAGTGTTGTAGCTCTAACACGAGATTGGAGGGCACGAAAATGATCTAAGGGGGCAGGGGATCGGTTTTGAGAGAGGGAGGATGGAATAAAGTCGTGCAGAAATGAAAGGCAACCCATACTTTTATAACCCGAATTCAGCATTACGTACGCTATAGATGAAAATTAACGTATGTTATAAGCATTACGTACGTAACCCTATGAATATTACGTACGTAACAGATTCTCAGATGTTACTGACTCAAAATACACATGTTCTTACGTATGTTGCCAAAATGGATGTACGTAAGGCTCTAGTACATTACGTACGCTAAAGCAGGGTCACTACATATGTAATGGCCGTTGACTAGGCTGTCACGATCGATTCCCGACCACCTACCCACGCTCGGTCCCACCCGCCGAAAGACGAGCTATTGATAGATACACCACATTACGTACGTTAACCTAGGAGAGTTACGTATGTAATGCTGCGTATAGCGTACGTTAAGATAACAAGCTAACGCACGCTAAGGCAACAACAAGTAAAAAATGAAATTCTCTCAATAACATCTAACAATCAACTATAGTATGAACGGCAGAGATTTCAATTTAACATAATTCATCAATATATTCATTACAATAAACATAGATATGGTACGACAATGCTCGATTTAATCAAAGAATACAATAGTAAAGACGAGAGTTTAGGTGGGTATTGCATACTCCCCCCCCCCCCCCCCTTGAAAGGAGTTTTGTCCCCGAAACTAAGGGGTAAACATCTCGGGGTATCTCACTCGCACACTATCCTCAGTTTCCCACGTAGCCTCCTCGATCTCGTGTCTTGACCATTGAATCTTCAACAAGGGGATCGCCTTGTTCCTCAACTGTTTGACTCTCCTCTCAAGTATCCGCACAGGACATTCTTCATACGAATGGTTATTGGCTATCTCGACCTCTTCGAATCGAATAATGTGGCTCAGGTTAGCAACATACTTCCTCAATTGGGATACATGGAATACGTTGTGAATTCGACTCAAAACTGGTGGTAACGCCAAACGATAGGCTAGGTCGCCTACACGATCCAAAATCTTAAACGGACCAATATACCTCGGCCTCAGCTTGACTTTATTCCCAAAATGGAAAACACCTCGAGTAGGGGATACTTTTACTAGTACATGATCACCAACCTTAAACTCGAGTGGTCGTCGATGATTAACTGCATGCGATTTCTGGCGGCTCTGAGCCGTTAATAGACGACTCTTAATCAGAGTAATGTTCTCGTGGGCTGCTAATAACATATCAGGCTCCGTACCAATGGATTCAGACAAGTAATCCCAACACAGAGGGGACCTACAACGACGGCCATACAATGCCTCATAAGGTGCCATCTTGATAGAGAGCACACGCCCTCAACATATCCTCCAGAGTTCCAACTGTTATTATATGTGAATTCCACCAATGGTAGTTGGGCTTCCCAATCGAGAGCACACACCCTCAACATATCCTCCAGAGTTTGAATAGTCCTCTCAGACTAACCGTCTGTCTGAGGATGAAATGTCGTACTGAAGTTCAACTGGGTACCCAATGCACGATGAACCGCCTTCCAGAAGTGTGACACAAACCATCCGTCCCGATCTGATACAATACTCTTGGGGGTACCATGCAGTCTCACAATCTCTTTAATGAATAACTGGGCCAACCTCTCAGGATCCCACGTATCATAAATCTCCAAGAAGTGGGTTGATTTGGTCAGTCAATCCACAATCACCCAAATCGTATGCATGCCTCTATGGCTCATCGGCAAGCTAGTAATAAAATCCATTGATATGTCTTCCCACTTCTGTAATACCCGAGATTTTCGTTTCCGGTTATTTTTGAATTTTTGTCGATTGTGCCGGTTATTTTGCTCTGTTAGCGATTATTTGAGTTTTCCCCTATGTTGGGTACGGCATGATGTACCGTGTTGTGGTGTTCGTCGGGTACGACATATCGTTACGTAAGCCGAGCTAATAATATGTCGTGCTTTATTATTTGTTTGTTTTAGATTTGGATCGTTGGTGTTGTCCGTTAGTGTTTCGTTGCATGTTGAATAATCATTATTTTGTCGAGGAGTATCGTTGTTGTGCAATTGGTCGACTTTGTAAGATCACCACCGGCACTTATAAAGTCTAAAAATTTTGAATCTTTACAATGTGATAGAGCATCAAATTAGTTTTCCAATGGTTCAAACGGCGAGTCAATCGGAGTCCGGACGAAGGATTTATGGTCATAATAGCAAAGACTACACAATGTATAATCAGCGCACGCTAACGTATTTATTAGCGCGCTCTAACTATTAGGGACAGAGCGTTCTGTCCTTTACAGGACTGCCTCGTTTACGCACGCTAATACATTGATTAGCGCACGCTAACGGGACCGAACAGAGGCTTCTGGACTGCATTTTTACCCTGGTAGCGCACGCTAAGCCTTTCCGTAGCGTAAACTAAACCTCTGTTAGTATATAAGGGTTTGGGAAGTCAACTTTCATCATTTTTTTCATTTCACTTCTTCTCCTCCGGCGACCCAGGCGACTCCAGGTGTGAGAAGGTGGAGATCTTGGCCAGATATCATTAGATATCAACTCTTTTCAACTCCTAACACGGATTTATCGACCTTCTTTCATCTTCCACCGTCGGATTCGAGGTAAAATCCCTTAGAACCTTGGTTTTGGGAATTTTGGGGGTTTTTCCTTGATCTCTTGAGTTCACCCGGAAATGATAAATTTATTATGTAGTTCTTGTTGTTTTGGTTGTACCCTACGGATTAGAAACTCGTTTATTGATTTCATTCCACCCGGAACATGATTTTGATTTCCTTGGGAAACCCTTGAACCCTTGTTGTTTCTTAGTGTCGATTGGGATTTCGTTTAGTATTATTGATTCGTAGCGGTGTTATTCTCGTAGTGATGGTGTTGTTATTGATTTTTCGCGAAGGTGGTCGGTTTTCGGGGCTGTTTCGGCCGAGCCGCGTTCGTTGGAGTATTCACAATTGATTTCGAGGCAAGTATCTTGCCCATACATTACGTGTTTTGTGAATATAATGATTGAAAATTGACGATATGTGCTAAATGAATATTTACAACCTTTTCTTAAAAGAATCGGTATATTTACAATCATAGTTTTCTTAAAGGACGACTCCTGTGTTCGGGACTTAATGCGCTTATTGACTTTGTGTGTTAGTGTTGAGTATAGGATATCCCTACTTTCGGGTGATGCCAATATGTGTGAATATGTCGTCGGTAATTTATGGTTAAATCCTCTTGTTATGAATTATGCGTGGAGTCATGTGGTTATCGTTGGATATATGATTTGTGTGATATTGGTTGTTGTCATTCGGTGTTGATGAGATAAGTGTGTTTCTTTGTGGATAATATTAATTCTGGGTCGTGAGTATGTGTTGAATAATATGGCCATTTTAGCAAAATACCTCGACTATATATATTGTTATTGACTCTTGAGGATTGCGGTTTTGGAAATGTGAATTGATGAGAGTTGTAAGGTTTTCTCGGTACTCTCACTCGGGGATTGACTCGTGGGGTCACACGGGGACACAGTGGCTTAAGCGGGTGGACCGGGTCGCGAGAGTTACTTCGAGTGGGCATTCTCACTGGGATTGCTCGGCCAGGGCACACGGGGACTTGGTGGCCTTACGAGGCGGGACCGGAGGGCTGGACCGGTCGCGAGAATTGCCAGTGTTTGTCTTGTTGATTAATTGTGATATGTCCGAGTATCACAATGCTTGTTGCTCGAGTCGAGAGACATTATATATCGAGTCTTGGTGTTTGGCTAAAATGGCATAAAAATAATATGTTATGTGTAATGTGTCGTTGGAAGTGAATTGAAGTGAATGAGCAGGTCGCGGACCTGTATTGATGATCGAAATGGTGGGTCGTGGACCACTGTGTTTTGTATTTGGAGTGAATTGGGTTGTGAACCCCGTGTTTTGTTAATCGGATTTGCATTTTTGGAAAATGAATATTGGGCGGTGACCACTAAGTGGCTTTGGAGAATTAAGAACCTTACTATCGCAAATGTTTTTGAAAACTCCGAGATTTGAAAATGTTTTCAAAGTGCTTTCTTGTTTTGGTTTCTACTTTCAAGACTTGAACTATTTTAATTATCAAATATCTCGGAAGACTTTTGTTGTATTCTCGGAATGTGTTTTGTATGGCTCGTATTTGCACTTTATACTTGTACTAGCAAAACGGTGGAGTTTGCTAACCCCGAGTATTCGGGGTGGATGTCTGCTTTGCATCCGGTACATGCAGTTTGGGAGCAAAACACAGGATCAGCGCGAAGGATGATGGAAGGCGAATGATACTAATCACACGAAGGCCAGTGTTGGATACAGTTAGTCGGAGTTCGTGTATGGTCCTTTCCGCTGTCGTATTTTTATTTATGAGTGTATTTTACCCTTGCATGGGTATGAGTCGAGATAGAAATGTGCATTTTGACTTGTATGTTTGTGATGAAAGACCAAGTTAGTATGTTGATTTGGTATTTTATCACGTTGGTATGTAATGAGTTGTGTTGTTTGGATGTCTAGCCTGGTGGATCCTCATGGAGAGGGTCTGCGGCGTGTAATATTCCCGGTTTGATTCTGGGGGTGTTACAACTTCCACTCGGGAATCGGGAGTGGCTTCAACACGCCTGCTGGTCGCTGATGCTCAATCTTGACTTGCTGACAGGTCAAACACTTCGAAACGAATTCTGCAGCTTCCCGTTTCATGTTACCCCACCAATAATACGGCTTCAAATCCTTATACATTTTGTCCGATCCCGGGTGTAGGGAATACGGGGTAGAATGAGCCTCCTTCAGAATAGTATTCCTCAACTCTTCATCCGCCGGTACACATACTCGATTTTTGAAGCATATCAGTCCGTCCCGTGAACCACAAATCCAGGGGCCTTCCCCTGATGTATTTCTCCCTGAATTCTAGATAAGAACGAGTCTGTCATCTGTTTCGTCCTGACCATCTCATCCAGGGACGATGAAATCTCAAGCGTGCAAAGTTGTCCCTGAATGCGCTGTAACCAGACCTCAATCTCCGGTCTCATGAACTCTAGCTGCAATTCTATATGGGTAGTCAAGCGGGCAAGTATCTGCTCCTGTACGGTTTTATGACTCAAGGCATCGGCAACCACATTTGTCTTGCCCGGATGATAAAGGATCTCGATATCATAGTCTTTGATTAGCTCTAGCCACCTCATCTGCCTCATATTCAACTCCTTCTGAGTAAAAATGTACTTCATGCTCTTGTGGTCCGTAAAAAGCTGACAGGTAATTCCATACAGATAGTGGTGCCAGATTTTTAAAGCAAACACCAAGGCTGCCAACTCCAAATCATGGGTCGGGTAGTTGACATCGTAAGGTCACAACTGTCTAGATGCATAGGCGATCACTTTCCCATTCTGCATTAATACGCAGCCAAGGCCCTGTCTCGACGCATGACTATATACCACGAATCCTTTCGTTCCTTTAGGTAGAACCAAAATAGGTACTGAAATTAATCGACTCTTGAGTTCATCAAAACATTGCTGACATGCTTCCGACCACAAATATTTCTTATCTTTCCTCAACAGATTAGTCATCGGTTGAGCAATTTTGGAAAAACCTTCCACGAACCGTCGGTAATAGCCTGCTAGACCCAGAAAACTACGAACTTCCTTCAACGTTCTTCGGAGGTAGCCAGTCTCGGATGGCTTCTGTCTTCTGTGGGTCTACTCTCACTCCATCTGCTAATATTACATGTCCAAGAATAACTTTAGGCATCCAGAATTCACACTTAGAAAATTTTGCCATAGAGTTGTTCTCGCCTTAACGTATCGAGAACCTGGCGGAGGTGACACTCATGTTCTTCATGGTCACGAGAGTAAATCAGAATGTCATCAATAAAAATGACTACAAAACAATCCAAATAATTAACAAAAACCCGATTCATCAACTCCATGAACATTGCCGGTGCATTAGTCAGTCCGAATGGCATGACAACGAACTCATAATGCCCATAGCGAGTGCGAAAAGCTGTCTTCGGAATGTCAGACTCTCAGATCCGCAATTGGTGGTACCTGGATCTCAAGTCGATTTTGGAAAATACAGCGGCTCCCTGGAGATAATCCAACAAATCATCGATACGAGGTAATGGATACTTGTTCTTGATTGTTACTTTGTTCAGCTCATGGTAGTCAATACACAAATGCAGCGATCCGTCTTTTTTCAGTACAAATAACACTAGCGCTCCCCAAGGGGACGCACTAGGTCGAATATATCCTTTCTGAGTCAAATCCTCAAGCCGGATCTTCAACTCCTGCATCTTAGTCAATGCCATACGATATGGTGCTTTCTAAAGCAGGGACATCCCTGGCTCCAACTCAATGGTGAATTCTACCTCTCGCTGTGGGGGTAATCCTGGAAGCTCATCTGGAAATACAGTTGGGTAGTCTCGAACTACTGGAATATTGGCCAACTCGACTGGTCGGTCGGTTGTCTTGGTCATGTAACACTAATAACCAACATACCCCTGGTTCAGTAGTTTCATTGCCTTCATAGCGCTGATGACTCTCCCGGAATGAGTGGGATTATCACCCTGAAAAATACACTCGACGCCATCATCAAATGTGACGGTCACTATTCGATTACGGACACTAAGTACAGCATCATGACGATCCATCCAATCAATACCCAAGATCAATCATCTTTAGGTAAATCGACCACAATCAAGTCTGACAACCACTCACGGTCGTTCATGCAAATCGGACAGTTCTGTGCTTCATGATTCCCAACAATTCTTCTACCATCGGATAGACTAATGACATAAGGTTCATAATCTGTAACATGATCTAATTTCAAATGACTCAAACAAGAAGTAGACAAAAAGGAGTGTGAAGCATCGGTATCAAAAGGACACAAACGGGTTGAGAGTGAATCTCGAGGGTACCTGCAATCATGCTGGCTTCGGGATCGTCGGCATTCTTCATCTCATAGACTCTGGGTTTTGCAACTCCGGTACCAGGTGTACCAGCTTGATTTCCATGGCCCATCCCTTTGTTTGCCCCGGTAGTCTGATAAGAAGCGGATGGAGGTACACGGTCCTGGACAGAAAACTATGCTGGAGCAAGAGATGCTACTGGAGCATGCCCGTGTCCACCCCTGCAATAGCGAGCACGATGTCCATTCTTCCCACAAGTGTGACAGGAAACGGCCGGCTTCGTGCATTTGGAGCTGATGTGTCCCTGGTCCCCACAGTTATAACACACGATAGATGAGCAGTTGCTCGATAGTGCGATCCAGTTGGCTTTGGCGCCATAGTTGGCCGCTCAGAAGGATTTGGTACAGGCTGGGGCTTCCTGAACGTCCCCCGATTACTGTCTGCCTAGGTCTGGTTCCTGGATCTCTTGTTGGAAGATTGAGTCTGCTTCTTGGAAATCTCTTTCGCAGTAAGTTCATATTCCAGAGCCTTCTCGATAAACTCTGGTAGGTTCGTACAGTGGTGATTGAGCAACTGCATCCTCATTCGGGGTTTAAGCCTCTTGAGAAGATATTTGATCTTATCAGCTTCCGAACTGACAACTGACGTAGCAACAGGGAGGAGTGCCTGGAATTTCTCGGCAATAGCTAACACATCCTCGACCTCAGATGGACTGGGATTCATCAATTATGATAATTTGGCTTCGCGGAGTGGTGCAGGATAGTAGCGGTCTAGCATAAGATTCTTGAATTCCTCCTAGGTACTCGCGCCATCGGCTGGCCTCACAGAAAGCCACCAAGTATGGGCACTCTTACTAAGGTAGTAAGCCGCCACAGCAACTCGATTATATTCTGGGCACTCCACCATCTCGAACAGTTTCTCGAAATGGTCTAACCAATGTATAATGTCAGCAGGCTCAGAAGAGCCTTCAAAGGTTGGAGGTCGCTGACGCGATATGTCGCTAATGATCCGGCTCACGATACCGCCGTGCACCGGAGATGGAGGCTGCTGCCCCTGCTATTGGCCAGTAGTATTCCTCTGCATAGCTTCCATCAGCTGACCCATTTGGGTCATCTGGGCCATCATGCCCTGCATCATAACGTAAGGATCGACACGCGCGTCCTCGTGTCTAGTGTGGTGTGATTGGTCCCTAGAAGGCGAATCACTGCCCGCGGAGCTCTGCTCCACATTCGCGCGCCTATTGGCTCGTGGTATCGGGATTCGCTCCCTTCCACGGCCTCGTCCCCTCTGCCACGGCCTCTCAGATTTCTTTCCATACTGAAAGAATCAAATCATAATGATAACCATAAGTACAGTTCAAGATATCAATCAAAGTTCATGCTAAGTTAATAGCAACAAGGAATTACATATTCAAGAAAACAGTTCGTAATGAATCATTGGCACCGCGGGTGCCACACACTCAATATCATATCGACATCAAGTCGAACCAGTTCCAATCACACAATCAATTTAGGATTTCCTCAGAAAATCAAACAGATGAATCTTACCACACATTATCAAGATGCCAAGATCAGTACAGAGATCAATTCGTCATCAATATTATGGCACTAATTAAATCATGGCTCATGAGAAACATACCGTATTCGACGGGTCAGGCGCCTACACAGGTCACACGTGGCACGAAGGTTTCTTGATGCTAGTTCTATCTACAATGACTCAAAAGAAAAAGACTCTCTGATACCATCTTCTGTAACACTCCGAAAACGGAGGCTATTACAGTGTCGTGGACCCCCGCCAGGACCCACCAGGCGATATTACAACGTGAACTTTAACATCCCATCAACGTGGTACCGAACCACAATATTAATCAAAACCCCAATGTGGAGTATAAATCATACATATATGAACTCACGCAACCATACACAGGATCCAAATTCGGTATAGACCATATGAAGATGGAAAATACCTTACAAATTACAATACATTCATCCGAAATAAAATAAAATGAAAAATCACATCAAGACATAACCGAACATCAAAAGACTCGGGACCCTCGAATTAGCATCCTTCAAAACCTTTCGCCGCCATCGTGCTCTTCTTGTGCATTGCCTTTTCCTCGCCCTGAAATACAAGTATTTCGCCCAACACTGGGTCAGCCATACATGATAATAATTCTCATGGCATTATACAATTCATATACATATGGATCTCAAAGAAACAACCGACTACTGAATATACCCCACAGGCGTATAAACAGTCAGTCCGAACTGTCGGACATATCCAACATACGAATGACCAAATAATACTGCTCAAGACGGACGTCATACTACGCCCGATCCGAAAATGTGTCCGTGCATATGTTCACCCTATATACGGAATCCAGCTGTAACACCCCAAACTAGGCGGATATTACAGTGCCGTGAATCCCCGACTGGGACCCACCAGGCAAATGAAAATGATGAATTAAATAATATAATTGTAGTACCGAACCACATTATATTACCAATTACTCCGATGAGGAGTTTAAGTACAACACACCAGGACTAAACCGAATACTAGTATATTTTATATGGAGATAAAATACACCACCATGAACAATTAAACATCTCAAACGGAATTTGCAGCGGAAAATACAATTGACGGAATAACTGAAATGACTGAAATGACTGAAATAAACGAAATGACTGGGGCCCCCTACTAGTATCACTGGGACTCCTCGCCGTCAGCATGCTCTTCCCGTGCCTTTGCCTTGCCGTGACCTGAAAACAAAATTCCCCAACGGGGTCAGTTACACAGAACAACAATCCTCAAGGGTTGAAAATACCCAATCATGAATTAACTGAAGTTATGAAATATCCTTAGTTATGAATTACGCTGAAGAGGAGTATCATAGTACGCCCGTAATGTTCTGTGCAAGTGTACAAGACGAATGACCGGACACACCCGTCCTTGTACCTAATTAGTCTCACAGAGGTAAGCATTACCGTGTGCACGGTCCAATGTATCGGTGAACCCAATACATGACCATCGTGTGCCCGACTAAAAATTCCACACAGCCACACCCGGCCACGCAATATGAACCCAGAAGGTCACATGAACGAGAATGACCACAATGAATATCAATGAATAATAATTCGACAAGGCCAAGATGACTCACCGAGATGAAAATAATAGTGACGTGATTGATAACCCAATGAAATGATTTGGAACCGTCGTTCCTCGTGAATGAAATGATTATTCGACAATTACAAGTCTCAAAATGATTAATATTATGATGAATGAATTATGATTATGAGCAATCAACAACAAAAGGAATGAGTATCCTTTTAACCGAGTAAGAATTAACTTACACAATACCGATGACAAAGTCCTTCCACGAACAACGTCCTAATCGATATACCGGTCGCTCGAACAACCTTGAATAACAACAATTACCAACAACCGATCAATACACGTGTCAAGCAAACAAACACGACCAACCCAAAAGTCGATACAACGATAATCAAACTCATAGGGGCATTCAAACGAATACGTAACCAACCACACAACTTCGGAAATATCCAATCCCGAATTAATCATAACCAACAACAAAATGAGTATTTCGAACTAACAAAACACTTCAATGATATCAATAATCCAATAGGAACCCACAATTCAAGATTACAACCACATCAATCGGAAAATCCCCAATTAACCGAAGTCAACCCCAAGGGTTCTTGAAATAATTCCGAAAATAGCCATTAAATCCGTAGGAATATATTTATCCAAGGTAGATAATCCATATCTAACATATTCCAATGATAATCCAAGCTTACACGAAGAAATCGGAAGGAAAAACCCAAAAATCCAAAATTCTAGATCCAAGAGATTAATACCTTTGATTTGATAATACCTTTGATTTGATGTTAAGGAGATGATGAAGTGGTGATAATCCAACTCAAAGCCTTGAGTATGATGATAGGTGATAGCAGCTCGAAGAGAACACTCCAAGTCGCCCAAAATCGCCCGAAGTCGCTCCAAAAACGAAGGAAAATGAGAAATGACGGAACTCAGGCTAACTGTCCAATATATAGTCACTCCAGGTTAGCGTGCGCTAGCCCTTGTGCATAGCGTGCGCTAACGGGTAATTTGGGCAGTCCAGTACCCACTGTCCAAAAACGGTAGCGCGCGCTACGTACCTTTTGTAGCGTGCGCTACAACCATACCATTAGCGTGCGTTAATACCCATGGTTAGCGTGCGCTAACGAATTATTAGATGCCCAGTACTGGAATCTAGAAACCGTCTGTCC
This sequence comes from Orobanche coerulescens, assembly GCA_033398695.1. Taxonomy (NCBI): domain Eukaryota; kingdom Viridiplantae; phylum Streptophyta; class Magnoliopsida; order Lamiales; family Orobanchaceae; genus Orobanche; species Orobanche coerulescens. The sequence continues at coordinate 106,214,887 of CM065804.1, forward strand.
TCTGATCTGACCTCGGTAATGTGCGCTACAACCAATATTTAGCGTGCGCTACTACACCGTTTGCGTACGCTAAAAATCACTCATAGCGTGCGCTATGAATTAATCCAGTGCAGTCCAGTAGACACTGGACTCAACCTGATCCGTCCTTAGCGCGCTCTACAGCAATTATTAGTGTGCGCTACTACAGCCCACTAGCGCGCGCTACTTACCACTCGTAGCGTGCGCTACTTATAACTCGCCTGCAGTCCAGTACCTTCTGGACTGCAGCCAGGGTAACATTAGCATGCGCTAATGCTGAGTGGTAGCGTGCGCTACCTGAACTCACTTAGCGTGCGCTAGAAAGAGTACGTAGAGTGCGCTACTCCTCACGCACAGCCCACAATGAAAAATGACAACGATGATAAACACGGCACGGAAATCCAATTATATTAGTGATGAACGACGATTGATACACGATACAATTACTCTAAATGATGAATACCATGATTGAATATGAGTGACAAATGATCATTAATGAGTGAAATTACTGAATGACAATTACTGAATGATAAATACTGAATGATAATAACTGAATTACAACCGGATATTACATACACCCCCCCTTAAAAGAGTTTCGTCCCCGAAACTAAGGGTCAAACAACTCGGGATAACTCTCCCGCATACTATCCTCGGTTTCCCAAGTAGCCTCTTCGACTTCGTGTCTAGACCACTGAATTTTAACCAAAGGAATCGTCTTATTCCTCAACTGTTTGATTCGCCGCTCTAAAACTCGTATAGGACGCTCCTCATATGAATGATCATCGGCGATCTCGATTTCGTCGAACTGAAGTATGTGACTCGGGTCGGAAACATACTTCCGCAACTGAGAGACGTGAAACACATTATGAATTCGGCTCAACGCCGGAGGTAAAGCCAATCGGTAGGCTAACTCGCCTATGTTGTTGCCCAAAATATTTATCCGAAGATTAAATACTGCTGGAAGACGGACAACAAACAACAATTGCGGGAGCACTTCCGAGAGAAGATAAATAAGACAAGATTTGCCGGGTTTGTTAGGCCCGGGCTTGAATGCTCTCGCGAGATGTTATTAATACGAATATTCGTGGATACAAGTATTAATGAGAGAAATCTAAATACAATGAGTGTAAAAAGACTCTGTTAATCCGGCTCTTGAGCGAAGCTTGGTGTTCTTCGTCCCCGCCGATAATCTGCTGGATGAGATAGGCCGGGAGAAGTAAGACCGAAAGATAGCTGTTGCCAAGAGTTGGATGTTAGCCAAGTGCTGTATATTGTCTCTGTATTGTATGCTCAAATCGCGATATTGCAGAAGAGTTTCCGTCCCTGGACAAGTGCTGGGAGCCTTGCTTATATAGGGGCTGCCGGGTCCTGTCCTGTAGTGGCCGATCGCCTGCCGGCCATTATAATAATCTGCCGATCGCCTGCCGGCCAATATTATAATGGGGCGATCTCCTAGGCTGTCGGGCTAAAGTCCAAGAAAGATGCTGGCTGTCGGGCTAAAGTCCAAGGAAGAGGCCCGCAAGTGGCGGTCCAATAAGGAGCCAACACGCGTCCGGAATCAGTCAACATGTGGCCCTACTGACAAGCTTTCGGCGGCTTGTCGGCTGGTGGAGAGATTCTGCCAGGTTGTGGTCAATGGCCCGAGATTCGCGGATCTTGTCTCGGCCCTTGCACGTGGTGCCAGTCTTGAGGCTCGGCCTTCGCCGACTGGATGGCCATCGGTGGTGATCGACATGAGGCGGTCGTCTCTAGCTGGTCATCGGAGGTCGCCATCGGCCAGTTGCTGGAGGTCGGCTAAGGTCGGTCACCAAGGGTCGATCGGCAGACGCCGAGAGAGGATCGTCCGCTTAGTCGATCGCCAGGAGTCGGTTGCCGAGTACCGAGGGGCGATCGTATCTGAGGTCGATCGCTCGGCACCGGGACTTTTCCTGGGACCTTCGGTTGGTCGATGTAGCTCGTCCACTGGGTTAAGGCTCGGTCGCCTGGTCGCTGATCGGCAGATCTGATTTGGCCGCTCGGCAGTGACTCGGTCGCCCGACCTCCTAGGCGATCGCCGGTCGGAAGGTGTTAATTCTTGACACAACAATTGCCTCCCAGCTTGCTCCTATGTTTGAAGACATGGGGCGAGGTGGTTCTTGCTGGTGATCGTGTACTGGATGAGGACGGGCGATCTGAGCTGACTTAGGATTCGGACTTGGGCTATCATGGTCGATTGGCTAGCTATCTTTCGGTCTTGTACCTGCAAAAACAACATTGGCCGATCCCCCATGGAAACTTTGGTGGTTTCGCTTTGTTTGAGGAATCGTGCACAGTCGCGGAGATCGATGGACCGACTCCATGACCGTGTCTTGGTGCGCGAAGACAATGAGTGTCTCGTGACTCACTTTATTATGAGGGTCCTCCGTTAGGCTGCGCCTCGCCTCGTATTTAAACGAAGGGCGTGCGGTCTCGGTCTAGAGGAGTCCTTACGCGGGGCAGCGTCGGATGAATCAACTCCACGCCCGCGGCTTGTTAGCTCTGCTTCCACCTCGGCCAGCCATGGAGATGGCCGACCTCGACGGTGTACGTTGAGACGGGGTTGTGGCATGTGTCCACTGATTAATGTTGGAGAGCCCTCAGACTACGCCGGCCTCGTATTTAAACGAAGGGCGGTCGATCTTGGCCGAAAGGGACCTTGCATGACCGAATCAGCCGGTTCCATCGACTGCCAGGGCCATGGCTTTATGATGTGCGGTGGAGGCGATCTTGTGCCTTAGTCCGTCATGTTATATGCTGGACTGTAGATGGCGATCGTGTCCACCGGGTTGCTGATGATGTTGCGATCGGGCCGGAAGACTGGCGATCGTCGCTCGGCGGCCGAACGCTCAATTCGTAGGTCGATATTGGCGATCGGGCGGCTGGCTAGTCCCTCATTTAAAATGGACTGTAGGCGGGGATCGAGTCCTCCGGCTCTGCTGGGTAGTAGCGATCGGGCTGGGAGACTGGAGTTCGTCGTACGGGCGCCGATCGCTCTACTCCTAGGCTGAGAAGAAGCCTTTGCCTGGACAGGAAATCTGCGGCTCTAGCCCGGAAGGCTGCGTAGGTCGTCGGCAGGGTCTTCGTGAGATGCCTGAACATAGGCGAGAAGCCCTGAAAACCTCCTAGGACCGCGTAGAGGGCGGTCTCGTCACTTACGGGCTCGCCGTTGAGGATGATCATGTCAACCCGGTCGATGTAGTCCGAGTCGGACTCCTCTTCTCCCTGCCTGATTTGCATCATGCGATGGCGACCTTCTGGCCGGGCGACCCTGGTGGCGAAGTGTTCCGTGAAGACGTGCGCCAGCTCGTTAAAGGAGCCAATGGACCGAGGTGGCAATGAGGTGTACCACCGGTGGGCGAGGTCGTCCAGCGTCCGAGGGAACATTCGGCACCGGGTCGCGTCTGATGCCCCACACCCGGTCATGTAGATGTTGAACTTGTGCAGGTGTGTTTGGGGGTCCGATCGCCCCTGGTACACGGGTGTCTGAGGAGGAACGATCTTGTGCTGCACCGGGGCGAGCTCGATGTCGATCGTGAGCGGCTCGCTTGGCGCGGCGATCGTCTCCACGGCGCCTGCCCCGGATTGCAGGAGCGCCTTGACGTCGTCGATCTGACATTGCATTGCGGCAATCGCCGCGGCTCGGCTGCTTGCGGATCGGCTTTGGGAGCGGGGGCCGAGGCGATCGTGTACCGACCTCCGGACCCCGCTGCTGCCGACCTCGGGAATTTGGCGAGCGGGAGCCAGGCGGCTGGATCGCCTTGTGGGAGCCGGGTAGGCCGAGCTCCTGGTGAGGGACTCAAATTCCGCTGCCTCGTAGGCCGGGCCGCCTTGGCCGCTGTGTCGGATCACCGCCTGTGCGATCGAAGACAGAGGTGCCCCGGCTGCCGAGCGCCTCTTCTTGCGGGCGAGAGCCTCCTGGCGATCGCTCGGCCAGTAGTGCCTTGAGCTTCCGCTTGGTCTTCCGGCGAGAGACCGAGGGGTGGTAGCAGGAGGCGCGTCGAGAGCACTCCGTCGCTCCTGAAGGACGGTTATGGCCTCTTCGATCTGTTCATTGGTTCGGAACTGATCGAGCGAGAGGCTCGGGCCGCCGCCCCGGGATGGGGTCGAGCGTCTCTGACCGCGGCGGCTGCCTTCCACCATCGGCTGCGGCTCGGACTGGGACGGAACAGGGGGTCTGGCCGGCTGGTCAGCGGCTTTATTTGACGCGGAGGCGGAAGACATGATTTCTGAAGGATTTCTTTGAAGTGCAGTAAGTGTCACTTCAAGTATCTGCCCCGAGAACAGTGAGTGTTCTTCGGGACGGTAGGTATAAAAATTCGAGGGTTGGATGGCCCTTCCTCTAGCGCCAATTGTTGTTGCCCAAAATATTTATCCGAAGATTAAATACTGTTGAAAGACAGACAACAAACAACAATTGTGGGAGCACTTCCGAGAGAAGATAAATAAGACAAGATTTGCCGGGTTTGTTAGGCCCGGGCTTGAATGCTCTCGCGAGATGTTATTAATACGAATATTCGTGGATACAAGTATTAATGAGAGAAATCTAAATACAATGAGTGTAAAAAGACTCTGTTAATCCGGCTCTTGAGCGAAGCTTGGTGTTCTTCGTCCCCGCCGATAATCTGGATGAGATAAAGCCGAGAAGTAAGACCGAAAGATAGGCGTTGCAAGAGTTGGATGTTAGCCAAGTGTCAGATATTGTCTGTATTGTATGCTCAAATCGCGATATTGCGTAAGAGTTTCCGTCCTGGACAAGTGCTGGGAGCCTTGCTTATATAGGGGCCGCGGTCTGTCTCAGAGTGGCCGACGTCGCGGCCATTATAATAATTCGCCGACGTCACGGCCAATATTATAATGGGGCGATCTCCTAGGCTGTCGGGCTAAAGTCCAAGAAAGATGCTGGCTGTCGGGCTAAAGTCCAAGGAAGAGGCTGCCACAGCTGGGCGGTCCAATAAGGAGCCAACACGCGTCCGGAATCAGTCAACATGTGGCCCTACTGACAAGCTTTCGGCGGCTTATCGGCTGGTGGAGAGATTCTGCCAGGTTGTGGTCAATGGCCCGAGATTCGCGGATCTTGTCTCGGCCCTTGCACGTGGTGCCAGTCTTGAGGCTCGGCCTTCGCCGACTGGATGGCCATCGGTGGTGATCGACATGAGGCGGTCGTCTCTAGCTGGTCATCGGAGGTCGCCATCGGCCAGTTGCTGGAGGTCGGCTAAGGTCAGTCACCAAGGGTCGATCGGCAGACGCCGAGAGAGGATCGTCCGCTTAGTCGATCGCCAGGAGTCGGTTGCCGAGTACCGAGGGGCGATCGTATCTGAGGTCGATCGCTCGGCACCGGGACTTGTCCTGGGACCTTCGGTTGGTCGATGTAGCTCGTCCACTGGGTTAAGGCTCGGTCGCCTGGTCGCTGATCGGCAGATCTGATTTGGCCGCTCGGCAGTGACTCGGTCGCCCGACCTCCTAGGCGATCGCCGGTCGGAAGGTGTTAATTCTTGACACAACAGCCTACTCGATCCAAAATCTCAAACGGTCCAATAAATCTCGGACTCAACTTACCCCTCTTCCCAAAACGGAAGATACCACGACTCGGGGATACCTTGACCAACACGTGGTCACCTGCCTCGAACTCTAATGGTCGACGACGGTTATCTGCATATGATTTCTGTCGACTCTGAGCGGTCAACAAACGACTCCTGATCAAAGCTACCTTCTCACGGGCGGCTATAAGCATATCGGGCTCGGTGCCGATTGATTCTGATAGGTCATCCCAACACAACGGAGATCGACAACGACGACCATACAAGGCCTCGTAAGGTGCATCTTAATCGAAGCATGCCAACTATTATTATACGTGAACTCGATCAATGGTAGTTGGGCTTCCCAATCGTCTTTCCAATCGAGGACGCATGCCCTCAACATGTCCTCTAACGTCTGAATGGTTCTCTCTGATTGTCCGTCGGACTGAGGATGAAAAGCGGTACTAAGATTAAGCTGAGCTCCCATAGCACGATGAACTGATTTCCAAAAATGCGACACAAACCGTCCGTCACGATTGGAAACGATACTTTTAGGAGTACCGTGCAGTCTGACTATCTCTTTGATGAACAGTTGAGCAAGTCTCTCGGGACCCCACGTCTCCTTGATCTCAAGGAAATGAGCTGATTTAGTTAAGCGGTCCACGATCACCCAGATCGTATTCATGCCACGACGACTCGTCGGCAAACTCATGATGAAATCCATAGAAATGTCTTCCCACTTCCATTCGGGAATAGGAAGAGGTTTCAGCATACCCCTCGGCCGTTGATGTTCAATCTTGACTTGTTGACAGGTTAAGCATCTCGAAACAAATTCTGCGACTTCTCGCTTCATATTACTCCACCAGTAATTTTATTTCAAGTCCTTGTACATCTTGCTGGACCCCGGATGAACAGAATAAGGGGTAGCATGAGCTTCTCTCAAAATAGAGTTTTTCAACTCGTCATTCGCCGGTACGCACAACCGATTCTTAAACCTCAAAAGTCCATCCTCGTGGACCACAAATCAGGGCTTTCCTCGAGTCACATCCTCACGGATGCACAACAAAGAAGGGTCTCGAACTCCGATTCTCTCGGATTGCCTCCTCGAGTGACGATGAAATCTCTAACATACAAAGTCGTCTCCGAACTTGCCGGGCTGCACCACGATCTTGGGTCTAAGGAATTCCCGCCAAGCTCCTTCTCGAATCGTTAAACGAGCAAGCATCTGCACCTGAACGGACTTACGACTCAAGGCGTCGGCGACAATGTTCGCCTTGCCCGGGTGGTAAAGGATTTCGATATCATAATCTTTGATTAATTCCAACCACCGTCTCTGTCGCATATTTAACTCCTTCTGAGTAAATATATACTTTAAACTCTTATGATCGGTGAATATCTGACAAGTAACGCCATAAAGATAATAGCGCCAAATCTTCAATGCGAACACCACGGCTGCTAGCTCCAGGTCGTGTGTCGGATAATTAACCTCGTAAGGTCTCAATTATCGTGAAGCATAGGCAATAACCTTTCCATTCTGCATGAGCACACATCCGAGACCTTGTTCGGACGCATCACTATAAATCACAAATCCTTCCGTCCCCTGCGGCAAGGAAAGTACAGGTGCTGACATTAACCGGCTCTTGAGTTACTCAAAACTCCGTTGACACGTGTCGGACCACGTGTATTTCTTATCCTTTCGCAAAAGGTTCGTCAGGGGTTGAGCGATTCTAGAAAATCCCTCTACGAAGCGCCGATAATAACCCGCTAATCCGAGAAAACTTCGGATTTCCTTAACATTCTTCGGAGGTAACCAATCTCGGATAGCCTCCGTCTTCTGAGGGTCGACACGAACTCTGTCTGATGAAATTACATGTCCGAGAAAAGTCACTTCGGACATCCAGAACTCACATTTGGAAAACTTCCCATAAAGTTGTTCTCGTCTCAACACGTCGAGAACCTGATGAAGATGAACCTCGTGTTCCTATCGGTCACGAGAATAAATCAAAATGTCATCGATGAAGACAACAACAAACTGATCCAAAAAGTCGATGAAAACCCGATTCATTAACTCCATGAATACCGCAGGTGCATTAGTCAATCCAAACGGCATAACCACAAACTCATAATGACCATAGCGTGTTCGAAACGCCGTCCTCGCGATATCCGACTCTCGAATCATGAATCGATGATATCCGGATCTTAAGTCGATCTTGGAAAATATCAAGCTCCTCAAGTTGATCTAAGAGATCATCAATACAGGGTAAGGGATACTTATTCTTGATTGTCACCCTGTTCAACTCCCGATAATCAATACACAAACGAAATGAACCATCCTTCTTCTTAACAAACAACACTGGTGCTCCCCACGGAGATGCACTCGGTCGGATATAACCCTTCTCGAATAACTCCTCAAGTTAGTTCTTTAATTCCTGCATTTCGGTCGGGGCCATCCGGTACGGTGCCTTCGATATCGGGGACGTACCAGGCTCTAACTCAATCGTGAATTCCACATCCCTCTCGTGGAGGCAAACCTGTAACTCGTCTGAAAACATCGGCATATTCCCTCACTACCGGAATATCCGTCAACATTATCGATGATTTCGGTTTTGGTCATATAGCACCAATAACCAACACACCCCGATTGAGTAATCTCACCGCTTTCATCAAATTAATGACCTTACTGCAGTAGGGATTACCTCCCCGAAACACACATTCAACCCCATCGTCGAAATGATAGTGATCATACGCTTACGGACACTAATGATGGCATCATGACGATCCATCCAATCAATACCCAAGATGACGCCGTCCCTCGGCAAATCTACTACGATTAGGTTCGGCCATACACGACCATGAAACCGAATCGGACAACTGAATCTCACGACACGATAATTCGTCTACCATCAGGTAGGCCAATGACATAAGGCTCACAACTAGTAGCACTACCCAGACGTAGTCTACTCAAACATGACTCGGAAATGAATGAATGCGATGCACCAGTATCAAAAAGGGTACACACAGGTTGAGATAGAATATCGAGTGTACCTGAGATCATTCGGGCCTCTGGATCATCGGTCTTCTTCATCTCATAAATCCGGGGCTTGCTAGTCCCGGCATCGGACGCTCCCGTCTGCTGGCTATAGGCTCCACCTTTAGTCGCTCCTGTCGTTTTAAACGACGCTGATTGAGTGGCCTGATTCTGAACGGATGACTGTTTAGGGGCCTGAGATGACGTCTGAGTAGGTTTGGAGTCCCTACGGCAAAAACGGGCCTTATGCCCAGCAATCCCACAATTATGACACGTGATAGTCTGTCTCGGACACTTGATACTGAGATGACCAAGATCCCCACATTTAAAACAGGTGATGGCCGAACTGGCCACTCGAGACTGAGATTCCGCGGGTTTAGACGTCACAGGGGGTCGCTCAGAAAAAGCAGAGCCCGCACGCGGTTTCTTGAAAGCGGCCTGACTGCCGTCAGACTGATTACGGTTCTTGGACTTCTTGCTAGCAGATGAAGGTTGCTGCTTAGCAATCTCCTTAGCAGTAAGCTCGTAGGTGAGAGCTTTCTCAATGAATTCGGCCAACGTGGTGCAATTATGATTAAGCAACTGAAGTCTCATACGGGGTTTCACCTCTTCTTTGAAATACTTGATTTTATCCGCCTCTGAATGAATGATGGATGAGGCGAAAGGAAGAAGTTCTGAAATTTCTGCAATGGCGAGAACATCCTCGTCGCCGAGGGTCGGGGGTGAGTAATTCCGACAGTTTGGCCTCTCTGAGCGGGGCCGGATAATACCTCTCCATCATGAGAGTTTTGAACAGATCCCAAGTACATGATCCTTCGGTGGGCTTCAACGACAACCACCAAGAATGTGCGCTCTTACCCAGGTAGTAAGCCGCAACAGAAACTTTGTGTCCTTCGGGACACTCTACCATAGCAAACACCTTCTCGAAATGCTCGAGCCAATGAATAATATCCGCCGGCTCAGACGAGCCCTCAAAAGTAGGTGGCCTCTGGCGAGAGATGTCGCCGATGATATTGCTCACATTCCTCTCTTGCCTCTGAGGTGGCGGCGGAGGAGCCTGCTGATTTTGATTGACGGATTTATGCATCGTCTCCTTCAGCTGTGCCATCTGAGTCATTTGGGCCATCATGCCCTGCATAAAAGCGAGTGGGTCAACCCGGACACCCTCTGACTGAGCTGTGTCCCGGGTACGACTCCCCGATAGTGAATGATCGCGTCCAGGAGAGTGAGTGGCAGCATCGCTGCTCGATGAATTAGCATTATTCCTCGCATTTGCACGTGTATTCACACGAGCTCTCGGGATTCGGCCCGCTCCACGGCCTCGTCCTCCACGTCCTCTTCTTGCCCTCTCCATACTGAAGTAGGAAAGTCACATGATGATTATATTTCCCGCATGAATATCACGTTATGATTATGACATGAGATGATGAAAATGAGCATTCGCGCTCTAACACAGTGATTACATGAATGATTAACTGAGGTGACGCGATTATCTGATGAAATTATTTAAATGATTATCTTGAACAAATTAACATGATTAATGATTTGATCTTCCTGATCAACAACTGAATAATGAAATGAATTGAGTGATTAACGAGTTAACATGACCGTCTTGGTCAAATGAAAATGATGGTTGAGGATTGTTAACTGATGAATTATGAATGAATGATTCTTGCCAGAAATTATACCATGGCGTTAGAAATCTTACAGTTCTTGGTCTGATTGGCTCGGCATTTGCACAGGTCACACATGACGCGAAAGTCCAATGATACTAGTCCGATGACGATGATTTCAAACGAGACATGACTTGGAGGGTAGTATTCAAAACCACGCTCCGATACCAACTCTGTAACACCCCAAACTAGGCGGATATTACGGCCGTGAATCCCCGACTAGGACCCACCGTGCAAATGAAAATGATGAATTAAATAATATAATTGTAGTACCGAACCACATTATATTACCAATTACTCCGATGAGGAGTTTAAGTACAACACACCAGACTAAACCGAATACTAGTATATTTTATATGGAGATAAAATACACCACCATGAACAATTAAACATCTCAAACGGAATTTGCAATGAAAATACAATTGACGGAATAATCAAATGATCAAATGATGAAATAAACGAAATGACTGGGGCCCCTACTAGTATCACTGACTCTCGCCACAAGATGCTCTTCCCGTGCCTTTGCCTTGCCGTGACACGAAAACAAAATTCCCAACGGCCGGGCCATACGTAACAATAATCCTCAAGGGTTGAAAATACCCGATCATGAATTAATCAAGTTATGAAATATCCTTAGTTATGAATTACGTCAAGAGGAGTATCATAGTACGCCCGTAATGTTCTGTGCAAGTGTACAAGACGAATGACCGACACACCCGTCCTTGTACCTAATTAGTCTCACGGAGGTAAGCGTACCGTGTGCACGGCCCAATGTATTTGAACCCAATACATGACCATCGTGTGCCCGACTAAAAATTCCACACAGCCACACCCGGCCACGCAATATGAACCCTTAAGGTCACATGAACGAGAATGACCACAATGAATATCAATGAATAATAATTCGACAAGGCCAAGATGACTCACCGAGATGAAAATAATAGTGACGTGATTGATAACCCAATGAAATGATTTGGAACCGCTTCCTCGTGAATGAAATGATTATTCGACAATTACAAGTCTCAAAATGATTAATATTATGATGAATGAATTATGATTATGAGCAATCAACAACAAAAGGAATGAGTATCCTTTTAACCGAGTAAGAATTAACTTACACAATACCGATGACAAAGTCCTTCCACGAACAACGTCCTAATCGATATACCGGTCGCTCGAACAACCTTGAATAACAACAATTACCAACAACCGATCAATACACGTGTCAAGCAAACAAACACGACCAACCCAAAAGTCGATACAACGATAATCAAACTCATAGGGGCATTCAAACGAATACGTAACCAACCACACAACTTCGGAAATATCCAATCCCGAATTAATCGAAACCAACACCAAAATGAGTATTTCGAACTAACAAAACACTTCAATGATATCAATAATCCAATAGGAACCCACAATTCAAGATTACAACCACATCAATCGGAAAATCCCCAATTAACCGAAGTCAATCCCAAGGGTTCTTGAAATAATTCCGAATAGCCATTAAATCCGTAGGAATATATTTATCCAAGGTAGATAATCCATATCTAATATATTCCAATGATAATCCAAGCTTACACGAAGAAATCGGAAGGAAAAACCCAAAAATCCGAAATTCTAGATCCAAGAGATTAATACCTTTGATTTGATGTTAAGGAGATGATGAAGTGGTGATAATCCAACTCAAAGCCTTGAGTATGATGATAGGTGATAGCAGCTCGAAGAGAACACTCCAAGTCGCCCAAAATCGCCCGAAGTCGCTCCAAAAACGAAGGGAAATGAGAAATGACGAAACTCAGGCTAACTGTCCAATATATAGTCACCTGTGTTAGCGTGCGCTAGCCTTGTGCATAGCGTGCGCTAACGGGTAATTGGGCCCAAGATCCCACCGTCCCGAAAACGGTAGCGCGCCTACGCATTTTGTAGCGTGCGCTACAACCATACCATTAGCGCGTTAATACTCATGGTTAGCGTGCGCTAACGAATTATTAGATGCCCGATCGGAATCCGTAAACCGCCTCTCCCGATTCGACCTCGGTAGCGTGCGCTAGAACCAATAATTAGCGTGCGCTACTACACCGCTTATGCGACGCTTAAAAATCACTCATAGCGTGCGCTATGAATTAATCGATGCGATCCAAAGAGCCACCGGACTCAACTCGATCCGTCCCAAGACGCGCTACGGCAATTATTAGCGTGCGCTACTACACCACTAGCGCGCGCTACTTACCACTCGTAGCGTGCGCTACTTATAACTCGCCTGCAGTCCAGTACCTTCTGGACTGCAGCCAGGATAACATTAGCGTGCGCTAATGCTGAGTGGTAGCGTGCGCTACCTGTACTCACTTAGCGTGCGCTAGAAAGAGTACGTAGCGTGCGCTACTCCTCACGCACAGCCCACAATGAAAAATGACAAAGATGATAAACACAGCACGGAACTCCAATTATATTAGTGATGAACGACGATTGATACACGATACAATTACTCTGAATGATGAATACCATGATTGAATATGAGTGACAAATGATCATTAATGAGTGAAATTACTGAATGACAATTACTGAATGATAAATACTGAATGATAATAACTGAATTACAACCGGATATTACAAATACATGTGGGATGATGTACCTAATTAGCCTCACGAACTACGTCTCGTGTGCACGATCTAATGCGAAAACATCCACGCATGTCCCTCAAGTGCCCGGCTAAAAATCCTACACATAACCAATCGGCACGCAGATATGACTCCAGAGATGTCACGCTGCAACATGACAACGAAACTCAATGAATTACACCTTTATCGAAGAATCGAACAACTCACCGAAGTGACGACAAAGCTCAACGAGACCAACGGTAACAAGGGTGATAAGTTTGGGAATACAATCCCGCCACAAACGATAACACGATCAAAAACATCACCACATCATGAATCAAAGATTCACAGAATATTTCATATACACGAAACGCATAATAATCACAAGAATTCAACCATCATTATAACCAAGCAAGATAACTTGCCTCAATTCCGTAGATGAATAATCCTTCTTTGAACGAACAAACGAACTGTATCTTCATCTAACAATATTCACTTGAACAAGCAACCTTGAATAAAATGTAATTCATTCAACAACACATTCGTACGATAATGGTATTACTTCATAGAAACAATATTCATAATTTTACTCGAATAGTTCAACTATTCTATTGAACATTCTAACGCTCCAATTATGAATTATCATACACCAAGTTTATTAGATTCGTCCACATATTCTAACATTAATGACAAGAATTTGAAGTCAAGAACATTATCAATGTAATATTATGACGATTAAACACAGTCTCAATCCATCAATACTTCCGATTAACGTTGAGCATGTTAAAAGTCTGTGTTTCTTTACATTCTTCATCATCTTTCCAATGATTATGTTGAGCAAATACAGAAATGAAATAATAATAAGAACATCATCTTAATTTACGTCAGCCTAATACACGAGGATCAACGTAATAGAATTCGGCCATTAATTGTACCGCATCGTTATCATCCATAATTATTATAATCGTCCTAAAACACTATCAACATATTAATGCAATGATCAACACCTTCTTGAGTTATCAATACACCCGATTATCTTGAATATATAAAGATTATACTTGTGTTCTTCATAATCCATTATCATCCCTTAAAAATTTGTTCAAAACATAATTATATCATTGAGTGTTTTTGAAACTCTAAAGACATCATCAAATTCTTCCTAATGAGTTGTTAAACCTTCTCCAATATATGGCTATAACATCATAGGATCCTACTAACAATTAAGAGCATATTCATAACTCTAATCTCCTGATTTTAACATGATTACCTAAGGGTTCTATATTGAACATGTTATTCCACATCTTCATCAATCATTCAAGGAATGGTTCTGACAATATTATCATGTTCTAAACTAAATTTGTAATAACTTCAATGTTCATCATGATCCACCAGGTTATTCTACTACTAACATCATCAATTATATGAAACAACAAGAGTAAGATAACCAACCTCAAGAAAAGGATGAAGAATAGCACCACCTCTTCCAAGAACACACTCCTAGATTCTAGTTACCAAGCTATAATCCAAGTGTTGTAGCTCTAACACGAGATTGGAGGGCAAGAATATGATCTAAGGGGGCAGGGGATCGATTTTGAGAGAGTGAGGATGGAATAGAGTCGTGCAGAAATGAAAGGCAACCCATACTTTTATAACCCGAATTCAGCATTACGTACGCTATAGATGAAAATTAACGTACGTTATAAATATTACGTACGTAACCCTATGACTATTACGTACGTAACAGATTCTCAGATGTCACTGACTCAAAATACACATGTTCTTACGTACGTTATCAAAATGGATGTATGTAAGGCTCTAGTACATTACGTACGCTAAGGCGGGGTCATTACGTACGTAATGTCCGTTGACTAGACTGTCACGATCGATTCCCGACCACCTACCCACGTTCAGTCCCACCCGCCGAAAGGCGAGCTATTGATAGATACACCACATTACGTACGTTAACCTAGGAGAGTTACGTACGTAATGCTGCGTATATAGCGTACATAAAGATAACAAGATAACGCACGCTAAGGCAACAACAAGTAAAAAATAAAATTCTCCCAATAACATCTAACAATCAACTATAGTATGAACGACAGAGATTTCAATTTAACATAATTCATCAATATATTCATTACAATAAATACAGATATGGTACAACAATGCTCGATTTAATCGAAGAATATAATAAGACGAGAGTTTAGGTGGGTATTACAATACCTTCCAATTCATTATATTTCTTCAAAATTTTCTTTCTTAATGAAAAAAAAAATAGTTTCCACATAAAGAATATTGATTTTTATCTCAGATTTACGTCTGACCGAAGAAGATATTATAATTACACATTGGTAGAGATCGAGAAGCTTTTACATGCTGGTGGGAAAAGTTTGAAAGATTTTAATCCCATGCCAATACCAGGCAGTCGTTACTTCAATGGATCACGTAATAGATTGGTACTCGACGAGCTAAGATATAATCCAATAGCTCTCTCATTAGAGCATGATAACCTACTACAAAGCATGAATGTCGACCAACGTCGTGTTTACGATGTGATCATATCTTCAATTAATGATACAAGTGGAGCGTTTTCTTCATATATGGCTATGGTGGCACCGAAAAGACCTTTGTGTGGAGGACACTATCATCATGTTTGAAGTCGCAAGGAGAAATAGTTTTAAATGTGGCATCAAGCGGTATTGCTTCTCTTTTGCTACTCGGTGGAAGAACAGCCCATTCAAGATTTTCCATTCCATTCTAGATTAACAGAGAATCGACATGTAATATCAAACTTGAAAGTCATCTCGCTGAATTGTTAATGAAAACAAAACTTATCATAGGGGATGAGGCACCAATGACGCACAGACACTTTTTTGAGGCCCTGGACACTTCCTTGAAGGACATAATGAAGAACATTGATCCGTCTAATCAGAAAAAAAAACTTTTGGAGGTAAAATCGTTGTGTTTGTTGGTGATTTTCGTCAAATATTACCCGTAAATCCAAAAGCTCGAAGACCTGAAATTGTTGGTGCTGTCGTCAATTCATCTCCATTGTAGAAACACTTTAGGTTCTTCGACTGACCAAGAATATGAGGCTGCAAAATACATCATCACTACAAGAAATGGAAGAGCTACAATGTTTTTCCGAATGGATTGCCAACATTGGTGATGGTACTATTGGGGAACATGACGAAGAAGGAATTACCATTGACATTCCTCATGATTTTTTGATACAAGACTTGGAGGATCCTCTCCCAGCAATTGTTGAGAGCACATATACATCCTCTGGCATTTACACTGAAGATTCGTCTTACTTTAAAGAAAGGGTGATTTTGGTGCCTACCCTTGACGTCGTTGATGAAGTGAATCAGTAAATGAACGCACAATCAGTTGGAGATGGACGTTTATATTTAAGTTCGGACGAACCATGTCATTCACACAACTGAATTTTTGAATGAAATCAGATCTTCAGGGTTCCAAACCATGAACTTATTTGAAAGTAGGTACTTTGGTGATGTTGCTACGAAATGTTGACCATTCAATTGGACTATGCAATGGTACAAGAATGGTCGTCACAAAGCTTGGGAACCATTTTATTGAAGCTGAGATTTTAACAGGAAGTAATGCAGGACATCGAGCATTAATTCTTAGAATGTTGTTGACACCTTCTGATCCCAGGCTACCAGTCAAATTCACAAGAAGGCAATATCTCTTGATTGTGTCATTTGCAATGACCATAAATAAGAATCAAGGTCAATCTTTGACTCACGTTGGACTATTTCTAAGGAAACCAGTTTTTTGTCACAGTCAACTATATGCGGCATTGTCAAGGGTTACTCATCCAAAGGGTCTCAAAATCTTGATATACGGCAAAGAGAACAATAAATTTACCACAACAAGAAATGTTGTCTATTGAGGGGTCTTCCGTAATTTGTAAAAATCGTTATTTTCATTTATCTCGGACAATATTAAATATATCGCACTGTGTTATATTGATCTTAATATTTTTTTCTCTTAATTATTTAAACTCTCTCAATGTGCAAACATCTCAAATATTTACATAATATAAACTAGAGGCCGTGCATCGCACGGCGGGTATATATATATATATATATAAAATACCCGCCGTGCGATGAATGGAAGAATGATATGAAACCACAAATAGTTGAGATAGCACAACGGCGATCCACATCAAATCTTCTACATTAACGATCTCGCAATCTTATTCGAAAAACTACAAAAGGATGAAGAAAAAAAGAGCAGAAAATTATATACGTACCCTCTCGTAATTACCTCTTCACAGCAGTACTACTATATATATTGTGAACACGACACGGGCCATTGTAGAATTACTCTTCACCAAAAAATAAACGACAACAATATCAATTTTCACAACGGCATGCATTACTATGGATGTCTCCAAAATCATGTGCAATTGACATATATAAGTAGTTACTAATTTTGTTCCAAGAATATACAAAATGTCACAGCAAAGGGGATTAATGTAAAAGAGACATTTTTACTCAATTTGTAGTATTAATCAAGTACACAAAACCAGAGGTAAAAGTAAAGGTTAATTAAGGCAGAATATTTCCAATTGAATAGAGGAACCATGAATCAAAAAAGGAAAAAAAGTAGTCCACTTGTAGATGTTGTTCCAAATTTGCGTTGAGACTTTACATGTGAAGAATAGATGAAATGTTGTTTCATCTACTTCTCCACATAAAGGACACGAAACGTCACCATTTTCCTCAATAATCTTCCTTCTCCTTAAGTTGTCTCTCGTTGGAAGCCTTTGCTTGAGAATCTTCTAAACTATTGCTTGAGCTCGTTTTGGTGTTAAGCTGCCCCATAAGATCTTGAAAGCCTTCCTTATTGTACGGTCATTTTCCGGTTCAGCCGTTCCAATCAACCTCTTGTAAGCCCTGTTCGTCGAGAAAATGCCATTTGGAGATCCATTCCAGCTCCAAATGTCTTCTTTCATCCGATCAAGAGTGTACCTGTTAATACATTGTAACAAAATATTAAGGGATGACTCCTCACTAGCTCTCAACCTTCTTCTCCATCTCAAATTCCACTCCCACTCCTCCCCATTCCACCTTCCCATCTCACTAATTTTACCCTCTTGATTACCACTAATCCTAAATAGTCTATGAAAGCTCACTCTCAATGCCTCCTCTCCCACCCACACATCATTCCAAAACTGAGTTTGACCCCCTACCCACAATCTTTTTTAATTCCGAAACCATCCCCTCTCCCTCCTTATTCATATACAACTCACTAATATCCCCCCACCACCTGGCGCGTTTACATTTCTTCTTCTCCCTCATCTCACACCCTCACCCACCCCCTACCCGAGTTATCACAAAACCATCCATACCTCGATTTCACCACCCTCGCCCATAGCCTATTAGGCTCACTCACAAATCTCCATACCCATTTCCTAACAAGAGCACAATTGAATCTTCCCACCTCTTTGATTCCTAGAACCCCAACTCTTTTTCTTTGCACACTTCCCCCCATCCTACCCAAGGTGTTTTACTACGTGACTCACAACCCCACCATAAAAACTTTCTTTGGATTTGAGTAATTTCTATGACTACTTTTCTAGGAATACGATAAAAGGATAAACAGTATAACGGGATCGCTGATAAAACTGCCTGAATCAAGGTAATTCTCCCCCCAAATGAGATGTGTTTGCCGCTCCATTTCGCCAACCTCTTTCGGATTTTGTCCAACACATTTTTCCAAGACTCCTCCTTATGATCAACCCCAACATTCAACCCAAGGTAAGAGAAAGGTGGAGAACCCACTTCACAACCCAAAAATCTGCTCATATTTTCTAACATATTTTCTAAAACAGAGCTGTCCACATTAATACCCCACAAGGAACATTTGTAGAAATTCACTTTCAGCCCGGATGTAAGTTCAAACAGTCTTAAAATGTGTTTAATGATGAGAATATTGCTGAACTTAATTGGACACGTGAAGATGGTGTCATCCGCGTATTGCAAATGTGATACTTTGACTTTGTCTTTGCCCACCACCGTTGGTTCAAGAATTTCAGTTTCCACAGCTCTAGAAATAAAAGACTTAGCCCTTCTGCTGCAATGAGGAACAAGAAAGGTGACAGAGAGTCACCTTGTCGAAGTCCTCTCTCGAGCTTGAATTCTTTGGTCGGGCATCCATTCACGAGTATCGATGAAAATGCCGTAGACACACACTCCTTCATCCACATCCTTCATCTTGGACAGAAGTTCATCTTCACCATCATTTCCTCAAAATAGTCCCAATCAATATAGTCGTATGCTTTCTCAAAATCCACTTTAAAGAAGATCCTTTGGGGTTTCTTCTTCTTTGCTTCATCTATCATCTCATTCAGGACTACGATTCCATCTAAAATCTGTCTCCCTCCCACAAAAGCCGATTGATTTTCTGAAATTATCGGATCCAAAACTTTGCTAAGCAGTATGGCAAGAGTCTTAGCAACAATCTTGTACAGACCACCAATGAGAGAAATCGGTCGAAATTCGTTAAGGGATTGAGCTTGTTCATTCCTTGGGATCAATGCAATGAATGACGAATTTATCCCCTTAACTAACTTCCCGTTCAAGTGAAACTCTTCCATCATCATCAGTATCTCCTTCTTCAGCAACTTCCAATTTTCTCTGAAAAAGGCGAACGAGAACCCATCAGGTCCCGGGATTTTGCTAGAGTCACATGCCCAAATAGCACTCTTGATTTCTTCTTCTGTGAATGGAGCCCCCAAAAATTCGTTGTCACATTCATCCAACGTCTTTGAAACCAGATTCTCGGGCATCTGAATTCTTGGGAATGCTCTAGCTTTGAAATGTTGCTTAAAATGATTGTACACTTCATCTCTTATACCTTCAACCGATTCTGTCCATCTTCCGTCCACCATGAGACCCATAATACCATTTCCTTTGATTTTCTTGTTAATACATCCATGGTAGAAACTTGAGTTAACATCTCCTTCGAGTAACCACCTGTTCTTGGCCTTTGTGATAGAAGACCTTCTTTCAAGATTAGTTTCCTCAATAGTTCTGCCAAAAGCCGACTTCTATCGATGATTTCGTCCTCCTCCAACCCAAAAGTATCATCCACTCTATCAAGGGAATCAATAGCTGCCTTCTTCTCCTCAATTGACGTGTCAAGCATGCCAAAAACATCTCTGTTCCAAACCTTCAAATCTGCCTTAAGTAATTTGAGTTTCTCCTTTAGAATGTAACTGCTCCACCCATAAACTTCATAACTTTCCCACTTGTTTTTCACCGTCGTAGAGAAATCTTGATGAGAAAGCCACCTGTTGATAAATTTGAAGGGTTTGGGGCCCCAATCCTTGATGATAGACTGGAGGAATATCAGATAGTGATCGGAAACAGTTTTGCCTAGACTTTTCAGATTCAATTCCGGCCATTTTCTCCTCGTTGAAAAGCATGCGATCGAGTCTGCTTTTGCACGTGCCATCGGGTCGGTAGTAAGTGAACTTCTTCCCAATTAGTGGCAAATCGATGAGATTGGACTGGATTATAAACTCATCGAAGCAATCAATATCTCATAGAATCTACTCTTTCTCCTCTTCCAACTCTTTCATGCTCATTTCTGATGGAATTGAAATCCCCCACAATGCAAATACAGGCATCCATATACTGCTCAATAACCCTCTTGATAGTCTCCCACAGTTCACATTTCTCAGGAAAAGAACAAGACAGCATTCACGTTTATTAATATACAACTTGTTCCATCCTCTCGCCAAAATCCATTAACAACAAGAATTCCTCTCGTATACCAAGAACTAACTTTGCAGAAAACTTTATTATTCCAAATTGTAACTATCCCTCCCGAATTCCCTTCAGACGGACAGAACTTCCAATCGAAATTATGGTTGCCCCAAACTGACATACAAATGAATTTATCAACATGCTCCATTTTTGACTCTTGAATACAACATACATCAATTCTATTTTTGAAAATCATGTCTCTGACTTCCTTTCTTTTCTCCTTCGTCCCCAGCCCTCTGACATTAAAGCTTAATATCTTCATTTATCAACTTTCTTTAGGCCCTTGCTGTTCCTCGTTTTCCTTTCTGAGCTATCTTCTTATCTCTTCTTTCGAGTTGCTCCAGATGGTTACATAACATCTCATCCGAACATTTACTATGTAATCTAAGTTTCCTGCCAACGTCCCAGGCCTGTTTCGCCTCCTCTGAGATTTCGGCCTCTTTCTTGTAAAAAGCCCATCTGGATTCTTCAAGGCTGTCCAATTCCATTTCTGAGTCTCTCTCAATTTTCCGTGCTCGCGCCGCCTTTTTCCAATTCATAGGTGTTGATTTCAGTGGAATTTCCAACTCATCAGACTCGACCGTATCAATCTGCATTGGTGATGTACAAATCTCTGCAGGATTAGGGATTTGGGTTGAAGGGTTGATAGGGGATGACGAGTTTTCAGAGCAAGATTTATTGATTAACTCCTGGGCTGAGCAACATTGATGGGGCCGAATCCACGTTGGATTTAATTTCCATATGACTCTGAACCTGAGCACTGAAGTGGGCCAATTTTATTCCCTTGGGCTGAACATCCGTTTCTTCAAGATTTTCCTTGAAATCAGCAATCAACTCTTGCTTAGTCAGAATTTCAGATTGGTCATTTAAATATTCCCCACAATATCCGGCGCTTACTAACTGCATCTCCTCCACTTCTTTAAAACACTGCTTATCTTCATTATTTCTCATAGTGGTTGGATCGCACGTTTCATAACTATCTTATCGGTCTGCAAGTGTTCCCCGCCGACTTTTCCCCCATGTAAGGATCTCGATTCGCACTCCTGATTTGGCGGCCATTCATGATTATCTAATTCAAAATTGTGGGACCCATTTTTTAACGGCGTCCGTTCATCATCTGGTCACCAGCAGTTACAATCTCCTTTCCGTCATCATCTTCAACATTCTGTATCTCTTCCACCTCTGAATCCGACAATCCGTCCTCCTCCTCCTCCACATCACATATTTCATCAGCGTTCCAACATATCTTCTTCCTCTTCCCTGATTCTGATATGCTGGATTCTTCAGCCAATCTGCGCTACTATGGAATTTCGGGGAATATTTGGACATGGTGTTCTAATGAGAATCCTGGCACTCTGTAGGCGTCTCAACTTCAGCGTATCTTCGTCGATCTTAACGATTGAATAGGTGCTCTAGCTTTGAATTTCCTCTTAATTTATTCTTTCTATTTTTAACTTAATACTTTAAACAATTATAACTTTTTCTTATCAATTTTATTTTTGACAAAAAAATATGTCAGATTAATTCTTACTTCGTACTCTTTAATTTAACATTCACATAGTATACATATAAAGTCATTTAAATATAATAATGATATATTAGATGATTAAAATATTATTATATAAAAATATAAAAATATTGAAAAAATTATATATTTTTAGTTTATTTTCATACTTTTGTACTTCAAGAGTTATTTGATTTTTCACAATTATTTTATTCTGATTGTAAAATAATAAAATAATTATAATAATGCCAAATCATATAAAAGAAATTTATATTAGTAAGAATATGGGTTGGATATTTTTAATAAAATTTGATAATAATAATAAATATAATTTAATTTATTATTTATAAAATTAGATTTAAGACTCATATTGTCCTACATGAAAAATAAATGCATATGCTTAATTAAATTATTGTTTTCCTATCTTGTGCCCTTAGATTTATAAATTAAAGCAAATCAAATAATAGTTTATGTGTATATGTGTGTATATTGGCTCATGTATATTTTCTAATAAATTTACAATATTATTGAAATTCAATCACATATCCATATCTATACTTCTATTAAAAGAGAGTTGTGACACATGTCATTTGTAAGTTTTTTGATTTTTATTTTAAAATAAAATTTATATATAGAGATGTATTCTTAAATTTCCAAAAAAAAAATATTCTAGATATGTATTATGGGAGTTTTATTCCATAACTTACACTCATCTACCAATAAAAAAATCTTTCCTTTAGTTTTTTAGCTTAAAATTTTAAATGTTTATAATTTTTTAAATCAAGTTTAGTTTTAATGAAAAATATATCAAATTAATTTTTATTTCACAATTTTCAACTAGACATCCATATGAATATAATAAATTTGATGGATTTACAATAATGACCGATTGCACAAAAAAATTATATAAAGAAAATTATGAATATTTATTTTCGATAAAATTAATTGATGCAAAATAAAAATATATTAACTCATTTATTGCTTGTATAAAAAATAAATTATGATATTTATTTAATTATAATAACTAAAAATAATAAAGCATACACTGCACACACACACATATATTATGACTTAATAACATATTACTTTCGTCCCCAAAATTTGTTCCTACATTTTTTCGGTATGTCCAGAAAATTTGTTCATGTAATGGACACTAATTGACTTAACACTCTGCTAATGTGGTACTCTTTCTTGAATGATATTACACCCCATAATACACTCAATAATTCTTTTATTAATATTACGTTAATATGATACTCATGTCGAAAATCATCAAAAATAGATTTAGAGATCGAAAAATTATTTTCTAATAAGAAAATATCCGGTGCATCGCACCAGACAACATCTAGTTTAATATTAAGAGAGTCGCAAGAAAATTTAAAGGACATGTGTCATCACCGCATTATTTCTCTTTTTAAAAATCTTAAAAAAATGGATATTTAGTTTGGGTGGGAAGTTAGCTCGTTTTTCGAATCGAATGACGAATCGAATCGAATGGATTCAATTGAATCGAATGGATTCGAATCGAATCAATCAATGAAATCGAATCGAATCAATCGAATCAAATATATATTAAGGGTAAATAATAATAATAATGGTAAATAATAATAATAGTAATTAACAAAAACAACGATAATAGTAATATTATTAGTAATAATAACAATAATATAATTAAGATTAATAATAGTAATAAGAAGAAGAAGAAGAATCGAATAATCGAATCGAATCAATCGAATCGAATGGACTGAATCGAATCAATCGACTGAATCGAATCGAATCGAATCGAATCGAATCAAAATCAAAATAAGTCCAAAAGAATGCGTCTTGGGGTTATTCCATATATAATATCTACCAATTAAAACTTTTCCCTCATTTTATTTCTTTTATTTTTAACTTAATACTTTAAACAATTATAACTTTTTCGTATCAATTTTAATTTTGATAGAAAAATATATCAAATTAATTCTTACTTCGTACTCTTTAATTGACATCCATATAGTATACCTATAAAGTAATTTAAATATAATAATGATATATTAGATGATTAAAATATTACCATATAAAAATATAAGAATATTGAGAAAAATATATATTTGAAGTTTATTTTCATACTTTTGTACTTAAACAGTTATTTGATTTTTCAGAATTATTTTCTTCTGATTGTAAATTATTAAAATAATAATGCCAAATCATACAAAAGAAATTTATATTAATAAGAATATGCGCTGGATACTTTTAATAAAAGTTGATAATAATAAATATAATTTAATTTATTAATTATAAAATTAGATATAAGACTCATATTGTTCTACATGAAAAATAAATGCATATGCTTAATTAAATTATGGTTTTCCTATGTGCCCTTAAATTTTTAAATTAATACAAATTAAATAATAGTTTATGTGTATATGTGTGTATATTGGCCCACATATATTTTTTAATAAATTTATAATTTTATTAAAATTCAATCACATATTATTAATATAATAAAATATTTACGCGGGATGACATCTAGTAAGTAGGTAAATGATCATATAAAACCCTTGTGTACGTGTCATGGTCAGAATTAATTGTGCCATTGTGATTGCTTTCCCCCCGCCTGACAGCCATCCCCCGCCCCCACTTTTTTCCTTTTTTTCCAATTTGTCCTTTTGTATATCAGTTTTGTTTGTTTTCTTTCTTTTTTTACATTCTTTATGTATTTCTTATGAAATAAAATTTATTTGTTCTTTTTTCTTTGAATTTTTATTTTATTTTAATATTATCAAAATTAATAATTTTTATTATTTATTTATTTTTATTTATATTATTTATGATTAAAAACAATTACGACGTAATATAAAAAATTTTAAATACGAAAAATACGATTAACGTTGATAAATAAACTATTCAATTACATTATCTTGTCATCAAATCTAACCAAAATTGTATCTTTTCTAGATCAGCCCATCTTTTACATTCTTCACTCACATTAGGTAGATATAGGTTAGTGAACTATTTTTTTTGAAAGATTTTGAAATGACAACTCAATTGATAGCTAATAATAATAATAATATATATCAAGATAATAGTATATAATCCAAATAATATATATATATATAGATATATTATTTGTATAGATGACTAGGTAAATATTTTTTTAAAATATAAATATATAGTATAGAAAAATTATCATAATAATACGTGGACAAAGAAATAAAAATAATTATAAAATAGTAAACAAAAAATTATCGAAAATATATCAGTAAAAAATTTGAAAAAATTTATATATAATATAAATATAAAAAAATATATATATAATAAAATAAAATAAAAATATAAAGTATTATTATTTATACATACATATTATTCAAAATTCAAAGTATTATATATATATAATATATATATATATATATATATATATATATATATATATAAAAGTTAAAGAAGTGGGGAGGGACAAAAAAGAACGTGAGTATAACAAAAAAAAATATTTTAGTTTTAATTTCTTGATTTTCTGAGAGTACGTAGCAATGGGAATCTATAAATTTATTAAAACAACAATATTTACTTTTTCCAACAATTTAAAAATACAAATAGAACTTAGTTTTGCATGATAGTATCGCATTTAAGTTCAAATATTACTTTTTTTGTTTTTTTGAACGAAAATAAAGTTCAATTAATTACTTGACATTGATATTTGCATCAACATATATTTCTCCAACCAAAGAAAGAAAAATTTCATTTTTCATTGTTAGATGAATTTAGTTTAGAATATGGATGAACGAATGTAATGCTTAGTTGTAAGTAAACCATATCTCCCCTATATACTAATGCAGAATACGTTGAGCTTAAGTGGCGAACCGTGTTTTGCAGCTTTCTCATGCTTTGGCCTACACGCCTTCACGTGTCATATGCTTACACCCTTCACGCCTAACCGACACGTAATCAATTACTGGCCTAATCATCATTGCATTAATTACATTATAATTATACTTCAAATAACCCTACATACCTTATTAATTTTTTCCAATTAAGGAATATAAATTATGAATAAAATAGGAATTGATTATATTTATAGAAACATTTCACGTTTTCATTAATTAAAAATATAAGACCCAAATAAAGAGAAATTTAATATAGTAGCGTGCATTATATATTAAAAATTTAAATCTAAAATCTCACAGAAATATTATATATTTCCACTAATTAATTAATTTATAGTTAGTCACTATAATTAGGTATCTCAATAAAAGAAATATCAATCAAAATAAAAAATGCTTGAGAGTATTGTAAAAGAAGTGTTGAATATATAATTTAAAAAGTACTCGAAGTCCTAATAAATTAATTATAACGAAATAATCTTATTACAAATATTATTAAAAGTGTAGAAATGATTGTTTTAATTATTACGTATAAATAAATCAATTAGTCTATCTTAGTTCTAAATCTTATTTAATTAAGATAAAATAAAAAAATAAATAAAATACTCATATTTACTAAATTATATAACTACTGATTTTATGAATTTTCAAAGAGATATTCCTAAATACACAAGTAAATAAATTTAATAATAATATACTAATTCATAGATTCACTTTGTACAAAGGGAATTTCAGAAAATAAAGATCGTTTTAAGTGATTTTTTACTTTTTTTTAGTTTTAAAAGATTTATTAATTTATTTAATTTTTAAATCAACTATATATTTTTGAAAATTATAGATTTGCTTTTTTATTTTAAATTATATCCAAATAATTTGTATATTTTTTTCTGAATATAAGGATTAAATTATCTCCTTTTTGGCCATTTAACAAAAACCGTTAAATACTTAACGATTTGGACCATTTTGACAAAAAGGACCAAAAAAAAAAGTGGAACCAAATTTATTTAAAATTTTTCTCATATGACCAGGGTGTAATTTACCCTCCTAAAATATATAAGCAATTTATTTTGATAACATATTTATTAACAGAATGATCTCTATATAAAAGATGGTTATAGAAAATAAAACCTGACTACAAATCTTTTTAAAAATATATCTCGATAAGTATTTTAATTATTTTTAATTTTCAGTCACTCGAAAAATAGAAAATTCGTGTGAGAAAAGAATATTATTATGCTATTGCAACAATAATTGATTATGTGAGAGACTTTAGTTTTGTTTGTTTTATTTTCTAATATGCTTTGGATGGTGCATATTTGCAATATTTTGGTACGATTGCTTCCATAACGTTTATTATGTTATACTACACATTTAGGAGTAAAGTATTTATTCCTTAAATAATATCAAACTCATCATATAGTAGATTGACATTTAAATTTCAAAGACGATAATTTCCACTAATTATGCTTTTTCAGGGTTATGCACTTTCTCATGTTGGCGTCCATTTGCCAAGACTCATATTCAATCATGACCAGTTTTATGTAGTCGTATCAAAGTGAAGAGCACGAAAGACTTCAATTTTTTTATTGCGACAAGAATGATGTAATCATAAATAGAACAGATAATGTAATTTACAAAGACGTGTTATGATATTTATGATTAATAATTGGGTATTATTCATTTCTATGTGAATTTTTTTTATGATCCCGTATTTTATACGGGTAGTGTACTAGTTCTAAACTAAATTCAGAAATATAAAATATTATCAGCATTTCAGAAAATTTTCAACATGATAATGCTTCTGCTACATGTTTGTTTATTTACTGATCATTGTCCAGTTACTTTCTGTTGAATATAATGTTGTAGAAAATGACAAATGATGTAAAAACCGAGGTAAGAGTTGGACTCTCTCTCCGAAAGACGAAATTGCCCCGCACAGTACACACGGTTGAACGGCAAACGTCCCCAAGATACAACGGTTTTTTCAACGAACTCGATACCCTGTACTATGAATCGAATTCCGGGCGAACTACTGGATATTTGGGACTTTGTAGTATGAACTTAGGCTAGTATGACAGTATTATTATCTTGATTGTTATCTGTATGAAATCATCATCCGCAGGGGCTTATTTATAGCCTGTAAAGCACCCTGTCCGAATCGGTGTGTCTTTCTGACTGGATAGACACCTTGTGGTCCGGTGGGAACGGCTGCATTGGTTCAGAATAGCTGAACCATTGTGCTGGTCCAGATTACACTGAATGGTCCGAACCATTGCACTGGTTCGGCCGTTAACCGCCCGCTTGTGTGTCACTCCCGCCATGTCACTGCCACGTGTCATCCTAGTCACCTTCCATGTCATCCGAGCCACTATCTTAGTTGTCAAAACGAAAGGCTCCTCATAGCTCCTCGCTCCGAGGCGTTCGAGCGAAGTGCGCCTACGAAGCGCCCGTTGCGACAAGTGCGACGTGCTCGGACTCGGACTCGGAAGGTGCTTTGCACCTTCCTCGTAGGATTCGGATTTTAGCCTTAAAAATTAATTAAAGCCAACTAGGGTGCACCATAATGGAAAGACACTTGCTCCTTTATGATGGAAAATCCTTTATAAATAGCTCAACTTTTCCTTATTTCTCCAATGTGGGATGGGATTCCACACCACATCCCCAACTATTAAATGGCTTAACTTTGTGCATTAATTACTCATTCATTTCTTAACGAAATTGAACAAGTAAATACACTAAATTAATCTACACAAAATGTAGATTCCAAATATACCATTTAATGTCATTAATTACCACAACTAATTATGGTATTAATTAAGCTATTTTTCCAACACTTTCTTTAGACTCATCTAAATTGTATACAATTGCTTGACTGAAGATTGAATGGTTAATTGGCGCAGTTGCTCCACTGGAGACTATTAGGACTCAATGACTCATTTGATGGTAGGCAGTAGTGAGGCATTCCACAAGTGAGTGTTCAATGATATTATTATGAATACATGTGGATGGAAAGTAAATATCATTTAAAATTACATTTCATTACTTTGCTTTAATCTTTTAAAGTAAATATCATTTAAAAAATTGTTGGGAAAAATCACTTTTAACTTATTTTTTAATGGCTAAAATATTTAATTTATGTAATATTAAATAGTTCAGGATTAATCTACGTTCGGAGTAGATAATCGTAGTATATCTAATTTCTCAAAACTAATTTTTGGTGAGCGAGAAATTAATGAATGGAATTAGCCATTTGAAAGGGCATTTGGAAATAACTTGGAATATAAAGAATCACATCTCACATTGAATATGTGAGAAGTTTAATAAACTTAATAAAGTGAGAGAGGTGGGTGGTATACAATATCACCAAGACTATGCGCCTAGACTTGGAGTTGACTAGACCACACGCGCGCTCGCCCGTCCGTCCGGTCTGCTCGGCTCGAGCTCGGGCTCGTGGACCTTGGACCTTGGTTCTTGGCAATTGGTCTTTGGGTGGTCTTTGGGGTCTTCGGCACAGTTGAGTTAAAATCCTGCATGATGGAGAGCCTATAAATACCAGTGCATAATAGGCTGCAGATCATTCATGAGTTTAAATCACAAATGGTCCCATAACTATATGTCAAAATAGATTCAGTCCCAAATTTAACTTTTGCTCAATTTTAGTCCCAATTTTTCAGACAATGTCCAATTTACATCCCAAATTCGTCGGAAACTAAAAAACGGCGACGTTTCCGATCACGTGAGACACGCGTGCCGGCGGAAACTGGGATTTTCCAGTGTAGTTGCTGACATGGCATCCATGTGTATTTTTTTAATTTTTTAATTGCCACATTATTTATTTTATTAAATTCAATCATTAAAAAACAAAAAGAAAAGGAAGGTGAATTATAATCCCAAAATGCAAACCTGAATTGAAGGGGTGGATCAAGGTTGATCTGAAGGGACTAATGGTGGGAAGGCTTTAGATGAGGATAGTAGTGAGAGTGAAATTGAACAAGAGGATGATAAGGATGTTATGGAAGAAGAGAGGGGTATGACTTTGATGAGTTTAGACTGTCTGATGAGGAAAATGGTCAGCCTGCTTACACTGTTTTCATTCCATCCACAATATTTAATCCTGAGTTTGTCATAAGTCAGATATTTTCTAGTAAGAAAGAGTTTTAAAAGGCTGCACAATCACATGCCATTAAAGCAAGAAGAAGCATTTGTTTTCCCAAGAATGATCGTAGAAGAATTTATACTAAATGTGCTGGTGCGGGTTGTAAGTGGAAAATACATGGTTTAAAGAGAAAAAACGACTCCGCATTTCAGATTAGGCAATACTACCCCAAACACACATTTGCACCCTCTCAAAAAGTAAAGAACTTAACATCTACCTGGTTGAGTGATAGGTTTATACAGAGGTTTCAGTCTGATGCTAAGAGAGGTGTTAATGGTTTCATGAGAGACGTGTTACATGACACTAAGTGTCAAATGTCCAGGCAAAAGGCTGTGAGGGCCAAGTCTTTGGCCTTACTTAGAATAGAGGGTGATCCAGAAGCCCAATATTCCAAGTTATGATCGTATGCAGATGAATTAAGAAAAACCAACCCTAGATCTACTGTTATATTAGGGACTACTGTTGATAATGGGATAACAATGTTTAATAGGTTCTATGTGTGCAAAGTTCTGGATTTAGGGGTTTAGCTTTCAAACAGGCTATGTGGAAGGCAGCTTGTAGCACTACACAAGGAGAGTTTAATTTGAGAATGACATAACTGAAGAGCCTAAATGAGGGGGCATGGGAATGGTTTAAAGATAAACCTGGAAATCAGTGGTCAAAGGCATTTTTCTCTGAGAAGGCAAAATGTGACATGCTTTTAAACAATGTGTGTGAGTCTTTCAACTCAAATATATTTCAAGAAAGAGATAGGGCCATTATAACTATGCTTGAGGGGATTAGGGAGCATCTGATGCAAAGGCTTCAAAAAAACAGAGATAGGGCAAAGCCTAGATGGAAGGAGAGGGTGTGCCCTAGGATTGCAAAGATATTGGAGAGAAATATGGAGAAGGTTGCTGATTGCATCCCTATTAAATGTAATGATAGGCATTATCAAATTTCTTTCTTTGATGGAGGTCAGTATACTGTGGATTTGGAAAGACATGTGTGCTCTTGCAGATTGTGGCAGTTGACTGGCATACCTTGTGTCCATGGAGTTTGTTCAATACTAAAACAGGACCTTGAACCAGTGGATTTTGTGCATGAGTATTATACTGTAGAAAGATACTTGAAAGCCTATGAAAATCCCATACTTGGGATTAGCTATGAGGCATTATAGGGTGATAGTCTTTACATACCCCCACTGCCCCTTAGTTTTGGAACCAAGAAAAGAAGAGGCATGATTGCTACAAAGAGGAGAAAAGAAGTTGATGAACCCAAGGGTAAGAAGAAGAGCAGAAAACTCAGCATGAGAAGGCAACAAACTAGTGTACATTGTAGGAAGTGTGGAGCACAAGGTCACAATACAGCAACTTGCTCATCACAAGGGGTAAATATACTTTGTGTGATAGCATTTATAAAACATGTTGTAATTTATCTTTTCTGTTTTTTAGATGTTACAATTATCTTTTTAGATGTTACAATTATCTTTTCTATATAACACCTGTTGTAATTTATCTTATATTTCAGAATGACAGCAGCAATGTGGGTGGTGAGTCTAGTCTCAAGACTAGAGTAGCTAAGACACCTGCTGTAACCAGGAAAAAAACTAGAGCATCTGATAAACTAGAAAGGAAGGTCAGTTAATTTATTATTGTTCTTGAATATTCTGATAAACTAGGACATATACTGTCACAGTTGTAACATTCATGTTCTTGGATATGCTGTAACAGTTGTAACACTTGTTCTTGATCTTATTTAGGTATTAGAGAATCAGATAAGTGAAGTTATATCAAGCAATAAGACCAACACATGTTTGGAAGAGACTGAAGTACATGTAAGTATAAACCTACACTCTTAACATTCTTAGTGAATTTATACTCTTCTACTAACTAGAATTGATACATTGTAGATTGCACCACCTAAAATGGACACTGAGTATCTTAATCATAGAGTTTCAGATGTACACATTGCAACCCAACAAAGCCAAGTTGTTGATGAAACTTGGTTGGCCCCAATTCCAACACCAAATGTTCAAGGGCCTACCATGCACCAACTACTACAAATGAGAAAGTCCCTTCTCTACCAGGGATTAAGTTCAGAGATCCTCCTCCATTTACAGATGGACATTTCTCTCTCAGAAGCAGATTAACTCTGCGGCCAGAGACTTTGAAGAAAATTGTTATTGATGGTGGCCAAAAGTTTATAGACTTGTCATCTCATGTGAGAGTAGTGGTGATAAGAAGGGGAAGAAAAAAGTGTGAAATGAAGTGATTTTTCAATTCAGATTTTGTGTAGAAAAACAATGAGTTCTACTTATTTTGTATGCTTTAGTAGGGGAAAAACAATGGATTATGCTTATTTTGTTGCTTTTGAATGGTTTGTATGGTTTTGCTGAAAAAACTATACAATGGATTCTGCTTTTTTATCTGAAAAAACAGGTTTGTATGGTTTATGCAGCAAACAATGGATTCTGCTTATTTTGTTAATTACTATTTTTTGTTATCTGGAAAAACAGGTTTGTATAGTTTGTGCAGCAAACTGGTTTATGTTTTTCCAAGTCTATCCATTGAGTTTTTTTGTTATGGTTTGTATGGTTTGTGCAGCAAACTTTACTTTTTAAAGTTTAATATGTAACATATTAAATAAAGGGAATATGAATGACTTGGTGCAGTAAACTTTACTTTTTTTGTTATGATTTGTATGGTTTGTTATGGTTTGTGCAGCAAACTTTACTTTTTTTTGTTATGGTTTGTATGGTTTGTTATGGTTTGTTATGGTTTGTTATGGTGGTAGTCTGTGTTGGTACAGTTTGTGCATTTTGTTCTGGTGAGCTTTCTATTTTTTTTTTTGTTTCATGAAATATTGGATGGTTGTCAGGGACTTACAAAACAATAACCTTTAAGATTTAGCCTCACTACAATAAAACTCTAATTCAATTATCTTTCTATATTACCAGTAAAACCCTTAAGTTTATTTCTCTTTTATGATTGCACCCTCAAGAGGATGGTCTTTAATAGATCAAATAGAAACTTCAGAGATTTTTTGCAATTAAACTAAACTTCAGGGATATTTTTTGTAATTACCCAGCAGATTTAAGATATTTATGTTACCACTTATTCAGGAATACCACGGCATATATAGTTGCATATTAGGGCCTGAATTTTAGTTTTTGTCTCAAGTTGGCACACTTTCTCAAAGTTCTCAGTTCGGAGCTCAATTTTTTTCTCAAATTAGGACTATAAGTGATGACAGGTAATTAATCGTATATTTAATAAGCATCCTGATGTTGCAACCTATCTGTTCAACAGTCTTGTTTACCTCAATATCAGCACAGCATCCTGATGATCGACTGAGAAATTGTGCAATTCGTTTTAAGTTTTTACCATAACTTAAAATACTAAGAAATAAAATTCCAAATTTCATCACTGACAGTGTAATTCTCAGAAAATAAGAAAATAAGCAAAAAGCAATGCAATATTTATCACAAAAGTTTCAATTCACATCCAAAAAAATCAGCAACACACACACACACACACACACCAAAAAATGATTTGGAAAGCATAAAAAAAATATAAATTCAACTAACACAACAGTTTTCATTGCTTTTTCCCAGAGATACATACTGATAAAACCAAACATACAAACTATTAATGGATAAAAGAGCATATGTCTAAAAAAAACTATTAATGACCAACAGAAGAGCTTCAAGCTACCATCTTGCCTAAAAAACATAAACACCACAGGATTTTAAGCTATCATCTTCATATCCATATCGATGCTTGAACTACATATTGCATTAACTACCAAACATATAAACAACACTACCCCAAAGCTCAAGAGCAGCTTGCACTTGATAGTTTGATGATGGTCTGTCTTCTCCTTCAACATTACATTCGAACCCTTGACTACTCTGTTTTCTTCCACCAAATTATCAATTACACTTTGCATTATATCTCTCAATCTTTCTAGATCATCGATTCTACACTGTAGCACCCTTTTCTCATGATTCTGTTCATTGAGCCTTTTCAATAATCTGGGAATTATTTGCCTAGCTCTTCCGCATAGCGGACCATCAATCCACCGAAAGAAGTTACAGTATCCATGATTCTATATAAACAAACAACTTCAATACAAAGAGATTTAAAATAATTGAGATGAACAAGAAATAATAAGCATATTCTTACCAGATACCGTTCACACCCTAGAAATCTTCTACCAATATTATCATTCTTCCATGAAGTAACAAGAATTGCTGCTCGACGACAATGACATTTGACTGGTCCTGGGATTCCACTCGATTGCGACATATTCGTGACAAATTTCTTGCAAAGAACCCTAAAATTTGGGGGTGTGACAGATGCGACATGAATTCCGTTTGTTGGCTTAATAGGAAGTGTGGATTTGGGGGAGTGAGAGTTGCAGATGGGGAAGTCGTGTTTTGAATTCAGGTTTGTATTTTGGCATTATAAATTCACATTTTTATTGGAATATTTATTCCACATATTCATAAATAGTGTTTTGATGATTAAGTTGTTAAACAAAACAAAACAACAAAGAGGCGAAGCAAAACAACGAAGCAGACGAAGTCGCAAAAAGCTGGACAAAATACAAAGCTAGCACATGCTAGCCATATAAGTTAGCGCATGCTAACGGGTCCCGGCTGCAGATCAGACGAGTTACGAAGCTACCTGAAGGACTTACCTGATAGACTAGCGCAGGCTAGATATCAAGACTAGCGCACGCTAGAGAGTGAAGATAGCGCAAGCTACACTTGCAGAATAACGCACGCTATCGAAGGTTATTTTACCGTTGTGAAGATATTCAGACACTGTATGACGCAAGCAATGACGAAATCATAGCGCACGCTAAGGATGAGGAATAGCGCACGCTAAGACGTTTGAATTCAAGTTAATCAATCCGTTGGGAAGATTCTGAAGCAAAGTCAAAAAGTATAAACGGATATATGACGCATGCAATGATGCAAGATTAGCGCACGCTACAAGGAAATGTTAGCGCACGCTAACTGTCATGGACAGTAGCCACTGGACTGGAATTACAAATCATTAACGTACGCTACATTAAGTTCATAACATACGCTAAGGCAAAAATGCACGATAGCGCACGCTAAGAAGAAGAGCTAGCGCACGCTAGCAAGTCAAAAGTCAGCAACGGCTAGTTTGAAGAAGAAAGCTATAAATACCACATCCTTGGTATTAATCCATACAACAACATTGAGCAATTCATATACACTTGAGATATCATTATAAATATTATAGTTGTTGTTCTTGAGCTTAAATTTTGAGTGATTGAGTGTGATACACAAAATCATACACGAGTGAGAAAAAGAAAAGATACGATTGGATTCGGTGTTATTAGGATCAAGGATCCGGCATTGTTAGAATCACAATCGCTATCTTAGTGAGGTTTATCTAGTACCGATAGAAAGCTAGAGT